>CAVLGL010000079.1:37192500-39985000 GCA_963668995.1 Parnassius mnemosyne | reverse complement strand
AGCCACCTGCATTCATCGACTTCCTGCATATCTTACCAGGTCGCCACTCCATCTAGTGGGGGACGCCCTACACTTCGTCCGCCGATACGAGGCTACCACTCGAGAAACTTTTTCCCCATCGGTTGTCGGTTCTTCCGGCTATATGGTCGGCCCATTGCCACTTCAGCTTACTAATCCGTTGGGCTATCTCGGTCACTCTGGTTCTACTGCGGATATCCTCATTTCTAAGTTTATCACGCAGATAAACTCCGAGCAAAGCCCTCTACATAGCTCGCTGAGCGACCTTGAGCTTCCTTATACGGCCAGCAGTGAAGGACCACGTCTCAATTCCATAGGTCATCACTGGCAACACGCACTGGTTGTACAGTCTCGTTTTCAAGTTTTGAGGTATACCTGACGAGAAGATGTGCCGTAATTTCCCGAACGCTGCCCAACCGAGTTGAATCCGTCGATTGACCTCTCGGTCGAAGTTGGACTTACCTTGTCGGACTATTTGTCCCAGGTAAACATACTCGTCAACAACTTCGAGCTTAGTGCTCCCAACAACTACCGGCATAGGTGTGACATGGACATTAAACATGATCTTTGTTTTGTCCATGTTCATGTTAAGACCTATCCGTTGGGAAACACTATTGAGGTCATTGAGCATAGTGGATAGGTTTCGTACTCTGGTTCTGTACTCGGATAGCCATCGTAGCCCTACTGTACAAGCGCACTTCAGCACTTCAATATACTTGGCATCGCTGAAGGGACTGCAGCACCGCCCAAATTTCGACGGAATCAAAGGCTTTCTTATAGTCTCGATAATATGGTCGATAATAGGGTCGATCAGCTGGTGATCTTCTGGTCTACCTGACTCATAGATGGGCGGAGGCAGCAGAGTCCTAGTGGGAGGCATTGGCCGTTAATTTGGACGTAGCGAAGGCCTTCGATCGGGTCTGGCACAAAGCGCTTCTTTCAAAGCTTCCTTCCTATGGGCTTCCCGAGAAATTGTGCAAATGGATCACCAGTTTCCTTGCCGATCGGAGCATCAAGGTCGTAGTAGACGGTATGTGCTCTGATTTGACGCCTATCAACACAGGTATTCCACAAGGCTGCGTGCTATTACCAACGCTGTTTCTCCTGCATATCAATGATATGTTGCAAACTGGTAACATTCATTGCTATGCAGACAGCAGCACTGGTGATGCCTTATATACCGGCCGTGCCAATATTTCTCGGGAAAACGTCGCCGAGTACCGGGACAAACTTGTGTCGGAAGTCGAGTCTTTGTTGAACAAAGTCTCGGATTGGGGGCGACTATATCTAGTCCAGTTCAATCCCCAGAAGACACAAGTTTGCGCGTTTACCGCTAAAAAGAACCCCTTTGTCGTATCTCCTCAGTTTCAAGGCACTCCCCTTGCTGTCTCAGCTAGCATCGGAATCCTCGGCGTCGACATATCGAATAGTGTGCAGTTTTGTGGTCACTTGGAAGGGAAGGCTAAATTGGCCTCTAAAAAGCTTGGCGTGCTCAGCAGAGCGAGACGGTATTTCATGCCAGCACATCGCTTGCAACGACAAAGCGCAAGTCGGGCCTCACATGGAATACTGTTCTCATCTCTGGGCCGGGGCACCCCAGTGCCAGCTCCTTCCACTTGACCGCATCCAGCGCAGAGCGATTCGAATCGTCGACGACGAATTCTTTCTGATCGGCTCGATACACTCTTACTGCGTAGGGATGTTGCATCCCTTTGCATTTTCTATCGAGTCTACCTTGGTGAGTGCTCTGAGGAATTGTTCGGATTAATTCCAGCCGCTAAATTTCACGAACGCACATCGCGTCTAAATTCACTATACCATCCTCACCAACTGGATGCTTGGCGGTTCACGATTGTGCGTTTTACTAGGAGTTTTCTTCCTCGTACAACTTCTCTGTGGAATGGGTGACACCAACATGTTCTAATTTGACAATAAAACCTATATAGCTTTAAAGCTATGTTTATGAAAATAACAATAGTTTTTGTTTAATCCAAATTGGTGCAGAAATACGAAAGTTATAACGCTTTGAAATTTCGCAATATTTTTTTAATTATTACCCGCTCGTTCTCAGTGACATGACGTCACAATCCGAGAGAGCGAACGTGCAGTAGGAACTTGCTAAGTTTAGTACTAACCGCGCGCGTGTGTCGGCCTGGTGCGGCCTGTCGACTGACATTCCAACATGTGAAGTGATGCGGAGCGCAAGTCTGCGTGTGCAGCCGCTGTGGTTTTATTCACTGGTGAACGTTTGATAATCCAAGTAAAAAGAAAGCAGAAGAAACGACGCTGGTGGGTGTCATCATTCAACAAAGGCCGTTCTTGTTTTTATGTTGAGGCGACGAACTATTTCAAAGCGCTGGTATATTTTCATAAATAGTTAAGAACTCGATTATGAGCTCGTTCGTCCACTCCATAATCAGCGTAAACGCGCAGGTGCCACCGCAAAATAAAAATAAAATGAACGATTGTAACCGACGCAGACGCGCCCGTACAGGCCGCGACAGGCACCATCGCGTCGCGCCGCGTCGCGCCTTTGAACTTACCGACTCCCGATGGATCGGACGGGCGACAACAGGCCACCGCAGGCCTCATCGGATGCGATGGTTCCCACGGCCTGTTGGTCTGGCCTGGCGCGGTCTGACCTGTGACAAAGCAAGCCGTGGGACCCTAGCTTTATAGTGATCACAGTGTATAACGAGAACATTGCCCTAGTTTTATTCCTTTGACACTGTTTTTCAAATAGGCTTTGAATAGGGTTGTATGACTGGGTGAAGAGAATGTGTTTGTTGTACAGGTTGCGTGGGCAGCGGGAAAGGGAGTGAAGGGGCGCGAGTGGAAAGACTACTGGGAGGCGGAGCTGGGTGTGGCCTACCTGCCGTGGGACGCGCTGCACCAGCGCTGGCTCATGGGCGCGCTCTCGCTCGACGCGCTAGAGGACGGCGGCGCGGTGGATGAGGACACACTGCCGCCCTGGCTGCCGCCCAGGGTATGTACCATGTGTACGTGGCCTACCTGCCGTGGGACGCGCTGCACGAGCGCTGTCTCATGGGCGTGCTCTCGCTCGACGCGCTAGAGGACGGCGGCGCGGTGGACGAGGACACACTGCCGCCCAGGGTATGTATCGTGTGTACGTGGCCTACCTGCCGTGGGACGCGCTGCAAGAGCGCTGTCTCATGGGCGTGCTCTCGCTCGACGCGCTAGAGGACGGCGGCGCGGTGGATGAGGACACACTGCCGCCCTGGCTGCCGCCCAGGGTATGTACCGTGTGTACGTGGCCTACCTGCCGTGGGACGCGCTGCAAGAGCGCTGTCTCATGGGCGTGCTCTCGCTCGACGCGCTAGAGGACGGCGGCGCGGTGGATGAGGACACACTGCCGCCCTGGCTGCCGCCCAGGGTATGTACCGTGTGTACGTGGCCTACCTGCCGTGGGACGCGCTGCACGAGCGCTGTCTCATGGGCGTGCTCTCGCTCGACGCGCTAGAGGACGGCGGCGCGGTGGATGAGGACACACTGCCGCCCTGGCTGCCGCCCAGGGTATGTACCGTGTGTACGTGGCCTACCTGCCGTGGGACGCGCTGCACGAGCGCTGTCTCATGGGCGTGCTCTCGCTCGACGCGCTAGAGGACGGCGGCGCGGTGGATGAGGACACACTGCCGCCCTGGCTGCCGCCCAGGGTATGTACCGTGTGTACGTGGCCTACCTGCCGTGGGACGCGCTGCACGAGCGCTGTCTCATGGGCTTGCTCTCGCTCGACGCGCTAGAGGACGGCGGCGCGGTGGATGAGGACACACTGCCGCCCTGGCTGCCGCCCAGGGTATGTACCGTGTGTACGTGGCCTACCTGCCGTGGGACGCGCTGCACGAGCGCTGTCTCATGGGCGTGCTCTCGCTCGACGCGCTAGAGGACGGCGGCGCGGTGGATGAGGACACACTGCCGCCCTGGCTGCCGCCCAGGGTATGTACCGTGTGTACGTGGCCTACCTGCCGTGGGACGCGCTGCACGAGCGCTGTCTCATGGGCGTGCTCTCGCTCGACGCGCTAGAGGACGGCGGCGCGGTGGATGAGGACACACTGCCGCCCTGGCTGCCGCCCAGGGTATGTACCGTGTGTACGTGGCCTACCTGCCGTGGGACGCGCTGCACGAGCGCTGTCTCATGGGCTTGCTCTCGCTCGACGCGCTAGAGGACGGCGGCGCGGTGGATGAGGACACACTGCCGCCCTGGCTGCCGCCCAGGGTATGTACCGTGTGTACGTGGCCTACCTGCCGTGGGACGCGCTGCACGAGCGCTGTCTCATGGGCGTGCTCTCGCTCGACGCGCTAGAGGACGGCGGCGCGGTGGATGAGGACACACTGCCGCCCTGGCTGCCGCCCAGGGTATGTACCGTGTGTACGTGGCCTACCTGCCGTGGGACGCGCTGCACGAGCGCTGTCTCATGGGCGTGCTCTCGCTCGACGCGCTAGAGGACGGCGGCGCGGTGGATGAGGACACACTGCCGCCCTGGCTGCCGCCCAGGGTATGTACCGTGTGTACGTGGCCTACCTGCCGTGGGACGCGCTGCACGAGCGCTGTCTCATGGGCTTGCTCTCGCTCGACGCGCTAGAGGACGGCGGCGCGGTGGATGAGGACACACTGCCGCCCTGGCTGCCGCCCAGGGTATGTACCGTGTGTACGTGGCCTACCTGCCGTGGGACGCGCTGCACGAGCGCTGTCTCATGGGCGTGCTCTCGCTCGACGCGCTAGAGGACGGCGGCGCGGTGGATGAGGACACACTGCCGCCCTGGCTGCCGCCCAGGGTATGTACCGTGTGTACGTGGCCTACCTGCCGTGGGACGCGCTGCACGAGCGCTGTCTCATGGGCTTGCTCTCGCTCGACGCGCTAGAGGACGGCGGCGCGGTGGATGAGGACACACTGCCGCCCTGGCTGCCGCCCAGGGTATGTACCGTGTGTACGTGGCCTACCTGCCGTGGGACGCGCTGCACGAGCGCTGTCTCATGGGCTTGCTCTCGCTCGACGCGCTAGAGGACGGCGGCGCGGTGGATGAGGACACACTGCCGCCCTGGCTGCCGCCCAGGGTATGTACCGTGTGTACGTGGCCTACCTGCCGTGGGACGCGCTGCACGAGCGCTGTCTCATGGGCTTGCTCTCGCTCGACGCGCTAGAGGACGGCGGCGCGGTGGATGAGGACACACTGCCGCCCTGGCTGCCGCCCAGGGTATGTACCGTGTGTACGTGGCCTACCTGCCGTGGGACGCGCTGCACGAGCGCTGTCTCATGGGCGTGCTCTCGCTCGACGCGCTAGAGGACGGCGGCGCGGTGGATGAGGACACACTGCCGCCCTGGCTGCCGCCCAGGGTATGTACCGTGTGTACGTGGCCTACCTGCCGTGGGACGCGCTGCACGAGCGCTGTCTCATGGGCTTGCTCTCGCTCGACGCGCTAGAGGACGGCGGCGCGGTGGATGAGGACACACTGCCGCCCTGGCTGCCGCCCAGGGTATGTACCGTGTGTACGTGGCCTACCTGCCGTGGGACGCGCTGCACGAGCGCTGTCTCATGGGCTTGCTCTCGCTCGACGCGCTAGAGGACGGCGGCGCGGTGGATGAGGACACACTGCCGCCCTGGCTGCCGCCCAGGGTATGTACCGTGTGTACGTGGCCTACCTGCCGTGGGACGCGCTGCACCAGCGCTGGTTCATGGGCGCGCTCTCGCTCGACGCGCTGGAGGACGGCGGCGCGGTGGACGAGGACACACTGCCGCCCAGGGTATGTACCTCGGAGACTCTTTTTACTGAAAACGAGGCATTCCATCTCACTCCTTAGGGGTGAAAACCCATTTGAATCTTGACTCTTAAATGAAGTTAGATATAGATGTCTATGGATCACAGCATCCATTTAACATCAGGTGGAATATAATATGCTCGTTTGTCAACCTTATATACAAACGGTTGTCACTACAGGCCACCCCTGGAACTTCCCGCTATGTGTCTCGAAACCCTCGACAATTAAACAATGTTTTTCGAGCGTTTGAGATACATCTCAAAAATACTGGGTTTTGTGAAACGCTCCCGAAAACGAAGACAGATAATAGTACTAAGGACACCTTTGATCATGGGACACAAATGAATTCCATCCCGAGGGGAAATAATCATCTTTTTACGTTTTATTAGCTTTATTCACGCGCAATCATGTTAGTACAGCTAAATGAAACCATAATTTCATAAAAAAAATCATGAAAATACTTAAACATAAAACCAGCAGTGGAATTACTGAATTACAATCAGCTGACTAGGAGTCAATGTACGCGCGAACGCCGAATTCGCCCGGCCCGCAGCTAGCGAATGGTACCACAATATCTAATAATTTACAACACTTGTCTAAATATTTAACTTAACTACTTAACCTACAATTTGACCACTGTGCTAGCCATTTTATTCACAGGTTAAATAAACCAAATACCTGGTTCGATTCCCCGCTAATAAAAAAATTACTTAAATAAAATGTTAACAATGTTAGTCATGCTTTTTATCTATCGTGTAGGTATGTGTTTATTATTCTGATGTATTCAGTTATGTACCTATTCAGATGAGTTCAGTACTAAGTTATTAAAAAAAATAGGTATGAAACTGCTTACCGATCTAAATCTTATGAGATTTTCCAAGGCACATTAACATGTTGCCGTATTCACGAGCACTATAAAGTTAACATTAGGCATTATTAAAACAAAACGAGAAAAACAAAACTTAACAACAAGAATGTTATAAACAAAACGATTAAACTGTCGCTCACGCGCACATGATAGTCAACACGGAACTGTCTCAAAAAATAAAATTAATAAGCGCACGAGGCATTCGTCCTTGAAGCACTGAGCTCTTCCACAGACCGTAAAACTCATACGACATTGCCAACGTTTATTTTATTTATAAGTTTAGTTATCCCTACGACTAGTCTTCATATGGAATTTAGAAGTTATGGTTGTCATTTTTAATACAATTACACAATCAATTGTACCCTTACGCAACAAGCACTTCTTTACTACATAAATTATATTGAAATTAATAAACGTACCTAATTTGGTACTCAGTACTCGCTTACACAATTATAAACACTATTTCATCGTTATCTTTGATTTTGTATAAGAAAATAGAAATGAAATGGTACTGAATAATTTAATGGTTAAAATCAATTGCAATTATGATCGACAGTTAATTAATCTATCAGAATTAATGTCAAAAATACTTCTTTTACTTTATTTTAATTGACTTTCTGAAACAGAAACAGAAACTTTTTTATTCAATATAGATTATAAATAATACTTATTGAAAGTCACTCTTTTGTATAATTACCACTGGTTCGAAAAAAACCTCTGTCCTGGGAAGAACCAGCAAGAAACCCAGCGGGACTTTTTTTTTAAATAACAGCTTACAATAATGTATGTTACACAAATTAACAACACAACAAATTAGAAATAGCTTGGTAGCGATCACCTCATTTCCAGGGGTTATTATCATCTATAAATTATTTGATATTATAATAACCCTTTTTATACAAACATAGTTTAATAAAGTTTTTGAACTTTGGGCAGGTCAAATTTTGTATATTTTCTGGAATTTAGTTGTAAAAGCGCCCCAAGAATGAATTACTGACTCGATGGAGTCGAGTAACTGGTACTACTAGCTTGTGTCTGTTCCTAGTATTTACAGAATGAATATCACTTATTTTTGTAAAACTACTTTTATTTTTGTGTACGTATATTACATTTTCATAAATGTATTGAGAGGCCAAAGTTAATATATTAATTTCCTTAAATTTTTGTCGCAGCGACTCTTTAGGCTTTAAATCATAAATTGCTCTTATGACCCTCTTCTGTAAAACAAATATAATTTCAGTGTCAGCTGCGTGTCCCCATAGCAAAATACCATACGACATTATGCTATGGAAATAGCTAAAGTAAACTAGTCTAGCTGTTTCAACACAGGTTAGAATTCTAATCTTTTTACGGCATAACATCTATATTTAAGGCGACCAATACTTTGAATTTAAAAAGAGGTATGTCAAAATTATTACAAATTACTTGCAAGTTTTATAGTGATTGCCGCCTCTAATTCTTATGTCGCCGGCAAACTAAATTTCGTTGCAACATGGCAGCGTTGCCAACACCAAATTGTCAAATTCCCCGAAAATTCATGTCAAATTCCCCAATTTAAGGACAAAACTTCAACAGATTTCCCACAAATTCCCCTCCACTTTATTTTAAGAAATGAATTTATTTTCAACTAATTTTATAAGATTTAATTTTTAACTAACATTTTTTGTTCTTTAAAATTAAAAAAAAAATAAAGAATTGAAAAGCCTTGAAGGATACACAATATTGCCGAAATAAATCCGAAAATTAAATATGGTGCAATGAAGATCATTAAAAAAGGGAGTCATTAGATATTCATAAGTAACCTAACAAAATGTTAAGATAGTTATTAAGATTTCTTGAAAAAAGGTTCTTACTTGGCCCTGGCTATCAAGTTTCAAAATCCCCGTATTTTCCTCGCATAATACCAATCGCCATAAAATCTCCAACCAACTAAATTCCCCGCAATTTTGGGAATTCCCAACATGTTTTCAAAGCTGACATGTGTAAATTCCATAGCGCGAGGCGACACGAGCGGCGGAAGCGCGTGTGTGAAAGGGAAGGGTAGAGTGAGTAGGCATTGTTTTGCACCGAGCTAAGATACAAAGAGTTCGGCGTCCCCGAGAATATTAACCTCATTGTCAGCTGATTTTATTTTAAGTTTCACTGCTGGTTTTATGTTTAAGTATTACATGATGGAGCGTGAATAAAGTTAATAAAACGTTGTGAAAAGATGATTTTTTTCCCCTCGGGATGGAATTTATTTGTGTCCCATGATCAAAGGTGTCCTTAGTACAACCATCTGTCTTCGTTTTCGGGAGCGTTTCACAAACACCCGGTATATTAAATATATTTAGAAAAAAACCGTTGGAAATTTTTTTTCATCGATTTCTCTTCAACGCATCAACCGATTTTGAAGCAATTTGCAGAATTCGACATCGTTATTTGTGTTTAAGAGCTGATTCGATTGTGAATTGATCGTTACATCTTTAAAAAAAAACACATTTTATTTTTGAGATTTCTCATAATCTGCTTGTCTGAATCGGTTAAAATGGTATTGAAGATCGAAATTTAGCGAAACGCTTTCGAACACCGTCAATATCTTTTTTTAATCAATTCAATTTATAAAAGGTTTTCATACACACGCACGCACACACACACGCAGACGCACGCACACGTACGCACGCACACAAGCACACACGCACTCACGCACACACGCGCACTCTTACGAAAGTAATAAGCGCGCCATTATAGGTCGTAAATAGAAAGCCAAATTCTCTGAATCATATATTAGAAAACTGACATTACAACATCTAAGCGGAACCATGACAACATATTATCACCATGAACAGAATCAAGGAAAAAAACTATTTTTACGGATTTAGCACCTCCGTGACCGGTTACTTTACGCGAACACGATACGTAGGGAATTAAAAAACTTAAAAGTCAAAGGCAATAAAATAATTCTTTTTTAATATATTAGTCTGACACACCTTTGTTGTTTCCACCATATTATTTTCCTTTTTTGCTTATCAAAGTCTTATTGCTGAACATTAGTTTTGTCCATAGATCGCTTCATAGGGGGGGATTTTGCAATGGTTGCCACATTTGTAACCAATTTTTAAATAAAAATAATTAATAATCAGTGTTAACGTCTGTGGTATGCCGCAGATAATCCCGAAGGCGGTGATGGACGGTATGCCGATGATGGGCACGATGCCGCTACCAGGCGTGCCTGGCGTGCCGCCTGTACCTGGTGTGGCCAGTGTACCGGGTGTACCGGGTGTACCAGGTGTTCCGGGCGTGGCTAGTGTGCCGGGAGTGCCGGGAGTGCCGGGAGTGCCGGGAGTGCCGGGCGTGCCGGGCGTACAGGGAGTGCCGGGTGTGCCGGGAGTGCCGCACGCGGGCGCGCTGCCCGTGCCCGTGCCCGTGCCCGTGCCGCGCATGCCTCCGCCCGGGTGAGTCCGCCGCATCCCGCACTTGTTCTCTTGCTCCTTCCGCTTCACTTTACGCCGCGATCGTACAGCCTTATGCACCAATGTAACGCATAAGATCCAACGCACCAATGTATTGAACATTTCTGTGTGTAAACATTTTCTCAAAGTGTCTTTTTAGTGTTGCAAAATACCATCTAGCAGCTTTGGATTTAATAGACATAGATAGGCATGCCAAAAGGCTTTTTGGTGACACCAATTTGGTTAGAACCAATCTTACCGGTGTTTAAGTAACGCAAAGTAGGCAGCCTTTTGATATTTTACAGGATACATTTCGGAGAGTATGCGCGTATAACTAAATTCCTCTCTCGGACCAGACGCTCAGCTGGTCTCCGACCCTTTGTTGTATCGACGATCTTTCGAATGTATATCGATACATTCGAACCAAATGGTTTGCTTAGTTGTTCATTATGCGTACAGCAAAAGAACGGAATCAAAATAATTTAAAATTAAAAATTTTGTACAGCCGACTTCAATATAAGTTATTTAAGAATAACTTAAAAACTATTGTTCTGACCTTGATCAAATTCATATGGGACCACACGAGAAGTACCAGCTTTCAAATAAAAAAAGAATCATCGAAATCGGTTCACCCAGAAAAAAGTTCTGAGGTAACACACATAAAAAAAAAACGAAAAAAAAAAACATACAGTCGAATTGAGTACCGGCTCCTTTTTGGAAGTCGGCAGAAAATCTTTCCATTCGATTATAATGTGGGTGTCTTCAAGTTAAGAGTGAATAGGCACAAGTAAATAGACTTTTATTAAGCTAAGTAAGTTTAGTTCAATGTCCTTGTCGTCATAATCATTGACGCTTATAAATCCACTACTAAAGATAGGGCTCTCTCATAAACTGCCTCTGAGTAATTATGGTTGCTATAGTTTCTTCGCTTGGCATGCGGGTTGTCAACCATAGTTTATATTATTATTTTGAGTTATCATCACGAAGATGCTGCTGTTCATTTTTTTTTTCATTTTTCTCTGTGACATCTTATAAAAGTCTAATGCTGAATATAAACCTCCGCCATTGATAGCCTCAAGGGAGGATATTGCCATAGTTGGCACGCTTGGCGGGCCGGTTGGCAACCATAGTTGTTTGTAATTTTGATTAATTGATAAAGATGCTGCTGTCTATTTCCTGTTTCATTACCTTCTGCCGCATCTTACGACACCCATGGTATGATATGGGGTAGTACACATGCCTTATAGTGGCCGCGTAAGGGAAAGTCAATTGTAACAGTGATAAAGCGAACTCGGAGCAAGTGGACTGTATTAATTTATAAACTGCGTATTATTTAGCTATCTGAAAACCTGATTTTACTGTATTGAAGGTGCTATGAAATATAAATAATTTATTTCACTAAATACAAAAAAAGTTAGTTATAGTTACAGCATGTCTTACAGCTGGCCACAGGCTTCCTCTCATTTCTGAGAGGATTTAGGGTAAGGAAATGTCCGCTGCGAGACCCTAAAGCGTGTTGACGAACTTCACATGTGTTTGAAATATTTTTTTTTCAGTAATGCAGTTTTCCTTACGATGATACGATCCTTCCTTTCACCGCTTAGCACGTGGTAAATCAGCAATTAAAATTGCAATTAACAATTTCATTGGTGCTGACGCGAATCGAACTTGGGTTGCTCATGTACTGTTAAATTTACAGCGAGCGCTAATCATCTTAGCTACCACGGCTCTTAAAACAAAGGAGGCACTGTATTATAAATTAATTAATTTACTAGCACTGTGAAAGATGTTCCTTTTCTTGTTAGTGTCGTTCATGTTGTTGAGTGGAGTTTTTCTGTGGCGCGAATGGCCTCCGGCGGCCGAATGACCGGCTCTTATTATCCCGACGGCCGGGTGACGCGCCGCGGCGACTGGTGCGAGGCGCGGCTCGTGGCGCGATGTGGCGCGATGTGGCGCGACGTGGCCGCGTGCGGGGCTGCCCAGAGCCCGCTACAAGTGGCAAATTCTTCAATCAATAATAAATTGCTATGTCAACAGAATGACGCCGGGTATCCCGCCGGGCTTTGCTCCAGGAATGCCGCCTGGAATGAGACCGCCCAGTATACCTACAGGAGTGCCAGGTGACTACTTTTTCATTACCACACTCAAACTTTTACAGTTCAAATATTATACATGGGGAACCTTTATAGTTTCGTTCTCAAAACTACAAATTTTCGACCAAATCATATAAAAATTTAGTTTCTTTTTGTGTAAAATTTCAAAATGAGGATATCTGAAGTAGAACAGAGTAATCAACATAGTCCAATGGATCAGTATACTAAATATGTATGGTAATGGTTCGGCTATATAGTTTGAAAAATCGGCAACCGATGGGGAAGAAAAATTCTCGAGTGGTAACCTCGTACCGGTAAGTGAAGTGTAGGGGTACCACCCACTAGATGGAGTGACAATCTGGTAAAAGACTCAGAAAGTCGATGGATGTAAATAGCTTATGCTTTGTGATATTCCTTGAAGGAAACCTAGAATGATAATTTATATAATACTAGCTGATACCTGCGATTTCGTCCGCAATGCTATAATGTTATATATGTTTCTAACACATCACTAAACACGTAGTGTTTATAAAAATCGTTATTTCTTAAAACTTTAATAACTTTATGTTAAATGAAAATATCGCAATTTTTGTTTTAGATAGTGGCCAAGTGTCTAAGAAATAAAACTTAGAAAACCTAATTGAAATCTATTCAGTACTTAGTTTTTCCGTAATGCGCGCAACTGCAAACCTCTATCATTTTATTTATATAGAAATATTATATTTATTACATAAAATATATGATGTGTTTGACGAGTCAGTAGATAGTGGTTATGTGCTGGATAATATCCCGCATTGAAAAAGTGTTTGTATGGCTTACAAATAAGGTTCAGTATATTTGTTCATGTACAATTTGTCTAAACACTTCCACGATCCTACAGACGGAAAATTCTTATAACACTACGAAAGGTTAGGTTTATTAAATAAAAATATGAAAACACTAGCAAGCAAGTGAAGGAATATACAAAATTTGACCTGCTCAAAATTCAAAAGCTTTATTAACCTAAGTTTGTATAAATAGGGTTATTATAATATCAAGGAATTTATGGTAACACACGCTGTTCCCCGCGACTTCACCCGGGTGTTTTTGGGGTTTTTTTTTTGCGCTGAGCCCTAATTCTTTTTCTAAAATAAAAGTAGCCTAAGTTACTCTTTGTGACATCAGCTATCTGCCAGTGAAAATCCCGTCAAAATCGGTCCAGCAGTTTCGGAGATTAGCCGGAACAAACAGACAGACAGATAGACAGACAAAAACTTTAAAAATTGTATTTTTGTTATTAGTGCCGTATATACTTTCATATACATTTGGTTAAAGCTGTAATTTTGACATTACAAACAGACATTTAAATTTTATTTATTTGTATAGATACATGATTGTAAGCTGTTAATTTAAAAAGTAGTCCCGCTGGGTTTCTTGCTGGTTCTTCCCTGGACAGAGGTTTTTTTTTCGAACCAATGGTAATTAAACAAAAGAGTGGCTCTCAATAAGTATTATTTATAATTTATATTGAATATCTGTTGCAATTCCCTTGGTTCCCCTGGTGTTGCAGTTGTTCATGGGCGGCGGTAGTCACTTACCATCAGGTGAACCGCATACTCGTTTTGCCCTCTCCTATAAAAAAAATTAAAAAATTATACAACCGACTTATAAATCACTAAGAATAACTCAAAAACTATAGTAGACCTTGATCAAATTTATATGGGTACACATGCGATGCACCAGCTTTCAAATAAGAAAAGAATGATGACATAAAAAAATATACAGTTGAATAGAGTACCGTCTCCTTTTTGATTTCGCTATAAAAAAAATCTGTTTCAGAAGAAGCATGGAAACAATTTTATTTTAAATAGTGCGTTAGTTTAATAATCTTTATCGGTCCTTAAATATTCTTGTATTAAAGTAAGAATTTGTCTTAATCGTCATGTCACAGGAGCAATAGGTTGACGCTCGCAGTACCAGACGTGAGCACCTTTGACACTGCTATTGTCGCCGGTCTGGTTGCGACGACGGGCGCGAAGTATCAAACATATGAAACCGCCGTTTGCGTCCATAGTGTAGTGACTATGGCGGGCGCCTAGCGCGACGGGCATGGACTAGATAGCGCGCATAGTTTTCAAACGTTCCTATCGGCGCGTTTTGGCCACACTACGGGCCGAGTCAGCAAGCGATCCAATGCGCGGGTGCGGGGGTATCAAACCAGTTCGGTCTTATGGCTCGGCGTTAGCGCGTCTTCAATTTATATATGTTAACAATATGTTAATCATACATTGATCTTTCTAAAGGTTTAGATATAGGCCGTTTAATAAATTTATGGCGTGATCGTCCTAGTTAGGACCCTTATTTACGTTGTGTTTGTATAGTAACTTAGTTCTTTTAGGTGTATCTTGGAAGAATGAATATTCACGAGAGTAATCGAAAGCTGTTGGTAGCGTCTTATAAGCTAAATAACCCCGTTCACGAAGACAGAACTCAAAAAGGTTAAGAACAATAAATTGTCCCTATTCCACTTGTATCAGGTTCACAACAGTCAATTCCTTATTAATTAATCCCTTCCCGCTTGGAAAAGGCTCACAATATTTATATTAAATACCAGATACAAGAGCTTCGCTCTCCCACATTTTAAAAAAATGTGGAGGAGGTACACGGCTCCGCACACGCCGCGCACGGTGAGCGCCAACCATTTTAATGCGCTGCCCCCGAAGGGTACGCTAAGTTAGGAACTGGACCGTAGTCCACAGCAAAATAACTGGCGAACCAGTGAAAGAGGGCTTGGCCCCTTGATAGTGCGTAAGCACAAACATCGACCGAAGTCGCGCATGTTAATGCGTGTAAACGCCGTACAGAATACGATCAAATCTAGCCACAGTGAATGTACGTCACACGAATTAGGCAACAATAGGCACATATTATCCTGTGCGTGCCGTAAGAGACCGCAGAAGGAATCTGAAACCGGGGATGGGCAGCAGTGCCTTCCCGATAACAATTCAAATTTTTTAAAAATTGCAGCTGCCAACTTGCCAAGCGTGGCAAAGCAATCTAAGAGGAGGCCTATGTCCAACGGTGGAATTTTATAGGCTGTGATGGGATGAATTGATACACAAGATGGTTACATTGCCATCTTTTTTTATAGAAGAGCAGGCAAACGAACATACGGCTCACACATACTATGCACCTGATATACAACACTAGGGCCGTTGCCGGCCTTAATTTATCGGAAACCATAAAATTAGATAGAAGATAAGATAGTCCCTTCTTACGTCGCCCAGGGGACGAAATGAGTTGATGATTTCTCCTACGCCACCACCACATAGCAAAAATTTAAGAATATAATAGGTTTTATAATTTTTTTTCAGGCCTACAACGCGATGGTCCACTCTTGGGCTTCCCGGGAGGAATGCCGCCGCAATCCTTACCCCAGCCAGGTATACTTTATATATAAAAATTACGTGTCACGTTGTTTGTCCGCGATGGACTCTCTAAACTACTGAACTGATTTCAATGAAATTTTGCACACTGTGTGCATTTTGGTCCAACTTGAGAGATAGGATAGTTTTTATCTTGATAAATGATCCTCAAAATTTTTTATTGCGAATTTAAGGATTTTTATAGGAAGGGGGTCGTTGGAAAGGGCAGAACAACGTCTGCCTGGCAAGCTAGTAATAATATATTTTGCATTGACTGCCTCGTTTGTTTAGTGGTTGTAGTAGTGCGACTGTTAATCTCGGATCGGGTCAAAAAAAAATCAGTTATTGAGTTTTTCCAACAAGAAATTATCAGTAGCTGTTTGGAGTCAGGAAGTTGGCGGTGTGTCACCTTCGTGCCTCGGAAAGCACGTAAAGCCGTTGTCTGCATCTGATCTCTCCCCGCTGGTGTCGGATTACCGTCCCATCGGACTATGAGAGTGAGGGAATACAGAGTGCACCTGTGCTTGTGTGTACACTCAGACACTATAATCCTGCCTGGCTATGGCCTTCGTTGAGGCTGGCCGCCGTGACCGCAATTCAGTCTGGGGGACATTTTATTTTGCATTATAGATTAAGGGTAATAATAATAAACATCTAGTAAATATACCAGATTTACTAGAAACTAAAACTCTCTTTTTTGGCTAGGATACGGTCTGGGTAGATACCACACATTTTATACGTGGTAGAGCCATGCTGCAGCTATATTAATATAGTTGTAGCACTAATGGGTCGGCTCGCCCGGGGAAGGACCACGCTCTCACAGAAAACCAGCGTGAAATAGCAGCTTAATGCTGCTGTGTTTCGTGTGGTGAGTGTTGAGAACCGGAGACCCTTTTTACTGGAAAAGAGGCATTCCATCTTAGTCCTCACGGGTGACAACGCATTTGCATTTTAATTTGCAAACGAAGATAGATGTAGATGTCTATGAGCCACAGCGACCACTTACCATCACGTGGACCGTGTGCGCGTTTGTCACCCTTATGCTATTAAAAAAAAACCCTCTTACCTTTTTCTGCCGCCAGATAGCTATGCTTGCGATGCTGTGTTGCAGTCCGAGGGGTTTAGGAGAAGCAATATGATTACAGGCTGTGATAAATTCCATCTTAGTCCTCAGTGATAACCTTCTTTGTATGAATTTGGCTGCAGGTGTCCATGGACTGCAGCCACTTACCATCAAGTGTTACAAACAAAAACAAAAGAAAATCTTTAACAATATTAAAAAAGAGATTTGATACAAAATTAGTGTCACCGACTCAGTATAATGCTACAGTAACAGGGTTACTGTTACTGTAGCTAACATAGCTACTGTTACTGTTACCGTTAAAGCCTATTAAAGTCACTGCTGAACATAGGCTTCTCTCATAAATTGCCTCATAGGGGGGATATTTGCCGTAGTTGCCAAGTTTAGCAAGCGGGTTGGCAACCGTAGTTTTTTTATTTTTAGTCGTTATTAGGAAGACGCTGCTACCTATCTCCCGATTTGTATCCCCCCTGTCGCCTCTTCGACACACACGGGATGACATAGTAAGTCGATTCGCGAGCTATAATCGATGGCTATAACTTTTTGTTTTTCTTGTTGTTGTATTTATGTTTAACGGTGGTTGTTGGTTGCAGGCATGGTGGGCGGGTTCCTGGGCGGGTTGGTGGGCGGGCTGATGCTGCCGATGCCGCACCACCACCAGCAGCACCAGCACCAGCACCACCACGCGGTCTGTGCACATGTCTTGTCACATCTCACAGCACTGGCGCCAGGAGGGCAGTGGCGAAGCGTTTGTTTGTGGCTCTGCGGGTTGCGAGCGACCTCGCACCGAATATTTATATTACGTACAAATAATTGTTCAGGATCTGGCTGTTGATTCTTGTGTAATTTGGAACTCGTCTGGGGAAAGTCCACGCTCCCATAAAATGTGCTGTGTTTCTTATGTAGAGAAAAGGGTCTCTATACTTTTAACTGGAAACTAGGCATTCTATTTTAGTTGTAAGGGATTAAATCGAGGATAAATGTTAATGTCTATGGGCCACAGCAACCACTTACCATCAGGTAGACTGTGTGCTCGATTGTCATCCTTATTTTATAAAAAAAAAATGTATGCAAAACGCCTCTGCATACAAGAGGATGTTCTAATGTGTGTGTGTGTGTGTGTGTGTGTGTGTGTGTGTGTGTGTGTGTGTGTGTGTGTGTGTGTGTGTGTGTGTGTGTGTGTGCGTGCGTGCGTGCGTGCGTGCGTGCGTGCGTGCGTGCGTGCGTATTTTAAAAAATACTATAATCATTGCAGCCTAATATGAATCTACCACTGCTTCAATACAATATCTACTGTTATTCTGGATCAAACGCATACACCACAATGTAAAACTTTTTTTTGACTTATTTCGACCCAAGCCACCAAAGAATAAATAATAGTAGAACAGAAGAATCACTCTCTGATAGCAAACTTGCGAGTTTAAACCTAGTTATAATGTCGCTAATGTTAAAATAGTCTTCACTAATAGAGATCACTGCTGAACCTAGGCTGTAGTGGGTTTGAACTTGGAGAAGTTTAAAGATTGCGACAAAGTACAATTCTAATTCACATTCATGTATGAGATTCCTGCATGTTTCATTAGGTCGGCGCTCCATGTAGTGGAGGGAGGGAAAGGTTTGCTCAGCGCGTTTTGCAGTGTAAGGTTAAGTTCCTTATACACTGGATGTGCTTTATATGGATTTTTCAGAAAATAATATTTTATCTATTACCACTATTCATAGAACTCACAGAGTACTAGCGTAAAATAGCAGCGCATTGCCGTTGTTTTGATATGGTGAGTGAAGAGAACCGGAAACCCTTTTTACTGCAAATGAGGCATTTCATTTTAGTCGTCATTGGTGACAACATCTCTGCGTTTTCATCCTTAATCGAGGATAGATGTAGTTGTGTGATACCATCAGGTGCACTGTGTTCGTCTGTAACACTTATCTTAAGTAAACATATCATATTCAATTTAATGGTTATTTTAGAGGATTATTATTAATTTAAAACATTTGTTGATGCGCATATAGTGAATGCAAGTGTATGTTGCAGGGTGGAAATGCGAGTGCAGCCACTGCAGCCAGCAGCAACAGCGCAGCGGACGACGCCATGGACCTGGACCCCGACGAGCCGCAAGCCGACCCACGCGACCCGGCCCTACTGCCCGACCGCGTATGTACAACCCCATCAGATACCTATAGCGGACCACGCCATGGACCTGGACCTCGACGAGCCGCAAGCCGACCCACGCGACCCGGCCCTGCTGCCCGACCGCGTATGTATAACCCCATCAGATACCTACAGCGGACCACGCCATGGACCTGGACCCCGACGAGCCGCAAGCCGAGCCACGTGACCCGGCCCTGCTGCCCGACCGCGTATGTACAACCCCATCAGATACCTACAGCGGACCACGCCATGGACCTGGACCCCGACGAGCCGCAAGCCGACCCACGCAACCCGGCCCTGCTGCCCGACCGCGTATGTACAACCCCATCAGATACCTACAGCGGACCACGCCATGGACCTGGACCCCGACGAGCCGCAAGCCGACCCACGCGACCCGGCCCTGCTGCCCGACCGCGTATGTATAACCCCATCAGATACCTACAGCGGACCACGCCATGGACCTGGACCCCGACGAGCCGCAAGCCGAGCCACGTGACCCGGCCCTGCTGCCCGACCGCGTATGTCCAACCCCATCAGATACCTACAGCGGACCACGCCATGGACCTGGACCCCGACGAGCCGCAAGCCGACCCACGCGACCCGGCCCTGCTGCCCGACCGCGTATGTACAACCCCATCAGATACCTACAGCGGACCACGCCATGGACCTGGACCCCGACGAGCCGCAAGCCGACCCACGCAACCCGGCCCTGCTGCCCGACCGCGTATGTACAACCCCATCAGATACCTACAGCGGACCACGCCATGGACCTGGACCCCGACGAGCCGCAAGCCGACCCACGCGACCCGGCCCTGCTGCCCGACCGCGTATGTACAACCCCATCAGATACCTATAGCGGACCACGCCATGGACCTGGACCCCGACGAGCCGCAAGCCGACCCACGCGACCCGGCCCTGCTGCCCGACCGCGTATGTATAACCCCATCAGATACCTACAGCGGACCACGCCATGGACCTGGACCCCGACGAGCCGCAAGCCGAGCCACGTGACCCGGCCCTGCTGCCCGACCGCGTATGTCCAACCCCATCAGATACCTACAGCGGACCACGCCATGGACCTGGACCCCGACGAGCCGCAAGCCGACCCACGCGACCCGGCCCTGCTGCCCGACCGCGTATGTACAACCCCATCAGATACCTACAGCGGACCACGCCATGGACCTGGACCCCGACGAGCCGCAAGCCGACCCACGCAACCCGGCCCTGCTGCCCGACCGCGTATGTACAACCCCATCAGATACCTACAACCCGATCACCTAGGCACAACCCGATCAGATAGGTACAACCCGATCACGAAGGCACAACCCCATCTGCTACGTACAACCCGATCTTCTATATACATCCCAATCAGGTTAGCACAGCTCGATATGCTACGCACAACCCGATCTTCTATATACATCCCAATCAGGTTAGCACAGCTCGATCTGCTACGCACAACCCGATCTTCTATATACATCCCAATCAGGTTAGCACAGCTCGATCTGCTACGTATAACCCGATCTTCTATATACATCCCAATCAGGTTAGCACAGCTCGATCTGCTACGTACAACCCGATCTTCTATATACATCCCAATCAGGTTAGCACAGCTCGATCTGCTACGTACAACCCGATCTTCTATATACATCCCAATCAGGTTAGCACAGCTCGATCTGCTACGTACAACCCGATCTTCTATATACATCCCAATCAGGTTAGCACAGCTCGATCTGCTACGTACAACCCGATCTTCTATATACATCCCAATCAGGTTAGCACAGCTCGATCTGCTACGCACAACCCGATCTTCTATATACATCCCAATCAGGTTAGCACAGCTCGATCTGCTACGTACAACCCGATCTTCTATATACATCCCAATCAGGTTAGCACAGCTCGATCTGCTACGTACAACCCGATCTTCTATATACATCCCAATCATGTTAGCACAGCTCGATCTGCTACGTACAACCCGATCTTCTATATACATCCCAATCAGGTTAGCACAGCTCGATCTGCTACGTACAACCCGATCTTCTATATACATCCCAATCAGGTTAGCACAGCTCGATCTGCTACGCACAACCCGATCTTCTATATACATCCCAATCAGGTTAGCACAGCTCGATCTGCTACGTACAACCCGATCTTCTATATACATCCCAATCAGGTTAGCACAGCTCGATCTGCTACGTACAACCCGATCTTCTATATACATCCCAATCAGGTTAGCACAGCTCGATCTGCTACGTACAACCCGATCTTCTATATACATCCCAATCATGTTAGCACAGCTCGATCTGCTACGTACAACCCGATCTTCTATATACATCCCAATCAGGTTAGCACAGCTCGATCTGCTACGTACAACCCGATCTTCTATATACATCCCAATCAGGTTAGCACAGCTCGATCTGCTACGTACAACCCGATCTTCTATATACATCCCAATCAGGTTAGCACAGCTCGATCTGCTACGCACAACCCGATCTTCTGTATACATCCCGATCAGGTTAGTACAACCTGATCTGCTACGTACACTATCGTCAAAAATTTAAAGTAGCCCACGCAGGTTTAAAGTAGATTTAAACAAAATTTAAAACAAATTAAATTAGTATTATTAATAATTTTATTGTTTATAAAAAATTACTTATACAGGCTGTCCCCAAAGTCGACGTCAAGCCGTAAATCGGGTGATAGGTCAAGTCATAATAGTTAACAGAAAAATATTTTAAAATATCCTTGCTATGTATTTTAAAAATTACATGCATTTATAAAAAAAAATCGAGAAAACCTACAACCTGTAACGGTTAACTCCTGTTGCTACAAATTTTAACAGTTTTTTAATTTTCTTTTTATTATGTAATCCTGAATAATACTAATGATGCTAATGAATAATAATGCTAATGAAGAATGCTAATGTTAATGAAAATTAATTTTCAAATGGATTTCTTTAAAAAAATATTTTTCCATAATTTAACAAATAATCTTTCAATGTGTTAAACCATTTTGGAATCCTTGTTAAATGCGCCAACTATTAAAATTACTTGCCAAACTCTTGTAGTACCTTTTTTTCAGTACACTAATTTAAAACTGGACAAAGTATTAATTTTGAATACTTGGTTGAGAAATAATTACACTTCTTCTGGAAAATTTCAGGACCGTAGTCCTTAAGCGTAGGAACTAGTTATAGAACACCCACATTGACATTTTCTAGTCACACAGACTCATCGCGCAATATTAGTATACACACCCAGGACATAAATCAATTCGGTGCTTTGCACAAGTTGCATACACATCACGCGTTCGTCTTCGTAGGTTGTTTATTAATGACACATAAAACTCGCATTCTATGTAGCCATTAGCTTATCGCATAGCGAAGTCCGCGGGCCCGTAGTGAATAGCCGGCAGCAAAGGGTGGAGTCACAGTGTACGCTTTCTAGGTATTATGTTGACTATTATTTTTGAAGTGAAAACTTCTTTAGCATCGTTTTGATTTCAAACAAATGAAACGAGAAAGCGACATTAAAAAGAGACAAATATATAGATCTGTAGGAGAGACTGAGATAGAATCTATACTAACATAATAAAGCGAAAGATTTTTATTTATTTATTTATTTTATTTATTTATTTATTTATTTCAACACTTACAACTATCTTTACAGGTAATCCTAATACGATAGTGTAACTATTCTATATGCTATTATTATAACTATTTTATGTGCTATTATTATTATATGCAATTATCTTTTTAAATTAGGTACATAACAAATAATGTATAATGCTATCTTTGTGAACTCACTCATTGGACAGCAAAACAAGTCTATTTCTCTCGCTAAGAAATTAAGTGTGCAGAGAGCAAGTGTGAGGGGCGCCTGACGCATTAGGTTTGTCCTTCCTTTCGGCACGGCAAACAATTGTGGCCGTCGCCGTCTCCCTATGTATCCGTCGGGTACATACATGTTTAATTGTTTTAGTATTTCAGGATTAAATATTTTCCCTATGAGTACCTTATAAATATATAAAACTAGAGCAAGTTCTCTCCTAACCCTAAGTTCATTGTATCCGACCATTCCTAAAATGAATAAGGTTGGATACATTAAGGGATAGAATGGGTACAAGCCGTAAAGTTTCATATACAGATATCTCACAAATTTATTCTGTACCCTCTCCAACATTAGGTTATACTTAGCTTCATGCGGAAACCAAACGATTGCATTGTGTTCCAAATGACTTCTGACCAAGGCATTGTATAATACAATGATTGCTTTGACATTTGTAAAATTATTTACTCGGCGAAGAACAAATCCTAGATTCCTATACGCCTTTTTGCAAATATTAATAACATGAGCATGAAAATTTAGTCCGGAATCCATTTGAACACCCAGATCCCGCACTTCTGTAACTCTTTTCATAAGCTTATTGTCAACCTCATAGTTTTGCAATATAGGTGTTTTTGAGCGGGTGAATGATATTGTCAAGCACTTTGAGATGTTAAATTGCAACTTGTTCTCCTTACTCCAAGCCACTACTCTATTTATGTCGCTCTGAAGTCTTTGACAATCCTCAGCGCTCCTTATAGGGAGTGAAAGTTTGAGATCGTCGGCGAATAACAGACACTTCGCATCTTTCACAACACTCGGAAGATCGTTAATCATCAATATGAACTGGAGCGGCCCTAGATTACTGCCCTGGCTCACTCCCGACCAAGTAAAATATCTTTCTGACAGATGTTTCCCGCATTGTACATACTGCTGCCTATCTCATATAGCTAGCAAAAAACTTTAGAAGATGTGGAGTGAAACCGACGCCAGCCAATTTTTTCAACAATACATCGTTATTTACGGAATCAAACGCCTTTTTGAAGTCAAAATAAGCCGCGTCCACCTGTTCACCCCTATCTACTGTTGGCACAATTTGAGCCATATGGCTAAATAGATTACTGTCAGTACTTCTTTCTGGTCTGAACCCATGTTGAGCGTCTGATAATTGCGTGCTAACCTGTAAGAATAAATTGTAATGGATAGCGGACTCTAGTATTTTCGCTGGAGCTGACAGTACTGCTACTGGTCTATAATTTTCTAAATTATTTCCATTACCTGCTTTAGGTACCGGTACCACCCGAGTAAGTTTCCACATCTCTGGAAATACAGCAGCCTCTAGGCATTTGTTAAAAATGTAAAGCAGAGGTCCGTCTAGAACCAAACGACAATCCCTAAAGATATAAGGGGGGATACCGTCTGGACCCGCGGACCTTTTCGGTTTGAGTTTTTGAAGAGCTTGTCTCACTTCATCTAAGTGTAGCCTCTCTAGGTGGACTCGCGCCGCACCATTCTCACCTCCTGCTTCTGCTACCGCTGCATCTACATTCAGATCCGCTCGTCGAGTACTATATACAGAGTGGAAATATTTTGCTAACTCTTTAACACCTTGCTCCTCAGATAATATATTTCCGTTTTTTACAAATTTTTGTGGATTTCTATGATCTCTTTTGTTCTTAATGTAATTCCAAAATGATTTTGGTTCCTTTAAAAGGTTATTTTGAACTATATCATGGTATTGTTTTTCGGCCAATTCTATCATTTTTTTAACTTTTGCCCTACACCTGGAAAACGCATTGTAATCGATTATTGATTTACTTGTCTTATACCGTTTATGTAAAGTAGCTTTTTGTTTAATGGCTCGAATTATTTCTTTATTGTACCACTCAGGGTAGGCATACTTAGAGTATAATGAACGTCCGCTCTTTCTAGGCACGTAACAATCTATAATGGAGTTTAAAGTATCATAGAAAAAAGATAAACTATCGTCCAAGCTCAACTCAAAAATTGGTGTCCAGTCTATTGCGGCTATTGAAGCATACAATAGAGGAAAATCAGCTTTATTAAAATTCCAACGTGATAAGGTGTCGTCCAAAGAGCAGTGTAACTCCTCCGGGTATTAATGCAAACCGTCACCTTGATCGGCGGATGATGGGCATCCACCGGCACCAGCAATTCCTCCGCTTCACTTACGCTCACACTTTCTCCCCTCTTGAATCTACTTAGTACTAAATCTAAACAACGATTATTGCAGTTCCTTATTTCATTACTCTGAGTGAATTCACAAAAAGACTGAAAATATTCATAATAGTTACTTACATTTGACGAACACGAATATAAATTAAAGTCACCTATAACTAACATCTTATTATAGTTACTAGAATATTGTTCAAGTATATTAAATAATAACATATATTCATTGTCGCTGCTGTTTGGTGGAATATATAATACACATAACAAAAACAAAAATCTTTTTTGAAGGTAGACTGCAGCACAAACTAACTCAAATGTATGATTATCAATGTTTATATCATTCGGTATTGATACTCGCCGTACTTCGACACGCGGTGTGGCCACTAAACAAGCTCCGCCCTGTTTCCGACCATCCGTTCTGTCGCAACGTAATATTGTGTATCCAGTTGGTATGAGTTCTGCATCACGAATTGACTGATTGCAACCAGTTTCTGTTATTGCAAATAAGTCTTCATCTGAGGCTAAAATACTCCTATAAAACTGGTCCACTTTTGTCCGAAGTCCTCTTACGTTCTGGTATACTATTTTGATGTTTTTTTGTTTGTTTAAACACGCTAATCTCTGGAACTACCAGTCCGATTTGATAAATTCTTTTTGTAAAATGACAGCCAGATTCACGAGGAATAGTGTTATATAGTATTAGACTGCACCTCTCTGCTAGCCTTAAATATTGATTTTAGTTAAGCAAGTCGGAAGAAAAAGCGCTCCCGTACTGCTTAATCTGCGTGTACTGGCGTAATATTTAGTGATACGTAAATACTTTGTTCTACAAAATTAAAGATCTTTCCTCCATCTAAAAAAAGTTCACGATACCAAAGTCCTATTTCTTGTACTTAAGGAGATATCGCGGGGAACAGCTAATTCAGTACAGCATAGTTTCTTATTATCTCAGCCTTCTCTGTGTGCGGTGCTTTAAAGATGGTTATTAAACTTTTAAATGTTAAAATAAAGAATTAAAAAATTACAAATTCATTATCAAATAAATAAAATTATATATATTGAATAAAGTTATTATCCAAACCATTCTTAACAATCTACGATTTCATATATTACCAATTTAAATTAAATTAGTATATTTTACTATACTACTATTTTACTAGTATATTTACTTGTGCTCCACCTTGAGCGTCAGTCAATTTTTGTTTCCTTTTTCGATAAAATGATTTTACATATGGAAATCATTTTATCGAACAAAAATTGATTGACTTCAGTAGACGTTGTTATTACAAAGCAATTTTAGTCGAAAGAATATATTCTTTTTATTTAATACACTGAAACATAGGCGCTACATGTCTAAAAATAAGGATTGTAATATTTATTTGCTATAAAATTTTGCGCGAATCGTTTTAGCGGGTCATGAGTTGTAAACGTAGGCGCAACTCTTTTACCTGCAATAACAATGGGCGATACGCTCCTTATTTGTGATTATTTGACGAATTTTGCTTTCTTTACGGATTTTGAGTGGGATTACGATTCGGTTTTGTGGTAATACGGACTTTGATGTATTGTACAGAGAGCACGTACAAAATGGAGGTGTACTTGCCCGAAACTTTGCCTGATCATCGTATCATTTTAAGGATCCACAACTCTTACATGGAATTACGCCTACCAGGCAGAAGACTCGGGCGTCCATCTCAAATACATGACCCAGATACTGTTGAATCAGTGCTTGAAGTGACAAGAGATCCATCAGTTAGCGTGAGTGAGAACATTAGAATGCCGAATAAGTATTCCAAAATCACAGGCACATCGATTCCTCCAACAAGAGGGTTTTCACCTATAACTATATGATATTCAAAAAGTGCGGCAGCTTGTGAGCCCACAGACTACCTGAAAAGAGTGGAGTTTTGTCAGGAAATGTTCAAACGTCAAGCTGAAGGCGAAAATTTTTTCAATAGTATTTTGCGGATTGATGAATCTCATTTTAAGCGATGTGGGATTTTCATCATTCACAATTATCATTCTTGGAACATTGAAAACCCACACCTGACACCAGTGGAGTAGTGTGCCTTAGAGAGGCCCTGTATCAAAATTTGTTGGGGGGCCCAAATGAAGAGTAAAGATTTTTCACAAAAGGAACAAAAACTCACGCGTTGAATTAAAATAATTATATATTGATTATAAGTTATTACTTACAATGAATACTCCTAGGAACTAAGCTAGCCAAACAATTCAAACCTACATCCCGTCCCATAGAAGTCCTTAGAATGTTTGCTTACACACGGTCGGGGCCTCTGTAGCCCGGGGGCCCCGTATCATTGATACGGCTGATACGGCTCTAGCTATGCCCCTGCCTGACACATGAATCCAATTTTCAATAGCAATTTAGTGTGAACTACTGGTCAGGCATCTTAAACGGACAGCTGATTGGTCCGATCGAACTACCTGACCAATTAAACAGCGAGGCCTACTTGTAATTTTTAAGACATGATCTCAACGGCTTACTAATAGATATAGACCTATTAACGCGTCGGAACATGATTTTCCAAAACGACGGCACTAAATGCCACTTTGCGAGAATTGCCAGACAACATTTAAATGAAAGATTTTAAAGAGAGGTGGATCGGCCGTGGGTGGGCCTATTGCGTGGCCGCCACGGTCCCTCGACTTGAACCTATAATTATTATATTATAAAGAATTGCTTTACGCCAAACAAATTACTAACAAATTACGAAATAGCCGAATTACGATCAAAATTGAGATAAGCAGAAGAAACAATAAAAAACAATAGGATAGCGTTCATACAACTAAAAGAAAACTTTAAGTCGATGTAGGATTTGTGTTGAGCAAGAAAGTCTACATTTTGAAAACTTTTTGTAGTAAAATAGTAAATAATTAATAACAGTTACTTTTGTTTTATTTATTAAACTTAATAAAACTTTTTTAATATTTTGTAATCAGGTGGCAAATTTGGAGAATTTATCACGTCGCTGTCTTAGAAGGCTTATTTTAGTTAAAGTAGCTCATTAATTACTACTTTTTTTATGATTACGAAAGTTGAGTGTCTGGAAAATTCTTGGGATCTACTTAGGAACCATCAAGGCACCTGTTTAGATTTTCAATTTAAAGTTGAAAATTTAAGTCATAATTCACCGAACGTAATTTTTTCACTTTACACCAACCATTCACCATTTTCATAATTTTCATCAAAGTTACTAAGCTGATTATTTTAAGCACAAAAGTACAGCTCATGACGATTCAGTTGCTAAAAAATCTCCTAAAAAGCCTTCTACCTTTTTTACAATTGTTTTAAGTTGTTCAGGTCGAAAGTTATCAAATATTCAGAAAAAAAAATCATAACTCGAAAACTACGAAAAATCGCGAAACATACATTCGGTGATCCATGTACCCCAAGGGGTACTCTATCTCTGGACTTCCGCTTGACACTGTTTTTCGGACAGTCTGACCAGCCGCTAATAAAATCAGTTATTGAGCTTTCCATCAAAAAAAAAATTACGTATATATATAGCAGTCGTGTCCTACTCTCGCGACCCACCCTTGTGCTAGGTCAAAGATTAAATGTATCACATCACGTACACGGAGCTTGACGAAACTACGAACGGACTTGCAATCGCCTTGAAAATTGAAACCAAAAATAATTTCTAAAATAATAACGAAATAGCCTATAGAGTTCTAATAGAAAAGACCGTTTTAGATGTTTCCCGATCAGGTACGTAGTACTCGATCGAGCTAACTCCGCAACTCGTAGGAATGCGCTGCCCCTCTCACTTACCCCTTTACATCCACGCGTTTGTCCCGTCGCATCAGTACGTATAGCCTAACACCGTATACCGTAAGCAGAGCGTCGATATGACGTTATAGACGCTAGATTCGGAGTTACCACGATCGGGTTGTACACACTTTGTTATCTTGTTGGATAGCTCGATTTGGCTGCCCCACGGACATTATAATTGACTGCGGTAAGCAGTCCTTGTGTGGTGAACTCAGAGACAGCTTAAGAGTTGTCGGCGATTTGGTAACAAGCACAATGTATATGCACTCAAAATTAAGCAATGTCTGTTTTTCGTCAATCATTGGTGTCGGCTAGAATTTAGAATCAGTTCCAAAAGTGTGACTGTGTAGTAAAGTTCCCATATCGTCTTGGGATGTCGTAGGAGGCGAGAGAGTAAAACAAACAGGAGATGGGCTGCAGCGTCTTCTTAATAACAACTACAAAATAGAAAACTGCTATGTCTAATCCGCCAATCAAGCGTGGCAACTATGGCAAATGATTTGATTATGAGGTAATCTATGGGAGAAGCCAATGTTCAGCAGTGGACTTTTGATCAGCTTTAACGGTAACGGTAACCCAAACAGTAACAGTCAATTATTTCAACCATCAGTGACCTACCGTGTAGGTGTAAGTGATATAAATAATTTAGAACTATATGGTCCTTCGAGCTGTACAATTGTCGCTAAAATTCCTTTTCGATTACAGATCCAAGCGCTAATGTCGAAGCCACCGCCCAACTTCAATTCGTCGGAGCCGCCACCTAAGTTCACACCTACGGAAGCTCCCCCCTTCGACGCGTCGCAGCCTCCCCCCGCGCACCCCGCGCCGCCCGCCGCCGCCGCAGCGCCCGCTCCCGCCCCCGCCCCCGCCCCCGCCGCCGCCCCCGCTGAAGAAAAACGTGACGAGGAGCGGCGCGACCGCGACAAGGAGCGTCGCGACCGAGATCGAGGCGAACGGGATCGGCGAGACCGGGCCGACCGGAGCGACCGTGACCGAGGAGACCGCGACCGCAGGGACCGGGATCGTGACCGCCGTGACCGCGATCGAGACCGAGGCGGCAGGGACCGCGACAGGTAAGCTCAATTATTTCTGTAGAAATTATTTTACAATTTCTTATGCAACTAAATGTACGATAAAACTTAGCTCTGAAAGTAATTGTACGATTTCTATGAAACTGCACAGAATATATGTGGTTACAGAATAAATAATAGTACAACGTACAGAAGTTGCTCCCCTTTGATTTTCTCTACTTGCCGACGTTTTAATAGAATACATAATTATTTTTAGTTATATAAATCACTCACTCAAGCAAAATTTAACGGTATATAGCACCTTGTACCTTGTGATTATTTATAATGCTAATGGTGGTAGAGCCACGTGGCAGTTTTTGCTGTTTCACGTATGGGCCGGCTCAAGCCGGGTTGGTACCACGACCTCACAGAATACCGGCGTGAAGTAGAAGCTCTGCTTCTGCGTTTCGTCTGGTGAGTGCTGGTGGCCGGAGGCCAAATCCCTCCCCCCATCAATATGGTAGTGGAATTACATCAAAGCCTACCCCAGGAGGGTACCAGCACACCTGGAGAATCCCTCGCTGAGCATCCACGACCATGTTATTCCACTTCTGAGCATGGGTGCTTATGCTGGCCCGCGTATTCTGGGGGGGGGGGGGGGCAGAATTAACTGCTCGAGGCAAACTGAACAACAATACCAAGATGACCCCTGCCACACTATCCGTGAATTTCTGCAACATCAGGGAACTTCACTCGAACCTAAACGCAGTCCACTACCATCTCGAGACGGCGAAGCCGGCCTTGCTCTTTCTGGCCGAGACACAGGTGTCCTCTCCGGCTGATACTTCGTATCTCTCCTACCCGGGGTACAAATTGGAGCACTTCTTTGTGCCTCGGGCTGGAGTTTACGTATACGTCAGAGAGGACATCTGTTCTCGACGCCTCGGCAGTCTTGAAGGTTCGGACCTATCCATCCTTTGGCTACGCGTAGACAGCGACGACCATCCGCGCGTCTACGGGTGCCTCTATAGGTCCCATAGCGGTAATGCCGAAACAGACCGACTCATCCACCACGTCCAAATGGCTACAGATTCCTTGCTACAACAGGTCCCATCCGCAGAGATCGTGATCCTTGGCGATTTTAACGCCCACCACGCCGAATGGCTCGGTTCTCGTTTAATCGATCATGCGGGGAGATCTGTTTATGACTTTGCCTTGGCATATGCCACAACTGGTTACTTCGCGTACGCGGATTCCAGATGTGGAGGATCATACACCTTCCCTGTTGGACCTTCTGCTGACCTCTCATCCAGACGGATATGAGGTTTCCGTCGATGCCCCTCGGCTCTTCGGACCATTGTCTGATTCGGAGTGTGGTGCCAATCACGCTCCCCTCGCGGTTGCGTTCTGCAGGTTGCCGCCGTGTTTGGCATTACAGGTCGGCGGATTGGGACGGAATGCGGTCTTTCTTTGCATCCTACCCATGGTGGCGGGTCTGCTTCTCGCCGGATGATCTATAAAAAAATTATTTAATTTACAACTGTTTTACTTTAATATGTCTTATATTTTATTACCGTCTCAAACTAACGGTTATTAAATTTAAGAGTGGAAATCTCTCACACACACACGCACACGCACACACACACACACACACACACACACACACACACACACACACACACACACACACACACACACACACACACACACACACACACACACACACACACACACACACACATACGTACACACACACATACACACACAAAGTTTATTTAGCTTAGCTTAACTTTCTTTTTTGTAATATACTTTTTTTTTATTAATTATGTAAGTTTTACTTTTAAACTTGTAACTTTTAAGTCTTAAAAACTGTAAAATGGGTTGAAGAGCGAGGCATCCCCAATACGAGTATGTAAATTACTCTCTGGGGCGTCTCAAAAACATGTATGATTAATTTTTGAGAAATAAAAGTATTTATTTATTATTATTAAATCGAGCCAAGTCGAGCAAAAAAGCGGCACGGCCGTACCATACCCATTCTTTTCTCGAAGCAGTGCAGGCCATTTTCGACCCTATAACTTCGTTGTGGATAAATTTAGAAGCCTAAATTTTCAGCAACCAAGCATGCATTGTATAAATACGGTATATTTCAAATTTTATTCAATTTGAACCAGTACTTTAAGAATTATAACTAGTCAATTTCTTAATTTTGTCACTCACTCACTGACTGACCGATCATCAAAACTCTAAGGCACTTCTATAGCAGACGTAGAAGCTTCAAATTTAGAGTACAATTAGTGTTTATAAATCAAGGAAAAATTAAAATATTTTGTAATTTCGGTCCAGTTTTCTAGATACACCAACTGCATAAATAACTTTGTGATCCTATATAAATATATAGGATTACAAAGTTACATTTGCAGTGAATGAATCAGTTTACCTGTATGTATATGTATAATATAATGGAATGATAGATGTAGATAGGTACCTAGATATAATTATGTTCAAAGGTAACTTGTAAAATGGTCAACGGAATGAAAAAGCAAGAATGGGACATGTCTTATGAAGTTGTACCAAAATCCAAATCCTGCAAAGTATTAAGTAGACAAAATTGCCCGAAAATCCGTAGTTGGTATTCAAGAAGTAGATGGCACCGGTAAGGAAAAAAAGCAGGACTATCTACAAAAAGAAATGAGATGCCATCAAAAACATAACTTGTGAGATCCATGTAATACCAAGTCGGTTAATTTATTCAGTCCCTACTTAAGGGTCCTTCTGTCTCAAGTTATTAAGTAATTAGTTAACCTAACAACATCTTATAGTTACCATATCAATATTAAAAATCTTTCATGTTTTAAATAAATATATTGACTTGGCAATCGCACTAAACAATCTAATTTTATATAATATGTATTACTTGTGAGATACATTATGTTTTCATGCGATAGCCTGTAAATCTGCGCTCGCTGTAAATTTCGTCCGGGTTTGATCCCTGGCAGCACCAATGAAATTTTTAATTGCAATTTTAAGTCCTCATTTACCATTTGCTCGGCGGTGAACTATGGCAAATATCCCCTCTATGAGACAATCTATAGGAGAGGCCTATGTTCAGCTGTGAACTTTAATAGGCTGTAACGGTAATAATAGAATAGGATAGTAGTCTAATTAAAAACATAGTTACAGCAACATGTCTCCTCATTGACACATTCCCATATTACAACTATCTGTGATGATTGGTGATGGTGCGTTTCACACTTGACATTAACGAGATGGTTTTACTGATATATATCTGAAGCTTTGAAGCCTTCTAGCATATTCCATAGTCGCTCGGATTCAATAACGACGCCGCCACTAAAATACTAATACAAAATTATTATTTTTCAACAGGGAAAGAGATGACCGGAGAGATCGTGACCGCGATAGAGGGCGAGACCGGAGGGACCGAGACAAAGACCGTGACAGAGAACGGGATCGATTCAACAACAAGGATAGTAATAACAGGTAAGCTTAAAGGTGAACGCACATTTGTCAGCACCGTACGCGCCGCATTTTACTGATGGCCTCGCATATTTGCACCTACGCGCTATATGCAGATATTTAGTATTGCCAACAACTTTTGCAGTTGATCGCTCGGAATCGCTCGGATTGCTATGGAAAACATATTGTAATACCTTGCTTATTGGCAGAGGAAGAAGAAAATTTTATTCGAAGAAAAAGAAGATTCAGGTTTCAAAATATTAGTTTAAAAAGGCAGTTATATAGAGAATATTACACTTTATTTGACTTATTAGATGATAATAAATGATTTTTCAGATATACATACAACAAATACAAGATTTCAAGAATTACTACATATACTTACTAAAACCAATATAAAATATATTTCGAAACGAAAGTCGAAACAGTTTTAGTGGAAAATCCGCTAAGTTGGCAACATTAGACCAAACGGAGTATCAGCACGCGCAGAACGCGCTGCGTTATATGACGTCATCAGCATGCCTCCTTCAATATTCGGATACCTCATCATTCATCATCATTACAGCCCTTCACAAGTCCATTCGGATACCTACCGCATTTTATAAAATTCGGCGCGTACGGTGCAGGTGAAATGTGCGAAGTTTTATATAATTTCATACGAGTTCTAAAATGCGGCGCGTACGGTGCTGACAAATGTGCGTTCAGCTTAAATATTTCTGTTTTGTTTTTTATTTTCTCATTATTAGATTCATCTAACTTTAACAAAAGAAAACTATTATTGAGATTTTTACAACCTAGTTACCCATTTCTACAGCTTTACAATTACAGTTATCATGATGCTATCCCGAGCAACTTCTACCGCAGCTGTAGCCGCGTGCCCGATGTAAAACAGATAGAATGCGATATAATATTTTTTTATTTAATATAGCTTATATTACATGTAATTTTTATTGAAAGTCATTTTTCTACCGACTTCAAAAAGGAGACGGTACTCAATTCGACTGTATGCTTTTTTTTTGTGTGTTACCTCATAACTTTATTCTGGGTGAACCGATTTCGATGATTCTTTTTTTATTTGAAAGCTGGTGCTTCTCATGTGGTCCCATATAAATTTGATCAAGGTCTGACCAATAGTTTTTGAGTTATTCTTAATAATTTATATTGAAGTCAGTGGTACAAAATTTTTAATTTTATATTATTCACTTTTTATACTGGTTCGGAAAAATCACTGTCCTAGGAAGAATCAGCAAGAAACTCAGGGGGACTTTTATTCAAAGTATATTAATCAATAAGAGTTGTACAAACTACTTCATTCATTAATTACATCCCTTCACAAGTCCACTGCTGAACATAGGCCTCCCCCAAGGAATGCCACAAAGCACGGTCCTGAGCCACATGCATCCATCGACTTCCTGCATGTCTTTCATCTAGTGGGGGCCCCCCTACACATCGTTTACCAGTACGAGGCTGCCACTCGTGAAACCTTTTTTCCCCATCAGTTGTCGGTTCTTCGATGTATATCGCCGGCCCGTTGCCACTTCACCATGCTAATCCGTTGGTTTGTCCGTTGCTCTGGTTCTACTGCGGATATCCTCATTTTTAAGTCTTATCACGCAGAGAAACGGTGAGCATAGTTTTTTCCATGGCTCGCTGAGAGACTTTAAGCTGGTCTTGAGTTTAAACTACTTACAAAATTTATTTAAGAAACAGCTTGGAAGCGACTATCTCACTCTCCGGGGTTGTTATCAACCATGCATTTATTTATCCTTTTTATACATTTTTCATTTGATAAAAATATTTAAACCTAGTACTGGTAATAGTTCTCAGGCCTTGTATATTTTCTGGAACTTTGTTATAATAGCATATTATGTACATTTCCTCATGAATAAATTAATTGTAGCTTGTGTTTATGCCTGGTGTTTACAGAGCGTATATCGTTTTTTTTTTAATTAAAACTACTTTTGTTTTTGTTCAGGAATAGGATTTCTTCTTATATGCCATGAAGAAATCCCATTCCAAGGAAATTCACGCGAGTGTGATCAATTACAGTTTTTCAATGCATTTCAGAGTTCAGAATATCTACATAGATATTCTGTCACAAATAATACATATTTCCACTTACATACATAATTCCAATTTTATAATTGATCTACGAACGTACTTACATTGTAACAAACGTAAATTTATTTGTTAGTCCGTTAAATTATTCTTAGCATTTGATCATAAAAAGCTCTCTACTTATTTGGTTAAGGAATAAAGTCAATAAAAACAAGGGGAAATATTATTAAAGAACTAATAATGTTAAGTCACTCGAATCTCTATGTATTGGTCTTTTTTCAAAATTATTAATCTTAGAGTAATAATTATTCTAAGTTATTTAGGTATGTTCTGTCATTCCAAATGTTTAATTCATTCCATATTTGAAATTTATTTTTGTAATACATTTCAAACATAGAATTATTACCCACTAGAAACGCAGTCTAGTACAAAACACGAGCGTTAATGTGACGCAAGGTCATTATGTTAGTGGGTGCGAATTGAATGTGCCTACGCTCGTCACACGCACACAGAAACGCCATTCAATGATACCAGTTTCTGACGTTTTCAATCAAATTGTTCAAATCACTGTTTTATTAATTAATTTTAAATAATCGATATAATAAAGATTACGTACGTACGAAGACATATTTTATGAGAATCATAATATGGAATATAAAATGGAATAAAATAAACACGATAATGATGGTACTAATACAACTTTATTATACATATTTTAATGGTACAATAATGGAGATGTATAAAAATTTAAGAATATTACTAAACACAATTAATTTGCTCGAATACAATAAGCACATCGTGTAATGTTTAATTTTAACCGACTTGAAAAAAGGAGGAGGTTCTCAATTCGGTGTATTTTTTACCTTAGAATTCTATAATTTCTAAACCGATTTAGATTTTTTTTATTTGAAAGGATATACACACAGATTGATACAATATACACGCTGAAATTTTAATGGTTGTTTTCCTGAAGTCGGATGATTTTGTCTTGCTAGTACAATAGATTTATTAGAATAAAAATTATTAGGATGAAAAAGTGGCAGATTTACAATCGAGAAAAACAAAACTCGAATGCAATCTCAAGCCAAACTCGCAAGTTGGTCGGGTGTGCAGGCTAGCTTATGCCGTATTACTATAATAAAGTCTGAAAAAAAAATTCGCTGGACGTAACGCAGCGTTACGTCTATCGCACGCGCTACCGCGCTGCCTGCACAATGAAGGGCCACTAATAAATGTTCAGAGCATGAACTCTCAAGTGTAGTGATACAACATAAACTAGTCTGGACTTCCGACTAGCTCGTGAGGTATTACTATTGTAAATCTGCCCTTTTTAATTGTAATATTTTTTATTTTAATAAATTGACTCTACTATCGAGACAGTATAATTTGGATGCGGGAAAACAACCACTAAAATTTTAGCATGTATGTACGAATTGATCTAGAATCGTCTTAGAAATCAGTGTAAATACATAATTGATAACATTTTCTTTTTGGGAGTCGGTTAAAAATAGACTATGTTTGGGTGTAAAGTGACATCTGGTTAATGTTTGGGTGTACAGTGACATCTGGTTAGTAAAGGCGATTTTTTCCCCACAACTAGCAACATTTGTATTATGATAGCTTAGGTAAGTATTTTTTTAGTTTTACGTACATATAATGAATTATATATAGGAACTTATATGTAAAATGTAATATCATAACTTTTTATGTTTATCATCTTTGTTGTGACAATATTTTACAACACAAAAGGTAATTTTTTTACAATTTTCCACGAGTTCTTCTCCGTAAGACATGACGTTGCGCACTGACCCGTCGCTGAGTGAACTTACGCGGTTTCGCGTTAGTTTTACTTGCTTCACTTTTGGTAAGCGTACTAGTATTCTATACGTAATAATTATATGATTTTAAATATTGACATAATCGTAAGTCGTTATAGTAATTTCATAACTTACTAGCTGACCCGGCGAACTTTGTACCGTTTAACAGTCGATTCTTTAATTTTTTTTTTAAACTTTAAACGTAAGATAAAAAAAGAAAAAAAAAGTTGATAAGTCAACAATTACATTATTTCAAAAAATAAAAATTATAAAACACTATTGACAAATATTGACATTAATATTTATACGATACTAACGTCACTCACTTGTTTTGCTTTACTGGAACCCCTCCACTAACACTTAAACTTTATGGTATGATATTAAAGTTCAAATTGACTTTTAAGTATTATTATGAATCTTTTGTATGGGAATATAGAAAAGTGTTGTTTTTAGACTTTGTCAGGCAATTTTTTAAATTTTTCTCTCCGTAAGAACCATCACCGTACTTCAAAGAATATTATAAAAAAAGAATTAGCGAAATCGGTTTAGCTGCTCTGGAGATTTGCGCTTAGCAAAACATTCAGCGATTAATTTTTAGATTATAGATGTACTGATTTCTTATATTTACGCGAACACTACACATTTTTAAATAAAACTAATTTTACGGATTTTATCGCGTATATTAACTATCGCGTAAATTAATATTAACAAACTGAAGGTAGCCGGCCTAACTATGACAGCAGGTCGTCAAACACCTCAGTCCTCCGTGACCACGGGTGCTGGAAAGCACCCGAAACGTCGGGAATATAAAAATAAGTTAATATACGCGATAAAATCCGTAAAATTAGTTTTATTTATAGATGTACTGTTAGGTTTTTAAGTCGGCCAGCTTTTTTTTAGAAATAACAGATGTTCAATAGTTTTCTCAGCAGTAACATTAATTTTAAATTTGTGCCAATTTTCATAACATACCTACAAATATTTTTCATTTAGGTTTTATTATTACAGTACAATTATTAATATTATTGTCTTTTCTTGTAATGCTAATGTGCCTTCAAACTCCATAGGAGCTTTGAAATTTATTGTTCGAATATAATTAACAAAAATATTTGTTTTCATTGCAAAATCAGGGTTGATTTGATTTTTTATTTATTTATATTAAAATATAAAATTAATACTTCATTCCATGTTATATGTTATTATATACTGTGAGTAACTTTAGGACTGTAACTAAAGTAAAGTAGTTACATTGCAACTTTATGAACGTACTTAGAATTAAATACATTATAAATATCTTTTGAATGTTTATAGTTTCTATTCGGTTTTCAGTAATTTAGAAAGAGAAGTACAACTTTTTTGCTAATATGGATATAGCGCTATTGGCCCTAAAGTCTCTCTCCTAGCAGTAGTGGGTCAATTAATGTTGTTTTTCGATTTGCAGAGTGTAATAAAAGTTTGCGAAGCAATTTATTCTAGGCCTCAGGGCAGACAATTCATTTGGGTCTTTTGGTCAATTTTCATTTAAATTTAATTAAATAATTAAGAATGTGTTTAGTGGTTAATACTGGCAAAATTGTTGCAGGGACCGTAGCAGGGAGAAATCCCCACGAGGCAGCGGTGGCAGTGTTAGTGGCATGGAAGGCGAGAAAAGCTTGCAGGAGAGACTGTGGGAAATGGCCAACGGGGCCTCTGAAGCACGCTCCAATCGGGATACACGTGATACGCGTGAGTCGCGTGACTCACGAGACTCGCGTGAATCACGGGACCCTCGTGACACACGAGACCCACGTGACTCACGTGACGCACGTGAATCCCGCGACCCTCGAGATCACAACGATGCGCCTGCGCACGACGACAACGGTCAGATACAGTGCTTTCATACATTCACTCCTTTTTTTCTTTCATACATTCACTCGTTACACTGGGTGGTAAGACAGTCTTTTTAACCGAATTCAAAGAAGGAGATTGTCAATTCGACTATACTTTTTGTGTTCTGTACAAAAACTAACTATATGAAACACTCATGAAATCCCTCCAGTATTTGTTTGGCACAAAGCTATTTCCGAGACGTAGAAAATTGAAATTTGGCAGTATGATATGACGTCGCCCAAATAAAGCCATTGAAAATTCGAATTTTTGTATTATAGTTTAGTTTTGTTAGATCAAATATCGATTAAAAGCGCAGAAGCATCATTTGAATAATAAGTGTATAAGTTTATTTTACATTTTTCCGAAAGTGCTTCAATATTGATGACCTCCATTGTATCTCCAAATTATCGCTAAGAAAAATGGAAAAAATCAATAAATAGAGATAATAGGGGTTGAAGGAGAATTATCATAAATCAAACTTAAAACTTTTTCTGGGCAAAGCCTAATCTGTAAAAGGACAGTAGTAGTAGTTCAAACAATTTTTAGGTGTAAAATCCAACTAAAGTTGACATGATCATATAATTTCAAATAAAATTAAGCCAATGAATTTATGAAAATTAATGTTTCATTGAACCTTCAGGTGTCTGTCTCATAAACAGTAACCATTTTTAATATTTTTTTTTATATAGGATAGGGTGATAAACGAGCACAGTCCACCTGATGGCAAGTTGTTACTGTGACCCATAGATATCACATCTATCCTCAATAAAAACTCAAGATGCAGATGTGTTGTCACCCGTGAGCACTAAGATGGAATGCCTCTTTGCCAGTAAAAAGGTTCTCCGGTTCTCTACATTCACCATACGAAACACAGCAGCGTTAAGCTGCTATTTTACGCTGGTTTTCTGTGAGAGCGTGGTCCTTCCCCGGTCGAGCCGACCCGTTCGTGCTACAACTATACTACTAATATAGCTGCAACATGGCTCTACCACGTAAATTTTTATATATTTTTTTTAAATATTTTTTAAATTCAAAAATATTCCAACTGACAGAATAATGTTTTCTTATTGTAATTGTGACCATAACTATGTGTGTGTAATGGCGATTTAAGAATATCGACTACCCTATGCTTCCTGTCGGTGTAGTAAGAGGCGTCAGAAGACAGCAAACCAGGAGATGAGCATCAGTGTCTTCCTAACAACGCCTAGAAATCTATAAACTAAAGTTGCCATGTTTGGCAAGTATAGCAAATATCCCTTTATGAGGCGGGAGCCCTATTTACGACAGTGGACTTTGATAGGCTGTAATGATGATGATGATGATGATGAAGATGTTACAATGTTAGTCATGTCTGGGTCTGGATTATTACGTGATGATAAAGAAATATTGAGACTTCATGTGCGGCTACTTCTTTTGATGTTCTGAAATCTCTTTCGTCATCATCATTACAAGCATTCACAAGTTCACTGCCAAATGTAGGCTTCCCTCAAGGAAAGCCACAAAGCACTGTCCCGAGCCACCTCCACTTCAAGCCATGACTCCATTTAACCAAAATTTTAAAATCAGTAATCTCTTTATTTTGTTAATTTTATGTATAACAAGGGTGGGTGGGTGTGCAGTTGCAGAAAGCGAGCCGCCATCGGTTGAAGAAGGGCCGGGAAGTGGAGGACCACCAGTAGCTGGAGGACCAATGGGTACCGGTGGACCCCAAGGGGGGCCATCGAGTGCTGGCATCTTACCGGGAGCCGGAATGCCACCGGGAGCCGGAATGCGACCGGGAGCCGGAATGCCTCCGGGTGCCATAATGCCACCGGGTGCCGTAATGCCACCTGGTGCCGGGATGCCGCCGGGTGCCGGGATGCCGCCGGGTGCTGGGATGCCGCCAGGTGCTGGAATGCCGCCTGGTATAGTGGGGCCCCCGGGACCTCCGGGCTGGCCGCCACGACTCGGACCTCCACCATTCCGTCCCGGTGAGTTTTCTTACATGATGACTTAGTGATAACCTTAACTTCTCAATTTCAGAACCCGATTACTTTAAAATAATTTGGAGCCGTAAATGGTAGACATATTGTAGAACAAAATGTACGCATGAGTGTGCGCATGGTTGCATAGTTTAATTCTTCCCAGACGTTTTGCCAGTCTCCTCCACTTCACACTTGACCTTGGAATATTTTGTCAGCGTCCGTCATTTTTCCAGTTACAATGTGAAATACTTTTTTTTATAGAATAGGGGTGACAATGAAGCACACAGTCTAGCTGATGGCAAGTGAATGCTGTGGCCCATAGACGTAGATGTCTATCTTCTGTATCCATCTTCAATTAAGAATCAAAATGCAGATGCGTTGTTAGCCCTAAAGACTAAGTTAGAATGCCTCATTTCCAGTAAAAATGGTCTCCGGTTCTTTACACTCCCCATACGAAATAACAGCATTGAGCTGATTTCTTATCCTTTTTATTTTAATTTTTGCAATTTTGTCACATTTCAATTGTTAAATTTTTTATCTTAACACTAAGATCCTGATATCATAATTATACCAGACCATCTTCAGCTTTAAATAATATTTATTTGTCCGACCTATGTCAGTAGTTTAGAAAACAAGTTTTATTCAAGGTGTGGTCAATCGGGGAAATCACGATTAATTGTCTTTTCCCTACCTCGTTACAGAGGCTATGTTCAAAACTTATATTAATAAATCAAATTTACATATAAAACAACCAAAAAAGCACAGCCAAATTCAGAGACAACGGCAGGTGTTAAAGCCTCTCGGTAGTGTTAATTCTTACTCCACTATTCACTATTCCCCTGTGTAAAAACAAACTCCCCAAGATAGATATAGTTTACACATTATCGGGGTCGAGAGGTCCATCGCGTCCCTCACTCATAGACTACACGCCCCAATTGACTGGGTGACTCATAGCTTCAGAAATGAATGACTCAATAGCCTTGGTAACCAAAATATCTTAAGTATTTGTCTTTGTGCTTCCGGCTACGGATTTGATTCCCGAATGGAATAAGTATAATTATAATGTCTGTACTTTACTATTTGTCTATTTGCTTGAACTTATTGTATGTACTATCTATGAATGTAACAAAGTTTTTAACTAAAATCAGTATTTTATAATCTTGCTGCAATATATAATTTAGATTAAATTATTTATTTTCCTTTAAGTATACAATAAGGGACTTCGTGGGATATTTACTTAATAGAGCTGAATTGCCTTTTAAAGTTATTACTATAATTATTCTAGAAAGTTAAATTGTCACAAGTTAACACAAGCGTAAATTTTAGTATATCCATACAGACTACAGTAGACGGTAGTGGTATAGTTCATATAGTATCCGCCTAATAGCTTGTAAGGTTTGATGCCACCATCTTACCTATTTCTCAAGCAGAAGCTGTTTAAATGGTCATAGGCAATAACAAGCTGTGTCCTTCGTTTTTTCAAAGTTGGTTGCAGTTGTCCATGAACTGCATTATTCACTTTCCACTAGGTGGACGGTTCTTATACGAAAAAAATAGTAAAATTTAACAATCAATAAAAAGTAAATTTAGAGTAGAACCCAATCTGTCAGTACAGATCAATACTTTCAATTTCCAGAAATGAGAATGAGAGGGCTGCCCTTCGGAGCACCTATAAGAGGTACGACTTGCGACCTATCGCATTCTACGTCCCGGCTAATGGATTCGCTAACGGTACAAATGCTTATCTTTTCAGGGCCATGGATGGATATGCAGGGGCCTCCGTTCGGGCCTCGATTCAACGGAATGGGGCCTCCGCCCTTCAACAGGCCGCCCTTCGACAGACCCCCATTCGATGGCGGGCCCATGTTCGACGGGCCCCCACGCTTCGAGAGACCTCCTTTCAACCGCATGCCCTTCGACATGAACAGACCGCCGTTTGATGGTCCGAGGCCACCTTTCGACGGACCCCGACCTCCGTTTGAAGGTCCCTCCAGGCAATTTGACGGTGAAAGGCCTTTCGATGGTCCGAGATTCGAAGGTCCCCCAGAATTCTTCGATAGAGGCAATAGAAGATTTGAAGAAAGGGAACAGTCTAATGAAAGAGGCTGGAACGGAGACAGTGAACGAGATCACGATTGGGACAGAAGAAACGAATGGGACGACAGAAGAAAAGAACGCAGAAGTAGAGAACGGGAAGACAGATTTAGAGATAGAAATGACAGGAGAAATAATTTTGATGAGAGACCGAGGCAGTCGCGAGACGAGAGGACTCCTAGAAGAGATAAGGACAGGAAGTCACGTTGGGGCGCTCCCGATGAAAACGTACAAAGTGAAGAACAAGAAAACGTTCAAGAAGATAAAGCTGAAATGGAAAGCCAGGACGTTGGTAACGACGCTCAAGAGACGATAGAAACTAGTCAATATGAACAAAATGTACAAAATGACGATTATAACGAAGATAACATGACGGAAGAAGGAGACAGGCAGCAAGATACGTCGTTAGATGAGTCGTACGGTAAAAACACTTCCCCGGAACCACAGGAAAGTGTTAACGAAGAGGCTAGTTATAGCAATGATAATAATGAAAGTTTCAAAGAGCAAGAAGACAGCGAACCCACTACTGAAAAAAATGAAGTTGGAACTCCTGGCCTTTACGATGCAAGTGACGCAGTGGACACTAGTTTCTCCATAGTGCCACCAGCTGAAAATAATTTTGACCCTCCAGCCACTCAAGAAGAACATGTCACTGAAACTGCGGAGAGCTCAAAATCAATTGACATGTTCAATTCAGAAGAATCGAATACTCAGACAGAAATTAAAGAAGCACAGAGCACAGAGATTAAGGAAGGGCTTGCTTGACACAGGAAGAAATGGAAATTCGGGTATTTCCAGTGGAAATGATTCGGGTGACGCGTGCGAGACCCGAAGTGGAGCGAAGCGAGCGCGGGTAGTTATTGCTTCGCCTTCCGAAGCGATCGAATCTTATTCGGCCGCGTTAATCGTGTTTTTTTTATAAGGGCGAGCACAGTCCACCTGATGGTAAGTAGTTGCTACGAACCATAGACATCTACATCTATCCTCGATTAAGAATCAAAATGTAGATGAGTTGTCACCCCTAAGGACTAATATTTAATGCCTCATTTCCAGTAAATAGGGTCTCCGGTTGTCTACACTCACTAAACGAAACACAGCAGCATTAAGCTACTATTTTACTTTAGTATTCTGTGAGAGCGGGGTCCTTCCCCGGTCGAACCGACCCGTTCGTGCTACAACCTTAATATAGCTGCAGCGTGGCTCTACCACATATAAAATGTATCTATATATATATATTTAAAAAAATCGTGTGATTTAATAAATTTAAATTGAAGCAATCATACTTCGGAAAGCGAAGCAAGCGGCCGACCGCCTTAACCGTATAACGCCAAAGATTTTTTTATACGAAACAAATAACAAATTTGAAATATACGAGTGCCTTATTGGTTACCAAAGTGTTGTTTTGTTTACCGCCGTCGCGTCGGAGAAGAGGAACTCGCCCGGGCGCTCAAGTCGAGTGACTCGGGCAAGGTACGGTTGCTAACTGATATCATACACGCGCGTCTAGAACAATTATGCACTCTACGTACCACACCGGCCATTGTTACTCAAACTCTGTTCACTTTTGTTTTAAATGTTGCCATAAACTCTAATGTAGATTAAATCTAAATATTTTTTTTTATTTATCTTTTTTAATGATACATCACAAATTTTGATAATTTTTTTAATAATAATTAAAGAATATAATCATATGATGATAATAAATTAATGATGTAACTTTTTATTGTGGGTGGAGTTTGAGATACAGTTTGATGTTGCGACATGTCAGATTTTAAACGTTAAATACACTGAAAATTATTTACTAATTTTAATATTTTTTTAAAGAATAGCATAGTTAAATTAACATGTGATAAGGAAGACATTCTTGACAATCTTTTCACTGCTTTTAATCGCACAATCCTTTCGGTTTTTGAATACATTTTGGTTATATAATTGATTGTAGTATTTGAATAAGGGTTATGTTGATCAAATCAATCAAATATTTGATAATTAAATCTACGATAGTTCGACAAACTATATTTGACCAATAAAGAAATAAGGTATGTTTTTTTACCGTAATTTGTAAATTTCCTTTGCATATTTTGTCAAAATATGTTCTTATAACTATATTTGGTTTCTTAACATGTCACAACACAATCTGTATGTTTTAAATAAAAAAAGTAAAAAAATGGCACAGTTGTACTCGGCGGGCGTATTATTTATTTAATTAAATGTGTCAAAAGGGAGCGTGAGCGTACTAACTTTATAATGTTTAATTTGGTATACTAACAGAGTTTGCAATAATTTATTTTAACGTTCACCCTTTCGACACGTCAATATCGCTAGCAATGTGTGCAAAGGCCCCGACGACGGCGTCACCCGAATCTGCCTGGAAATATCCGGAAGACGAGAAGAAATGAAGAATCACTATATACTATACTCCTCGGATCACTTTTTCACAACAATGTCTATAACATTACTTTTATTTTTAGTTTATATCCTTTCTCTGTGTGCTGGTGAAATTAGATGTCATTTTAAGTGTCAAATATTAGCGCCATTTCTAACCAGCAACTAGGTTAGTTTTTTTTCGTCAGTTGTGAAATTGACAATTCGCTTTTTATGTTTAAATCTTTTGGTGAAGGTAGGAATCGGTAAATAATATTATTACTCTATATTCTATATCATAGATATTAAAATGCTATTTTATTAATTCATTAATAGTTATTTCACTTTATAGCTTAGTGTAGGGCATCAAAGATATTTTACAATAAAGAAAAGCTTCGAAATAGTTTTATAAAATTGTAACATATTTTTATGAATTGTAATGTAAAGAAAGGGCTTTATAATAAATGTTAGAATTTTACAATATTAATGAGCCCTTTATGTAGATGAGCAGAAACAAATTTGCATGCGTCATTGTTTGTCATAATTGTGCTTAAATAAAAATTAAAAAGTTACAACAGTGATTTTAATTGGGCTTAACTAAGGAGGGGTTTAGGATACTGTGTTAATTTTTTACGGCCATGGAATATAATTTTGGCGTCGTTATCAACTGACTAAATTAGTTTTATTTGACCTTTGAGATTTTACTCTAAAGGATTTTTTTAATTTACCTTACAACAATTTTTGGAACACTCAATTGATAATGGCTTTACTTTAATATAGCCTCGGGGCTCTTTGGCACACATTGTCTAGTTTTGCTTGTTTTTTTTTTTAATTTTAATTACAGCTCTGCAGCTTCGCGAAATAAACCCTCCATAGCAAGCTCAAGAGAAGAATTTCTTTCTCATAAGCAGTTCTGTGGGAAAATGTATGTAAACGGGTGTAATTTGATAAAAAAGTGACCTTAAAACTACATCATCATCCTACCCATCACAATTCCACTGCTCAGCAGCGTCCTCTAAAGAATGCCGCAAAGTACGCCACTAAGCCAACTGCATTCCTCCCCTTCCTGCGTCCATTATCAAGAAATTATTCCATCTCGTGCAGGTGTCGCCCAACCCTACGCTTGCTAGGAGAGAGACCGCCATTATCGAACCTTGTTTTGTCAAAGAATGTTGCTCAGTTAAATATCGCTGGCTCATTGCCATTTCTGCTTAATGATCCGGACACAAATTTTAAAAAAACCTAGCCGTCATTCAATACTAGTGTCTTCTGTGCAACCACTCACATTGCATAGTGCACCTATTGTGGAGTTTAAATTAGGAGGATTGTGAGTTGCTATAGTTGCAAGCAAATCAAATTATACTAATTTATTTACAGATTAGTAAATAAACTAAATACCATCTTAATTTTGAATTTTTGAGTGTTTAGATGAGGAAAGAAAATTTTACAAAGAAAAATTTTTGCTTTTAAAAAGTAATATAGGAAGAAAAATATAACAATGCATTTTTACTAGATGGCGCTGTTACAGAAATTACTATTATAACTAGATTGCGGCACAGTTCCCAACTACGTTACAACGTTCATAAATGTTATTTTTTAAAATATACATTTTGACCATAGATTATTTTATGTATACATTGAGTTATATTACGAAGTACATATACTTCCATGAGTTATATGTACTAAGTACTAGAGAAGCTATTCCTATGCCCCACTCTACGTCTTCGGGAGATAGCAGAGTCGCGTATGCGCGAAGACTAATCTTTATATATAAAAATTACGTGTCACATTGTTTGTCCGCGATGAACTCCTAACTACTAAACTGATTGCAATTAAATTTTGAACAACGTATGCAGTTTGGTCCAACTTGAGAGATAGGATAGTTTTTATCCCTATAAGTGACCCTCAATATTTTTTATTACGAATTTAAGAATTTTTATAGGACACAGGGTCGTCGGAGAGGGCAGAACAACGTCTGCCTGGCCAGCTAGTTTAAAAGAAAATAAGATATTAATATAAAATAAATATAAGAATTTAATATAAAATACTCTTACGTTAATCTAAACAAACATACTTCTAAATAAAATGTAATAATAATTATCTTATGGAATTCACAAATCTTCAATTTACGCAATAATTAGTTTAGAGTACGGATAGTAGTACAGTTCAGTTGAACATAGTCAATGTCCGGAATGCGAAATCTAGTAAGTAGTATATATATCGATGTATATATATATATATATATATATATATATGTATGTATATATATATATATATTAGAGAGTTGACGGTATGCCGCTTGTGAATGATAGAAGCATCAGCAAATAGAATGAAAATAAACACCTAAAGAATGTAAAAGCACCCCTCCTTATTCTCTCTTTAAGTAGATGGATAAAACTATCCGTTGTATCCACGTTATTTCGCAACGTTAGCTCAATAACATTCGCACTTCGAAAATTCTTTAATATTGATCATGTTTTACACAACAGCTGCTAAAATAAGATACTGCCATTCATCGGAAGCCACGAAATCACTGTCGCGTACTTGTAGAGGTCAGTGCACGAGATTTAAAAAAATCTGTTTATGCATGAAATTATCGTATAAAATTCAGGCACAATTTTCCCGAGAAAAAATATATTTATTTAATCGAAGCAATAACCCATATTATGTAATCTAATCATACCTGCTGTTATAAGATTTTATAACAGGTTATGGTTAAGCAGTGATATACATTTTTAGTACCTATATAAATATTTTATGGGTTACGGCATGAAATTGCTATTTTATATTGAAAAATTCGGACATCTTTATTCACATGGAAAAAATACTTTATTGATCGAATTAGTTAGCCCTTATTATCTAATCTATACATTTCTGCCATTCAAATTTCGGAAATAAAGGTTGGGGTTAGGGTCTGGCGAAAACGGATAGTGACGTTTGGTTTCTAACAGTTGGTCGATATCGAGCAGTTGAGGTCTTGCATTATCATAACGCAATAATAACGAAGTACCTTTTGATTATGATGATGATAATTAATGTCGTACAGACCGATTTCGGTCTCAGGCTGCCTGTCTCAACAAAGACTAGCCATCTGAGTAGGACAAGATTATCTGCGCCAACGCCTTCATGATGGCGGTTATTGGGTCTGTCCCGGCTCTAATGTCCGCCAGGACTTGGCTGCCCACTTCAATTGCTATGCCAACCAATCTTTGGATGGCATCTGTCATTTCCGGGGCAGCTGTAGGTGTTCTTTCGTATGTTGGTACTGGTCTCGGGTGTGGTATTGGTGCTTCCATCCTCCTTTGGGTAGAGCGTGCTCTCTGTGTTGGGCGGGCTCTATTTTCTGATAGAGCCCTTCCTGGAGCTCTAACCGTATTGGTCTTCTGTTCGGTAACCTGTGCCTAGGCCATCATTACCGCTGGGGTAGGGGTAGAGGTCACAGCCACAGCTTGAGGAGGCTGCTCCTTCCTCTGCTTGCTGCGCACCCGCTTCCTCTTTTTTGTTGGTTGCCTTTCTGTAGCATCATTGGCGGGTGGCTGCAGAGTCGCCCCGGTAGTTGCTCTACTCGGAGGGGATTCCTGCGTTTCAATCTGTTGCGATTGTGGTGCGGGGTGTTGGGGGGGGGGGGGGGTACTTGTCTTCCCCTCCCTCTCACTGTTGCCCACCGTCTTCTTGTATCTCTACAGTTCTGGGGCGACACTGAAGGACTCCTTTTGGGGCTTCCGGTTGTAGCCCCGGTAGGGTGATCCCTTGTTTTCTTGCAATCCTCCTCAGGACTGGGCATCGGCGATTGTTGGCTGTGTGGTTTTGACCGCGGTTGGCACATCTCGGTTCTTCGTCTCTACCCCTTGGGCATTGACTGGCAATATGGTTCTCTCTGCAGCGGACACACTTCACTGGCCTGAAGCAGTTTGTTGACGCGTGTCCGAAGGCCTGGCAGCGATGGCACTGAGCTGGGCCCACTGTCTTCCTCTAGATACTTCAAAGCTATACTCAAAAGAGAGCCGCGCCCCCTATTCGATTTCACAATACAATTACGTTAATTTTTCTTTATTGTGCTCTTACGGTTTGCTCAATATATTTATTTGTATAAGACATAAATTTATACAATTTATTTATAATGATAGCACAACAAAACCTTTATATTATGCATTTCATTTCAATAACATAAAAAACTTTTCATTTATTTAACAAAATATTAGTGTCCGACCGAAACAGGATTTTAAACCGAAACCGAAAACGAACCTTCGGTCTGGTTGTCAGTTTCGGCCGAAACGGAAACCGAAACCGAAACTTATTTAGACATGTCAATTATTTTTTATTGTATACTGAAATCTGGTATATTTTTATGCATATACACATAGGTAATGCATGTTAACGAAAAACAGTACTTAATTGTAATAGTCATGTAGCAATATATTTATTTCTTTTAAAGTAAAAATCAACCATTTAACGTTAAGAAATACTTTGTAAGTCAATTTTGTAAAAGAAATCAACACTTCTACCCTTAAAAAGTTGCTCGCCAATTGAGAACATTTTATTGTGTTCACAATATTGTAAATATTATTCAGTGAGAGCCTTAACTTAATATATCACACTCACACACAATATACACACAATCTAACAAAATCCCAGAAAATATACAAAACCTGATCAAAGTTCAAAAATTTTAATAAACTAAGTTTGTATAAGTAAAGTTGCAGCCTATTTACGTCCCACTGTAGGGCACAGGCCTCCTCTCATTTCTGAGAGGGTTTTAAGGCAAGGAAATGTCCGCCGGGCTGCCAGTTGTGTATCGCTAGCAACGCAAAGTCGGGAATTTGCATTTGGAATAATCCAAAATTAGGGGCTTTTTAGGTGCTAATTAGGTGCCAAGTTTAAAAATTAGGTGCTCTAAAATTTTCACCGCAACGAACTGTTGAAATTTGCGTTGCTAGCAAAACGTCTCGCTAACAACGCAATGAAGTTATTAGATATAAGACGATAAATATTAATAGCAAGGAATCAACTCAGTGTTCGTAGATTATCGTGCGTCGGTCGGAAACAGCAGTATCAAGCTGGCATTTTACACTGGTATTCTGTGAGAGCGTGGTCCTCCCCCGGTCGAGCCGACCCATTTGTGCTACAAAATTATTTATTAAAAAATTATTCATAATTATACAGAAACAGAAACTTTGTATTCAATATAGATTATAAATATTATTAAAAGTCACTCTTTTGTTTAATTACCACTGGTTCGCAAAAAAACCTCTGTCCTTGGAAGAACCAGCAAGAAATCTTATAACTTAATATATATAGAATAACTTACAATCAGAGGCGTAGCGTGGAATAATATGGCGAAGTTGCATCAGCGAGGCCCCTTTTCTTTCATTCCAAGGATCTACCTAATAGATCTATCCTACCAAACATGCTTTGACACGACATACCTACTCATATCTATTAATTCCTGACAAGTCTCGTATTCCGTCAATGTAACAATCGCGGTCTTTGAAGGTAGTTACAACGGCCTCGCAGTTGCACTTAAGAGGGGCTTCTTGCGAGGCCTCAAACAAACGTGACTTTCTTTTTCGAGCGTAAAAGTGATCAAATTAATTAGTCATCTGTGGTAAAGGGCATCGCATTTTTGGGGGCCTCGCGAGGCCTCTTTAAGTGCGAGGCCGAGGGCGAGCGCCCACTTCGCCCACGCCTAGCTACACCACCGTTTACAATCATTATGTATGTAACACAATTAACAACACAAAACAAATTAGAAATAGCTTAGTAGTCACCACCTCATTCCCAGCGGTTATTACCATCTATAAATTCCTTAATATTATAATAAGCCTTTTTATACATTAACTTTGTTTATTAATGTTTTTGAACTTTGAACAGGTTTTGTATATTTTCTGGGCTTTTGTGTGTATATTGTGTTTAAGTGTGTGAGTGTGATATATTAAGTTAATGCTTTCATTGAATAATATTAACAATATTGTAAACACAATAAAATGTTCTCAATTAGCGAGTAACTTATTATGAGTAGAAGTGTTGATTTCTTTTACAAAAACGTTTAATTGTTGATTTTTACTTTAAAATAAATAAATATATTGCTACATGACTATTACAATTAAGTACTGTTTTTCGTTAACATGCATTACCTATCTGTATATGCATAAAAATATACCAGATTTCAGTATAAAATAAAAAATTGTTAACATGTCTAAACAAGTTTCGGTTTCGGTTTCAGCCGAAACTGACACCCAGACCGAAGGTTCGTTTTCGGTTTCGGTTTCGGTTGAAAATCCTGTTTCGGTCGGACACTAATAATTATGCATAATACACGAGTCACGAACTCATCCGAACGACGCACGATAATCCACGAACACTGAGTTTCGGCGCCGCCGAAGGTTCGGCAGATTTTTTGCCGAAACCGTAACTACTACCGAAATTAGATTTTTTGCCGAAACTTGCCGAAACCGAAACCGAAACCGAATCTTCGGTCGGTCACTACAAAATGTGCCTATTTTTACAACATATGTACTAAGTTAGAATTCTTAAATACCTAACATATAAGGTTGGAACAATGTTCTTTACTTGAAATTACAAATATCTTAACTAATACAATAGTTTAATTCACATTTTTACACATATTTTTACCTTTAAAAAACTTTTAAATTTCTTATACAAAGCTATCATTATTTCACGATTTTAGGGCAAATTTATACATAAAAACAATACAGAATTCACCTTTTTTGCTTACACAGTCATCCTGAAACATATATGACTCAATTTTGCATAAATTACTGAAATTTTGCAAATAATTAAAAATCCATTTATCAACCTCCTAAACAAGAAGTCAACGCACGGCTATTAGTTCGCGCTATATGAACAACCAATTTCTACACGACTCTCGTCACCTCGATAGGAGGCTAGTGAAATCCTTGGTCAGATAGCACCTATCTCTGTTCATTATGAAACACCAAGGTTCACAAACACTATCCTTATCAGTTATAATGTTTCTTATCTGATAACATTTCGGTTGACAACGCATCTGCATTTTTAACGCGGTTGACAACGCATCTGCATTTTTAATCGCAAAAGAAGATCGATGTAGATGTCTATGGGCCACATCAACCACTTACCATCAGGTGGACTGTGTGCTCGTTTGTTACCCAATACTATATATTAAAAAAAACACAAACAAAATTATTTCCATGAATTAAACATCGAAAATAAGCATTTATTTTTATACAAAATTTGCTTTTACATTACACAGATACCTAATTATTATGTAATACACAACTCTAAATTAATCTCAAAAAGACAAAAAGGTGATCGTTCCGACCGGGGAATTATTGAACCCGTGGTCCTAGAACATTATCCTAAAATCTCTCTTAAATTTGTTAAGAAAACTACACAAAGTAACTCAACCGGGGAATTGAACCCGGAATACTAGATTATTGTCTTAAAAATTCCCTCTATGAATTTACTAAGAAAATATTGCTAAGAAAACAACAAAAAGTAATTCGACCTGGGAATCGAACCCTGAACATTAGGATTTTAATTTGAAATTTCTTTAAAATTTTACTAAGCGTTTTCTTATAGGATAATTATTGCTTGCGATTGCTTGATAATTAATCTTTAGAAGCTATCCGTAATTGGTAAACTATAACATATAACGGATACGACAAAGGTGTTATTTTTAGTGGTAAATGCGTTAACCTGTGTCTTCTGCAGTTTAATCTGGACTAGAGTTATCCCCAATCCGAAATTTTGTTTATTAAAGATTCGACTTCCGACAGAAGTTTGTTCCGATACTCGATGACATCTTCCCGAGAAATATTAGCACGGCCAGTGTAAAAAGCGTCATCAGTGTTACAAACCAATAACATCAACAAGTAATTAATATACTGAAAAAACAGCGTAGGTGACAGCACGCAGCCTTATGGAACACTAGCATTAATAGACTCGTAGTCAACGTTTTTTAAACAAGATTTTTAAACGGTGCATCCGTTTAAAAACGTTCACCTTAAGGTACAAAGGTGATCATACTTAGTTGACTTTTTCTGTCTTTATCTATCTATATAGTCCTAGCAGTGCAACCCTAAGATATGACAGTAACGAACCTTCACATAAACTACCTCTGTCCTAAATTATCCTGAGGTCGCTTGCGTAAACCAAGAGTGTGAAGAATAAAAATGTAAAAATTACGTGTCACGTTGTTTGTCCGCGATGGACTCCTAAACTACTGAACTGATTTCAAAGAAATTTTGCACACTGTGTGTATTTTGGTCCAACTTGAGAGATAGGATAGTTTTTATCCCGCTAAATGACTCACAAAATTTTTTATTGCGAATTTAAGGATTTTTATAGGAAGGGTCGTTGGAAAGGGCAGAACAACGTCTGACTGGCGTGCTAATATATATATATATATATATACTAGATGGCCAGGCATATGTCCGATGACCATTTGTCCTATAAACATCCTTAAGTTCGCAATAAAAACATTGAGGGTCACTTATCGGGATAAAAACTATCCTATCTCTCAAGTTGGACCAAACTGCACTGCTTGTAATCGGAGCATGCACCGTCTACTATGACCTTGATGCTACTATCTGCAAGAAAACCGGTGATCCAATTGCACAATTTTTCGGGAAGCCCATAGGAAGAGAGCTTCGAAAGAAGCGCTTTGTGCCAAACCCAATTGAAGACCTTCGCAATGTCCAAACTAATGGCCAATAGCTCCCCCTTGAAGTCTACTGCCTCCGCCCATCTATGAGTTAGGTAAGCCAGAAGATCACCAGCTGAGTGATCCCGACGGAAACCGTACTGGCGGTCACTAATCAGTTGGTGATCCTCAAGGTACCTCATAAGGTGGCAGTTTATGATGGTTTTCATTATTTTGGACAACAAGGAGGTGATGGCGTTAGGGCTGTAGTTAGATGGCGCTGAGCGGTCGCCTTTTTTAAGGATCGGGTGCACCAAAGCTGGCTTCCATGAGCCCGAGCTTACGCCTAGAAAGTAGAAGTACCGGAAAAGACGGGTTAAAACCAATGCCAATTCCGGAGTACACGTCTTTAGCACAATGGGAGGGACTCCATCAGGTCCATTCGACTTGTTAACGTCAAGGGAGAGAAGTGCTTTGCGCACCGAGCATTAGGTAAACAGCACATCCTGCATGTAGCATTCATACGGCGTTAAGGTCGGCGGTGTGTTCCTCCCGTCATCATGAGTTGAGTTTTCTCCTTTGCGGCATGGACCAGTGAGTCGTTCTCCTTGTGTAGAAATAGGAATGATGGCAGAAGTTCCCTTGGATAGCTTTGGCGAGAGACTCGAAGGAAGTCGAACTAGTTTCTGCTTGCTCTGACTTTGCCTTGGCAATGACACTTTTGCCTTTAATTCCGCATTCAGGTCCTTACCTGGATCCGGAAATAATTATACTTCCTATCGGTAGAAGTTGTTGTATAACGCAATAGGACTCGAAAATATAAGATCTGTACATAGATTTTCTGGCATGCTTCTTGGACAGATATTACGTTAACAGATCTGAATATATAATATTGATCCAATAGATTCAAGACAACATTTAAATAATGAACAACTATATCTTGGAATTGCTGTTGCATCAAAAATCAACAATTTTGAAATTAAAGCGGGCGCCAGAGTTCCTTCATAGGTGTAAAGATTTTCTGGTTGAGCCAGCCTGTTTTGGGGCCCTCGGGCTACAGGGACTCCGAACCTTTACAAGCAAAAATTCTAAGGACTTCTATGGGATGGGAAGGGGCTATCAGACTTGTCATTATTGTCTATGGAGGCATCAGACTTGTCATTATTGTCTATGGAGGCAGAAAATTTAAAAAAACTAAAATCGTCTTCAGGTATGAATGATATGATATTATAAATAAGTGCGCCAAACAAAAGGCAACAATAGTTTGCAAAATCCAAAATTGCATATCTCATGAGCATTTCATTTCATTTTCACGAAAAACATAAATTGTATTCCTGACTTAAAATATATTATTTACGTGTTTTAAATTTAGCGCTTTATTATTTTAATAGGTAGTATCATATACAGAAAAAGAATTAATAATGTTTACCAAAATAAATTGATTACACAAAGTATAAAATTGATATAGGCTGTATGGTGCATTTGTTCTTTGTCTATCAAGGGCTAAAAAAATATGAAAACGCCTTTATATTTTTAACAGCAATAAAAATTATAAAATATGAAAATTATTTTATTAACAACCTACGAGAACCAACGAGAACTAGGCTATTGATATGAAATAGCGAACCAGTTGATGTAATTCTGAAGATAATAAAAATTGACGTTTAGAGAATACGTCGATTTTTTTCATGTGTTTGCCACATACAACATCAACTTCCGGACGTCCATGTAAAATTTTTTTCAACCGTTTTATTTTCAAAGTAGCAATATAAAATGATTTTTTTAGAAAATATAACAAGGATTAATTAGAGTGTTTTCTTAATATACGGCTACTCATATTATCGTATAAGTGCAATATGTTTATGATAGGGAATTTTAAGAACACAACATGCTTAACCTTAACGTGTCGAGAGTAAAGCACTACCTAATAACGCTTTGCGTTATGAGGCGTGCTAAAGTGTATATTTGATTTGAATTGTTTAGCTAGTTTAGTTCCCAGGAGTATTAATTGTAAGTAATAGCTTAAAATCAATAATATATAATTATTTAATTCAATGCGAGCATTTTTTTTACTTTTGTGAAAAATCTTTACTCTTCATTTGAGGCTTCCAATGAATTTTGATACAAGGCCCGTCTAAGATACTCCACGTCCCTGGTTGAAGCTGCCTTACAAAAAAACAAAAGATGGGATTTCGATAATGCACCACTGATGAAAATATCCTTGTTCCTTCCATCCTACCCATTGCGTTAGCATTTCACAGGGTCGAAGATGTAGATGATATAAATTTTTTGCAAATTTTGGATGATTAATGGCACCAACTATCCTTTTCAAAAATAGCAGAAGAAATAAAAATTGAAAAGAAAGTAGATGTGTTTTGGGCTAAACTTAGTAAATGGAGTGATCAGACAGAAAACAAGACTTTCAGCGATATTGCCCAATTCGCATTGGATTGTCTCATGCTTCCACATGCAAACGCAGATTATGAACGTATATTTAGTAAGATCAACTTTACTGAGTCAAGGACTCGGAAAAGACTAGTAACACGAACTGTAGATGCAATCTTACTGACATGCCATGCAATAAAACATAACAAAAATGGCAACTGCACCGATTTTGAACCGACGGAAGAAATGTTACAAAGAGCCAATGATAAAAGTTATAACGGTATGTAGTGCAGAAGTTGCTGAAATCGATATAAACATACCATAATTCAAAGTTAAGTGATGATTTCAAGTTGTATAATTTAAATTGTATATTTTCTTATATCATTTATTCATTTTCTTTTCAAGTGTTAGACTTAAAAAGATTATCGTGTTATATTTTGTTTCTTTTTTTTTATAAATACTACCTTTTTGAACGAAACGTACAATATTTTTTTATCTGTCCGATTCCAACACAGTTGATTTTGACCACAAACATTTTGACACTTGACAGATCTGGATGTTGTTGTGTGTATTATACGAGAAAACTTTTTTAGTTTGTTGTTAATCCAATTTGAATGATGGAAGGAATCCAGATTATAACACAGGATTATGTGAATGTTCACATAACCAAGTCTGATAGTGAAGATGCGGCGCCAGTTGAAAGACGTTTCAAGAAAGACATTACTGTTTCAGAGTTTAAGGTTAGAATGAATCACATTCACACCTTTTTAAAATTTACTCGAGTACTCCTGAAATCTGCATTGAATTTCATTGTATTCATTTTGATAATAAAATATTTACGTTATATACCAATATTTAATTCTTCTATAAATATTATTTGTTAAACCGACACTAACTGTAGGTACTAAAATTTTAATACGTTTCGATTTAAAGATCATATTAGTAATTATATAAGTGCAATATAAAGCTGGTGGAACTGATCGCGATTTTGTGACAATAGAGCACTACATCTCTGCTTTGCGTTTGATGTGTGCAATATGCTAAATATAGTACCTGTATGTTTTTACAGATTTCTTTTAATTGAATCAAGATCTCATTGGACCACCTCTCAGCAGCCTCGCCATTATTATTGCCAATGCATGCTGTATACTTTCTTTAAATTATAATTATCAAATTACATATAAAGTTACAAATAAACCATTACAATTGTTTCCTCTCTTTAAACATATTATTGTTACTGTATTTTTCTAAATTAATAAATATAATCTCCCTTTATATTTTATAGACAAAATTGGAGCTAGTGACTGGAGGTTCAGCTACAACTATGAAGTTAAAGTTGTTTGACAATAAAAACAACTTTGTTTGTGACATTGCTAATGATAATGCCCTACTTGGTTCATACCCAATCGATGATGGCATGAGAATACATGTTATTGACAACTTCATCCTTGTCAAAGATTTCACTGGCAGTGATAGTGCTGAAAGGTAAGGGACTTAAACGTGGTAGAGCCATGCTGCAGCTATATTATGGTTGTAGCACGAATGGGTCGGCTCGACCGGGGAAGGACCACACTCTCACAGAAAACCAGCGTAAAATAGCAGCTTAACGCTGCTGTGTTTCGTTTGGTGAGTGTAGAGAACCGGAGACCCTTTTTACTGGAAATGAGGCATTCCATCTTAGTCCTCACGGGTGACAACGCATCTGCATCTTGAGTTTTATTGAGGATAGATGTGATGTCTATGGGTCACAGTAACCACTTGCTATCAGGTGGACTGTGTGCTCGTTTGTCACCCTATCCTATAAAAAAAAATATTAAAAATGGTTACTGTTTATGAGACAGACACCTGAAGGTTCAATCAAACATTAATTTTCATAAATTCATTGACTTAATTTTATTTGAAATTATATGATCATGTCAACTTTAGTTGGATTTTACACCTACAAATTGTATGAACTACTATTACTGTCCTTTTACAGAATAGGCTATAAAAAAAAAAAACTTGTTCAGTTAGTCCTTAGTGTATTTCAGTGTTGTCTGTTGTAAGGGGTTGTAGCTAATATGTAAAAAGTACTGAATTTTTGTTTAAATCTACATTTGCAAAATATGTCCTGTGCAATACATGATATTAGAATAGCATCCATAACCTTATTATTATGGTGATATAACAATCTCATTTAAGCCAGTCTTAAAATACCCAGACCTATAAGTACCCAGACTCTGGTACTGCAATTGTCAATCAGCCTGCTAAGCTACACACTACTCGTTGTAGAGCCACGCTGCAGCTATATTAGTAGTATATTTGTAGCACGAATAGGTCAGCTCTACCGGGGAAGCACCACGCTCTCACAGAATACCAGTGTAAAAAAGCAGCTTAACACTGCTGTGTTTCGTATGGTGAGTGTAGGGAACCAGAGACCCTTTTTACTGGAAATGAGGTAGTCTATCTTAGTCCTCAAGGATGACAACACATCTACATTTTGATTCGCAAACGAGGATAGAGGTAGATGTCTACTGTCTCTGCCATATCAACCACTTACCATCAGGTGGACTGTGTGCTCGTTTGTCACCCTATCCTATAAAGAAAAAGAAAAAAAAAGATTAAAAAAAAGTGTGACTATTAAGGCAAACTCTTCCTACAATGGCAAAGGTCCAAGTCCAGTCATGGAAATTTATATGTTGAAAGATGAAGAGCTAAGTATCTTCTGTTAAATATAAATATAGTTGTTGTTATTGTCATCAACGCCACAAGCAATTTGCCATTTAAAGAGAAGGCATATACTTGACAATGTATAGCTGAGACTTATGGAGTGCTTGCCGCTGGGGAAGTTATCTCTGTACGCCAATCTGTCCTACAACCAATGTGCTCATAGTCCATTGACTGATTGCATGATAAATCACAAAAAGAAAAAGTTGTTGTTATCATCATCATCATTAACATTTCACTTAAATTGAATATACTTTGAAAAAGCCTAAAGGAAACCATCATTCCTGGTCCCATTGCATTTGTATATTTGCCCAAGAGAAAGTAAAGGGATATAATATTCTTTCTTACACTCTTTAAATCTGGTACTAATTTGAATTTAAAAAAAGTATTATTTGACAATTCAATTAAAATTTCACTAGGGCTTATTTTACAATTAATAACTTTATAATATTGGGTCATGTAACATTATTTCTTAATTAGATTTTTCCAAAAAAAATTAGGTTTCGTCTTTCTGAAGAAGAATATGAAAAGAAGGGGGATACACTGCGGTCATTTCTACAACGCAATAAATTAGGCAAATACAATGAAGAAGAGATGAACAAATTGAAAGAGCAACAGCAGAAGGAACTTGAAGAGGAGGCTAAGTATGTATTTAATTTATTTTTTGTTTTTATTACTTTACTATATTATTTCATTCTCATCTTGGATAAATGTTGTCATTTTTTAAACTTTAAAGTTTAAAAAATGACAACAACAAGAAAGAAAAGCAAAATTCCCGAAAGTCATTCACAAAGTTCTACAAGGAGCACAGTAGTCAATACTGCAGAAAATTATGCATTTTGGGCCCATGTTGGTCTGTGACTTATGAGCCCCATTGTTGTGTACTAGCCTAGCATGTCATATCAGGCGACTAATGGGATATTGGTTTGTTATGTAAGTGATGGACTAACTATGATTTCTATAAGAAAATACTCCCAAAATTATTTAAATAAATGACAGCTGTTTAGTAACAAATTTACATTATAAATTATTCATGAAATGCATAAGAAGTAAATACATGCTATCAGATGTGCAGTACGTGAAGCAACAGCAACACTGCCAACACTTACAACAGCAACATGGCAACACGGGCATCCTCTCTGCAAAATCACCTTATTAGCTTGTACTAAAACATTACCAAGACCGACAGAACAATGACACAGTTTAAACTTCGCAGAAATTACCTGAGCTAGTTGTTTGTGTAGTGCGAGGTGCGCACGCCGCAGTAGTTCTGCTGGCAGCTATTAGAGTAGGATGTACGTGTGTGGGTGTGTGTACGTGTGTGGGTGTGTGTACGTGTGTGGGTGTGTGTACGTGTGTACGTGTGTGCAGGCTGGCCGCGAGCGTGGTGGTGGGGGCGCGGTGCGAGGTGCGCGCGCCGCAGTAGTTCTCCTGGCAGCTATAGAGTAGGATGTACGTGTGTGGGTGTGTGTAGGTGTGTACGTGTGTGCAGGCTGGCCGCGAGCGTGGTGGTGGGGGCGCGGTGCGAGTTGCTCGCGCCGCAGTAGTTCTCCTGGCAGCTATAGAGTAGGATGTACGTGTGTGGGTGTGTGTACGTGTGTGCAGGCTGGCCGCGAGCGTGGTGGTGGGGGCGCGGTGCGAGGTGCGCGCGCCGCAGTAGTTCTCCTGGCAGCTATAGAGTAGGATGTACCTGTGTGGGTGTGTGTACGTGTGTACGTGTGTGCAGGCTGGCCGCGAGCGTGGTGGTGGGGGCGCGGTGCGAGGTGCGCGCGCCGCAGTAGTTCTCCTGGCAGCTATAGAGTAGGATGTACGTGTGTGGGTGTGTGTACGTGTGTGTACGTGTGTACGTGTGTGCAGGCTGGCCGCGAGCGTGGTGGTGGGGGCGCGGTGCGAGGTGCGCGCGCCGCAGTAGTTCTTCTGGCAGCTATAGAGTAGGATGTACGTGTGTGGGTGTGTGTACGTGTGTACGTGTGTGCAGGCTGGCCGCGAGCGTGGTGGTGGGGGCGCGGTGCGAGGTGCGCGCGCCGCAGTAGTTCTCCTGGCAGCTATAGAGTAGGATGTACGTGTGTGGGTGTGTGTACGTGTGTGTACGTGTGTACGTGTGTGCAGGCTGGCCGCGAGCGTGGTGGTGGGGGCGCGGTGCGAGGTGCGCGCGCCGCAGTAGTTCTCCTGGCAGCTATAGAGTAGGATGTACGTGTGTGGGTGTGTGTACGTGTGTACGTGTGTGCAGGCTGGCCGCGAGCGTGGTGGTGGGGGCGCGGTGCGAGGTGCGCGCGCCGCAGTAGTTCTCCTGGCAGCTATAGAGTAGGATGTACGTGTGTGGGTGTGTGTACGTGTGTACGTGTGTGCAGGCTGGCCGCGAGCGTGGTGGTGGGGGCGCGGTGCGAGGTGCGCGCGCCGCTGTAGTTCTCCTGGCAGCTATAGAGTAGGATGTACGTGTGTGGGTGTGTGTACGTGTGTACGTGTGTGCAGGCTGGCCGCGAGCGTGGTGGTGGGGGCGCGGTGCGAGGTGCGCGCGCCGCAGTAGTTCTCCTGGCAGCTATAGAGTAGGATGTACGTGTGTGGGTGTGTGTACGTGTGTGCAGGCTGGCCGTGAGCGTGTTGGTGGGGGCGCGGTGCGAGGTGCGCGCGCCGCAGTAGTTCTCCTGGCAGCTATAGAGTAGGATGTACGTGTGTGGGTGTGTGTACGTGTGTACGTGTGTGCAGGCTGGCCGCGAGCGTGGTGGTGGGGGCGCGGTGCGAGTTGCTCGCGCCGCAGTAGTTCTCCTGGCAGCTATAGAGTATGATGTACGTGTGTGGGTGTGTGTACGTGTGTACGTGTGTGCAGGCTGGCCGCGAGCGTGGTGGTGGGGGCGCGGTGCGAGTTGCTCGCGCCGCAGTAGTTCTCCTGGCAGCTATAGAGTAGGATGTACGTGTGTGGGTGTGTGTACGTGTGTACGTGTGTGCAGGCTGGCCGCGAGCGTGGTGGTGGGGGCGCGGTGCGAGGTGCGCGCGCCGCAGTAGTTCTCCTGGCAGCTATAGAGTAGGATGTACGTGTGTGGGTGTGTGTACGTGTGTACGTGTGTGCAGGCTGGCCGCGAGCGTGGTGGTGGGGGCGCGGTGCGAGTTGCTCGCGCCGCAGTAGTTCTCCTGGCAGCTATAGAGTAGGATGTACGTGTGTGGGTGTGTGTACGTGTGTGCAGGCTGGCCGCGAGCGTGGTGGTGGGGGCGCGGTGCGAGGTGCGCGCGCCGCAGTAGTTCTCCTGGCAGCTATAGAGTAGGATGTACCTGTGTGGGTGTGTGTACGTGTGTACGTGTGTGCAGGCTGGCCGCGAGCGTGGTGGTGGGGGCGCGGTGCGAGGTGCGCGCGCCGCAGTAGTTCTCCTGGCAGCTATAGAGTAGGATGTACGTGTGTGGGTGTGTGTACGTGTGTGTACGTGTGTACGTGTGTGCAGGCTGGCCGCGAGCGTGGTGGTGGGGGCGCGGTGCGAGGTGCGCGCGCCGCAGTAGTTCTTCTGGCAGCTATAGAGTAGGATGTACGTGTGTGGGTGTGTGTACGTGTGTACGTGTGTGCAGGCTGGCCGCGAGCGTGGTGGTGGGGGCGCGGTGCGAGGTGCGCGCGCCGCAGTAGTTCTCCTGGCAGCTATAGAGTAGGATGTACGTGTGTGGGTGTGTGTACGTGTGTGTACGTGTGTACGTGTGTGCAGGCTGGCCGCGAGCGTGGTGGTGGGGGCGCGGTGCGAGGTGCGCGCGCCGCAGTAGTTCTCCTGGCAGCTATAGAGTAGGATGTACGTGTGTGGGTGTGTGTACGTGTGTACGTGTGTGCAGGCTGGCCGCGAGCGTGGTGGTGGGGGCGCGGTGCGAGGTGCGCGCGCCGCAGTAGTTCTCCTGGCAGCTATAGAGTAGGATGTACGTGTGTGGGTGTGTGTACGTGTGTACGTGTGTGCAGGCTGGCCGCGAGCGTGGTGGTGGGGGCGCGGTGCGAGGTGCGCGCGCCGCTGTAGTTCTCCTGGCAGCTATAGAGTAGGATGTACGTGTGTGGGTGTGTGTACGTGTGTACGTGTGTGCAGGCTGGCCGCGAGCGTGGTGGTGGGGGCGCGGTGCGAGGTGCGCGCGCCGCAGTAGTTCTCCTGGCAGCTATAGAGTAGGATGTACGTGTGTGGGTGTGTGTACGTGTGTGCAGGCTGGCCGTGAGCGTGTTGGTGGGGGCGCGGTGCGAGGTGCGCGCGCCGCAGTAGTTCTCCTGGCAGCTATAGAGTAGGATGTACGTGTGTGGGTGTGTGTACGTGTGTACGTGTGTGCAGGCTGGCCGCGAGCGTGGTGGTGGGGGCGCGGTGCGAGTTGCTCGCGCCGCAGTAGTTCTCCTGGCAGCTATAGAGTATGATGTACGTGTGTGGGTGTGTGTACGTGTGTACGTGTGTGCAGGCTGGCCGCGAGCGTGGTGGTGGGGGCGCGGTGCGAGTTGCTCGCGCCGCAGTAGTTCTCCTGGCAGCTATAGAGTAGGATGTACGTGTGTGGGTGTGTGTACGTGTGTACGTGTGTGCAGGCTGGCCGCGAGCGTGGTGGTGGGGGCGCGGTGCGAGGTGCGCGCGCCGCAGTAGTTCTCCTGGCAGCTATAGAGTAGGATGTACGTGTGTGGGTGTGTGTACGTGTGTACGTGTGTGCAGGCTGGCCGCGAGCGTGGTGGTGGGGGCGCGGTGCGAGTTGCTCGCGCCGCAGTAGTTCTCCTGGCAGCTATAGAGTAGGATGTACGTGTGTGGGTGTGTGTACGTGTGTACGTGTGTGCAGGCTGGCCGCGAGCGTGGTGGTGGGGGCGCGGTGCGAGGTGCGCGCGCCGCAGTAGTTCTCCTGGCAGCTATAGAGTAGGATGTACGTGTGTGGGTGTGTGTACGTGTGTACGTGTGTGCAGGCTGGCCGCGAGCGTGGTGGTGGGGGCGCGGTGCGAGGTGCGCGCGCCGCAGCAGCCGCGCCGCCGCGCCACGGTGCGCTACAACGGCCCGCTGGACGGCGCGCGCGGAGTTTGGATCGGCGTGCAGTACGACGAACCGCTGGGCAAGAACGATGGACAGTGAGTTTCCACGCCACTTTCTACCACTTACTACCAGCGTAAGACAGCAACTTAATGTTGCTGTAAGAGCCGGAGACCATTAGTCCTCAAATGTGTCAACGCATCCGTATTTTCATTCTTAATCGAGGATAAATGTAGATGTACGAGGGGAGGTCAAAAAGTTCGCAGAGTTAAAGGGAAAGGGCGTGAAATTGAACATGAAATTATCTTTCCTTTTCGATTACCTTACCTTAATACACTTCTCAGACTTATACTTTCTTGCCTTCAAGGGTACCGGCGGATCGGAGGAGAGTAGCCATAGCGTCTTTTGCCTATACAAAACTGTCTGTCATATTTTGCGGGGGGAAATCGTTATCAAAGTTTTGTAAATAACAAAGTTAACAGTAAGACCTCATTATTTTCACCTACACTCTATGACAGTGCCATGACAAAGGATATAAACTTTAAAAGCAATGTAAATATTACTACAATGTTAATATTACTACTTAAACAATGTAAATATTAATATTATTATTTCTTAATATTAGATTACTCAACTACTTAAATAAATTTGATTTATTGGCACCCACACAGTTTGGCTTCAGACAAGGAAGATCGACAGAAGATGCAATTCTTGAATTAAGCACATTTGTAACAGAACTACTCGACCACAGTAAAAAATGTTTGTCAGTTTTCCTTGATCTGAAGAAAGCATTCGATACCATCTCTGTCCCTATACTTGTGCACAAGCTTGAAAAAGTTGGAATAAGAGGGACCCCGCTTGCTCTTTTCGAAAGCTACCTGTCAGAGAGAAAACAAAAGGTAAAGCTTCCTGGGTTCACTAGTGAGGATGCGGGAGTTTCATCATATGGCGTACCACAGGGTAGCGTTCTGGGGCCAACCTTATTTTTAATTTATATCAACGACCTATGCAGTATGACTCCCGGGGTAGACTTTGATGTAATTCCGCTACCATGTTGATGGGAGGGGGGGGGGGGGGGGGACTGGAGCCTCCGGCCACCTGCACTCACCAGACGAAACGCAAAAGCAGAGCTTCTACTTCACGCCGGTATTCTGTGAGGTCGTGGTACCAACCCGGCCGGCTCGAGCCAGCCCATACGTGCAACAGCAAAAACTGCCGCGTGGCTCTACCACCTTTCATTCTTGGCACCCGTCTTCGACTCACCTTAGACATGCCAAAATGATCATGGAAAATGTTTAAAACGTTCGTAATTTCTGCAATCTGTTTTTGCTTCGGACGAACCTCTTCAAGAAAATGTTTATCAACTTTTTCTACAATTTCCAGGGTAAGAGTCGCCGTAAACAGATGACATCTCTTCAATAATTATATGTGGCGTTTTTTCTTGATTATTAGTGAGGATATTAATCACGGCACGAAATTCAATTTTCTCATAGCTAGTATTCAATTGACTTGTTTATCTGTTATCTCAAGGGTTAATGAACTGATCTGGCTGCAAATTGGTATTTATAGTTGTATCGAGTCACCAAGCAGTGAACGAACTTTTGCGAACTTTTTGCCCAGCCCTCGTATATCGACTACAGCATCCACTTACCTTCAGGTGGTCTGTGTGCTAGTTTGTTACCTTCATTCTATAAAAAAAAAGAGATCACCTCGTTGGTTAGCAAGTAAGGTTGACATAATTTGGATGGATTAATGCCATTGAGCTATTATGTACTACGTACTAGAGGAACACTGCATTTAGTTACGCTGCCCCATTCAATTGCGGTGATGTCGCCGCACTTTACTCATTCACTCGCTAGACGCTAGTGAGTTGACATGTGATGTGTTGATTATATATTCTTAAGAAAAATTAGCAAATACCAAGGAATAACTTTCCATCACTGAATAAGATGCTTATAATTAATAAAAAAGTGATATTAACAGTCATACAAATTATTCCTGAGACGCCATCTCGTGTCATGGAATATAGATTATGAAATTAATTTGTTCAGATGCGACGTTTCTGTGGGAAGGTGTAGGACGGTTATATTATGTACATTTTTTTTTTGTAGAAACAAATAGAAGTATTCATAATTAGGCTAAATTTCTGATGTTTAAAGAACAATAGCAGAAAAATAGTTGACAAAAATTATTGCGTCTAGAAATAAGTTATATATAAAAAGAGTTTTATTATTTTTCTATGATTTTTCAAATAAAAATGTATTTTAATTAAAGCCACAGAAAAAAAAAACAAACATTTTTTTGGAATATCATTCGACTTAAATCATTTTACTCTATTCAAGTTTTGCCGTTTACTATATTCATACTATTTTCGTATACACTTTGTAAGACTACCAACACAACATACAAACACAAAATATTTTATATTAAGTTATTATTAGTAATAACAATACTATCAGTAATAATAAAAATAAATGTGATATGGTTAAAAATAAGTCTCTTACAAAGAACTTCCTACAATAATACATTATCTCAATCATAGTACTATGTAACATTTCCATTTAATGTTATGGCAACACTAGCTAAAACAAAATGTCACTGTCGGGAGTTTTGGCGGGAAATTGACCGGCGGCGGTTTGCTGCTCCTGTATTATTGTTTAAATAATGGTTTGAAGTGGACTTTGATATGTAAAAGTGTTGCGATTTTGTGTATTAAGTGTCTACGCATGTGAACTATTAGTGGAAACAGTGAAACAAGTGCTCTGATGGTGATGGATTCTCAAGATAAGCTGTTTGTTTGCATAGGCACCTTTAGATACCATCGCCAACTATCAGCTATCTGCTGGATCAAGTTGCCGCCAAAATCTCCCAAGAACTGCACAATGTGACGCATCAACATATTGTGAAGCAGTATACTATGAAGGAGTGGGGAAATGGGGGCTAATAATTTTCCGCTCACCAGATGTCGCTAGTTGACACTGAGATAAAGTTTTTTGTTACACAATGTAATTTAATTGAGAAGTTGTTTTTTAATAAATGTTTATCAGTTTCTAGATTATTATATTAATACAAAAATAATGCGTCAGTGGTTTCCTTTTTAAAATATTTGTACATTTTTTACTATTTATAATTTTTCTACTTTTATGAATATCTGTGATTTGGTTTATTTATTTTGAATGTTATTAATATAAAATATAGCTAATAATACAAAAAGAAACAATAAGTGTTACATTTTCCAAATAAATTAACTTTACCGCTATGAAATCTGTCAAATGTTATACCTCCCTTTCCAGTGGCGCCGCCCTGGTGGTAGAAAAAGTCGTGGATGCCCTCATTACAATAAACCGAATAAAAATACTTAAGACTTGGCCTAAAGGTCTAGATACCAGGCCATAAACTCCAAAAAAAAAGTCACTGTCTTTTTACTGGCTTTACGGCTCTGGGTTCTAGCCCTTCTGAGAATGTCACTGTATGACACAAAAGCCCTTAGCCATGCCAGAAATATACATTTAAAGTATGCAAATATATATACATATAAATGAGATACAATAATCTAAAAACTCTCAATTATGTAGGTAGGTACGTTATGTTGAGAATGTATTAAGCTATATTAAAGCTGTATAACAATAAACAACCACTTGGCGCATGACCTTTTCCAAGTGACATAAGACATAACCTAAAAATGTTCAAACCTAAATATATTTTTTTGACAAAATTCGTCAACAGACAAAAGACGTTTAACATTTTAAGATATTTTTGATATATAGACGCTACCATACCTTGTCAACTAATTTTATGTATGAAAGTTCGCCATTGTTCTTTGCTGATTACTCTTTTACTTATTTAATTTTTAGGTTTCTACGTCCAAGCCATAAAACAGGGAAAAGTGGAATAAATTTGTCCATTTTTGACACTTGCGTGCCCAGCATCTTATTCAGAGTCTTATTCTAATCTAAATAAATATATTTTTAAATTAAATATTATATTAATACGTTTTGTTAAACATACCTTTAGTATTTTATTTATATTTTACATATTTCCCACCTAAAATATTTAAAATAATATATTAAAAATGTAATCACACACACACACACACACACACACACACACACACACACACACACACACACCTACACACACCTACACACACACACACACACACACACACCTACACACACACACACGCACGCACTCGGACGCGCACGCACACGCTCGCACGCGCACACACGCACTCGCACGCGCGCACACACACGCACACACACACACGCGCGCGCTCACATACACATACACACACACACACACACACACACACACACACACACACACACCTCGCCTTTACATCTACGCATACACGCTCGTCGGTTAAGGGTACTCCTAATCTGGCCCATTTTTAACGTATCGCCGATTTGGTCGATGAATCTTCGTCTAGGGCGTCCCTTCCCGACCCTGCCGTTCACTTCTGCAACATAAATTTGCTTTGTCACTCTTTCCTCGTTCATTCTTTCTACGTGACCGAACCACCAAAGCATTCCTTTCTTAATCCTTGTCACAACGTCATCTTGCAAACCACACTTTTCTCTTATCACACTATTTCTCACCCTGTCATTCAGATTCAGCCCTAGCGTACTCCTTAAGGAACGCATTTCTACAGCATTTATTCTACTCTCATGCTTCTTCTGCCAGACCCAACTTACATCATACATTAAAGTAGGGACTAACACAGCATTATGAATTGCCATACGTGCCTTATTTGACACATTCTGACTCCTCATAATGGCGTGTAGAGCCCCATTCACTCTATTTCCTGCGTTCACTCGTCGTTCTATATCCTTATCATATCTACCATCCCTGCTAAATAAACATCCCAAATATACAAACTCATCCACTTGCTCAATCAACTCTCCTTCTATTCTTATTTCACATAACGTTTTACTTTCTTCTCTTTCAAAAACCATCACTTTTCGTCTTACTTGCGTTCACTTTCATACCCCTTTCTTTCAATGACCAGTTCATTAAAGTAACCATCATTTGCAACTCGGCTGCCGACGATGCAAATATGACTTGATCATCGGCGTACAAAAGGCATTTGACGGTTACCTCACCCATTCTCAACCCACATTCTTCAACTTTCAAAGTTTGCAAACAACTTCCCATAAATAGGTTAAACAACCACGGGGAAGCCACACATCCCTGTCTGACATCTTTATGAATGCCAAACTAGTCCGAGTAGACCCCGTTGATCCTGACACAAGCACTAGAGTCCCTATAAAGAGACGTTAATGCTTGTATCAAGCCAGCGCTCAACCCAAATGAAATTTAATGAGTTTCATTTAATGAGTGGGCGACAGTAGGAATTCATAAAAGCAGACGAAGGGTATATGACCTTTACCATGAAAGATCGTATAATCTTTTCGATGCTTTTAAAGAATATGTAAAATATTATTCTAAAATATTTAAAAGAGTTTGCTCCACAGCCAAATCATTACATATTAGTAACAAAATTAAGACGGCTAAGAATAAAATTAAAATGACGTGGAGTATAATTAACAGCGAAACCGGTAAAGAGAAACCTCGTAACTCAAACTATCAATTAAAAATTAATAATGAATTGACTAAATCAAATCGAGAAGTTGCAGCGGTGTTTGAGAAATATTTCACTGATGTTCCTATCTTGACAACAGAGTCATTGAATACTTCTCCAACTGTCGCCGAGTCATTACTTAAACAGAATGTTAATACCTGTTTAAAAGAATTTAGATTTGAAAAAGTATTACCGCATAATATTGTAAAATACTTCAAAACCATTGATGTAAAGAAAACCGCAGATTTGTGGGGGATTTCCGTTACAGTGATTGCGTCCATAATAGATTTAATTACACCTCATCTTGCTATTATTTTTAATACTTGTATCGATTCTGGTGTGTTTCCTGATTTAATGAAGTGTAGTAAAGTAATACCTTTATTTAAATCTGGTAGTACATTGGACCCCGCTAATTATAGACCTATTTCTGTACTACCAACTCTCAGTAAAATTTTTGAAAAAATAATTTTGGATCAATTGTTAATTTTTTTTAATACAAATAAATTACTTCATAAAAATCAATTTGGTTTTACAAGGGGTCGCTCGACGTCTGACGCCGGTGTTGAGCTTATGAAATATATTTTTAATGCCTGGGAGAATTCACAAGATGCCTTAGGTATTTTCTGTGACCTTTCCAAGGCTTTCGATTGTGTTCATCATGATGCATTAATCAGGAAACTACAACATTACGGTGTAAAAAATTTGGCGCTTAGACTTATTACTTCATATTTAAGTAACAGAACTCAAAAAGTCGTCATCAATGGTAAATGTTCCTCCGGATCGGTAGTATCAATGGGCGTTCCTCAGGGCTCGATTCTCGGCCCATTCCTGTTCTTAATATATATTATTGACTTACCTCATCTTGTAGGGGACAATCACGATATAGTATTATTTGCTGACGATACCTCTTTAATTTTCAAACTGAAACGGCAGTCAATTAAATATGACGATGTAAATAATGCTCTATCGAAACTAGTACATTGGTTTAACGCCAACAATTTGCTCTTAAACGGCAATAAGACAAAATGTATTAAATTTACAATACCTAATGTAAAACATTCGAAAACCAATGTGCTCTTAAATGGGGAGGAGTTGAGTCTTGTGGATACCACTGTTTTTCTCGGTATTACTATTGACGCGAAACTTCAATGGGGCCCCCATATATCTAAATTAGCAAGCAGACTTAGTTCTGCAGCATATGCTGTAAGAAAGATTAGAAGTCTCACAGATGTTGAGACAGCTAGGTTGGTGTATTTTAGTTACTTTCATAGCGTAATGTCTTATGGAATTTTGCTATGGGGTAATACGACTTATATTGAAGCTATATTTGTTTTGCAAAAGAGAGCCGTACGGGCGATTTATAATCTAAATTGTAAAGAGTCTCTCAGAGAAAAAATTAAAGAAATAAACTTATTAACTTTGGCATCGCAATATATTTATGAAAATGTAATGTATGTACATAAAAACATAAATAGCTTTAAGAATAAGGATGTTCATACCTTAAACACTAGGAACAAACATAAGCTTGTAATGCCACTTACTAGTCTCCACAGAATTAGTAATTCATTTATGGGGCAATGTGTACGCTTTTACAACAAAATCCCAGAACATGTTCAAAGTTTGTCAATAAACAAGTTTAAAAGTTTTATTAAAGAAAAACTGTATAAAAAGGGTTATTATAATATCAAGGAATACATGAAAGAAAATAACCCCTGGGAATAAGGTGATCGCCACCATACTGGTTCTATGAAAATTCATTTAAAATTGTATACACAAAATTATTGTTATAAAAAAAGTCCCGCTGGGTTTCTTGCTGGTTCTTCCCAGGACAGAGGTATTTTCCGAACCAGTGGTAAATAAAATAATGACTTTCAATAAGTATTATGTAATAATCCATATTGAATAAAAATCATTCTATTCTATTCTATTCTATTGAGTTCAGTGTTTGCCATAAAACTTTCCTGTCCACTCTGTCATGTAAAATGTAATCGTGATATAATATTATGTAATAATATATTAAATTAGCTTATATTATATGCCATGTCATGTCGCTTCGCTGCGAACGCGGCGGTGTTGTTTTGCTCCGCGAATTTAATTTTTTTCTTTATGTTAAGAACGTTTAAAATACTGAAATAAGTGATAACTAAGTGAACTTTAAATTTAATGTTGTGCAGAGTATTGTGTTTTACTCTTAAAATACCTATAAACTTTGAAAATTGCAAGTAAATGTTAACGAATAATTAACCTACTACAGCGCCGTTATAAACTGTGACTTATAATTTTATTATTGTACCCGACGCGACGGTAGTGAATCTTTCCCGTGTCGATTGGAAAAAACACTGTTGTAGTTATAGCGTCTTTGTTGCTGTGCGTATTTTGCTTCGGGCATTTATTGCTGTGCCAAGATATAATTTATTTAACACGACAAGTACAACTAAAATTATATTAAAATATGGATCAAGATTTTATTGAATGGGGTTGTTGTTCTTTAGGGTTTAAAGATGATATTTATAAGCTTTGTAATACATGTAACAAGGCATATCATCTTAAATGTCTAACCAATGATGACGATAATTTGAAAGCGATAAAACATGCTATTGACTGGATCGGTCCATGTTGCATTAGACCTCTCCACGCGACTGGCAATAAGGATAACACACCAGTAAAATGTGACCCTAATATTACAGTACGAGCCTCTAAAAGACAGGCATTGTCATCCCCCCCGGAAATCGAAGGCCCTGTAACACGTACTGAGGTGCGTAACATTATGGAGGAAATTATTCAAAAGCATATATCAGACCTTATGGTTCAGATGACCAAAAGCGTGCGTTCCATTCTAGATACTGAATTTAAAACATTTCGGGAAGAAATTTGTGACATGAAGCAGAAAATGGATGATATGAATAAAAAATGTGAAGATATTCAAAATAAAAATACTAAAACTCTGGAAGATACTAAGAGTCTGATTGAAACAAATGCCAAATTGCAGAGTACTATAAAATATCTTGAGACACGCATGAACAACCTTGAGCAGAACGCTCGCAGCAACAACGTCGTAATTCAGTGTTTGCCAGAGAAGAAGTCTGAAAATCTTTTCACGGTGTTCAACAAATTTTGTAGTATAGTAAAGTGTGACATCAAAACTGAACAGATAAATCGAATAACAAGAATTGCCAAACTCAATCCGAATAATGATCGTCCTCGTTCGGTGATAGTTGAATTTAATAACACTAGAGTACGAGATAGCTTCTTAGCAGCCACAATCAAATTTAATAAAGCTAACCCGGATAACAAGTTGAACTCTAGTCACCTTGGTTTTAATGGTCTTAAGACTCCGGTATACGTAACAGAGCACTTGTCAGCTGCAAATAAAGAATTGCATTCGGCGGCGAGGAAGACTGCAAAAGAAAAAGGGTTTAAATTTGTTTGGGTGAGAGGTGGACGTATCTATCTAAGAAAAAGTGAAAATTCAGGCTTTATTCTCATTAAAAATTTTGATTCATTGTCAAAACTAGAGTAATTCGCTACTTATTTCTCTAAGTTAATCATAAGTCAAAATATAATGTCATCTACTAATATTAATTCGTTTGTAATTTATTACCAGAATATTAGAGGTCTTAGGACCAAAACGCAAACATTTTATCGTAAGTTAGCAACTAGTGACTATGATATAATAGTCTTAACAGAGACGTGGTTAAATAGCAGTGTATTGAGCTCCGAACTATTTGATAACCGTTATACAGTATTCAGAAGGGATAGAGAAACGTCAGGGTTTCACGGTGGCAAGGATGGAGGTGGGGTTCTGGTTGCGGTCAAAAAAAGCTTATCATCTGACTGTATAAATGAATGGAATAGTGCATGTGAAGATCTTTGGATTGTGATAAATCTGCCTCTTTCAGTAGTTAAAAAGATCGCACTCTGCGCCGTTTACCTCCCGCCACCAATTCAACGTAGCATGTTAGAACATTTTGTTAATAATTGTAATGCGATTCTTGAGAATTTTGACGGACATCTGTGTATTATTGGCGACTTTAATATGAGTAATATAGATTGGACGCAGGTTAATCACAACTCAAGCTACTGCACCACCAGTCTTTGTCAAACATTAATAGATTTTACTTTTGTTAATAATCTAAAACAAATTAACAGTATAATTAACTCTAGAGATAAAATATTGGATCTAGTTCTTACAGATATTGATAACTGTACTGTGTCTCCTGCTTATGATGTTTTATCCAACATTGATCCACAACATCCACCTATATGCACTTATATTGCATCTGATGAAACTGAAAAACTTACGCCTAATATGAGTGTTCTTAAGTATAATTTTTATAAGGCTGATTACGAGGTAATAAATAAATATCTTTTTAGTTTGGATTGGAACTCAATCTTTTCCCTATGCACTGACGTGAATATGATGTTAGAAATATTTTATGATACTATAAATGAAGTCATTAAAAAATTTGTTCCAATTAAAAATGTTAATAGCCCTAAACGTCATCCCCCATGGTTTAATAAAGTGCTCATTGCAAGACTAAAAGAAAAAAATAAAATTCGGCTTAAGTATAAAAAATATAGTAACCCTTTAGATGAAATTGAACTACAAATTTTAAGTCATAGATGCGATAAGTTAGCTAAAGAGTGTTATAATAATTATATTGTTAACATAGAGAGAACGATTAGGCAAAATTCAAAATACTTTTGGTCATTTATCAAAAACAAACGTGGAGGGTCTAGTACCTATCCCAGGTCTGTGAAAGATGGTATTACTATAGCAAACAATGGCCACAGCATTTGTGAATTGTTTGCTGCAACTTATTCGAGGGTCTATGGTGAAAATCCAAAAGAAGGACCCCATTCTGAATTTGAAAATCTTAGAATCATTGCTAATGGGAGTTCATGTTTTTCCAGTCTTACCGTTGATCTCAATGTTATTGTTAAGAAACTCAAAACTTTAGATATTACTAAAGGTACTGGTGCCGATGGATTAGCGCCAATATTTCTTAAAAACTGTGCTGATAGTTTAGCTTTTCCTTTGTGTAAAATTATAAATAAGTCATTTATTACTGGAGTGTTTCCAGATCTGTGGAAGCTTGCAAAGGTAGTACCAGTCTTTAAATCAGGTGATATTAGTATTGTTTCGAATTATCGGCCAATCTCGATACTTTCTACATTAGCCAAGCTTCTTGAATCAATCGTTTGTCCTTATATTCAAACCTATTTCCGACAATTTATTACTGACTCTCAGCACGGTTTCGTGAAAAATAGATCAACTTTAACTAATCTTGTAACTTTTGTCGAAGATCTTGTAGATGCCATTGACAATAGAAATCAAGTTGATGTTATCTATACTGATTTTAGCAAGGCATTCGACAAAGTTTCACATTCAATTTTGCTAAGAAAATTGAGCTCCTATGGATTCACAGGAAAGATTTGGGATTGGTTTAAGTCTTATTTAAGTAACCGTTCCTTCTATGTAGTCTTGGATGGGTTTAAATCTGATACTTACGATATAACATCTGGTGTGCCTCAAGGATCACATCTTGGGCCCATACTTTTTAACATTTTCATTAACGATATAACTGATAGATTTATCTACTCTAAACCTTATCTTTATGCAGACGACTTAAAGATTTCTCGTAAAATTGTTGATGATTCTGACGTAGTACTATTGCAATCTGATTTAAATAGACTGTCACACTGGTGTAAAAATAACTCAATGAACCTAAATGTAAATAAATGTTTCCATATTAAATTTTCTCGAAATCATAACTTTATAAGCTCGCAATATATAATAGATGATTCTATTTTAAGTGAAGTAGATACTGTTTTAGACTTAGGGGTAGTGTTTGACCGCAAATTGACATTTATTCCACATTATGATCATATTGTCAAGAAAGCATCGAAAATGTTAGGATTTATTATAAGAAATGGTAAAATTTTTCGCAGTTATCAAACAAAAAAAAAAATTATATAATGCCTTTATTCGTAGCACTCTTGAGTATTGTAGCGTAGTATGGAGACCGCACTATGCTACCCATTATTTGCGGCTGGAAAGGATACAGAAGAGATTTCTTTGGCACCTGGCATACTCTTCTGGAATGGGACAAACGGGCTTCTCTTACTCTTACTCCCACAGACTAAAACATTTTAACATGGACTCTCTTGAAAAACGCAGAGCTATTATCGACCTAACTTTTATTTTCAAAATTATAAGAAGCCAAATAGACTGTCCCCAACTTCTAAGTTACTTTAAATTTAGGGTACCCAGGACACTCCCGCGTGCTCCCATTCTTCCCCTTGCCCCTCCATTTCGTAGGACTGTGCTTGGTAACAACTCTCCTGTAGCTAGGTTAAGTAAACTTTATAATGGGGTCAGTAGCCGGACAGATATAAATTTTGTTTCCTCGTACAAGTTTCGCAAGTACTTGTTAGATACAATTTCAAATTAAGTTTTTTTTTTTTTTGTATCTTTATTATACATAATATCTATATCACTGGTTGTTTTGTTTCAAAATGTTTTAATTATATTTTTTTTTCTTAACATAATATGTAAATTAAGATTTTAATTATGGTTTAGCGGTGTAAGTAATTGTGCAATTAGTATAAGACTTTATTATACATTTAGATTTAGTATGTTAAATTGTAACAATTGTAGGTAGACCTTTTTTAAATAAATAAAATAAAATAAAATAAATCAGAAATTTTAAAAAAATTGTACTCGAAATAATTTACATAATTAACAATACAATCTAACAACCTATTAATCACTGATTATATTACCTACGTAATATAATTTATGATAAAAACCAACCTCGCATGCACCACACTACTCTTCCCTGCGCATGCGCGAAGATATGAGTAGATCACATTTTTTTTGTTTGAAATATGTAGCTGTTCTAGTACGAAGTACATCATATTACTTCAACAATTAATGCACACATAAAAATCTCATAAGTGACCTTAAAAATATCATTTCAGGGTGAATGGCAAACGATACTTCACATGTCCCCCCAAATACGGCGGGTTTGTGAAACCAGCCTATGTGACAGTGGGTGACTTCCCGGAAGAACAGTTTGATTTGGAGGACGAAATTTGAGCTCACTGTTTATAATTTGCCTGAGCTTCAACCATGAGCAATTAACATATTATTGAGAGAGCTTTATACACTCTTCCATTAGTTTGCAGATAAATTACAGCGTAAATTGTGATAAATTAATAAACTCATGTAATTTATTAATTGTGGTGTATAAATAGCTTATTTACATGCCATTATTTAGTTTAAAAAGGATTTAAGTCAAACAAAACTTCTATGTATATTAGTAGATGGGCACTACGGTCTACGGTACTCTAATATATTGCGCATTAGTATACGGTCAATTCTCCGTAACTTCTTTAGTCTACTGCGAGTGGGTGAAAATACTGTTTCTTTGTTTTATAAACCGGGAGCGTTGTTTTCAATTATCTAACACTGATTATGTTTAATGTGACTAAGAAAATTTAGTGATCAACTTATTTTGTACTAGCTGTTTCCCGCGACTTCGCCCGCGTGTAATTTATTACGATTGCGCGGAGCCCAAATTCTTTTTCTAAAATAAAAGTAACCTAAGTTACTCCTTATAACATCAGCTATCTGCCAGTGAAAGTCCCATCAAAATCGATCCAGCCAGTTCGGAGATTAGACGGAACAAGCAGACGTACAGACAAAATTTTTTAAAAATTGTGTTTTTGTTTTAAGTACCGTGTATACTTTCATATGCATTTAGTAAAAAGCTGTTCAATTTTATTTATTTGTATAGATATACCTATAAACGTAGCTGTCGTAAATTAAAATACAACTGCGTACATATTTAGCGTATCAGCTACTCACCCAGCCGGTGCGCCCGTGTGATACACAATTGTGACGAAGTGTCAGTCAATTAGTACACATAGAAGTCTTTGAAGTCAAAGGTAAAAATTGATTTTGTGTGATGTTATTTTTGTACTCATGATATTGAGGACTTTGTACACAATTTCATTTTACATTTTTATTCCAAATGTAGACTTATGTATAGTCAAGAGATTATAGAATGTCACATTAAATTATATTGAATGGAATGGTTATTGAATATTAGAGTTAGACAAAAAGAAAAGACTGTATTACATTACTTTTGTGTATATATTTTTTTATTAATATTGCTAAAACATTTTAATTTTGCTTATACATTTATTGTTTACATTTTTTATATGTCATTAAATGCCCTTTAACATTTCATAATGTCGAAACATTTGTAGTTTTTGTTTTACCAATTATTGTGTTTATCAATATTTTAATTTATGTTCACTATGGAAAGCATTTTATACTTAATAAAGATTAATATGCGCATTATAAAAATAATGCACTTGTATTATTAAATTTATATTTAAGCTCCACCCCTGAAGACTAGTGTCGAGACAGCTTAGATTTTTTTTCAGCAATTTTAAGTAAGAAAAGCGTGAGGCTTTTCTTACTTAAAATTGCTGAAAAATTATCTAAGATCTACCTAAAGTCAACATCTCGGTGCGCCGGGATTACTCCCCGAAGTTACTTGCAACATCAAAAGACTGTTGAACTTCTTCGGGGAGATCTCATGGCTCGAATAATTACATTATTCCTGTCCACACGCAAAATACGGGCTTAGACATGGAGTTGCGGAAAACAGCCCGTCGTAAACTAAACTACTTCTACCTAAAGTCAAGAGTAGTGTAGTTGTACCACTTCTAGACCACCTGAGTCAGACGTGGTTCAACGACGTTCGTCGACACACGATCAGAAAAAAAAAAAGGTTTTGGCATGCTCTGATCACGAATCCGCGGTCCATTTTTGTGTAGAATGCACGGTTCCGGAGATGTGTAGATCAATTAGCTAATATCTAATTGATATCCGGTAAGGGCCTCCACCGTCATTAGCGTCCCATTGTTCCTATTTCTATTGTTCTATTGTTCATTAATCACCTTCATTGCAGCGTGTGCGTCGACTATATCAGTGCTATTGTATTATACTTCTTTGTTCCTAATTATACAACGCTAATCTGAATCATCAATAAAACACATTACATAATTTTGTTACAATTTTTATTTATAAAATACAAAATCTTATTACTTATTATCTATAAAATAGGAGCGAAACATCTCATCCACTAAAATATCGTTGTACAGTGTGTTCCTTGTAAATATACTCGTAAAACTATGTATTGATCATCCCTGAAACTTATATAGCAAATACATTAAGCAATATTCGCCACAAACTGAAGTCCACTCATTCTGAATCCTATCAACATTCCAGTTCCATCTTTTACAATTCCTTTTTAAAAACTCTAGATGATATCGTACAGGTGATCGTCCATATGAATCAAAATATTGACCGACGTCATTCGTATCGATATATAAAGCTACCCAATGTGACCCTGGTTTATCATCTGTATCCAAATTACATATTATATACGTTGGTACGTGGGTATACATAGGCAGTCTATTAGCTGCATAAACATTATTTTCTAGACTGGGGTGAATCTTTTTCAGATGTTGTTGTACATCTAGTGTATCCATGATATTACTGCTATTAGTACATTATTACAGTACCAATCTACTCAATGAATAACATAGGAATGGTCAATTATAGTGATTTCTAAATATTAAATTGCATTTTTGTGTTATACAAATCGTACTTGAGTCATTGATCACCAAACAAAACACAATACGAAGAAATGTTGAGATAGACAACGGAAATGTGAGATAAACTGGTTGACGCATAAAGTAATTATCAACTCATTACGGAAATACTTTAGATTAGAATTTTTACGTACTGGTGGTATATAAGACCAACAGACGCAGTCATCGAGTTAGTGTACGGTCGTTTGACTACAGTGGATCTATGAATAGTACATTTGTGTTACTTCAATACACCAAAGGCTATGGATGTAAGTGTTTATTCTATTGACTAAATTACTTTTTTTCTGTTATTTTCATGTGTGTGTATTACTTTATTTAAATATTGTGTATGTATATGATTAAGCCGTGCTAACTCAGATGGTTAGCGCTAGCTGTAAATTTCACAGTACGCGACCCGGGTTCGATCCCCGCCAGCACCAATTAAATTGTTAATCGCAATTTTAAGTGCTTATTACCACGTGCTTGGTGGTGAAGGAAAACATCGTGAGGAAACCTGCATGTCTGAGAAAATTTCGAAGGCATGTGAAGTTCGCCAACACACATTGAGGGAGCGCGGCGGACATTTCCTTGCTCTAAAACCCTCTCAGAAATGAGAGGAGGCCTATGTTCAGCAGTGGACTTTAATAGGCTGTAACTTTAACTTTTTTAACTTTTATGATTAAGTGTTAACAAATTGATATTAACATGATAACTGTGTTGTTGCAGAAATCATTGAGCTTCGATGAAGATACCTATAAACAGTATTACTACTCGCCACTCTCCCCTCAAGAAGAGAGTGATAACCTCGTCATTAATAATAACACATGCGATGGTGGAAAAAGAAAATCGCAATCGATTGATCATTTTTTTGAAGCTGAATCAAAAATAAAAAAGAGGAAGGGAAAACTTCAGTGAAGTGTGCACCAGTGCTTTTTTCTCCACAATCATGGAAGAGAATACGGAACTATTCAATAGCGAATTAAATCAGGAGTTGTCTAAAGTTTGTGAAGAAATGGAGAGGGGTCAACTGTTCGATTCGTCATACGATGATGAGTTGTATCATCACTGTGCGATGGTTGAAACAGTTTAAGTATGTAAAATAAACATTCATTTCGATCATAATTTACATATTGTCTTATACAGTTTTTAATAAATTTAAACATTTTAGCAGTCAACCACTACAACTTGGAAGAGGAACGAAGCGAACGTGCAGCAAAGAATCCAAGATCATCAAAAAACCAACAACGGAAGCAGAAGCGCATACCTCTGCAGGGAACAGTATCAGTAACGATGATCAAGTGGAATGTCCAACGTGCCATATATTTATCAAGAAACGGTATTTAGCTAATCATTTTAAAAGTAATGTTCATAAAAATAATCTTTTAAATTCACATAATTCTTTATCAAACGTTAGTGTTATTGAATCTGCTTTTGGAAATAGGATTTTAACTTATAAAATCAAGAGTAGAGTAGATCGTTCGACATGGGTAAATTTTGAAACTCCTGAACTATTTTTAAATTCTATTAAAGATGATATTTTATTTTTATTACAAGAGTGTATTCATCAACACATAATTTTTAAGGTAAACTTCATATTGCATGCTGATTTTGTTCAACAAACTAAAGATATTCATGATACGTTCGATTTTCAAACGCTTAACTATATTATTTGTCAAGGAGATGACTTAAATATTTTTCTTTCATCTTTAAATGATACAATTACTACTAAAATTAGTGCTTTCGAAAAAAAAGATAGTGGATGGAGTCTAAAAAACATAAAATCTATAGACATGAATGTTAATAAATTTAACCCCCTACGCGGTACTTCATACATAGATCTTCCTCGTGACATAAAATTAAAAAAGGCTGTTATAAATGTAAAAAACAAGGATTATTTTTGTTTTAAATGGGCGTTACTCTCGGCGTTATATCCTGTAAACAAACACACCGATCGGGTATCATCGTACGTTAAACATGCAAATAAACTTAAATTTGATGGTATTTCCTTTCCGGTTAAAATTTCTGACATAGCAAAAGTAGAGAAATTAAATGATATTAGTATTAATGTTTTTGGGTTAGAATATAATAAAGAAAAACGATGTAATTCTATAGTAGGTCCATTATTTTTAACAAAGTGTCGTAAAGATAGACATATCAATTTATTATTTTTTTCCAAGGATACAAAAAATCATTATTGCTATATAAAAAATTTATCGCGGTTAGTTAGTAAACAAATTTCAAAAGACGGTCACATCATGTACATTTGTGAAGCATGTCTACTTCGTTTTCCATCTCAGGAAAGGTTAAATAACCATGAACAATACGATTGTGCCCACATTTGTACAGTATTACCAAACAGTGAAACTTTAAAAAAAAAAGAATTGGTTTGGTCAACCTATTTCAAATGATAAAATTAAATTTGATAGTTATGAAAAAAAGTTAAAGATACCATTCGTAGTTTATGCTGATTTTGAAGCATTTTTAAAACCAATAGAATCATGTTCTAACGATCCTTCCAAACCTTTCACTCGTAATATTCAGAAACATGAAGTACATAGTTTTGGATATTATATAAAATGTTCATATGATGATAAATTATCAAAATATGTAACATATTGCGGACCCAACTGTGCACAAGTGTTTATGGAAAGTTTATCTAACAATCTAAAAGAAATAAATATACTTCAAAAATATCCACCACTTCCGCTAACAAATGAAGACAAAAACCAAATTTCAAATGCAACCATTTGTCATATTTGTGAAACTGAGTTGGCAAAACATTTTTATGATTTTGATTGGTACACTGGTAGTTTTATAGGTGTTGCTCATGAATCATGTTGTTCGAAGATCAGAACACCTCGTTATATATCAATATTTTTACACAACCTTAGTCACTATGATGCTCATTTTATTGTTCACGCGTTAAACTTTTGTGATGGTGAAGTCGAAGTTATCCCTCAAAATAAAGAAAAATATATATCCTTTTCCAAAAAATTAAAAGTGAATAACCACGAAATTATATTGAGATTCTTAGATTCATTTAAGTTTTTATCGTGTAAATTAGAAGAATTGGCCAAAAATCTCAGTAATGATCAATTTCAAGAATTACGTAGAAATTACCCTAATGATGAAGATTTCTTTCGTTTAAAACGGAAAGGTGTTTATCCATATGAACTTATGACTAATTATGATAGTTTAAGTCTAACATTGCTCCCTGAACAAAAATGTTTTTATAGTTCACTCACAGATTCACATATTTCAAATGATGATTACAATCATGCTAAAGATGTTTTAGAACATTTTGGGTGTTGTAATATGCTAGATTATTCAAACCTGTATTTAAAAACAGACGTTTTACTTTTATCCGATGTATTTGAAAACTTTAGAAAGTTATGTATTAATACATATGATTTAGACCCTGTCCATTATTACACAGCACCCGGTTTAAGTTGGGATGCAATGTTAAAATATACAAAAATAGAATTAGAACTTTTAACAGATTTTGAGAAAATTGCATTTATTAGATCAGGTATCAGAGGTGGTGTATCTCAATGTAGTAATCGTTATGCTAGAGCTAATAACAAATACATGGAGGATTATGATACAGGGAAACCAAATTCATATATCACATATTTTGATGCCAACAATTTATATGGTTGGGCTATGTCTCAATATCTTCCTACTGGTGGATTCGAATGGGTAAATCCAAATACAGAATTTAATGTGTCTAAGACATCAGACTTCGGTTTTATTTTAGAAGTTGATTTGGAATATCCAGATGAACTTCATGATTTACATTCGGACTTTCCTTTATGTCCAGAAAACATTTGTGTATGCAATATTAATGAGAATAAACTAGTCCCAAATTTAAATAATAAAGATAAATATGTAATTCATTACAGAAATTTAAAGCAGTGCATAGAAATGGGGGTTAAATTAACTAAAATTCATAGAGTTTTAAAATTTAAACAGTCTCCCTGGTTGAAGATGTACATAGATCTAAACACAAAATTAAGAACTTTAGCAAAATCCGATTTCGAAAAAGATTTTTATAAATTAATGAATAATTCAGTCTTCGGTAAGACTATGGAGAATATTGAAAAAAAGGGTTAACATAAAATTAGTTACGCACTGGGAGAACCAGGGTAAAGCTTTAGGTGCTCAAGATCTAATCGCTAAACCACAATTTCATAGCCTTTCAATATTTTCGGAAAACCTAGTTGCGGTTCAGTTGCGAAAAACGAAGTTAATATATAACAAACCAATTTATTTAGGGTTTTGCATTTTAGATATTTCAAAAACATTAATGTATGATTTTCATTATAACTATATGATTAAAAAGTTTAGTAAAATCAAATTATTGTATACAGATACGGATAGTTTAATATATCATATATTTACAAATGATTTTTACACTGATATAAAACCTGACCTTTCATCATACTTTGATACCTCAGATTATGATACAAATAATATTTTTGAATATCCAAAATTAAATAAAAAGAAATTAGGTTTTTTTAAAGATGAAAATAATGGTAAAATCATGAAAGAATTTGTGGGTTTACGATCCAAAATGTACGCTTTTAACTTACAGAATAAGACTATAGCCAAGGCAAAAGGGGTAAATAAATGTATCACTAAAAAGATGACAATGAATAGTTATAAGTCTTCTCTATTTAATAAAAAAGTGCAATATTATAGTATGCTTAGATTTAAATCAATTAAACACACAATTTTCACACAAAAATTAAATAAGATAGGTTTATCATATAATGACACAAAGAGACATATTTTAGATAATAATATTGAAACATTAGCTTGGGGTCATTATAAACTGCGTTAAGTGTTGATAGTTTTTACTTTTATGTCTGCGTTTAAGAAAAATTTATATTGATTGTAAAATTATGATAATACTATAATATGACGTAGTTTATTACATATTTAATCATTGTTTTATTGTAAATAATTTAAGTTAATTGTTGTTTCTATTTATTTGAGGTTGAGTTAATTGTAAAATTATGATGTACTAATTGTGTTAGAAATAGTATACAGATAATTCTGTTTTATATAATTTTGGAATATATAATAATTGTTTACACCAACACTTTTATTTTTTATTTCACCCCTTTGAACTTTAGACGTGTGTTATGTTTCACTTTATCCATCCGTTCACTGCTATTGTGGCAGGACCAAGTGGGTGTGGGAAGTCAAATTTTGTAACAAATTTCATAAAATCAGTTACAGAAATATGTAATTGTGATTTTAATCAGATCACATGGTGCTTTGATGAAATGCAACCATTATATAATTTACCAAATGTTAACTATCATCAAGGAATTCCAAATCTTAATATGTTTGATGGTGAAAACCCACATCTTGTTATTATTGATGATCTAATGAGAGAGTCCGATGGAAGAATTGTGGATATATTTACAAAAGGTAGTCATCACAGGAATCTTAGTGTATTTTATCTAACACAAAATTTATTTCATCAGGGTAAAGGACAAAGAGACATATCTTTAAACTCAAGTTATATAATATATTTTAAAAACCCTCGAGATAAAACTCAAATAAGATATTTAGCAAGACAAGTATCACCAGATAACCCAAAATTCATTGAAAATGCCTACAGGGATGCAACTCTAGAGGCGCATGGATATTTAATGGTAGATTTAAAACAGAATACCAATGATTTTTGTCGTATCAAGACAAATGTCTTTCCATTTAATGGTTTCTGTACAGTCTACGTCCCCACAAAAGAGTTTAAATACACCAAGAATCAAACAATTGAAATCATTGCTAAATGATGCATCGTCGACTCACAACGTATAAACATTTGCTAACCGCTTTGCATACGCTTAAACCAAAATATCAAAGAGCATTACTTAAAACGTGTGATGAAGAAGAAATTAACTGTATTTGTGAGTGTATTCATAACGTTTTACAAGGAAAAGTACCTCTTAAAGATCAGGATAAACAAAAATTGAATAAACATAAAAACATACTCCGTAAACTAGTACGTAAGTGTAAACATAAACTAAGAAAAAATATAATTATACAAAAAGGAGGGGCTTTCTTACCAACAATATTAGGTGCAATATTGAGTGGATTAGTGAGTGGACTAGCCAGTTAACATGGAAAATGCAAAGAAAATGATACTTATCGAACCTGGATTGATTGAAAAATTAAAACAAGAAAATAAGGTTAATAGTAATTTATCTCGATTAGATATTGAAATGCAAAATATTATGAATAGTAAGACGGAAGACCGAAAGAAATGGATATTATATTTACAAACACTGCAAAGATACCTTCATTTTACCGAAGAGGATCGTCAACCACTCAAATTACCAATTTATTCTGATACATCTAATGAAGATTCAAATGAGTCAAAAATTGGTTTTAAAAATAAAGATAGAGATCTAAAAACTTCAGTTGATATTGAATCTTTGCTGGAGGAGAATCGATCCATTAAAAGTAAAGAAAATGATGAAAATCCACTTTACACACCAGCTCAAATACTCAGTTTAATACCAAAAACTTATCATAAAAAAGGGCAGTTATTATTAAACTTAGTTGAAACAAGTAAAAGTAAAATACATTGGGATAATGAAGGTACAGTCATAATTGATAGTGAAAAAATTCCTGGAAGTAATATTGTTGATTTAATAAATGATTCACTAAGACCCCTAAAAAGAAGTGATCCGGTAGGGTGGGTTAGATTTGCTGAAGCATTAAAAGATATTAAAGTACCACTTACTTATATTGGAAATCCAAGGAGATGTGAGTTTATTAACCAACTTCAAGCAAAAGATCTGAACAAACCCTCTGAGATTGAAGTTCAAGAGTTTTCTACACCGGTCAGTAGAGATAAAAAGTCTACAACTAAAATACGTAAAGGACTTGAGTGGGAAAAATGGACCCCGTACTAGAAGAAATTAACAGGATTTATTATGATCCATCTAATCCCGCTGGTTTTGGTAGTATTGATAAATTATCAAAAGCCATGAAGGGTAAAATGAATAAAAAGCAAGTAAAGGAATGGTTAAAATCACAAGAAACATACACATTACATAAACCCATTCGAAAAAAATTCCCGCGTAATAGGTACATTCTATCAAATATTAATGAACTGTGGCAAGCTGATTTAAGTGATATGCGAACTTATTCTCAATATAATGATGGTTTCAAGTATATACTTTGTATTATTGATGTATTTAGTAAATATGCTTTTGCAAGACCAATGAAAAAGAAAAACTCAGAAACAACTAAAGAATGTTTTGAAAGTATATTTACTGAAAGTAATTTAACACCTACACCTACACATACAATCCGATAAATGTACAGAATTTGTTTCAAAAGATGTACAAAAATACTTTAAATCCAAAAAGATTAATTACTATACCACTAACAATCCTGACATTAAGGCTAGTATTGTTGAACGATTTCAAAGAACACTAAAAATGAAAATGTGGCGTTATTTCACTCATAATAATACTTATAGATATATAGATGTTTTACAAGATTTAATATACTCTTATAATCACAGCTTTCACTCTAGTATTAAGATGTGCCCATGTGATGTAAATTCCAACAATATTATGACAGTTTGGACTAATCTTTATGATAGACGGTCAAAAAAACTTTCTTTAGAAAATCCTAAACCAAATTTCAATGTGGGTGATTATGTTCGAATAACTAAATATAAACATGTATTCCAAAAAGGATATGAATCAAATTGGAGTGATGAAATATTTATTATATCTTCAATAATTGATAGATCTCCATGGGTTGTTTATACAATAACAGATTTACAAAATGAACCAATAATTGGTACTTTTTATGAAAGAGAATTACAGAAAATCACTTACAACCCCACCTCACAACATAAAATAGATAAAATAATTGACACTCGTTATTCAGGTAACAGAAAAGAAGTATTAGTGAAGTGGAAAGGTTATCCAGATAAATTTAACAGTTGGATTTTAGCTTCTAGTTTAAAAGAAATATGAATAAAGAAAGTTTCTATTTAACTTTGCTCAGCAATAGTTCAATGGAATACTTTCCTGATAACAAGACCACAAATTTTTCAACGAAATTACCAAAAGCTATAAAATTAGAAGGTGAATGGTCGGTTGTAGTTGTCGAGTTTCAATATCCATGTACCATGTTTACTGTTCAAGACCATGAAAATGTTATATACATTACAAAATCTATGTTAATGCCTAATGAAGATAAACCATCCACAGTGTACTACAAAAAACATATTCCAGCTACCAACTATGATAACGTTGAGCATATTTTAAGAGTGTTAAATGGTATCGGAGAGAACTTGAAATTTCGCTATGATGAAATAACAAAATTTGTGTCTATTTCGGTATTGGATAAAAATATAACATCCGTAACATTATCACCCAAATTAAGTTTACAGCTAGGTTATGAATCAAATAAAAATCTCCTAGAGAGAAATTTTGGAAAGTGTCCTGCTAATTTACACTTAGGGTTACCATCTCAACTATTTCTATATTGCGACATTATCGATCCTCAGATTGTGGGTGATGTTATGACTCCTTTATTAAGAGTCATTTCATTAGATCCTACAAAATACATTTATGGTGCAAATAAAATGCACGTTTTCTCTCAACCTCACTACTTACCTGTTATGCGAAGAGAGTTCGATACGTTGGAAATAGTTATAAGATCGAGTACAGGACAAAAAATACCATTCCAGTTTGGAACCGTGTGTATTAAACTACATTTCCGAAAATTATAATAATGAATTCTCTTCGTGATCATCATAAATGTCCATATGAAAATTATTATACACATCAAGCTGGATCAGGAGTTGGAGTAATTTATAAGGGTTCACCATATCAACGCGGTCATGGTATTGGGAGCTTCTTAGGGGGGTTATTCAGATCAGTTTTACCTTTACTTTCAAGTGGTGCTCGAGTGATTGGTAAGGAGGCATTAAGCGCTGGAGTAGGACTTTTATCGGATATGGTTCAAGCCCGTCCTATGGAAGCCTCAATAAAAGATCGTCTAAAGCAAGTTAGTACGAATTTAAAACGAAAGGCTGATGAGAAAATTGATCAATTTAACATGACTGGATCTGGGTATAAAACTAAAAGAAAACGATTGACATCGTTCATTCCACCATTAACTGCTAAAGTGAAAGCTGCGAAAAAACTTTGTCTAAAACCAAAAAATATCAAAGATATATTTTCAAACTAAATATGTCTTTCCTTCATAATCATTCTTGTGAATGCGTTAAGTCAGAATTGGATTTGTTTGCACTACCGTCTACAAAAAATTATAAACCAATTTCATCTCTTGGTGATGATGGACCTATCGAGTTTCAAGTTCCTGGGACCGGCGATGACTACATAGATTTGTCTCATACATTACTCCACATAAAGGCAAAAGTATTAAATCAAGATTCAACTAACTTGGTATCTACTACAATAGTAGCACCTGTAAATAATTGGCTGCATTCACTTTTTAGTCAACTTGATGTTTATTTAAACCAAAAACTTGTATCACCACCTAATAATACCTATGCATATCGAGCATACATGGAAACCCTTTTAAACTATGCCCCTGCTGCTAAACAATCTCATCTTACTTGTAGTCTTTGGTATGAGGATACAGCAGGAAAAATGGATTCTACAGATGGTAAAAACATAGGATTTGTTAAAAGACAGGAATTGATTAGTGAAAGTAAGGAAATAGAAATGATTGGTCATCTTCACGGTGATATTTTTAACCAAGATAAATTTTTAATTAATGGTGTTGAAATGAGTGTTAAATTGGTTCGATCAAGAGAGAGTTTTAATTTAATTGTTGGGTCAAACGATGTAAAGTTTAAAGTTTGCATTACGGACGCAACTCTTATTGTTCGACGAGCACGAATTAATCCAAGTGTATTACTCGCACATCAAAAAGTTTTAGCTTCTACCACTGCTAAATATCCTATTACTCGAGCTGAAGTAAAAGTTTTAACAATTCCTTCGGGTGTTCAAGGAAAAACTCTTGATAATATATTTTTAGGACAGGTACCGAAAAGATGTATAATTGGATTTGTGAACAATTCTGCATTTAATGGTGCCCTTACTAAAAATCCATTTAACTTTGAAAACTATGGTATTAATTCTTTCAGCTTATATATTGATGGTCAACAAATACCTTCAAAAGCTTTGCAACCATCTTTTAATAATAGCATATTTACATCAGCATATCATACTTTATTCTCGGGAACTGGTATTCACTTTCTTAATGAAGGAAATGGAATCTCTTGTGAACAGTATGGCAAAGGTTACTGTCTATTAGCATTTGACTTAACTCCTGATTTATCAACTAACTCATCAACTCATTGGAATCTCATAAAGCATGGTAGTGTAAGAATAGAAGTACGATTTGAATCCTCATTAATACAAACAATTAACTGTATAGTTTATGCTGAGTTTGATAATATTATTGAGATAGATAAAAACAGAAATGTTACTGTAGACTATAGTAGTTAAGGTTATAATATGTGTTGTGTGTTAGATTTTATGTGTTATGTGTAATGCATTTTGTGTGTATGTAACTATGTGAAAAGTTATAAAATTAAATAAAACAAATTGTATGCAATATATTTTTTTTTTATTCAAATCAAATCAAATCAAACATTTATTAATTCATAAGCATGGGTATTACAGGATGTCACATATAAAATTATTATAAGATACAGCCATGTTTCACCTTAGAGGTATATGAACAAAATTGAAGTATATTTTTACATTTTGTCATCAAAAAATATTCTTATGTCATAGTACACTTTTTCAACAAGGAAGCCATTGAGCGCAGTTTTAAATCTTTTGATATCATTAATTAATCGTATATTTAACGGGATTTTATTATAGATTTTTGGTGCCATGCAATTTACACACATCTTCGAAGAAGTGGTTTGCATTTGTGATTAACTTTCAATGTTCCTTCACGACGACTTCCGACAGTATTCATTTCAAAATAAATTGGGTTATTTCGAACAAAGTTTGCAACCTCATATATATACATACACGGTAGAGTCAGAATTTTATATTTGCGAAAGTACGGTTCACATGAATCATCCTGATTTAGACCGAACATCGATCTAACACACTTTTTTTGCGCTTTAAGGACACTTTGTTTTTCAGTTGTGTTGGCCCAAAATATTATTCCATACCTTAAGTTTGATGCAACATATCCGTGATAGGCTGTTAGAAGAGTTTTAACACTGGAAACCTTCCTTAGTTTATAAAGGGCATAAGAGAATTGGTTTAGTTTTTTAATTAGATTATTAATATGAGGTTTCCATGTCAGCTTATTATCTATAGTCAAACCCAAAAATTTTGTAGTGTCTACCTCTTTAATTGAATTCCCAGAGTAGTTAATGTCAAAATTTAAAGGATAATTATTTCTTTGTTTAAAGTTTATTACATGTGTTTTTGTCAAATTAATTGTTAGGTTATTTAATGTCAGCCATTTGAATAAAGATGTCAATGTATTATTAATGTCAATATTTATATTATTCTCATTATCATAAGTAAATAAAACAGTACTATCGTCAGCAAAAATAGTCATATGATGGTTGATTACATTAGGAAAATCATTTATATAGATAATAAAAAGGAGAGGGCCCAGTACACTTCCCTGTGGTACTCCATAGTTTACTTGACACTCTTTCGATCTGTATATTTTATTTTCACCGGTCTTAGAGTCAATTTTGGTTATATGTGTAATTTGTCTTCTATTACTTAAGTAACATTCGATTAGCTTAAGGGCGTTGCCTCTTATACCATACCTTTCTAGTTTGTTAAGTAATGTTTTATGATTAATGTTGTCAAATGCTTTGGTCATATCCATAAATAGTGCTAGTGTAGGCTTTCGGTTGTTAACGTTTTTTACGACTCTTTCCAAAAACTCGTATATAGCCATACTAATGGATTTATCTTTTCGAAAGCCGTATTGATGCTTCGAAAACAGATTATTGGTTTCAAAGTAATCGTTTATTTTTTTATATATAATGTGTTCTATTAACTTAGAAAATATTGAAATTAGTGAAATAGGACGATAGTTTTTTAACAGCTTGTTGTCATCCTTCTTGAATATTGGGATAGTAATTGCCAATTTCAATATATCTGGAAATATTCCCTGTTCTAAACATAAATTTATAATGTAGCACAAGATGTGAGCTATTATATTCCCTACTGTTTTAATAATCTTAGTGGAAACATTGTCAAAACCTACACTATTAGTATTTTTTAATAAATTAATAGATTTAACAACATCTAAGGGTATTATTGGGGTCAAAAAAATTGAGTTACGTTGACTATGTGGAATAGAAGTAGGTTCGGGCTTGTCCTTATCGACTGTTTCCAATGAGTTTGTAAAAAAGTCGTTAAAGGCGTTCGCAATTTCTGTCGGTTCAGTTACCTCTTTATCGTTACTTAATATACTGTTAATCTGTTCCTTAGGAAGGCTGCTATTATACTTATTAATTATCTTCCACGTTGCTTGGGATTTATATTTCTTTATAAATCTTCTATTTAATCTAATACAAAACACTGTTCGAGTTGAAATTTTACATAAGCACACTGACTAAACCACTGAACATGCTGCTGCCAAGGATCATCATCATCTTCCCAATCTTTTAAACCACCACCACAATGGAAACACTTGGTCCCGTCTGCATGGCCAGTATAAAAGAAACCAGCTTCTGCAAGATCTTCAGGTTTCTGTCGCATAACGAGAGGCCAGTTTTCGAAACTAAGCAAACGGCTAGATTTTGAACTGAAGAATGGATATTCAGCTCTTGAGTACTGCATACTCTTCTCGTTTTCTTCTCCACTCAGTGTTGTAGTTTTGTTATTCAATGATGTGTTTTGTACACGTATGCCACACTCATCTCTTCCTTCCGCTCTTGTCTTCCTGTAATTGAAGTAAACAGAATCACATTCACTAATGATCAGCTAATGACTGTCATTGTTAAAAAAGTATTTTTTAACTTTTTCACTTTCTGCTATTGTCTTTGTTATATTGTATACGAGAGCGTTTGTGTTGTCGTAGATGCTATCCTTATTAGTCTTTACGTAATATTTAATTCTCGTGGAAGCATGTTTCCAATGATCAGTAGTTGGAATCTTGGATAGCTTCTTCATATCGTACATTTCAATTTTGATGAGATGCGTCGCTTGGTCTCCGTCGTCAGAATTAGTAGAAATGTATGATACACCATCTCTAGCGGCTCTTGCTACGGTTGATGATAACAGCTTCCTCTTTTTTATTTTTGATTCAGCTTCAAAAAAATGATCAATCGATTGCGATTTTCTTTTTCCACCATCGCATGTGTTATTATTAATGACGAGGTTATCACTCTCTTCTTGAGGGGAGAGTGGCGAGTAGTAATACTGTTTATAGGTATCTTCATCGAAGCTCAATGATTTCTGCAACAACACAGTTATCATGTTAATATCAATTTGTTAACACTTAATCATAAAAGTTAAAAAAGTTAAAGTTACAGCCTATTAAAGTCCACTGCTGAACATAGGCCTCCTCTCATTTCTGAGAGGGTTTTAGAGCAAGGAAATGTCCGCCGCGCTCCCTCAATGTGTGTTGGCGAACTTCACATGCCTTCGAAATTTTCTCAGACATGCAGGTTTCCTCATGATGTTTTCCTTCACCACCAAGCACGTGGTAATAAGCACTTAAAATTGCGATTAACAATTTAATTGGTGATGGCGGGGATCGAACCCGGGTCGCGTACTGTGAAATTTACAGCTAGCGCTAACCATCTGAGTTACCACGGCTTAATCATATACATACACAATATTTAAATAAAATAATACACACACATGAAAATAACTGAAAAAAAGTAATTTAGTCAATAGAATAAACACTTACATCCATAGCCTTTGGTGTATTGAAGTAACACAAATGTACTATTGATAGATCCACTGTAGTCAAACGACCGTACACTAACTCGATGACTGCGTCTGTTGGTCTTATATACCACCAGTACGTAAAAATTCTAATCTAAAGTATTTCCGTAATGAGTTGATAATTACTTTATGCGTCAACCAGTTTATCTCACATTTCCGTTGTCTATCTCAACATTTCTTCGTATTGTGTTTTGTTTGGTGATCAATGACTCAAGTACGATTTGTATAACACAAAAATGCAATTTAATATTTAGAAACATATCAGTTTATCTCACATTTCCGTTGCCTATCTCAACATTTCTTCGTATTGTGTTTTGTTTGGTGATCAATGACTCAAGTACGATTTGTATAACACAAAAATGCAATTTAATATTTAGAAATCACTATAATTGACCATTCCTATGTTATTCATTGAGTAGATTGGTACTGTAATAATCTACTAATAGCAGTAATATCATGGATACACTAGATGTACAACAACATCTGAAAAAGATTCACCCCAGTCTAGAAAATAATGTTTATGCAGCTAATAGACTGCCTATGTATACCCACGTACCAACGTATATAATATGTAATTTGGATACAGATGATAAACCAGGGTCACAATGGGTAGCTTTATATATCGATACGAATGACGTCGGTCAATATTTTGATTCATATGGACGATCACCTGTACGATATCATCTAGAGTTTTTAAAAAGGAATTGTAAAAGATGGAACTGGAATGTTGATAGGATTCAGAATGAGTGGACTTCAGTTTGTGGCGAATATTGCTTAATGTATTTGCTATATAAGTTTCAAGGATGTTCAATACATAGTTTTACGAGTATATTTACAAGGAACACATTGTACAACGATATTTTAGTGGATGAGATGTTTCGCTCCTATTTTATAGATAATAAGTAATAAGATTTTGTATTTTATAAATAAAAATTGTAACAAAATTATGTAATGTGTTTTATTGATGATTCAGATTAGCGTTGTATAATTAGGAACAAAGAAGTATAATACAATAGCACTGATATAGTCGACGCACACGCTGCAATGAAGGTGATTAATGAACAATAGAACAATAGAAATAGGAACAATGGGACGCTAATGACGGTGGAGGCCCTTACCGGATATCAATTAGATATTAGCTAATTGATCTACACATCTCCGGAACCGTGCATTCTACACAAAAATGGACCGCGGATTCGTGATCAGAGCATGCCAAAACCTTTTTTTTTTCTTCTTTTTTTTTTAGGATCGTGAGTCGACGAACGTCGTTGAACCACGTCTGACTCAGGTGGTCTAGAAGTGGTACAACTACACTACTGTCAAGAAAAGCTAAACACCTTAGCTATTTTGTGCATAGAGTTAGAACTCAAAATTAATGAACAAGATTTCATCCGACGATTGATGATTATTATGCGAATAGAAAATTACGCAAAAAGGAATTTTAAAAACTTTGTACTTGTAACTGAATATATTATTTTTAAACTGTAAGTAATTGCACGAAACATTATTTAATAACGTTTAACGTTTAAGTAGTGTTAAGGCATACCTACCTTACCCGGCCTTATTAGAACTACGTGATTGAGCTTTTATTAGCTCAGAAATATAGCCTGAAGCTACTTCTTTTGTAATCTTAACTAAATCGTTGAGTTGAAAAGATAATCAGGGAAATGACACATCGATTTACTAGTTCACAATAATTATATTAATGACGAGAAAATGGTGGTGTAATTAGAACGATAATGCATAAATCATGAAGTTACAATTTCATTGACAAAAACTTGTGATTAATATGATTGTGAACTAGAGCATCGAATTGTAGAAGATCCGTAGGGAGTAGGGCCGCCGTTTTTTTCAAACAAACTTAATAATAAAAAAGTAACTAAAATTGGGATCAGCCTTGTTCAGTGGCGGATTTACACATTTGCCGCCAGTAGGCTATTCTAATTTTGCCGCCCCTACCCCCTACGGATCTTCTACAATTCGATGCCCTAGTTCACAATCATATTAATCACAAGTTTTTGTCAATGAAATTGTAACTTCATGATTTATGCAAATTTGAACTCTATAGAATTGGGTCACTAAGTCGATTATTCAATGAACTTGAATCCTTGAACATTAAAAAGCGACGTTGCCAAGCAGTGGCCACACACGGTCAGTTAAACTGATCAGTTTAACTGACGTACATCCAAAACCTGACCGCGAATGTGAAATCTTAAGTTGAAATTTTTAACTGACGGCAAAACACTCATTTTTTCGGGCGTGCTGTCAGTTAAACTACTTCGTTGAACTGACGTACATCCAAAAACTGATCGTGAATGTGAAATCTTAAGTTAAAATTATTAACTGACGGTTGCGTCAGTTAAAAATTTTAACTTAACATTTACGTATTTTCCGGGCGCACCGTAATCCGCTGGCTTCAGTTCGTTTCCATCATTGGTAAGTACATACTTTCTTAGTAGCTTTTATATATATTTTATAATTTTTTATAATATTATTTGTATGCTGTTTAGATATTATATTATTTTATATATTCAGAGAAGTTGGTTTGACAGAGGATGGAGACCAAGGTGATTGTAATGATGTCACCTTCCTTATGGTGGACTCAGAAGGTGGGTAAAGGATCTCAGTGATGCTACTACGTAGAACCATCGTGTTTGGACTCATTTTCAAATAGGTAAATGGAGACCTAGATGACTGTGATGATATCATCTTTTTGATGGTACAATCCGAAGATGGGTATAGGATCTCAGTGACGGCACTAGATAGAAGGTTCTTAAAGGTTTATAAAGACCTAGTTCAATGTGATTATATTACCTTCATGATGGTGAACTAAGAAGGTGGGGTAAAAGATCTCAGTTATGCCACTACGAAACACCCTCGTGTTTGGGCTCATTTGAAAGGGCTCAAGAAGTAACTATACAAATAATATAAATATAATAAATAGTACAAACAGTATTATTACTCACTTTATAATGTTTTCAGGCAATTAAAAAGCAGCAAAACTCCCAAGTAGGTACAAAATTATAAATCGACCATATATTTTACAGGCAATAAAAAACAAGGCAGAACGGAAAAACAAAAACCAACTACAACCAGAAGACGAAAATATCGTACTTCAAGAAAACCTACAAGCAATATTAACACCAATTCCTATAAATGACCATGTTACCTGTACTCATTATTTAGAATTCAATGATTTTCGACTGATTTATTATACGAATACGTCATTTAATAAAACAAACTTTTCGGATTTTATTTTGTTGGCTACGTCTCCGTCGATCGAGAAATAAAATCCGTTCCGTTTGAACTAGGACTGTTGATGAAATATCGATATATCGAAAAATCTATTTTATCATTTAGAAATATCGATATTTATTTCTAATATTTTTGGACGACATGTATTGAAATATAAGTTTGATATTTCAATATCAAACTTATATTTCAATCATAACCCAATCTATACGTGGTAGAGCCATGCTGCAGCTATATTATGGTTATAGCACCAACGGGTCGGCTAGACCGGGGAAGGACCACGCTCTCACAGAATACCAGCGTGAAACAGCAGCTTAACGCTGCTGTGTTTCATTTGGTGAGTGTAGAGAACCGGAGGCCCTTTTTACTGGAAACGAGGCATTCCATATTAGTCCTCACGGGTGACAACGCATCTGCATTTTGATTCTTAATCGAAGATAGATGTAGATGTCTATGGGCCACAGAAACCATTTACCATCAGGTGGACTGTGTGCTCGTTTGTCACCCTTATCCTATAAAAAAATATACATATTCCACAGTCGATATATTTTTTTAAATGTGTTTTATTTTTTCACGTAAAGCATTTAATTTACAACACCATCGTAAACTTAAATCCTAATTCTTAATGGACCCAATTTACTATACTTTATTTACACTATATTATGTTTTTTCATTTTCCCCAGTTTATTTATTTGCTTATTATCTTAAAAAGAAATGTAATTTTGTATAGCATATCTCTGTGATATTAAAATCACTATAATCTATGAAACTTAGTACCTACTACTTTACTTACTGTGAGTTTTGGCAGGAACTTGACCATGGACGAATAGTTGTTCCTGTTATATCGTTTAAATATTCGTTTGAAGTGGATTTTTATGAAAGTGATGTGATTATGAGTATTAAATGTCTGCGCATGTGAACTATTAGAGAAAACGACGAAATAAGTGCTTCGATGTTGGTATAAGCCTCAAGTTATTTTGACCGCTTAGGCGTCTTATAATTTACTTCCGTGTTATCAGAAATAGCTGTTAAATATTTGATTTCTTTAGCTGCATCCGTAGCATCTGTCGGAGTTATTTCTACAATCAATCTTTTAGTGCCCAATAATCGCAGTACTGAAACAGCGAGTATTACTGAATACTCTTACTGAAAAATATTGGTAAACATAATTGCCTTATTTAAATTAAACAATAATTAAAGTTAAAGTTACAGCCTATATACATCCCAATGCTGGGCACAGGCCTCTCCTCATTTCTGAGAGGGTTTTAAGGCAAAGAAACCTCCGCCGCGCTGCCCCAATGCGTGTTAGCGAATTTTACGTTTTCAAAATTTTTATTTTATTTCTCAGACATGCAGGTTTCCTTACGATGTTTTCCTTTCACCGCCACGCACGTGGTAAATCAGCAATTAAAATTGCAATTAACAATTTCATTGAAGCTGACGGGAATCGAACTTGGGTTGCTCATGTACTGTTAAATTTACAGCGAGTGCTAACCATCTGAGCTACCACGGCTCATTAATAATTACTAAGAACTATAAACTAAGATTTTCATACATTTATAATTTAATTTGTTTAATAAATATACTAAATTATAAACTGTGTGAATCATTTTTAAACAATAAGCATCGATATATCGCTTATGTTTTCGATATATAAAACTCCGATATTGATATATTTATAATTATCGATATATTGAAAATCCGATATTTTCAAAATATTAACAGTCCTAATTTGAACTGATCAGTTGAACTGACCGTGTGTGTCGAACTTGTTTTGGATTAAATCCTTTTGAAATGATCAGTTGAATTGATGTCAGTTTTAAGCTGAACGCACATTTGTCCGCGCCTCACGCACCGTACGCGCCGTACGCGCCGAGTTTTACTGATGGCCTCAGACATTTGCCTCCGCGCCGTACGCAAATCTTTTGTATTACCAACAACTTTTGTAGTTTTTTCCAACCACTGGCGTGAAACGGTACAGTGAAATTGATCGCTTGAATTCACTATGGAAAGAAATATAGTAATGACCTGACGGTGTGTCTTCTTAACAACGTCGAAAATGTATACGTATTCTGATAGGGTTGTCACATGATGCATGTGAAAAATTTAAGGAAAAAATAAAAATATTGTATAGCATAAGACAACATGTGTATTAATTATAACTTATATTAATGTAACAATATATCTATTAATTGTTCGAAATCAAGAGCTGTTTGTATCGATTAATTTTAAACAATAAGGAAAAAATTAAAGTATTATATAGTGTATAAAACAGCATGCGTATTCATTATTACTTATGTTACATAATGTAACAACATAATATCTATTAATTGTTCGAAATCAAGGGCTGTTTCGTATCGATTAATTTTAAACAATATGGAAAAAATTAAAATATTATATAGTGAATAAAATAACATGTGTACTGTTTCGTATTGATTAATTTTAAACAATAAGGAAAAACTAAAATAAAATATAGTGTATATAATACGTAAAAAGGTACTACTTCACATGATCTCTCGGGTACAAAAAAAAAAGGAATTATCCTTATTTTCTCTAGAATTATTCATACATACTTAATAATCGCATACTTAATTATATATGCAACTATTAGACATTTTTGCTTATACAGAACACTTATTATTTACAATAACTATAAATTTATAATAACTTAATTCCTAGTTATTTTAATTAAAATACTTAAAGGAGATGTATGAAATTGGGTTGTTGACATCGTAACAGTTATACAAAAATATGTAGGTAATATAACGATAAATTATAAGCATAAATAAATGGTTTTTATTTCTGTAGTCCTTGGGACAATCATAAAAACATTTTTTTTAAACTGAAATAGAAAGCTAATGCTTTTGCTTTAGGAAAACCGAAACGTTTTTAAATATCTTTCTGTTCTGTCTATGGCAATAGATAATAAAGACTATTTTTATAATTAAATAACCTTCCTTACCAAAAAAAAATCATAATAATGAAACAATGACGCGAATCTGTAAATAATAAAATAAAATAATTTATTTTTCTTCACAAAACTTAAATTAATTAGATAGTTGATTGGGGTCTCCATTTAAGCAAGTAACGCTTGTGTTTACTTGCTTAATTTTATTAATATTGAATAAAATAATGAATGAAATGAAAACGACTGAATAGGCTATGTCATTAAATCAAAAAACATTTGACTATTATCCTACACGACTGAATAGGCTGTATGGTTATTGATCATTGCATAATCCGAAGGAGACAACTTGGTAACTTTAAGTTTCAGCTATTAGTGTTCTGTGTTTCAGCTTGTCATATTTTTTTGCATTTGGCATTGTAGCCGTTTTTTTGGATAGATTTCGTGTTTTTACTTTCGTGGATTTATTTAACTTGACTCTTGGATTTTCTCTCGGATCACAGGACGATCAAGAGGAGGATCACGGGGGGTACTGAGGTGTTTGACGTCCTGATGACATAGTTAGCCCGGCTACCTTCAGTTTTTGAATATTAATTTTTGGTCCGATCAAGGCAGAATGAGCTTACACTATCTTGAAGTCTTGCAGTGGTATGCTTGGGTTTGGATTTAATTTTATTAATTATAGGATCCCAAGCAGATGGCAGCACCCATCCATCTTCCCTATTGAAATTATGATGTTTTTTTAAATTTCAATAGCCTCGCGAATCATAATTGGTAGAGATCGGTGTCCTTTTGCGAGGGTTTGTGGTCTATCAAATCTAATGTAATGACGGGGACGATCTAGAACATGTTCACACACTGCAGACTTCCCGGAACGTCGGTGCTTCAAGTCACCTATATGTTCTTTCACGCGGGTTTTAATAGATCTTTTTGTTTGTCATATGTAATAGAGACCACATTCACAATCCAGCTTGTACACTCCTGCATCTTGTAGAGGGATATGACACTTGACGGATAGTAAAAATTTACTAATCTTCTTCGGCGACTTGAAGTATGTTTTAATGGAAACTCGCTTCAAGATGTAGCCAACCTTGTCTGTGACTCCTCTGACAAAGGGTAGTACAGCAGGCACACGCTCGATTTGCGACATTGGTCGGCTTCACTCGGTCACTGTGACGTAGGCGCGGGACCTGAAGCTTGTTGTCTTGCAATACTTGCTCGACGTGCTGAAGTTCGGCGGCCAGATGTTTTCTGTCACAGATCCCTCGTGCTCTCTGAAACAAAGATTTTCCCACGGTAGCTAACTGTATGGATGATGGTGCGATTCACCATTTAAATATCAGTTGGTATGGGTTTTTTCCTATACATAGTGTGACCAATAGTGTTATCAGGATTTCGGATAACTAAAACATTTAGAAAAGCTAAATAATTGTTTGCCTCTTAACTCTATTGTGAATTGTATTTTAGAGTTTATGGAATTAAGGTGGTCTAAAAATGCAGTTACATTGTCAGATGGTAAAATTGTGAAAGTATCGTCTACGTACCGCTTGTAGACTCTTGGATTTACAGACGCAGTAAGAAGAGCTTTCTCCTCGAAGTCCTCCATGAATATGTCGACGACTACGGGAGATACAGGCGAGCCCATTGCCACACCATCTACTTGCTTGTAGAATTCTTCCTTCCACAATAGATGAGGGCAGTGTTTGAGTAATACTGCATATTCTGTAGGCATGTTGTTATCTTCAAATGGTACGTATGTGAATAACTGAACATCAAAACTAACCATAGGTTCATTGTCAGCGAGATGTAGGTCTTTTATCTCACTAACAAAATGGTAGGAATCCTTTGTGTGTGCTCTGGTATGTCCTCTCAGTGGTGAAAATATTTTTGCCAAGTGTTGAGCCGACTTATAAGTTGGTGAATCGATCTGGCTTACTATAGGACGTAGTGGAGCGTTTGGTTTGTGTATTTGCGGTAACCCATACAGCCTTGTTTGTTTGGCACATGATGGTATTGTCGAATACACGTCGAGATTTAATTTTTCGGAGTATTTCTTTATTAAGTCGGTAGTAGTTTTGAGTGTATTAGTTGTAGGGTCTATTTCGATCTTTTTATATGTACTTTATTTGACATCAGGACGTCAAACACCTCAGTTCCCCCGTGACCACGGGTGCTGAAAAGCACCCGAAACGTCGGGACTTATAGGTTTAAGTAAACGCGATAAAATCCGTAAAAAGTAATTTTATTTAATATTTAATAATTGCAAAAAAGAAAAAAAACTTCATAAATTAATATTTAAATGCGCACGAAGCCCTTTCATGGATACACTGCCTGAGCCGGCGCAAACCGGTTTGTACCCCGACGGAGCGTTGGTGAACCTGTCGGTGAGAGCACACGCACACATCGCTGCGCTATGTATGGGTGTATTCGTAGCGAGCCGTTTCTACGAGTATGTAGCTTCCCTTCTGGTCGGTTTCTTTACTCATGTGGTGAGACTATGTACGTCAACAGCGGGGTCTTTTGGCGGCGTCCATAAACAAGCGGCACGAGGGACGCGGCGTTCTTTAAAGGAGATGGCGCAAGTGCACGCGCGCCTGTGTCGTAGAGTAGGACATCTATTATCGACCATTAGCTTCTTTCAAAGGGAGTAATGATCGATAAACAAAAAAAAATGTTTCACTTTAAATACTTATGGCATGGTGTTTTTAGAATTATCGTGCTGTTATGATAATTCTAAAAACACTACTACCTAAGTACTTAAAGCTAAACTTTAAAGCTTTTTCGTCTAAATGTGTTCAGTGTGTTAAGTTTATAAATATGCTAAGGTGCAGGCGCCTCCGCCCCGTGATAAGCCGATTAGAGACTCTTACTGCCACTGGGTACTGGAAAAAATGTCTCAAGACCAACGTTTCCTATCAAATGTGTTTTGGACAGATGAAAGCACGTTTACTCGAAACGGTATATGGGACCGACAAACCATGCCTCACTGGAGCCATACGAATCCCCATTTATTTAGGGAATCAGCTCATCAATACCGATTTTCCATTAATGTTTGGGCAGGCATTCACGGAGATCAAATAATTGGCCCTGTTTTTGTTGACGGAAACCTGAATGCACAGAAGTCTCACAGAAGTCTCAGTTCTCAATATTCTTAACAGCGCAATAACAAAATATTTAGAAGGATTCTCTGTGGCAGCTTACGAGTGGGTATGGTTCCAGTTAGATGGAGCTCCTCCACACTCCGTACTCCTCGCGAGAGAGCGGCTTAACATCATGTTCGGCGAACAATGGATAGGGCGCTATGGCCCTCGTAGGTGGCCAGCTCGGTCGCCCGACCTCACTCCTCTAGACTTCTTTTTATGGGGCTTTATTAAAAATGAAGTGTACTCAAGGATCTCCGAAACCGAAGATGAACTGCGCAATCGTATTGTTGCCGCCTTTAACAAATTAAAAGCCCTGGCTCTGGATCCTGAACGAAATTTGTTGAGAAGGCTTCAGGACAACATTATGCGGCGATGTAACTTGTGTATTCAAGAACATTTTGAAATTTTTAAAATTTAGGGTTCCATTAAATTTAGCAACTAATATGCAATAATATTTAATACGTTCAGTTCCACTATCGCGAAATAAAAATGTGGCGGTAAAAATACCTAAACAGTTTAGTAAGTTTTTATTTCGTCGCACGTTATCAAACAAATCAAAGGCCGTGCCCACAATAATGCTGCCGGCCGCCAACCGCCATGCCACCCGCGTGCAATGTTACCACTCTGGGTACGTAGTCTAAACAGAGTGTTTACTTTTACTGAATTTATTTTAATATAGGTATATTTTGTTTGAAAATTTCACTTTTTTAATTTATGGGTTTTAATTAAATATTTAATTTTTCTACACTTTTATGGACTAGTATTACTTGTGGTTTCATTTACTATATATATGTGGATTCCTTACTGTATAACTTTAAATATATAAAAATGATTTACCGTTATTGCTGTTTTAGAAAATACGAATAAATTATTAGGATTCCACTTTTATTAGAAATTATCCCAAATTGAATGTGATTTATGGGCAATACCGCGCGCGCTCCGATGCGATTCAATGCACAATGTTTTTGACGACCGAGTAACCCTTAGAATGTGTGCGTGCGCAGTAAAATAATAGATAATTTAAAAAATAAAAGGGATAGAATGTTTGAGATTTTTTTAAATTCATTTTTCTTCACCATTATAGGCGAATGGTGAAGAAAAATTAATAGAAAAAACTTATTATTCTTCTTATTATGAACCGTTTATTTACTCACCTTTATCCCGTAAATTGTCTTATGCCGAGACAGTGCACTTTAATTGAATAAATTTAATGATTATTTTTATTGACCCATCGCATATACTGTCATATATCGACAAACAACGGTTTACACTATATTTAGATTAGATACACGAGCACCTCGCGCAAGTCTTGATATGACACTGTTTAAGCTCGATATGCTATTAGTTTTGGTCAACATTATAATGACACTAATACCATCTAGCGACAAATAATAAAACAACTAGTTAAGACACTCTTTGATATGAAACTTTGGAGTTTCTGAACCTAAGTATGGAGTGTAGAGTACAAGGAGGATCATCTCTATATATGAAAAGTGTCCCTAAAAACGCGTCCAATAAGGGTGGCGCTGCAGTAGAATAGGATAAATTAAAAAAAGCGCCAAAATTAATTAGAATAAGATGGAGAAATAAACAAGGACCGACCAATCCGCTTGGTTTTGTACTACGTAAATAGTTGAGGTTTTGTATACTGTCATTTTACTAACTACTATAGTCATGAAATATTTTAAATATTTGAATTCAGCTGACTTCACTCCGTCTACAACAGTTATATTCATATCGTAGTTTTTCAGACGCCAGCGCTATTGTGGTAGGTTTTGGAATCTCTATTTTCAGTATATAGTCTGACACTTTTTCAACTTTCGCCCCTTATAAGATGGTTCTCCTTGTACTCTACACTCCATGAACCTAAGGAAACAATAAAAAAGGTTTTTGACGTTTTTGAGTTGTGACACTATTTAGAATCTACTAGTTAGTCTGTGGACACTATTTGAACGGAGGTGCGAGGTACATATGGAGTGTAGAGTACAAGGAGAACCATCTCATAAGGGGCGAAAGTTGAAAAAGTCTCCTACTATTTACTGAAAATAGAGGTTCCAAAACCTACCACAATAGCGCTGGCGTCTGAAAAACTACGATATGAAGATAGCTGTTATGAACGGAGTATAGTCAGCTGAATTCAAATATTTAAAAAATTTCATGACTAGAGTAGTTAGTAAAATGCCAGTATACAAAATCTCAACTATTTACGTAGTAGCGGATTGGTCGGTCCTTGTTTATTTCTCCATCTTACTCTAATTACTTTTGGCACTTTTTTTTAATTTATCCTATACTACTGCATTGCCACCCTTATTGGACACGTTTTAGGGACACTTTTCATAGTATAGAGATGGTCCTCCTTCTCTCTACACTCCATAACTCCATAGAATAGAATAGAATAGAATAGAATAGAATAAAAGAATAGAATAATGATTTATTTGTACTGAATGAAGGTAATAACAATAAGGTGTTGACAGAGTACATATAGAAGATCCGTACATTCTACCATTTTGGCATGCAAATATTAAAATAAATTTATTTCTATATAATACTAGTAATTAACTATAAATAGATTTAAAATTATAATTATGAGTATAAATAGTTATTACATTATTATAATTCAAAGTATTGCATTATTATTATTACATAAATTTATATTGTTGAAATTTTATTGCAGTTAGCATAACACATAAATTATTAATACAAACAACATATTATAAACAATTAATTAACTGAAACGTTATTTAAATATTGGTATCATTTAAGAAGTCCGACACTGAGTAATAGCATCTTTCCAATAACAAAGAAGTAAGACCCCGCCTAAGGGTATTAGTGTTCTGTGAGTAAGACTCTTTTTAAATATTCTAATGGGTTGATTTTTTACAAAATTTGGTATTTTGTTATATATGACAGGTGCCATGCTTATAACACATTTTTTTAATATAGCTGTTTGAAATCTTCCTGTACACAGTAAATATTTATATTGCGTTCTCATAGATACGGCTCGTACTAGAGTTTCATTTAAGGTACGAAATAAATGATGATTAATTTTAACAAATATCGCTATTTCTAAAATATACAGACACGGAAAAGTTAATAATTTATGGGCTTTGAAAATAGGAACACAACTATCTGTTATCTTTAAATTGAAGATTGCTCTTATGCAGCGCTTTTGGGCTTTGAAAATGCTTTTTCTATCGCCACAGTTGTCCCAAAACATAGAGGTACAGAATGTAATGCATGGAATATTCTGAAGAATTCGCTGATTTAGAATTATTCAGAAAATGCAGGAATGTCTATTCTCCGCAAAACGGTGTCCGTTTGATCTACTCCTACTTTCCGGGATATATCTGTAGAGGTTACTGATCATCTTGAGCATGGGCTCAAAATCACTAACTGCGGCCAAAAAAATAGCTATTATGAACAATGTGAAGCGATACTTTACGCCCGAACAGCTTCTAACTTTATACAAAGCTTAAGTCTGATCATGCATAGTATTGTAGTCCTTTGGGTTGGCTCAGCAAAATCTCAACTTGCCGCACTCGACTCAGTGGAACGCAGAGCTAAGAGGCTTATCGGCAACAAAAAGCTGGTGGGAACTAAGCTTGACGGCTTACTTCACCGCCGCCAAGTTACTTGTTTGTCGGTATTCTATAGACTGTACTTCGGAGTGTGTGCCTACGAGCTTCATAAACTCATACTGCCATTTCTATTCTACTATCGCAGTAACAGACGTACTGCAGGTTACCATCCACACTTAGTTGACTTTCCGAACATTCCCACTAAGCGCTATAAGTCATATTTTATAATGCTCATTTATGTTTTACTGTGTGTTGTGAGAACTTGTTAGAATTAAAGGTCAAGAGCTTGTTTCTAATGGGTGGTTGTAGCATTTTAGGCTGTAATAGGCTCATTGGAAGAAAACAATATGGAAAGTCATTTCACTCGTAAGTAAGCATTAACGTATTTTTTTTACTATTAAAATATTTAGAGACTTTTAATTCGTATAATTTATTACTATTAAATCTAACTTTAGGTAGTACTTAGTTGTTTTAAACCAATTGAACAAAAAACATCTAACAAAAAAGAGCATAACCTAGTGCTGTCAGTTAATTAAAAACAATCTGCCGATAAATAATGATATATGTTTTACAGATTTCCATTTTTTTTTTAAAGAATAAGGATGACAAACGAGCACCAGTCCACCTGATGGTAAATGGTTGCTGTGGCCCATAGACATCTACATACATCTATCTTCGTTTGCGAATTAAAATGCAGATGCTTTGTCAGCCGTGAGGACTAAGATGGAATGCCTCTTTTCCAGTAAAAAGGGTCTCCGGCTCTTTACACTCACCATACGAAACACAGCAGGATTAAGCTGCTATTTTACGCTGGTATTCTGTGAGAGCGTAGTCCTCCCGAACCGACCCATTCGTGCTATAACTATAGTATTAATATAGCTGCAGCATGGTTCTACTACGTATAGCATGACTACCACGTTTTATTTATTTCCATATGAGGTTGATATCGAAAAATATGGATTAATGTTTTCGGACTTCAGAATTGGTTATCACCGAAACATGCGAGGGCGTGTTCGAGAAATTTTAACGCTGGTTGATTTGCCAGGAGTTCTAAATCAACAATAATCAATTTTGGATTTAGAATTCATCATGAATTGAAAAAGTTTTAAAATAGTGATTTGAATTAAGAAAAAAATATATACTTAACCCGGTATTCAATTGTTATTAAATATAAATTGTAAATAGCTTGCTACATATATATTTATCTATGATTGTAAATATTGTTAGTTGTACAATTTTATTGCGTGATTATAATATTAAAATATATAATATTATAATTAAATATATGATTGTTGATTGTGATAGTTTTATTTCATTGTAATAAATGCAAATGCAAATATACACTAAATATACAACATATAAAAAAGATTTTAGAAAAATTTACTTCGCAAATATCCGCGTTATAATTTAGCCGCGTACAGGAATTGCAATCCCGATAAATCCCATTTTGCCAAACATCTTTTGGACACTGGACACAACCTAGGCAACGACCACTCATTTAAAGTCTTACATACGTGTAATAAAGGGCTGCGGCTGTGTGTACTAGAACAGTTAGAGATATTAAATAGTAATAATAGTATCGTTGCACTGCTGAATGAACAAACAAATGTTACTAACTCACCTCTCTTAAATATCTTTAAGCCTGCTCTCTAATAGGTCGCCTCGGAGAGCCTCGCTATAAGGTCGTTTGTCACCCTCACGGTGATCGGCGATTGGTTGCGTGGTTGGAGGGTAGGCGGGCGTTGCGCGGCGGTTTGTTTTTAATTTTACAAATGGCTGCGTAAGTCCGGCGGTGATTGGTCGCATGTTTTATCGCATGACGCATTCGCTCGCTCCTTAAGTAGAGAGGGTTGCGTCAGCGGTCTGTATAAATAGCAGTTGTTTTTGCTCGCCACTCACTTAGCGGTTAGCCACCGTAGAGTCTATATCACCTGATGATGCCTCGTGTAGAGGCGAAACACGTGTCTAATTAAAACAAAATTTATAACGCGGATATTTGCGAAGTAAATGTTTCTAAAAGCTTTTATATAATGGATTTCCGCAAAGTAACGCCTGATTCTATTAATTATACAACATATAACTTTTTTTTACGTTACCCCCACACTAGGATTTTCTCCTGTATCGTGGAGGCAGTTTACAAACACAAATTGCACAAGGACAAACATCCAGACCCGGAACAATTATTTGTAGGTCATACAAATACTTATTCCGTGCGGGATTCGAACCCGTGGCCCCCAGCGCAGCAACTCATTGCTAAGACAATGTGCCACGGAGCCGCTTACTAAACTAAATTAATTCTAATGTTAACTGTGTAGTGGCGTAGTAATAATATCCAATAACCCCTGTAACTAGGAGATAGGCAGCCGTGTCTTTTAATGTCAATTAGGAAATAAAAAATTAAGGTTGCATTGCAAGTGTCAACTATAACAAATATCCTCCTTATGAGGCAATCTATGGTGAGGCCATTATTTGTTTAGACTTGCAACGAATAGTACATTTGGCCACACGCTGAATACCGAATATTATGCGGGCTTCCTGACTGAATAGCCGAATATTAGGCAAAAATATTCAGCCGGGGAGTATGTAGTGTTTATCCAGAACGTCTATTTCCTGAAGCTGGGACTAGAAGAAAAGAAGAGCTGGGACTAGAGGAAGGCCGACTTCATGGAGAAAGAGGGACTCTTTATGATGAACTCTTTCTTCCAGAAGCGGCCCCACAGGAAGTGTACATGGTCGAGCTCCGATGGTTCGACCAGAAATGAGATTGACTTCATTATGACTACCAGACGACAACTGTTCAGTGATGTCTCAGTGATCGCAACTGTGAAAACTGGTAGCAATCACCGAATGGTTAGAGGCACACTGAACTGTCTCGTCTAATTAAGTCAACGCTCTGTTTTCAGTGCCTAGAAGATAGCAATACAGTGGACGATATAAATGACAAGCTCGTGGAAACTGTCCATGCGATCGGAGCTAAGTTTTGCAAGACCCGCCGCAGAAGAACACAAAAACTCTCCGATCACGATCTCTTAATCTCATGGCTGTTAGACGGGAAATGAAGTTGCAGTCTTCAGTAGATTTGTTAGCATACAGGCAACTGAACAGACTGATCTCCAAATGCATACGGTGGGACTTACGCAACTTTATTACTGCTCGTATTGAAGAAGCGATCGAGCGGAACCAGGGCTCCAGTCTTTGCCAGAGATCTGTCTGCCAGAAAATGCCAACTGTCGAAGCTGAAGACCGAATGTGGCAGCATCGTTTCCGAGACACCTGAGATTTTGAGTGAGATTGAGAGGTTCTATGGGCAGCTGTACACGTCATCGTTGGAGCCACACGAAAGTGTGAGTAACTGTAGCGTACTTATTGTATATTATACGTACATATATATATATATATATATATATATATATATATATATATATATATATATTATACACTTATACTCTATATATATATATATTATACACTTATAATTTATTTTATATATATTGACTAAATTATTTACACTCGCCTTTTTGTAACCGACCGCAGCTCGAACACCCAGTTCTTGGTGGATACTGGCAGTGACCTTTGCGTCTACCCTCGTTCTGCACTTCGAGAGCGTCGAACTAAGACAGATTACCAATTGAGCGCCGCGAATGGATCGGTAATTGACACGTTTGGCTTTATAGAGCTTAATTTAAATTTAGGCTTAAGACGTAATTTTGCTTGGCGATTCATTGTTGCTAATGTTACCAAACCTATATATAGGTGTTGACTTTCTTAGCTTTTATAATTTAATTGTAGATTGCCGCAATCAACGCCTTATTGACAATACTGCTACATTGTCGTCAATTGCTTCTTTCGCTAAAGCTGATATCTCATCTATCAAGGTTTTGACAGGCGACACACGTTATCACAATCTTTTAAAGAAATTCCCAGAAATAACACGCCCTTCAGGCACGCTGGTGGTTCCAAAGCACAATACGGTACACTACATAAGGACTACACCAGGACCTCCCATATCATGTACACCCCGTAGGCTGGCACCTGTTAAACTTAAAATCGCCAAACAGGAATTTCAGCTTATGATTAATAATGGCACCGCACGTCCTTCTAGATATCCCTGGGCCTCACCCTTGCATCTTGCACCTAAGAAAAATAACGGCTGGCGCCCTTGTGGCGATTATCGAATGCTTAATACACGGACTATTCCAGATCGTTATTCTATTAGGCACATACACGATTTTTCCCACAGCATCGCTGGTTGTACGGTCTTCTCCACCATCGATTTAATGAAGGCGTACCACCAAATCCCAGTTTTTGAGGAGGATATACAAAAGACCGCTATTACTAAACCCTTTGGGTTGTTTGAATTTCCCTTTATGAACTTCGGCCTGAGGAACGGGAGCCAAACCTTCCAGAGATTTGTTGACGAGATGACGCGAGGTCTTAAGTTTTGTTATGCCTACTTGGATGATTTTTTACTCTTCTCCAAGGACGAAACAGAACACGAAGCCCACCTTCATCAACTTTTCACTCGCATGAAGGACGTTCTTGTCAACACATCGAAATGCGTCGTAACATTTTTAGGTTATCAAATTTCTGCATCTGGCACCAAACCTCTTGAATCCAAGGTCGAAGCCATAAAGAACTTTCCCGTGCCTAAAACGGTAAGGCAGCTTAGACGATTCCTAGGAATGCTCAATTTTTACAGACGCTTCCTACCTCAGTCAGCTTCAATTCAAGCCCCTTTGAATGCACTTCTTGCCGGCTCTGTTAAGGCGTCTCATCCAGTGAATCTGACTGGTGACGCACTTTTAGCCTTTAACAGGTGCAAGCAAAGCCTTGCTGATGCTGCATTACTCGCACACCCGGATTGTCGGAACTGGCGCTAGTAACAGACGCGTCCGACCGGGCAATGGGTGCAGTTTTGCAGCAATTAAAAGGTGGGGAATGGCAACCGTTAGCATTCTTCTCGCGGAAGTTGAGTCCCTCTCAACAAAAATATTCGCCTTACGACCGCGAGCTCTTAGCAATATACGAAAGCATCAAATACTTTCGTCATATGCTAGAGGCTAGACATTTCGTGGTGTTTACAGACCATAAGCAGCTCAGTTATGCTTTAAACGAAAGGAAAGCTAATTGTTCGCCTCGGCAATATCGTCACCTTGATTATATCTCGCAGTTTACGACCGACATTAGACATATATCAGGAAAAGACAATGTCGTCGCTGGCCCACTATCACGTGTCGAAGAACTGCAGATACCTATCGACTTAGACGTGCTTGCTTCGTCTCAAGCATCTGATCGAGAGCTGACTCAACTGCTGGGAGGTGAATCTTCACTCCGCCTGGAAAAGTTGAGAATTCCAAACTCTCAACTGCAACTTTATTGTGACGTCAGCAAGTCTACACCTAGGCCTTTTCTTACCAAGCCGTTGAGGAGACAACTCTTTGACAGTCTTCACAGCTTAAGCCATCCAGGCGCCAATGCTAGTGCTAAATTAGTAGCAGAGCGGTTTGTCTGGCCTGGCGTTCGTAAAGACTGTCGTGAGTGGTCTCGACAATGCTTGGCGTGTCAGCACGCTAAGGTTCATCGTCACATTTCGTCACCATTAGGCACGTTTGATCTACCCCGCGCCCGATTTACTTTCGTTCACGTGGACATTATTGACCCCTCCCTGTTTCTCAGGGGTACCGCTGTTGCTTGACTGCGGTGGATCGTTTCACACGATGGCCCGAAGTAATACCAATGGCAGACATAACAGCCGAGACAGTTGGAAAGGCATTAATATCGTGGATATCCAACCGATATTGTCACTGATCGTGGTCGACAGTTTGAATCGTCACTTTTCCAGTACCTTGGAAAGATGATTGGATTCAAGCATCGTAGAACAACCGCGTATCATTCATCTTGCAACGGCCTAGTGGAACGATTCCACCGTCAGTTAAAGGCAGCCATAATGTGCCACGCTGATAGCAATTGGGTAGACACGTTGCCTCTGATACTATTGGGCATTAGGAGCTCATTTAAGGAGGACCTTCGAACATCATCGGCCGAATTAGTTTACGGCGAGCCTTTACGTTTACCAGGCGAATTCTTCCAAGCCGCAGCTCCCGGCTCAATAGATATATCGGACTTTACCACCCAACTGCGGCAAATAACATCAAAGCTGCAACCCTCACCTGCTGCGCGTCACAATAAATTAAAGATTTTTATACACAAGGACTTATTTGCGTCAAGTCATGTATTTTTAAGGGACGAAGCATTACGTGGCTCATTGCAGCCCCCTTACACTGGTCCGTACCAAGTATTAGAGCGTAATGCGAAAACATTCAAAATATTAATAAAGGGTAAAAGCGTCACGGTATCCATAGACCGTCTAAAACCGGTCTACATGCTGATTGACCCAGCTTCCAACCCTATCCCTAATCCCACTCTCACATCCGACCCCAATTTCGGTTCCTTCCTTGATCAATGTCCCAAACAGCTTAATACTCCAGCTCAGGATGACGTCAGAAGGACGCGTTCAGGTCGCACAGTTCGATTTCCAGATTTTTATCACCCGTAGTGACGGTCTCTGGGGGGGAGTGATGTAGCGTACTTATTGTATATTATACGTACATATATATATATATATATATATATATATATATATATATATATATATATATATATATATATATATTATACACTTATAATTTATTTTATATATATTTACTAAATTATTTACACTCGCCTTGTTGTGCAATGGAAACGCGCTAAACAACGATACATATACCGTTAGAACGAAGTTCCTTGCGCGGGCGCATTCAACGCCTCGCACCGCGTTTGCCAGTCTGCTTACCGACCTCACACGCGAAGCGCATGTCGCCTGGCTAACCGAGTGTCCCGTTATTTTATCGCGAATACTAGCTTTTATATTATCGCTTATTATACTATCGCTTTCTACTCCTTCAATTTTGTATAGCTATTAATTTGTATATTGTGTCGTGTGGAACTATCTATATTTTGTGTAACTGTCTATAGTGACTAAATGTTAACTTTACTGTGTACGTTTGGACTTAATTAATTTTTACCAGACTGTGACCCATACACATTCTACCACACACAACATCCCGCTATATAACGATCCAAAAGCAAGTCTTATCCGACACTATTCCGATGATACCCCAGATGTCAGTCTGAGCGAGATTAGAATGGCTCTCCAGCACCTTAAAAACGGCAAGGTCCCAGGCGAGGATGGAATTACAGCGGAGCTTATGAAAGCGGGTGGAAAACCGGTACTTAAGGTCCTTCAGAAGCTCTTTAATTCCGTCCTCCATGGTGGCACTACTCCGGAGGCGTCGAGCAGAAGTTGTCACCTTTTAAGAAAGGTGACAACGCTCTCTTGAAGAACTGCATACCAATTTCTCTTCTGAGCCGCGTCTACGTGCTGTTTTCGAGAATCATTACGAATCGTCTCGCATGCAGACTCGACGACTACCAACCTCCCGAACAAGCTGGTTTTCGAAAAGGCTTTAGCACCATAGACCATATGCATACCCCTCGGCAAATTGTACAGAAGACCGAAGAGTACAACTTGCCACTTTGTCTTGCGTATGTGGACTATGAGAAAGCCTTTGATTCCGTCAAAATTTGGACAGTGCTGCAGTCCCTCCAGCGGTGCGAAGTGGACTGTCGGTATATCGAAAACTATCCAACTGTAGAGAGGTGTAAGACAGGGTTTTTTTTATAGGATAGGGTGACAAACGAGCACACAGTCCACTTGATGGTAAGTGGTTACTGTGACCCATAGACATCTACATCTATCCTCAATAAAGACTCAAGATGCAGATGCGTCGTCACCCGTGAGGACTAAGATGGAATGCCTCTTTGCCAGTAAAAAGGGTCTCCGGTTCTCTACACTCACCATACGAAACACAGCAGCATTAAACTGCTATTTTTCGCTGGTTTTCTGTGAGAGCGTGGTCCTTCCCCGGTCGAGCTGACCCATTCGTGCTACAACTATACTACTAATATAGCTGCAGCATGGCTCTACCACGTATAGGGTGACGTAATATCCCCGAAACTCTTCACCGCTGCATTGGAAGACGTTTTCAAGGGAGCGGTTGCGTCAGCGGTCTGTATAAATAGCAGTTGTTTTGGCTCGCCGCTCACTTAGCGGTTAGTCACCGTAGAGTCTATATCACCTGAGGATGCCTGGTGTAGAGGCGAAACACGTGTCGTATTGTCGTCAGTGGTGTGTTTTTCCTAGCAAACTGGTGTTGGGAGTAGTGGTGCTGGGATTAGTGGTGACGGAGATAGTGCACGCAATTGAGGGAGTGCGGGAGGTGCTCTTCAAACTAGGTTGGACACATCATTTTATTTTATAACGGGCGGATGTACGCGAAGTAATATTTTTTTGCTAACTTTAATAGATGTTTTCAAGCTACTGGACTGGAAATGGTACGGTATCAACGTCAACGGCGAGTACTTAACTCACCTTCGATTTGCCGGCTATGTAGTCCTTATGACAGAATCGCTGGAGGACCTAAGCACTATTGTCAATGACCTCAATAGTGTCTCCCAACGGATAGTTCTTAAGATGAACATGGATAAAACAAAAATCGTGTTTAACGTCCATGTCACACCTATGCCGGTAGTTGTTGGGAGCACTAAGCTCGAAGTTGTTGTCGAATATGTCTACCTGGGACAAATAGTTCGATTAGGTAAGTTCAACTTCCACCGAGAGGTCAATCGACGGATTCAACTCGACTGGGCAGCGTTCGGGAGATTACGACACATCTTCTCGTTAGACATACCTCAGAACCTCAAAACTAGATTTTTCAACCAGTGCGTGTTGCCAGTGGATGACCTATAGATCTGAGACGTGGTCCTTGGCGTTTCTCTGCGTGATAGACTTAAAAACAAGGACATCCGCAGTAGAACCAGAGTAACCGGCATAGACCAAAGAATTAGTTTGCTGAAGTGGCAATAGGCCGGCCATATAGCTCGAAGAACCATAACCGATGGGGAAGAAAGGTTCTCGAGTGGCAGCCTCGTACCAGTGGGTGAAGTGTAGGGCGTCCCCCCACTAGATGGAGTGACGACCTGGTACGACATGCAGGAAGTCGATGGATGCAGGTGGCTCAGGACCGTGCTTTGTGGCATTCCTTGGGGGAGGCCTATGATATGAGATATTCGGTATTCGACCGAATAGTATAAAAGTAGCCCAATAGGCCGGATACCGAATAATAGGCGAATATACGTTGCGAGTCTAGTTTATTATTTTTATAGGCTGTAATGAATGAATGAAAAATCCCTAATGTTATGGAAATAGTATAAGGGTACAAAACCTACAAAAACTTTACTGTGTTAAAATGTGTGTCGATTATTTTTCATAATCGACCATGAAAACAATAATCGATTTATGTGCCCGTCACTGGTTTTTATTTGTTTGTGGTATAGTTGTTCAAAACGGCTACAAATCAATAGCACGCTACAGACTATAAACCATAATTTTTTAACGCGCTATTAAATACGCTATGTTATAGCGTGGTATTTATAACAAAAGCGCGTGGTAGGCTGGCATGCGCGTAAACTTTTGCAGCAAGCTAAATTTCGTAGCACGTTACATGTCGTTCGTGGGATTTACCGCGTGCTATATAAGAATTCGATTTCTCAATAAGTCACATTTTAGACTAAAATAAAATAAAGCATTAAAGAAAGACCAATGAACTGTCATTCATACTTTACAGGCTTAGGACTGTTCATAATCTATATAAACGTTATTTCGACATAAATGTAAATTATAAATCAATTAAAAGACATTTTTAAAAGTTTATTAATTGTATATACAAATATCAACTATTTTGTAACACTTTTGTATTTTATTTACATTTAAAAACATTAGTTAGGCTACTTTTGTACAACCGTGACAACCGTGTCCTTCGATCACTTATAAATATACAGTATACGCTAACTAACCAACATCTAACACTAAATTAGGTCTCGTGCTATAAATATCAAATTTGCGTTAAACGTCCACTCCCAACAGCGCGCACGCTACAGCTAGACTAGCTATTCTCAAGATAAGCTGTTTGTTAGCATAGGCACCTTTAGATACCATCGCCAACTGTCAGCTGCCTGTTGGCTCAAGTTGCCGTCAAAATCTCCCAAGGGCTGCACAATGTGACGCATCAACATATTGTGAAGCAGTGAACTATGAAGGATAATTACACATGAAGACAAGGTTGTATGGCATAGTTCCTTTGCCCGCTCTCTTGAGCGAATAATAAAAACAACAACAACAACAACAACAAAAGTACTCTGTGTATTTTGTTTTGACTTAAATTTATGGCTTTTGATCGTTTGTTCGTTTGGAAGCGTGAATCTAAAGCTACTGTTAATCTGATAATAAATGATGGAAGGATCACAGGATTATGTGAATTTTAATATAACTAATTCTAATAATGAAGACGGGACGCCAGTTGAAAGACGTTTCAAGAAAGACATTACTGTGTTAGAATTTAAGGTAAGGATGAATCACACCTTTTTAATATCATTTACCTAATTGCCTTTGAAATGTGTATGTTGAATCCATTTTTTATTACAAGTAATTTACAAAATATCAATCTTTTTGCCGAGAAATAACTTTTCTGTAAAAATAAATATTTTAGTATTTTACACGCATTAATCGTCGTCAACAAAATGTCTACCGGCCATACCGGGCCTTTTAAATTAGAAGTTTGCATCGGAGCGGAATTTTGACAACCGTGTCTTTCAAATAATTCGCCATAAGAGGATTCACATGTATACATGGGAAAGAGGGGATGATAGAAGCATGATAGATTTTATAATTGTGGATGAAAGAATGAGGAGCGCAGTGGTAGATACAAGGGTTTACCGGGGGTCCAACGTAGGGACGGATCATTACTTGGTCTTATGCCGAATTAATGGTCTATTCAGACGTTGGCGGCATCGGACATCGGTGTCTACCACTGCGTTACAGCGTATAAGAATAGAGAGGTTACAAGATGAAGGTGTGAAAGAGAAGTATAAATGCAGACTGAGGGAAAATATAAGTGGGTTGAATGAATTATGTATGAATGATTTAGAATTGAAGAATGTATGGAATAATATTAAGAGAGTTCTGGTGGATGCAGCCACCGAAGTATGCGGTGTAAGTAAGAGAACGAATGAAAGGAAAAGTAATACGTTGTGGTGGGATGATGAGGTACGGATGGAAGTTGAAGCAAAGAAGAGAGCATGGCTAGATTTACTAGCAACTAAAGCTGGTAATTCTGGCGGTATGAATGATGAGATTGAAAGAAAAAAGGCAAACTTTAGACGTATAAATAAGAGAGTAAAAGAAGTTGTTGAAAGGAAAAAGCAAGAAAGGATAGATAAAAATGATAGAAGGATATCTGATAACTTCCAGGAAAATATTAAAATGTTCTGGAAGCTCGTAAGAACTGCCAGGGGAATTTCAAAACAGCCTAGAATGAATGCTATACGAGACGAGAATGGCTGCATGCTGAATGATGAAGTTTCGAATTTAAAGAGATGGAAGGAATACTTTGAAAGCGTGTTTAAGAGTGAAGAGTCGTCTGAAATAAGTGAAATAGAAATTCCGGAAGAAGTGGAGAGAGGTAGGGAGATAAGTGTAGATGAAATAATGAAAGCAATGAAAAGCATGAAAGCAGGTAAGGCAGCCGGATATGATAGAGTATCACTCGAAATGCTAAGGGCTGGTGAGGGTGTGGTTGCAGGCCTGCTGCACACCTTGTTTAATTTATGTTGGGAACTGAAACGGGTACCGGAAGACTGGTGCAAAGCCGTTATAGTCCCAATATATAAGGGAAAGGGGTCGCAGCAGGACTGTAAAAACTACCGTGGTATCAGCTTGCTTAGCATTGTGGGTAAACTGTATGCTAAGGTGTTAATTGAAAGAGTTATGGAAGAAACTGATGGAAAAATTTGGGATGTGGAAGCTGGATTTAGAAAGGGGATGGGGTGTACGGATCAAGTCTTTTCCATGCGCATGATAGCGGAGAAGTTTTTGGCTAAAAACCAGAAAGTTTTTTGTGCGTTCTTGGACTTGGAAAAGGCTTATGACAGAGTGGACAGGAACGTGTTATGGCAAACACTGAACTCATTTGGGTTGAGCGCTGGCTTGATACAGGCATTAAGGTCTCTTTATAGGGACTCTAGTGCTTGTGTCAGGATCAACGGGGTCTACTCGGACTGGTTTGGCATTCATAAAATTAAAAGTAGTGAAAGTTGGGTCTGGCAGAAGAAGCATGAGAGTAGAATAAATGCTGTAGAAATGCGTTCCTTAAGGAGTATGCTAGGGCTGAATCTGAATGACAGGGTGAGAAATAGTGTAATAAGAGAAAAGTGTGGTTTGCAAGATGACGTTGTGACAAGGATTAAGAAAGGAATGCTTCGGTGGTTTGGTCACGTAGAAAGAATGAACGAGGAAAGAGTGACAAAGCAAATTTATGTTGCAGAAGTGAACGGCAGGGTCGGGAAGGGACGCCCTAGACGAAGGTTTATCGACCAGATCGGCGATACATTGAAAATGGGCCAGATTAGGAGTACCCTTAACCGACGAGCGTGTATGCGTAGATATATGGATGTGAAAGAGGCGAGAGAGGTGTGTCAGGATCGCGCCAAATCGAAGTCCGTAGTCTCTGCCTACCCCTCTGGGTGACAGGCGTGAGTGTTTATGTATGTTATATGTATGTATGTATGTCTTTCGCTTGTTATTGGGCAATCTCCGGTGATTCACCGGTGGTCACTGGAGAAAAAAGAGCTACTTGCTCAAATGACTCGACAGCACAATTCCCTAGGAAACAGATGTACCACGTATGTTGTAATAGATTATATTATGATGTAAACAAACACTCTTTTTCATTCATTCAAGATTTGATTAAATATAGAGTAATAAATGCGGATTTGGCTTAGCTTTCCATTGACGTCCGTCGAGTTGGGTGTTGATACGTATTTTTACAGAAAAGTTACACTATTATAAGCACACACACAAAGTTTCAACATGCGGAAACGCGTAATTTTTGATAAAATATTTATCGAAAATCGATTATTCTTGCAATCATCATCATCATCATCATTACAGCCCTTCAGAAGTCCACTGCTGAGCATAGGCCTCCCCCAAAGAATGCCACAAAGCACGGTCCTGAGCCACCTGCATCCATCGACTTCCTGCATATCTTACCAGGTCGTCACTCCATATAGTGGGGGGACGCCCTACACTTCTCTGCCGGTACAAGGCTGCCACTCGAGAACCTTTCTTCCCCATCGGTTGTCGGTTCTTCGAGCTATATGGCCGGCCCATTGCCACTTCAGCTTACTAATCCGTTGGGCTATGTCGGTCACTCTGGTTCTACTGCGGATATCCTCATTTCTGAGTTTATCACGCAGAGAAACTCCGAGCATAGCCCTCTCCATAGCTCGCTGAGCGACCTTGAGCTTCCTCATCCGGCCAGCAGTGAAGGACCACGTCTCAGTTCCATATGTCATCACTGGCAACACGCACTGGGTGTACAGTCTCGTTTTCAAGTTTTGAGGTATACCTGACGAGATGATGTGCCGTAATTTCCCGAACGCTGCCCAATCGAGTTGAAACCGTCGATTGACCTCTCGGTCGAAGTTGGACTTACCTAGTCGGACTATTTGTCCCAGGTAAACATACTCGTCAACAACTTCGAGCTTAGTGTTCCCAACAACTACCGGCATAGGTGTGACATGGACATTAAACATGATCTTTGTTTTGTCCATGTTCCTCTTAAGACCTATCCGTTGGGAAACACTATTGAGGTCATTGAGCATAGTGCTTAGGTCCTCCAGCAATTCTGCCATAAGGACTATATCGTCGGCAAATCGAAGGTGAGTGATGTACTCGCCATTGATGTTGATACCGTATCCCTTCCAGTCCAGAAGCTTGAAAACATCTTCCAATGCAGCGGTAAAGAGTTTCGGGGATATGACGTCACCCTGTCTTACACCTCTCTGCAATTGGATAGGTTTCGTGCTCTGGTTCTGTACTCGGATAGCCATCGTAGCCCTACTGTACAAGCACTTCAACACTTTGATATACCGACAGTCAACTTGGCATCGCTGAAGGGACTGCAGCACCGCCCAAATTTCGACGGAATCAAAGGCTTTCTCATAGTCCACATACGCCAGACATAGTGGCAAATTGTACTCCTCGGACTTCTGTACAATTTGCCGAAGGGTATGTATGTGGTCTATGGTGCTAAAGCCTTTTCGGAAACCGGCTTGTTCGGGAGGCTGGAAGTCGTCTAGTCTGCGCGCGAGACGATTCGTAATGACTCTAGAAAACAGCACGTAGACGCGGCTCAGAAGGGAAATCGGTCTGTAGTTCTTCAAGAAAGCGTTGTCTCGCCTTTCTTGAAGAACAAGACCACCGCACTTCTGCTCCACGCCTCCAGTGTAATGCCACCATGGAGGACGGAGTTAAAGAGCTTCTGAAGGACTTCAAGTACCGGTTTTCGACCTGCTTTCAGAAGCTCCGCTGTAATTCCATCCTCGCCTGGGGCCTTGCCGTTTTTAAGATGCTGGAGAGCCATTCTAATCTCGATCAGACTGACGTCCGGGATATCATCGGAATAATGTCGGATAAGACTCGCTCTTGGATCGTTACTCACACTTGCGTGCGGCTCCTACGATGACGTGTACAGCTGCCCATAGAACCTCTCAATCTCACTCAAAATCTCAGGTGCCCCGGAAACGATGCTGCCACATTCGGTCTTCGGCTTTGACAGTTGGCTCTTTCTGGCAGACAGATCTCTGGCAAAGACTTTGGAGCCTTGGTTCCGCTCGATCGCTTCTTCAATACGAGCTGTATTGAAGTTGCGTAAGTCCCGCCGCATGCATTTGGAGATCTGTCTGTTCAGTTGCCTGTATGCTGTCAAATCTGTTGAAGAATGTAGCTTCATCTCTCGTCTAACAGCCATGAGATTAAGAGTGTGATCGGAGAGTTCTTGTGTTCTTCTGCGGCGGGTCTTGCAGAACTTAGCTCCGACCGCATGGACAGTTTCCACGAGCTTGTCATTCAAATCGTCCACTTCATTGCAGTCTTTTAGGCACTGAAAACGGTTTTGTAACTCGAGCTGAAAGGTTTCGGGACTTTGGATTAGAGCACGAGGGGGACGGAGCGTTGACTTCATTAGACGAGACCTCTCCAACTTAACGTTTAGGTTCAGTGTGCCTCTAACCATTCGGTGATCGCTACCAGTTTTCACCCTCGCGATCACGGAGACATCACTGAACTGTTGTCGTCTGGTCGTCATAATGAAGGCAATCTCATTTTTTGTCGAACCGTCGGGGCTCGACCAAGTCCACTTCCTGTGGGGCCGCTTCTGGAAGAAAGAGTTCATCATAAAGAGTCCCTCTTTCTCCATGAAGTCGGCCAGCTGCTGGCCTCTTGGGTTCCGTTACCCTATTCCAAATTTCCCCACTTTCAGCTCACCGTTCTCTCTTGTGCCTAGTTTTGCATTGAAGTCTCCCATTAACCGTATATTGGGTTTTGGAGGAATGCATGGCTCTAGAGATATCCTCATACATTTCCTCCACCTCCTGATCGGGGTGTGCCGAGGTTGGTGCGTAAACCTGTATGACCTTCAGCGAATACCGTTTGGTGATTCTGAGTATAAGGTACGCAACCCTCGTCGACACACTCTCAATCTTTACAACGTTGTTAACGAGAGACTTGTGGACGATAAATCCGACACCTCCTTGGGACAGATGGTCGCCCTCCCGGTAATAGAGCAAGAGAGAGACTGGGGGCCGTCTCTTCGTAACTTTCATCTGGGGGGGTATATTGCCATAGTTGCCACGCTTGGCGAGCGGGTTGGCAACCGCAATTTTTTATTGTATTTTTGCCGTTACCAGGAAGATGCTGCTGCCCATCTCCTGCCTGTTTCCCTTTGTCGCCTTTTACGACACCCACGGGAAGATATGGGGTAGTGGATATTCTTAACCGCCACTACACGGCAATTCTTGCAATGTTTATGTCTAATCCTACCGTAAAACTGGCGCCATTTTGTAATGTCATTGTCGACGTCAGTAGGGATGTCGATTCTTTCCGAAAAAGGTCGATTTTTAAATCGATTCAAATCGTAAGCTGATGTATCGGTTCACAAAAAATTGATTTCTAAAATATCTATATTTTTTTAATGTTTGCATTTATAATGTAAATATAAATAAATTTTATGAAAAACAAGAAAGATACCATGATAAATGATCTCTTATTGAAATTTGTTTTATTTTAACAGTACCCATTAGGGCAGATAACAAAAAAAAATAGGTTAGGTTCAACTTATGTTAAAGAACCGGATTGATTGACCCCGACTCCACCTGGTACGAGTCTATCCTACCCCTATAGTGGTTTTAAAGAGCCGGAGGCGCGTACGGGGAGCAGCCTCCGCCTGCTGTAACAAATCGTACGCAGCGGATGAGTCGGAGCGGCTGAGGCAGGTCGCCGAAGCTGCGGAGCCGAGGAGGATGCCTGCGATTTGTTAGGCGGTTTGTAAGGCGTAGAGGCTGCTCTTCCCGCAGCGCCGGAGACGTAGCAGTTTCAAAATAGATACAGAAATCCTTCTGAATCAGTTCCCTTATTTTTTTTATTAAGAAAGGAATTTTTTTCTCATAAAATGGATTTATATTTACATTATAAATGCAAACATAAAAAAAATATAGATGTTTCAGAAATCGATTTTTTGGGAATCGATACATATTACTCGATACAGCTTACAATTCGAATCCATTTAAAAAAATCGATCTTTTTCTGAAAGAATCGACATCCCTACTGACAATAATAATAAAAAATGGCGTCAGTTTCATGGAAGGAATTGAAATAAATATTGCAAAAATATTTGATTTTCAATATTTTTTTCTCAATAAGTATGTGTTTCCGCATATTGAAACTTTGTGTGTGTGCTTATAAAAATGTAATCTTTCTGTAAAAATACGTATCAACACCAAACTCGACGGACGTCAATGGAAAGTCGTTCCATCCTAGCAAATCCAAAGAAAAGTGACTTCTGTGCTTTGAGGAATGTTTCTGACCCGGATAATGTTGTTAATTTCTGCGTTCACAGCTTCTTTAGCAGCCAATTTATTTTTCAAAAGTGTTTCCAAAAATATTTCTCCAACCGTAGTGGAGATTCTGGGGCCCAAACTTTGAATATTATCGAACAGCCCATAAATAATAGATATTATTAAACTGGATGTTGGTTATTGGTCTCCACTTATCATATGACTGGCGTGCTCAAATATATCTAGCAAAAGCACCATATCTTTTAATATGTTTTCTTCTTCTGGGCTTGGTGGTGCTTGGGGCAGTTTTCTTTGTGCGGCAGTTCTACTGTCAATTAATTTTAAAATTCTTTTAAGATGGAAACTCAAGGTAAGTTAAATTAGTTTATGATTTTAATTTCATCGGTATGTAGTTTTAATACGTATGGTACAATCCACCTTTTTAAAATTTAATTAACTTTTTTTCTATTTAGATCTATTTGAAGAATATGTGCAAAGGATGACTCCATTTTCAGATGAAAAACAAGAGGGTTCTACAAATATTACAAAACGCAATAAATATTACTTGTCACAAAAAATGAAACAGGAACACAAACTGAAAATGAAGAAAATGTTCATGCACATTGCAACGAACTCTTTGGAAAGCTAGTAGCTAGTGAAATGAATCACATAAATGGACAAGAATGCTTTGAGTTAATGACCAAAATAATTAGTCTCATTTTAAATAATCAAATTACTCGTAGTAAATAGATGTAATAAATGTAGTTAAGTAATTAAAATATTGATTAATGAATCTTTCTTTTATTTGTGTAATGTTTATTACATTAAAAGATTATTTTAAGATGTAATACGATCACCGGAGTTTCCCCGGTTAATCTCCGATTGTTGAAGATTATAATATTAAGTATTTCTATATTTTATATGACATATTTCTTAATTGAATCAAGCATATCTCAGCAGTCACACTATGATTACCATCAATACAAGCTGCATACCTACTTTTTAAAATAGAATTATAGAAGTAAATGATAATAAGTCTCAAATGAGCTATTACTATTGTTTCCTCTATTATTGTAGCTTGTTTAAATCAATAAATTATTCTGTTTCTTTATATTTTATAGAAAAAATTGGAGCTTGTGACTGGAGGTTCTGCTGCAACTATGAAGTTAAAGTTGTTTGACATTAAAAACAAATTTGTTTGTGACTTTGATAATGATAGTGCCCTGCTTAGTTCATACTCGATTGATGATGGTATGAGAGTACATGTAATTGACAACTTCACCCTTGTCAAAGATTTTGCTGCTACTGATAGTGATGAAAGGTAAGGAGCATATTCAGATACATAGTTCTCACTGCTTTTTTATTTGTGGCTAATAATATGTGGCAGGTATTGAAGTTTTAGGTGAGGTGTTTGTATGTACACTTATGGCACTTTAAATGTGTTCTATGTAATTCTATGTAATAGTGTGATAAATGTGTGGTTTGCAAGATGACGTTGTGACCAGGATTAAGAAAGGAGTGCTTTGGTGGGTTGGTCATATAGAAAGAATGAACGAGGAAAGAGTGATAAAGCAAATTTATGTTGCAGAAGTGAATGGCAGGGTCGGGAAGGAACGCCCTAGACGAAGGTTTATCGACCAAATCGGCGATACATTGAAAATGGGCCAGATTAGGAGTACCCTTAACCGACGAGCATGTATGCGTAGATATATGGATGTAAAGGAGGAGAGGTGTGTCAGGATCGCGCCAAATGGAAGTCCGTAGTCCCTGCCTACCCCTCTGGGTGTCAGGCGTGAGTGGTGAGTGTTTGTGTTTGTGTAATAGATTGCTGTGTGGTTGTGGCGTAAGAGAATCCATCACTCCATTTGATCCTATGAGTGACATAAGAGTATACAAAGGGAAACACCAGAAACATGTTATATCTTTGGATAAATGGCAGTGTAACCCACCTTATTTAGGCTTATAAAATACCAGACCGGTGATGAGCAAAGGTGCAACACATCTGGTATTGCGATAGTATCATTCTGCCATGCGTGATGAAACAAATCCTATTTACAACAAGAGAGGTCCATGTCTAGCTATGGACTTTTATGGGCTGATGAAGGAGTGCAAAAGATAGCTTCTGTAAATATTCCAGTTTTTATTATCGTCGTCAACATCATTACAATTTCACTTCAATCGAATAGGTTTGGTGTAGATGTAGTTACATTATTTGTTAATTTTTTTAATATTATGTAGGTTCCAACTTTCTGAAGAAGATTATCAAAAGAAGGGTGACACACTGAGGTCATATCTACAACAAAATAAACTGGGCAAATACAATGAAGAAGAAATGAACAAATCTAAGGAGCAACTGCAGCAGGAGCTTGAAGAGGAGGCAAAGTTAGTATTAAACAGAATTTTTTTTAACCCCCGACGCAAAAAGAGGCACTTTAGCTCTTAAACGGGCGATCCGATTTGGGTGCAGTTTTTTTTATTTAAAAGCAGATTTTTTAGCGGTGGTTCTTAGACATGTTTTATCAAAATCGGTTCAGCCGTTTCAAGGTCATCATCTGTTTTGTTAGCTGTGGTAGGGTTCTTCTCGGGCGTATTTAAACGCATTTCTTCAGCATTTATTCTACTCTCGTGCTTCTACTGACACACCCTACTTTCACGACCATACATTAAAGTAGGGGCTAACACAGCATTGTGAAATAATACAAATATTTAATTATTGTGTGTGCGTGCGTGCGTGCGTGCGTGCAATCGTGCGTGCGTGCGTGCGTGCGTGCGTGCGTGCGTGCGTGCGTGCGTGTGTGTGAGGGAGTGAGTGAGTGAGTGAGTGAGGGTGAGTGAGTGAGGGTGAGTGTGAGTGAGTGTGATAGAGTGTGAGAGAGTGTGTGAGTGTGTGAGAGTGTGTGAGAGAGTGTGAGAGTGTGTGATAGTGTGTGAGAGAGTGTGTGAGTGTGTGAGAGTGTGTGTGAGAGTGTGTGAGAGTGTGTGAGAGAGTGTGTGATAGAGTGTGTGAGGGAGTGTGTGTGAGAGTGTGTGTGTGAGGGAGTGTGTGAGAGAGTGTGAGAGTGTGTGTGTATGTGTGTGTAGCTGATACTGGAGTGTCCCGACCCAGAGACGAGAATAGTATTCCACATGAGGCCGACCCTGCTCTTGGTAAAGCTGCAAGCGGTGGTCCGGCATGAAATACCGTCTTGATCTACTGAACACACTAATCGTTTTTGATGTCCGATTTGCCTTCCCTTCCAAGTGAATGCGAAAGTGTACGTCTCTCAAAATGTCGACGCCAAGGATTCCGATGCTGACTGATGCAACGAGGAGAGTGCCCTGAAATTGAGGAGATACGACAACGGGTATTTTTTGCGGTAAACACACAAACCTGTGTCTATTGGGGGTTAAACTGGAATAGATTTAGTCGCCCCCAATCCGAGACTTTGTTCAACAAAGACACGACTTCAGACACGAGTTTGTTCCAGCACTCGACGACAGATTCCCGAGAAATATTAGCACCGCCGTTGTGTATGAAGCATCGCCAGTGCTGTCGTCTGCATAACAATAAATGTTACTAGTATGCAACATATTATTGATATGCAGAAGGAACAGGGTAGGCAATAGCACGCAGCCTTGTAGAACACCAGCATTCACAGGTTTTTAGTCGTAGCATGCACCATATACTACCTTTATAGTCCGTTTTGTAAGAAAACTAGTGATCCAATTGCATAATTTCTCGGGATGCTCTATAAGAAGGAAGCTTCAAAAGAAGCGCTTTGTGCCAAACCCCATCGAAAGTCTTCGCTATGTCCCCCTCGACTGCCTCCGCCCGTCGGTAAGTCAGGCAGACAATAAGACCACCAGCTGAACGACCTCGACGGAAACCGTATTGATGATCACTAATCAGCTAATGATCTTGCATGCTGCCAGCTCATGCAGATGCATCTCTGCTCTGACAGTTAATAATGGATTCCATTATTTTGGACAATAAGGAGGTGACGGAATTATTTTAAAGAATATAGCCAAAGGCTTGAAGGTGGACGGGTTCGAGCGGTCACCTTCTTTAGGGATCGGGTGCACTAAGGCTGTCTTCTATGAGCCTGGAACGACGCCCAAAGTGTCAAATCAGCGTCAACTATTGAGTACACGTCTTAAGCACAATTTGGGGGATTCCATCAGGCCCACTCGACTTGTTGACATCCAGGGACAGTGTCCAGGGAGCTGTGTAAACAGCACATTGCATGGAGCACTCACACGTATGTTATTGTTAGGTTGCCCCCGTCGACGAGAGTCGAGTTGGACGCAAAAACAGAACTTAAAAGATTTGTTTTCTTCTTTGTGGCGTGGGCCAGCGAGTCATCCTCCATCTCAAAGATGACAATGATGGCTTACAAAAATTCCAGGATCAGAACGCACTAGTTCCCGAAGGAAGGCGAACTAAATTTTCGCCAATTCTCCCAATGTGCTCCGACTTTGCCTTAGTGATAACTCTTTAGAGGGCCTAGAGGCAGATTTGTACTTCTTTTTGTGTGCACTAGTATCCTGGGACGGCGATGCTTCAGCCCAGGCCTTGTAACACTCTGCTTTTGCTTTTTCGTGGTGGGGGCGCGGTGTGAGGTGCGCGCGCCGCATTAGTTCTCCTGGCAGCTATAGAGTAGGATGTACGTGTGTGGGTGTGTGTACGTGTGTACGTGTGTGCAGGCTGGCCGCGAGCGTGGTGGTGGGGGCGCGGTGCGAGGTGCGCGCGCCGCAGTAGTTCTCCTGGCAGCTATAGAGTAGGATGTACGTGTGTGGGTGTGTGTACGTGTGTACGTGTGTGCAGGCTGGCCGCGAGCGTGGTGGTGGGGGCGCGGTGCGAGGTGCGCGCGCCGCAGTAGTTGTCCTGGCAGCTATAGAATAGGATGTACGTGTGTGGGTGTGTGTACGTGTGTACGTGTGTGCAGGCTGGCCGCGAGCGTGGTGGTGGGGGCGCGGTGCGAGGTGCGCGCGCCGCAGTAGTTCTCCTGGCAGCTATAGAGTAGGATGTACGTGTGTGGGTGTGTGTACGTGTGTACGTGTGTGCAGGCTGGCCGCGAGCGTGGTGGTGGGGGCGCGGTGCGAGGTGCGCGCGCCGCAGTAGTTCTCCTGGCAGCTATAGAGTAGGATGTACGTGTGTGGGTGTGTGTACGTGTGTACGTGTGTGCAGGCTGGCCGCGAGCGTGGTGGTGGGGACGCGGTGCGAGGTGCGCGCGCCGCAGAAGTTCTCCTGGCAGCTATAGAGTAGGATGTACGTGTGTGGGTGTGTGTACGTGTGTGCAGGCTGGCCGCGAGCGTGGTGGTGGGGGCGCGGTGCGAGGTGCGCGCGCCGCAGTAGTTCTCCTGGCAGCTATAGAGTAGGATGTACGTGTGTGGGTGTGTGTACGTGTGTACGTGTGTGCAGGCTGGCCGCGAGCGTGGTGGTGGGGGCGCGGTGCGAGGTGCGCGCGCCGCAGTAGTTCTCCTGGCAGCTATAGAGTAGGATGTACGTGTGTGGGTGTGTGTACGTGTGTACGTGTGTGCAGGCTGGCCGCGAGCGTGGTGGTGGGGGCGCGGTGCGAGGTGCGCGCGCCGCAGTAGTTCTCCTGGCAGCTATAGAGTAGGATGTACGTGTGTGGGTGTGTGTACGTGTGGGTGTGTGTACGTGTGTACGTGTGTGCAGGCTGGCCGCGAGCGTGGTGGTGGGGGCGCGGTGCGAGGTGCGCGCGCCGCAGTAGTTCTCCTGGCAGCTATAGAGTAGGATGTACGTGTGTGGGTGTGTGTACGTGTGTACGTGTGTGCAGGCTGGCCGCGAGCGTGGTGGTGGGGGCGCGGTGCGAGGTGCGCGCGCCGCAGTAGTTCTCCTGGCAGCTATAGAGTAGGATGTACGTGTGTGGGTGTGTGTACGTGTGTACGTGTGTGCAGGCTGGCCGCGAGCGTGGTGGTGGGGGCGCGGTGCGAGGTGCGCGCGCCGCAGTAGTTCTCCTGGCAGCTATAGAGTAGGATGTACGTGTGTGGGTGTGTGTACGTGTGTACGTGTGTGCAGGCTGGCCGCGAGCGTGGTGGTGGGGGCGCGGTGCGAGGTGCGCGCGCCGCAGTAGTTCTCCTGGCAGCTATAGAGTAGGATGTACGTGTGTGGGTGTGTGTACGTGTGTACGTGTGTGCAGGCTGGCCGCGAGCGTGGTGGTGGGGGCGCGGTGCGAGGTGCGCGCGCCGCAGCAGCCGCGCCGCCGCGCCACGGTGCGCTACAACGGCCCGCTGGACGGCGCGCGCGGAGTTTGGATCGGCGTGCAGTACGACAAGCCGCTGGGCAAGAACGATGGACAGTGAGTATTTATTACTCCCAACACCATATAAATATTCACCTCTTCTCCTAAGTTCAGATACGAGCAAACTAGGTAACACTCAACAATGAACATTTTTTATTGAAATACAATATTTTAACTTTTTAAATCATTTGAATAGTTGACATCACTATTAACAATAAAAGTCTAATTTTACCGGGTGTTTGTGAAACGCTCCCGGAAACGAAGACAGACGATAGTACTATACTTATACCTTTGATGATGGGTGAGATATAAAATCGACGCCGATGAAAAAAAAAATCATTTCTTCACAACGTTTTATTAGATTTATTTATTCTCCATCATGTTAGTACAGCTAAATGAAACGATAATTTCATAAAAAAATCATGAAAATACTTAAACATAAAACCAGCCGTGGAATTACCATCAGCTGACTAGGGGTTAGTGTACGCCCGGACGTCGAATTCGCGCGGCCCACAGCTAGAGAAGGTATCACAATACCTAATAATTTACAACACTTGTCTAAATACCTAACTTATCTACTTAACCTACTATTTTGCCACTGTGCTTGTCTCCTCCACCTAGCCACTTTATTCACAGGTTAAATAAACCAAATACCTGGTTCGATACCCCGCTAATAAAAAAATACTTAAATGAAATATTAACAAGGTTAGTGTACACGCCCCTAGCTGCCCCAACCAAGGTGACGGGATTAGGGCCCATGAGTAAGCCCATCGACGAGCAGCAGAGGGACGGAGCCAGAATATGGCCACGTGGAATTTCCTAATTACAATAAACAATATGGGAGAAAACTAGAAACACGTAGTACTTACCATTATCCGAAGCTAACTTCGCACAAAGGCTTGGGCAGGCCGTTAGTGTGTGTAATAGTGGATGGCGAGTAGTGTACAGTGAGGTGTGAATGTGTGGGGCCTTGGCAAGCATAGGCGACCAGCAGCGGCCGAGTTCCAGGCTGCTCCAAAATGCTGCACCGCTTCAGACTGCTTCGGCGCCGGACCACTTCTTCGTTCGTCACGATGACAGTCCATTAACTCTATCGTACGATTAACTAACTTACAGAAGCCACTAACTCTCGTTTGTTATAAGGTTAACGCACAAAACGAACACGGAGTGTCCGGATCAAAGGTCACTACCGTTTCGCGTAGCAACAGTTATTTCTAGAATATCAAAGGCCGCACTAGCTAATATTGTCGAATACAGATTCTGAGGACCCAATAAGTCCCGGGAAAGGCTATCCAACAAGGAATGCGCGTTATAAATCCTAGACAGGATGTTTACTAGACGCCTAAATTATTCCGCGGTTCCCGAACGAAAATGACAGTGTGCTAGCGTTAGCACAGCTGGCAGACGACTACTTTGCACTCGCGCGCGCTCGACACGTCCAACTGTCAAACCGGTATGGCACCGAGCCGCGCGCCCTCTGACGTCGATTCCGACACCAGCGTTTGGCGCGAACAAACCCCCGTCCCGGACATAAGGATTTAGGTCCGCGAGCAAACCGGTCAGCGGGACAAGGCCGCGACGGCAAGTTGCAAGACCGAATCTACAACCAAACTAGTCCACCTTAGGCACCCCATCAGATCTTGCAAACCTAACCAACGCCTCAAAATTACAGCCCCACTGGGCACGGCTCGTAAGTCGTCAACGGTGCCCGTCGCGTTCTCGATCTGCCGGCACTACTCCTCCAAAAACCGCAGCAGGTCGTAGAAGGGCGGAATATAGGAGGCCTCGTCTCCGCCGTACCTCTCCTCAAAATGGATTCGAAGGTCGAGAGGTAGACGGGACAGCACTGGTAAATCCAGCCGCCTCAACGTATTACAGGCCAACAAGACTGGATCCAACAGGTCTGGACGCAGTCTGGCCCGGTCACTAAGCAGCGGGAGGCTTAGAAGCTGCTTTACATGTTCGTCCGCAATTTGCCGGACGTTGGCGTATCTACTGGCTAGGAGGTCCCGAGCAGTCTGGTAGGCGTCGTCCGACAATCTCAAGTGGCCGACGACGCTCAGGGCCTCCCCATCCAGTGAGGCCAGGAGGTACGCCATCTTTTGGCTCGGGGTCAAATCACTCCGGGCGTCCACTAGGCTGTCGAAAAGACCAACGAAGGTCAGCCATTCGGAAAGGACCCCGGAGAACTTTGGCAGGTCCAGAGTTGGGAGTCGTCCCAACAGCTCCGGCTGAAGCTGCTTCAGAGAGGACTCGGACAGGTCACTCATCCGAACCTCACGCGCCTCCTCGGCATACCTGCCTTCAGCCTCGATCAACTCGTCCGTGAGCCCTGCTCATAGTCCGCGAAGCAGGAGTCCAGGACTCCCTTCTCCACATCCGAATCCTCGAGCTCAGCGTAAGCCTCCTCCACTGCGGCCCTTCGAGCATCCACCTGCTCGAACCGCTTCATCAAGTTATGGACCCTATCCGGTCGACCTATAACTCAGTCCACAGACAACGGATCAGTAGCTTGGGCGATGACATCACTATTAAATACAAATTACGATGCGGCTCGAGCACAAATTACAAGATAACAAACAAAAAATACAACAAAAATTAACAGTTAATAAATGCAGTTCCTATCAAAACGCGTTGAATAGAAATTACACAAATACGAATTATTACGTAACAACAATATATACAAGTTAGCACAAAAGAAAAGACACAAATCAAATTGACAAATAACAAATACTAGTGCGATCAAATCAAGTTAAATTCAAATTGCGCAAATACAATTACTACTCTTTAGTTCAAATACAAATTACAGTATAAACGAAGATACACATCACAGTCGATCAACAAAAAATGCCTAGCTCGGAAATTGACCCTTCGATAAGTAATCCACTACAACTATCCGACAACGATAATTAACCGATTACGTGATAATATCCATCTACCTACATGACGTATACTTCTAGAAAAACTCCCGCTTGCGCACTAAAAGGGCGCGGCTTTCAAATCTACCCGCTAACCAAATAAGCAAGCAACAAAGGAAAATAATTTTATTATTTATTACGTACAAAAAAATATTTTTACGTATTACGGACGGGCAAATTAAACCAATTAAACCAACGCTCCTTGCTACCAGAATTGTTTAATTTTTATCAAACACTATGGTCGGGATCGACCGGGGAATCGAACCCGGAACCACGCTCTGCTACCAGAATGTTACGGCCTACGGCTGCCCCCATAAAGGTCAAATCCTCAGGGGCCCATTCAGCTGAGTTTCGACGAACAGACGTAGGTCGGGCCTCCTAAGACCAAAGTGGAAAATCTAAACAATAAAGGGGGAGCGTTCTATACTACGGCCATTCAACAGGGAGAATATTAGACGGAGCTTACTTACCTATATCCAAGGCGACTGCTCCCTCAGGATTCGATCAGGTCGCATGTGGTTGTGTAGTGCAAGGGAAATAAGGTGCTGTGATGTGTATCTGGGTGTGACTGATGGTGATTGACCTTAGTAGACCTTTGCAGTCGGCAGCAGCCCGGGCGGCAGCACCGCTCCAAATTAAGGTAATCTTACGCGGCGCCGTCCACAGTCACTTTCTTCGTTCGTCACGATGACAGTCCATTAACTCTATCGTACGATTAACTAACTTACAGAAGCCACTAACTCTCGTTTGTTATAAGGTTAACGCACAAATCGAACACGGAGTGTCCGGATCAAAAGTCACTACCGTTTCGCGTAGCAACAGTTATTTCTAGAATATCAAAGGCCGCAATAGCTAATATTGTCGAATGCACTTATACAGATTCTGAGTCGGACCCAATAAGTCGGGAAAGGCTATCCAACAAGGAATGCGCGTTATAAATCCTAGACAGGATGTTTACTAGACGCCTAAACTATTCCGCGGTTCCAGAACGAAAATGACAGTGTGCTAGCGTTAGCACAGCTGGCAGACGACTACTTTGCACTCGCGCGCGCTCGACACATCCAACTGTCAAACTGGTATGGCACCGAGCCGCGCGCCCTCTGACGTCGATTCCGACAACAGCGTTTGGCGCGAACAGTTAGAGTCATGCTTTTTTGTAGGTATATGTTTATTATTCTGATGTACCTTAACAAGAATGTAATAAACAAAATAATTGAACTAGCGCACGTGATAGTCAAACACGGGACTGTCTCAAAAACTAAAATTACAAATCAATCGCGCCAAAACAAATGTGCACGACGCATTCGTCCTTGAAGCACTGAGCTACTACACAGACCGTAAAACCATTATGACATTGCCAACGATTATTTTATTTCTAAGTTTACTTATCCCTGTGACTAATCTTCATATTATGGAATTTAGAAGTTATGGTTGTCATTTTTAATACAATTACACAATCAATTGTACCCTGACGCAACAAGCAGTTCTTTACTACAAAAATTATATTGAAGTTAATAAACGTACCTAATTGGGTACTCAGTACTCACTTACATAATTATAAACACTATTTCATCGTTATCTTTGATTTTCATAAGACAATAGAAATGAAATGGTACTGAATAATTAATAGTTCAAATCAATTGCAATTATGATCGACAGTTAATTAGTCTATCAGAAATAATTAACGTAAAAATAATACTTTTACTTTATTTTAATTGACTTTCCGTATTTAATCCGACCAATACTTTGTATTTAAAAAGAGGTACGTCAAAATTATTAAAATTTGTTGCAAGTTTTATAGTGATTGCCGCCTCTAATTCTTATGTCGCCGGCAAACTAAATTTCGGTGCAACATGGCTGCGTTGCCAACACCAATTTGTCAAATTCCCCGAAAATTCATGTCAAATTCCCCAATTTAAGGACAAAACCAACAGATTCTCCACAAATTCCCTTCAATTTTATTTTAAGAAATGAATCAATTTTCAACTAATTTTGTAAGATTTACTTTTTAACTAACATTTTTTTCTTTAAAATTAAAAAATAAAGAAATGAAAAGCATTAAATGATACACAAAAGTTGCCGAAACAAATCCGAAAATTAAATATGGTGAAATGAAGATAATAAAAAAGGGAGCCATTCGATATTCATAAGTAACCTAACAAAATGTTAAGATAAGTATTTAGATTTCTTGAAAAAAAGGTTCTGACTTGGCCCTGGCTATCTATTTTCAAAATCCCTCCCCAACCGACGTTAAATTCCCCGCAATTTTGGGAATTCCCCACATGTTGGCAAAGCTGTTGTGTGAAAGGGAAGGGAAGAGTGCGTAGGCTAGGCATTGTTTCTCACCGAGCTAGATACAGGTCGACAGTGGAGGGAGTGTGTCTGCGCATGGGTACAGTCGCGTTCTAAAGTACTACATGGTATAGGGTTATTGTTTTATAATATAATAGTAATTAATTGTTTTATTGTAGAATCATAATAGGTACTTTACTAGCTACTTAGAACTTTGGAAAAGGTTGGAATTAAAAATGGATAATGTTTACTTGAGCATTATTTTTTATTTCTATCGTAAAATAATAAAGTAGTTTGTAACAAGAAAACTTAAGCTAAGGGTGACACGCCGTCCATTATACCGTTGGAACATGGAACATGGAAGCCAGATGTCGATGGTGTGTTGGTGTTACTGGATGCTACTTCATCATCACTTTCATCTTCGCTTGTGCTTCCGTTATCAGAATCATCATCCTCAATGCGAATGATAAATGTTTCCGTCATCAGGTCGACCACATGGTAATTTTTTCGGTATTCTTCCTCATAGTTTTAACTTTACTGCACAATTTTCCCCAATCACCTTCTAATAGGTAAATCCTTTTCGTTCACTAGTTCAGTTATAAAACAATAGATATAAATAATTTTTCTTTCCTTCCTTTTTAAAACCATTGTCGCGAGTCGTGCAAAGTAAGCTGTGTGTGCGACTGTATTTTGGAAGCCAACAAAGCGTGGCAAGCATGACTCAATAGCATGCGCGCACAGTAATACTGGAGAGCGTTCCCCCATCGTGCCCCCTTCATACCACCATTTTGATCGATAAATCGCTGTGCGCAGGTTCAAGGCCAGCGATCTTTTTACGTGACGGGACCTATAAGAGTTCGGCGTCCACGCGTACATTGACACCTAGTCAGCTGATTGTAATTCAGTATTTTCATTATTTTTTATGAAATTATCGTTTCATTTAGCTGTACTAACATGATAGATCGTAAATAAAGTTAATAAAACGTTATAAAAAGATGTTTTCTTCTCCTCGGGATCAAATTTATTTGTGACCAATGATCAATGGTGTCCTTAGTACTTTCATCTGTCTTCGTTTACGGGAGCGTTTCACAAACACACAGTATAATTTGAATTTGTGACTTTTAACAGTTTTGCCAGTACGAGGCTGCCACTCGAGAACCTTTCTTCCCCATCGGTTGTTGATTCTTCGAGCTATATGGCGGGCCCATTGCCACTTCAGCATACTAATTCTTTGGGCTATGTCGGTTACTCTGATTCTATTGCGGATATCCTCGTTTTTAAGTCTTATCACGCAGAGAAATGCCGAGCATTGCCCTTTCCATAGCTCGCTGGGCGGCTTTGAGCTTCCTCAAACGGCCAGCAGTGAAGGACCACGTCTCAGATCCATAGGTCATCACTGACAACACGCACTTGTTGAACAATCTAGTTTTGAGGTTCTGAGGTATGTCTAACGAGAAGATATGTCGTAATCTCCCGATGTTGAATCCGTCGATTGACCTCTCGGTCGAAGTTGGACTTACTAGTCGTACTATTTGTCCCATGTAAACATATTCGTCAACAACTTCGAGCTTAGTGCTCCCAACAACTACCGGCATAGGTGTGACATGGAACATGATTTTTGTTTTGTCCATGTTCATTTTAAGACCTATCCGTTGGGAGACACTATTGAGGTAATTGAACATAGTGCTTAGGTCCTCCAGCGATTCTGCCATAAAGACTATAACGTCGCAAATCAAAAGTGAGTGATGTACTCACCATTGACATTAATACCGTATTCTTTCCAGTTCAGTAGCTTGAAAACATCTTCCAATGCAGCGGTGAAGTGTTTCGGGGATATTACGTCACCCTGTCTTACACCTCTCTGCAGTAGGATAGGTTTCGTGCTCTGGTTCTGTACTCGGATAGCCATCATAGCTCTAATGTACAAACACTTCAGCACTTCGATCTACCGACAGTCCACTTGGCACCGCTGGAGGGACTGCAGCACCGCCCAAATTTCGACGGAATCAAAGGCTTTCTTATAGTCCACATACGCAAGACAAAGTGGCAGATTGTACTCTTCGGTCTTCTGTACAATTTGCCGAAGGGTACGTATGTGGCCTTTTCGGAAACCGGCTTGTTCGGGAGGCTGGAAGTCGTCGAGTCTGCATGCGAGACGATTCGTAATGACTGAAAAACAGCACGTAGACGCGGCTCAGAAGGGAAATCTGTTTGTTGTTCTTCAAGAAAGGCGACAACGCTCTCTACCACCGCACTTCTGCTCCACGCCTCCGGAGTAGTACCTCCATGAAGGACGGAATTAAAAAGCTTCTGAAGGACTTCAAGTACCGGTTTTCCACCCGCTTTCAGAAGCTTCTCTGTAATTCCATCCTCGCCCTGGGACCTGCCGTTTTTAAGGTGTTGGAGAGCCATTCTAATCTCGCTCATACTGACGTCCGGCATATCATCGGAATAGTGTCAGATAAGACTTGCTCTTGGATCGTTACTCACACTTGCGTGTGCCTATAACGATGACGTGTACAGCTGCCCATAGAACCTCTCAATCTCACTCAAAATCTCAGGTGTCTCGGAAACGATGCTGCCACATTCGGTCTTCAGCTTCGATAGTTGGCACTTTCTGGCCGACAGATCTCAGGCAAAGACTGGAGCCCTGGTTCCGCTCGATCGCTTCTTCAATACGAGCAGTATTAAAGTTGCGTAAGTCCCGCCGTATGCATTTGGAGATCTGTCTGTTCAGTTGCCTGTATGCTATCAAATCCACTGAAGACTGCAGCTTCATTTCCTGTCTAACAGCCATGAGATTAAGAGTGTGATCGGAGAGTTTTTGTGTTCTTCTGCGGTGGGTCTTGCAAAACTTAGCTCCGACCGCATGGACAGTTTCCACGAGCTTGTCATTTATATCGTCCACTGCATTGCAATCTTTTAGGCACTGAAAACGATTTTGTAACTCGTGCTTTCGGGTTTCGGGACCCTGGATTAGAGCACGAGGGGGACGGAGCGTTGACTTCATTAGACGACACCTCTCCAACTTAACGTTTTGGTTCAGTGTAGCTCTAACCGAAATGACCTTCATCATCATTCATCATCATTACAGCCCTTCACAAGTCCACTGCTGAACATAGGCCTCCCCCAAAGAATGCCACAAAGCACGGTCCTGAGCCACCTGCATCCATCGACTTCCTGCATGTCTTACCAGGTCGTCACTCCATCTCGTGGGGGGACGCCCTACACTTCGCCTACCGGTACGAGGCTGCCACTCGAGAACCTTTCTTCCCCATCGGTTGTCGGTTCTTCGAGCTATATGGCCGGCCCACTGCCACTTCAGCTTACTAATCCGTTGGGCTATGTCGGTTACTCTGGTTCTACTGCGGATATCCTCATTCCTAAGTTTATCACGCAGAGAAACTCCGAGCATAGCCCTCTCCATAGCTCGCTGAGCGACCTTGAGCTTCCTCATACGGCCAGCAGTGAAGGACCACGTCTCAGTTCCATAAGTCATCACTGGCAACACGCACTGGTTGTACAATTTCGTTTTCAGGTTTTGAGGTATGTCTGACGAGAAGATGTGTCGTAGCTTCCCGAACGCTGCCCAGCCGAGTTGAATCCGTCGATTGACCTCTCGGTCGAAGTTGGACTTACCTAGTCGGACTATTTGTCCCAGGTAAACATACTCGTCAACAACTTCGAGCTTAGTGCTCCCAACAACTACCGGCATAGGTGTGACATGGACATTGAACATGATCTTTGTTTTGTCTATGTTCATCTTAAGACCTATCCGTTGGGAAACACTATCGAGGTCATTGAGCATAGTGCTTAGGTCCTCCAGCGATTCTGCCATAAGGACTATATCGTCGGCAAATCGAAGGTGAGTGATGTACTCGCCATTGATGTTGATACCGTATTCTTTCCAGTCCAGAAGCTTGAAAACGTCTTCCAATGCAGCGGTGAAGAGTTTCGGGGATATGACGTCACCCTGTCTTACACCTCTCCGCAATTGGATAGGTTTCGTACTCTGGTTCTGTACTCGGATAGCCATCGTAGCCCTACTGTACAAGCACTTCAACACTTCGATATACCGACAGTCAACTTGGCACCGCTGAAGGGACTGCAGCACCGCCCAAATTTCGACGGAATCAAAGGCTTTCTCATAGTCCACATACGCCAGACATAGTGGCAAATTGTACTCTTCGGACTTCTGTACAATTTGCCGAAGGGTATGTATGTGGTCTATGGTGCTAAAGCCCTTTCGGAAACCGGCTTGTTCGGGAGGCTGGAAGTCGTCAAGTCTGCGCGCAAGACGATTCGTAATGACTCTCGAAAACAGCACGTAGACGCGGCTCAGAAGGGAAATCGGTCTGTAGTTCTTCAAGAGAGCGTTGTCACCTTTCTTGAAGAACAAGACCACCGCACTTCTGCTCCACGCCTCCGGTGTAATGCCACCATGGAGGACGGAATTAAAGAGCTTCTGAAGGACTTCAAGTACCGGTCTTCCACCCGCTTTCAGAAACTCCGCTGTAATTCTATCCTCGCCTGGGGCCTTACCGTTTTTAAGGTGCTGGAGAGCCATTCTAATCTCGCTCAGACTGACGTCCGGGATATCTTCGGAATAGTGTCGGATGAGACTCGCTCTTGGATCGTTACTCACACTTGCGTGTGGCTCCAACGATGACGTGTACAGCTGCCCATAGAACCTCTCAATCTCACTCAAAATCTCAGGTGTCCCGGAAACGATGCTGCCACACTCTGTCTTCAGCTTTGACAGGTGGCTCTTTCTGGCAGACAGATCTCTGGCAAAGACTTTGGAGCCTTGGTTCCGCTCGATCGCTTCTTCAATACGAGCTGTATTGAAGTTGCGTAAGTCCCGCCGCATGCATTTGGAGATCTGTCTGTTCAGATGCCTGTATGCTGTCAAGTCTGTTGAAGAATGTAGCTTCATCTCCCGTCTAACAGCCATGAGATTAAGAGTGTGATCGGAGAGTTTTTGTGTTCTTCTGCGGCGGGTCTTGCAGAACTCAGCTCCGACCGCATAGACAGTTTCCACGAGCTTGTCATTCATATCGTCCACTTGATTGCAGTCTTCTAGGCACTGAAAACGGTTTTGTAACTCGAGCTGAAAGGTTTCGGGACTTTGGAACAGATCACGAGGGGGACGGAGCGTTGACTTCATTAGACGAGACCTCTCCAACTTAACGTTTAGGTTCAGTGTGCCTCTAACCATTCGGTGATCGCTACCAGTTTTCACCCTCGCGATCACGGAGACATCACTGAACAGTTGTCGTCTGGTCGTCATAATGAAGTCAATCTCATTTTTTGTCGAACCGTCGGGGCTCGACCAGGTCCACTTCCTGTGGGGCCGCTTCTGGAAGAAAGAGTTCATCATAAAGAGTCCCTCTTTCTCCATGAAGTCGGCCAGCTGCTGGCCCCTTGGGTTCCGTTGCCCTATTCCAAATTTCCCTACTTTCAGCTCACCGTTCTCTCTTGTGCCTAGTTTTGCATTGATGTCTCCCATTAACACCGTATATTGGGTTTTGGAGGAATGCATGGCTCTAGAGATATCCTCATACATTTCCTCCACCTCCCCATCGGGGTGTGCCGAGGTTGGTGCGTAAACCTGTATGACCTTCAGCGAATACCGTTTGGTGATTCTGAGTATAAGGTACGCAACGCTCGTCGACACACTCTCAATCTTTACAACGTTGTTAACGAGAGACTTGTGGACGATAAATCCGACACCTCCTTGGGACAGATGGTCGCCCTCCCGGTGATAGAGCAAGTTGCCGGGTTCGAGGATTACCGTGTCCTCCCCCTCTCTTCGGACTTCGGATAATCCTATAATATGCCAGCGCAACTTGTCTATCTCTTTTTCCAGCTCCACGATCTTCTCGTCAGTCCTCAGGGTGCGTGCGTTGTACGTTGCGAGGTCGAGTCGTCTAAGGTGGCAACCGAACCTCCACCGGAAATTCTTAGCACCCCCTGCCCCGCCGTTACCATGGTCGCCACCGTAGCCAGGAATAGCGGGGCCACCGGGGACTGGGGGCCGTCTCTTTGTTACATTCATAGGGGGGTATTTGCCATAGTTGCCACGCTTGGCGAGCGGGTTGGCAACCGCAGTTTTTTTATTGTAATTTTGGCTATTATCAGGAAGATGCTGCTGCCCATCTCCTGCCTGTTTCCCTTTGTCGCCTTTTACGACACCCACGGGAGGATATGGGGTAGTGGTATTCTTGACCGCCACTACACGGCAACACTTTAATTACAAAACACTAATTACAATTTAAAACCACACTAATAATAAAACACAATTGTACTACTGATCACTTTAGTTCGCAGTTATTTCGCTTCGAAGTATTCGCTTGTATCACCACTTCAATACTCTCAATACTAAAATGACCTTACAATAATAAAACTATACGGGAGGTTAATCTGAAGGTAGCCGTGGTTAACTATGACATTATGACGTAAACACCTCAGCCCCCCCCCCCCCCCCCCCCGTAAAAGAGTAAAGTGATGCAGTACAGTTTTATACAGAACATCAATATCTACAAAAAGTCTGCGGTACTATATGTTTAACCATGGCAGTTATGTCACAACAGCTACTTTTTCATATTAAAATATGCAATAGTAACGCCGAAAAATCCTTATATCGCGTATGCTGCGGAAACTATTAACAATAGAGCAAAGTGATGTACTACAGATTTATAGAGGACATCAATATCTACAAAAAATCCGCGATATTATATGTCTAACTATTAGAGTTATGTCACAACAGCTACTTTTTCGTATTAAAATATGCAATAGTAACGCAGAAAAATCCTTACTACACATACGCTGCGGAAACTATTGACAAGAGAGCAAAGTGATGTACTACAGTTTTATAGAGGACATCAATATCTACAAAAAAGTCTGCGATACCATATGTTTAACTATTACAGTTATGTCACAAATTTACTTTTTCATGTTAAAATATGCAATATTAACGCCGGTACAAACTAGGCCACATTATTCGTACCTTGGTATTAGGCCTTATATCCAAATAAATCACTTTGTTAATTCAGCAACCGTCCGTCGTGATGTCTCTCTCGAAGTTCGCATGTCGCGAGGCGCAGACGTGTGGTATACGCGAGTGAAACCGCGGAGCACAGCTAGTTCGTTAAATAAAGGAGATTACCCATCCTTCTATGGACCATCGCTGCACATAAAATATTTTTGTATGATAGCATAAATTGGATATAAAAGAGGGGAGATGTACTTTCCAAGGAAATAAAAATGATCTATTTATTTCGTGGGGTTTTGTTGTTCTTTGATATTCTGATTTCTTATATTTACGCGAACACTACACATTGGTCGTCATGATGTAGAAAAAGGGCGCTAGAGGGAATTGAGTAAAAATCTTACAATCCTAACACCTCGATCCAATAGCACGACGCGCGAGAATAGGGATATCGATGATATCTAAAAAAAAACATATACTCTCTTAGCGATGGTATTCATATTGATGGGGAATCTATTGCAATCTATTCTTAACCGCCACTGTACGGCATGGAAATATATTAGTATAGCGCCGGCGTTTTTTTCCTTTTGAAAACAATTGTTTTGCTATTCTTACTAATTAGACGTTTTCAGATCGACTTTACTTTTATATTTGTATAACATTAAATAATATTTAACATTTGTAAATATCAATGAATCATAAACCTTATTTTTTTTCCAAATTAAGGTTCTTGATTGTTTGATATTTACAAATGTTATTATTAGGTGAAAATTTAATTGAATAAAAACCAAAGTTTCCAGGGTGATTTAGCAGTACTTACTTATATAAATGATTCTTTTATAACAACAAAAAATAGTACAAAAGGTTTGTAATCTCTTCATAAAAAAAGTCACTTTCAATTTCAAAGAAAACACGTAGAAAAACATGTCGTTACCCACTAATAACAAGTATCCTTCCGTTTGTAACTGATGTTTGATGTCAACTAAACTTAATTAGGTCTAAACAAGTGAAAAAATGCCGTGTAGTGGCGGTTAAGAATATCCACTACCCCATATCTTCCCGTGGGTGTCGTAAAAGGCGACAAAGGGAAACAGGCAGGAGATGGGCAGCAGCATCTTCCTGGTAACGACAAAATACAATAAAAAACTGCGGTTGCCAACCCGCTCGCCAAGCGTGGCAACTATGGCAATATACCCCCCATAATGAAGGTTACGAAGAGACGGCCCCCAGTCCCCGGCGGCCCCGCTATTCCTGGCTACGGTGGCGACCATGGTAACGGCGGGGCAGGGGGTGCTAAGAATCTCCGGTGGAGGTTCGGTTGCCACCTACAACGACTCGACCTGGCAACATACAACGCACGCACCCTGAGGACTGACGAGAAGATTGTGGAGCTGGAAGAAGAGATAGACAAGTTACGCTGGCATATTATAGGATTATCCGAAGTCCGAAGAGAGGGGGAGGACACGGTAATCCTTGAATCCGGCAACTTGCTCTATCACCGGGAGGGCGACCATCTGTCCCAAGGAGGTGTCGGATTTATCGTCCACAAGTCTCTCGTTAACAACGTTGTAAAGATTGAGAGTGTGTCGACGAGGGTTGCGTACCTTATACTCAGAATCACCAAACGGTATTCGCTGAAGGTCATACAGGTTTACGCACCAACCTCGGCACACCCCGATCAGGAGGTGGAGGAAATGTATGAGGATATCTCTAGAGCCATGCATTCCTCCAAAACCCAATATACGGTGTTAATGGGAGACTTCAATGCAAAACTAGGCACAAGAGAGAACGGTGAGCTGAAAGTGGGGAAATTTGGAATAGGGCAACGGAACCCAAGGGGCCAGCAGTTGGCCGACTTCATGGAGAAAGAGGGACTCTTTATGATGAACTCTTTCTTCCAGAAGCGGCCCCACAGGAAGTGGACCTGGTCGAGCCCCGACGGTTCGACAAAAAATGAGATTGACTTCATTATGACGACCAGACGACAACTGTTCAGTGATGTCTCAGTGATCGCGAGGGTGAAAACCGGCAGCGATCACCGAATGGTTAGAGGCACACTGAACCTAAACGTTAAGTTGGAGAGGTCTCGTCTAATGAAGTCAACGCTCCGTCCCCCTCGTGCTCTAATCCAAAGTCCCGAAACCTTTCAGCTCGAGTTGCAAAACCGTTTTCAGTGCCTAGAAGACTGCAATGAAGTGGACGATTTGAATGACAAGCTCGTGGAAACTGTCCATGCGGTCGGAGCTAAGTTCTGCAAGACCCGCCGCAGAAGAACACAAAAACTCTCCGATCACACTCTTAATCTCATGGCTGTTAGACGGGAGATGAAGCTACATTCTTCAACAGATTTGACAGCATACAGGCAACTGAACAGACAGATCTCCAAATGCATGCGGCGGGACTTACGCAACTTCAATACAGCTCGTATTGAAGAAGCGATCGAGCGGAACCAAGGCTCCAAAGTCTTTGCCAGAGATCTGTCTGCCAGAAAGAGCCAACTGTCAAAGCTGAAGACCGAATGTGGCAGCATCGTTTCCGGGGCACCTGAGATTTTGAGTGAGATTGAGAGGTTCTATGGGCAGCTGTACACGTCATCGTTGGAGCCACACGCAAGTGTGAGTAACGATCCAAGAGCGAGTCTTATCCGACATTATTCCGATGATATCCCGGACGTCAGTCTGAGCGAGATTAGAATGGCTCTCCAGCACCTTAAAAACGGCAAGGCCCCAGGCCAGGATGGAATTACAGCGGAGCTTCTGAAAGCGGGTGGAAAACCGGTACTTGAAGTCCTTCAGAAGCTCTTTAATTCCGTCCTCCATGGTGGCATTACACCGGAGGCGTGGAGCAGAAGTGCGGTGGTCTTGTTCTTCAAGAAAGGCGACAACGCTCTCTTGAAGAACTACAGACCGATTTCCCTTCTGAGCCGCGTCTACGTGCTGTTTTCGAGAGTCATTACGAATCGTCTCGCGCGCAGACTTGACGACTTCCAGCCTCCCGAACAAGCCGGTTTCCGAAAAGGCTTTAGCACCTTAGACCACATACATACCCTTCGGCAAATTGTACAGAAGTCCGAGGAGTACAATTTGCCACTATGTCTGGCGTATGTGGACTATGAGAAAGCCTTTGATTCCGTCGAAATTTGGGCGGTGCTGCAGTCCCTTCAGCGATGCCAAGTTGACTGTCGGTATATCGAAGTGTTGAAGTGCTTGTACAGTAGGGCTACGATGGCTATCCGAGTACAGAACCAGAGTACGAAACCTATCCAATTGCAGAGAGGTGTAAGACAGGGTGACGTCATATCCCCGAAACTCTTCACCGCTGCATTGGAAGATGTTTTCAAGCTTCTGGACTGGAAAGGATACGGTATCAACATCAATGGCGAGTACATCACTCACCTTCGATTTGCCGACGATATAGTCCTTATGGCAGAATCGCTGGAGGACCTAAGCACTATGCTCAATGACCTCAATAGTGTTTCCCAACGGATAGGTCTTAAGATGAACATGGACAAAACAAAGATCATGTTTAATGTCCATGTCACACCTATGCCGGTAGTTGTTGGGAACACTAAGCTCGAAGTTGTTGACGAGTATGTTTACCTGGGACAAATAGTCCGACTAGGTAAGTCCAACTTCGACCGAGAGGTCAATCGACGGATTCAACTCGGTTGGGCAGCGTTCGGGAAATTACGGCACATCTTCTCGTCAGGTATACCTCAAAACTTGAAAACGAGACTGTACACCCAGTGCGTGTTGCCAGTGATGACATACGGAACTGAGACGTGGTCCTTCACTGCTGGCCGGATGAGGAAGCTCAAGGTCGCTCAGCGAGCTATGGAGAGGGCTATGCTCGGAGTTTCTCTGCGTGATAAACTCAGAAATGAGGATATCCGCAGTAGAACCAGAGTGACCGACATAGCCCAACGGATTAGTAAGCTGAAGTGGCAATGGGCCGGCCATATAGCTCGAAGAACCGACAACCGATGGGGAAGAAAGGTTCTCGAGTGGCAGCCTCGTACCGGCAGGCGAAGTGTAGGGCGTCCCCCCACTAGATGGAGTGACGACCTGGTAAGATTTGCAGGAAGTCGATGGATGCAGGTGGCTCGGGACCGTGCTTTGTGGCATTCTTTGGGGGAGGCCTATGTTCAGCAGTGGACTTGTGAAGGGCTGTAATGATGATGATGATGATGAAGTGAAAAAATCATAAAAAAGAAAATTATATTTGCACATGGCTGATGGCACAATAGGCGTGTCATCAACTTCTGTGGCAAATATTTGTTCGCCGCCACAGCTAAAAGTTGTCGTAAATCAGTGCCGCAACGAATCGGTTAAGATATTCATCTTTTCCCTTATTACGATTAAACTCTTTTATAGCATTTAATAAGGCTTTTTTTATGACGCTGTTTAAGTCCAAAATAATAGGACGGGGGGTTTCATTTTTGGAGGGTATGCGATAAAAAACTCTTATATCTGATTCTTGAAAACTGCAGTTCAATGTCTTCACCATGATCTCGACAATTTCGCATAAATCAGTTTTTGTCTCTGGTCTATTATTCTGGTGATAGATTCTTGGCGTGTTTCGTATTTCTACAGCTGTAGCTTATGATCTCTTATCCAAAAGCTCAATTTTGTCCTCCAAAATCCGAATTGTTTTTTTGTCGTTTAAACGTTCTTCCTCCATAGTTTTTATTTTTCTAATAAGTGGTCATACTTTTCATTCATAAACCTCTAGACTTTTTGCATGTCATAGTTTTAATCGGCGATTTGATTTACTGAAACATCCAGTTCTTCAGAGCGCTTCCCGATTTTAGTGGAGAAGGACGAAAATAAATCTTAATATATTTAATTTTCTGATGAAAAAAAGCTAGTAATCAGGGAATAATAAATGTTTTTAGCTCTCCTGTAATTTTTTGAAAAATTGAGGTTCGCCTCTGTGGCGTCTACGACGCATTACTCAGAACATAATTTTTCGCTATTTTTTATTCGAGAGAACTTCCCTTAGTAAGGTGTATAGGTGTGTAGTCTGCAAGGAAGGTTTACATTTGGAGAGATAAATGCTCACGTATATCTCTATGTTATAATACTGTAATAATTATATGTTTAACATTACACAACTGAACATAAAAACCGTTAACATTTCAGGATGAACGGCAAACGATACTTCACATGTCCTCCCAATCACGGTGGGTTTGTGAAACCCGTTTACGTAACAGTAGGAGACTTTCCGGAAGAAAAGTTGGATGTGGAAGATGAAATTTAATCTCATTTTTTTTATAAATTCGCTTGTGTTGTCTGAGAGCTCGTAGTGTGTAGCTCAATCTTTGGCTATTATTAACATTTAGGGAACTTTATACAGTTTACCTTTAGTACGAAGATAATTACGGGTGAATTATGTTAAAAATCTAGTATTAAAAATGTTAAAAAAAATATGGTCATTATTTTGTTTGAAAGAATATAGATCAGAGCAATGATAAAGGACTGATAATTGTGAAGTTATTTTTAGTTTCTCATGATATTTAAAGACTGCTTATTTTTTACATTTATTGAAACATGCTGGTAGGGTATTTTATGAAGGTTTTTTTTTGTTCAGATAGTTAAGAGAATATAAGATGCTATATTTAATAAATGGTTTTTTAATATAAGTCATGCAAAAAAAAAAAACAGTTGTGATTGGATGAGAATTAAGTACAAGACTTAGACTTAATTTTCTACTATAATTGCTATGATATTACAATCGTGCTTTGCATTTATCGTATACATTTTTACTATTAGAAAGCCCACAGTGGTTTTACTACTAATTAGTCATTTAAATTACCTTATTTTATCACAAACTCAAAAAAAAAATTATTTTTTTTAAACTGAAGGCTCTGGGTTCTTGCCCTTCTGAGCCTCCCAAAGAGAAGAAAAGTTTTCATTCATACTTAGAGTATAACACTAATGTAACATTCCATACTCTCGAAACATTTCTAGTTTTGTTCAACCTCATACTGATTGCCGTGATAAAATATTAACATTAAATATTAATATTGTAGTGTTTTAGTATATGCTTATGAAAACTAATAAACACATTATATGAAAGACACCTTTTATTTTATACCTTCATGTGCTATTCCTATTTTAAATGAATGTTGTGGCCTGTATACGTCTATACCTTATCTTCGATTAAGAATCGAAATTCATCCTTCAGGAATAAAATGAGTCTTATTACCTCTAAAAATGTGTACCGAGTAGATTTTTTTTGCCAAATAGCTGTGCTTGCACTGTATTCCGGTCTGAAGTCTTTAGGGAGCCAGTATAATTACAAGCTGTAAGGCATTCCACCTTAGTCCTGAGGGGTGACAACTCATCTGTAGCCTTTATTGTTTGAAGTTGGTTGCAGATATCCGTAATATAATCCATCCAAGGATTGTAAGTTCGTTTGTTACTTCAGTCTTATAAAAAAGAACATTTCACTATGCTACTACTTTACTCTGGTATTTTTTGTAACACAGCAACATTAAGCTGCTATTTTACTCTGGTATTCTGTGAGAGCGTGGCCTTCCCCGGTCGAGCTTATATAGCTGTAGCATGGCTCTACCACGTATAAAAATTCATAATTTCATCCGTTCATACCATAATATAGTTACTATGTGGTTCCACAACTAAAAAAATTGCATAATTAGCTTAAGAGCCCAGTGAGCGGCAGACTTACGGTATTTCAATAAGCTTCACTTTTTTTTTTCAGTTAATCGCCTATGCCTGAGGTACATGAAACGGGGACTCTTTAGTTTGACCGGCGGTCGATATAGAGACGCTCAGGTGTTAAAGGTGTAAAAAGATGACCCGAAAATACGTGATACCAATAAGTCTGCCGCTTTGACATCTTGAAATATTTAATAAAAGTTACCGAAAAATAACATTGGCAGACACCTATGACGGTTTCAAGGTCATGGCAGACAGGTTGAAAAGTACAACTTTTTATTAATAATTTACGTTATTTCAATAAAGCTGCAATTTATATATATTGTTGATAATATTATTTGACATGTATAATTTTCACGGCAGACATATATTGTGGTCGTATCACCCAGGCAGACAACAAATTTCTGGGGCGTCGACTCCCAGATCCAGGACTGGACTAGGGCAGCTTCCTCGAATAAATCCCTGTCGATGCGCTTAAGCGCCCAACGCGGGCCGTCGTTAATCGGGGTTGTTGGATGGCGGCCGCCCGCAGTCTGGGCAGAGACGTCGAACCGGATATACCGATGGTCCGACAGCGTCTCCACCTCTGCGGCGACACGCTAGTCGCGGACTCGGCTGGCGACAGAGGGGCTAGCAAACGAGACGTCCACTATCGACCCACCCTGCTGCCGCACGGACGTGTATTCCGAATCCCGATTCAGGACGACCAGACCAGTCGTCAACCGTCTACTCTTCTAGCACCTCGTCCCGAGGGTCAGTGACCGGAGATCCCCACGCCGATGACGGCGTTGAGATCCCCGAGCACCAGAACGGGACGAGGGTGATAGCGGCCTACGACGGCGCCCAACTCGACAAGGAAACCCTCAAAGTCGGCGAGACTCTTGTTGGGGGAGAAATACGCCCCTACAACAACGATGCCGCCCGAGACCGCAGCAACCCAGCCGCGGCCCCGAGACGGGTCGATCAGAGTCTCGCCAATAATGGCCACTAAACCGTCAGCGCATCCCAAACAGTTGTCACGGGCGGGAATGAAGTACGGTTCGGCGACCACAGCCACGTGAATCGACCACTCTGCCATGCTCTGGAGTAGGAGATCCTGAGCTCTGGCACAGTGGTTGATGTTGCCCTGGAGAAAATGGAATTGTGTCGTTACTGGCATTCCATACCCTCGGCAACGGTCCTGGGCCGGGAGTCGGCCGCGGAGCTGCTAGCCTGCGGGGGCAGCGAGGTTAACCCGGCAGGCTTAGTGCTCCTCTTCTTTTCCTTTTTCTTCTTCTTGCTGGCAGGCGCCCCACAGGCCCCTCCGCCTACTCTGTGCTCCGCTGGCCTTCCCGCAGCAGAACAAAGGCTGCAGTTGAGCGCCGCGAAGCACAGGGCAGCCTTGTGGCCAGGCTGGCCGCAGCGATAACAGAGGTCACTACGGGCAGGCCACTCATCCGAGCTTCACGCGCCTCCTCGGCATACCTGCCTTCAGCCTGGATCAACTCGTCCGTGAGCGAAAAGAACTGCTCGTAGTCCGCGAAGCAGGAGTCCAGGACTCCCTTTTCCACATCCGAATCCTCGAGCTCAGCGTAAGCCTCCTCCACTGCGGCCCGTCGAGCATCGACCTGCTCGAACTGCTTCATCAAGTTATGGACCCTATCCGGTCGACCTATCAAATCATGGGCGCTTGTAGCCCAGCGTAACTCAGTCCGCAGGCAACGGATTAGTAGCTTGGGCGAAATACAAATTACGACGCGGCTCGAGCACAAATTACAGAGATAACAAATAAAAAATACAATAAAAAATTAACAGTTAATAAATGCAGTTCCTATCAAATCGCGTTGAATAGAAATTACACAAATACGAATTACTACGTATCAACCAAATACAAGTTAGCACAAAAGAAAAGACACATCAAAATAACAAATACTAGTGCGATCAAATCAAGTTAAATTCAAATGGCGCAAATACAATTACTACTCTTTAATTCAAATACAAATTACAATACAAACTAAGATACACCTCACGGCTGATCAACAAAAAATGCCTAGCTCGGAAATCGACCCTTCGATAAGCAATCCACTACAACTATCCGACAACGATAATTAACCGATTACGTGATAATATCCATCTACCTACATGACGTATACCTTTAGAAAAACTCCCGCTTGCGCACTAAAAGGGCGCGGCTTTCAAATCTACCCGCTAACCAAATAAGCAAGCAACAAAGGAAAATAATTTTATTATTACGTACAAAAAAATATTTTTACGTATTTTTACGGGCGTGATTGTAGATACAAATTAAACCAATCAAACCAACGCTCCCTGCCACCAAAATTGTTTAATTTTTATCAAACACTATGGTCAGGATCGACCGGGGAATCGAACCCGGAACCACGCTCTGCTACCAGTTTGCACACGCCCCTAGCTGCCCCAACCAAGGATGACGGGAGTAGGGCCCATGAGTAATCCCATCGACGAGCAGCAGAGGGACGGAGTCAGAATATGGCCACGTGGAATTTCCTAATTACAATAAACAATATGGGAGAAAGCTACAAACACTTAGTACTTACCATTATCCGAAGTTAACTTCGCACCAAGGCTTGGGCAGGCCGTGAGTGTGTGTAATAGTGGATGGCGAGTAGTGTACAGTGAGGTGTGAATGTGTGGGGCCTTGGCAAGCATAGGCGACCAGCAGCGGCCGAGTTCCAGGCTGCTCCAAAATGCTGCACCGCTTCAGACTGCTTCGGCGCCGGACCACTTCTTCGTTCGTCACGATGACAGTCCATTAACTCTATCGTACGATTAACTAGCTTACAGAAGCCACTAACTCTCGTTTGTTATAAGGTTAACGCACAAAACTAACACGGAGTGTCCGGATCAAAGGTCACTACCGTTTCGCGTAGCAATAGTTATTTCTAGAATATCAAAGGCCGCCTTAGCTAATATTGTCGAATGCACTTATACAGATTCTGAGTCAAACCCAATGAGTCCCGGGGAAGCTCTACAGCAAGGAATGCGCGTCACAAATCCTAGACAGAATATTTACTATCCGCGCCTAATTATTCCGAGTTCCCGAATAAAATTGACAGCGTGCGGACGTCAGCACAGCTGGCATACGACTGACTTGCATTCGCGCGCGCTCGACACATCCAACTGTCAAATCGGTATGGCACCGAGCCGCGCGCCATCTGACGTCGATTCCGACAACAGCGTTTGGCGCGAACAATATTAATATACAAAACAATGTGTATTAATATAATACATTGCTATTTAATTTTTTAGACATTTTTAATTTTTTTTCTTTTTTTATGAATATATGTGATTTGGTTTATTTATTTTTAATCTTATTAATACAAAATATAGCTAACAGTATAGAAAGAAACATTTACATTTTCCGAACAAATTAAATTCCCCTATGAAATCTATCAAATATTGTACCTCACTTTTAAATGGCGCCGCCCTGGAGGCAGAAAAAGTCCTGGATGCCCCCGTTCTTTAATAGGACGTTGCTTTATGTGGCAGTTTAAATTTTAAAATGCTCGAGAAAAATATTGTGATACAATGGCGAAACAATATGTTCAACAACTTGGTGACCACGCAGCTGTGGCCTCTGTTCTAAAATAATGCTGCTGTGCAAGAACTTCTGCATTAGCCACTTACCTTTAACTGTAATCTTGGTTAGCCCTTTAATGAAAATAACCCGTAATATCAACCGTCATTTATATTACAGTTTAACTACACGGCGTGTTCATAAAATATAAAAGTTTTGTAGAATTTTTGAAAGATGACTGATGTAGAAGTAGAGAAGCTTTTTGGGTTTTGGGTGAAGTAAATGATAAATAGGTATAATATTTTGTGTACAAACCGTGTAATCATGTCAAACTGTTTCCGCCGAAAGCTGCCTGGGACGTTGCTCTGCAATAACGCAATACTTTAATTTTTAAATACTTAAAATGCAGAGACTCCTAGCAGATCTTGGGACGGTTACGCGAGTGTCGGGTGCTTGTTCAGGCGGCGGTCGCAGTGCTGCGTCTCTCACCTTCCTTTTCATACGTCTTCCCCTGCCGCTAAGGTGTTGGGAATGCGTTCACTATTAGAGATTTATTGATCTTTATATCCTATTGTTATATCATATTTTTCGATCTTATTACATAGGAGCCTATTATAAATAATTACCTTTACAGCTTATTAAAGTCCACTGCTAAACATTGGCCTCCCCCATAGATTGCCTCATAGCGGGGATATTTCCCATAATTGCCACGTTTGGCAATGAAAATGTGGTGCAACCGCATTTTTTGTTGTTGTTGTTAGATAGGCTGTAATTAATGAATGAATAAGGAATGATCCAGAAATTAATAAACTAATATTGTTGTATAAAAGTAATTTAATAGCATTAAAACTTTCTCCGCTTCAATATCTCCGGGCGCCAGTTAATGGGGTGGGTTTCCTCCGAAGCGGTGTCGTCTTCTTTGTATATCTTGATTGTTTTGTCGGCTTCTGTGGTGATCAGACGCGATCCTGACTGGTCGAATGTCATCGAGAATATCCCCGCTTCCGAGTCCATAGAGCCCGGTTGAACTAGCGCCTAGTACAGAAATATAAATTAAATATCGCTTAAATATCAGCCCATTACAATTCACTAATGGACATGGGTTATTAGATACAAAAGAGGATTCGCCATCGTCGCCACGCCTGGGCGGATTGGCGTTTGCAGTACCAGAGTTAGCTTTGACGCTTCTCTCCGTCGCCAGTCTGGGTATACAGATGGTTACACCGTCATCTACCAGAGACTTAAAGATATTTCTGGTATTCATCCGATGGGTATTGTTAGAGTAGCTGTGAGTTCGACCCAGCGGACGAAACAAACCCAATTCGTTTAGATAGCAAAGTAGTTTATTTATTTATTTTATTTATTTATCAACACCGGCATTTTAAGTCAACCGTTGGCCTTTCCAAAATTCCACCAGTTTGCATTACTTCAAAGATTGAAGCTGTATTTTTTACATATTACCAATATGAGTCTTAAGATACAAATGTGACGTGGTAGAGCCACGCTGCAGCTATATTACTGGTATAGTTGTAGAACGAATAGGTCGCCTCGATCGGGAAAGGACCACGCTGTCACAGAATACCAGCGTAAAATAGCAGCTTAACGCTGCTGTGTTTCGAATGATGAGTGTAGAGAATCGGAGACCCTTTTTACTGGAAACGAGGCATTCCGTATTAGTCCTCATGGGTGACAATGCATACAGATGCATACCAATCAAAATACAGATTTTAATTGGTAATCGAGAATAGATGTAGAAGTCTATGGTCCACAGCAACCACTTACCGGTGGACTGTGTGCTCGTTTGTCACCCTTATCCTATAAAAAATATTAAGTTTCCAAATACATAAAATTTGATAGTAATATTTCAAAACGTTAATAAAAATGAAACTTTTTATTCAATATAGGATTATTAATAATACTTATTGAAAGTCACTCTATGTTTAATTTACCAATGGTTCAAAAATACCTCTGGGAAAAGCCAGCAAGAATCCATTGAAATTTAAAAAAAAATTAACAGTTTACAATCATTAATGTCACACAATAATTAACAATAGAAAACAAATTACAAATAGCTTGGAAGCGATCACAACCCAGGGGTTATTAAAATCCATTCTTAACTGTAACACAAAAATAATCATAACTTTCATAATTATTGTAATAGTTTTTATACATAAAACTGTATCTCACCTGTAACCTCTGGAAGTTGTAACCAGTCCGCCAGTCCCAGAAGTACATGGTGCCGTTGTCTCCACCACTCACTAATACTCCCTCAGGGTTCACGGCCATGCAGTTCACTATAGCATTGTGCCCGGACAGGTTTTGTATGAACTTTCCTTCCGGACATTTCCATTGCTTGATATTGTCCGGCGAGGCGGACGCGAAGGTGTACTGAGTGGGGTGGATCACTATGGCGCGCACAGATTTCTTGTGATTTGTGAGCGTGCACATTGATTTCCCAGCCGCTAGGTCCCAGAGACGTATCGTGGAGTCGTGTGAACCGGTGATGATCTGAAATATATTGCTTGGTTAGTTGTTTATTTTTATTAAAAATATAACGTGGTAGAGCCAGCCATATGAGTCGGATCGATTGGGGAAGGACCACGTTCTCACAGAATACGTATCATCGCATACGATCTTCCTTTGTTGGATTACCTATCCTAATCCTTTCTATGCTATTCTCTATTTTACACGATCCGTCTGTCCCTGCATATCTGAAATGCAAATTTCAGTATCAGGACGATTCTCACAACTGATGTCTCCGTTCCGCGGAAAATCTAACTCTTCATGTTCCTTTCTGTCGCACGGGCTTCTCTTACAATTCTTTCACTTCAAATGCAGTAAGACTCTGGAACATGTTACCCAGAAATATAAAAGAAGCAAAAACTAAACCTATCTTTAAACGTTTGCTCTGGGAATATTACTTAACGAAGCAGCAGTAGTTTCGGATAATAATAAAAAATTTAAAAAACCTCGGAAACTGTTATATTCTCAAATATGTATAATATAAAAATATCATATTTATTTACTGTGTATGTATTTATTGTGGGTATTTGTGTACAAGTATAAAATACTATTGTATGCATGTAAGTAGTAATGTAAATGTATATGTATGTGTATTGTATTTATTATCATTATATTATAATTTTGTGTTTTTTTTCCTTAAACCTTTAATTTTTTTTAATTATGAGTTTTGCACCCATCACTAGATTCTCTGCACAAACCAAAGGTAGACTGGTAGAGAATGCCTTTAGGCATTAAGTCCGCCGTTTTGTACATTTGTTGTATGTGTGCAAATAATAATAATAATAATATAGCCTCTTTATTTCCATAATGAATGACAATATATATATATATATATATATATATATATATATATATATATATATGATTACGAATACATAATTATGCATGCATAAAACAAAATATTACATTTCATAATTATCATGATTAATATTTTACAATGGCATAACAAATAATTTCTAAATTTTATACAAATTTCAAAATAATAAATAAATTAAATTTTCAGTTCATTTTATAAAATTTATAATATAATTCATTATGGACCCCTCAACGGGTGAAGGCCTCCTCCATTTTTCTCCACATCTGTCTGTCCTTTGCCTTTGTGATCCAATTTTCACCGGCTTTTCTTATTATTTCATCAACCCATTTTTCTCTCGGTCTACCTCTTTTTCTTTTGTTTATTGGTCCTTGCCAGTTAGTTACTATCTGTGTCCATTTTTGTTTGTCCATACGTGCAATATGACCCGCCCATTTCCATTTTTGTTTTTCAGAATGTTCCAAAGCATCTATTAATTTTGTTGTGTTTCTTATGTCTGTGTTTCTTTTTCTGTGTTTTCTTTGTATATTTAGTATACTCCTTTCCATTGCTCTCTGACATACTTGTATTTTGTTTATAGTGTTATTATTGTATATCCATGTTTGGCAGCCATACGTAAGACAGGGCAGTAAACATGTGTCCATAATTTTTTTCTTGAATTTTATAGGGAGTTTTGATTTTAGGGTTTCTTTATTGCTCCAGAATTTGTTCCAGGTTATGTTAACTCGTCTTTTAATCTCATCTTCGTGTCTTGTCCCAGAAAAAGATACTTGTTGTCCCAGGTAAACATAGCTTTGAACGTATTCTAATATATTGTTATTGACCCTCATTGGTATAATATGGTGGTTTGTCATGACTTTAGTTTTGGTAGTATTTAGTTCTAAGCCGATCGTTTTGCTTACATCATTTAGTTCATTAATCATTTTCTGTAATTGAGATGCTGTTTCGGAGAAGAGTATGATGTCATCCGCAAATCGAAGATTACTGAGGAATTTCCCATTTATGTTTATTCCTTTCTTTTCCCAGTTCAGAGTTTTCATTATATTTTGTAGCACAGTTATAAAAATTCTAGGTGACAGGGGGTCACCTTGTCTGACGCCTCTACAAATGTTTATTTCAGGACCATGTCTCTCTAACTTTACACGACTTTTGCTTTTGTAGTAGATGTCTTTTATAAGAGCTATAGTCTCCGATGGTATTTCGCACTCATGTAGAGCTTTCCACATGCTCGTATGTGATATAGAGTCGAATGCTTTGGCGTAGTCGATAAATGCCAGGTATAATGGTCTATTGTGCTCTATATATTTCTCTATAATCAAATTCAAAGTGTGGATGTGTGCAAATAAAGCTTAAATAAATAAATAAATAAATTACCTTTCCTGTTTTGGCTGTGGTAAGAAAAGGGGAGATCTGCCGCCGGGCAAGGTGTTTTTGCCCGGAGAGCGGCCAACGCTCTAAGTGGCGACTACAGCGCCGCCACATGAGGGGGTGCCCCTGCTCATACCGGAGGTCGATAGTGCAGTCCGATTGGCGGTGCGTCCTTAACGCCGGTGGGGAATGCATGCTGTGTGCATTAGACATGCGCGCCGCGCCGGCGCCGCCGCGCCACGCCGCGCCCTGCCCACGCTGCGCCGCGCCGACAAATCCGATCGGCGCGCCGTAATCCAACGCGGGACGGGCGCGCGGGCGCGGGGTCAATAAAACCATGCTATTATTTAAAAATTCAAAAATCAATAAAAAAATGTAAAAAGATCGTAAAAATCGTTCGGTATCGCTTACCGGAATTGAAGCGAGCGGCGGAAATAGAACAAATTAAATTTTTACAGTCTCTGGAGCGCGTATCAGAACTTTATGTATATAAAAAGTACTCTGTGATCAGAACCGCCAAGTGAGCGCGTTTTTTCTATAGTGGGACTAACTGTGGCTGCTAAAAGATCTAGACTACGCCCAGTACGCGTTAATAAAATTATTTTTATTCATGATAATTATACATTGTGCAAAAAACACAATTTTAATTTCCTATAATTTGTGCAAAAAACGAAAAAAATGTGCTTTTTCGTTTTTGTACAAATTATAAGGTATAATTAATTAGAACTTGTTTGGTTTGTTTTTATTTTGAGAAATTAAATTTGAATTCCTATCTAGGTCAATGTTTCACTTGTTACTACCTTATTTTAAACAAATGTTTATAAAAATTTAAATAAAATACGGCCACGCCGGCGCGGCGTCGCCACGCCGACCACAATGAGTCGGCGCGCCGCCGCCGCCAAATTCTTGCTCGGCGCGCATGTCTAGTGTGCATACGGGCAAGTGATGCCAGTGAGAAAGATGGGCCGGAGCAAGTGCCAGATGTATGCCTTATAAATTTGCGGTGAGTCGAGATGAAGAAGAATATGAACTAAATAAAACCCTTTTGTTACGGATTTTATCGCGTTTCATTTACTTATTTTAATTCCCGATGTTTCGGGTGCTTTACAGCAAACCATGGTCACGGTCACGGAGGGGGGCGGGGGGGAGATGGACTGAGATGTTTGAAGTCTCGATGTCACAGTTAGGCCGGCTACCATCACCGGTTTTTGAATATTAATTTTTGGTTCGATCTACGTAGAAGAGCTTACAGTATCTTGAAGTCTTACAGTGGTGCTTGAGTTTGGATTTAGTTTTGTAAATTATAGGATTTCAAGCAGATGGCAGATGGGTTCTATTCGTCTTCTCTATTGAAATTAGGATGGTTATTAATTTCAATAGCCTCGCGTATCATCCTTGGTAGAAATCGGTGTTAAAATTGGAGTATTCGGATTACTTTTACACTAAAACAAATGGAACACATAGTGACCCGTGTGTCCGGTGAGCGTGTGTATGTGGCCTTGTGTTAGCGTGTGCACAATAGATAACAAATGGAACACATAGTGACCTGCGGCTCGGCGGCCTGGCACGCGAGCGCGGCCACGGTGTCCGTGTGTCCGGTGAGCGTGTGTATGTGGCCTTGTGTTAGCGTGTGCACAATAGATAACAAATGGAACACATAGTGACCTGCGACTCGGCGGCCTGGCACGCGAGCGCGGCCACGGTGTCCGTGTGTCCGGTGAGCGTGTGTATGTGGCCTTGTGTTAGCGTGTGCACAATAGATAACAAATGGAACACATAGTGACCTGCGGCTCGGCGGCCTGGCACGCGAGCGCGGCCACGGTGTCCGTGTGTCCGGTGAGCGTGTGTATGTGGCCTTGTGTTAGCGTGTGCACAATAGATAACAAATGGAACACATAGTGACCTGCGACTCGGCGGCCTGGCACGCAAGCGCGGCCACGGTGTCCGTGTGTCCGGTGAGCGTGTGTATGTGGCCTTGTGTTAGCGTGTGCACAATAGACAACAAATGGAACTGTTATAACAATGTATCAAAATAATAAAAGTACTTCTTATTTGTATTTTGCTACTAGTAACGCCATCTCATGTGCAATGTAGACACTATATTGTATTAAGCATATTTATGGTACTATGCCAGTTTTATATAAGATTTGTACGATTGTCTATGTATACTTTAAAAATAAAACCAGTCTGTTAGCGACATTCACGTGTTTAATTATAGGTTATGGGCCCAGCCCTGAATTATCAGTTTTTTTTTGTTCTAGATAGTTAGTGAAAGTTGTATCGCGGAAACATGACTACGAACTATATTGCCAGTGTTCCTAAATTAAAAGGAAGAGAGAACTATGATGAGTGGAGCTTCGCGGCTGAAAATTTGTTGGTGCTCGAAGGGATGGACAAGTACATCAAACCGACGCCAGATTTTGAACTTAAGCTTGTGGACGATGCAAAAACGAAGGCAAAGCTAATATTGACTATAGACCCGTCATTGTACGTACATATTAAGAACACCAAGAGCTCAAAAGAATTATGGACTACGTTGAAGACCATGTTTGATGACTCCGGTTTCTCGAGAAAAATAACCTTGCTGCGACATTTGATATCCATACGACTAAATAACTGTGATTCTATGGCGACATATGTGACTCAAATGGTTGAGACAGCACAGCGGTTAAATGGCACGGGCTTTACAATAACAGACGAATGGGTTGGCTCACTATTATTAGCAGGTTTGTCTGATCGTTATACACCCATGATCATGGCAATTGAACATTCGGGTATTTTGATAAGTGCAGATGTCATAAAGTCGAAATTACTTGACATGGAAGTGACCAGTGACAATAACAGCGCCGGAAACGAAGTTGCATTTGCCGCGCGAAATAAATTTTACTCTGGCAACAATAAGCCAAAGAAATATGGCGGTCACTCATTGCCAAAAAAGAAGACGGAGACAGCAATGACAGATTCATCTACGAAGATAATAACTTGCTATAAGTGTAAAGAGGATGGTCATTATCGAAATCAGTGCCCGTTATTAAAGAAAAATAATAGCAAATGCGTATTTAATGTCGTTTTTCTGAACGGAAAGTTTAACAAAACAGAGTGGTACGTGGATTCAGGAGCAAGCGCACATATGACGGCGAACGAATCTTGGATTAAAAACATGAAATCTACACCGTGGTTACCTGAAATTGTGGTAGCAAACAAATCAAAAGTGCCAGTGGTTTGTTCCGGAAACGTCGACATTGTTTCTGACTTAAAATTCGACATTACGGTGAAAGATGTGCTATGCGTGCCTAGTTTGACAACAAACTTATTATCTGTAAGTGAGCTTATTAAACATGGAAATAATGTTAGTTTTGATGAAAAACACTGCTACATACGAAACAAAAGCAATGTTTTGGTAGCCACAGCTGATTTATCGGATGGTGTATATAAGCTAAGGTTGGACACATGGAGTTGTATGTTGGCTACACCGGTGGTAAGTGGCAAACTATGGCACAGAAGGCTGGCGCACATCAATAGTCAAGACATGAATAGAATGAGAAATATGGTGGACGGTTTGTCATACGAAAATAATTTCGACATAACCAAGTCTCAGTGTACTACATGTTGCGAGGGAAAGCAAGAAAGATTACCCTTTTCGCATGTGGGTAAAAGAAGCACAGAGACGCTACACAGAATTCATACAGACCTTTGTGGACCGATGGAAACTAGTTCACTGAATGGTGCACAATATTTTATACTGTTTGTTGATGATTTTAGTAGAATGACGTTTATATATTTTCTTCGAAAGAAAAATGAAGCATTTACTTTTTTCAAGATCTTTAAAACAATGGTAGAAAATCAGTTAAATAAAAAGATAAAAATACTAAGGTCAGACAATGGACTAGAGTATACTAATAAAGAGTTTGAGAATTATTTAAAGCAAGAGGGCATAATTCATCAAAGATCGAATAATTATACACCTGAACAAAATGGTCTATGTGAGCGAGCTAACCGTACTGTGATTGAGAAGGCTAGATGTCTAATGTACGATGCAAAGCTTGATAAAAGATTTTGGGCAGAAGCAGCAAACACTGCTGTCTATTTAAAAAATAGATCCATTGCATCGGGACTTCAGAAAACTCCATACGAATTGTGGTATAAAAAAAAACCAGACCTAAGCCACATACGTTTATTTGGTTGTAAAGTCATGGTACATGTCCCTAAGGAACGTCGTTTGAAGTGGGATAAGAAGTCTGCGGAACACATATTAGTTGGCTATAGTGAAGATATTAAGGGCTACAGATTATACAATCCTGTCAAGAAAAATCTTAGTATCAGCAGAGATGTTATCTTTATGGAAGAAGAATTGGGTACTGAAAAAATATGTCAGGAGTCGGCTATCTGGGTTCCTAACAAAGAGCCATCTGCAGTTAGCATACAGGAGGAGGTGGATACAAATTCAGTGGGAGAAGCATCACAGAATGTTTTAGACTCTGAAGACTACCATTCAGATTCTTCGTTGTATGAGGATGAGAATGAAACTTTGACTGAAACCTCAACTACAGATGACTTAGTACAAGAAGCCCAGATGACATCAACTCCAGAGCAGGAGCATGTTTTGTCTAGTAAGCGTCCCAGAAAAAAACCTGATCGGTATGGTTATATGTGTCTTTCCAGTACTGTTCCAGCATCCGAGGAGATTGTGTTCTCAGAGGCTCTCGTGGGGCCTGAGAGTGAGCAGTGGAAGAGTGCCATGGCCGACGAGCTGCAGTCATTTGAGGACAACAATGCTTGGGAGCTCGTTGACAACCCAGGTAATGTGTCAATTGTGAAGTGTAGATGGGTACTCAATAAAAAGTTTGATATGGACAATAATGTACGGTTCCGGGCTAGACTTGTGGCTAAAGGTTTTTCACAGAAACCTGGTATTGACTATACAGACACTTTCTCTCCAGTTGTAAGACATTCAACACTTAGATTATTATTTGCTCTCAGTGTTAAGTGGAATATGAGTATTGATCACTTAGATGTAACTACAGCCTTTTTAAATGGTTTTTTGAAAGAAACTATTTACATGTCAATACCTGAAGGTTTTGTGAACAAAAGTGGGGGAAAGCTTTTGAAATTAAATAGAGCAATCTATGGATTAAAACAATCTTCTCTTGCGTGGTATGACAGAGTCAAAGATTTACTCTGTAACTTGGATTTCATAAATAGTCAGTATGAGCCTTGTTTGTTCACAAAAACAAAGGGTGAAATTAAAATTATTGTGGCCCTATATGTTGACGAATTTTTTAATTTTCTCTAATAATTCTCTTGAAACTGATAATTTAAAATGTGTTTTGGGTGCAGAATTTAAATTAAAAGATTTGGGACCTGTAAGACAATATTTAGGCATGAGAATAAATGTAGATAAATATAAGAATGCAATCACTTTAGATCAACAACAATATATTGAACAATTAGCTTCTATATTCAATATGTCAGATTGTAAAACATTTAAAACCCCAATTGAATGTAAATTAAATGTTAAGAAAGCTGATGAATGTGTACCTGATCTTCCGTATCAAAAGTTAATTGGATCATTGATGTATTTAGCTGTACTAACTAGGCCAGACATATCCTATTCTGTTAGTTATCTGAGCCAATTTAATAGTGGTTATAATCATACACATTGGCATTATGCTAAACGCATTTTAAAATATTTGTTATATACGAAAACCTATTGTTTAAGATTTTGTAAGGATGATACCAAGTTACAGGGTTTTGTAGATAGTGATTGGGCTAGTGACGCTTTAGACAGGAAGTCGTATACAGGCTTTTGCTTCACAATGTCTGGATTTGCTATTTCATGGCAAAGCAGGAAGCAGTAGACGGTATGCCTTTCCAGTACAGAGGCAGAATATACTGCTCTATCTGAGGCAGCTCGGGAAGCAGTGTATCTTAGAAATCTTCTTTATGAAATTATAGGTAGTTTTTATGAGATTGAGCTTTATTGTGACAATCAAAGTGCATTAAAATTGTCAATAAATAATCAAAGTCACAATAGATCGAAACATATTGACGTGAAATATCATTATGTAAGAGATGTTGTTAAGTGTAAATATATAAATATCCTATATCTATGTACTGAAGAAATGACAGCTGATATTCTCACTAAAGGTTTATGTCCTGTTAAACATTATGTTTCTGCGTAAATTGGGAATTGTACCAAAATAATTTTATTGGTTTATTTTGATAAGTGGGAGTGTTATAACAATGTATCAAAATAATAAAAGTACTTCTTATTTGTATTTTGCTACTAGTAACGCCATCTCATGTGCAATGTAGACACTATATTGTATTAAGCATATTTATGGTACTATGCCAGTTTTATATAAGATTTGTACGATTGTCTATGTATACTTTAAAAATAAAACCAGTCTGTTAGCGACATTCACGTGTTTAATTATAGGAACACATAGTGACCTGCGGCTCGGCGGCCTGGCACGCTAGCGCGGCCACGGTGTCGGTGTGTCCGGTGAGCGTGTGTATGTGGCCTTGTGTTAGCGTGTGCACAATAGATAACAAATGGAACACATAGTGACCTGCGGCTCGGCGGCCTGGCACGCGAGCGCGGCCACGGTGTCCGTGTGTCCGGTGAGCGTGTGTATGTGGCCTTGTGTTAGCGTGTGCACAATAGATAACAAATGGAACACATAGTGACCTGCGGCTCGGCGGCCTGGCACGCGAGCGCGGCCACGGTGTCCGTGTGTCCGGTGAGCGTGTGTATGTGGCCTTGTGTTAGCGTGTGCACAATAGATAACAAATGGAACACATAGTGACCTGCGGCTCGGCGGCCTGGCACGCGAGCGCGGCCACGGTGTCCGTGTGTCCGGTGAGCGTGTGTATGTGGCCTTGTGTTAGCGTGTGCACAATAGATAACAAATGGAACACATAGTGACCTGCGGCTCGGCGGCCTGGCACGCGAGCGCGGCCACGGTGTCCGTGTGTCCGGTGAGCGTGTGTATGTGGCCTTGTGTTAGCGTGTGCACAATAGATAACAATTGTAACACATAGTGACCTGCGGCTCGGCGGCCGGCACGCGAGCGCGGCCACGGTGTCCGTGTGTCCGGTGAGCGTGTGTATGTGGCCTTGTGTTAGCGTGTGCACAATAGATAACAATTGTAACACATAGTGACCTGCGGCTCGGCGGCCTGGCACGCGAGCGCGGCCACGGTGTCCGTGTGTCCGGTGAGCGTGTGTATGTGGCCTTGTGTTAGCGTGTGCACAATAGATAACAATTGTAACACATAGTGACCTGCGGCTCGGCGGCCGGCACGCGAGCGCGGCCACGGTGTCCGTGTGTCCGGTGAGCGTGTGTATGTGGCCTTGTGTTAGCGTGTGCACAATAGATAACAAATGGAACACATAGTGACCTGCGACTCGGCGGCCTGGCACGCGAGCGCGGCCACGGTGTCCGTGTGTCCGGTGAGCGTGTGTATGTGGCCTTGTGTTAGCGTGTGCACAATAGATAACAAATGGAACACATAGTGACCTGCGACTCGGCGGCCTGGCACGCGAGCGCGGCCACGGTGTCCGTGTGTCCGGTGAGCGTGTGTATGTGGCCTTGTGTTAGCGTGTGCACAATAGATAACAAATGGAACACATAGTGACCTGCGGCTCGGCGGCCTGGCACGCGAGCGCGGCCACGGTGTCCGTGTGTCCGGTGAGCGTGTGTATGTGGCCTTGTGTTAGCGTGTGCACAATAGATAACAAATGGAACACAGTGACCTGCGGCTTGGCGGCCTGGCACGCGAGCGCGGCCACGGTGTCCGTGTGTCCGGTGAGCGTGTGTATGTGGCCTTGTGTTAGCGTGTGCACAATATACAACAAATGGAACACATAGTGACCTGCGGCTCGGCGGCCTGGCACGCTAGCGCGGCCACGGTGTCGGTGTGTCCGGTGAGCGTGTGTATGTGGCCTTGTGTTAGCGTGTGCACAATAGATAACAATCGTAACACATAGTGACCTGCGGCTCGGCGGCCTGGCACGCGAGCGCGGCCACGGTGTCCGTGTGTCCGGTGAGCGTGTGTATGTGGCCTTGTGTTAGCGTGTGCACAATAGATAACAAATGGAACACATAGTGACCTGCGGCTCGGCGGCCTGGCACGCGAGCGCGGCCACGGTGTCCGTGTGTCCGGTGAGCGTGTGTATGTGGCCTTGTGTTAGCGTGTGCACAATAGATAACAAATGGAACACATAGTGACCTGCGGCTCGGCGGCCTGGCACGCGAGCGCGGCCACGGTGTCGGTGTGTCCGGTGAGCGTGTGTATGTGGCCTTGTGTTAGCGTGTGCACAATAGATAACAAATGGAACACATAGTGACCTGCGGCTTGGCGGCCTGGCACGCGAGCGCGGCCACGGTGTCCGTGTGTCCGGTGAGCGTGTGTATGTGGCCTTGTGTTAGCGTGTGCACAATATACAACAAATGGAACACATAGTGACCTGCGGCTCGGCGGCCTGGCACGCTAGCGCGGCCACGGTGTCGGTGTGTCCGGTGAGCGTGTGTATGTGGCCTTGTGTTAGCGTGTGCACAATAGATAACAATCGTAACACATAGTGACCTGCGGCTCGGCGGCCTGGCACGCGAGCGCGGCCACGGTGTCCGTGTGTCCGGTGAGCGTGTGTATGTGGCCTTGTGTTAGCGTGTGCACAATAGATAACAAATGGAACACATAGTGACCTGCGGCTCGGCGGCCTGGCACGCGAGCGCGGCCACGGTGTCCGTGTGTCCGGTGAGCGTGTGTATGTGGCCTTGTGTTAGCGTATGCACAATAGATAACAAATGGAACACATAGTGACCTGCGGCTCGGCGGCCTGGCACGCGAGCGCGGCCACGGTGTCGGTGTGTCCGGTGAGCGTGTGTATGTGGCCTTGTGTTAGCGTGTGCACAATAGATAACAAATGGAACACATAGTGACCTGCGGCTCGGCGGCCTGGCACGCGAGCGCGGCCACGGTGTCGGTGTGTCCGGTGAGCGTGTGTATGTGGCCTTGTGTTAGCGTGTGCACAATAGATAACAAATGGAACACATAGTGACCTGCGGCTCGGCGGCCTGGCACGCGAGCGCGGCCACGGTGTCCGTGTGTCCGGTGAGCGTGTGTATGTGGCCTTGTGTTAGCGTGTGCACAATAGATAACAAATGGAACACATAGTGACCTGCGGCTCGGCGGCCTGGCACGCGAGCGCGGCCACGGTGTCCGTGTGTCCGGTGAGCGTGTGTATGTGGCCTTGTGTTAGCGTGTGCACAATAGATAACAAATGGAACACATAGTGACCTGCGGCTCGGCGGCCTGGCACGCGAGCGCGGCCACGGTGTCGGTGTGTCCGGTGAGCGTGTGTATGTGGCCTTGTGTTAGCGTGTGCACAATAGATAACAAATGGAACACATAGTGACCTGCGGCTCGGCGGCCTGGCACGCGAGCGCGGCCACGGTGTCGGTGTGTCCGGTGAGCGTGTGTATGTGGCCTTGTGTTAGCGTGTGCACAATAGATAACAAATGGAACACATAGTGACCTGCGGCTCGGCGGCCTGGCACGCGAGCGCGGCCACGGTGTCCGTGTGTCCGGTGAGTGTGTGTATGTGGCCTTGTGTTAGCGTGTGCACAATAGATAACAAATGGAACACATAGTGACCTGCGGCTCGGCGGCCTGGCACGCGAGCGCGGCCACGGTGTCCGTGTGTCCGGTGAGCGTGTGTATGTGGCCTTGTGTTAGCGTGTGCACAATAGATAACAAATGGAACACATAGTGACCTGCGGCTCGGCGGCCTGGCACGCGAGCGCGGCCACGGTGTCGGTGTGTCCGGTGAGCGTGTGTATGTGGCCTTGTGTTAGCGTGTGCACAATAGATAACAAATGGAACACATAGTGACCTGCGGCTCGGCGGCCTGGCACGCGAGCGCGGCCACGGTGTCGGTGTGTCCGGTGAGCGTGTGTATGTGGCCTTGTGTTAGCGTGTGCACAATAGATAACAAATGGAACACATAGTGACCTGCGGCTCGGCGGCCTGGCACGCGAGCGCGGCCACGGTGTCCGTGTGTCCGGTGAGCGTGTGTATGTGGCCTTGTGTTAGCGTGTGCACAATAGATAACAAATGGAACACATAGTGACCTGCGGCTCGGCGGCCTGGCACGCGAGCGCGGCCACGGTGTCCGTGTGTCCGGTGAGCGTGTGTATGTTGGCCTTGGTGCGCACGTCCCACACGCGCGCGGTCGCGTCGCGCCCGGCCGTCACCAGCACGTCGATGGTGGGGTGCAGCGCCAGCGTGTACACGGCCGACAGGTGCCCGTGGTAGTGCCGGATCACCTGCATTTGTACATTTGTGATTAATGATGATTGATGTAGTATGCAATCCTACACAAGTCCACTGCTGAACATAGGCCTCCCTCAAGAAATGCCACAAAGCACGGTCCTGAGCCACCTGCATCTATCCACTTCCTGCATCTCTTACCAGGTCGTCAGTCTATCCACCACCTTATGGGTCCCACCTTAGGGGACCACCCTACACTTCGCTTACCGGTAAGAAGCTGCCACTCGAGAACCTTTTTTCCCCATCGGTTGTCGGTTGTTCGAGCTATATGACCGGCCCATTGCCACTTCAGCTAGCTAACTAATCCGTTGGGATATGACGGTTACTCGTTCTACTGTGTATATCTTCATTTCTAAGTTTATCTATCACGCAGAGGAACCCCAGACATAGCTTTCCATAGCTCCCTGAGCGATCTTAAGCTACCTCATACGGCCAGCAGTGAAGGACAACGTCTCACATCCATAAGTCATCACTGGCAATGCGCACTGATTGTTCACTCCTGTTTTCAAGTTTTAAGGTATAACTGACGAGAAGATGTGTCGTAATCTCCCGAACGCTGCCCAGCCGAGTTGAATCCGCCGATTGATATCTCGGTCAAAGTTGTACTTTTTTTTTATAGGATAACCGGTTCATTGCGGGTGACACGCCAGGCGTGCCATCGATTACTTTTGTGTGGCGTATGACACGCAAGTCGTGTCTTTTTAAAAATCGTTATAACTCGCTCAAATTGCTTTTTTGGAAAATTTATCCAGAACAAAACATTCATTATTTTGCGAGTAGTTCATGCATGCAGCTTCGTTTCTGGATATTTTGAAAATTTGAAATTTTAAGGGGTTGACAACCTTTTTTTAACGTGTACATGGTACTATTTTTACTTTGTGGGTTTTAAATCATGTTACGGAAAAATTGTCTAATAAGTAACAAATAATAGCACTCATTTCGATCGCTCACAAACTCAAGTTGTAACTAAATTTCTGGAAAACAAGTCTCCTGTTAAAAAAAAACAATGCGTTTGTCTTATTGTTTAATTTTGCTTAAAATGGTTGAACTGCCGTATTATTACTATCATATGGCCGAATAGACCTACGAAGTACCATGTGCTCTTCTGATATGGTATAAGGTTTATTTTTGCTTGAAACAGTTCGAAACCGTTCATGCATAAAAAAAGTTCGCTAATAAATAGTCTTTTGTCAATCCGCCGCCGTATAGCGCCGGCGTTTTTTTCCTTTTGAAAACACTTGTTTTGCTATTCTTACTAATTAGACGTTTTCAAATCGACTTTACTTTTTTACATTTGTATAACATTAAATAATATTTAGCATTTGTAAATATCAGTGAATGATATACCTTTTTTTTTCTTCAAATTAAGGTTCTTCATTGTTTGATATTTACAAATGTTACTATTAGGTGAAAATTTAATTTAATAAAAACCAAGGTTTCCAGGGTGATTTAGCTGTACCTACTTATATAAATGATTTTTTATAACAACAAAAAATAGTACAAAAGGTTATTCTCTTCATAAAAAAAGTCACTTACTCTCAATTTCAAAGAAAAATCGTAAATAAACACGTAGTTACCCACTAAAAACAAGTATCCTTCCATTTGTAACTTATGTTTGATGTCAAATAAACTTAATTAGGTCTAAACAAGTAAAAAAAGCATAAAAAGAACATTACTTTTACACATGGCGGATGGCACAATAGCCGTGTCATTGTCTGTGGCGCTCGACACGCCCGGCGTGTCATGAAATATTTGTTCGTCGCCACAGCTAAAAGTTGTCGAAAATTGGTGCCGCAACGAATCGGATAAGGGTGACAAACGAGCACACAGTCCACCTGATGGTAAGTAGTTGCTGTGGCCTATAGACATCTACATCTATCCTCGATTACGAATTAAAATGAAGATGCGTTGCCACCAGTTAGGACTAAGATGGAATGCCTCGTTTCCAGTAAAAAGGGTTTCCGGTTCTCTACACTCACCATACGAAACACAGCAGCATTAAGCTGCTATTTTACGCCGGTATTCTGTGAGAGCGTGGTCTTTCCCCGGTCGAGCCGACCCATTCGTGCTACAGTTATATTACTAATGTAGCTGCAGCATGGCTCTACCACGTAATCTTACCTAGTCGGACCATTTGTCCCTGGCAAAAATACTCGTCAACAACTTGAGCTTAGTACTCCCAATAACTACCGGCATAGATGTGATATAAACGTTGAAAAGATCTTTGTTTTGTCTATGTTCATCTTAAGACCTATCCGTTGGGATGCACTATAGAGAGCATTGTGCTTAGGTCCTCCAGCGATTATGCCATAAGGACTATATCGTCGGCAAATCGAAGGTGAGTGATGTACTAGCCATTGATGTTAATACCGTAACATTTTCAGTTCAGTAGCTTGAAAACATCTTCCAATGCAGCGGTGAAGAGTTTCGAAGATATAACATCATCCTGTCTTCCACCTTTCCGCAGTTGGATAGGTTTCGTACTCTGGTTCAGTACTCGGATAGTTGGATAGTTATCGTAGCCCTACTGTAAAAACACTTCAGCACTTCAATATACCGACAGTCAACTTGGGACTGCAACACCGAGCAAGAACCAAGGGCTTTCCCATAGTCCACATACGCAAGACAAATAAGGCAGATTGTACTCTTCGGTCTTCTGTATAATTTGCCGAAGGGTATGTACGAGGTCTATGGTGCTAGTCTTTTCAGAAACCGGCTTAATCGGGAGGCTGGAAGTCGGTAGAGTCTGCGCGCGAGGCGATTCGTAATGACTCTCGAAAACAGCACATAGACGTGGCTGAGAAGGGACATCGGCCTATAGTTCTTCAAGAGAGCGTTGTCGACTTTATTGAAGAACAAGACTACCGCACTTCTGCTCCACGCCTCCGGAGTAGTGTAACCACGGAGGATGGAATTAAAGAGCTTCTGAAGCACCGGCTTTCAGAAGCTGCTGAATTCCATTCTCGCTCGTGGCCTTGCCGTTTTTAAGGTGCTGGAGAGCCGTTCTAATCTCGCTCCTACTGACGTCTGGGATATCATCGGAATAGTGTCGGGTAAAACTTGCTCTTGGATCGTTACTCACACTTGCGTATGGCTTGGCCCATAGGACCTCTCAGTCTCACTCAGATGCCCAGGAAACGATTCTACCACATCCGATATTCAGCTTAGAGATTGGCTCTTTCTGGCAGACAGATCTCTGGCAAAGACTTTGGAGCCCTGGTTCCGTTCGATCGCTTCTTCAATACGAGCTGTATTGAAGTCGCGTAAGTCCCGCCGCATGTATTTAGAGATCAGTATGTTCCGTTGCCTATATGCTGTGATATCTGCTGAAGCAGCTTCAATTCCCGTCTAACAGCCCTGACATTAAAAGTGTGATAGGAGTTTTTGTGTTCTTTTACGACGGGTCTTGCAGAACTTAGCTCCGACTGCATGGACAGTTTCCACGAGCTTGTCATTCATATCGTCCACTAAACTGCAGTCTTCTAGGGACTAAAAACGATTTTGTTATTAGAGCTGAAAGTTTTCGGAGCTCTTTGGAGCACGAGGGGGACGGAGCGTTGACTTCATAAGACGTGACCTCTCCAATTTTGGGTTCAGTGTGCCTATCACCATGCGGTGATCGCTCTTGGATCTGCCAGTCTACACCCTCGCGATCACTGAAACATCACTGAAGAGTTGCCGTCTAGTCATAATGAAGTCAATCTCTTTTTTTATGGAACACTTCTGGAAGAAACAGTACATCATAAAGAGTCCCTCTTTCTCCATGAAATCGGTCAGCTGCTGACCCTTTGGCTTCCGCTGCCCTATCCCGAATTTCCTTACTTTCAGCTCACCGTTCCCTCTTGTGCCTAGTTTTGCGTTGAAGCCTCTCATTAACACCGTATTTATGCTAAAAATTATTTAAAAATAACTTTTTGAGAACCTGATTTAACATTGATCACCAAGTTATCGGTGATCAATGTTAAAAATGGAATATGCATTTGATTGTTTATCTTGTTTGATTGCATAAAAATACAAATGCATAGGAGTTTTTTTTAAGACATAGCAAAGTCTTTTGACACTGTCTCTGTTCCAAATTTACTAACTAACCTCGAAAATATGGGAGTTCGGGGGGGTGTCGCTTGAATTATTAACAGATAATTTATCGAATAGGAGTCAGGCTGTAAAAATCAATGATTTAATTTAATTAGCGATATATCAATGTACCAATATACTTCGGTGTTTCACAGGGCCCTGTGTTGGTCCCAACACTATTTCTTATTTACATAAATTACGTATTCAATCAAAACTTTATAAATGCGGAAACTGTAGCTGTTGCTGATGACACAACTGTTATATTTCACGGTACCTCATGGAACAATATAAAAAGTGTGAATGAAAAAGGTTTGGTTTCTATTATTCAGTGGCTTAATAGAAATGTCTTAAATTTAAATCCATATAAAACAAAATATATTGTCTGAACCGATGGTAAAAATTCATTTGGAGTAAAACTTTGTGTTTGGGCTCCAAATGAAGATAAGTATAAGTCAATGTTGAAGTAGGGTTCAAAACAAGTTTGCTAGATTTTTATATCTCAAATTATATATACGCGAGAACCAACCTATTATCCGCCCACTACGTACGCTCAATGCGGTGGCTGAGCGGATTGATTTATTCGGATGTTCTCTGAACGAGTTCACAAAGGCTACCTTGTTATTTCTGTTTTAGTTTATAGGCTTATGATATCTAACAACTAAAGTCTGACTTATCTATCGTATTAGGGCAATCCTGTAATGATAGTAGTAAGTGGATATAATAAATAAATAAAAAAATAATAATAAAGATCAACCGCCGCAAAACAGTTTTACCTTAAGAGCACATTCAAGCATTCTAGAAACTTCAAGTTGTAATTACGAAATAAATTCTGTTACCTTAATAAAATATCTTGATAGATAGATGGCGTGCATTCGTTCAAGTAACATTGGCTCTGTAAAATTATTTGCTTAAAAATAGTATTTATGAGTTATTTTATCTAAAAGTTATTACAATCAGTGCATTTTAATACAATTGAGCTGTGAAAGTGTTTTCAAAAAATATTTAATCGAATAATTGTATTTTGTTTTGGAACAAGACTATAATCGAAGTTGTAAGTATTAGTTCTGGACTGTTAAATTCAAGTGAACTTCAAAATCTGATCGAGGAAGATAAAGTCACCGTTGTCATTTAAGTTGCATGCGTGGAGGAAGAGATGGCACCACTAGTACCAAATAAAATTCAATGCAATGGTTGTTCGCAAGAAATAACCGACAAGCAATATTTAAAATGTCATGTTTGTTGTAAATATTATGATCTTTTTTGCACAAACGTGTCAGAAAAGCGGTTTTATATTATGTCAGCAGATAATAAAAAAAACTGGAAATGTCAGGAATGTAGACGCAATGATGAATGTTTAGGGGAACGATGACCAACCTGCTTACCGCAATAAATGCGTGCAATCAGCGACTTGACTGCCTGGAGACACGAATGGAGGTGGTGGAGAAAAATTAGCAGATAAAAACGTCCAATTATATATCATTTTTCGAGAAAACAATTATGGATCTCAAAATTGAGCTTAATGACCGTGACTAGGAAGTCTTAAGCAATGATATCGAGGTCTCGGGAATACCCGAAGACAAAAATGAACGTTCTACACATATTGTTTTGGCAGTAGCGACTAAATTATGTGTAGCGCTAGAAGATCGCGATATAGTAAGTGCAGAGCGTGCAGGCCTTTTGCGGCGTGAGCAGAATGAGACATCTAGGCCGCGTCCCATCGTAGTGCGGCTGGCACGCCGTGTTCATCGCGATAGTCTGCTAGCAGCGGCGCGAGTCCGTCGAGGCTGCACTACAGTTGGTCTGGGACTTAATTCCGTCGACTGTCCCTTCTATGTAAATAAAAAGGCTAACCAGACATAATCGTCAACTATTTTATAAAGTACGTACAGAAGCGAAACGCAATAATTGGAAGTATGTCTGGACACGGCAAGGTAAAGTTTTTGCTAGAAGAGAAAACGGTGAGCCCCATCATCGAGTGCACTTTGAAAGCGATTTAATTAAAGTTTTTTCCACCCACTTTTATTGTAAATCTTTATTTAATCGTTGTTATTCTCTCACGTTGCATTGTATTCTCCCCATAGTTCAGTGCGGGTGACACGCCAGGCGTGCCATCGATTATTCATTATTTTGCGAGTAGTTCATGCATGCAGCTTCGTTTCTGGATATTTTGAAAATTTGAAATTTTTAGGGGTTGACAACCTTTTTTTAACGTGTACATACATGGTACTATTTTTACTTTTTGGGTTTTAAATCATGTTATGGAAAAATTGTCTAATAAGCAACAAATAATAGCACTCATTGCGATCGCTCACAAACTCAAGTTGAAAATAAATTTCTGAAAAACAAGTCTCCTGTTAAAAAAAAACAATGCGTTTGTCTTATTGTTTAATTTTGCTTAAAATGGTTTAACTGCCGTCTTATTACTATCATATGGCCGAATAGACCTACGAAGTACCATGTGCTCTTGTGATATGGTATTAGGTTTATTTTTGCTTGAAACAGTTCGAAACCGTTCATGCATAAAAAAAGTTCGCTAATAAATAATCTTTTGTCAATCCGCCGCCGTATAGCGCCGGCGTTTTTTTCCTTTTGAAAACACTTGTTTTGCTATTCGTACTAATTAGACGTTTACAGATGGACTTTACTTTTACATTTGTATAACATTAAATAATATTTAACATTTGTAAATATCAATGACATTTTTTTTCAAATTAAGGTTCTTCATTGTTACCATTTACAAATGTTATTATTAGGTGAAAATTTAATTTAATAAAAACCAAGGTTTCCAGTGTGATTTAGCTGTATCTACTTATATAAATGACTTTTTATAACAACAAAAAATAGTACAAAAGGTTTGTAATCTCTTCATAAGAGTGTCACTTACTCTCAATTTCAAAGAAAACGCGTATAAAAACACGTAGTTACCCACTAAAAACAAGTATCGTTCCATTTGTAACTTATGTTTGATGTCAAATAAACTTAATTAGGTTTTCTAGTTTTACTAATTTAGGTTTTTAGGTAAGATTAGTTAACGAATCTATTAGAACGAGCGTTTTTCCCGATGTAAATGGAAAGTAGCGTCTGTGAAACCGATTCCAAAGAAACCAAACCCAAGTAACCATGGGGAGCTTCGTCCAATTAGTATTCTACCATTCATGTCCGAGATCTTAGAAAGATTTTTCTGTGCACAGATGACAAAATACCTAGAAGAAAATAAAATCCTACCTGAAAAACAATCCGGCTTCAGAAGGTCTCGTAGTACTACTACGGCATTGTTGGATGTCGTGGACGAAGTTTTAACAGCACGGGACAGTGGGCAAGGTACTTTATTGGTCTTGCTTGATTTTTCCCGTGCATTTGATACGATAAACATAACTCTTCTTCTCTCTAAATTAGCCTACTATGGTTTCGACATTTGCATCCACTATAAAGTGGTTTACAAGTTAGCTTTCCAATCGCCTGCAGTACGTTAAAATATCCGGTGATAACGGCTCTGATATGGTATCGTCAACAATGCCTGTTGTTAGAGGTGTACCACACGGTTCTATTTTAGGGCCACTACTTTTTATAAGGGTGGATTGAAAAGTACTCGGCCTAACCAAGAAAATAAACAAATACTAAATCAGTTATATTTTTATTTTTCTACATTATCACCATCAAGTTCAATACACTTTTGCCACCTTTCCTTCCTTTTCCAAGCATTTAGACCGTTGAAAAAAAATTATTCTTCCTTAGAGTCAAAATATGCGTCTACAGCTGCTTTGACCTCGTCGTTTGTCGAAAATCTTTGACCTCCCAAGTGCTTTTTTAGGTTAGGGAACAGAAAGAAGTCTGATGGTGCCAGATCAGGTGAATACGGCGGATGCGGTAACAGTTCAAAGCCACAGTTGTGAATTTCAGCCATTGACTGTACTGATGTGTGAACACGGGCGTTATCTTGATGAAACAGGACTTTTCTTCTGAGCATTCCTCGACGTTTTTCTTTTATTTCCTCTCGTAAACGACGTAGTAAGGTGCAGTAGTAATCAGAGTTTATATTCTGACCCCTTTCAAGATAATCAATCATAATCACACCTTTCGAGTCCCAGAATACTGAAGCCATCACCTTATTTGCCGACAAAATCGACTTAGCCGTTTTAGGGGGTGGTGAACCAGGTCTTCTCCACTGTTTTGATTGTAGTTTTGTTTCCGGTGTACAGTAATGAACCCATGTTTCGTCCATAGTAACAAAACAATTCAAAAAATCATCTGCATCGGCTTCAAATAACTCCAAACAGTCGCGTGAAATAGTCAATCGCGTCCTTTTTTGTTCAACTGAAAGCAGTCGCGGAACCCACCTCGCAGACACCTGGTGGAAACCCAACTCGTTGACAATGATGTTTTGAGTTCGTTCATAAGAGATGCCTATAATCTCGGCTATCTCTCTAATTTTTAATCTGCGGTCTCCCATTATTAAATCAAGTACTTTTTTAATATTTTCGTCAGTAGTTGACGTCGAAGGCCTTCCAGAGCGGGGTTCATCTTTCACACTCTCTCTACCACGCTTAAATTCTGCTATCCATTTTTTGACGTATGAATATGACAGAGCACAATCGCCTAATGTTACTGACCATGTCATCATGGATGGCTTTTGATAATAGCCCCTTCTTATGGAGGTATTTAATGACGGCACGCTGCTCGATTTGCTCCATTCGCGGAAATTATGTCCGATTACTTTGTTAATAAATTTATAAAATCACAACTAATTATCGCACACGTTTCGAACTTCACACAATGAACTAGTCTGAACTGAACTAAATAATGTGCGTAGATTTGATTTTTAGAATTGAATGGATCTGTGTTAGGCCGAGTACTTTTCAATCCACCCTCGTATTATACATATCAGATATCGTCACTACAATCAAGTTTAGTAAGTATCACTTATACGCTGACGACCTCCAATTATTTATATCGTTTAAACCTTGCGATACAGAGTTGGCAATTGGTAAAATTCAAGCTGATTTGAAATGTATTTCAGAATGGTGCAGTGACAACAGTTTGGTAATTAACCCTTCTAAATCAAAGTACATGTTGCTCGGAACACGTAAACAAATTGACAACATCCTAGCTTGGAATCCCCAAATTTCTATTGACAGTTGTCCCATTGATCGCGTATCGGAAGCTCGGAACCTGGGATTGATTATGGATGACAGGTTGCGCTTTGAGGAACATGTTATAGAGACAATGCGTAACTGTTTCTATAGACTTACTCTTATACAAAATTCGAGAGTACTTGACTGTGGATATGCGCATTAAGTTGTGTGAAACTCTCATCTTGTCAAAGTTGTCGTATGGTGACGCAGTTTTTGGTGAATGCTTAATGGCAAGAACTAAAAAACTGTTACAACGAATACAAAACGCTTGCGCACGTTTCTGTTTTTCAATACCACCTCGATCTCATGTCACTCCATTCCTAAACCGACGCGACTTGATGAACATGTCCACCAGACGGAAGCTTCACCTTACACTCACGGAAGCCTCCCTGCTCTTTGGAGTGGTTAAAACGGGGAAACATTATACGACTTATACAAGCTCAATTTCTCACAGCGTTGCGTTAGAGCAGCACCGCGACTTAATTACACACCGTATAACACTGCTGCTTTCCGTGGTAGTTTTCGTTTTTCCGCTACTAAGTGCTGGAATGATATCCCCCCCCCCCCCCCCCCCGATAAGAAACTCGAAAACCATAAATTCATTCAAGTTAAAATTTAAAATGTTTTTGCTCTCCTTACTTAGTTGTCGCTCATCATTTTCTATCCCTGTCTCCACATCCCTCTCGCACACGCACACACGCACGCGCACACGCGCACACACACACACACACACACACACACACACACACACACGCACGCACGCACACACACACGTACCTTTGTTTGTTTTTATTATGATTTTTTATAACCTTGTTGTTTTCGTTTTTTGTTTTTACTATCATTATTTCATAGTTTTAAGATCTGTTACTTGGTTTTTAAAATATTTTATGCTATTAGTGCACCAAAAAGGTTTCCAACCTTTTTGGTGCACTAATAGCATAAAATATTTTTTTCTCTTTGTAACTAAATTACTGTATTTATTGTCTTTTATGTGTTTTTTACGTTTGTGTACCAAATAAATATTTTTCTTTCTTTCTTTCTGATATTTTAATCCATGCAAAATTAATTAGGAAACCACATCCATATTACCAACCTTACCACATGAATATAAAAAAAACCTATCACAATTTTAATAAAAATTAGGCATTTTGAAGACTAAGGGTCGATATAGGTATGTGGGGAAATAGTATGGATTGGAAACTTGCATTTCTTGCGCACTAAAAGTACATAAGGGCAATCTACGGATTACAACCTGATGACACTGGCAACATTTGATTTGAAATTTGTAACTTTGTGCAATGATATAGACAATTATTTAAAATAAAAACCTTTGAGGTACAGTCTATTCGTTCACGTAGCACAAGCTAGTACTTAAGGATATACCTAAATCACAAAAATGTGGCAAAAGCAGTCTTACTATGTGTCCGTAGCTAAAAATAATAATAAGGGCAGTTTATTTTGCTTTATGTCAGTCCGACGTAATATGGTATAATTGGATGGGGGCTGCTTTTAAAACTAACCGGATTAACGTTGAGAGAGATCATCGAGCAATCATAAAATTGATTACTTTTATAAATTTTATATATCTAACTTCAGATCTATGTAAAGAATACTTCTTGTTTTTTTTTTTATATATATGAGGGAGCAAACAAGCACGCGGCTCATCTGATGGTAAGTGACTACCGCCACTCATGAACAACTGTAACACCAGGGGAATTGCAAAAGCGTTGCCGGCCTTTTAAAAAAGAGTTTCTCGTGCTTACTGTAAATCAATTGTATATTAAAACCATAGTCTTAAAACAACACACCAAACCTTTAGAATATCTAATAAAAGAAGGTCTGTTGTTGTATATAAAATTCCTCTCTGTAGAACAAGTTTTGCGCAGATTTTTTTTTTCGTATTTAGTACCTAATCTATATCCAAATGCAACAAATTCGCTTGTATAAATATATAGATAAATATTAAGCTTAACTTTCCATTGACGTTCGTCAAGTTGGGGGTTGATATTTTTATACAGAAAGGTTACATTATTATAAGCACACATGCAAAGTTTTAACATTCGCGGACGCTTACTTTTTGAGAAAAAAATTATTGAAAACCAATTATTTTTGCAATATTTATGCCAATCCCCATTGAGGTCCGTTAATTTTATTTTAGCAAAAAGTACAGTCTCAGTATATGTATATACAGAATGGGGTCCCACATATATGCAATAAATGAAACCACAAGTAATACTAGTCCATAGAAGTGTAGAAAAATTAAATATTAAATTAAAACCGGTAAAATAAAATGTGAAATTTTCAAACAAAATAAATATTAAAATAAATTCAGTAAAAGTACACTCTGTTTAGACAACGTACCTTGACCCCTTGCAAGAGTGACAACGTTGCACGCGGGTGGCATGGCGGTTGGCGGCAGGAAGCGTTATTGTCGGCACGGCCTATGGTTCGTTGGACAATGTGCGACGAATTAAAAACTTACTCACTAAACTGTTTAGGTACTTTACCGCCACTTTTTTATTTCGCGAAAATAGAACTGAACGAAATAAATATTATTGCATATTAGTAGCAAAATTTAATGAAACCCTAAATTTTAAAATGTCTGCAGGATCCAGAGCCAGGGCTTTTAATTTGTTAAAGGCGGCAACAATACGATTGCGCAGTTCATCTTCGGTTTCGGAGATCTTTGAGTACACTTCATTTTTAATAAAGCCCCATAAAAAGAAGTCTAGAGGAGTGAGGTCGGGCGACCGAGCTGGCCACCTGCGAGGGCCATAGCGCCCTATCCATTGTTCGCCGAACCGAGGAGCTCCATCTAACTGGAACCATACCCTCTGGTAAGCTGCCACAGACAATCCTTCTAAATATTCTGTTATTGGGCCGTTAAGAATATTAAGAAACTTCTAATACTTTCCGTCAATAAAAATAGGGCCGATTATTTGATCTCCGTGAATGCCTGCCCAAACATTAATGGAAAATCGGTATTGATGAGCTGATTCCCTAAATAAATGGGGATTCGTATGGCTCCAGTAACGCATGGATTGTCGGTTCCATATGCCGTTTCGAGTAAACGTGCTTTCATTTATCCGAAACAGATTTGTTAGGAAACGTTGGTCTTGAGACATTTTTTCCAGTACCCAGTGAGAGTAAGACTCTCTAATCGGCTTATCACGGGGCAGCAGCGCCTGCAACTTAACATATTTATAAGGACGTAGTTTGTTCCTTTTCAGCACTCGGTGTATTGTTTTATGCCTCTACTGTTTTATCACTCTAAACACACGCCCAGCTTGTCTAAGGCTGCAGGTTGGATTCCGATCGAAATGGTCTAAGACTCGTTGTTCGAACAAGGGTGGAAAGTGATGCGGAGCAACTTCTTTAAGAGTGTTGGACACTATGCGCTGATTTTCCCTGATTCTTTGGACAGCACCTAGGATTGCCCGGACACTAGTAGGGCAGACGCGAGTTGCGCCGTATCTCTCACTATATGTACGCAGAGTTAACGCTGAATTTTGGCGGCATTCGCCATACAACAAAACCATGGCATGTTGTCTTGACATTTTCCGCCGCCAAAACGTATACACAAAAGTCAAGTAGTGTCAATATCACAGTGAAAAAATAATAAAATAAACGTACTTAAAACACTATTTACACACACAAAGTCAATTAACTAATAAGTGTCTATTTCACCGTAAAAGAATTGTTTGACTTATTGTATTTATCTTACGATAATATGATAATTATCCTACGATAAATAATTAGGATGCGCGTAAGCAGCGAAACGCACCTGTATTCTGGAAAAATTGCGCGTGAACTGGAAGCCAAACTTCCAAATTCTAAAATGGCGAAAATAATAAAAGTAATAAATAGGGCGGCCACAAGGTGCTATTATCGTTTATCGATACTTTTCTTTTTACACTTACTTACCTACTACATTTAAATACAAGTAATTTTGATTTTTGATTTGATAACAATCGACAAGTTATCGATTGTTAAAAAAATGTTTATTTTTGTTCAATTGAACTTACGAAACTACCGATTTGTGACTTCCTGGGAAACGGGAAAGTATGTATGACTTTTTTAATTGGTTGTTTTTATGGGTTTTTTATCATGTTAAAATAATGTATTATCTCTAAATCTACAACAACACACTTAAACAAAAAAGCTTTAAAGTTTAGCTTTGAATACTTAGGTCGTAGTGTTTTTAGAATTATCATAACAACACGATAATTCTAAAAAAAAACCATACCCTAAGTGTTTAAAGCTAAACGTTTTTTTTTTGTTTATCGATTATTACTACCTTTGAAAGAAGCTAATCGTCGATAACAGGTGTCCTACTCTACGACACAGGCGCATGTTTACGGACGCCGCCAAAAGACACCGCTGTCGATACGTCGCAATAGTTTGCACTGCGTGGCAACGTCGCTTTTTAATGTTCAAGGATTCAAGTTCATTGAATCATTGACTCAGTGACTCAATTCTATAGAGTTCAAATTTGCTTAAAATTAAAACTCTACTTTTTGACCTAATTACTGGACCGATTACGTTCATTTTTTGTATATCGTCAGCAAAGGCGATAACAAGTATGTGGTTTCATTTATTGCATATATGTGGGACCCCATTCTGTATATATTAGATAAATATTAACTAATTGTTTACTGTAATCATAACATTTTGAAAACTGAAAACTTTATTTATTCATGTGACTATTTTGGTTATACTATGTACAAACAGGTAGTTAATTACTGCATCTGTTACAATGAAGCAAAATCAGTGTTAGATTGTTGAAAACAACGTTAGCTGTTTATAAAACAAAGAACTAGTCCTTTCAGCCGCTCGCAGTCGACTAGAGATTACGGAGAATTGAACGTAACTTAGTACGCAATGAATTAGGGCCGCAGAACACGTTTAGTAGTGTACATAGAAAATTTGTGCACATGCTAAAATCACATCACTGACCTTATTGTATTCCAAGTCCCAACATTTAACTTGTCTGTCCTCCCCACAACTAAACAAGTAAGGATGTCTTGGTGATACTTCTAAGCCTGAAAAAATAAAAAGTAAAAGTTAGATATTTAAATCCAGTTGAAGCAATGAATTTTTTTTGGTTTTTCCAATAAAAATGTCTTTCTTATATGGATACCATATAAGAATGACATTTTATCCCATAGTTGCTAGGTGGGAACTTCCCACCTAGCAACTATGGGATAAAATGTCATTCCCACTGGGAAGCACTGAAAACGTCATAAATATAATATAATTAATTAAATTTTATATATAATTTGTATTCCAAATTGTTCAAACGCAAGCAACTGACATAGATAATAATGATTATATAATATGAATTTGTGTCTATTATATTACACAATTTGTAAGTGGAAATTATTTTATTCTTATTAGTTCTTCGAAGTCGGCTTTTAAATTTTATTAAGTTTCATTTTTAAAGATTAATTTCACAAAAATTATTTCTCCTTCAACATTTTCAAACTTTATCGCATTCCATTAATTATTATAGATACATAATATTAATTTGATATAATATATAAAGTAAACTGGCTACTAATGATTAATATTTCCAGTGCACATTGAAAGTAAGTCTGTGTAACATAGTGGAAGTATTGAAATAGGGTAATATTAAACATATACAAGTCACGGCACGTAAGTTAAGCGCTGAGCAAAACGTGGAGGGGATAGTTGCGCATGGGTACTGTCGCGCACAAATTGAATTGCACGAATGCGACTGGAGAGCCAATCAGCGCGTGCAAACGATATTAGCATGGCATTGGATTTGGCATCCACGACTTTTTCTGCCACCAGGACGGCGCCATTTCAACATGAGGTTTAATATTTGACAGATTTCATAGCGGGGAAGTTAATTGGTTCGAAAAATGCAAAGGTTAAAGTTTATTAATATAAAATGTACTATTAGTTATATTTTATATTAATTAGATTAAAAATAAATAAACCAAACCACAGATATACATAAAAGTCGAAAAATAAAAAAAGAGTAAAAATGTACAAAAAATTAAAAAGCTAACCACTGAGGCATTGTTTTGTGTATAATACTCTAGAAACCGATAAGTTTTATTTACAACTAACCTATAAATTAAATGACATTGTATAACTAAAAACTTCACCTCAGTGACAACTAGTGACATCTGGTGAGCGAAAGATTAACTAGCCCGCATTGCATTAAGACATTTAAAAAAGATTTTTACTTAAGTTTAAGAAGTACCAAAATAGTAATATTTCTGTTTATTACAACATTACCTCTGACTGTGCTGACATGTCCAGTGAGTGATACTTTTAATTTTCCAGTTGCTAGGTCCCAAATTTTAATAACTCTGTCAGCCGCACCTGAGACATTTTAATGAATTACCATTTGTTTTCAATACAGCTACAAAAATATTGTATAATTTTATAGAAATGATAAACAAATGGGGTAACAGATTCCCTATGTCATCACCCTAAACTTGCCGTATGTCGGTGTGGGAAGTAAAAGGTCGTAAAAGGCGACCATGGAAAATGATAGAGAATTCTTATGGCTTCCAATAGCATATATATATAACATATAATATGGCAGCATTGTCTAAGTTGCAAGGCTTCTGGCACTGTGATCGTCAATCTCTTTGCCAAGAGTGATAATTTAAGCACATCCTTTCTACAATGCAAGAGGGTCATGTCAAGTAAGTATTATACGTGGTAGAGCCATGCTGCAGCTATATTAGTAGTATAGTTGTAGCATGAATGGGTCGGCTCGACCGGGGAAGGACCGCACTCTCACAGAATACCAGCGTAAATAGCAGCTTAAGGGGCTACTCCATGCGAACGACCTTGAGCATTTGACCGCTTGCTACAATATTAATATATTGTAGCGAGCGGCTCGCCGGAAGAAATATGTAAGACGCCACCTATTGTACGAAAGTAGTATTATTTTTTCAACATCAATAAACTATTTTATGGAAATACACATAGCGTACAAAGATAAATGTATTTTAATTTTTTTATTCTGTATATATTAGTTGCATTATATTAGAATTATGTATTTTCATATATTATCTAATTATGAAATTTTATAATTAATTATATATTAAAACTGAAGCATTGAAAATTGTGAGTTTAAAAGATACCTATTCACTATAGGTAAATAAATAGATAGCTCGGCTTTTGTACAAATATTTGGTGCAATAAAAAATAAATAAATAAATAGGATGTTTCGCATATGTGTTTTTGATTATTGTTAATTTTTACGTGTCACGTATTGAAAAGTTACCTACTAATTTTTGAACTTATGCTGGCAGATATTATCCTCACCCCAATGATTGATGAGGATGAAAATCAATTTTATTTCTACATACGTAATTATATTTATTTATACATAAGGGTAACTTTAATAAAGGTAATACAAAAATCAACAAGAAGTATAAGGGTTCAATCTTTCAATTTCAGTTGTAAAAAAACGTTACCCCCACACTAGGATTTTCTCCTGTGTCGTGGAGGCAGTTTACAAACATAAATTGCACAAAGACAAACATCCAGACCCGGAACAATTATTTGTAGGCCATACAAATACTTGTTCCATGCGGGATTCGAACCCGCGGCCCCCAGCGCAACAACTGATTGCTAAGCCACTGCGCCACCATGAAGCTAATACAAAGACTAACTTTGTATTTGCTTCATGGTCGCCGGGTTATAGCTAAAGTGACCATACGTCCCGTTTTGAACGGGACTGTCCCTTTTCTCGGTCTCCTGTCCCATTGTCCCCAAACAAAGCTCCGGGACACAAAATTGTCATGTAACTAGTTGGATGGAAGTATTCAAAGTCAACAATCTTCAACATAATTTTTTTTAATCGAATATATTTTATGTCTACCTGGTACGAATGCTCCGGTAGAAAGAGTATTTTTTTATTTTGCATAAATTGTGGACGTCTGAAAGAAACACTTACGGTTCCAGAGTTCTAAAGGCGATGTTGTTAACAAAGATAACAATAAAAAACTTGAGCAGAATTTTATTCTTATTTAAAATCATCACCAACTTTATTAAAGCAAATTTAATCCACTGACAAATGTAATTAATAATTAAAAAAAATATGTTGCATTTAATAATTACCGTCTATACCGAATATAATTTTATAGTGAACACTAATTGTATAAAGTTATAGTTTTTAGAGTATAAATAAACCCATGTCCTGTTATGAGTTGAAAAATAAATGGTCAGTTTAGTCTTTTTAGTTAAATTTAGTTTTAAAAATTTTTAGTTTATAGTAAAAAGTAGGTATATTAGTACTTTTTACCGAATTATAAGTATAGAACACCTTATGTACTCAATTATTTTTTGAAAAAGAAGAAAAAACAAGCAATAAATAATATACTATATTTTAGCAAAAAACTATAACTTAGTAATACTAATTATAACTTAGAACATAAATGAAAAACTCATAACTGACTTTTTGGCCCGACCCAGTATTCGAACCCGGGACCTCATGATCAGCAGTCGCACTACTACAACCACTAGACCAACGAGGCAGTACTATACCTGATAAGATATTGTGGTTGGGTGATAATATTGAATTAGCCTTTTATAGTGTAAATTATAATATTTGTCGAAATTTTAATTATGGATTCGAACCTTACATGCTAATGGTGCTTCATTTTTTTATTTGCATTTACTTCAAAGAAAATACACGCAAAAAGCTTCATCGCGCAGTAAAAAACACAACAAATATATGTATAACTAATACGAAAAATTATACCCAAAACAAACAAATAATACTACCTATAAATAACCTAATAAGTAATATTATTTATCGACTGATATTACGTGAGTGTATGCGGCGCTGGTCGACGCTCTATCGACACAGGCTTCGCGTCGAAGAGCTCAGGGCTCAATGACTCCAGCAAGCCCGTGAGCAGTGAATATGCCCAGATTTTAAAATAATTTCTTAATAAAATCAAATTTTGGTCTTTTGAAAAAAAATTTACTATAGAAATGTTCATTAATAAATTGCCTATCCATTGGTGTAAATCGCAAAATAAAATAATACTTACTTTACGAGGAGATGCATGTTATCAATAATAATTTCACATTTATGTGGTTTCGTTGTAAGGAGATTATATTAATATTTATTCCTTTAAAAAAAAATTGGATATAGCTTTTATGGAATCAAGATTATGTAGAAATATAATGTGTTTTTTATTTGTTGATATATCTTTTAAATAAAAAGTAGATAGCTTCTAAAAACCGCCCAAATAACGACTAGCGCGACATTTTGCTCAACCTGCGCCTTAACACTGATTCGTATGATGAGTGTACAGAATCCGAGACCCTTTTTACTGTAAAAGAGGAATTCCATCTTAGTCCTCACGGGTGACAACACATCTGCATTTTGATTCGCAAACGAGGATAAATGTAAATGTCTATGGGCCACAACACTTACCATCAGGTGGACTGTGTGCTCATTTGTCACCCTAACCTATAAAAAAAAGTTGTTGACTTTAAGGGCCCAATAAAGATAACAAGAATAAAAAAATATACACAGTTATAAAAGTTTTGAAACATTAGTTTTGTATATTTGGTTAATTCTAAAATCTTCAAATAATTCTCACCTGTGGCAAACCATTCATTCCCGGGCTCCACCGCCACAGATCTCACCCAACCCAAATGTCCAGATATAACTCGAAACAGTTTCCATGGAGCATGCCATTTGGGACGAGGTGCTGCTGGAGGTCTACGAGGTGCAACTGCAGTGGTCCCAGCAGCGGTAGGGCCTTGTGCTCCATAGGTGGTTGGGGGTGCCATTGTTCCTGGATTGTATGGCAACACTGCTCCATCTGAGCCTAGTGCAGCTGATTCTGCCATTTCTATGGAAAAAAGAAAATACATTTATATGTTAATAATAATAATAGCCTTTATTTCAGACAGTATTTCATTTACAGTATCTATCTGGATTATTCTATATCTGACACTGGATTATATATTATATATTTTTACACTCTCAACGCTTAACTATTGTACATCGACAACCCTGTCTGTATGCCACTTATTGGCAAAGGCCTCCTCCAACCTTTTCCATTCCTCTCTATCCTTAGCAGTTCTCGTCCATATGCCTCCAGCTATGGCTTTAATGCCATCCTCCCATCTTCTACATGGTCTACCTCTTTTCCTTTTCATATGACCTGTAAACCAATTCATTATCGATTTGGACCATTTCTCCTTTCCTCTAATTATATGGCCTGACCATTTCCATTTTAACTTTTTTATTATTACTGTGACATCTTTTGTTTTCGTGTGTTTCTTTATGGTTTCGATTCTTATTCTATCGGATAGTCTTTTCCCCATCATACTCCTTTCCATAGAGTTTTGGCAAGTTTCTAACTTTTTAATGTGTGATTTAGTGAGTGCCCAGGTTTGGCAGCCATAAGTGAGTATAGGTAGTATACTGGTATCAAAGAGTTTCCATTTGATAGGTATGTTAGTATCGTTATTTTTCATTGTTTCTTTTAGGCTCCAAAATTATTTCCAGGCGTTACCAATCCGTCTGTCAATTTCTTTTGAGGTTTGATTTACAGGAGAGATTATTTGGCCCAAATAGATGTATTCATTAACATATTCAATCAGGTTATTATTGATCAGAATAGGTTCTTCCTTGCCATTGGTCATAGCCTTGGTCTTTAATGTGTTCATGACCAATCCTATATTGCCACTTTCTCTAACCAGGTCATTCAGCATCGCCTGCAGTCCGCCACTCGATGACGAGAGGATTATCAAATCATCGGCAAATCTCAAATGTGACAGGTTTTCACCGTTAATGGACAGTCTAATTGACGAAAGACTTCTTCCAAAACGGCTGTGAAGAGTTTTGGCGATAGCGGATCGCCCTGACGTACGCCTCTTCCTATTATAATATCTTTACCTTCCTTCTCTAGTTTTATCTTAGCCTTGCTGTTATCGTAGATAATTTTTAGTATTCTGATGTATTTATTTTCAATACCTTGGTTTTTGACTGCATGCCAAATTTTGTCATGCTCTATTGTATCAAAAGCCTTACTGTAATCCAGAAAGCAGCAGTAAAATGTTATGTTGTATTCATTGGCTTTTTCGAATAGTTGCTTGATGACATGAATGTGGTCTAAAGTTGAGTATCCGCTCCTGAAACCCGCCTGCTCTCTTGGTTGATTTTCATCCAATGTGCTAGTTATTCTATAGAGTATAACTTTTGCGAAGATTTTATATATATTCGACAATAGACTTATAGGTCTATAATTATTAATGTTATTTTAATTTTTTTTGCCATTTCTATGGAAAAAAGAAAATACATTTATATGTTATTGTTATCTAATTAATTTGCTGATTGTGTAGAAAATTAAATACAAAAATTAATGTGAAGGGTATGACATACCACTGTTTACTTTACAATATAACAATTTTTCAAAAGTTATTTTAAAAATTATCCACATGCATTACCCATGTAGTGGTGGTGTAAGAATATCCACTACCCCATATCATCCCGTGGGCGTCGTAAGAGACGACAGAGGAAAACAAACCAGGAAATGGGCAGCAGCGTCTTCCTAATAATGACTAAGAATAAAAAACTGCAGTTGCTAACCCGCTTATCAAGCATAGCAACTATGGCAAATATGCCCTCTATGAGTCAATCTATAGGGGAAGCCTATGTTCAGCTGTGGACTTTAATAGCCTGTAACAGTACCCACATGCATTTAAGAATAGAGAAAATTAAACGCAAGTTGTGACTGTTTAACAAGTAGTTTAAGATGTAGTAAGTAAAATAATTACACTTTAAACAGGCAAATAAAGTTTAAACTTTTCTATTGTATTTGCATTTTCTAAAATAACAAATTTATTGCATATATTGTGATAATTTAGACTAAAAAAATGGAATTTTTTATGAGCCTAATGCATAGAATTATATATTCATACCAACAATTGGCCATTATTTTAATTAAAAGTATCATAAACAAAATAATATGGTATTGTGACATAGTATGTACGCTCTTGTCTGTAAAGCAAATGTCATACTTAAATATCTGGTATAGGATAGGATTACAATAGGATTGTTAGTTAGGTCATTAGCATAAGGATAGTTACCAGTATCCAGCCATATACTGAATACTAAAAATATTAGTTTTTTTTTTTTTTTTATAGTATAGGGTGACAAACGAGCACACAGTCCACCTGATGGTAAGTGGTTGCTGCGGCCCATAGACATCTACATCTATCCTCTATTACAAATCAAAATGTAGATGCGTTGTCACCCGTGAGGACTAAGATGGAATGCCTCAGTTCCAGTAAAAAGGGCCTCCGGCCACCTGCACTCACCAAGCGAAACGCAGAGGTAAACCTCTACTTCACGCTGGTTTTCTGTGAGGTCGTGGTACCACCCCGGTTCGAGCCGGCCCATCCGTGCGACAGCAAAAGCTGCCGCGTGGCTCTACCACGTCGGAAGTCAGATATTCTGGATACCAGATAGGAATTGGATATCTCAAGCATTGCAAAAAAGAACACAATCAGTGCTATTAACTACAATAATTAATGCTTTTGTATTCTTTTTTTAATCATCTATATTTTTATTTAATTATTTACAACCGAAAAAATTATATTCAAATAACACATTATGTATTGTACCTGTATCATGTGGAGTTTCTGGTCGGCTTTGTGCCTCTTGTTGCTTCACAGCCTGTGCCTTCTCAACTGCTGACATCACTTGTCCATAACTGTCACGAGCCTTAACACTCTTTAAAAGTTTCTCTCTGTGGAGGTACAAATTTGTATTAAAACTAAAAAATATATAGAACAGATTTTTTTATTAAATATAGAAGAAGATTATTTCATTATAGTGATTTTAAGTCAATTTTTTATTTACATCTGGATACCAAAAGGGTTGGGTTTGAAAGTAAGTCGCCTGAATTTGAGGATTCTGTCACTGTGGGGGATCAAGGGGGTTTATCTGAAGCAGTATTTTTAATTATTTTTTTAAAATATTGGTAAATCACTAACTAATGGAATGGTAAATGGAATGTACATTTAACTAAATTGTAACGTTTTTGACGTTGAATCTGTCAGTCATCGCAAAATACGTAAAATGAATCGCTAGGCTGGCTATTTTGTTGACAGTGACAGATATACTTTACGTCATTCCGTTGCTCCTGAGTTTACGTGAATGTGTTCCCTAACGTTTTTATCTGCTTCGTCCTGTTTTTCGACGAGTTCGCTACCCCTCTGGACATTGATTGCTTGCTATTTTTCAATGACTTGGCTAACCCTTTGAACACTGATTGGATTGCATCTCTGGACGACTTTGGCTCCCTCACTGGACACCGATAAGCAAGCTATGTCGGCAACCGACCGAGACTCGGAACCTGGGCCGTCTACAAGCTCAGGGTTGTGTGGAGCTGTGACTGCGACTGAGTCATCAGTTCTTGATCACGATTTCTTTGTGGATGACGGGCTGTTTGTTGATCGACATTTAAATTTGGAGGGAGTGGTTAAAATGTGGAATTTATCAAGACTTATCAAACTTGGGATCCATGAACAGTGTGTTGCATTCACTGAAGCAAATGGAATGGTGCACTCTCAAAAAATATGCCGCATGCATTGTACACCCATGCAACTGGCAAAATTGGCTATCAAATTTTTTGGTACTTGGATTTGCATGAAAGGCCAATGTAAGCTAAAACAAAAAATATCACAGACAGCTGGAACATTTTTTGAACATATTCATATTTCGTTGGTACACATATTTTATTGAAATTCAAATTCAAATTCAAATTCAAATTCAAATTTCATTTATTTACAAGAATGTAGTTACAAAAAAGGTGTTGTTGCAATATTAAGGCGCTAATACATTCTACCCACTATTTGGGTGTGCAAATATTTAAATGGAAATAAGTTAATTAAATTACACTACACCAACACTACACAGATTCTTCGCGTCACTATTGTTAAACGTCACTAATTCCTTCACAGATTCCGCAATGTAATAAGTTCTTGAATATCATAAAATTGTTTCTCCATTAACCATTTCGTCAGTTTCTTCTTGAATATATTTACTGGGAGATTCTTAAAGTTATCCGGTATTTTATTATATATTGTAATAGTCATAAATATCACACTATTTTTTGCTTGATTTATTCTACATGTTGGAAAGTGCAGTTTATTTTGATACCTCGTTAACATATGCGAATTTACTTCTCCTTTCTTTTTAAAGTATTCTGGGTGGTATTTAACAAATAAACATACTTCTCTTATATATATGCAGGTTAGTGTAAGGATACGTAATTTACCGAACATTGGTTTGCAACTGTCCCTTTGATGTAATCCGCACAAGGCCCGGATACATTTCTTTTGTGCTACAAATACTTTCCGCACCTCGCAAGACTGTCCCCAAAGAATTATTCCGTAAGAGAGTATCGACGATATATATGCATGGTAGGCATTTATTGCAGCATTCATAGATACAGTATCTCTTAGGCGACGTAATACGTAAACGAAACGATTTAACCTATTACAAGTATATTCAATATGACTGAATACACGCTTGTGCTCACAAATGGAGCTACGAAATGAGAATGAACGAGGATCCATACAAGGAAGACTGTTTGGGCAGAACCACAATTGTTGATTGGTTCAGCTATTGTCGGGAATCCATAGTTAATTACTATTTGGAAAAAATGGTACAGTGGAAAAATTGGAGGCCCAGGAAGAGTTGTATAGGTTGATAAGTCCAAATTTGGGAAATGGAAGTATAACAAAGGTAATTTTGATTTATCTCATTCTATTTGTTCTCTTAAACTTCTAATTACTGTAATTTAAGCAAATTATGTTTGTCATAGGACACCATATTGAGGGCCATTGGGTCCTTGGAATGATTGAGGATGGGTCTGAGGATCTGTGATTAGAGGTGTGCCCTGAGAACATATGTTCTACTGAGGTTTTGGTGCCCTTAAGTAAAAAAAACATATAGAGATAGGCACCACAATTCATACAGATTTTTGGAAAGTATATGACTGCCTAGAGGAATATGGGTACACCCAAAAAAAGTAATACCACTCGGACCTGACAATCCATTTGTGGCTCCAGACAGGACTCATACACAAAGAAGAGAGTCACAATGGAGAACTGTGAAACTTTTTTGAAATGGTGACAGCTATAGATTGTTTATAAAATTTATAAAATAAAGTAATTATAAAAGATAATATTTTGGTGTTTTATTGAGAGCAAGATCAAGCAAAGTGAGCTCAGGACTTGGGGCACCCCGACTCGGGTAGGTTAGGTTAGAAGGTGATAGACCCCGCCATCCCCTTCATGGTTATTTTTATATAAACCACTCAGAAGTAGGAGCCCCACTAAGCGGGGCTCCATTGAACGAGCTTCCGAGCTTCCCTCGACAGCGCCACCTTGAGTGACATGGCGCTACCCTCCCCCTACTCTCTCCCCCCCATAAATCAGGTTTATATTGTGAAAAACATTAACAAAACATAACTGCAAAATTAGATTTTTAAAAATCTTTATGAGATAATCATTGTATAAAAATCACCATGTTATCCCAACACATTAGTGAGCTTCCATTATAAGAAATAGGCTCTGCTCTTATATTGGCGATTAAATTAGTGGTTTTATAAAATACTTCTTGATGATAATTTTATAGTATCTCGCATTACCAGGGTCATTTTCCAATAAAGCAGAGAGTTTCGGATATGTGTCTATAGACTGCCCAGTTCGAGTTGTTGACCTTAACAGTCTAGTAAGGTTCAGGATGGGACTTTGTATAATTGTAGCATAGAACAATTTGACTTGCAGGAAGTTGATTTATGCAGGTGGCTTAGGACAGTGCTTTGTGGCATTCCTTGGGAGAGGCCTATGTCCAGTAGTGCACTTGTAAAGGGCCGTAATGATAGCGATGATGATGATAACTTTAAGTATGAATTTTATAGAAGAATTACACAAGGTCCACTAACGATAATAAAATATTTTTTTAAGTGTTTGTCAGGAACAAAGCAAAATAAGAGTTAAGTTGATACTTACGCTTTTTCATCAATTGGCGGTAATAACCCCTGATTAGCTAGAAACATATCATGAGATCTTTTCAGTGACCTGAACACTAGTGTGTGCACAGAGTGTTTAATTACTTCGTCCGTCATTTTTGTATTGCTTAGATTACTTTTGCATAGTTTAAATAATATCACTAGTATTATTTGTTAATTACGCTTATAATTCTTATAAACAACACATTTACTTAGAAATAAAAATTGAATAAAATAAACAACGCGCTTTGCGTCTCGTCTCGCTGTCAATCAAAGAGTATAATAAGTATATACAGGAAAAGAGAGCCCTCTGACGATATTTTATTGCAGACAAAATTGAACTACTAGCGTCTCCTACAAATTGAATCCGAACTAATTCACTATATATAGCTATATTATGTACATCATATTAATTTAACTATTATGTTCTTTAATTCGCATACTTACTGAAACAATTTCTACTTTTTTTTGTAATACTAATTTATACTTTTAATATTAAAAGTAGGTAAATAGTTTCAATAAGTACACTTGTATTTGTGAGATAATAATAATATATAAAAAGGGTATTTGCAATGTTACAGGAATGACAATTTAATATGACAATTATCTCATTTTTAATTTTAATTTTTTATTATAAAATGCTGGTTGCCAGTATCATAATTGTCATATTTATCGGTTGATTCGATAATTATTACGTGTTTTTATGTTAAAATGATAATTTTTTATTAATAAAATCACCAATAATTTTTTGGTGCACTTATTTTTATTTTGTAAGTAAATTTCATTTTATTTTTCCAAAGTAGCGACATCTGTGAAGCCATAAGACCAACTATAAACAAATTATTTTTGGAAACAAATTATGGATGGCGCCACCATCCATTAAAGTTTTGTGGTTCAAGGCAACTGTCCTACGCCTGGCTGTCAATGTCAAGTGCTGTCAAGTGTCAAAGCAGTCAAAGTCAAAAGTGTTATATATTTTTTTGGAGTTTATGGCCTGGTATCTAGACCTTTAGGCCAAGTCTTGTAACTTTAACTACGTTAACTACTAATGCAATCGCTATTCATTGCGTAAAGTGTTAACGCCAGCAGAAATGTACAGTTGGATCATACATACTTGGCCAAAATGTGAAGAGATGATTATTATATTTGATATTGTAAGTTAGGTGACGTGTTAGGTGATCTTAACTAAGTAACAAGGTGATAAACAATTTGTAACTTAACCTAATTAATGATTGTTATTTGTAAGATGAAAAATGGTTACAGTATCTAATTTATTATTAAACAATTATTTTTATAATTAGATATTAAACCGTCTTTGCGGTATGGAAGAACACACTTTGTTTTGTTTTTCAATTTCACACGACACATCACTTATATTGCCCATATGTTGACGGTCAACATCACAATTTCGCACACTAGCACTCACTGTGAAATATTAGGCTTACAGTTAGCCTTTCTTTGATTTCCCGCACTTACTGCACTAGCACTACTCGCCGACTGCAGCTCCAAGTTTGGGGAAATGAGTGTACGCTGCCGCCGTCGCCGCCATCGCCATCTCCACACGAACACCGCCGCCGAGACTGCTGCCGCTTCGATTAACACGTAGTTTATTGTACAGTGATGGATGTCGTGCGACGATAATGTTGTTAATTGCACATCATTCTTTTTCAAGTCTTTTATTTGACTGTCTAAGTTATGTAAGGAACTGTTTAAATCTGATAAGTTGGTGTCATTTTCGTCAAAAGGTTCTAAAGGTATGTTTATTTTGATGATGTTATCCAATGGGTCAATTTTTTTTTGGATAATTAAGTCCTTCTTCATCTCAATTTGTTGGGTGTAAATTTGGTGGGAGAACAATGTAAAATCATGACCTTTTAGCAAACATCCTTTATCGAGAGACTCACTCCTGCTTTAGTATATATATATAATGTATTATATATATACTAAAATTTAGTATATATGTTTTAGTATATACATATATGTATGCATGTGTGTATGAATACATAAGTGTTGTACATATGTGTAGGTATTTATTATGTATATTTGCTCAATTGCGACTTCCTGTAGCCTCAATAGCTTGATAGATTTTAAAGAGAGAGAGTGTTATAGATTACTTTTATGGTGACATTAATTCTAATGCGACATTTGTAAATCATAATATTGAGGTAGAGAAATAAGAAGAAGCTAAGAGCGCATTGAATGTAACTAATTTTTGCGGACTTTATCTCTTTTCATTAATTTATTTTTATATTTTTACGTCTTGACCATATTACTTGAAACATCAAGAATATACACGCGGCTAGGAAGGCGCCAATTTACGCCTGCTACTTGGATTTATCGAGCTCTTTTGATCTAGTTTCGTATAACATAATGTGGAAAAAATTACAAAGTGAAACCGACTTGCCACCGAACATCATATCGGCTTTAGGTATAGGTACAACAATCAAATGAACAGCGTGAAATGAGCGGGCTCGGATGTATACGGCCTGGATTGTAGTGTACTAAAGTCGGTTGTCATGTAGACGGTGTTTGTGTAAATAACATCAGCTATGCTAACGATATGGTTCTGTTGAGTCCATCTATCGGAGCCTTACGAAGATTATTACATATATGTGAGTCGTATGCTGTGGTTCATGGACTTAAATATAACGCTTCTAAGAGTGAGCTAATGGTTTTTAAAGCGAGTAAAAATGATATAAAAATATGCCCCAAGTAACATTATGTGGAACACCGTTAAAGCTCGTTAATCGGTTTAAATATTTCTGTCTTTGGGTTACGCGTACGTTAAATGATAATATTGATATAGATAGGGAACGAATGGCACTGTCTGTGTGCGGCAATATGTTGTCTCGCAGATTTGCACGCTGTAGTACGCAAGTTACTGACGCTTTTTAAGGCGTATTGTCAGTCGTTCTACACGTGTGGTCTATGGGTTAACTACACGCAGCGAGCGTACAGTAAATCTCTGCGCGTTCAATACAACAATGCGTGGTGTTGTTTGGGTTGCCGCGTTTTTGCAGTGCATTGACTATGTTTGCCAAGGCACAAACTGATTACTTCTATAGTATCAATATCATCCGCAAGAGATACACCTTGCTGTTAAGACGTGTGCGCACAACTTCGATCAGCATTCTGGGTGCATTGGCAAATAGGCGGGATTCTCCACTGCTACGGCACTGGATTTGTCTGCATGCATCGGGCTCTCAGCCAAGCGCAAGATTAAATTAAAATAAATTAAATGAATATAATATGTCATTAATAATTCTAACACTAGGATAAGTTCTAATTGTTTACTAACACCTATGGATGAAGAATCCGAAATAAATGTTTTTGATTTGTTTTGATTTGATATAAAAATAAATAAATGAAACGCAAAAACGTGTTAATCAATAAGCATTCTGTGGAACGTCTCATTTTGTAAGTTAATAATATTTAGGTTTATGCAGTCGGGACTTTGTATAATAACAATTAATTTCTTATAATAATACGCCGTTTAAAAGCTTTGCCTTAATTTACGAGATTATGACTAGATTTTGTTATTAGATTGGCGATAGCACTTAAAATATTCATTTGACTCCCATAGCTACTTAAAAAAGCCTAAATTCAGAACCGGTATTAATATTTGCACAAGGTACAAAGTGTAACACTTGTAAATCATCATTAATAAAAATGATGCACAGTGTCGGATTAACCACGTAGCAAGAGTAGCAATTGCTACGGGCCCCGCGCAAAAGTGGGCCCCGCGTATCCAAACCTCCCCATCACTGCCGAAGCGTAATTTTTTCAGTGAAACATAATAAGACGTGGTATATTGAATTTACTTTATGTCACAAAAACGTGAAACGTTACACCTTTCTTGACTAAGACAATCAGTACCTAAACGATTGTTTCATTGGCGAAAATAAAACACAAAATTTCATTCGGTAAAGAGACAAGTTTCAACGCCCACCACGACGAATGGCTAGGTACTCGTACTACTTACTAATCATGCGGGAAGATCTGCTTACGACTTTGCCTTGACATATGGTCTGACACAACTGGTCACTTCGCCCACGCGGATACAAGATGTGGAGGATTGTCCGGACGGATATCGGGTCTTCGTCGATGCCCCTCTTGGCTCTTCGGATCACTGCCTGATCTGGAGTACACCGCCCATCACTTGCTCATTGCAGGCACGATCTGTACGCTGCCGCCGTCTGATGTTTAGCTCAGCAGATTGGGATTCGATGCGGGCTTTTTTTGCATCCTACCCATGAGGCCGGATTTGCTTCTCGTTGGATGATCCAATAAAAATCGTTGTTGAATCTGTCGCCAATGTGGTGATTGAGGAGATAGATTTTTCATCCCGTTATCTGTAGTGCCTATCGGTAGCAGTTCCCAGTCTTGGTTTGGTAACTCCTGCAAAATTTGCGTCGCGGAAAAAGCAAAAGCAGAGTGTTACAAGAACACAGGGACGCCGATATTTCAGCCCAAGCTGAAGTATCGGCGTCCCGGGATGCAAACACTAGTGCACTCAAAAATAAGTACTAATCTGCCTCTAGATCCTTCAAAATAGTTATCACTAAGGCAAAGTCGGAGCACATTGGGAGAATTGGCGAGAATTTAGTTCGCCTTCCTTCGGGAACTCGTGCGTTCTGATCCCGGAATTTTTGTAAGCTATCATTACCATCTTTGAGAGGGAGGATGACTCGTTGGCCCACGCCGCAAAAAAGAAGAAAGCGGATCTTTTAGGTTCTCTTTTTGCGTCCAACTCGACTCTCGTCGACGGGGAGAACATAGCAATAACATACGTGTGAGTGTCTGGATATCAACAAGTCGAGTGGGCCTGATAGAATCCCCCAAATTGAGCTAAAGACATGTGCTCAAGAGTTGGCACTGATTTTTACACATCTTTTTCCGTTCTCTTACTCTTTAGGCGTTGTTCCAGGCTCATAGAAGACAGCCTTAGTGCACCGGATCACTAAAAAAGATGATTGCTCGAACCCGTCCAACTACAAGCCTCTGGTTATATTCCATAAAATAATTCCGTTACGTCCTTATTCTCCAAAATAATGGAATCCATTATTAACTGTCAGAGCAGAGATGCATCTGCATGAGCTGGCATCATGCAAGATCATTAGCTGATTAGTGATCGTCAATACGGTTTCCGTCGGGGTCGTTCAGCTGGCGGTCTTTTCGTCTGCCTGACTTAGCGATGGGCGGAGGCAGTCGAGATCAAGGGGGAGGCCCAGACGGTTAGTTTGGACATAGTGAAGGCCTTCGATGAGGTTTGGTACACAGCGCTCTTCTTTCGAAGCTTCCCTGTTATGGGCTTCTCTAGAAATTATGCAATTGGGTCACTAGTTTTCTTACAGATCAGCCTATTAAAGGTAGTCAATGATGCATGGTCTGACTACAAACCTGTGAATGCTGGTGTTCAACAAGGCTGCATGCTATTGTCTACCCTGGTCCTTCTGCATATCAATAATACGGTGCATACTAGTAACATTTATTGTTATGCAGACGACAGCACTGGCGATGCATTATATGCATTATACACAACGTCGGTGCTAATATTTCTCGGGAATCTGTCGTCGAATGCTGGAACAAACTCGTGTCTGAAGTCGAGTCTTTGTTGTACAAAGTCTCGGATTGGGGGCGACTAAATCTATTCCAGTTTAACCTCCAATAGACTCAGGTTTGCGCGTTTACCACAAAAAGGAACCCCTTTGTCGTATATCCTCAATTTCAGGGCACTCTCTTGGTTGCCTCAGCCAGCATCGGAATCCTTGGCATCGATATTCCGAGAGACGTTTCGTTCCGCATTCACTTGGAAGGGAAGGCTAAAATGACATGAAAAAAGCTTGGTGTGTTCAGTAGATGAATACAGTATCTCATACCGGACCACCGCTTGCAGCTTTACCAACGGCAGGGTTAGCCTCATATGGAATACTGTTCTCGTTTCCGGGTCGGGACACCCCAGTATCAGCTCCTTCCACTAGACCATATTCAACGGAGAGTGGCTCGAATCGTCGACGATCAAGTTATTTCCGATCGGCTTGATGCACTGACCTTGCGAAGAGATGTTGCATATCTTCTACCGCATATACCACTGGGATTGTTCATAGGAATTATTCGGATTAATTCCAGCTGCTGAATTCCATCATCGTTCACTGCGACAGAACTTTAAATTCCATCCTCATCATCTCGATGTCTGGCGGTCCACTATTGTGCGATTTACGCGGAATTTTCTACTTCGCACGACCAAACTGAGGAATATACTGTCGCCAGCGGTTTTTCCGAATATACGACAAACTTATATCCATAAAGGATAAGAACATACGTTATATTTATATAAAACAACATGCGAGGAGCCGAGGAGGTTATCAAATTAATAACATCAAGCAAGCAATGCATCGTATGAATGAAATACACATTCTGTGGAAATTTCAACTGTCTACCTATTACGGATCATGAGATAAAGCCCGCTGACAGACAGACGGACGGACAGCGGATGTTTAGTAATAGGGTCCCGTTGGTTACTCTTTGGGTACGGAACTCTCAAAAGATTTACAATTAATTGTGTGGTATCGTCACTTAAATTGCCAGCACAATGTAATTTCTGACATTTTGTATTTGTCAGAGTCTAACAAGGCCTGTAGTAATCTACTGTACTATGAAACACCAACAAAATTGTAACCTAGAGATGGCAAATAAACGCATTAATTATTGAATTGTTTTTTACCACTTTGTATTTAAGAATAGCAGCATAGCAGAACAAGGGCCCCTCGATAGAATTTGCTACGGGCCCCGTGCTTGCTTAATCCAGCACTGATGATGCACTAGTAAACATTATGAAGCGCATCGTTGAAAATAGAATTTTATATTTAATGTACCTATGGCAATAGGGAAACTTGAACACTTAATAAATTACGTTTTATATTTTTATTGTGTTTAATTTAAAATACTTTTTTTAAATCTTGAAATTTTTACATCCATTTAATATTGTGTTTTACAAAACCCTCAATCGACATTTGTAATTATAAATTAAATATGCATAATGTACTAGCCATGATTAATAAATAATAGTAATGATGATAATGACGACAATCTCCAGACAGGTTTCTTGACCGTAGCGACGATTTCTGCATAATCGAAAGCTTTCAACTAAAGGAAGCACAGAGGCATTCACATTCACACGTCCTAACCTACCCGTGCTTGATGTATCGGACAAATCCGGAGGTAGGTTTGGTTGCAGTTTATAAAATACGGAGACGTTCTGAATACAACCAGTAGTGCGATTTTGTAACTAGTGGAAATCGTTTGCAGGTGGGTATCACCCAATGAGGGCTAAAAATTTACCGCTCACGAGATATTGCTATTTAGGACTGAGTTATTTGTTACACAGTGTCACCATATAGGTATGAAAACTTGCATTTTAAATAAAAATTGGGTTGGCTTTAGTAATCTGCGGCACGAATTAAGTGATCATTTTATCTTTAGGTGATAGGCAATGATGCTATTGATTACCATCTAGCTAATTTTTATGCCGGAAATCTTTAGTTTTCGAGACATCGATAATTATAGTTTTGAGGTTATATCCAATTAAAAATGATACGAAAACGAAATAACAATATAATTATTAGAAAGAGATGGCAATAGAGCATGGTCTGTATTTGTTTTAAAAAATAACATGCAATTTTAGCTGCCGGAGCTCCGTCGAAATATATAAAATTATTTTTTAAAATATTCATAAATCACTAACTTATTGTTATTATCTGCCTCCTGTTTTGCTTGCTATTTTACGACGTTTTTGGAAATGGTGGAAGTAATAAAATACCTATGTTTATTTATTAAATTAATTATAAAAGTTAACATTTTGGTGTTTTATTTGGTGCAAGAGCGAGCGAAGCGAGCTCGGGACTTGGGGCACCCCGACTCGGACAGGTTAGGTTAGAAGAGGATGGCGGGGTCTGTTCGCTCGCTCAATCGACTCCGCCATCCCCTTCGTGGTTATTCTTTTATAAACCACCCATAAATAGGAGCCCCGCCAAGCGGGAATCCGTCGATCGAGATTCCCTCGACTGCACCACGTTGAGTAGCGTTGGGCTACCCTCCCCCAACTCTCTTCCCCCACAAATCAGGTTTATATTGTCAAAAACATTACGAAAACATAACCTCAAAATGAGATTTTTAAAAATTTATAAAAAAAAACTAAGCACGTCCGGCAGGAAATGGAAGTGAGGGGTGACTCTACAAAACGCCCTCCCTCCCTCGCCCACTCGGCGACCATATATTCATGCCACAGATTCTAAAGAAATACCTAAAAATTGTAGCAGATACTACTAGTGATAATGGCACTGTCAGAATTTTTTATTATTTATCTATCACAATGTTATCGAGGTTTGTTTCTAAACAAAAACTGGCGTAATTTTATTGGCACAGTACCTACTAGAAAATACTATACAAGGCAATAACTTACGCACTCCATTCATAAGACGCCCCCGTTCCATCTCCCACCATTAGTACAGCGGGGCTAGCATGGGTAGGAGACAATTTTATCCCCAGGGAAAGGAGAAAATGTTTATCTCCTCGCTTAGTTTTATCCACCCTTCGAGCATGGGCACACTGGTGGATATAATATCTACAGTAGATGAAATGGGAGATAGACTTAGACTTAGATATATTTTTTGTATGAATTAAACTTAAACCCACATCCAATGAACTAGGATAGAATTGTCTCTTTCAAATGTCAACAAAGCATAATTTTTTATCTTTAATTTGGCTCCATGCTACGGACGGAAGATATATGTCTACTCGTTATGTCAAACGGGGATATACTTCTCCCCGTTGCCGTGATTTGGCATCGGGACAAGATAATTTTATCTCTTGTTAGTGGATATAATCGGGGGATAAAAATTTTGTCCCTAGCCCATGCTAGCCGTGCAGCACCCTACGTTCTCACTGGTCGTATTTTATATTCTATCGCTTACTTCAGCGGCTCACAAAACCACGCAATTTTATATTCCCTGCACATAACGAATGCCGGCCGGCGCGTGAGCGAGACAGCAAGCGATTTGTGAATGTATCGCATTGGAGTCAATCAATAATAAACGAGTTACTAATTATTATCCTTTTTGAGATATGTTTTTTAATTAATTATTTTAAGTTTTTCTATCTAAATGTGATTAATAACAGACACCGAGAGCACTTTTTTTTGGTAATTACAAAATATGGGTGTATATAAGACATGTACATACAGTATAATATAGAAGTTAATATCAATACTGATTAATTTACACAATATGTAGAATCTTATAGCAAACGATAAAAAAACAAAGCCAACAACGATTTCCATCAGAGTCACACAATCGCACTGCAAAAGAGAAAACCAACAATATGTGAAAAAATTGTTCGCGGCCTTAACCACTAGGTGTTGCGGAATAAATTACTATCTACAACTCTATAGCTACAAACATAAGCAATCACGCCATAAAATGATTAAAGCCACAAAACAATTTTGATTTCCAATACATAATTTATAGACAGATATTTTATAATTAGAGAAAATGTCAACCATATTTACATTGCACACCGACTGTATAAAATGACTATAATAATATTAAGCTAGAGGGAAATTTATTTAATGTGTAAAACATATTTATCTGTGATATTTGCTTGTTTGCTTTGATGGTGCTTACATTACTCTACACTACACCAGATAATAGAAGAATAGATAGGCTCAGAAGGGCTAGAACCCAGAGCCGTAAAACCAGTTTAAAAAAAGAAGAAGAATAGATCTGTGCACCTACACTGTATACTTTGCAGACATAGATCGACACCATAAAAATTAACATAGTTATAAATATAAATCATTCATTAATCCATTCACTCGTTCACTTATTTCCTACTTCATTATTTGGGTAAACGTTAAAAATTGGTTTGATATGAATTTGGAACTGGCGGTGTACTATCTTAATTTCTATTTCTATTTTTTTTTGTCATAAATCGCCTTTAAATTAAATGTACAAATAACAAATAAATTCACTGTAAGTATAGGTATATATCTATTATATCCTAAAAATTATGTGGCTATAACTAATTATATATTAATTGCTGTATAAAATTATTACTCAAAAATTTGCTATTTTCTTACAAATTACACTATGTAAACTTTTAAGATGTGATATACTTTATGCATGTGTTACCAGTAAGTAAAATGCATAGTAAATATCAATAAGTGGATAAGACTAGTCGAACTGTAAACGTTAAAGGACTATTAAATTACATTTTGGATTTAAACACTGTCTGCAAAAAAATAATTACGGGCATCATTGTTAAATGTTAAGGTTTATGAATGTGATCCTCAGACGAGTCGATCGACGTTCGAGTCGCCAATCGATTGCCACTCGTTATAATCAGTATCGGTTGAATCGGCGACGGAAAAGACCGCGCCACTCTCGCTTCAGATGGCCGATTTCTCGGAGTTGTTGGCATCGCTGACGCGCCTCGAATGCGGAGCCCTGCGTAGAGTCCTTGGCTGGAGGTTCAGAGGAGGCAGGTTCGGTCTTTCGATCCTAGTTGGCGAAGAAACCAACGGCCTGGTTCTGTGTAGAGTCTCCATCCCGTGTCGGAAGTACTCCTCAGTCCTGTCCGTGTAGCTCTCGATTAAAGGAGCCGGGTCTTCATACTCAACGTTAAAGTGTCGGGTTATAGCCAAATCTTCAGGTGGGCCGAGCTTGTATAGCGGTGGCTCGACGCATTCGTAGTGATGGTCTTCGGTTTCGTCATGGGGATATGTGTCAGCTACGAAGTGGCGGGTGCCTCTTGGGGTTAAAGCCGCCCAGAGTACTCGAGAGTCCAAAGCGGCACTGCCGTAGAGAGCGTTTGAGCCACCGGCTTTCCCTGTTCCACTTTTGCATCCACCTCGCGCTCTGTAGGAGTATACAGTGATTGACATTATTATAAGTTCGGTTTTTATTGTAAAAAGTAGTAAAGTAAGGTAAAGATACAGCCTATATACGTCTCGCTCTTGGGCATAGACTCCTCTCATTTCTGAGAGGGGATTTTGGGTGAGGACGTGTCTACCGCGCTGCCCCAATGCGTGGCGGTGGACTTCACATGTTTTCGAAATAGTTTTATAACTTCTCAGTTTTCTTACGATGTATTCCTTCAATGCCAAACACGTGTTAAATCAACGCTTCAAATTGCAGTTAACTAATTCATTGGTGCCGGCGGGTATCGAACCCAGGCTACTCACGTACTGTGACATTACAACAACGTAAACGTTTAGCCCCTAAGCCATCACGGTTCTCTGTTAAAAGTACCTAAGTGAAAAATAAGTTTCTGGTACATGATTGCACTCATTTTCAAAAGGAGAAAACACTCTATAGTTCCTGTGTATCTAAGTATGTGTTAAATTAGCACTGACAATAATTGTAAGTGAAATATTTTTGGTATCTCACAAAATTATCATTAAGACGAGTATTTTAGGCGTTTCACAAAAGTAAATTATTTTTTCACCAGATGGAAGTTAGCGTAGAACATTCTTTTTTTTAACTAAACTGTGTGGCAATTAATTGTTCCATAAATGCTCCAGCAGAATCCGAAATTGCTCCACCTCTATTGTTATTAGTTATTTTATAATTAATTTAAAAAAAAATTAAGTATCAAAAATTTAATTTTGCTATAAAGTATAAAATATCTACTTTTTTAAATTAAACTGTATGCCAATTAATTGCTCCTTAAATGCTCCAGTAGAATCCGAAATTGCTCCACCTCTATTGTAATTAGTTAATTTATAATTAATTTAAAAAAAATTTAAGTATCGACAATTCAATTTTGCTATAAAACATAAAATATCTACGTTTTAAAATTAAACTGTATGCCAATTATTTGCTCCTTAAATGCTCCAGCAGAATCCGAATTTGCTCCACCTCTATTGCTATTAGTTAATTTATAAATAATTTTAAAAAAATTTAAGTACCGAAAATTTAATTTTGCTATAAAACAGAAAATATATAGTTTTTAAAAATAAACTGTATGCCAATTATTTGCTCTTTAAATGCTCCAGCTGAATCTGAAATTGCTATACCTCTATTGCTATTAGTTAATTTATAATTAATTTTTAAAAAAATAACCAGAAGGAAGTTAGCGTAGAACATTATTTTTTTAAATTAAATTGTATACCAATTAATTGCTCCTTAAATGCTCCAGCAGAATCCGAAATTGCTCCACCTCTATTGTTATTAATTAATTTATAATTAATTTTTAAAAAAATAACCAGAAGGAAGTTAGCGTAGAACATTATTTTTTTAAATTAAATTGTATACCAATTAATTGCTCCTTAAATGCTCCAGCAGAATCCGAAATTGCTCCACCTCTATTGTTATTAGTTATTTTATAATTAATTTTTAAAAAAATTAAGTATCAAAAATTTAATTTTGCTATAAAGTATAAAATATCTACTTTTTTAAATTAAACTGTATGCCAATTAATTGCTCCTTAAATGCTCCAGCAGAATCCGAAATTGCTCCACCTCTATTGTAATTAGTTAATTTATAATTAATTTAAAAAAAATTTAAGTATCGACAATTCAATTTTGCTATAAAATATAAAATATCTACGTTTTAAAATTAAACTGTATGCCAATTATTTGCTCCTTAAATGCTCCAGCAGAATCCGAAGTTGCTCCACCTCTATTGCTATTAGTTAATTTATAAATAATTTTGAGAAAGAGTGATCCCATTTGAGTAATAGCGCCATCATCAATAGAATGTAGTAACATTCTATAGTAAAAGTCATTTTATCGAATAAAAATTGATTGACTCTCAAAAGTGGTACGTATAATAGATGCTAAATGGCATAAACCCAAAAAATAATATTGATGGGTGAGTTTTGAAATTATGGATTCTTAGGAATGGATTAGACAACCATCTTAATAATTTTTTTGTGTTAGTGCCATCTACCGTCTTTTCTACGTACCACCATGAGAGTTAACCAATTTTGATTTGATAAAATGACTACTTATAGAAAAAAAGAAATAGATGGTGCTATTAAAAAAATACGTATATAATAAATAGTAATTACCTAATTAACAAACAAAACAGATATGTCTCTTCTTAAGATCGAAGAAGATGATGCACTGTGACACATCTGTATATAATTTTATGTAAATAAATGAATGATACACACCATCTATGTTATTCAAAAGTCATTGATGAATAATTGAAATGTTTCCCTGTAATACAAAAGTTTCACTTCTGTCGTGTGTCTTCACGATACACACTGTTTTTTGTAACGCTTTTGTAATATATTTATATAAGTAACTAGCTGTGCCCCGCGATTTCATCCGCGTTATCACATGTTGGAGGTGCGCGACATGACCTAGTTCAAGCATTTTATAATTGCAATTAAATATTTTATTTGATAGCAATGGATGGAAAAATTGACATAATTAATGGAGCACTTTTATCTGTCCGCATATTATGTATGATGTAGAGCGAAGTTAAGTTTTATCCACTTTCCCTCCCCCTCCCGGTTGAGCAGTTCTCGCAGTTCTCACCGGGCGGCTAAGGTTTATGTGCCGTTCGCGCGCCCAGCCAAGTATTGAATTATTTTAATTTTACATTATCTCTTAAACTATGAGTCCAAATAGCATGGTATAAAGAACAAGGCTTATCTTCATAAAATTGTCTTGATGATGAAGTAACTTTCGTTCGTAAGGATAAATAGGCCATGCCTAATAATAACGCTCACTTTATTAATTTTCAATATTTTTTTCATAAAACACCTAATTATGGCTTATGTATAAGAAATAGACATATGGTATCGCGGACTTTTTTTGAGACGGAGTAAAGATCTATATTTTTCTAGAACATTTTATTTACGTATCCCTAACGATAACACCAGCGTACGCGGATAAATCATTTCGAGAGTGCGTTTTCTTCTGTCTTGCTTAACAAATATCCTTATTTTAGGCTAGCTGAGTGATATAGCTTAATGTTAGATAGCCTATACTATTCCACATGAATTTGGCTATAATATACAAAAATAATTTTTCAAATCGGACTGGTAGTTCCAGAGATTAGCGCGTTTAAACAAACAAAAAAACAAAAAAACTCTTCCGCTTTATTATATTAATTATAGATACATATAAATAACTTACATAATATATATAAGTATTAATATAATTTATACTTTTTTTTTAAAATTTAACACAGAAAATTAATAAAAATATATAAATATAAAGCTAAGATGGAAATTCGAATAAACGAATAGGCAACATGACAGCTAAGTAAGTGTACGAGACTATTTCTTAAGGGGCTACTCCATGCGAACGACCTTGAGCATTTTGCCGGCGGCGCGCCGCTCGTTTCAATATATTGCCCTATTGTAGGTAAGAACGTAGTATTATTTTTTCAACATCAATAAACTAATTTATGGAAATACACACAGCGTACAACGATAAATGTGTTTTAATTTTTTTATTCGGTATATTTGTTGCATTATATTAGAATTATGTATTTTCATATATTATCTAATTATGAAATTTTATAATTAATTATATATTAAAAATTAAGCATTGAAAATTGTGAGTTTAAAAGATACCTATTCACTATAGGTAAATAAATAGATAGCTCGCCTTTTGTACAAATATTTGGTGCAATAAAGAATAAAGAAATAAATAGGATGTTTCGTAGATGTGTTTTTGATTATTGTTAATTTTTACGTGTCACGTATTGAAAAGTAATATACCTACCTACAAATTTTTGAACTGAGCACCTTGTAACTTAGCCTGCTTATTACTTATGCTGGCAGACAATATCCTCGCACCAATGATTGATTAGGATGAAAATCAATTTTATTTCTACATACGTAATTATATTTATTTATTCATAAGGGTAACTTTAATAAAGGTAATACAAAAATCAACAAGAAGTATAAGGGTTCAATCTTTCAATTTCAATTGTAAAAAAACGTTACACCCACACTAGGATTTTCTCCTGTGTCGTGGAGGCAGTTTACAAACATAAATTTCACAAGGACAAACATCCAGACCCGGAACAATTATTTCTATGGCCTACATTATTTACATAAAATTATATACAGATGTGTCACAGTGCATAATCTTCTTCGATCTTAAGAAGAGACATATCTGTTTTGTTTGTTAATTAGGTAATTACTATTTATTATATACGTATTTTTTTAATAGCACCATCTGTTTCTTTTTTTCTATAAGTAGTCATTTTATCAAATCAAAATTGGTTAACTCTCATGGTGGTACGTAGAAAAGACGCTAGATGGCACTAACACAAGAAAATTATTAAGATGGTTGTCTAATCCATTCCTAAGAATCCATAATTTCAAAACTCACCCATCAATATTATTTTTTGGGTTTATGCCATTTAGCATCTATTATACGTACCACTTTTGAGAGTCAATCAATTTTTATTCGATAAAATGACTTTTACTATAGAATGTTACTACATTCTATTGATGATGGCGCTATTACTCAAATGGGATCACTCTTTTTCAAAATTATTTATAAATTAACTAATAGCAATAGAGGTGGAGCAGATTCGGTTTCTGCTGGAGCATTTAAGGAGCAAATAATTGGCATACAGTTTAATTTTAAAACGTAGATATTTTATGTTTTATAGCAAAATTGAATTGTCGATACTTAATTTTTTTTAAAATTAATTATAAATTAACTAATTAAAATAGAGGTGGAGCAATTTCGGATTCTGCTGGAGCATTTAAGGAGCAATTAATTGGTATACAATTTAATTTAAAAAAATAATGTTCTACGCTAACTTCCTTCTGGTTATTTTTTTAAAAATTAATTATAAATTAATTAATAACAATAGAGGTGGAGCAATTTCGGATTCTGCTGGAGAATTTAAGGAGCAATTAATTGGTATACAATTTAATTTAAAAAAATAATGTTCTACGCTAACTTCCTTCTGGTTATTTTTTTAAAAATTAATTATAAATTAATTAATAACAATAGAGGTGGAGCAATTTCGGATGCTGCTGGAGCATTTAAGGAGCAATTAATTGGTATACAATTTAATTTAAAAAAATAATATTCTACGCTAACTTCCTTCTGGTTATTTTTTTAAAAATTAATTATAAATTAATTAATAACAATAGAGGTGGAGCAATTTCGGATTCTGCTGGAGCATTTAAGGAGCAATTAATTGGTATACAATTTAATTTAAAAAAAATAATGTTCTACGCTAACTTCCTTCTGGTTATTTTTTTAAAAATTAATTATAAATTAACTAATAGCAATAGAGGTATAGCAATTTCGGATTCAGCTGGAGCATTTAAAGAGCAAATAATTGGCATACAGTTTATTTTTAAAAACTATATATTTTCTGTTTTATAGCAAAATTAAATTTTCGATACTTAAATTTTTTAAAAATTATTTATAAATTAACTAATAGCAATAGAGGTGGAGCAAATTCGGATTCTGCTGGAGCATTTAAGGAGCAAATAATTGGCATACAGTTTAATTTTAAAACGTAGATATTTTATGTTTTATAGCAAAATTGAATTGGTGATAGTTAATTTTTTTTTAATTAATTATAAATTAACTAATTACAATAGAGGTGGAGCAATTTCGGATTCTGCTGGAGCATTTAAGGAGCAATTAATTGGCACACAGTTTAATTTAAAAAAGTAGATATTTTATACTTTATAGCAAAATTAAATTTTTGATACTTAATTTTTTTAAAAATTAATTAAAAAATAACTAATAACAATAGAGGTGGAGCAATTTCGGATTCTGCTGGAGCATTTATGGAGCAATTAATTGCCACACAGTTTAGTTAAAAAAAAGAATGTTCTACGCTAACTTCCATCTGGTTATTTTTTCTACCAAATTAAAAAGGAGAAGGTACTCAATTCGACTGTATGTTTTTTTTTATGTGTGCTACCTCATAACTTTGTTCTACGTGAGCCGCTTTCGATGATTCTTTTTTTATTTGAAACGTGGTTTCTCATGTGACCCCATAAATTTAATCAAGGTCTGACCAATAGTTTTTGAGTTATCCTTAATAATATATATATTGAAGTCGGTTGTACAAAATTTTTAATTTAAAAGTATAATTATTTCTATGTTAAGTAAAATAAATATGTTTCTTCCGCTAAAGTGTTCCTCTAACGTTTTATATTGACATCCTTCAAAATAATTATAACATTACACATCTAATGGAAGTCAGTAATGGAAGCTTCCAACTGCATTATTCTAAGCAGCGTGCCGATTATGCAATTCTTTCAATTATCCCATCAGATGGTATTCCTATAAGGTAAGTAATCTATGTTGAGCAGTGAACTGAACATCATGAATTTGGGTAGGATTTTATATCGAGAAATGAACTATTGTAATCTGATGCCAAATTTTAAATATTTTCACTTAGAAAAACAATCAATTGAAGGCTACAGTTACTACACTACTTACTCTCTACATTTAAGCAGAAACAGCGCCAGCAAAGCAGCTATGCAGAGGACGGCGATGCAGCAACTGATCAGCACCAGAAACCATGTGTCGTCATAACCAGCCGGCTCTGCAAAAATATTTCTGTGCGAGTTAACACATCCAGACTTAACACATTTATGGTAGAGCCATGATGCAGGTATATTGTGATTGTAGCACGAATGGGTCGGCTCGACCGGGGAAGGACCATGCCGTCACAAAATGCCAGCGTAAACCAACTCAATGTTGCTGTGTTTCGTATTGTGAGTGTAGTGAACCGGAGACCCTTTTTATTGGAAACGTAGGCATTCCATATTAATTCTCAAGGGCAACAACGCATCTGCATTTTGATTCTTAATTAAAGATAGACGTCTATGGGACACAGCATCCACTTACTACCAGGTGGACTGTTTGCTCGTTTTTCACCCATAATCTATAAAAAAAAACATCCATTTTGTTGCATTTAATAAAAATGGCGTATAGTTTCATTAAATAATTCCATCCTATTAAGGCAGTGATGCAGTAGCTTCACAATAGCGTTATTGGACCGCACAATAACCGAAGTCTAAATCACGCTATCGAAGTTTTCGAATTACTTGGCATATTATAATAATGGTAACTTAGTATTGGCCGGTCCTCCGACTGAACATGTCATCCAGCAGGAGATACTAGTTCCTTAGCTGGCCAAACTGACCTAACTTATTGACTGGTTCAATCATAACTGAGCCATTACAGTGATGATGTCTTAAGTTTAAATAATGTCGGATATAAACATATGGCATGTATCTCTTACAGTTGGACAGAAATAGCCGATTATAGTCATAAATACAAATCATTTTAATATTATTTTCATTTGTTGTTTATTTTTGTTGGAATATTATGTTTTTGACATTTATTTTATTTGACATTTTTTATTATTTTATTTACTAACACCTCATAAAAAGATATCGCATTACTAGCTGATACCCGCGACTTAGTCCGCGTTGCTTGATATATTAACAGTTTTCGTATGTGCGAAGGAAAAAACATCAAAAAGACAAAATTTCTTCGTAAACAATGTTATTCGTTACTCCGTTTGTGGTTAAAATACCTATATAACTTATCTGGGTTAGTAACGCGAGAGCATGCTACGTAGAGTTGACCGTTTCAAGAACCCCGTACGAAAATCGTTGTTTCTTAAATATTTTAATAACTTTATATTAAACGAAGATATCGCAATAATTTTTTAGATAAGGGCCAAGTGAAGAAAAGAGAAAGAAATAAAACTTAGAAAACCTAATTGAAATCTATTCAGTACTTAGTTTTTCCGTTATGCGCGCGCAATTGTAAACCTCTGTCATTTTATTTATATAGATATAATGTCTGACCAAAAAAAGATAGACGTGCTAAACTTCTTGACACGCAAAAATATTTCTTTATTCTTTCTTTTTCAGTTCGTAAAATTCACTGTATCATATACTGCTAAAACTATGTTGTTGGTTGCAATGATTTTAGGTTCATGTATGCGGAAGTGCGTGTCAGTAAGTTAAGAATGGTTTTGGATTTGTTTTTCACTTGATGTACGCAGCGCTCCGTGCTTCTTGTGTTATTGGTCCGAGGATGTAAAATACATAGGCCGATGCATATATCACGTACAGTTGCCACAAATACCTTACGAGAGATTATATTTTTATCGCACATTTTTGAACATTCTGGCTTGCGGGACGAGACGTACCTAAATAGTTATAAAGTTATCATAGACACTTACCATGTCGGGGTAGCTCATGGTACTCAACGCCCGGGAAGAAAGCGTTGATTTCGTTGTTGCTTTGCGGCGGACACTTGGCAGCCTTGCAAGGCGGTGTGAGGTTGGCAGCGCTGGCCAGGAATGCGGGCAGCGGGGGCGGCGGCATACGCGCTATCGAGTCGGGCGGCGGGCCCAGCGACAGGCATTCTGTCCCGCACGACATCCTGGCTTTGAACAGTTATTTATTTTAATACCTAAACCTACCTTTTTTTTAACGTGTAATTGAAGGATCACACCAACTTTTCACTGAAGTCACAATGCTCTGAAAACCAGCGCTGCGATGCTGAATTGAAGACCTATTTGATGTTATATTTTAATTTTCATTTCCTTTTTATATTTTTTGTTATTAAGTGGCGAAGCTTGCGAAGTCACTTATAGATTTCACGATGTCTGACCGTCTGTCCGTCTGTCCGTCTGTCCCACGATTATCTCGAGAACGGTTTTGAATTTTCAAATTCTGTTTTCAGCAATCTATTACTGATCACCCAGGCATCTGAATCTCCTATTTTGAAACTGATTGCTCAACGGCAACCGTTAGAAACCGCTACAAAGCTGATTGCTTCGCCACTTTGCTATGCTGTTAGCTTGCTAGGTTTATATTATTAATTAATGATGTACATGCACTGCTTACGTATTAACAATTAATTAATGAATAAGCAGTCTTAGATTGGTGCATGCATATTTTTGCCCCTTGCGTTTATATATTTCTTGAACTTAGTATAAAATGCGTGTATCAAATAAATAGTTCTTTCTTTCTTTTTTCCTTTTACTACTTTCACATTCACTACTTTACTACTTCACTTTAGCAGCACTTTACTTTAAATTAGCAGCTTAATGCTGCTGTGTTTCGTAAGGTGAGTGTAGAAAACCGGAGACCCTTTTGACTGGAAACGAGGCATTCCATCTTAGTCCTCAGGGGTGGCAACACAACTGCATTGTGATTCTCAATTGAGTATATATTTAGATGTCATGGGCCACAGCATTTACTTTCCATCAGGTTGATTGTGTGTATATTTGTCAACTTTAATGTATAAAAAAAAAACTAGAAAATAATAACGATGCTGTCTTGTTCTAATTCAGTCACGGTGATATTCATAGTTCAACTATGCTGGAGATATTATCTTGCTGAAGTTGCAAACTTTTTATTTCAAATATATTTTTTTTATTTTGCTGTTTTAAACCTTTATTACAGCTTATACTTTATTTAAATATACACAAATATATACGTGATAGAGCCACACTGCAGCTATATTATGGTTGTAGAACGAATGGGTTGGCTCGACCCGGTAGGACCGCGCTCTCAGAGTATACCAGCGTAAAATAGCATCTTAATGCTGCTGCTACGTTTCGTATGGTGAGTATAGAGAACCGCATTTTAATTCTTAATCGATGATAAATGTAGATGTCTAGGGGCTACGACATCCACTTACCATCAGGTGAACTGTGCACTCGTTTGTCACCCTTATACTATAAAAATATAGTAGGGGTGACAATCCTAATATTGAAATAAGTGTATCCTTTAACGAAGTGTCACTTATCTTAACAGTGTACTACGTATAGTTCTTACTATTGTGTCTGGAAATCGGACGGTGAAAGTGTTAATCTACCCCCTCCTCTTTTTAAGTTTGTTCTATGGAGGTAGACTGGTCTAGGCACACGAGTACACAACATAACCCAACCAGAGACGGAAACATACAATTTGTCTTTTTTTTTATAGAAGAGGGGGCAAACGAGCATGCGGCTCACCCGATGGTAAGTGACTACCGCCGCCCATGAACAACCCACCGGGGAACGGGCACGGGCAACACCAGGGGAATTGCAGATGCGTTGCCGGCCTTTTAGAAAGGTGTCTTTTGTGTCTTTTTTGACAAATTATGGCTACGATTAGCATTCCAGCTTTCAAACAGTAAGATAGCAGCCAGGTACAAGTGGTAAAATTAAAAATTACGAACAACCGGCTTCAATATAAATAAAATGACGGCTCCGTGGCGCAGTGGCTTAGCAATGAGTTGCTGCGCTGGGGGCCGCGGGTTCGTATCCCGCACGGAACAAGTATTTGTACGGCCTATAAATAATTTTTCCGGGTCTGGATGTTTGTCCTTGTAAAATATATGTATGTAAACTGCCCCCACGATACAGGAGAAAATCCTAGTGTGAAGGTAACGTTTTTAAAAATAATAATAATAATAATAAATGAGTAGATCATCTATGTAGTCGAAGTCAATTAAATACGCATTATTAAGAATAACTTAAAAAGTATTGGTCAGATCTTGATCAGACTTATATGGGACCACATGAGAAGCACTAGCTTTCAAATTAAAAAATACAGTCGAATTAAGAAACTCCTCCTTTTTTGAAGTCGGTTGAAAATAACCAATAGTGTCAACTTTATACTTCTTACGTGGTAGAGCCACGAAGAGAATGACGTCGGATTAAGCCATGAAGAGGCCTCTAAGCAATGTAAATGACGGGACCCTCGCCCTTTTATCAACTTATAAGCTTGTGCTTGCTTAAAGAATGTAAGCATTTTTTTTATAGAATAAGGGTGATAAGCGTGCACACAGTCCATCTTATGTTAAGTGGATAGTGACCAATAGGAGTTACAGTTATCCTCCATTGAGAATCAATATGTAGATTCTAGATATACATTGTCATAGATCACCCCTGAGAACTAAGATGGAATGCTTCGAACCCAGTAAAAAGGGTTTCAGGTTGCAACACCGCATTTCGTATGGTAGTAAACAAAACACAACTGAAATTTCCAAACCTTAAAAAAAGAAAAAAATATTTGATAATTTTGAGAATCGAAATCAGTCTTAAAACATATTTTTATAAACTTTATACTCTTAACCAGATACATTAGATATAGAAATCTTAGGGTTTCTAAGATAATTAATGAATTAAAGTGATTGTATTACTCACATAATATGTATTTCTATATATTTTTTACACAAAACACAGCACTTTACAACAGTTTTAAGTTACACTTGCACAGAAATTGGTCCAAGGATGAAGGGCGCAGACGCGAGCTTTCATTATGACTACACCAAACATTGTTTCTTCGAGTTAATCAATGTAATATCGTTATCCATTAACGTTTTTACTTAAAGATCCTTAGGAAATTTAGAGCAAAAGCAGCAATGGAAATACTGTAGTGTATTTTGTGCTTGGATTTTTGGGTCATTGTACGGGGTAGATTATTGATTCGCGCAAGCGCGGGAAAGTATTTTGCGACCCCTAATTATAACGTAAAATGTTACGCACTTCAAGGGGGAGTCTGTTATGGAATGCTGTCTCTGTCTATCTTGAACATTTTACACTTAAATCACACGAGTAAAGCTGAAATTGAACTAGATATATAATTACTTGTAAACATGCTTTAATATCTTCATAAACATATGCATTTCATGTTCGTAAACAAACATACCTATTATGATCAAACTTTTTATAACTTGTCAGTTTTATGTGAACTTCACCATCTCATTATTTAAGCGAAATCATTGTTAACCTCTACATGAAAATAATATTATTTTAAACACGCTTTTATTAGCTTGCTATGGCTTGCTAGAACATACTGAATTTTTGTATGTGATTTTCATCCCCTTCAAAACGTCGGATATGTTTGAAACTTCGCACACTTATCGAGGACCGATGACAATGCAATAATTTAATTAGTTTGTCCCATTATCCTTGCCAGGATCCTCAGGATTTGCTTATAATTCATAGAACAACTATGATTTCTGCCAGTTAAAAAAAAAGACTCTTTTGTAGTTAGCCGCACTGTTTAAAAACAACTAAAAACACGATTTTGTAGGTAACCGAACTAAAAAGTAGAAAATAATTTTCAATAAGTTTAAATAAGGAAATAGTGATTAACATAAAAAAAAATCATTTTATTGTAAAAAAGCGCGGCGTGCTTGATGTCATTTGTTGTAAATATTTTTATGGACATTTGTGAAATTTGCGTCATCATTAAAATATCTGAAAAACCACATCACACTTTTTTACAATAAAATGATTTTTTATGTTAATCACCATTTTCTTTAAAAAAAAAGTGTTCTTTTAGTTTTTTTAAACTATTATTTGTTATTTACTTGGAATATAAACAACATAACACGTTACACATTTGTAATATTTTTCAAGTAAAGTAAAGCTACATTTTAACAGGTTATTACAGGTGAACACTTCATTTGCCGATTAACGACAAAAATTGCTAATATTAACAAACAAGAAAATTTGAAAGAACGTACATAATGGATGTCATAATTGTTAGGAACAATTTATGTAGAGGTAATATTTGGTATAATTTGCATCTAAAATTGTGCAGGATAAGTCATTACTAGTGCAATATGTGTGACAAGTCACACAGTATATCTGAAGGTAAGTGGATACTGTGGCCCATAGGCATCTGCACTCATCCTCATTTAAGAATCATGCCTCGATTCCAATAAAAAGGTTCTCCGGTTCTCTACATTCATCATATCTTATGTCATATCTTATAGCTAATATTATTATTTTTCTTACAAAAACTATAATATTTGCTTGCTTAATAATACAGTTAAAACACAGCAGCATTAAACTGCTATTTTACGCTGATATTCTGTGAGAGCGTGGTCCTACCCCGGTCGAGCAGACCCATTCGTGCTACAACCATAACATTTAAAAAAAAAAAAAAAAACCATAACATAGTTGCAGCGTGGCTCTAACACGTATAATCTAGTACTGTGATCATCAACCCGCCTCCAAGCGTGACTATTAAAACATCCATCTTACACCTGTATATTACCATGAGCAACAGCAGACATTTAAGGGCTGAAAACCGGAGACCCTTTTCATTGGTAACGAGGCATTCCATCTCGGTCCTCATGGGTGAAAACGCATCTGCATTTTGATGCTTAATCGATGATAGATTATGGATGTCTAGGATGATAGGTCATAGCATCAGGTCAGGACTATGACCTAATTTGCTATCAATATTATAAAAAAAAATTCTACAGATCTATTTAGTTTGGTTCCTCCAATTCTAGATAAATAACTTTATGTTTTTTTGACGCCGTCCACCCAACTAACTTAGCTTAGGCCTTTGATTAATTATTCATATGACGTAAAACATAACGAGGTCGATGACGTCAATATGCTCACTTAATTACACCGTAATGCATACGATAATAGGATCTCTATATTTTCATATATGCATTCGACCTCAAAGGTACAGCGGAATTCAATTAGGTTTCTATTCCTTTGAAGCATCGCGTGGGCTACGAGCGTAGCTTTTATAATATATAAAAGGAATTGAATGTCTTCGTTTTATGTGACGCAGTGCATTTTAATTTTTTCTTTTATTCTCTCCGCTATTCTCTCGTTCATTTTTTGTTATCATTTGACTACCTCCTTGGTCTAGTGTTCGTAAGCAACTGCTGACTATGTGGTATTGGGTTTGAATACCGGGTTGGGCAAGAAATCTGTAATGGGATTATTCTGTCAAAAATATCTCAGTAGGAGTCCGGAATCAGGAATTTAGCGGCACTTCTCCTCGGTGCCGTGGAAAGCACGTAAAGCCGTTGGTCCTGCGCCTGATCTCTCTCGTTTCTTCCTCGTCGGCCTATGAGAGTGAGGGAATAGAAAGTGTATCTGTGCTTGCGCACATACTCGTGCACTATGATCCTGTCCTGTAAAGAAGCAATTTTATATTAGTTTTATAAATAGTGGTTCATTTGTGACAATTGAAATTGACTAATCGGTATTCATATCAACTTTTTCTAGAAATGCCATCCTCACCCACACGAAGTACACACTGATAATCAACTGACAAGGTTCTGGAGATCGACTATTTTATTTAGTACAAATAAGGACGGCTCATCAATTATAAATCAAAATGCAATGCGTTGTCACCCCTGAGGTATAAGATGGAAATTTTGGCATCATTAAAAAAGGTTTTCGGTTCTCCCGTCTCACCTCACGAAACACAGCGTTATGCTGTTATTTTACGTTGGTATTCTGTCAGACCGTAGCCGACCTGGTCAAGCCGACCCATTTGTACTGTAGCCATAATACAGCTACAGCGTGACTGTACCATTTGGAAAGAGAGTAGCGAAGTGTGTTCTTTCTTCGATTTAATTTTAATGAAGTTATGAAGACAATCATGTTAAAGAGTAATGAAGATATAGGTGTGTTCATTTATAAGCACTAATATAATAAATGCCTGTAATCAGGAGCAATGTAATGAATGCATGTAAAATGCTAAAGACGTAAATTGAAGTACTTATCAAAAACGTAGAGTAAATTGCGTTAAGTGCTACGGACGTAGAGCCAAGTGTTACAAACGTAGTATCAAGTGCTAAAACCATAGGAACAAGTGCTACGGACGTAGAGTCCAATGAGGTACATTAATACTCGAATAAGATAGTGTTAGGTACTAAAAATATTTTATTTGTTTAATTTGATTACCAACGATTATTACATAAACATATATATCTAGTTCTAGAGATGGAGGATTCCGATCCTAATAGCGTCCTACGGAATAGGCATAGCAAAGGCTTCGGCTATAAAGAAATCCTTGAGACGAGTTCTAGACCGCATACATAGTTTCAAATAATTTTATAAAAGATCATTAAGTCAGTCACTATCTAATTTATGTAAATCTGAGGAATTGTTATTTCACGAACGCACATCGCGCCAGAACTCCCGATACCATCCACAATATCTGGATGATTGGCGGTCCACCACTGTGCGATTTAGAACATGTTTTCTTCCTCGCACAACTTCCTTGTGGAATCGATTACCATCAGTGATTTTGTCGGAGCGATACGATTTAGGGACCTTCAAGAAAAGAGGCTACTCCTTTTTAAAAGGCCGGCAACGCATCTGCAATTCCCCTGGTTCCCCTGGTGTTGCAGTTGTTCATGAGCAGCGATAGTCACTTACCATCAGATGAGCCGCATACCCCTCTCCTACAAAAATATCACTTGTTCAATAACGTCAACTCAAAGAACTGCATTACCAGATGCCTCCCAACTTTGATGCTGTTGCCTATCATTTGTCTATGTATTTTACGTCTGATATAAACAACATGTTATGCTGGAACCTTATCTAATTGATACTTTAATATTTTTCTGGCATATCCCAATGTTGCTTCTCACCACAGTCACGGGACGTAAGAATAATGAAGCAGTCGTGAAACCGTATAACAAATGTCTATTATTATTAAAAAAAAAAGTAAAATATCCACCAACCGTTAATACAAGAAAGTGGTCACTTAAATAGTTATCTTTAAATGAATATAATACATTCACGTACGTACTATATCACAAAACTATGGGCATAACTCTCCAGAGCCGAAACTCGAAAAGTTTTCAGTTTATCGTTGCAGCTAAGTTAAAATCGCAACATTAATTAGAATTAATCTGACGAGGAATAACGGTTACTGTTATCCAGTATTTGGAAGCTTACGAGACAAAGTTTGTTGAAAAGCTTTAGCAACGGTGCGGTTTAGTGGACAGACTACCCAGTGTACCTGTAATGGTGAAGTTTTGTTGGAAACGAAAATAAAAAGAAATTTTATTAGTGACCAGTGTATTTTAGAGGACGGTGTACTGAGTGCACCTGTAATGGTGAAGTTTTGTTGGAAACGAAAATAAAAAGAAATTTTATTAGTGACCAGTGTGTTTTAGAGGACGGTGTACTGAGTGCATCTGTAATGGTGAAGTTTTGTTGGAAACGAAAATAAAAAGAAATTTTATTAGTGACCAGTGTGTTTTAGATGACGGTGTACTGAGTGCACCTGTAATGGTGAAGTTTTGTTGGAAACGAAAATAAAAAGAAATTTTATTAGTGACCAGTGTGTTTTAGAGGACGATGTACTGAGTGCACTTGTAATGCTGAAGTTTTAACTATACTATGACGCGTAACAATTCACAGCTACGGACACAGCCTAGAGTTTAGAAATTTTTTTTATAGAATAAGGGTGACAAACAAGCACACAGTCCACCTGATGGTAAGTGGTTCCAATGGCCCATAGACATCTACATCTATCTTCGTTTGAGAATTAAAATGCAAATGTGTTGTCAGATGTGAGCACCAAGATAGATTGCCTCTTTTCCAGTAAAATGGGTCTCCGGTTCCCTACACTCACCATACGAAACACAGCAGCGTTAAGCTGCTATTTTACGCTGGTATTCTGTGAGAGCGTGGTCCTTCCCCGGTCGAACTGACCCACTCGTGCTACAACTATACTATTAATATAGCTACAGTATGGCTCTACCACAAAGTGTTTCTCTAGCAACACGAAACACTAGAAATATTAGTGAGAGCATCTACTAATCTGTATAATCCCGTGGGTATCATAAGACGCGATAGACAACTCAAAATAATAAAAAACTGCGGATGCCGATCCGTCCGCCAGGCATGACAACTGATAGTTGCCAAATACGGCAAACATTTTTGCCTACATACAACAGAATTGCCGTGGTAGCTCAGATGGTTGGGGCTCGCGGTAAATTTCACAGTACGCAAGCGACCCGGGTTGGTTCTATCTTCGCCGGCACCAATGAAATTGTTAATTGGAATTTTAAGTGCTGATTTACCACGTGCTCGGGCGGTGAAGGAAAACATCGTGAGGAAACCTGCATGTCTGGGAAAATAGAAAAAAAAGTATTTCGAAGACATGTTTTGATGTTCGCCAACACGCATTGGGGCAGCGCGGCGGACACTTTCTTGTCCTAAAACCCTCTCAGAACTGAAAGAAGGCCTGTGCCCGGCAGTGGGACGTATATACCCTTTAACTTTTATAACAGAATTGGCCACCCCAGTAATTACCTCATATGGGCAATCTATAGGGAAGGACTATCTTCAGCTGTGGACTAGGCTGTAATGAACGAATGAATAAAATTAGATATGGATAACAATGCGCTGCGACGCGCAATTGCGCTAACTCAGTTAATTGCGTCGATGTGTTAACTCGACTTCTTCAAAATGTGCTCGCGCACAGCGCAGGCTCTGGTAATTCGAAAGGTATATAAAGGTAAAGGTATTAAGGTGTAGTTTTATATTATTGAAGTGCAAATTTCTTTAGAATCGTTGTGATTTGAAATTCAATGAAACGAAAAAGCGAAAAAGACTTCCTATTCCTAAAAAAGGACATTATTTATTTATTATTTATTTAAGGGTAGCCCTTATGGGTGAAATTTTTTCTCCAAACTTATATGGGACCACCCTTAAATCTATAAACCCTATTTAATAAAATAATTAAAAATTAAAAATTTTGTGTAACCGACTTCAATATAAATTATTAAAAATAACTCAAAAACTATTAGTTAGGCCTTGATCAAATTTATGTGGGGCCACATGTGAAGCACCAGCTTTTAAATAAAAAAAGTTATGAGTCTCCTTTTTGAAGTCGGTAGAAAAGAATCATCAAAATTGGTTCACATTCTGCAAAGATATTGCGTAACATACATAAAAAAAGCATACACGAATTGAGAACCTCCTCCTTTTTGAAGTCGGATAAAAAGAGAAACATATGCATCTACAGGATTTAGGCTGCGAGAGAATGAAGAAATTACAAAGAATACAGTGAACAGTGTTTCCTATTATGTATGGAGATTATTCATGTGATCTATGAGCGGTAACGATTAAGGACGAAAGTTGTTGTTTAGACAATATTTAAGCACTTACGATGATGAAATTGAAAACTTGGAGTTTGTGTAATATGTAATGTAATATAGCATAGTAATATCGTATATCGAATCGAATATAAAATAATTTTTAAACTTGGTAAGAATATTACAATAAAGGTTTACTTCTCACTTCTCAAGGTTTCACTGCTACCGCGTGTGACTACACATGTTTTTTTTATAAACTGCAACTTCGTGAAATGTAAAAGGAATGGGACATAGTACCTAATACGAGTATGTGGGTAATCTTTCTTTTCTACTTTTTATTTTACTTATAAACTACTTAGGCCACACGGTTTTATTTTGCGGCTGAGTTGACAGATATGTCTATAATTAAAAATTAAAAATTTTGTACAACCGACTTCAATATAAATTATTAAGAATAACTCAAAAACTATTGAACAGACCTTCAAACCTATCAAATTCTACCTATCTACTTATCAAATTTATATTGAAAAATGCTTTCAAATAAAAAGAGTTATCAAAATCGGTTCACCCAGTAAAAAGTTATGAAGTAACACACATAAAAAAACATACAGTCGGTAGAAAATTAGTTGCGCTATGGCGCAGTTTTGAGTTAACGATTGAACTAACAACTCAAAATTATGACAAACTGCGGTGGCACGGCGGGTTGCCAGCAACTATGCCAAAATCTCCCTTATAAGTCAATCTATGAGGGAGACTTATGTTCAGCAGTGGACTTTAATATGCTGTATTGGTGGTTATAGTACAATTGAAAACAGTTGTATTCCAAAGATACATCATGAAAAGCAGAAACCAAGGTAAGATAGCTCCTTTTTGCGGTGAAACACACGGGCTTTAAGCCGTTAAATCTATTTTATCCCCATGCGGGATCTGTGTGTAGTTGTTCGTGGAGCATCTCTATCATTTGATAATTATAATATTGGAAAACAATATCTACTTCCCCTTTCTTTGGAACCTTGTACCGCTAGATTGTCGTGTAGCTACATAAAAAAGTTTTTTTTTATAGGAGAGGGGTAAACGAGCATACGGCTCACCTGATGGTAAATGATTACCGCCACCCATGAACAACTGCAAAACCAGGGGAATTGCAGATGCGTTGCCGGCCTTTATAAGTTACCTTTATAAGTTTAGTCATTATGCGCCCCATTCCTGGGCAAAGGCCACTTCTCATTTCTGACAGAGTTTTAGGGCAAAGAAGTGTACAGAACTCTACTGCAATGCGTTAATTCCTACATGTTTGAGGCATGTAGCTTTCTTTACGATGTTTTCCTTCACCGCCGAGAACGTGGTTAATCTGAACTTAAATTTACAATTAACAATGTCATTGGTGCCGGCGAGAATCGAACGTGGATTTTTCGGGTACTATGAATTTTTTCGCGAGCGCTTAGTTCTTGAACTACGACAGCTACATGTTTAAATGAAAATGTAAATTTTAGTTCCATAGGTAGAGTGGAATTTAATTACATTTTAGCTCCTTTGTAGTTTTATGTTGGCTTTTATATATGTTGCATCGATGCAGAAAATTGTAGGGCATACTTTTGTTAACGGCATGCGTTTCAAGGTCAAAGTATGTTTTTACGTTGAAACAGTATTGTCTACTTGTACTTTTATTTGTGCTTTTTACAGGAACACGTTTGTTATATTCGCTATTTGTTAAGCGTATCGTAGTCTTTTATACATTTACTAGACGGCGCAGCGAACGCCGTTATGCCCTTTTGGTAGTTTTTTCTGGTAGTTTTACTCAGAATTCACTCCGGAATTTTAACAGTTTAAATATAAAAATATTAATAAGATATTGTATTAATTATTGCTATATTAATTGGAGCTAAGGACGACCCTTGTAATTATCGTCCCATATCACTGCTGGGTAGTTACTCTAAGCTCCTGGAACGCGTTGTTCATAAGCGGCTGACTAACTATCTTGAAAAGAATAGTATACTCTCGGACCGTCAGTTTGGTTTCCGTCAGGGAAAATCGACTGAGGATGCAGTTAGTCTTATCACAGATATGGTTGTAACTCATCTCGATCAGGGTCGATCCTGTGTCGGTGTTTTTCTCGATCTGGCTAAAGCATTCGACACGGTATCGATTCCCATCCTGCTTAAGAAACTAAGTGCTCTTGGTATTCGTGGTCTAGCTTTAAACTGGTTTTCCAGCTATTTGTCGGATAGAAAGCAATGTGTCCGAATAGGCGATCAAGCAAGCGATCTTAGATCTGTAGATTTTGGCGTTCCTCAGGGTAGCATTTTGGGGCCGACACTTTTTATTTCATACATTAATGACATTATGTCAATTGAACTCGAAAATAGTGAAGTTGTATGTTATGCTGACAATACAGCCATAATATTTTATGGTAAATCTTGGCACGACGCCTACCTTTCGGCTGTCTCCGGGTGGCATAAATTACAAAAATGGTTAAATTACAACATCTTAACATTGAACACCTCAAAAACGCAGTTAATTTGTTTTCATAAAACTGCAGCGTCTGAACCGCCGCCGTCACTTTTCAATAGCCTTAAAGTACATAATAACAACTGTAGTTTTGGCTCCGTGAGCTCTCCTAATTGTAACTGTGACCAGATAAATAGGGTCGGCTCCCTTAAATATTTGGGCATCATAATAGATGAGAACCTCAACTTCAAAAGTCATATATCAGTGACATCAGCAAGGATCCGTAAGCTGATACACACAATGAGACTATTGAGAGATTCTACTGATGGCAGCATTTTAAAGTCAGTCTACCTTGCACTATGTCAGTCCGTACTTAGCTATTGCATACTAGCAACGTAGAGGTGGCATAGCCTCCTCTACGTTGCTAGTGCTGGAAAGGGCCCAGAGGGCAGTTTTGAAGATAGCTATGGGTAAGTGTCCGTAGATTGTATCTTCTGAGGGTGTTTACATTTATGCACAGGGAAGCTTCGAAACTGCCGACATTTGATACTTTAATAAATAAAAGAGTATTTAAGATCCCCAAAACCTTGGTTAAAACATCATTCGCTCATCATTTCAGACTGTTCCTATTCCCACGCATCTATAACAAATTAGTCAATTTATACGGCTTAAAGCGATCCCAACTTTACGAGGCTAAAACAAAAATGATGAACTATTTATTGACTTGGGACTATGAGGAAACAGAAGAAATATTGGTGACTCTTAAATAGGTGTTAAAACGGTAGTGGACAGCAATGACGCCAGCCCTGCCATCTGATCCCAATATCCACACACACACACACACACACACACACGCACGCACGCACACGCACACACACGCACGCACGCACACGCACGCACACGCACACGCACGCACACGCACGCACACGCACGCACACGCACGCGCACGCACGCGCACACACGCGCACACACGCGCACACACGCGCACACACGCGCACACACGCGCACACACGCGCACACACGCGCACACACGCGCACACACGCGCACACACGCGCACACACGCGCACACACGCGCACACACGCGCACACACGCGCACACACGCGCACACACGCGCACACACGCGCACACACGCGCACACACGCGCACACACGCACACACACACACACACACACACACACACACACACACACACACACACACACACACACACACACACACACACACACACACACACACACACACACACACACACACACACACACACACACACACACACACACACACACACACACACACACACACACACACACACACACACACACACACACACACACACACACACACACACACACACACACACACACACACACACACACACACACACACACACACACACACACACACACACACACACACACACACACACACACACACACACACACACACACACACACACACACACACACACACACACACACACACACACACACACACACACACACACACACACACACACACACACACACACACACACACACACACACACACACACACACACACACACACACACACACACACACACACACACACACACACACACACACACACACACACACACACACACACACACACACACACACACACACACCCTCAATTACACGCGCGCTCCTTTAAATTAGAATATGCTTGTTATGTCTTTAATTTTTCATAGTTTAAGTCGTATTTTTTTTTCCTTTGCTACGCACAATTGTTTTAAGTAATTTCGACAAATAGCCACTTTGTTCTATTGTAAAATCTTTTGTTTGACCCCACGAGACAGGCCATGCCTAGTGTGGGAGTCACAGAACTTTTTTGTATTTTGGCTAAGTGTTTCTGGTAAATAAATAAATTTATTATTATTATTATTGGGTTATCTATAAAGTTTTCTCATCTGGTTGGGCAGTATAAATATATAATTGTAAATGAAAATGGTAAACATACATAAATATGAATAAAATAAAATAAATACATAAAAAATACATAAATATATAAAAACCCAACCAGATGGAAGCCCTCGGCAGGGGAGACCAGACGGCCGAGGGTTAGGGGGAAAGGGAAAGAAACCGGCGGACGATGCGGGCGGTATCGAGGAGCACCGCCTTCTGCATTTGAGCCTGGAGCGGTCCGTCACGGAGTCCCAGTCGCCTCAGATGACCCGGGAGGCTGACTGGGATTAACCCATTCGCAGAAACGACCACAGGAATAATTTCGGTCGGCAGACCACCCCACATGCCGGTAACCTCGTGAGCCAGGTCCAGATATTTTGTCACCTTATCTGTTTCGGCTTTCACGAGGTTCTCGTCATAAGGAATGGTAATGTCGACCAAAAAGATCCTTGACTGTGCCCGGTCCATCAGCACAATATCAGGCTTATTCGCAAGAATAGTCTTGTCTGTGATGATGGCCCGGTCCCAGTAGAGCCTGGCGCGGTCATTTTCGAGCACGGCTTCCGGCAAGTACTTATAATATGGCTGTTTCCGATCCACGAGGCCGTATTTCAGAGCGAGCTCCTGGTGTAGAATCCTGGCTACTAGATTGTGTCTGTGCAAATACTCAGAGTTAGAAAGCGCCGAACAACCGGAGATGACATGCCTAAGTGACTCACCGGGATGGCGACAAGCTCGACAGATGTCGACGGCACCATCCTTTAGGATGTATCTCCGATAATTGTTGGTCTTAATAACCTGATCCTGTATCGCACAGACAAAACCCTCGGTTTCCCCAAAGAGGTCACCGAAACGTAGCCAGTGAAGGGAGGCGACTGTGTCTACGAAAGGCTCATGTAGAGCCTTGTAGAACCTCCCGTGGAGCTCCTTCTCCTTCCATACGGTCTCCCGGTCGGAAATGCACTGTACTGCTGGGTCTTGCCATTGCTCATTGGCTAAGGATAGAGGGGTCAGTCCTTTATCACAAGAAATAACGTCCCTATAGTATGGATCATCCGCTCTCGTCAGAAAGTAATTACGGAGGCTGCACACTTCGCGATTATGCATGGTAAGCGCGCTTAAAAAGCCGCGCCCGCCATGCTTCCGCGGCAAGTACAGCCTCATTACTGACGATCTCGGATGATGCATCCTGTGGGACGTCATTATAGTGCGGACTTTTCTGTCCAGAGCGTTTAGTTCGGTCTGAGTCCACCTAAGTATGCCAAAGGTATACATGAGAACAGGCATGACCCAACCGTTATATGCGTGCGTCTTATTCACACCGGACAAAAGGCTGTTAAGCACTTTGGTCAAGCGTGCATAAAACACATCGCAAACTGACTGTTTCATACCCGCCTCATCTACACCGATGTTCTGTGACATACCCAGGTATCGGTATGTTTCAGCCTCGGAAAGGGTCCTTATGTTGATGGGCATAGATAAATCTATGCCCTCAGAGTTAGCAACCCTTCCCCTTTCAACATGGAGGACCGCACACTTATCCGTCCCCAGCTCCATTCTAATAGAATTGCTAAAATCACAAGTGATGTTTAGCAATTCCATAAGATGAGAGCGACTGGAGGCGAATAACTTGAGATCATCCATATAGAAAAGGTGGGTCACTTTTGTACCTCCCCTCCGAAGCTGAAATCCCCTCCCGGAGCCCTCCAGTAAGGTACTGAGAGGGTTCAGAGAGAGGCAGAACCAGATTGGACTCAGACAATCGCCCTGGAAGATACCCCTTCTTATCCTTATGTGGTTCTCCGCAGCCGTCATCCGCTCGCCTAGATGACAAAGGATCGTACTCCACTGCCCCATACACTGCCCAAGGAAGTCTGTAACTGTACAGTCAACCTTGTACAGCTCGAGGACCCTCTCCAGCCATGTATGAGGCACCGAGTCGAATGCCTTTTTGTAGTCTATCCAGGCGGCGGATAGGTTCCGACGGTTGCGTTTAACCACTTTTTATTATTATTATTATTATTATTATTCGGCTGAAGCGGCACACTATGTGATTTTCTGTTTTGGCACTAAACTAATATATTATAATGAATATGAGTCAGGTCCATAAATATAGCATTTGTTAATGAGGGCATCCACGACTTTTTCTGCAACGTGGGCGGCGCCACTTAAAAGTGAGGTATAATATTTGACAGATTTCAAAGCGGGGAAGTTAATTTGTTTGGTAAATGTAAAGGTTGATGTTTCTTTCTGTACTATTAACTATATTTGATATTAATAAGATTAAAAATAAATAAATCGAATCAAAAATATTCATAAAAGTAGTAAATTAGAAAATCAGCAAGAAACCCAGCGGGACCTTTTTTTCAAATAACAGCTTACAACCATGTATGTTACACAATTAACCACACAAAACAAATTAGGAATAGCTTAGTAGCTATTTTTAATAATAATTAATATTTGAATATACTGTTCTTACAATCATACTGTGATTATTTATGCATCTGTTTATTTATTTGTGCTGATATCTGAAACCAAACTCAATAAGACTACTACCGTAAACCCGGAAACATAACGACATTAATCTTAACTTATCTTTGAAACGTTGGAGTTTGGGTATTTACGATTATTATCATCAATTCAATTTTTTTTATTTTTTCATAAGATACAAATAATATAATTAATAAATTTTCTTCGTGGTAGAGCCATGCTGCAGCTGTATTATGGTTGTAGCACGAAGGTTGTAGCATGTAAGGTCGGCTCGACCGTGGAAGGACCACGTTCTCACAGAATACCAGCGTAAAATAGCAGCTTAACGTTGCTGTGTTTCGTATGGTGAGTGTAGAGAACCGGAGACCCTTTTTACTGGAAACGAGGCATTCCATCAAAGTCCTCACGGGTGTACGAGGATAAATTTAGATGTCTATGGGCCACAGCAACCACTTACCATCAGGTGGACTGTGTGCTCGTTTGTCACCCTTATTCTATATAAAAAAAGAATCCATAAAGTGTTTTTAGGGTTCCGTACCTCAAAAGAAAAACGGAACCCTTATAGGATCACTTTGTTGTCCGTCTGTTTGTCTGTCTGTCAAGACCCTTTTTCTCAGGAACGCGTGGAGGTATCAAGCTGAAATTCATACCAAATACTCAAGTCTACTGTCCCTTGGAGCTGTGAAAAAATCAATTGAGTGAGAAGCGCAAATTTGTGGCATTCCCAAGGGTTTCAAAACCTACAGGGTACTTCCCGTGAACTCAGAATCTTGAAATTTGGTACGAAGCATCGTTTTATAGTACAGATAAAGGAAAAATTGTGAAAAGTAAAAATTTTTAATTACATCATATAATAAAAATATTTTTAATAATTTTAAACTTATACCTACGGATTTGTTCGGAACCCTCGGTGCGCGAGTCCGACTCGCACTTGGCCGGTTTTTTTCAACATGAGCTACAATTAATAAACCTTTTCATTTTATTTAGGTTTTACAAGGTTTCATTAAGGAATATCTGTAAGGTACACGTTTAAATAGCGATTTAGTGTTATGTTTATTATTATTTTTACCAAGCCCATTATTATGGTTCGCAATTTTGTCTTATCTTCATTGTATCTTCACACATCACTTATTTTAAAAAAATGATTTTTGTGCAATAAAAACATGTACAAACAAATAAAAAAGTACTGCCACATAATGTATAGTTATTTTATAGAATAGGATGACAATGGACAATCCACTTACATGCGACACAGTGCATGTGATGGCAATTGTATCCTGTGGCCTATAGACGTCTCTCCTCAATTGAGAATCAAAATTCAGACGCGTTGTCTACCTTAAGGACTAAGATGGAATACTTCGTATCCAGTAAAAAGGGTCTCCGGTTCTCTACACTCAACATACGAAACACAGCAGCATTAATCTGCTATTTAACGCTGGTATTCTGTGAGAGGGTGGTCCTTCCCCGGTCAAGCCAACCGATAACTGCAGAATGGCTTTATTACTTATAAGTTTAAGCCACTGACTAACTGCCTAACTGACTGGTATAGCGCTCTTAGATATAAAAATATAAAAAATGGTTTGATGTGTCCAAGTATCTTAATAAAGGAGTGTAATTATTGTATGTACATGTGTATATTGATAAATTAATTGCATAGAGAGCATGTAGTGCTCTAGAGTAAGAATGTTCATATTCAGAGTTGTCCGAAACAAAACAAACATTACATAAAGGCGCCATTGCTTTGACGTCATCAAGATGGTCGCCCCATTGATAAACCCTTAGGAAGTAATGCGCAGGCCCGTGGATACTCAGCCATTGATAGAGCCCGGGTGCTTTTATAACGTAAGATTTAATAATTTGGCAGGTGATCGTTTTCTTGGAGTGACAACCGGGTTAGAGATGCAGGAAGTCGATTGCTGAAGGTGGGTCTGGACCGTGCTTTCTGGCATTCTTTGACCTCCCCGGTCTATGTTCCGGCGCGCCGTGGGCTTTTGAAGGGCTGTAATGATGATGATGATGGATTTTTGGATAAGATGTTCAGGCCCATAGGTACACAATCATCGATAGCGAGCTTGAATGATTTATACTATAACATTCAATTATTTGGAAGGTGATCTTTTTCATTAATTAATTAAATATAAATTATTGCTTTTATCCACTACCATATTTTCCCGTGGTTGTCGTAAAAGGTGATAGAGGGAATGCAGGAGATGGGCAGCAGCGTCTTCCTAATAACAATTAAAAACAAAAACCTACGTACGGCAAACTGGCTGTTAGGAGTGGCAACGATGACAAGTAAATAGTGGACTTTAGATAGGCTGTAATGGTATTGCTTTTTGGGTCAGACTATGTTGGGACTTAGGGTTGTCTTCGTGTGTGAACTCTGCATCCTATTCTTTCTTATTTTTTTCTACCGACTTCAAAAAGGAGGAGGTACTCAATTCGATTGTATGTTTTTTTTACACTATACAAATAAATAAAATTGAAGTGTGTATTTGTAATGTCAAAATAACAGCTTTTTACTAAATGCGTATGAAAGTATATACGGTATTTATAACAAAAACACAACTTTTAACATTTTTGTCTGTCTGTCTATCTGTCTGTCTGTTTGTTCCGGCTAATCTCCGAAACGGCTGGACTGATTTCGATGGGACTTTCACTGGCAGATAGCTGATGTTTTAAGGAGTAACTTAGGCTACTTATATTTTAGAAAAATAATTAGGATTCAGCGCAACATAGTTAGAACCATAAATTACACGCGGGCGAAGTCGCGGGGAACAGCTAGACTATAATATAATAAAAAGGAATAAATTTTCTTTATTCAATATAGATTACATGTAATTTTTATTGAAAGTCGTTTTTTACTTTTATCACTACTTCAGAAAAACCTCTGTCCCAAAAAACCAGCAAGAAACGCAGCGGGACTTTCATTGTTTTAATGGTTTGTGCGGTATCTGGGGTTTTGCACGGTCGGACAGTCCGACTCCCCATAGCGATCAACGATTTTTACTGATAGTCGTGAGGTTGAATAAGCCTTCCACTAGAACAGGCTCTTTCAGATATCAAGCAACAATAATATAGTCTACAGTACAGCAGACGTCACACCCGTTTTCGAACGAGCGGACGTGTCTCGCGGGCGATAAATACAGCGCAGAAATACGAATATTAAATTGCGTACCAGAAATTTTTATTATTGAATTTTTCTTCGTAATAATATTTTTTTAAATATTTTTCTTCAAGTCAAATATTTATTTCAGCCAATTAAATTTTTTTTTCATTGTCATTTAATTATTTCCATTTTTTTTTTGCTGTTTTGCGTGAACAGTTCGTTACTCCGTCGTAGACTGCGTTCTCTATAAGGTAAGTTACACATTATTAAATTAAAAAAAAATCATATCTTCGCCGAACACTTTCATTCTAAAATTTACATCGAAGACTTTAATTATATTGAATTTAAAATTTTCGGATTTTTATTAATGCAGATTTAGTGGTGAGTTGGTAAATAGTTTCTGTTGCCAGAAACGGGTTTTAAAACTATTTATATATCAATCGGTACCGATCCAGTTCAATACGAACGCATTCTTTTTCCGCTAAGGGTCTTTTTTATATATGTGAGGGTGAAAATCGAGCACACGGTTCACCCGATGGAAAGTGGATTCCTGTAACCCAAATAGATACTTACGTAGCTCGATTGAATTTGAGAATTTCATTACCAGTACTCGTAACAGGGGTCTTCGGCTATCGTCGCAAACAAAACGTAGCATTATCATATGTGTAATAAATACATTTATTACACACTAGCTGTTCCTCGCGACTTCGCCCGCGTGTAATTTAGGGTTTTAGTTTTGTTGCGCGGAACCCTAATAATTTTTTTAAAATATAAGTAGCCTAAGTTACTCCTTGTAACATGAGCTATTTAACAATGAAAGTCCCGTCAAAATCGGCCCAGCCGTTTTGGAGATTAGCCGGCACATACAGACAGACAGACAAAATATAAAAAAAATTGTGTTTTTGTTATAAGTACTTTATATAATTACATATGCAATTAGTAAAAAGCTGTTATTTTGACATTACAAACAGACACTTCAATTTTATTTATTTGTATAGATATGGCATTATGTTGTTATTTTACTCTGGTATTTGTGTTTTTCATTTTTATTAGATTATGTGATAAATCGAAGGGAAACTAAGCAGAGTTAAAACAAATTACCGTACACATTAAACGCAAAATTAACAATTAGTGTAATTTCATAACCTTTGGCTCTAGTTTGGTCTTAAATAAGAACACGCGACATTAGATAACAACTCTAACTTCTAAGAAAGATAAGGTTTTCAAATAAGTTACTTTCAAGAATAAAATTAGTTTTACGGGTTTTATCGCGTATATTAATTTATTTTATATTCCCGACGTTTCGCGTACTTTACAGCACCCATGGTCACGTGGGGACTGAGATGTTTGACGTCCCAATGTCATAGTTAACCACGGCTACCTCCATATTAAAATTATAAATTTTTGTTCCGATTTACGCAGTATGAAATTACAGTATCTTGAAATCTTGCAGTTGTATTTTTATATTTATTATATTTTTGTGAAGAAAAATAATTATTTTTGTATGCTTGGGTTGGGATTTAATTTTATTAATTATAGTAACCCAAGCAGATGGTACTCGTAGCATCAAGTCATCTTCTCTATTGAAATTAGGATGGTTTTTGATTTCAGTACATAGATTACCTCCTAAGGGTTAGGGGGTAATCTATGTTTCAGTAGCTTCGCGAATCATCCTTGGAAGGAATCTGTGTTCTTTAGCGAGGATTTGTGGTCTATCAAATCTAATGTAGTGACGGGGGCGATCCTGTACGTGTTCACAGACTGCAGACTTCCCGGAGCGTCTATTCTTCACATCAGCTATGTGTTCTCGAAACGTCGGGAATATAAAATAAGTTAATATACGCGATAATATCCGTAAAATTAATTTAATTTAAATGTGTAGTTTTCGCGTAAATATAAGAAATCATTATACTTTCAAGAATTTTAAAACATTAAGTATATAGTAATCATAATACCAAGCAAAGCCAAAAAACACGGGCTTGAGCTACCTCTTTTTTTTATAAAATAATATTGACAAGCGAGCACATAGCCCACTTGATGTTATGTGGATGTTTTGGCCCATAGACACTTACATCTATTTAAAAAATAGTCCTGCTGGGTTTCTTGCTGGTTCCTCCCAGGACAGATGTTTTTTCCGAACCAGTGGTAAAGTTTAAATGACTTTCATGTATTCTTGTAATCTATATAGAATAAAAATGATTCTATTTTTTTCTACACCTAATCCGCGTATCCAGTTAAAATGGGTCTCATGTCTTCCGGAATATCCCAACAGATCAGTAAACTAATGTACCTAAACATGGGCTGACCATAGCTGATCGATGGGGACGAAATTCTCTCGAGAGGTAGCCTCGTGCCCGTAAGTGAAATTTTGGTTAGCCTCACACTTGATGGAGTGGTGACCTGGTAAGATATTTAGGATGACGATTGAGATATATTAAAGTAAAAAAAAAATACTAAGAATTTTGTAACTTAAAGTACAAAGGAGCGACGTTAAACATTTCTTCAACTTCCATTTAATATTTAGCAAATTAATCCCGCTGAATATTGAAAGATTCATTAGGCAGCTCACGGTGTTTGTTTGGGTCGAGGTCTTTTATATATCAGCAGTCAGCGCTTGCGATATAAAACATTGCTCTGTAAAAGAAGCTAAAACAAAAATTGTTTCCTGGCTCGCTTCTTTAAATTATGACTCGACCGAAAAAATATTCTTTACACCTAGCATAAAGGCAACTACCATTATTATTAAGAAATGCAACGTTTTACTCTATCTCTTATTATACTTTGTTCATTTTATACTAGTTTTTAAAATTTAAATTTTGTGATTAAGTAAACCAAGCGAAAGGATTACCTAGTGTGGGTACCAACGGACACTTCAATGAGTTGTAGTTGTTTTCTGTAAAATAAACATTTTTCATTTTTCATTTTCATATAATAACAATCGCTTATAATTTTTGCTTTTTCTTATGCTTTTACATCTGCCATTAGAAGTCTACTACTGGATGTGAGCCTTTCTTATTGTAGAGGTTAGAATAAAATAGAATAGAACAGAAAAGAGCAATACAGTACAGTACATGATATAATAGACTAGTACAGGGTTTACTGGAATAGAATGTCATAAGGCACTAAGTTCGCTCTTTGCAACCGTTAGTTGAAGCTGTTTGCTATTAAGGTTAAAAATAGTATACAATAGAATTTATTCAACATAGATTACAAGTATTACTTATTAAATAATTAGTCATTTAAATAATATATAATAATTTATACTAATTACAATGTATTACAATTGGACTATACATTAGAAACAGGATGGTAGCGATTTATTCATTAACAGGGGTTATTATCAGTCTACAGAACTAATTATAGTTAGTATTCATTGAATAAAACTATTTTACGGATTTTATATCAAATAATTTTATTTATTTTTAATTACCGACGTTTTTGCGTGTTGTCCATAGTCACGGGCACGGAACACAATGACCATAGATTAGTATATATAATACTAGAGAACAATTACTGTCTTCCGAGAGGTCACGAGTGTACTAAGGTGTTTGACGTCCAGATGTCAAAGCAAACCTAGATTATCTTCAGCTTTTTAATTACTAAGTTTGGTCCGATTTACGCAGAATAAGCTTACTGTATCTTGAAATCTTGCAGAACTATAACAAATCCAAGCGGTTTTAATTTTATTGATTGGAGGATCGCAACTGGGTGTTAGTTCCCAGCCTTCTTCTCTATTGAAGTTAGCCTCACGTATCATGCTTTGTAGGAATCGATGTTTTTTCGCAAGGATTATTATTATAATAACCCATGTTATACAGCTTTTGGTTAGTAACAATTTTAAACTTTTTGTTAGGTAGACTCTGCATATTTTCTGGGACTTTTAGAAGTCTAAACATTGCCCCATGAATGACTAACTCTTTGGAATCGAGTAACCAGTTGCTCGATTGTAGCTTGTGTTTGTTCTTAAAATTTATGAATATTGGAGGATTTCGAATGTAGACGGCTCCGTGGCGCAGTGACTTAGCAATGAGTTGTTGCGCTGGCGGCCTCGGGTTCCAATCCCGCATGGAACAAGTATTTGTATGGCCTACAAATAATTGTTCCGGGTCTGGATGTTTGTCTTTGTGCAAATTGTGTTTGTAAACTGCCTCCATAATACAGAAGAAAATCCTAGTGTTACGTTTTAAAAAAACAGAAAATAAAAAATCAAAGAGAATAAAAATAGGAAAGAGAAAGAGATTTCATTTTTAAGGATTTGTCTTAATCGCTATGCTTCGTTGACATATGGGTCGCAGTATTAGGCCAAAAAAATGATTTGTCAGCACACCTTTGATACCGATCTCCGTTACACCAATGGATTTTATACACCTTGAATATACGAGATGGTAAAATTTTTAGGCACATTAATGTAATAGGAAAAACATAGTTCATATATAAAGTATTTTCTAAAATATGCTATTTAGTAATTTAGAAAACACAAAAAAAATTTCTAACAGAATTTTCTTTCGAACAGATTTCAACAAAATTTGGCATATAGATATGTATTTTTTGATCCATATGGCATATAGTATATATTTTAATCTAGCGACCAACCACGGCTTTGCCTGGATCTAATAATGTGGCGTTATTAAGGTTTCAGATAATTTTCAAAAACCAGTTATTTTATAAATTTTTAGATTTCTCAAAAAAAAAACTCTTAGTTTTTTGATTAAAGCATAGCCTAGATCACTCCAGGTATTTTTCTTTGTCTGTTCGTCAAGTTTTATTACAATCGGTTAAGCCATTCTGAAGATTATCCCTGGCAAACAGACAGGATTAAAAAAATGTTTATGTCTTAATAGCATGCGCATAACTGACCCTTGAGCTTAATAGAATTCAGTTATTTCAATATTACAGACAGACACTTCAATTTTATTTATATGTTTAGATGTATAGATAACGGAAAATTTGTATACAAACATCATAGCCTAATAAATAACTGACAACCGTGGTAGCACAGCACCAATTGTATAAAGAGTTCGATCCCCACTGGTAATAATGATTATTTTTATAGAATAGGGATGACAAACGAACACACAGTCCACATGTGGTAAGTGCCATCAGGTGGACTGTGTGCTTGTGATATACATGCAAAAATGAGAGGAGACGTGTGCCCAGTTACCGTTGCCTTTACCGTTACCTATTTCAGATAAGCACCGTCACCGTGACAGCTATTTAAAGTCCGCTGCTGAACATAGGCCTCCCCCAAGGAATGCCACAAAGCACGGTCCTGAGTCACCTGCATCCATCGACTTCCTGCATGTCTTACCAGGTCGTCACTCCATCTCGTTGGGGGTCGCCCTACACTTCGCCTTCCAGTACGAGGCTGCCACTCGAGAACCTTTCTTCCCCATCGGTTATCGTTTCTTCAAGTTATATGGCCGGCCCACTGCCACTTCAGCTTACTAATCCGTTGGGCTATGTCGGTAACTCTGGTTCTACTGCGGATATCCTCATTTCTAAGTTTATCACGCAGATAAACCCCGAGCATAGCCCTCTCCATAGCTCGCTGAGCGACCTTGAGCTTCCTCATACGGCCAGCAGAGATCTCATAGATGACAACTATGATGGCATGCCGACAACAAGTCTACCAAACAGCCTTTACAATATCTCAACAAATTTTGGATCTTTTTCATAAAACTGAACTGATAAACGAACTTACAGTCCTCCTGATGGTAAGTGTCTATTGCAGTCCATGGATAGATTTTTTTACTGGGGAGATTTTTTTTATAGGATAGGGTGACAAACGAGCACACAGTCCACCTGATGGTAAGTGGTTGCTGTGGCCCATATAAATCTATATCTATCCTCGTTTGCGAATCAAAATGCAGGTGCGTTGTCACCCGTGAGGACTAAGATGGAATGCCTCTTTTCCTGCAAAAAGGGTCTCCGGTTCTCTACACTTACCATACGAAACCATACAAAAGTGTTAAGCTGCTATTTGACGCTGGTATTCTGTGAGAGCGTGGTCCTTCCCCGGTTGAGCCGACCCATTCGTGCTACAACTATACTACTAATAGCTGCAGCATGGCTCTACCACGTAAAAAGATGCCTACGCATACAGCCACGCGAGGGCAAGGACGGGTTATGTCGGACTCGCACCGACAAAAACCTCTTGGTGTTCCACCTTCGCCGCATATTGGCAGGCCCACGGGAACGCTTTCGCACACATCCGTGGCCCCACCAGCGTCGGCCGCCCCATGGCAGCCCTACCTCGGGGGAGTACCTCTCCTCCCCATTCTCCTCCTCAGGCAAGGTGCACCAGGAACACAAAGCACGTCCCCCTCTACCTGCAGTCCCCTGAGTCCCTTGAGGCAAATCGAGCGCTCGGTAGCACCCGATTTCCCAACCCCAGCGGTGGATCAGGTCTCTCGCAGGAGAGCCGCACCTTGCAATACCAACACTCCTCTTCCTCCGCGACTCCACCTCGAAGCAGCGGTAGGGGGAGAGGACACTCCTCTTGCCGCAGCCCCCTGACACATCCGATGTGGGCTCGCCAAGCCCATTCGAAGTGGCCACCTCGGGCCGGCCCTACACCGCCGGCCAGCCAAGGGGTTCCTCGTTCGAGGGGGAGGGGGAGTTCATGTATAGGAGGCTACAGATGCGTTGTTACCTTTGCTGAGGACCAAGAATAGTACCAAGAATAATACCTCACAGCCTGTAACTGTACCGGCTCTCTATGTCCTTAAAACCGGAATATAGCAGTGCAAGTACTGCTATTTTACGGCAAAAATCGTAAGAGGTTGGTTATTACCGAATATAACTCTTAGGCAGGTTATACACCCGGAAAAATTACAACCTATTAAATAAATAGTAGTAGTAAAATTAATTCCATGTCTTGATGTTCCTGGTTTGGTCATGTAGAAAGAAAAAACGAGGAAATAGTGACAAAGTTTATATACGTGGTAGAGCCATGCTGCAGCTATATTAATAGTATAGTTGTAGCACAAATGGGTCGGCTCGACCGGGGAAGGACCACGCTCTCACAGAACACCAGCGTAAAATAGCAGCTTAATGCTGCTGTGTTTCGTATGGAGAGTGTAGAGAACCGGAAACCCTTTTAACTGGAAATGAGGCATTCTATCTTTGTACTCACAGGTGACGACGCATCTGCAATTTGATTTGTAATCGAGAATAGATGTAGATGTCTATGGGCCACAGCAACCACTTACCATCAGGTGGACTGTGTGCTCGTTTGTCACCTTTATCCTATATAAAAAAAAGCAAATCTATGTTACAGTAGTGAGCGGCACTTAGGTAGGGTCGCCATAGGCGAAAGTTTATCGCCAAATTGGCGATATATTGATAATGGACCAGACTGATGGCACCCCTTACCAACGAGCACGTATGTGATTACCCACTAACCTGTGTTTTACCCAATTCGTACAAAGATGGCTAATGTACATAACATTAATATCAATCGCGCGTGACAGTATACTCATACGATTTTACTTAATAAATATAAAACCTATATAACATACTAAGCTAGCTACAAAAATAGCTCAATGACAATTTAGATGCATTATTTAAAAGGCCACTACTTTATTCGGCAGAGCTAAGGGAGAGATTGAGCTCATACCAGGTATTGCTTTTACACCAAAGCCAAACAACCTACCATATACTTTTAAACGATTGCAGTGCCCATTGAAAGGAGTATTTTCAATTTAATTAACAAATCCCAGGCTCAAACTTTAAAAGTAGTGGGATTACATTTGGGTACGACATGTCGCTTGGTTAGCTATACGTAGCTTGCTCACGTATTCCTATTCCTAGGGCTCAAACTCTGCAAGTTTTTGATGAAAGTAACGAATCAATAATTAACAATTTTATTTAGTATATATAATATATATTTATGTAGAGTTCTAAAACTTTAGATTAAAATCACTTCAATGATAAAAAAGTCATCGGCTTTCAATTAAACGCGAGTGGAACCGCGGGTAAAACCTAGTAAACTATATGGCTGCTAACAATCTTCAATCTAGCGCTCGGTGAACGTTCTTTGTTCTCAACGTAAAACAGTCTACTTATCCTGGAATAAAGTTGAAAGTTCTTCGCAGATGTAATAAATCTAGATAAAAAATTTACTATTTACCGAGCTGTTAAAAAAGTGACAGACACAAAATGCCGCGAAAAGAAAAGCAAAGACCACTTATTCGTTAAGCCTGATTTATTGGATTTGTTCGTGGTAATATTAATCTGTGGCACGATTTGAAATTCTAATGGGATGAAAGACGTCGAGAGCTTATGCAATTAACAGGCCCTCCGTAAATGCTTTAACGATGCGATGAAGTTACACTAGAAAGTTATTATATAGTATGTATGTGAGTAGTAATGTAGATATATATCTACATTAAGAAAAGGGTGCTATCTCATTGGGTCTAATATATTATGTGAGACAGCACCCTTTTCTTTCACGAATAAATCTGGACTCCTTAAGCCATGTTTTATTTTTATGCAGTAATTTAAAACATATTAAAGAATCATCATAATACTGATTACATTTTTGAACGCTTTCTACATAGTATATTGATATATCTTAGAGTAATTACATACATATAGACCATGTATGTTAGTACCGTATGAAGAATAAGATATGTTCGATCTCACAATAATTCGAAAGTCATTAGACCTACACACTTGTAATTTTGCATATCGAATATGGACTCCTAGAATCTTAAATTTATACTTCATGAATTAAGCTATTAGGTATTAAGATCTTACTGTCTAAAAAGTGTTATTATTTACTGAAAACATCAAGTTACTTAGAAGCTCGGAATTTGGTATCAAGGTAGATCACTAAGCGTATAAAAAGAAATTTAAAAAAATGTCTGATAGCTACAAATTATCGATATTATTAGTCGTTAGGTGTTGACACAGTTATTGATACGGTGTGTTTCAAGTATTTAGTGTACATAAACCAACAAAACATAAATCTGAAATAGGGGTCAAGATCGGCACAAAAGACGTTCGGTGTTTTCGGCTTTGACATTTAGCTCCATACTAGTTATTTCCTAAATTCATAATATCTATCAAATCTGACCATTACCCTCGATCTGAACAGTCCTCGCCATTATATAAGAGACCGAACACACATTACCCATCAAAACATCGATTCCTACAAAGAATGATTTGAAAGGCTATTTAAATGAAAAAAAAACCTTTTAATTTCAATAGAGCAGATGGATGGGTGCTGCCATCTACTTCAGATCCTACAATAAATAAAATTAAATCCAAACTCAAGCATACCACTATAAAATTAGTTTCATTTAATCCAAAGTAGTTGCATAAATCATTGCATCTATAGGAATTAACAATACCTTGGAACTGCTAGAGAGCTTCGCTCCCGTTCATATCTCAGCTCTTTTATCGGCGAAACAACAACCTGCAATGTCGTATAAACACCCAACTTGACCTTTTTTCCTTATTTATGTATTTAGTGGGATGGATGTAGGTTGATCTTGACTTTCATGATAAGTTTTATATAGTCCACCGTACCTTAGACTATGCCAGGAGCAACACTTAATATTTTTAACAAGCATTAATTTTATACGCATGTTTCTTCAGTTTCCTCAATACTGGCCGTTAACGGACGCTTTGTAGTTGGTGGAAGGAAAAGGGGAGATCTCCCGTCGGGCAAGGTGTTCTACCCGGGGAGCAAACAACGCTCCGAGTAGTAGTTTAGAGCTATTCTATATATACTGCTTTAACTTCGGAACTTTGTTGGCGCGATTTAGGCTTCAATGTGTTTCGCTTGGGGCGCGACTACAGCGCCGCCACATGGTGAGGGGGGTGCCCCTGCTCAGAGCGGAGGTCGATAGTGCAGTCCGATTGCCGGTGCGTCCTTAATGCCGGTGGAGAGAATGCATGTTGTGTGCGTAAGAGCAAGTGACGCCGGTGTGAACGATATGCCGGTGTGTAATGCATGCCGTACTACGCACTTGCAAGTGATGCCGGTGAGAACGATGAGCCGGAGCAAGTGCCAGAAGTTTGCCTTATAAATCTGCGGTGAGTATAGATGAAGACAAGTTGGACTGGCTTGCAGGAACTGAAGACTGCAGAAGACGATTCTTGGGATACTTGGGAGTGAATGGTAAGGATATTTCAGAATAATGATGAAGACTTAATATTATAGTTTTCTGACAAGGTTGTTGGTTGCGTGTTCATATCACGTCGGTTGGTCACCAGTGTAGCCGGTGGAAGGAAAAGGGGAGATCTCTCGCCGGGCAAGGTGTTCTGCCCGGGGAGCGGCCAACGCTCCGAGTGGTAGCCCGGAGCTATTCTATATATACTGCTTTAACTCCGGAACTTTGTTAGCGCGATTTAGGCTTCAATGTGTTTCGCTTGTGGCGCGACGACAGCGCCGCAACAGCTTATTGTGTTAAATGCATCGATCACTAATAAAAAACTAGATACACAATCCCATGCAAGTGCTCTAAAAACTGTCGCCAATTATTTTGACGTAATTCTAGTTGAAATAAATATACATTAATGGAAATTCAACCTTAAATGCATTGTCTAAAGTTGTATTCACAAAGCTACGTACAAATTAAAAGCGCAGCAAATGTTTGAGTGGGCGCTCGTTCGGTAAGGCCATTTTTTGTCACTGATTGTGTATCTAGTTTTCTAGTGATCGATGGTTAAATTGGAACAAATGGTTAAATTAAAAATTTTGTACAACTGACTTCAATATAAATAAAATAAGAACATCATCAATGTAGCGGAAGTCAAATACGCATTATTAAAGATTACTTAAAAACTACCGGTCAAATCTCGATCAAACTTATAGAGTATCACATGAGAAGCACCAGCTTTCAAATTAAAAAATAATCGTCAACATCAAAATCGGTTCACCTACAAAAAAGTTCTGTGGTAACACACATAAAAAGTACAGTCGAATTGAGTACCTCCTCCTTTTTAAGTCGGTTAAAAGTGACTTAAAAGAGTGAGAGATTTAAGTAGATATCCCTACATTTTATGCAAAAGATATTATTGAAACATTTAAATAGGTTTTATTGCCCACAGTAGTGCTGATAACAATTTATAACAATTTTCTTTATTTAATGCATTTAAGCCTTAATTTACTTGTATGTCCTTTTCAATATTTATCTTGTTAAAGATGTTTCAAGTCGGGTTATCTTTTTTCCATTTTTATTTATCTCTTCTGCAAAAGACAAATTGAAAGTGATTTTTACAGATTTTTATTCAACGAAATTAAATTGCTTCTTGACTTTGGACTCTCTGACCTTTTGACAAAGGCACGTGAATAATACATTAAAGTTTGCGTCACACTGGGAGTAAGTGTTAGTTATGTTATTGTACTCATTTGTTGCGTTTTTGAAGTTTTGAACAACATTTGACTTTTTAAATGACATCCATTGTAGGGATTGCCCTAGGATTTAGCTATTCCACTTCTACTTATATACATACTTCACATTAACTATTTCAGTATTTGCACTATAATAGTGATGGTTTTTAAAAATAACCTATGTAAGTTAAGTAAATTATTTTATTTTGTGATTAAGAAATTATTACTTGGACAAAGTCATATATGTAGTAAGTCTCCTTTTAAGTCTCCTTCTGCCTAGAAGTTCGTTAGGGTAAGAACCACCCTCTTATTTATTGCTGCAGCCAATTTTTTATAGGATAACGGTGATAAACGAGCACATAGCCCACCTGATGGTAAATGCTGTGGCCTATTGACATCTACATCTATCCTAGATAAAGATTACAAATCTAAATGCGTTGCCACCCCTGAGGATTAAGATGGAATGCCTCGTTTCCAGTAATAGCCGGCTAAGTGCGAGTCAAACTCGCACATGTCGGGTTCCGTACCATCGTAATGAAAAGTTTTTAGTAGGTGAGACCCTTTTAATTTTTAATTTATTTTAATTTTCATTATTTGTTGTTACAGCGGCAACTGTAACAACACATTATGTGAAAATTTCAACTGTCTACCTATTACGGATCATGAGATACAGCCTGCTAACAGACAGATGGACGGACGAACGGACAGACGGACAGCGGAGGCTTAGTAATAGAACCCCGTTGGTTGCCCTTTGGGTACGGAACCCTAAAAAGTGTCTCCGGCTCTCTACTTTCACACATTTAGTAGCAGTGCTATTTTACGGTGGTATTCTGTGAGTGTGGTCCTACCCCTGTTTAAGCGACCCATTCGTGCTACAACGATAATATAGCTGCAGCATGCCTCTTCCAAGAACACAAATAGCAGAGCGGCACTGCTGTGTTCTGGGTCGAATAGATAAGCAGTATAATTACAGGCCGTGTTCCAACTTAGTCATCAGAGGTGACAACACATTGTGCCTCCTTTATTTGTACTTGGTTGCAGTTGTTCATGGGCATCACTGTCCACTTACCATCAAGTGAACTGTGGGTTTATTTGTAACTTCTATTTTAATAAAAAAAAACTCATTCCTCTCACTATGCGAACGTCCTAATTGATTCAAGTATCAACAAATCGCTATTTAGGGTTATCAAAGCTAGACTGGAGTACGCTTCGAAGGGAGGCAATCAAGACTAATTAGACGTCTGCCATTCGAAGTATAAGAAATCAAAATAAATTATTCCCTCGAAACTTGTACCGAGGTCCATGCTTTGTGCAATTGCGGTATTTATAAATTAGCCCGTGATATCAAAGTAATGGAATATTATCTGCACGTCTAAATAAAATTGAAGTTCTGTCTGTAATCGAAATAACTGCCTTATATCCAGCTGAGAGGGTTATTTACATGACGTTAAGACATGAGTAAACATTTAGACATTTTTGTCTGTCTGTCCGGGCTAATCTACAGAACGGCTGAAAAGATTGTAATGAGATAGGTACGTGGTAGAGCCATACTGCAGCTATATTATTGTTGTAGCACGAATGGGTCGGCTCGACCGGGGTGGGAACACGCTCTCACAGAATACCAGCGTAAAATAGCAGTTTAACACTGCTGTGTTTCGTATAGCGAGTGTAGAGAACCGGAGACCCTTTTTCGCTTCGCGAGACACGTTCTTGAGGAACAGGGTCTTGACAGACAGACAGACAGATAGACGGACAACAAAGTGATCCTATATGGGTTCCGTTTTTTCCTTTTGAGGTACGGAACCCTAAAAAGAGATAGATAGAGAGCAATATAAAATTCATGGGACGTTATTTAGATTTAAGCCAATCAAAGTATTTCCGAGTTTTTCGAATATAATATAGCCTAGAACCTAGATAATTTCTAGCATTGTACTCTATCTATTCGTGAAGTTTCATAAACAATTTAATTTAGTTTTTATGTATAGATGTATACAATTTTTTCAATTTAATTCTCAAAGGTGTACAGTGTATTGATTGTAATATATAATATTAAAAACTTTAATAATAAAAAAAACTAAAACTAGAAACTTAATTATCATATAGTCCTACTCCCCGCGGTATCGTGCCAAGAACGCTGGCTGCGTTTCCCCGCTGAATGGCTATACTTAGCCTTTGAGCGAGAAAAGAACCAGCCCTCTTATCACCAGTAGCAACAACTAGCCGCGGACGGAGTTCCTTTAGGAATATACAAATAAAAAAAATATACAATCTATACATCTATACCGTTATCGTTACCGTAACACCCTATTAAAGTCCACTGCTGAAAACGGTATCCCCCATTGATTACCTCGTAGAAGGAATATTTGCCATACTTGCCACGCTTGGCGAGCGGGGTGGCAAACGCAGTTTTTGATTTTTAATCTGGAAGACGCTGCTCCCCATCTCCTGATTTGTTTCCCTCTGTCGCCTCTTACGACACCGTATGGGGTGGTGGATATACTTACCCCGCAACTACATTGTATATAATATAAATTTTATTTCTTAGTAATATCATAATAATTTGTAAATCCATTAAAAATATAAATACATGTTTCGTGTTGAAGTAGACGCTATCGTTAGTATCGATCCACTGGGTGTAATCTAAAAGTCAAAAGTTCAGTTTCACATACGAGCCGCTGATATATACGACGTTATGATCTTACCATTAAAATGCCATTTGCGCAAAGAGTAAGCTCTACACGTACGTATTTATAACACGTGTCATGCAGGTCAAAGAATATTTAAGACCATTTTCTTATCGTGGGGAAACCCCCTTTTTGCCGATGCAGGGGTAACGGAAACACCGGGTAAGGCCGTAGCCGTGGTCACCATCAGCATCTACGATGGATCCCGGGTATTTAAGATCAAGTTCGGTCTAGCGAGTCATATCAGAGCACACGAGAGGCAAAATCCATAGCTCCAAAGGTCGCCGTTATCAAAATAAGATAAGAAGAACTATATGATGGCACCATAACTATGAATAGGTACAGTGACAAAATTTTTTTAAAACGTTCTCTTACACTAGTATTTTCTCCTGTATCGAAGAGGCAATTTACATACATAAATTTCACAAGGACAAAATCCAGATCTGGTACAATTATCTTTAGGCCTTATAAATAGAATAGATTAGAATGATTTTTATTCAATATGGATTATTACATAATACTTATTGATTGATGAAGTCATTATTTTATTTACTACTGCTTTGGAAAATACCTATAATAAATTACTTATAATAAATTTTACAAAATACTTACATTATTTTGTAAAAGAGAAAAAAAAGAAAAAGAAATGCTTGGAGCTCTAATATTTCCCATCATAATTCCCGTTCTTAACTATATCTATAATACTTATCCTCAACTGTTATAATTTTTTTATTTTTATATATATTTTCTTGTACTTAATTGTCTAATTTACACCTTCCCTATTCGCTTTTCGTTGTCAACAACAGTTCTTTGCTTAAAAGGGTTCTCTGGAAGAAATGGCTTCCAGAAAGATAAGATCGCCTGTTGTAATTTATTTCATTATGTTTTCATTTTGATGTGTAAAGTTGCAGCCTATTTACGTCCCACTGCTGGGCACAGGCCTCTTCTCATTTTTGAGAGGGTTTTAGGGCAAGGAAATATCCGCCGTGCTGCCCCAATGTGTGTTGGCGAACTTCACATGTCTTCGAAATATATTTTTTTCTTATTTCTCAGAAATGCAGGTTTCCTCACGATGTTTTCCTTCACCGCCGAGCACGTGGTAAATCAGCACTTAAAATTGAAATTAACAATTTCATTGGTGCCGGCGAGGATCGAACCCGGGTTGCTCGAGTACTGTAAAGCTTACAGCGAGCGCTAACCATCTGAGCTGCCACGGCTCTACCCTTGTTTATTTTCAGCTATTTTTTTTATTGCAATTCAATTCTAATCTACGTCCAGAGCTGAGGGTAGCTCAGGAGCAAATTGCTCGCCCTAAATTTCGCAGTATGCGGGCAAATAGAGTTCAAGCTTCGCACCAATGTATTTGTTAATTGCAATTATAAGTACGTGCGCGGCGGCGAAGGAAAACATCGTGAGGAAACCTATATGTCTAAGCAATCATAAGAAAGACATATGAAGTCTGCCAACGTTTTATACCTGGTAGAGCCAGAGCCGAGTCAGAGAGAGCCGCTGCAGCTATATTATTGGTTTTACCGGCATACAAATAACCTTTTTAGCTCAATATAAGGCATTTATTTTGATATTACCAGACAGATATTTTAATTTTATTTATATGTATAGAAAGATTAAACATAGTATTATTTTTAAACGCTGGCAACAGTTTTTCCCTTTGAATTACGCACAATAGTAATTCTTTAAGGCTTACAAGGATGGTTTTACAGCTGAGGGTTCCCACATTTTGAACAAATACATAATCTATAAAGTGTTTATTCGCAACTACGCGCCTCGTACACCGTTTTATTCTTTTTATTTATTTTTCCTTAAGGGGATTAGACGTTATTTTGAGAAATCGAATATTAAATATCTTTTTTTTTCTTTAATTTTTTTTTGGACTTTTTGTCACAATGACATGCCAATCCCATCATACTTTATACTAATTACTGCTAATACTAGAACTAATTTTTTTTTATAGGATAAGGGTGACAAACGAGCACACAGTCCACCTGATGGTAAGTGGTTGCTGCGGCCCATAGACATCTACATCTATCCTCTGTTATAAATCAAAATGTAGATGCGTTGTCACCCGTGAGGACTAAGATAGAATGCCTCATTTCCAGTAAAAAGGGCCTCCGGCCACCTGCACTCACCAAGCGAAACGCAGAAGTAAACCTCTACTTCACGCTGTCTGTGAGGTCGTGGTACTACCCCGGTTCGAGCCGGCCCATTCGTGCGACAGCAAAAGCTGCCGCGTGGCTCTACCACTGTTAAAAATGTATAATTGTGAGTACTAGTTAAATTTATGTTATATATAATAGTTTTAAAGAATTGACACTTTAATTACAGAACAATTTGAATATTATTACAAACTATAATAATAATAATAAAAAAACTAAAACTAGAAACTTAAATTATCATATAGTCCTACTCCCCGCGGTATTGTGCCAAGAACGGTGGCTAAGTTTCACCGCTAAATGGCTATAGTTATCCTTTGAGCGAGAAAAGAACCAGCCGCAACGACCAGCCGCGGATGGAGTTCCTTTAGGAACTTCACTTAATTAAATTACTAACCTAAAATGAAACTTATACTGAAGAAGAGAAGATAATTATTCCGTCCTAGACGCCAGCTGGAATAACCCTCATGACATCTCTGATTTGGGGTTTGATAAAACCATTTGCACTAGATCGACATCCAAAACATTTGCGTTGAATTCTTTCAACACAGCCTGTCTATCTTTTTCCTTCTTGACACACTCCATCAACAAATGGTAAATATCTTCAATTTTGTTGCATACATCACAATTCGGTGAAGGTTTTTTCCCAATTAAAAATCGAACTTTGCTGATGGAATATGACCAGAACGAAGTTACAATCATTAAATCGAGGTACGCAATAAGGCTCGCCTTGTATAGTTCTATACCAGATGCCTTTCGTTTTAGATGTCTCTGCAAATTTGAAAACCAGCGTAAAATAGCAGCTTAACGCTGCTGTGTTTCGTATGGTGAGTGTAGGGAACCGGAGACCCTTTTTACTGGCAAAGAGGCATTCCATCTTGGTCCTCACGGGTGACAGCGCATCTGCATCTTGAGTCTTTATTGAGGATAAATGTAGATGTCTATGTGTCACAGTAACCACTTACCATCAGGTGGACTGTGTGCTCGTTCGTCACCTGATCCTATAAATAAAAAATAGCTTTAACAATTTTGGTAACACACACTTTTAAATTTTACCTCTACTGCAGCTAGCTTATATAAGCGATCAGACTCTTCATTGCCCTTAAGGTCTATATGACCCGGGACCCATTGCAATATTAAAGGAACATTCCGTTTGTTATAAATATTAATAAATTTTAAAATATCACAACCTATCGAGCTGCCTCTGAAAACAGAGGCACACCGAGCTTTATGCTGTAAAGCACTGTTGGTATCACAAAAATAACTATTTCATTAATTTTACTATTAAGTGCAAACATCATAGCTTGAGAAATTGCAATGAGCTCCAGCGTCATTATTAACACATCAACATTTAACTTAAATTTAGCCCTGTATCCTAAATATTGATCAAAGATCAGTTCCTAAGCCGTTTCTTTCTTTGAGCCGTGAGTGTATATTTTATGCCACTCCAAATACCTTGTTAAGTTCAGAAATAATGTCTTTGGAATCGACGTAGAATTAATAACAACTTCACTTAAGTCATTACACACTGTGATAAGTAGCGGTTTCTTTTTCTTAATCCAATAATTTTTTTCACAGAGAAATTTCAGCCCATTATTAAGTTTGGTGAAATTAGATTTTCTATTGTAAGAAATAGTTCCACTTCTAATGTTAGAAATTATTCTCAAAATTGTTTAAATAAAACAACACTACTCGGTAACAAACCCTGCTTACTATCAGGACCATAATCACATGATAACACCAAAGTATGCAAACCAACAGCATCACTACCCATCTCAATGTAACACAGGGCAGTCTCTTAGCAACCCGTTCTTCCTTGCCTACACTAGAAGAATACCCCTACGGGCATAGTAACGACAGTGAGACTCGTAGAATTACCAACTGATGCCTCTTAGTCGTCTGTGCGATATTTTATACTGCTAAAACAAGTGGCAGATTACCGTTTTACTTTCATTTGTTGGTATTTCATTTTATTTTTTTAACCTCATTCCCTACAACATTTAATCGTTTCGTCTTACTTTTCGCATGACTTCATCTTCTACATTGGCCTGTAACAGTACAAACACTTCTGCACGTAGTTTATACGTGGTAGAGACACGATACAGCTATATTACAGCGGTCTGGAAAAAGACCACGTGTAGAGAACCGGAGACCTTTTTTTGTTGATAACGAGGCAGGGGTAACAGCACATCTACATTTTGTTTCCTAATCGAGGATAGATGTAAATTTATCTATGGGCATGCACTTACCATCAGTAAGGACTGTACGCTCGTTTGTTATTTTTATCCTATAAAAAAAAATTTATAAAGTAAATAACGTTTGAAATTAAGGATTTATTATTATGTATATTCAATATATCGACAGTTACCATGCCACGGCTAAAAGTACTATAACACCGTCCCAATTTCGAGGTCGAAGAATAACTTAAATATAAATTTAGAATTATTCGGTTGTATTTTATTTTAAACGGCGCTTCATTTTGGTAGCAGATTAACAACGTAGCGCTAAGCAGTACAAAAGGTCGCAGTATTTTAGTATTCGTTAAAATAACCTAAATTTGGGTTCCGTAGTTACACAACAAGGAACCCTTACAGTTAGTTTCACCATGTCCGTCCGTCCGTTTGTCCGCGGTTGTGCTCAGAGACCCTAAGTGCTACAAATCTGTAATTAGGCATAGTTATAGATATTAATCACGCCTAGAAAACTGAAATAAAATCTTAAAAAACATTTTTATTTTGGGTACTTCCCATACAAATGGAGGATGATTTTTTTTACCCGTCTATTCCAACATATGGGGTATTGTTGGATAGGTCTTTTAAAAACATTGGGGGTGTGGAACAACATATTTTCGATTCAGGGGTCCATTTGCGAAATATTTAGCTTTAAAGGAAATAGAGTGAATGGGGCTCTACACGCTATTGTGAGGAGTCAGAATGTGTCAACTAAGGCACGTATGGCAATTCATAATGCTGTGTTAGTACCGACTTTAATGTATGGTAGTGAAAGTTGGGTCTGGCAGAAGAAGCATGAGAGTAGAATAAATGCTGTAGAAATGCGTTCCTTAAGGAGTATGCTAGGGCTGAATCTGAATGACAGGGTGAGAAATAGTGTAATAAGAGAAAAGTGTGGTTTGCAAGATGACGTTGTGACAAGGATTAAGAAAGGAATGCTTCGGTGGTTTGGTCACGTAGAAAGAATGAACGAGGAAAGAGTGACAAAGCAAATTTATGTTGCAGAAGTGAACGGCAGGGTCGGGAAGGGACGCCCTAGACGAAGGTTTATCGACCAGATCGGCGATACATTGAAAATGGGCCAGATTAGGAGTACCCTTAACCGACGAGCGTGTATGCGTAGATATATGGATGTGAAAGAGGCGAGAGAGGTGTGTCAGGATCGCGCCAAATGGAAGTCCGTAGTCTCTGCCTACCCCTCTGGGTGACAGGCGTGAGTGTTTATGTATGTTATGTATTATGTTAGCTTTAAAGTGGTAATTTTCATTACAGTCATGTGTCCCTCCCCCTCTAACAACCAAGCGACTACTTTTGGAAATGTGAAAAGTATACACAATAGTAGTATATATAATGCAGTTAAAAGGAAAACTATCACAGCTAAGAAGAAGTGAGAAGTTAACGAGTAATAGTTGACCATCTTATAAAATGCACTTGGCTTAGTAAAAAATTCCTCAAACTCCATAGAAAATGACATAGAACTAGCTGCATTAATACCTTTGTAATATTAATGCAAAGTGTTAAAAATCAACATTTATTGAAGAAAACGATGTATATGCATTACTATTAGCTTTACTTTTTAATTTGCGGGATAAATAGGGTATCATTATCAAAATCAAAAAAGATTAAAAAAGTTTTTTTAATCTTTTTTGAATACCACTCCCTATAAGTCTGATTTGAAAATAAGTCCTTCAGTTACGATCTTCCTATTTGGGCCCATTTATAATCGTTATAGCGATCAAACCGCAAACTCACTTATTATGCTCATTATCATGGAAGCCCACGTATTATGACGTGCAACTACGGAACCGTACCTCTATATTGTGCATGACCCAACACGCACTTGACCAGTATTTTTATGAATAACTTATTCCTGCGCGCCGCATATCACACAGAGTACTTTTAGAAAGAGCTCTAAGACTATGATTTGGTGAAATGAGCTGACAACCCTATATTTATATCAAGTACCTGATAACGAACTTCTGCAGTCCATGAACAATGGCAGCTAGTTCCGAACAGCATCCACAATTATAGAATACCAACGTAAAATAGCAGCTTAACGCTGCTGTGTTTCGTATGGTAAATGCAGAGAACCGGAGACCCATTTTACTGGAAACGAAGCATTCTATCTTAGTACTTAAGGGTGACAACGCATCTGAATTTTGATTCTTAATCGAGAATAAATGTAGATGTCTGTGGGCTACAACATCCACTTACCATCAGGTGGACTGTGTGATCGTTTGTCACCCTTGTTCTATAAAAAAAACGAAGAAGGCTAGACGGCGTTCGCCAAATAGCCACCTCTAATAATTTAGATAGATTATCTTATATTTTCTATACATGTTTTATGACCGAAAAATAGGTATACTGTTGAGATAGATATAAGAGGATTGTACCAGCTTAGACGGACTAGTAGGCAAAAATGATTACTCAGTAATTGTGTACTTAGTAATTGAAATTGTATTCAATTTATTGAAGAGCTTAGCGGGGAATTACTTGTAACTATAGCAGCAATCACGGGAGATCTTACTGGTTACATGTTACTAGTCTGCTAGTCTAGCTTGTACATATTAAAAAAGTTTGCTAAAATTACTGATTTTTTCAACTTATACTTACTAATATAAAAAGGTAAACTTAGTAAGTATGTAAGTTTGTTCGAAGGAGAAAATAACCGAAACTGCTCATCCGATACGGAAAATTGTATCAAGCTTGTACACTACAAGATGCAGGAGTGTACAAGCTTGATTCCGAATGTGGTCTCTCTTACATAAGACAAACAAAAAGACCCATTAAACCCGCGTGAAAGAACATATAGCTAACGTGAAGCACCGTCGCTCTGGGAAGTCATTACATCAGATTTGATAGAACACAAATCCTTGCAAAAGAACACCGATTCCTACCAAGGATGATACGCGAGACTATTGAAATTAAAAATCCTAATTTCAATAGAGACGATGGATGAGTGCTGCCATCTGCTTGGGATCCTATAATTAACAAAATTAAATCCAAACCCAAGCATACCACTGCAACACTTCAAGATACTGTAAGTTCATTCTGCGTAAATCGAACCAAAAATTAATATTAAAAAAAATAATATTAGAAAACTGAAGGTAGCTGGGCTAACTGTGACATCGGGACGTCAAATATCTCAGTCCTCCCCGTGACCATGGGTTGCTGTAAAGCACCCGAAACGTCGGAAATTAAAATAGTAAATTAAACGCGATAAAATCCGTAAAAAAATAGTGTTATTCAATAGGACAAACGTATCGAGAAAAAGCCTTTTCTTCGTTTGCGATTACTAGCGCCACATAGTGGCGGATAGCTGAAGACTTCTGTCATTGAATGCTTTATCGACATTCGCTGATCGAATGGTTCTATTAAAGACGTACGCTGATCAAACTATGTTACGGTGCTCTCGGTAGGGAGTAATTGTGTTCTGTGTTACGGTGTGTTACCCGAATCTCATCAGTTTGGGTACCAGTTACTGGACTCCACTGATTTAGTAATTCATTCTTGGAGCAATATATACGCTTTTACAACTAAAACCAAGAAAATATACAAAATTTTACCTCCTCAAAGTTCTAAGACTTTATTAAACTAAGTTAGTATAAAAAATGCTATTATAATATTAAGGAATTTATGATAATAACGCCTGGAAATAAGGTGATCGCTATCAAGCTATTTCTAATTTGTTTTGTGTTGTTAATTGTGCAACATATATGAGTGTAAACCGTTTTTTTTTTGTTCAATAAAAGAAGTTCCGCTGGATTTCTTGCTGGTTCTTCCCAGGACAGAGGTATATTCCGAGCAGTATTAAATTATACATTTATTTATTCTTTATTGCATTCCTTAGTCTACAAGAATACAAAGGGCAGACTGCCTTGAGGCATTCTCTACCAGTCAACCCATGGAGTGGTGAGAATTTGACGTAGGTGTAGCATATATGAATAAAAACAAAATAAAAATTATAATTAATTTAGTAATATATACATTTTACTAATATATACAATAAATAAACTATAGAAACATCTCCTATTATACTCCTATTATATATACATACATACATAAACATAACATATATAAGAGTTGCCTTTCAATAAGTATTATTTATAATCCATATTGAAAAAAAAAATGTGAACGGCAGGGTCGGGAAGGGACGCCCTAGACGAAGGTTTATCGACCAGATCGGCGATACATTGAAAATGGGCCAGATTAGGAGTACCCTTAACCGACGAGCGTGTATGCGTAGATATATGGATGTGAAAGAGGCGAGAGAGGTGTGTCAGGATCGCGCCAAATGGAAGTCCGTAGTCTCTGCCTACCCCTCTGGGTGACAGGCGTGAGTGTTTATGTTATATGTTATAATTATGTTATGAAAAAAAAAATTCTGGTCTACTTCTGCTGAGCGAAACCGCGCGGCTCGTTACATTGGTCGATGGATATTTTTGTACTTTTAATAACAGGTAGTGGTTTATTATTTATTCATTAACATTGCTTTAAATGATCAATAGTACCAATAATATATATAGGTATATAATATAATATACGCAATTTACTACAATATCGTACTACAAATAAACGTATTCTGTTGGGTGTGGCAACGTAATACTTGTAAGCAGAAGGCATCCAATTTGTATTAATTTTCAAAATATTCCAATTCCATATAATGATGTAATACGTTTTCTCTTTAATTAAAAATGCTCGGAATTTTCAACCATTTCACTGTCCTTTGAGTCATATTTGAACCTTTCAATTGACACCAGAACTATTCTGTCGTTTTTGCGGACAAGGAAGTTGTTAATATATGTTTTATAATTTTCTTCACTTCATGTTAACATATAAAGCAAACAAAATGTCAGCTTATATTATATATTTCAAACCAAGATATAAACATCTATAGTACTCTATGGCAGATATAAAGGTCAGCTCTGGCTTAATAATTAATTAAAATCAAGCCACGTGTAGCCTTCGGCGCATCACTATATTATTCCGGATGCGGTAGAATATTTAAACTACATGAAAGTTCAATACGTTAATGTTTTACTATTCTCGTCTATTTTATAATACTCGAGAATAATAATAGAAAAGTTATAGGTATATTTCATTCCGTTGAATTCGTAAGAGGAGACTTTGGATTGATTTTCGGTATAACCATTTCATTATCAAACAAACACACGCACGCACGCATTTTTCTTTTTATTGTAACTTTAATTACAAAAACAGTAATCATATTGTCGCACGAAGTGTACAAAGGTATGTTGATAAATGTTACATTAAGGGACGAGAGTCTGGTGATTAGTCATAAAGGTCTTTCATAGTACTAACACCAGGCTCTCAGAAATTAAAATGGTTGTACCTCCAATAGTATTATAACGAGGCAATGTAACTTGTGAGAGCTAATAGTATAATTCACTATTATTATATAAATATTATTAAAGAGAAAAGAGAGATATATAGTAGACTAGAGAGAGAGAAATAGACTAAAAATTCTGGTACTCCGATCGTCAATGCATCTTCCAAAGTCACGATGATTAAGCCATATCCTCTTTATAACTGTGACCCTTGATATGACCAGCATTGGAATATTTTGTTTTTCGTTGACGCTTAACTGAAATACGGTTTTTCAATTCGTTTTGGTTGTTCATAATGATTTGATCGTAAATTAATTTTACTTCTTAACATAACCCGCTATATCCGAAGTTTCGTTTCTTTCATCGTCAACATCATTATAGCTTTTTACAAGTCCACTGCTAAACATAAGCCACCCCAACAGGAATGCAACAAATCACATGAATCGCTTACCAGGTCGTACACTAGCGTCACGTACGAAGCTGCCACTCGTGAACCTTTCTTCCTCATCGGTTTTTATAGGATAAGGGTGATCAACGAGCACACAGTCCATCTGATGGTAAGTGGTAGCTGTGGTCCATAGACATCTACATCTATCCTCGATTACGAATCAAAATGCAGATGAGTTGTCACTTGTGAGGAATAAGATGGAATGCATCGTTTCCAGTAAAAAGGGTCTCCGGTTGTCTACACTCACTGTACGACACACAGCGGCGTTAAGCTGCTCTTTTACGCTGGTATTTTGTGAGAGCGTGGTCCTTCCCCGGTCGAGCCGACCCATTCGTAACTATACTACTAACATAGCTGCAGCATGGCTCTACAACGTAAAAAAACGTTCAGTTCTTCGAGCTATATGGCCGGCCTATTGCCACTTCAGATTACTTATCCGTTGGGCTTTGTCGGTTACTCTGGTTCTACTGCGGATATTCTCATTTCTAAGTCTATCACCCAGTCAAACTTCAAGCATAGCTCTCTTCAATCACCAACTTACTCGGCCCTAAAACGATTGATAAGAGAGAAACTGTGCACATGTAATGACGTTCGTTTCTTCAAATTATTGCATTATATCAATGATGTAACAAGGCTCAGATTTAGTATTACCACAGAATAAATAATAGTTAAAGACTAAGATCTGGGAGCTCTTAGAGAAAAAAAAAATCATTCAAAAACGGTTTTTAATCGACTTACAAAATCGAGAAGATTCTATATTTTACGCGTACGTTTTTTTTTAAATTTTTGTTTACCATTTCTTTGAAACTGATTTTAATGATTCTTCTTTTAGTAAATAGGTTATACCTCAGGGGTGGTCCTATACTAATTTTAAGAAAAAATCTCACCACTAAGGGTAGATAAATAGGAGATTATAAGGAGGAAGTTTTTAATGTAACTATTGAATTGACATTGTAACTGTTAGGTACCTAGAACTTGTGATTTTCCTTAATCCAATCAAAAGTGTATAATAATTAAGCTGTACAGAAATATATTTGTGGTCTATCAAATATTATTACACATGCCGTGACTGTGGTTAATGTGTAGTCTTCGCGTAAATATAAGAAATCATTAATTAAACTGTATTTTAAGAGGAAAGCGACTTCAAAACCAGAAATGAATAAAATAATTTTCACATAATAGCTTGTAAAGTCGACGGCCTTAACTCTTTCATACACTATATTTTGGTAGTGGCAACTTTATAAGGCATCATTGTCCTGTTTTGTGATTTTAATGGTGATTTATGTAATTATTTCTAAAGAAGCTTTAGCGTTCATTGCGCTCGAAATACGTAATTTTGTACCAATGTTATATATCACACTACCTTACAATATTAGAGATATAATATTTTTTAAAATTCTTTTTATAAAAACGTTACCCCCACGCTAGGATTTGCTCCTGTATCGTGGAGGCAGTTTACAAACATATATTGCACAAGGACAAACATCCAGACCCGGAACAATTATTTGTAGGCCATACAAATACTTGTTTCGTGCGGGATTCGAACCCGCGGCTCCAAGCGTTGCAACTCATTGCTAAGCCACTACGCCACGGAGCCGTCGTCCCAAAATAATTAACATGTACTTCTTCTGTATTAAATCTACTGCTGGATATTGGCTCCTTTTACAAGCATTATTTGTCGTATTTAGGAAAATTTTCCACCGTTAACCACGGGAAATTAAAAATTGAACATAAAGAGTAACCAACTTTAATATAAAATGTAAGTAACCACGTAGCAACCTAATTCAGGAAAAATATATTACTAATTAAAATCCGAAGGAGAGGAGTAACGTAAAACCGGATAATCCGGACGGACCAGGTTTATATAGATCTCTATAAATTACAGGACTTTGTGGCCCTCAACTGAGATGCTTATCCAATAATAGATTTTTCTAATGGACATTGCTTTAGGAAATAGTAAATGAAAAACGTATAATTATGTAAAATGGGATCTTTTATAATATCCACACACATAGTCGATAAGGCGTTCTTTCTGCCTAGGAATTGTAATAATAATACTAGTTATATTACGAATGAATGAAATGATTAAATTGATCTATTTATCACATTAACACGATGTACACTAGAAATAACAAAATGAATTATTAATGACACTACTCCATATTAATTGTACTCGTATTCACTGCATTTCTCATATTACTATCATTTAGCAGTACTGTACCTACTACTGTGACTAATTTCCACCAGTTCAACTTAGATTAGTTTAAACGTTATACTTTAAGACTTTTCTATTGAATAGAAATCCTCTAAGTTGAACTACTACTAAAATAAGTGAACTCACATCTACTAATATAATATTTTTTTTTTATTGTAGTCGTAATTATGTAAGGTAATTTATATTGGAAGTCTATTGTTATATATTACCTATATTATTAAAAAAACATTGAGGTGCGGATATTACTGGATATTTAATTTAATACGAGTAATATTGTGGCGGCCCTGTCTTCGCGTCACAAGCGAAAATACATCGAAGCCTAAATCGCGCTATCAAAGTTCCAAAATAAAAGCAATATATATATATATATAATAGCTCCGAACTATAACTCGGAGCGTTGACCTCTCCCTGGGCAGAACACCTTGCCCTGCGGGAGATCTCCCATTTTCCTTCCACCGGCTACAATATCAATTTGAACTCGAGCTGAAAAGCATGAGTAACTTAAGTACCCTTTACTCGGTAGTGACAAGTTGCAGCTATATTATGGTTGCAGCACCACTGGGTCGGCTCGACCGGCAAAGGACCATGCTCTCACAGAATATCAGCGTGAAAAACCAGTTTAATGCTGTTGTGTTTCGTATGGAGATTGTAGAGAACCAGAGATACTTTCTACTGGAATCGAGCAATTCTATCTTACAAATGAGGAGTGAAAACGCATCTGCATTTTGATTCCTAATTGAAAATAGATAAATATGTCTAAAGGCCTCAGCAAAAACTTACAATCAGATGTATTGTCCGCTTGTTTGTTACCATTATTCTATAAATTAAACAGATAAACTTAGCTTATAAATTATTATCAATTCAATCAGGTGTTTAAAGAAAGAAGACCTTACAGTTTGTAATTATAATAGATCTCTATAATATGCCCTTCAGATCAATGAACAGCAGTGCACGCAATGCTGGTGGAAGCAGAAGGAAGCAAGAGTGGTATCTACCCATACGGACTTCTAAGCAGACCTATTTTGTCCGTTCTACCACTTACAGAAACGGCTTTCACACGACTGTTACATAATTTAAAGCAAAAGCGCAAGATATTCTTAGCAGTATTTTACTTTAACTTGGAAAGACATTTTGCTTCTTTTCTACGAAGAAAAAGCACTTGAGACTCGCACTCGACTTTCTTACGTTTTAATGTAGAAATGTTTCTCTTATATTTCCCTTGTATACTTTGTCTCTCATGCAACACGTGCGCGCTTGTATAACGTATATTTTTTCATGTCTATCTTATATTTCCATTTTAGTATATTTTTTCTCAAAGTCATATGATTTTTTTTTATTTTATAAAACTGAAGTGACATATGAACTTACAGCCTACTTGGTGGTAAGTGGCCAATGCAGTCCATGGACACCTGCAGTCATGTTTAAACAAATAAAGCTACAGCTCCGTTGTTACCTCTGAGGACTAAGATGAATTTTTTTTATATAGGATAAGGGTGACAAACGAGCACACATTCCACCTGATGGTAAGTGCTTGCTGCGGCCCATAGACATCAACATCTATCCTCTATTACAAATCAAAATGTAGATGCGTTGTCACCCGTGAGGACTAAGATGGAATGCCTCATTTCCAGTAAAAAAAGTCTCCGGTTCTCTACACTCACCATACAAAACACAGTAGCGTTAAGCTGCTATTTTACGCTGGTATTCTGTGAGAGCGTGGTCCTTCCCCGGTCGAGCCTACCCATTCGTGCTACAACTATACTACTAATATAGCTGCAGCATGACTCTACCACGAAATGCCTTAATGCCTTTAATAATACTGGCTCTCGATACCCTTATATATTTGGAAGTAGAATTAGGTAAGAGGATCGTTCGTACCCAGATGCACTTCTAGTCAGAAAAAGAGTCCTGCTACTAGAAATTTTATAATGTATCAAATTTAAACAAACCCGTTTAGCCGTTCATGCGAAATTAAGGAACAAGCATCCGTACCGTTATCGTTCCCGCATATTAAAGTCCACTGCTGAACATAGGCCTCCCTATAGGTTACATCATCCAAGGGGGGGGGGGGGTATTCGCCATAGTTGCCACGCTTGTCGAACGGGCAACCGCAGAACAAACGAGGGAGAACCATGCTGCAGTTATATTTCTGGTATAGTCGTAGCACGAATGGGTCGGCTTGACCGGGGAAAGACCACGCTTTCACAGAATACCAGCGTAAAATAGCAGCTTAATGCTGCTGTGTTTCGTATGGTAAATGTAGAGAACCGGAGAGCCTTTTTATTGGAAACAAAGCACTCCATCTTAGCCCTCACGGGTGACAACGCATCTGCATTTTGATTCGTAATCGAGGATAGATGTAAATATCTATGGGCCACAGAAACCACTTATCATCAGGTGGACTGTGTGCTTGTTTGTCACCCTTATCTTATAAAAAAAGACTCTGCTGCCCATCCGCATCCGTAAATCTTCACTAAATTTCACATATATAATATTAATATATATTTAGCGGCTTCAAAACAAATATCATCCCATTTCGTCCTCTGATTGTCGTATGTGAAAGAGTCGACTTAGTTAGAGTGAGACCAAGAAGGTCTAGCTTAATATGGATGCTGGCAATCATCTCATATTAAAATCAATCATAAAACTTAAAAATGACCCCTGGACTGTTAGAGGTGCAAGGTATATAAAAGCCTTTACGCTTACAACGGCACCAGCCATCCTTTTATAATATATAAAGTCGTAAGGAGCACGAAAAATTCACTATTCAGTTTCAGTGTGTATTTATGTGGTTACGATTGCAAGCCCGCTTGCTAAGCGTGTGTAACTAAGATTGAATATTCTTTCAACAAATGGTGACACTTTTTATTCCATTCAGAACAGCTAGAAAAAGTTCACTGCTGAACATAGACCTCCCACATGGATTGTCTTGTAGGGGTTTTGCCATAGTTTCCAAGCTTAACAAGATAACTGGCAACCGTAGTTTTTTATAATTTTGAATTGTTATTAACAAGATGCTGGTAGTCACGTCCTGTTTCAATTTCCCTCTGTCTTGTCTTACAACATACATAGTACGAGTGTAGTGGATATTTTTACATCACTACACGGTTAACATTATTTATTATTTGGTTCAAACATTAACTATGTCCCTATTTTTATATAAAACTAATATAAAACTAGGTGTGGTCAGCACACGCTCCAATGACCTAGAAATATTAGTTGTGAAATTCATTTTAAGTCTAGAGAATTTAATTTAACCTTTTGTGACATTTAATTTTAGAGTAAAAGCCTAAAACCGCAGTACAGGTTCCCTCGAAATCTTATTAGAAATTTAAACAACATAGAAATTACAATGACAGATTCCAAACCCACTGTTTGTATTACAAAATTAGAGCTGAAAGTAATTTTCGTAGGTACTTGCTACACAATTTTATTATTGTAGACTGAATGATTTTAAAAATTGTATCCGAGACTGGTGATTGTTGACTGAAAGACTGACTCCTTTTTTTATAAAATAAGGGTGACAAACTAGTGCACTGTCTACCTGATGGTAAGTGGATGCTGTGGCCCACAGACACCTACCATTCAAATTGATTATAATACCAATCAAAATTTGGTTGCGTTATTTTTACATTAACACCCATGGCATAAGATATAATGCTTCTTTACAAGTAAAAAGGGTCTCCGGCTTTTCACACTCACCTTATGAAGTCCAGCAGCATTTAGCTGGTATTCTGTGGGGGTGTTGTCCTTACCCGGCCTAGCTGACCCATACGTGCTGCACCATAATACAGCTACCGCGTGGAACTACCACGTAACAAACGTTATTTTTGCTCAAAGGCTAGGTATAATAGCGTGCAAATGGAGCTATCTTGGCTCTATATCCCGTGTAGGGCTTTATCTTATGTTAGTTTCTTTTTAATCATCGTACATATGGTACAGTCAAAACTCTGTCCAAATTAAAACTAACTTTGACCTATGAAAAGGGTGAAAAGTATTTTTAATAATAATAATAATTTATTTTTGCATTATAAAACAATAACAGTTAGAGATGACAGAATTCGCAGTTTGGTCAAAAGTAGTTTTGACTGAAATATTTTGGTAGAAATAGTTTTGACCAAGATTGGTTAGTTAAAATAATTTTTGACAAGAAATATTTTGTAAAAACCAAACATTTAAAAAACGGTAATTGCTAAACGATTTTAGGATAAACTAGTTTTTCCTAGGCTAATCTAGCCATCACCATTCTGCCCATCATTAGTCTGTGGTAATTAGGTTTAAAATATTCTGTATCGGTTTTCCACCATCAGACGATCTCCAGAACCTCATCATTCAATCGGCAGAGCACCGCGGACTAGCGACAGATAAAGAACGTGAGTGACGCTGAGCAGATATACTAGTGGAAAGGTATCGCTTTAGCTCTCACCAACACATCTGCCTGGCGTGGTAACGCATAGATAGATTAGAGGATATGTTTATAGCACTCAAATGTTTGATATAAAAGTGAACTTAATATTAAAATGGTATTCTCTACCAGCTTACCTTTAGTAGTAAGAGCTTTGGGTAAAATAGCACCATATAAAGTAACAATTACTTAACCATTAGCATGTACACTCTATTATAAGTTCGCCGCTAAATACAGGTTTCATGGGGGGGGGGGGCATATTTACCATGGTAGCTACGTTTGGCAGTTGTTATTGATAAGACACTGCTGGGATCCACGGGACAATATGGGATATTGGATTTCTTACACCACCACTAGGTGATACGGTTTTTATGTTCCACAATTACTTGTTGTAGCACAACAACATTAAATATTACAATTAATCAAGTTAATTTTTAAGTGTACTGAGTCACGAGACCTGGTTATATTTTTGACGGGATAGAGAATGTATTTTATATGGTAGAGCCATTGTTTATAATTGGTTAGTGAATATACGTTAGAGCCATACTACAATATATTATAGCTGCTGCATGAATGGGTAATAATCGGGGTAGAACCACTCTTGCACAAAAAACCAGAGGAGCAGTATAATGCTGCTGTGTTTGTTAATATACAATGATTACAATGTTGCTACGAATTTACAAGCTACAAGGATAATAATAATTTATTGACAAATTTTCAAACGCTACTTAATTTTAAACTTTGATTTAAAGAAATAGAGACAGCATGAGACTTGAAATCTAAAAATTGAACAGCTTTTGAGTATTTGGGCATAAGATTTACAATAAAATGTTGCTACGAATTTGCTACGAAGTGCCTACGTCGTAGATGCTATTGTAGCTAAATTCGTGCGTCTTAGTTTTGTATAAAATAAGTTACCATACACATTTACATATTATCACTTAGTCTAAATCGAAGATAGGTTAAGTGTCTACGGACCACGTCACACACTAACTGTCAGTTTTATTGTATACTCGTTTTTAGTCTTAAGCCTTGGGTTGCTCACGTACTTTGAAATTTACGGCGAGTGTTTTACCCCTGAACTACCCTAGTTCATTAATGTATTTACAATTTGTATTTCCTCACAATAAAGTAATAAATGTAAGCAAGACATACCTTCTATTTAAAGTACTATCCAACATGTTGCACGATCTCAATATTACGTTGTTGGAGCACGTCTTTAATAGCAACAGCGAAATTTAATCAATCCGGATAAACCTCGCTAATGGATTTATCTCGACATAAAATACAATGTACGTTTCTATCCGTGAGCTTCAGCGGATATTCCCGGTATTCGATGGCGGCAGGTATTACTTTTGTGTTTGTTATACGGAGAAGAGCTGTTATCTAGATATGCGGTTCATATGAATAAAGCGGCTGGTTAAATTTCAAAATAAAAAATTAAGAGCTATTGTGCGTAACCTTAAACCTCGAACATATTATGTATAGCATTACGCAAACATCATCAGTATTATTCTGTAGTCTGGAAGTTGGTTGCAGGTATCCTTGGGTGCAGTGGTCTCTTACCGTCAGAGCTGTAAGTCAATTTGTCACTTCAATTTGATATGACAAAAAGTGGTTACTTTATTCCATCAAAACATCTTGAAACCGAAAAACTTATATTTGAAACCAAGCTTTGCACTTATGAGGATACAATAACAAATGAATTCACCTCCATCCCAACTAGCGACATCTGGTGAACGGTAAATTATTATTTAATAAAGCGATTTTTTACGGATTTTATCGCGTTTAAATGGTTATTACGTCGGGAATTAAAAATAAGTAACGCGTAACAGCAAATTACACTCGATAAAATCCGCAAATAAATGGTTTTATTAAATGTGCAGTGTTCGCGTAAATATAAGAAATCGTTAGGAAAATCATTAGTCATATCTTTAAACTTGAAAGCGCCAGTAATTGAGCTGTCATTTGACCTCGTAAATGAATTTTTGACTTCGGAACATTAATTATGACGTCTTGGTAGCGCAGTGGTTGTGGCGATTCGGGGTCGAGGGCTCAAATTCCGCACGGAATAAGTGTTAGTATGGCTAACGTGTAATTGTTCCGGGTCTGGTTTTTGCTCTTGTGATATTTATATATATAAAACAAAGGAAAAATTATTTTGGGGGATGGAGTAAGCCCTTTTAAGTTCATTAACATCACATATATTATACATTTCCGCAACGTGACTACGTGAGATCGATCGTGACGCTGTGACGTCAACACAAGGCATTGACACAAGTAAACTAAACTCTACAAATATATCGCTGTATTTTTTTTTAGAATAGGGTGACAAACGATCACACAGTTCACATATTTATCCTCGATGAAGAACTAAAATGCAGATCCGTTTTCAACCCAGAGGAATGGAATGCTTCGTTACCAGTAAAAAGGGTCAACATAGTAGTATTATTCTGATGATTCTCGCTGGTTGAGTCGACCTATTCATGCTGCAGTATTGTAATGTAGAATAGGCATATATATATATATATATTAATTTAAATTAAAGTCATAAAAGGAACGACACCTCTCTTCTAATTTGACAACTTCCAACATTACATGGCAGCCCTGCCAGTAGGAGCGCGCGCGACTCTGTTTGCCGCGTGCACCCGCTGGCCACACATAGTAATATACAGGACTTGGAACATAAAGGTTGTCTCATTTAATTCCATCATTACAGTATAACCGCAGCGTGGCTCTACCACGCAACAAGCTTTATTGTGTCCTAATTTTTTATCAGTCCACGAAAATCCACTCGGGACATGGGCATTCTTGGGCAATCTTGCCTATGAATCTTAAACTTAATTAATCGCAGATCCAGAGGTCTCATATATTTGCCGCTCCTCCCCGTAGTTGGTCTAGATATTTGACGTCTGGTGTAAAGAGGATGGGTATGCCGTCATCTAATCATAAACATAATTGATATTAACCACTAACTTAATTGTATAAAATTTTATATTGTGAATTAATGTTTAAGACAGCACTGGTGATGCTCTATACACCGGCCGTGCCAATATTTCTCGGGAAAACGTCACCGAGTACCGGAACAAACTTGTGTCTGAAGTGGAGTCTTTGCTGGACAAAGACTCGGATTGGGGGCGACTAAATCTAGTCCAGTTTAATCCTCAGAAGACACAAGTTTGCGCGTTTACCGCTAAAAAGAACCCCTTTGTCGTATCTCCTCAGTTTCAAGGTACTCCCCTTGTTGCCTCAGCCAGTATCGGAATCCTCGGCGTCGACATATCGAGTAACGTGCAGTTTCGTGGTCACTTGGAAGAGAAGGCCAAATTGGCCTCTAAAAAGCTTGGCGTGCTCAGTAGAGCGGGACAGTATTTCATGCCGGCTCAACGCCTGCAACTTTACAAGGCGCAGGTTCGGCCTCACATGGAATACTGTTCCCATCTCTGGGCTGGGGCTCCCCAGTGCCAGCTCCTTCCACTTGACCGCATCCAGCGCAGAGCGGCTCGAATCGTCGACGACCGAGTCCTTTCCGATCGGCTCGACTCATTGGCACTGCGAAGAGATGTTGCATCTCTTAGCATTTTCTTTCGCATTTACCATGGGGAGTGCTCTGAGGAATTGTTCGGATTAATCCCAGCCGCCAAATTTCACGAACGCACATCGCGGCAGAACTCCCGATACCATCCACACCATCTGGATGATTGGCGGTCCACCACTGTGCGATTTAGAAGATGTTTTCTTCCTCGCACAACTTCCTTGTGGAATAGTTTACCACCAGCGATTTTTCCGGACCGATACGACTTAGGGACCTTCAAGAAAAGAGCCTATTCCTTTTTAAAAGGCCGGCAACGCATCTGCGATTCCCCTGGTGTTGCGGTTGTTCATGGGCGGCGGTAGTCACTTACCATCAGGTGAGCCGCATACTCGTTTGCCCCCTCTCCTATAAAAAAAAAAAGAAAAGTCCCTCTGGGTTTCTTGCTGGTTCTTTCTAGAACAAAGGTTTTTTTTTCGGAGCAGTGGTAAAGCTTAAATTACTTGTAAGGCTATAAATAATATTTAATAAAAATTATTAAATTCTATTCTATTTTTTTATTCGGTTTTTTTGTCTAGTCGTCTCTTAAGATACCAACGTAACGAGATAAAATGATGAATTCTATTCCCTTACTCCACCATCATGTGCCAATTATTCTACTTAGGGCTATGTATTGTTTGTATTTACTCATCAATTAATTACAGCTTAACCTATCTTGACTGCCACGTTGATCTAGTGGCCGTAAATACGGTTGCTGCAAAGCAATTCTCAGTAGTAATCCGAAGTCAGGAAGATGTCGGTGTTTCACTCCCGTGCCTCGGAAAGCACGTAAATCCATAGGTTCTGCACCTGATCTCTCTCCGGTCTCGACCGATTACTGTCCCATCGGACTATGAGATTGAGGGTAAATAGAAAGTGCACCTATGCTTGCTAGATGGCCTCCGTTAAGACTGGCTGTACTGATCAAAATTCATTCTGAAGCCAATTATTATAAAACTATCCAACGTCCAATGCCGAACATAATATAGTAGGAAGGTTGTAAACCGCAGATTTTCATTATTTTTAGTTGTTTTCAGAAGGATGCGCGCCAATTTTTTTTTGTAGAAGAAGGTGCAAACGACCATGCGGCTCACCTGATGGTAAGTGACTACCACCACCCATGAACAACCGCAACACCAGGGGAATTGCAGATGAGTTGCCGGTCTTTTAGAAAGGTGTAGGCTCTTTTCTTGGAGGCCCCTAAGTCGTATCGGTCCGGAAAAGTCGCCGGTGGTAAAAAATTCCACAGAGAAGTTGTACGAGGAAGAAAACTCCTAGTAAAACGCACAGTTGTGGTCCTCCAGTTTCGTTTTTATTTCTCTCTGTCGCCATTTACAACGTGATAGAGATTTTCTTAACTTAACGTGGGATGATAGTGAAATATTGACTTATAATTTATTTACTTGATCTTTATTGAACCTTAACAACACTACAAGTTCAAAAGGCGGACTAAATGCTAAAAGCGTCTGCTACGGAACTCTAAAGCAGTGATAACGCTACGAAAGCTGCTCTGTAACCGCTTTCGTCAGTTTTTATACCGATAATATGTACATATTATATTGGTTTAACAAAGAAATAGATAATAATGTAATAAAGAACCATTTTAAGAAAAAGGGCCCGAATGTTTTTCTTAAATGTTAAAGAAATAATATAAAAATTAAAAAAGACAATATCATTACGAGTGCATCTGTCCGTCTCTTTTTTTTTAATTCGGTCGCCGGGCAAAAGAGACAGGCTGTGATGCATTCCATCCTAGTCCTCGGAGGCGATACCGCATCTAGCCTTCTTCGTTAAAACATTCAAATGGGTTGCAGCAGCAATTTAACATCGGGTGGACTGTTCGTTCTTAAAAAAAATATTGCTCGACTACACAGTTAAAATTGAATTTCTGTTCAACCCAAAATCTAAAAAAGTAAAAATAAAGCAAAGTTACAGTCTATAAATGTCATACTGCCGGATACAGATATACACATACAACACACCTCCTCTCATTTCTGAGACGGTTTTAAGGCAAGAAAATGTCCTTTGCGCTGCCCCAATGCGTGATAACGGACTTCATATGCCTTAGGAAGATTTCGTTAATTTCTCAGACTTACAGGTTTCCTCACAATATTCTTCTTCACCACAGAGTACATGGTAAATCAGCACTTGAAATTGTAATTAACAATCAAGCGCAAGCGCTTCGCCCCTGAGTTACCACGGCTCACAAAATCTGAAAGCAATGTGATATTTTATGGGCGTATTGTGACGTCAGAATAGGGAATAGAGACTCGCATCGTCCTCGACCTTGCGAAGCGATCGATGACAAATTATCCGACTTGATTTGATGTTTCGTGTTCCTCTTTCGGTGTTTTTGTGAGATTATGTATAATTAATTGACATTTGATTTCGATTAAAACCACGTTTATACATCAATGTGTTTTTTTTACTTATATTGTAAAACACTGTAAAGACCAACTATTTTTACTTAATAACATGTAACTTCTGATGTTTCTAGGTAAAAAAATCCAATTCACTTCATTTTTCGAACGTCCGGACGATAGTTTCGAAGAATTTGCATTTTTAAATTAATAAGTAATTTAAAATTAATATCTTTTTTACAAAACTGGCTATTTAACCGCTGCTTCGCTTGTTATTAGCAAAATTCGATCACTTTTAGAGTCACTTCGGTGTCTGTGTCTCTAATACGTGTAAGACAATTTATAGGCCTTAGAGCAACTTGTAGTCTTTCGCAACTCTCAATTTTGCAACGCTCACCTCTTCACCACTCCACACAAACCACGGAGCAATTTGCCGGAAGTTTGCTTCCTTGCACAATTTTCTTGTGGAATCGACTATCACTGTCGATTTTTCCGGACCGATACGACTTAGGGACCTTCAAGATAAAATACATAAAAACTCTTTTTTAAAAGTCACTTACCATTAGGTGAGCTACATGCTCCTTTGCCTCCTCTTATATATATAAATCTCGTAATATCGTATATAAGTACATAGAAACTTTAATATTCAGATCAGTAGTAAGATACAATTGGGGTTTCTTCATCACTTGCTCAAGTGCAAGTAGCATTTGAGGTTCAAATTTTTAGTCCCACCAAATTAGTGCCTACATGCTCGCGAGTTTCTATATTGTATTAACATATTTAACCAATGGTGTTGATCGTAATGATTTAGTGGTTTGTACTACAAGCGGACTACAAAGCCTTATGGTTGCGGTTCGATTCCCACATAGAACAAAAATTAGTGCACATGAACGGACGCCAGTAGCTTCGCCCGCACGGTCTACTATTTTCCTATCCCACGGGAACAAGTGTACTTCCACTTCCAGTTGAGTTATTGAGCATTATATTCAGAGCGTTTGTAAGATACTGCTGGTATTACTGCACCTATATGATTAATTTCTAATGATAAGACTTGTGTTAACTAATTTCATTGTGGTCAGTGCTAATAAAACAATGTTTTTTTTTGGATGATTATAACTAATATAGCGCTAGCTCCTATTACTTGCACGAGTACAATTATTTATCTTTACCTTATCAAAATCTATCGTATGAATATAACACCTCTACAATTTCTTCTATTTATGGCCATGTATTCCAGCATGTGTAGAAATTAACTTAAAAAGTGTGCGAAGCTGAGCGTATGCTAATTTCATAATTGCTTTATTCTCATAGCGAGTGCACGTTGATTACAACACTCGTCAAATATCTATATTGGTGAGTTTAATCATTTTTTCTATTCAGAAATTCAGTCGCGATTACCTTATATTGTTTTTTTTTTATTTTTACTTTTGACTTCATACTTGTTTTGTTTATTGCAGATCATGGTCAACACTGAGGAAAACATTAATTCTAATTCTATTAATAATCCGTATTACTATGGTGAGGATGTGGTTAAATTTGTACTAAATAATTACAACCAAGAGAAGGCTTCATGATTTACCACCAAAGAGAATACGAGTAGCCATTAATGAAGAGCGGCAATCGAAATCAAAGAAATATTCCAGGAAGAGATACCGTTCTCAAGAATCATCATCATCATACATTATCTGCCAAGATAAAGGTAAACAAGGTCGTCGTCGTCTAATTAAAATCAACATTTACGAACTTAATGAGCAAGAAGAAAATGTCATCAACGATCTTAGTGCTAATATAAGTGTTCGATATGTCGTGAATTCAATGTATGATGAAGTGTTAGATGCTACAAATTGTCTTATAAAAATAGGTGAAAAATTATGTGAGAACTAGTAATTTAAGTAACGTAGCATGTTAAATATAATAAAAGTTGTTATACATTGAATTTTATTGCTGTTTTATTATGTATCATCATTATTTAATTGTGTAGAGCAAAAAATAGAAAAAGAAATTTATTGTCCCAAAGAATGAATTTATTAAAACTAGATATAAAATTATAAACATGATAATACATGTAACTTGAGCTATACATTTATATACATAGTACATAGTAGTAGCATTACATAGTTTTACATTAAAATTTATTAAAATACCGTTTTATAGTGTCCCTATGGTAACGTATTGTAGCCATCTGCCATAATTTGTCTTTTGTCATCATCTCTATTAAGTTCAAGTTTATCAAATTTTTGAGTAAATATTTGATGATTCTTTGATCTAATTATACACATTATACACATACTCTTTCTAAAGTTTTCATTAGACCATAATATCTTTCTTTTTAAAGTTTTATACGGCGGGTCCAGTCACATTATTTTGTTTATCTAAACCATAAATATTAACGCTCACATTAGGATTTATTTCTTCAAATGATTTAATATTATTAGAACTTGGAGGAAATGTCATATTATCTGTTATTAAAATTTCTGAGTACGAGTAATGAGGGTATGAATTCGCTCTATTAGGTTTACTTGTAGTTGGATACAAATGATCTACAATACTCCATAGAAAGCAGTGCTTATCATTGTTTTTTTTTTTTAATTTAAGCATGATTTTGTTTCGTGTAGTTTTTCGTGTAATAGTCTGTAGCCGGGGGAAGGAAAAGGGGAGATCTCCCGCCGGACAAGGTGCTCTGCCCGGGGAGTGGCCAACGCTCCAAGTGGTAGTCCGGAGCTATTCTATATATACTGCTCTAACTTCGGAACTTTGTTAGCAAGATTTAGGCTTCGATGTGTTTCGCTTGTGGCGTGTCGACAGCGCCACCACATCACCCCCCTGCTCAGACCGTAGGTCGATAGTGCAGTCCGATTGCCGTGCGTCCTTAATGCCGGTGGGGAATGCGTGCTGTGTGCGTAAGGGCAAGTGACGCCGGTGCGAATGATATGCCGGTGTGTAATGCATGCCATACTACGCACTTGCAAGTGATGCCGGTGAGAACGATGAGCCGGAGCAAGTGTCAGGGATTGCCTTGTAGTCTGCGGTGAGTCGAGAAGAAGGCAAGTAATCTGCAAAAGTGCCGTGAAGCAGAAGCGAGCAGTAAAGCTCAGAGCCGTGCTGAACACTGTAGCGCAGAGAGTAGCTTGAAGGAACAGGAAGCATTATTATTCCAGTCTTGCGATGAACCCTTGTAAAGCTAGATGGCTTACAGAATGGGAAGACTGCAGACAATATCTGCTCGGGTGTGAATGAATGGGGGGGGGGGGGGTACTTGAGGACGACGACGAAGGCTTGAAGTTGTATTTTTCCGAAGGTTATTGGTTGCGTGTTCATATCACGTCGGCTAACGCTCCAAGTGGTAGTTCGGAGCTATTCTATATAATATACTGCTTTAACTTCGGAACTTTGTTAGCGCAATTTAGGCTTCGATGTGTTTCGCTTGTGGCGTGACGACAGCGCCGCCACAAGTGTATAACAACCAAATCTTAACGAATTAAATGTTACAATATTTAGTTCTAAGTATTCGTAATTTTTTTTGCAAAAACATTGTAAACAGACAATAGATCGGTGTTTTGGTATATTGTTCTTTGGTAAAGCATATGTAAAAAACAATTCTAAATTAATTTTTAATGCTGTATGTTTCTTCAACATTTGTATAATTAGTTGTAGAGATGTGTGCGATGATGTTAGATAAGTAAATTTCAGGTGAAATAGTAAGTTTTAGGACTAATTTTGTAAGTGACAAGTTTGCAAAAACAAAAGCTCGGTTTGTAGTAAGCAGTTAGACTTGTGAAGATAGGACTTTTGATGAGAAGAATAATGTTTAACATGTACGCCGCAGGGCTTGCAGAAAAATCAGTTTATTTTAATAAATATTGTTTTAGTTTATTTCGATTTTCGATTTTGTTTGAAAGCAACAACACGTTATTAAAAGTATTAAGCTAGGTACTAAATATTTCTAAAAATAAATGATTAAATTCTCATTATATTACTACACTAAAAAGAGTCATTAATTAAATAAGCGCTTGCAGAAAAACTTTCTTATTATTATGATTTAAATATAGATCAGTTTATTATAACAAAATATAGTTTTTAGTTTTCGAATTTAGAATTTTATTTTTATATTTTTTATTTCGATTTTATCTGAAAACAACAACACGTTATTTAAAGGATTAAGGCAGGTACTAAATATTCCTAAAAATGATTAAATACTCATTATATTACTACACTAAAGAGTCAGTAATTAAATAAAATATATTTAATATAATAAAATACTCAAAACTCAAATATTTCTTGGTAGTTATCATTTTTATGATTTATTAAATTGCGGCTTTAGACTTTGTATTTAAGTTTTGATATACAGATTTCTGAACGAAACCGGTGAATTAAATCTGGTAGATAAGTAACACTGATAAAACTAACGCTTAGTTGGATACGAAACTGGACGAACCATGCGATAATCTTCTTTGATGCACGATACCAACTGGGTAACAGCCTTCCACGTTGGGGTTTTCTCGTGGACAACTGGTTTAAAGTTGTTCAGAGAATGCTGCCAGCGGTCGGTTGATGGAATAGCCTACAGCTGGCGGAAGTTAGAGATGAGGATCTCGACGTACTCGTAATATTCTCCTCCCTTCGTAGGCTCCCGTAGGCGCGTAAATGGCAGTTTAATTTTGTTTTGTTTAGTTATAATAAATTTTTTTCGGCTAAGAAATGGCGAAATTTTTGGTGGTTTGAGAGCCTTGTAATAATTTATTTTACTAAATAGGCCGAGCCACAGCCACAGATTACTTTATTCACTCCGGGCTCAAATACCGTCGTGATTGGCCGTTTGTTACAGCGGCTCGTGCAGAAAAATATCGATCGCTGTAGAAATAAAAAATATTCCAAAAATCAAATTTGATACATACTTGACCAAGGAAAGATATTATTATTATTTTTATAATCACAGATTATTATTACTATATTTTGTTTCACTAAAACATGCAGGATTTATATATAATTATACTTATATTTCTTGGACTTTATAGACCTGAAGTTGTGTCGGTATCTGCTACTGGAACTCCTCGACGAGGAGAACTATATGTGTCGAGTTTGGGCTCGTTTTGTTAGTTATGATGAGACCTTACCTCCGAATTTGATAGAGTGACTTGAAAGTGTACTCTGATGACTGCTACTGGAACTCCTCGACGAGGAGAAATAGATGTGCCGAGTTAAGCCTCGTTTTGTTACTTATAGAATATAATAGATACATAGATTAGACCTTACCTCCACACTTGACGGACTGACTTCAAGGTGTAATTCGTTGACTGCTACTGACGAATAGAACTACAATTTACAATGTTTTTAAATTTTTTACTATCCTTGGGCATTGGCATTGAAATTTTTATATTAATTATTTATTTATTATTTTATATTATTTATTCTATATGATAATTAAGTTTCTAGTTTTAGTTTTTTTTTATTGTCATAGTTTTTAATATTGTAGATAAAATTATGTATTATGTAGAATTTTATCCTATCTTAATAAATATTTATTGAAATTTTACATAAAGATATCAGAAAATTGGAAGTACAGTTATAAGGTTATTAGTGAGAACTTGTGTATTATACGTATTTTTTAATGCTCTTAAGGCATGCACAATAGGATTTACCAATAGGAGAAGAAAAAAAATACTGAAACTATTTTTTTTTACCAGCAACGATTAGTATTATTAAAGTAACTGGTTTTTTTGTACCACATTGCATTTTAACGATGAAGTGGAACCTCTACTGGAGAAATTCTATCCTGCTCAGATCAATAAAGATAGGCAGGGCAGAACACTACGTTCATTTCATGTGACGCCGAAAACAAACCAAAACCGAGCTCAATTTACCGTAAGGTAGGCCATTGCAATATGGTTTAGGTGCACATGTTTAAGTCCATTAGTACCTTTTATGGGTTCATAAAGAAAGAAAAAGAAAGATGTGTGCGTGAGTGCAGGTCATGTAATCGAGCATGGTTTACGGCGTCACTTGAAATGTGTTCTCTCTTTGTAGATCTGAAACTCAAAATAAATTTGTGTATCGTATAAGTATTGCATTCATTCGTCTTTGGTTCGAACCCACTATCCAGAACTCAGACGGTAGGCACGGTGGCTACTAAGTCACTTTGTTAATCTTTGTATTTCAACCTCATTTTCAAAACGTTGATCATATTTTTTCTATAGATATTAGTTATGCAAGAGATTTTCCAAAGCAATTTTAACTTATGTGGTAGAGCCATGATGCAGCTATATTATCGTTGCAGTACGTATGAGTCAGCTTGACCTGGGTAAGACCACGCTCAATAATACCAGCGTAAAACAGCAGAAAAACCGGAGATCTTTTTTTATAAGAAACGAGGCATTTCATCTTAGATCTCAGATGTAGAAGTCTATACGCCACAATAATTTACGTATATAATAGTATTAATGTCACCTTTATTCTATAAAGAAAAACTTAACACCTCCAAATTTTTGTTGATCATTTTAGATTTTAAGCAGTTTTTTCTTCATCTTTATTTGGTGTACTATCCACCTAATTAACACTTATAAAAATCATATATTTTAGGGGTTGATTCTAACAAAACCTGTATTATATTAGAAGTTAAAAAGTTTCACTTGTTACTTGATATATATAACCATAATAATACAATTTTTAGTTTTTGAATAACTTTTCCGAGGAATTCTTTGATTAAATTAATCTCATTGAAACTCCTGCAGATTAATTTTCACTGGCTGCTGACGCTCTACGTTTCGCTTTAAAATAATTTTGATTCCATAATTGCCTTTTGATACCAATGGTTTCTTTAATCAATTTGAACAATGGCATTGTTCATTTGTCTTTTGTTTGAGTGTTCAGATATATTTTTATTTTATTACTTCTTTATTTTACACTAAATACAAAATGAAAAGTGGAATGAAATATGGATGTTATATGAAAGAGCCACGTTGCAGCTGTATTATGGTTGAAGGACGAATTTTTCGGCCCCACCAGGGAAAGACCAGACTCTCAAAGAATACCAGCGTATAGAAGCATATTGCAGCTGTGTTTCGTATAGTGAGTGTACAAAAAAAGTAAAATGGGTCCTGTAAAGGACCGGAGACCCTTTTTACGGCAGTCCATCTTAATCCTTAGCAGTGATAACGCACAAGAATGATAGATGTAGATGTCTTTGGGCCATAGGATTTTATTTTATTTTTTTATTTTTATTTTATTTTTATTCCATTTACAATCAGGAGGACTATGAGGTCGTTCTATCACTCTTGTTTAATTAAAAAGATATTGCTTCTTTTTAAATTTCTTATTGTATACTAAACAGAAAGAAAGCAGAAGTACAATATCAATTAAATATACAACAGGCGATCTAACATTGTAATAATGAGTTTAACCACACAACTGCAAAAACTAATGTAATTCAAGAGTTAAGTAGAGGGGGATGTACGAAAAGGCTATAGGAAGTATAAATATGAAAAATTATATATATATATATATATATATATATATAAATATGAAAAATTATATATATATATATATATATATATATATATATATAGTGTTCCTATATGTTTATATTATTAGAGACAAACAAGTTTAGAAATTACGGAAACTGGCTACTGTATTCCAAAAAATACAACTCTAAACAACGAAGATTATTGGAGCTTTGCAAGGTTAAGAGATTAAGATGGTTTACCTCACAGGGTAAAGCTGTGTTGTGTGAAGATGGGGCGTGAGCCTCAAGAGCTACGAGCATTCATACTAAAATTTCATACTCCACAAGCAAACCAAGTTCGATCCGCGCTGGCGCCTATTGAAAGAGTTATTTTAATTTTCAGTGGACTAATTTGTGCTCCAAAATAATCCCTATCAAAAATAAGAGGACATATATCCAAAAGTAAATGTCCGGCTTCAAAAAGGAGGTTGTTCTCAATTGGACAGAGTTTTTTGTATTGTATTGTTAGTATGTATGTTACGTGATATCTTTGGGAATCGTGAACCGATTTAAAAAAATCTTTTTATTTAAATTGGGTATACCTCAAGGGAATCCCCATTTAATTTTGCAGAAAATATTTTATTCTCTAAGGTCAAAAACTTGAGAATGAAAATTTCATAATACTTTAAGGTTCTGATATTGTTTAGTACACTCAAAAGGATAAAAAATTACACTTATATAAAAGTACAAATTGCGTAATTGATTCGTTGTACTTAACCTTGTAGTGGCGGTGTAAGAATATCCACTACCCAAAATCTTCCTGTGGGTATCGTTTAAGTTATCAGAGAAAAACAAACCAGGAGACAGGCAGCAACGTCCTCTTAATTATAACTAGAAATAAGAAATCTGTGGTTGCCAACCCACCTGCCAAGTGCAGCAACTATGTCGAATATTCCCCTTAACAGGCAATTTATGAAGGGTCTAGGTCACCGGCATCAGGCATCAATATCAGCTTTTTTTTTTATAAAATAAGGATGACAAACGACACACAGTCCACTTGATAGTAAGTGGATGATGTGTCCCATAAACAACTAGATTTATACTCGTATAAGAATAAAATGCAGATGCGTTGTTACCCCTGAAGACTAAGATGGAATGTCTCGTTTCCAGTAAATGAGGTCTCCAGTTCTATACACCATACGAAACAAAGCAGCATTAAGCTGCTATATTATGGTGGTATTCTGTGAGAGCGTGGTCCTTTCCTGGTCAAGCCTACATATTCATGCTAAAATCGTAGCTGCATCGTGGCTCTACTACGTAAAAAAGGTGTCCTGTATTATCAAATATTAAGTGAACGTTAGCGATATAACTTCGTATAATACGTATCGTACCCGGCATTAATAAATAATTTTGCGAATGGCGTTTTAAATCTGTGAACGAAGTTTTAATAGGGGATTTAAGCTTTGTGGGAATTGTCCAACTTAGTTCGTTGCGAGACCGTTGTACCGTGCTTATAAATATGGTAATTTTGTATAATGATATTGTTCAAAATTGTTGGGCGTGTGATAATAATCATGTTTTTCTTAAAACACGTGGTAAAATTGAAAATTTTGTACAATCGACTTCAAAATAAATAAAATTCGAAAATCATCAAGTATCAAGTATAGTCGAAGTCGATTAAATACGCATTAATAACGATTACTCAAAATATCTTGGTCATATCTTGATCAAATTTATATGGAACCACAAAAAAGCACCAGCTTTCAAATAAAAAAAGAATCATCAAATTCGGTGCACCTAGAAAAAAGTTCTGAAGTAACACACATTAAAAAAAACAGTCGAATTCAGTCCCTCCACTTTTTTTTGGAGACGATTAAAATACCCTCACTGTCAAAGATTTCTATGTATACCGCCAGACCGGCAATTCAGATCAAAAACTGCGTCACAGTTGTTCATATCGCGGGTGCGGGCATTGGTGTCGTCAGTTGTATTTTCATTTACGACAGATACCGTTTTTAAGCAGATACGATATAAAGTAACAAACTGAACTGAAAGAAACTTTTAATCACGTTAACAAAGATCGCACATAAATAATAACAGCGTAAAATATAACAGCGTAACAGTGGTAGAGCCACGCGGCAGCTTTTGCTGTCGCACGGATGGGACGCTTTTTTACTGGAAATGAGGCATTCCATCTTAGTCCTCACGGGTGACAACGCATCTACATTTTGATTTGCAATAGAGGCTAGATGTAGCTGTCTATGGGCCGCAGCAACCACTTACCATCAAGTGGACTGTGTGCTCGTTTGTCACCCTTATCCTTTAAAAAAATAAACAACATTGGCGGTTTACAATGAACAAGTCTTCTTGCTCGCCCGCAGTCGACTAAAGGAGTTACGGGGAACTGACCGTAACCTAGTGTGCAATTTATTAAGGCTGCAGAGGCCGTCTAGATGTATACATAGAAGTCTTTGCTCACGGTCGAATATTCTCCTGTATCTTGGAGTTTCTATGAAAACAGAAGTATTGAGCTGCTATTTTACGCTGGTATTCTGTGAGTGCGTGGACCTTCCCCGATCAAGGTGATTCATAGCTCCTAGTATTGATGTAGCGTGGTTATATCACTTTAAATCTTTCAAACAAATAAGAATCATTAGATTACTGAATAACTTTGTAATATATTTCTTGGTAGAGCCATACTCTATTATGACTAGCAGGAATGAATCGGCACCACTACAACTGTATCATGCTTTCACAGAAGACCAAAGAAAAACAGCAGCATACCTTTGCTGTTTCGTATGGCGGTGAGTAACGGGAACCGAGACCGAGACCCTTTTCTACTGGTAACGCGGCATTGTGACTTAGCCTTCAGAGTTGACAACATTTCTCCACATTTTGATTGTTAATCGAGTATATAATATATAGGTGTCTATGCGGTACAGCATTTACGTACCATAAGTTGCAATGTGTGCTCTTTAAAACAGTAGTCTAGCACTAGGCTTTGATTGTGACTGATTATTATGAGTTCTACATCCTGTCAGAAATAAGGGCGTGTATAGGCTAATAAGGTATACTTTAGGTAACATAAACTTTTTAAATTTTATACAGTGGCGGTGTTGTTAATAATACGGACTATCCCGTATCATCCCGTAGGTGTCGTAAGAGATAACAGAGAGGAACTGGGCCAGGAGTTGAGCAGCAACGTCTTCCTAATAACCGCTTAGTAAAAATAACAAAGTGCGGTTGCCAACCCGCTTACCAAGCGAGGCAACTATCGCAAAAAATTGCCTCATGTAGGGGATACACCATGTTGTGGCAGTTTAAGAATATCCACTATCCCATATCGTTCCGTGGGTGTTGTAAGAGGCGACATAGGGAAACAAATCTGCAGCGTCTCCCTAATAACGACTAAAAATAAAACACTGCGCTTGATAACCCACTTGCCAAGCGTGGCAACTATGGCAAATATTCTAATTACCCTTTAGGGTAATCTATGAGTAGGCCTATGTTCAGCTGTGGTACTTGTATAGACTGTAACGGATAACTGGAATGGAAAAGATACCATTATGAGACAATTTATGGGGGAGTCCTAAGTTCAGCAGTGGACTTTTGACTGTAAATGTAATGGTAAACAAAAGATTTTATAAAATTTTTACTTTATAAAATAATGCGGGTAGCTTTAACAACCAAATTTACTAATACTTTGTTTAATCGTTTAATCCTACCCGCATATTTTCAAAGGAACAATTCAATGATGTAAATGTCTTTATCTCGTTTACATATATTTACAGCAAAATGAAGTGAATATTTTACTCAAGCTTAGTCTGAAGTCAAAGCAGTTTACGTTCCGAAAGCACCTAATCTGATATAACGTCGAGAAAACAAGTTTATTAGTGCGACCAAAATATCGAGACCTTTTGCTAGGTTTCTAATATAGCTAGTTCGCAGACTAGATTTGAAATTTGGCTCCAACCCAAAATATAATCTTTTCTGTTATCATAAGATATAAAATTGTTATGAACAAATTTTACATAATATATGATCATTATATGCCAAATTTTATTTATATATTTATTATAAGGAGTAGCAGCCCGGTTTCGGCGATAATGAAATCTAAGTTTGAAAGCGACAGTAGCTTAACGTCTGGGTGCTGACTGCGAACTCAAAAAACTGTGGGTTCGAATCCGCCATTCAAATATTGTCGCGAACTCCTAACACTAGGATTTTAAGCTTACCAAGAGTGGTTGATGAAAATGAAAATGAAAAATTGTTTATTTACAGCTATGGTAGTACAGATTATAATATACAATATACGACAATAAAATGGAAGTACAGTAGTCTTAATTCTCTAGTATACAATTATAAACTATGATCTTATCACACCAACTAAGCTGGAGTGTATAAACAAGGGTGTATAGTTCTGTGGTCCTCTCACTAGGCATGCCTGTGTCGTGAGGGCCTGATACGATTTTCTTATCACACGTGGCTTTCATAAATTGACACTGGGTCTACGTACGGTTATAAGATTATATAAGCTTTTTTTAACAAATAATTACAGAATGATTTCTTATATTTACGCGAACACTACACATTTAAATAAAACTAATTTTACGGATTTTATCGCGTATATTAACTTATTTTACTTTCCCGACGTTTCAAGCACTTTACAGCACCCATGGTCACGGGGGGGACTGAGGTGTATGACGTCCCAATGTCATAGTTAACCACGGCTACCTCCAGATTAAAAATTATTAATTTTTGTTCCGATCTACGCAGTATGAACTTACAGTATCATGAAGTCTTGCAGTTGTATGCTTGGGTTGGGATTTAATTTTATTAATTATGGGATCCCAAGCAGATGGTAGCACCCAGCCATCTTCTCTATTGAAATTAGGATGTTTCTTTATTTCAATAGCCTCGCGAATCATCCTTGGAAGGAATCGGTGTTCTTTAGCGAGGATTTGTGGTCTATCAAATCTAATGTAGTGACGGGGGCGATCTTGTACGTGTTCACAGACTGCAGACTTCCCGGAGCGTCTATTCTTCACATCAGCTATGTGTTCTTTAACGCGGGTTTTTACGGATCTTTTAGTTTGTCCTATATAAGAGAGACCACATTCACAATCCAGCTTGTACACTCCCGCATCTTGCAGAGGAATATTACACTTGACTGATGGTAAAAACTGACTAATCTTCTTCGGCGGCTTGAAATATGTTTTAATGGAAGCACGCTTCAAGATGTAGCCAATCTTGTCAGTGACACCTCTGACATATGGCAGCACAGCAGGCACTCGCTCGACTGTGGCCGGCTTCACTCGTTCACTGTGACGTAGGCGCGGGACCCGAAGCTTATTGTCGTGCAAAACTTGCTTGACGTGTTGGAGCTCGGCGGCCAGGTGTTTACTGTCACAGATCCCTCGTGCTCTCTGAAACAAAGATTTACCCACGGTAGCTAACTGTGAAGGATGGTGGTGAGAATCACCGTTTAAATATCTATCTGTATGGGTCTTTTTTCTATACACAGTGTGGCTCAAGGTGTTATCAGGATTCCGAATTACTAATACATCTAGAAAAGCTAAAGAATTGTTTGCCTCTAACTCCATTGTGAACTGAATTTTAGAATTTAAGGAGTTAAGATGGTCTAAAAATGCAGTTACTTTATCTAAAGGTAGAATTGTGAAAGTGTCGTCTACGTACCGCTTGTAGAATCTTGGCTTTATGGGAGAAGTAAGCAGGGCTTTCTCCTCAAAGTCCTCCATGTATATATCGGCAACAATGGGAGATACAGGCGAGCCCATCGCCAAACCATCTACTTGCTTGTAGAACTCCTCCTTCCACAATAGGTAGCCAGATGTAAGGCAGTGTCTGAGTAATACTGCATATTCTACGGGCATGTTGTTTTCCTCTAGCCTTCTAGTAACAATCGAGATGCAGTCTTCAACAGGTAGGCATGTGAACAGAGACTGCACATCAAAACTCACCATAGTTTCATTGTCTGCCAGATGTAGGTCTTTAATCTCGCTGACAAATTGGTAGGAATCCTTTGTGTGTGCTCTTGTATGTCCCTTGAGCGGTGAGAGTATATTCGCTAAGTGTTGAGCCAATCTGTAAGTTGGTGAATCGATTTGGCTCACTATAGGACGTAGTGGAGCATTGGGCTTGTGTATTTTTGGTAACCCATACAACTTCGGTGGTTTAGCACACGTAGGTATTATCGATTTTACGTCTAGATTTAATTTTTCGGAGTGTTTCTTTATGAGATCACTAGTTGTTTTAAGTGTGTTATTTGTTGGGTCATTTTTAACCTTTTTATACGTACTTACATCCGACAAAAGTTCTTGTATTTTAAAATTATAATCTGACGTATCCATAACTACCGTGGCATTTCCCTTATCTGCGCGGAGAATCGTGAGTTCTGGTTTATTGCGTAGGTTAGTCAACGCTTTGAATTCGTCTTTAGGTAGATTCGGTTTAGGCGCTGAACTTCGACGTAACATAGACGAAATGTCTTGACGTATCGCTTCCAAATCCTCCTTTTGCATATTGTTTTTAAATAAACAGTCCTCGACACTACAGATAATTTGTTCGTACGGTAATTTTTTCGGTGTTATAGCAAAATTAAGACCTTTCGATAATACTCTAATTGTTGCATCATCCAGAGTTTGTTTTGACAGGTTATAGACCGCGTTTAATCTATGATCCGCGTTCGTAGTCGACGGTTGCGTTTCGTTCTCACGTCGACACAGATGTTTGACATTTAATTTGGTCGTTAATTTTTGAGTTAATATACGCGATAAAATCCGTAAAATTAGTTTTATTTAAATAATTACAGGTAAAATAATAAATTGTTAGTAAATAAAATACTGTTATTCATAAATATTAAAATAATTCATAAAACATATATATAAATTAGAAACTCCTATAGATACATATGGATATTACATACTGTATTCATATATTTTATTTACGTAAATTTATGATAAAGATTACGGTTTAATTAGGTTTTCTGTACTATCATAGCTCAAAGTAAGTAACCATTTTGTTATGGTTCTTTTAGCTTCCATCACTGATTTTTCTTTTACATCGCAATACTTCAGGACAGAGTTGTACATGTACACTTGAGTTCTCACGTATTGCCCAAAACGTTTAGAAAAAGCTTAGTTGATAGCAGGAGTTGGCAAGCGGAATACTCTTTGTTAGAACAATCTCTTTTTTGGTTGAAGGGAATATTAATGTTAATAGTAGTAGAAGTTTATTTTAAAAGGAAGTTGGCGGTGTTTCATCCTCAAAAAGCACGTAAAGTCTCGTTATCTCTATATTCAAATTATCTTTCTATGGTCATGTCGGTCGACCAACTCATCGGACGATGACAGTGGGGGAATAGAGAGAGTATCTTTGCTTGCGTATTACCCTTGGGCACTATAGCTCCTGGTCTTGTACATATGGCTAGTCTTCATTGAGACTGGCCGCCGTGACCGAAATTCGGTCTGGAGGACATTTCATATGTCGTATAGAGGCAGCGTAAAAGAACACACTCCTATGTGTCTTTCCGTGAATATCGTAACAGGTGACAGAGGGAAACTAAAATAGTAAATCAGCAGGAGCATTTTCTTGATAATACCTCAAAACAATAAAAAAACGGTAGCCGACGTGGACTGAGCTAAGCGACAACTGTTATAAATATCTCCCCTGTGAGGCAATCTATAGCGGAGGCCTGAGTTCAGCTGTGTACGTTAATAGGCCGTGATGATGATGATGGCTTTTATGCTTTAGATTTTTTTATAGGATAAGGGTGACAAACGAGCACACAGTCCACCTGATGGTAAGTGGTTGCTGTGGCCCATAGACATCTACATCTATCTTCGATTAAGAATCAAAATGCAGATGCGTTGTCACCCGTGAGGACTAAGATGGAATGCCTCGTTTCCAGTAAAAAGGGTCTCTGGTTCTCTACACTCACCATACGAAACACAGCAGCGTTAAGCTGCTATTTTACGCTGGTATTCTGTGAGAGCGTGGTCCTTCCCCGGTCGAGCCGACCCATTCGTGCTACAACCATAATATAGCTGCAGCATGGCTCTACCACGTATGAAATATCAAATATTCAAATCTCAACAGATATTTACATTTTTGCAAAAACAAAAATTGGTTTTTCAGCTATGTCTGTGCTTGATTGGTACCTCGAACAGAAAAACATAGACGTAAACACTCACGCCTGTCACCTAGAGTGGCGGGCAGAAACTCAAATTAAGAAAGCCAACGCAGCCAAGCTCAGACAAGAGCATTTATTACATCATGATAATATTAGATTTAGAATACACAAGCGCCTAATTATTCATGACGAAGGTACGCAAGCTTTCGACCTTTGTGGCTGCTCAAATAATACTGCAAATATCGACAGTAAAATTCAATTCGCCCGAACAAGGTCACGCTAGGAGATTAAGCTCAATGTAAATAAAGCTCAATATAAATCGAGCATCTCCGAGCGTAGAAAATAATTGAAGGAGCAACTTGACCATACGTATCATTTTGAACAGTGCCGTCTCTTTTGTTTAGTACTCCACCCCAGTATTCCCGAGGAAAGATTGGGGATGCAAATAGCTTTACATCTCCGAAACCATAATAAGAGCAATCTATGATATGAAAACCTAAAGAGTCTCTAAGACAAACATTTAAGAAAATTATCTAGTTAATTAGTCATTGTAGAAGCGTGCTCGTCGCGACCACTGCCAGCCCTTTTCAGGGCTGCAATTCTACTAGCTGCGCACCCATGCCAACGAGGGTTAGGGCGTCCCCCCAAGGCGACGCACACCAGCTCGTCCCCGTTGGTGTGGAATGCAGCGTGCAAAGCGGCGATGGGGACCGCCACCCGTCACGCACAGCCCGACACGGCGGAAGGTGGAGGACAGAGTGCAGAGTTGGCACGTGGAATGTTAGAGGAGGCATGAGAGATAAGACGAATGAGTTGATCGAAATAATGAAAGAAAGAGAATTAGATGTCGTGTGTATGTCGGAGACCAAACGGAAGGGCAGTGGTACCGAAGAGCTCCCTGGCGGGGCGTTAGCTCTATGGTCAGGAGTCCCGGAGAGCGAGAACGCCTGCCAGGGAGTGGGGGTGCTGCTGTCTTCTCGGTTGGTCGATGTTATGACTGAATATAAGGTTGTGAACTCAAGACTTCTCTGGGTTCGCTTTAAATTGGGACTGACGAAGTTATTCCTTTTGGCTGTTTATGCGCCGGTAGCTTCGTCGTCCAGGGCTGAGCTGGAGGAGTTTTGGGAGAATGTAAGAGAAGTTCTAGATTTGGCTAGGGGAAACGAAATAATTGTTGTATGTGGTGATTTGAATGGATGGGTTGGTACCGCTCGACCAGGGTACGAGTCGGTACTTGGAAAGTTTGGCGATAAAAGGGTTAATGATGCTGGCAAGCTTATACTGGCGGTGTGCAAGGAAAAGGGTCTTCTTGTGACAAACACTATGTTTAATCACAAGAAAATCCATATGTATACTAGAGAACGAAAGAATGAGAGAAGTATGATTGATTTGTTCCTGGTGGATGACCGACTGCGAAAACAGGTGATGGATACGCGAGTGTTCAGGGGTGCTGAACTGGGAACGGATCACTATCTAGTGATTACTAGATTTAGGGGTCTGTTCACGGGTTGGCGCTACCGGACGGCAGTAACAGAACCACAGTCTGTCTGTCGCATCCGAAGCTGGAAGCTTCAGGAAGCGGATACTAGGAACAAATATCATGCGAGGGTAGCCGAAAAGCTTGACACCATCGATGGCAGAAAAGAATGTGTAGAAAGAACTTGGCAGAACCTTAGGGATGGAATGGTAAGTGCAGCGGAAGAAGTGTGTGGAACAATAAAAAGAGGCAGTAGTAAAAGAAGAGATGCATGGTGGAATGATGAAGTGAAAGAAGCTGTAAAGAAGAAGAAGAAAGCATGGTTAGACTACTTGGCCTCTAGTAATGATAAGGATATGAGAGAGAAGATGAAAGAAAGATATAGGCTGCAGAAAGTTCACACGAAAGCACTGATTGAGGAAGTGCGTGAAAGGTGTAGAATGGAAGCGGACGAAAGGTTGTCGCACAACTTTAAGGAGAACTCCAAACTCTTCTGGAAAGAGGTTGGAAGGACCCGAAGTGGTGCGACGGCCTTAAGAATGAACAAAGTGCTTTCGAGAACTAATGACGTCCTCTCAGAAAAATCGGACGTCATGCAGCGATGGAGCGAATTTTATAGAGAAATGTATGAGTGTGATGATCTTAGTGAGGGATCCGGGGATGACGCCGTGAACTGGTACGCCAGACCCGGACCTCGATGACACTGAGGTCATCAGGATGAAAGAGATTGAACGTGCGATTCGAAGTTTGAAATGTGGTAAGGCTGCGGGACTAGACAGAGTTACTGCTGAAATGGTCAAGTATGGTGGGCCTCGCGTCTGGGACAGCTTTCATCTGCTGTGCAATTTGTGCTGGCGGACGGGGGATGTCCCGGATGATTGGCGATCCGCAGTCATTGTGCCTTTATATAAAGGTAAAGGTTCACATTTTGACTGCGGGTGCTGTCGGGCGATCAGCTTGACCAGTTTAGCAAGTAAAGTTTACTCGAAGGTTTTGACACGTAGGATGCAAGAGAAATCGGAAAGATTTCTATGGGAGGCACAATGCGGATTTAGACCTGGAAGAGGATGCACGGATCAAATGTTTTCTCTCCGCATGATCACGGAGAAGCTTCTGGCTGCTAACCAGAAGATTTTCTGTGCTTGTGTGGATCTTGAGAAAGCATTTGATAAGGTTGTAAGGAAGAAAATGTGGGAACTGTTGCCGGGGTATGGTGTGGATGGTCGATTGCTAAGGGCTGTGCAGTCTCTTTACTGTGACTGTAAAGCCTGGTTTCGCTGCCATATAACAAATATATGGCAGCGAAACCTGGGTATGCCAGAAGAAGCATAAAAGTAAGTTGAATGCAGTGGAGATGCGATCTCTTCGTAAAATGTGCGGCGTTACCATGGCCGACCGAAAGCGAAACGAAGAGATTCGCAATATGGGAGGTTTGAAAGATGACCTTATCACAAAAATTGATAAGGGCGTGCTTCGGTGGTTTGGGCACGTTGAGCGAATGAGTGAAGACCGAATGGTGAAGAAAATATATAGCGCGAAAGTTAATATTAAAAGGTGTCGAGGTAGACCGAGACTAACTTTCGAAGACCATGTGAGCAAATTTCTCGAAGAGGGTAGGGTCAAAAGTACTCGGATACCTAGACGTGCATGCATGAAGAAGATAATGATACATATATAACATAAATAACATAAACACTCACGCCTGTCACCCAGAGGGGTAGGCAGAGACTACGGACTTCCATTTGGCGCGATCCTGACACACCTCTCTCGCCTCTTTCACATCCATATATCTACGCATACACGCTCGTCGGTTAAGGGTACTCCTAATCTGGCCCATTTTCAATGTATCGCCGATCTGGTCGATAAACCTTCGTCTAGGGCGTCCCTTCCCGACCCTGCCGTTCACTTCTGCAACATAAATTTGCTTTGTCACTCTTTCCTCGTTCATTCTTTCTACGTGACCAAACCACCGAAGCATTCCTTTCTTAATCCTTGTCACAACGTCATCTTGCAAACCACACTTTTCTCTTATTACACTATTTCTCACCCTGTCATTCAGATTCAGCCCTAGCATACTCCTTAAGGAACGCATTTCTACAGCATTTATTCTACTCTCATGCTTCTTCTGCCAGACCCAACTTTCACTACCATACATTAAAGTGGGTACTAACACAGCATTATGAATTGCCATACGTGCCTTAGTTGACACATTCTGACTCCTCACAATAGCGTGTAGAGCCCCATTCACTCTATTTCCTGCGTTCACTCGTCGTTCTATATCCTTATCATATCTACCATCCCTGCTAAATAAACATCCCAAATATACAAACTCATCCACTTGCTCAATCAACTCCCCTTCTATTCTTATTTTACATAAAGTTTTACTTTCTTCTCTTTCAAAAACCATCACTTTCGTCTTACTTGCGTTCACTTTCATACCCCTTTCTTTCAATGAATAATTCATTAAAGTAACCATCATTTGCAACTCGGCCGCCGACGATGCAAATATGACTTGATCATCGGCGTACAAAAGGCATTTGACGGTTGACTCACCCATTCTCAACCCACATTCTTCAACTTTCAAAGTTTGCAAACAACTGTCCATAAATAGGTTAAACAGCCACGGGGAAGCCACACATCCCTGTCTGACACCTTTATGAATGCCAAACCAGTCCGAGTAGACCCCGTTGATCCTGACACAAGCACTAGAGTCCCTATAAAGAGACCTTAATGCCTGTATCAAGCCAGCGCTCAACCCAAATGAGTTCAGTGTTTGCCATAACACGTTCCTGTCCACTCTGTCATAAGCCTTTTCCAAGTCCAAGAACGCACAAAAAACTTTCTGGTTTTTAGCCAAAAACTTCTCCGCTATCATGCGCATGGAAAAGACTTGATCCGTACACCCCATCCCCTTTCTAAATCCAGCTTGCACATCCCAAATTTTTCCATCAGTTTCTTCCATAACTCTTTCAATTAACACCTTAGCATACAGTTTACCCACAATGCTAAGCAAGCTGATACCACGGTAGTTTTTACAGTCCTGCTGCGACCCCTTTCCCTTATATATTGGGACTATAACGGCTTTGCACCAGTCTTCCGGTACCCGTTTCAGTTCCCAACATAAATTAAACAAGGTGTGCAGCAGGCCTGCAACCACACCCTCACCAGCCCTTAGCATTTCGAGTGATACTCTATCATAACCGGCTGCCTTACCTGCTTTCATACTTTTCATTGCTTTCATTATTTCATCTACACTTATCTCCCTACCTCTCTCCACTTCTTCCGGAATTTCTATTTCACTTATTTCAGACGACTCTTCACTCTTAAACACGCTTTCAAAGTATTCCTTCCATCTCTTTAAATTCGAAACTTCATCATTCAGCATGCAGCCATTCTCGTCTCGTATAGCATTCATTCTAGGCTGTTTTGAAATTCCCCTGGCAGTTCTTACGAGCTTCCAGAACATTTTAATATTTTCCTGGAAGTTATCAGATATCCTTCTATCATTTTTATCTATCCTTTCTTGCTTTTTCCTTTCAACAACTTCTTTTACTCTCTTATTTATACGTCTAAAGTTTGCCTTTTTTCTTTCAATCTCATCATTCATACCGCCAGCATTGCCAGCTTTAGTTGCTAGTAAATCTAGCCATGCTCTCTTCTTTGCTTCAACTTCCATCCGTACCTCATCATCCCACCACAACGTATTACTTTTCCTTTCATTCGTTCTCTTACTTACACCGCATACTTCGGTGGCTGCATCCACCAGAACTCTCTTAATATTATTCCATACATTCTTCAATTCTAAATCATTCATACATAATTCATTCAACCCACTTATATTTTCCCTCAGTCTGCATTTATACTTCTCTTTCACACCTTCATCTTGTAACCTCTCTATTCTTATACGCTGTAACGCAGTGGTAGACACCGATGTCCGATGCCGCCAACGTCTGAATAGACCAATGATCCGTCCCTACGTTGGACCCCCGGTAAACCACTGCGCTTCTCATTCTTTCATCCACAATTATAAAATCTATCATGCTTCTATCATCCCCTCTTTCCCATGTATACATGTGAATCCTCTTATGGCGAAAGAAAGTGTTCGCCACAAAAAGATTCTTTTCCACACATACGGTGAGGAGGTCTTCACCATTCTCATTTATTCTTTCATCGCCAAACGTTCCTAATATCCTTTTATAACCAGACCTCTTCACCCCCACCCTTCCATTAAAATCTCCTAACATAATAATATTTTCATTTTCCTTACATTTCATCAACACCAGCCTTACCATGTCCCAAAACTGCTCTCGGATATAAGTGGGCTTAGACATATCTGGGGCGTACACCCCTAGCACAAACAACTTCTTTAAGCCCACTTTCATTCGTATCCACAGCAGCCTTGGGCTAACACATTCATACTCTTTCACACATTGACCCATTCTTTCTGAAAGGATGACACCGACTCCCTGGCATGCCCGCTCGGTCTCGTCTACTCCAGACCAGTAAGCGGTATACATGCCATGTGCAGTGACATCTCTTCCCTTTCGTTTCGTCTCGTTTACACATAACACATCTATTCCTCTATCATTCATCATTTCGCATACTTCATCCATCTTATCATTCATTGCTCCACATACATTCAGCGTAGCCAGACGGGCCTCCGCAATCCACTTTTCGCCCCTCCGGGAGACAGGACGTGACGGGTGGCTAACCTCGTCGCCGGTTTTTCTCCTGGAGATTCTTCGCACCCCTGCCCCATTAAAGGGGCGCCGGGAACTCGGGGCCATTTCTTTTTCTACTAGGCTCATGGTGCGAACTAAGGGGGTGGTAGATTTTACGCCGCTACCATACGGCGAGGAGCCGAGTCTGTCGTTTCGACTTTGTCGCTCGTTTAGCACCACCCGGGGGACACGTGTAGGGTGGGCCTAGGATTAGGTGGTCGAAGCCTACGGACGCGAGCGACTCATCCCCCAAGATAATGAATCTGAAAGAAGCGAAAGAGGTTTGTAAGGATCGTGACACTTGGCGATCTGTTCTCTCTGGCTACCCCGTCAGGGATTGTGCGTGAAGATAAGTAAGTATCTAGTTAACTTTGGCCTGTCAATACATTAACGTAAATGTAATGTGTGTACAGAAAAATACAAGTAGGTTTTATTTAAAAATAAGTGATTTTCTCTCTGTAAATACCATGAACAGATACAAGCTAGTAGTGCCAGTTATTCGAACCCACAGTCAAAGTTTTAGGATCTATGGAATGATCGTGTAAATCCCCATTTATAAGTTTAGTGGAGAGATGAGGACATGTGAAGGCCTGTAATGATGACGATAGTAGTGGACACTTAAAGATTTTTTTATTGTTTACCATGATGTTTATTCAATAAATCAATTTCAATAATTAAAAAAAACTATATAATTAATGTCGTCAGATTTGTTAAAATCGAAACAATGAAAACGCACTTTTAAGTCACGTAATGGCTTGTATTTGCCATGTACACAGTCAAAACACACCTGCACCCAACTCTAAACAAAAATGGCGGCGGGTGCGTTGCTACTCCAGGGGATTGGGGAGTAAGACCTCATGATAAGTGTTAATTAGAATAAAATAAGTATAATAATAATGATTTTTTTATGTTTACGCGAACACTACACATTTAAATAAAACTAGTTATGACCGATTTTATCGCGTATACTAACATAAGCTATATTCTCGACGTAACGAGCACTTTACAGTACCCATGTTCGACGTCTCTATGTCAATCAAAACATCGTAATTTCAATAGAGAAGATGGCTACGTGTTACCATCAGCTTGGGATTCTATAATTGATCAAATTAAATTCCAAACCAAACATACAACTGCAAGACTTTAAGACGTTATAAGTTCATATTGCGTAGATCAAACCATAAATTAATAAATTTAATCGGAAACTAGCCATGGTTAGCTACGACATTGACATTCAACACCTCAGTCACCATGGGTGTTGTAAAGTGCTCGAAACGTCGGGAATATAAATTAAGTTAATAAAAATTCGTAAAATTTAGTTTTGTTTAATTTTAATAACTTTATCCTTGTCCCATAAATATGGTAGATAAAAATAGATAAAATAGGCAAATAGGCCGTCTTAATTATATGTTAGGTACTTGAAATATTTTCAAAACAAAATTACTTTCAATTTTTATATATTATCGCTTGATTTGTCTTGCGTTGAAAGCATAAAGCAACACGAGCCGCCAACGTACCGGACGTTGATAGTTAAAAATGACATTCAATGAGTATTATTAATAATCGAAATTCAATAAAAAGTGTTCTCTTTTATTTTGATTTTCTTCTATTATATCCTATTCAATTCAATTTATGTTCAATTCTATTTCATTCTATTATATTCCATTCAATTTCACTCTACTCCACTCTAATCCATTCCAATATTTTATTCTATTCAATTCAATTTCTATTCTATTCTACAAAAGAATATAGACAAATTCTTCTTAACTATGGGAAGCTCAAGGCCATTACAGACGTTACAGGTTGATGACTTGATGATATAATCCATGTGATTCAGTTTCAAATGGACAGAGCACTTGTAAGTACATAATTAAAAATTAAAAATTTTGTACAGCCGACTTCAATATGAGTTATTAAGAATAACCCAAAAACTATTAGTCTGACCTTGATCAAATTCATATGGGACCAAACGAGAAGTACCAGCTTTCAAATAAAAAAAGAATCATCCAAATCGGTTCACCCAGTAAAAAGTTATGAGATAACACACAAAAAAAACATATAGTCGAATTGAGCACCGTCTCCTTTTTGGAAGTCGGCAGAAAATATGATTTTGATTGTGATAAATTCTAAGCTTCAGACAAACCAATTTTAGGAAACAACATGTAAATTTTATACATGGTAGAGCCATGCTGCAGCTATATTAGTAGTATAGTTGTAGCACGAATGGGTCGGCTCAACCGGGGAAGGACCACGCTCTCACAGAATACCAGCGTAACATAGCAGCTTAACACTACTGTGTTTCGTATGGTGAGTGTAGAGAACCGGAGACACTTTTTACAGAATAAGAGGCATTTCATCTTAGTCCTCACGGGTGACAACGCATCTGCATTTTGATTCGCAAACGAGGATAGATGTAGATGTCTATGGGCCACAGTAACCACTTACCATCAGGTGGACTGTGTGCTCGTTTGTCACTCGATCCTATAAAAAAAGAGAAGGTGGCGTCGCCCTTTAACTGCCTATGAGCTAACTTGGGTAAATAGCCCTTTTGTCTATTATGTCCCTAAGTTCCGCTTCGTTTTGATTTGCAGTAAGATGGCAACACTCTTATAAACTTGAAAGAAACTTACATATCATACATCATAGTACATATGTTAATAATATATAAATACAGCTGTTTGTATATGAAAATATAAAGGTCATACTTGACAACGCTGGCACGTTTCAATAATTTACTCTGGCGTGCTCTAAATCCCGTATCATATATCAACATAAGTTATCATTCCTTTTTTTGTAACGACGTCCTATTTTATACGTTTTTGTACACAACGAGTAAAATTTCAAACATAAAGTTACCTACAACATTACCGCAATAAAACCACATACAATTTGCAAATAAAAATTTATTTCAGTTTAATTTAGTTTTTTTATTGTCGAGTTTTCTGAAGTAAAGTTATTTCTATAGATTTGAATACTGAATCTGATAACGCACTTGCGGAGAACTACGAGGTTTTTGTTACATGAATAGAATAGAATGATTTTGTTCAATATAGATTATTACATAATATTTATTGAAAGTTATTTTTGTATTTACCATTGGTACGGGAAATCCCTCTGTCCTGGGAAGAGCCAGCGTGAAACCCAGCGGGAATTTTTTTAACATATTTTACTTTACAATAATTTTGTTCGTACAATGTTGTATATGTCCCTCTACTAGTCAAATATTTCCTCTTTTCTTATGAGGGTAATGTATCAATGAAGCCACTGAGATGCTTCAGTGCGTATTAGCACGTGGCCACTAAATATTTTGTTCCTCAAACATGTTTCCTCTCTCGTTTTTATTCCTTTACTGCCGAGCATAGTATAAAATCAGCACTTAAAAGTACAAAAAATAATTCATTGCTGTCGTCAGACCGTGTAGTGGCGGTGTTAGAATATCCACTACCGCATATCGTCCCGTGGGTGTCGTAAGAGGCAACAGAAGGAAACTGAAACAGAAGGTGGGAAGCAACATCTTCCTGTCAACATCTCAAATTAATAAAAAACTGCGTTTGCCAAACCTGCCAAGCGTAGCAACTATGGCAACACCCTCCCTATGAGGCAATCTATGGGAGAGTCATATGTTCAGCAGTGGACTTTTATAGCCTGAAATCGATGGCAGAGATCGAACCCGGGTAGCTTGTGTACCATGAAATCGACGATGAGCGAGTAGCCTAAGACCTACAACTGCGCCTCAATTATTATTACTCCATCAAAAGGGTAATAATATTACTGCATAATATATTAGTCCACCATACGGCGTTTTACACAAACAAAATCGTATACCCGACATTGTTTGTTTTCGTAAATACAATAAGTTATAATAGAATGAACATTGTTTGCATTAATTATGAAAATAGGCTGTTTTAGCCTATTTTCATAATTAATGCTGTGGCTAGTAATTTGTTTTACACAAAACTAAGACGTATAACGTAGCACTTCGTAGACGCGGTCGTAGCAAATTCGTAGCACCATTGTTAATTCTATAAGTTTATTTACTTTTTTATTTCGATTTAAATGTTTTAAAGCACAAAAATGATATTCGGCCACGCAGTTCACTTGAGGGTCAATCAATGCTGTGGCCTATAGACAACTATCCTCAATTAAGAGTCAACTAAGACAACTAAGATGGACTGCCTCTTTTCCAGAAAAAGCATCTCCTGTTCTTTATATTCACCATACAAAACATAGCAGCACTAAGCTGCTATTTTACGTTGGTATTCTGTGAGAGTGTGGTCCTTTCCCGGTAGAGCCAACCCATTCGTGATACAACCATCATACAGCTGCAGCATGGTTCTACCACATGTATAAATTATAAACGACCGATGTAATGTTTTTACCCGACTTCCCTAGAAAGAGGGTAATGTTTTTCGAGAGTATGTATGTCTGTTTGTATGTCTATATAAAGATATGGCACGCACTGTAGCTTAAGCGACTTGATAGATTTTAACATGCAGATTTCGTTAGATTGGTCTTAATTATGGGAGTGACATAGGATATAAAAAATTCTCTTTCCTGTAAGTTTTTTTTACATAGAGTGCTTTTTTAAATTACTTTTTTAACCTTTAAGCTTGTATATATTACGTTCATTCTGGTTATAGTTAGGTTTGATAGTCATTTGCGGTACTTTGTACTATAATATCCAGGACTTGAACATATATCGCTGGTTGCACTATTCATTAATAACGAACAAAATTGCGAAATTTTATTATGAGTATGTTTACATAGATTCCAATAAAATTTGGAACAAGGCAATTATTTACAGTTTTATACCAAATTTCAACAAGGGTCCGATGTTTCTTTTAAAACTTTGCAAACTCGTTAACAAATCGCATGCACGGTCTTGCATATGAAATCGAGTTCACATTACTTTCCAAATTATCGATATTTTTACCCGTCATGCGTCCCTTACGTATAATGTACGTATAATATGACCTCATGCTGAGTCGCCTACAGTAACCATTACGTAAGTAAAAGATAAAATCTCACAGAATATCAGCGTAAAATAGCTGCGTAATGCTGCTGTGTTTCGTATGGCAAGTGTAAAAAACCGGAGACCCTTTTTACGTCGGAGTCGGGGCATTCCATCTTAGTCTTTAGGGTCGACAATGCATCTGCATTTTGATTCTTAACTGAGGATAGATGTAGATGTGTACGGGCCACAGCATCCACTTACCATAAGGTGGACTGTGTGCTCGTTTGTCATCTTTTATCCATAATATTAAATGCAGTATCATTAAGGCGACACAAAATCAGCTCAATACGATAAGTTTCTATTGAAACTGAGCAAGCTTGTTCCCTAAATACGTAACTTCAGCCTTAAGCTAGACTTCACATAAGTATATTGTACGACCAAACACAAGTACACATTTCTGTAACTCTACAATATATTATAGTATTGAAGTACAATTGTGGCTTGCTCTTAAAATAATTAAATTTATCTTTAGAAGGTTAGATAACCTTTTACCTTTGATCTGAGTTGAACAGGTACTGTAAATAATATTATCTTTCGAAGAATATAAATTGTTAAGAGAGACGCAAGAAAAGTGTCTGTACTTTTATGGGGCTAGGTGGAGAATTCTTTAATGACTTCACTATTTTACTGTAACAAATTTAGAATTTTCGACTTAAGAATTTAGGGCTCGAAATGGGAAATTAAAATATCTTTCGAATTTTTTTAAATTTATAATAACTGTTAAATTTTATTAAACATTTTGCCCAAAAGTGTTTCTTTGCTCCCCTCGGTGCTGTGTTAAAATTATCGCTAACATTATAAAAATAAAAATACTATTATTTTAAGACGTATAGCGTAAGAGAATATCATCCCATTTCGTCCCGTGCGTGTCGTAAGAGGAGACGGCCCTGTGGCGCAGTGGCTTAGCAATTGAGTTGCAGCGATAAGAGCCGCGGGTTTGAATCTCGCATGTATTTGTATGCCCTACAAATAATTGTTCCAGGTCTGGATGTTTGTCCTTGTGCAATTTATGTTTGTAAACTGCCCCCATGATACAGGAGAAAATCCTAGTGTGGAGGTTAGTTTAATAAAAAAAGGAAAACAAAGAAAGACTATAAAAATGCCAAAAATTGTATGACTTCCGACAGATGGCGGTATTAATATCTGGTTCATACCAGAAGTAAAATACTCAAACCAATAACGAGCAACAACGTCATATGTTGCGATCGCCAATCCGGCTGCCAAACGGGCAGGTCGTCCATAAACAGGAGGGGCCAATTTCCAGCAGTGGACTTCTCTAAGGTAATGAAGAGGATCAGGATAGAATAGAATAGAATTGAATAGAATGATTTTTATTCAATATGGATTATTACATAATACTTATTGAAAGTCATTATTTTATTTACCACTGGTTCGGAAAATACCTCTGTCCTGGGAAGAACCAGCAAGAAACCCAGCGGGACTTTTTTTTAAACATAATTTCACTTAACAATAATTTTTTTTATACAATTTTACGGATTATATAGAAATAGATAATATAGGTATGGAAATAGAAAATTTATTTGCAATGCAAACATATGGTACTAAAATGTTATTTAAAGTGGAACTAACATGTTTTGCTGAACTTGGCAAGTAAAATAAAATAAAATATAATAAAATATACCAGCTTAAATAATTACGTTGTAAAATTATTTAGCTATCTAAAATTACGTAAAATAATTTAGATTCCATAATTGCCTTTTGATACCAATGGTTTCTTTAATCAATTTGAACAATAGCATTGTACATTTGTCTTTTGTTTGAGTGTTCAGTTATATTTCTATTTTATTACTTCTTTATTTTACACCAAGTACAGGATAAAAAGTGGAATTAAAATGGGTGTTATGTGAAAGAGCCACGCTGCAGCTATTTTATTTTTGAAGCATGAATTTTTCGGCTCCACCGGGGAAGGACAACACTCTCAAAAAACACCAGCGTATAGCAGCATAATGCGGCTGTATTTTGTATCGTGAGTGTAGAGGACCGGATACCGTTTTTACTGGTATCAAGGCAGTCCATCTTAGTCCTTAGCAATGATAACGCTCAAGAATGATAGATGTAGATGTCTTTGGGCTATAGGATTCATTTACAATCAGGAGGACTATCTGGTCCTTCTATCACTCTTATTTATTTAAAAAGATATTGTTTCTTTTTCAATTTCTTATTGTATACTAAACAGAAAGAAAGCAGAAGTAAAATATCAATTAAATATACAACAGGCGATCTTAACATTGTAATAATGAGTTTCACCATACAACTGCAAAAACTGATGTAATTCAAAAGTTAAGTAGAGGGGGGTGTACGAAAAGGCTATAGGAAGTATAAATATGAAAAATTATATATATATATATATATATATATATATATATATATATATATATATATATATATAGTGTTCCAATATGTTTATATTATTAGAGACAAACAAGTTTAGAAATTACGGAAACTGGCTTCCATAAAATGCAACTCTAAACAACGAAGATTATTGGAGCTTTGCAAGGTTAAGAGATTAAGATGGTTTACATCACAGGGTAAAGCTGTGTTGTGTGAAGATGGGGCGTGAGCCTCAAGAGCTATGAGCATTCATACTAAAATTTCACACTCCACAAGCAAACCAAGTTCGATCCGCGCTGGCGCCTATTGAAAGAGTTATTTTAATTTTCAGTGGACTAATTTGTGCTCCAAAATAATCCCTATCAAAAATAAGAGGACATATATCCAAAAGTGAATGTCCGGCTTCAAAAAGAAGGTTGTTCTCAATTGGACAGAGTTTTTGTATTGTATTGTTAGTATGTATGTTACGTGATATCTTTGGGAATTGTGAACCGATTTTAAAGAATCTTTTTATTTAAATTGGGTATACCTCAAGGGAATTCCCTTTTAATTTTGCAAAAAATATTATATTCCTTAAGGTCAAAAACTTGAGAATGAAAATATCATAATACTTTAAGGTTGTGATATTGCTTAGTACACTCAAAAGGATAAAAAATTACACTTATATAAAAGTACAAAGTGCCTAATTGATTCGTTCTACTTGTAGTGGCGGTGTAAGAATATCCACTACCCAAAATGTTCCTGTGGGTATCGTATAAGTTATCAGAGGAAAACAAACCAGGAGACCAGGAGACCAGAAGACAGGCAGCAACGTCCTCTTAATTATAAATAGAAATAAGAAATCTGTGGTTGCCAACCCACCTGCCAAGTGCAGCAATTATGTCGAATATCCCCCTTAACAGGCAATCTATGGAGGGTCTAGGTCGCCGGCATCAGGCATCAATATCAGTTTTTTTTTTTATAAAATAAGGATAACAAACGACACACAGTCCACTTGACAGTAAGTGGATGATGTGTCCCATAAACAACTAGATTTATACTCATATAAGAATAAAATGCAGATGCGTTGTTACCCCTGAAGACTAAGATGGAATGTCTCGTTTCCAGTAAATGAGGTCTCCAGTTCTATACGCCATACGAAACACAGCAGCATTAAGCTGCTATATTATGGTGGTATTCTGTGAGAGCGTGGTCCTTTCCTGGTCAAGCCTACACATTCATGCCAAAATCGTAGCTGCATCGTGGCTCTACTACGTAAAAAAGGTGTCCTGTATTATCAAATATTAAGTGAATGTTAGCGATATAACTTCGTATAATACGTATCGTACCCGGCATTAATAAATAACTTTGCGAATGGCGTTTTAAATCTGTGAACGAAGTTTTAATAGGGCATTTAAGCTTTGTGGGAATTGTCCAACTTAGTTCGTTGCGAGACCGTTGTACCGTGCTTATAAATATGGTAATTTTGTATAATGATATTGTTCAAAATTGTTGGGCGTGTGATAATAATCATGTTTTTCTTAAAACACGTTACACGTAAAATTGAAAATTTTGTACAACCGATTTCAAAATAAATAAAATTTGAAGAGCATCAAGTATCAAGTATAGTCGAAGTCGATTAAATACGCATTAATAACGATTACTCAAAATATCTTGGTCATACCTTGATCAAATTTATATGGAACCACAAAAAAGCATCAGCTTTCAAATAAAAAAAGAATCATCAAAATCGGTGCACCTAGAAAAAAGTTCTGAAGTAACACACATTAAAAAAACAGTCGAATTCAGTCCCTCCACTTTATTTGAAGACGGTTAAAATACCCTCACTGTCAAAGACTTCTACGTATATCACCAGACTGCGTCACAGTTGTTCATAGCGCGGGTGCGGGCATTGGTGTCGGCAGTTGTATTTTCATTTACGACAGATACCGCTTTTAAGTAGATACGATATAAAGTAACAAACTGAACTGAAAGAAACTTTTTATCACGTTAACAAAGATCGCACATAAATAATAACAGCGTAAAATATAACAGCGTAACAGTGGTAGAGCCACGCGGCAGCTTTTGCTGTCGCACGGATGGGACGCTTTTTTACTAGAAATGAGGCATTCCATCTTAGTCCTCATGGGTGACAATGCATCTACATTTTGATTTGCAATAGAAGATAGATGTAGCTGTCTATGGGTCGCAGCAACCACTTACCATCAAGTGGACTGTGTGCTCGTTTGTTACCCTTATCCTATAAAAAAATAAACAACATTGGCGGTTTGCAATGAACAAGTCTTCTCGCTCACCCACAGTCAACTAAAGGAGTTACGGGGAACTGACCGTAACCTAGTGTGAAATTTATTAAGGCTGCAAAGGCCGTCTAGATGTATACATAGAAGTCTTTGCTCACGGTCGAATATTCTCCTGTATCTTGGAGTTTCTATGAAAACAGAAGTATTGAGCTGCTATTTTACGCTGGTATTCTGTGAGTGCGTGTACCTTCCCCGATCAAGGTGATTCATAGCTCGTAGTATTGATGCAGCGTGGTTATATCACTTTAAATCTTTCAAACAAATAAGAATCATGAGATTACTGAATAACTTTGTAATATATTTCTTTCCGTGGTAGAGCCATACTATATTATAACTAGCAGGAATGAATCGGCACCATTACAACTGGATCACGCTTTCACAGAAGACCAAAGAAAAACAGCAGTATACCCTTGCTGTTTCGTATGGTGGTGAGTAACGGGAACCGAGACCGAGACCCGTTTCTACTGGTAACGCGGCATTGTGATTTAGCCTTCAGGGTTGACAACATTTCTCCACATTTTGATTGTTAATCGAGTATATAATATATAGGTGTCTATGCGGTACAGCATTTACGTACCATAAGTTGCAATGTGTGTTCTTTAAAACGGTAGTCTAGCACTAGGCTTTGATTGTGACTGATTATTATGAGTTCTACATCCTCTCAGAAATAAGGGCGTGTATAGACTAATAAGGTATACTTTAGGTAACATAAACTTTTTAAATTTTATACAGTGGCGGTGTTGTTAATAATATAGACTATCCCGTATCATCCCGTAGGTGTCGTAAGAGATAACAGAGAGGAACTGGGCCAGGAGTTGAGCAGCAACGTCTTCCTAATAACCGCTTAGTAAAAATAACAAAGTGCGGTTGCCAACCCGCTTACCAAGCGAGGCAACTATCGCAAAAAATTGCCGCATGTAGGGGATACACCATGTTGTGGCAGTTTAAGAATATCCACTATCCCATATCGTTCCGTGGGTGTTGTAAGAGGTGACATAGGGAAACAAATCTGCAGCGTCTCCCTAATAACGACTAAAAATAAAACACTGCGCTTGATAACCCACTTGCCAAGCGTGGCAACTATGGCAAATATTCTAATTACCCTTTAGGGTAATCTATGAGTAGGCCTATGTTCAGCTGTGGTACTTGTATAGACTGTAACGGATAATTGGAACGGAAAGGATACCATTATGAGACAATTTATGGGGGAGTCCTAAGTTCAGCAGTGGACTTTTGACTGTAAATGTAATGGTAAACAAAAGATTTTCTTAAATTTTTACTTTATAAAATAATGCGGGTAGCTTTAACAGTCAAATTTACTAATACTTTCTTTAATCCTTTAATCCCAACCGCATATTTTCAAAGGAACAATTCAATGATGTAAATGTCTTTATCTCGTTTACATATATTTACAGCAAAATGAAGTGAATATTTTACTCAAGCTTAGTCTGAAGTCAAAGCAGTTTACGTTCCGAAAGCACCTAATCTGATATAACGTCGAGAAAACAAGTTTATTAGAGCGACCAAAATATCGAGACCTTTTGCTAGGTTTCTAATATAGCTAGTTCGCAGACTAGATTTGAAATTGGGCTCGAACCCAAAATATAATCTTTTCTGTTATCATAAGATATAAAATTGTTATGAACAAATTTTACATAATATATGATCATTATATGCCAAATTTTATTTATATATTTATTATAAGCAGTAGCAGCCCGGTTTCAGCGATAATGAAATCTAAGTTTGAAAGCGACAGTAGCTTAACGTCTGTGTGCTGACTGCGAACTCAAAAAACTGTGGGTTCGAATCCGCCATTCAAATATTGTCGCAAACTCCTAACACTAGGATTTTAAGCTTACCAGGAGTAGTTGATGAAAATGAAAATGAAAAATTGTTTATTTACAGCTAAGGTGGTACATATTATAATATGTTTTTTTTTTTAATAAGATAAAGGTGACAAACGGGCACACAGTCCATCTGATGGTGAGTGGTTGCTGCGGCCCATAGAAATCTACATCTATCCTCGTTTGCGAATCAAAATGCAGATACGTTGTCACCCGTGAGGACTAAGATGGAATGCCTCATTTCCAGTAAAAAGGGCCTCCGGCCACCTGTACTCACAAAGCGAAACGCAGAGGTAAACCTCTACTTCACGTTGGTATTCTGTGAGGTCGTGGTACCACCCCGGTTCGAGCCGGCCCATCCGTGCGACAGCAAAAGCCGCCGCGTGGCTCTACCACTGTTAATATACAATATACGATAATAAAATGTAAGTACAGTAGTCTTAATTCTCTAGTATACAATTATAAACTATGATCTTATCACACCAACTAAGCTAGAGTGTATAAACAAGGATGTATAGTTCTCTGGTCCTCACACTAGGCATGCCTGTGTTGTGAGGGCCTGATACGATTTTCTTATCACACGTGGCTTTTTTAAATTGACACTGGGTCTACGTACGGTTATTACATTATGTAAGCTTTTTTTAACAAATAATTAGAGGTAAAATAATAAATTGTTAGTAAATAAAATACTGTTATTCATAAATATTAAAATAATAAATAAAACATATATAAATTAGAAACTCCTATAGATACATATGGATATTACATACTGTATTCATATATTTTATTTACGTAAATTTATGATAAAGATTACGGTTTAATTAGGTTTTCTGTACTATCATAGCTCAAAGTAAGTAACCATTTTGTTATGGTTCTTTTAGCTTCCACCACTGATTTTTCTTTTACATCGCAATACTTAAGGACAGAGTTGTACACGTACACTTGAGTTCTCACATATTGTCCAAAACGTTTAGAAAATGCTTAGTTGATAGCAGGAGTTGGCAAGCGGAATACTCTTTGTTAGAACAATCTCTTTTTTGGTTGTAGGGAATATTAATGTTAATAGTAGTAGAAGTTTATTTTAAAAGGAAGTTGGCGGTGTTTCATCCTCGAAAAGCACGTAAAGTCTCGTTATCTCTATATTCAAGTTATCTTTCTACGGTCACGTCGGTCGACCATCTCATCGGACGATGAGAGTGGGGGAATAGAGAGTGTATCTTTGCTTGCGTATTACCCTTGGGCACTATAGCTCCTGGTCTTGTACATATGGCTAGTCTTCATTGAGACTGGCCGCCGTGACCGAAATTCGGTCTGGAGAACATTTCATATGTAGTATAGAGGCAGCGTAAAAGAACTCACTCCTATGTGTCTTTCCGTGAATATCGTAACAGGTGACAGAGGGAAACTAAAATAGTAAATCAGCAGGAGCATTTTCTTGATAATACCTCAAAACAATAAAAAAAAACGGTAGCCGACGTGGACTGAGCTAAGCGAAAACTGTTATAAATATCTCCCCTGTGAGGCAATCTATAGCGGAGGCCTGAGTTCAGCAGTGTACGTTCATAGGCCGTGATGATGATGATGGCTTTTATGCTCTAGATTCAAACAGATATTTACATTTTCGCAAAAACAAAAATTGGTTTTTCACTTATGTCTGTGCTTGATTAGTACCTCGAACACAAAAACATAGACGTAAACACTCACGCCTGTCACCTAGAGTGGCGGGCAGAAACTCAAATTATGGCCGACGCAGCCAAGCTCAGACAACAGCATTTATTACATCATGATAATATTAGATTTAGAATACACAAGCACCTAATTATTCATGACGAAAGTACGTAAGCTTTCGACCTTTGTGGCTGCTAAAATAATACTGCAAATATCGACAGTAAAATTCAATTCACCCGAACAAGGTCACGCTAGGAGATTAAGCTCAATGTAAATATAGCTCAATATAAATCGGGCATCTCCGAGCGTAGAAAATAATTGAAGGAGCAACTTGACCATACGTATCATTTTGAACAGTGCCGTCTCTTTTGTTTAGTACTCCACCCCAGTATTCTCGAGGAAAGATTGGGGATGCAAATAGCTTTACATCTCCGAAACCATAATAAGAGCAATCTATGATATGAAAACCTAAAGAGTCTCTAAGACAAACATTTAAGAAAATTATCTAGTTAACTTTGACCTCTCAATACATTAACGTAAATGTAATGTGTGTACAGAAAAATATAAGTAGTTTTTATTTAAAAATAAGTGATTTTCTGTCTGTAAATACCATGAACAGATACAAGCTAGTAGTGCCAGTTATTCGAACCCACAATCAAAGTTTTAGTATCCATGGAATGATCGTGTAAATCACCATTTATATGTTTAGTGGAGAGATGAGGTCATGTGAAGGCCTGTAATGATGATGATAGTAGTGGACATTTAAAGATTTTTTTATTGTTTACCATGACGTTTATTCAATAAATCAATTTCAATAATTAAAAAAAACTATATAATTAATGTCGTCAGATTTGTTAAAATCGAAACAATGAAAACGCACTTTTAAGTCACGTAATGGTTTGTATTTGCCATGTACACAGTCAAAACACACCTGCACCCAACTTTAAACAAAAATGGCGGCAGGTGCGTTGCTACTCCAGGGGACTGGGGAGTAAGACCTCATGATAAGTGTTAATTAGAATAAAATAAGTATAAGAATAATGATTTTTTATGTTTACGCGAACACTACACATTTAAATAAAACTACTTATGATCGATTTTATCGCGTATACTAACATAAGCTATATTCTCGACGTAACGAGCACTTTACAGTACCCATGTTCAACGTCTCTATGTCAATCAAAACATCATAATTTCAATAGAGAAGATGGCTACGTGTTACCATCAGCTTGGGATTCTATAATTGATCAAATTAAATTCCAAACCAAACATACAACTGCGAGACTTTAAGACTTTATAAGTACATACTGCGTAGATCAGACCATAAATTAATAAATTTAATAGGAAACTAGCCATGGTTAGCTACGACATTGACGTTAAACACCTCAGACCCCCGTCACCATAGCTGCTGTAAAGTGCTCGAAACGTTGGGAATATAAATTAAGTTAATAAAAATTCGTAAAATCTAGTTTTGCTTAATTTTAATAACTTTATCCTTGTCCCATAAAAATGGTAGATAAAAATAGATAAAATAGGCAAATAGGCCGTCTTAATTATATGTTAGGTACTTGAAATATTTTCAAAACAAAATTACTTTCAATTTTTATATATTATCGCTTGATTTGTCTTGCGTTGAAAGCATAAAGCAACACGAGCCGCCAACGTACCGGACGTTGATAGTTAAAAATGACATTCAATGAGTATTATTAATAATCGAAATTCAATAAAAAGTGTTCTCTTTTATTTTGATTTTCTTCTATTATATCCTATTCAATTCAATTTATGTTCAATTCTATTTCATTCTATTATATTCCATTCAATTTCACTCTACTCCACTCTAATCAATTCCAATATTTTATTCTATTCAATTCGATTTCTATTCTATTTTACAAAAGAATACAGACAAATTCTTCTTAAATAGGGGAAGCCCAAGGCCATTACAGACGTTACAGGTTGATGACTTGATGTTATAATCTATGTGATTCAGTCTCAAATGGACAGAGCACTTGTAAGTACATAATTTAAAATTTTGTACAGCCGCCTTCAATATGAGTTATTAAGAATAACTCAAAAACTATTAGTCTGACCTTGATCAAATTCATATGGGACAAAACGATAAGTACCAGATTTCAAATAAAAAAAGAATCATCCAAATCGGTTCACCCAGTAAAAAGTTATGAGGTAACCCACATAAAAAAAAAACATATAGTCGAATTAAGCACCGTCTCTTTTTTGGAAGTCGGCTGAAAATATGATTTTGATTGTGATAAATTCTAAGCTTCAGGCAAACCAATTTTAGGAAATAACATGTAAATTTTATACGTGGTAGAGCCATGCTGCAGCTATATTAGTAGTATAGTTGTAGCACGAATGGGTGGGCTCAACCGGGAAGGACCACGCTCTCACAGAATACCAGCGTAAAATAGCAGCTTAACATTACTGTGTTTCATATGGTGAGAGTAGAGAACTGGAGACACTTTTTACAGGATAAGAGGCATTCCATCTTAGTCCTCACGAGTGACAACGCATCTGCATTTTGATTCGCAAACGGGGATAGATGTAGATATCTATAGGCCATAGCAACCACTTACCATCGGGTGGACTGTGTGCTCGTTTGTCACTCGATCCTATAAAAAAAGAGAAGGTGGCGTCGCCCTTTGACTGCCTATGAGCTAACTTGGGTAAATAGCACTTTTGTTTATTATGTCCCTAAGTTCCGCTTCGTTTTGATTGGCAGTAAGATGTCAACACTCTTATAAACTTAAAAGAAACTTACATATCATACATCATAGTACAAATGTTAATAATATATAAATACAGCTGTTTTTATATGAAAATATAAAGGTCATACTTGACAACGCTGGCACGTTTCAATAATTTACTCTGGCGTACTCTAAATCCCGTATCATATATCAACATAAGTTATCATTCCTTTTTTTGTAACCACGTCCTATTTTTATACGTTTTTGTACACAACGAGTAAAATTTCAAACATAAAGTTGCCTACAACATTATCGCAATAAAACCACATACAATTTGCAAATAAAAATTTATTTCAGTTTAATTTAGTTTTTTCATTGTCGAGTTTTCTGAAGTAAAGTTATTTCTATATATTTGAATACTGATATCGAAGCACTTGACGGGAACCACGAGGTTTTTGTTACATGAATAGAAAAGAATGATTTTTATTCATCATCATCATCATCATTACAGCCCTTCACAAGTCCACTGCTGAACATAGGCCTCCCCCAAAGAATGCCACAAAGCACGGTCCTGAGCCACCTGCATCCATCGACTTCCTGCATGTCTTACCAGGTCGTCACTCCATCTCGTGGGGGGACGCCCTACACTCCGCCTACCGATACGAGGCTGCCACTCGAGAACCTTCCTTCCCCATCGGTTGTCGGTTCTTCGAGCTATATGGCCGGCCCATTGCCACTTCAGCTTACTAATCCGTTGGGCTATGTCGGTTACTCTGGTTCTACAGCGGATATCCTCATTCCTAAGTTTATCACGCAGAGAAACTCCGAGCATAGCCCTCTCCATAGCTCGCTGAGCGACCTTGAGCTTCCTCATCCGGCCAGCAGTGAAGGACCACGTCTCAGTTCCGTATGTCATCACTGGCAACACGCACTGGGTGTACAGTCTCGTTTTCAAGGTTTGAGGTATACCTGACGAGAAGATGTGCCGTAATTTCCCGAACGCTGCCCAACCGAGTTGAATCCGTCGATTGACCTCTCGGTCGAAGTTGGACTTATCTAGTCGGACTATTTGTCCCAGGTAAACATACTCGTCAACAACTTCGAGCTTAGTGTTCCCAACAACTACCGGCATAGGTGTGACATGGACATTAAACATGATCTTAGTTTTGTCCATGTTCATCTTAAGACCTATCCGTTGGGAAACACTATTGAGGTCATTGAGCATAGTGCTTAGGTCCTCCAGCGATTCTGCCATAAGGACTATATCGTCGGCAAATCGAAGGTGAGTGATGTACTCGCCATTGATGTTGATACCGTATCCTTTCCAGTCCAGAAGCTTGAAAACGTCTTCCAATGCAGCGGTGAAGAGTTTCGGGGATATGACGTCACCCTGTCTTACACCTCTCTGCAATTGGATAGGTTTCGTACTCTGGTTCTGTACTCGGATAGTCATCGTAGCCCTACTGTACAAGCACTTCAACACTTCGATATACCGACAGTCAACTTGGCACCGCTGAAGGGACTCCAGCACCGTCCAAATTTCTACGGAATCAAAGGCTTTCTCATAGTCCACATATGCCAGACATAGTGGCAAATTGTACTCTTCGGACTTCTGTACAATTTGCCGAAGGGTATGTATGTGGTCTATGGTGCTAAAGCCCTTTCGGAAACCGGCTTGTTCGGGAGGCTGGAAGTCGTCAAGTCTGCGCGCAAGACGATTCGTAATGACTCTCGAAAACAGCACGTAGACGCGGCTCAGAAGGGAAATCGGTCTGTAGTTCTTCAAGAGAGCGTTGTCAGTCTTACACCTCTCTGCAATTGGATAGGTTTCGTACTCTGGTTCTGTACTCGGATAGTCATCGTAGCCCTACTGTACAAGCACTTCAACACTTCGATATACCGACAGTCAACTTGGCACCGCTGAAGGGACTGCAGCACCGTCCAAATTTCGACGGAATCAAAGGCTTTCTCATAGTCCACATACGCCAGACATTGTGGCAAATTGTACTCTTCGGACTTCTGTACAATTTGCCGAAGGGTATGTATGTGGTCTATGGTGCTAAAGCCCTTTCGGAAACCGGCTTGTTCGGGAGGCTGGAAGTCGTCAAGTCTGCGCGCAAGACGATTCGTAATGACTCTCGAAAACAGCACGTAGACGCGGCTCAGAAGGGAAATCGGTCTGTAGTTCTTCAAGAGAGCGTTGTCACCTTTCTTGAAGAACAAGACCACCGCACTTCTGCTCCACGCCTCCGGTGTAATGCCACCATGAAGGACGGAATTAAAGAGCCTCTGAAGGACTTCAAGTACCGGTTTTCCACCCGCTTTCAGAAGCTCCGCTGTAATTCCATCCTCGCCTGGGGCCTTACCGTTTTTAAGGTGCTGGAGAGCCATTCTAATCTCGCTCAGACTGACGTCCGGGATATCTTCGGAATAGTGTCGGATGAGACTCGCTCTTGGATCGTTACTCACACTTGCGTGTGGCTCCAACCATGACGTGTACAACTGCCCATAGAACCTCTCAATCTCACTCAAAATCTCAGGTGTTCCGGAAACGATGCTGCCACATTCTGTCTTCAGCTTTGACAGTTGGCTCTTTCTGGCAGACAGATCTCTGGCAAAGACTTTGGAGCCTTGGTTCCGCTCGATCGCTTCTTCAATACGAGCTGTATTGAAGTTGCGTAAGTCCCGCCGCATGCATTTGGAGATCTGTCTGTTCAGATGCCTGTATGCTGTCAAGTCTGTTGAAGAATGTAGCTTCATCTCCCGTCTAACAGCCATGAGATTAAGAGTGTGATCGGAGAGTTTTTGTGTTCTTCTGCGGCGGGTCTTGCAGAACTTAGCTCCGACCGCATGGACAGTTTCCACTAGCTTGTCATTCTTATCGTCCACTTCATTGCAGTCTTCTAGGCACTGAAAACGGTTTTCTAACTCGAGCTGAAAGGTTTCGGGACCTTGGAACAGAGCACGAGGGGGACGGAGCGTTGACTTCATTAGATGAAACCTCTCCAACTTAACGTTTAGGTTCAGTGTGCCTCTAACCATTCGGTGATCGCTACCAGTTTTCACCCTCGCGATCACGGAGACATCACTGAACAGTTGTCGTCTGGTCGTCATAATGAAGTCAATCTCATTTGTTGTCGAACCGTCGGGGCTCGACCAGGTCCACTTCCTGTGGGGCCGCTTCTGGAAGAAAGAGTTCATCATAAAGAGTCCCTCTTTCTCCATGAAGTCGGCCAGCTGCTGGCCCCTTGGGTTCCGTTGCCCTATTCCAAATTTCCCTACTTTCAGCTCATCGTTCTCTCTTGTGCCTAGTTTTGCATTAAAGTCTCCCATTAACACCGTATATTGGGTTTTGGAGGAATGCATGGCTCTAGAGATATCCTCATACATTTCCTCCACCTCCTCATCGGGGTGTGCCGTGGTTGGTGCGTAAACCTGTATGACCTTCAGCGAATACCGTTTGGTGATTCTGAGCATAAGGTACGCAACCCTCGTCGACACACTCCCGATCTTTACAACGTTGTTAACGAGAGACTTGTGGACGAGAAATCCGACACCTCCTTGGGACAGATGGTCGCCCTCCCGGTGATAGAGCAAGTTGCCGGATTCGAGGATTACCGTGTCCTCCCCCTCTCTTCGGACTTCGGATAATCCTATAATATGCCAGCGCAACTTGTCCATCTCTTCTTCCAGCTCCACGATCTTCTCGTCAGTCCTCAGGGTGCGTGCGTTGTACGTTGCCAGGTCGAGTCGTCTAAGGTGGCAACCGAACCTCCACCGGAGATTCTTAGCACCCCCTGCCCCGCCGTTACCATGGTCGCCACCGTAGCCAGGAATAGCGGGGCCGCCGGGGACTGGGGGCCGTTTCTTTGTTACTGTCATTCATAGGGGGGTATTTGCCATAGTTGCCACGCTTGGCGAGCGGGTTGGCAACCGCAGTTTTTTTTTATTGTTAGTTTGTTGTTATCAAGAAGATGCTGCTGCCCATCTCCTGCCTGTTTCCCTTTGTCGCCTTTTACGACACCCACGGGAGGATATGGGGTAGTGGATATTCTTGACCGCCACTACACGGATTTTTATTCAATTTAGATTATTACATAATATTTATTGAAAGTTATTTTTGTATTTACCAGTGGTACGGGAAATCCCTCTGTCCTGGGAAGAGCCAGCGAGAAACCCAGCGGGAATTTTTTTAACATATTTTACTTTACAATAATTTTGTTCGTACAATGTTGTATACGTCCCTCTACTAGTCAAATATTTCCTCTCTTTTTATGAGGGTAATGTAACAATAAGGCCACTGAGATGCTTCAGTGCGTATTAGCACATGACCACTAAACATTTTATTCCTCAAACATGTTTCCTCTCTCGTTTTTATTTCCTTACTGCAGAGCACAGTGTAAAATCAGCACTTTATAGTGCAATAAATAATTTATTGCTGTCGTCAGACCGTGTAGCGGCGGTGTTAGAATATCCACTACCGCATATCGTCCCGTGGGTGTCGTAAGAGGCGACAGAAGGAAACTGAAACAGAAAGTGAAAAGCAGTATCTTCCTGATAGCATCTCAAATTAGTAAATAACTGCGTTTGCCAAACCACCTGCCAAGAGTAGCAACTAAGGCAACACCCTCCCTATGAGGCAATCTATGGGAGAGTAATATGTTCAGCAGTGGACTTGTTTAGCCTGAAATGGATGGCAGAGATCGAACCCGGGAGCTTGTGTAACATTAAATCGACGATGAGCGAGTAGCCTAAGACCTACAACTGCCGCTGAATTATTATTACTCTATCAAAAGGGTAATAATATTACTGCATAATATATTAATCCACCATACGGCGTTTTACACAAACAAAGTCGTATACCCGACATTGTTTGTGTTCGTAAATACAATAAGTTATAATAGAATGAACATTGTTTGCATTAATTATGAAAATAGGCTATTTTAGCCTATTTTCATAATTAATGCTGTGGCTAGTAATTTGTTTTACACAAAACTAAGACGTATAACGTAGCACTTCGTAGACGCTGTCGTAGCAAATTCGTAGCACCATTGTTAATTCTATAATAAGTTTATTTAATTTTGATTTCGATTTAAATGTTTTGAAGCACAAAGGTGATATTCGGCCACGCAGTTCACTTGAGGGTCAATCAATGCTGTGGCCTATAGACAACTATCCTCGATTAAGAGTCAAAATATAGATGCGTTGTCACTCTTGACAACTAAGATGGACTGCCTCCTTTCCAGTAAAAAGCATCTCCTGTTCTTTATATTCACCATACAAAACATAGCAGCACTAAGCTGCTATTTTACGTTGGTATTCTGTGAGAGTGTGGTGCTTTCCCGGTAGAGCCAACCCATTCGTGATACAACCATCATATAGCTGCAGCATCGTTCTACCACATGTATAAATTATAAACGATCGATGTAATGTTTTTACCCGACTTCCCTAGAAAGAGGGTAATGTTTTTCGAGAGTATGTATGTATGTTTGTATGTCTATATAAAGATATGGCACGCTCTGTAGCTTAAGCGGCTTGATAGATTTTAACATGTCAGATATCGTTAGATTGATCTTAATTATGGGAGTGACATAGGGTATAAAAAATTCTCTTTTCTGTAAGTTTTTTTTTATATAGAGTGCTTTTTTTAATTACTTTTTTAACCTTTAAGCTTGTATATATTACGTTCATTCTGGTTATAGTTAGGTTTGCAAGTCATTTACGGTACTTTGTACTATAATATCCAGGACTTGAGCATATATCGCTGGTTGCACTATTCATTAAGAACGAACAAAATTGTGAAAGCTGAGAGCGACTTTATTATGAGTATTACATAGATTCAAATAAAATTTGGAACAAGGCAGTTATTTATAGTTTTATACCAAATTTCAACAAGGGTCCGATGTTTCTTTTAAAAGTAAAAACAAACGTATCACTCGTTCCATGATTAGTATCATCCCATAGAAGCAACTACAATACGTAGTAGAGCCATGCTGCAGCTATATTTCTGGCATAGTTGTAACACGAATGGGTCGGCTCGACCGGGGAAGGACCACGCTCTCACAGAATACCAGCGGAAAATAGCAGCTTAATGCTGCTGTGTTTCGTATGGTGAGTGCAGAGAACAGGAGACCTTTTTACTGGAAACGAGGCATTCAATCTTAGTCCTCACGGGTGACAACGCATCTGCGTTTTGATTCATAATCGAGGATAAATGTAGATGTCTATGAGTCACAGCAACCACTTACTATCTGGTGGGCTGTGTGCTCGTTTGTAACCCTTATCTATGTTCAAAGTTTGTCAATAAACAAGTTTAAAAGTTTTATTAAAGAAAAACTGTACAAAAAGGGTTATTATAATATCAAGGAATACATGAATGAAAATAACCCCTGGGAATAAGGTGATCGCCACCATGCTGGTTCTATGAAAATTCATTTAAAATTGTATAAACAAAATTATTGTTAAGTGAAATTATGTTTAAAAAAAAGTCCCGCTGGGTTTCTTGCTGGTTGTTCCCAGGACAGAGGTATTTTCCGAACCAGTGGTAAATAAAATAATGACTTTCAATAAGTAATGTGTAATAATCCATATTGAATAAAAATCATTCTATTCTATTCTATTCTATCCTATAAAAAGAAAAAGAAATTAAGTGAAAGTTAAGTGAAAATATCTGGTTAACAACTTATGTTATAACACAAATAGAACATAAATATGTAACACAATCAGCAGTTAGAAGTAAGTATGAAATAAAAATAAGCTTGCCTATCACAATGTGATAGAGGACACAGTCTCCGCAATATAAGTTTCTTTAAATTTACTAAAGGTAGTTACCCCAACAAGCATAATAACGACAGTGATTACTACTCGTGTATTGATTCCTTTTGAACGACTGAACTGTGAAATAACTGAAAATTCTTCTTAGTGGCCTGCATGATACTTTATACCGCTAGAACGAGTGGGAAATTACAGTTCTACCCTCATTTCTCCGTAGTTTCTACCCTCATTCCATATATAATGTAACTGTGACTTTTTGAAACTCGCAGAGAAATAACACTGTGTTTGTACTCAGCCTTCGTTAATTTGTACACAAATACACAAAAATAATTAGACAACAAGAAAACTTTGCAAACTCGTTAACAAAACGCATGTACGGTCTTGCATATGAAATCGAGTTCACATTACTTTTCAAATTATCGATATTTTTACCCGTCATGCGTCCCTTATGTATAATGTACGTATAATATCCTAACCTCATGCTGAGTCGCCTACAGTAACCATTACGTAAGTAAAAGATAAAATCTAACAGAATATGAGCGTAAAATAGCTGCGTAACGCTGCTGTGTTTCGTATGGCAAGTGTAAAAAACCGGAGACCCTTATTACGTCGGAGTCGGGGCATTCCATCTTAGTCTTCAGGGTCGACAATGCATCTGCATTTTGATTCTTAACCGAGGATAGATGTAGGTGTATGGGCCACAGCATCCACTTACCATAAGGTGGACTGTGTGCTCGTTTGTCATCTTTTATACATAATATTAAATGCAGTATCATCAAGGCGACACAAAATCAGCTCAATACGATAAGTTTCTATTGAAACTGAGCAAACTTGTTCCCTAAATACGTAACTTCAGCCTTAAGCTAGACTTCACTTAAGTATTTTGTACGACTAAACACAAGTACACATTTCTGTAACTCGACAATATATTATAGTATTGAAGTACAATTGTGGCTTGCTCTTAAAATAATTAAATTTATCTTTAGAAGGTTAGAGAACCTTTTACCTTTGATCTGAGTTGAACAGGTACTGTAAAATAATATTATCTTTCGAAGAATATAAATTGTTAAGAGAGACGCAGAAAAAGTGTCTGTACTTTTATGAGGCCAGGAGAATTCTTCAATGACTTTACTATTTTACTGTAACAAATTTAGAATTTTCGACCTAAGAATTTAGGGCTCGAAATGGGAAATTAAAAAATCTTTCGATTTTTTTTATTTATAATAACGGTGCTATGTTAAAATTATCGCTAACATTATAAAAATAAAAATACTATTATTATAAGACGTATAGCGTAAGACAATATCATCCCATTTCGTCCCGTGCGTGTCGTAAGAGGAGACGGCCCTGTGGCGCAGTGGCTTAGCAATTGAGTTGCAGCGATAAGAGCCGCGGGTCTGAATCCCGCATGTATTTGTATGCCCTACAAATAATTGTTCTGGGGCTGGATGTTTGTCCTTATGCAATTTATGTTTGTAAACTGCCCCCACGATACAGGAGAAAATCCTAATGTGGAGGTTACGTTTAAAAAAAGAAAACAAAGAAAGAATATAAAAAATGCCAAAAATTGTATGACTTCCGACAGATGACGGTATTAATATCTGGTTTATACCAGAAGTAAAATACTCAAACCGGTGACGAGCAACAGCGTCATATTTTGCGATCGCCAATCCGGCTGCAAAACGGGCAGGTCCTCCCTACAACAGGAGGAGCCTATTTTCAGCAGCTAAGCTTATGAAGAGGGTCAGGATAGAAATAAATAATATAGGTATGAAAACTTAAATAAAATCTGGCTGCTGACGCTCTACGTTTCGCTTTAAAATAATTTTGATTCCATAATTGCCTTTTGATACCAATGGTTTCTTTAATCAATTTGAACAATGGCATTGTTCATTTGTCTTTTGTTTGAGTGTTCAGTTATATTTTTATTTTATTACTTCTTTATTTTATACTAAATATAGAATGAAAAGTGGAATGAAATATGGATGTTATATGAAAGAGCCACGTTGCAGTTATATTATGGTTGAAGGACGAATTTTTCGGCCCCACCAGGGAAAGACCAGACTCTCAAAGATTACCAGCGTATAGAAGCATATTGCAGCTGTGTTTCGTATAGTGAGTGTACAAAAAAAGTAAAATGGGTCCTGTAAAGGACCGGAGGCCCTTTTTACTGGAATCAAGGCAGTCCATCTTAATCCTTAGCAGTGATAACGCTCAAGAATAATAGATGTAGATGTCTTTGGGCCATAGGATTCATTTACAATCAGGAGGACTATGTGGTCATTATATCACTCTTATTTAATTAAAAAGATATTGTTTCTTTTTAAATTTCTTATTGTATACTAAACAAAAAGAAAGCAGAAGTACAATATCAATTAAATACACAACAGGCGAACTTATCATTGTAATAATGAGTTTCACCACACAACTGCGAAACTGATGTAATTCAAGAGTTAAGTAGAGGGGGGTGTACGAAAAGGCTATAGGAAGTATAAATATGAAAAAGTAAATGTATATATATATATATATATATATATATATATATATATAGTGTTCCAATATGTTTATATTATTAGAGACAAACAAGTTTAGAAATTACGGAAACTGGCTACTGTATTCCATAAAATGCAACTCTAAACAACGAAGATTATTGGAGCTTTGCAAGGTTAAGAGATTAAGATGGTTTACCTCACAGGGTAAAGCTGTATTGTGTGAAGATGGGGCGTGAGCCTCAAGAGCTATGAACATTCATACTAAAATTTCACACTCCACAAGCAAACCAAGTTCGATCCGCGCTGGCGCCTATTGAAAGAGTTATTTTAATTTTCAGTGAACTAATTTGTGCTCCAAAATAATCCCTATCAAAAATAAGAGGACATATATCCAAAAGTGAATGTCCGGCTTCAAAAAGGAGGTTGTTCTCAATTGGATAGAGTTTTTTGTATTGTATTGTTAGTATGTATGTTACGTGATATCTTTGGGAATCGTGAACCGATTTAAAAAAATCTTTTTATTTAAATTGGGTATACCTCAAGTGAATCCCCATTTAATTTTGTAGAATATATTTTATTCTCTAAGGTCAATAACTTGAGAATAAAAATTTCATAATACTTTAAGGTTCTGATATTGTTTAGTACACTCAAAAGGATAAAACATTACACTTATATAAAAGTACAAATTGCGTAATAGATTCGTTCTACTTAACCTTGTAGTGGCGGTGTAAGAATATCCACTACCCAAAATCGTCCTTTGGGTATCGTATAAGTTATCAGAGGAAAACAAACCAGGAGACAGGCAGCAACGTCCTCTTAATTATAACTAGAAATAGGAAATCTGTGGTTACCAACCCACCTGCCAAGCGCAGCAACTATATCGAATATCCCCTTAACAGACAATCTATGGAGGGTCTAGGTTGCCGGCATCAGGCATCAATATCAGTTTTTTTTATAAAATAAGGATGACAAACGACACACAGTCCATTTGATAGTAAGTGAATGATGTGTTCCATAAACAACTAGATTTATACTCATATAAGAATAAAATGCAGATGCGTTGTTACCCCTGAAGACTAAGATGGAATGTCTCGTTTCTAGTAAATGAGGTCTCCAGTTCTATACGCCATACGAAACACAGCAGCATTAAGCTGCTATATTATGGTGGTATTCTGTGAGAGCGTGGTCGTTTCCTGGTCAAGCCTACACATTCATGCTAAAATCGTAGCTGCATCGTGGCTCTACTACGTAAAAAAGGTGTCCTGTATTATCAAATATTAAGTGAACGTTAGCGATATAACTTCGTATAATACGTATCGTACCCGGCATTAATAAATAATTTTGCGAATGGCGTTTTAAATCTGTGAACGAAGTTTTAATAGGGGATTTAAGCTTTGTGGGAATTGTCCAACTTAGTTCGTTGCGAGACCGTTGTACCGTGCTTATAAATATGGTAATTTTGTATAATGATATTGTTCAAAATTGTTGGGCGTGTGATAATAATCATGTTTTTCTTAAAACACGTGGTAAAATTGAAAATTTTGTATAACCGACTTCAAAATAAATAAAATTAGAAAATCATCAAGTATCAAGTGTTTTTTTTTTATAGGATAAGGGTGACAAACGAGCACACAGTCCACCTGATGGTAAGTGGTTGCTGCAGCCCATAGACATCTACATCTATCCTCTGTTACAAATCAAAATATAGATGCGTTATCACCCGTGAGGACTAAGATGGAATGCCTCATTTCCAGTAAAAAGGGCCTCCGGCCACCTGCACTCACCAAGCAAAACGCAGAGGTAAACCTCTACTTCACGCTGGTTTTCTGTGAGGTCGTGGTACCACCCCGGTTCGAGCCGGCCCATCTGTGCGACAGCAAAAGCTGCTGCGTGGCTCTACCACTGTTAAAAAGTATAGTCGAAGTAGATTAAATACGCATTAATAACGATTACTCAAAACTACTGATCATACCTTGATCAAATTTATATGGAACCACAAAAAAAAGCACCAGCTTTCAAATAAAAAAAGAATCATCAAAATCGGTGCACCTAGAAAAAAGTACTGAAGTAACACACATTAAAAAAAAATAGTCGAATTCAGTCCCTCCACTTTTTTTGAAGACGGTTAAAATACTCTCACTGTCAAAGACTTCTACGAATACCACCAGACCGGCAATTCAGATCAAAAACTGCGTCACAGTTGTTCATATCGCGGGTGCGGGCATTGGTGTCGGCAGTTGTATTTTCATTTACGACAGATACCGTTTTTAAGCAGATACGATATAAAGTAACAAACTGAACTGAAAGAAACTTTTAATCACGTTAACAAAGATCGCACATAAATAATAACAGCGTGAAATATAACAGCGTAACAGTGGTAGAGCCACGCGGCAGCTTTTGCTGTCGCACGGATGGGCCGCTTTTTTACTGGAAATGAGGCATTCCATCTTAGTCCTCACGGGTGACAACGCATCTACATTTTGATTTGCAATAGAGGATAGATGTAGCTGTCTATGGGCTGCAGCAACCACTTACCATCAAGTGGACTGTGTGCTCGTTTGTCACCCTTATCCTTTAAAAAAATAAACAACATTGGCGGTTTACAATGAACAAGTCTTCTCGCTCACCCGCAGTCGACTAAAGGAGTTACGGGGAACTGACCGTAACCTAGTGTGCAATTTATTAAGGCTGCAGAGGCCTTCTAGGTGTATACATAGAAGTCTTTGCTCACGGTCGAATATTCTCCTGTATCTTGGAGTTTCTATGAAAACAGAAGTATTGAGCTGCTATTTTACGCTGGTATTCTGTGAGTGCGTGTACCTTCCCCGATCAAGGTGATTCATAGCTCGTAGTATTGATGCAGCGTGGTTATATCACTTTAAATCTTTCAAACAAATAAGAATCATGAGATTACTGAATAACTTTGTAATATATTTCTTTCCGTGGTAGAGCCATACTATATTATAACTAGCAGGAATGAATCGGCACCATTACAACTGGATCACGCTTTCACAGAAGACCAAAGAAAAACAGCAGTATACCCTTGCTGTTTCGTATGGTGGTGAGTAACGGGAACCGAGACCGAGACCCGTTTCTACTGGTAACGCGGCATTGTGATTTAGCCTTCAGGGTTGACAACATTTCTCCACATTTTGATTGTTAATCGAGTATATAATATATAGGTGTCTATGCAGTACAGCATTTACGTACCATAAGTTGCAATGTGTGCTCTTTAAAACAGTAGTCTAGCACTAGGCTTTGATTGTGACTGATTATTATGAGTTCTACATCCTGTCAGAAATAAGGGCGTGTATAGGCTAATAAGGTATACTTTAGGTAACATAAACTTTTTAAATTTTATACAGTGGCGGTGTTGTTAATAATACGGACTATCCCGTATCATCCCGTAGGTGTCGTAAGAGATAACAGAGAGGAACTGGGCCAGGAGTTGAGCAGCAACGTCTTCCTAATAACCGCTTAGTAAAAATAACAAAGTGCGGTTGCCAACCCGCTTACCAAGCGAGGCAACTATCGCAAAAAATTGCCTCATGTAGGGGATACACCGTGTTGTGGCAGTTTAAGAATATCCACTATCCCATATCGTTCCGTGGGTGTTGTAAGAGGCGACATAGGGAAACAAATCTGCAGCGTCTCCCTAATAACGACTAAAAATAAAACACTGCGCTTGATGACCCACTTGCCAAGCGTGGCAACTATGGCAAATATTCTAATTACCCTTTAGGGTTATCTATGAGTAGGCCTATGTTCAGCTGTGGTACTTGTATAGACTGTAACGGATAACTGGAACGGAAAGAATACCATTATGAGACAATTTATGGGGGAGTCCTAAGTTCAGCAGTGGACTTTTGACTGTAAATGTAATGGTAAACAAAAGATTTTCTTAAATTTTTACTTTATAAAATAATACGGGTAGCTTTAACAATCAAATTTACTAACACTTTGTTTAATCCTTTAATCCCAACCGCATATTTTCAAAGGAACAATTCAATGATGTAAATGTCTTTATCTCGTTAACATATATTTACAGCAAAATGAAGTGAATATTTTACTCAAGCTTAGTCTGAAGTCAAAGCAGTTTACGTTCCGAAAGCACCTAATCTGATATAACGTCGAGAAAACAAGTTTATTAGAGCGACCAAAATATCGAGACCTTTTGCTAGGTTTCTAATATAGCTAGTTCGCAGACTAGATTTGAAATTTGACTCGAACCCAAAATATAATCTTTTCTGTTATCATAAGATATAAAATTGTTATGAACGAATTTTACATAATATATGATCATTATATGCCAAATTTTATTTATATATTTAATGAAATCTAAGTTTGAAAGCGACAGTAGCTTAACGTCTGGGTGCTGACTGCGAACTCAAAAAACTGTGGGTTCGAATCCGCCATTCAAATATTGTCGCGAACTCCTAACACTAGGATTTTAAGCTTACCAGGAGTGATTGATGAAAATGAAAATGAAAAATTGTTTATTTACAGCTAAGCTGGTACAGATTATAATATACAATATACGATAATAAAATGGAAGTATAGTAGTCTTAATTCTCTATTATACAATTATAAACTATGATCTTATCACACCAACTAAGCTGGAGTGTATTAACAAGGGTGTATAGTTCTGTGGTCCTCACACTAGGCATGCCTGTGTCGTGAGGGCCTGATACGATTTTCTTATCACACGTGGCTTTCATAAATTGACACTGGGTCGACATACGGTTATAAGATTATGTAAGCTTTTTTAACAAATAATTAGAGGTAAAATAATAAATTGTTAGTAAATAAAATACTGTTATTCATAAATATTAAAATAATTAATAAAACATATATAAATTAGAAACTCCTATAGATACATATGGATATTACATACTGTATTCATATATTTTATTTACGTAAATTTATGATAAAGATTACGGTTTAATTAGGTTTTCTGTACTATCATAGCTCAAAGTAAGTAACCATTTTGTTATGGTTCTTTTAGCTTCCATCACTGATTTTTCTTTTACATCGCAATACTTAAGGACAGAGTTGTACATGTACACTTGAGTTCTAACGTATTGCCCAAAACGTTAAGAAAAAGCTGAGTTGATAGCAGGAGTTGGCAAGCGGAATACTCTTTGTTTGAACAATCTCTTTTTTGGTAGTAGGGAATATTAATGTTAATAGTAGTAGAAGTTTATTTTAAAAGGAAGTTGGCGGTGTTTCATCCTCGAAAAGCACGTAAAGTCTCGTTATCTCTATATTCAAGTTATCTTTCTACGGTCACGTCGGTCGACCATCTCATCGGACGATGACAGTGGGGGAATAGAGAGAGTATCTTTGCTTGCGTATTACCCTTGGGCACTATAGCTCCTGGTCTTGTACATATGGCTAGTCTTCATTGAGACTGGCCGCCGTGACCGAAATTCGGTCTGGAGGACATTTCATATGTCGTATAGAGGCAGCGTAAAAGAACACACTCCTATGTGTCTTTCCGTGAATATCGTAACAGGCAACAGAGGGAAACTAAAGTAGTAAATCAGCAGGAGCATTTTCTTGATAATACCTCAAAACAATAAAAAAACGGTAGCTAACGTGGACTGAGCTAAGCGACCATTGTGATAAATATCTCCCCAGTGAGGCAATCTATAGCGGAGGCCTGAGTTCAGCAGTGTACGTTCACAGGCCGTGATGATGATGATGGCTTTTATGCTCTAGATTCAAATCTCAAGAGATATTTACATTTTCGCAAAAACAAAAATTGGTTTTTCAGTTATGTCTGTGCTTGATTGGTACATCGAACAGAAAAACATAGACGTAAACACTCACGCCTGTCACCTAGAGTGGCGGGCAGAAACTCAAATTAGGGCCGACGCAGCCAAGCTCAGACAAGAGCATTTATTACATCATGATAATTTTAGATTTAGAATACACAAGCACCTAATTATTCATGACGAAGGTACGCAAGCTTTCGACCTTTGTGGCTGCTCAAATAATACTGCAAATATCAACAGTAAAATTCAATTTGCCCGAACAAGGTCACGCTAGGAGATTAAGCTCAATGTAAATATAGCTCAATATAAATCGAGCATCTCCGAGCGTAGAAAATAATTGAAGGAGCAACTTGACCATACGTATCATTTTGAACAGTGCCGTCTCTTTTGTTTAGTACTCCACCCCAATATTCCCGAGGAAAGATTGGGGATGCAAATAGCTTTACATCTCCGAAACCATAATAAGAGCAATCTATGATATGAAAACCTAAAGAGTCTCTAAGAGAAACATTTAAGAAAATTATCTAGTTAACTTTGGCCTCTCAATACATTAACGTAAATGTAATGTGTGTACAGAAAAATACAAGTAGGTTTTATTTAAAAATAAGTGATTTTCTCTCTGTAAATACCATGAACAGATTCAAGCTAGTAGTGCCAGTTATTCGAACCCACAGTCAAAGTTTTAGTATCCATGGAATGATCGTGTAAATCCCCATTTATATGTTTAGTGGAAAGATGAGGACATGTGAAGGCCTGTAATGATGATGATAGTAGTGGACACTTAAAGATTTTTTTATTGTTTACCATGATGTTTATTCAATAAATCAATTAAAATTATTTAAAAAACTACATCATAAATGTCGTCAGATTTGTTAAAATCGAAACAATGAAAACGCACTTTTAAGTCACGTAATGGTTTGTATTTGCCATGTACACTGTCAAAACACACCTGCACCCAACTCTAAACAAAAATGGCGGCAGGTGCGTTGCTACTCCAGGGGATTGGGGAGTAAGACCTCATAATAAGTGTTAATTAGAATAAAATAAGTATAATTTTTTATAAAGTTTTATGTTTACGCGAACACTACACATTTAAATAAAACTAGTTATGACCGATTTTATTGCGTATACTAACATAAGCTATATTCTCGACGTAACGAGCACTTTACAGTACCCATGTTCGACGTCTCTATGTCAATCAAAACATCGTAATTTCAATAGAGAAGATGGCTACGTGTTACCATCAGCTTGGGATTCTATAATTGATCAAATTAAACTTCCAAACCAAACATACAACTGCAAGACTTTAAGACGTTATAAGTTCATACTGCGTAGATCAGACCATAAATTAATAAATTTAATCGGAAACTAGCCATGGTTAGCTACGACATTGACGTTCAACACCTCAGTCCCCCGTCACCATGGGTGCTGTAAAGTGCTCGAAACGTCGGGAATATAAATTAAGTTAATAAAAATTCGTAAAATCTATTTTTGTTTAATTTTAATAACTTTATCCTTGTCCCATAAATATGGTAGATAAAAATAGATAAAATAGGCAAATAGGCCGTCTTAGTTATATGTATTTATACTTGAAATATTTTCAAAACAAAATTACTTTAAATTTTTATATATTATCGCTTGATTTGTCTTGCGTTGAAAGCATAAATCAACACGAGTCGCCAACGTACCGGACGTTGATAGTTAAAAATGACATTCAATGAGTATTATTAATAATCGACATTCAATAAAAATTGTTCTCTTTTATTTTGATTTTCTTCTATTATATCCTATTCAATTCAATTTATGTTCAATTCTATTTCATTCTATTATATTCCATTCAATTTCACTCTACTCCACTCTAATCCATTCCAATATTTTATTCTATTCAATTCAATTTCTATTCTATTCTACAAAAGAATACAGACAAATACTTCTTAACTAGGGGAAGTCCAAGGCCATTACAGACGATACAGGTTGATGACTTGATGATATAATCCATGTGACTCAGTCTCAAATGGACAGAGCACTTGTAAGTACATAATTTAAAATTTAAAATTTTGTACAGCCGACTTCAATATGAGTTATTAAGAATAACTCAAAAACTATTAGTCTGACCTTGATCAAATTCATATGGGACCACACTAGAAGTACCAGCTTTCAAATAAAAAAAGAATCATCCAAATCGGTTAACCCAGTAAAAAGTTATGAGGTAACACACATAAAAAAAAACATACAGTCGAATTGAGTACCGTCTCCTTTTTGGAAGTCGGCAGAAAATATGATTTTGATTGTGACAAATTCTAAGCTTCAGGCAAACCAATTTTAGGAAACAACATGTAAATTTTATACGTGGTAGAGCCATGCTGCAGTTATATTAGTAGTATAGTTGTAGCACGAATGGGTCGGCTCGACCGGGGAAGGACCACGCTCTCACAGAATACCACCGTAAAATAGCAGCTTAACACTACTGTGTTTCGTATGGTGAGTGTAGAGAACCGGAGACCCTTTGTGACAACACATCTGCATTTTGATTCGCAAACGAGGATAGATGTAGATGTCTATGGGCCATAGTAACCACTTACCATCAGGTGGACTGTGTGCTCGTTTGTCACTCGATCCCATAAAAAAAGAGAAGGTGGCGTCGTCCTTTAACTGCCTATGAGCTAACTTGGGTAAATAGCCCTTTTGTCTATTATGTCCCTAAGTTCCGCTTCGTTTTAATTGGCAGTAAGATGGCAACACTCTTATAAACTTAAAAGAAACTTACGTATCATACATCATAGTACATATGTTAATAATATATTAATACAGCTGTTTGTATATGAAAACATAAAGGTCATACTTGACAACGCTGGCACGTTTCAATAATTTACTCTGGCGTGCTCTAAATCCCGTATCATATATCAACATAAGTTATCATTCCTTTTTTGTAACGATGTCCTACTTTTATACGTTTTTGTACACAACGAGTAAAATTTCAAACATAAAGTTACCTACTACATTACCGCAGTATAACCACATACAATTTGCAAATAAAAATTTATTTCAAGTTTAATTTAGTTTTTTCATTGTCGAGTTTTCTGAAGTAAAGTTATTTCTATATATTTGAATACTGAATCTGATAACGCACTTTACGAGAACTACGAGGTTTTTGTTACATGAATAGAATAGAATGATTTTTATTCAATATAGATTATTACATAATATTTACTGAAAGTTATTTTTGTATTTACCAGTGGTACGGGAAATCCCTCTGTCCTGGGAAGAGCCAGCCAGAAACCCAGCGGGAATTTTTTTAACATATTTTACTTTACAATAATTTTGTTCGTACAATGTTTTATACGTCCCTCTACTGGTCAAATATTTCCTCCTTTTTTTATGAGGGTAATGTATCAATGAAGCCACTGAGATGCTTCAGTGCGTATTAGCACATGGCCACTAAATATGTTATTCCTCTAACACGTTTCCTCTCCCGTTTTTATTTCCTTATTGCAGAGCAAAGTGTAAAATCAGCACTTAAAAGTGCAATAAACAATTTATTGCTGTCGTCAGACCGTGTAGCGGCGGTGTTAGAATATCCACTACCGCATATCGTCCCGTGGGTGTCGTAAGAGGCGACAGAAGGAAACTGAAACAGTAGGTGGGAAGCAAAATCTTCCTGTCAACATCTCAAATTAATAAAAAACTGCGTTTGCCGAACCACCTGCCAAGCGTAGCAACTAAGGCAACACCCTCCCTATGAGGCAATCTATGGGAGAGTCATATGTTCAGCAGTGGACTTTTATAGCCTGAAATCGATGGCAGAGATCGAACCCGGGTAGCTTGTGTACCATGAAATCGACGATGAGCGAGTAGCCTAAGACCTACAACTGCGCCTCAATTATTATTACTCCATCAAAAGGGTAATAATATTACTGCATAATATATTAGTCCACCATACGGCGTTTTACACAAACAAAATCGTATACCCGACATTGTTTGTTTTCGTAAATACAATAAGTTATAATAGAATGAACATTGTTTGCATTAATTATGAAAATAGGCTGTTTTAGCCTATTTTCATAATTAATGCTGTGGCTAGTAATTTGTTTTACACAAAACTAAGACGTATAACGTAGCACTTCGTAGACGCGGTCGTAACAAATTCGTAGCACCATTGTTAATTCTATAAGTTTATTTACTTTTTTATTTCGATTTAAATGTTTTAAAGCACAAAAATGATATTCGGCCACGCAGTTCACTTGAGGGTCAATCAATGCTGTGGCCTATAGACAACTATCCTCAATTAAGAGTCAACTAAGACAACTAAGATGGACTGCCTCTTTTCCAGAAAAAGCATCTCCTGTTCTTTATATTCACCATACAAAACATAGCAGCACTAAGCTGCTATTTTACGTTGGTATTCTGTGAGAGTGTAGTCCTTTCCCGGTAGAGCCAACCCATTCGTGATACAACCATCATACAGCTGCAGCATGGTTCTACCACATGTATAAATTATAAACGACCGATGTAATGTTTTTACCCGACTTCCCTAGAAAGAGGGTAATGTTTTTCGAGAGTATGTATGTCTGTTTGTATGTCTATATAAAGATATGGCACGCACTGTAGCTTAAGCGACTTGATAGATTTTAACATGCAGATTTCGTTAGATTGGTCTTAATTATGGGAGTGACATAGGATATAAAAAATTCTCTTTCCTGTAAGTTTTTTTTACATAGAGTGCTTTTTTAAATTACTTTTTTAACCTTTAAGCTTGTATATATTACGTTCATTCTGGTTATAGTTAGGTTTGCTAGTCATTTGCGGTACTTTGTACTATAATATCCAGGACTTGAACATATATCGCTGGTTGCACTATTCATTAATAACGAACAAAATTGCGAAATTTTATTATGAGTATGTTTACATAGATTCCAATAAAATTTGGAACAAGGCAATTATTTACAGTTTTATACCAAATTTCAACAAGGGTCCGATGTTTCTTTTAAAACTTTGCAAACTCGTTAACAAATCGCATGCACGGTCTTGCATATGAAATCGAGTTCACATTACTTTCCAAATTATCGATATTTTTACCCGTCATGCGTCCCTTACGTATAATGTACGTATAATATAACCTGATGCTGAGTCGCCTACAGTAACCATTACGTAAGTAAAAGATAAAATCTCACAGAATATCATCGTAAAATAGCTGCGTAATGCTGCTGTGTTTCGTATGGCAAGTGTAAAAAACCGGAGACCCTTTTTAAGTCGGAGTCGGGGCATTCCATCTTAGTCTTCAGGGTCGACAATGCATCTGCATTTTGATTCTTATCTGAGGATAGATGTAGATGTGTACGGGCCACAGCATCCACTTACCATAAGGTGGACTGTGTGCTCGTTTGTCATCTTTTATCCATAATATTAAATGCAGTATCATTAAGGCGACACAAAATCAGCTCAATACGATAAGTTTCTATTGAAACTGAGCAAGCTTGTTCCCTAAATACGTAACTTCAGCCTTAAGCTAGACTTCACATAAGTATATTGTACGACCAAACACAAGTACACATTTCTGTAACTCTACAATATATTATAGTATTGAAGTACAATTGTGGCTTGCTCTTAAAATAATTAAATTTATCTTTAGAAGGTTAGATAACCTTTTACCTTTGATCTGAGTTGAACAGGTACTGTAAATAATATTATCTTTCGAAGAATATAAATTGTTAAGAGAGACGCAAGAAAAGTGTCTGTACTTTTATGGGGCTAGGTGGAGAATTCTTTAATGACTTCACTATTTTACTGTAACAAATTTAGAATTTTCGACTTAAGAATTTAGGGCTCGAAATGGGAAATTAAAATATCTTTCGAATTTTTTAAAATTTATAATAACTGTTAAATTTTATTAAACATTTTGCCCAAAAGTGTTTCTTTGCTCCCCTCGGTGCTGTGTTAAAATTATCGCTAACATTATAAAAATAAAAATACTATTATTATAAGACGTATAGCGTAAGAGAATATCATCCCATTTCGTCCCGTGCGTGTCGTAAGAGGAGACGGCCCTGTGGCGCAGTGGCTTAGCAATTGAGTTGCAGCGATAAGAGCCGCGGGTTTGAATCTCGCATGTATTTGTATGCCCTACAAATAATTGTTCCAGGTCTGGATGTTTGTCCTTGTGCAATTTATGTTTGTAAACTGCCCCCATGATACAGGAGAAAATCCTAGTGTGGAGGTTAGTTTAATAAAAAAAGGAAAACAAAGAAAGACTATAAAAATGCCAAAAATTGTATGACTTCCGACAGATGGCGGTATTAATATCTGGTTCATACCAGAAGTAAAATACTCAAACCAATAACGAGCAACAACGTCATATGTTGCGATCGCCAATCCGGCTGCCAAACGGGCAGGTCGTCCATAAACAGGAGGGGCCAATTTCCAGCAGTGGACTTCTCTAAGGTAATGAAGAGGATCAGGATAGAATAGAATAGAATTGAATAGAATGATTTTTATTCAATATGGATTATTACATAATACTTATTGAAAGTCATTATTTTATTTACCACTGGTTCGGAAAATACCTCTGTCCTGGGAAGAACCAGCAAGAAACCCAGCGGGACTTTTTTTTAAACATAATTTCACTTAACAATAATTTTTTTTATACAATTTTACGGATTATATAGAAATAGATAATATAGGTATGGAAATAGAAAATTTATTTGCAATGCAAACATATGGTACTAAAATGTTATTTAAAGTGGAACTAACATGTTTTGCTGAACTTGGCAAGTAAAATAAAATAAAATATAATAAAATATACCAGCTTAAATAATTACGTTGTAAAATTATTTAGCTATCTAAAATTACGTAAAATAATTTAGATTCCATAATTGCCTTTTGATACCAATGGTTTCTTTAATCAATTTGAACAATAGCATTGTACATTTGTCTTTTGTTTGAGTGTTCAGTTATATTTCTATTTTATTACTTCTTTATTTTACACCAAGTACAGGATAAAAAGTGGAATTAAAATGGGTGTTATGTGAAAGAGCCACGCTGCAGCTATTTTATTTTTGAAGCATGAATTTTTCGGCTCCACCGGGGAAGGACAACACTCTCAAAAAACACCAGCGTATAGCAGCATAATGCGGCTGTATTTTGTATCGTGAGTGTAGAGGACCGGATACCGTTTTTACTGGTATCAAGGCAGTCCATCTTAGTCCTTAGCAATGATAACGCTCAAGAATGATAGATGTAGATGTCTTTGGGCTATAGGATTCATTTACAATCAGGAGGACTATCTGGTCCTTCTATCACTCTTATTTATTTAAAAAGATATTGTTTCTTTTTCAATTTCTTATTGTATACTAAACAGAAAGAAAGCAGAAGTAAAATATCAATTAAATATACAACAGGCGATCTTAACATTGTAATAATGAGTTTCACCATACAACTGCAAAAACTGATGTAATTCAAAAGTTAAGTAGAGGGGGGTGTACGAAAAGGCTATAGGAAGTATAAATATGAAAAATTATATATATAAATATATATATATATATATATATATATATATATATATATATATATATATATATATATATATATATATATATATATATATAGTGTTCCAATATGTTTATATTATTAGAGACAAACAAGTTTAGAAATTACGGAAACTGGCTTCCATAAAATGCAACTCTAAACAACGAAGATTATTGGAGCTTTGCAAGGTTAAGAGATTAAGATGGTTTACATCACAGGGTAAAGCTGTGTTGTGTGAAGATGGGGCGTGAGCCTCAAGAGCTATGAGCATTCATACTAAAATTTCACACTCCACAAGCAAACCAAGTTCGATCCGCGCTGGCGCCTATTGAAAGAGTTATTTTAATTTTCAGTGGACTAATTTGTGCTCCAAAATAATCCCTATCAAAAATAAGAGGACATATATCCAAAAGTGAATGTCCGGCTTCAAAAAGAAGGTTGTTCTCAATTGGACAGAGTTTTTGTATTGTATTGTTAGTATGTATGTTACGTGATATCTTTGGGAATTGTGAACCGATTTTAAAGAATCTTTTTATTTAAATTGGGTATACCTCAAGGGAATTCCCTTTTAATTTTGCAAAAAATATTATATTCCTTAAGGTCAAAAACTTGAGAATGAAAATATCATAATACTTTAAGGTTGTGATATTGCTTAGTACACTCAAAAGGATAAAAAATTACACTTATATAAAAGTACAAAGTGCCTAATTGATTCGTTCTACTTGTAGTGGCGGTGTATGAATATCCACTACCCAAAATGTTCCTGTGGGTATCGTATAAGTTATCAGAGGAAAACAAACCAGGAGACCAGGAGACCAGAAGACAGGCAGCAACGTCCTCTTAATTATAAATAGAAATAAGAAATCTGTGGTTGCCAACCCACCTGCCAAGTGCAGCAATTATGTCGAATATCCCCCTTAACAGGCAATCTATGGAGGGTCTAGGTCGCCGGCATCAGGCATCAATATCAGTTTTTTTTTTTATAAAATAAGGATAACAAACGACACACAGTCCACTTGACAGTAAGTGGATGATGTGTCCCATAAACAACTAGATTTATACTCATATAAGAATAAAATGCAGATGCGTTGTTACCCCTGAAGACTAAGATGGAATGTCTCGTTTCCAGTAAATGAGGTCTCCAGTTCTATACGCCATACGAAACACAGCAGCATTAAGCTGCTATATTATGGTGGTATTCTGTGAGAGCGTGGTCCTTTCCTGGTCAAGCCTACACATTCATGCCAAAATCGTAGCTGCATCGTGGCTCTACTACGTAAAAAAGGTGTCCTGTATTATCAAATATTAAGTGAATGTTAGCGATATAACTTCGTATAATACGTATCGTACCCGGCATTAATAAATAATATTGCGAATGGCGTTTTAAATCTGTGAACGAAGTTTTAATAGGGCATTTAAGCTTTGTGGGAATTGTCCAACTTAGTTCGTTGCGAGACCGTTGTACCGTGCTTATAAATATGGTAATTTTGTATAATGATATTGTTCAAAATTGTTGGGCGTGTGATAATAATCATGTTTTTCTTAAAACACGTGGTAAAATTGAAAATTTTGTACAATCGACTTCGACTTCGAATCGACTCGAAAATTTGAAAATCATCAAGTATCAAGTATAGTCGAAGTCGAATAAATACGCATTAATAACGATTACTCAAAACTACTGGTCATATCTTGATCAAATTTATATGAAACTACAAAAAAGCACCAGATTTCAAATAAAAAAAGAATCATCAAAATCGGTGCAACTAGAAAAAAGTTCTGAGGTAACACATATTAAAAAAAAAACAGTCGAATTCAGTGCCTCCACTTTTTTTGAAGACGGTTAAAATACCCTCACTGTCAAAGACTTCTACGTATACCGCCAGACCGGCAATTCAGATCAAAAACTGCGTCACAGATGTTCATATCGCGGGTGCGGGCATTGGTGTCGGCAGTTGTATTTTCATTTACGACAGATACCGTTTTTAAGCAGATACGATATAAAGTAACAAACTGAACTGAAAGAAACTTTTAATCACGTTAACAAAGATCGCACATAAATAATAACAGCGTAAAATATAACAGCGTAACAGTGGTAGAGCCACGCGGCAGCTTTTGCTGTCGCATGGATGGGCCACTTTTTTACTGGAAATGAGGCATTCCATCTTAGTCCTCACGGGTGACAACGCATTTACATTTTGATTTGCAATAGAGGATAGATGTAGCTGTCTATGGGCCGCAGCAACCACTTACCATCAGGTGGACTGTGTGTTCGTTTGTCACCCTTATTCTATAAAAAAATAAACAACATTGGCGGTTTACAATGAACAAGTCTTCTCGCTTACCCGCAGTCGACTAAAGGAGTTACGGGGAACTGACCGAAGTATACATAGAAGTCTTTGCTCACGGTCGAATATTCTTCTGTATCTATTCTATGAAAACAGAAGTATTGAACTGCTATTTTACGCTGGTATTCTGTGAGTGCTTGTACCTTCCCCGATCAAGGTGATTCATAGCTCCTAGTATTGATGTAGCGTGGTTATATCACTTTAAATCTTTCAAACAAATAAGAATCATGAGATTACTAAATAACTTTATAATATATTTCTTTTTGTGGTAGAGCCATACTCTAATATGACTAGAAGGAATGAATCGGCACCACTAGAACTGGATCACGCTTTCACAGAAGACCAAAGAAAAACAGCAGCATACCTTTGCTGTTTCATATGGCGGTGAGTAACGGGAACCGAGACCGAGACCCTTTTCTACTGGTAACGCGGCATTGTGACCTAGCCTTCAGAGTTGACAACATTTCTCCACATTTTGATTGTTAATCGAGTATATAATATATAGATGTCTATGCGGCACAGCATTTACGTACCATAAGTTGCGTTGTGTGTTCTTTAAAACGGTAGTCTTTGATTGTGACTGATTATTATGAGTTCTACATCCTCTCAGAAATAAGGGCGTGTATAGGCTAATAAGGTATACTTTAGGTAACATAAACTTTTTAAATTTTATACAGTGGCGGTGTTGTTAATAATATGGACTATCCCGTATCATCCCGTAGGTGTCGTAAGAGACGACAGAGAGGAACTGGACCAGGAGTTGAGCAGCAACGTCTTCCTAATAACCGCTTAGTAAAAATAACAAAGTGCGGTTGCCAACCCGCTTACCAAGCGAGGCAACTATCGCAAAAATTGCCGCATGTAGGGGATACACCATGTTGTGGCAGTTTAAGAATATCCACTATCCCATATCGTTCCGTGGGTGTTGTAAGAGGCGACATAGGGAAACAAATCTGCAGCGTCTCCCTAATAACGACTAAAAATAAAACACTGCGCTTGATGACCCACTTGCCAAGCGTGGCAACTATGGCAAATATTCTAATTACCCTTTAGGGTAATCTATGAGTAGGCCTATGTTCAGTTGTGGTACTTGTATAGACTGTAACGGATAACTGGAACGGAAAGAATACCATTATGAGACCATTTATGGGGGAGTCCTAAGTTCAGCAGTGGACTTTTGACTGTAAATGTAATGGTAAACAAAAGATTTTCTTAAATTTTTACTTTATAAAATAATGAGGGTAGCTTTAACAACCAAATTTACTAATACTTTGTTTAATCCTTTAATCCCACCCGCATATTTTCAAAGGAACAATTCAATGATGTAAATGTCTTTATCTCAGCAGTGGACTTTTGACTGTAAATGTAATGGTAAACAAAAGATTTTCTTAAATTTTTGCTTTATAAAATAATGCGGGTAGCTTTAACAACCAAATTTACTAATACTTTGTTTAATCCTTTAATCCCACCCGCATATTTTCAAAGGAACAATACAATGATGTAAATGTCTTTATCTCAGCAGTGGACTTTTGACTGTAAATGTAATGGTAAATAAAAGATTTTCTTAAATTTTTACTTTATAAAATAATGCGGGTAGCTTTAACAACCAAATTTACTAATACTTTGTTTAATCCTTTAATCCCACCCGCATATTTTCAAAGGAACAATTCAATGATGTAAATGTCTTTATCTCAGCAATGGACTTTTGACTGTAAATGTAATGGTAAACAAAAGATATTCTTAATTTTTTACTTTATAAAATAATGCGGGTAGCTTTAACAACCAAATTTACTAATACTTTGTTTAATCGTTTAATCCTACCCGCATATTTTCAAAGGAACAATTCAATGATGTAAATGTCTTTATCTCGTTTACATATATTTACAGCAAAATGAAGTGAATATTTTACTCAAGCTTAGTCTGAAGTCAAAGCAGTTTACGTTCCGAAAGCACCTAATCTGATATAACGTCGAGAAAACAAGTTTATTAGAGCGACCAAAATATCGAGACCTTTTACTAGGTTTCTAATATAGCTAGTTCGCAGACTAGATTTGAAATTTGGCTCGAACCCAAAATATAATCTTTTCTGTTATCATAAGATATAAAATTGTTATAAACAAATTTTTCATAATATATGATCATTATATGCCAAATTTTATTTATATATTTATTATAAGCAGTAGCAGTCTGGTTTCAGCGATAATGAAATCTAAGTTTGAAAGCGACAGTAGCTTAACGTCTGGGTGCTGGCTGCGAACTCAAAAAACTGTGGGTTCGAATCCGCCATTGAAATATTGTCGCGAACTCCTAACACTAGGGTTTTAAGCTTACCAGGAGTGGTTGATGAAAATGAAAATGAAAAATTGTTTATTTACAGGTATGGTGGTACAGATTATAATATACAATATACGATAATAAAAGTACAGTAGTCTTAATTCTCTATTATACAATTATAAACTATGATCTTATCACATCAACTAAGCTGGAGTGTATAAACAAGGGTGTATAGTTCTGTGGTCCTCACACTAGGCATGCCTGTGTCGTGAGGGCCTGATACGATTTTCTTATCACAAGTGGCTGTTCTTACATTATGTAAGCTTTTTTTTAACAAATAATTAGAGGCAAAATAATAAATTTTACCTCATAAATATTAAAATAATAAATAAAACATATATAAATTAAAAACGATATGTGAAATAAGAATAGAAGGGGAGTTGGTCGAGCAAGTAGATGAGTTTGTGTATTTAGGATGTGTATTTATCAGGGATGGTAGACATGATAAGGATATAGAACGACGAGTGAATGCAGGAAATAGAGTGAATGGGGCTCTACACTCTATTGTGAAAAGTCAGAATGTGTCCAAAAAGGCACGTATGGCAATTCACAATGCTGTGTTAGTACCTACTTTAATGTATGGTAGTGAAAGTTGGGTGTGCCAGAATAAGCATGAGAGTAGAATAAATGCTGTAGAAATGCGGTCATTAAGCAGTATGTTATGGATGAAGCTGAATGACAGAGTGAGAAATTATTTAATAAGAGAAGAGTGTGGTTTGCAAGATGATGTTGTGACCAGGATTAAGAAAGGAATGCTTCGGTGGTTTGGCCATGTAGAAAGAATGAATGAGGAAAGAGTGACAAAGCAAATTTATGTTGCAGAGGTGAACGGCTTAGTCGGGAAGGGTCGCCCTAGGCGAAAGTTTATCGACCAAATTGGCGATATATTAAAAATGGCCCAAATCAAGAGTACCTTTAACCGACGAGCGTGTATGCGAAGATATATGGATGTGGAGGAAGCGAGAGAGGTGTGTCAGGATCGTGCCAAATGGAAGTCCATAATCTCTACCTACCCCTCTGGGTGACAGGCGTGAGTGTTTATGTATGTATGTAAATTAGAAATTCCTATAGATACACATGGATATTACATACTGTATTCATATATTTTATTTACGTAAATTTATGATAAAGATTTAGGTTTTCTGTACTATCATAGCTCAAAGTAAGTAACCATTTTGTTATGGTTCTTTTAGCTTCCACCACTGATTTTTCTTTTACATCTCAATACTTCAGGACAGAGTTGTACATGTACACTTGAGTTCTCACGTATTGCCCAAAACGTTTTGAAAAAGCTGAGTTGATAGCAGGAGTTGGCAAGCGGAGTACTCTTTGTTTGAACAATCTCTTTTTTGATTGTAGGGAATATTAATGTTAATAGTAGTAGAAGTTTATTTTAAAAGGAAGTTGGTGGTGTTTCATCCTTGAAAAGCACGTAAAGTCTCGTTATCTCTATATTCAAGTTATCCTTCTACGGTCACGTCGGTCGACCATCTCATTGGACGATGAGAGTGGGTGAATGGAGAGTGTATCTTTGCTTGCGTATTACCCTTGGGCACTATAGCTCCTGGTCTTGTACATATGGCTAGTCTTCATTGAGACTGGCCGCCGTGACCGAATTTGGTCTGGAGAACATTTCATATGTAGTATAGAGGCAGCGTAAAAGAACTCACTCCTATGTGTCTTTCCGTGAATATCGTAACAGGTGACAGAGGGAAACTAAAATAGTAAATCAGCAGGAGCATTTTCTTGATAATACCTCAAAACAATAAAAAAAACGGTAGCCGACGTGGACTGAGCTAAGCGACAACTGTGATAAATATCTCACCTGTGAGGCAATCTATAGCGGAGGCCTGAGTTCAGCAGTGTACGTTAATAGGCCGTGATGATGATGATGATGACTTTTATGGTCTAGATTCAAATCTCAACAGATATTTACATTTTCGCTAAAACAAAAATTGGTTTTTCAGTTATTTCTGTGCTTGATTGTTTTTTTTATAGGATAGGGTAACAAACGAGCACACAGTCGACCTGATGGTAAATGGTTGCTGTGGCCCATAGACATCTACATCTATCCTCGCTTGCGAATCAAAATGCGTTGTCACCCGTGAGGGCTAAGATGGATTGCCTCTTTTCCAGTAAAAAGGGTCTCCGGTTCTCTACACTCACCATACGAAACACAGCAGTTTTAAGCTGCTATTTTACGCTGGTATTCTGTGAGAGCGTGGTCCTTCCCCGGTCGAGCCGACCCATTCGTGCTACAACTATACTACTAATATAGCTGCAGCATGGCTCTACCACGTAAGTAACACCAAGTGGTACCTCGAACACAAAAACATAGACGTAAACACTCACGCCTGTCACCCAGAGTGGCGGGCAACAACTCAAATTATGGCCGACGCAGACAAGCTCAGACAAGAGCATTTATTATATCATGATAATATTAGATTTAGAATGCACAAGCACCTAATTATTCATGACGAAGGTAGGCAAGCTTTCGACCTTTGTGGCTGCTCAAATAATACTGCAAATATCGACAGTAAAATTCAATTCGCCCGAACAAGGTCACGCTAGGAGATTAAGCTCAATGTAAATATAGCTCAATATAAATCGAGCATCTCCGAGCGTAGAAAATAATTGAAGGAGCAACTTGACCATACGTAACATTTTGAACAGTGCCGTCTGTTTTGTTTAGTACTCCACTCCAGTATTCCCGAGGAAAGATTGGGGATGCAAATAGCTTTACATCTCCGAAACCATAATAAGAGCAATCTATGATATGAAAACCTATAGAGTCTCTAAGACAAACAGTTAAGAAAATTATTAAGTTAACTTTGGCCTCTCAATACATTAACGTAAATGTAATGTGTGTACAGAAAAATACAAGTAGTTTTTATTTAAAAATAAGTGATTTTCTCTCTGTAAATACCATGAACAGATAGAATAGAATAGAATAGAATAGAATATTTTTTATTCAATATACATTACATGTGTAATTCTTATTGAAAGTCATTTTTTACTTTACCACTGGTTCGTAAAAAACCCTCTGTCCTGGGAAGAACCAGCAAGAAACCCAGCGGGACTTTTTTTTAAAATAAATTTTACAATATAAATGATTACGAACTATTTACAAAATTTATTTTAGAAACTGCTTGGAAGCGATCACCTCTTTCCCAGGAGTTATTATCAACCATGTATTCATTTATACTATAATAACCCTTTTTATACAGTTTCAGCTTAATAAAACATTTAAACTTGGTAATAGAGAGAACCTGTACACTTTCCGGGACCTTGTTGTAATAGCGTATACATTGCCCCAAGAATGAATTACTGACTCTGTGGAGTCGAGAAACTGGTATCACTAGCTTGTGTTTGTTCCTAGTGTTTACAGAATATATATCACTTCTTTTACTAAAACTATCTTTGTTTTTGTGAACATACATTAAATTTTCGTAAATATACTGAGAGGCCAAAGTTAATATATTAATTTCTTTAAATTTATCTCTAAGAGACTCTCTCGGTTTTAGATTGTAAATAGCTCTAATGGCCCTCTTCTGTAAAACAAAAATAGTTTCTGAATCAGCCGCATTTCCCCATAGCAAAATCCCATAAGACATTATGCTATGAAAATAACTAAAATAAACTAATCTAGCTGTCTCGACACTAGTGAGACCTCTAATCTTTTTTACAGCATAGGCTGCAGAACTTAGTTTGCTTGCTAATTTGGATATATGGGGGCCCCACTGGAGCTCTGCGTCAAGAGTGATGCCAAGAAAAACAGTGGATACAACAGGGCTCAATTCCTCCCCATTTAAAAACACATTGGTATTCAGATTTTGAACATTCGTTGTTTTATTCCCGTTTATTTCCGTTCAAATGCAGATTATTAACGTTAAACCAATGCACTAATTTTTATATAGCATTATTCACTTCGTCACATTTAAATGATTGACGTTTAAGTTTAAAAATCAAGGAAGTATCATCAGCAAATAATACTATATCATGACTATCCCCTACAAGGTGAGGTAAGTCATTAATATACACCAGAAACAGGAATGGGCCGAGAATCGAGCCCTCAGGTACACCCATTAGTACAGGTGACCCGGAAGAACTTTTACCATTGATAATAACCTTCTGTTTTCTATTACTTAAATATGAAATAATAAGTTTAAGCGCTGTATTCTTGACACCATAGTACTGTAGCTTCCTGATTAATGTCTCATGGTGAACACAGTCGAAGGCCTTGGAAAGGTCACAAAATATACCCAAAGCATCCTCTGAATTCTCCCATGCACAAAAAATATGTTTAATAAGCTCAACTCCAGCGTCAGTTGTCGAGCGACCCCTTGTAAAACCGAATTGATTATTATTTAGCAATTTATTAATATTAAAGAAACTTACCGTGTAGTGGCGGTCAAGAATATCCACTACCCCATATCCTCCCGTGGGTGTCGTAAAAGGCGACAAAGGGAAACAGGCAGAAGATGGGCAGCAGCATCTTCCTGATAATAGCCAAAATTATAATAAAAAAACTGCGGTTGCCAACCCGCTCGCCAAGCGTGGCAACTATGGCAAATACCCCCCAATGACTAAAGCAACAAACAGACGGCCCCCAGTCCCCGGCGGCCCCGCTATTCCTGGCTACGGTGGCGACCATGGTAACGGCGGGGCAGGGGGTGCTAAGAATCTCCGGTGGAGGTTCGGTTGCCACCTTAGACGACTCGACCTGGCAACGTACAACGCACGTACCCTGAGGACTGACGAGAAGATCGTGGAGCTGGAAGAAGAGATAGACAAGTTGCGCTGGCATATTATAGGATTATCCGAAGTCCGAAGAGAGGGGGAGGACACGGTAATCCTCGAATCCGGCAACTTGCTCTATCACCGGGAGGGCGACCATCTGTCCCAAGGAGGTGTCGGATTTATCGTCCACAAGTCTCTCGTTAACAACGTTGTAAAGATCGGGAGTGTGTCGACGAGGGTTGCGTACCTTATACTCAGAATCACCAAACGGTATTCGCTGAAGGTCATACAGGTTTACGCACCAACCTCGGCACACCCCGATCAGGAGGTGGAGGAAATGTATGAGGATATCTCTAGAGCCATGCATTCCTCCAAAACCCAATATACGGTGTTAATGGGAGACTTCAATGCAAAACTAGGCACAAGAGAGAACGGTGAGCTGAAAGTAGGGAAATTTGGAATAGGGCAACGGAACCCAAGGGGCCAGCAGCTGGCCGACTTCATGGAGAAAGAGGGACTCTTTATGATGAACTCTTTCTTCCAGAAGCGGCCCCACAGGAAGTGGACCTGGTCGAGCCCCGACGGTTCGACAAAAAATGAGATTGACTTCATTATGACGACCAGACGACAACTGTTCAGTGATGTCTCCGTGATCGCAAGGGTGAAAACTGGTAGCGATCACCGAATGGTTAGAGGCACACTGAACCTAAACGTTAAGTTGGAGAGGTCTCGTCTAATGAAGTCAACGCTCCGTCCCCCTCGTGCTCTAATTCAAAGTCCCGAAACCTTTCAGCTCGAGTTACAAAACCGTTTTCAGTGCCTAGAAGACTGCAATGAAGTGGACGATATGAATGACAAGCTCGTGGAAACTGTCCATGCGGTCGGAGCTAAGTTCTGCAAGACCCGCCGCAGAAGAACACAAAAACTCTCCGATCATACTCTTAATCTCATGGCTGTTAGACGGGAGATGAAGCTACATTCTTCAACAGACTTGACAGCATACAGGCATCTGAACAGACAGATCTCAAAATGCATGCGGCGGGACTTACGCAACTTCAATACAGCTCGTATTGAAGAAGCGATCGAGCGGAACCAAGGCTCCAAAGTCTTTGCCAGAGATCTGTCTGCCAGAAAGAGCCAACTGTCAAAGCTGAAGACAGAATGTGGCAGCATCGTTTCCGGGACACCTGAGATTTTGAGTGAGATTGAGAGGTTCTATGGGCAGCTGTACACGTCATCGTTGGAGCCACACGCAAGTGTGAGTAACGATCCAAGAGCGAGTCTCATCCGACACTATTCCGAAGATATCCCGGACGTCAGTCTGAGCGAGATTAGAATGGCTCTCCAGCACCTTAAAAACGGTAAGGCCCCAGGCGAGGATGGAATTACAGCGGAGCTTCTGAAAGCGGGTGAAAGACCGGTACTTGAAGTCCTTCAGAAGCTCTTTAATTCCGTCCTCCATGGTGGCATTACACCGGAGGCGTGGAGCAGAAGTGCGGTGGTCTTGTTCTTCAAGAAAGGTGACAACGCTCTCTTGAAGAACTACAGACCGATTTCCCTTCTGAGCCGCGTCTACGTGCTGTTTTCGAGAGTCATTACGAATCGTCTCGCGCGCAGACTTGACGACTTCCAGCCTCCCGAACAAGCCGGTTTCCGAAAGGGCTTTAGCACCATAGACCACATACATACCCTTCGGCAAGTTGTACAGAAGTCCGAAGAGTACAATTTGCCACTATGTCTGGCGTATGTGGACTATGAGAAAGCCTTTGATTCCGTCGAAATTTGGGCGGTGCTGCAGTCCCTTCAGCGGTGCCAAGTTGACTGTCGGTATATCGAAGTGTTGAAGTGCTTGTACAGTAGGGCTACGATGGCTATCCGAGTACAGAACCAGAGTACGAAACCTATCCAATTGCAGAGAGGTGTAAGACAGGGTGACGTCATATCCCCGAAACTCTTCACCGCTGCATTGGAAGATGTTTTCAAGCTTCTGGACTGGAAAGGATACGGTATCAACATCAATGGCGAGTACATCACTCACCTTCGATTTGCCGACGATATAGTCCTTATGGCAGAATCGCTGGAGGGCCTAAGCACTATGCTCAATGACCTCAATAGTGTTTCCCAACGGATAGGTCTTAAGATGAACATGGACAAAACAAAGATTATGTTTAATGTCCATGTCACACCTATGCCGGTAGTTGTTGGGAGCACTAAGCTCGAAGTTGTTGACGAGTATGTTTACCTGGGACAAATAGTCCGACTAGGTAAGTCCAACTTCGACCGAGAGGTCAATCGACGGATTCAACTCGGCTGGGCAGCGTTCGGGAAGCTACGACACATCTTCTCGTCAGACATACCTCAAAACCTTAAAACGAAATTGTACAACCAGTGCGTGTTGCCAGTGATGACTTACGGAACTGAGACGTGGTCCTTCACTGCTGGCCGTATGAGGAAGCTCAAGGTCGCTCAGCGAGCTATGGAGAGGGCTATGCTCGGAGTTTCTCTGCGTGATAAACTTAGGAATGAGGATATCCGCAGTAGAACCAGAATAACCGACATAGCCCAACGAATTAGTAAGCTGAAGTGGCAGTGGGCCGGCCATATAGCTCGAAGAACCGACAACCGATGGGGAAGAAAGGTTCTCGAGTGGCAGCCTCGTACCGGTAGGCGAAGTGTAGGGCGTCCCCCCACGAGATGGAGTGACGACCTGGTAAGACATGCAGGAAGTCGATGGATGCAGGTGGCTCAGGACCGTGCTTTGTGGCATTCTTTGGGGGAGGCCTATGTTCAGCAGTGGACTTGTGAAGGGCTGTAATGATGATGATGATGATGAAAGAAACTTAACATCTGATCTAAAATAATTTTTTCAAAAATTTTACTTAATGTTGGTAGTACAGAAATTGGTCTAAAATTGGCGGGGTCTAATGTACTACCAGATTTAAATATAGGTATGACTTTACTATGTTGAAACACACCAGATTCGACGCTTATATTAAATATAGTGGCTAGATAAGGTGCTAATGTATCTATTATAGATAAAATAACTTTAACGGAAATCCCCCATAAGTCTGCCGTTTTCTTAACATCAATAGTTTTAAAATATTTAACGATATCTTTTGGCAGTACCCTATGGAATTTAAAAGTATTTGAACAAGCCTTTACATTTTGTTTGAGCAATGATTCGGTGACAGTAGAAGAATTTAATGATTTTGTTGTCAAAAAAGGAACATCAGTAAAATGTTTCTCAAAAGCCATAGCAACTTCTTGATCAGATCGCGTTAAATTATTGTTAATATTCAATTGAAAATCCGAGTTGCGCGGTTTGACCTTGCCCGTTTCACTATTTATTATTCTCCAGGTCATTTTAATTTTGTCGGATGCAGTTTTAATTTTGTTGCTTAAATGTAAAGCCTTAGCAGTGGAGCACACTTTTTTAAATATTTTAGAATATGTTTTTACATAATCTCTAAATATAACACTACTATTATATGATCTTTCATCATAAAGCTCGTATAACCTTCGCCTACTTTTATAAATTCCTACTGTCGCCCATTCATTAAATGATTTGCGACTGTTAAAAGAGAAAGTTTTAGAAGTAAATATTCTACTAAATTCACAACGTATAATTTCAAATAATGTAGCATACAAATAATTAGCACTATTTTTAAACGAAAGTGATGGAAGTCTTTTTATTATATTACTTCTAAACCTCTCCAAGCGATGTTCATTTATTGGAACAAACACAACTTTCTTATTTTTCTGTTTTTTGTGTAAGGTAGTGATACTAACTGTCCATAGTGATCTGAACTTAAATTTTGAATAATTGATTTATGCAAGGGCTTAACATCTGTAAAAATGTTATCTATACAGGTCGCACTAGGCCCAGCAATACGTGTTGGTTCTAAGAATAAATTTACAAGATTATACGATTTAAACAATGAGCTAAACTTAATACTAATGGAAGAAGTTTCAAGGAGATTGATATTAAAGTCTCCACACATTACAACAGACTTGTTCTGTTTACTAAGTTTGAGTAAAACTTCTTCCACAATCCTTTCAAAATGGTCATAAGTAGCACATGGGGGTCTGTAAACACTTACAACAATGAGGTGCTCGAGCTCGACACAAGCCATTTCTACAGTTCGTTCAACAGAGAGGCTCACAATATCCTTACGTTCTTTATATAATAATGATTTATCTGCTAATATTAAGGAGCCACCACGTAAACTTTTTTCTCTATTGAAGTAACTGACCACCTGGTGATTTCTGAAATTAAACATGAAATTATAATCTTTTAGCCAATGTTCAGTAATACAAAGGATGTGTATATTGTTACTATTTAAAAACAATTCAACTTCCAATTCTTTACCCAACATGTCTTGTATATTTTGATCCACCAGGTGTAAACAATTTTTATTACTTATTTGTGGGCTGTATTCAAAATTAATTAAACTCTTATTATTGCTAGAGATTGCCTCTATTGTCACATTCACTAATTTAAATTAGTTGGAACTGATTCCAAATTAAATGTCAAATGATTATGCTCAATAAAAGCAGTCTTGGTAGCCAAAAACTTGGCTGAGTTAAAAAGTAAATAATAAGATAGCACATTTGCTATAAGTCTTAAATTATATTTGGATAGGTAATACCTATCTTTTGTCCAAAACTTTTTTATTAAATTATTTATGTCAATTACATGAAATTTATGATTATTATCATTAGAATTATATGTCAAATTTAAATTATTATTACATATTAAATTATGCATTTGTATATTTAAATTATGTCTTAAATTATTTTCTTGTGGCAATCCCTGTATATAAGGCAGTGTGAACAAGACAATTTTGTGTACATTTAAGTTATTAAATTGTTCAATATATCTTAATAACTGTTTGTTGTTGACACTGCCTCTTCTACCAACAAAAATTATTATTGTACTATTTGGGCAAAATTTAGTAACAATAATTTTATTTAGGATGTCACTAAAAGATGCTCTAGGCATGCAGCAATTTGTAACTTTTTGTCCCTTTAAAGAGTTATTTAAAGTTATGCCTAGATTTTTTCCCATGTCATCGCTATAAACAATTATATTATTTTTAGTAATATTTGAGTTATTTATTATTTTAATATCCTCTGCTATGGCACTGTCATAGAGTTTTTGTGGTGGTATAATATTATCAGCACACACTGACTTTGAAGAATCTGGCATTGAGCGCTGACACTCACATTGATATTTAACTAAGGAGTCAAACCGCTCCTCATTATATTTACAAGTCTTTACCAGATTATCCATAGCCAATATGTGTTCTTTTATTTCATTTTGGGCTGATTTATATTTATTGGACACAGTTTGAAGGGAGTTCATAAGTGACAATATTTCTGATTTAAGGCACTCTATTTCAGTCTCATAACATTTTTTTATGTTATCCACCTCAATTGAATACAACTTAAGTTCATATAACAATGCTTGCTTTTCTTTACATACATTAACATAATTTTTGGTATTAATCTTATTTCTTATTAATTTTTGTACTTTCCTTATGTATTTATTAACTTTTATATACTTCTTCAATTTGGTTTTACTGCAATTAATCCTTACTGTATTTCCTGAAGTAGAAGAGTCGTCACCAGTCAAGTCTATTGTTGCAGATTGCTGTAACATTCTTGAAGTATCACATTGCACAAGCTCAGAGAACAGGCTTTGAGTCTGGGAGGCTTTAAGGTTATCTATATATGTTTTAAATTGTGTTATTTGCTCATTAGCCTCATTCAACTGTAACTTCAATGCAGCAATTAACCTGAGAGCTTCCTCATATTCCTTGCTGCATTGATCAAACTCATTAACCGTTCCCTGTAGCTGATCTCTTTCTTTTATAACACTTGTGTATTCTGTATGTAGCTTAACCATATCACATTTCAATTGTGTATTTTTGGCAATTATGCTAACTATTTCCCTTTCATTATCATCCCTTTCCTTAAGCAACAGTTCACACTGCTCCCTGGACGCCTTAAGTTCTTGGAGCGCAAGCTGGAGTTGGTTCTCCATCTGGCGCGTCTTGGCGTTGCGAGTATTCATTTTACTATTTATTATAAATAATAAAAGAAAACAAAGATCGAAAACAGAAGGAGCAGAGTAAGCTAATGTAAAGTTGTTGTTTTTTTTTCTATTTACAAGTCTCAAATCAAATTATCGTTAAAACAATTCGAGAAAGAAACCCGCAAAGAATGTAATAACCCGAGTAATAGAATAAATCTTTAATTTAAAAAGGGAATGATATGAAATAAGGATTACAATAATTTTTAAAACAATGTTCGTTACCTGTCACTTTTTGTTCCAACACCAAATTGTTGTTATAATATTTATGTACCAACTTTCTTAATAGCCGTGTAGTGGCGGTCAAGAATATCCACTACCCCATATCCTCCCGTGGGTGTCGTAAAAGGCGACAAAGGGAAACAGGCAGGGGATGGGCAGCAGCATCTTCCTGATAATAGACAAATTACAATAAAAAAACTGCGGTTGCCAACCCGCTCGCCAAGCGTGGCAACTATGGCAAATACCCCCCTATGAATGACAGTAAGAAAGAAACGGCCCCCAGTCCCCGGCGGCCCCGCTATTCCTGGCTACGGTGGCGACCATGGTAACGGCGGGGCAGGGGGTGCTAAGAATCTCCGGTGGAGGTTCGGTTGCCACCTTAGTCGACTCGACCTGGCAACGTACAACGCACGCACCCTGAGGACTGACGAGAAGATCGTGGAGCTGGAAGAAGAGATAAACAAGTTGCGCTGGCATATTATAGGATTATCCGAAGTCCGAAGAGAGGGGGAGGACACGGTAATCCTCGAATCCGGCAACTTGCTCTATCACCGGGAGGGCGACCATCTGTCCCAAGGAGGTGTCGGATTTATCGTCCACAAGTCTCTCGTTAACAACGTTGTAAAGATCGGGAGTGTGTCGACGAGGGTTGCGTACCTTATACTCAGAATCACCAAACGGTATTCGCTGAAGGTCATACAGGTTTACGCACCAACCTCGGCACACCCCGATCAGGAGGTGGAGGAAATGTATGAGGATATCTCTAGAGCCATGCATTCCTCCAAAACCCAATATACGGTGTTAATGGGAGACTTCAATGCAAAACTAGGCACAAGAGAGAACGGTGAGCTGAAAGTAGGGAAATTTGGAATAGGGCAACGGAACCCAAGGGGCCAGCAGCTGGCCGACTTCATGGAGAAAGAGGGACTCTTTATGATGAACTCTTTCTTCCAGAAGCGGCCCCACAGGAAGTGGACCTGGTCGAGCCCCGACGGTTCCACAAAAAATGAGATTGACTTCATTATGACGACCAGACGACAACTGTTCAGTGATGTCTCCGTGATCGCGAAGGTGAAAACTGGTAGCGATCACCGAATGGTTAGAGGCACACTGAACCTAAACGTTAAGTTGGAGAGGTCTCGTCTAATGAAGTCAACGCTCCGTCCCCCTCGTGCTCTGTTCCAAAGTCCCGAAACCTTTCAGCTCGAGTTACAAAACCGTTTTCAGTGCCTGAAAAACTGCAATGAAGTGGACGATATGAATGACAAGCTCGTGGAAACTGTCCATGCGGTCGGAGCTAAGTTCTGCAAGACCCGCCGCAGAAGAACACAAAAACTCTCCGATCACACTCTTAATCTCATGGCTGTTAGAAGGGAGATGAAGCTACATTCTTTAACAGACTTGACAGCATACAGGCATCTGAACAGACAGATCTCCAAATGCATGCGGCGGGACTTACGCAACTTCAATACAGCTCGTATTGAAGAAGCGATCGAGCGGAACCAAGGCTCCAAAGTCTTTGCCAGAGATCTGTCTGCCAGAAAGAGCCAACTGTCAAAGCTGAAGACAGAATGTGGCAGCATCGTTTCCGGGACACCTGAGATTTTGAGTGAGATTGAGAGGTTCTATGGGCAGCTGTACACGTCATCGTTGGAGCCACACGCAAGTGTGAGTAACGATCCAAGAGCGAGTCTCATCCGACACTATTCCGAAGATATCCCGGATGTCAGTCTGAGCGAGATTAGGATGGCTCTCCAGCACCTTAAAAACGGCAAGGCCCCAGGCGAGGATGGAATTACAGCGGAGCTTCTGAAAGCGGGTGGAAAACCGGTACTTGAAGTCCTTCAGAAGCTCTTTAATTCTGTCCTCCATGGTGGCATTACACCGGAGGCGTGGAGCAGAAGTGCGGTGGTCTTGTTCTTCAAGAGAGGTGACAACGCTCTCTTGAAGAACTACAGACCGATTTCCCTTCTGAGCCGCGTCTACGTGCTGTTTTCGAGAGTCATTACGAATCGTCTCGCGCGCAGACTTGACGACTTCCAGCCTCCCGAACAAGCCGGTTTCCGAAAGGGCTTTAGCACTATAGACCACATACATACCCTTCGGCAAGTTGTACAAAAGTCTGAAGAGTACAATTTGCCACTATGTCTGGCGTATGTGGACTATGAGAAAGCCTTTGATTCCGTCGAAATTTGGGCGGTGCTGCAGTCCCTTCAGCGGTGCCAAGTTGACTGTCGGTATATCGAAGTGTTGAAGTGCTTGTACAGTAGGGCTACGATGGCTATCCGAGTACAGAACCAGAATACGAAACCTATCCAATTGCAGAGAGGTGTAAGACAGGGTGACGTCATATCCCCGAAACTCTTCACCGCTGCATTGGAAGACGTTTTCAAGCTTCTGGACTGGAAAGGATACGGTATCAACATCAATGGCGAGTACATCACTCACCTTCGATTTGCCGACGATATAGTCCTTATGGCAGAATCGCTGGAGGACCTAAGCACTATGCTCAATGACCTCAATAGTGTTTCCCAACGGATAGGTCTTAAGATGAACATGGACAAAACAAAGATTATGTTTAATGTCCATGTCACACCTATGCCGGTAGTTGTTGGGAGCACTAAGCTCGAAGTTGTTGACGAGTATGTTTACCTGGGACAAATAGTCCGACTAGGTAAGTCCAACTTCGACCGAGAGGTCAATCGACGGATTCAACTCGGCTGGGCAGCGTTCGGGAAGCTACGACACATCTTCTCGTCAGACATACCTCAAAACCTTAAAACGAAATTGTACAACCAGTGCGTGTTGCCAGTGATGACTTACGGAACTGAGACGTGGTCCTTCACTGCTGGCCGTATGAGGAAGCTCAAGGTCGCTCAGCGAGCTATGGAGAGGGCTATGCTCGGAGTTTCTCTGCGTGATAAACTTAGGAATGAGGATATCCGCAGTAGAACCAGAGTGACCGACATAGCCCAACGGATTAGTAAGCTGAAGTGGCAGTGGGCCGGCCATATAGCTCGAAGAACCGACAACCGATGGGGAAGAAAGGTTCTCGAGTGGCAGCCTCGTACCGGTAGGCGAAGTGTAGGGCGTCCCCCCACGAGATGGAGTGACGACCTGGTAAGACATGCAGGAAGTCGATGGATGCAGGTGGCTCAGGACCGTGCTTTGTGGCATTCTTTGGGGGAGGCCTATGTTCAGCAGTGGACTTGTGAAGGGCTGTAATGATGAATAATGATGACCAACTTTCTTAAACATTAAATACAAAGCGGCAGTAATTATTAGCTATAACATAAAATTGAGGTGGATATGGTGAATTTACAATATTTAAATTATTAAAATTTATCGGGACCAATTACTTTTACAAATTATAACCAGGCTTGTCACAGAAAAAAAAATTCAAACTAGTAGTGCCAGTTATTCGAACCCACAGTCAAAGTTTTAGTATCCATGGAATATCGTGTAAATCCCCATTTATATGTTTAGTGGAGAGATGAGGACATGTGACACTTAAAGATTTTTTTATTGTTTACCATGATGTTTATTCAATAAATCAATTTCAATAATTAAAAAAACTATATCATTAATGTCGTCAGATTTGTTAAAATCTAAACAATGAAAACGCACTTTTAAGTCATGTAATGGTTTGTATTTGCCATTTACACAGTTAAAACACACCTGCACCCAACTCTAAACAAAAATGGCGGCAGGTGCGTTGCTACTCCAGGGGAATAAAATAAGTATAATAATAATGATTTTTTATGTTTACGCGAACACTACACATTTAAATAAAACTAGTTATGACCGATTTTATCACGTATACTAACATAAGCTATATTCTCGACGTTACGAGCACTTTACAGTACCCATGTTCGACGTCTCTATGTCAATCAAAACATCGTAATTTCAATAGAGAAGATGGCTACGTGTTACCATCAGCTTGGGATTCTATAATTGATCAAATTAAATTCCAAACCAAACATACGACTGCAAGACTTTAAGACGTTATAAGTTCATACTGCGTAGATCAGACCATAAATTAATAAATTTAATCGGAAACTAGTCATGGTTAGCTACGACATTGACGTTCAACACCTCAGTCCCCCGTCACGATGGGTGCTGTAAAGTGCTCGAAACGTCGGGAATATAAATTAAGTTAATAAAAATTCGTAAAATTTAGTTTTGTTTAATTTTAATAACCTTATCCTTGTCACATAAATGGGGTAGATAAAAATAGATAAAATAGGCAAATAGGCCGTCTTAATTATATGTTAGGTACTTGAAATATTTTCAAAACAAAATTACTTTCAATTTTTATATATTATCGCTTGATTTGTCTTGCGTTGAAAGCATAAAGCAACACGAGCCGCCAACGTACCGGACGTTGATAGTTAAAAATGACATTCAATGAGTATTATTAATAATCGAAATTCAATAAAAAGTGTTCTCTTTTATTTTGATTTTCTTCTATTATATCCTATTCAATTCAATTTATGTTCAATTCTATTTCATTCTATTATATTCCATTCAATTTCACTCTACTCCACTCTAATCCATTCCAATATTTTATTCTATTCAATTCAATTTCTATTCTATTCTACAAAAGAATATAGACAAATTCTTCTTAACTATGGGAAGCTCAAGGCCATTACAGACGTTACAGGTTGATGACTTGATGATATAATCCATGTGATTCAGTTTCAAATGGACAGAGCACTTGTAAGTACATAATTAAAAATTAAAAATTTTGTACAGCCGACTTCAATATGAGTTATTAAGAATAACCCAAAAACTATTAGTCTGACCTTGATCAAATTCATATGGGACCAAACGAGAAGTACCAGCTTTCAAATAAAAAAAGAATCATCCAAATCGGTTCACCCAGTAAAAAGTTATGAGATAACACACAAAAAAAACATATAGTCGAATTGAGCACCGTCTCCTTTTTGGAAGTCGGCAGAAAATATGATTTTGATTGTGATAAATTCTAAGCTTGAGGCAAACCAATTTTAGGAAATAACAATTTTATACGTGGTAGAGCCATGCTGCAGCTATATTAGTAGTATAGTTGTAGCACGAATGAGTCGGCTCGACCGGGGAAGAACCACGCTCTCACAGAATACCAGCGTAAAATAGCAGCTTAACTCTGCTGTGTTTCGTATGGTTAGTGTAGAGAACCGGAGACCCTTTGTGACAACACATCTGCATTTTGATTCGCAAACGAGGATAGATGTAGATGTCTATGGGCCACAGCAACCACTTACCTGTGTGCTCGTTTGTCACTCGATCCAATAAAAAATAATTTAAAATTAAAAATTTTGTACAGCCCACTTCAATAATATAAGTTATTTAAGAATAACTTAAAAACTATTGGTCTGACCTTGATCAAATTCATATCCGACCACACGAGAAGTACCAGCTTTCAAATAAAAAAAGAATCATCGAAATCGGTTCACCCAGAAAAAAGTTCTGAGGTAACACACATAAAAAAAAAACGAAAAAAAAAACATACAGTCGAATTGAGTACCGGCTCCTTTTTGGAAGTCGGCAGAAAAGAGAAGGTGGCGTCGCCCTTTAACTGCCTATGAGCTAAAGTTAGCTTCGTTTTGATTGGCAGTAAGATGGCAACACTCTTATAAGCTTAAAAGAAACTTACATATCACATACATCATAGTACATACGTTAATAATATATAAATACAGCTGTTTGTATATGAAAATATAAAGGTCATACTTGACAACGCTGGCACGTTTCAATAATTTACTCCGGCGTGCTCTAAATCCCGTATCATATATCAACATAAGTAATCATTCCTTTTTTGTAACGACGTCCTATTTTTATACGTTTTTGTACACAACGAGTAAAATTTCAAACATAAAGTTACCTACTACATTACCGCAATAAAACCACATACAATTTGCAAATAAAAATTTATTTCAGTTTAATTTAGTTTTTTTATTGTCGAGTTTTCTGAAGTAAAGTTATTTCTATAGATTTGAATACTGAATCTGATAACGCACTTGCGGAGAACTACGAGGTTTTTGTTACATGAATAGAATAGAATGATTTTGTTCAATATAGATTATTACATAATATTTATTGAAAGTTATTTTTGTATTTACCAGTGGTACGGGAAATCCCTCTGTCCTGGGAAGAGCCAGCGAGAAACCCAGCGGAACTTTTTTTAACATAATTTACTTTACAATAATTTTGTTCGTACAATGTTGTATACGTCCCTCTACTGGTCAAATATTTCCTCTTTTTTTATGAGGGTAATAGCCACTGAGATAAGGCAAATAAGGCCACTGAGATGCTTCAGTGTGTATTAGCACATGGTCACTAAACATTTTATTCCTCAAACATGTTTCCTCTCTCGTTTTTATTTCCTTACTGCAGAGAACATTGTAAAATCAGCACTTAAAAGTGCAATAAACAATTTATTGCTGTCGTCAGACCGTGTAGCGGCGGTGTTAGAATATCCACTACCGCATATCGTCCCGTGGGTGTCGTAAGAGGCGACAGAAGGAAACTGAAACAGTAGGTGGGAAGCAAAATCTTCCTGTCAACATCTCAAATTAATAAAAAACTGCGTTTATCAAACCACCTGCCAAGCGTAGCAACTAAGGCAACACCCTCCCTATGAGGCAATCTATAGGAAAATCATATGTTCAGCAGTAGACTTTTTTAGCCTGATATGGATGGCAGAGATCGAACTCGGGTAGCTTGTGTACCATGAAATCGACGATGAGCGAGTAGCCTAAGACCTACAACTGCCGCTGAATTATTATTACTCTATCAAAAGGGTAATAATATTACTGCATAATATATTAATCCACCATACGGCGTTTTACACAAACAAAGCCGTATACCCGACATTGTTTGTGTTCGTAAATACAATAAGTTATATTAGAATGAACATTGTTTGCATTAATTATGAAAATAGGCTATTTTAGCCTATTTTCATAATTAATGCTGTGGCTAGTAATTTGTTTTACACAAAACTAAGACGTATAACGTAGCACTTCGTAGACGCTGTCGTAGCAAATTCGTAGCACCATTGTTAATTCTATAATAAGTTTATTTAATTTTGATTTCGATTTAAATGTTTTGAAGCACAAAGGTGATATTCGGCCACGCAGTTCACTTGAGGGTCAATCAATGCTGTGGCCTATAGACGACTATCCTCAATTAAGAGTCAAAATATAGATGCGTTGTCACTCTTGACAACTAAGATGGACTGCCTCTTTTCCAGTAAAAAGCATCTCCTGTTCTTTATATTCACCATACAAAACATAGCAGCACTAAGCTGCTATTTTACGTTGGTATTCTGTGAGAGTGTGGTCCTTTCCCGGTAGAGCCAACCCATTCGTGATACAACCATCATATAGCTGCAGCATCGTTCTACCACATGTATAAATTATAAACGATCGATGTAATGTTTTTACCCGACTTCCCTAGAAAGAGGGTAATGTTTTTCGAGAGTATGTATGTATGTTTGTATGTCTATATAAAGATATGGCACGCTCTGTAGCTTAAGCGGCTTGACAGATTTTAACATGTCAGATATCGTTAGATTGATCTTAATTATGGGAGTGACATAGGGTATAAAAAAAAATTCTCTTTTCTGTAAGTTTTTTTTACACAGAGTGCTTGTTTTAATTACTTTTTTAACCTTTAAGCTTGTATATATTACGTTCATTCTGGTTATAGTTAGGTTTGCAAGTCATTTGCGGTACTTTGTACTATAATATCCAGGACTTGAGCATATATCGCTGGTTGCACTATTCATTAAGGACGAACAAAATTGTGAAAGCTGAGAGCGACTTTATTATGAGTATGTTTACATAGATTCAAATAAAATTTGGAACAAGGCAATTATTTACAGTTTTATACCAAATTTCAACAAGGGTCCGATGTTTCTTTTAAAAGTTAAACCAAACGTATCACTCGTTCCATGATTAGTATCATCCCATAGAAGCAACTACAATTACGTAGTAGAGCCATGCTGCAGCTATATTTCTGGCATAGTTGTAACACGAATGGGTCGGCTCGACCGGGGAAGGACCACGCTCTCACAGAATACCAGCGGAAAATAGCAGCTTAATGCTGCTGTGTTTCGTATGGTGAGTGTAGAGAACAGGAGACCTTTTTACTGGAAACGAGGCATTCAATCTTAGTCCTCACGGGTGACAACGCATCTGCGTTTTGATTCATAATCGAGGATAAATGTAGATGTCTATGGGCCATAGCAACCACTTACCATCTGGTGGGCTGTGTGCTCGTTTGTCACCCTTATCTATGTTCAAAGTTTGTCAATAAACAAGTTTAAAAGTTTTATTAAAGAAAAACTGTACAAAAAGGGTTATTATAATATCAAGGAATACATGAATGAAAATAAGCCCTGGGAATAAGGTGATCGCCACCATGCTGGTTCTATGAAAATTCATTTAAAATTGTATAAACAAAATTATTGTTAAGTGAAATTATGTTTAAAAAAAGTCCCGCTGGGTTTCTTGCTGGTTCTTCCCAGGACAGAGGTATTTTCCAAACCAGTGGTAAATAAAATAATGACTTTCAATAAGTATTGTGTAATAATCCATATTGAATAAAAATCGTTCTATTCTATTCTATTCTATCCTATAAAAAGAAAAAGAAATTAATTGAAATTTAAGTGAAAATATCTCGTTAACAACTTATGTTATAACACAAATAGAACATAAATATGTAACACAATCAGCAGTTAGAAGTAAGTATAAGATAAAAATAAGCTTGCCTATCACAATGTGATACAGGACACAGTCTCCGCAATATAAGTTTCTTTAAATTTACTAAAGGTAGTTACCCCAACAAGCATAATAACGACAGTGATTACTACTCGTATACTGATTCCTTCTGAACGACTGAACTGTGAAATAACTGAAAATTCTTCTTAGTGGCCTGCATGATACTTTATACCGCTAAAACGAGTGGGAAATTACAGTTCTACCCTCATTTTTCCGTAGTTTAACTACCCTCATTCCATATATAATGTAACTGTGACTTTTTGAAACTCGCAGACAAACAATACTCAGCCTTCGTTAATTTGTACACAAATACACAAAAATAATTAGACATCAAGAAAACTTTGCAAACTCGTTAACAAAACGCGTGCACGGTCTTGCATATGAAATCGAGTTCACATTACTTTCCAAATTATCGATATTTTTACCCGTCATGCGTCCCTTACGTATAATGTACGTATAATATAACTTCATGCTGAGTCGCCTACAGTAATCATTACGTAAGTAAAAGATAAAATCTCACAGAATATCAGCGTAAAATAGCTGCGTAATGCTGCTGTGTTTCGTATGGCAAGTGTAAAAAACCGGAGACCCTTTTTACGTCGTAGTCGGGGCATTCCATCTTAGTCTTCAGGGTCGACAATGCATCTGCATTTTGATTCTTAACTGAGGATAGATGTAGATGTGTATGGGCCACAGCATCCACTTACCATAAGGTGGACTGTGTGCTCGTTTGTCATCTTTTATCCATAATATTAAATGCAGTATCATCAAGGCGACACAAAATCAGCTCAATACGATAAGTTTCTATTGAAACTGAGCAAACTTGTTCCCTAAATACGTAACTTCAGCCTTAAGCTAGACTTCACATAAGTATTTTGTACGACCAAACACATGTACACATTTCTGTAACTCGACAATACATTATAGTATTGAAGTACAATTGTGGCTTGCTCTTAAAATAATTAAATTTATCTTTAGAAGGTTAGAGAACCTTTTACCTTTGATCTGAGTTGAACAGGTACTGTAAAATAATATTATCTTTCGAAGAATATAAATTGTTAAGAGACGCAGAAAAAGTGTCTGTACTTTTATGAGGCCAGCAGAATTCTTCAATGACTTCACTATTTTACTGTAACAAATTTAGAATTTTCTACCTAAGAATTTAGGGCTCGAAATGGGAAATTAAAAAATCTTTCGAATTTTTTTTAATTTATAATAACTGTAAAATGTTATTAAACATTTTGCCCAAAAGTGCTCCTTTGCTGCCCTCGGTGCTATGTTAAAATTATCGCTAACATTATAAAAATAAAAATACTATTATTATAAGACGTATAGCGTAAGAGAATATCATCCCATTTCGTCCCGTGCGTGTCGTAAGAGGAGACGGCCCTGTGGCGCAGTGGCTTAGCAATTGAGTTGCAGCGATAAGAGCTGCGGGTTTGAATCCCGCATGTATTTGTATGCCCTACAAATAATTGTTCTGGGTCTGGATGTTTGTCCTTGTGCAATTTATGTTTGTAAACTGCCCCCACGATACAGGAGAAAATCCTAATGTGGAGGTTACGTTTAAAAAAAGAAAAGAAAGAAAGACTATAAAAAATGCCAAAAATTGTATGACTTCCGACAGATGGCGGTATTAATATCTGGTTTATACCAGAAGTAAAATACTCAAACCGGTGACGAGCAACAGCGTCATATATTGCGATCGCCAATCCGGCTGCAAAACGGGCAGGTCCTCCCTACATCAGGAGGAGCCAATTTTCAGCAGTAGGCTTCTCTAAGCTGATGAAGAGGGTCAGGATAGAAATAGATAATATACGTATGGAAATAGAAAATTTATTTGCAATAACATATGGTACTAATATCATTTAAAGTGGAACTAACATGTTTTGCCGAACTTGACAAAAAAAATGTAATCAAATATACTAGCTTAAATAATTACGTTGTAAAATTATTTATCCATTTAAAATTACGTACAAATATTCTCCTTTAATGATTTCTTATATTTACGCGAACAATACACATTTAAATAAAACTAATTTTACGTAGATCGGAACAAAATTTAATAATTTTTAATCTGGAGGTAGCCGTGGTTAACTATGACATTGGGACGTCATACAACTCAGTCCCCACCGTGACCATGGGTGCTGTAAAGTGCTCGAAACGTCAGGAATATAAAATAAGTTAATATACGCGATAAAATCCGTAAAATTAGTTTTATTTAAATATTCTCATTTGATTCAAATACATACTAAAATACACATAAAACTTGAATTATTATTTATAAATTATTAATTGAATGATTACATGATGACATATGATACACAAGTTAAATATAACATATTGGATAAATTATTACAATTTAGTGATTATAATTCAGTTTCAATTAATTTTTCGTTATCAAAGTTCCATATTTATGATAACAATTAAATTAACATTGTGTTTTGTTGTCATCCCAACTTAATATGCAAACATTACCATTGAGTAAAAATTGAAATAAATGCATTCAATTACATAATTTTAATAAATTACGATCAAAATTCTACAGCAAAACTAGTGACCATGTAGACTAATTCTTAGGCAGAAAAATTCCTAAAGATCTTCTAAATCTACACTTGCTTTTGAGTTTTTATTCCGTAATTGACAGAGACAACAGTATTTCTCAATATTTTTCGTAACAATCAAAAATAATAAAAGACTTGACCTTCATGGTATCCTTTACACAGACGTCCTCTTACGCCCAGCAGATAAATATACGCATATATAATTCAAACAAAGTGTTCACGAGCACTAAAGAAAACATATTTTAACGATCATACATATATGTATGATCAAAACAGTATCAATAACATTACGTTATCTGACCTTTGATCTAACAGATGTGTTAGATCAAAGGAATAAAGGTCAAATATTCTTATAAATTCTTCATTCATTCGTCATAAATTCTTAAGTAAGAATATCCACTAGCCCATATCTTCCCGTGGGTGTCGTAAAAGGCGACAAAAGGAAACAGGCAGGAGATGGGCAGCAGCATCTTCCTGATAACAGCAAAAATACAATAAAAAACTGCGGTTGCCAACCCGCTCGTCAAGCGTGGCAAATATGGCAATTACCCCCCTATGAATGTAACAAAGAGACGACCACCAATCCTCGGCGGGGCAGGGGGTGCTAAGAATCTCCGGTGGAGGTTCGGTTGCCACTTAAGACGACTCGACCTGGCAACATACAACGCACGCACCCTGAGGACTGACTTGTGGAGCTGGAAGAAGAGATAGGCAAGTTACGCTGTCATATTATAGGATTATCCAAAGTCTGCAGAGAGGGGGAGGACACGGTAATCCTCGAATCCGGCAACTTGCTCAATCACCGGGAGTGTGACCATCTGTCCAATGGCCATCTGGCCAAGGAGGTATCGGATTTATCGTCCACAAGTCTCTCGTTAACAACGTTGTAAAGATTGAGAGTGTGTCGACGAGGGTTGCGTACCTTATACTTAGAATCACCAAACGGTATTCGCTGAAGGTCATACAGGTTTACGCACCAACCTCGGCACACTCCAATGAGGAAATGTATGAGGATATCTCTAGAGCCATGCATTCCTCTAAAACCCAATATACGGTGTTAATGGGAGACTTCAATGCAAAACTAGGCACAAGAGAGAACGGTGAGCTGAAAGTAGGGAAATTTGGAATAAGGCAATGGAACCCAAGTGGCCAGCAGCTGGCCGACTTCATGGAGAAAGAGGGACTCTTTATGATGAACTCTTTCTTTTAGAAGCGGCCCCACAGGAAATGGACCTGGTTGAACCCCGACGGTTCGACAAAAAATGAGATTGACTTCATTATGACGACCAGACGACAACTGTTCAGTGATGTCTCCGTGATCGCGAGGGTGAAAACTGGTAGCGATCACCGAATGGTTAGAGGCACATTGAACCTAAACGTTAAGTTAGAGAGGTCTCGTCTAATGAAGTCAACGCTCCGTCCCCCTCGTGCTCTGTTCCAAAGCCCTGAAACCTTTCAGCTCGAGTTACAAAACCCGTTTTCAGTGCCTAGAAGACTGCTATGAAGTGGAAGATTTGAATGACAAGATCGTGGAAACTGTCCATGCGGTCGGAGCTAAGTTCTGCAAGTCCCGCCGCAGAAGAACACAAAAACTCTCCGATCACACTCTTAATCTCATGGCTGTTAGACGGGAGATGAAGCTACATTCTCAGATACAGATTTGACAGCATACAGGCTACTGAACAGACAGATCTCGAAATGCATGCGGCGGGACTTACGCAACTTCAATACAGCTTATATTGAAGAAGCGATCGAGTGGAACCAAGGCTCCAAAGTCTTTGCCAGAGATCTGTCTACCAGAAAGAGCCAACTGTCAAAGCTGAGGACCGAGTGTGGCAGCATTGTTTCCGGGGCACCTGAGATTTTGAGTGAGATTGAGAGGTTCTATGGGCAGCTGTACACGTCATCGTTGGAGCCACACGCAAGTGTGAGTAACGATCCAAGAGCAAGTCATATCCGACACTATTCCGAAGACATCCCGGACGTCAGTCTGAGCGAGATTAGAATGGCTCTCCAGCACCTTAAAAACGGCAAGGCCCCAGGCAAGGATGGAATTACAGCAGAGCTTCTGAAAGCGGGTGGAAAACCGGTACTTGAAGTCCTTCAGCAGCTCTTTAATTCCGTCCTCCATGGTGGCATTACACCGGAAGCGTGGAGCAGAAGTGCTGTGGTCTTATTTTTCAAGAAAGGTGACAACGCCCTCTTGAAGAACTACAGACCGATTTCCCTTCTGAGTCGCGTCTACGTGCTGTTTTCGAGAGTCATTACGAATCGTCTCGCGCGCAGACTTGACGACTTCCAGCCTCCCGAACAAGCCGGTTTCCGAAAGGGCTTTAGCACTAGACTTCGGCAAGTTGTACAGAAGTCCGAGGAGAACAATTTGCCACTACGTCTGACATATGTGGACTACGAGAAAGCCTTTGATTCCGTCGAAATTTGGGCGGTGCTGCAGTCCCTTCAGCGGTGCCAAGTTGACTGTCGGTATATCGAAGTGCTGAAGTGCTTGTACAGTAGGGCTACGATGGCTATCCGAGTACAGAACCAGAGTACGAAACCTATCCAATTGCAGAGAGGTGTAAGACAGGGTGATGTTATATCCCCGAAACTCTTTACCGCTGCATTGGAAGACGTTTTCAAGCTTCTGAACTGGAAGGGATACGGTATTAACATCAATGGCGAGTACATCACTCACCATCGATTTGCCGACGATATAGTCAGAAATGCTGAAGCACGTACTGTATCCGACTGCTTCTGTACTTAAAAGGTTGAAGTTGAAATGCTGAAGCTTTTCAGACATGTGCCTCTTGCTGTCTTATTTTTAAAATATATTATTATCGCTTAAACCAACTTTTTTGCATTCTATATTTAATTAAATTTATTAATAATTTTATACATTATTCTAGCTGTTCAATTTTTAATAAAGTATAGCTTGAAATAAGTAACATTATTCGATGTGATGAGTTGATGAGTAAATAAATGGAGCTGGCCTATCGATTATATTAGCTTATCTATGGAGCTGGCTCAGGACCATGTGTGGCGACGATCACACAATCCATCTGAAGTTAAATGGAAATTGTGGCCCATAGACATCTACATTTAAAAATGCAAATGCAATCACATCTGAGGACTAAGATTGAATGCGTTGTTTTAAGTAAAAAGGGTCTCCAGTTCTTACACTCACCATACAAAACAGCACATATACATAGGCATTTCCCAATAATAACCTTTTACGACACCTACGGGACGAAATGTCGTGATGAAGATATCGTCGCCACCACACAACAACGTTTACTTTCATTATGAGTTATATTAAATAATAATGATGTCCTTTACACCGAATTTCGGTCATGACTGCCAGTCTCAACGGAGACTATCCATCTGCTCAGGACAGGATTATATTGTCCTAGTGTATACGCAAGCACACGTGCACTCTCTATTCCCCCTAAGTTGAGCATGGCTCTATCATGTAAAACTAAACATTCCCCTTAAAACTTTCTTGTTGCATTTCTTTAGAAAAAAAATATCTCAAAAATTATCTCTTTGTATCTCTCTGTTTTGAACGTACTTTTTATGGGATGTAAATTATATTAACTGAATGAAATTACGTCATCTCCATTTCCCGAACTCCTACAGACTATATTAAATTTGTTCGAATTATACGGCGCCTCAGTTCTCATCTCGTTTGAATATTCCTCGACGCATTCACACATGAGCATGTTATGTTAATTTACGTTTATTTATTTAGGTACAAACAAGATATAAGCTTTGCAAATGATGAAGGATCACCTTGATTTGACTTTATGTTATTACGTAATAAAACAAGCTTTATCTTAATTATAGGTAATCATGGCTAGGTAAAAAAAAAAGTCGACCAATAAAACAGAAAAAAATCTTAAGTCGAGTAAAACGAAAATAGTGAGTAAAAGGGACTAAACAGACTGACGTTTTTTAATTAATTCATTAATTAAAAATATTTTTTTTATTATCTATTTCGGAGTACAGATAACACACTTAAATTCCACTTAAATACATAGAATATATAAAGGATTAAACTATTTAACGTCAAGGCAATTATAAAACAATTTTTCATATAATTAATTTTTATTTTCGTTAAAGTTATTCAGTGCTAGTTATGCCCGGCATGGATTGCATATGCGTTTTTGTCAGAAACAACAACTCACCGAAGTTCCATCGTAATCGGATGTATAGTATATTAAGGAACCCATACGGGACAAACAAGAAGAAACATTTTTATATGTACTCGTATATCAGCACAAATATTGATATAAAAAATCACCTTGACTCAACTTTGTGTTTCGTAAGAATTAAGAAAGGTGCAATAACATGTTCCTGGAGTTAGATAAATAGCAAAAACCATATTAAAACTGTCGAAAAAACATATCTGCCTCTCGGACTTCATCTAGTTAGTAGTTTTATAGAAGTGAGGGTGGTCCAGTTGTTGGGAAGTGACTGCTACATACAATTATCCTCAATTTAGAATCAATATGCAGATCTGTTGTTATCTCTTAGGACTAATATGTTCTCTACACTTACACTACATTACGCTTCAATTTTATGATGGTATTCTGCTCGCGCTTGGAGTTCCCTGGCCGAGCCGACTCACTCAAGCAGTGTGGCTTTGAAGCAGAAGTATTTAACATAGCGAAAAACTTCCATCACTTTCAAAGCAAAATAATCCACATTTTTGTATAGAACATTATTTAAGCTTATTAGCAATGAATTTCATAATACTTTTACTTCTAAAACATTCTCCTTGAACAGTCGGAAGGCATTCAACGAATAGGCGACAGTAGGAGTCCATAAGAGCAGACAAAGGTTATATGATATTTACCATAAAAGGTCATATAATCCTAGCGTCCAATTTAAGGAATATGTAAAAATCTATTCAAAAATATTTAAAAGAGTTTGCTCCACAGGCAAGTCTTTGCATTTGAGCAACAAAATTAAGACGGCTTCTAATAAAATTAAAATGACATAGAGTATAATTAATAGTGGAACTGGTAAGATCAACTCTCGCAATTCAGACTACCAGTTAAGTTTTAAGAACAAATTAACTGAATCAGATCATCATAATCATCATCATCATTACAGCCCTTCACAAGCCCACTGCTGAACATAGACCTCCCACAATGAATGCCACAAAGCATGGTCCTGAGCTATCTGCATCCATAGACTTCCTGCGTGTCTTACCAGATAATCACTCCATCGAGTGGGGGGTCGCCCTACACTTCGCATACCTGTACGAGGCTGCCACTCGAGAATCTTTTTTCCCCATCGGTTGCCGGTTCTTCGAGCTATATGGCCGGTCCATTGCCACTTCAGCTTACTAATCCGTTGGGCTGTGTCGGTTACTCTGGTGCTACTGCGGATATCCTCATTTCTAAGTTTATCATGCAAAGAAACCCTATCCATAGCTCGCTGAGCGATCTTAAGCGTCCTCATACGGCCAGCAGTGAAGGAACGCGTCTCCATAAGTCACCACTGACAACACACACAACTACAATCTCGTTTTCAGATTTTGAGGTATACCTGACGAGAAGATGATGATGACAATGACGATGATCATGATCATGACGATGACGATGATGATGACGATGATGGTGACGATGATCATGACGATGATCATGACGATGATCATGACGATGATCATGACGATGATCATAACGATGATCATGACGATGATCATGACGATGATCATGACGATGATCATGACGATGATCATGACGATGATCATGACGATGATCATGACGATGATCATGACGATGATCATGACGATGATCATGACGATGATCATGACGATGATCATGACGATGATCATGACGATGATCATGACGATGATCATGACGATGATCATGACGATGATCATGATGATGACCATGACGATGACGATGATCATGACGATGACGATGATCATGACGATGATCATGATGATGACCATGACGATGACGATGATCGTGACGATGATCATGATCATGTCGATGACAATGACGATGATCATAAACGAGTAAGTCCGAAAATTTCTTGCTAGAAGAAATATAGAAGAAATTAGAAAAGAAGATTAGATTAATCAAAATGCACCTCCATTAAGAGGTCTCAATCGAGGATATCAGGGCAACAGCATCCACTTACAATCAGGTAGCCTACGTGTGTGATAATAGGAGACTACTTAGCCTTTGCAGTTGCTGCCAGCTGCTTTGTCGTCGTCGCTTCATCTAGCGCCAAGGCGTCCCACATAACCTCTTTATTACCACTTTATTCATTCTAAGATACATCTACTCCAGCCAGTTCTGCCACAGATGAGACCACTTTACCATTTCGATCTGTAAATACTACAGAGGCTACGCGTTAGTCGCGGGTACGAACCCCGCACATATTGAGTATGGCCTATACATAATCTTTCCGTGTCTCAATGTGTACCAGTGGAGGTATCGTGTCGTAAAATGAGAGAGAAATTTGAAATTACGTCTCGAAAATGACTCGAGCACCTCATATTTTATTCTAAAAGAAAAGAAGATACAAGGAATCTCTCAAACGCCACCAAGTGTTTCGAAGGCTTCTTGTTCTTTGTACTGACAAACAATGAATAATACAGTTACATAATGTGGTGCTTTTTTTACCGAGTTCAATAATTTATGTATGTTTTAATAGTTTATGTATGTTATCATTTCTCGGAAGTAGCTGAATCGAATTAAATTATTCTTGTTTTTCTTATGTAATACCTCTATATCAAGGGTGTCAAGTCCCATATAAGTTTAATGAAAGAAATCCATCCCGTAGAGTGAAGAAATGGTGATGAAGATTTTAAAGCCAGTTTAAGCAACATTTTATATCTCACCTTGAATCCGTGATATTTAAGAAATCAAAAGTCAATAAAAGAAATATTACACTTACACTACTTATACAATATAATCAAGCGACGCTCTTTAAGATCATTGCAATTTAAAAGGGGGCAATTGTTATTCTAAATATGAAATATTTACTACTACCATTTGGTACCAACTAACATATTAACTTAGCATTACTAGTCCTACCATTATTTTCTTGTATCTGCTTGAGATCCTATAATTAATAAAATAAAATACAAAACCCAAGCACACCACTGCAAGACTTCCAAGATACTCTGGAAAAAGATCGTTCTGCGTAGATAGGACCAAAAATGTAATATTCTAAAACTGAAGACAGCCAGGCTAACTTTTTTTTTTTATAGGAGAGGGGGCAAACGAGCATGTGGCTCACCTGATGGTAAATGACTACCGCCGCCCATGAACAACTGCAACACCAGGGGAATCGCAGATGCGTTGCCGGCCTTTTAAAAAGGAGTACGCTCTTTTCTTGAAGGTCCCTAAGTCGTATCGGTCCGGAAAAATCGCTGATGGTAATCGATTCCACAAGGAGGTCGTGCGAGGAAGAAAACATCTTCTAAATCGCACAGTGGTGGACCGCCAATCATCCAGATGGTGTGGATGGTATCGGGAGTTCCGCCGCGATGTCCGTTCGTGAAATTTGGCGGCTGGGATTAATCCGAACAATTCCTCAGAGCACTCCCCATGGTAGATGCGAAAGAAAATGCAAAGGGATGCAACATCTCTTCGCAGTGCCAATGAATCGAGCCGATCGGAAAGGGCTCGGTCGTCGACAATTCGAGCCGCTCTGCGTTGGATGCGGTCAAGTGGAAGGAGCTGGCACTGTGACATCGGGACGTCAAACACCTCAGGCCGCGTCGTGAAAACCTCGAAAACTAAAAAGTTAAAATTAAACGCGATAAAATACGTAAAGTTTGTTTCATTTCATATATATATATATATATATATATACATCTTAGAACTATTTATTCATATCTTTAAATAATTCGTTTAAATTATAATAACTTATATCAGTTAATAAAGATTTTGATTAGAGCACTCAAAACGGTAAAATAATTAAACTTTAATAAACAAGTAGTAAAATAATAAATTTTGTACAACCGATTTCAATATAAATAATTAAGGATAACTCTAAAAGTACTGGTAGGCCTTGATCAAATTTATGTGGGACCACATGAGAAGTACCAGCTTTCAAATAAAAAAAGAATCATCGAAATCGGAAAAACACATAAAAAACATACAATTGAATCCAGTACTAACTGCGTTTTGAAGGTGGTTAAAAATAAAGCCAACTTGAAATTTTCCTAATGATAGCTTCTGAAGTAAGGTACTCGTAATTTATCGATGCACTGTGTCTTACTAAGTAGCATCGAGTTTAGAAGCTAGAATGTAGAAATTATTTTGATTTCTTATTTGTTATTGTTTCTGCTAATCGCATAATCCTGACCATTCCAAGGTTGTCTGGGAGAAATCGCTTTTAGTGATAAGACCACTCACTGTACTGTACTACCTTTTAACATTTTGTATTTTATTTATCTCTCTTATTTTGTGTTTTTGTGTGTGTAGTAAAGAATTATTACTATCTATCAAACTAAATTGTTAAAGTCCTTTTGTTTTTAAAGTTAATTATGAGATTTTTTTATAACGTATCACGACTATTACTCTCATTGATCGGTAGAGGAGACGCTTTTTACTGATAACGAGGCAGGGGTGACAACACTTCAGAATTTTGAATTTATGTCAAGGATATATTTTGATAAATTTTTGGAACACGTCACTGCATTCCCTTACTATCACTGTAACTGTTAACTGTGTGTTCATTTATCACACTTACTTCAATAAAAATAGAATTGTGTTTGCTGTGGCTTTTTGTACACGTAAAATCCTCAGTGCTCAAACATTTTCATTCCGCTTCTTAAACGTTTTTTAACGTTTATGTATAAAGTTTATCTTATTAGGATAAAATGCTAAGGAAAGTGGTACTAGAAAATGAACACCTATGTGGTAGGACTTATTTTCTGTCTCGGAGTCTCTTTACTTAGTTTTTTTTCTTTTTTCTCTTTATTTGCATCACCAACAGATGATACACAATATTAACAAAAATATAACTCTACACTGCGACTACATGCTATGTGTTCATCTTCTGACAGGTAACCACAAGTTCCATAAATTGCGAAGTGATTTTTTTTTAAGAAAAAAGGAAACAGATAGTTATTATTATCTTCTTACCTATTTCTGTGTCCAAATATGTAACGATATTGAGAACCTATTTTATCACGCTGTGACATATTCCATCTTACTCCTCAGAGGTGACAACCCAACTGTAGCCATCTTTAATGATTTCGTGTATTTACGCGAACAGTACTCATTAAATAAAATTACTTTTACGGATTTTATTGCGTTTAATTTACTTATTTTTAACTGCCGATGCTTCACATCAGCGATATGTTGTACATATATCAAAATACGCCGACGCTTCGGAAGTCTGCAGTCTGTGACCATGTTCATGATAGCGAACATCGGGATATCAAACATTTCAGCCCCCCTCCCCATCCCTCCGTGACCATGGGACTGGAATGGGTAGACCACGATGCTTGAATGAATCCTATTGTGGATGTAAAGTTATTAAGATAAACAATAAAATGCTAAAGATATTTACAATTCCATTACACCCATTACAAACTTGTTAAACTGATATAGACATCTATTTACCCAAAATTAATAACATGCAAATAGCTCGTCAAACAACGCCCTCAATCTCCAGGGATTTTGAGTCTGCTTACGCGTAACAATTTACCATTAATAAATTATATTGTCTCCATTTATATAACGTAAGACTTTACATTATTAAATTGAATTAAGTTTTTAAATATGTTTGTATAAGTATAGGAATTCACTTATTCACATGCGTTAAAACTATGCATGCTTATAAAATATATGTACATCGTTTGTGTCAAAAATATGCTCCAGTCATATATATATATATATATATATATATATATATAACAATATATATTAAGTTTGGCCTCTCAGTATATTTACGAATACTTAATGTAAAATATGTACACAAAAACAATATATATAAGAGTTATTATACTACTAAAGAGTACATGAATGAAAATAACCCCTGCGAATGAGGTGATCGCTACCATGCTGTTTTTAAATGTTCATATTAATTGTATAATATAATATAAAATGGAGAATTAATTTTACTTAAATAAAAAGTCCCGCTGGGTCTATATATATAAGTATAATATAAGTCTAGCTGGTTCTTCCCAGGACAGAGGTATTTTCCGAACCAGTGGTAAAGCTTAAATGACTTTCAACAAATATTCTTGTTATCTTTATTGAATAAAATTGATTCTATTCTATTCTATTCTGTGTCAACGCTGTCGTTGTGTTAACGTAAAAGATTCCTCTACCGCGACAGAAGGAAATAAAACGGCTGGTGGGTAACATCACCTTCCTTATAACAACTCAAAAATAATAAAAATAGCAGTAGGCAGTACGTCTGTCATACTTGGCAACAATTGGCAAATATCCCCATTTTGAGGAAATCTATGGGGAGGCCTATGTTTGCAGCAGTGGACTTATGATAAGTTGTAGTTAAATTATAATTTATTTATTATAATTATAAGTAGAATTATATTTACATATCATTTTGTTGACAATGATTTTAACAATTGGGTAAGAATAGTTATTATAGCTAAAAAAATTACTATCTTATAATGTAATGTATTCGATTTGATTCGTATGTGCAGGATAAAAACACACACCTACAAAGTAATTTATTTTATACATTATTTTCCACTCTCAAGTTAATAAATTCATTTTATCAATTAAAATGGATAATTATAATAACATACCTTATTATTTTGAACACATAAAACAGGTTTAGTTATTTATTACATAGTAATGTCCTATATCACAATTTTTGCAATCCACTTCTCGCCCCTCCGGGAGACAGAACGTGACGGGTGACAAGTCTCATAGCAGGTTTTTCACCCGCAGATTTTTTGCAATCCAGCCGGATTGAAGAGGCGCCGGAAACTCGGTTCCATTTATTATAGAAAAAAGGTCAAATTAAGAGTACTTACCCTTAACCGACGAGCATGTATACGTAGATATATGGATGTGAAAGGAGCGAGAGAGTTCTGTCAGGATCGTGCCAAATGAAAAGTCCAAATGATCGTGCCGAAGGAAGGCAGAGATAATGAACGGAAAACATTTTCAATCGATTTACCACGTGATCGGCGGTAAAGAAAAACGTCCTGAGAAAATCTGCATGTATAAAAAATAAAAATAAAATATTTCGAATACATGTGAAATTCGCCAACGTGCATTGAGGCATTTACTTGCCCTATAACCCTTTCAGAAATGAGAGGAGGCCTGTGTCCAGCAGTGGGACGTATATAGACTGTAGCTTTAACTTTTTATCATTATCTAGCCGCACACTTAATGTGTATTCGTATATACTTAACATCACCATACGTCCTGCTCTTATCAACTTCCCTATCCGCGCCAAAGACAATAGTTAAACAATCGAAATGTTTATATACGACCCACGGGACAGTGAAATGGTTGAACTATGTGTCCCGCTGCCCCCAAATTCGTAAAAATGATATCAGCATACAACCCCTCTCGCCCATGCCAAAGAAAATATATTATTAAACTTGGTACCCCTGCCGTCATTGTGGGATCGCTCCGAGCGTACCAGTTTTGCCAGCGTTGCGTGACTTAAAGTTACGTAAGCATGTTTGAAAAGCTAAACTTTTAAATTAAAAGTTACGAAATGACAATTTTTTATTGATCTTAATAAGTTATTGAATGGTTATAGTGTTTTTTTTTTATAGGATGGGGTGACAGACGAGCCCACAGTCCACCTGATGGTAAGTGGTTACTGTGACCCATAGGCATCTACATCTATCCTCAATAAAGACTCAAGATGCAGATGCGTTGTCACCCGTGAGGACTAAGATGGAATGCCTCTTTGCCAGTAAAAAGGGTCTCCGGTACTCTACACTCACCATACGAAACACAGCAGCGTTAAGCTGCTATTTTACGCTGGTTTTCTGTGAGAGCGTGGTCCTTCCCCGGTCGAGCCGACCCATTTGTGCTACAACTATACTATTAATATAGCTGCAGCGTGGCTCTACCACGTAAAAATAGTGTGCATAATTATGATAATTAATAAGTTTAAATAGTAAAGTTAAATATTTTTAAACAAAATTTATTCACTCTTCTGAATAACTACCACTATTATAATTGTTAAAATGTTTAAAAACTCCTAAAAAAAGACATGAGTGAGTGTCGTGGAACACTCGGTTGGAACGAAGCTACTTTCGTGGTATATTATTATTGAAAGACGTATTATATTATTGATTAACAAACAAAAATAAATGAATTACTAGTGTCTATTAAACGGAAGCGTCATTTAAAATAAAATAATATTTCTTTAAGAAGGCAAGATAAGAAAAAAGTGCGAGGCAAATGGATATTAATACATCTAAGGAAGCGACCTTATAGCCCCCAAGGCCGTCTACACTACGTCAAAAGGGGTCGTGACGGAACAGTCTTACACTTTTTGTCGCCTAGCCCCTATCCGCCAAATCAGTACCGTCCGATAAGGAACTTCGTTTCAATAAATATTAATAGACGATGAATGTAGATGTCTATGGGTCACGGCATTCATTTACTTTCAGGTGGACTATGTGCTCGTTTGTTACTTATATTCCTTATAACTTAACTCTCTAACTGAAACTCTCGATCAAGTCACCTTTCAAACAAAAAAAACTAAGTTGGTTTATCCGTTTGGAAGCTACGATTCCACAGCCACAGATTCACAAATACACAGACACACACGTTAAACATATTATATGTTACCCCGTTTGCGTCGTGGCTTAATAAAAAAACAAGATTAGTTCTCATTTTAAATTTTGTTCATTAAACCTTACTGACCTTGCATAAACAAATATTTAAGGGCGTCCCACTCTGAGAGAAAAAATAAATGGTCACTCTCCACATATATACTGGCTTAATTAAAATGTACGCCGTGATTTATTCCAGACTTTTATATTATTTTACTTACCTTTTTTCATGTAAAATTTTTAATTGATTTAAATCCTGAACTTTTGAATAAATTAGACCGAATTCCCACTCAAAACTACCAGGACGTTTAATACAATGAGGACATCCACGACTTTTTCTGCCACCAGGGCGGCGCCACTAGAAAGTGAGATATATAGATGATATAGATGATATTTGACAGATTTCATAGCGGGGAAGTTAACTTGTTGGAAAAATGTAAAGGTTATTGTCTCTCCCTGTATTATTAGCTATATTTTATATTAATAAGATTAAAAATAAGTAAACCAAACCACATATTCCATAAAAGTAGAAAAATTAAAAAAAAAAGTGTAAAATGAGCAAAAAATTAAAGAGCAAACCAATTGCGCATTGTTTTGTGTATTAATATAATACCCTAGAAACTGATAGACTTTTATTAAAAACCAACTTCTCAATTAAATTACATTGTGTAACAAAAAAACTTTACCTCAGTGTCAACTAGCGACATCTGGTGAGCAGAAAATTATTAGCCGTCATTGGAAATTCGCAGAACCCTTTTGATTGGCAATAGGCAATTTAAGGCTTTTTCTACCGATTTCAAAAAGTAGACGATACTCAATTCTACTGTATGTTTTTTTTTAATGTGTTATCTCATCACTTTTTTCTGGGTGAACCGATTTCAATGATTTTTTTTTATTTGAAAGCTGGTGCTTCTCATGTAGTCCCATATAAATTTGATCAAGGTTTGACTATAAGTTTTTGAGTTACTCTTAATAATTTATATGAAGGCGGTTGTACGAATTTTTTAATTTTAAATTATTTTTGTAAAACTAAAGCAATAAACGAACAAATAGTGCTTCTAATGATATATGGCTACATATATATATATATACAATGGTGTAGCCCATGGACACTTGCAGTCAACTTCAAACACGGCTTTTTGATGGCTTTGTGTCGCAATGAGTGCAACTCAGCGCAGAGGGCTGCAAGTTTAAATCCCGCACGGAGCAAGTATTTGTATATTAATTGTTCGGGTCTGGATGTTTGTTGTTGTGTAATTTATGTTTTGTTTTATAGGATGGGGTGACAAACGAGCACACAGTCCACCTGATGGTAAGTGGTTGCTGTGACCCATAGACTTTACATCTATCCTCAATAAAGAATCAAAATGCAGATGTGTTGTCAGAAAGAGTCTCCGGTTCTCTACACTCACCATATGAAACACAGCAGTGTTAAGCTGCTATTTTACGCTGGTATTCTGTGAGAGCGTGGTCCTTCCCCGGTCGGTCGGACCCATTCGTGCTACAACTATATACTACTAATATACTACTAATATAACTAATATAACTGTATACTACTAATAGAACTGCAGCATGGCTCTACCACGTATAAAAATGTAAAATCATGTATGTAAACTGCCCCCAAAATACAGGAGAAAATCATAGTATAGGTAACGTATTTATAAAAAAAAAGAAACAAAGAAATCAGGTACATTATCAGCTCAGAGCTCTGAGGACTAAGATAGAATGCCCTGTAATTATATTGACTCACCATACCCTTCAGAGCGGAACATATCAGTGTAATTACTGCTATTTGGCAGCAGAAATAGGTAAGAGGGTAGTACCTACATAGTAGCATAGTAAAGTAATACCTTTATTTAAATCTGGTAGTACATTAGACCCCGCCAATTTTAGACCTATTTCTGTACTACCAACACTTAGTAAGATTTTTGAAAAAAATATTCTTGATCAAATATTAAATTTCTTTAATGTAAATAATTTACTTCATAAAATTCAATTTTGTTCCACAAGGGCTTACTCGGCAACTGATGTCGGTGTTGAGGGGATTAAATATATCTTTAATGCATGGGAGAATTTACAGGATGCTTTGAGTATATTCTGTGACCTATCCAAGGCCATCGATTGTGTTCACCATGAAACATTAATCAGGAAACTTAAACATTACGGTGTAAGAAGTGATGCTCTTAAATGAATTATTTTATATTTGAGTAATACAGCGCAAAAAGTTGTAATTAACAGTATGAGATCTTCAGGGCCGATAGTACAAATGGGTGGATCTCAAGGATCAATTCCCGGCCCCTTTCTGTTTCTTGTATACATTAATGACTTACCTTACATAGTAGGGGATAACCATGATATAGTATTATTTCCTGATGACACTTCTTTAATTTTCAAATTAAGAGGACAGTTACTAAAATATGACTAAGTAAATAATGCTATATCTAAAATAGTAAATTGGTTGAATGTTAATAATTTTTTTTTTGTATTTAAATAGCACTAAAACGAAATGTATGAAATCTATGACTTCAAATGTCAAACAATTAAATACTAATGTAATTTTAAATGGGGAGAAAATGAGTCTTGTAGATACCACCATTTTTCTTGGAATCACACTAGACGCGAAGCTTCAATGGAGCCCCCATATATGAACTAGCAAGCAGACTTAGTTCTGCAGCGTATGCTGTAAAAAAGATTAGAAATCTTACCAGTGTTGAAACAGCTAGACTAGTTTACTTTAGCTATTTCCATAGCATAATGTCGTATGGTATTTTGCTATAGGGATACGCAGCTGACACTGAAATTATATTTGTTTTACAGATGAGGGTCATAAGAACAATTTATGATTTAAAGTCTAAAGAGTCACTCCGACAAAAATTTAAGAAAATTAATATATTAACTTTGGCCTCTCAATACATTTATGAAAATGTAATGTACGTACACAAAAAAGTAGTTTTACATAAATAAGTGATATTCATTCGGTAAATACTCGGAACAGACACAAGCTAGTAGTACCAGTTACTCGACTCTATCGAATCAGTAATTCATTCTTCTTTTACAACAAAATTCCAAAAAATATACAAAATTTGACCTGCTCAAAGTTCAAAAACTTTATTAAACTAAGTTTGTATAAAAAGGGTTATAATATTAAAGAATTTATAGATGATAATAACCCCTGGAAATGAGGTGATCGCTACCAAGTTATTTCTAATTTTTTGTGTTTTTAATTGTGTAACATACATGATTGTAACCTGTTATTTAAAAAAAAAGTCCCGCTGGGTTTCTTGCTGATTCTTTCCAGAACAGAGGTTTTTTTCGAACCAATAGTAACTAAAAAGAGTGACTTTCAATAAGTATTATAAGTATTATTTATAATCTATATTGAATAAAAAAGTTTCTGTTTCTGTTTCAATTTCGACCCAGACGTACTCCTAGACAGATAAGGAGGTCACCACCGATAAAAATGAAATCAATAATAATATCAGAAGATGTCGTGATTTTATTTGCCGTTTGGCAAACAACGGAACAAACTGTTACATTACTATTACATTTATTGTTCAAGTTTCTAAACTGATTGCTCTCGTCCTATTGATATTATTTATTTATCCTTATTTTATTATTATTATTATATTTTATACTAACTTTGTTTATATTTAAATATAAAATAAATTACTAACATATGTGTATGGATATGTTTATCTGAAATAAACATTATTATTATTTGGGGCATCTATATAGTTTACTCATCTGCTTGGGCTGTATAAATATATAATTGTAAATGAAAATGATAAACATACATAAATATCAACAAAATAAAATAAATGCATAAAAAAATACATAAATAAATAAAAACCCAACCAGATGGAAGCCCTCGGCAGGGGAGACCAGACGGCCGAGGGTTAGGGGGAAAGGGAAAGAAACCGGCGGACGATGCGGGCGGTATCGAGGAGCACCGCCTTCTGCATTTAAGCTTGGAGCGGTCCGTCACGGAGTCCCAGTCACCTCAGATGACCCGAGAGGCTGACTGGGATTAACCCGTTCGCAGAAACGACTACAGGTATAATTTCGGCCGGCAGTCCACCCCACATGTCGGTCACCTCGTGAGCCAGGTCCAGATATTTTGTTCGCTTATCTGTTTCGGCTTTCACGAGGTTCTCGTCATACGGAATGGTAATGTCGACCAAAAATATCCTTGACTGTGCCCGGTCCATCAGCACAATATCAGGCTTATTCGCAAGAATGGTCCTGTCTGTGATGACGGCCCGGTCCCAGTAGAGCCTGGCGCGGTCATTTTCGAGCACGGCTTCCGGCATGTACTTATAATAAGGCAGTTTCCGATCCACGAGACCGTATTTCAGAGCGAGCTCCTGGTGTAGAATCCTGGCTACTAGGTTGTGCCTATGCAAGTACTCAGAGTTAGAAAGCGCCGAACAACCGGAGATGACATGCCTAAGTGATTCACCGGGATGGCGACAAGCTCGACAAATGTCGACGGTGCCATCCCTTAGGATGTATCTCCGATAGTTGTTGGTCTTAATAACCTGATCCTGTATTGCACAGACAAAACCCTCGGTTTCCCCGAAGAGGTCACCAAAACGTAGCCAGTGAAGGGAGGCAACTGTATCTACGAAAGGCTCATGTAGAGTCTTGTAGAACCTCCCGTGGAGTTCCTTCTCCTTCCATACGGTCTCCCGGTCGGAAATGCTCTGTACTGCCGGGTCTTGCCATTGCTCGTTGGCTAAGGATAGAGGGGTAAGTCCTTTATCACAAAAAATAACGTCCCTATAGAATGGATCATCCGCTCTCGCCAGAAAATAATTACGGAGGCTGCACACTTCGCGATTATGCAGGGTAAGCGCGCTTAAAAAGCCGCGCACACCATGCTTCCGCGGCAAGTACAGCTTCATTACCGACGATCTCGGATGATGCACTCTGTGGGACGTCATTATAGTGCGGACTTTTCTGTCCAGAGCGTTCAGTTCGGTCTGAGTCCACCTGAGTATGCCAAAGGTATACATGAGAACAGGCATGATCCAACTGTTATAAGCGTGTGTCTTATTAACGCCCGACAAAAGACTGTTAAGCATTTTTGTCAAGCGTGCATAAAACACATCGCAAACTGACTGCTTCATACCCGCCTCATCGACACCGATGTTCTGTGACATACCCAGGTATCGGTATGTTTCAGCCTCGGAAAGGGTACTTATGCTGATGGGCATAGATAAGTCCATGCCCTCAGAGTTAGCAACCCTTCCCCTTTCGACATGGAGAATCGCACACTTATCCGTCCCCAGCTCCATTCCAATAGAATTGCTAAAATCACAAGTGATGTTTAGCAATTCCACAAGATGGGAGCGACTGGAGGCGAATAACTTGAGATCATCCATATAGAAAAGGTGGGTCACTTTTGTACCTCCTTTCCGAAGCTGAAATCCCCTTCCGGAACCCTCCAGTAAGGTACTGAGAGGGTTCAGAGAGAGGCAGAACCAGATTGGACTCAAACAATCGCCCTGGAAGATACCCCTTCTTATCCTTATGTGGTTCTCCGTAGCCGTCATCCGCTGGCCTAGATGACAAAGGATCGTACTCCACTGCCCCATACACTGCCCGAGGAAGTCTCGAACTGTACAGTCAACCTTGTACAGCTCGAGGACCCTCTTAAGCCATGTATGAGGCACCGAGTCGAATGCCTTTTTGTAGTCTATCCAGGCGGCGGAGAGGTTCCGACGGTTGCGTTTAACCACCTTGCCAATGACCGCGTCAATGAGGAGTGGTTCCTTGGTTCCACGACCACCGCCCCGACATCCATTTTGAGCGCGCGACATCACCTGATTTGAGTTCAGGTGACGAGTGATTCTCGCGCTCAAAATGGATGTTAGTGTCTTGTATATGGTAGGTAGACACGTTATGGGCCGGTACTTGCTCGGGTCTGTGGAATCCCGGTCTTTAGGAACCAAATGAGTGATCCCAGTAGTGAAGAGGCTCGGGAGCGACGTTTGGTCGAGAGCCTCTTGAAACTGTCGGGCGAGCACAGCGTGTCACACCACGAACCCCTTCAGCCAGTAGTGATGCAGTCCGTCGAGTCCCGGACTTTTCCAGTTCGGGGCCCTACGGACCGCCTCAGCTACGTCATCCGGCGTTATGATGACGGGGTCCATGGGCGTAATATTCGCACACTGACTCGCCACAACTTCCGTCCAAGGGCCCTCGCTGTGGTTTACGGGCTCTGGCCACAGGCCGCGCCAGAATGCGATAGTGTCGGCCTGTTTCGGTGCTGGGCCCGTTCCACGTATCATTGGTCGCTCCAATGATTCATAGAGCCTCTTCTGATCACATTGGAAGAGACGATTCTGGTTGAACCGTGTCGACCTCTCGGTATATCGCCGAATCCGCTTCCCCCAAGCAGCGATTCTCTGCTTCAGGTCGTCTATGCGCTCCGTCAGTTTTTGCGTTATATCCGGCTGGGACAAACTGATATTTGTCCCAGCAAACGCTATCCTGACGGTGCGCACAATTCTCGGCCTATTATTGCCCGACCTGAAGCTTATTAGTCTGCCGATGAGGACCCTTGCCTTTGCGATACGATCCTCAATCCTTCTTCCCCAGGTTGGGATGGCGCTACTTTGTCTAATAGCGCGTCCAGCCGTGGGAAGTTTGACGCCAATAATACGGCAAACTGCCAGTGCGGCGCCAAAAAGAATTGAGTCCGTCTCGCAAAGGTCCCGGCTGGCTTCCAAATAGGTCACCAGCATTGGGTTAAGAGCCCTCACGACAGCCCGATTCCGCTTGCTTAGGGGTATGCGCGGTAGTCGCGGTCGATTTTCGAGAGGCGTACTGCGCGTTTCCACAATCGCCTCCTCCAATTTACTCCTCATCTGCTCTAGTTCTTGGGTGACTATTCCAGCATCGTCTGAATCAACTACAACTGGAAAATCCGCGGCGGCATCGACGTGTGCAGATTGTTCTGCAATTTGTGGCGTCGCATTACCAGCTATAGCATTTTCATCCGATGAGGGAACAGCCTCACGTCGTAGTCGTTCGAGTTCGGCGTCACCAAATATGTTGGAGCGCAGGATGTACCGAACTCGGTCTGCCAGGTTTTGCTCTGATACATGAACAGATGGCTCCAGCTTCGCGAAAAAGCGATGCATCCGAGCCCGATACGCCAACATTCCAGTTTCTTCCCCTTTTGCCCTAAAATACGCTCGCAATGCGTTTGCGTTCATCATTTTTGTCCAACGCATGCGACGTGTTCCACCAGTGGCGGGTGCCGCTTGCTGAGTCCGAGAAGAACCAGCCGACACCAAGCCCTCTGGTGGGATTATTATTATTATTATTATTAGATGGGACTGGCATGTCGTTTCGATAAAAATCCCAAAAAGAATTATTACATTAACAGTCATTATTAACACTCACTGTCCGGTTTTAAGACACAATAGTAAGACAATAGCAATGACCCATATGTGCGTGACGGAACGTAGCGCGTTAAGACCGAAGATTGACAATGATCAGATTCACAAAAAAAACAACTAAAGTATAATATGCATTATCATCTATCTATATGTAAGAAATTTCCACTAATGTACTGGTACTCATCACGATATCTCTGGAAACATAATGCCTAGAGACTTGAAATTTGATAGCAATATTCCTTTCGACGAGTAGAGGTCAGTTAAGAATTTTACGAAATTCCACCAGCAAGGATTGCGGGGGCTGTAATTTTTAAAAAAATCACATTTTCAAACTTATTTCTGATAGGTATGAAACTTGACCAGAATATTCTTTTTGGCATGTTAAAAATTACCAATAACGGATTTTATGAAATTCCACCCACAAAGGGCAGTGCGGGGGCGTTAAAAATAAAAAAATGTCTATACATAAAAATCAATTGCTGTCTGTTAGTGTCGATAAAACTCAAAAACGGCTCAACTGATTATGATAAACATTTTTGTGTGTTTGAATGGGTCCCTAGATGGCTTTTATTCACAATTGTACCCGGTAGGTGGCGCTGTTGTCGAGACCCAGGAATCACCTGTGCAAAGCCGGGGCGGACCGCTAGTTCTTAATACAGTATAAACGAAAATATCAATGGGCTACAGCATCCTCTTGCTAAGAGAAAACATACATTCCCAAATGATATTCAATATGGAAAGGGTATTTAGGTGTACACTATACAGAAATAGACTCGCTTCAGTGCACAGGCCTTTTGTATTTTTTAAGGTTAATGTAAATGGTGTTAAAAGACCAAACATGCGTGAGTGTCGTGGAACACTCGGTTGGAACGTTCCTTTCATAGTACATTATTATTGATAAAATATTATTGATTAACAAATATAAATAAATTGATTATTAGCGTCTATTAAAATGAAGCGTCATTTAAAATATAATACACTATGACACAAGGGGTAGTGACGAAATAATCTTACACTTTTTGTCGCCTAGCTCCCATCCGCCAAACCCGTACCGTCCGATAAGGAACTTCGTTCCAAAACTTTTGTAGCTTGCAAAACTAACAAACCTTCGGGGCGAGTTTTTGTTTAAAACCCTCTTAATGGACTCATGACCAGGACCACGCTCAGTGGTAAATTATAAGAAAAAAAATTTACGGCAGTGGACCCTCGATGCAATATAATAATTATAACAATGAAGCATATAGTTCGATAATTAGAATACTCTTATCTAGGTAACTTAGAGTGTAATGACTACTTGTATACATATATACTTGGTATAAATATACTTCAGAGCCATTATACGTTTACACGAAATAACATGTAATAGAGGGCTTATTTAAAAATTTATATCTAAATATTCAGCCATCCATTAAAGCCAATAAAAGTCCACTGCTGGACGTATAGGCCATAGATTAATGATAAGTCATTGCGCGCTCTGACTTATCATTAATCTATGGTATAGGCTTTCCCATAGATTACCTCGTAGAGATTTTGCAATAGTTACTACGCTTGGCAGGCGGGTTGGCTATCGTACTTTTTTATAATTTTGAGTTGTTGTCAGGAAGAAGTCTTTTTACGTGGTAGAGCAATGCCTCAGCGTTGTTAGTAGTATAGTTGTAGCACGAATGGGTCGGCTCGACCGGGGTAGGACCACGCTCTCACAGAATACCAGCGTAAAATAGCAACTTAACACTGCTGTGTTTCGTATGGTGAGTGTAGAGGACCCGAGACCCTTTTTACTGGAAAAAAGGCATTCCATCTTAGTCCTCACTGGTGACAACGCATCTGCATTTTGCTTCGCAAACGAGGCTAGATGTAGATGTCTATGGGTCACAGCAACCACTTACCATCAGGTGGACTGTGTGCTCGTTTGTCACCCTATCCTATAAAAAAAACGAAAGATGCTGCTACACATCTCTTGTTTCCGACACTCAGGGGCGATATGGGGTAGTGAACATTATAGTTGAAAAATCTATATGTACTATTTCAAATCATTATTTCATATAGTACTAAACATGATATATTTGTCCACAGATATGAGGCTGGTAACTCCCGGTTGTGTGAACGATCCACGCGTCATGCCCTACTTTAGATTGTTTGTACTTGCGGCCGCCATGGCGCTATATCTATCTATGGGTAAGTAATTGTAATTACGTCGTTTAGAAATTAATTTCTTAGTTTATATTAATTATAATAATCGAAAACAAACAAAAAAAATATATCTATACATACGAAAAAAATTGCAGTGCCTATCTGTAATATCTAAATGCCATCAAAAACATAACTTGTAAAAAAACCAAGTCTCGCAACTCAGTTCTTCTACCGTAAAAGTTGTGAGATCCATGTAATACCAATTCGTTTAATTTATTTAGTCCCTACTTAAGGGTCCTTCTGTCTAAAGTTATTACGTAATTAGCTAACCTAACAACATCTTATAGTGACCACATCAAGACTAAATATCTTTTATATTTTAAATGAATAGATTGACTTGGCCATCGCATGAAAACACAATGTATCTCTCAAGTAATACATATTGTAATAAATTAAATTGTTCAGTGCGATTGTAAAGTCAATTTATTTGTTTGAAACATTGCACGTAAAGCCTTATGTGACCCTTACATGTAATATTCATTTCACACCTATGCCGGTAATTTTTTGAGACGTTACGCTCAAAATTGCTGATGTAAATGTTTACCCACGGCAAATAGTCCGACTAGATAAGTCCAACTTCACTAATAGGTCAATCTATTGATCCAACTCGATTGAGCAGCGTGCGGGAGATTTTAATATAATAGGTTGGAGAAAAAGTTTCTTCGTATTTTATTTGTATAAAATTGAAGAAAAATCTCATTGGTTGTACTGCTTGTATCTTGCTGGTTTTAATATTAATACTGTTACGGCCCGCAGCTGCCCCTGCAAAGATCGCCCTGGCTGGGGCCCATAGCAGCCTGATCAACGGGCAGACGCGGGTCGGGCCCAAATGGCCATATGGAAGAATGTCCTATCATACTAAACTATATGGGAGAATGCTAGGAAAATAAAAAAACGTACGTACGTAAAAAACGTACCTGTTTCCGACTCTCAGATCGCCCCAAGGCTCGGTCAGGCCGTAAGTGGGTGTAAGGTGCATGGCAAGTAGTGTTTAGTGATGTGTATGTGTCTGAGACCTGGACTAGCTTGGGTGACCAGCAACGGCCGAGCTCCAGGCTGCCCCACAATGCTGCATCGCTCCAGCAGGCTCCACAGCTGGACCATTTCTTTCTTCATTGTCACTATTTCAGTCTATTAGCTTCATTGTTCATTTAACTAACTTAAACTCGCCTAATTCCACATTCATCGTAGAATCGAACACGTGATACCCGACACAGTACGGACAGTAGTTCAAAATTCAACATTCAATGTCCCGGATTCACTTATCACAAAATTACAAATAGAACTAACGCGATCTCTTCATGAGTCATACGGTTCAGCGTTAAACACAACTAAGTTCCTTCGTTCGATACCAAAACACCACACCGGGATAAGAATTCAAAATACGCCTCGTTGACACGTAAAACTAACAAACCAGCCAACACACAAAAAAGGGCACTTAACGCGACGGCACAATTATAATGATTTCCAGACAATCAACCGGGAGACGCTCTCGAACAAGGAATGCTCGATTCGAATCATAGACCGTATATCTACTCGGCGCGCGCGTGCGAAATTCCGCATCACCCGAACAAGTTAAATATTGCAAAATTCACATATCCACGGAGTGAAGTAACACGCACTAAATATAACCATCTGGACCCTACCGGTCGCGTGAACTTCTGCCGCGATAACAGAGATACGCGGATTCACCGCATCGCGGCCAGCGAGCTACTCATGTTTTCTCCCACGCGTCGAGCCACTGTAGGCAGCACACGGCCGCCCCACCTGGCGGCGTTTACCTCACCTACATACCATCGGGTGACGCACCAGCTCGAACGCGATTGGATGGCGTTCAAAATGAACAATTTTGGGCATAAACAAATACATATAGGACATTACGAATAAGAAAAAAAAGAGTAAAAAACACTTTCCCGCCATTTTTTAATTGTTTTTCCAAAATAAAAGAACCTAACGAATAAATTCGATACATTCTGAAGTTTTATTACAAAAAAGGGAAAAATGCGACTAAAGGCGCGAAAAAAATTTGTGATGCTTATGGACATAATGCAGTGTGAGTAAGAGTAGCACAAAGTTGGTTCAAGCGTTTTCAGTCCGAGAATTTTGATGTCAAAGATGCAGCTCGCTCTGATCGCCCTCATACAGATAAAGTAGATGGCAATTTTGAAAAAGTAGAACAAGATTGGCATATTAGTAGCTACGACATAGCCGAGGAATTGAGGATTGGCCACAAAACAATTTTGACCCGTTTGAAAAAGTCTGGCTATACAAAAAAGCTCGATATTTGGTACCACACGAGCTCACTAAATGAAACCTAATGAATCGTGTACTCATTTGCGATTCTCTACTTCAATAGTCATAATGAAACCGAGCCATTTTTGAAAACATTGATCACTGGTGATGAAAAGAGGATCATTTACGACAAGAATGGGGTGGTCAAAGAGTAGTCAAGCTCCACATACTGTTGTGAAACCCGGCTTAACATGCAATAAGGTCATTTTGTGTTTATGGTGGGATTGGAAGGACATCATTTATTAATAGTTTTTACCGCCGGACAAAACCATCGATTTGGATCTCTACTGCCAACAACTAATGAGACTTCAAGCAAGTCTTTCGTCATGATAACGCCAGACCACACACATCTTTGGCCACTCAACAAAAATTGGGAAAGCCTGGTGGGGAAGTGTTAATTCATCCACCATATTGTCCTGACCTTGCACCCTCATATTTTCACCTGTTTCGTTCTCATCAGAATTATTTGGATAGTGTTAGGTTAACATCAAGAGAGGGCTGTCAAAACTACTTGTCGCCTTTATTTAAATGAAAAATCCCAAAATTTCTACAGCAACTAAAATAAATAATAAAAAATAAAAAATATACGACATTCACAATGTTTATCTCAACAAACTCTTTAGGAGGTTTTTGAATACTTTAAAATCTCTCAAATGTTACTAATCCTTGGAAATTGTTTCGGTAAAAGAAAAAGTGTAAAGGAATTACGTTTTGAATGTTGCACTGTTTATTCAGCAATTGGTTTAAATTTTTATATTTTTTTTAATGCGCCATCTTATGATAATCATATTTTAAATGCAAAATTATCTAAAGCATTTTTTTTAAAATTAACACCAGCTTTGTACTTCTTTTCTTTCCTATTTTATTGAGGTATTAATTATATGCCTGTGACCTACATAAACCGAGTAGTAGCGGTGTAAGAATATCCACTACCCCATATCATCCTGTGGATGTCTTAAGAAGCGACAGAGTGGGGGAAAAGAGGGAGGTGTTCTATCTTTAGCGGATAGATGGTGTAAATTAAATGCCCAGATACTTAATAAATTAACATAATTCAAAAAAGGATGTGAATTGCACAATGATCGTAGGTTAAGTGACATGAGTAGACAGATTTGTATGAAGAATCTTCAAGCGCCTGATGCGGGTGACGGCAATGTTCCCGCGATGGTGTTTTGGCGTAATATTTGCGCAGGCGTTAAGTATGAACAGGAGGTCTATATCCAGCTGTGGAATTTTATAGGCTGTAATGTATGGATATATGGATGGAACCTACATAATAGCATACATTAGATTACAGAATACCAGCGTAAAATAGCAGCTGCTGTGTTTCGTATGGTGAGTGTAGAGAACCAGAGACCTCTTTTTACTGGAAAAGAGGCATTCCATCTTAGTCCTCACGGCTGACAACGCATCTGTGTGTGTTTAAATCCACAAACGAAGATAGGTGTAGTTGTCTATGGGCCACAGCAATCACTTACCATCAGATGGACTGTGTGCTCGTTTGTCACCCTTATTCTATAAAAAAAATCACTTAGATGACTTTTTAACGTAAGTTATTTAAAAAAATTTACCATGGAAGGAAAAGGGGAAATCTCCCGCCTGGCAACTTGTTCAGGCCAACGCAACGGTCCGTTTTCTCACTAAACGGCGAGAAAACAACCAGCCCTCTTGTCACCAGAGGCGACCTTCCTTCGGGCATTTCTTAGCGCTTGTAATCGTCAGACCGATTTTCTCTACAGTAAACAGTACAAATATATTACTAATCTCTCAGGATGGATTTAAAGTAAAAAAATTAAAAGTCAATATTATGTGAACATGATATACATTTTAAAGCAAATTGATAAAAATTTAAATGATATTTCAAAATAACATGTTAGTATAATATATGATATGGGTTAAAATTATGTTCAAATAATGATAAAATAAGAAACTTGGCTATTTATATCTTTAATGAAAAGCACCCACGCTAATTTTATAAATAAAACATTTCACAAGTTCACAACCTACGCAAAAGCGCCTGATGAATTTGAAAGGCAATAAATTTATATCGATTTCTCGCAAGCGGATTTAATATTATTATATACAGGCGATGTATGGATTTTTTAACACGAATAACGACTAATATATATTAAGTTAATGATAGTAATATCAAAATAAATTCAATTATTATTTGTTTTTTTTTTCTCTTCATTATCAGCCTTTGATTCCACTGCTAAACATTTTTGTTTTTTATAGGAGAGGGGGCAAACGAGCATGCGGCTCACCTGATGGTAAGTGACTACCGCCGTCCATGAACAACTGCAACACCGGGGAAATTGCAGATGCGTTGCCGGCCTTTTAAAAAGGAGTAGGCTATTTTCTTGAAGGTCCCTAAATCGTATCGGTCCGGAAAAATCGCTGGTGGTAATCGATTCTACAAGAAAGTTGTGCAAGGGATAAAACTTCTTCTAAATCGCACAGTGGTGGACCCACAATCATCCAGATGGTATGGATGGTATCGCGAGTTTTGTCGCGATGTGCGATGGTGAAATTGAGCGGCTGGAATTAGTCAGATAGTTAGAACAATTTCGCAGAGCACTCCCCCTGATAGATGCTATAAAATACGCAAAGAGATGCAACATCTCTACACAGTGCCAATGAGTCAAGCCGATCGGAAAGAACTCGGTCGTCAACGTGGAAGGAACTGGCACTGGGGAGCCTCTGCCCATAGATGGGAAGAGTATTCCATGTGATGTCGAACCTGCACCTTGTAAAATTGCAAGCGGTGTGCCGGCATGAAATACTGTCTGCTGAGCACGTCAAGTTTTTTGGGGGTTTAGCTTTCTAGAGACCAATTTGGGCTTCTCTTCCAAGTGACCACGGAACTGCACGTCACTCGATATGTCGACACCGAGGATTCCGATACTGGCTGACGCAACAAGGGGAGTGTCTTGAAACTGAGGAGATACGACAAAGGGGTTCTTTTTAGCGGTAAATGCGCAAACTTGTGTCTTCTGGGGATTGAATTCAGACACAAGTTTGTTCCGGTACTCGGTGACGTTTTCCCGAGAAATATTGGCATGGACGGTGTATAAAGCATCACCAGTGCTGTCGTCTGCATAGCAATGAATGTTACTGGCTTGCAACATATCATTGATATGCAGAAGAAACAGCCTTGGTGATAGCACGCAGCCTTGTGGAACACCAGCGTTAATGCAGCACGAATGGGTTTGTAATCGGAGCATGCACCAACTACTACGACCTTGATGCTCCGATCTGCAAGAAAACTGGTGATCCAATTGCGCAATTTCTCGGGAAGCCCATAGGAAGGCAGCTTCGACAGAAGCGCTTTGTGCCAAACCCGATCGCAAGCCTTCGCTATGTCCAAACAAACGGCCAACGCCTTGGACTCCGCTGCCTACGCCCATCTATGAGTTAGGTAACCTAGAAGATTACCACGATCGACGCGTAGAGTAATTACTCGCGACGGAACGAAGAAGGTGTATGCGTTTAGGGTGAGAGGTTGTTTGTTTGTGTGTGTATGCAAACGAATGTTCCCATTTATCTCCAAAACAGCCTAACCGATTTCAGTTCGGTTTTTGCAAAGGGTTTGTGACTCATCACCGATGATTATTAGGTAAATGTTATGGTGTTAGCTCGCCGGGGGCGCTGCAATGAACATTTAGGTTGCAAACGAATTTTGCCATTTATCTCCAACACAGTTTGACCGATTTCGATACGGTTTCCAGTAAAGGGTTTGTGGCTCATTGGCGATGGTTCTTACATAGGTTTTATGGTGTTATCTCACCAGGGGGCGTTGCAAAGAACATTTTGTGTGTTCCCATTTATCTCGAAAACGGTTCGACCGATTTCGATGCGGTTTTCCGTATAGAGTTTGTGACTCATTGGCGATAGTTTTCAGATAGGTGTTATGGTGTTAGCTCGCTAGGGGGCGTTGCAATAAAAAAATCACTCGTTAAAATTAATTGTAGCGAAAGTTTTCCTCGAGACGGCTCCACCGATTTAGATGCGGTTATCGATATCTTATAACATACTAGCGATCTGCCCCGGCTTCGTACGGGTGATTTTTTAATTTCGTCAACAGCGCTATTGCTATTGTGAATCTAAACGGTCAAATCAATTTAATCACACATAAAATTTCTTCAAAATCGGTCCAGCCGTTTAGGTGGAGTTGAGTAACATACACACAATTATACATTTCTGCCTTTCTCTTAAATCAGTCTGTCTATTGATAAAAGCCCCATCTAAATCTGTTACGTAGTTTAAAAGCGTACAGACGGCGGGAAGTGATATTAAAAGTTTAATTTTTTTTTACGCCCCCGCACTGCTCTTTGTGGGTGGAAGTTCATAAATCCCGTTCTTAGTAAGTTTTAACCTGCCGAAAAGAATATTCTGGCCTAGTTTCATTTACCTATAAGAGTTATAGTTTAAACATTAGCTTTTTTTTACCGTAACTTGTTCTTTCTTCTTAGCTGACCTCTACTCGGTGAAAGGAATATCCTAAGTCCAGCCTTTCAAATATCTAGGCCTTACGGTTCCAGGGATATCGTGATGAGTCAATACATAAGCGGAAATCTCTCACATACATATATAGATTTAAGGCACCTAGTGATCACTATGTTAATGCCATAATAATAGGTCCAGATTGAAGACAGCTTTGTGGCCTCTTTTCAGCTTCTGTGATTTGCGACCCGCGCAATCCGCTTCTCAATCGCTCTAACTCTTCCAAGGGTTTTTTGTATCTATAAGTATATTACCTAATAGGTAGGTGTAGTACCTACATTTTATATTATTGCTGTGACTATCGCTACAACAAACTAATAGGTACACAAAGGTAGGAAGGACTACGGAAAGACGTAATTAGTTGTTTATAATGACAGACCTCACGGTAAATCAACCCTTTTAAAAACTGTTTTTATTTTTATCTTTCGTGACTTACTTCCTTTTAGTCGGGGGTTTATCAATATGTTTACGACGTGGTAGAGCCATGCTGCAGCTATATTAATAGTATAGTTATAGCAGGAATGGGTCGGCTCGACCGGGGAAGGACCACGCTCTCACAGAATACCAGCGTAAAATAGCAGCTTAATGCTGCTGTGTTTCGTATGGTGAGTGTAGAGAACCGGAGACCATTTTTACTGAAAAAGAGGCATTCCATCTTAGTCCTCACGGGTGACAACGCATCTGCATTTTGATTCGTAAACGAGGATAAAGGTAGATGTCTATGGGCCACAGCAACCACTTACCATCAGGTGGACCGTGTGCTCGTTTGTCACCCTATCCTATAAAAAAAATGTTTATTTAATCCTTTTTCGATTACAACTTTTACATCAGTCGTGGGTTTTCTCAAAATATTTAATTTTGCTTTCTATTTAACTAAAATAATTATATCTTTCAACAAAAAGTAAAAACCGGCTTTAAATTGCTAAAAAAGAAGTTGTTTATTTGCTACCCTTAGGGAGGAATTTATTCTCCAAATTTATACAGACCACCCGTGATGTACAACTTATTTAATAAAAAAAGAATCATTAACATTGGTTCACAATCTGCGAAGACTTCTCGTAAATTACATACATAAAAAACATACACTCGAATTGAGAATCTCCTCTTTTGTGAAGTCATTGACTGTTTCTGGTCTGAGTATTTCATGCAAGATTTCATACCTGCCGCCATGGGATGTTAGTGGACATTGCTTTATTACTTAGTACTATTTAGTGCCCACTTAAAATCATAATACCGCCGTGTAATGGCGGTGTTAAATAGTCCACCAGCCCATCGTTTCAACAGAACAAACAAACTGTGTGAATGTAACCTTAATCGGTCAAATCGTTCAAAAATTACACGATCACTAACAGACATTTTATGCCTACGTGGTAAAGCCAGCTATATTATGGTTGCAGCACGAATGGGCCGGCTTGACCAATACAGGGCTACTTTTTCACAGAATGCCAGCGTAAAATAGCAGCTCAACGCTGTTGTGTTTCGTATGGGAGACCCTTTTTACTGGAAACGAGGCACTCTTAGTCCTCAGGGGTGACACCGCATCTGCATTTTGATTTAAATCGAAGATAAATGTAGATGTCTATCGGCCACAGTATCCACTTACCATCAGGTGGACTGTTTGCTTGTTTGTCACTCTTATTCTATAAAAGAAAACACACCAACAAGACTAAGCCCAGTATGAGTTGCAATAACATTATTTTGTCAGAAACATTCACGTGCGTGCAAAAATTAACAAATTAACTAGAATAGAATAGAATAATTTTGATTCAATATAGATATAACATAAGTAATTTTTTTATTTACTTTTTCGAAAAATACCTCTGTCCTGGAAAGAACCAGCTAACCCAGCGGGACTTTTTTTAAACATATTTCACTTTACAATAATTCTGTACAATTTTTTAAATAGATTTTCATAGAACCAGCATGGTGGCGATCACCTTATTCCCAGGGGTTATTTTCATTCATGTATTCCTTGACATTATAATAACACTTTTTTTAATATTTCTTTAATAAAACTTTTAAATTTGTTTATTGACAATAATAAAACATATATAAATCATCTTAATAAACTTCCCATATAAGTAAATGGAAAATGGTTTTTTTTTACCCGTCTAATCCATCATGTGGGGTACGTTGGATAGGTGTTTCAAAACACTGGGGGTGTAGAACAACATATTTTCGATTCAGTGGTCCGTTTGCGAAATATTTAGCTTTAAAGTGGTATTTTTCGTTAGAGTCCTGTGTACCCCCCCCCCCCCCCCCCCCTCTATCAACTAAACCGCTGTTTTTGGAAATGTAAAAAGTATACACGATAGTAGCATATATAATGAAGTTAAAAGGAAAACTATCACAGCTATGTAGAATTAAGAAGTTAATAAGTAATGTCGATAGTTTTAGTTGGTAGTTATTGTAGGCTTCATTCAAAGTATTCATACAATCATATAGCCTCATACAGTTTCATTTTTCAAACTCTTGGTTTACGCGGGCGACCTCAGGATAATTTAAAGCAGTGGTGGTTTACGTGAAGGTTCGTTACGGTCATATATGTATACCTAATGGTTGCACTCCCGGAAGCATATAAATAGATAGTCAACTATGATCATCTCTGTACCTTGGCATGTGAATGATTTGATGGAAATTGTATTATTTTCAAAATCGAAAATATTTTTCAATCTTTTTTGAATACCACTCCCTATAAGTTTGATTTGAAAATAAGTCCTTCAGATACGATCTTCCTACTTGGGCCCATTTATAGTCGTTATAGTGGTCATACCGCCAACTCAAAGCCGACGTATTGTGACGGGCAACTACAGAACCCTATTTCAATATATTTGTCAGTTAAGTTCGTAGGCGCACAAAACAACACACCGAAATTTCATCGTAATCCGATAAATGGTGTAGGAACTATAAATAAACAGAACAATTAAGGACAATTAACGGGACATATATATATAGATTATATGAATGATTTAATTTTAAATCGTTAAACTTAAAAATATATTTAATGATTTAAATTATACATGTATAACTCTGTAGTATACAGAATTGTTCCATTTTAATTTTGATTTTCAGGAGCGTCAGTGTTCCAGGCCATCGAAGAACCTCTTGAACGAGAAACCGAGGCCAAGATCGCGAAGATGAAGATGGACTTCCTTAATGATCACCCGTGTCTCTCAGGTAAGGCCCTAACACATTGACAGTGATATGATAAAGAAATAGAAACAGAAACTTTTTATTCAACGTAGATTATAAATAATACTTATTGAAAGTCACCCTTTTGTTTAATTACCACTGGTTCGGAAGAAACCTCTGTACTGAGAAGAACCAGCAAGAAACTTAGCGAGACTTTTTTTAAATAACAGCTTACAATCATGTATGTTACATAATTAAAAACACAAAGCAAATTAGAAATAGCTTGGTAGCGATCATCTCATTCACAGGGTTTATTACCATCCATAAATTCTTTAATGTCATAATAACCCTTTTTATACAAACGTAGTTTAATAAAGTTTTTGAACTTTGAGCAGGTGATACTGATATCTTGCTAGGTATGATATCGTATCAATTATCTATTTGGTGACTATTGCAGGTTCATTGTGTTGTTATTTATTATTAAGAAAAACTTAACCAGGCTCAATATATTATACGTGGTAGAGCCATGCTGCATCTATATTAGTAGTATAGTTGTAGCACGAATGGGTCGGCTCGACCGGGGTAGGACCACGCTCTCACAGAATACCAGCACTTAACACTGCTGTGTTTCTTATGGTGAGTGTAGAGAACCGAAGACCCATTTTGATGGAAAAGAGGCATTCCATCTTAGTCCTCACGGGTGACAACGCATCTGCATTTTGATTCGCGAACGAGGATAGATGTAGATGTCTATGGGTCACAGTAACTACTTACCATCAGGTGGACTGTGTGCTCGTTTGTCACCCTATCGTATAAAAAAATATGCAATATGCGTCACACACACACGCTCGCTCGCACGCACACATTCATTCATTCTTTCATTACAGCCCATAACTATGTGACTGCCCGGTTGGTCTAGTAGTTGTAGTAGTGCGATTGCTGATCATGAGCGAGAGTGAGTTAGAAATTGGTGATATCACATTCCCGTGCCTCGGAAAGCAAGTAAAGTTGGTCCTGCACCTGATTTCTCTCCGATCGTATCGGCTTACCGTCCCATCGGACTACTACACTAGTCTAGACGCAAAGCTAAGTGGGGCCCCCATATATGCAAATTAGCAAGCAAACTAAGTTCTGCAGCCTATGCTGTAAAAAAGATTAGAGGTCTAGGAGACAGCTAGATTAGTTTATTTCAGTTATTTCCATAACATAATGTCTTATGGGATTTTGCTATGGGGAAATGCGGCTAATTCAGAAACTATTTTTGTTTTACAGAAGAGGGCCATTAGAGCTATTTACAATCTAAAACCGAGAGAGTGTCTTAGAGATAAATTTAAAGAAATAAATATATTAACTTTGGCCTCCTAGTATATTTACGAAAATTTAATGTATAATCACAAAAACAAAGGTAGTTTTAGTAAAAAAAGTGATATACATTCTGTAAACACTAGGAACAAACACAAGCTAGTGATGCCAGTTTCTCGACTCCACAGAGTCAGTAATTCATTCTTGGGGCAATGTATACGCTATTACAACAAGGTCCCGGAAAGTGTACAGGTTCTCTCTATTACCAAGTTTAAATGTTTTATTAAGCTGAAACTGTATCAAAAGGGTTATTATCATATAAATGAATACATGGTTGATATAATCATAACCCCTGGGAATGAGGTGGCCCCTTCCAAGCAGTTTCTAAAATAAATTTTGTAAATAGTTCTTAATCATTTATATTGTAAAATTTATTTAAAATAAAAGTCCCGCTGGGTTTCTTGCTGGTTCTTCCCAGGACTGAGGGTTTTTTTTCAAACCAGTGGTAACGTAAATAATGACTTTCAATAAGAATTACACATGTAATGTATATTGGATAAAAAATTATTCTATTCTATTCTATTCTATGAGAGTGAGGGAATAGAGAGTGCACGTGTGCTTGCGTATACACTTGGGCACTGTAATCCTGATCTGCACCGATGGCTAGTCTCCGTTGAGGCTAGCCGCCGTGACCGATATTCGATCTGGGGGTCATTACAGCATATAAAAGTCCACTGCTAAACATAGGCCTCCCCCATAGATTGCCTCGTAGAACCGCAGATTTTAACATTTTCGGTTGTTACCAGGAAGAACCAGAAGGCTGCTGCCTATCTCCTATTTTAGTTTCCTTCTGTTGCCTCTTACCACACCCACGGAACGATATCGGGTTGTGGATATCCTTAAACCGCCACTACATGTTTACACGCACACATATTGTTAAAATATTTGTACGTGGTAGAGCCACGTTGCAGCAACATTAATAGTATAGTTGTAGCACGAATGGGTCGACTCGACCGGGGAAGGACCACGCTATCACAGAATACCAGCGTAAAATAGCAGCTTAATGCTGCTGTTCGGATGGTGAGTGAAGGAGAACCGGCGACCCTTTTTACTGGAAAAGAGGCATTCTATCTTAGTCCTCACGGCTGACCACGCATCTGCATTTTAATTCGCAAACGAAGATAGATGCAGATGTCTATAGGCCACAGCAACCACTTACCATCAGGTGGACTGTGTGCTCGTTTGTCACCCAAATTCGACAGTAGTAATTAACACTCAAGAAAACTGAGACGTAATGTACGTCATTATAATTTAATATAACTTCACCACCACGGGCTAATATTACAATATTTATTTATTTATTTAATCTTTCATGCACAAAGTCATACATATGGCGGACTTAATGCCATAGGGCATTCTCTCCCAGTCAAGCATTAGGCTAAACAGAGATAGACAAATAATTTAAAATTAAAAATGTTGTACAGCCGACTTCAATGTAAGTTATTAAGAATAACTCAAATAACTCAAAAACTATTGGTCTGACCTTAATCAAATTCATATGGGACCACACGAGAAGTATCAGCTTTCATATAAAAAAAGAATCATCGAAATTGGTCCACCCTATAAAAAGTTATGAGGTAACACACATTAAAAAAAAAACATACAGTCGAATTGAGTACCGTCTCCTTTTTGGAAGTCGGCAGAAAAAAAAGCGGTGCAGCAGTAATCAAAATAGAAAGGGCTAAAAAAATTGTATGTACATATATATGTAGGTACATATAAATATACATATACACACATACATACACATATATACTTAATCATTATACTTATTTAAAAGTTATTCGAAATTCAATAACCTTGTTCTGAGGTTTGGACTACCGGTCCTGTTGACAGGCTCTATTGTACTTTCTATTTGTATTTCCCATGAGTAAGCAGGCCACGTCAATCTCCATTTACATTTACTAAATATATATATATATATATATATATATATATATATATATATATATATATATATATATATATATATATATATATATATATATAAATGTATGTCGATGGATGCTTGTGACACGCGACACTGCTTTTTCTGCCAACTTCCAAAAAGGAAACGGTACTCAATTCGACTGTATGTTATTTTTTATGTGTTACCTCATAACTTTTTACTGGGTGAACCGATTTCGATGATTCTTTTTTATTTAAAAGCTGATACTTCTCGTGTGGTCCCATATGACTTTGATCAAGGTCAGAGCAATAGTTTTTGAGTTATTCTTAATAACTTATATTGAAGTCGGCTGAACAAAAATTTTAATTTTAAATTATTCAATCTGAGAGAGCGTCCACTGTTCAGCTGTGGATTTGTGATGGGTTATAATTAAGAATATTATGATTTATACGTGGTAGACCCATGCTGCAGTTATGTTATAGTTGTAGCACGAATGGGTCGGTTGGACCGGGGAAGGATCACGCTCTCATAGATACAGTTTCGTATGGTGAATGTAGAACACCGGTGACCCTTTTTTCTGGAAACGAAGCATTCCATCTTAGTCCTCAGGGGTGACAACGCATTTGCATTTTGAGTCTTAATTGAGGATAGATGTAGATTTCTATGCGCCACAGCAACTACTTACTATCAGGTGGACAAACCAGCACACAGCTGGTTTGTCACCCTTATTCTATAAAAAAAATCAATGAACCAATTTTGTAACCAAGTAATGGATTTGGAGATAAGAAAAAAGTGACAATCTTTTATAGCACAATTGAAAGTTAACTTTCTTAGCGGACAAAAAGTTTATAGTGGTGGCTGGTACCGAATCTGCAATAGACAAACTAACAAATTGTCCATGGTTATCGTAGTACTGCTGCCGTGCACACTCAGCTTTTTATCTTCCAAAATAGCATTTTGATTTTAATAAACTAGGGTAAATTTACTGTTACTTTAAAAAAAATTATGAAACCAAAAAAATTTAAATTTTACTAAACTTGGGTAAATTAACTGTTACTTTTAAAAAAATTATAAAACCAAAAAATTTAAAATTTTAATAAACCTGGATAAATTTACTGTTACTTTAAAAAAATTTATAAAACCAAAAATTTTTAAATTTTAATATTCTTGGACAAATTGACTGTTACTTTGAAAAAAATTATAAAACCAAAAAAATTTTAAATTTTAATATTTTGGGTAAATTTACTGTTACTTTAAAAAAAATTATAAAACCAAAAATTTTAAAATTTAATAAATGGGTAAATTTATGTTACTTTAAAAAAATTGTAAAATAAAAAAAATCGAAACTATTATTTAATCGTAATAAGCCTCGTGAACAACTGACGATATTTTATTAAGTATAATTCAATTTTTGAGTAATATTGTATTACGTAGATCCTACATCATAATACTCGTATATAATAAGATAAATAAATGGCGCGGAAAATACAGAGCGTCAAGCGAGTAACTGCGTCTCATATTGCAATCAGTTACGTGTATCTCTTTAGAATAATTATCTATCTGAGATGTATCTATTTTAACTATAACAGATATTCGGTTGCAATGTAATATTTACGTACTATTATATCAATGCCAGTTAAAGCAGTTAGACATGGCCGATTATACATTTTAATTATACATATACTTAATGAAAATTTAACTATCTATATCGAATCGGATAAAAAATAAAATAACTTTTTTTATTTTAAATTTTTATTGACAAGTTGCAAGCAAATACCTCAACCAAAATTATCTTCGCAATAAAAAAAATTGTAAGGTAGGACTATATGATAATTAAGTTTCTAGTTTTAGTTTTTTTTTTATTATCATAGTTTTTAATATTGTAAAGTAAATAGGTAAATACTGCTCTATAAGATAAAATAAAAATATGTATTCGTTTATATGCAATCGTACAAACGTGTTTCGAAATAAAAGGTAGGTATATTTTTTAATATTACAATGAAGTTCACTTTTTATTCTTAACGATGCTTTTTTAAAACGCGGTATGCTTTTTATACTATTTATAAGAGAAATAGAAACAATACATATAATTAAATAGTTTTGAGTGATTGCTAAGTAGGTCAATTATAAACACAGTTATCAAAGAAAAAAAACATAAGATTTATGTGTTACGTCCTAAACAGACGTAGCGTTCGAACGATTAAAATCGCTACGATTATTAATCGTTCATAAAAGTAGCCTCCTAGTTTATTTTCCTATTCATGGAAAGAACCCATTGGTATTTACCAACATTAATAATTTAATTCAGTTCAGTAGCATACTAGGCAGTACTATTATTTAATGGTTTTTAACAAGCATTTACCCCCTCTACAACTAGATTAATTTTGGTTTGATTTATTCCACAAACTAAAATGAAGTTGTTTAATATTACTACAATGTAAAAAATTATGCAAGTAAGTCTAAATTATCACGATTGTTTCATTATATTTATTCTTGTTTAATAATATTTACATAAAATTACATTAATTTGTTTGTGTAATATGATGCATAATAGTCTCCTTTAATTTAAGAAAATCTTTGCAAATTATGATTTTTATTGAATTTAATTGTTTTTATAGCTCCGTACCGAAAGAGTAACCATCGGAACCCTATAACTAAGTCTCCGCTGTCCGTCCGTCTGTCTCTCAGGGAGCTGTATCTTATGACCCGTAACAGGTAGACAATTGAAATTTTCACAGAATGTGTATTTCTATTGCCACTACAACAAAAAATAATAAAAATTGAAATAAATTAAAAATTAAAAGGGGCACCCCTCCTAGAAACGTATATTACGATTCTAGTATGCATGCGCGAGCGATAGACTCGCACTTGGCCAGTTTTTTCTATGGAGTTAAATATTTATGTATTTTACTAATAATAACATTCAACATCTCTGTATTTACTATTACAAAAATAACTCTTAACTAACCTCGCCTAAAGTATGAGCTGCATAATCGCCCGTTGTGAACAAATGTACTTTCACGATAAAAGCGTCAGTAGTCATTAATAATACACACAGTGCATTAACACCCTTACTGATATCCGTTTATCGATCACGGGCTTCCTGCGCTCGCGCATACATAGAGTACAACGCGCAGTAGTTTGACGGTTTCTAAGTACATCGCACGTTGCTATTCAGAGGGAAGATCCGCCATATTTTATTGAAAAGTTTTATACAATGCATCAAAATGCCGCTTCGTAAATTTCACAACAATAGCGGCATTAAGTTCGTCAAAGTGTACGCGTTATTTTTCGAACCCAATCATCCGAAGAGATTCTTCAAGTACAGTTGACCGAAGCTCCCATCCGTTCCGGGATCTTCAATCATCGATCTGGTAACGGACTGCTGACGTGTTGAGTGTAGTGACTTTTATTTTGCTTAGTTTAATTTCGTGTTAGCAGCGATATCTATGAAATTTTCGACGTTTAATTATCAATAACTTCGCTTTTCACTTCAATCTATTATACCATCAATTATAAGCTATTCGTATATTGTCTTTTAAAAGTTTTATAGGACGATTTCACGTCAAAAATAGCTTAGTTTTGATCCGTTAAAGTAAAGGAAGCTATCAAAATGCTGGACAAGCCGAAGTACGTTCGTGTGCAGTCGTACGGGAGCATGAGCTCAGCGAGGAGCGAGGATGACATGACGGTACACAGCCAACTATTCCCTTACCCGAAGAAGATGGTCGTTGAACGCGAGATCCTGTACGAAGAAGAGCATCCGCCATTCCAGCCGCTGATGGCAACAACCAGGATCTTCGGCAAGGCCAGATTCACATGTCTCATGGCATTGTACCTCTGCTTCTATGTGCTGTTCCTGATAGCAGGTGCGATCGTCTTCTCTTCGCTCGAGGCTCCAATTGAAAACGAAATACGACTCGACGTAATACGCGCCAAACAGGAATTCATAGCCCGCTATCCTAACGTCCTAGGTACGTCTTATCTATTACTATTTATTTTTCAGAATCAACGATTCGATATATAATATCCATTAGGTATCTCAAACTAAACTAATTAACGTTAATATATTTTTACAGTAATCTATATACAAATAAATAAAATTGAAGTGTCTGTTTGTAATGTCAAAATAACAGTTTTTTTACTATATGCATATGAAAGTATGTACGACACTTATAACAAAAAAAAACAATTTTAAAAATTTTGTCTGTCTGTCGGTTTGTTCCGGTTAATCTCCGAAATGGCTAGACCTATTTAGACCGGACTTTCATTGGCAGATAGCTGATATTATAAGGAGTAACTTAGGACACTTTTATGTTAAATTATGTTTTTACATTGCTCACCTAATCAAGATACTAACTAAACTGTCTTTTGTATGGATGTAAAATTATTATTTAATTCGAGGTGAGCAGAACTTTTTATTTGAATAACATCTATTCCAGTCGTCGATGAAATGTTTTCTTTTTAATTTTATTTATTATGATGGAAATAAGGGAAAATTGGAATCATAAATCGCATCGTAGTTTTTTTTTTATAGGATAAGGGTGACAATCGAGCACACAGTCCACCTGATGGTAAGTGGTTGCTGCGGCCCATAGACATCTACATCTATCCTCTATTACAAATCAAAATGTAGATGCGTTGTCACCCGTGAGGACTAAGATGGAATGCCTCATTTTCAGTAAAAAGGGCCTCCGGCCACTTGCACTCACCAAGCGAAACGCAAAGGTAAACCTCTACTTCACGCTGGTTTTCTGTGAGGTCGTGGTACCACCCCGGTTCGAGCCGGCCCATTCGTGCGACAGCAACAGCTGCCGCGTGGCTCAACCACTATAAAAAAAAGTTAACAACTTAGTAGCGAGCGTTTCATTATGGAAGTAAATAGTAGGAAAATGCTCCGTGCATTGACTCGTACACACACGAGCGCGCGTCTTTGTTGCCTATAAATCACATTCAATTTCGGATATTTTCAAATAAATGTAAAAACTTTATTTAGGCATATTTTTCAAAACTACAAAAAGTGTATGTCAGTATTTATTATTTTTAATATTTATTTATTAATATTATTTTGAACCTAATTATTAAATTTAGCTGGTCTTTGAAAAATAACCCAGTTTGTTAAACCTTCGGCTTTAAAAATGTGCCGATTTATATTAACGTATCATTTAGTGAAGTTTTCATCACCCTACCACGGCAAAGTCAAAAGGAGGGTTATGATCTTAGCTGTTATGTATGTATGTATGTATCTTTAATTTTTTATTCTTCTCTAAACAATTTATGGTACAATATAAAATGTTAAACAAGATAAGCATGTATGTATGTATTTACTCGGGTCATAATCTATATGACGTCACGTATAATTACTGCAGTTATACGTCATTACTGTAATGTAGTGCGACTATATGAACTAATTGCTTATTACTATATACTGACTATACGAAAACTAATTGTTTATCGTGCATAATTTAAAAAAATCGACATCGTAGATTTTTGTCCTAGTTGAGTTTAAGTTTTTACCTTTTTTTTTATTTTTTATTCGAAATTTTACGCGATTTTTAATTAAGTGCTTACATGTTATTCATTGCTTACAATATAAAAAACGCAATAATATATATAAACATTACATACTTATTATCATATAGCTATGTGTCTTGGATAATAATGTCGTAACAGCTTTAGATATGAAATCAGAGTAAACACTACGCAAGGAAAATAGTCCTAAGTACTGATACTGAATACACCTAAACCTTAGTTATATTTTGATATACGTATATTTTTTATAGAATATATAACTATATTTCGTGTGATATGTGCGGGGATTCCACTACCCCATTTCCTCTCGTGGATATCGTAAGAGATAGTGGGGAATGAAACAGGAGATGAGCAACAGCATCTTCCTTATTACATCTCACAATAATAAAAAAAAACTGCAGTTGCTAACCTACCTGCCAAGCGTGGTGGCTATGGAAAATATAGTATATTTGATACTTAGTAGAGCCACGCTACAACTATATTATGGTTGTAGCACGAATGGGTCGGCTCGACCGGGGTAGGGCCACGCTCTCACAGAACACCAGCGTAAATTATATATATGCTGCTGTGTTTCGTACGGTGAGTGTATAGAACCGGAGACCCTTTTTAATGGAAAAGAGGCATTCCATCTTAGTCCTCGGTTGTAACAACGCATCTGCATTCTGATTCTTAATTGAGAATAAATAAATGTAGCATCCACTTAACATCAGGTGGACTGTGTGCTCGTTTGCCACCCGTATTCTATAAAAAATATCCCCCATATAAGACTATTGTGGAGGCCTATATTGTGCTGTGGTCTTTTAATAGTATATTGAGACAGATAATGATATTTGATGATGAATTTCTTTAAATTTAGGATCAAAATTCCTTAAACTACAGCAAAATAATAGAATGATGTTTTCTCCTTTGATTAATGCACTCTTACGATTCATCTGCTTATAGTAAAACTGGTCAATTGGTGAGTTTGTTGTGCGCGGAGGTTTCTGACAATAAGCCCTATCATTAAGACAGTAATAAAAAATACCCGACTGCGTAAAAACGTTTACTGAGAACCCTATGTCACTCCCATAACTAAGAAGAATTGAACAAGATACATACCTACTCTCGAAAAACATCAACCTCCTTTTGGGACAGTCAGGTAAAAAAGAGACATTGTAACGGTTGCTAGGCGTAGTTGGAAATAGTTCTTTATAAAAATTTCTTTACAAAATTATTCACAGTATTATGCTCTTGCGACATATAAGCGATGTTTTAAGAGATTTTGACGAAAATTTATCTCAGTCAGACAGTTGATGACGATGATAACTTAAAATGCAAAAACAAACTCTATGGATTGACGCTCATAAGATCAACAAGACAATAATTGTTTCATAGATTCTACTAATACATTAACAATCGCAAACAAATCATTATCAAAGTGCAGTTCAAACCATTATAATATAAGCGATAGCAAAACAAATGACGACAAAAGGAACATTCCACTTGCGTTGAAGTTCCCGTGAAAATTTCGTCATTAAAACTTTCCCGCCATATCGATCATCATTTGTGAAGCAATGAATGCTAAGATAGCATTAATTGCTTCACAAATGATGCATTTATATAAACAAAATTTATTGTAGTGATCCGATATTGCAATCGTGGATAAATTGATGACTTTAGGTGTAACAACGCGTAATTTTTTATTTGACAGAATAAGATTACAAACGAGCACACAGTCCACCTGATGGTAAGAGGATGTGTGTTGCCCATAGACATCTACATTTATCCTCTATTAATAATCAATATGCAATGCTTTCACCCCTGAGGACTAAGGTAGAATGTTTCGTATCGAGTAAAAAGAGTATCCGATTCTCTTCACTCACCATACGAAACACAGTAGCAGTAAGCTGCTAATTTACGCTGGTATTCTGTCAGAGGGTGGTCCTTGTGGCGACCCATTCGTGGTACAACTATATAACATACCTGCATCATTGCTCTACCACGTATTAAAATTTTTTCGCTAGTTCTAATTACATGTTCTATTATTGCAAGTAAAAAATCTGAATACTTACACATAATGATTCAGATGACCTCCATTGCTTCCAATTAGTTAATAAAAAAGTGACATTATTAACAAATGCTGCCAAACGTCAAAGAGAATGTAATCACTACGTTTACCAAAAGCTACGAACGTGTTCAAAATCGTTTTGGCACCAAAGTCAAAGGGCTTTTAAAATTTTTTAATCCAAGTAAGTCGAACGCGGCGGAGTTATATTTTCTTTGACGGAGTGTAAGTTTGTGTCTCTGATTAATCCCATAAGCATCACATGAAGCTCTGATAGTAAGGATTTGTGAGTACCTCTATGTTTACGAGTACGCTCGTGTTTTTAACTGACGACGATAATAGAGGGGTGTTGTAGTGTGTATCTGTGTGTCTGTGTATCTATGTATATTTGTATCTGTCTGTGACATCATAGCTGCTGAACAGAAGAACCGATATTGATTAAGTTTTTTTTTTCGTTTGAAAGGTGTCTTAATCGAAAGTGTTTTTTAGTTATTTTAAGAAAATCTATTCAGCCGTTTGAAGATCACCAGCTTTTTATTTCGGTTTTTTTAATTTGAAATTTTAGTTGTAATAATCTCTTTTATACCTGGTAGAGCCAAGTTGCTGCGTATTATGGTTGCAACACGAATGGGTCGGTTCAACCTGGGAATGACCACACTCACACAATACCAACGCGAAACAGTAGCATAATGCTGTGTGTTTCATACGGTCAATGTAGAGAACCGGGGATTATTTTTACTGGTGACGGGGCATTTCATCTTAGTTCTCAAGAGTGATAACGCATAGCTGCATTCTGATTCCTAATCAATGATAGATGTGGGTATTTATATGTACCATAACATCCACTTATAGCCACTAGGTGGACTATAATTAGTTTATAGTGTTTTTTTTTTTTTTATAGAAAAGGAGGCAAACGACCATGCGGGTGACTTGTTAGTAATTGATCACTGCATTACTGGTGTGTTTTTTGTATTGATAATATATTATTTTATACTCAAACGTTGATAAATTTAAAAATTTCAACAAAGGACAATGTCCAAAACCGCCCTGTGTAATAAAAGCATCGGACATACACGATAATTAATTTTCTATTTTATTATATTAGTTGCAAATACTTTTATAACACGGACTAGCTGCATGCAAAAATGAACATTAAAAAGTATTATATTCGACTAATAACATTAATCGCCGCCATCTTCGCCAAACATCATGTGGTGTTGAAAAATGATTAGGGATGCCCAATCGATTGTAATCGATTATTGAATTTTTAATGAACTGTCGTATATTTTTTTAATCTGAATTACATTTTAATTTATTTCGAATAAAGTTGCTAAAAGAAGCTACAATAAAAATATTATATTACCATTTCTTTATATTCTTTTATATTATTATAATTTTAAAAACCTACTATACCTATTGAATGTCGTACTCGATTTTGAATAGGTAATTAGAATATTGCTGAAGAAAAATATTCGTAAAGATAATTATTCAGGATTTTCTAATGATCGTTTAGACAGGAGTATATTTTACGTCTTACTAAACGATAACTTACGAGTTTACGCCAACTAATTTAAAAAAAAAACTGTTATCGTTACTGCATTAATTATAAATGTGTTTTTTTTTAAAGAGCAATATTGCAGACTAGATACAGATATTATTATTAATATTGTTACAAGTATGGAAGAAGTAGAGACGTACGTGTTATTATAAGTAAAGTAGGACAGTGTTATGGTATTAATATTATCGTATGACGAAATATGATATATACTATATAGATGGTATACTGTTTGTAACGTACGGCTATAATAAATCTTAGGAAATATTCATAAGTCGTATCGTCTTTATTATCGTATTTAGCGCTCCTATTTCTGATGTCACTAAATGGTCACTTGTCAGTCTCCCATGAAAAAAATACGATCTCCAAATCGATTCAAATCGAACATACTAGAATCGATTCTCGATTAAATCAAGCATTAACAGATCTATTTTTGATCAATCGCGACATTTTCAAACATGCCTAATATAGACACAGAACATTATTGACGATAACTTACCGTAAATTCAAGTAACTATATAGAAAAATCATTAAATTAATAAACATAACATTACGCCAGTATTTTCCAGAAGGAGTAGGTAGAGGTGTGTAAGTACTGTTATATTATACATCTCATGTAATAGGTGATGCGCGTATCGCCAAACACCGGACACAAATCCAGACTCCGTGCTATTACTGGGAACTTCAAGTTATAACAACCCAATCATAATTTGCCCAACCCTGGGATCGAACCCAGAACAGAACAATTTTTCTGTCTGTCACAAGGAACAGATATTCCAACTATGCAAAAGTATTTCTTGAATCGTTTGAAATATAGCTAGTTCTTATAAGTCCGATTCGAGAGGTTTCTGTATCGACATCGGACAAGGATTCTTCAGATCTATATCGACCTGGAAAATTGATTCTGTTACTATAAACAATCGATTAAACGATTTCAAATGGACATGCCTACTTTGTACCGTCATCTCTAATTCTGTCAAAGTTACATTGGTTGGCGTTGTTTGCAATTGTAATTGTCTTTGTACATAATTGTATCGGTGTTGTGGTGACTTTCGGGACTATATATTGAACATTACGACTTGGCTATTTTAACGGACTCTGATTGCTTTCAAGAACTACTTACCTTGTTGTGATTTTTGGAACTGTGTACCACTCAAACGATAACCTAGCATTCATAAACGGACTTACGCATACGCAATGGAAAGTGTATTATGTGTAAATAGCGGCTCTGCTGGTGGTACAATATTGTTTAAAGATGAACAGAGAAGCAATCGTGCAATATTGCTGTAATTGCATCGTTGTACGCAGAACCATCGGTTGCTGCGCCCATGTTATGGCTATTATTTGGTACTTGAGCTTTACGAGACATCAAAATAATATCGACATCCCTGCACAGTTTTTAGACAATATTCTTATTTCCAATTTAGAAAAAGAACAATAAATATGAAATTAATCTGTGTTTTATTTCTAATTCAAACATAATAAGTTAATGTACGTGTAAAAACAACTTATACTACCAATTAGGTACTAAGTCGGTAGGGCTGGTTTCATAGTCATGCGTTTGAACAGCGCCGTCCAGACGCACACGCTTGTAAATGTACTAGACAGTAGTCTATAATATTCACGCTGTTCATGCGCGCGCTGTTGAAACTTGGTTGAAACCGTGGTTGATACACTCGCTGTTCGACGGCATGTCTAGCGTCGTGACTGACAGCCTAAATCCTTATACATTTAGGTACTAGGTATCTTACCGTACCGTATATGCTAATGACAACATCTAAATACTAACAGCCATTATATACATATATTTTTATTTTTACATTAATACACACAAACATTATCTCTCATTTCAAAACCAATGCTCAGAAAGCAGGTTTGTTAACCACATTCTATGCATTTATACGTTGCACTTACATACACTTAGGCTTTAGAACAAAAATTGCATACCTAATTATGTAGATAGGTACTAGAAATAGCTAAATGTTTTATGACATCGTTTTTCAGTTTGTTAAAAATCACTCAGATCTATGAAAAACCGTAATATTCGTGGTTCGATTATAACCTCAAAATCTGATACTTTTTTTGAAATATATCTATTATGCAGGTAGTCCGCTATAAAAATAAGATCAAATAGGAATTTACTAATGATCAACAATAAAATACATAATTTTCCGATGCTCTTGGTTCCAGGGCGAACAATGTATGGGCGGAGAGCAATGTCCTTTATTGTGCACTACGTTTAAGTGATTAATCTCTCAGGTCTTTAACTTTTCAATTTCTTATAGCGATTATTTTGATTGCTTTTATCTTGATTAAATGGATAATTGACTATTAAATTCAAATCCTCCAGATAAAACTTTATAAAAGTGAAGTTACTTTTTTTTATATAGGATATGGGTAACAAACGAGCACACAGTCCACCCAATGGTAAATGTAAGTGGTTGTTGTGGCACATAGACATCTACATCTATCCTCGTTTGCGAATCAAAATGCAGATGCTTGTCAGCCGTGACGACTATATACTCGTATAAATATTCCGAAAGCCATGTGACTTGCAGCGTTAAAAACATATTAACTGCAATTGTACTTTTTTTTATAAAGTATCAAACGAACTTCAATCTAAATGACTATTGCCATAGAATTAATTCTATGGCTATTGCATTCCATGGACACCCGTAGTCAATTTCAAACAAACAAAACTATAGGTAGTGTGTTGTCACCACTGAGGACCAAGATGGAAACTGTTGCTCTACCACGTAAGTAATTATAGATAATTTATATCATTTATCTGTCAAAAATATTTTCAGTTTTATTTATTTATTTTTTATAGGATAGGGTGAGAAACGAGCACAGTCCACCTGATGATAAGTGGTTGCTGTGACCCATAGACATCTACATCTATCCTCAATAAAGAATCAAAATGCGTATGCGTTGTCACACGTGAGGACTAAGATGGAATACCTATTTTCTAGTAAAAAAGGTCTCCGGTTCTCTACACTCACCATACAAAACACAGCAGTGTTAAGCTGCTATTTTACACTGGTATTCTGTGAGAGCGTGGTCCTTTCCCGGTCGAGCCGACCTATTCGTGCTACAACTATACTATCAATATAGCTGCCTTCATATTATGCCTTCAGTGCTGATTTAAAATGTCAGTTAATTAAAATTCTTAAAACTATTCGGCAATTAATTATAAATATTAGGTTTTACACGTCATGGCAGTATTGTGCCCGACAGTTGGTAACTTTAATCTATATTGTGATCTAACTCGTCCAGCGTTCAACATAATATTTAAATTTGACTATTCAAAAATGCATGTTTTTTTAACACGATAAGGTTAATTATTTAAGGAATGGAACATACAGTGACGCACTTAACTCTACTGTTTAGTCCGCACATTGACCTTAAACATATTTTCCGAGCCTTAGGTCAGTCATACACGATCCAGTTTACCGTCAAGTTAGCAGCGCGCTTGAAGCTGCGGCGTCCAGTTTGCAGTGCATCCATATAGACCACTCACGAAACCATCGTGTCACCAGTGATGCACGACGATGCGTTAGCCATTATAGGAGTATTGCTGTGACTAACGTCATGCAGACTAGACTTCTCATACACACGTTCAAGTTCATTGACGCTGCAATCTTGATCAAGTCGGCAAAAGCGAAATTCAATGCTTGCTTCAAGTAGACTTGTCGTGCACACTGATAGCCATACACCGTTAAGTTTACCGGACGCCGCTACTAGCACGCTGCAAAGTTGATAGTAAACTGGATCCTGTATGGCATCCGTTAAAGATTATTTCCTTCTCTCGTTAGTAACTCAAAAGTATTACACGTTAACGCAAACTATAGGTGATATTGATAGGGCACTAAAACCACTTCTAATTTGATTTTTTTAGATAATTTAAACAGTGCATACACTGATTTACTCATTTTTTACATATTTGTTTTGAGCATGAGATATCAAAGTAAGTTTAGTATCAATTTTAATTTCCAAAAAAAATAGCATTTTCTATTTATATACAAGGTTTTGTCCATCATAGTTGCACGGCACGTATTTTTTTACTTATTATAAGCCAGTGCTTAACTACCATTCTACCTGGTGATAAGTGGTGATGAAGCCCTAAATAGTAAAATGCAATGTCTTAGAGTAACAACATATCAGTATAATATATTGATATTATGGTATGTTGAATCCACTGTTTTTCTTGGCATCACTCTCGTAAAGACGAAAGGCGGGGCCCCCATATATCCAAACTAGCAAGCAGACTAAGTTCTGCAGCCTATGCTGTAGAAATGATTCGAGGTTTCACTAGTGTCGAAACAGCTAGATTAGTTTATTTCAGTTATTTCCATAGCATAAGGTCTTATGGAATTTAGTATGTGGAAATGCGGCTGATTTAGTAACTATTTTTGTTTTGCAGAAGAGGGCCATAAGAGCTATTTACAACCTAAAACCGAAAGAGTCTCTTAAAGCAAATTTTAAGAAATAAATATATTAACTTTGGCCTCTCAGTATATTTATGAAAATTTAATCTATGTTCACTAAAACAAAGGTAGATTTAGTACCAGTTTCTCGACTCCACAGGCTCAGTAATTCATTTTTTGGCAATGTATACGCTATTACAACAAAGTTCCAGAAATTACACAAGGTACCTCTATTACTATGTTCAAATATTTTATTAAACACAAACTGTATAAAAAGGGTTATTATAATATAAATGAATTTATGGTTGATAATAACCCTGGTTACTATCAACCTTAAAAAGGTTACTATCAACTTAAGGTTGATAATAACCCTGGTTACTATCAACCTTAAAAAGGTTACTATCAACTTAAGGTTGATAATAACCCTGGTTATTATCAACCTTGAAAATAGACACAATAACTAATCATGTTACTTTTAGTAACCTCTTACGCAGTTATCTGTACAGTTTGACTGCCGCGTTGATCAAGTGGTCGTAAATATGATTGCTGATTATAAGGTTCCGGATTCGAATCCCGGGACAGGCCAAAATCAGTTCTTGGATTTTTCTGTCAAGAAATTCTCAGTAACAGCCTGAAGGCAGACAATTGGCGATGTTCACCCCCGTGCCTCGGAAAGCACGAAAAGCCTTGGTCGTCCTGCGCCTGATTTCTTAACGACCACGCTTCCAAATTGTGTCTAAAATAAATTTTGTAAATAGTTTGTTCAGCAAGCTACATTTAGAAAGGGGATGGAGTGTACGGATCAAGTCTTTTCCATGCGCATGATTGCGGAGAAATTTTTGGCCGAAAACTAGAAAGATTTTTGTGCGTTCATGGACTTGGAAAAGGCTTATAACAGAGTGTACAGGAACGTGTTATGGCAAATACTGAACTCATTTGGGTAGAGCGCTGGTTTAATACAGGCATTAAGATCTCTTTACAGGGACTCTAGTGCTTGTATCAGGATCAACGGGGTCTATTCGGACTGGTTTGGCATTCAAAAAGGTGTCAGACAGGGCTGTGTAGCTTCCCCGTGACTGTTTAACCTAAATATGGACAGTTGTTTGCAAACTTTGAAAGTTGAAGAATGTGGGTTGACAATGGGTGTGTTAACCGTCAAATGCCTTTTGTACGCCGATGATCAAGTCATATATGCATCGCCGGCGGCCGAGTTGCAAATGATGGTTACTTTAATGAACTGGTCATTGAAAGAAAGGGGTATGAAAGTGAACGTAAGTAAGACGAAAAGTGATGGTTTTTAAAAAAAAGAGAAGTAAAGTAAAACGTTATGTGAAATAAGAATAGAAAGAGAGTTGATTGAGCATGTGGATGAGTTTGTATATTTGGGATGTTTATTTAGCAGGGGTGGTAGATATGATAAGGATATAGAACGACTAGTGAACGCAGGAAATAGAGTGAATGGGGCTCTACACGCTATTATGAGGAGTCATGTGTCAAATAAGGCACGTATGGCAATACATAGTGCTGTGTTAGTCCCTACTTTAATGTATGGTAGTCAAAGTTGGGTCTGGCAGAAGAAGCATGAGAGTAGAATAAATGCTGTAGAAATGCGGTCCTTAAGGAGTATGCTAGGCCTGAATTTGAATGACAGGGTGAGAAATAGTGTGATAAGAGAAAAGTGTGGTTTGCAAGATGACGTTGTGACAAGGATTAAGAAAGGAATGCTTTGGTGGTTCGGTCACGTAGAAAGAATGAACGAGGAAAGAGTGACAAAGCAAATTTATGTTGCAGAAGTGAACGGCAGGGTCGGGAAGGGACGCCCTAGACGAAAATTTAACGACCAAATCGGCGATACATTAAAAATGGGCCAGATTAGGAGTACCCTTAACCGACGAGCGTGTATGCGTAGATATATGGATGTAAAGGAGGCGAGAGAGGTGTGTCAGGATCGCGCCAAATGGAAGTCCGTAGTCTCTGCCTACACCTCTGGTTGACAGGCGTGAGTTCGTGAGTGTGTGTGTTTGTTCAGCCTTTCATATTGTAAAATTTACTAAAAGTCACGCCGGGTTTCTTGCTGGTACTTTCCAGGACGGAAGTTTTTTACGAACCAGTGGTGAAGTAAAAACTAATTTCAATAAGAATTACACGCATGGGATCTATATTGAATAAAAAATATTTTATTTATTATTCTTTAAGACGCATAATTACTTACTGCTTTGCCTTGCTAATTACCACGAACACTGGTTGTTTGAACTATACAAAACCAAAAACAATGTTAAATACTTAATTATAGATTTAGTACTGAGATTTAGCACGCCTAGACTATGTTAATGGCCTTACAGACTATTAACCTTACGAATTTACATGTTGTTATATATACACGCAATTATAAAAATATTTCATTTATAATATGTCTCCTTGCCAATTTGGAGGAATTCGAAATCCAAATTTCATAGTTTTTTTTTTTAATAAAACAACAGGCTATCTTTCCCACAGCTGAACACAGGCCACTACTCATTCCTCAGAGAGCTATATTTAAGGGCAAGGAAGAATCAACCGTGCTGCATTAACGTGTGTTGGCGGGTTTTAACGTCCTAATTATTTTTTAATTTTTCGTACAATGAGGCTACATAACTGTGTTTTCGTTTACCGTCGAGTAAGGTACATGCGGGTAATAAGGCCTGTCGGCTAATAAGGCCTAAGTAACAAAAATCGTTTTTATAGTAACCGCACTCGCGTAAGGAGATAATAACAGGCTCCTATTGCGCGATAATGTTTCCACAAGTTTGGAGAGACGCGCTACCCCGCGTCCTGCCACCAACGTTGCATCATCTATCTTGAGATACGACCGCACTGCACCAATAACAAAAATCAGTCAAAATAAGTCGTAGGTATGTTTTGTAATATTACACTTAGCTATCTAAAATCGTAATCTTTATCTTTATGAATAAATGTGTGGCGGGTGGAAGGAAAAGGAGAGATCTCCCGCCGGGCAAGGTGTTCTGCCCGGGGAGCGGCCAACGCTCCGATTGGTATTCGGAGCTATTCTATATTTGCCGCTTTAACTTCCGAACTTTGTTAGTGCGATTTAGGTTTCGATGTGTTCCGCTTGTGGCGCGACGACAGTGCCGCCACACCACCCCTGCTCAGACCGGAGGTCGATAGTGCAGTCTAGATGTCGACGAATTTGCAAGTGCCATGGATTGCCTTGTAGTCTGCGGTGAGTCGAGAAGAAGGCAAGTAATCTGCGAGAGTGCCGTGAAGCAGAGGCGAGCAGTAAGGCTCAGAGCCGTGCCGAACACTAGCGCAGAGAGTAGCTTGAAGAAACAGGAAGCATTATTATTCCAGTGCTGCGATGAACCTTTGTAAAGCTAGATGGCTTGCAGAATGTGAATACTGCAGACAATATCAGCTCGCGAGTGAATGAATGGGTTACTTGAGGATGATGACGAAGGTTTTGAAGTTTGTATTTTCCGAAGGTTATGGTTTGCGTGTTCATATCACGTCGGGGTCACCACTGTGGCGGGTGGAAGGAAAAGGGGAGATCTCCCGCCGGGCAAGGTGTTCTGCCCAGGGAGCGGCCAACGCTCCGATTGGTAGTTCGGACCTATTCTATATATGCTGCTTTAACTTCGGAACTTTGTTAGTGCGATTTAGGCTTCGATGTGTTTCGCTTGTGGCGCGACGACAGCGCCGCCACAAATGCTTTGTTGATCTTCAAGATTTGAGTAATTTTTTTTAAATTTGCTTTTCTTAAATACTAGGTCGGTGGTTAATAAGGCCCACTAATTTTCACCATAGGCCTTATTATACTCCTTTTTCTTGTGTAGTTCTTTGTTTAATTATGAATTTTATATAACTTTTAAAATGTTAAACATGCAAATAAATCGTACGCTTTTATTATTAAACTAAAGTAGTAGTCAGAAAATAGCCTGGTTTCAGCTGTCCAAATAGTGCAAAGACAAAGTGTGTCGAAGAATTAAGGCTTTGAAGCTATAAAATTATGTGCAAATTATTGGTCCTGCGCCTAAGCTCTCTCGGACCGTGTCGGATTGAGATTTGATGAATGTGAGGGTGCACCTGTGCTTGTGCATACATTCGGATACTATAATATACCAAAGAATGACGGCTCCATGGCGCAGTAGCTTAGCAATGAGTTGCTGCGCTGGGGGCCGCGAGTTTGAATTTCGCCCGGAACAAATATTTGTATGGCCTTCAAATAAACCGGGTCTGGATGTTTGTCCTTGTGCAATTTGTGTTTGTAAACTGCCTCCACGATACAGTAGAAAACCGTAGTGTGAGGGTAACGTTTTTAAAAATAAGAAAAAATAATTATTAATTTTTCTTCATATGACGAAGAAATAAGGTGAAATATAAGTTTTACTACTAAACTTTATACGTGATAGAGACATATTGCAGCTATATTAATGGTATAGTGGTAGTACGAATGGGTCGCCGCGACCGGGAAAGGACCACGCTCTCACAGAATACCAGCTCAAAATAGCAGCTTAACACTGCTGTGTTTCGTATGGTGAGTGTAGAGGATCGGAGACCCTTTTTACTGGAAAAGAGGCATTCTATCTTAGTCCCCACGGTTGACAACGCATCTGCATTTAATTTGTAAACTGATGTAGATGTCTATGGGCCACAGCAACCACTTACCATTAGGTGAACTGTGTGCTCGTTTGTCACCGTTATTCAATAAAAAAAAACTGGTTTGTTAGTAATTAAACCTAAGGGAAGAATGAATAGTAATATTTGTTTATTTTCTTATAATATCGTTACTCTGTAATCATGCTAATAAAGCAAAAACAAAACATGATTAATGTTTTTGACGCGTTGTAAAAGCGGCAAATTAATTATAAATGATTTTACGTTTCAATTATAATACTAATTAGATATGGATTGTTCTTATTTCGCTTTGTAACGGTTTTTGTTAATAAAATCAGCTTTGAGAAATTGGTTACTAATAATTAAGAAACATAAAAATAAGGAAAAGGTAAATAATTAATATAAGTAGAAAAAAGTGGTAAAATTAAAAATTTTGTACAACCGACTTCAATATAAATAAAATGAGAACATCATCAATGTAGTCGAGATCAATTAAATATGCATTATTAAGGAAAATTAAAAACCTACTGGTCGGATCTTAGTCTTTATATGGGACCACACAAAGAAGAAGAAGAAGCACCAGATTTCAACTAAAAAAAGAATCATAAAAATCGGTTCACCTAGAAAAAAATTCTGAGGTAACACACATAAAAAGATACTGTGGAATTGAGAATCTCCTTATATTTTAAAGTCGGTTAAAAATCGATTTAGGTCGGCCGTTAAAATAATTCAACACACAAACTGATATCTTTGGAATGAATTTCTTTTTTTTTTAAATTGATGACAAACGAGCATTTAATTCACAGGATAGTAGTTGGTATTTTGTATTGTTCTTATTTTGCTTTATAACTGTTTCTGTTAATAAAATCAGTTGACTTTGAGAAATCCATTACTAATAATTAATAAAAAAAATAAGGAACATGTAATTTTATTGTAAGAAAAAAGCATTCACGTGTCACACGTGTTAACTTTAAAAGAATTCAACACACAAAGCGTCTCCATTGGAATTGAATTTTTTTATTTTTATAGATAAGGGTGACGAACGATCACACAGTCTACCTGATGGTAATTGGTTGCTGTAGCCCATAGATATCTACATCTATCCTCGATTGGGAATCACAATGCAGATGCATTGTCACCCCTTAAAACTATGATGGAATTAATCGTTTTTGTAGTTTGTTTATGTCCATATTACATACATACTGCCAATGTCAAACACATGATAGTCTGTGGTCAAACAGTCGCAGAGACTAGCGTAGATTGACGCAAAAAAATTAAAATGTTGGATTGATTTTTTTATTGCATAAGGCACACAAAACAGACAGTAATTATATACAGTTCTAAAATTAAAAGTATGATGGAACTAAAACTACAATCTAAAAAATTGTACACAGCATAGATAATAATATAACTCCAGTAGAATAACAAAAATAAAAAAAATAAAAAATACATTAAAAATTAAGAGAAACACGTAAATTTCCTTCACATCTAACAAGGCCACTATCAAATATAACTAGATGTACGTTACTACGCTTAATCTCGTAATCACGGCACGTCAAAATGTGGGTCGAAGTTTATTAAATAAAGCAGTTGTTGTTAAAAGTAAAATACAGTGACCTTATATACAAACTTAGATCTTTAACGAATTACGGTCGAATTTCGATCACTGGACGACCACTTACTGTTAAACTACAAATTGTACCCAATTCAAGAACTTTTTTATCGGTGAAAGCATCATATTTTAATGACCTTGGGTATAACTTTAATAAACAGCGGCATATGCGCGGGCGCATGGCGCAACCGCAGCCATGCCCATAACCCATAGGCCATGTCCGTCAGCATAGATAATATGGCCGTCAGTCAGGTCGCAGAAGCCGAATAAGTCGAACAAAAAGCACGCTATAACCGTGTCTATTTACTTTTTAAAATGCATCAAAATGAAGTGTTGTGAATCCATTGAAGTGTACGCGTTGTTCTTCGAATCTAATCACCGCAAAATATTTTACAAGTACAGTTAACATAATATTAATTTCGAAATGCTATTTTTTTTTGTTAACGCGCTTTAATCGAATGTTTTATACTTTCTTTACCTACATTTGACGTGTTGTTTTAATATTTTATTTTTTAAATTCTGTTGTCAGGAGCCTAATTCTTTACTATATAAATTCAACTATCGTAAACAAGGTCTGTAACTTTCTTCAAAAGTTTCAAAATCAGGAAGTGCTAGCTGATACATTTAGTCGCTCTGGTGGAATTTTACGTGTTGTTTTTTTATTTACTTTTATTTTTTAATTCTGACGTCAGAAGCCTAGTTCTTTACTACCTATATTAGATTATCGTAAACAAGTTCCGTAACTTTCTTCAAAAGTGTTCAAATCAAGAAAAGCTAGCAGATACATTTAGCTGTTGTGGTGAGTAGAATCCAAAGCGATGGAGAAACCGAAGTACGTGCGTATACAATCGTACGGCAGCATGAGTTCGGCTCGGAGCGAGGATGATATGACAGTACGCAGCCAACTCTTCCCATACTCGAAGAAGATGGTTGTAGAGAGAGAGATGCAGTACGAAGAAGATCATCCGCCGTTCCAACCGTTGTCCGTCACAACGAAGCTTTTCGGCGACTTCAGATGCAACTGTCTGTTGGGGATATACATTTTATTCTACGTGGTGTTCTTGATAGCGGGGGCAATAGTGTTCTCCGCTTTGGAGTCACCGCAGGATGAACTGGCACGACAGAATGTTATTAGTGCCAAGGAGGACTTTATGATTCGTTACCCCAATATCTTAGGTAGGTGAAAATATTGAACCACATTATAATTACAAAGTTGACCACTGATGACACTACTCCTATATCGTCTTCAGTACTTGTCATCAGTTATACTTCGTTAAGCACATCTTTTTTGTTTCTTAAAACATAAGACCAAAACTTATTAATTACACATCTGTAAGTATATCTCTATAATATATAAAAATCAATTGCTCTCCGTTAGTCTCGCTAGAACTCGGAACTGACTCGACCGTTTCTGATGAAAAATTTTGTGTGTGTTTTTGAGTTGGTCGCTGTATGCTTTATATTCATAATTGGACCTGATAGATGGTGCCGTTGTCGAGATCCTGTAATCCTGTGCGAAGCCGGGGAGGATCGCCATTATTATATAAAATTATTGTTCCATAAGAAACCTACATCTCTTCGTTTTTGATAGTTGATTGACTCTTTTTATTTATTATACATATTTTATTCTTTATTATTTTTACCTCTCTCCTTGTGTGATAGAAATAGCAGTAAAAAAGTTACATCATCATCATCATCATCATTACAGCCCTTCACAAGTCCACTGCTAAACATAGGCCACCCCCAAAGAATGCCACAAAGCACGGTCCTGAGCCACCTGCATCCATCGACTTCCTGCATATCTTACCAGGTCGTCACTCCATCTAGTGGGGGGACGCCCTACACTTCGTCTGCCGGTACGAGGCTGCCACTCGAGAACCTTTCTTCCCCATCGGTAAAAAAATTACATATGGCAAACGAATTTTGTTTTCTTAGGTCGAAGCAATAAATATATTTTATCTCATTTCATTTTCTTATTATGGAAATTAAGTTTAGATTATCTGGTATCATCCAATATTATTTAGTTTTAATATCGTCTCAAACTAAATTAACCATGTGGCTTTCGATTACACACTTTTAACGTTACCGCAATAGTTATCGTGTCGTGTTATAAGATCCGGTCAGGTAGGCAGCGTAGTGGTAACACTGCCTACCTGATAGGCTTAGCCAACAGCAGGTAGAGGAAGACCTTCGAGAAAGCTCCTTTTAGACTTCCCTACATATTTCATACAACGCTTTGTTTAAAATTAGTAGGTTTTAAGTGGGGTTGAAAAGCGATTTTTGGCTGGAATAGGCAACGGATTTAAAGAAGCGATAATATCACCCTTATATATAAATAACGTCTTTTATAAAATAATATGAACTCGCATTATAAGTGTATTATAATAGATTGAAATCTTGACAGGTACTGGTTGCAACGCTTCGGTTGTTTTCGAATATCGCAAGTCAACCGCAATCCCGCAGAAGAAGTGCTTGTGTGGCATACAAATAATTATCGTTCCGAGTTCCTGGTCTATGTTTGTTCATATGCAATTCATATATCACCCCACGATACAGGAAAAATTCCTAACGTTTTTAGAAACCTATAAATAAAGTAATATAATAAAGATTATTTTTTATTTTATTATAATACTATATTTTTTTGGTTGACATCTGGATCTCGACAAGAACGCCACCTACCGGGTCCAATTGTTAATCTAAACCATTCTCTAATCAATTTAATCACATACACAACATTTCATCAAAATCGGTCCAGCCGTTTAGGAGGAGTTCAGTCACATACACACTGACAGACGAATTATATAACATACAATCTACTTGTGTTATACATATAAACTTTTCTCTTGAATCATTCTGTCCAGTAATAAAAAAACATCAAAATTTGTTACGTTGTTTAAAATATCTAAGAGTACAGACGGCGGTAAGTGACTTTGTTTTATACTATGTATATTTGGTTACGCAAACGCATTTTTGTTTAGTACCAAAAGCTTTTGGATTAGCAGCTCAAACTACACTTTAAACTTCCTCCGAGAATATTAGTTTTATCCAGAACTTTAATATGTTAAGTTGTATTAACGAGATGTTACGAGGACACCTGGTATACTACCAGTTCTATAGAGCCAGATTATGTAAAAGGCTGCCTTATTTCAAGCTGCTTAGAATTATTATATCTGAATCTACGTTCATATGGTCGTTGTTTATGATGATAATTCTGTTTCCCATTTATACTTATTGATAAAGTAGTGCTTACTGATTAGTATTACAGTTATATGATGTTTTAATATTTAATTAACATAAATTAAAGCACAAACGAGCACACAGTCCACCTGATGGTAAGTGGTTGCTGCGGCCCATAGACATCTACATCTATCCTCTATTACAAATCAAAATGTAGATGCGTTGTCACCCGTGAGGACTAAGATGGAATGCTTCATTTCCAGTAAAAAGGGCCTCCGGCCACCTGCACTCACCAAGCGAAACGCAGAGGTAAACCTCTACTTCACGCTGGTATTCTGTGAGGTCGTGGTACCACCCCGGTTCGAGCCGGTCCATCCGTGCGACAGCAAAAGCCGCCACGTGGCTCTACCACTGTTGAAAATGATGCTTGATGATGACTTTTGATGATTCTTTTTTATTTGAAAGCTGGTGCTACTCATGTTCCCATATAATTTTATTTTAATTTTATTATTTTTATTAATTTTATATATTTTAATTCTCATATAAATTTGATCAAGATCTGAACAGTAGCTTTTGAGTTATCCTTAATAATGCGTATTTATTTGACTTCGACTACATTGATGATGTTCTCATTTTATTTATATTGAAGTCGGTTGTACAACATTTTTAAATTCACCGCTGGTTTGTATTTGCTTCGGAATTGTGAACCCATTATGATGATTCCTTTTTATTAAATAGGTTATGGGTCCCATATAAATATGGAGAAACAATTTAGCGCTAAGGGTGACAAAATAAGGGATGAAGTTAATAATTATGTAATTGATAAAAAATTGACATTATAACTTAGATTTAATATTTTAATTTCGATGTGTATTTATGACGTGTGATATGGACTAGTTCCGAAATAAATGATTTTTAATTTAATTTAATGTAATGTAACTATTGAAATTACATTATGATTATGATATTAACAATACTCCGAGTGCACTCAAAAGGGTAAAAAAATTAACTTTAAAAAAAAAGTAAAATCCAAATTCAAGGAACTAAAAAGAAATAAAATAATTACACATTCTGAAATCGCGGGCATTAATTCTTTTACAAATTTCAACTGAGCACCGACTTCAGAATATTAAATTATTTTGTTCGTGTTAGTTCTTTGAAGTTGACTTTTAAGGTACGTGAGGGTAATATGGTCACCTTAAGCTTTGCCGCCCTATATAACTAAAACTAGGAGGAGGACAGAGACAAAAACACTAAGTCGAATACTACTATAACTTATATAATATTAAGAAAAAAATAGCAAAAAATCTTTGACAATAATTAGGAACACTTTGAAAAATAAATTTATAAAAAATAACTACACTGCACAATAATAAAATCGACTAAACTATTCACTATATCAGCTGTCAAAATAGCGTCGATAAAGCAGTGCCCTTTTGACCCTTTATTATTTAATTGACTGTTGAGGAGCTATCGTATTACAAAGTCATCTATACAAACAAGGCTGTAATTTTGGAGTTATAAGAAAGCGACCGTATTAACCGGATAAACATATTACCCTCACGTACTATACTTTTATTAACGGGTAATTTCGGGTGTTCTAAACAAGTCATTACTTAACTATGTATGAATATATGAATGAACTCTGACCGTTAAGGCCTTAACAGTGGTTGAAATGCCTAAATCTAGGATATTTAAGTAAAAAAATCTCAATAACTGTTCATTTAATCCACAAAGAAAAAATACAAGGTAACAGAAGAAGATTTGGTAAATGTTTTTAATTTAACAAAATTGTATGTTTGTCAACCCCTTATTAGAAAAAAAATCCCCAAAGAGTACCTATCTTTGTCATATTTTGCAAAATTTCTCCAAAACGGCACAAGCTTTTTAAATAGTTCTTACACCAAAAAAAAGGTCTTAAAAATATTAATATTTTTAATTGAGAGTTTTATTTTTATTACCCGTTTTATAAGAGAATATATCATTTTTCCCTGAAATTGAATATATTTACGCGAGCGCGCATGCTCCGTCGCCATGTAAGCTCTGTCACAGTCCGTTTTCGGACATCGTCGAGGGTGGACCGCACGTCGGTGTTGGAGCGATTTCGTTCAAATATATATTAGTTTTTTAAAAGTTTATACTCAATTATAAATATTTTTATGACTAGAAATACTTAATTTAGTTAATATCTGTACACTGATAACTGTAAATATTATTTTCTAAATAAATTAATTTTTAAAGTGCCCAAAGAAGAAGAAATTTTTGCGGCGACGTTGATTAGTGAAATTGAAAAATGCATTTTTATATAATTTAGATGTGGAACGACGAACATGCTCTCGTTACTTAGATTTCGATAGTTTTTAATACCTATGTAATTTTATTGTTGCATATTTTTATTAATTAGTTGATAATGAATTTTATAATTATGTATTACAATAAAACGCTGTTTTTATAAGTATGACTTTATAAAATATTATTGGGGAGAGAAATAAAGATACAGATACTTACATTTAGGTACACTGTTATCAAATTAAATCAAACAATTTAAATAAATAAAAGAATGGTGCTTACCTAAGTATAAATAACTATATAAAGACATTCTTGGGTTTATGGTTTTTTTTTTATGTTAGACAAACTATCATCTAAAAAATGTAAAAATTTTAAATTGGAGAGGGGTTTCTCTACGTGATAAAGTTAGAAATGAAGGTATTTGCATTAGAATCAGAGTAACTGACATAGCTCAACGGAATATTACAGTGAAATGGCAATGGGCTAGCTATATAACTTGGAAAACATATAAAAAATAGGAAGAAAGGTCCTCGAGTGGCAACCTCGTACAGGTAAGCGAATTAGTACTCAACCTTTATTCCTCTTCAAGTATTCTCATACACTTTTTTTCACACTTACACACCCACACACACACACACACACACACACACACACACACACACACACACACACACATACACAGATAGATCGCAAATAATACTTACCTAGTATTATTAGGCAAGAGTGAATAGGTTTTTGTTAAGTCAGTGCAATTCACCATCTTAGACTACATAACCACTTACCGATGGGATTGTAGTTGCTTTACTACTTGCTGGGTAAAAATGGTAAAAAAAAAATTACCCTGTGAAAGTTTGCGTTTAGATATAATTTTTCTAACCAACCATAAAAATATGATGAGAATATGTATATAAGCATAAATGTTGCCTCACACGGAACAGTAATAATATAATATTATATCTTCCATTATCTCTGAAATCCGAGGTATGTTCATATTAAGAGGCTGAATAGAGACACATTGAAATGCATGGGGATCGTTTTGTAATTTCACGTCATTATCGAAAAAAAATTGTACATATTTTAGGTGGCGGTTTGCAAAACACGATTCCACAAAAATTAACTCAATAGAAAATAATTGCAAAGTTGCTTCTAAAAATACTTAAATTTTCAACGTCAATTTTTTTTACGTGGTAGAGCCATGCTACAGCTATATTTATTAGGTATAGTTGTAGCACGAATGGGTCGGCACGACCGGGGAAGGGCCACGCTCTCACGGAATAACATGTAAAATAGCAGTTTAACCCTGCTGTGTTTCGTATGGTGAGTGTAGAGAACCGGAGAACCTTTTTACTGGAAACGAGGCATTACATCTTAGTCCTCACGGGTGACAACGCATCTACATTTTGATACGTAATCGAGAATAGATGTAGATGTCTATCGGCCGTAGCAACCAATTACCATCAGGTGGACTGTGTGCTCGTTTGTCACCCTTATTCTATTAAAAAAAACTTTCTGAGATCAGTAAAATAATGTTAAGTATTGTAAGTACTCGCACAATTATGTGTCTCATGTTAATAAAGCTATTGGGCTATTTTGATTTTTAATAAAGTGATTTTACTTTATAAGTTAAATAATTTATTTACCTTTCTATATCAAGAACCATTTTTCTGTCACTCCTATTGAATTTGACAGTGCTTGTTGAAATTTAGCATCTTTAGACGGATCATAATCGCCCGCTAATCCGGCTGTTAGATATTGCAAAAATAATCGAAAATATTTATTTTTACTTTCATGCCCAAGACTACCTTGTTTTATTTTATTACGGTCAAATAATATTTATTAGGTTATAAAGCAAGTATTTTTGTAAATGTTTTGTATGTAAATGTAAATGTTTTCATTATTTTATTATTCTATTGCTTACAGTTATTATCACGTCTTAGCTTTACACAAAGAATTACATTAGAAATTCTTGATGGGATGCGATGTAACGCGCATACATTATTTTCATCAAGAACTATAAAATATATATATATATATATATATATATATATATATATATATATATATGTTTTTTTTACCAGTAGAGTTTCAACAAAATCTTAAAAAAGTTCAATGAATTAAAAAAATGCTAATAATTATATAATTTCAAGTCAGTGTTTTACATTTAAAGATCAGTTATAAAGAGCCAATGTTATTATTTTCATTTTGATTGATTTAATTCGAGACTAAAATAAATGTGAACGGGCTTTTATCTGCAATAATAATTTTCATCAAAAATAACATAGACTTATAAAAGTCATATACACGGTCAATCATACTGAAGATTATCAATTGTACTACAAAATATTTAAAAGACTATTTCCAGTATAATGATCCGAATATCATCATTAATGTTTGACTGGCACACTTAAAAGTTTTATCACATGGCTAAATGATTGACTTTTATATTATGATAAGGTCATGCTTTTCTATAAAAAGTTGCAAGAAATTTTGATTCCCGGCCCTATTGGTTTGTTTTACTTTTTACTTAATTAGTGAAAAACATAATGGACTGACCTAAAAGTTTACTTTCTTGTATAAAAAGTGCTATTTAGAATTTTATGCAAATGATAATTAAAGTTTCTATGTAAATAAGTGTAACATAGCGGGTATTATATTCAATGGTAGCGGCCACCCGTATTGGCAAAGCCAGCATCATTTTCTGTACAAAAACCGGCAAAGTGTTGCTCAAGGCACTATAAACAAAGCAGCTGATAAAATGTTACACTCATAACTGTTAACAAAAACTGTTTTCGCAAATGGTCTTATAGATAATAATAACTATTCCGCCGTGTTAGGTGCAGGAGCTATTATTAGAAGGAGAAGAGGTAAAATTTTGTTTTAGAAATGCGCAATCAATATTGTTTTGTCTGCAATTGAGCATAAAATAAAAAATAACTTCAGCCAAAGAGCATAACTGGCATTATACTCAGGCCCATCAATTGGTATGGAAAAAATAATTTTACCAGGTCTTAAAAAATCAATCAAAATTCAAAAAACATAAATATTAAAATCAAAAAATGTATATATGTATGTCTATACATACATATAATGATTTATGGCCGCTTAGTAACTGACGGTGAGTCACTATAACATCCTACAGTCACGCCGAAACTAAGAGGAGAGAATCAGTGTAGAAAAGGTAATAATTTATTGTGGAAATTTTGTGATAAAATTATAAAAAATTATAAACTTATTCAAGTTAATCTAAAGTCTAACTTATCCTTATGCGTACAAAAAACAAATAATAAAATAGTGAGATGGCGTCAGTTTTTAAGAAGATATAACAAAAATAAACAAAAAAATAAATTTCAATAAAGTTCAGTATTTAATTGATAATATACCGCTGACACTTAATCACGCTTTTCGAAACCACGCCAGTTGTAAACAATACTTGTGTGAAAAGACAAAATTTCTTTTCAAATTTCCGCCGAGTTGTAAGTAGAAGGCCAAATAGGTCACGTGTCAATTTTAATTAAATATATTTTATATGAAGTGATCTTGACTACGTTTCATCAATTAACCATTGGTAAAAATTAAAACAGGAATTTTACGATTGTGTTTACAAAAAACATTATTAGTTGAACCTTGCAGCTTGTTCATTATTTTTATTATAAATACCTATAAATGTATATATTATTAATAAATAGTTCCCATAATATATTGGATTATTTTTTATTTTGCCCTATCTGCAATGTTCTACGTTCTATAGAAAATGTGGCGTATGACATGACTGACAATCTTTCGAACGTTTTATCTAGGTACAAAGATGTTTTACGTTTTCGTCGCCTCCACATGATATTTTTGTCAGCATAAGTTACCCTTCTATATCTGAAACGAATATAAATATTGCTACAAGGAAATGCCCGCCGTGCTTCCCCAATGCGTGTTGACGAAAATTGCAATTACAAATTTCATTCGTGCTGTCGGGGATCAAACCCGGGAAAATTTACAGCGAACGCTTTGACGACATATTTTTAATACGACACAAATAAATATGATTTAACATATATAATAAAAATTCGTCGTTGAAACTTGAACACTTGATAGCTCGTGATGCCTACCAGACAAAGCTACAGCACCACACCGTGCCATGTAATTGAAGATGCGTAACCGCGACATAATTCTCAGTGATGCGCAAGCATAACAGACAGTAAGTATGTCACTTATATAATTGTCATCTCTGCAGTCTATTAATCTTTGCACTTTTATAAGTAATACAAAACGTAGTTGCTAGACGGTGTTAACATCGGCTAAAATCTCTGCCATCGCCGTTTCGTCAAGGTCATTCAGGCTAGTTAAAGCCTTAATTTGTGTAAACTAAATAAATCCTAATTCATTTATATTTTATACTGGCTGATACCCGCGACTTCGCATTGCTTGATATATATAACAAAGTTTTCGTATGTGCGAAGGAAAAACATCAAAAAGATTGCATACAAAATTTCTTTATAAATAGTGTTATTCGTTGCTCCGTTTGTAGCTAAACTATATAAATTATCTGGGTTAGTAACACGACGTACAGGTGACCGTGTGAAAAACCCCGTATAAAATCGTTGTTCCTTAAAACTTTAATAACTTTATATTTAATAAAGATATCGCAAAATTTTTTTTAGATAAGAAATAAAACTAAGAAAACTTAATTGAAATCTATCCAGTAGTTTTTCCGTGATGCGCGCACAACTGCAAATCTCTATCATTTTATTTATAAATATAACTAATTAAAAATTAATGTAATAATTAAAGAATGACTATTTTTTATAAGTAGAATTGCAGGCAAACGAGCATTCGGCTCACCTGATAATAAGTGACTACCGCTGCCGAGGAACAACTGCAACACCAGGGAAATTGCGGATGCGTTGCCGGCCTTTTAAAAAGGAGTAGACTCTTTTTTTGAAGGTCCCTAAGTCGTATCGGTCCTGAAAAATCGCTGGTGGCAGTCGATTCCCCAAGGAAGTTGTGCAAAAAATAAATCTTCTTGTAAATCGTACAGTGGTGGACCGCCAATCATCCTATATATGGTATCTCAAGTTTTATCTTATTAAGGATGGTGAAATTGAGCGACTGGAATTACATATAGTACGAACAATTCCTCTAAGCACTCCCCGTAGTAGATACGATAGAATACGCAAAGAGATGCAACATCTCTTCGCAGCGCCAGTGAATCAAGCCGATCAGAAAGAGCTCGGTCGCTGACATTTCGAACCGCGGAAGGAGCTGGCACTGAGGAGCCCCGGACTAGAGATGGGAACAGTATTCCATGTGAGATCGAACCTGCGCCTTGTAAAGTTGCAGGTGGGTGCCGGCATGAAATACTGTCCTGCTCTGCTAAGCACGCCAAGCTTTTTAGAGGCCAGTTTGGCCTTCTCTTCCACGTGTCTACGAAACTATGGCAGCGCCGCAGATTCTGATACTGGCTGAGGCAACAAGGAGTGTGCCCTGAAACTGAGGGATTGAACTGGACTAGATTTAGTCGAACCCAAACAGAGACTTTGTTCAATAATATATCGACTTCAGAAACAAGCTTGTTCCGGTACTCCGCGACTTTTTCCCGAGAAACATTAGCACGGCCGGTGTATAAAGCATCACCATTGCTGTTGTCCACACAGCAATTAATGTTATCTGTTTGCAACATATCATTGATATGCAGGAGACAGCGTTGGTGATAGCACGCAGCCTTGTGGAACACCAGCGTTAGTAGGCTCCTAATCGGAGAATGCTCCGTCTACTACGACCTTAATTCTTCGATCAAGCAGAAAACTGGTGATCCAATTGCAAAATTTCTCGGGAAGCCCTTAGCAAGGAAGCTTCGAAAGAAGCGCTTTGTGCCAAACCCGTTCGAAGGCCTTAGTTATCTCCAAACTTATCGCCAGAGCCTCCCCTTTGGATTCGACCTCGGTGCCTCTGCACCCATCGGTGTTTTAGGTAAACTAGAAGATCACCAGCTGAGCGACTCCGACGGAAACCGTGCTGACGGTCACTAATCAGCTGGTGCTCCTTGAGGTACCGCATGAGCTGTCCGTTAGTAATGGACTCCATTAGGTGATGTCGATAGGCCTGGACGGAACAGAAAGGTTACCTTATTTTAGGGATCGGGTGCACGAAAGCTGTCTTCCATGAATTTGAAACTACGCTTAGGGAGCAGGATTACCGAAAAAGACGCGTTACCATAAGATTAACAGATATAAATTATTAGTTTTGTAATACATTATCATAAAAATTTAAGAAATGTTTTTAAATTTCCTCTCTCTATATCTTCGCTTAATTACAATAGAAAGAGGATGTAATTACGAGTATAACTTACGTTAAGTAAGCGATAACAAACGATTATAAATAAGGTCATTAATCTTTAAAAATAAAGTAATAATAGTTATAAAACAAAATAATATAGTACAGTTACCAAGTCTACTTCCCATTTTATATAGTAACGAGTTAAATACTGACTAAACTAAACATTATTTTATTCATCATTATCAGCCTACGACAGTTTACTGCTGGACAAAATCTCACCTCAAGCCGCGCCACTTTTTCGGCTTCACGTATCCCGTTACTACCAGCCACCTCATGACAATCGTCGCACCAGCTTACAAGATGGCATTTGCCAAAGCACGGTCTCCACTCCATAAGTTATAAATGATTGTCACTTCTGCGACAGATGCCCATTGCAACTTCGGCTTATACGAGTATATCAATCGTCCTTGGTAAACTCTCATAGTAACTTCTTCGTCTTCATTAGCAAGTAAAATCTATCGCTGGGAACGAGCCTGTCTTCTAGTTTTTTTTTTTTGAGATTAATGGTGACAACCGAACACAAAGTCTACCTGATGGTAAGTGAATTTTGTGGCCCATAGACACACACATAGACACATCTATCCTCGATTAAGAATCAAAATGCAGATGCGTTGTCACATCTGAGGACTATGATAGAATGCCTCTTTTCCAGTAAAAAGGGTTTCCGGTTCTCTACACTCACCATACGCAACACAGCAGTGTTAAGCTGCTATTTTACGCTGGTATTCTGTGAGAGCGTGGTCCTTCCCCGGTCGAGCCGACCCATTCGTGCTACAACTATACTACTAATATAGCTGCAGCATGGCTCTACCACGTATAGCTATACGAGACCAGAATGGCTGTATTCTAAATGACGAAGTTTCTAGTTTAAGGAGGTGGAAGGAATATTTTAAAAGCGTGTTTATGAGTGATGAGACGTTCGAATTAAATGAAATAGAAATTCCGAAAGAAGAGGAAATAGATAGAGACCTAAGTATAGATGAGATAATGAAAGCGATGAAAGCAATGAAAAGTATGAAAGCAGGTAAGGCAGAGTATCTCTCGAAATGCTAAGGGCTGGAGAAAGAGTGGTGCAGATCTGCTGTACACCTTGTTTAATTTATGTTGGGAACTTAAGCGGGTACCGGAAGACTGGTGCAAAGCCATGATAGTCAAAATATATAAAGGAAAAGGATCGCAGCAGGATCGTAAAAAAAACCGTGGTATCAGCCTTCTTAGCATTGTGGGAAAACTGTATGCTAAGGTACTAATAGGCTATTTGACTAATTTTGGAAAACCATTTTAAATGATTCTTTATTACGTAATAAGCATACTACATTGATATTTCCGAGAGATCTACTGTATTAACAATAAAAATCAAAGTTAAAGTTTAAATTTCCAAAACCGCGGCAAAAACGCTTATTCTGTAATGGCGCTGGTCATATTCCGTGTGACGTCACACACAAGTAAAAAGGTCAATAACCCTAATAAAACAGTGCAGCTGAAGTGAATTTTATTATTTTTCTTCAAATTTATTCGATAAAATGGTGTATAAATGGTGTGTAGTGCCACAATGTACTAATACGACTATAAGTAGTCCACACAAACTGTTTGTTTCTGTTCCAACGAATCCCAAAAGACGAAAAATGTGGTTACGATTAGCTCGAAGAGACCCAAAGAGCATTTTAGCTCATACCAATGTTTTTATGTGTGAAGATCATTTTAATGTAAGTAATATATAACTTTATATATACTAGACTAGATGGTAGCCTAATATCGGTTTTTGTATAAAGTAATAACATCTTTAATACCCAACCTCCAAATATGGCTTAATCTTACAGCATAAGTTGGAAGGATACTTTTCACCCAAACCCTACAGGGTTCCCTGTAGGGTTTCATATGTTATCTGTTATGTTATTTAGCTTTCTTAATAATTTTCTTATGCTGTCTTGTAATGTTTATTGTCTTGTCAAACATAATATAGATACTTCACTCCTTACATTGGCAATAATGTTGAATTACAGATGGAAAAGGACACAATTAACTACTTGAAGTACAAAATGGGCTTCAGTCAGAAGATACTTTTGGCAGATGAGGCTGTGCCAACTAAATTTCATTGTCAAGAGGATCGTAGAAGTCGGCTACCTGATGCTGGACCTTCTCGAGAAGTTTTCTTTAAAAGGCAAAGAATTGATATTGTCACAGAATGTCTGCGAAGACATAGTACTACAACCCATACAGAAAGCTTACAAAATGATGATATGATACAAGAAATCATTGAGCCTAAAGGTTATGTTATCTATATAATACAAATGTCATAAGATATTTTTTCACATTTAAATGAGTTAAGTTTATGTTATTCACATTTAAATTAAGTAATTAATTTGGTTTTTTGTCTTTTCAGAATTACCAAAAACTCAAGACAAAGAAACAATCACCGACCCTATCATAACTGTAGAAAAAGCTGTTCAAGCAACAAAAAAAGTGAATACGCATTTTAGGAGCAAGGCTGTGCAAACTAGATGCCAAAATAAAAGTATTTCTACCTCACCATGGAAAGTTTCTACAATATCTCATTTCACTTCACCAATTAATATTAAACCATGCCATCTTCAACCATTACAGTCAGAGGTTGTTAAAGCAGTTAAGAGAAATATTTTCCTTGTAGATGAAAAATCTGATAGTGATATTTCTTGTTTTGAAAGTGGTCTTTTATCACCTTTTGGAGCTACATCAGTAAAGGTTACTGACTCTGATAGTAATGTTACAGATACCAATGAGAATATTGAAAAATTACAGTGCCTCAAAAATACTTTGCGTTTAATTGAAAAGAAACCATTGATGTATATTGGTATTTCCAAAGAATGTTATTTTTTAATTGAGTTGTTGCATAGACACACAAATATAAATAGAGAACATATTTTGCTATGCTTGAAAAAAATTAGATTAAACAGCACATTTTCTGAACTCGAGGATAATTTTGGTATATCATTATCTTATGCCAGTAAATTATTTTTAAGAAACTTACCAATAATAAGTAGTTTTTTAAAACCATTCATTGTAAACTTAGACAAAAATTTAATAAAAAGGAATCTTCCTATTGCATTTAGACATAACTATCATAATGTAAGCTGCATCATCGATTGTCTAGAAATTGATATACAAAAACCATCAAAGGCTCTTCATCAGGCTCTGACATGGTCAGAGTACAAAAAGGGGAATACTGTGAAGTATTTAATATCATGCACACCTAATGGTTTGGTTAATTATGTTTCTCAAGGGTTTGGGGGTAGAGCAAGTGATGTTACCATAGTAGAGAACTGTAACTTTCTAGATGGATTACAACAGGGAACTTGCATCTTAGCTGACAGAGGCTTCAAGCACCTTGAACAGATACTTCATGAAAAGGGCATAAAACTATTAAGGCCACCCAGTGTAAATGCTGGTGCAATGTTATCAAAAACTGAAGTTCGACAAACTAAAATAATCGCTAGCTTGCGAATTCATATTGAAAGGGTAATTAGGCGAGTAAGAGAATTCCATATGCTAAAGCAACATTCAGTGATAAATACTAACATATGTCGTGTACTTGATCATGTCATTATTATTGCATGTGCTCTAATAAATTTGCAGGATTCTCTTATTAAATAATGTGAAACCATAAATAATAAAACAAGAAATACATCATGATTTTTATCGGCTGATATTGAAGCTATATTTGTTTTGCAAAAGAGAGCCATACGGGCGATTTATAACCTAAATTGTAAAGAGTCCCTCAGAGAAAAATTTAAAGAAATAAGCATATTAACTTTGGCATCGCAATATATTTATGAGAATGTAATGTATGTGCATAAAAACATAAATAGCTTTAATAAGAATAAGGATGTGCATACTTTAAATACTAGGAACAAACATAAGCTTGTAATGCCAGTAACTAGACTCCACAGAATCAGTAATTCATTTATGGGGCAATGTATACGCTTTTACAACAAAATCCCAGAACATGTTCAAAGTTTGTCAATAAACAAGTTTAAAAGTTTTATTAAAGAAAAACTGTACCAAAAGCGTTATTATAATATCAAGGAATACATGAATGAAAATAACCCCTGGGAATAGGGTGATCGCCACCATGCTGGTTCTATGAAAAATCATTTAAAAATTGTATAAATAAATTATTTTTAAGTGAAATTATGTTTAAAAAAAAAGTCCCGCTGGGTTTCTTGCTGGTTCTTCCCAGGACTGAGGTATTTTCCGAACCAGTGGTAAATAAAAAATTACTTTCAATAAGTATTATGTAATAATCAATATTGAATAAAAAATTATTTTATTCTATTCTTATTCTATTTAATCATTATCACTGAAAAGGAAAAACGGGCCTCCATCGCCCGTCCTGCGGCAGAGATCAACCAATTAGTGTCCTATTCACAGATCCTAATACCACACGACGTTGGGTTCCCTGACCCCTGAGTAGGTGTGCAACTCGGGGCAACATAAAAATTTTCAAATATTTAGCAAAATATAACAATTTTACAAGCTATTTTTAGAGTCATAAATCTTAAATATCTATCACACACATTCAAAACAATGATCTTTATTAATAAGCATGAATATCTTAATACAATTGTTTAATTCAAAAATTAAAACTTTTAAGCAGTATTAAAACTCTTTATTTTTTTTTAAATACTAGTAATGCTATTAAACCTTACTAATATTCCCTTTAACCACTTCTGGTAAGCTTAAAATGCTTGTGTTAGAAGTGGTTCACGACAGTAATCGAATGGCGGATTCGAACCCACGACCTTACGAGTTCGCGGTCCGCGCCCTGCCATTAGGCTACTGACGCTTCTAAGCTTCTTCTGAAGCTTCTTCTTCTTTATTTCAACTATAATTTTTATTTAATATTATTAATGTATTATAATTTTTATATATTAATATTATTCTAGCCATAACACTTAACACATTTCTTATCTTATTATTCTATACAATAATCCTGTAACATTTATTACAATACTAATTAAATCTCTAATTTATTTAATACATTTACATGTTATTGAAACTTTCATAAAATAATTGTTTCTTTAAATGCAATTATTTTTTTTAAATTTTAGTACATTATTGAGATGCCAGTTCTAATCCCATACAAAATGAACAACCAATTTCTACATGACCCTCAGCATCACGGTAGGTGGCTAGAGTTATCTCTATCTAATATTACAGCTATCTCTGTTCATTTAGCCATTATGTAACTTATCTCTTATCATAAGAACATAACATGTTTTCACTCAAACAAATGTCTTACAATGCAATTCTTTTATTCGTATTACATACCTGATTACTACATAACGCGTGACTTAAGTTAATTTATAAACACATTTTTGACAAGCGGGGATTTTTATCATTATATTGAATTTATTTACTTTTAACATATATTATTTTTTAATATGAAATACATTTGCTTTTTACATAAATTGTTATTAATTCAAATATGTGGAGTGGATAAAAGTGGAAAAATAATAAACATTAAAGCGTGTCGCCAACAATCACAGACTGGTACCATACAAAATAGGGTAAATATTTGTTTGCCAAAAAGTAGCTAACTTTGGTATTAAGTTATTAACATAATCACTATCATATGTCACTAAAATAATGTCAACATTTTTCGTTTCTTCAAAGTTGCTATCAGCAACACAAAAATAGCTCTTTTTTACCCCTGTTGCATACATTTGCAGATGCACCTGTGCCTTACATTTTTCTGTGATAACACCGTTTGTTTTTCTAATAACTGTCTTTTGCTTTTGCCTTGCTAGGGCATTTTATTTCAATAACGGCACCTTTTATTAAACCATCAGGTGATGCCGCAATCATGGGATTCTCTTTGCACACATAAAGCCCACATGGGGTGATTTTTCTTTTCAATATATTACTGACTGTCTTTCGGACAGACAGTTCTAAATTTCTACCTCTTCTCATTGCAGCTGTATCAGGTATTTTGCCCCCATGATAGAAGCCACCAATGAACCATCTGGTGTATGACAAACACTTACTTCATGTGCCCTTGAAGCTGTGATACGGCCATATCGCATCTCATACCACAAGCTGCTTTTGTTCTGCCTCCTTGTTGCTTCTTCAATGGTACTTATCACAGCTTCAGTAAATGTTGCTTTCATCACGTCAATAAACTTGTCTACATCTGCTTTAATTTCTGGAGATTGGTCCATTACTAAACAGTGCAATGAATACTGCATCACATTACTATGCTTAAAATCATGCTGATATTTTAGCAATTCACAGTTATCAATTTTTCTCTTTTTAGCTTCTGAAATAAATTCAGTATAAAGTGCTGATGAACTCGGTCTGTGAGGTACTTCTTTTTTAGACATCTGCTGCACAGTAATATATTTTAGCGTAGTCCCTACTTTGGACAATGTAGGCTTTTTCCAATAGCACTCTATGGAAGTACATGCAGGTTCATCAGAACGGCGAAGGACCCACATCAAAAAAGCAACTGCATGCTTGCATCCTCCAGCTGAAGCAGCACAGTCGTGGCATTGACAGCTCATAATTTCGCTGTCATTTTCATTAATAATCATCGTCACATTATATGGTTTGGTTCTAACTTTATGCTCTGGGCACATTTTACACTTAACTGTACAAACCCCATGCTCCCGTTGTAGTTGGACATAGCCAATCGCATCGTCTCCATAGGATTCCCTTGCAGACCTGTAAAACAAAAGTAAAGCCCATTACAAAGAGAATTTACAAGAAATTTCTAACTATATCAACATAACCTAAAATGAGATATTACAAAACTTCTGAATGACAATCATATTTATAGGTTTGTAAATAAATAATTCGTACATAGTACTTACACTGCTGTTTTCACATTCTTATGTTCTGCAGCATAGTAATCAGCGTTATTCTTAAAGAAATCTGCAACCATAAATCCGTCTATCTTAGGCAAGTTGCTGTTATCGGCTCGCACAAAATTTGATTCCATTTTGAGATACAAAACGAATATTTATGCCGCTAGTTATCAAATTTATCAGAAATACTAATTCAGAAATAGCTCAAAGATCGAATATAGCACCCAAAAACGTAGAACTCGAACTACAATCACTCAAAGCAGCTATGTTTACTCGCGTGTGACGTCACCAGAGTCGAAACCAATCACAGGGCGTTCTCGTTACAGATAAAATTTAAAAAAAGAATTATGTTTTATTTTCGTTTATTTTGCATAAAATATAAATATCTTAGGTTAAAATAAAGTGAAATATATTTTTTTACCCTATTATCTGATAGGATGACCACAATTTATAGTATATTTTCAATGTTGTCAAATAGCCTATTGAAAGAGTTATGAAAGAGACTGATGGAAAAATTTGGGATGTGCAAGTGGGATTTAGAAATGGAATGGGGTGTACGGATCAGGTCTTTTCCATGCGCATGGTCACCAAGAAGCTTTTGGCCAAAAACTAAAAAGTTTTTTGTGCGTTCGTGGACTTGGAAAAGGCTTATTACAGAATGGACAGGGATGTGTTATGGCAAATACTGAACTCATTTAGGTTAAGCGCTGGGTTGATACGGGCATTAAAGTCTCTATATAGGGACTCTAGTGCTTGTGTCAGGATCAACGGGGCCTACTTGGACTGGTTTAGCATCAATAAAGGTGTCAGACAGGGCTGTGTGGCTTCCCCGTGGCTGTTCAACCTGTTTATGAACAGTTGTTTGGAAAATTTGAAAGTTGAAGACTGCGGGTTAAGAATGGATAAGTTAACAGTCAAATGCCTTTTGTACGCCGATGATCAAGTCATACTTGCGTCGTCGGCGGCCGAGTTGCAAATGGTGATTACATTAATGAACAGGACATTAGAAGAATACGGAATGAAAGTGAACGCAAGTAAGACGAAAGTTATGTTTTTTGAAAGAGAAGATGTAAAACGATATGTGAAATAAGAATAGAAGGGGAGTTGGTTGAGCAAGTAGATGAGTTTGTGTATTTGGGATGTGTATTTAGCAGGAATGGTAGATATAATAATATGGATATAGAACGACCAGTGAACGCAGGAAATATAGTGAATGGGGCTCTACAGTCTATTGTGGAAGGTCAGAATGTATCCAAAAAGGCACGTATGGCATTTCACAATGCTGTGGTAGTCCCTACTTTAATGTATGGTAGTGAAAGTTGGGTGTGGCAGAAGAAGCACGAGAGTAGAATAAATGCTGTAGAAATGCGGTCATTAAGGAGTATGTTAGGGCTGAATCTGAATGACAGGGTGAGAAATTGTGTTATAAGAGAGGAGTGTGGTTTGCAAGATGATGTTGTAACCAGGATTAAGAAAGGAATGCTTCGGTGGTTTGTTCATGTAGAAAGAGGAAAGAATGACAAAACAAATTTATGTTGCAGAGTTGTGATGGGACACCCTAGACCAAATTGGCGATATATTGAAAATAGGCCAAATTAAGAGTACCTTTAACTCACGAGCGTGTATGCGTAGGTATATATATGGATGTGGAGGAAGCGAGAGAGGTATGTCAGGATCGTGCCAAATGGAAGTCCATAGTCTCTGCCTACCCCCCTGGGTGTCAGGCATGAGTGTTTATGTATGTATAATCCTAAGTTTTAAGTTTTAGGTTTTTTATTATTGTTCTGAATATTGAATATATTTCATTGTTATATAAATAAATGTATTAAATTAAATTAAGTATTAGAGTTAATGTGTCAATAAAAAATATATAAACTCAAACTCCCACATTTCACTCCTATTTAGATTTATCAGTGGGTTATTCGAAGGTCGACATAAAAGGCCAAATTCCAAGCACTTTTACCTCTCAACATCGCATACCCTCATCAAAGTATTGTAGTCGAATCTACGAATTGCGGGAATAAATTGAATTATTTATCCACGTTTAGGCCGGGACGCCGAAAAAAAATTAATTCAATATTTTATGGTATTGTAAAGGCTCATCCATACAATCGAATGGCAAAATCGAATTTCACCTGAAAAAATCCATAATTAATCACATTTAAAGCTTTTTTATGATAAAAGGTGACAAACAATCATTATATCTATACAAATAAATAAAATTGAAGTGTATGTTTGTAATGTCAAAATTACGTTTTACTAAATGCATATGAAAGCGTAAACGATACTAATAAAAAATACATTTTTAAAAATTTTTGTCTGTCTGTCTGTCTGTTTGTTCCGGCTAATCTCCGAAACGGCTGGACCGATTTTGACGGGACTTTCACTGGCAGATAGCTGATAGCTGTCATAAGGAGTAACTTAGACTACTTTTATTTAAAAAAATAATTAGAGTTCCTCGCAAAAAAATTTAAAACCTAAATTACACGCGGGCGAAGTCGCGGGAAACAGCTACTTATAAAATATAGCTGATGACAAGTGGATGTTGTAGCTTATCCTCGATTAGAAATTAAAATTTACATGCATTGTCACCCCTGAGGACTAAGATCGAATACAAATAAACAGAGTCTTCGCTATTCTTCACTCACCATACGAAACACGGCAGCATTAAGCTGCTATTAAGCTAGCATTTAAAAAAATGAGGTCCATATCTTTAACAGGCGTATACTTGCTGTACCAAAGTGCAGACTTCGACATTTGTAGAATGTGCAGTGTAAGTATATCCACTGCCTCATATCGTCTAGTTGCCGTAAGAGGTGGTAGACAAAAACAATCCAGGAAATGGGCAGCAGCGTTTGCCTAATAACAACTAGAAAATGAATAACTGCTGTTGCCAACCCACCTGCCAAGCGTGGCAACTATGGCAAATATTTGACTTATGAGACGGTCTAAATTAGTTATGTTTAGCAGTGGACTGTATGGATAAATTTAAAATTTATAGGCCGTAAAGGATAGCATACTCGAATGACCAAAAACAAAGGATTTTTTCGCCGTTTCTTCTCCGGTCAGTGGAATCTCATTTTGATACCATAGCAGATTTGGAGGAATAAAAAGCACATAGGAAATTTTAATTTACATTTTCATTATTGTCATTTAATTTTAATGGTATAATGAACAATATCACTAAAAATAGTTTTTCTTCTGAAACATGCTTTTTAAGATCCCTTTATATGACCGGTAATGGTTATGTCCACACTTATCAGGATAATAAAAGCAAACTTCGGAACGGGATTTTACTGTCGACCCTATTACCCGCTGTCAAAATAGACAGAGCAGTCGTTGAGTTACTCTGCGTCAACAACAAGGGTCCTTTTGTGCCTTAAATTGGATCGTGAATATATTTTATTATATTCCTATTAAATTAATCCTTTCCAAATGTTGAGGACAGCTGTAACGTAGAGCTAAAACCGAGAAAGTTATTATGTATTGTACCCATATTTTACGTAATTCAATTTACCTGGCTACTACTACTACTATTTAGACTGTTTCAAACATGAAACTGTTTTTAATGTAATAAAAAGTACATTTCCTTTTATAAGGAAAAATTTGGACCAGTTTAATATGCTGCTCCTTTGCAAGTATATAACCTTTATACTGCGTTCGATATATTTCGTTATTAGACGTGTTCTATTCTTAGATGTTTTCACACGTTACCTTCACAGCTGAGTAGGTGCACGGTGGATCAAATGTCATCTAGGATGGTAAAATATTATATATAGATTTAAAAAATGTATACTTAAGATGAAGAAATGAATTATTCAATGAAATGAGTCACCTCCGCGGTCATACTGACAATTACTTAAAGTTACTTTTAATACAAGTATACTTATTATTTTTTAATTATTAGAACGAAGTTCTTTATTGGACGGTACGAATTTGGCGGATGGAGGCTAGGCGAGAAAAATTGTTAGATATTTCCGTCACGACCCCTTCTGACGTAGTGTAGACGGCCTTGGCGGCTATAAGAAGGCGAGATGGAATAATATCCATCTCCCTCGCACTCTTTCTTGCCTTGAAATAAATGTTATTTTATTTTAAATGACGCTCCATTTTAATAGACGCTAGTAATTCATTTATTTGTGTTTGTTAATCAATAATATAATACGTTTATCAATAGTAATATCGAAAGGAACTTCGTTCTAACTGAGTGTGCCACGACACTCACACATGTTTTTTATTATTATTATTTTCAAAAAAATTGGCATAATGCTTTTTAAAAAAAAAGTAAAATAGCAGTCTACTTAATACTTCTGTAAATCCCACATCGAGACGGAAGTTTGGAAAAGTATCCGACCCCTACGCGACTTATATGTCCTTAAAAATTATTTTTTGTTTGTTCGTATTTTATGCGCTACCATACCGTACAGCAAATTGAGCTAAAATTTTGTCAACTTATTGCTTGCACTTGCGCGAAGGTTATAGGCATAGTACAATTAAATTACAGTAGGAGGCGCGTGTGTCTAACCAAAATATTTATTTGAAAGTTTTACATCATTCGACTTCAATTAATGTATTATTATTCCTAATTAAACAATATAACTCTTCCAAATTTAAAATTATATTTCGACAATTTTTTTTTCTGTGGCAGCAACGTGGCGGGTACCAGCTATGTAATAATAAATAATTAAATATTGCACTACACGTTTAATTCATAAATATACATGAATATGGAATCATCGTAAAATCACCAGCTAAAGTTAAAGCAAGTGTGGATAGATCTTTACAGGTTTACAGCTTTCCATGTCAGTTGCTACCTCCAAATTGACTTTGATCACGGTCGGCCGCCTCGAAACGAATTCTTTGTTAGAAACTATTTTAGTACATTTACTCGTAATACAACTTTTCGTTAAAATATCTATAACAGAGTAAACTTACACAGTTACTTGGACTAAAAAAATCTATGTTTCTTTTAACTGGTAATTTCTTTTTGGAAAGGGTGGTTTACGCTGACCACAAAATTGATCTCATTTTTTGTGAAAAAACACCTGAGTTGGACAGACAAACAGACACCAAGGTAATTCCAAAAGCAGTTTGCTAATTTTAGCTCGGAACATCAGAAAATAACATAATTTCAAAATTAGAAAATCTGTAATTGTTGCAATACGAGTAACTTAAGTTATCGTGAAACCTGGCAACATTGCCATTTTTGGAAGGACTTAAGGTGAAAGCTCCAGGGTGGCCCGCGAAATTCAAATTTTCTTGCGTGTTTTGGAATTTGCATGTCAGGGTCAGGTTGTATGTTTAACAACTCTTCTTTAAAACAGAAAATCAAATTGGTCACCCCTGAGGACCGAGATGGAATGCCTCGTTTCTAGTAAAAAGTGTCTCTACTTCTCTACACTCGCCATAAGAAACGGCATTTGTCATACACGTATAAAATATATATCTTATATTCTTTGCGTGCAGATTTTTGAGTGATAAAGAATATTGAAACAGACACAGTTTAAGTAAAAACCTGGGACTAATTATAAACTTCTTTTTGTCATAATACCGATTCTAAAAATAACTTGTATTCGAAATTTATTTGTTTATTTGAACTTTGCATCGATAAGAATCGATTTTCATATATAAGCCCGGGGTATGAAAATTTATGGGGAGTAAAATCAAACGTTACGTCATGCGTTACGTTATGTATTCATGTTTCCATGACTACGTAATGTCATGCGCAACTTATCTTGCGCAGTCCCCAGAACAGAGTACTTTCGGTTGTACTACTTTAGGGTGCGTACAGATTAAGTAACATGTTGTATAACTTTAATAACACGTCCACATTATGTAACATTGCTTTACAACATTGCAATATATAACAATACTATACACATTAGAATAACAATGCAATATAACAGTGTTATATGACATTGTCGTTTGTCGTTCTGCCGTTCGAGTTATATAACATTTGTGTCATGTTATATAATACGTTTTATAATTTGTTGTGTTATATAATGTGTACGCACCGTTATATAAACAAATAACAACTGTCAACCAATTTTCAACTTGCGGAGTTTTGATATTAAATTTCATATAATATAATCGTTCGTAAGGAGTAAACTCCAGTCGTGCGTCGGAGCTGACACACACACTTTTTTTTATATTTTTCCTTTGCAGGGAAGGCAAAGCTCGTACTCATACAGCCATGAACGTGATCAAAAATATCATCGCGTATGTTTAATTTATTTTACCTACTTTAACAGCGTATGTGTGTTCTGTCTAATGTTACAGATGATTTTCTCTTCTTTTTTTTTTGTGCACATCTAATAGCACAGTACCTTTCAACAGACGTATGTTGTATTTCTACTCTTTTATGATATATATATATATATACTAAAAAGGTATTTAATATGTTCACGCATTACTATAATGATGTTTACTGAAGCTAATAATTATGTACTATTATTTATTATCTATTCTCTAACGACGACACCGATTACTTTCTATAGTGAACTTTCTACTGTATTCATTAAATTAATTACAGTCATTAAGTAGAACGAAATCTATAAAAGTATATTATTTTCAACAGAAGTCATATATTACATGGCACATTGCTTTTAAGGTCATTAAAAACAATGTCAGCAGGTCGAGGAAGGACCACGCTCTCACAGAATACCAGCGTAAACTAGCAGCTCAATGCTGCTGTGTTTCGTATGGTGAGTGCAGAGAACCGGAGACCCTTTTTACTGAAAACGAAGTATTCCAATAACGAAAACAAAAATACCTAGAAAAACAACAATTTCAGGGGTGACAACACATCTGCATTTTGATTCTTAATTGAGGAAAACTGTAGATGTCTATGTGCCACAGCATCCACTTACCATCAGGTGGACTGTGTGCCCGTTTGACACCCTTATTCTATAAAAAATAGTTAAGCGGTACACTCGTGCCGTTCACTCACTAATTATGACTGTGATGTATATTTCACTGCATATCGCCTGCGCCTTAACTCCGCCTCGACTTAGCGAACGTCTTCTCCTGAATACTACCTTCACGCATGTTACTCAACCATATAACTTCAAAAACTTATAATTGGTTTGTAAACAAAATATATATAATACGCTCCGCTTAAGCTACCGTCAGCAATATATAGTAGGCACATTACTTGACCTCATCCCGATCCGGGCACATCGACCGGAAAATAGTTCGATGCTCGACCCGAACTGCATCCAGGGTTGTTAGTCACATAGTTCAATACGCTTATACGTATGTTACAAGAAGATAAAACTTTATATCTTTACTTAAAACGGACACAATGACTGATGATTAACTTTTGTCCAATCAAACTTTACATAAGAATTAATCTATACAAATAAAGTAAATTGAAGTGTCTGGTTGTAATGTTAAAATAACAGCTTTTTACTAAATGCATATGAATATATATACGGTACTTATAACAAAAACACAATTATTAAAATTTTTGTCTGTCTGTCTGTCGGTCTGTCTGTCTTTCTGTCTGTCTGTTTGTTCCGGCTAATCTCCGAAATGGCTGGACCGATTTCGACGGGACTTTTACTGGCAGATAGTTGATGTTTTAAGGAGTAACTTAGGCTACTTATATTTGAGAAAAAGAGTTAAGTTTCTGAGCAATGTAATTAAAACCCTAAATTACACGCGGGCGAAGTCGCGGGGAACAGCTAGTAATTAATAAGTAAAAGTTACAGCATATACACGTCCCACTGCTGAACACAGTTCCAGATATTTATTTTAGTTTACCAGATGTACAGGTTTCTTCATGATATTTTCCTTCACCGCTGAACACGAGTAGCTCCGGAGCTATGTGCTCGTTGTAAATTTCACAATACGGGTTCAACCCGGGTTCGATCCCCGCCGATACCAATGAAATTGTAAATTATATAATTTAAAAATATATAAAAAATATAAATATAATTGTTAATTTTAAGTCTGATTAATAAATAATCTACATAATTTACAAAATTATTGAGTCTTTTTTCTTTTTTTTTTCTTTTACGTGGTAGAGCTACGCTGCAGCTAGATATATTATGGTTATAGCACGAAAGGGTCGGCTCGACCGGGAAAGGACCACGCTCTCACATAATACCAGCATAAAATAGCAGCTTAAAGATACTGTGTTTCGTATGGTGAGTGTAGAAAGCTGGACCGGAGACGCTTTTACTGGAAATAAGGCATTCCATCTTAGTGCTCCGGGGTAACAGCACATCTGCATTTTGATTCTTAATCGAGGATAAATGTACTATGGGCCACAGTATTCACTTATCATTACGTGGAGTATGTGTTCGTTTGTCACCCCATTCTATTAAAAAAAAAACAATAATTGAATTTAACTTGAATCTAACCTTAAATATGTTTTGCCTCGCACAATTTAAACTGCAAATTTTGAACATATCCATATAAACTTTACAGGTTGTTCAGCCAACATTCAGTCATGAAACAAGTTAATTTTTAGTAAACCATGTGAAAATTAGCAATACGGAACAACTTATGAAATTACCGTGGTTTTATCTAGCTGTCTCACTGATATCACCCTACATTGCACTTGGTTACCACTCGAGAAAAATGATTCCCCCATCGGTTGTCGGTTCTTCGAGTTATGGTTGGCCCATTACCTACAGCTACACTTCAGCTTAATTCTTTAAATTACATTTTTGTGGAAATTTCTACACTGTTTCTTTTCCGCCATCTTCAGACAATTTGACGTAACAACAGATCACTGTTAAAGGCAAAGGCCAGCAGGCTATCAGGCCAACACCCCCTGCACGGAACACATTACGCCAACGTAAACATGCCGCCTCTCGTACGATGTGTGATTGACGTTTATTGTTGATTGCTTTTGTGCATAAATTACGTAACTTTATTGTTCGATTGCAATAATCTAGTTCGTTATAGTAAATTACTCGACAAATTTAAAATGACTTACTTATCCGCCGTATGGAATATGACCTTATATATTTACATAATATTCTCCATAATAAGATCGATTCCGATTATCTCTTGAGTAAATTAAACTTAGCTACAAAGCACAATCCCCGAATTCCTAGCAAGACATTTTACCTGCAAAATTATAAAAATAATACTTCCTTTTAAACCCGATAATAAGAATGTTTCGTTGCCGGCGATACACAACTTTGTCTCATGGCTATATCACGTATCAAAATGTACGTACTTAAACTTACGTTGTAACGTAAGTACTTAAAACAACATAGATAATTCAAGTAGTTAATTATCTCATTTTCTTGCAATATATGATTAAATTGCATATCACTTGAGGCGGCGCTGTCGTCGCACCACGATAGCGAAAAAGAACCGATTCGTAAAATCACGCTATCTATATTCTGAACGATTCCGGTAATATATACGATTAGAACAGCTCTACACCCACATGGAGCACTGACCGCTGAATTCGATCATATTACATCGTATTTTTACGGTAAATCGGTACCTCCAACAACCAAATACATTACATACCTAGTTAATATAATTAATAGAATTAGGTGATACTGCGGAAATCTCTTACATTAAAGATCATGATTTCTTTTAATTAGAATAAAACTATTTATGCAATGCAAACGTTAAAATTAATTTTAGCATAGTTTCGAAGGATACCTTATACTTTCAATTATTAATTTTGGTCCGATTTTTTTTAGGATAGGGTGACAAACGAGCAAACAGTCCACCTGATGGTAAGTGGTTGCTGTGAGCCGTAGACATCTACATCTATCCTCTATAAAGAATCAAAATGCAGATGCATTGTCACCCGTGAGGGCTAAGATGGAATGCCTCTTGTCCAGTAAAAAGGGTCTCCGGTTCTCTACACTCACCATACGAAACACAGCAGCGTTAAGCTGCTATTTTACGCTGGTATTCTGTGAGAGCGTGGTCCTTCCCCGGTCGAGCCGACTCATTCGTACTACAACCATACTATTAATATAGCTGCAGCATGGCTCTATCACGTTAAACGTTTTTATAGGATAAGGATGACAAACGAGCACACAGTCCACCTGATGGTAAGTGCATGATGTGGCCCATTGACATCTACACCTATCCTCCATTACGAATCAAAATGCAGATGAGTTGTGATCCGTGAGGAATAAGATGGAATGCCTTGTTTCCAATAAAAAGGGTCTCCGGTTCTCTTCACTCACCATACGAAACACAGCAATGTTGAAGTGCTATTTTACGCAGGTATTCTATGCGAGCATGATGCTTTCCCAGTCGAGCCGATCCATTTGTATTACAACTATACTACTAATATAATTTGGACAACCCAAAATTGCACGCCTCATAAGCGTTTCATTTAATTTTGATGAAAAAATAAAATAACGACGATAATTTTACAAGAACAAAACAGAGAATCCGATCTACTTTAACTAATAACTTTTAAACGGTGTTGAGTTCAATAACAAAAATCAATAGGGATCCTCCTTAGAATGTATGGAATCTTATTTAATACTATATATCCCAATCTATTTGGTTACATTTCTATTAAGCGAGAACACTCACCGACGCACAGACCAACGGACGGCAGTCCATATATTTTTACAATTACTTTTATTGTTAGGTAATCTAAAGTGAATCAATTAGAAAATAAACTAATCTCATAATTCAAAGTCTGTAGTTATTGTAACGCTAATAATAATATGGATGATGTCTAGCTAGCTTAAAATATAACAACGTTTTTATGTAGCGAAATTGCGATATGTCCACATATCGAGAGTAGGGCCCTCCGTCGCGTTGTCAGGTGTGCAATAGCTGCAGCATGGCTCTACCACGTCCATAAACCTACCCGATCTACGCAGAACGAGCTTACAGTAACTTGAAGTCTTGCAGTAGTATGCTAGGGTTTGGATTTAATTTTATTAATTATGAGATCTCAAGCAGATAGCTTTGCGAATCAGGTAGGAATCGGTGTTCTTTTGCGAGTATTTGTGGTCTATCAAATATGGTTAAGACGATCCTAAACATATTGACATGCTGCAGACTCTTCGGAGCGTCGGTGCTTCACATCAGCGATATGTTCCTTCACGCGGGTTCTACAAAAACATCCATAAAAACTTCGTTAACTATGACATCAAGACGTCAAACGTCCTCTGTTTTAGTTTAAAACTCCCATGAACATTGATAAAGTGCTTGAAACGCCGGGAATTAAAAAGTTAAAAGTAAACCATAAACGCGATAAAATCCATAAAATTAGATTTATTCCATATTAAAAATGTTAAAACTTAATTAGCTAATATCCGCGTGATAAAATAAAATGACTTACCTAATTTGAAGAGCACCTCTGGCCCTCCCACTTGCGTTCACTACCGCTGTCACCACTAATCCCAGCACCACTACTCCCAACACCACTACACTAGGAAAGACACACCATCGTCGATAATACGACAATGCGTCGATAATGCGTGTTTCATCTCTAAATAAGGCATCCTCAGGTGAAGTAGATTGCGATAGCTGACCGCTGAGCTTAGCTTAGCTAGATTTTAGCTTATTAAATTTAACATCTTTAACCCTGCTAATATGTTAATTGTAAAAACATTTTGATAATATTTACGTTATTTAAATATTATGTGGTGCAATTTGTGGTTGAAGTAGCTGCGATAAATAAAACGATTGTCAAGGTTAAACAACATTCTGAGATCTTGCGACGATAATCGCGTGGATAAGCCTCGTGCACGCAAATCTCAAACCAGACATTAGTGTTTATTATTAATAATTTAAAATTTTGTAAAGCCGACTTCAATATAAGTTATTAAGAATAACTCAAAAACTATTGGTCTAACCTCGATCAAATTCATATGGGACCACGCGAGAAGTACCAGCTTTCAAATAAAAAAAGAATCATCGAAATCGGTTCACCCAGTAAAAAGTTATTTCGAATTGAGTACCGTCTCCTTTTTGGAAAGTCGGCAGAAAAATGACATTATGTGGCAGTCTAAGTTGCGAGTACTATTATTTATTCTGTGGTTGCGAATAGTCGCTAAAACGGTAAAAAATAGATCACTCGTTTTTAGTGTACAGATATCTATGACTTAGTTGTTGATTATGCTCAAAACTTATTTAGGAGTTATGTGCTCCTGGTAGATAGGAGTAATATTCCATAGTTATGTTTTTTTTTTGTAATGGTCCCTTGCGATCGTACTTTTGCCTGTGTCAAGACCCTAATATTATAAAATTATACTTTATAATAATTTGTTCAGAAATGTTCACAACATGTTAATTGCATCACATTGCAGAGTTTATGGAAGATTTCGATGTCAGCTTAAGCCATTAGAAAGGCGACGACGACAATATCCCAAGATTTTTAGGCGCCTAAGCAGAAAAAATTACTAGGTAGAGGTTTATTTAAATTTGTTGATCGGTGGGACTTGCCACTTCTACAAGCGTGAGTGCATAACAGTGTATAATATTATGTTGTTGTGTGGATCTATCCCACAATTGTTATAATTTTTCTTTTGTTTTTTATAGTGTTTTAATGTTTTTTTTTTTTACTAACCCTAGATATGATTTTATTTGTTAATAACATATATGGGCTCTGCATGAAATGAATAAATAAAATAAATATCAACATCCGAGCACTTGTTTCGTCCTTTTTACTAATAGCTCACGTGCGCATACTTAATACACAAAATTGCATCACTTATACGTATCAAAATCAAATTCATACCATTATTTAAACGATAAAACAGGAGCAACAATACGTAGGCGGAAAAGTTTCCGCCAAACTGCTAGTTTGTAATTTTACTTCTAAGTTATACTTTTTTGCGTTTGCCATAAGCTATCCTATTGAAAAACAGGATTCTCGCGATGGTTTGGTGTTATACATATATGAAATGTTTTACTCGCTTCTATATCAACTAGATATCGCGCTAATGTTTTCTATCCATATCGCTGCCATTGAATATATTTGTCTTATCATTTATTACTCAGACAAGCTTCTACTACCACTATTCTAATTTACTTTTTACATCATTATCATATCATGTTATATGTGCAAATAATTTATATTATTTTTATACGTGGTAGAGCCATGCTGCAGCTATATTAGTAGTATAGTTGTAGCCCGAATGGGTCGGCTCGACCGGGGAAGAACCACGCTCTCACATAATACCAGCGTCAAATAGCAGCTCAACACTGCTTTGTTTCGTATGGTGAGTGTAGAGAACCGGAGACCCTTTTTACTAGAACCGAGGCATTCCATCTTAGTCCTCACTGGTGGCAACGCATCTGCATTTTGATTTGCAAACGAGGATAAATGTAGATGTCTATGGGCCACAGCAACCACTTACCATCAGGTGGACTGTGTGCTCGTTTGTCACCCTATACTATAAAAAAAAATTTAGATGCATATGTGTGCGGGCCTCCTCCAGTGAATGCCACAAAGCACGGTCCTGTGCCAGCTGCACCCATCGACTTCCTGTATGTCTTACCAGGTCCTCACTCCATCTAGTGGGGGGGTTACCCCAAACTTCGCCTACCGATACGAGGCTGCCACTCGAGAACCTTGCTTCTATTTCTTTTTTGTTGTCGGTTCTTCGAGCTATATGGCCGGCGCATTACCACTTCAGCTTACTAATCCGTTGGGCTATGTCGGCTTCTCTGGTTCTACTGCGAATTACCTGATTTCTAAGGTTATCACGCAGAGAAACGAATAGCCCTTTCCGTAGCTCGCTGAACGACCTTGAGCTTCCTTATACATAAGGGCCAGCTTTGTGGTATTCTTTGGAGGAGATCTATATTCAGCAGTGGACTTGTGAAGGGCTGTAATGATGACGATGATGTGTGCACCTATAAGTACTATAAGAATAAGTACCTATAAGTTCTTATAGTTATAAAATATAAGTTGATTATGATCTTGGTTTGGTATTGGTATCATTCCGCCTATCTTTCTTCATTGGTTTGAGCATCTTACTCGATCATAATGTTACAACCATGAAGTGCTTCATGGTCACAACTGTCTGAAGTCACTAGAAACTAAACAGAACAAAGAACGACATCTCATATATTATTTGTATAAACGTCTCACCCTAACAACAGCGGACTTTCATTAAAGTTGTAAAATTACTAACGGTTTAAGTACATTCTGCGACAGAAATTTCTGTGTAATGTATTGTATAATATACTTTAGTTTATGGTTGGGTCTCATATAAATCTCATATACGTGGAGTGGTTTAAAAGAGTTAAACTCAAGTGAACCACTTTTGGTTATGAAACACTGAACTAATTTGAAAACTTTGTAATAAAGCACTTAGATTGTTTGTTGCGCTGGTATTGGGGAATTTTGTGAAACATTGTGGAATACGAGAGTAGTAGAAGCTGGAATACCAGTGTGAAATACTTGCATAACGCTGCTATGTTTCGTATAAGTGTAGAGAACTGGAGATCCTTTTTACTGGAAACGAAGGGTCTCATGGGTGATAACGCATATTTTAATTCTTTATCGAGGATAGACGCAGATGTCTATGGGCCACAGTACTCTCTTACCATCAGGTGGACTGTGTGCTCGTTTGTCACCCTTATACTATTTTTAACAGACTTCAAAATGGAGGAGGTTCTCAATTCGAGTGTATGTTTTTTGTATGCTATATCTTCGCAGATTGTGAACCAATTTTGATGTTTCTTTTTTTATTAAATAGGTTATACTTCAAGGGTTATCTTATACAAAATTGGAGAAATAATTCCGCCCCTAAGGGTATCAAATAAATAGCTTCTTTTTGGCAATTTGCAATCGGTTCTTACTTTTTCTTAATTATAATTATTGTTAGTTATTATTATTGCGTGTAAATCAGACAACTTTTAAGTAGGTAGCTGATAATTTGTTGATATATATTTATGGTACAAAAGAGAGCTCTCTCAGAAGATCTTTGAAAAACCTGTTATTTATTTATTCATTCATTCATTACAGCCTATCAAGTGTCCATTGTTGAGGCCTCCCTATAGATTGCCTCATAGGGGAATATTTCCCAAAGTTGCCACGCTTGACTGTCAAGGTTGGCAACCGCAGTTTAATTTATTAACTTAAGGTTTTATACTGTCCATCTACTGTTTTATTTCCATCGTCACCTCTTACAGCACCCATCTCATGGTACGATGTAATTTAATATTTTATATTACTCTATAATTTTTACCCAGTAATGCTATGCCGCTACCATAGATTTTGTCGCCATAATCGGTTGCCGGTTTTAGGTTGCCGCGTAATCGGATATATAATAAATACTCGTAATTAATATAATTTATAATTATACAAGATGTGTGCTGATTGGTACGGAATACGGAGTGGTGTGGAGTCACAACGCAATTTACGAGTTTTCTATAAGCGAATTTTTATTTATTTATTTTATATTATCTTTATACAGATGTTCCGTGTTCAATTTTAGCAGTGTCACTGATTAAGTTGGTCACGGTTGTGATACCCGATACATGTGAAAGAAGAACTATTAAGAAACTAATAAATGGTTACGTTTTGTAACTGTTTTGACCCTTGTATCATAGCATAACATTGATAGTACTTTTGGTGCTTACCTTTTAACTTTTAACAACAAGAATTTATTCATGAATTTTAAACCATTAACTAACGCAGCGATAATCTAAGCCTGTGCTTTAAGTAACAATCTAGGTTTAATTTGCTTCCCATTTCCTGGAAGTTTAACGTAGTTAATTGATGGTGGAGATGATCTATTAGAACGGTGTGATTATACGCTTTAGATTAACCCGAACCTCCAGGTTTAACGTCATTCTGCAGGCTGTGCTGGGTGTAAATTAAACGGAAAATTATTGGAGATGTTGTATAATATTGTATGCCACGGAGTAACAAGAAAGATACAACTGTATGTTCACTTGTTAGGAGGTTTGATTGAGAGTTGAGTTGAAGTTGTATGATTTTTTATATTAAATTAATGTGCATATAAATTGTAACTAATGTTAGAAGAAATGATGAGTTTTATTTGCGTTCAACAGACATCAAACTGGTACCTCGATGGTGGAATAGAATAGAATAGAATATTTTTTTATTCAATATAGATCACATATGTAAGTCTGTTGTCCGCTGGTATTCTGTGAGAGCGATTCTGTGACCTGCTCAAAGTTCAAAAACTTTATTAAACTAAGTTTCTATAAAAAGGGTTATTATAATATTAATGAATTTATAGATGATAATAACCCCTGGAAATGAGGTGATCGCTACCAAGCTATTTCTAGTTTATTGTGTTGTTAATTTGTGTAACATACATGATTGTAAGCTGTTATTTAAAAAAAAAGTCCCGCTGGGTTTCTTGCTGGTTCTTCCCAGGACAGAGGTTTTTTTTTCGAACCAGTGGTAATCATACAAAAGAGTGACTTTCAATAAGTATTATTTATAATCTATATTGAATAAAAAAGTTTCTGTTTCTGTTTCTGTTTCCGTGGTCCTTTCCCGGTCGCGTCAACCCATTCGCGCATGGTGTATTCGTACGTGCCCATTTATGTTTTTTTTTTTAGGATAGTGTGACAAACGAGCACACAGGCCACCTGATGGTAAGTGGTTGCTGTGGTCCATCGATATCTACATATATCTTCGTTTGCGAATCATAATGCAGATGCGTTGTCACCCGTGAGGACTAAAATGGAATGCCTGTTTTCCAGTAAAAAGGGTCTCCGGTTCGCTACACTCACCATACGAAACACAGCAGTTTTAAGCTGCTATTTCACGCTGGTATTCTGCGGCTCGATCGAGGAGGGACCTATGCTACTAATATAACTGGATCATGGCTCTACCACGTATACATATGCCACATGTTGATGAAAGTGATGCCAAGGTTATATAAACATCGAGGAATTTGTCTGCAAAGTTAAGCTTTCGTTACAACATCCTAAAAATTTAAGAATATGGCACATGAAGATAATACTGTAAAGAGTTTTGTAAACAAATTATTATAAAGGACAATTTCCAATTAACTACCTGATATTGGCAAAAGTAGAGGCCATAACGAAAGATCAGCCGTAAAAGCCCTATCGTACATCGGTCTTTCCCACCTTTGTGAACGGATTTACTGTAATCGGCACATCTATCACGTGGTTTTCAGTACCGACAACATTTTACACCTTTAACACTTAGACATCTACATTTATCCTCGATTAAAAATCAAAACGCTGATGCGTTGTCACCCCAGTGGACTGAGATGGAATACGTCGTTTTCAATTAATAGGGTCTGCGGTTGTCTACACCTACCATACGAAACACAGCAGCATTGAGCTTTAGCAGCATTTTAGGTTTAGAAAAGGAAATCTGAAAAGTCTAGAGTTTCTTGAGAAATTCCAGTGATGGATTTTAATAAGACACACTAAGCACTAAAGGGCATCGGTTAAAAAAATATATTTTACTATGGAGAAAAAAAATGGATGTTTCTAGTCAATCAAAATAGGAATAAATATCTCGCTCTAACAAATGCACTAAATGCATTATGATTTATTGTGAAACATCATTCACAACATATTTAAAAATTAAATCCGGCGCTTTTCATTTTACATTATTTACCTTATGTTAAAGCTATAGCTCATGTCTAGCACTGATGTATGAAAACAAATTAACAGCCAGTATACGGCCCACTATTGAACATGCTGTTCATACTGTTCCACATCACCATTCCGCTTTAATGTTTTGCCCGCTTCGAAATTATAAAATCAGATTAAATTTCACCGAATTCGTAAACAAATCTATTAACTAACAGATAGTGTTAATTTTCCCAGACATATAATCACTAAAATAACCTGTTTTATCGATATTTCAATTCCTTTTTTATCGGATTAGAACATCTACTAGGGTTATCAACTCTAATATAATAAAGTATACTTCTATTAGGGATCCTAACAAAGTAGTTTTGAGAAATAATTAATATAGTAGGCTAAACTACTATACATGGGCTGCTCGGAGAGTATTGCGAATAAAGAAATGTTACCAGTTTAAGCTTTTAATATTAAATATTTTCAAAGAACTCTCCACCAGCATTTATACAAAGTTTTTTACAGTTCGTATCAGATACTTTTTCTACGGCCTGCTCGAGCGGCTGCAAAGCATTGAGTTATATGTACTACGTACTAGAGAAGCCTTTCTAAACAAAAAATGTGTACTACTCTATGTCTTCGCGCATGCGCGGGAGATAGTAAAGTCGCGCATGCGCAGTTGATTTAAACGCGTTGCGCCTGCGCAGTCAGTTTTTAATTTAAACTTTAATTTGAAATCTTTACGGAAATCTTGTATTATTAGCGCCGCTCCACACTGCATGTATATTGAAACCACAGACTAACTAGTAGATTGAATCCACACTAAATGACACACTGTACGGATTGCAGTACAGTTCAGTTGAACATAGTGTATGTTCGGAATGCGCAATCTAGTGCGTAGTACATACCTAGTCAGGTCATAAGTATTGTCACACAGTAAAAACTTTTCTTTTAGAATGCTGGCCACAAAAAAAGTTTATTGAATTCGAATTTCGAATTGTTCATGAAAATAAAACTTTTTAGAATTTTACTCATTTTTAAATATGGAGTGGACGCTTAAAGAAGACCGTGTTGCAGTTATTGCGTAGCATCGTTGCGGTTACGCGCCAATTCAAATTTTTGACATACTGAAAAATTTGAATATAACCAAAATATTCGTTTATCATACCATCAAACGATACAATGAAGACTCTAGTGTAGATGACAGGTCAAGAAATGGTGGCCCTCGGTATGTTAGGACTCCAGCAGTGATAAAAGCTGTGAAGGCGCGAATTCAAAGAAATCCCAAACGTAAGCAGAAACTGTTGGCCCTTCAGATGGGGTTAAGCAGAACCACGGTGAAAAGGGTGTTAAATGAAGACTTAGGGCTTCGGGCATATCGAAGAAAAACAGGACATCGTTTGAATGCTCGTCTAATGGACCTGAGACTGAAGAGATGCCGCGCTTTGTTGAAGCGGTACGCGGGAAAAAAATATCGGGAAATTCTTTATTCGGATGAAAAAATTTTTACCGTAGAAGAGAGCTATAACAAACAAAATGATAAGGTGTACGCACACAGTAGTGAAGAAGCGAGCAACGTATTCCGCGTGTCCAACGAGGTCATTTTCCATCCTCGCTCATGGTATGTTTCGGAGTTTCTTATTGGGGCTTAACAGAGGTACATTTTTGTCAGAAAGGTGTAAAAACGAATGCAGATGTGTATCAAAATACAGTCTTGACGAACCTTGTGGAACCTGTTTCTCATACCATGTTCAATAACAGGCACTGGGTATTCCAACAAGATTCGGCGCCAGGTCATAGAGCGAAGAGCACACAAGACTGGCTGGTGGCGCGTGAAATCTACTTCATCCGGCACGAAGACAGTCCCTCCTCCAGTCCAGATTTGAATCCGTTAGATTACAAGATATGGCAATACTTGGAGGAAAAGGCGTGCTCAAAGCCTCATCCCAATTTGGAATCACTCAAGACATCCTTGATTAAGGCAGCCGCCGATATTGACATGGACCTCGTTCGTGCTGCGATAGACGACTGGCCGCGCAGATTGAAGGCCTGTATTCAAAATCACGGAGGTCATTTTGAATAAACTTTAGTGTCATAAGAATCTATGTTTTGTTAAGTTCATTTTGGTATATAAATGGTTACATAATGAATAAACTTGTTTCAATTATTTTATATTAAACATGTGACAGAATTTATGACCTGACTAGGTATATATCGATGCTGCAAAGCAACAAAAATATTTCTTAATCAATAAAATACTGGCTTTTTTGTTTTTAAACATATACGTACAAAATTTTTAGAGCCTCGAAAATTAGTGCTATATTTGACATAAATTAAGTGCTATATTTGATATAAAATAAGTGCTATTGCTTGATATAAAAAAGTTGGCAACCCTAACCTCAACTCTCTATGCGAATGACTGCTGGTGAGGTATAGTTGAATCATGAGCCATAAAAATAATCTTGTGTATTTATTCCGGCCATGAGGTTAATACTTGACTATATTATCATAATAATGACAAATTCTCCTGACAGATCAAGAGCACGCTGGTGTTTTTATTATAAGTCGAACGATATTGGAAATTTGCAACGGCGCAGGTCATATTATTGCGCTATATATTAAATGTATGCATAGAGAATCACACACCAATTTTTACCTATCCTGAAGTCTAACACTTGGATCATTTATTTATTAACCTCCGATCGTATCGCAAACGCGGTCTTTGCAATACCATCGGAGGTAGGATGCAATGTCAAAGACGTAGGAACAAAACCCTAATACTGTTAGCTTTAGCTAGGCTCTCAACCACGCGGTCATCAGTTCCTCTATTTTTAAATACGAAAGCTTTTCATATCAATATAACCATTTATTTATTTACAATCTTTATTGCACACATTTTATACGTGGTAGAGCCATACTGCAGCTATATTACTGGTATAGTTGTAGCACGAATGAGTCGGCGTCACGTATAGTGAGTGTAGAAAACCGGAGACCCGTTTCACTGGAAACGAGCCATTCCATCTTAGTCCTCATGAGTGACAACGTATATCCATTTTGATTCGTAATCGAAGATAGATGAATATTTCTATGGGCCACAGCAACCACTTACCATGGGGTGGACTGTGTGCTCGTTTGCCTTATCCTTATCTTTTATAAAAAACAAAGTGTACGACTGATAGACTTAATGCCTTTAAGCATTCTCTACCAGTCAACCACGAGCTAAGCAGAGAAACTTAAGCAGGTGCCACAAAAAACATGAAAATATGTATGCATGAATATATATAGGAGTTGAGTCTTGTGGATACCACTGTTTTTCTCGGTATTACTATTGACGCGAAACTTCAATGGAGCCCCCATATATCTAAATTAGCAAGCAGACTTAGTTCTGCAGCATATGCTGTAAGAAAGATTAGAAGTCTCATAGATGTGTAGACCGCTAGGTTAATGTATTTTAGTTACTTTCATAGCGTAATATCTTATGGAATTTTGCTATGGGGTAATGCGACTGATATTGAAGCTATATTTGTTTTGCAAAAGAGAGCCGTACGGGCGATTTATAATCTAAATTGTAAAGAGTCCCTCAGAGAAAAATTTAAAGAAATAAACATATTAACTTTGGCATCGCAATATACTCGTATTTATGAAAATGTAATTTATGTACATAAAAACATAAATAGCTTTAATAAGAATAAGGATGTCCATACCTTAAACACTAGGAACAAACATAAGCTTGTAATGCCACTTACTAGACTCCACAGAATTAGTAATTCATTTATGGGGCAATGTATACGCTTTTACAACAAAATCCCAGAACATGTTCAAAGTTTGTCAATAAACAAGTTTAAAAGTTTTATTAAAGAAAAACTGTACAAAAAGGGTTATTATAATATCAAGGAATACATTAATGAAAATAACCCCTGGGAATAAGGTCGCCACCATGCTGGTTCTATGAAAATTCATTTAAAATTGTATAAACAAAATTATTGTTAAGTGAAATTATGTTTTAAAAAAATGTCCCGCTGGGTTTCTTGCTGGTTCTTCCCAGGACAGAGGTATTTTCCGAACCAGTGGTAAATAAAATAATGACTTTCAATAAGTATTATGTAATAATCCATATTTAATAAAAAACATTCTATTCTATTCTATTCTATAAAAACGAACATAATATACGTATAAAATACACTATCAACTTTTTCTATCTATCCGTTAAATTTATATTCCCCTGGTAACAAGAGTAAAACTCATCCTTACGTGCGCAGCGTGCTGGTACGTTGTAGTTAATAGAATAACTTCAGTAAAAGTCTCCCTCTGCTCCCTAATCCAATTAATCTATCCACGCATAACCTGATTATGATAACGATGTTTCTCCTCAAAGAAAATAATGAGCTAATGCCATCACTTCTAGTACATACATAAAATGGTATCTTATCTTTTTACCCGCGACGGAACGGAAAAGGTGTATGCGTTTAGGGTGAGAGGTTGTTTGTTTGTTTGTGTGTGCAAACGAATGTACCCATTTATCTCCAAAACGGCTTAACCGATTTCAATATGGTTTTTGGCAAAGGGTTTGTGACTCATTAATTATTTTAATTTAGACGACTACGTACTAAAATTTAAAACATGGCAAAGCCACGCTGCACCTATATTATGGTTGTAGCACGAATAGGAAGAAGAACCACGTTCACAAGATACCGGCGTAAAATAGCAGCTTGATGACCGGAATGTGACATTTTTTATTATTTTTATTTGCTTAAAGTCGGTTTTTTCAACAGTCTTCAACAAAAGGAGGAGGTTCTCAATTCAATTGTATTTTTTATTTGTGTTAACCTCAGAACTTTTTTTTCTAGGTTAACCGATTTTGACGATTCTTCTTCTTTATTTGAAATCTGGTGCTTTTCGTGTGGTCCCATATAAGATCTAACTGGTAGTTTTTGAATTATCCTTAATAATTCATATTTAATTGATTTCGACTACATTGATGATGTTCTCATTTTGCTTATATTAAAGTCGGTTGTACAAAGTTTTAAATGTGGATAATGAGAAATATCGACGTACAAATTTTTGGATTTTCCAATATGTGTCTTTCCTACCAATCTTTACTACTAATTGCTACGAGACGCTTTGTATTAGATAATCTCTCATCTTATTACGGCTAGGATTAGGTTAGTATTCCCGTTCTATCAGTTGTAGCTCAATTTGTTTAGTGGGACTCATCAAGCCAAACCGTAAATTGTCACTGTTGCCCAAAATACTAGCTATAATTGCTAGTCCTCATACTAATTTCCTAATAGCGACCTTTACGTAAGTATTAAAATATAGATAAGGTACGTGAGGCTAATATGGTCACCTTAAGCTTTGCCTCCCTATATAACTAAAACTAGGAGGAGGACAGAGACAAAACACAAAGTCGAATACTATAATTTATATAATATTAAGAAAAAAAATAGTAAATAAGTTTTTCCAAGAATAAGGAACACTTACGCACGCACTAAACAATCTAATTTAATATAATATGTATTACTTGTGAGATAGATTGTGTTTTCATACGATGGCCAAGTTAATCTATTTATTTAAAACATAAAAGATTTTTAATATTGGTATGGTCACTATAAGATGTTGTTAGGTTAACTAATTACTTAATAACTTGAGACAGAAGAACCCTTAAGTAGGGACTGAATAAATTTATTAACTTAGTATTACATGGATCTTACAATTTTTTACGGTAGAAGAACTGAGTTGCGAGACTTGGTTTTTTTTTACAAGATATGTTTTTGATAGCATTTGATTGACTGATGAAGAGCTATCGTATCACAAAGCCATGTATGCAAAAAGGCTGAAGTTTTTGAGTTATACGAAAGTGACCGTATTAACCGGATACCCTCACGTACTATAGTTATCATAACACAACTCCTAAGCTCGCCGTGACGCGTCCTTCGAAACAAAATGAGTCATCATAACCGTACACATATTGAAAGGGGACAATACGGTTATTAAATACGTTATTGTATACGCGTATGATGCATTGTTGTATACGGGTATGAAACGTTGATGTAAACGGGTATGGTACGTTGTTGTATACGAGTATGATACGTTGTTGTATACGGGTATGAAATTTTGTTGTATATGAGTATGATATGTTGTTGTATACGGGTATGATACGTTGTTGCATACGGGAATGAAACTAAAGTTGTATACGGGTATGATAAGTTGTTGTATACGGGTATGAAACATTGCTGCCTACGGGTATGATACGTTGTTGTATACGGCAAAGAAACATAGTTGTATACGGGTATTAAACATAGTTGTATACGGGTATGATACGTTGTTGTACACGGGCATGATACCTTGTTGTATACGAGTATGATACGTTCTTGTATAAGGGTATGTAACATAGTTGTATATGGGTTTGATACGTTGTTGTATACGGATATGAAACATAGTTGTATACGGGTATGATACGTTATTGTATACGAGTATTATACGTTTTTGTATACAGGTATGATACGTTGTTGTATACAGGTATGATACGTTGTTGTATACGGGTATGAAACATAGTTGTATACGGGTATAATATGTTGTTGTATATGTGTATGAAAAATAGTAGTATACGGGTCTGATACGTTGTTGTACACAGGTATGATATGTTTTTCTATACGGGTATGAAACATAGTTGTATACGGGTATGAAACATTGTTGTATACGGGTATGAAACATAGTTGTATACAGGTATGATACGTTATTGTAAACAGGTATGATACGTTGTTGTATACGAGTATGAAACGTATTTGTATACGGGTATGAAACGTTGTTGTACACGGGTATGAAATGTTGTTGTACACGGGTATGATACGTAGTTGAAAGGACGTATCAATATGTTCTTGTGGGCGTAATAGCGAATGCCGTTCTTTTTCGTACCTGATACGTTCGTAGCACGTTCACAGCAGTATGAGGCGTTGAAGTGGGCTGAGAACTTAGTTTAAATTTGTTCGCTAAAAATCCGTAACACATTGTTACAGATGATGACCTTGAAGCACTGCTGGAAGAAGTAATACGAGCGAGCAACCAAGGAGTGTCCGCCTCGAGGAACGTCAGTGGCGGACCGAACTGGAGCTTTGGGCAGTCCCTTTTCTTCTCCTCCACAGTAGTCACGACGATTGGTGAGATTTAGTTTTGTAAAATACATATATTTGCATAACTGGTCCATATTTAATTTAAGTAAACTTAGACCTAGACTAACATAGGAAGCAAGCCAATACCATACTCATCTTATTTTTGAAACACGCGCTCACGTGCACACAATATTATGTATCTAAATTTATTTGCAACCAACAACATTGTTTTAGGTGCTTATGTGTGCGTCCAGTGAGTTTATGTGTCAAGAAGCTTAATATTGTTTTTGGCATCATTTGAAATATACGCAGCGCTCTGGCTATCTTCCTATGTTGGTCTGAGAGCTCCCCTGAGCTACCAGAGGTATCCTAGTAAGCCTAGTTCATTTCCATAACAAGGAAGATTGTGGGTTATCCTCAAACATGTCAATGGTTGAACTAAATTCACGTTTTTGTTCCAGGCTACGGTCATGTTACCCCTCTTTCGAAACCTGGCAAGCTGTTTTGCATGGTGTATGCTCTACTCGGTATACCATTGACATTGGTGCTGTTGTCTGCGCTGGTGGAACGTCTCTTACTGCCCGCCACGGCGCTGCTACGGTCCCTCAATGCAGCACTTGGGCACCTATACCGCCCCTTCACAATACGACTTGTGCATTTGATGATTATTGGTAAGTTAAATGGTTTGTAGACGTAGAAAGAATGAGTGAGAAAGAGTCACAAAGCCAATGTATGCAGCAGAATCGGCAAAAGACGCTTCAGACGAAAGTTTTTTTTTATAGAATAAGAATAGAATAGAATAGAATAGAATAGAATATTTTTTATTCAATATACATTACATGTGTAATTCTTATTGAAAGTCATTTTTTACTTTACCACTGGTTCGAAAAAAACCCTCTGTCCTGGGAAGAACCAACAAGAAACCCAGCGGGACTTTTTTTTAAAATAAATTTTACAATATAAATGATTACGAACTATTTACAAAATTTATTTTAGAAACTGCTTGGAAGCTATCACCTCATTCCCAGGGGTTATTATCAACCATGTATTCATTTATACTATAATAACCCTTTTTATACAGTTTCAGCTTAATAAAACATTTAAACTTGGTAATAGAGAGAACCTGTACACTTTCCGGAACCTTGTTGTAATAGCGTATACATTGCCCCAAGAATGAATTACTGACTCTGTGGAGTCGAGAAACTGGTATCACTAGCTTGTGTTTGTTCCTAGTATTTACAGAATGTATATCACTTCTTTTACTAAAACTATCTTAGTTTTTGTGAACATACATTAAATTTTCGTAAATATACTGAGAGGCCAAAGTTAATATATTAATTTCTTTAAATTTATCTCTAAGAGACTCTCTCGGTTTTAGATTGTAAATAGCTCTAATGGCCCTCTTCTGTAAAACAAAAATAGTTTCTGAATCAGCTGCATTTCCCCATAGCAAAATCCCATAAGACATTATGCTATGAAAATAACTAAAATAAACTAATCTAGCTGTCTCGACACTAGTGAGACCTCTAATCTTTTTTACAGCATAGGCTGCAGAACTTAGTCTGCCTGCTAATTTGGATATATGGGGGCCCCACTGGAGCTTTGCGTCAAGAGTGATGCCAAGAAAAACAGTGGATACAACAGGGTTCAATTCCTCCCCATTTAAAAACACATTGGTATTCAGATTTTGAACATTCGTTGTTGTAAATTTAACACAATTAGTTTTATTTCCGTTCAAATGCAGATTATTAACGTTAAACCAATGCACTAATTTTGATATAGCATTATTCACTTCGTCACATTTAAATGATTGACCTTTAAGTTTAAAAATCAAAGAAGTATCATCAGCAAATAATACTATATCATGACTATCCCCTACAAGGTGAGGTAAGTCATTAATATACACCAGAAACAGGAATGGGCCGAGAATCGAGCCCTGAGGTACACCCATTAGTACAGGTGACCCGGAAGAACTTTTACCATTGATAATAACCTTCTGTTTTCTATTACTTAAATATGAAATAATAAGTTTAAGCGCTGTGTTCTTGACACCATAGTACTGTAGCTTCCTGATTAATGTCTCATGGTGAACACAGTCGAAGGCCTTGGAAAGGTCACAAAATATACCCAAAGCATCCTCTGAATTCTCCCATGCACAAAAAATATGTTTAATAAGCTCAACTCCAGCGTCAGTTGTCGAGCGACCCCTTGTAAAACCGAATTGATTATTATGTAGCAATTTATTAATATTAAAGAAACTTAACATCTGATCTAAAATAATTTTTTCAAAAATTTTACTTAATGTTGGTAGTACAGAAATTGGTCTAAAATTGGCGGGGTCTAATGTACTACCAGATTTAAATATAGGTATGACTTTACTATGTTTCATTAAATCAGGAAACACACCAGATTCGACGCTTATATTAAATATAGTGGCTAGATAAGGTGCTAATGTATCTATTATAGATAAAATAACTTTAACGGAAATCCCCCATAAGTCTGCCGTTTTCTTAACATCAATAGTTTTAAAATATTTAACGATATCTTTTGGCAGTACCCTATGGAATTTAAAAGTATTTGAACAAGCCTTTACATTTTGTTTGAGCAATGATTCGGCGACAGTAGGAGAAGAATTTAATGATTTTGTTGTCAAAGAAGGAACATCAGTAAAATGTTTCTCAAAAGCCATAGCAACTTCTTGATCAGATCGCGTTAAATTATTGTTAATATGCAATTGAAAATCCGAGTTGCGCGGTTTGACCTTGCCCGTTTCACTATTTATTATTCTCCAGGTCATTTTAATTTTGTCGGATGCAGTTTTAATTTTGTTGCTTAAATGTAAAGCCTTAGCAGTGGAGCACACTTTTTTAAATATTTTAGAATATGTTTTTACATAATCTCTAAATATAACACTACTATTATATGATCTTTCATCATAAAGCTCGTATAACCTTCGCCTACTTTTATAAATTCCTACTGTCGCCCATTCATTAAAGGATTTGCGACTGTTAAAAGAGAAAGTTTTAGAAGTAAATATTCTACTAAATTCACAACTTATAATTTCAAATAATGTGGCATACAAATAATTAGCACTATTTTTAAACGAAAGTGATGGAAGTCTTTTTATTATATTACTTCTAAACCTCTCCAAGCGATGTTCATTTATTGGAACAAACACAACTTTCTTATTTTTATGTTTTTTGTGTATGTAAGGTAGTGATACTAACTGTCCACAGTGATCTGAACTTAAATTTTGAATAATTGATTTATGCAAGGGCTTAACATCTGTAAAAATGTTATCTATACAGGTCGCACTAGGCCCAGCAATACGTGTTGGTTCTAAGAATAAATTTACAAGATTATACGATTTAAACAATGAGCTAAACTTAATACTAATGGAAGAAGTTTCAAGGAGATTGATATTAAAGTCTCCACACATTACAACAGACTTGTTCTGTTTACTAAGTTTGAGTAAAACTTCTTCCACAATCCTTTCAAAATGGTCATAAGTAGCACATGGGGGTCTGTAAACACTTACAACAATGAGGTGCTCGAGCTCGACACAAGCCATTTCTACAGTTCGTTCAACAGAGAGGCTCACAATATCCTTACGTTCTTTATATAATAATGGTTTATCTGCTAATATTAAGGAGCCACCACGTAAACTTTTTTCTCTATTGAAGGAACTGACCACCTGGTGATTTCTGAAATTAAACATGAAATTATAATCTTTTTAGCCAATGTTCAGTAATACAAAGGATGTGTATATTGTTACTATTTAAAAACAATTCAACTTCCAATTCTTTGCCCAACATGCCTTGTATATTTTGATGCACCAGGTGTAAACAATTTTTATTACTTATTTGTGGGCTGTATTCAAAATTAATTAAACTCTTATTATTGCTAGAGATTGCCTCTATTGTCACATTCACTAATTTAAATTAGTTGGAACTGATTCCAAATTAAATGTCAAATGATTATGCTCAATAAAAGCAGTCTTGGTAGCCAAAAACTTGGCTGAGTTAAAAAGTAAATAATAAGATAGCACATTTGCTATCAGTCTTAAATTATATTTGGATAGGTAATACCTATCTTTTGTCCAAAACTTTTTTATTAAATTATTTATGTGAATTACATGAAATTTATGATTATTATCATTAGAATTATATGTCAAATTTAAATTATTATTATTACATATTAAATTATGCATTTGTATATTTAAATTATGTCTTAAATTATTTTCTTGTGGCAATCCCTGTATATAAGGCAGTGTGAACAAGACAATTTTGTGACCAAACGAGCACACAGAGTACCTGATGGTAAGTGGTTGCTGTAGCCCATAGACATCTACGTCTATCCTCGGTTACGAATTAAAATGCATATGCGTTGTCAGCCGTGAGGATTAAAATAGAATACCTCTTTTCCAGTAAAATGTGTCTCCGGTTCTCTACATTCACCAAACGAAAACACAGCAGCATTAAGCTGCTATTTTACACCGTTATTCTGTGAGAGCGTGGACGTGGTCCTTCCCCGACCCATTCGTGCTACAACTATACTATTAATATAGCTGCAGCATGGCTTTGCCACGTAAATCACCAAATTGGCGATATATTGAAGAAAGTGTAATCGTACTAATTTCTTAGACTTTTTCTTGCGTAGCCTGCATCCGCCAAATTCGTACTACCCGATAAGGAACTACGTTCCAAAAAACTAGTCGTCATTTTGTATGGTACTATATTATAATTTGTAATAATAATTATTTTACGCAATTATATATTATTAAAATATATTACTAGAAAAAAATAATACTCAATTAAAATTATTTTACAATTTCTCTGATGCCCGAACCATCTCCCGAACAAGCTTATCGCACAAACGTTAATCATCGTAAAGACAAGCGAGTCACATAAGCACAATAACATAAGCTTGTGCTTTTTGGTCGAAATTGCTAATTCGTTCTCACTCAGAATAACTCAAGATATGTATAACTTGGTGTAGAGTTCCTATGTTTTTGAGTCTGGTTTCGTACCACTCTTCCCTTCCCGCTTAGAAGCAGAGCAAATCTGAGCTCGGGCTTAAAAGATAAGAGAGATTTTATAATTACAGGCTCAAAGTGGTAGAACTGCTTTGCTACCCGGGAATCCTTTTAGATAGATTTTATACCTCTCTCACAGAATACCAGCGTAAAATAACAGCTTAACACTGCTGTTTCGTATGGTGAGTGTAGAGAACCGGAGACCCTTTTTACAGGAAAAGAGGCATTCCATCTTAGTCCTCACGGGTGACAACGCATCTGCATTTTGATTCGCAAACGAGGATAGACGTAGATGTCTACGAGCCACAGCAACCACTTACCATCAGGTTTTTTTTTTATAGGAGAGGGGGCAAACGAGCATGCGGCTCACCTGATGGTAATGTGTGTTCGTTTTTTCACTACCCCTTGTGTCATAGGTAGACGCCCTTGGCAGCGAAATAAGGAAGTGAGATGGAATAATATCCATGTCCCTCGCGCTTTTCCTTATCATGCCATGAAAGAAATATTATTTTATTTCAAATGGCGCTTTATTTTAATAGACGCTAGTAATTCATTTATTTGTATTTGTTAATCAATAATATAATACCTACGTTTATCAATAATAATATACCTACTACGCAAGGAACTTCGTTCCAGCCGAGTGTTCCACCACACTCACGCATTTTTATATCATATATTATACATATATTTATAATATAAAAATAAGTAATAATGTGTAATTTTATATCACAAAAATGCATAATACAAATATTAATACACGTGATAAAATTCGTAAAAACTAATTATATTTAAATGTGTAGTGTTCGCGTAATCGCGTAAACATAAGAAATAATAATATAATTCAATTTCAGTGATGATATTCGTGGTGTTCTTCATCCTGGTGCCAGCAGCGATCTTTGCGAGCCTTGAGCCTGATTGGGATTTCCTGGATTCATTGTACTATTGCTTTATCTCGTTGACGACCATCGGCCTCGGCGACTACATCCCCGGCGATTCGCCCGGACAACCCTACCGACCGCTGTACAAGGTGGCCACTACGGGTGAGTTAAATTACTTATAACCAATAAATAAAAACAAAGTTGAACGTCAGACAAAATGCCGGTCATGTCAGGTGACAACAGCGGTCTCTCAAGGTCTCAACTCTATTTTGAAATATATGAATATTATTTATTTCTTTAACAATTGGAGGACTCGCACAGCTATACAATTTTGCCAGTTTCAAGATATGGGAAATCCTTTGGTACTGTTGGAGTAAGATAGCTCAGGTGGAAAATGATGTGCACAGCTTCGAACTATAAAACCGTGTAATTCGGTTGACGCCGCACAATTACAATAAAATTATATCTAATGACATTTATGGTAGGTAAAATAAAAAAAATGCATTACAATTGTTCTTCAAACAACACATTCCGTGATGGTAATTTGCGCGCCTGCTGCCTTCCTTGGATGTGGTAGCCGTTTTTCAGGCTCCCTCTCCGGAATCGAACCCTGATTCCCCGTTACCCGTGACAACCATGGTAGTCGCAGAAACTACCATCGAAAGTTGATAAGGCACACATTTGAAAGATGCGTCGCTGGTGCTGGACCATGCAATCGGCAAAAGTTATCCAGATTTATCAAAATTAACGACTTCGGACGCGAGGCCCTCCGTCGATTGGTTTTGATCTAATAAAAGCACTCATCCCATCACTGGTCAGAGTTCTCGGTGCTCGGCGGATTGGTTGCTAGTATCATTACTCGACTCTAATTGTCATAATGACGAGTCCTCCTGAAATTGATTATTAGGGGAGCAATTAGATGCTTGACTGCATTGACTTCCTTCTGAAAGCAAAGAACTTAGTTTTAAAATCTGAAAGATGAATTAATGTGTTGTGACTTGTGACGTCGGTTGCATATCATACATCCCTTTTTCTTACAATAATTAGCATAGTGCCCGGCGCGAAAGCAATTGAAGCAAATTTTAAATTGGGGCAATATTTCTAGCCTTCTTTCTTCGGTAAGATTAAGAAATTCGGGACAGTCTTGAATGGCACGATCACCATGACATATAGGACATAATGATTTAGGAATGAAGTGAACGTTATCCTCACTCGGTTCCAAGTGTGTGTTTACTACAGACACTAAACCTTTATGCTTAGCGCTAGATGACGGATTTAGGTGCTTTAACTGATTATTACGAGACATTTCCACCGTTTCAAGCCTTACCCCACGATTTCGCTAATAATCGATAAGAACCTTTAAAGTTTTCACTATCTAATCGACTTTTATATTCCTCCCTATTGACGCTTAGCAATGAGTTGCTGCGCTGGTGGCTGCGGGATCATATCCCGCACGGAACAAGTATTTGTATGGCCTGCAAGTAACTGTTCCAGGTCTGGATGTTTGTCCTCGTGCAATTTATGTTTGTAAACTGCCTCCACGACACAGGAGAAAATCCTAGTAGGTGGGTGTTCAGAGAAGTGTCGATGAGTTTGACCAATGCAGCAAGGAATATGAGGAATGAGGAAAGAAGCAAATTGTGTAATTAAAACAATACATAGATAACTTGAAAGCATCCCAAACTCAAAGACTATTCGTCGAGGAGTTCCAGTAGCGGTAAGGGCTCATCATAACTAACTAAGCGAGGCCAAACTCGGCACATCTAGTTCTCCTCGTCGAGGAGTTCAAGAAGCAGTCATCAAAGTACACTTTCAAGTCACTCTATCAAGTCCGAATGTAAGGTCTCATCATAACTCACAAAACGAACTCAAACTCGGCACAACTAATTCTCCTCATCGAGGAGTTCCAGAAGCAGTCATCAAAGTATACTTTCAAGTCACTTTATCAAGTCCGGATGTAAGGTCTCATCATAACTCACAAAACGAGCCCAAACTCGGCACATCTAGTTCTCCTCGTCGAGGAGTTCCAGTGGCAGTCTTCAAAGTACACTTTCAAGTCATTTTATTAAGTCCGGGGGTAAGGTCTCGTCATAACTAACAAAACGAGTCCAAGCTCGGCACATCTAGTTCTCCTCGTCGAGGAGTTCCTGTAGCAGTCATCAAAGTACACTTTCAAGTTACTCTATCAAGTCCGGAGGTAAGGTCTCATCATAACTAACATAACGAGCCCAAACTCGGCACATCTAGTTCTCCTCGTGGAAGAGTTCCTATAGCAGCCACCAAAATACACTTTCAAGTCACTCTATCAAGTCCAGAGGTAAGGTCTCATCATAACTAACAAAACGAACCCAAACTAGGCACATTTAGTTCTCCTCGTCGAGGAGTTCCAGTAGCAGTGCAAATACCGAAGTACATTTTCAGGTCTATAAAGTCCAAGACGCATAAGTATATTTATATATAAATCCTGCGTGCTTTTAGGGAAACAAAATATTTTAATAAAAATCTGTGATTATAAACATAATAATAATATCTTACCTTGGTTAAGTATGTATCAAATTTGATTTTTGGAATATTTTGTATTTTTACGGCAATCTTTTTCGCTGCAAACAAGCGATACAATATCCACTCACAACGGCGGCCGAGGCCGAAATGACGAATGACAGGTGAAATAGTGTATTTAGTAAAATAAAATTCATACAAGGCTGCTAAAACACCTAAAATTTCGACATTTTGCAGCCGAAAAAATTAATTATAATTTAAAAAAAATTATACAATCATAAATTTTACATCATACAATTATAAAATAAAATTAAACTGCCATTTACATTCAATGGCTTCCCACATGAAAGATGAAGGGTTTTTAAAATAGATTGAGTTGAACAATTGATATTTTTAAAAGTTATCGTGTTTACAAAGCCATGCGGACTTGATAAATCTACGCCATAAGCTACTAAAAACACCTTGTATGTAAAAATAGCAATTAATCGATTTAAAAAAATGTTAATAAGTTCAACAATCATTTATCTTTCTGACAATGTGCTTTTTATTTAATTTATATGTATAATATGATTGCTAGATACGATTTCATGCGACAAAACGTTGGAATCTTGATTTTTAGGCGCTAAAACATACCTACGCGCTCTGCGCTTACGGCATGCAATATTCAATTGAGGTGGGAAATATGAATAACTGATATGAGACTGATATAAAGTGTCTAAATTCGACAATTTTATCACTTAAAAACTCCCTTGCTAATTCTATTTCGGTGCTCATCGAGTGGCTAGGCCAGTTAGGCGTCATTTGCGCACCGAGCCATGTTGAATTATTTAATTTTTTTTAATTTTTCATTATCTCTTAAACTATGCGTCCAATAACATGCTATAAAGAGCATAGTTTATCTTCATAAAATTATCTTGATGATGAAGTAACATTCTTTCGTATGGATTAATATGCTATGCCTTAAGAGCGTAGTCGGTCTGCGCGGGAATTGTGAAATAGGTATTTGAATAAACTATTGCCGTCGCGCTATATATGGTCTCCCCCCATAGAGTGTGATAGGGACAACTGCAGATCAGAACGATTTTACCTACAAAAACCATGACAGATCGATGTTTCGTATTCCCCTGTTTCCTCCTCGAAAACTAAGCCGATTAAATTATTTTTGGCATCAAAATTTAAAGGAAGAATAGATCTATGCTCCTATTACTTGATTTTATGTTAAAACCTTTTCAAATTTCTTTGGTAGTCGTCTGATTACGGAGGTAAAAACGGGGCATTTTTATTTTTGTAATAATTTATTGGGAAAAAATGAATGACAGGGGCATGCCTTCAATAAAACTAGATTTTTATAAACAAAAACGATTACTCTAGAGGCATTATCCAAGTAGAGAATAGGGGAATACATTTGTATCGAATAAATGCAGCCCGTCTACGCTCTTAACGCTCATAAATCACTTTTTAATTTTCAATATTTTTTTGTCACAAAATACCTTATTGTGGCTTATGTATAAGAAATAGGACTTTTTTTTAGATGGAGAGAAAATATATATTTTTGTAGAACATAGTATTTACATATCACTAACCATTACGCCGGCGCAGCAGCTTTTTCTTTCGGCGTGCTTAACAAAACTCAATATTTAAGGCTAGCTGAGAGGTATAGTGTAATACTAAATAGCTTGTACTATTCTTATAGAATCTGGCTATGATATACAAAAAGAATTTATCAAATGGAATGGGTAGTTCCAGAGATTAACGTGTTTAAACAAACAAAAAACCTATTACGCTCATTATTATAGTATACATTCTATTTCATTCTTTCCTATAGATTTAGGTATATATTTGTTTCTTTTTAGTGTCGCTTTTTCGTTTCATTCGTTTCAAATCACAACGACGATAAAGAAGATTTTGATTCTAAAAAAACTTCTGTACAATATGCTGATGCGTCACATTGCGAATATTTTGAAAAAAATTGATGTCAGCTTAATCCAGCGGAAAGTCGCTGACGACAGTATCTCAAGATCATATTTGTCTGTTACTGGTCTAAGTGCAAATTATTGTTGTTGGAAAAAATCTCCCAATCATTATATTATATTTAGCTTTTTTAAATTACAATTTAATTAATAACTTATCTATGAATAATAACGCAGATATTATAATTTACTATTGTCGTAGATTTTAAGGTTCAATTTGGTTTTATAGGGATATGGTAACAGAGAGCCGTGTTTACTACTTGGTTTTTTTTTTTTTTTTTTTTTTATATGAGAGGGGGCAAACGAGCATGCGGCTCACCTGATGGTAAGTGACTACCGCCGCCCATGAACAACCGCAACACCAGGGGAATTGCAGATGCGTTGCCGGCCTTTTAAAAAGGAGTAGGCTCTTTTCTTGAAGGTCCCTAAGTCGTATCGGTCCGGAAAAATCCCTGGTGGTAAACTATTCCACAAGGAAGTTGTGCGAGGAAGAAAACATCTTCTAAATCGCACAGTGGTGGACCGCCAATCATCCAGATGGTGTGGATGGTATCGGGAGTTCTGCCGCGATGTGCGTTCGTGAAATTTGGCGGCTGGGATTAATCCGAACAATTCCTCAGAGCACTCCCCATGGTAGATGCGAAAGAAAATGCAAAGAGATGCAACATCTCTTCGCAGTGCCAATGAATCGAGCCGATCGGAAAGGGCTCGGTCGTCGACGATTCGAGCCGCTCTGCGCTGGATGCGGTCAAGTGGAAGGAGCTGGCACTGGGGAGCCCCTGCCCAGAGATGGGAACAGTATTCCATGTGAGGCCGAACCTGCGCCTTGTAAAGTTGCAGGCGGTGTGCCGGCATGAAATACTGTCCCGCTCTGCTGAGCACGCCAAGCTTTTTAGAGGCCAATTTGGCCTTCTCTTCCAAGTGACCACGAAACTGCACGTCACTCGATATGTCGACTCCGAGGATACCGATACTGGCTGAGGCAAGAAGGGGAGTGCCTTGAAACTGAGGAGATACGACAAAGGGGTTCTTTTTAGCGGTAAACGCGCAAACTTGTGTCTTCTGAGGATTAAACTGGACTAGATTTAGTCGCCCCCAATCCGAGACTTTGTCCAGCAAAGACTCGACTTCAGACACAAGTTTGTTCCGGTACTCGGCGACGTTTTCCCGAGAAATATTGGCCCGGCCGGTGTATAGAGCATCACCAGTGCTGTCATCCGCATAGCAATGAATGTTACCAGTTAGCAACATATCATTGATATGCAGAAGAAACAGCGTTGGTGATAGCACACAGCCTTGTGGAACACCAGCGTTAATAGGCTTGTAGTCAGAACATGCACCGTCTACAGCGACCTTGATGCTCCGATCTGCAAGAAAGCTGGTGATCCAATTGCACAATTTCTCGGGAAGCCCATAGGAAGGCAGCTTTGAAAGAAGCGCTTTGTGCCAAACCCGATCAAAGGCCTTCGCAATGTCCAGACTAACGGCCAACGCCTCCCCCTTGGACTCTACTGCCTCCGCCCATCTATGGGTCAGGTAGACAAGAAGATCACCAGCTGATCGACACCGACGAAAACCGTATTGGCGGTCACTAATCAGCTGGTGATCCTCAAGGTACCGGATGAGCTGGCAGTTAATAATGGATTCCATTATTTTGGAGAACAAGGAGGTGATCGCGATAGGCCTATAGTTGGACGGGTCTGAGCGGTCGCCTTTTTTAGGGATCGGGTGGACAAAAGCTGTCTTCCATGAATTCGGGACTACGCCTTGGGAGTAGGAGTACCGGAAAAGACGCGTTAGGACCGGTGCCAACTCCGGAGCACACGTCCTCAGCACAATTGGGGGGATTCCGTCAGGCCCACTCGACTTCTGGATGTCCAGGGAGAGCAGTGCTTTGCGAACCGAGCGCTGTGAGAACAGCACATCCGGCATGGAGCACTCACACCGCGGGATGGTCGGCGGTGTTTTCCCCCCGTCATCAAGAGTCGAGTTGGACGCAAAAAGGGAGCCTAAAAGGTCGGCTTTGTCTTTTGCGTCATGGGCCAGTGAGTCATCCTCCCTGTGCAGAGATGGTAGTGATGGCTTACAGAAATTCCCTTGGACAGCCTTGGCGAGAGACCAGAATGCACGGGTTCCCGAAGGAAGGCGAACTAGTCTCTCGCCAATTCTGCCTATGTGCTCTGACTTTGCCTTGGCAATAACTCTTTTGAAGGACCTGGAGGCGAAGGTTGGTGATTTATTTGCAACTGGTTCAAGAAATTTTGCTATTAAATATTAAACGGACTTACACATCCATACGTATTCACACTTACGCGCGCTCTCATATAGATCATTCTATCCGAACAACTATTGTAATACATTAATTCAAACTTTTTTCCACAAATATGTGCCTAGAAAAAAAAATCAGCAATTTTACCGCTAAAAATAACTGACACTACATTTTTCAGTATACTTAATCACCGGGCTGACGTTCCTCATGCTGACGCTCACCGTGTTCTACGACATACCGCAGCTGAACCTCAGCACGGTGTTCTCGTCGATAAAGTTGGACGAAGACCCCGAGAAGATGCGGCTTAGTGGGTCGGGTGCGGGACCCGGATACGGGATCGGGGGCCTCGTTATGCGCGACGACTACGGACACGACCAGCGCCGCTCCGTCGTCCACATCCGGCCCCACCTCGACGACAGCCCCAGCCCTGAAGACACCACGCCCGTACACGCGCGAGACATTCGAGTTCATTAAAAAATATAAATATACTTATATGCAACATTTTTTTTCTTTGTCACCTTCATTGTGTCTTAAACGTTTTGGGCAGTGTAAAAGTAAATAAACTTAACATTATAAATATACCAACTCAAGCAATAATATTAAAAATACCATTAGGCCTCTTGTTAAAATCTATTAGTGGCATCTTTCATGAAAATAACAATAATTTTACACGCGCGAAACGTTTAAGGTGGTTCATGAAAATGAAACAAAAATATGTTTTTTTTTTAATTGTAATGATAACCGAGTCAAAGACTTTCCAGCCAGTGTCAAGAATCACAATTAAAATCTATGAACTTTTTAAGAAATATTAGCCTCAGATATAAAACTCGGTTGAAGATGACAGATTAATAGGATTCAGAATGTCTCAAAAAACTTAAATATTCACCTAAGCTATTGTATTTTGAAAGTAGAATGTTTGGCGTTATTAGATAATAAAAATGAGAAATTAAGAAAATGAGTATAGAACTTGACATGTGTTTATTTTAAATTACGCACAACAGAAATCAAGTATTTGTGTTTTCATAATGTTTATAATTGTTTACACAACTCATTTAAAGATATTTATATATTAATAATTCAAATGACTAGCAAAGCAATTCTAAACAATTTTAATAGTAATCTCAATCTATCTAAATTGAGAATAGTGCATGGTATCACGTCAGTACCTACTCTGTTACTATAATATTTAAAAAGGATAACTGAAAATATATAATCTTATGTTTTGAGAAACGAAAGTATGTATGAAAATATAACTAGCAATGTAACAATATGCGTGCTTTCCAAAAAAAAAAACATGTAATTAGTGCATTGTATCACGTCATTACCTACTCTATTAATGAAACTTTATACCTAAGTAAAAAATGCAAAATTTACCGTCCCTTTACAAATCATAATTACTTTAATTCTTCAAAATCTCGATGAATGGAGAAAAGGGTCTTTCTTCGTATGGTATTTAATCGAACCTTGTTCGCGATAAGACTGAAAAAGGCTTTTCAAATTTTCACACTTTTCTATTCAAACTGTTATATTTTCTACGCGTAGAAAATTTTAAAGGATATTACGTGACCAAAGTATCCCAAAGTATACGCCTACAGAAACTATACAAGGAACGAACAAAGATTTAATCTCAAATATATCAATGGCATATCAATAAAAAATCAACAACATTTATTAATATTTAGTAAAAATATTGGATTCGTATTCCTTATCAGCAGAATCTTGCACAGTGCATTCTATACAGGAAAGACAAAAAAAAACTTTAAGAAGTACATTTATCAAATACAAGTCATAAATTTTATAACCAATAATTTGTAGTATGTAAGAAAAATTATAATATAATATAAACTTTAGTAGTTCAAAATCCTATGTAGTCAATGCTTAAAATGCGTTGGTCTAATATATATGCATAAATATCTAGAAGCCGAAACGCGGTTACACCTAGGTTTAGCCGGCTAAACTAAGTGCAGTCGATTGCAGTAGGTTAAACTTAGGTGTTTTCGACTTATTAATGGCTATAATTCAAAATTTAAAAAAAAACAGCTGATGACCTTGAAACGGCTGAATCGATTTTGACAAAACATGTCTAAGATCACCGCTAGAAAATTAGCTTTACAATTACATTTAAAAGCAATAAAAAAGCCTGACACAAATCGGTTCACCCCTTTAAGAGCTAAGGTGCCACAGACAAACAGACAGACAGACACACATAACGATCAAACTTATAACACACTACATTTTTGCGTCGGGGTTTAAAAACTAAGTGTGTCCGGTTGTTTTCGGGTAAAACAAGATGTAGTAAAGTCCTGATAATAATTGAAATGTCTATAACTAATAACAACTTTGTCAAAATTACGAAAACACCTGTTAAGAACTGTCAGTTGTAGTATGCTATTAATTAAGACTTCTGTTTTTGTCAAAATTACGAAAGCACCTATCAAGTAATATCAGCGACAGTAGGTTAAGCCTGCGGCCAAAGCTATGGACATTTATATTATTTATAAATTATTTAAGCAAATAGCTATAAGTTTAAACAACCACAATCGACTGCACCTAGCTGTAGCCGGCTAAATCTAGGTGTAAACGCAATTCGGCTTTTATCTATAACACATATATAAAAATGAATGTTATATTAAAATGAAGATACCAATTATTGTAAAATCATATAAATGTCTTATTAATGTTTCATATAAATGTTTAAGATGACATAATATGTGGTTATAAATGTTTTAACACAAATGTAAAAAATATAAAAAATATCTCTGTAGTTGTTTAGAAACATAAGTTTTTCTAATCTCGTTCTTCATTACACTACCTTGATCTCCTATTCAGTTTTTATTTTATTATAAATTTTAGTTCTTTTAATAAGACATCAAATAATTAAAAAGTTAAAACGATGCGCAACCAATGACAATATTAATTAAAGTTACGACGAGATTTGTACAAATTATATATCACAGAAATTATTTTTAACGTATACTTTTTCATACGCTCCATTTCTTTTGTACTCTTTGATCATTAAAAAACTATGATATATTTTTATTCTATTTTTAAAAACTTGACAACACTGGTATCTGCAGTTTAGAGAAATTTGCATGACAATGTAAAACAACGAAAACTTCTGAAAGGTTTCAATACATTCACAGTGTCGTCGAATATACTTATTGCAACAATTACAGGGAACATCATAAATGGACATATGTTAATTTTATTTGCTTTTTAATTCTTTACTGTAGGATATTAAGAACTCTTATTATAATGTCTACAATGTGAATCAATGTATCAATTTAGAAATATGTCACACTAAATATATTAGGAAGAATATTTATTTACACGTGAAATTATCATTGAGATATCATGTACTAATTATATAATATGTATTAATAGAAAATAGATTGTAGTGAATAGCGAAGTTGTAACACAAAAAGCCTTTATGTAGTAAAAAAAATATTAGACCGAAATAACAATTATATCTGAGAAACTGAAATAAATACTTGTACCTATGATGACTTTTCCGTTTTATTTACAACCTCAAAACTATACAACATGTAAAAAAAAACTTTCTTTGACAATACTTCCCGCCCAATGCAGCACCATTTATTTACAATTTGCAAATGAAAATTTATTTAAATTATTATTTTATGGTCGAGTTTTCTGAAGTAAAGTTATTTCTGTACGCTTAAATACTGATTCTGATAACGTACTCGTACTTGACGGGACCCATTGAGTTTTTGTTACATCTATACAAATAAATAAAATTGAAGTGTCTGTTTGTAATGTCAAAATAATAGCTTTGTACTAAATGCATATGAAAGTATATACGGTACATATTAAAACAGTAAACTTGTATGGAAGTTCATTAAAAATAATACCTTCAGTTCAAAAAAATCTTTAACCCCCACTTGATCTACTGTCATTAGACAAAAACCCAAACGAAGCAACCAATAAAGTAAATAATTATTTTATTATGTTGTCATGTTATGTTGTTTGCAAAAAAATAGCAGAGACAACTTTAAAATTAAGCAACACTCGTAATCCAATTTTTATGCCCACATCCTTTTCTAAGTTAAATTCTTTTGTATTGTTAAATACCGATATTGATGAGGTTTTAAGTATAATATCTGGCTTAAAAGAAGATTGTACAGTTGGATGGGACAATATACCTAATCGCATACTGAAAAGATTTAAACATTTACTGGCCGCCCCGTTAACACATATCTTTCAATTATGCCTATCAAATGGTATTTTCCCGAAAGTGCTTAAAAAAGCAGTGGTTTCTCCTATTTACAAAGCTGGTGATAAAAACTTAGTTAATAACTATAGGCCAATTTCAGTTTTATCTGGTTTAGATCATAAATACCAGGTTAAAACAATACCTGAAAAATAATAACTTGCTGTCAGACAGACAATTTGGTCTTAGGCTCTAATGATGCCTTGCACCAATTGACTGATTATGTCACAAGTAATCTTGACAATGGTATGCACTCAATTGGGATCTTTTTAGACCTTGCCAAAGCATTTGATACTATCTCTTGCCCTATACTATTGCAGAAGCTTGAAAATTTTTGTAGTTGAGTTCCCCTTATGCCAAGTGCATAAGGGGAACTCAACTACAAAAATTTTCCGATTACCTCAGTGATCGTTTTCAATGTGTAAAAATCGGTGAGTATACAAGTACTGAATTACAAAACAGCTCTTATGGAATCCCACAGGACAGTATCCTGGGGCCTACATTGTTCCTAATTTATAGAAATGACTTATGCAATCTTCAACTTCAAAATGGTGTCATAATGTCGTATGCGGATAATACAGCCCTGTTATTCTCAGCTAAATCACGAGATGAGGTTTACAAATACGCTCAGCAAGGCTTTAATATAATATCTAATTGGCTTCTTAATAATCTCCTACATTTAAACGCAGATAAAACACAATATATGTTATTTTTAATGAGAAATAATAACATACCTACTCACCTAAATATTTACGCTCATCATTGTAACTCGTATGATGACAATGCATGTGCATGTCCCTCATTTACAAAAACAGACAATATAAAATATCTAGGTATCACGCTTGACACAAATTTAAATTTCCGCAAGCACATCGATTACTTTGTGCTAGAGTTCGTAAATTAATATAACTAGTCAGCTCATAAGTATTGTCACACAGTAAAAACTTTTCTTTTAGAATGCTGGCCACAAAAAAGTTTATTGAATTCGAATTTCGACTTGTTCATGAAAATAAAACTGTATACTTTTAGAATTTTACTCATTTTTAAATATGGAGTGGACGCTTAAAGAAGACCGTTTTGCAGTTATTGCAGTTATTGCGTTGCGGTTACGCGCCAATTCAAATTTTTGACATACTGAAAAGTTTGAATATGACCAAAAGATTCGTTTATCGTACCATCAAACGATACAATGAAGACTCTTAGTGTAGATGACAGGTCAAGAAGTGGTCACCCTCGGTCTGTTAGGACTCCAGCAGTGATAAAAGCTGTGAAGGCGAGAATTCAAAGAAATCCCAAACGTAAGCAGAAACTGTTTCCACACTAGCCATTAAATATAATATAGTATGTAGTGTAATGATTGCATTTTATTAGATAATTCATTATATTTTTATTTTAGTTTTTGTATGTATATAATTTTGCAGTGTGTATATATATATATATGTGTATTCTTTTTTATCACACATTTAATTTACCCTACCCCTGTTATCTTCGTGTAATCCTGTCCATTCATTGGTAGTCTCGAAGAAATTACCGTTAGCAATAAGACCGCCCATTGCGTACTTCTTTGTGTTGGTGTGCAATAAAGAATAATAAATAAAAATAAATAAACAAAATACTTATTAATTGAAAGTTTGATGTATAATATGATTATTTAATTTATCAATGTTTTTATGTGTCGTACACAAAAAGTAATAAACTGTAAGTACGCTTTTTTTTTCAAATGTATGTAATGTCGGCGGCTGGCAAAGGTGTCTTGATAGCTGGATGGCACAAACAAAAATATCACTAAAGTCCACATATATATATTTATGTGGAATTTAGTGACATTTTTGTGAGATCCATTCTGCACACATAAACGGATTGCTAGGAAAGCTTAAATAAAAACAATAAAGCTAAGTATCTAATGAAATTACACAAATAGAGACAAAAGTAGCAATTACCATTATTTAAAGTTCTGGTAACAAATTACTAAAAATTATTACAATACAAATCTACTCCATGTACTCTACTGTTCTGGTTCACAAATGTTTACGCGTGTATGTAACCTTGGCAAAACATTTGTAGAGGTGCTTTAAAATCAGTAATTTTGTTTCAAATATGATAATAGTTGTTAGTTTAGAGCTTAAAATATAACTTATTCTACGCGTACTTACAGACAGTAAGACACCCCGGCTGTTTGCTTTTTCGGGCATTATTCTTGCAACCTTTAAATATACATTGCGGCATTGTGAAACGTGTTTACATTGGGTGTGTTTCAAGTCAACTAAACGAAATAAGAGCTCACGTCTCCAGTGCGCTGTTATTTACTTGGACGTATTTTTTGCGCCGACCTGATATCTAGTTGGTATCTGTGAGTACGTCTGTGAGCACATGACAGCGCAGTTGCGAAGAGATACCAATAGAGTGTTTGGGCCCATCGGGATTAAATCCAGTCTAAAAGAGCTATTTTTCACTGTCCTCTCACTGCAGGTAATCTCCAAATGGGACGATGCCAATCTTGTCAAATGCAACGCCTTAAAAACTTCTTCACTGCTGAAAGAAGCCAGCTTACCTTAGCTCCTTCTATTTGTTGTCTCTTCTATTGTTGTTGAAGGTTGAAATTTCTCGAATTAGAACTTCAGAAGGTTCATTAAGTCCAAAGTAGCTACAAGGAAATCACATGGGGTACACTCATAGAGGAATATAACCACTAGAGAGCGTATAGGCCGATTTCTTCTAAGCACAAGACTCACTACTGCGGGCCGGGGGACGATGAAGAATGCGCGGCCGCAATTGGTCAATTCAAGGTATGGCTATCATTAGGGTTGCTCTACTTCATTAAGGGAAAATAGTGGATATCGATAAAATGGATTTTAACATTATGAAAAATATTAAATGTAATTGTAATTGTGTAAATGTAATGTATTTGTTAGGTAATTAAAATCATAGAAATAATATTTAATCAAAATCAATCAATTACAAGAAAAACATGTATCCTGTTATTATTGATTTTTAAAATGTATTAATTTGGAATATGTTTTTCGAATTAAAGTTTTAGGGTCCTGATTGTTCTTCGTAAAAAATGATAAGCGCGCGTCTACATATTTCTGAATTATGCATCTTGCTAATTCAATTAAATGATTTGTGGATTCAATTTCAAATTGATGAAAATTAATATCCGGGAATAAATTATACCCAATCAGAGATTTTAAAACCGATCTTATAAAATAATCGGTATTATATTTCGAAGACAGCACTTTCGAACCACTCTCGTTGATCGCCCTCTTAATATAAATTTCACAACGACGACAAATTTCTATTACTGTGGTGGATCCGTACAATAACTTGTCTTTAGTGTCCTTTTGAAATTGTAAGGCGTTTTGATTTGGTACACCAATCAGCGCCCCAATGCAAGTTTGGCATTTTATTTGCTTTATCAAAGCATGTACAATGTAGCCGGCCATATATTCTACTACTTTTTTACCGAATTCAGGCTTTCAAGGCCTGAAAAATCCAAGCTCTCAGTCTCAAGATCTATGTTTTGGTCTTTGTATCTTGTTGTAATATTGATGCGGTTAACTGCAGAAATGCATTGCAAAATTGAAATTTGACCATCATCATCATCATCATCATCATGATTACAGCCCTTCACAAGTCCACTGCTGAACATAGGCCTCCCCCAAAGAATGCCACAAAACACGGTCCTGAGCCACCTGCATCCATCGACTTCCTGCATATCTTACCAGGTCGTCACTCCATCTCGTGGGGGGACGCCCTACACTTCGCCTACCGGTACGAGGCTGCCACTCGAGAACCTTTCTTCCCCATCGGTTGTCGGTTCTTCGAGCTATATGGCCGGCCCACTGCCACTTCAGCTTACTAATCCGTTGGGCTATGTCGGTCACTCTGGTTCTACTGCGGATATCCTCATTCCTAAGTTTATCACGCAGAGAAACTCCGAGCATAGCCCTCTCCATAGCTCGCTGAGCGACCTTGAGCTTCCTCATACGGCCAGCAGTGAAGGACCACGTCTCAGTTCCGTAAGTCATCACTGGCAACACGCACTGGTTGTACAATTTCGTTTTAAGGTTTTGAGGTATGTCTGACGAGAAGATGTGTCGTAGCTTCCCGAACGCTGCCCAGCCGAGTTGAATCCGTCGATTGACCTCTCGGTCGAAGTTGGACTTACCCAGTCGGACTATTTGTCCCAGGTAAACATACTCGTCAACAACTTCGAGCTTAGTGTTCCCAACAACTACCGGCATAGGTGTGACATGGACATTAAACATGATCTTAGTTTTGTCCATGTTCATCTTAAGACCTATCCGTTGGGAAACACTATTGAGGTCATTGAGCATAGTGCTTAGGTCCTCCAACGATTCTGCCATAAGGACTATATCGTCGGCAAATCGAAGGTGAGTGATGTACTCGCCATTGATGTTTATTCCGTATCCGTTCCAGTCCAGAAGCTTGAAAACGTCTTCCAATGCAGCGGTGAAGAGTTTCGGGGATATGACGTCACCCTGTCTTACACCTCTCTGCAATTGGATAGGTTTCGTACTCTGGTTCTGTACTCGGATAGCCATCGTAGCCCTACTGTACAAGCACTTCAACACTTCGATATACCGACAGTCAACTTGGCACCGCTGAAGGGACTGCAGCACCGCCCAAATTTCGACGGAATCAAAGGCTTTCTCATAGTCCACATACGCCAGACATAGTGGCAAATTGTACTCTTCGGAATTGACCAAGAGCGCTGCAATTGCCACTACCACTATTTTTTATTTGCGCATAGGTCAGGAGCTTCTTGTATATGCTTTCAAATACCCTAGCACTAGGATTGTTGTTTGATCCACCGTGGCATCTTATACTTCCAAACAGGTGTTCCAAGTGGTCCTGGCTTATTTTATGTAGAGGAAGATATTTTAAGGCGCACTCTGAGTTCAGGACCAAGTCTTGAATGAGAGCAATGGCACTTTCTATACACTCACAAAACCCTATGAATCCGGTATATCGAGGTGACTTAACGAGTCGAACTTCTTGTTTTACAGTTCTTACAATTATGTCTGCGGACATATTTAGTATAGCATCTCTAGCTGTCTTTAATTTAAATATAACATTCGCAGCATTTTCTGCATTGACTGCTCGTTTTAAATCATATCCATGGATGTGCGAGTCCAGAATATCAAAAAGGTCATTCATCTTATCCAGAAACTGTGTTGTGGGTGTTACTTCTTGAAACTCACGTAAATTAAGCTTTTCTTTGCAAAATGTGAGTGCATCTGATACACTCTTACTAAAAATTTGGGTTGCTAAGCTTACTTTCATAATTTTCGTTTTAAAAAATATATGAGCAGCCCTTAGTCGATTACCTAGATGAAAATTTTCCGCTGTTTGTAGATTATGTAAGTTAAAGAGATATTCCCACGATATAATATTGCCCCGTTCGTCCTTCAAATTCCTATAAAACTCAAATGTATTTCGCACTAACTTGATCATGTGTGCCGGATCTAAAAAGACCGCTATTTTTGAAGTATTGCAGGGGTTTTTAAAGGTGGTGTTTATTTGATCAACTTCAAACGAACAGCCTAACTTTTTAGCCATAGTAATATTAGCAGGGCAGCCGTCAAACGTAATGGCTTTGACATTTACACCAGCCTCTTCTACCAAATGGATCGCCTCTGTTAGAAGAGCGGCTTTTTGTTCTGCATTAATGCCATTTATTAAAAAATATCCTATTGGAATTTTCCTGGATGCATTTATTGGCACTGGCAAGAAAACAAGGGCTTCTTTAGCTTCATCTTGACAGTCCGTTTGTAAACTGGCGCCAAAACTCACGTGGCCATAGTACCTTCTGGCTTGGGGATGATATTCGACACTTTTTTTGTCAAAGTATTCAAAATTTCTTTTAGATTTGCATTTTTTTTAACCAATAATCTATTTTTATCTTGAAGCCTCTTAACCTCTTTCTTTTTTTTACTAAGGGAATATATAAGATGGTCTATGTGTCGTTTCATTTTGCGTTTACGTGGAGTCAGGTCTTCAATTACTGGGTGTACTATTTCTTTGTTACCTATTGTTGAACTCTGAAAAATAATAATATATAAATATAATAAATAAGAAAAGAAGAGGTAATAAGAAATATTAATATTGAATTTTGTAGAAATATTATTTGAGAAGAATATAAAAATGAAGCTTACGGGAATTTCATAATCATGGGAAGGCCTGAAAATGTTACTATCATCAAATGGAAAACAATGCAAAGGAGTCTGGGCTTCAGTTGATGTATGAGCTTCAGAATGCACTTGTTTATTTGATAATGAAGTCTGTAATTAAACATGTCGGATATCAATAAACGCAGTCACATAAAATTTATCTCATGGACTTATCATCGAAACTAATTAACTTACGAGGGCGATATTGTGACGTGAAGGCCCAGGTACATTAGTATAAGAGTCAATCATATAATTTGGTGAATCCTGTAAAGAATGAATATTTCTTATATTCACAATTTCACTTTTCCTAACGTTATATCAATAAAAATAAAACTTACTAAAATAGGCAAAAACAACGTTGGTATCGCTGAACTAAATAGACGGCGGCGTTCTTTTAAATATTCAAAACAATCGGGGGTGAAGTGCCTTGAACAAACAGCGCTGTATTTTGTTGGAAACCAATTTTCCCTATTAACCTTATCTATCCACTTTTCTTTTAGTTCTGGAATCTTCGGAAATCTAAAATAAAAACATGTATGTCAAACACACAGACGAAAAAAACCTGTTTACATCACCGTCCTCAAAAATTACATAAAAAATAATTATTGTGCAAAACAACAAATAGAACATTATCAAATTCATAGTGCGTTATCAAATTCACTATCATTTTATGACAGTCTTCCCCGAAATTGTAGCGAATACAAGTGAAATTTGTATTAATTTATTGTTATCTGTGGATTCGTAATAATTGGGTGTGAAATCACCCGACCGCACTGGTACCTATCGGACCCAGCGGTGTATGAAGCCATAATTATCTTGGATCGATCGGTCCCGGAAAGAAATACAAAAAAATCTCGGAAGATACATAAAAAAATACTGATAAACTGAGAAACTCCTCCTTTTTGAAGTCGGTTAAAAGTAAATAGGTATTTTATTACACGTGAATTGAATAAAAATTTTATTAATTTTAATTTTCATATTTCCGATATCGACTTTCAGCTATTAAAAAGGTAACAGCACTAATTTTTACAATAAACATACAAAGGGAAAGAAAGGGATAGAAGCATTAGAATTGTCTAATGAAAGAACGAGACTTTCCCAAAAGACATCAACGCGCGTCTCAACATGTGCTCGTTTAAATAACCACCATTTTAAATAGACCCCTGCAGTCGCTCATAATCTGATTAAATCAAAAATAATTTTCATGCTGTTTACTTACCGATGAAAAGTTATGCCATCTTTTTTGTAACTAGATGTCTTGGAATGTTTCCCACACCACTTCACCGCGCATGAAGGCATTTTGATGCGTTATAATTGCATAAAAAGTTATAAAAATTTATATTAATTTAGCGTGCACACAGGTCTAACACTTGGACACAACTAAAATGGTTACTCGTACCGTAGCCTAGTAAACTAAATACTAATAGTTTTCGAGCGTCGGAGCACTATATGCGCAGTCAAGTGGTTATATTGTCATTGGGTACACTGAAAGATTTGCGTACATAATTCATAAATAAAACAATTGCGTTGTTAAATAAAACAAATGTAAACTTATATATTTACTGCTTTTTAAAGTATTCTCCATTACATTTTAAACACTTTTTTATTCATCTGAAGGCATGTTTTTCCGTAGAGGTAGGGTTCCGTAGTTGCCCATCACAATACGTTGGCTTTCTTGATAATGAGCATAATAAGTGAGTTTGCGGTTTTTACTGGAAATGAGGCATTCCATCTTAGTTCTCACGGGTGACAACGCATCTACATTTTGATTTGTAATAGAGGATAGATGTAGATGTCTATGGGCCGCAGCAACCACTTACCATCAGGTGGTATTTTTACGTGGTAGAGCCATGCTGCAACTATATTAGTAGTATAGTTGTAGCATGAATGGGTCGGCTCGACCGGGGAAGGACCACGCTCTCACAGAATACCACCGTAAAATAGCAGCTCAATGCTGCTGTGTTTCGTATGGTGAGTGTAGAGAACCGGAGACCCTTTTTACTGGAAAAGAGGCACTCCATCTTAGTCCTCACGGGTGACAACGCATCTGCATTTTGATTCGCAACGAGGATAGATGTAGATGTCTATGGGCCGCAGCAATCACTTACCATCAGGTGGACTGTGTGCTCGTTTGTCACCCTTATCCTATAAAAAAAACTTACAGGGAGTGGTATTCAAAAAAGATAAAAAACTTTTCAATTTTGATAATAATACCCTATCCTTACCGCAAATAAAAAAGTAAAGCTAAGCAGGTATGCATATGTCGTTTTCTTCATAAAATGTTTATTTTTAAGTTTACAATTACATTACTAATGCAGCTAGTTTTAGGTCATTTTCTATGCAGTTATAACGAAAATTTTACTAATTCAATTGTATTTCATTAGTTGGTCAACTATTACTCGTTAACTTCCTAATTCTACTAAGCTATGATAGTTTTCTTTTTTAGTTCATTATATATGCTACTATCGTGTATATTTTTCACATTTTCAAAAACAGCAGTTTAGTTGGTGTAGGGGGAGGGTGGGTATGGGTAGGTATGACTCTAATGAAAAATACCACTTTAAAGCTAAATATTTCGCAAACCGACCCCTGAATCGAAAAGATGTTGTTCCACATCCCCAGTGTTTTTGAAAGACTTATCCAACGATACCCCACATGATAGAATAGACGGGTAAAAAAATCATTCTCCATTTACTTGTATGGGAAGTACCCAAAATAAAAATGTTTTTTAAGATTTTATTTCACATTTTTCTAGGCGTGATTAATATCTATAACTGTGTCATATTACAGATTTGTAGCACCTTCATCACGATCCTCAGATCTGTAGGAAGGACAGACGGACGGACGTAAGAACCGACGGATATGCCGAAACTATAAGGGTTCCTTGTTGTGTAACTACGGAACCCTAAAAATAGCGGGAATTTGTCAACACAAAAGGAGTGGTTTTTCATCATGATAACGCCAAGATCGCAACAAGATATCAAACAAAATGATACATATATATTATAATAAACTGTAACGAAAAATATGTCTTGAATTTGTATTTAAAATACGAAGAAACGTTTTCCCAGACCTTATTGATTGCTTTATGGTTTGTGTTGCTCATGCTCACTGCCGCTGTCAATCTGTCAAGTGTCAATGTCAAACCAGTTTTATCTGTGCTGTTGCTCATGCTCACTGCTGTCAAACCAATTTAGATTTAGTTTATAAAATTAAATTTATTGAAAAGGAAAAGTGAAATGTAATGTTATGATCAGATAATAACGATTGTTGAGAATATTAGTTTGTTTTTTAAGTACCTACATATTTGATTGTGATATTTTTATGTTATAATTTTTCAAGAAAGTTCGTGCCGTATTATGTAGAGGTTATAATATTGTAAAATTTTTCGAATTACATCTCATCTACTATTTCATAATCATGTATTCTCCTATATCAGCGTTCGCGATGTATAAAGCTACCATGCAATCTACACCAAAACGAGACAAAAAGAAAAAGAAAAAAGTATCTTTATCACCAAAACATACGTCTCCTAATTTAAAAGAAAACGTTATGATAAAGATCGCTCAAAAAGTGAAACGAAAACAAAAAAAGGTAAAGGAGCCCAAAAATATTATAAAGAAGAAAACTCACAAGAAAAAGAAATTAAAAATTAACAATAAAAAGGATGACGGTTTAAATCATGCAAAAATTTTAGATGAAGATGATTACGAGGCTACTGAAAGCGAGGAAATTCCGGCGCTAATTCCAGCCCCGCTATCTAATACAGATTGTAACAACATTACTTATGAGAATGAGTCCTGTTCACACTCAAGCAATGGTAGTTTTGACTTCACTCCAGTTGTAACAGACAGTTGTGAAGAAGCCCTAAAGGTGTTCAAGTGGATGATAGCTCCTTATAACATCAATGACTTCTTTAAGTGTATCTGGGAAAAGAAACCCTTACATATTGCTAGAAATAAGCCTAAATACTACAGTGATATTATTTCTACACCAGTGATTGATAAAATGTTACGCACTGAGAATATACAGTTCACCAAAAATATCGACATTACATCTTATGTTGATGGAAAAAGAGAAACGCACAATCCTGAAGGAAGAGCTCATCCCCACTTGGTGTGGGATTTCTATTTAAATGGTTGTAGTATTAGATTATTAAACCCCCAAACATATATATCAAAATTACACCTCCTAAATGCTACCTTACAAGAATATTTCAATTCCTTTGTTGGTGCAAATGCTTACTTAACACCTCCAGATAGTCAGGGATTTGCTCCGCATTATGATGATATTGAAGCCTTTATTTTGCAAGCTGAAGGCAAAAAACATTGGCGTATATACAAGCCTCGAGAGGAAAATGAGGTATTACCCAGAGTGTCATCAAAGAACTTTTCAGAAGATGAAATAGGACAACCAATATTAGAAGTAACATTGCAAGCTGGAGACATGCTGTATTTTCCACGGGGATATATTCATCAAGGTGTAACAATTGATGGGGAACATTCTCTTCATGTCACTGTTAGTATGTATCAGAAGCACTCTTGGGCGGACCTATTTGAAAAGATGGTTCCTGCTGCCTTACAAATTGCAATTAATGAAAATACCGAATTTAGACAAGGCCTACCATTTGATATCTATGACAATTTCGGAGTAGTCCATTCAGATGCGAGTACACCAAGGAAAGTAGAGATTGAAGAAATTATAAAAAATCTCTTCTATAAAGTCAAAAACCACCTGCCTATAGATGAAGCTGTTGATCAGATGAGTAAAAATTATCAACACGATGCCCTACCTCCGGTTCTGAGTGACTTGGAGAAAGCATGTACAGTATATGGCGACACAGATGTGATGGTTGAAAATGGTAAAGTTACAAATAGAGTAGAAATAAGCCTGGACACAAGAATAAGATTATTAAGAAAAAATATAATAAGAATGGTAGCAGAAGAGTCTATAAGGCTGTATTATTATGCTGAGAATTCTTTAGAGTATCATGGAAATGAGTTAACATTCCTTGAAATTGAAGAGGAATTGGCACCTGCTATCGAAACACTGATCACTTCTTATCCAGAATATGTTACTGTTGAGAACCTAGAAGCACCCAATGATACTGATAAAATACAAATAGCTGATGCTCTGTGGGGTAGGGGCTTAATTATGACTGAATATCCTTTAGAAACTGTGTTCGATTAATCTTGAATAACTTTTTTGGTAATTATGTTTCATAGAAGCTAATACCATAGAAAATAAGATGCATTTACTTGCTATACTGTTTTCCTCTAAGCAAAATTGTTTATAGCAGCAAATTGATGTTTACATGTTTTGTTTCTAATATAAATTACTCTGAATTAACATTTTTTTAATTTATTGAAGATCTATGCTTACAATTATTTAGTGCCATTGAGGTAAAGTGTACTTTGTGCTAAATTATCTGCACACTTACTTGAAAAGTTAAAAAAACATTAGATGATAATCTCTATGGTTTGCAACCAACCTAAAGGAGAATGGTATCAATGTCGAATGATGAGTCTAAAGACCAGAGTACCTGACCACTATGTAGCAGTTCCCCATTTCTAACATTAAAAAGTAATATTCACTTGGGGATTGGATGTGATAGGCTATGGCTAGGTTAAAACTAATGGCGGCCGCTGCTCATATCACACAGTTGATAATTATTAATTAAAAATTATACCAATCATATTCAGACTTCAATGTGGGCCATATCAACTAGGATAAGATCAGATATTAAAACAAAAACTATTTCTAATGTTTCTGAAGATAAATTATAAAGCTTAATCCATCCATAACAGCCTATAAAAGTTCACTGCTGAACATAGGCCTCCCCTATAGATTGCCTCATAGGAGGGATTTTGCCATAGTTGCCACACTTGGCAGGCGAGTTGGCAACCGCAGTTTTTTTTTGTTTTGAGTTGTTGTCAGGAAGATGCTGCTGCCCTTCACCTGTCACCGTCACCTTACGACACCTACGGGACAATATGGGGTAGCGGATATTCTTAGACAAGTAAAAAATGAACAAGGTGTCAACATAAATCTAGTTTGATTTAATTTTACTTAGTACGTATAAACTTAGCAGAAAAATGTATCAGTGCAAAAAAAATAAACTTATGACTTTGAATAACATTATTATAAATGCCTAAAGTCAGAGTTAATCTACGTTCCGCTTGTTGGAATTGATGAGATCTTGACTTTGTTAGGTCGGTGAACTGTCAAGGTATGGCCTACATGGTTCAGGTTGGTAGACTCTAGGAGGATGTTTTACCTCGGGGAGGAAGATGATTTTTGGGGCCTACATCTGCCACTTTCAAGCACTCACAGTTAGGGTTTCCACGCAAACACGAAGAATAGTAGCCTGTATGAGCGCATCCGTGTTTCGGCGGGAGGGAGTTCAAATGTCTCTCATGAAGAGAAGCCACTAGTGGGTGGCCACATAGGTACGCGAAATCATTTCCGTGTCCTTGCACATATACGGTTAAGATGGAACATCATGGAGCATTTAGTATTATTTACGTGGTAGAGCCACACTGCAGCTATATTATGGCCGCAGTACGAACGGTTCGGCCCTACCGGGGTAGAACCACGCTCTTACAGAATACTAGGGTCAAATACCAGCTCAATGCTGTTTTTTCGTATGTGGAGTGTAGAGAACCAGATACCTTTTTTACTAGAAACGAGGCATTCATTTTAGTCCTCAGGGGTGACAACGCATCTGCATTATGATTCTTAATCGGGAGATAGAGATAGATGTATAGAGGCCTATGGCCCACAATATCCACTTACCATCAGGTGGACTGTGTGGTTGCTTGTCACCCTTATCCTATACTTAAAAAAAGCTTCTGCTTGGAGTGTACAATGTCAGATCTCATCCATGAGATCTGACAGGGAAGGGTTATGCCAGGTAAGCACCAATTAAATTGTATGGTGTTTCAACTTCGTAGCGTATAGGCAGGACCACAAGGACACCCACACACTCATGTAGCACCATTAGCCAGCTGTCCCTTGGACAGGATAGGACAACTTTCCTCTTTGTTCTCTTCAGACATGGCGCGCCATACACAAGTGTACCATATAAAAAGGCACTCTGTGGGTGGGCATACCACTAGGCTTGCCAACCGTCCCGGATTTTCCGAGACGTCCCGCTTCTTCGTCAATTTTGGAACGTCCCGCCGTAACCCCTTGCGGGACGCCTTTTGTCCCGGAAATCAGTGATTAAATTATATTAGTATCTATCTCGTCCCATTTACACCTTAGCCGTAACTTCGATACCACTTTGAAATGCATCAGCAGAGAGAGTTTATTCTCTCTGCTGAAATGCATGGATATACAGCAGAAATAAGCTGTTTGTTGACCACATCAAGGCTGAACTACAAATTAACATTAATTTTGATCAAAAATGCAATGAGTTTTATAACCAATGTGTTTTTTTTTCTAACCAGTTTGTATGTGGTGTGTAGTGTCCCGCGTAATATACCCAAGTCCCGGATGTCGAACTGGGTAATCCCGGAAATGCCTTTTTTGGAGTTGGCAAGCCTACATACCACCCCTTGTAAGAGGTATCAAACACATACGGCGCTCTGGTATGGTGGACCAAAACAAATGAAGCCACCACCATAAAGAAGCTTCAGCGTTACCAGACACTAGCATGTATGGCTGCCACAGGCTGCATGAGAATTACGCCAACAGCAGCCTTAGAGGCGATGCTGGGGCTAAGCCCGCTTCATCTACACATACAACAAGAAGCTACTTTAGCTGCCATTAAACTCAAGACCCTAAATCTTTGGAGTAAGAATAGAGTCCCTCATACAGGCATAATTGATAGAATTCACTCAAAAATTCCTATCTTACAAGCCAAATACGAAAAGATCCATAAACAATTTGTATTCGATAAGAAGTATAAGATACAAATAAATGAAACCAGCCAACCAGCAGAGGGATTAAGCCCAAAAGAGTTTAGAGTCTTCACCGATGGTTCTAAAACAAATGAAGGTGTAGGATCTGGATCTTTTTCTGAAGACCTCAACATCCACATATGCACACCGCTGGGTACCTACAACACAGTCTTTCAGGAGGAATGTATGGGTATCATTCAAGCGGCCATAGCAATAGATGCTAGAAAGGTTAGTGACTTCTCCATCAGAATACTGACCGACACTATGGCGGTACTATAAGCCCTGAGCTGTAATGGGGTGAGCTCAGGACTAATATATGAATGCCACCAACGATTAAATGAGGTATGTAAACACAACAATGTGACTGCAAGGGATAAAGGGACACAGTGGATCCAGAGGCAACGATGCAGCAGACGAACTGGCCAGAAGAGGATCGGCTCTGGCCACTGGAACCAATTATACCAATCCCCTTTGGTAATGTTCGTTCACTGGTACGTAGACACTACACTAATCAACACGCTCAACTTTGGAAAAATCTAGTAGACTAGACAAGCTAGGGAGGCCCTGCCTGAAATAAGCAGTCGTTTAACCAAAGTTCTAATGAGACTGAACAAGCCGCAGATCAGGATAGTAACAAGTGCTATCACAGAACAGGGTAACTTTAACAAACATTTATTTACCATAGGTGTTACAGACAGACCCCTGTGCAGGGCACGTATGGGGGAGGAAGAAACGGCGGCCCACATGTTTCTGACGTGTCTGGAAGTCACTGTACAGGGCTAAACATCTCGGCACGTCGAGATCACTCCCCGAAGTTGCTTGAAACATCAAAGGACTGTTGAACTTCTTCGGGGAGATTTCATGGCTCGAATAAATACATTATTCCTGCGCACACGCAAAATACGCGCTTAGACGAAGAGTTGCAGAAAACAGCCCGTTTATTCAATTCAGTTCAAAGAGGTGTCAAATAGACCTTGCAGCTGCTTGGGGATTTTCCCATAAGAAAACAAAATCAAGAGTAATTGTTAAATATCCCTATTGCTACTTACATTATATTAAAAAATTAAAATTAAAAATCCATTTATTTCTTTCTCAAGGCATACTAAATAATAAAGTAATTGGAGCCTCCTAGTAAGTATAAAAGAATACCTGTGTCAGGAGGCACCGCTCTTCCTAATAACATTAAATATTGAGATAAGCCGAGCAAGATTACGCATGATTTAGATTAGGTGTGTGTTTGTGTGCGTGTGTGTGTGTGTGTATGTATGGGTGTGAGTGCGTGTGTGTTTGTTTGTGAGCGTGCGCGTGTGAGTGTATGTGTGTACGTGTGATTGTAAGTGCTTAAAAGTGTAAGCATTTTAATTATTATTATTTTATGTAATTTTATTTAATTCTATTCTATTGTGATAAACAAATATATTATTTAATTCCGTGACGTAGAATGTTTTCTGTGGTGTGATAAGATAATTTTTTAAGATGATCGGTAAGTATTTTTTTACATTCGCTATAATTAAGCCGGTGAAAGTTTAATTTTTTATTTAAGTAATTATATATATACATATTCTTGATTGGGCACAGTACTGTCCCTCAGCAAATTTAGATTTTATATATTGAATATAATATATATTGAAATAAAACAAGCAATAATATTAAAGTTACATATTTAATATTAAAAATGTATGGGCAGTTGAGCATCTCATTCATTTATATTTTCAATTACTTTACACAGAAATTGAGTACGCAAATTCATAATCATGAACAAGTAACATGTGTCATCTATGTGTTACTGTAAAAGCTCGAACTACAGTAAATCCTAAGATTTTTCAGTAAAATCTAGGATTTACCAAGTCTTAATGGTAAAAGTCCGAAATGTTCTCTGGTAATCAATAATTTCGGATTTAAACTACAATCCACACAAGTCAGATAGAGATAACATGCTTGCATGCACATTGCATGGTGTAGAGTTTAAAGAAAATAAAGGCTGAAATGTTCAGAGGGCTTAACACTCATCCACAGAGTACCTTTATATATACTGAAACTCATCCAGCCAACGAAAAATAGAGCATATCATGAGAGAGTCACTATAGAGTCAATACCATATGATATTAAATTTGTACTGACAATAATCTCAAAAGAAAAATTAATGAATAGTAAGCTTAGCAAACGTAGGTATTATGTTTGTGAGAAGAAAACAAATATATTTTTCTGTATTACACGTAAAAAACTCCTAAAAATCTTTTAAAATTTAGTCGGTAACATGATTATGTTTAATAAATACTTTCTACTTATATTATATTTTTTTATTTCCAAAAACATTTACTAATAGTCATTGGTAAAACCTAGCATGTACCAAACTCTAATGTTAAAAGCTCGAAAAATGTCTCATGTTTTGTTTTTACCAGGTAATGTTGGTAAATCCTAAGATTTACCCAATTACGGGCTTTTACAGTAACATATGCACCCTTCTAATTATATAATAGCCAAGTTTTTACATTAATAGAATATAAAATAATAATAATAATATTGCATCATTTGGTGAGTTCACGCCAGTAAAGCAGTCGAGAAGTGCTTTCTTCCAACTTATGTACGACTCATATTGCACTCTCAAGATGTACTTTCAAATTTACATATTTTTATTTGTTTACCAATTTTTTTTATAGTATAGGGTGACAAACGAGCACACAGTCCACCTGATGGTAAGTGGTTGCTGATATTCTGTGAGAGCGTGGTCCTTCCCCGGTCGAGCCGACCCATTCGTGCTACAACTATACTACTAATATAGCTGCAGCATGGCTCTACCACGTATGAAAACCAATATAAATGAATAAACAGAAAATGCTATTATAAAAAATCACATAACATTAATTAATATGGCAAAGTTTAGAGTATACAAAGTCAAAGAAGAAATGTTTGTTTGCAATTTTACCATTATCTATTATTTATTATGTGCCATTATTAGATTATTCAGATAAAAAATTAGCTGCTATTACATATTATATATATAGCCAACATACTGATAACACTTAAGTAATAATTTGAACATATTTGTATTTCTAGTTAAATAATTGATATTTGTTGGATATACATTACCAAAAAATACCATAAAAATGACACCTGGTTTTTTAAGGTAATAGGGCAAGATTATAGACAGCATACAAGTTTCTTGTCTGTTGCATTCAATAAAGTTAAAGCTTTAACTAACATCACCTTCCAAATAATTAAAAAACAAAACCCCTTATTTGGAATAACATTCAATATTGAATGAACAATTTACATACCAATATACTCGAAATGCTAGAAGCAACTCACCAAAAACGGTACAATCACAGAGGTACAAATAAGCATGCATGTAAAGAAAACAATACATATTTCTGTCCGTAAAAAATGTTTGTGGTATAAAGAAATACATATTGCAATAATTATTTGTCAAAACTTGCTACATTATTAGGATCAAAATAACGTATATCAACCTCATGTAAAGTTATATTGAATTACTGAATGATAGTGTGAGTAATTGCATTCAATTATGGCCATTAAGAAATTTGCATAGTGTAAATAAGACATTAAACCACAGGCACTAGTCATGAGCTGTGATAATCCTAGTGAGAATACCACACCATACTGTTACAGCCTATTAAAGTCCACTGCTGAACGTAGGCATTGTCACGCTTGGCAAGCAATTTTTTATTTTTAGTCATTATTAGAAAGGCTGCTCCTGATTTGTTTCCCTCTGCCGCCTTTTACGACACCTACAGCATAGTGGATATTCTTACACCACCAGTACACAGTTGACCACGTCTTAGTGATGAGATTACTGAATTATCTTGAAATCTTAATATGTCTGCCAAACTTTTAATTTACATCGGGAAATGGGAGAAACCTAAATTATAAAATATTATTACATACAGACAGTTCAAAGATTATAAAATATAAATCATAAGAGCAATTTAATAATGCTTCTTTTTTTATAGGATAGGGTGACAAACAAGCAGACAGTCCACCTGATGATAAGTGGTTGCTGTGACCCATTGACATCTAATATTTATCCTCAATAAAGAATCAATATGCAGATGTGTTGTCACCCGTGAGGACTAAGATGGAATGCCTCTTTTCCAGTAAAATGGGTCTCCAGTTCTCTACACTCACCATACGAAACACACCAGTGTCAAGCTGCTATTTTAAGCTGGTATTCTGTGAGAGTGTGGTACTTCCCCGGTCGAGCCAACCCATTTGTGCTACAACTGTAGCTTCTGTTTAGATTAACAATTAAATAATACATAAGAGGAAAATTTAAAAAATATATTAACTAAATGCAAAAGAAGGGTTATGGTGATACAGATAAAAACTAATGTTAAACCGTATGCTTAGAATCTTATTACAAACTTAGATCTAATATTATATAAACTATCTTTATGCAATATTAAATATTAACCAAATAATTATTAACTGCAAAATAACCACTAAACAAAGGCACCATATATAGAATCAAAGTAGTAACTTTATGATGCAATTTCAATTTTTTGTGCTTGTGCTTCCATGTTTAACTTAGATGCGCATTTAAATCTTTTCTTCACTTCATTGTTCAAACCTTCTCTATTTCTTGCTATCTCTATTGCATAAAATTGTACTCGAGGCACTAAAATAGTGTTTTGTTCTGAATAATCTCCCTTAGTGTCTGCTCTCAATAAAGTGCCAAAACTATAGTCTTCAACAATGTTTTTGAATTTTTCACAGAAAACCCTCCATCTAGCTTTGTTAACGCTATTCTTTATTTCATTTTCATTTATGCATCTAACATCTAAGTCAGGAAAATCTTGTCTGAATTGTGTGTATATTAGGTCGTCATGAGGTGTTAGACGAAGCAATCTTGTGTCTACAGAGCAGAGAACCTGTAAATCATATTGATTTGTTAATAAACAATGTAAACAAGAGAAGTTTCAGTAAGGATATAAAACTTAATACTTCTATAGTACATAATATATGTTTATGCTAATACTAATTATAATGAAATAAAAGTCAAAATTACAGACTTTCAGAATTTCACTGCTGAAACAAAAACAGAAACTTTTTTATTCACTGTATATTATAAATAATACTTATTGAAAGTCACTCTTTATGTTTAATTACCACTGGTTTGGAAAAAAAACAAAAACAGAAACAGTAGAAATAGATTGGTAGCGATCGCCACTTTCCCAGGGGTTATTACCATCCATAAATTCCTTAATATTGTAATAACCCCTTTTATACAAACTTAGTTAAATAAACTTTGAGCAGGTCAAATTTTGTATGTTTTCTGGGATTTTGTTGTAGAAGCTTATAACATCGCCATTGTAACTGTAGAACGTAGGCCTCCCCGAAGGAATACTAAAAAATATAGTCCTGAGCCACTTGCATCCATCGACAACCTGCATCTCTTTTTAGATCGTCACTCCATATAGTGGAGGGCCACTCTACACTTCGATTACCGGTACGAAGCTGCTACTCGAGAAATTTTCTATCATAAATTATGAATCTTGACCATATTCTGTTTTTGACAAACAAGTACAAATTAAGCAATTAGGTTTAAGAAAGTTTTTTAAAAGATCAAAATCTCAATCACATCTAAGAATAAATTATTTATACAAACATTAAAATATATATCACTGTGTTCCATGGCTTTGGCCGCCCACAAATGCTCCAGGGTTTCATCGTTCCCAAATTCTTCTGCAGGCCGGGTTAAAACATCCTTGAACATACAAAAAATACTTATCAAATAGAACCCAAATTTAAGTATTCCGAGCGGTTTTAAATAGGTATAAAAGCGCTAACCATATCTAATTTTATGAGTAGCAAATAAGATTTTGTGTGGGGTACAATGTGATTTTCTTCTCAAATTAATTAACGGTATTAAGGAGAAAAACAAAACTTCTTAATATGTGTCATAAAACCCTATTTCTCTATCTGGTCTGTGCTATTACTCCACGGAATTAAAACGTAGTCTAGCTCTAGTATAAAGATAAATAAATATGTAACTCTGCAGTCTGCACAAAATAACCTAGAAATACAAAAATTCAAAACATAGCAAAGAGAATATAATGTCTTTGCGTTATATATAGCCAAAGAGCATTTTTTTATTTATGGCAACCTTACTTTTACTGCCAATCTCCAGTCAATAAATAATACTTGTAAGAAACGGCGACAATAAAAATGAAAACTATGATTCTGATTAAAAACCTGTGGCGGCGCTGTCGTCGTGCCACAAGCGAAACACATCGAAGCCTAAATCGCACTAACAAAGTTCCGAAGTTAAAGCAGCATATATAGAATAGCTCCGAACTACCAATCGGAGCGTTGGCCGCTCCCCGGGCAGAACACCTTGCCCGGCGGGAGATGTCCCCTTTTTCTTCCACCTGCGACAGTGGTGACCCCGACGTGATATGAACACGCAACCAACAACCTTCAGAAAACTACAACTTCAAACCTTCATCATCCTCAAGTACTCCATTCATTCGCTCCCGAGCAGATATTGTCTGCAGTCTTCACATTCTGCAAGCCATCTAGCTTTACAAAGGTTCATCGCAGCACTGTAATAATAATGCTTCCTGTTCCTTCAAGCTACTCTCTGCGCTACAATGTTCAGCACGGCTCTGAACCTTACTGCTCGCCTCTGCTTCACGGTACTCTCGCAGATTACTTGCCATCTTCTCGACTCACCGCAGACTACAAGGCAATCCCTGGCACTTGCTCCGGCTCATCGTTCTCATCGCCATCACTTGCAAGTGCGTAGTATGGCATGCATTACACACCAGCATAACGTTCGCACTGGCGTCACTTGCCCTTACACACACAGCATGCATTCCACACCTCCATTAAGGACGCACCGGCAATCGGACTGCACTATCGACCTCCGGTCTGAGCAGGCGGTGATGTGGCGGCGCTGTCGTTGCGCCACAAGCGAAATACATCGAAGCCTAAATCGCACTAACAAAGTTCCGAAGTTAAAGCAGCATATATAGAATAGTTCCGAACTACCAATCGGAGAGTTGGCCGCTCCCCGGGCAGAACACCATGCACCTTCCACCTTTTTTCCTTCCACCGGCTACAAACCGAATAAAATTAAGAACTAATGAAATATGAAATGACCTGTACTGAAGTTTATTCAATGAACTAGCTGTGCCCCGCGGTTTCACCTGCGTATATCACGCTTCTGCGCCTTGCGACATACGAACTTCGAGAGAGACATTACGACGGACGGTTGCTGAATTAACAAAGATTTAAAAAGTGAAATATGTTACTAAAATTACATGGTTAACGTAATTGGTGGTTATGCATGATACTGGTACGGATACGAATAATGTGGCCTAGTTTGTACCGGTGTTACTATTTCACATTTTAACATGAAAAAGTAGTTATTGTGACATAACTGTAATAGTTAAACATATGGCATCGCAGACTTCTTTGTAGATATTGATATCCTCTATAAAACTGAAGTACATTACTTTGCTCTATTATTAATAGTTTCTGCAGCGTACGCGATATAAGGATTCTGTTTGGTTTTCATACGGATCCCTAAGTTTTTGAAAATATTATGTAGCCTATGTTCATCAGCGATAATGTAGAATTCTAATGGTGAAAGAATTTTTCAAATCGGTCCAGTAGTTTCGGAGCCTATTCAATTCTAACAAACAAACAAACAAACAAATCTTTCCTCTTTATAATAGTAATAAATAATAAAATAAATAAAATAAAAAATAATAATATAGTAGTGTAGATGAAGAATATTACATAGAATTAAAATAAAATAAAACTGAATTCATTACCACATTTGAAATATTAAATAAAACTATTTGAAGACTATTAAATTCTAAATAATGAATATTATTTAAACCTAAATATTTCATAAGGCAATTGAAAACATTTTTACTTTTTTTAGAATAAATTAAAAGAGAACGAATTTCTGTAAGTAGTAGGTAGAGGTATTTTAAGTTTTACCAAAGTGTTAAATAATGAAGTATGATCATATAAAGGACACGAAAAGAAAATATGGTTGAGGTCACCGATATCTAAACCACATTCACATATAGAAATATTTTTAATATGAAGCCTAGCACGGTGAACCGAATTACAACAGTAACCCAAGCGCATTCTACATAACATTGATGTATGTTTCTTATTTAAGGTTAATTTATAAAGCCAAGGCTTAGAAGGAATGGTAGGTTGAATTTTGGCATATTGACACCCTTTTGTCATTTTGGTTTTGTTCCAATGTTTTGACCACCTATCTCTATACAATAATTTCGTAGCTCTTATAAGGCCATAGCAATAATTTTTAAATAGGAAAGTATCCCCACATACTATAGCTTGTTTAGCAAGTTTGTCAGCATATTCATTACCAGATTTACCAACATGAATAGGAATCCAAACAAGACAAATATTGATATTTTGAAATTGGTATAAGAATAGAAGTTTCTTAATTTCAAATATTAAAGGATTGCGGGAAATGTCATAGAAAGGACTGCATGACAATGCCTGTAAAGAACTAAGAGAATCTGAAAATATCACCCTTGATTTTAATTTAAAACTATAGCAATATTTTATTGCTTGTAAAATGGCTAACATTCCTCTTGTAAAAACTGAAGATTCGGGAGGGCTTTTCATTTTTTGAACTATTCTCCAATTTTGATGGAATATTGCGTAGCCAGTGCAACCTTTAGAGTTAATTTTAGAAGCGTCTGTAAAAATATAATCATAACCTGGAAAATTCTTATCCAACGCAAATACAATTTTTTTATTTGGTTCAATAGAAAATTTATTTAATCCTATATTTGATATAGGATTAAATAACTTAACATAGGGTCTTGTTATAATTTAACATTGGTAAATAATATAACATTGGGTCTGAAAAGTGCAACATCAAACGAATCGGAGGAAAGAGGCAGAGTCACCGACCTATAAATAGAATCTAGTAAGGAATTATATTGTTCATAGCTTTTTACTAGGTTAGGTGTTTCTTTATTACGCCAGTATTTTCCTAAATTAATTAAAATGTAATGAGAAAGTAAACGAATTTTAGGGATTAGTGAATGATTGGAAAATAGAAGAACCCGAAAAAAAAGCATCTGATAAATATTGTCATCTAATAAAAAGTGGAAGATCACCGCATTCAATCTGCAAGGCATTGATAGGCGAAGAATTCATAGCGCCTATAATTAATCTCAAAGACTTGTTTTGAACGAAATCTAAAATTTTTAATTCTTTTTTTATTAGCAGGTTCAAGAAGAAATGAGGCATAATCTAATCGTCTTCTTATATACATTATAAATTAATTTTAAAGAATATGGATGGGCGCCCCACCATATCCCGCACAAAGCTATAAGAATGTTTATATTTTTTTTCTTTTTTTTGGGTATAAATGATATGAGGCATACCGGATAATTTATTATCAAGAATTACACTAAGGAATTTAACTTGATGAATATTTTCGCGCAGATAATTAAATGGCGAACCTGTATATCGGGTAAAACTCTTATGCGGGAAAAAAAATTACTGTATTACTTTTATTTGGGAAAAGTTCTAGCCCATGATCATCTAGTCACGTGGCCATAGAGAGGAGATCTTGTTCTATCGCATTAGCACAGGATTCTATACATTTATCATTTACATTAACTAAGATATCATCAGCATATTGCAAAATTCTACACTTTGAAATGGACTGGTCTAAATCTGACGTATAAATATTGTGTAGTAAAGGACTTAAAACGGAACCTTGCGGAAGGCCTTTGAAGACCTTGCGAGTATATATCATCAATTTTAATATGTATATACCCATCTACAAATAAATTGATAATTAAATTTGTAAGTTTTAGGATATATTAAGCTTAAACATCTTTTCTCTAAGGATGTTAAGTCTGACATTATCGTAAGCAGAAGAAATATCAAGAAAAGCAGTAAGGACCGATTCATTTCTCGAAAATGCTAGTCTAATATCTGAGATGAAGATTGAAAGACTGTCATATGTGCTTTTACCTTTTCTGAATCCGTATTGAGTATTTGATAAAAATCCATGACTTTCTACATACCATTCAAGACGATTCTTGATCATGTGTTCAAAGGTTTTAATTAAAGTTGAGGATAGAGCAATCGGTCGATAGGAAGAGCCATCGTTAGGGTTTTTGTCAGGTTTCTAGATAGGCAACCTATGTAAACAAAGCGTTAACGACGACGGGCGTTCTAAGGGATCAAAAAAAGATTCACATGGAATACTTTGAGATAGCTCCTCTCTCGAAGGAGCAGAAAAGGGGGCAATTTTGTCTAGAAAAGAATTTATTGATTGAGAGGGAATGGCACCACTGTGAGAACAAGATAAAAAACAACAGCGAAATTTTCTTATATTGCGCTAAGCAACCGATGAAGGAACTGAGGGAAATATTGAGAAACAAAAGGCTTACCAACTTGTTTGTTTTTTTGTGCGAGGATTATTTTTAGTCACTTCTTGTATACGTTGAAGGTGTGAATAGTTTTCCGAACTCATGTCTAATTTATATTGTTTTGCGGCTTTTTTTCTATTACGAATGGCCTCAGTACATTCAGAATCCCACCATGGAGGGGAGGGCTTACACTTATTATTTAGTTTTAGTAGGAATTGTTTGGTCTGCTGCATTTATAATTGCGATTGTAAATGCTTCAACAATTGAAATTAAATTATTTTCAGAAATATTTACCGGCTCCGTGGCGTAGTGGCTTAGCAATGAGTTGCAACGCTTGGGGCCGCGGGTTCGAATCCCGCACGGAACGAGTATTTGTACGGCCTACAAATAATTGTTCCTGGTCTGGATGTTTGTCCTTGTCCAATATATGTTTGTAAACTGCCTCCACAATACAGGAGAAAATCCTAGTGTGGGGGTAACGTTTATTTAAAAATAAAAAAAAAAATCAATTTTCAGAAATAGGAGCGATTTTTAGAACTTCATTGTAAAGAATACTATTATACAAGTTCCAGTCTGCTCTGTCTAATTTGTATTTAATACAAGGTTTTTTGTTAATTTTTGCCGAGTCTTTGTTTGGAAAGGAAATCAGAATAGGAAAATGATCACTGCCGTGAGAGCTATTTAAACTTTCCAATTTAAAAGAAAGGTTAAAGCAGGAGTACAAATTGATAAATCTACAGCACTTCTAGACTCATTGGGACGAGAGCGTTTGGTGATTTTACTAGTATTAAGGACGCCAATGTTAAGTTCGTCAATTATTTCAACTAATAAACTGCCGTATCTATCCCAATTATCACCCCATAAATTAAAGCCAACAAGCCACCAAATGATGGCAATTAAAGTCACCAAGAATTAAAAATGGTTTGGGTAGCGAGGCTATTAAAAATTTAATTCTGCGAAACGTATGGACAGACGGGGAGGGAACATAAATAGAAACAAAAGTAATATTTTGAATTCTTACTGATACAACATTAAAGTCAAATATTTCATCATAAATATCTACAATGGTATAAGCGATATTATTCTTTATAAGCAAAGCACATCCGGCATTACCATCAGATCTGTCATTTCTAACACAACAAAAACCAGGGATTCTGATGTTGGAATCCGGTTTCAGCCATGTCTCTGAAATAGCAGTGATACAAACATTGTATTTTTTTTAATAAATAAATTATTTAAGTACGTTTATCGAAAATGCTTCTACAATTCCATTGAAGGATCTTTGTGAGAGTGAATGTCATGAATAATTTCAGGTATAGAATTTAGTATGTGAACAACGTGGGACGGTAACTTTGACGAATACGAAGATATGATTATGTTAATAAGGAAATTTATAATGCTTTCTATAGAATTAAAACTATCCTGTGAAGTATCAGGAGAAACCCGAAGAGCACAACAATCCTCTGGTTGTGGAATTGAAAAATCTTCAATAATTTTTTTATGAATTTTTTTATCGTATCCTATTTGTGTATGTTGATGGAATGATTTAGGAATAAATAATGATTTCTTATAAGAAGTTTTATTAGATGAAACGGTGTGAAAGAAAATGATCCTTTGTAGGATTAGTAGAAAGCGAAGAATTTATAGGGTTTTTTGAAATCAGAACATCAGCATATGATTTTGAAGATATTTGGGGATATTTTTGTGATGCTTCTAGGTATGAGATTGAATTTTGTGCCATTTCGATTTTAATATTATTTTGTCGTGTATGTTCAAGGCATCTAGAATCCGTGGCTTTGTGGTTAACTGAGCAGAATAAGCAACGAAAGGTCCTATTATCTTTGTCGCAAGAAGAGATATAGAAGAGATATGACTATAGGCAGAATTTAATGTTTGTGGTAGAGGAATGTCAGATGATTGTGAAAGAGGGATTTCAGATGATTGAGTACAAGCAATATTGGATATAAAGATATGGGAGATTCATAAACATTGTCCTGATATATTGCCTTGGTTAGAGTTAGATCCCATAATTTTAATTTTAGATGATGAAATATTACCAGTATCGCAATCCGATTCTGAGAATGAGGAATTGGTGGAAAAAACTGAAATTTTTCTATTTAAGTCAACCCGATTAGCATGTTCTTCTTTCTTCCTTTCTTTCGTTTAAAGTTTTTTTTCTTCTTCTTCTTCTTTTTAAAAACGTTACCCCCACACTAGGATTTTCTCCTGTATCGTGGAGGCAGTTTACAAACACAAATTTCACAAGGACAAACATCCAGACCCGGAACAATTATTTGTACGCCATACAAATACTTCTTCCGTGCGGGATTCGAACCCGCGCCCCCCAGCGCAGCAACTCATCAATGTTTTTCATGTTTCCTTTTCTTTTTATTGGAAATAACTTTGAAATTGTCATCAAAAATTTCTTGAGATAGTGACTGCCATGGTTTTTAAATGAACCTTGTAAGTCATTTTAAATTTCGACATAAGCAGCTGGAGAGGAAATAATGTTAGGATCAGAACAATTTGGATCCGATGGCTTAGGCGGAATACATGGATTAGACATGGCGACTACGAGAGTCTAACGCTACGTTAGACTATTTTCTAATACTAATACATTTTCGCTAAATGAATGATACTATGAAAATGCAGATAAATATTATTAATTATTAATATATACTGTAGTAAATTAGGAATGTAATCAGAATATTAAAAGAAAACTTAAAATAATTAATATGACACCAAAAATACGTAAAACCGTTATTGACGTTCAGTTGCCAGTCTGACGTTCAGTTGCCAGTCAGCCAAAGACTCTTGGTTAAGGGTATTAGTGTTCTGTGCTCTTGGTAGAGAGTAATTGTGTTCTGTGGCCAAAGAGTATGATAAGTATATACAGGAAGTTATAGCATGGTGCGGGTGACAGCTTAGACTTTTGGCGTATCTAGAGATGGAACAATGTTATATCGATTTAAAAAAGGCGATTAACGATACACAAAGCAAAGCAAAAATTATCGATTAGCTATCGACATATAAATTAAGACCGAAACATATATTTCTTTATAAACTACAATGCATGTAAAATTAAGATTAAATTAATTAAGTTTAATACAAATTATGACATAATAGTTACATAATAGCTGTTCCCGGACGTCACCCACTTGGTATTTATTACGATAGAATTTCATGGGTTTTAATTTTAAAATTAGACTGTGTTACTCCTTATAACATCTGCTATCTGCCAGTGCCAGCTATAAGCCGGAACAAACAGACAGACAGACAAACATTTTAAAAATTGTTTTTGTTTTTTTCTTATAAATACCGTATATACCTACATATATATTAATAAAATGCTGTATTTTGATATTACAAACAGACACTTCAATTATACTATTTCTACTATGTATTAATTCGAAAATAAAAATAATCTTCTATTTCATGTTGATTGCAACATTCAAATGGCTGCCAGCTAACGCCGTTCGCTATATGTGTATTAGTTTTGCCAGGTCCAATGGGCCAAATGTTGGGACGGAAGGTAAAAATAATCGAGAATTTGGTTTACAAATCTAATGAAATAAAAAATAGGTTTTTGTAGCCATTCTGGCCACCATGAGATGATAAAGTCTTTGACATAATGCGCAATTTGCTTTATAATTTTTTTTTGTCTGAGCTGACGAACGAAGAATTTATCGTCCATGCATCGGAAACACTGCATATTCGTCTATGTGCGTTTTGTTTCCGTAAATCAGGTCACCTTTTATAGGGTTGTAACTCAGCAATATGGGCAGCTGATATCGATATTGTTACTAATATGAGTTTGTTCTTATTTCATATAATTATAGAAATTAAATCCGTAGCCTAATTACGTAATACACCTAAAATGGCAAACCATACCAATTTGACAGTTTAACAACAACCACTGCGTAGTTTTTGTTGTCAAGCAAACGAATTTTTCAATCACATGAAGTAATGGATATTGTTGGGTTGTTAAATTAGTTTTGGATTGCTATCCCTTAAATTTCACTTGAGCTGCTTCACCAGGCTTCACCGCATATGTACACTTACGCAATGCATACTCTGCTACAGATTTTTTGTGTTAGGTACACAGTCAAACAATGGGTTAAGTATGCAGGCAGCTAACTTGCAACTTGTTTTAAACAATGTTCTGAGTGTGCTAAATGCTTACTCAAGTTTTGAAGTTATACTTCTTTTGGCGTGTTTGAGAAAAATGATGAGAGTGAATTTTTACAACTTCAGTTGGTAATTGCCTGTCAATTAAGTTTTTGTGAGAACTGATAACTATATTCGAGGTAGTTATTCAAATATATATGAATATTTAAAACGTGTTTTATTTTAATTATTGTTTTGTTTCGCTAAAGAAGTATAACTTCTTACGTGCGTACATAAGTACACACACACACACGTTTTGTTTTATATACATATGAACAAAGTCAAAAAGTTATAACGCACACAAAAATGAATATTGACAGAGTAATGGGAAAATGAATATTTTTGCTGGTATACCAAATACCTTTGTTTACTGTACAATAATATTGTACAGTAAGCAAAGGTATGGAGATGGGATGGAGATCCTAGATCCCATATTATAATTGCATATTATAGTATTTTTAATATAAAATATTAATGATTACTTGAGTAAAAATTAAATAAACTGTTTTAAAAATCAATATTTATTTATAATTAATTGGTATATAGGAACGCTCTGCACATAATTGATCACAAATGGTAAGTTTTACAAGCATGTTCGGTCCTGCTGGATATCATATTGAATTTTTTTATTCAGATTTTAAATCAAAAGTGTTATTATTTTTCGCAGGTACATTAATTTTGTCCATTTAAAATTGGAAAATCTGGCATGATCATGAAACGATGGATGATATATATATGATATCCAGGATTTATAAAGTATTATTATTATTATACATTCATTTCTGAACAAAATTAATTTATTTAAATAATTTCTATACGACATCGTAGATAAGAGTGTACGAAACTATTTTACGGCTTTTAAGACAGTTTGAAAGTAGATCTACCACAAAACTTGCGCTTAACATGGCGATCCATGAATGAAATAAAAACTGCATATATTACGCTATGAAAAGTAAAACAGTAGCAGCTTACATATATATTACTAATGGGCATAGGCCGCAGAGTTTTTGGCCAAAAAAAGTGTTCGCTGCACTGATTCCAACACGGGATGACCTCAACTGGGAAACTTCTCAGATATGCAGGTTTTCCTTCACTGCCGAGAACGTAGTAAATCGACACTTCAAATTGCAATTAAAATATATAATAATGCTTACATACCATGAAATTTAAGCCTTTGACAAATAAAATAAAATGAATTGCAGTATTTTTCCGCAAGAGCGTGTTCATTTGTTGAAACCAAGACTGTCACAAATATATTAACCCTCTACTGCATAAATTATGAAGGAAATGATTTCAAAAATATTTGATGGGTATTTAGGCTATATTTAAGGACAAAATTTATAACAAAAACGAAAATTAAAAAAGTACTTATAGGAACTGAAAAAAAATTGAACCATAATATATGGTTTCGTATGCATCCAAACAAATTTTAATCGAAATTACTACAGACATATAAGGTTTCGTCATACGTCATAAAGAAAGAATTAGAACTTTTAGTTTTTAGTAACAATATAAGGGATCACATTTATGTCAATCATGAAATGACGATAAACAGTTTCGCTTTTCATTGTAACACAAGAAAACCATACATTTTCTACACTTCGTGTAAGTTTTTTGGCCACAAACTTGACATTTTTGTCGGGTTTTTTTGCCATTCAGGCATATGGTATATTTTATCGCTTCTCAAAGAGTCCAGTGGGAGATCCTGATGTCTGGCAGGAACTTTCTTCTTTATTTGAGATGAGATGGTGTTTCTGGATTGGATGGAGCAGATTGGTAATATTTGTCGGCGTTCCATCTCTACTGTGATTTACAGGACGCCCTCTTTTTCCTGCCATTATAGCTTTACCAGATTTGCGTAATTGTTCTGAAATGGCTTGCTTAAAATCAAATAGAGACATGTAAGTGCCCGAGTTGTTCCTGCGCCAAAGAATCCAAGCATTTAAAAAATACACATGTCTACCATATGAAAAAATATTCGCTTGTACCATTTTTTGGATCTCAAGTAAATTCTATACAGACCCAGCATAGAGTCCAGTAAATCAACGTCCCCCATGTGCTAATCATACACTTCAACAGCTGGAGGACAGGTAATATTTTTGTACTGTTTTTCCTTTCTAAAGTATCTTCTTTTTGTAGTCGTTGGATCACAACCTACATAGGTCGAAAGCATATGAACTGGTTTATTGTCGAACCAAGTAGGGATGTGAAAAAATAATCTATTTTCATATTAATCGATTATTTTTTTCTAATATTCGATTTTTAAAAGTAGATTTTTTTTGATAATAAAAATCGATTTTTAATAAATCGATTATGTAAATTACGTGTTTTAATCGATTTTTGTAATCAGCGTAATCTGTGCGATAGATGTAAAAACGAGAAGTTTAATATCATGAATAAGTCGATGAAAAGAACAGCGTCATCTGTGCGACAGATGAAAAAACGCGAAGTAAGTTCACTAATATGAACAAGTCATCAAAAGACGGCGCCACCTGTATGTATCTCTATGTATGTAAAACAGTTTCGCCTTTCGTATGTTTCAAACAGTTTTCTTTCTCCGCTAGGAGTAAAAGTATTCTGTGGTTTTCTTTCTTTCTTTAGAAAGTGTAAATAATTGTGAAACAATAAAAATGTCTTGTAAAATGCCTAAAAGTGGCTGACGGATATATTTTATAATGAAGAAATTATAGCGGCCAACACGTCAATAGGCAAAAATACTGAATTGGACCTATATATTGCGGCATCACTATCAAATCTTAAGGCAGATACCCTCAATACATGGTTTTAAAACTGGTTTGGTAATTGGTTCTAAAACACGTTTTTGTGATGGCCAGTTCCGTGCCAGCCGATGGATTATTTTCGAAAGCGGGATATATTGTCAGGTAAAAACGTAACTGTATTTTACAAAACAGACGAAGAAGAATGTTGGTAAAATTATTGTTTTTAAACTCTTTAAATGAAAATTTATGGAAATATTTTTTTTTACTTTTTTTGTTTACACAAGTTTAAAAAAAGATTTAAATTGTATATTAGCTTTGAGACCAAAAGGTTTGATTATTTATATTTATAGTTTTATTTTATTTTCATTCTAATCCAATGTCAATGATACTGAACATTTGTGGCAATAATGATATTTAGATTTTTTGTTTGTTCAAACTTACTTAAAAAAAAACTATCGTCTACTAAACTTAAACGTTTCTTTTTATTGTGGTTCTAATAAATTGTTAAATAACATGTATATAGTAGCAGTAATTATTTTTAGTTTTTTATTGTTAAAAGTTATAGGTTAAAAAAATTGTTTTGTGGTTTAGTTTTGAAACCAGAAGATTGTCGTCCTGATTATTTTTTATACTTATCATTTTATTTGATTTATATTCTGATAAATTGTTAATGTAATACTAATACAGCACTGGTGATGCTCTATACACCGGCCGTGCCAATATTTCTCGGGAAAACGTCGCCGAGTACCGGAACAAACTTGTGTCTGAAGTCGAGTCTTTGCTGAACAAAGTCTCGGATTAGGGGCGACTAAATCTAGTCCAGTTTAATCCTCAGAAGACACAAGTTTGCGCGTTTACCACTAAAAAGAACCCATTTGTCGTATCTCCTCAGTTTCAAGGCACTCCCCTTCTTGCCTCAGCCAGTATCGGTATCCTCGGAGTCGACATATCGAGTGACGTGCAGTTTCGTGGTCACTTGGAAGAGAAGGCCAAATTGGCCTCTAAAAGCTTGGCGTGCTTAGCAGAGCGAGACAGTATTTCATGCCGGCACACCGCCTGCAACTTTACAAGGCGCAGGTTCGGCCTCACATGGAATACTGTTCCCATCTCTGGGCAGGGGCTCCCCAGTGCCAGCTCCTTCCACTTGACCGCATCCAGCGCAGAGCGGCTCGAATCGTCGATGACCGAGCCCTTTCCGATCGGCTCGATTCATTGGCACTGCGAAGAGATGTTGCATCCCTTTGCATTTTCTTTCGCATCTACCATGGGGAGTGCTCTGAGGAATTGTTCGGATTAATCCCATTCGCCAAATTTCACGAACGCACATCGCGGCAGAACTCCCGATATCATCCACACCATCTGGATGATTGGCAGTCCACCACTATGCGATTTAGAAGATGTTTTCTCCCTCGCACGACTTCCTTGTGGAATCGATTACCATCAGCGATATTTCCGGACCGATACGACTTAGGGACCTTCAAGAAAAGAGCGTACTCCTTTTTAAAAGGCCGGCAATTCCCTCCCTGGTGTTGCAGTGGTTCATGGGCGGCGGTAGTCACTTACCATCAGGTGAGCCGCATGCTCGTTTGCCCCCTCTCCTATAAAAAAAATATCGTAGTTTTATTAATATATTATAGGAAAGCAGGCATTTTTTCGAATAAAAGAATTTTTTCCGCAAAAATCGATTATTTATTCTAATAAAAATCGATTTTTTCTAAATCGATTAATATTACAAAGCAAATAATCGATTTTTTATTAATCGATTTTTTTCACACAATGTCACATCCGTAGAACCAAGTGTGGCGGGTAGAAGGAAAAGGGGAGATTCCCCGCCGGGCAAGGTGTTCTTCCCGGGGAGCGGCCAACGCTCCGAGTGGTAGTTCGGAGCTATTCTATATATACTGCTTTAACTTCGGAACTTTGTTGGCGCGATTTAGGCTTCGATGTGTTTCGCTTGTGGCACGACGACAGCGCCACAACACAAGTAACGGCACTTACACAAACTCCATTAATAGTAGAAACTTTTTCGATCATAAATCCACGTTCTTGTTTTTTTAGTTCCCTTTCTAGTGGCATATCTATATTAGGAACTCTGTTTAGGTGCACTGTACCTAAAGGTAAAAATCCGATCTTTGTAAGGTATATCTGGAGTTTAGGACTATTGTAAAAATTGTCAAAGAAGATCTTATGATTTACATGTCTTGGTACAGTTTCGGTGAGATGAGTAACAACATTGCCGCTAATACCCAAGTCCGGTGCGTTTTCAGGACGTGTATTACTTTGATCACCAGCAAAAATGTCAAATTCATAACTGAATCCTGAAACTCCACTAAGAATTTGATTCTTATATCCCCATTTATGAGGCTTTATAGGGTTATATTGTTTCAGGTCATGTCAAACTTTTGTTGGAATGATCTGATCGACTCATCGACTGCTAGATATTCCTCTTTTGGTACTAATAAAAGTTGCTGCCTAATGCCGTTTAGAAGGGGACGTACTTTGAATAGCTTGTCATGACCTGGACTGCCAAACGGGATAAAATTATCGTTGTCATTGAAATGTATTTTTTTAATCGTTTCAAATCTATTACAGATTATAGTTTCGTAAATTTGTGTCTGTCCTATAGTTTTGTCCCAGTAATGCCGTGATGCAGCATGTAATTTCAGGATAGACATAAAAATTACCATGTCAATAAATTGTCCTATTTCCTGTTTACTTATGATAGTAGGCTTATTAACATTGTCTTGAACAGGTTTTCAATTGGATTGATGAGTTATATTTTGTAAAAGATCTTCAGAAAATAAAAATAGAAAAAAATCTGATGGTGTTTCAAGCTTTTCAATAAACTCTGGTAACTGTGACTCCTGTAAATTTGAAATTATTGACATCAAAAGCTTCTAATTTTTTTAATTCCCACTTGATTTTAGTGGGATTATTTTTTTTTTTTTGACTTCACTATTTTCTGTGTGGCCGATGGAGGGTTAGGTTCGTCATCAGAAGACTCACTATCTATATCGGGGATAAGAAGAGATCTTCTGTGACGTTGTAATTGTCTAGGAGGTACATATTCACTCTCAGAGTCGGAAGCTAATTCATCATCACTTAATAAGCCTTCACCAGGTATAGGATTAACGTGCTTATAGGAGTCATAAACGCGAGCAGGATCCATTCTGCAACCAAAAACCACAATTGCATGCCTATCAAACAAAATATTCGAAAGCGTATACGAAACAATAAAAAATAGTTAGATCAGGTTAGAATGCATACGAACCCATTTATGGTTTCATAGAAAAAGCCTCCCAATATGATACAAATTCGTAAAAACTAACAAACAAATAAATTATATTTAAAATTGAATAATTACAGTACTACATTTGAATATTTTATCAAATGAAACTTACCTGCTTCATGTAGAATTTCTATTTTGAAAAAGAAGTTTACTGCCACTGTGTTCAACTTTACACTCGCGTTTAGAACATAGATAAATATATATGTAGCAAGCTAGTTTAGAAAAGTGAAGTTTTTTTTCCCATTTTTTGGCCTGCACGGTTTGTGCGTCAGCCATGCAAAAAGGTTAGGAAGTGTGTTATTGGATTTATTTTATTGAAAATTGGAACGGAATTTGGAAAAGGATCAGGTAAATTTTGTATATAAGTACATAAATGGTTATAATTTTATATTGTTATTGTTATGGATCGCAGTGGACTGTATTATTGGGGGGTACGCTAGGGACAACTGCTTAAAGAAAAGATGGTACTGTCGAACTATACTGTATTCTAACTATTTACAAATGTGGCACTATCAATTAAACTATTATACAGATGGGAATCTTCTTAATGGAGTCTTCTTGAGTCTTGATTTTCTTGATTTCTCTTGCTGTCTTCTTCTCGTCGAGTGCCGCTTCCGAAATGAACCACTCACCGTCCGAGACGCCCTTCTTATATCTCGCCGGAGAGCGTCTCGGGTCGTGCGTAGCGTCGTCCGCATTGCCGGTGTGCAGGGTGCGCGGGGCGCACCGGGGTGTGAAGGGGCGACGGGGCGGCGGCCTCCTCGCTGTCCGCTACAGTTATGAAAAATGAAACTGGCTAAAATTCTATATACATCAATATTTATATTAGATAAAAGGACAGAAATTGAAGTAAGAAAAGGAATTTTAATGGACAAAAGCGAGGAAATAAAAGCGGAACGGTCATGTCGAGGACAGGCAAAGAATATACTCGTATGATTGAATTCCCCAACGTCATTGCCACACTCACATATATCGCTAGGCAAAAGGTTAAGCCTTGCCAAATGCAAGGGAATGCATGCATGGCCCAACCTCATTCGAATAAGGGTCGAAGTGATAGCTTTACCAAACTAAAGATTTGAAAACCATAGTTTAGGAGGTATATCCACCTGGATATGCTATAATATCGACCTATAGTATGACTTGAAGAACGCCAAATGTGTGTCCAAGAATTCAATGAGAGCCAAATCATAACAAAAGTTTTTGTACGGAACCAGATCTCCGTCATTGACCGCAGCTTTGGCAAGGCTATCGGCCTTGGTATTGCCAAAGATACCTGAGTGCCCTGGAATCCAAGCAAAATATACTGTGTAATTTTTGATGCAACATTGATACAATAAATCACAACATGCAATAATGACTGGATGATTATTTCTGTTACTGCTAAAAGGAAACCTTTTCAAGGCTTGGAGGACACTTTTAGTATCGGTTAAAATTATTGAGTTTTTTAACTTCATGATTAAAATGTACTCCAGAGACTTCAACAGAACAAAACATTCTCCAGTAAATACTGAAGTCTCTGGAGGCAATTTTATTTTGTGTACAATGCCAAACTGTTGATGGAAAAGGCCAACTCCCACACACTCCTCGTGACCGGGTTTGGAAGAATCACTAAAAATTAAATGGCAATGTTTCCATCGGCTGTCATTGTCAATAATATCAATAAATTTGGCATTGGCAGAAGGAGCTTGTTTACATACACCAAAATCAAACAAAATAGATGGATTTAAAATTAAGGCATCATAGTTAACACAAAATATAGGAAGGAATTGTGATCTATATGTTGGAACTTGAAGAACTAAGTATTTTTTGAGACTTACAATAAGGCATGGCGACGATTTATGAGCCCAGTACGGATAGTCCATACATTCCAACAGAAACTTACGCACTTACGTAACTTACAGTAAAGAGGATGATTATAGACTTGAAATGCTCTAAACAGGAACCTGTCACAAAGAAATTGTAGTCTGAGATGCAGGGGGGCTTCAGAACATTCGAGCTGCAAAGCGTTAATAGGGCTTGAACGCATAGCCCCAGAAATTAATCTCAGAGCCTTAGACTGGATAATATCTAACTTATGGAGAGCTATTGCATTACAGGGTTCAAATATAAATGTTCCTTAGTCTAAAATACTCCTTATTAGGGAATTATATAGAAACTTTAGAGAGAAAGGGTGAGCTCCCCACCAAACTTCAGAGAGGCAGCGCAGTATATTTAGAATCTTCTCACATTTGGCACTTATATAGTAGCAATGACGGCTTAGCTTTCCATTGACGTCAGTGGAGTTTGGTGTTGATACGTATTTTTACAGAAAGATTACACTATTATAAGCACACATACACAATCTCAATATACGGAAACGCGTAATTTTTGAGAAAAGAATAATTGAAAATCAATTATTCTTGCAACGTTTGTCTAATCTGCTAATAAACTGGCGCCATTTTGTAATGTCATTGTCGACGTCAATAGGGATGTCGATTCTTTCCGAAAAAGGTCGATTTTTAAATCGATTCAAATCGTAAGCTGATGTATCGGTTCACAAAAAATCGATTTCTAAAATATCTATATTTTTTTAATGTTTCTATTTATAATGTAAATATAAACCCATTTTATGAAAAACAAGAAAAATACCATGATAAATGATCTCTTATTGAAATTTGTTTTATTTAACAGTGCCTATTAGGGCAGATAACAAATAAAATAGGTTAGGTTCAATTTATGTCAAAGAACCGAATTGATTGACCCCGACTCCACCTGGTACGAGTCTGTCCTACCCCTAGAGTGGTTTTATAGAGCCGGAGGCGCGTAGGGGGAGCAGCCTCCGCCTGCTGTAATAAATCGTAGGCATCGGACGAGCCGGAGCGGCGGAGGCGATGAGGGATGCCTGCGATTTGTTACGCTAAGGCGTAAAGGTTGCTCTTCAGGCAGCGCCGGAGACGCAGCAGTCTCAAAATAGATACAGAAATCCTTATGAATCAGTTCCCTTATTTTTTTATGATGAAGGGGATTTTTTTCTCATAAAATGGATTTATATTTACATTATAAATGCAAACATGAAAAAAATATCGATATTTTAGAAATCGATATTTTGGGAATCGATACATCAGCTTACAATTCGAATCTATTTAAAAAATCGATCTTTTTCGGAAAGAATCGACATCCCTATTGACGTCGACAATGACATTACAAAATGGCGCCAGTTTATTAGCAGATTAGACATAAACATTGCAAGAATAATTGATTTTCAATTATTCTTTTCTCAAAAATTACGCGTTTCCGTATATTGAGACTTTGTGTGTGTGCTTATAATAGTGTAATCTTTCTGTAAAAATACGTATCAACACCAAACTCCACTGACGTCAATGGAAAGTCGTACCGCAATGAGGGCTTCCTGTAAGTCTCGAGTCTAAAATTACCCCAAGAAATGTTGCTTCACTTTTAACGGGAACTCTAATGTTATTATAAAATACAGACACTGGTGGAGGAAGCCTCATATGTGAAAATAAGACTATACTACTTTTAGGAACCGAAAAGCTTAGAGAGTTATTGTCAAGCCAAACTTTTAGCAACTTAAGGGAATATGTCTTAGTATCAGACATGTTGTCAACAGAATCACTAGAGACATAGAGGAGTAAATCATCTGCATATTGGAGTGTGTTAACTTTACCCTTAAGGGAGGCTTCCAGATCATGAGAATATATATTGTAAATTAAGGGACTTAAAACTGAGCCCTTTCCAGGCAATACGGGATTGGTAGGAGTCTTCTGATATTACTTTAAGCATTCTACCAGAGAGAAGATTGATTATGAATCTTATAAAAATTTGTAGGGTATCCAAATTAATAATTTTTTGTTTCAGAATTGAAAGGTTGACATTATCATAGGCTGCAGACACATCTAAGAATGCTGCTAACACAGACTTATTGTACGAAAATGCCAATCTTAAATCTGTCATAAAAATGCTGAGACTATCCATCGCACTCCTGCCTTTCCTAAATCCAAACTGGTTTGGAGATAGTAACCCCTTACTCTCAATAAACCATTCTAGTCTATTTTTAACTAAATTTTCGGAAATTTTGGAAATAACTGAAGCTAATGCAATTGGTCTGTATGATGATGGATCATTAATCGGTTTGTTGGGCTTATGTATTGGGATAACTTCATGGATTTTCCATGATGGAGGAATATTACCTGATGTTAAGATTGAATTAATTAAAGTAAGAAAATAAGAAAGGCAGGAGTCGTTCAGGTTTTGAAGAAAAGAATATGGAATTCAATCAGAACCTGGGGCTGAGTCCCTAAGTTTTGAAAGAACCCCTTTGAGTTCTGAAAGGCTAAAGGAAATGAATGAATCGCTACTATCATGCTGAGAGAGGAGAGCAGGCTGTAAGTCAGAAGAAATATTATCTATAGATGGGACAAATGGCGAAGCTAATTTGTCAAGAAACAAATCAACTGTACTGCTATCCATAAAAGGAGACCTTGGAGATTTAAATTTAAAAGCGGATCTGAATCTACGAATATTTTGCCAAACTTCAGATGGAGAAATGTCTGGTGAAATTGAGGCACAAAAAGATTTCCAGCCATTGAATCTTTTTTTTTTTGTTTTAATAATTTACGTGTTTTAGTTATAAGATTACAAAGAATATTAAAATTTTGTGTTATAGAATTTGCTCTGTAATTTTCTTCAGCTATTTTTCTCTCAGCTATCGCAGCAGAACAGTCACTGTCCCACCAAGGAGGTGATGGAATATACCCATTGCCACTATTATTTTTTATAGGAAAAAAAACTTCCTCAGCAGCCTGTAGTAGGGCCCGTGTAAAAGCTTCAGCACAAAGATGATTATTGCTGTCATTTAGTGGAGGTATGGTTGATAAATTTTGTTGAACTTTATCTCTAAATAATGACCAGTTGGCATCCTTAAGTCTATATTTCAGCCGGGGAGGAGCTTTTGACGTCTTTTCGCCAATTTTTTGAGGAAATGATACAATTAGCGAAAAGTGATCGCTTCCATATGAAGACGATAGAGGCCACCAGTTTAATGTAGAAGCAAGGGAGTGACTACAAAAGGTAAGGTCTGGTGCACTAATACCCTCATGGGGCTGTGTCCTTCTAGTAGGACAACCAGAGTTTAGAAGGCATAAATTATTATCATCTAAGAATCTATGAACAAATCAATCGTGAGTGCGCTCCTCGCCAGGGTACCTGCATACCCCCTGGCGAGTAATAAATCCTTTAAATCTGCTTACCTTGGTAAGGGGTCTCTGCCAAGGTGGACTTTTAATTCCCCCATACTCGTGGGTATAAAAATGGAAAAAAAAGACAAACAAAAAACAAAAACCGCCGGCAACGGCAACGTAGAGGAGAGGAGAAACGATGCGGGGACAGAGTCCGACGCCGCATCGAACAGCGAGGGAGGCTCAGAGAGCTCCCGACAAGTGGAGCCTGGGACCGCGGAGACCAGCAAGTTCTTCCGCAAGCGGTCCAGGCGGGATGGCGACCAGGGGTCGGCATCCGGTGAAGAGGAGGTTTCGGCCCGGAAAGTCCCCACCAACAGGCGGGGCGGGCTGAGAGGCAAGGGGAGGGAGCTCTCTACAAATCAGAGGGCCGAACAAGAGGCAAAGCTTGCCGAGGAGGGGCGCCACCCGGACGATACGGCTCGGGAATCAGGCGAAGAAACAGATGCGACTGGCGGCTCCGAGGTGGAGCGTAAGGCCAGATTCGTAAAGGAGGTGGAGGCCGCGATCAAGGTCGTGGCCATTAAACAAAAGTCCTCCTCGAAATTCAAGGCCATTCCCGCGGCCTCCGCCTCCATCATGGCGGCTGCGGAGGCCAACTTTGCTGGGGCTGGGCCTAATGCGGACGAGGTCGCGAAGCTGCGGGCGGACGTGGCCCGCCTGACGTCCGCCATGGAGACTCTCCAGAAGGAGAATGAGAAGCTCCGCGCAGACCTGGCCAGTCTATATGAGCCTGCCTCTCGCGCGGCGCCCCAGACGCAGCGCCCAAGCCAGCCCGTGCCGGTGGAGAACCAGGTTCTGAACCTGGTCCGGCAGGAGCTGGCTGCCTTCCAGCACCGGTTCTCCGTGCTGGAGGGCATCGTCCAGCGCCCCCCCCTAGGGGCAAACAAGACGGCGGCGAGGCCGGCAACGGCTTCTTACGCGACGGCCACGGCTGCCGCATCCAGGCCGTGGCCGTCCAGCCAGCCCTCGGGTGGGGCTGCAGTTGCCCCTCCCCCCCTGAAAAGCCGGCTCCGGCAAAACCGATACCGGCTGAACCGGTTCCGGCTAAGCCGGCGACGGGAAAGAGAGGCAAGGCGAAGGCGAAAAAGGGCAAGGCGGCAGCACAGGTGATGACTGCGCCAGCCCCAGTGCCTGCGGCGAATGGGCCAGCGCCAGCGGCAAGCCAGCTGCCGCCGCCGCCACCGCCCCCTCAGCTCCCTACACCTCCCGCGGCAGAAGCCGGTTGGCAGGTGGTCGGGGACAAAAAGAAGGGGAAGAAGGCAGCCAAAAAGGCCAAAGAGCAGGAGCGGCAGCACCAGTTCAAGGCGCGCAAGATCGCGGCTAGGCTCCGCGCCCCGAAGACCGCAGCTGTAGTGATTACACTACAGCCGGACGCGGAAAAGAAGGGCGTTACCTACCGCGATCTGCTCGCGAAGGCGAAAGAGGCGGTGGATCTCGGGGAGCTCGGGATCACTGGGGGCCTCCGGCTCAAAGTCACCCAGACGGGGGCCCGTATGCTGGAGATCCCCGGGGAATCCAGTGGCGCGACTGCAGACGCTCTGGCTGCGAAGCTCAGAGCGTCCCTGAACGCGGACGAGGCCCGAGTGTCCAGGCCCGTCAGATGCGCAGACCTGCGCATCATGGGTCTGGACGACTCGGTATCGGAGGAGGAGTTGGTGGCCGCCGTCGCCAGGTCCGGGGGGTGCACTACTGACCAGATCAGGTCAGGCGCCATACGCCCGGATCAACGGGGTATGCATGCCGCCACGGTGTGCTGCCCTGTTACGGCGGCCAAAACCATAGTGGAGGGCCGAAGGCTTCTGGTGGGCTGGGTCTCAGCGCAGGTTAAGCTGCTGGAGCCCAGACCTCTGAGGTGCTACCGCTGTCTCGTGGGGCATCACGTATCAGTGAAATGCGCCTCGGAGGTTGACCGCAGTGGCCTCTGCTTCCGCTGCTGTCAGCCCGGACACATATCGGCGACCTGCTGCGCCACGCCGCACTGTGATGCATGTGCGGCGACCGGCAAGCCAGCCAATCACTGGGCCGGAAGCAGGGCCTGCGTGTCACCCGCCAAGGCCAAGGCCGCGGGTAGGGTAGGCCCTCCTCCGCCGCCACCGCCTCTATGGCCACCGCCGCATCTGCAACTGCCGCCGCCGCCGCTGTCACTGTCGCCGCCGCCGCCGCCGCGACACCGACGCCTGCAGAGGGGCGCCCCGTGGAGGAAGCTGAAATGGAATGCCTATAACGGCCCCATTAAGCTTCCTCCAGGCGAATATCAACCACTGCGCCTGCGCTCAGGATCTGTTGCTCCAGAGCATGGCGCAGTGGTCGATTAACATCGCTGTGGTCGCTGAGCCGTATTTTGTCTGGCCTAGGAAGGACTGGGTGGCGGACCTTAACGGCTCAGTGGCCATCATTTCTTCGGCCGCCGCCGGTACCCCGACCCTTGAAGGTGTCAGGAGGGGTCAGGGGTGCGTAGCAGCACGGTTCGGGGAGTTCGTCGTTGTGGGGGTGTACTTCTCCCCGAACCGATCTCTCGCCGAGCTCCACAACTCTCTTGCAGAGCTGAGAGCAGTCGTCGTCGGAAGCTATCCCCTCCCCGTGCTTGTCCTCGGGGACTTCAATGCCAAGAACTTGGCTTGGGGTTCTCGTCGTACAGATGTGCGGGGTAGGATGGTGGAAGACTGGGCTCTAGAGACAGGCCTGGTCGTCCTAAATCGGGGTTCTGTCCCCACGTGTGTGCGGATGCGGGGCGAGTCGGTGGTGGACATTTCGTTCGCTAGCCCCGCTCTGTCGCCGCGTGCCATTGACTGGCGAGTCATGGAGGGGGTGGAGACCTACTCCGACCACCGGTACATCCGGTTTGACGTCTCCACCCAGCCCTCGAGCGCGCCAGTCCAACAGGCCCCGAGTGGTCCGCGTTGGGCGCTGAAGCAGCTGGACCGGGAGCTCCTCCTGGAAGCCTCGATCGTGCAGGCCTGGGTGTCATCACCGGATAGGCCTGCCGACGTCAATGATGAGGCAGGGTGGTTCCAGGAGGCCATGTCCGAGATATGTGACGTGGCAATGCCCCGCGTCCGGCCAGGAAGCGCCCGGCGTCAGGTGTATTGGTGGTCGCGTGAGCTGACGTCTCTGCGCGAGGCGTGTGTCGCCGCGCGACACCTGTACGCCAGGCATCGCAGGCTCCGCATTCGTCCACCGAATGCGGCATCCATTGAGGCGGAGCTGTACGAGGGATACAGAGCGGCGAAGACCGCCCTCCGGGAGGCTATCATGCGGGCCCGGGATCGGGCCCGTGAGGAGATGCTGGAGACTCTCGACAGAGATCCGTGGGGGCGCCCTTACAAGATGGTGCGGGATAAACTCCGCACCTGGGCCCCCCCGCTGACGCAGAGTCTCCGGCCTCAGCTCGTGGAGGACGTGGTGAGCGCTCTGTTTCCTGCGCGAGGGGAACATCCGCCCCCGCCTATGGCTCCGCCACCTGCGGTGCCGGAAGCGGACCACCAGGACGACGACGACGGCATCCCGGAAGGGACCGGGGTAGACCTGAGAGTGGCGGTACGTAGGCTCAAGGCCAGGAATACCGCCCCAGGACCCGATGGCTTGCCTGGCAAAGCCTGGGTCCTGGCCTCGGAGGCTCTCGGGCCCCGACTGGAGGGGCTCCTAAGCGCATGCTTGGAGAGAGGCCAATTCCCGCTTCGTTGGAAGACGGGGAAGCTGGTCCTCATTCGGAAGCCGGGGCGCCCTGCGGACTCTCCGTCCGCATACCGGCCCGTAGTGCTGCTCGACGAGGTGGGCAAGCTCTTTGAAAGAGTCATTGCAAACCGCCTCGCCGAGCACCTTGCGAGGACGGGGCCGGATCTTGCGGAACACCAGTTTGGTTTCCGCAAGAGGCGCTCTACGGTGGACGCCATCATGCGCGTGAGAGCCCTCACGACGGGGGATGCAGTGGCCAGGGGGGGGGGTTGTTTTGGCGGTGTCTCTCGACATCGCCAACGCCTTCAACTCCATGTCCTGGAGCTGCATTAGGGAGGCACTCCGGTATCACCGGGTGCCGACCTATCTCCGTCGTATAGTCGGGGACTATCTGACGGATAGGGCCGTCATCTACCCCGGTCGCAACGGTGAGTGGAACCGGCGAGAGATGTCGTGCGGTGTCCCACAAGGTTCGGTTCTGGGGCCGCCCCTGTGGAACATCGGTTACGACTGGGTGCTACGCGCCGACCACCCTACCGGCGTCAGCGTAGTTTGCTACGCTGACGACACGCTGTTACTGGCACAGGGGGGGTCGTACGAGGCGGCGGCGGAAAACATGACACGCGGGGTTGCGATAGTCGTTGAGAGGATCCGGCAGCTGGGTCTTGAGGTGGCTCTGCACAAGTCCGAGGCCATGCACTTCCATGGTCCTCGGAACAGGCCACCACCGGGATCCTCAGCGATGGTAGGAGGGGTATCCATCGGCGTCGAGTCGACGTTGAAGTACCTAGGACTCGTCCTCGACGGCCGATGGAACTTCGTTGAGCACTTCCGACGTTTGGCTCCCAAACTGGAACGGACCGGGGCTGCCTTCAGGCGGCTCCTGCCGAACCTGGGGGGGCCAAACGCCTCCTGCCGGAGGCTCTACGCGGGGATTGTGCGGTCCATGGCCCTTTACGGGGCCCCGGTGTGGGCGCGTGGTTTGGCGCGGCTTGCCGTCCACCACCTGAACGCGCCCCAAAAGGTGGTTGCCGTAAGGATGGTTCGCGGCTACCGCACGATCTTCCGCGAGGCAGCGTGCCTCCTTGCCGGATTGCCGCCATGGGATCTGGAGGCGATAGTCCTCGCGCGCCTGCACGAATGGCGCGCTGAGGCACTATGCCGGGGGGAAACCCCGCTGCCGCGGCAAGTTGTCGTGCAGCGGACAGACTTCCGGCATGATCTCATGGCGACATGGAGAGAGCGACTGTCGCAACCCCGTGCTGGGCACGCCACTATAGCGGCGATAAGACCCCTCTTTGAGGAGTGGCTTGAGAGACGCCACGGCGTCCTCACCTTCCGCCTGACGCAGGTCCTCACCGGACACGGTGTGTTCGGGAGGTTCCTGCACCGAATCGGGCGGGAGGAAACGCCCGGGTGCTCCCACTGCGAGGATCGACCGGAGGACACGGTGGAGCACACCGTGGAGGTGTGCCCTGCCTGGGCGGAGCAACGCCGTGTCCTCGTAGCGGCGATAGGCGGCGGCGACCTCTCGCGTCCGGCCCTGGTCGAAGCCATGGTCCGGAGCGAGACGGAATGGGATGCCGTCACCACCTTCTGCGAAGCAGTGATGCTAGCGAAGGAGGTGGCGGAGCGGGAGAAGGAGAGAGCAACAGCTTTCCTTCCCGGCCGCCGCGGGAGACGCCCCGGGCGTCGGGGGCTACGTCGTGGCCCCCGGCCACCGTAGGCGCGGGCCTGTGGACGGCGAGCAATGGGTAGCTCGCCGTCCGCCCGTCTAACGACGACAGGCCGTGTCGACGGCGCGTTTTGTTCCACGCGCGCCTCAAAGAGCTGTCAGCAGCGTGAAGGGGCCCGCAAGGGCCGACGCCTGCCGGGGCTGCGGGCTGTTCGAAAGAGATACCGCGGCTCCGGAACGTAAGGGCACTGAAGGAACACGGATGGTTTTTAGTCAGTAAAAGTCTGACACTCCCTTCCGCTCCACCCAGAGCGAAAGGCGTCATTTGATGATTTTCCATCCGCAAAAAAAAAAAAAAAAGGCGAAGAAAACAAACTAAAACTATAAATAATCAACAATAACTACTAATATATATATACTTCACAACTTAACTGATCCTGTAATACCAAATTAATTTAATTTTCAAAAGTTTAGCCAAAAAAAGGACGCCCGCCTACTTCAAAATTTCCCGCGCTTTTTCGAAAAGTGAAGTTATAACCAAATTGTCGTTAGACCAGAGACAACCAAAAATGTTTTCGTGCTGCCAATATACTAAAGATAATGTAAAAGATGCGTTTAGACATTGGTCATGCACAAATACGCGAAAGAAAATTATTGAATGTGGCGAACCATATATAGGTTTGTATGCGGTAGAGGGTTAATATGTCTGAAAATATGAAAGTCTTATCTTAAATTACAAACTGATTTATAAGCCTCATTAAAGGTAAAAATGTAAAGTAGCAGCTAATATACGTCTCACTACTATGCACAGGGCTCCTCATTACCTATAGTGTTTAGTGGGCAGAAAAATAGAATATGCTGTAATACTTCTATACATATTAACGGTTTTCACATCTCCATGACTATTTTAATTACTCAGACATCTAGGTTTCCCCACAGTCTTCACCACTTTAACGGACACGTGTTAAGACATAACGTAAAATTTTCTATTACAGATTCATCCTCGAAGGAAACGTACACGTTTTGCTCCCGTGCCATGATGAAATCTCAGGGCGACATATACGGCATTCGTATTTGTTTATATACAATTTATAAAAACTGAGACTAAGCTTTTGCATGATTGTTGACCACATCTACCTAGTAATTACATCATACATTCAACGATGCCACGAATGTATTTACAATTATTTACATGTATATTAAGTAGCATTCTATTATTTGATTGTATTGTATTTAATTATAATTGTAGGTATATCTCTACGAACAGTTTATCTAAAATTATACGAAACTTCATAAGCCACCATGCTATAACGCAAAAACTTAACTCTCCATACCTTTGAGCATAGAAAATAGAGGAGCTGCCCAGAGCGTCTATATGTTTTATTGGTTATACAAATATGGTTATATTCGACATTGAACTGTCAATATGTTGCCTATCTCTTTTTCACTCAGGAAAGTGTAAGTCTAATTGTCATTCATAAATGAAACAGATAATAGAAATTGTTTCGTATTCTGGTAAACATTTTTAAGATGACGTCATTTAACCCCGCCTTGCGGCCGATTCCGCCACTTATTGTTTCAGATTTGCTGTTATAAAAAGTCGTTTGATATTTCTTAATTTGAAAATTTTGCGAATTTTTAAACAGTTTATGGTGAATTTTCCATATCATTATAAAGTGCGAAGATGACTAAGTGTTGTGTAAGAGGCTGTGCCTCAAAATAGAATCAAAAATCACGCGAACTATCATTTCATATGGGAGTGATTTAGTTTTTGCTGTAAATATAATGTAAAAATGTTTATATCTTTTGCGACAGTAAGTAGATGGATGTAATTATTTACCCTAAACCTTTAATTCATATTATTTAATTACTTCTTATCATTCTTTGCGTATCTATAAAATTTTGTTGTTCGTAAATAGTGATGTTACATTGCTAACAATAAATTCTTTCAAGAACATACTTTACTAAGATTTTTCTTGATTTATTCTGTAGTATTATGTGAAAAAATGTTGCGTTATGCATTGCATTATTTCGGTGTCATGGGTCTGAGTAGTGAGCATAAATGATTAACTAAATTATACGGAAACGGAGTTACATTCATGTTAGGTAGGACCTACGGTACCTACATAATAAAAGTGAAGCAAAGCAACAAAGATTACATAAAGTACAATCTAGCGCCTGTAAGTAATCTCTCTCTGTAGGCAAATATGCAAATAACTCAGAAACTATGGACATTATTACTTGACTTTATTATATATTGTATATATTAGCCCATCCGTGCCTTCTAGTAATGCAATATACATAAATGTTAAGCATATTATTTGCAGCTTCATAGATCTAAATCATTATTTTCTGTTCTATCATTTTTAGTTTGCCAAAGAAGAAAGTAGTTTAGTATACTTTATAGTATAGTTAAATATATATATATATATATATATATATATATATATATATATATATATTGTTCACGCCAAACGCTAATTTCAAGAATCGACGCCAGGGGGCGCTCAGAGTGGTGATTTCCTACGGGTTGACGTTCGCGCGAGATCCGGTTGGTTGCGAGCAGGGCGCGTCGGAAGTCAATGCAGTGCGGTCACTAGAGCGGCGTGGGCGAGTCCCGTATAACCTATAATTAGTGTCGGTTTTGTTAGCAAATTTATGCAGCGACGAGGAGTTTGTTGAGTCTAGAAAAATAGACGCCGGGTCGATCAATTGTTTGGAAGTTAATATTGATTGCGATCAACATCCGGTTTTTTGATGCGTGTGGAATTTACTATTGGAGTTTTTCGCTTCTAGTTTTGGTTATCTTTAGTGCGTTCACGCGATGACGAAGCAGTAATAATTTCATTGATTAACCTAAATTCGTTGGCAAGTAATTTACGTAAATTGTATAGTGTTTGCCGGTTGAAGTGCTTGACAATATTATTTTGCGTTGATGAGGTGCTTTGTGGCATTGGATGTAACTCGGAAATATTTTCCTATGTCGGTTAAAACGCTAAAATTTGTGACCCGCGAGAAACAGTGTTCGTATTAGATTATAGATTTGTGCTAAGGAACGCTGAACTTTGTGACTCGAGAAGGGATCGCGTTCTTGCCCGTGGTTATAATCTTGTTGCTACGTGAAACGGAAGTGAACTTTGATCCACCGTTCATTAGTCGTGCCGTGTGTTACGTTTTTGATTAAGATTAACGGGGATTTAGTTGAGTTTGAAGTTAGTTAAATGTACAATAAAGTTGATGGCCTGAAATAGTGAAGTGACGTCAGACTTGAGGTCGGACTAAGTGAACTACCACCGTGGGAGAGAAGCAACGCTGGATCTGCGGTCCGACTTCAACGGTTAAGTCAGGTCAAACATTATACATACTACTATACACTACTTACATGCACCTACACCTACCTACGGCCTGACCGAGCCTTGGGGCGGTCTTATCTTCGGAATCAGGTACGTACTATTTATTTACCTAGCCTTATCTCTATTGTGTAGGTCAATTGTCCATAGGCATTTAGAGCCCCACCCTTAGTTGCCCGTTGATGGGATTACTCATGGGCCCTAGTCCCGTCAACCTTTGTCAGAACAGCTAGGGGCGTGTAAATTTTTGGTAGCAGAAGCGCGGTTGATTGTTTCTACAATCACGCCCGGTCGTAATACGTAATAATAAAAATATTTTCCTTTGTTGTTTGCTTCCTTTGTTTGTTAGCGGATAGGTGGGTAGATTTAGGTACAACGCCCGTTAGGCGCAAGCAGGAGTTTGTTATGGCTAGGTACGCGTCAGGTATTTTGAGTAGGTAAATAATTGTTATCACGTAATCGGATAATTATCGTTGTCGTATAATTATAGTAGATTAATAATCGAAGGGTCTCTCGCTACCACGAGGCATCTTTGCTGATCGACTGTAGTGTGTACCTTTATTTGTAGTGTAATTTGTATTTAATTTAATAAATAGTAATTTGTATTTGTGTAATTGTATTTAACTTGATTTGATAGTAATTGTATTTATTATTTGTTAATTTGATTTGTATTTGTGCCGCGTAGTAATTTGTATTTAGTACAGATGCCATCGCACAAGCAACCGGCGCTTCGCCTGCGGGCGGAGCTGCGCTGGGCCGCGAACGCCCATATTTTGATAGGTCGATCTGATCGGGTTCATAGTTTAGGGAAGCGACTCGAGCAGGTCGATGCCCGAAGGGCTGTAGTGGAGGAGGCTTGCACAGAGCTTTGGGCCTCGGATGCGGAACAGGAAGTCCTAGACTCCTGCCTCGCGGACTACTAGAAATTCTTTTCGCTCATGGACGATTTGATCGAGGCGGGGGCCAAGTATGCTAATGAAGCGCGTGAAGCTCTGATAAGTGGCCTGCCCGAGTCCCCTCGGAAGCAGCCTACTCAGCCGGAGCTGTTGGGACGACTCCCAACTCTGGACCTGCCAAGGTTCTCCGGGGTCCTCTCCGACTGGATGACTTTTGTTGGGCTTTTTGATAGCCTGGTGGACGCCCGGAGGGACTTGACACCAAGCCAGAAGATGGCGTACCTCCTAGCCTCACTGGAGGGGGAGGCCCTGGGCGTCGTCGGCCATTTGAGATTGTCGGACGACGCCTACCAGACTGCTCGGGACGTCCTCGCTGGAAGATATGCCAACGTCCGGCGAATTGCGGACGAATACATCAGGCAGCTTTTAAGCCTCCCACAGTTTAGGGACCGGGCCAGACTACGCAAGGACCTAGTGAATCCAGTCTTGGTGGCCTGTAATGCGTTGAGGTGGCTGGATTTGCCGGTGGATGAATGGTCCTTCTTGTTGCTCCACATCGTGCTGTCCCGCCTGCCTCTCGACCTTAGGATACATTTTGAGGAGAGGTATGGCGGGGACGGCGCCTCCTATATTCCGCCCTTTAGTGATCTGCGAGGAGCAATTCCGGCAGATTGAGAACGCGGCGGGCACCGTTGACGACGAGCCGTGCACAGTGAGAGGCGGGATCCGCCGGGCAAGTCGTCGTCAACCCCCCTAAAGCAGACCGGAGCTCCCGCGAGAGGGCGCCGCTCCCTACCATCTTACAGTGGCCTAGTGGCCAGGGAAGCGCCTCCCTGTTCCTATTGCCGAGCTTCCGATCACCGGGTGACGTCGTGCCCGAAGTTATTAGGTAAGCCGGTCCCGGCTAGACGAACTATTGCCAAGGAGCGCCGCTGGTGCTACTCTTGTTTGGAAAGGCACCTCCAGCGAGACTGCCCGCACCAGCGGCCCTGTCCGCATTGCCTGGGCAATCACCATGCAGTTTTGTGCCTGGGTGCGAACGGCGGCTCCTCTCGGGGCTCTGCCGGGCCCTCGACACCCACGGGCGGGGGCGCTCAGCCACGCCCTCTGTCGGGTGATGTTCGGCGCTCGCCTGCCAGCCACTGAGCCCCTAGGTTTGAAAGGGGTCCCTCCCCCAACCAGTCGGGGGGTCGTTCCCCCAGGGGCGGGGGTGTCGTCGCCCCCCCCAGCGTGTGGAGAGGAACTTCACGGCCACTCAGCAGTCAGCTAGACCCTTCTCACCCCCGTTAGCTGAGTGGCCGCGGCTGGGGTATCGCCGTCCCCCCTTTGATGGAGGCAGCCCTAGCTAGCTGCCGCCCTAGCTCCCACCACGGCCGCCTCCACTGAGCCTTTGAGCAGTCAACAGTCCATTTGTCAAACTGTCAAACGTCATTGTCAATGTCAATTGTCAAAGTGAACAAGAGCTCCGTAATAAATATTTCTTAAAAATACAATTAGTGCGTAAATTCAAGTATTATATTACTTATATTTGAGCCACGACGATACTAATATGTCGATTTGCGAGGGCGATGAATCACGGAACGCTGCGAATGTGACGCCGCCGTTTGTTTACAATCGGCCTAGAAATGTTACGATGGAGGATTTTAAGAAATTTCAAGTGGAAATGAGAACTATGCTTGAGAAGTTAAATACAACGGTTACGAGCCAACATCAGGAATTTAAAAATTTCTCGTCAACTTTGATGGAAATTAAACAGGCGAATTTAAATATAGAAAATTCTATGGTTATGTTATCGTCTCAAATTCAAGAAGAGAATCTCTCAGTTAGAAAATAAAGTAAAAGAAGACAGAGAATATATTACGCTATTGGAGGAAAGGATTGAAAATTTGCAAATAGGGTGCCGTAAATCATAACTAGAGATTAAAAATGTGCCTAAAAAAGTAATGATTCAAAAGAAGATTTGATCGAAATGGCCTTATGTTTATCAAATACCGTGGGAGGTAACCTGGCCAAAACCGATATTAAAGACATTTATAGGGTTCGTGCAAAAAATGACTCTCAGAACACTCCGATTGTAATTGAAACTGCATCAACTCTGGTGAAAAATGACATTTTGAAATTGTGTAAGTCCTTCAATATAAAAACTAAAAGTAAACTATGTGCTAAGCACTTGGGTTTCCGAACTTCCGAGGATACTCCAATCTTCGTATCGGAACAACTCACTTCAAAAGGCGCCCGCTTGCATTTTCTCGCCAGAGACCTGGTCAAGTCCAAGCAGTACAAGTACTGCTGGACTGCTTACGGCAGGGTTTATGTTCGGGAGTTTGACGGAGCTCCAGTCATTACGATTAAATCGGAAGACTAAGTGCATAAACTTATGAATAATTGACTGATATTAGTGATGTATCTTTATTATAGTCGTATAGTAATACTTTTCCTCGATCCTAGAATACCTTATGTTCTAGATGTTTTTGTTGGTAAGATGTCATATGCAAAATCGAAGAATTATATATATTTAGTTATGTTTTGTTATACACTAGTAAATATTTATATTGCATGCAACTTATTTGTCATAAAATTAATTGTTGCTTTACTGTTCACTCAATCAATCTCACATAAACACACAATGTCACATAATCACACATACACATTCACACTCACCCTCATATATACACCCTTACACACACACACACACCAAATCACTTAGCTATGAACGTAAATATCCTTATTAATGTTACGAGAAAAAGAAAACGTTTGCTACCACTTTATAATTCAATATCTATTTTTAATGATTAACTCAATAAATACTATAACTAACATGGACAACTTAGAAATTGCACGATCAATAAAATGTAATGTTGAAGATGTTGAAAAGTTATTAAATATAAGTTATGAGGATTTCAAGATGATAACCCAAAACATTCATAGTATCTATTCCAATTTTGATGACATGCTTGCTACACTAACTAGTTTTAAATTTTGTCCACCAATCATTATTTTGACCGAATGTTGGCCACCAATCATTATTTTGACCGAAAGTATCACAAATTATGTATCACACTCTTCTACTCGATATTTTAATAAAAGTGATGGTGTAGTGGCTTACGTTAAGAATGATATGACTGTTAATGTAAAGGAAATTTCACTTCAAAATGCCTCGTGTCTTCAAATAGAAATGGAAACAGTTATAATTTTGGCTATTTATAGATCACCTAATACAAATGCAGACATCTTTATAAATTAATTAAATGATCATTTGGAATCTATAAGTATATGTAAAAATATCATATTATCAGGTGATATAAACATTAATATTATCTCCAGAGACTCAGAACAAAGTTTGGAACGGAATAATCGATTAAAATATCTAGATATGTTAAGTACTCATAGTATAATGATGGGCCATTGTTTCCCTACTAGGGAAGACAGTTCTTTGGATCATATAATGCTCAAGCTTACGCACAATAAAGTGGCCCAGGTTGCTTTGGTTGTTTTGGTTGGTTTTGAACACGACAATAACTGATCATACTATGGTATTACTACACATAACTAATGTTAAACCTCAATTAGTGTATAGTAAAACAAAATCTGTTGTGGATTTTGAAAAAGCTATAATCAATTTAAAAAATAAAAACATACATGAACTGCTTTTATGTAATGATCCAAATGTATTAACCGAATTATTGTTAGGAAAACTATTGCAATCTTTAAAAGAAAATACAAGACTACTTCATGTACCTAAATGTAAACGTATAATTAGGCCTTGGATGACTCCTTGTGTGCCTCGTTGTATCAGGCATAGAAATAACCTACAGCAAAAGCTCCGACAAAATCCCCACGACGAGATTCTTAGAATTTCTTACCGAAGATACCGAAATTATTGCAAAAATCTAGTTAGAAATTTGAAACGAAAATATGAACAAGAATATGAAGCTTCTGGAGGTCTCGGTTGGTGATTCTAGGAATCTCTGGAAAAATATCGCTAAAGTAACATATCGGAAGCACTCTAAAAGGGATAATACAAAGTTACTGCAGATTGGGCCTTCCGCAGGTGATTCCGTTGATCAAGTTAATAACTACTTTAGTTGTGTGGGCAAAAACTTGGCCGATGCGATTGTCCAGCTAAACAAAACTCAATTTATGCAAAATTTTTGTACAAATTCTCAGATATCATCTTTTGCTCTCTACGATACAGATATAGAAGAAGTACACTCTATTCTGATGGCATTAAAATCTAACAGTGCACCAGGCTGGGATAACGTTCCAGCTAGTTTCCTAAAACTTGTAAGAGCAGAAATTGTGCCAGTTCTTTGTCATTTAGTCAATCTCTGTTTTCGCAAAGTTATATTTCCGTCTTTGCTCAAGGAGTCCCTAGTAACACCTGTGCATAAGAGTGCAGATGAGAATGATATCAACAGCTACAGACCAATTTCGGTATTGCCAGCAATATCAAAAGTTATAGAAAAACTTATCAACAAGAAGCTCATAAGTTTCCTCAATAAGTTCCATATCTTATCCAGTTCACAATTTGGCTTTCAAGCAGGGAAATCGACTGAAAGCGCTGCAGAAGCCCTTACTTCTGTAGTTGTTGATAATCTTGATAAAGAGATAAACTGCCTCACAGTGTTTATTGATCTTAAAAAGGCATTTGACACCGTGTCTACCCCCATTCTATTGCAGAAGTTAGAAAACTGTGGGATTAGAGGTGTGCCCCTTGACTTGTTTAAAAGTTACATGACTGGTAGGACTCAGAGGGTAAAAATAGGTTCACATATAAGTCGAAAAACTAGTGTCACTTATGGCGTGCCGCAAGGAAGCGTCTTAGGGCCCACCCTGTTTCTAATATACATAAACGAACTCTGCAATATGAAGATCCCACATGCTAGCATATTCTCATATGTTGACGACACTGCCATTGTGTTTACAGGCGACTCCTTGAACAATTTAAAAATTAATACAGAGTACGGTTTGGCTGTGATTTCGCAATGGCTAAGTCTGAACTTACTAACGTTAAATACCAACAAAACAATCTATATTTTGTTTTCCAAAAAAACAGTCTGCCTATCTTTCCCAGTGATATTAAGATTCATTGCTGTCAGCCGCTAGTTAACACGAATTGCAACTGCCCCACTACAACTAGACTAACACCTACGAAGTACCTTGGTGTCTTAATGGACCAGAGACTTTCATGGATGTGTCATGTCGAATTAGTTTCTGGCAGAATACGTAAATTAATGTGGATATTTAAAACACTAAGACACATTGCAAATAAAAAGTTACTTGATCGGATCTATATTGCATTGGCACAATCTGTTTTGATTTATTGTATATGGGGTGGTGCAGTAAAAACTCATTTTATACAATTAGAACGAGCTCAAAGGGGATTGTTAAAAATTATGTATTTCAAAACAGTTTTCAACAAATTCATTGTATTTATATGCAGATTTATTGACAGTTCGTAAACTTTACATATTGCGCGTAGTTCTGAAAAAACATATGTCCTTTAATATTGACACCAATATTTCAACTAAAAGAAGAAAAGATAGAGTCGCCACACTAAATTACACCAAGAATAAAGTTGCTCGCAATCAGTACAAAAACATCTCGTCTCATTTATATATGTATAATAAAATAAATAAAATACTAGATATATATATATATTTATATATATCCTATGACTTATAGAAACTGTAAAATAAAACTCACTGAATGGCTGAAGACATTAGAATTTATTGAAGTTGAAAACCTGTTAAAATTAGAATTTTGATATGAGGATATTTATGTGTAAATCACTCATTCATTACATACATACACACATAACCTCCATGTAGTTGTATATGTAACTAATAACTCTGCTCAGTGGCTTAACGCTGATCCCAAGACTTTTTATGTCGTAGGGCTGTGCAGAGGGAAAAGTATGAAAACTTTCATACAACACATTACACGCACATACACTACACACATATTACACACACACACTACACATTCACTACACACACACACAAACACCACACTATTTTTAATTTCTTTAAATTTAGTACAAGCGGTTCTTGCTTTAATAAATTGTATGATATGGAAGAGGGGCTTACTTCTGATACGGGTGCATTATGCGTTCAATAGAACAAGTCTACCATGGTATATATATTTGTAAGACCGTGTTTATGAATAAACCTTTATTATTATTATTATTATATGAGCATAATGAGTCGTGCACATTTGAATTTTCCAAACTTTTTTAAATTGAAGTTTGATATAAAATTATTGGAAATGTAATAATAAGGTTATTAGTGAAAATTTGTGTATATTTATTTAAATATAAACTAATAAAAATTTACGCATAAAAAATTTACGTATTTACGTTCTATTGCCGACGATCTCAGTGAAGGCGTACAACCCGAGTGGCGACTGTTAGCGGTTCGCGCTCTATTGGATTCGGGTTCACAACGCTGTGTGGCCTCCACTTGGTTGGTTCTGAAGACTAGGGCTCTCCTGGAGCGTTGAGTCGCGCTATTGGGGAGTATTAGATTTGGTTTTGGTCAAGCACTTAATTAAAAGTGCTTTAAATTAAAAATAAAAATGCTTTGGTTTTTCCGCGAAATGTTTCGTAATTGTAGCGGTTGTGAGTAAAAAGGTGAATTTGATATACTCCTTGAATACGTGTACATATGTTTTTGTAAATATATTTGATTATTGTGTTTGCTTTGTTGAAGAGAAAATTGTAATTGAGTAACACTATTTGTACCGAAGGAAATAAAAATCAATCCTCTCTTTGTTATCACCTTTTATTGGCATTGTCGAAGATATTTATTTTGAAAAGAAAATTTGTTTTTCTTTTTGGCTATCTGTTATGTTTGTCGTTTTGCTTAATTTGTCTGTTTGATCTATGCGCATTGGTAAATTAATTTGTTTGAATTAATTCAGTGGTTTGAGTATTGTTACTTTGAAACTTGGTTGAAATATGAGCATAGGACTACATGTCTAAAAAAGCTAGCTAGTTGGGAGATTACCAGATTGAAATCAGCTGCCGCACAATTGAGTAAATGATTATATGGTAGATTGCTTGATTATGCCTACTGCGTGAAAAATCATACTAAGGACTATCTGTGCGTTTCGTGTGCCTCTCCACTGAGGCCGTTTATTTGGAACTTGTAAGTGCCCTCAGCACGGAACATTATAAGGGGCACGGATAGATATTTGAAAGAGGTCGTCGAATTCTGTCCGCAACAGGACTTATTTAGGTGCTGCGAAGCCCAGGAAGGGCATCCAGTGGAGTTTCGACCCTCCGGCTTGCCCACATTGGGGCGGTACTTTTGAGGCGGTGGTTAAGGTTGCAAGATCTGATGGGGTGCCTAAGGTGGCCTAGGTTTTGGTTGTAGGTTCGGTCTTGCAACGTGCCGTCGCGACCCTGTCCCGCTTGCCGGTTTGCTCGCGGACATAAGTCCTTATGTCCGGACGGGGGTTTGTTGTGTTGTGTACAATAAAGTTGATGGGCTGAAATAGTGAAGTGACGTCAGACTTGAGGTCGGAATAAGTGAACTACCATCTTTGGAGAGAAGCAACGCTGGATCTGCGGTCCGACTTCAACGGTTAAGTCAGGTTAAATATTATACACACTACTATACACTACTTACATGCACCTACACCTACCTACGGCCTGACCGAGCCTTGAGGCGGTCTTAGCTTCGGAACCAGGTACGTACTATTTATTTACCTAGCCTTATCTCTATTGTGTAGGTCAATTGTCCATAGGCATTTAGAGCCCCACCCTTAGTTGCCCGTCGATGGGATTACTCATGGGTCCTAGTCCCGTCAACCTTTGTTGGGGCAGCTAGGGGCGTGTACATATATATATATAGACTATATATACTACTATAGATTGCCTCATAGGGCAATTTTTGTCACAGCTACCACGCTTGGCAGGCGGTTTAGCATCCGCAGATTTTTATTATTTTGGGTCTACTTCACTTGGTTTTTCTTGATTTTGTTGCCAAAATCCAGAAATCACCTATGCTAAGCCGGGGTGGCTATAAAATAAAAAATATTTCACGGCAAATAATTTATAATCTACAAATAATAATAATAATTTACAAATCACAGCGAATCTAAAGTAGTTTTTACTTCAAAAGACATTGGCTTAACCGGCCACACGAAACTGGTGCACAAGCCAGAATAGTAGAAAAAATTGTTGGGGGGTGCTACTAGCTCAAAAAGAGAACTCCATCCTGTTTAACCATCCTGGCTTTAGACAGTAACTTATTAGCCTAGAAGTAAAGCTTATTCTGTATAATATGAAGTCAGAGCTACTATACGCTTACTAACTATAGCTTACTAATTTACAACTTACAAGCACGAGTTGCTATCCGTGCATTAAGTATCAAAATCGTCTTCAAACTATTATTTAAACGATAAAACTGGAGCAGTAATCATCTGACGGTTAAATTCACGCTAAATTCCCCTAGCCTCCCTAATCGTTAGAGAAAATATAATTTTGCATATTTAAAAATAAATAAAAATACATATAGGTGTTACTAAATTTTAAAAGTTGATTGACTTAACATCAGCTTACAGCGTCCGCCATTTATTGTTTCAATTTGACACGATTTTTTGTAGACTTGCCATCTCCTCTATTTTCTATGCTCAAAGCTCCATATTACGTTTGGTATACAATGTACCAACTCTGAGACGTTTCGCCGCGTTTGGCTAAGTCTGCGCTAGCACTTCTTACTAGTTTGTGGTCACAAACTAGTAAGAAGTGCTAGCGCAGTGTCTGTGCGCAGTTTGTGGTCTATGGCCAAAGACCATTTTTTTATTATTTAGATATTTGGTTTGGATGCGTATTCTTTAAGCCACGTCTTTATTTATCTCGGTATCAAGTAATAATAGTCGTTTACATTACACTGCTTCACAATATGTTGATGTGTCACATTACGTAGTATCCAGGAGATTTTGACAGCAAGTTGAGCCAGCAGACCAGACAATTTGGCGAAAGTATCTCAAGACTCCTAACCAAACAGGCACCTTATCTTGAGATTCACATCACCATCGTTCTGGGAGGTTATATATAGATTTTTGTATTTGTTAAATGTATTATATTTGTGGTTGTATTTTTTATATTTTATTTATTACGAAAATATTTATGTTAATCCCAATATTTTATTGATATAAATTAATATACGTTTATTGTCAATTTTAAAAGACTATTTTTTATGACACGTGTTTTTTTTATTATTTTGTTTTTGCTGTTTTTCGTAGTGATTATATACTCACTACTCAGAACAATAACTAAAGCTGATTTCACAAAGTATTTGTTATATATTTATTTTTTACATACCTGCTCTTATATTTTATACATGTACATTACCTTGAACATTATCTCTCGTCAGTCGTATAAAAGTAGTACCTATATTCTTGGCATACTACCTATTTGAGATCAAAGGTACTTGCTAAAACGAAGTGGTTATATACTCTTTAGTACTTCTTAATTATTTTTTTTTTGAGTTTATGGCCTTCAGGCCAAGTCTTGAGTATTTTTATTCGGTTTATTATAATTTTCGCAAATGTATAATTATCCTTCATAGTTCACTGCTTCACAATATGTTGATGCGTCACATTGTGCAGCCCTTGGGAGATTTTGACGGCAACTTGAGCCAGCAGACAGCTGGCGATTGTATCTAAAGGCGCCTATGCAGACAAACAGCTTATCTTGAGAATCCATCACCATCAGAGCACTTGTTTCACCGTTTCCACTAATAGTTGACATGCGTAGACAGTTAATACATAAAACCGCACCACTTTTACATATCAAAATCCATTTCAAACTATTATTTACACTATAATACAGGAGCAGCAAACCGCCCCCAGTCAAGTTCCCGCCAAAACTCTAGCTCTAGCTCTAGTACCTCTAGTACTTCTTAATTTTGAATTTAATGTTGCCAACCCTAATTTTAGAAAGTTGGTAGATGAAATACCACAATTTAGTAGAATTCACAATCTAATAAGAAGGTAGAATGTAAAATTAATGAAAATCGGAAAATATAAAACGAAAATCTTTATTTCATTCTCCCACATATGATATATTACTTCTAGGTCGGCATATAACAGATCTATAGTGTTTGTGTAATATTTTGTAGACTTTTAGTATCTAATGGATAGATTAAACTTTGGATCTCCAGCTGTGCTAGGTGTTCAACCCGTGGAGTAGTGTGGTGTGGTAGTGCGAAGTTTAATCTATGTATATATTATGCAGAGTTGTTCGGCTAATGCGATGGCGTGATATAGGTTTCGGTTTGTTTACACTTAGTTGAGCGTCTACAGCACAACCACAGAACTTTTCTCCAACACCCGTTGTTGGTTCTTCGATATGATATTATTGGCCCATGGCCCATTGCGTGTCAGTAGACTAGACGTGGCGTCAGTCTACTGACACGCATCCCGGACATGGTCCAGCCGAGTTGAAATAGTCAGTTGAACTTGGTCTATATCGGATTTATCTTTTCAGAAATTTTATTCCAGGGATTTCTCAACAACCTTGAGCGTATAATATAGACTTTGGACATGATTTTTGTCTTGTTCATATTCATATTAAGACCTACCTTTTGGGAGACAATTGAGGTCGTTGAGCAGTTTTATGATCCTCACGAGATTCTGTTATAACTACTATTTGTCAGCAAATCGAAGGAGAGTTATGTATTTGCATTGACGTTAATACCGTATCGTGTCCAGTCCAGGTCCAGCTTGATAACGTCTTCCAACACACCGGTAAAAAGTTTCGGGGATATAATATCACCCTAAACTATATAGTCCACGTACGCCAGATATAATGATATTTAATTTTTTATGCAAACTTAACATATTCCTATATTATAATTAGGTATGTAATAAAATCAAAATATTTAGATTTTAGATAATATTAATGCTATAATTTTTTCAGATACTTAATGTACATAGTATCATATAATAGTAAATCAATTAGTCAATATTAAAACTTATTTAAATTTTAAAAACATTCGTAAAAGTTTTTTATTAAAATAAAATATTGTAGTCAAATTTGTAACGATAATCTTATTTTTAGAAAATATTTTAATTATTAAAAAGCAGTGTGACCATATGTGGAAGGTTACTGCCATTTTGGCAGGATTGGCCTGTTATTTTAGTCTCTGGAATGATCAGTTGACGTTTTATAAAACCTGACAGTATTTGGCAGTATTGGGGTATTAAAAATAGATTTCATTATAACAACTTAAAATGCCGAAAATAGCAATGCTAGATACTTCACCGGCATGTGGAGGATTTCCCTGTACGTTATATTCGTATCACATTCAATAAGTAAATTTAAAAGTTTGTGTGTAAAATTGATAATCTTAAATCGAGTATTAATAAATACGAGTTTATGGTTAATATTTCAATAAGTCATAGAACAAACGTGCTTTAGTTTGGTATCGTGTTAGATTTCATGGTGATAATATCTTGTTAATAATATTTAGTGGTCGATAGTAATTATAGCTGGTGGTGATGGAGCCAAAATATGAAAGAGCATATAAAGCGGAGTGGGAGCAAGATTCTCTTTCATCGTGGATCTTCAAAGCTAAACATGATTCAGACTGTGTAACTGCAACTTGGCATTGTAAATATCACAAAATATGAGTGGATTCAGCATGCGAAAGAATATTCTCTCAAATAAATTTGAATAAGACAAAACCACGGAACAGATTTATAAACAAACATTTAGCGTCTATCTTGCACGTTAAACAAGACCAACGAAAGATATGTTTTATTTTAATTTAATGAAAATATGTAATTTAAATGTGTATTTGTACTTTTCTTAGTTTAATACAATGTTAAATAAAGTTAGCAGTATTTAGGCATTTTTCACTACAGACTTTGGCAGGATTTGGCAGTTTTTTAAGCAAAGTAAGGCAGAATCTGTATTTTAAAGATGGTCACACTGCTCAGGAGACCACAATGAGAAAGCGTTATGCGGAAACAGAAGGTTAAAAAGGGACACTGTTTCTGGGAACAATTAGTTTTATTTATTCTATGTATTCATTGGATAACAGAAAAAGAGGGTGGCGCATGCGCGTTATGCCGACGCCATCTCTAAACTACTGTGCATAATACTTGTTGAAAGATTTCAACGATCTAAATCAAACTTAGCTTTTAGTAATTTGTAATAAAAAGTGTTTAAAATCATGGAATTAGTTTACCGCTAGTGAGTTTAAGTGTGCTATTAGTGTGATTGACGTCCGTGTCGAGCCCAGCATCAACGGCGGTCCGAATCTTGCGGAAGTTTCTTAGTTACAGCAACGCATAATTTTTGTCGGCTGCATCGCCACTATTGCCTCAGTTCGCGCAGTTATTTCATGAAATTTTAACGGCGAAATAGTTACTGGTAACTTTTCAAAGATAAATCATAGCTCGTAATCACCTTAGTTAATAGAAAGTAGCGGTAAAGGCGGGCTATGTCGTGTTCGCGTTCATACGCGCGTACGCCTATACATAGACACAGGTTGTGTTATGTATGAATTATTGTTTTGGGTCAAAGACATCAGAGAGTGTTAACGTCTAAAATAACAGTGTCGTTAACGCATTACCTTTATGTTTCAGTGTGAACCCCTGAAAAACGCATCAAGTTTTGTCGTCGTTTGATATGAATTCTGCTTTAAAGCCGGTGCTGCCCCAGCCGGGGGTCCCGCAGCCGGGCGGTCAGGCGAGTCCCGCGAAGGGCAACGTGGCAAGCGCCAACCACGCTGTCGGACTCCCTCAGGGTGCTCAAAATTCTTTACATCACGGATCCAATAATCTGGTGGGACAGAACCTGACGCATCACGTGAATCCACCTCAATTACCTCCTCACCCAGTGCCCTCCATGGCGCCAGTGACAGCCAACATGGCACAAATGGCACAGAACATGAGTCACCATGGAAACCTATCACATGTCACTCAAAATTCAATTCCCCCACCAAGCCCCAGCAAAAGTGCTACTACAACTGGTGCTCCGCTGAGCTTAGTACAAGATAAAGCAAACACATCTCAACCTTTAGCTTTGACAAGAACACCTGAGAAGAAGGAGCCTGACTCCAGCAGTCATGCAAATGGTACAATCGAACCATCAAAACCAGGGTCAAACACACCCACTGCACTCAAACCACAAAATCCTGAAAGTAATAAGGATAAGCAGGATATTGCTAAAACATCCCCAAGTACCCCAAAACCTCCTGAGAAATCAACAGAGAAACCGGAAAGTACTCAGAGCACTCCACAGAAAAATGATGGATTAAGTCCAGTAAATCAAATGGAAAGTCCTGCTCAACCTAAAGTGTCTATGGCTAATGAGGCCCCAGAAAAGTCTCCTTCCAAACCAACAGAACTCAAACCAGCCTCGCTGGCTGATGTTGCTCCTACACAAAATGACAACAAACCTATACCTGAGGCAGCTAATGAAAATCAAGATAAAGTGTCTACCTCAACTCCTCAGGTATCTGAGCAGTCTGTATCTGAGAGCACTAAACCAGATTCAGCTTCAAAACCAGAAGATAAAAAGGAAGAGCCAAGTGAAAAACCACCACTAGTAGAAGATAAAATTGAGGAAGTCAAAGAAAATGTTGAATCTCCTGAAAAGGAGGAACAAATAGAGAATACACAAAAGCAAGAAGAGAAAGTGGAAGAAAAAAAACCAGATATTAAAATTCCTGTTAAACCTGAAACAAAGTCTACTCCAAAGTCGACATTGAAACTGGCTACAGTGACTCCCCCAATGAGAAAGAGAAGGCAGGTATCACCAACAAAAGTTAATGATGGTACCACACCAGCTAAGAAAACTTCTGATGCTGAGTCCACACCAGACACAAGAATAAAGAGAAACAGGACCAAGGTGAGAATTGATTCTGTCTAAACTTATTTTGAACAAATGACCTTTAATTGGCTCTAAATTGGACTTCTCCATAATCACATTTAGTTGATATAATTACAAGTATTTCAGGCATTAAAGTTCTAACTTGGTGTATATTTTAGAAAAATCTTGATCCCACTAAAAACATAAGTATTAAAAAAGGGTCAAGTCTAGTACAAATAATGTTCAGAGCGAACAACCCCACAAAGACGACATGCTTCATAGATAAAAGAGGTGTTTATGCTTGGCTGTAGAATAGAATAGAGAAAAACCTCTGTCCTGGGAAAACAGCAAGAAACCATGTGGGCCATTTATTTAAAAAAAAAACATAACTTACAATATAATATACGATTGTTATGAAAACATTTAGATACAGCATAGTAGCAATCATCTCAATCCTAGGGGTTATTATCAATTAAGTACTCTTTAGTAGTATAATAACCCTTACTAAACAATTTTTGCTTAATAAATATTTTAAACATTTTACTTTTTTAAAATTTAAACTATAAGAATTAAATGATAAAGTTATTGCTGTGGCTATTTTCAAGTACCTGAAACTTATACCACTAATACCTTTTTTGACACAATATCAATAATTTCTAGTTTCCAGATTTTTCCTTTGTATATGCTTAATGATCTACCTTGATGCCAAATTTCAAATTTCTAAGGCACCTTGGAATGGCCTAGGTTTTGATTAGTAGCGAGTGATAAGAATGACACTCAGATTTTTTCATTCATTAAATTTAGGATTCTATGTATTAAATAAGACAAGGGGAGAGAGAATTTATTACACATGTAAAATGACAAATATGTTGTTGTTTGAATTGTTTAATGTAATCACTCCCGATGTGTCTGTCTTTTCTAAACCGAACTTTGTTGACACACTGTCTTTTTAGTTTGATTATTTAAAAGGAATAATTTGACATAATGATTTCTTATATTTACACAAATAAACATATTCCACATGTATACATTTAACAAAACTAATTTTACACATTTTATCTCATTTAGGTAATTTAAATTATTGTTTTTAAGTTTTGTTTGATGCAATATATTTTAGTGGGAATTCAAATAAGATGTTATTTTAGCAAACTACAGAATATTAATTCATAAGTTTTTTCACAAGTCAAAGGTTTTGAGTTTTGATCTAGCTTGCCAAGTGTTTGGGTTATTGCCTAACTTTTTGATATTTTTGTAAAATGTTCAGGGTTCAGTATGTTAAAGATACCAAAGTACAAGTTTTTTTTCTTGTTATTTTATTTTTATTGACTTACAAAATGAAATAAAAAAAAAATGATTGCAAATAAAATTATAGAAATTTAAAAGAAAGTTAAAATTAAATGTAATCTGTACCAGTAATTTAATCCCAATCTGTTTTTACATGTAATTCTGTTGTTAGTTATGGCAACCTTGATTAGGACACATTTAGTTGGTCATTCATCATCATCATAATTACAACTTATCAAGGTCTATTGCTAAATATAGGCCTGTCCCATAGGTTGCCTTTTAGGGGGATAGTCTCTATTATACCAGGTGGCCCATAAGTCGTTAGAAATGTAAATTTCGAATAAAATACAAAAGGCGCGCATGAGTGGCGCGCGCGGTGCGGGGGGAGTACCGACGGTTTCTGGGAATTCAGTCGCCATGGAGCGTTTCACCGGTGCGGACCGTGCATTTTGTGTGCGCGAGTTTTATCGAAACAATGATTCGGCTACCATTGCGCGGCGTAAATTTCGAGAATATCAGAATTTACGCAACTTTAAAGACATTCCAAGTGTTCAAACGATTAAGAACTGGGTTATTAAGTTCGAAGAGAGTGGTTCGACGTTGGATAAACAACGGTCAGGTCAACCAAGGACATCACGGACGGAAGAAAACATCGATGTAGTGAAACACTCAATTCGTGAAAATCCTACCCAGTCTACTCGTAAGCGTTCCAGTGCATTAAACTTACCCAGAACATCGTTACAGCGAATTTTAAAGAAAGATTTACATCTTCACCCGTACAAGATTCAGTTAGTACAGGAATTAAAAGATACTGACACTATCCACAGACTAAATTTCGCAAATGAAATGTTGAACCGCTTTACTTCGTTTAATAACGTGTTATTCTCTGATGAGGCTCACTTTCACATCAACGGCCATGTCAATAAGCAAAATTGTCGCTACTGGAGTTGCGAAAATCCAAATCGCAAACATCAAAAGCCCTTACATAGCCCTAAAGTGACAGTTTGGGCGGCTATGTCAGCGCATGGCATTATAGGCCCTTACTTTTTTTAGGACGGCAGAGGCCGCGCGCTTACTGTTACTTCACAACGGTATGTAGCTATGATCCAGGACTTTTTTACACCAGAGTTGCAGAATTTTCCAGGCTTCAATACGCGGACCTGGTTTCAACAAGATGGAGCAACTGCCCATACCTCTAACGTCGCTATGCCGGTCGTCTGTCAACTTTTCCCTAATAAAGTGATCTCTCGAAGAGGAGATATTCCTTGGCCACCACGTAGTCCAGATCTGACCCCAATGGACTTTTTCTTATGGGGTTATCTTAAGACTAAAGTGTACGAAACCAACCCGCGGACAATTGACGTCCTGAAAGAAAATATCCAAAGAGAAATGGCAAACATTACAGAGCTTACTTGCCACGCAGTGATGGATAATTTTAAACGTCGCTTACAGGAGTGCCGCGATCGTAACGGATTACATTTAGATGATGTAATTTTCAAAAAATAATTCCCATTTTATAAGGATTATGACAAAATAAAAACCTTTTTCATAATGTCATTAGTTTTTTTTTAATTATTTTTTTACATTTCAAGGGACTTATGGGCCACCCTGTATACTACGATAGAGGATATTCTCCCATGATTGCCAGGCAGATCGGCAACTGCAGCTTTTTATAATTTTGAGTATTAATTAGGAAGATGTTGCCGCCTGTCTTCTGTTTTATTTCCCTCTGTCGCCACTTTCAACACCAATGGGATGATATAAGGTAGTGGATTCCCTTACACTGTAATTACACAGCGAGAGCAAGTTCTGGTTCATCATAATTACAAAACATCTAGTCCAATTTTAAAGTACTTACCAATTGATGCATTATGATTGTTTTGTATATTGATTTTTGGTATAAGTAATTTATTAATGACAAATCTTAACATATTATCTTTAACATCCTATTTAAATACACTGCAGAACATAGACATTTTATAGAATGCACTGCACTGGAATATTTGCCCTTTACACAACACTTAAGTTAAAACATTTTTAACTTTAACTGTCAATTTTTCTAAGTCAATAATTCCATCAACATTTTCTATGGAAATCAGTAACCAGCATGAAACTGGTGTCATTGCATGCTATTTAAAATGAGGGTAAGATGCACCATGTGAGTTATTGTTCAAAAGTACATGGGTACAGAGTTCAAATATAAGTAAGAGTTAAACTTCTGTAAAGGTAAATTGTGATTGTTATTATTACTATATTTCTGTTTGCACATACAATTCTGGTTTTAAATGTTTTAAAAAACCAACCGAAACATGTGCAATAAGCGATTTGGTTATATATACTGTAAGCTTATATTTTATCAATAAATTAATAAAAATTAATAAATAAAAGTAACCTATCATTAGCCCTGAAAAATAGCAAGTTGGTCTTTTTGTTCAACTGCCTCAGAAGGAACGTAATATTTTGAGTATATTTATGAATGGATATCAAATTTTTTGGCACACTGTAGCCTAAACAGCTTGATGGATTTTAGCATAATGTTATAAGTGTTCTTAGATTCGTTTTGGTTTTGGGGCTGACATGCCATATTTGAATTTTCTTTTTAAATTACTTTTTTAACCATGGGGCTTAAAGAAAAATTTTTTTCCTTAAAGAAAAATGGTTAATTTATTCGGCTATTATTCTCCCTGAATAATTCTGACCATTATAACATGCTGTATTCATTGCCATTTTTAATTACCTGATATTTATTTCAGGTGCAACTTTACCAGTCGCCCACGCCAGAGATCGCAATGGCGACTAAGCTCTCCGCATCAGCCGGTCGCTCCACTCCAACCAAGCCCAATGATGACAAGCTAATAGTGTTCTACAAGTAAGTCAAAACTAAGTGTAGTGTTCTAGTAGTAAGGTGTACTGTTTAAAGGTGAACGAACGCACATTTATCAGCACTGTACGCGCCATACGCGCACCATTTACTGATGACCTCGCACATTTAGCACGTACGCGCAGTACCCGTCGGACGTAAATCTTAGTATTGCCAACAAGTTTTGCAGTTTTTTCTAACCACAGGTGTGTGGGTTCAGATATTTGCATTTGATGAATGGATCTTTCTGATATTCGGTCTTGTCTGATGACTCATTGTTGCTTACACAGTAAGTTAAAGTAAATACTCCTGAAATGAATATAAATATATTTCGAAATGTGTAAGTGGGTTAATGGTGGAGTGATCATCTTGCCACTAATTGAAACCTTATTCTACTGAACCACTGGAAAAATACTAGATGCTGTAAACAATATTTTTCTATCAGAAGGGCAGTCGAAACTACCACTTAGTGGGAAATCCACTAAGTTAGCAATATCATGTTGCCTAACAATGAGTATCTGCATACGCAGAACGTGCCGCATTTTATGACGTCATCAGCATGCCTCCTTCAATATTCGGATACCTACCGCATTTTATAAAATACGGCGCGTACGGTGCAGGTGAAATGTGCGAAGTTACATATAATTTCATACAACGAATTCTAAAATGATGCGCGTACGGTGCTGACGAATGAGCGTTTACCTTAAGGGGACATCAGTCGGTATTCGACGATAAGTCTCCCTCTAACCTTAGGTAATGATTATAAAGGTATACTCTTTATTTATGTGCTTATCATTGTAAATGTTTTGTTTTTTGTTATGTATTTGTTAAGGTGTTTTTAACAGCCCGTAAAAGTCCTACTGGATATGGGCCTCTTCTATTTAGGAGGATAAACAGAAGAGGCCCTAAACTTGAAAGATGGTTTGGTGGCTACAGTAGGTAAACGTCTTTCACCTTTGAAGCTGCTCTCTGTTACCTCTCTGTGTATTTTACGTCTTATGTAAAAAAGACGGTTATAACTCAATCTTTTGGGAAACCATAAACTTTTTTAAACATTTCCCATAGTCGCCTTTTACGACACCCGTGGAATGAAATGGGGTAATGAATTCTTTTACGCCGTCACGTCCTCCCAATCTGATACTTTAATTCAATTTGGGACCCAAAAACGATTGAAGTACCCAAAACCAGTTCCAAATTTGGGTTGGAAAAATCTACACAACCATGTGTTTTCTTTCAAGAAAATTTATCACAAAAGTCATCACATAGTTCCTATGCAAAATGTGTCCTACTCTCTCTCTCTCCTAAACCCATTGAAGACTTAGCTAACCATTTTTTTTTCTGGACAACTCTCCTGAATAATAATAATAAATTAAAACAAGTGGTAAAATAAACAATTTTTAACAACTAACTTCAATATAAATAAAATGAGAACATCATCAATGTAGTCGAAGTCAATTAAATACGCATTATTAAGGATGATAACTCAAAAACTACTCAGAGTCAGTTCTTGATCAAGTTTATATGTGACCACATGAGAAGAACCAGCATTCAAATAAAAAAAAGAATCGTTAAAATTAGTACACCTAGAAAAAAGTTCTGAGGCACACATAAAAAAATACAGTTGAACTGAGAATTTGCTTTTTTTGAAGTCGGTTGAAAAAATATTTTGAAGAAATGTGAAGTTCTTAGATTGTACATGAACACTCATTAGGCATTGCAGTAGACTTAAACTTTCTTGTCCCAAAATTCTCTCTGATATAAAGGAGGCTTGTGCCACACTGTAGAATAGAAACCCCTGACTAAGGTGGAATGGCTCCTTTCCAGTAAATAGGGTCTCTGATTCTCTACACTCATCGCCTTATATAACAGCAGCATTAAGCTACTATTTCGCGATGGTATTCCATGAGTGATAATGTTAATATTTCCAACAGGAACGAGTATTTAGCAGTGCGCAACGCGGAGGGTGGGTTCTACGTGTGCCAGACCGTGCAGAACGTGTACCGCACCACGCGCAAGATCAAGATCCGCTGGCTCTCCCAGGATAAGAACGACCCCACCGGTGAAACATACAAGCCTGACTTTTACGATGTCACTGGTAATTCTAATATTTCATTTTCTTTTGTTGTACTTTTTCATCCTTTTTATTTGACTCTTACCTGAAAATACTAGGACGTTTCAAGAAACGACAACTAGCATGCTTAATTAAATAGATTTATAAATACATGTGAAGTGTGCTAGGACCAACGAACTATAAATAGAGTTTGTTAGCTATGACAAAACAATAGCTTAAATGTTCTCTAATATTCTCTATATTTCTTACTTCATTCTATGAAATATTTCTGGGCCAGAAACAAAATTATGTTTTCGGGCATATATATGTACAAATGTATGTATGCATGTTTGTTAGTTTGTTTTATTTATCCTCATTCCTGGAGTGTCATTGGCTAAATTTTATGGTTTGCCATGTCAATGCTTGCAAAATATAAACATAAAAATAACATGTTTGCTTGAAGCACATTTTGTTGAACATGTGTTTACTTTTTTAATAATAATAGATCACTGCATTAGGTACTCTGTTTTAAATAATTATACAATAATTGTCTTATGTAAATCTTTAAATAATGATCTTTGCCTGTACAATAATTACAGCATTAAATAAATTACTCATTTATAAGAGTACAGAAAGTCTGTTTTTGTTTCCAGATATGGAGTGTGTGCTCACAACCTTATCCCTAGCGCGGGCCCCAGGTGGTGGGGGAGCACAGGTAAATAATTTTCTTAAATATTAGAATGTGGTTCTATGACCTAGGTTCGATATGCACATAGAACAAGTATTAGTATGTTCTTTCAATGATAGTTCTGTGTCTGGGTGTTTTTCCATGTGCAATTTATGTTTTATATAAATTATAATATATTATATTCATAGCAAAGGAATTCAGGGGTTACCTGTTTTTTTTTTTAAATAAAGAATATGGACGATATTATTGACTGTGATGTACAAGCCTTAATTAATTTGGCAACATTTACTTCCTTTGATGAATACATTTTCTCTCTTTGATTTTAATGGCCACCTGCACTACACTCATTTTTGTAAGTTATTCATTTTTCATATTATTATCGTCGCCTCGCTCTACATTTTGCCCAGAGTAATATGGCTTATACTTACTATTAGATGTAGAAGACGGAATTAAACTATGGTTGCTGTATTAAATTCCATTATTTAGTAATTCAATTCTAACTAACAATCTAAGGAACACTAATCACTTCTAAGTAAAAGTTATAAATAATTTGTTATCTTATTATAAAACATATGTTTTTACATGATAGAGCCATGCTGCAGCCATATTGTGGTTGCAGCACGAATGGGTCGGCTCGTGCGGGTGGGACCACGCTCTCGCAGAATAGCAGCTTAACACTGCTGTGTTTCGTATGGTGAGTGTAGAGAACTGGAGACACTTTTAACTGGAAACGAGGCATTCCATCTCAGTCCTCAGGGGTGACAATGTACCTGCATTGTGAGACTTAATTGAGGATAAATGTAGATGTCTATCGGCCACAGCATCCACTTACCATCAGGTGGACTGTGTGCTCGTTTCTCACACTTATTCTAAAAAAAAGCAGATTACCTGTTCCACAAAAAATCCCATTTGGCATACGACATTTTGTCTTATTACAAAAAGTAGTTTATAATTGGACATGGTTATACAAAAACGTCACTCGAACCCACAAGTCACTCGAAAGTGAGTTAAATATAAAGATCTACTTATTTTGACATCCTCATATGTCATAGTTATACAAATACCTTCCAACCCACAAGTCATTCAAAAATGAGTTAAAGTAAGTCAAAAATAACTACGTCGTGAGACTAATTCTCAAGTTCAGACTAACATTTGTTTCAATAAAGAAGTTCCGTACAAAAATACATAATAGAATAGAATAAATGGGCTGTTTTCCGCAACTCCACGTCAAAGCGCGTATTTTGCGTATACGTACATACATGCATGCGTAAGCATACATAATAAAATGTAAAGTATGGCATTTGAAAGCAGCTAAGGGACTTCATTCGTGACATTTTAGTCTACTTGCAGTAATTTTATAAAACTATCTATTCTCATATATATCATAAAACTCATAATATAGAGAAAACGAACTTCGTAGAGTAAACCCATCTATGGAAACTTCGTAGCAAAGTTTACACTGTGTGTCTTCCATGAAGTACTTGACGCTGGCAGAATCCATTGGAAGATGCCAAACAAGGAAAAAAAATAGATTGCTATACTTTGCGTCTTAATTGAAATTAATGAAGGACTGTTATTAATTTCATGTAAGACATACTGTTTATTTGAGATTTTTGATTCTTTTCATTTGCCCTATATTTGCTAACATGAAATACAAGAAATGTCAAAAATGTTTATCATGTATAAAAAATTTAGAAAGATTACAGAATTTGTAGTGTATATCACGCTACATTTAAAAAAAATGTCATATTTATTTGTATCACTTGTTCTATATAGCTTCTTCGACCAGCTGAGGAAGCCCGAGCCAAGTCAATCCTGGAGCGGGCTATCAAGGCCGAGCAGAGCGGGGACTCCAATAACCTCGAGCTCACCGAGGAGCACCCTGATGGTCGTATGTACTCATATTCCCTCTTATCACTAAGTCCCTAATATAGTCAGAAACTCCTTTGTTAAAAATTCACTTTTAATCCATTTTAAAGTAAAATATTTTTATGATTACTGAATAGTTTTGTTTATTAATTGTATGGCTATTGGTTGCGTTAGGAAATCTATTACCTAATATCTTAAGAGGATATTCTGGTGGTGGTATTGTTTTATTTTACATAATATGAATATTTTAAAAACTAGGAACCTGCTAAAATCATTAAAATTGCTCAGCTATACTGCCGTTATCTGAAATAACATTAAAAAAAAAACTAAAACTAGTAACTTAATTATCATACAGTAGTACTACTCACCATGGTATCATAATTTCCCCGCTGAATGGCTATACTTAGCCTTTGAGCGAGAAAAGAACCAGCCCTTTTATCACCAGCAGCAACGACCAGCCACGAATGGAGTTCCTTTAGGAACTTATTTACTCAGTTCAGCAGCTCTAAACTCTATATACATAGAGGCATAGAGCCATGCTGCAGCTATATTATGATTGTAGCACGAATGGGTCGACTCGACCATGGTAGGGCAACTCTCTCACAGAATACCAGCGTAAAATAGCAGCTTAGTGCTGCTTTGTATTGTATGGTGAGTGTAGAGAATCGGAGACCCTTTTTACTGGAAAAGAGGCATTCCATCTTAGTCCTCTGCATTTTCATTCTTAATCGAGGATAAATGTAGATGTCTATGGGCCACAGTATCCACTTACCGTCAGGTGAACTGTGTGCTCGTTTGTCGCTCATATAAAAAAGTTATTTTTGAAAAAAATTTGTATTGGTCAAAGTCTGGAGTAGAAAACAGCGGAATAGGTGATGATGATATTGTCAAGCTTTCGTAGTTATAATCAGTACTAGCTGTAGTTGCCTGTCACGGTTGTCTAGTTCAGTAACTTAGGCACAGCGCGACGGCAAAAAACCTGTTGAAACCTATTCTTCAAAATCTAGCCGTTCAGATATCCTCTTAAAAATGATTTGCGCAAACCGGCCTAACCAATATTTGCCGATCTCCCATCTGTAATTCTACAAAGCAACATTCAGTTTGTCCAACTAAATGTTGTTTGAATGATCGTTTGACGGTAGTTAACGTTGCAGTGGACCTATCACTGTACACAGACGAATCGCAGCTGGAGAAGAAGTCCAGAAAGCGGAACAGCTCCAAGTCCTCTCCGCGCGAGAAGCCCGACGACGCCAATGAGACTGCGGTAAGCAATCGAACACCCGTCATGACTAATCTTACGTGCAAGGTAAAAAAAATCCTATTATATAACAGTCTGCATTAAAATTATCGAAAGTGGGTCATTACTCAATATTATATCCACCAGATCGATTTTGGCCACGGCCGCTAGTCTCATAGGAAACTAGCCATCATCTGCGGAGCACAGGATTTTTGTGCATGAAAATGTGCACAAGCACTAAACTCACCTGAGAGTGAGTGAGTGAGAGTGCGCTTAATTCTCTATTCCCTCACTGTCATAGTCTGATGGGACAGCATCGACACGACCGGAGAGAGATCAAGCTTAGGAACAACGGCTTTACATGCTTCCTTAACCACACGGGTGATACACCACCAACTTTTTTACTTTAAGCTGCAATTAAGAATTTCTTGATAGTAAACTCTAAAACTTCTATGTAACACTAGACGAGCTCTGCGGCCTTAATAAATTGCGCACTAAGTTACGGTCGATTCTCCGTAACTCCTTTAGTTGACTGCGAACGGGCGGGAAGACTAGTTCTTTGATTTGTTACTCTGTCAACGTGATTTGAACTTTTAATTCAGGCAAGCATATAACTTTAATTCGTTATTGCCTAAACAGTAACTGTCGTAAATGAAAATGGCAACTGCATTTACCATGCCAGCCACCCGCCCGAACGCCACCCACTGACCAGTTTTGTTGTTAATTACCGGTCTCGTATTATACAATGTGTTAATTTTACACTTGATCAAACGAAATGTGCGGATACTAGATAAAAAATTATCGGTAAAAAATCGAAAAAAATTTTTTTTATGTAAACTATTTATAAAATAAAAGCATTTGAATTTTGTTTTTGTTAAAATTCCCATCCTTCGGTTTTAAATTATTTTCTCTTTAAGTAAAAGGTGTATTTTTTTCAAAGTAGTTTTATTTGAAAGTTAGAAAGATTAACTAGCAATAAAAATTAAAAAAACCTACGATATCAAGCAGGAAATTTGTCAAAAAAATAATAAGATAATTTTTTTTGTTAAAAAAATACTTTTCTTTTTAATTTTTGGTCAGTAACTTCAAAACTAGTACGTTGAGATAACCTTTTTAGCATGTTTTATCAAACTATGTAGCTTACTGTACAAGTTCTCTAAAATAACATGCATTCTATCTCTTTTCGTTGTTAAGATAATCACTAAAAATATGGTAGGTAATCTGAGCACAAAATTCAAAAGTAATTTAATAATGATTTAATTGTCAAAATTATGGAATAAAACAAAAGAAACCGTAGAAAAATGATTTAATTTATTAAATTTTCAAAATGACCACCATTTTCATCCATACATACAGTTGCACGTAATGCCACACTGCGTACTGTTTTTTTTAATACAGTACGATTTTCTTTTATTTGACTAGCCGCAGCCATTATTTTTTGTACCAATTCTTCTCTTGTACTAATTGGAGTACTGTACACAATCTGTTTCATGTGGCCCCACAAAAAAAATCTAGGGGGCTCATATCAGGGCTTCGTGCCGGCCACGCTACTGGTCCGCCTCGTCCTATCCATCTGTCTCCGTATAGTTCGTTTAAATAATCACGCACGATGGTGCTGAAGTGAGCTGGAGCGCCGTCATGCTGAAACCACATCCTCCTCTTTGTTTGTAGATCCACATCACTCGTCAGGTCAGGTAACTCTTCTTGTAGAAATGTTAGGTAAGCTGGGCCTGTCAACCTTGACGGAAGAATAAATGGTCCGATTAAGTAATCACTTATCATTCTAGCCCAAACATTAATCGAAAATTCGATTTGAAAGGACGCTGGCCGAACTGCTAAGGGATTTTTTTCCTCCGGCATCCACAAGTGAAGGTTTCGAAAATTTGTGATTCCAGTTCTGTTAAAATTTGCCTCATCGGTCCACAAAATACGGTCACAGAAGTTCGGGACTAATCGTCTTTGCCGCAATAGCCACGAACAGAAAACACTTCTTCCGACGTAATCTGGCTCGTGCAAATTCTGCACTCTTCGAAAATGAAAAGGGTACAAACATTCCTTTTTCAAAATTTTCCACACTTGGACTTGATTAATCCCCAATTGGAGTGCTATTCGTCGATTACTAATTGTGGGGTCTTGGTACACCAAACGCAACACTTGTTCATCCACATCTACCGGTACAGTAGAAGCACGTTCACGATGTGGGCGATGCAGTCCATTTTCACTTAATTCTCGATGTACTGCTAAGAAAACCCTGTAGTCAACGGCAGGTTTTGTCGGGAATCGCTGATGATACTCTCGAGAGGCGGCGCGAGCGTTGCCATCACAAAACCCGTAAATGTAATGAATGTCAGCTACTTCACGAGCAGACAATGAGTCTATCGTAGAAGGCATAACGACGAAAAAAATGGTGAGCGTATTCAACGTGCAAATTAGGTAACGTTACAAGATGAACTGTTTAAAATAGCTAAAGCTGCCTGCATGCCTTACGAGAAGGAGACCCAAATTTCATTCAAACGACAATTCACTCTCTCACTCACTTGTTTCGCTTTTCATTGATCTATCTCTTTTTATCTTTAGCTGCTATTGTTCGACCAGGGGTGTTCAAATTAGAGGTAGGTGCGGCGCATAAGCGCAAATCAACATACCGATGGCATTCTTTGATGATTATTATTTTAAAAATGAAAAGAGATAGAACGCATGTTATTTTGGAGAACTTGTACAGTAAGCTACGTAGTTTAATAAAACATGCTAAAAAGGTTATCTCAACGTACTAGTTTTGAAGTTACAGACCAAAAATTAAAAAGAAAAGTATTTTTTTAACAAAAAAAATTATATTATTATTTTTTTGACAAATTTCCTGCTTGATATCGTAGGTTTTTTTAATTTTTGTTGCTAGTTAATCTTTCTAACTTTCAAATAAAACTACTTTGAAAAAAATACACCGTTTACTTAAAGAGAAAATAATTTAACCTCTTCAGACCGTAGGTACTCATACGAGGACCTTAGCATTTTTAGAATTGCAACAGTTAGCGACATCGTGTGACAACTGTCAATACTAATGAAAGTCGATAAAGGATACAGAGCTTCTATCTAAACCGATAGATGGCTTTTAGACAATAGTTTTGACACGTAAAATTAAGTTTGAAATTGTTCGTTTGAAAATTTTCCGTAGGTCTGTCACGTTCGAACTTTGAAAATCAATATAAAATTATTTTGTTTGCTTCAAGTCGAAAGTGTTGTAGTTTTGTATAGCTGAATAACTAAATTTATGTTTGAAAGGGTGAGTTTTTGTTTCTGTTTGTTTTTTTTTGTATCAAAATTCGAATTTTTTTGCTGTTCCACGTATGTGGACCTCAGGATTTAACGTTGGTTTTAATAGCATATTACTATTTTTCAGTTCTATCATGAATGACCGGGATATTGAGGATATTCTCAATAAAAGTGACTTTGACTTCTCTGGCAATGAAGATGACAATGATTACTTGCCTCCAGAAGTGGTAAGGGCTCTTCATCAGTCCGACGATTCAGAAGAAGATGAAGAAGAAAATTTGACAGAAGCGGAACCTGGAAGGTCAGCACCGTTGTTTTGGCGTACAAAAGAAATGCGTTGCCGTGGACCAGATATCGCAGATGATGAGCTCGTAGCGCAGGGTACTTCAGAGATGAACATTTTGTATTGTTTTTTTGAGTACTTGGGAACAGAATTCTGGGAAATGGTGGCTGAACAAAGTAACATTTATTCTGCTCAAAAACGTGATCTAAAATCATTGAAAACAAACTCCATTGAGATTATTCATTTTGCGGGTATGCAATTATTGATGGGTACTCTTAAATACCCCCAAGGAAAACTTTATTGGACTAGAGATTTATGTGTGCCTATTATCAGGGATACCATGCCTCGGGACCGATTTTTTGAACTTCGCAATTATCTCCACTTCGTAGACCTGAACTGTCCAGATACTAACGACAAACTATGGAAAATAAGGCCAATAATTAATCCAATTTTAAAGAAATGCCACAGTTTGCCTCGTTCTAAACACATGTCCATAGACGAGCAAATGATACCATTTGCAGGGCGATGTGAGTACCGTCAGTACGTTCCAAGTAAACCTAATCCACTTGGACTTAAAAATTTTGTACTCGCTGCCCGAGATGGAATAGTGTTAGATTTCGAAATATATGTTGGTAAAGACACCATATCACCAGAAATTATGAAAAATTTGGGACTAGGAGGCGGCATTGTGCAAACTCTTTGCCGCACCATTGAAAGCAGTTGTGTTCTTTACACCGATAGGTTTTTTACTAGTTTAAAACTGGCCGAGCATCTTATTGCAAATAATAATCAAATATTTCTAACTGGAACTGTTATGACAAATAGAATTGGCCCAGTATCTACGAAATTGAAGCCAGACAAGGAGTTGCAGAGAGGGGCCTGGGATGAAAAAGTCCGAAATGATGATAACATATGTATCGTGAAATGGAAAGACACAAAAGCGGTAACATTGCTATCTACATGTACAGGAGGTGAGCCAGCAACTACGTGCCAGCGTTGGTGTAAGGTTAGAAAAGAAAAGATAGATGTGACACAGCCAGCTGTTGTAAAAACCTACAACACTTGCATGGGCGGAATAGACTTGTGTGATCGGCTCGTTGCATATTATCGGAGCTCAATGCGCACAAAAAAATGGACAGTTAGAACGTTTTGTCACTTTCTCGACCTTGTGGTTGTCAATTGCTGGTTGATGTACATGCGTTGTTGCAAAGTTGAAAATGTGGAAAGCAAGCATAAGCTGGGATTGCTTCAATACCGCTTGAATTTGGCTAAAGCCTTGATGAAGTATGACGGTGGTAGAGTGGACCCAAATTTTATGCGTCCTGGCTCCAGATCTCAATCTAGCCCTGGCCCCTCGGCAGTTTCCAACTCAAAAATCACGGACGTGGGCTGTGATGAGCCTCCTGCAAAAAAAAATCGAGCGGTTGTACCCCATCCGCTACCTGAAACAAGGCTGGATAATGTGGGCCACCTGCCACGATTCATTGATTCCAAGAACGCATCCAAATGTCGCCATCCGACATGTTCATCCAAATGCCGCACTATGTGTGTAAAATGTCATGTTTTTTTATGTATATTAAAAAATAACTGTTTCGAGAGTTACCATTCTAATAAGAACTTTGGACCGCATTAAGACCCAAGGTCCACATATGTGGAACAACTTTTTTTTATATTAATAATAATAATAAATTTTTTTTAAAAAATTACAGTTTTTATTTTGACCCCAGTAAGTATAAAAAACGCAAAAAGTTACTTATACATAAGTCCCCTCTAGTTCAGGTCTGAAGAGGTTAAAACCGAAGGATGGGAATTTTAACAAAAAAAAAAAATTCAAATGCTTTTATTTTTTAAACAGTTTACATCAAAAATTTTTTTTTCGATTTTTTACCGATAATTTTTTATCTAGTATCCGCACATTTCGTTTGATCAAGTGTAAAATTAACACATTGTATAAGTCTTTGGAAAAGCCCAATAAATATTTTTGACCTATTTTTAACATAACCTGGAATTTAAAACATGGACTACATTATCATCAGTGAACAACAACTTTATATTCTTTCCAATAAAATATTTGTAACTGTTACTACACTACTCTATTCTAAAATAGCTTCAACAAGATGAATCAATGAATGAGAGATTTCATGGTGGGGGAAGGTAATTTGTTAGAAAAATGTAATGGTCAATGTTTCTTTCTGAAATTTATATTATATTATATACTTGCAATGAATAAACCGAACAACAGATATTTCCTAAAAGTAGAAAAAGTTAAAAAGGGAGATAAAAAATTTGAAAATAAAAATTAAGAGACAATCACTGAGGCATTGTTTTACCCAATGATAATGACATTGCGTAACAAATAACTTCACGTCAGCCGCAACCAGCGACGTCTGGTGTATTAGATCTCGTTGAGAAACAAACTTCCATACATCTACACTAAAGCTCATATATATAACATGTAACAAAAACCCTGATGTTCCCGTTAAGTGCGTTATCAGAATTAGTATTCAAACATACAGAAATAGCTTTACTTCAGCAAACTCGACGATAAAAAAAATCAATTAAAGGAGAATGGGATTTTTGGGCCTAAAGATAACAATTGGTTCATATGTTAAAAATTGGCTTTATTTTTCTGAATTAAAATACCAAAAACAAGAATAAGAAATAATTTAGAAAATCGATTGTATTAGTACAATCGATTTAATATTTATTCGGATACAAAAACTAAAATAAGAAAGCTTCTAAGGTTTCATTAAAATTTTGTTATTTGCTTTGAATGATCTTTGAACCCAATTTGAAATAAAATATATTATTCGCATAAGGAAGTAAAGAAATAAACATTTTTATGTCAATAAATCAATTAAAATAAAGAATCAATCACTACTGAAATTCTCGTTTCTGAACGCTACCTACCACTAAACGTCTTTTCATTTTAAAACTTGACGGTTCAAACTTAAAAATTATTCACATAATTTAAGAAAAAGACCTATTTTCGATTCAATTTGAAACAAGTTAAATACAATCGATTCTTGAATAAATCCAGCAATTTAAGATCTATTTTCCATAATATTTCTGAATTTACTTAGGGAGATAAAAAAGAATTGTGATCACATCTAAAAATACCGAATAAAAAAATATAAAACATCAACATGCCAACAAATAACTGTAATAACAACAATTTAAGTAATTAACCTCAGATTGATATGCCTAATATTCAATCGCTTGTCACTTGTTGTTTTAGTTTTCAGTAATTTGTTTAACCATTTCGTTTCCTTGATAATGACAGCTTTTATTTAATGATTTTATACTGATCCTGCTTTTGGGTTGGGTTTGAAAGTAAGTCGCCTGAATTTGAGGATTCTGTGACTGCGTGGGGATCAAGGGGGTTTATCTGAAGCACACCCATGCAATTTTTGCTGCCGGAGCAACGTTGAAGTATTTTTAATTATTTTTTAAAATTATTGGCAAATCACTAACTAAACTTGAAATGGTACGTACATTTAACTAAATTCTAACGTTTTTGACGTTGAATCTGTCAAAGTCATCTGAATAATGATAAAAGCGTGAAATGGTTCGCTAGGCCGGCCATTTTGTTGACAGTGACAGATATACTTTACGTTGTTCCGTTGCTTCCGAGTTTATGTGAATGTGTTCCGTTTAACGTTTTTATCTGCCTCCTCCTGTTTTTCAACGACTTCGCTAAGCATCGCTAATTTCGCAAAGAAACTTTTTTTATAAATTATGTTTATAAATTAAAGTAATTATAAAAGTTAATATTTTGGTGTTTTATCGAGTGCAAGAGCGAGCGAAGCGAGCTCGTTAGTTGAGGCACAGGTTAAGTTAGAAGGGGCTGGCGGGTTATTTCGTGGTTGGCTCCTTCCCCCCACCACCCCCACTTCAGGCGACTTACTTTCAAACCTTACCCCTGCTTCTTTATTAGGCACCGAGAATCTTGCCTATACGACTGACTCTCATTAGGTATCGACATAATGGGCCATTGTTTTAATTGTAATACACTTAAAGTAGAAATGCTAATTTATAAATACTCGTACATACATAATTGTATATTTAAGTTAGTGTAGTGAAAAATGGACTGTTACAGTGTAGGTAATATATAATTTTTTTATATAACTTTTACTTTCTACAATAATTCAACTCCTAGATTGACAAATCTTACCAGATTTTCAGCTATGAATTATTTATAAGTAAGCTTTCGAATGGTCTTAATTTTCATCTTGTTAATACCTGGGCCCAAGAATGTATGGGAAAGTCCCCTTCTCCTTTAAATACACTGTTATTTGCAAATTGTATGTATTTTTATTGCCTATCTCTGCATTGGGCTGGGAGTAAGAGACCTCGCTTTACCGATGCGCGTATCAGTTAAGACGCAATAAAACCTAAAAATTTATTTCAATTTAAGTTAATTTTTCATCGTCTTGTTTTCTGAAGTAAGGTTATTTTTATACGTTTGAATACTGATTCTGATAACGTAATTAACGGGAACCACAGCGTTTTAGTAACTTGTTGTATATTACTATAGATCAGGGGTTCCCAAAGTGTGCGCCATAGAGAGTAAAGGGAAGGCCGTAAGGCGCTCCTGTTTACCATTCTTTGGAAACTAAACTTATGTGTTCGCGGGTACAAAATAAACCAGATTTTCAGCTGTAGTTGTTATAAAGAGCAAATATATCTCATAGATCAACGTGGAGCAAGAAATTAGTAAATTAGTAAAGATGGTGTAAAAGTTATCCCACGTTTGAAAAAATGTTTTGAGATCACCAAGCTCAAACATCATATCGACTAAGTTGCCATTGTATATTGATACCTAGTTTTCTTAAATAATAAATGTATTCTTGCGTGTTAATATAAACATGAAAAGTCTGCTTTCATATTGCGGATGTTTTAATTTTTATGCCTATCTAATATCATTATACCCTATTTCGACTAGCTAGTGCACCGATATAACATAATGAAACTGTAATGGCACCGCGATCTGAAAAAGTTTGGGAACCCCTGGTATAGCGGCCTTTAGCTAGAATGCATGCGCGTCAATAACCATACTTGTTACAGGAAGCGGAAACGCCGATCAAAAAGGCGCGAACGACCCCGAAACGCAGTACGAAAGCCTCGCGCAAATCTAAACCTAGCCCAGCGAAGCAAAGTAACAATAAGAGGAAATCGCCAGGTAGTTCGCCCGTAGTGGCGGCCCCAAGCAAGGTAGGCATAGTACAACGGATATATAGAAATGTACGTATCAGCAATCATCAGCCATTTTACATTCGTGTCTGAGAGCAAGGTGTGTGTGGTTGTCTCCCTCCCGCCCGTCACTCAGCATGCGTGCGAGCGGGATGGATATGTTTCCGTTTGGGTCATCAATTTGAATGGATATTATTTTTAATTCAATGAATACTATCATGTTAAAGCGAATTTCGGAGACAGAGTTTCTTAAATGTTACGAGGATACATAACTAACATAAGTCTTTATATGCTAGGTTAATTTAAAAGATAATTGTTGCTTAGTTTTATCGCAAACTGTCTTAGCTTGAGACTTACACTTTTATTTTCTAATCTACTTGTGATACCTTAGCATTGGTTAGTTTCTATATAAATTTATAAAAGCAATTGCTTGTAAATTATTGTAAGTTTATTGTTGTAAAATAATATTAAGAACTGTAGCTCCTTTTATCTTCAAAATCGTGATGCTGATATTCTTATAGAAAGTTCCCCAAGTGTTTAGTAATTCTATTATGCCTGGAAATATTCACCTAAACTACTTACCCACAAACTTAGTTTCGTCAAGAACAAGATCTCAATATTTTTAAATTAATCATATCTTGACGTTTCGTGAGTTGAGTGTAAAGAACGGGATACCCTTTTTACTGGGTCGCACAGGACGCATTTGCATTTTGATTCTTCATCGAGGCTAGATGTAAATGTCTATGGGCCACAGAAACCACTTACGATCAGGTGGACTGTGTGCTCGTTTGTTGCCTTTATTCTATAAAAAAAAAACATTAGACCGAGGCCATATCTGATATAAAGTGGCAAAATCCTGAAGAATTCATGAATTAGCTTCGAAATGTCTATTCATTCGATTAATAAAATAGAACACTCACGCCTGTTACCCATAAGGGTAGGCAGATATGGAGACTACTGTGCTTTAGTAAATACACCTAAGAGGACCCAAACGGAAACTAAGAATGATGGAATGAAAATGTTGAACTAGTTAGAAGATTGATGTTTGTTGAATTAGATATAAGAATGATATATGTGAGAGATGTATGTGAAAGATATTTTTATTTGAGTTATTATGCATGCGCAGTTATATTGTAATTTTGGTTAGCACGGTTCCAGAAAATCTTCAAAGTTATTTTGGGTCAAGGTATATTTTATTAATTTCTCACACGTCATCTTGCTGGGTCCATTTTCATATGCTAACATATCACCTCATACGTACTACTTCTAGATACCATCTGTTTTGTTACTGACTTATGTCAAATTTTGAAGTTGAGATGAGCCAGTTTACTTTGCAAGATGTACAACAGTACAACTCCAAGTCTACAACTTTCACAGCTGTGAAAAAAAAAATTAGTGTAATTGGAAATTGACAGTCGTATCACGCAGACCTAAAAATCTATTATTTGTGATTTCTTCTAATATTGGTCTTTCGGCTTGGACCAATTATCGGTCTTTTTATTTGTCTAAAGTACTATTTTTAGTTTAAAAGTTATTACTTATAACTCAGCAGTCAAATATACCCACCATTCTTATCAAAAAGAAATAAATATACATAAATAATATAGACTTAAGAATTATTTCATGAAATTTTTTTGATATATACAGGCTGTTCGGAAGATCGATATAACTAAATATTGTCATAAGAACCAAAGGTAGTAGGAATAAATAGCTATATAGTAACAAATACAGGTTGTTCGGAAGGTCGATGCAAAGGGTGGACGGGGGGGGGGGGGGGGTATGGGACAGGTTACCTCGTGCGGCACTTTTTTGTGTAGGTTACCCTAAACCAGTCGTCACTCCATCTAGTGGAGGGACGCCCAACACTTCGCCTGCCGGTACGAGGCTGCCACTCGAGAACCTTTTTCCCCATCGGTTGTCGGTTCTTCGAGCTATATAGCCGGCCCATTGCCACTTCAGCTTACTAATCCGTTGGGCTATGTCGGTCACTGGTTCTACTGCGGATATCCTCATTTCTGAGTTTATCACGCAGAGAAACTCCGAGCATAGCCCTCTCCATAGCTCGCTGAGCGACCTTGAGCTTCCTCATCCAGCCAGCAGTGAAGGACCACGTCTCAGTTCCGTATGTCATCACTGGCAACACGCACTGGTTGTACAGTCTCGTTTTCAAGTTTTGAGGTATACTTGACGAGAATATGTGCCGTAATTTCCCGAACGCTGCACAACCGAGTTGAATCCGTCGATTGACCTGTCGGTCGAAGTTGGACTTACCTAGTCGGACTATTTGTCCCAGGTAAACATACTCGTCAACAACTTCGAGTGCTCCCAACAACTACCGGCATAGGTGTGACATGGACATTAAACATGATCTTTGTTTTGTCCACGTTCATCTTAAGACCTATCCGTTGGGAAACACTATTGAGGTCATTGAGCATAGTGCTTAGGTCCTCCAGCGATTCTGCCATAAGGACTATATCGTCGGCAAATCGAAGGTGAGTGATGTACTCGCCATTGATGTTGATACCGTATCCTTTCCAGTCCAGAAGCTTGAAAACGTCTTCCAATGCAGCGGCGAAGAGTTTCGGGGATATAACGTCACCGTTGGCATCCATAAAGGTGTCAGACAGGGCTATGTAGGGCTTCCCCGTGGCTGTTTAACCTATTTATTGACAGTTGTTTGGAAAATTTGAAAGTAGAAGAATGTGGGTTAAGAATGGGTGAGTTAACCGTCAAATGCCTTTTGTACGCTGATGATCAAATCATACTTGCGTCGTCGGCGGCTTAGTTGCAAATGATCGTTACATTAATGAACAGGACATTAAAAAAAGGGAATGAAAGTGAACGCAAGTAAGACGAAAGTTATGGTTTTTGAAAGAGAAGAAAGTAAAACGATATGTGAAATAAGAATAGAAGGGGAGTTGGTCGAGCAAGTAGATGAGTTTGTGTATTTGGGATGTGTATTTATCAGGGATGGTAGACATGATAAGGATATAGAACGACGAGTGAATGCAGGAAATAGAGTGAATGGGGCTCTACACCCTATTGTGAGAAGTCAGAATGTGTCCAAAAAGGCACGTATGGCAATTCACAATGCTGTGTTAGTCCCTACTTTATAGTATGGTAGTGAAAGTTGGGTGTGGCAGAAGAAGCACGAGAGTAGAATAAATGCTGTAGAAATGTGGTCATTAAGGAGTATGTTAGGGATGAATCTGAATGACAGAGTGAGAAATTGTGTGATAAGAGAAGAGTGTGGTTGTGTTTGGTGTTGTGACTAGGACTAAGAAAGGAATGCTTCGATGGTTTGTTCATGTAGAAAGAATGAATGGGGAAAGAGTGACAAAGCAAATTTATATGACGATATGACGTCATCCTGTCTTACACCTCTCTGCAATTGGATAGGTTTCGTACTCTGGTTCTGTACTCGGATAGCCATCGTAGCTCTACAACACAAACACTTCAGCACTTCGATATACCGACAGTCAACTTGGCACCGCTGAAGGGACTGCAGCACCGCCTAAATTTCGACGGAATCAAAGGCTTTCTCATAGTTCACATACGCCAGACATAGTGGCAAATTGTACTCCTCTGACTTCTGTACAATTTGCCGAATGGTATGTATGTGGTCTATGGTGCTAAAGCCTTTTCGGAAACCGGCTTGTTCGGGAGGCTGGAAGTCGTCAAATCTGCGCGCAAGACGATTCGTAATGACTCTCGAAAACAGCACGTAGACGCGGCTCAGAAGGGAAATCGGTCTGTAGTTCTTCAAGAGTTCTTCGCCTTTCTTGAAGAATAAGAGCACCGCACTTCTGCTCCACGCCTCCGGTGTAATGCCACCATGGAGGACGGAATTAAAGAGCCTCTGAAGGACTTCAAGTACCGGTTTTCCACCCGCTTTCAGAAGCTCCGCTGTAATTCCATCCTCGCCTGGGGCCTTGCCGTTTTTAAGGTGCTGGAGAGCCATTCTAATCTCGCTCTGACTGACGTCCGGGATATCTTCGGAATAATGTCGGATAAGACTCGCTCTTGGATCGTTACTCACACTTGCGTGTGGCTCCAACGATGACGTGTACTGCTGCCCATAGAACCTCTCAATCTCACTCAAAATCTCAGGTGCCCCGGAAACGATGCTGCCACATTCGGTCTTCAGCTTTGACAGTTGGCTCTTTCTGGCAGACAGAAGACAGAAGCAGTCTTCTCTGGCAAAGACTTTGGAGCCATGGTTCCGCTCGATCGCTTCTTCAATACTAGCTGTATTGAAGTTGCGTAAGTCCCGCCGCATGCATTTGGAGATCTGTCTGTTCAGTTGCCTGTATGCTGCCAAATCTGTTGAAGAATGTAGCATCATCTCCCGTCTAACAGCCATGAGATTAAGAGTGTGATCGGAGAGTTTTTGTGTTCTTCTGCGGCGGGTCTTGCAAAACTTAGCTCCGACCGCGTTAGACATTTTTAGAAAGGTTAAATTATGTCTTTTTACGAAAAAGCACTTAAATATTTTACTACCCTTTAAAAAAAGGAAAGTAGACTTACACATGTAAACATTTTTAAAAACACCTAGAACGCATGCCCTTTCTATTGGTGTATCGTAAATGAAGATATCTGCCTATTTCTCAGAACTGGAGCGCAAAACCAGACACTTAACAATAAACCCTTTTTAACAATGGACTTGGGTAGCGCACTCATAGGCCTAGGGGTGATTTCCAATAAAAATATTTAATTTCCTTTCTATTGGTGTATTGTAAATGAAGATATCAGCCTAGTTCCAGGCCTGTCTCACTCCGCGCTTTAGGCATGAAAATATACCTACGCTGTGTGGCCCCATACAAGGAGCTAATTCCGTGAGGTTGTAACGCGCGCGTTCGAGCTGACGCGCGCCTTACGTTAACATAAAAATTATTTTTCTCTAATAAGTATTTAGGCACTTTTGATATTATTGATTTTTGAGTTTTGTATGTATAAGTATGGCCTCTCAAAAAGCCAAAAAGTACCGCATAGCATACGGGTGCTTAAATAACAATAGGAATGTCGACTTTTAATTTTTTACTGTTTCTAAGGATACCGAAAGGTAATACATTATTATATATAGGTAGATCTAGATAATTAAGTACCTAGTTACTGACGCCATAGTTATATATTTGATTAGTGACCCGACCGCAGTTTCAAAGTTTTCGATTTTTTCGCGTATAATGCCAATGACCTTAAAATTTCGTTCGGTGTAAGTATACCTACCAGTAGTCACTAGACTGCCTACTAATGCAAAATCAGAATGTTGTGTTGGTGTTGGATGGTGTTGTAAATGGTTAATGATTGAAAGTAGCAGAACTTCTCATTGCCACTCTTTCATTAATAATGATGTCGCGTGTCGCATGTTTCTAAATAATGTAGTGACTTAGTAATGAGTTGCAGCGCTAGGGGCCGCGGGTTCGAATCCCGGACGGAACAAGTAACAAGTGGCCTACAAATAATTGTTCCATGTCTAGATGTTTGTCCTTGTGCAATTTATGTTTGTTAACTGTCTCCACGATACAGGAGAAAATCCTAGTGTGAGGGTAACGTTTTTTTTTAAATAAAAGAAATACTAATACATTGCATAACATCTCTGTGTATTCTACTATATACCAACTAATATCAAAGGATTCAATTTGTTTTCTCACAACACCTAACCCTACAGTAGAAGCGTTCTAAGGGGCTACTCCATGCGAACGACCTTGAGCATTTGGCCGGCGCGCCGTTCGCTACAATATATTGCGTAAGAAATATGCAAAATGCCACCTATTGTACGAACGTAGTATTATTTTTCAACATCAATAAACTATTTTATGGAAATACACACAGCGTACAACGATAAATATATTTTAATTTTTTTATTCGGTATATTAGTTGCATTATATTAGAATTATGTATTTTCTTATATTATCTAATTATGAAATTTTATAATTAATTATATATTAAAAATGAAGCATTGAAAATTGTGAGTTTAAAAGATACCTACTCACTATAGGTATATAAATAGATAGCTCGCCTTTTGTACAAATATTTGGTGCAATAAAGAATAAATAAATAAATAGGATGTTTCGCAGATGTGTTTTTGATTATTGTTAATTTTTACGTGTCACGTATTGAAAAGTAACATACCTACCTACTAATTTTTGAACTGAGCACCTTGTTACTTAGCCTGCTTTATTACTTATGCTGGCAGACATTATCCTCACCCCAATGATTGATTAGGATGAAAATCAATTTTATTTCTACATACGTAATTATATTTATTTATACATAAGGGTACCTTTAATAAAGGTAATACAAAAATCAACAAGAAGTATAAGGGTTCAATCTTTCAATTTCAATTGTAAAAAAACGTTACCCCCACACTAGGATTTTCTCCTGTGTCGTGGAGGCAGTTTACAAACATAAATTGCAGAAGGACAGACATCCAGACCCGGAACAATTATTTGTAGGCCATACAAATACTTGTTCCATGCGGGATTCGAACCCGCGGCCCCCAGCGCAACAACTGATTGCTAAGCCACTGCGCCACGGAGCCGTCGCCGGGTTATAGCTAAAGTGACCATACGTCCCATTTTGAACGGTACTGTCCCTTTTCTCGGTCACCTGTCCCATTGTCCCAAACATAGCTCCGGGACATAAAATTGTCCCGTAACTCGTTGGATGGAAGTATTCAAAGTCAACAATCTTCAACATATTTTTTTTTAATCGAATATATTGTATTGGTACAAATGCTCCAGTAGAAAGAGTATTTTTTTATTTTGGATAAATTGTGGACGTCTGAAAGAAAAACTTACGGTTCCAGTTCTAAAGGCGATGTTAACAAAGGTAACAATAAAAAAACTTGAGCAGAATTTTATTCTTATTTAAAATTATCACCAACTTTATTAAAGCAAATTTAATCCACTGACAAATGTAACTAATAATTAAAAAAAAAATATGTTGCATTTAATAATTACCGTCTATACCGAATATAATTTTATAGTGAACACTAATTGTATAAAGTTATAGTTTTTAGAGTATAAATATACCCATGTCCTGTTTGAGTTAAAAAATAAATGGTCAGTTTAGCTTTTTTTAGTTAAATTTAGTTTTAAAAAATTTATAGTAAAAAGTAGGTATATTAATACCTACTTAGATACCATTTATCGAATTAAGGTGGAAGGCCCTAATACCAGTCATGCCCCTAATTCCAGTCTTTTCGCCTCTTTACTCCATAAATAAGATTTCTAGTAGTCTTAACTACCAATATTGTCATCTAAAAAATTCTTTGTACCTACCTAGAGGAAAGTATATTTATTCAAATATTACCTCGCAGTTTTAAACCTAACAGTGTTAAAATCAAAACAGGTACGCAACGGAAAACGATCATTTTCCTAATTATTTGACAAGTTATGATCCCGTCAAAATTATGCTTACTTTACATTATCTCATATATAGGCTTTTTGATTTGTATGAATATGACTATAGACATAGTAATGCAGTTATTTTTGTTTGAATTTACAAGTTATTTATTTTCTTTTAGTGGAAATTAATTGGGCTGTAATTGAAATGTATGGAGTGCATAATGTCAGACGCCCGGCTGTTATTTGGTTTGACGTACCAAATTTCAGCCGCGTAATATAAATCAGGGCTGCCATAAACTGGAATAAATACCATTAATTAGATAATAATTTATTTTATAGCTAAGGGAGTTATGATCAATTCGTCTGTTTTAAAATTGGTTTTAGATTTTAAAGTTTAGCAAAAGAAGTACTAGCTTTTCTCTCTGAAATTCGGCGTATATTAAGAACACCTTATGTACTCAATTATTTTTTGAATAAGAATAAAAAAACAAGCAATAAATAATATACTATATTTTAGCAAAAAACTGTAACTTAGTAATACTAATTACAACTTAGAACATAAATGAAAAACTCATAACTGACTTTTTGGCCCGACCCGGGGATTCGAACCCGGGACCTCATGATCAGCAGTCGGACTACTACAACCACTAGACCAACGAGGCAGCACTATACCTAATAAGATATTGTGGTTGGGTATTAGGATTATTTTTAACTGTATACTATACTGATAATATTGAATTAGCCTTTTATAGTGTAAATATATAATGTTTGTCGAAATGTTAATTATGGATTCGAATCTTACATGCTAATGGTGCTTCATTTTTTTTATTTGCATTTACTTCAAAGAAAATACACGCAAAAAGCTTAATCGCGCAGTAAAAAACAACAAATATATGTATAACTAATACGAAAAATTATACCCAAAACAAACAAATAATACTACCTATAAATAACCCTAATAAGTAATAATATTATCGACTGATAAGTTGACGTGAGCGTGTGCGCTGGCTGACGCTCTGACTAACGACACGGGTTTTACGTTCAAGATCTCAGCGCTCACTGACTCCAGCAAGCCCGTGGGCAGTGAATAGGCCCAGATTTTAAAATTATTTCTTAATAAAATCAAATTTTGGTCTTTTGAAAAAAAATTATAATAGAAATGTTCATTAATAAATTGCCTATCCATTGGTGTAAATCGCAAAATAAAATAATACTTACTTTACGAGGAGATGCATATTGTCAATAATTATTTCACATTTATGTGGTTTCTTTGTAAGGAGATTATATTAATATTTATTCCTTTAAAAAAAAATTGGATATAGCTCTTATGGAATCAAGATTATGTAGAAATATAATGTGTTTTTTATTTGTTGATATATCTTTTAAATAAAAAGTAGATAGCTCCTAAAAACTGCACAAATAACGACTAGCGCGACATTTTGCTCAACCTGCGCCTTAACAAAGCCGCTTAACGGGCACACAACATAAATAAAATAAATAAAAAATAAAATAATAAACGGTAGGCTAATCTCACGAAGGTCACTTCCGAGGCGTGCTAAGTTTTGTGAACATTAGCTACGTTATAACTAAGTTTAAACTCGCAAGTTTGCTATCAGAGAGTGAGCCTTCTGTTCTTTTAACTATTATTTATTCTGTGCTATTTCTCAGAACTGGAGCGCAAAACCAGACACTTAACAATAGGCCCTTTTTAACAAAGGACTCTGGTAGCGCACTCATAGGTCTAGGGGTGATTTCTATTAAAAAAAACATTTAATTTTTCTTTAGTCTAGCTCTGACGTTGAGCTCCTTCACTTGTGACTAAGTGTTTTTTTTTGGACAATTGTGTGGATAAAATGAGTTCTTTCAGTAATAAAGAGTATACTGATATCGTTTTTATGTACGGCAAAGCCGATGGAAATGGGTCTTTGGCACGACGATTGTATCAAGAACTTTATCCTCATCGTCGAGTGCCGAACGTCAGAGTATTCCAAAATACCTATCGTCGCCTTGGTGAAACTGGAAGGTTTCAGCGCTCGGAACCTGGAACTAACTCGGGTCGACCTGTTCACGAAGAGGAGCTTATTTTAGAAGCATTTGAAAATTATCCTACAGCAAGCGTCAGAGCAGTATCGTGTAACCTTGGCATATCCAAATCGAAAGTTTGGTCAACTATGCATCGTGAGGGAAACATGTTTCATGGTACAGGAGTATGTTTTTCTTTTAAACGCGTTAATAAGTTACTTTAACTTTCCTAAAAATTTCTGATCAATTTAGTCTAATGATGTAGATACAGTTGATGGTATTGGTGATTGTCGATTGAATACACATTAAACTAAGAAAACAAAAACAAGATTTTATGTACTGATTGTAGCCGGTTTAATTGTTATGAACGAATAAGTACCAAATTTTGTCATAATTTTCACGATAACTAGAAATTCTAAAACATCAGGTTAGGGTAACATGCTCAAAAATGTGCCCCACGAGGTCACCTGTCCTCCAAAAGCATTGCATCGACCTTCCGAACACCTGTATTTGTAACTATGTTGATTTTTGTTTTTACTAGTACCTTTTGATTCTTATGACCATATTTAGTTATATATATACCATATATAGTTATAGTAATGTCCAATTTTCGTCTCTTCGTTAAAAGCTATGATTAGGCTAAGTTTGGATTCAAATTCATTCGCTACGCCACGCCATCATGATTGCTTGCTTTTTGTGTTGGAAATCCATGAGTCTTTCTTTTATCTTTATTAGCCAATTTTCTTCTATGTTTTGCGGTTTAATTTTGATTCTCCTTGCATGGATGCATGCAAAACTTGGGCAGATGTTTAAGAAATTGAAATGGCCGAGAATTCGTCTTGTATTAAAGAAGAAAGTTTGGTTAAATTATTCACAAAAAATATCTTTTACAAGATAATAATGTTAACAAAATATTGCACTATTCAGTTTCAATTCTTCTTTAATACCTTAGACCGACAAAGAAATTAGACGAAGCACTGTGTGGATTTCAAACGACGCCAAAACCACGCTAAACTCCTTGACGTGCACTTAGCACACATATGCACGTAAGCAATGTTGTTGTTTGCAAATGATTTTAGATGCATATATTTTAGTGCGTAAGTGCGTATTCCCATGGGTTCGGCTTAGTTTTGGCGTCACTTGAATTGTCCGCAGCGCTACGGCAATCTTTCTTTGTTGGTCTTAGTTATGTGCAAAAGCAATGCCTTGTAAACATTAATTATCTCAAATATGCAGTTGAAATCAAATGGCATAATAAATATTAAGTGTGAAGCATGTAAATGTTTCTGGGCAGAAATACAGTTTTTAATTACTGAGAAATAAGAAAAATCGTTAAACAACAGCATTTCTGCCTGTACATAATGTGTCAGTTCACTTAAATAAGTCTTGTAAATGGTCCAATATTAATATAATTTAAAAATTAAAATTATCCCAATACAGTTAATAGTTAAGGGTTTTAACTAAATTAACTATAATCTTATTTATTTCAACAATGAGTTAAAAGTCAGATCATTCCTTATTTTAAACAGTGAGCTGACAATGCCAGAATAAAAGTCAGAAAATAAACTTACAAATTAGAAATAAAGCAACACTGAACGTTCATCATTTCCACAGACTGCAACAGCGGTAACGGATAAAACGAAGGCTAAAGCGACTCCAACAAAGCGAACGCCAGCTAAACAGGCCAAACCCGATACCCCAGTCAGTACGCCCACACGTAAGGGACGGAGGGCAGCAAAGGGTAAGAACATACTTTTCTTTATATCTATTTGATTTTCAAGTGAAGGGAAAGGGTAAAAACTGATTTTTTATTTGTTTTTAATTTCTAAGGGAAGCCATCGCCTTATCTAATCTCATATGTATTCTAAAAGATAAGACGGGTCTATAATAATAATAACATTTTTTTTTCAGATAAAGATCCATAATAATATAAAAACAAACTAACATGTAATTAAGTAACCACTACCCCAACCATCCCGTATCATAAGAGGCGACAAAGGGAAACAAATCAGGAGATGAGCAGTGACATCTTCCTAATAACGACTAAAAATAAAAAAAAACTGCGGTTGCCAACCCGCTTGCCAATCGTGGCCACGATGGCAAATATCCAACCTATGAGGCAATCTATGGGGGACGCCTGTTTTCAGCAGTGCACTTTAATAGGCTGTAACGGAATATGGAAACAATAGTAATATAAAACTAATCTGTTTTCTGATCCAATATTCCATGAAAAGACTCTGTACTGTGTATTGAGTCTAGCAATCAGTTGTAGATAAGAATTGTAGCAGTCTTGCACTGGGGTGCTATTCTATTTCGTCATACCTAAGTACTACATTCTTTTTACTTAAAACTGAAGTGACAAACAAATTTACCTTCCATTTGACGGTAAGTGGCTACTGCAGACCAAGAATACCTGCAGCCAACTTCAAAGAAGCATACGAGTGGATGCTGTGGCCCATATACATCTAAATCTATCCTCGATTAAGAATCAAAATGCAGATGCGTTGTCACCCTTGAGTACTAAATTGGAATGCCTTGTTTCCATTAAAGTCTCCGTTTTCTACACTCACTATATGAAACACGGCACCATTAAGGTGGTATTTCACATTGGAATTCTGAGAGAGTGTGGTTTCCCTGGTCGAGTCGACCCCTTCATGCTACCACCTCAATATCTTTGGCATGGCAGTACCACGTATGTAATCGTCTATCATAATCGGTCTCTTAATGTTCTAATGATGTTTGGGTCCTCTCTACGGGACGGTGGACATTTTGCCAAAGGAAGTTAAAAAAAACTAATCAAGGCTTTTTGTCACCTTTTCTCTATATAGGTCTATTTTAGTACTGCAGGTAGTTTAGTCTAAATTAAATAAAATATTTTTATGAGTGCTATTCCAATATATTTTATCTTCCAATTTGCTGTTTGGTGCTTAAGCGACATTCTATCTCCCTATCTTATTCTATGAGTGTCATATTGTCATTTAAGATTAGTGGTAGAAAAGTATTATACATACTACTATCAGATGCTAGGATTTTTAAGGAAAGATCTGGGCTGGCTACAATAATTACAACCAAAAATGTTGTCCGCAGAAAGCAAACCATCCCCAATAATCCCCACACCGTCGACGTCCACGGGTAAAACCACACGCACCCCAAGGAAACCGCCGGCGAAGAAATAATATTCACCGCAAAGCAGTTCTTGTGAATTGACTCTATGAGTTGCCCGCGGTTGGATCGGTACTTTAAACCACTCGTAACTTATTATGGAATGTTTATTTCGGTCACTTCACCCAGCATAATTGTTTTTTTTATTTTTGTATCCTCCATTTTATTTGTAATATCTTTCATTGCATGGGATTGTATTTGGACGTTAACGAAACTTTTGTATGAGTGAGCGTATTCGGTAATATTTGTTAAAAGTAAGGGTTCATGGTATGGTATGTTATGGTACTATTATTGTAGAGACTTTAATAATACAGCCACGAGACATTTTTCTTGATAGGATTTTTTTTATATGTGAACCCTGTTATTTTTGGGGTAAATTTATGGCAACATTGCCAGTATTTATTGTATTTATATCACTGTGAACTCTTATTTTACTACAACATTTAAGTACACTTAGCCAATCTTAACAATTAGCACAACGTTTTCTGTTTTTCAAGGTTAATGTCATTATATATAAGAAAAGTAAGTGTGTCACTAGGTTCATCGATGAAGGGTCCTGTACCAAACAGGAGAATGAGTAGAAGTTATAAAAACATTTATTTTTTAATGAACGTAAATACTGAATGGAGTTTGTCATTCCATAAGTCTATTCTGACTTATTTCATGTATGCAAGATTTGGTTATTCTTCTTTGTTTCAAACAATTCAGGTATGAAGTTATATTTAGCTAAAGCAATATTTACTTAAATGGTTATTAGTGGTTTTTTTATGCATTCATCACAATTTGTTAAGAAATTCTTTTAAAATACTGTGTAATTTGGGAGTTTCAAGCAAATTGAATAGCTAAGGTAACTTGTTTAATGTTTTTACTAACAAGAATTATTAACTTAGATGTGTTTGTAAATATTTTAAAAAAGTAACTCGTACCATACGGTAGTATGTTTTGATTTCACTGAATTTGAGAGAGTAACCCTATTTAATAAACTATAAATTAAATTTTTTATTCTGATTCTTTTGGACAAAAATTTGTATTTTAAAGTTGAGAAAAGTAAATAAATGTAAACAAACTTGTGAATTATATGTGCTATATATAACAAGTGAAATTAACGTTGTATAGAGATGATGCTTAATTTTTTTGGAGCAATATTTTAATGCTTACCTATTGTGTAGTTGCACTGGTCAGCAAATAAATAGGGTTATTCACTACTTCGGTGATCATAACAGTTATAATATAATATATTGTATAATGAGGTATTTTTAGCCCTCTCAAACATTAGTTTTGTAAGTTTTAATTTTTTTTGGATAGGATTAATTATAAAAATTCTAAAGGTTTTTCTAGAGTATTTGACTTATTGCAATGGAATTATTGTATATTAGTACAAAGTGGAAACAATTGTTTAAAGTTAAAACATTGTATTAATAAAGGTAATTGAACTTTGTTTTTGCATGAGTATATATTTTGGTATGTACAACCTTTTTTATATTTTGTTTAGAATAAATAGTCGCAATTTTGATGAGTACCGAGCAAAATGTTATCTTAATTCTGGACCAATGATACCACAGTATAAAAAAGTTTTAAGTCGACATGTGTAAATGTTGATGTGCATAGACATCTAATAGATACATTTTTTTTAATCTAATTCAATTTGCGTTGTAAGTAATGTATGCCAGCCGTCGAATATTTGGAAAGGCCTAGGACCAGCTATGGGCTTAAAAGGCTGTTGTGTCGATGTAAAGTGAAGAAACTCAAAACTGTTTTACTGTTAACGTATATTTCGTGGGCAACATTTGATAGACCAACGTATGAGTTTTATGAAACATGTATTTAAAGACAAATTAATCTGTATCGAGTTTAAAATAATGAATTTTAAGATAGTAACAAGTGATGCTAAAGATATTGTAAGAACTGGATCGGCAGGATTTTAATGTTTAATAATCAACTGATTTATCAACACTGCCTTATATGACATTAGTTATAAAATCGTTTTTAAGTATTGATCGATGCGCAATGACCCACGAAATGAACGATTGTTTTATCGACATATTATCTCGACTTTGTTACATCACTATTATTGTGACTTACTTATAGTTTTGTTTTGTGTTTGTAGCGAACACTTCACTTTTTTTGTTATTTTTTTTTTCATTATTACGAGTGATCATAAATTGTATGTGGAAATATCTCTTGTGGATGTGTGTGTGCGACCGTAGAAGTTCTAAGTACCTAAGTTAGGTGGTAATTTTAAATAGGTTTAATTTCTAAAGAGATATAAGCATAGAATAAATTATTGTGTGTGCATTTTCTGTTTCTAAAAGGCGTACGGAGCGAATGTTGTCACTGGTCCTCTGGTACAATAGATGTTAAAACATATTTTAGCGTTTTATACAAAAGATATCAGTCGAGAGTACTATTGTAACAGAAAGTCCACAAATTTATATGCAATTCAGAATTAAATATAAATAATTTAAGACATATCGAGTGTTTTTATTTCTTTAAGCCATGTCTGTAATTTTCTTAACGCATACTTTAGAATTTCAAAAAATATTTTATATAAAAAGTATGTAACTGAAGTAAGTAAATTGTTATTAAAAATAAAAGAAACCTGGTTCCAGAGATCTTAAAGGGTTGTATTTTTTTTTATATAAGTGAAGTGACTAACGAACAGTCACCTGCTGAAGTTCAAGGACACCTGCAGCCAATTTTAAACAGAGAAGGTTAATGATGAGTTGTCACATCTGAGTAATGAGGGCATCCACGACTTTTTCTGCCTCCAGGGCGGCGCCACCAGAGAGTGAAGTATAATATTTGACAGATTTCATAGCAGAGAAGTTAATTTGTTCGGGAAATGTAGAGGTTATTCTTTCTTTCTGTACTATTAGCTATATTTCATATTAATAAGATAAAAAATAAATAAACCAAACCACAAATATTCATAAAAGTAGAAAAATTTAAAAAAAGTTAAAAATGCGCAAAATATTAAAGAGCAAACCACTGACGCATTTTGTGTATTAATATAATACTCTAGAAACCGATAAACTTTTATTAAAAACCAATTTCTCAATTAAATGACATTGTGTAACTAAAAACTTTACCTCAGTGTCAACAAGCGACATCTGGCGAGCAGAAAATTATTAGACCTCATTGGAACGCTTCACCGTGTGTAATTGTACTGGTGCTCTAAACCCTTCAGTCCGGAACGTAGCACTGCAAGTACAACTATTTGGTGGTAGAAGGTAAGAGGATGGTAATTACAACCCAGACAGACTATTACGCAGAAAATTAGTCTTACCACCATGAAGTAATTTTTATAGGTATTTTGTTTTCGAGCATCGTATTGACATTGCCAACATAAAATTGATACTCAAGGTCAAGAGATGAAACGGTATTACTTTAAAATTAAATTAATGGTACTACAGAGTAGAATAATTGTACAGGCGCACTCCAGAGAGACTTCCAGTATGAGTTATACTTATTTATAGAGACGTCCATAATTATATTATATACTGCTGTACTATTATCATATATTCTGTGGCAAGCATTTTATGGTACACAGAGTATACATATGGATTTTTTAAACAATATACTACTTGTCTGCTGTCTGCTGGATATTGTAAATTATGTAATGAGGGCATCCACGACTTTTTCTGCCACCAGGGCGGCACCACTAGAAAGTGAGGTATAATATTTGACAGATTTCATAGCGGGGAAGTTAATTTGTTCGGAAAATGTAAAAGTTATTGTTTCTTTTTGTACTATTAGCTATATTTTATATATTAATAACATTACCTCAGTTTCAACTAGCGACATCTGATGAGCAGAAAATTATTAGTCGTCGTTACAGTTGACGACTAACAGCACAAGCATACCGATAACATTGTGAAAGGTTGCTGAATTTGTAGGCCAGGCGTTGTTTGCAAATATAACATAATAGTTTTGCAAAAATAACATAAAACTTGGTCCTATGGTTAGTAGAAAGTAAAATAAAAAAAAAACGAGCGAGCCTTACAGTAGTCACATAATATGATGTGTAACATGTGACATCTCAACATTAACTTATTACACCCTGAAGAAAACTATTTGTTTTTTTTTTATCCAAATTAAAAATAGGTATCAATTGAGCAGTGACAGAAATTACCCGCGATAACATATGTCTAACTATTACAGTTATGTCACAATAACTACTTTTCCATGTTAAATTGTGCAATAGTAATGCCGGTTCAAACTAAGCCACATTATTCGTACCTAGGTATTAGTCCTTATATCCGAATAAATCACTCAGGCTATATCAGTACTTGCACCATGTATAACCACCAATTACGTTAACCATGTAATTTAAGTAACATTTTTCACTTTTTAAATCTTTTTTACCCATCCGTCGTGATGTCTCTTTCGAAGTTAGCACGTCGCGAGGCGCAACCGCGGGGCACAGTTAGTTTATTGATATAATTAAATTAGTTTATATATATAACAGCACACTTTACCACCGCGCGCGCTCATTACTCAAATAGCACGCTTCCCCGGCTTCCTGTTACACACTTCCGTCCCTTTTCACGAAATCACTCGTACAGATTGCGGGAAAGCGAGAGGAAAGGTGTTACTCATCACAAAGTTGTTAATGATAAATGTCTTCCATACCGAATTATGGCGATGGCGGCACGTGTCTACGGAGGCTAGCTATCTGTGCAGAACTTCTGTCCTGTCCTAGTGTGTGTATGCAAATATAGGTTACTCTATTTCCTAACTTCCATAGTCCGATGGGACGACAATCCGACACCACTGGAAAAATCAGCTTGTTGATAGAAAAATCCAATAACTAATCTCATCTCATTACAGCCTTTCATAAGTCCACTGCTGAACATAGGCCTCCCCCAAGGATTGCCACAAAGCACGGGCCTGAGCCACCTGCATTCAACGACTTCCTGCATGTCTTACCAGGTCGTCACTCCATCTCGTGGGAGGTCGCCCTACACTTCGCCTACCAGTACGAGGCTGCCACTCAAGAACCTTTCTTCCCCATCGGTTGTCGGTTCTTCGAGCTATATGGCCGACCCACTGCCACTTCAGCTTACTAATCCGTTAGGCTATGTCGGTCACTCTGGTTCTACTGCGGATATCCTCATTTCTAAGTTTATCACGCAGAGAAACTCCGAGCATAGCCCTCTCCATAGCTCGCTGAGCGACCTTGAGCTTCCTCATACGGCCAGCAGTGAAGGACCACGTCTCAGATCCGTCAGTCATCACTGGCAACACGCACTGGTTGTACAATTTACCCCAGGTAAACATACTCGTCAACAACTTCGAGCTTAGTGCTCCCAACAACTACCGGCATAGGTGTGACATGGACACTGAACATGATCTTTGTTTTGTCCATGTTCATCTTAAGACCTATCCGTTGGGAGACACTATTGAGGTCATTGAGCATGATGCTTAGATCCTCCAGCGATTCTGCCATAAGGACCGTCGGCAAATCGAAGGTGAATGTGCTCGCCATTGATGTTAATACCGTATCCTTTCCCGTCCAGAAGCTTGAAAACGTCTTCAGAAACAGAAACTTTCTTATTCAATATAGACTATAAATAATACTTATTGAAAGTCACTTTTGTTTGATTACCACTGGTTCGGAAAAACCTCTGTCCTGGGAAGAACCAGCAAGAAACCCAGCGGGACTTTTTTTTTAAAATAACAGCTTACAATCATGATGTTACACAAATTAACAACACAACAAATTAGAAATAGCTTGGTAGCGATCACCTCATTTCCAGGGGTTATTATCATCCATAAATTCCTTAATATTATAATAACCCTTTTTATACAAACTTAGTTTAATAAAGTTTTTGAACTTTGAGCAGGTCAAACTTTGTATATTTTCTGGAATTTTATTGTAAAAGCGTATACATCGCCCCAAGAATGAATTACTGACTCGATGGAGTCGAGTAACTGGTACTACTAGCTTGTGTCTGTTCCTAGTATTTACAGAATGAATATCACTTATTTTTGTAAAACTACTTTTATTTTTGTGTACGTACATTACATTTTCATAAATGTATTGAGAGGCCAAAGTTAATATATTAATTTCCTTAAATTTTTGTCGCAGCGACTCTTTAGGCTTTAAATCATAAATTGCTCTTATGGCCCTCTTCTGTAAAACAAATATAATTTCAGTGTCAGCTGCGTGTCCCCATAGCAAAATACCATACAACATTATGCTATGAAAATAGCTAAAGTAAACTAATCTAGCTGTTTCAACACTGGTTAGACTTCTAATCTTTTTTACAGCATATGCTGCAGAACTAAGTCTGCTTGCTAGTTTTGATATATGGGGGCTCCATAGAAGCTTCGCGTCTAGTGTGATTCCAAGAAAAATGGTGGTATCTACAAGACTCAGTTTCTCCCCATTTAAAATTACATTTGTATTTAATCGTTTGACATTTGGAGTCACGAATTTCATACATTTCGTTTTAGTGCCATTTAAATGCAAATTATTAACATCGAACCAATTTACTAATTTAGATATAGCATTATTTACGTCGTCATATTTTAGTAATTGTCGACTTAATTTCAAAATTAAAGAAGTGTCATCTGCAAATAATACTATATCATGGTTATAAGGTAAGTCATTAATGTATACAAGAAACAGAAAGGGGCCGAGAATTGAGCCTTGAGGTACGCCCATTTGTACCATCGATCCGGTAGAGCTCATATTGTTAATGACAACTTTTTGCGTTCTCTTACTTAAATATGAAATAATTAATTTAAGAGCATCACTTCTTACACCGTATTGTTGAAGTTTCCTGATTAATGTTTCATGGTGAACACAATCGAAGGCCTTGGATAGGTCACAAAATATACCCAAAGCATCCTGTGAATTCTCCCATGCATTAAAGATATATTTAATCAGCTCAGCACCGGCATCAGTTGTCGAGCGACCCCTTGTGAAATCAAATTGATTTTTATGAAGTAAATTGTTTATATTAAAAAAAAATTACATTTGATCAAGAACAATTTTTTCAAAAATCTTACTAAGTGTTGGTAGTACAGAAATAGGTCTAAAATTGGCGGGGTCTAATGTACTACCAGATTTAAATAAAAATCCAATTCAGCGGTGAAGAGTTTCGGGGATATAACGTCACCCTGTCTTACACCTCTCTGCAATTGGATAGGTTTTGTACTCTGGTTCTGTACTCGGATAGCCATCATAGCTCTACTGTACAAGCACTTCAGCACTTCGATATACCGACAGTCAACTTGGCACCGCTGGAGGGACTGCAGCACCACCCAAATTTCGACGGAAGCAAAGGCTTTCTCATAGTCCACATACGCCAGGCATAGTGGCAAATTGTACTCCTCGGACTTCTGTACAACTTGCCGAAGGGTATGTATGTGGTCTATGGTGCTAAAGCCCTTTCGGAAACCGGCTTGTTCGGGAGGCTGGAAGTCGTCAAGTCTGCGCGCGAGACGATTCGTAATGACTCTCGAAAACAGCACGTAGACGCGGCTCAGAAAGGAAATCGGTCTGTAGTTCTTCAAGAGAGCGTTGTCACCTTTCTTGAAGAACAAGACCACCGCACTTTTGCTCCACGCCTCCGGTGTAATGCCACTATGGAGGACGGAATTAAAGAGCTTCTAAAGAAAGAAAGAACTATTTATTTGATATACACATTTTACACACATTAAAAAAAATATTATAAACAAAAGCAAGGAGGAAAAGAATGCATGTACCAGTCTAACACTGTTTAAGGACTTCAAGTACCGGTTTTCCACCCGCTTTCAGAAGCTCCGCTGTAATTCCATCCTCGCCTGGGGCCTTGCTGTTTTTAAGATGCTGGAGAGCCATTTTAATCTCGCTCAGACTGACGTCCGGGATATCTTCGGAATAGTGTCGGATAAGACTCGCTCTTGGATCGTTACTTACACTTGCGTGTGGCTCCAACGATGACGTGTACAGCTGCCCATAGAACCTCTCAATCTCACTCAAAATCTCAGGTGCCCCGGAAACAATGCTGCCACATACGCTTTGCCATCTTTCACTAGACCAGCACATCCCCAGGTAGGATAAGATGTAGTCATTGACAACCCTAGTAGAAATTCTGACTAAAACACATCTGTTTCGGTAATTTTGTTATCAACCAAAAAGTAAAACAGTTTCCGGTGAAAAACATTAGTGACTGCAAAAAACACTGGGGTGATTCTATAGGTGAAACACCAATAGGAAACAAAGAAAACACCTAAATCCTTATCTATACTTATGTATACAAAATCCATACTTTTACATTTTTGTTGATAACAACAAAAATGTAAAAGTATGGATTTTGTATTTTAAAAAGAAGCATATTGACTTTACAAATATTAAATATTATGTTTTAGTTTCTAAATCATTGTATTGACTATTGTCCTAAAAATAATGTTATCCATCCTGGGGAGGGAGTCTAATTTGGGCAAATAACAAGTAATCAACTAGATAAAAGTGTTGCTGTTGATTTTTATAATGCAGGAGTCAGGTATTGACTCTTACATTATATTAGAAAAAATGTTCTTTACAAACAATGCACAATGCCGATAAAAAAAGTAATACTTCATAAATAGTCACTTGTGTAGTTTCACATGAACATAAAATTATGAAATGTTTCCAAACTGTACAAATAGGACTGATCTCCCTAAGATAATTGGTCATGGGTCTGTTAGTTTGTTTAGTTCAATAGTTGCAAGACGACACACCATCTAACACCAGTACTTAGTCCATAAAAGAAGGCAATGTAAATGCTTTTACAACAAAGTTCCAGAAAAACATGCAGGACCTGTTTTTTACAGGATAAGGGTGACAAACGAGCACATAGTGCACCCAATGGTTAGTGGTTGCTGTGGCCCATAGACATCTACATCTATGCTTGTTACAAATCAAAATGCAGATGTAGATGCATTGTCACCTGTAAGGACTAAGATGGCATGCCTAGTTTTTAGTAAAAAGGGTCTCCAGTTCTCTACCTTCATCATACATAACACACCAGTGTTAAGCTGCTATTCTATGAGAGTGAGGTCCTACCCCAGTCGAGCCAATCCATTCGTGCCACAACTTTCATAACAATCTTTACAGGAATAAACAAATAAAACACAGCTGAAATTTAATTTTTTTATTAATCTTAACCCTACATTCACGAGGTCTCCATGGCTGTGGCAGTCTCCTCTGTGTATTTTCCTTTGTCTTTGCCCAAGGCCGCTAGTCTGCCCTTTGCTCTGCGGTCGAGGATTGCCTTACGGTCCTTGTTCATTTTTAATTTGACAATTACACACTGCAAATGGAAGAAAAGTGTTAGTAACTGTTGCCGAATGTTTTGATAATAATAACAGATTGTACACAATCAGAGCCATGGAAGTGTTTCAGCAATAGCCCCGTCTCTTTCAAACGTCAGCATAGCTGATGTAAGATAGGACGGGATCTAAGTAGAAAGTTATCATCATTTTATTTTTTAACAATTTGTGATATAAATTTATTTTATCGTACTTTTTAAGGAACTAGTGATTTTTAAATGCTGGTTGTTTCATTCGTTAATTACAGCCTATAAAAATATTTGCCATAGTTGCTATGTTTGTTTAGTTACACCAGCACACCAATATACAGCAGCCATGTGTTTACTTACTTATACTATTACCTATTTTTGTTTGTTAACTGTAATAAAAGATATTACTTTACTATTAATGCTACCTAATATGCTATCTTTATATGTATTATGAGAATCTTGGCTGTGCTAATGATATTATACAGAGTTATTTTTAATGAGTACTCAATTATAAACGTATGTTCAAATATATAAATAATGATTTAGTGTTATTGCAGTTTTTGAAAATACAAGTAAATAAGGCTTCTACTTTTATTTCAAATTATCTCAAATTGAATGTGATTTATGGGCAACGTTTTGCCTGCCAAATGGCAAGTGTGTGTGCACAGTAAAATCAGTTAAAATAATGCATTACCACACATTTTGAATTTAAAAGATAAAAAGGATAGAATACTTGAGATTTATTTTACTTAATTTTTCTACACCATTTGCCTATATTAGTTATTCTGAACCTTTTCTGCAAATTTAACCAGTTATTGATAAATAACCCTGTATAAATATTTCCTATACATATTAAATAAAAGAGAATCAATCCTTATCAGGGCTTAGCTTTCCATTGACGTCCGTCGAGTTGGCTGTTGATACATATTTTTTATTTTACAGAAAAGTTACACTATTTTAAGCACACACACAAAGTTTCAACATGCGGAAACGCGTAATTTTTGAGAAAAAAATTATTGAAAATCAATTATTCTTGCAATATTTAGGACTAATCCTAACGTAAAACTGGCGCCATTTTGTAATGTTATTGTCGACGTCAATAGGGATGTCGATTTTTTCCGAAAAAGGTCGATTTTTAAATCGATTCAAATCGTAAGCTGATGTATCGGTTCACAAAAAAACGATTTCTAAAATATCTATATTTATTTAATGTTTCTATTTATAATGTAAATATAAACCCATTTTATGAAAAACAAGTAAGATACCATGATAAATGATCTCTTATTGAAATTTGTTTTATTTTAACAGTACCTATTAGGGCAGATAACAAATAAAATAGGTTAGGTTCAACTTATGTCAAAGAACCAATTTGATTGACCCCGACTCCACCTGGTACGAATCTGTCCTACCTCTAAGAGTGGTTTTATAGAGCCTGAGGCGCGTAGGGGGAGCAGCCTCCGTCTGCTGTAACAAATTGCAGGCATTCCTCCTCGCCTCCGCAGCTTCGGCTCTTCCGATGCCTGCGATTTGTTACGCTTAGGCGTAGAGGCTGCTCTTCCCGCAGCGCCGGAGGCGTAGCAGTCTCAAAATAGATACAGAAATCCTTCTGAATCAGTTACCTTATTTTTTATGAAGGGAATTTTTTTCTCATAAAATGAATTTATATTAACATTACTAGCTGTTCCCCACGACTTCGGTCGCGTGTTAGGGTTTTTATGTTTTTGCGCAGAACCCTAATTCTTTTTCTAAAATAAAAGTAGCCTAAGTTACTCCTTATGAAATCAGCTATCTGCCAGTGAAAGTCCCGTCAAAATCGGTCCAGCCGTTTTGGAGATTACCCGGAACAAACAGACAAAAATTTTAAAAATTGTATTTTAGTTATAGGTACCGTATTTACTTTCATATGCATTTAGTAAAAAACTGTAATTATGACATTACAAACAGACACTTCAATGGAATCGATATATCGATATTACAATTGGAATCTATTTAAAAAATTGATCTTTTTCGGAAAGAATCGACATCCCTACTGACAATAATAATAAAAAATGGCGTCAGTGTCACGGTAGGAATTGCCATAAATATTGCAAAAATATTTGATTTTCAATACTTTTTTCTCAAAAAGTACATGTTTCCGCATATTGAAACTTTGTGTGTGTGCTTAGTAAAAATATGTATCAACACCAAACTCGACAGACGTCAAGTTGTACCCTTATCAGCACCAAATAAATGGATAATTGCAATTATAAGTGTTAATTTACCACATGCTTGGCAGTTAAGGAAAATATTGTGAAGCAAATTGCATGTCTATATTTTGTAGATATGAAGAATATGCCAACATGCATTGGGGCGCTTGGTGGACATTTCCTAAATCCCTTTTAGAAATAAGAGGCCTGTGCACACAAGTAGGATGTATTCAAGCTGTTACTATACTTTCTAAAGTAAAATCAACCATTCAATTTTAAACAAAAGGAGTTTAAACAGTCAAAGAATATTTTTAAATTTATCTTATTTTCAATTATTGTGATATCCTAATATCAAATATTGAACCAACAAAATATTTATACTGTGGAATATATTTTATAAAATTAAAATAAAATGTTACTTTACCTTTGAAGGGTGGATGCCAACATATGCACTAGCTCCATTGGCCTTTTCACGTTGAATCCTTTCAATGTACACAACAAATTTTTTACGGTACACCTGGACTACTTTGCCAACTTGTTGACCTTTGTAGTGACCACGCACAACCTGCAACAAGCTTATATTTGCTTATTTATAGAATATTTTGTATAACTACATTATGCTAACAGTAATGTAGTATTTGCATTAGTTCATACTTTAATAATAAAAATAATTAAAATGACAAACAATCAGTCAAGTGTTAACACAAAAAAAAAAATTGCATGTAACTAAAACATATCTTGAACTTTTTTGTAACAAAAATAAGTTCTTTGTACAGATAATTTTATGGCAAAACAATCAGAGCCATATTTTGTACCATGGTGCAGAGTGACATGCCAAGGCTTGGACGCACTAAAGAAAACCTTCAGTTTGTCCATACCAAGGCAGCAACAACTGCAGTCTGTGAATGGTTTGTCTTCATCATTTTGTTTTGCACTGATAAATATAACAAAGAAAGATTTTATAAATGGAAATAGTTCTATGCAAGCACATGATTATAATATTCAACCAAGCAGAACTATTCACAAACAATCATCAATGTTAAATGGAGTAAAGTTATAGTCGAATTTAAAATTTTACCTGAACTTCATCATCTTTGCGAATAGGCATGGATTTTACGTTGAATTTCTGTCTTAATTCCTTTGAGAGAGGCGCAGACATAAGTACTCGCCTAATGTGCGACGGTGCGCTAAAATGCCTCTTCCTGTTTTTCCTCCTGGAGGAGGTTACCTGCCTGTTGTACTTCATCCTGGCACTGTTTTGCTGAAAAGCCAAAATACACCACGTTTATTTCACTGCCTCAAAACATTAGGTTAGCCCTCTTGGAGTGCGAAACGTCAAGTTGCCGCCTCGTTTATTTTCATCACTGATATGTGAAAATTGGAAAATACTCATTATTTATAATACGGTATAAACTTGAGAATGATTATTTAATGTTGTGGTAAGTTATAAAGTAACATGACAGAGGATTTTTAAAGATTTTGTAACGTACCCGAAACAACACGGCAAAGAATCAAGTTAAGAAAGAATCATAGACTAAAAACAAATACGGACGTACTTAAAATGTTGCCAGTAGAAAATAACATTTTAATTGTAACAAAGAGTATATAATCATTATGTTTATGAAGCGGGACTACCTTAGTAAAATAAAAATGTAAAATTTATTAAAAAGAATATCTCAAAAAAAAAAAGAATAATACTTAGTTACTTATTTACTATGTATATGGGCGCCAAGTTACTCTACCAGCCTTAAGACATAACATTTAATTTTTGACAATCAGTGCTGACAACATAGGTGAATTAAAAGTGCTGTAAATGTCTATTTTCGAATAATTTTATCGCAAAAATATTATAATAAAATTAATTTAGATCTTTACGATGAGAAATAAATAAAACATTGCTCTCACTGCATCTGATGCGCTAACTACAAATTTCACATTACGCGAGCAGCCCGAGTTCGAGCCCAGCCGGCACCGATGAATTTGTTACTTGTACCGCGGCGGACATTTTCTTTCTTTGCCCTAAAACTAATCTAATAAAAAAATAATCAAAAAGTCAAATAATTATTGTTTTACTAAAAGCTTTTGTAGTTGTGTGTGCTTTGAAATTAGGAAAATTTTTTCAACTTTCTGGTAATTACCGCATACTGTTGGTGACGCGTCTGTAAATAATATTTCAATTTATTAGTTTACCGATTCTAAAGATAAATTATTAAGCAATAATTATACTATAAGAAAACGCTTAGTAAAATTTTAAAGAAATTTCGAATTAATAGCCTAAGGTCCAGGGTTCGATTCCCCGGTCGAACAACTTTTTGTTTTTTTCTTAGCAATATTTTTCTTAGTAAATTCATAAAGGGAATTTTTAAGACAATAATCTATGATTCCGGGTTCGATCCACCGGTTGAATTACTTTTGTTATTTTCTTAACTTTAGAGAAAATTTTAAGATAATGTTCTAGAAACCAGGCTTCAGTCATCGGTCGCAACGATCACATTTTGTCTTTTTGAGATTAATTTAAAGTTGTGTATTACATAATAATTATCTGTATAAAATAAATGCAAATTTTGTATAAAAATAAATCCTTCAAATACTTGTTCTGATCATTAATTTCAATAGTGTAAGGTTATAAAATAAAACTGCGTTTTATTGTTCTTAGTGTTGAGATAATTTATTTTCCAAGATTATTATTGAATTAAATAGTTTATTTACTCTTACAAATATAAGTTAAAAAAGATACAGCCTATATACACGTCCCACTGCTCGGCACAGGCCTCCTCTCACTTCTGATAGGGTTTTAGGGCGAGGAAAGGTCCGCCGCGCTGCCCAAATGCGTGTTGGCGAACTACACATCTCTTCAAAATATAGTTTTTTTCTTATTTGTCAGACATGCAGGTTTCCTCACGATGTTTTCCTTCACCGCCGAGCACGTGGTAAATCAGCACTTAAAATTGCAATTAGGTAACAATTTCATTGGTGCCGGCGGGGATCGAACACGGGTTTCTCGCGTACTGTGAAACTTACAGCGAGTGATAACCATCTAAGTTACCACAGCTCATTTTACAAATATAACTTTTATTTTTATAACATAATTGTAAAATACTGATATCCAGTTGAATCCGGTTTGACTGGGAGCCGACCCCCAATATAGTTGGGAAAAAGGCTAGGCAGATGATGAATTGTACATAATATATATTCTAGCAGGTGGCGTTCTGTAGTTCTGCCTACCCATACAGAAAAAAAGAAAACATTTTTTTTCATTCACGCCATCTAGTGTTCAATTTTCGTAAATGTAGGGACTAAGAATTCACCCACGTCAGTGTGTGTAAACAACGCTATATTTAATGACAGATGTTATTTTTCAACTTTGTGTTGAATTGTGTGGATTTTGAGGCAATGATATGACCTAGTAAAATAAAGTATAATGTCCGAGTATCGCAATTGCTACTTCTACGACTTAATAATGTTCCAATTACACAAAAACCCGAATAAACTAAAAAATTATGACTACAGCGCCATCTCGCGGGAATATGGCTGGGCACAGACCGTATGTTTCACCTTAAATGTTTGTAATTATCAAAAGAAAGATTTATATGAAAAATAAAGCAGCCATTGTGTACTCCGTGTCTCCGTTTTTTATTTCACCATCAAAAGATTTTATAAAATATATAAAATATAAATATGTATATACTTACTTGAGTATCTATCTATTTATATTAACAATAGGTTAACTGTCCACGGTAGTAAATATTTTCTCCAAAGATCTCATAACTCGAAAATACAACTTTCCGATCTGATTCTTGGGGAGTTTTTTTTAAGTTTATCGGTAGTCACCTAGGATTTTTTACATTTGTATTAAAATCCAACAAAAGACAGTTAGGTTCAGCTTATTCCCAGGAACATGTTTCATGAATATTTTTTTAAATATTTTATAACTATCATAGTAAAATTGAGTTAATTTTTGAAGTTATTCAATTTCGTTATTCAATGACGTTCAGTTTCCTTAACAATCATTTTCGATAGTTCTTGTAAGTAAAATGCACATCACTAGCTAACGTACACAATGACAAATCAAAATTAGTCATGCGTTTTCGGGCTGTCAGGCAAAGACGTATTAAAAAAGATAGACAGGTTACACACTAACATTATTGTATTTTAAAGTGGCGCAGGTAGTACTATATCTCCGTACAGTTGTTTATTGACACGTTGTGCTAACAAAAGAGACAAATGTACGGCATACCTATCGTTAGAAAAAGATGAATATACATCATTAGTTGCGTACTGATTGCTGCTGAGCGCTCATTGGCGCGTGACATACCGATATGGAAATGGACACACTAGCTAGCGTCAAAGTTTACACTCTCGGTTAGTGTTGAAATAATAAAACCAATTATGAACAAAACATCTATATTCAAAATATTAATGAGACGTTTTTCTTGTCTCTAACTGTTGCGTGTAATTTGTGTACCACCTAAAAACACAGGAAAGCATTTTTACAACGAATAATTAGAAGAATTACGCGCAGTAGCGAAGGTATAGCCGCGACGCAAGAGCGTGCCCGACTGAATGCGAGTTGGGCAATTACCTGACTTTCGTATTGCCATATTAGAGCGAGTATGACGTATCTATACTTTAAAAACATCTTAGCTGTCAGGTCGTCTATACATTATTAAAATATTATGTATAGTCTAAGTTTTTCTCTAATGGTTTACATAATTTGGAGTTTTGGCGGGAACTTGACCGGCGGCGGTTTGTTGCTCCTGTTTTATTGTTTAAATAATGGTTTGAAGTGGACTTTGATATGTAAAAGTGGTGTGTTTTTGTGTATTAAGTATCTGCGCATGTGAACTATTATTGGAAACTGTGAAACAAGTGCTCTGATAGTGATGTGATTCTCAAAATAAGGTGCCTGTCTGCTTAGCCGCCTTGAGATACCATCGCCAACCGTCAGCTGTTTGCTGGCTCAAGTTACCGTCAAAATCTCCCAAGGGCTGCACAATGTGATGCATCAACATATTGTGAAGCAGTATACTATGAAGAATAATCATTATAATATAATATTGTAACTTCAGGCTCAGAAGGGCTAGATCCCAGAGCCGTAAAGCCAGTTATCAAGAAGAAGAAGAAGTTTACATAATAGGGAGTTTTGGCGGGAACTTGACCGGCGGCGGTTTGCTGCTCCTGTATTATTGTTTAAATAATGGTTTGAAGTGGATTTTGATATGTAAAGGTGGTGCGATTTTGTGTACTAAGTGTCTGCGCATGTGAACTATTAGTGGAAACTGTGATACAAGTGCTCTGATGGTGATGTGATTCTCAAAATAAGGTGTCTGCCTGCTTAGGCGCCTTGAGATACCATCGCCAACCGTCAGCTGTCTGCTGGCTCAAGTTGCCATCAAAATCTTCCAAGGGTTGCGCAATGTGACGCATCAACATTTTGTGAAGCAGTATACTATGAAGGATAATTATTATAATATATTGTAACTACAGGCTCAGAAGGGCTAGATCCCAGAGCCGCAAAGCCAGTTATTAAGAAGAAGAAGTTTACATAATATGCAAACTTTTAATACACAAAATGTATCACTTTTAAGACTGGGTGTTCCAAGCACATTAGGTATTTATAGGTTTACAGGTGCTCGTCACAAAGATCGAGTCGCGCCAAGCATATGATCGTGATTTTTTACAAAATAATCACAAATATATTGTTTTTAAGTATAAACACATATTTACACAATGAGGAAAAATATACAAACAAAAGAACAAATGAATAACAAATGAATCTATGAAATATTTAAAAAATATTACTTTGGTTAAAAACCTACCAAATCCTGCCAAAGTCTGGAGTAAAAAATGCCTAAATACTGCTAACTTTATTTACAATTGTCTAATTGTATTAAAGTATGAAAACTAAAAATACACATTTAAATGCTATATTTTTATTAAGTTAAAATTAAACATCTTTCGTTGGTTTGAATGCAATGCAATCGCCATGCTCACCAATGCCTTGTTTAACATGCAAGATAGACGCTACATGTTTGTTTATATCTACATCTGTTTCGTGTTTTTGTCTTAATTAGATTTATTTGACAGAATATTCTTTCGCATGTTGAATCTAAACATATTTTTGGAACGAAGTTCCTTATCGGACTGTACGAATTTGTCGGATGGGCACTAGGCGAGAAAAAGTGTAAGATCTTTTCAGTCACGACCCCTTCTAACGTGTGTAGATGGCCTTGCGAGAAAGGGAGATGAAATAATATCCATCTCCCTTTTTATTATTTTTGCCATGAAAGAAGTATTATTTTATTTTAAATGACGCTTCATTTTTAGACGCTAATAATTCATTTATTTGTATTTGTTAATCAATAATATAATACGTTTATCAAAAATAATACACTACGAAAGGAACTTCGTTCCAATCGAGTTTTTCACGACACTCACGGATGTTTTTTTTTTATGTTTACTAGCAGCGGCATGCTCCTTTAAAGCAGACAGCTGGAATGTCAATTCGGATCTGATTATCTTTAGCTTTGAAGATCCACGATGAAAGTAAAGGACCTTACTCCACTCCGCTATATACGGCCTTTCATATTTTCGCTTCATCATCACCACCAATAATTACTATCGTACACGAAACATCATTAACAAAATATCGCTAACAAGATATTGTCACCACGAAATCTAATGCGATAACAAACTAAAGTACGTCTCTTCTATGACTGATTGAAATAATAACCATTAACTCGTGTTTACGAACACTCGTTTTAATATTATCAACTTTACTTCCATACTTTTAAAGTTGTTTATTGAATGTGTTACAAGCATAACACTAGAAGTACAGGGAAATCTCCCACATATTGGCGAAGTATATAGGGTTGCCATTTTCGGCATTTTAAGGTGCCATAATGAAATCTATTTTTAATACCCGAATACTGCCAAATACTGCCAGGTTTTATAAAACGTCAACCGATCATGCCAGAGGCTAAAATAAGAGGCCAATCCTGCCAAAATGGCAGGAACCTGCCACATATGGTCACACTGAACGTGTGGGTCAAAATTCAAAAATCACTTGAATAATGGATAATTTTTTAAATAAATTTAATGAAAAAAAAAAAACGATCGGGTGGAATCAATTCCAAAATGAATTACCTATATATTGATATTTTTATAGAAAAAAGGCAGTATTAGTACTTGTTTAAAATGAAATTTGGCTTGTAAAAAACTGCAAATCGAACGTAGTTCATTAATTTTTTCTATCGAGAAAATTGTATTATATCGTATATTGATTGAGTGCATCGTATGGAGAAAGACTGTATCTAAAACTTTTTTTCAGATTCTAAATGTTATAATTTGGCTATCAAAAACCAATTTTAAAACGGACAAAAACAGGAATACCGAGTCTTAAACCATTTTTTAAACGGAGGGAGCAGTAATCCACCTGTGGTCAAAATACCGTCAAAAGTCTCCTCCTCACATCGGGTGACTAATGGATAGTTTTTTATTGATTGCGGCATTGGCTTAGCACAATATATTGGTGCAAGACTTTGCAATTTTTAACTTGAGGTTTTTATCACCGCAGTACCCGTTTTATCGTTTTCATTAAATAGTTCACATACGCAGACAATTTTATACACAAAACCCATCACATTTACGTATCAAAATCTGCTTCAAGCAGTAATTTTAACGATAATATAGTAGCAACAATCTACCGGCGACAAAGTTCCCGCCAAAATCTCTAACTGTCAGATCTGCCTCAATAATTGTCAGATCTGTCTTAATTGTCACCTTTGAGTAACATACATATACATAGAGACAACCTACGATTCCACATAAATATAATTGTCTCGCTTTTTGTAATTAAATGTACGAATAAGGCAAAAAAGAAACAAATCTATTGAAAGATGTTGCGTGTAATTCATACGTGTAAACATCGATCAACAATATCAATTAGATATCGGGTCAGCGCAAAAAATACGTCCAAGTAAATAACAGCGCACTGAAGACATGAGCTCTTATTTCGTTTAGTTGACTTCAAACACAGCCAATGTAAACACGATTTACAATGCCGCAATGTATATTTAAAAGTTGTAAGAATAATGCCCGACAAAGCAATTTAACAGCCGGAGTGTCTTACTTTCGGTAAGTACGTGTAGAATAAGTTATATTTTAAGTTCTAAACTAACAACTATTATCATATTTGAAACAAAATTACCGATTTTGAAGCACCCCTACAAATGTTTTGCCAAGGTTGGCCAATACACGCGTAAACATTTGTGAAACAGAACAGTAGAGTACATGGAGTAGATTTATATTGTAATCATTTTTAGTGATTTGTTACCAGAACTTTAAATAATGGTAATTGCTATTTTTGTCTCTGTTTGTGTAATTTCATTAGATACTTAGTTTTTTGTTTTAATTTTAGCTTTCCTAGCAAAAATTTATGTATATATATATATATATATATATATATATATATATATATATATATATATATATATATATCTGCAGAATGGATCTCCGCCAGTGTTACTGTGCCTGCATGCTATTGGTTCCCGCGCTTTGTTCGCTCCAAAAATACAGTCGCATACACAGCTTACTTTGCGACTCGCGACGATGTTTTAAAAAGAAAGGAAATAAAAATTATTTATATCTATTGTTTTATGACTGAACTAGTGAACGAAAAGGTAAATATGATAGGAGAAGGTGAATGGGGAAAATTGTGCAGTAAAGTGTTGAGGGAGAATACCGAAAAAATTACCATGTGATCGACCTGATGACGGAAGCTCAAGCGAAGATGAAAGTGATGATGAAGTAGCATCCAGTAACACCAACACACCATCAACATCTGACTTTCATGTGACCCAAGACGTCATAATGGACGGCGTGTCACCCTTAGCTTAAGTTTTTTTTGTTACAAACTACTTTATATTTTACGATAGAAATAACAAATAATGCTCAAGTAAACATTATCCATTTTTAATTCCCACCTCTTCCAAAGTTCTAAGTAAATAGTAAAACACCTATTATGATTCTACAATTAAACAATTAATTACTATAATATTGTAATGTAGGGTAAGCTTATTGTTAGCATAAGGAAGGTAGTTTGTGACCTCTCTCTCTCGCAATAAATGGTTGAACTGTACGGACGTGTTTTCCTTTGTCTCACTGGCGACGAGGATTTTAATGGTGAAAATCGGCGAAAAATACGTGAAAATAGAAAATACGGAAAATTTAGACTGTGAACAATCAGCGTGCAAAATGTCGGTCGGAAAGATTAGTGAGTTTGACGTGAAAACCGGTAACTGGACTGCTTACGTGGAGCGGCTAGAAATGTATTTTGTGGCAAATTCAGTGAAGGACGAAATTAAATTGCCGACCTTGATCGCGGCTATGGGTGAAAGTGCGTATGAACTGTTATCCACCCTCGCGAGTCCTAAGAAACCCGCGGAACTTACGTATTTGGATGCAGTTGTACTATTACGTAATCATTTGCAACCGAAACCATCTCCGATGGCGGAACGTTATCGTTTTAGGCAAAGAAGACAAACAGACAGTGAATCGATCAGTGATTACGTGGCGGCATTAAAGAAACTATCTAGACATTGTGAATTCGGTGCAGTTCTACAGGACAATTTACGGGATCAGTTGGTGTGCGGACTTCGAAGTGACGTCATACGGCAGAGATTATTCGCGGAAGAAAAATTATTGTCCTATGACAAGGCAGTGATTTTAGCGGGATCGCTGGAGGCAGCGGAGCGGGACGCGGCGCTCGTGGAGTCGGGCGCAGCGGTGACATCATCGCAGGCCGCGGGTCAGCTGCGCGGCGAGGGCAGCGGCGGGGCATACGGGGGGCTGAACGCCATGCGCCATTGTACAAAATTTTTAATTTTTAATTATTATCGTAGTAAGTCTTGTATGATATCCCCTTTAAAATCATTACTCAAGAGTTGCGGGTTGTTATTTTTTGTGTCTGACTACCAATGCTTTTCTAATATTTACTAAGGAAAAAGTAGTAAATTACTATTAGCGTCCTTTCAACTTCAAATGACCTTTCCAAAATATGTAAAAATGTTAAATGAATGGCAGTTTTTTTTATTTATTAGGTTGGGAAGACGCAAATAGTTATATGCGTCTTTCCTTCGATGTTTTTGTGTTGCCAAGTGTATTTTCTAATTTAAGATGAAAAGGAAAATTCGTTTTATTTAAATAAATAAACAAATTATCAAAAAAATTAGTTCGTCCTTAAAATCTTCATGTCTCTACGTACATATTTCAATTGTCATATAGATACCTTTTAATATACTTTAGACACGGGGTCTGAAAGAAAAATTCATAAATTTATTTTTTATTTCCATTTTACGTTTTTGTTAGTTGCGTCCTTCTTTATTATGACGGCAGAATGTAACCCGGCCGGCTCGTGTCGCCTCACGCTGTGACGCAGTAGGTTTCAGTTTTGTCGGGGTTCGTTATTAATTGTAGTTTTTGAAACAGTTCCGTGTTGATTTTGTAGACGCGTACGCGAGCGACAGCTCAATCGTTTTCTTTATTAAATTGTTAATACTTGTGATTACCTGTTGGTATTATTCTTGTTGTTACGTTTTTTTGTTTTAATAATGCTTAACGCGTACGTTTATAGTGATTATGAATACGGCAACATGTTAGGTCTCCGAACCTAGGTACACGAAGTATCGCTAAATAAATTGTTAAGACGTCGGGATGGAACAAGTGTGTCATACTGTACAGTGCACAAAGTGTTGAAGCGTAACCGAATGCGCCCATACAAATTGCACAAAGTGCAAGCTTTAGTTCCCGGCGATCACGACCGCCGACGAGTTTTCTGCCGTTGGTTATTATACCAGCAACAACGTGTGCCTGGTTCCATTGAGCACATTATCTGGACGGATGAGTCGACATTTACCAGAAACGGTCTGTGGAACCGAAGAAATACACACGTGTATTCAGAGGTTAACCCGCACGCTGTTCGACAAACCGGGCACCAAACCCGATGGTCGGTTAACGTATGGGCAGGTTTATTTAAGGATCGCATACTGGGACCAGTGTTTCTGCCAGAGCGACTGAACGGACAGCGATACCTAAACTTTATAAATGAACAGTTGGTTGACATTTTAAACGACCTATCGTTGGCTGAATATCGCCGCACATGGTTCCAATATGATGGTGCCCCTCCACATTTCGTGAGGTTCGTCCGTGAGCGCCTCAATGAGCTATTTGATGATCGCTGGATCGGGAGACTAGGACCACACGCTTGGCCACCTCGCTCACCAGATCTGACTCCGTTAGACTTCTTTTTGTGGGGTATGTGAAAGAAAGGGTTTTTAATCGTGAATGTGATAGTGCTGAAGAAATGCGCCAAAGGATCGTGGATGCTTTCGAGAAACTACGTACGGACTGTGTCGAAGACCACACGATGATGCCCCGCCTGCACCCAAATCTACCTTGAAATGAATGGAGCACAATTTGAGCCGCATCTCATAAGAACACGGAGGATTTAGAGCGGTAAGCTGTTTCATACCTATTTTTTTTTTAAATAACTTAGTACTAGACTAATCTGAATAGGTACATAACTGAATACATGAGAATAATAAACATACCTACACGATGAATAAAAACTCATGACTCCAACCTTGGTTACATTTCATTTAAGTATTTTTTCATTAGCGGGGAATCGAACCAGTTATTTGGGTTATTTAACCTGTAAATTCGGATTAAAGTGGCTAAGTGGAGACAAGCACAGTGGCAAAATAGTAGGTTAAGTAGATAAGTTAGGTATTTAGACAAGTGTTGTAAATTATTAGATATTGTGGTATGGCCCGCTAGTTGCGGGCCGCGCGAATTTGCGTTCGCGCGTACATTGACCTTTCAGTCAGGTGATATAAATTCAGTCATTCCACTGCTGGTTTTATGTTTCAGTATTTTCATGATTTTTTTATGAAATTATCGATTCATTTAGCTGTACTAACATGATGGCGCGTGAATAAAGCTAATAAAACGTTGTAAAAAGATGATTTTTTTTTCATCAGGATCGAATTTATTTGTGACCCATGATCAAAGGTGTACTTGGTGTTGTCGCCTGTCTTAGTTTTCGGGAGCGTTCCAAAAATACCCTGTATGTTATATTTAATGGCTGGAATGGCAAGTATGTATACTAACAAACATAAATGCCCAAAATATAAATAATTTTAACTATACTTATGATCATATTCTAAATTATTTTAGTGTTCACCGCGACTCCATAACTTTTGTAGCTAAATTCGAAGAAGCAAACAGAAACGAAACAAAACGACGTAGCTTGCAAGGCAATAACGGGAAAAATGTACTTTAATTTGTTATTACTTAAGGTTGATTTCACACTAAATGTTATTTAACTTATGTCTTTTCATTTCCAAGTGACAGGAGTAATGCATTGAATTGTTCCTTTTTGTAACTAATGATCGTAAGATTTGTGACTTTATTACTAGATGCCATGGTTGTAATTGGGTTGAACATAAAACTATTTTTATTTTTTTCTCAGTTCTTTAGTAAACAAATGTAGCTGTATAAGTATATATTCACGCGGACAGCATTTAGCTATGATTTTGTACGTGACCTGTTATCTAGTTGGTATTGTTGATCGAAGCGTGCAAATAAAAATGTCAACTGTTCGTCTTTGGCCTCTTTATATTATGCCAAATATGAGAGTAAATACACTTTCTTCTGATCTATTAGAAAAATGACGTCCCTATTGTAGTAGTATTATATTATGTGACGTTACTTTAAAAGACATGACGTCTTTAATCTATAGTGATTTTGTTCACAATGTTAGCAACATAGAATTATTACGTTAGTTACAATCGACATCGATATACTCGTTTTTTTTTTGGTTATTTATTTTTATTATTTTATTATACGTCCAAAACGAACAAGTAAATTGTTTTCTAAATTAAGTGATGATTATTATAAGAGTATTACATTGCAAATATTCGTTTTGCAAACTTTAAAACTAATAGTTAGAGAGGTGTAAATACTAAGTCTTGACAGACACAAGGTACATAAGCGAGTTGATTGCCATTTGTAATCCTAATTTTATATGCTTATTTCCGATCCGCCCTGGCTTCGCACGACTGTTTTCTAGATCTCAACGACAGCGCTACTTATCGGGTTCAATTGTGAATGTGAGTGAGATCCAGACATTTACAAGTGATGATCTTTCATACAGGCAGCAATTAATTTTAATTTATATAGATTTACCACTTGCTTAGCGGAAAACCATCGACTATATTCAACAAAGCTTTTTCTGTTTGGATGAAAATATTTCGTAATTATGTAGTTAAGGCAGTATCTTGATAATGCCGGGTAGCGTGTAAAAGAATTCACTACCTCTTACCAAATAATATATATTATTACTAAAAATCCCTAAGATCCCATACCATCCCGTGAGTATCGCAAAAAACCGCAGGGGAAAATAAAACGGGAGATCAATCAACAATCCAAAATAATAAAAAAATGCGGTTGCTAACCCACTCTCTAAGAGAGGAAACTATGGCAAATATTCCCCCTACGTTCAGCAGTGGACTTTTGATAGGCTGTTATTAATGAACGAATGAATGACATTCGTAATCGATTTATTGGTAGTTGTAGTCTAGCGAAAAAAGAGAAGGCAAACAGTATCGATTAAACACAGTTATTATTCCCTGTGAATCGTATAATAAGTCTAAGGATAATTTGGCGGGAAATATTCCAGCTGAATTTAAAAATATTTGTACGTGGTAGAGCCATGCTGCAGCTATATTAATAGTATAGTTGTAGCACGAATGGGTCGGCTCGACCGGGGAAGGACCACGCTCTCACAGAATACCAGTGCAAAATAGCAGCTTAAGGCTGTGCTGTGTTTCGTATGGTGAGTTTAGAGAACCGAATATCCCTTTTACTGGAAATGAGACATCTTAGTTCTCACGGGTTTCAACGCATCTGCATTTGATTCGTAGTTGACGATAGATGCCACAGCAACTATTTGACATCAGGTGGACTTTGTGCCCGTTTGTCATCCTCATTCTATATAAAAAAAGATTTAATAACAACATTCATGTATAAAGAGTTTAGCTATAAGAATTTTGTTCTTATTTTAGGACTCTCTAGGAGTAAAAGTATTCTGTGATCGCAGTAGTAGACGTCTCGCAACTTTGACGTTGCTGCCCGTTGCCGGTCTTAGTATTGTATGTCTGGCGTAAACGAGATGAAATACCGCCATTTACAAGATGTTATACTGACATGAACGAGATTTTAACTTATTTCCAATACTATGTGCAATATATAAATAAAATATGTACAAAAAATAAAAAGAGTAAAAAGAGACTAAGCTAGTCCTATTAAAAAAAAAACTTTTCGTTAGATTAGTCGTTTATAATAATAGTAATAACCTATATAAAAATACGTTACGACCCATAGAAGTGAAATAGTAATCATAAACATTAATCGTGTACTCATCATCTGTATGAAAGAGGCATATACAAGGTTATTTTTGAAAGACTAAACAAATTTAATAAAATTAAGTTCAAAATATAAATATTGATATACATTTTTTTTATAGAAGAGGATGCATACGAGCATCCGCTCACCTGATGGTAAGTGACTACCGCCGCCCATGAACAACCGCAACACCAGGGGAATTGCAGATGCGTTGCCGGCCTTTTAGAAAGGTGTACGCTCTTTTCTTGAAGGTCCCTAAGTAGTATCGGTCCGGAAAAATCGCCGGTGGTAAACGATTTTACAGAGAATACTAGTAAAATGCACAGTCGTGCACCGCCAAGGTAAGGTCGATACTAAAAGTACTATTCTGCCGAATAAAAAGAACATTGCGGACTTCCCTTCACCGCTCAATAACCCAGGTTTAATCAACAAGCACTTTCTGAAAGTACCAGGCGAGGACAGTGTTACAATCTCACAACTGACTTTTTATGAGCACCATTGAGATCAAATGCACAAAGGAACGATGGTCTGTCTTTAGACATGCTTTTGCTCATATTGCCTTACTCGTTAGGAGCCATTACTGCGTTAGTTAACCGGTCAATACTCGACGGTGTATTTCCAGAGAACTGGAAGGTTGCAGTTGTGAGACCGTTGCCTAAGACAAGTCAGTCTAGTACAGTTTAGGAACTTCGTCCTATAAGCATCCTGCCATGCCTGTCTAAGATATTGGAAAGAATAGTGTGCAGCCAACTTACTAACTATCTCGAAGCACAGAACATCCTCCCACAATATCAGTCTGGCTTCCGGAAAGGGCACGATACGGCAACTGCTCTAGCAGAAGAGGTCGATAATTTGTTGGTTGCTCAGGATCGGGGGATGCTAACGATTCTTACACTGCTGGATTTTTCACGAGCCTTCGACTCGATCTAAACTGATATTTGCCTTGACAGTAATTCAGTGAAATGGTTCTACAGCTATCTGATACAACGACTGCTATATGTGGAGCTGAAGCAGATGGATGGTACTTCACTAAGGTCACAACCACAAATCGTTACTCGTGGAGTTCCTCAAGGGTCAATATCCGGGCCAATCTTGTACATCCTGTACAGTGCCGATATTATTAACACCATTACAAATTGTCGTCATCATATGTACGCTGATGACCTGGAGGTGTACCTCCCTTTTGCACCGTCTGATTGTACCAGTGCTGTAGCCAAGGTGAACGTGGACCTGGGCAGCATCTCTGCCTGGTTCAGTTCAAACTGTTTGACAATTAACCCCAAGGAGTCCCAATTTATGATCATAGGTTCGCCCAAGAATATTGCTAAACTTAAAGATATAAATTTAAATATTCATATAAATGGAGAACCCATTACAAGGGTTGATACAGCCAGAAATCTAGGACTTCTCATCGATTGCAACTTGAAATTCGAAAAATATGTAGCGGAATGTGTTAGAAATAGTTTTTACCTGCTGAAACTGCTTTTACAAGTTGAGACCCTACCTGAGTGAGAGATTGAGAATTACCCTCTGCGAGTCCTTGGTCCTCAGCAGGTTTAATTACTAATTACTCAGTATATGGTCCATCCCTCTCATCAAGAACGTCCAGACTTATTCAGAGAGTGCAAAATGCATGTGCGCATTTCTGTTTTACAGTTCCACCTTGGTAACATGTTACCCATATCTCAATAACGCAAACATGCTGAGGATGGAGGCACGCAGAAGATTGCATTTGACTACTATGATGTTTGGAGTCATCACTACAAGAAAACCTCAATACCTCTTCCTAAAGCTGGAGTGGGCCCGTGATCACAGCAGATACCCCAGGAAGGAGTGTATCCACGTTTTTGTCAATCCAAAACATCGCACCATGGCGTTTCGGGGCTCCTTTAGATTCGCTGCGTCACGGTGTTGGAACGACCTGCCTCCGCCTTGGCGTGCCCTACAAGTGAGAAACACGTTTAAAACTCACGTAAAAATACCTTTACTCACTGCAAAAGGCGGGTGGTGCTGATACACTTACCATGGGGTGCTCCGCGTTGGCGGACCCATCCCACCGTAAATAATTCCAGCATCCGGATGAGTTCCAACTGACGCGTGTTCCCTCTCCGCGGTATCGTCGGCATGGTGCACTCTAAAATAACCTATTCAATGACGTTATGGACAGAGAACAAAATCAAGTAATAGGTCAATGCTTACCAGGAGGAATTGCGCGACACGCAGGCTGATGTTGGTGAGATCGGCTCGGAGCGGAATCGCACGCGTTTAGCATTTCGTAATAATAAAATATCAAATAATACAAGATGTATGGTCACACGGTATTTGTTTGACAGTTTTTTTCTTTTTTTTTCGGATTCTATCGTTCGGTCGGGACTTGAAACAATTTATTTGCTTTGTATATATGTTTGTTGGAGTAGCCACTAATTTAGTTTTTAGTAGTTATTTAATAGTCAATAATGTAATGTAATTTAAGGGAATATTCTTGTTTGCTTATTTCAAAATTCCGGATAATTTCCATCACTTTATACATATTTTTAACCATGTATTATCTCTTTTGCTTTTTCATTGTTTTTTTGACAACCATTAAAGCGTCTTCGTATTGTGCACCCTTTCGAGAGACACCCAAGTCACATAAACACATTCATATAATAATTACGGAATTTTAAGTTAGTCTTATGGAAAGGATGCGCAATGCCAACAATAGGTGTCCGCGGAAGACCAGCGTCTTGAAATGCTCCTTGCGAGCATGTCATGACAAATGCTGAGCGGAAGCCTTTTTTGGCACAGTATTAATGTAGTTGTACATGCACTGCTGTGTCAATAAAGTTTATTTTCTTTTTTTCTTTCAACAAAGATTCGACTTCAGACACAAGTTTGCCCCGGTACTCGGCGACGTTTTCCCGAGAAATATTGGCACGGCTGGTATATAAGGTATCACCAGTGCTGTCGTCTGTATAGCAATGAATGTTTCCAGTTTGCAACATATCATTGATATGCAGGAGATAGCCTTGTGGAACATCAGCGTTGATAAGCTTGAAATCAGAGCATGCACCGTCTACTACGATCTTGATGCTCCGATCAGCAAGGAAACTGGTGATCCATTTGCACAATTTCTCGGGAAGCCCATAGAAAGGAAGCTTCGAAAGAAGTGCTTTGTGCCAAACCCGATCGAAGGCCTTCGCTATGTCCAGACTAACGGCCAATTCCTCCCCTTGGACTTAACTGCCTCCGCCCATCTATGAGTCAGGTAGACCAGAAGATCACCAGCTGATCGACCCGACGAAAACCGTACTGGCGGTCACTAATCGGCTGGTGATCCTCAAGGTACCTAATGAGCGGGCAGTTTATAATGGATTCCATTATTTTGGAGAACAAGGCTGTGATGGCGATAGGCCTGTAGTTGGACTGGTCTGAGCGATCGCCATTTTTAGGGACCGGGTGGACCAAAGCTGCCTTTCATGGATTCACGACTACGCCTTGGGAGTAGGAGTACCAGAAAAGACGCATTAAAACCGGTGCGTACTCCGGAGCACACGTCTTCAGCACAATGGGAGGGACTCCATCAGGCCCACTCGACTTGCTGACGTCCAGGGAGAAGAGGCATGGAGCATTCACACCGCGGGATGGTCGGCGGTGTGTTCCCCCGTCATATAGAGTAGAGTTGGACGCAAAGAGAGAGCTTAACAGATCGGCTTTCTCCTTTACGGCATGGGCTAGTGAGTCATCCTCTCTGTGCAGACATGGAAGAGATGGCTGACAAAAGGTCCCTTGGACAGCCTTGGCGAGAGACCAGAATGCACGGGTTCCCGAAGGGAGGCGAACTAGCTTCTCGCCAATTCTGCCGATGTGCTCAGACCTTGCCTTGGCAATGACGCTTTTGAAGGACCTGGAGGCGGAATTATACTTCTTTTTAAGAGCGCTGGTACTTACATCCCAAGAGGTTGATGCGTCAGCCCAGGCACGGTAGCACTCCTGCTCATAGCGTGATGGTATTTTACAGGAGCGACCAAACCATGGCCGGAATTTGCCTCCGATGGCCACCACAAAGGATGGAATAAAAAGTTCCATACCCTGAAGTACCAAATCAGCAACACAATCGGCAACAACGCTAGAATCTTCCGGAGAGAAGCAAACCAAGAAAAGACAACAAAAAACAAAAAAAAGACCGCATCCCGTCCCAATAAAAAAAAATTGCTACATGATGACTATTAAAATTTATAACAAAATTCCCTCTGATATCAGGGAGTTATCTTCTCCCCTCTATATAAAGGCGCTTAAATCATGGCTGATTGATGAATGTTTATATAGTGTAACAGAATATTTTGAGATAACATAATACCTATCATCATCATCATCATCATTACAGCCCTTCACAAGTCCACTGCAGAACATAGGCCTCCCCCAAGGATTGTCACAAAGCGCGGTCCTGAGCTACCTGCATTCAACGACTTCCTGCATGTCTTACCAGGTCGTCACTCCATCTAGTGGGGGGGACGCTCTACACTTCGTCTGCCAGTACGAGGCCGCCACTCGAGAACCTTTTTTCCCCATTGGTTATCGGTTCTTCGAGCTATATGGCCGGCCCATTGCCACTTCAGCTTACTAATGCGTTGAGCTATGTCGGTCACTCTGGTTCTACTGCGGGTATCCTCATTTCTAAGTTTATCACGCAGAGAAACTCCGAGTATAGCTCTCTCCATAGCTCGTTGAGCGACTTTGAGAGTCCTCATCCGGCCAGCAGTGAAGGACCACGTCTCAGTTCCATAAGTCATCACTGACAATACGCACTGGTTGTACAGTCTCGTTTTTAAGTTTTAAGGTATACCTGACGAGAAGATGTGCCGTAATTTCCCGAACGCTGCCCAACCGAGTTGAATCCGTCGATTGACCTCTCGGTCGAAGTTGGACTTACCTAGTGGGACTATTTGTCCCAGGTAAACATACTCGTCAACAATTTCGAGCTTAGTGCTCCCAACAACTACCGGCATAGGTGTGACATGGACATTAAACATGATCTTTGTTTTGTCCATGTTCATCTTCAGACCTATCCGTTGGGAGACACTATTGAGGTCATTGAGCATAGCGCTTGGGTCCTCCAGCGATTCTGCCATAAAGACTATATCGTCGGCAAATCGAAGGTGAGTGATGTACTCGCCATTGATGTTAATACCGTATCCTTTCCAGTCCAGAAGTTTGAAAACGTCTTCCAATTCAGCGGTGAAGAGTTTCGTGGATATAACGTCACCCTGTCTTACACCTCTCTGCAATTGGATAGGTTTCGTACTCTGGTTCTGTACTCGGATAGCCATCGTAGCCCTACTGTACAAGCAGTTCAGCACTTCGATATACTGATAGTCAACTTGGCACCGCTGGAGGGACTGCAGTACCGCCCAAATTTCGACGGAATCAAAGGCTTTCTCATAGTCCACATACGCCAGACATAGTGGCAAATTGTACTCCTCGGACTTCTGTACAATTTGCCGAAGGGTATGTATGTGGTCTATGGTGCTAAAGCCCTTTCGGAAACCGGCTTGTTCGGGAGGCTGGAAGTCGTCAAGTCTGCACGCGACACGATTTGTAATGACTCTCGAAAACAGCACATAGACGTGGCTCAGAAGGGAAATCGGTCTGTAGTTCTTCAAGAGAGCATTGTCGCCTTTCTTGAAGAACAAGACCACCGCATTTCTGCTCCATGCCTCCGGTGTAATGCCACCATGGATGACGGAATTAAAGAGCTTCTGAAGGACTTCAAGTACCGGTTTTCTACCCGCTTTCAGAAGCTCCGCTGTAATTCCATCCTTGCCTGGGGCCTTGCCGTTTTTAAGGTGCTGGAGAGCCATTCTAATCTCGCTCAGACTGACGTCCGGGATATCATCGGAATAGTGTCTGATAAGACTCGCTCTTGAATCGTTACTCACACTTGCGTGTGGCTCTAACGATGAGGTGTACAACTACCCATAGAACCTCTCAATCTCCCTCAAAATCTTAGGTGTCCCGGATACAACGCTGCCACACTCTGCCTTCAGCTTCGACAGTTGGCTCTTTCCGGCAGACAGATCTCTAGCAAAGACTTTGGAATCCTGGGTCCTCTCGATCACTTCTTCAATACGAGCAGTATTAAAGTTGCGTAAGTCCCGCCGCATGCATTTGGAGATCTGTCTGTTCAGTTGCCTGTATGCTATCAAATCTACTAAAGACTGCAGCTTCATATCCCGTCTAACAGCCATGAGATTAAGAGTGTGATCGGAGAGGTTTTGTGTTCTTCTGCGGCGGGTCTTGCTAAACTTAGTCCCCGACCGCATGGACAGTTTCTATGGACTATATACCTAAGTATATAATTAATTATTAATTTGTCATATTTATTATATTAATATATGGGGATGGGGGATGAGTCGCTCGCGTCCGTAGGCTTCTACCACCTAATCCTAGGCCCACCCTACACGTGTCCCCCGAGTGGTGCTAAACAAGCGACAAAGCCGAAAGAACAGACTCGGCTCCTCGCCGTGTGGTAACGACGTAAAAAATACTACACCCTACTTTAGCACCATGAGGCAAAAAATTTACGAAATGGCTTCGAGTTCCCGGCGCCCCTTTAATGGGGCAGAGGTGTGAAGAATCTCCGGGAGGAAAATCGGCGACGAGGTTCGCTACCCGTTACGTTCTGTCCCCCGGAGGAGCGAAAAGTAGATTGCGGAAGCCCGTCTGGCTACATTGAATGTATGCGTATGTGGAGGAATAAATGATAAGATGGATGAAGTATGCGATACGATGTATGATAGAGGAATAGTCGTGTTATGTGTAAATGAGACGAAACGGAAGGAAAAGGATGCCACTACACATGGCATGTATACCGCGTACTGGTCTGGTGTAGACGAGAGCGAGCGGGCATGCCAGGGAGTCGGTATCATCCTTTCAGAAAGAATGGGTCATCGTGTGAAAGAGTATGAATGTGTAAGCCCGAGACTGCTATGGATACGAATGAAAGTGGGCTTAAAGAAGTTGTTTGTTTTAGGGGTCTACGCCCCAGACATGTCTAAGCCCACTTATATCCGAGAGCAGTTTTGGGAGTTGGTAAGGATGGTGCTAATGAAATGCAAGATTAATGAAAATATTGTGATATTAGGCAATTTTAATGGAAGGGCTGGGGTGAGGAGGCTCGGTTATGAAAGGATATTGGGAAAGTTTGGTGATGAAAGTATAAATGAGAATGGTGAAAGCCTCCTCACCGCATGTGTCGAAAAGAATATTTTTGTGACGAACACTTTCTTTCGTCATAAGAAGATTCACACGTATACATGGAAAAGAGGTGATGATAGAAGTATGATAGATTTCATAATTGTTGATGAAAAAATGAGGAGCGCGGTGGTAGATACAAGGGTTTACCGGGGCTCTAACGTAGGGACGGACCATTACTTGGTCTCATGCCGAATTAATGATCTTTTCAGACGTTGGAGGCATCGGACATCTGTGTCTACCACTGCGTTACAAATATTACTGCGTAACAGAGAGGTTACAAGATGAAGGTGTGAAAGAGAAGTTCAAATGTAGATTGAGATAAAATATAAGTGGTATGGCTGAATTGTGTATGAATGATTTAGACTTGGAGACTGTGTGGTGTAATGTCAAGAAAGGTTTAGTCGATGCAGCTACCAAAGTATGTGGTGTAAGTAAGAGGACAAATGAAAGGAAAAATAACACGTTATGATGAGGTACGGATGGAAGTTGAAGCAAAGAAGAAAGCATGGCTATATTTACTAGCAACCAAGGCTAGTAATTCTAGCAGTATGAATGATGATATTGAAAGGAAAAAGGCAGACTTTAGACGTCTAAATAAGAGAGTAAAAGAATTAGTTGAAAGGAAAAAGCAAGAAAGAACGGATGGGAATGATAGAAGAATATCGGATAACTTCCAGGCAAACATTAAAATGTTCTGGAAACTCGTAAGAACTGCTAGGGGACATTCAAAACAGCCTAGAATGTATGCTATACGAGACCAGAAAGGCTGTATTCTGAATGACGAAGTTTTGAGTTTAAGGAGATGGAAGGAATACTTTGAAAGCGTGTTTATGAGTGATGAGACGTTTGAATTAAATGAAATAGAAATTCCGAAAGAAGAGGAAATAGATAGAGATATAAGTATACATGAAATAATGAAATCAATGAAAAGTATGAAAGCAGGTAAGGCAGCCGGATATGATAGAGTATCTCTCGAAATGTTAAGGGCTGGAGAAGGAGTGGTGGCAGACCTGCTGTACACCTTGTTTAATTTATGTTGGGAACTTAAGCGGGTACCGGGAGACTGGTGCAAAGCCGTGATAGTCCCAATATATAAAGGAAAAAGATCACAGCAGGACTGTAAAAACTGCCGTGGTATCAGCTTTCTTAGTATTGTGGGAAAACTGTATGCTAAGGTACTAATTGAATGAGTTATGAAAGAAACTGATGGTAAAATATGGGATGTGCAAGCGGGATTTAGAAAGGGAATGGGAAGTACGGATCAGGTCTTTTCCATGCGCATGGTCGCAGAGAAGTTTTTGGCCAAAAACCAAAAATTTTTCTGTGCGTTCATGGACTTGGAGAAGGCTTATGACATAGTGGACAGGGATGTGTTATGGCAAACACTGGACTCATTTGCGTTGAGCGCTGGGTTGATACAGGCATTGAAGTCTCTGTATAGGGACTCTAGTGCTTGTGTCAGGATCAACGGGGCCTACTCGGACTGGTTTGGCATCCATAAAGGTGTCTGGGCTGACTGGGCTGTGTGGCTTCCCCGTGGCTGTTCAACCTATTTATGGACAGTTGTTGGGAAAATTTGAAAGTAGAAGAATGCGGGTTAAGAATGGGTGAGTTAACCGTCAAATGTCTTTTGTACGCCGATGATCAAGTCATACTTGCGTCGTCGGTAGCCGAGTTGTAAGTGATGGTTACATTAATGAACAGGACATTAAAAGGAAAGGGAATGAAAGTGAACGCAAGTAAGACGAAAGTTATGGTTTTTGAAAGAGAAGAAAGTAAAACGATATGTGAAATAAGAATAGAAGGGGAGTTGGTAGAGCAAGTAGATGAGTTTGTGTATTTGGGATGTGTGTTTAGCAGGGATGGTAGATATGATAAGGATATAGAACGACGAGTAAATGGAGGAAATAGAGTGAATGGGGCTCTACACCCTATTGTGAAAAGTCAGAATTTGTCCAAAAAGGCATGTATGGCATTTCACAATGCTGTGTTAGTACCTACTTCAATGTATGGTAGTGAAAGTTGGGTGTGGCAGAAGAAGCACGAGAGTAGAATAAATGCTCTAGAAATGCGGTCATTAAGGAGTACATATTCCTTAATGACCGCATGAAGGAATAGGGATGAATCTGAATGACAGAGTGAGAAATTGTTTAATAAGAGAAGAGTGTGGTTTGCAAGAAGATGTTGTGACCAGGATTAAAAAAGGTATGCTTCGGTAGTTTGGTGATCTAGAAAGAATGAATGAGGAAAGAGCGACAAAGCAAATTTATGTTGCAGAGGTGAATGGCAGAGTCGGGAAGGGACGCCCTAGGCGAAAGTTTATCGACCAAATTGGCGATATATTATTGAAAATGGGCCAAATCAAGAGTACCTTTAACCGACGAGCGTGTATGCGTAGGTATGGAGGAAGCGAGAGAGGTGTGTCAGTATCGTGCCAAATGGAAGTCCATAGTCTCTGCCTACCCCTCTGGGTGACAGGCGTGAGTGTTTATGTATTTTTTATGTATGTATATAAAAATTACGTTTAACATTGTTTGTCCGCGATGAACTAGACTACTGAACTGATTTCAACGAAATTTTGTACACTGTGTGCAGTTTGGTACAACTTGAGAGATAGGATACTTTTTATCCCGATAAGTGACCTTCAATATTTTTTTATTGCGAATTAAAGGATTTTTTCATAGGAAGGGTCGTCGGAAAGGGCAGAACAACGTCTGCCTGGCCAGATAGTATTAATATAAAATTTAGTTTAATGAAATTAATGAATATAGACATTTTATTTCTAAAAACAATAATTAATTAATATTGATTATTTATTTATTAAAATGTAAAATAATGTATTAAGTTAAATGGAATAATATTTGCATAATAGCCTGAGATTTGTAAATTATAATTTTACTGTAATTAAAATTATGAAATAATTTATACTGTAATGTAATAATTAAAATAATAATAGCTTTTAACTAATCTCATATAATGTTTAATATTAATCATGTAAAAATAATTCAATTAATAATTTATGAAAAAAATATTGTATAAGAATTCAAGAATCCTTTATATTTGAATGGGTCTGTATAAGCAATTAACTAAGCATTTAATTGTACATAATATTTGAATTCAAAAATAATGTTTGTTCATAATTTTTAAGTAATGATGAAGTAATTCTAAAATGTAAGATTGGCTTCGTGTAATTAGTTGTATTTCATTAATTTTTGCATGCCAATTATGGCAAAACTCGTCTGTTCCAAATCATTGACCATTTTATATACTAATTTTTAAGCAAATAAATGTTTTATTCTATTCTATTCTATTCTATTCTATCGGCCGACCTTTAGTGCCAAACACGGCGGCAAGCTGCAGATCGCAACTGCGAAGGGAGTGTAATGGCACCGTACTCCGGATCACACAATGGTCCAAAGAGCCCAGCCCAAATTGGACCTCCGGCCACCTGCACTCACCAGGCGCAAAGTAAGAGAGGTAAACCTCTACTTCACGCTGGTATTCTGTGAGGTCGTGGTACCACCCCGGTTCGAGCCTGCCCATCCGTGCGACAGCAAAAGCTGCCGCGTGACTCTACCACTGTTAAAAAGTTTTTCAAAATGTGCGTTAATTAGGTTTCTTTTTCTTGTTTTTCTTTGAAAATATCCGAAATTGAATGTGATGTATGGAACACGTACAGCATATGGGCGCTCGTGTGTGTACGAGTCAATGCACGGAGATATAGCCTACTATTTACTTTCTTAACGACACTTTCATAATTACAATTAAAAAAAATACATTACAACGACGTAACCGATGGGTGTTTTTATTATGGCGTATTTAAAAATTGGAATCAAGCATTTACAACTCTCAACAATTTAAAACGATTAACTATTTACAACAACGAACTATTTACAACATAAATTTACAATCACTTAAAATAACATTAACCATACACAAAAATGTTTTTGAGGTGGACCATCCTTATTATTCAGTGCTTGCACACGTTGGCAATGAAATGGGTTATATCTAGAAAAATTCAGTATCTTTCATACGTACTGGCTAACTCCGAACTCGAGCTGCATAATTAGTGCTAACACGGGGGCTTCACTCGAAAATCTCGATCACTGCATTTTCGTCAGCCGGACTTATTACTGAATGACCGTCCATATTCATATTCATAGTTAGCCTAGGGCTCTCTGAACTCTAAATGAGGCACTGCCTCTGAGGATTAAAATAAAACCGGAACACATCAGTGTAAGCACTAAGGCGTCAAAATATGTAAGATGGTGGTACCTACCCATAGATACTCCTAGTAATAATAATAATAAATAATATATAATATTTAGTTCAGCACGTATAATTGCTCTCTTTACCATAGAGTTTAATTACTGTCATATACAGAACTGTATACTCTTCTGACTATACAGCTTCGCACTCACTGTACACTATACTTTCGGGATAGTTAAGAGGAAGTCGGTGCCCATCTGAATTAGGTTTATTCTTTCTTCTTTTTTTTAATAATATCTTCATTAACGCTGCTCTGTCTTCGGTCTGCGTCGCTCAGTGTAAAGAGTTGGTTATAGCGCTATCTATCGGAAGCCCTAAAATTATTCAGTCATTTCTCACAGTCGCGAAACACAGTGACGAAATCTGATATTGGATTCTCTCACAATGTTGTATAAGGTTTATTATTTAACCCGCCCTGGCTTCGCCTGGGTAGGATCTATAAATGTGGCGTTGTTTATATTTAAGACTAGCTGTTCCCCGCGTGTTATTTGGGGTTTTCATTTTTTTTGCGCGGACACCTAATTCTTTTTCTAAAATATAAGTAGCCTAAGTTACTCCTTATAACATGAGCTATCTATCAGTGAAAATCCCGTCAAAATCGGTCCAGCCGTTTCGGAGATTAGCCGGAACGAACAGACAGACAGATAGACAACATTTTTAAAAATTGTGTTTCTTTTATAGGTACTGTATATGCTTTTATATGCAATTAGTAAAAAGCTGTTATTTTAACATTATAAACAGACACTTCAATATTATTTATTTTTATAGATAATTATCTCAGACCAAATTTTTGATAATTTTTTCTCAAATAAAAAAATCTCCAAGTTTTTCAGACAGAATATAGCCTAGATCACTACTAGCAATTATATCTATCTGTTTGTGAAGTTTCATTAAAATCGGTTCAGCTATTTCGAAGATTAACACAGACAGACAGACAGACAAACATTTTAAAAATGGTTATTCACGTCTTAATGACATGCAAATAACTTCCTTAGTTTTAACAGTGGTAGAGCCACGCGGCAACTTTTGCTGTCGCACGGATGGGCCGGCTCGAACCGGGGTGGTACCACGACCTCACAGAATACCAGCGTGAAGTAGAGGTTTACCTTTGTGTTTCGCTTGGTGAGTGCAGGTGGCCGGAGGCCCTTTTTACTGGAAATGAGGCATGCCATCTTAGTCCTCACGGGTGGCAACGCATATGCATTTTGATTCGCAAACGAGGATAGATGTAAATGTCTATGGGCCGCAGCAACCACTTACCATCAGGTGGACTGTGTGCTCGTTTGTCACCCTTGTCCCATAAAAAAAAAAAGTTCAATATAAAGCAGTTGTTTCGACGATACGAATTTCGCAGACGTTTCAGTTTTTAAATAAGTATATTATACGTAGTAGAGTCATGCTGCAGCTATATTGGTAGTATAGCTGTAGCACGAATGGGTCGGCTCGAACGAGGAAGGACCACGCTCTCACAGAATACCAGCGTAAAATAGCAGCTCAACGCTGCTGTGTTTCGTATGGTGAGTGCAGAGAACCGGAGATCCTTTTTACTGGAAAAGAGGCATTCCATCTTAGTCCTCACGGGTGACGACACATCTGCATTTTAATTCGCAAACGAAGATAGATGTAGATGTCTATGGGCAACCACATACCATCAGGTGGACCGTGTGCTCGTTTGTCATGTTGATGAAGAAAAACAGACAAGACAAATCATCACGAACATGTAACCTATCACGTTTGCATGAAATTTTACCGCAGTAGATTTACAAAAGAAGTCACAGCGATAGCTCGTATTATATTAGGAGAGGAAATATACGGCTGATGTGAAAAAATGTGTGTCGGGGGACTTAAGTGAATAGATGTTTGCTATTATTATTATGCGACGGCCTCAATCTCATTAAGAGATTGAATTGAAGTTTCGTGTGCAGTAGTATGTAGGCAGGTGCTTCAATGGTTATTTTCATTTTATTTTTTTATGTAATGTTACATATTAGTAGTAAAAATATTACGTGAGCAGGTGATGTATATTAAATTCTGTGTAAATTATTTTATTCTTTTTAACTTTTGTTTTTCTTTTTAACTCGGATACCTAGACGTGCATGCATGAAGAAGATAATGAATCTGAAAGAAGCGAAATAGGTTTGTAAGGATCGTGACACTTGGCGATCTGTTCTCTCTGGCTACCCCGTCAGGGATTGTGCGTGAAGATAAGTAAGTAAGTAACTTTTGTTTATTGAAGATAACTGAAACATCGGTTCATGTTCTGTTTCAGGATATGTTTTCACCATTAGGGTTAGAATTTTTCTACCGACTTCAAAAAGGAGACGGTACTCAATTCGACTGTATGTTTTTTATATGTGTTACCTCATAAGTTTTTACTGGGTGAATCGATTTCGATGATTCTTTTTTTATTTGAGAGCTGGTACTTCTCGTGTGGTCCCATATATATTTGATCAAGGTCAGACCAATGGTTTTTGAGTAGTTATTCTTAATAATTTATAGTGAAGTCGGTTGTAGAAAATTTAAAATTTAAAATTATTATCATATTTAAACGAGATCACTCAAGGTATAGTCTGTTTAATGAAATACCGGCCAAGTGCGAGTCGAACTGGCGCATGAAGGGTTCCGAACCATCGTAAAACACGTTTCTAGTAGGGGAACCCCCTTTAATTTTTAATTTTTTTTTAATTTACTATGCATTTTATTAGGCAACAGAAATACACATTCTGTGAATATTTCAACCGTCTATATATTACGGATCATGAGACACAGCCCGCTGACAGACAGACGGACTGGCGGACGTACGTACGGATAACGGAGGCTTAGTAATGAAGTCCTGTTGGTTACTCTTTGGGTATGGAAGCCTAAAAATGAATTTAAAAATTCAAAATCTGCGACTATACCGTGATCCAAATAATACACTCGAATAGAGATCCTCCTCCTTTTCTAAACGGTTAAACAATAAAGTATTTTTTACATAATTTAATAGCTTACGAACTCGGGACTATAATCCTTCGATTCACTTTGTCTTAGTGCCGACCGACTTCGGAAGCTATTGAATAATGTAGTAGATAAGCTTTTTTATTCTTTTCTAGTTATTTACAGAAAATTCTTATTTTTTTTTTAGAAAATTTAATTAATAAGAATACTTAATAGGTTCTAAGTAATAACTACAGTCAATATTTCTGCAAAAACAAAAAAGAAAATATTTTTTCATTTGGATGTGTTATGGTTGTTCTCATGTGTCTTATATTGCATTCGAACCTATCTCAGACCCTCTATGCTTGTGCTTGCGTGTATACAAGTCTTATGCTTTATACGTGGCAGAGCCAGACTAAAGATATATTATTTATTTATTTATTTTTATTTAAAAACTTAAATGTAACACCTTAAGGCCTTAATTACGGTTGAAATGCCTAAATTCTTGGATATTTAAGTAAAAAAATCACAATAACTGTTAATTTAATCCACGAAGAAAAAATACAGAGTAAGAGAGGAGGATTTATTAAATGTTTTTAATTGAACAAAATTGTATTTTGTTAACCCCTTATTAGAAAAAAAATCGCCAAAGAGTACCTATCTTTGTCATATTTTGCAAAATTTCTCCAAAACGGCACAAGCTTTTTAAATAGTTCTTACACTAAAAAAAAAAGGTTTTAAAAATATTAATATTTTTAATTGAGAGTTTTATTTTATTCCCCGTTTTACTCGAGAAAATATCACAAAAAAATTGTCAATATCAATCCAAGCGTTATTGAAATTGCTCCTTTGATAAAGCCTGATAAATTACTAAACGTACAAAAGTTATTACAAAAACATTTTGGACTTCAAAGGGATCAGATACCCGAACTTCAATTTTGTAAAAATATTTTACAAAATAATGTTGACCTAACTCAACAGAGAGAAGAAGAAATAATAAATATTTCGCAAGATCGTGAAATGGAAGAGGTTTTAGATTTTATTTAGATAAATAAAATATTTTTATTCATTTAAAACCATTGTTTCATTTATAAAATTAAATATACTGATGTATTTTTTAAAATACCATAAGTCAGCTGCTCTGAATACGTCCTATTATAATGATGTCAATCAAACTTAGGCAAGTACAGTATGACTTTTCTCAAACACTGATATATTTAGCTCATACACATCAAAATACGGTATGTCCAAACTTTAACCCGCTTTTTTAGCTTATCCTATCATAAATTTATTAATTTTTTTAAATTACGTTATATGAAGATTCCTAAGAAAATAGTCTGATTATACAAAATAGCAGAGATTATTAAATCTTTTACCAAAACACATATAACATCAATTTCCTCTGTTTCACTTAGAGCGGACGTAACGGATTTTGATATTTAATTACACAATTGTGTTTACAAGAAACATTATTAGTTGGACCTTGCAGCTTGTTCATTATTTTTATAATAAATACCTATAAATGTATATATTATATTATTAATAAATAATTCCCATAATATTTTGTATTATTTTTTATTTTGCCCTATCTGCAACGTTCTAGGCTCTATAGAAAATGTGGCGTATGAGATGACTGACAATCTCTCGAACATTTTATCTAGGTACAAATATGTTTTACGTTTTCGTCGCCTCCACATGATATTTTTGTATGAAACGAATATGAATATTGCTACAAAGTAAAGCAATAGGCTATACAAGTCCCTCTACTGGGCACAGGACTCTTTTTATTTCTGAGAGGGTGTTAGGGAAAGGAAATGCTCGCCGCGCTGCCCCAATGCGTGTTGACGAAAATTGCAATTACAAATTTTATTCGTGCTGCCGGGGATCAAACACGGGAAAAATTTACAGCGAACGCTTTGACCCAGAGCTACTAATATGACACAAATAAATACGATTTAACATATATAATAAAAACTCTTACGTCCTTGAAACTTGAACACTTGATAGTTCGTGATGCCTACCGGACAAAGCTACAGCACCACACCGTGCAATGTAATTGAAGATGCGTGACCGCGAAATAACTCTCAGTGATGCGCAAGCATAACAGGCAGTATGTCACTTATATAATTTTCACCTCTGCAGTCTATTAATCTTTGCACTTTTATAAGTAATACAGAACGAAGTCGCTAGACGGTGTTGACGTCGGCTAAAATCTCTGCGATCGCCGTTTCGTCAAGGTCATTCAGGCTAGTTAAAGCCTTAAGGTAAAGGGAACATAGGGCGGACTTAATGCCATATGACATTCTCTGCCAGTCAACCCTGGGTGCCAAAGACAATTGTAGACAGGTGCGAAACATAATACATAAATAAAGTGTATTTATATTAAAATATATTATATACATAGTACATACATACACAACATGTATTTAAATATATATAACATATATTTAGATACAATAATACATACATACATATAGGTAATGTGTATACATGCTTATAAACTTTATAAATATCCGTATTAATATATAAATAAATAAATATTTAAAGAAAGAAAAATGTCAGTTAGTAAGTGCCTTCAAGTAATGTTGTTGTAGAAGTAATTTAAATGAGTTTCTATTTGTAGCATTCTTAATATCATCGGGGAGGGTGTTCCAAAGATGTATAGCTTGTATCGTAAACGAGGACCTGAAAAAATTAGACCTATGCTGTGGATACCTTATCCTCAGATGGTTTGATTGTCATGGTATTCGACCGTCAATCGAATGAAGAAAATGAAAGTTATAATATATATAAATAAATCTTATGGAATTATTAAGAAGGCGCTCCAACTTGTTTAGAAGATTTTGTGACAAATATGGGTAACATACATCTGCATAATCTATAATAGGTAAAATGAGGGAATGAACAAGAACTTGGTTTTGAAAGGTAGGAAATTTTTAAGATGATAAAGGGAACGCAAGGTGGCAACAACTTTACGACTTACTTCAGAGATCTGCAATTTCCAGGTCATAGTTTTGTCCATGTACAAGCCAAGATATTTTATGGAATCACAATATGGAATCAGAGTACCATTATAAATTACAGGAGAGAGATTTCCATAATCAATCTTAGCCAATAATTGTGAACTTCCGAAGATTATAGCTTTGCATTTGGCTGGATTAACTGAAACGCCATATTTATCTCATCACTTCACCGCAAAATAACCCAGATTTAATCAACACGCACTTCCTGAATGTACCAGGCGAGGACAGTGTTACAATCTCACAACTGACTTTTTATGAGTACCATTGAGATCAAATACACAAGGGAACGATGGTATGTCTTTGGACATGCTTTCGCTCATATTGCCTTACTCGCTAGGAGCCATTACTGCGATAGTTAACCGGTCAATACTCGACAGTGTATTTCCAGAGAACTGGAAGGTTGCAATTGTGAGATCGTTGCCTAAGACAAGTCAGTCTAGTACAGTTTAGGAACTTCGTCCTATAAGCATCCTGCCATGCCTGTCTAAGATATTGGAAAGAATAGTGTGTAGCCAACTTACTAACTATCTCGAAGTACAGAACATCCTCCCACAATATCAGTCTGGCTTCCGGAAAGGGCATGGTACGGCAACTGCTCTAGCAGACGAGGTCGATAATTTGTTGGCTGCTCAGGATCGGGAGATGCTGACGATTCTTACACTGCTGGATTTTTCACGAGCCTTCAACTCGATCTAAACTGAGATATTTGCCTTGACAGTAATTCAGTGAAATGGTTCTACGGCTATCTGACACAACGACTGCAATATGTGGAGCTGAAGCGGAAGGATGGTACTTCACTGAGGTCACAACCACAAATCGTTACTCGTGGAGTTCCTCAAGGGTCAATATTGGGGCCAATCTTGTACATCCTGTACAGTGCCGATATTATTAACACCATTACAAATTGTCGTCAGCATATGTACGCTGATGACCTGCAGGTGTACTTCCCTTTTGCACCGTCTGATTGTACCAGTGCCTTAGCCAAGGTGAACGAGGACCTGGGCAGCATCTCTGCCTGGTTCAGTTCAAACTGTTTGACAATTAACCTCAAGGAGACCCAATTCATGATCATAGGTTCGCCCAAGAATATTGCTAAGCTTAAAGATATAAATTTAAATATTCATATAAATGGAGAACCCATTACAAGGGTTGATACAGCCAGAAATCTAGGACTTGTCATCGATTGCAACTTGAAATTCGAAAAATATGTAGCGGAATGTGTTAGAAATAGTTTTTACCGGCTGAAACTGCTTTTAAAATTTGAGACCCTACCTGAGCGAGAGATTGAGAATTACCCTCTGCGAGTCCTTGGTCCTCAGCAGGTTTAATTACTTACTCAGTATATAGTCCATGCCTCTTATTAAGAACGTCCAGACTTATTCAGAGAGTGCAAAATGCATGTGCGGGTTTCTGTTTTACAGTTCCACCTTGGTCACATGTTACCCATATCTCAATAACGCAAACATGCTGAGGATGGAGGCACGCAGAAGATTGCATTTGACTACTATGATGTTCGGAGTCATCACTACAAGAAAACCTCAATACCTCTTCCTAAAGCTGGAGTGGGCCCGTGATCACAGCAGATACCCCACGAGGGAGTGTATCCATGTTTTTGCCAATCCAAAACATCGCACCATGGCGTTTCGGGGCTCCTTTAGATTCGCTGCGTCACGGTGTTGGAACAACCTGCCTCCGCCTTGGCGCGCTATATTCGATCATTATTATACATATTTTTAACCATGTATTATCTCTTTTGCTTTTTCATTGCGTCTCCGTATTGTGCACACAGAAAGTCACATAAACACATTCATATAATAATTACGGAATTTTAAGTTAGTCTTATGGAAAGGATGCGCAATGCCAACAATAGGTGTCCGCTCGCAAGGAGCATGTCATGACAAATGCTGAGCGGAAGCCTTTTTTGGCACAGTATTAATGTATATATATATATATATATATATTTGTAAATGTGCATGCACTGCTGTGTCAATAAAGTTTATTTTCTTTCTTTCTTTCTTTCAACAAAGATTCGACTTCAGACACAAGTTTGTAGTTATTTAATAGTCTATAATGCAATGTAATGTAATTTAAGGGAATATTCTTGTTTGTTTATTTCAAAATTCCGGATATATTTGATCATTATTATACATATTTTTAACCATGTATTATCTCTTTTGCTTTTTCATTGCGTCTCCGTATTGTGCACACAGAAAGTCACATAAACACATTCATATAATAATTACGGAATTTTAAGTTAGTCTTATGGAAAGGATGCGCAATGCCAACAATAGGTGTCCGCTCGCAAGGAGCATGTCATGACAAATGCTGAGCGGAAGCCTTTTTTGGCACAGTATTAATGTATATATATATATATATATATATATATATATATATATATTTGTAAATGTGCATGCACTGCTGTGTCAATAAAGTTTATTTTCTTTCTTTCTTTCTTTCAACAAAGATTCGACTTCAGACACAAGTTTGTCCCGGTACTTGGCGACGTTCTCCCGAGAAATATTGGCACAGCTGGTATATAAGGTATCACCAGTGCTGCCGTCTGCATAGCAATGAATGTTACCAGTTTGCAACATATCATTGATATGCAGGAGAAACAGCGTTGGTGATAGCACGCAGCCTTGTGGAACACCAGCGTTGATAGGCTTGAAATCAGAGCATGCACCGTCTACTACGACCTTGATGCTCCGATCAGCAAGCAAACTGGTGATCCATTTGCACAATTTCTCGGGAATCCCATAGAAAGGATGCTTCGAAAGAAGCGCTTTGTGCCAAACCCGATTGAAGACCTTCGCTATGTCCAGACTAACGGCCAATCCCTCCCCCTTGGACTCTACTGTCTCCGCCCATCTATGAGTCAGGTAGACCAGAAGATCACCAGCTGATCGACTCGACGAAAACCGTACTGGCGGTCACTAATCAGCTGGTGATCTTCAAGGTACCTCATGAGCTGGCAGTTTATAATGGATTCCATTATTTTGGAGAACAAGGCTGTGATGGCGATGGGCCTTTAGTTGGACTGGTCTGAGCGATCGCCATTTTTAGGGACCGGGTGGACCAAAGCTGCCTTCCATGGATTCACGACTACGCCTTGGGAGTAGGAGTACCAGAAAAGACGCATTAAAACCGGTGCCTACTACGGAGCACACGTCTTCAGCACAATGGGAGGGACTCCATCAGGCCCACTCGACTTGCTGACGTCCAGGGAGAAGAGTGCTTTGCGAACCGAGCGCTGCGTAAACCGCACATCCGGCATATAGAGTCGAGTTGGACGCAAGGAGAGAGCGTAACAGATCGGCTTTCTCCTTTGCGGCATGGGCCAGTGAGTCGTCCTCTCTGTGCAGAGATGGAAAAGATGGCTGACAGAAGTTACAGCCTTGGCGAGAGACCAGAATGCATGGGTTCCCGAAGGGAGACGAACTAGCTTCTCGCTAATTCTGCCGATGTGCTCAGACCTTGCCTTGGCAATGACGCTTTTGAAGGACCTGGAGGCGGAATTATACTTCTTTTTAAGAGCGCTGGTGCTTACATCCCAAGAGGTTGATGCGTCAGCCCAGGCACGGTAGCACTCCTGCTCATAGTGTGATGGTATTTTACAGGAGCGACCAAACCATGGCCGGAATTTGCCTCCGATGGCCACCACAAAGGATGGAATAAAAAGTTCCATACTCTGAAGTACCGCATCAGCAACATAATCGGCAACAAAGCTAGAATCTTCCGGTGAGAAGCAAACCAAGAAAAGACAACAAAAAACAAGAAAAAGACCGCATCCCGTCTCAATAAAAAAAATTGCTACATGATGACTATTAAAATTTATAACAAAACTCCCTCTGATATCAATGAGTTATCTTCTCTCCCCTTTATAAAGGCGCTTAAATCATGGCTGATTGATAAATGTTTACATAGTGTAACAGAATATTTTGAGATAACATAATACCTATCATCATCATCATCATTACAGCCCTTCACAAGTCTAAATAAGAGAGTAAAATAAGTAGTTGAAAGGAAAAAGCAAGAAAGAACGGATAAGAATGATAGAAGAATATTGGATAACTTCCAGGCAAACATTAAAATGTTCTGGAAACTCGTAAGAACTGCCAGGGGACATTCAAAACAGCCTAGAATGAATGCTATACGAGACCAAATTGGCTGTATTCTGAATGAAGAAGTTTTGAGTTTAATGAGATGGAAGGAATACTTTGAAAGCGTATTTATGAGTGATGAGACGTTTGAATTAAATGAAACAGAAATTCTGAAAGAAGAGGAAATAGATAGAGATATAAGTATAGATAAAATAATGAAAGCAATGAAAAGTATGAAAGCAGTTAAGGCAGCCGGATATGATAGAGTATCTCTCGAAATGCTAAGGGCTGGAGAAGGAGTGGTGGCAGACCTGCTGCACACCTTGCTTGTGGAACTTAAGCGGGTACCGGGAGACTGGTGCAAAGCCGTGATAGTCCCAATATATAAAGGAAAAGGATCACAGCAGGACTGTAAAAACTACCCTGGTATCAGCCTTCTTAGCATTGTGGGAAAACTGTATGCAAAGGTACTGAAAGAGTTATGAAAGAAACTGATGGTAAAATATGGGATGTGCAAGCGGGATTTAGAAAGGGAATGGGATGTACGGATCAGGTCTTTTCCATGCGCATGGTCGCGGAGAAGTTTTTGGCCAAAAACCAAAAACTTTTCTGTGCGTTCATGGACTTGGAGAAGGCTTATGACATAGTGGACAGGGATGTGTTATGGCAAACACAGAACTCATTTGGGTTGAGCGCTGGGTTGATACAGGCATTGAAGTCTCTGTATAGGGACTCTAGTGCTTGTGTCAGGATCAACGGGGCCTACTCGGACTGGTTTGGCATCCATAAAGGTGTCAGACAGGGCTGTGTGGCTTCCCCGTGGCCGTTCAACCTATTTATGGACAGTTGTTTGGAAAATTTTAAAGTAGAAGAATACGGGTTAAGAATGGGTGAGTTAACCGTCAAATGTCTTTTGTACGCCGATGATCAAGTCATACTTGCGTCGTCGGCAGCCGAGTTGCAAATGATGGTTACATTAATGAACAGGACATTAAAAGGAAAGGGAATGAAAGTGAACGCAAGTAAGACGAAAGTTATGGTTTCTGAAAGAGAAGAAAGTAAAACGATATCTGAAATAAGAATAGAAGGGGAGTTGGTCGAGCAAGTAGATGAGTTTGTGTATTTCGGATGTGTGTTTAGCAGAGATGGTAGATATGATAAGGATATAGAACGACGAGTGAATGCAGGTAATAGAGTGAATGGGGCTCTACACCCTATTGTGAAAAGTCAGAATGTGTCCAAAAAGGCATGTATGGCAATTCATAATGCTGTGTTAGTACCTACTTCAATGTATGGTAGTGAAAGTTGGGTGTGGCAGAAGAAGAATGAGAGTAGAATAAATGCTCTAGAAATGCGGTCATTAAGGAGTATGTTAGGGATGAATCTGAATGACAGAGTGAGAAATTGTTTAATAAGAGAAGAGTGTGGTTTGCAAGAAGACCAGGATTAAGAAAGGAATGCTTCGGTGGTTATTCATGTAGAAAGAATGAATGAGGAAAGAGCGACAAAGCAAATTTATGTTGCAGAGGTGAATGGCAGAGTCGGGAAGGGACGCCCTAGGCGAAAGTTTATCGACCAGATTGGCGATATATTGAAAATGGGCCAAATCAAGAGTACCTTTAACCAACGAACGTGTATGCGTAGGTATGGAGGAATCGAGAGAGGTGTGTCAGTATCGTGCCAAATGGAAGTCTATAGTCTCTGCCTACCCCTCTGGGTGACAGGCGTGAGTGTTTATGTATTTTTTATGTATGTATATAAAAATTACGTTTCCCATTGTTTGTCCGTTTTATTTTAATTTATACTGTAATGCAATAATTAAAATAATAATAGCTTAACTAATCTCATATAATGTTTAATATTAATCATGTAAAAATAATTCAATTAATAATTTATGAAAAAATTATTGTATAAGAATTCAAGAAACCTTTATATTTGAATGGGTCTGTATAAGCAATTAATTAAGCATTTAATTGTACATAATATTTGAATTCAAAAATAATGTTTGTTCATAATTTTTGAGTAATGATGAAGTAATTCTAAAATGTAAGATTGGCTTCGTGTAATTAGTTGTATTTCATTAATTTTTGCATGGCAATTATGGCAAAACATGTCAGTTCCAAATCATTGACCATCTTATGTACCAATTTTTAAGCAAATAAATGTTCTATTCTATTCTATCGGCCGACCTTTACTGCCAAACACGGCGGCAAGCTGCAGATCGCAACTGCGAAGGGAGTTTGAATGGCACCGTACTCCGGATCACACAATGGTCCAAAGAGCCCAGCCCAAATTGGGCCTCCGGCCACCTGCACTCACCAGGCACAAAGTAGAGGTAAACCTCTACTTCACGCTGGTATACTATGAGGTCGTGGTACCACCCCGGTTCGAGCCTGCCCATCCGTCCGACAGCAAAAGCTGCCGCGTGGCTCTACCACTGTTAAAAAGTTTTTCAAAATGCGCGTAAATTAGGTTTCTTTTTCTTGTTTATCTTTGAAAATATCCGAAATTGAATGTGATGTATGGAACACATACAGCATATGGGCGCTCGTGTGTGTACGAGTCAATGCACGGAGATATTGCCTACTATTTACTTACTTTTTTTTTATAGGAGATGGGGAAAACGAGCATGTGGCTCACCTGATGGTAAGTGACTACCGCCGCCCATGAACAACTGCAACACCAGGGAGGGAATTGCAGATGCGTTGCCGGCCTTTTAAAAAGGAGTACGCTCTTTTCTTGAAGGTCCCTAAGTCGTATCGGTCCGGAAAAATCGCTGATGTAATCGATTCCACAAGGAAGTCGTGCGAGGAATAAAACATCTTCTAAATCGCACAGTGGTGGACCGCCAATCATCCAGATGGTGTGGATGGTATCGGGAGTTCTGCCGCGATGTGCGTTCGTGAAATTTGGCGGCTGGGATTAATCCGAACAATTCCTCAGAGCACTCTCCATGGTAGATGCGAAAGAAATGCAAAGGGATGCAACATCTCTTCGCAGTGCCAATGAATCGAGCCGATCGGAAAGGGCTCGGTCGTCGACGATTCGAGCCACTCTGCGTTGGATGTGGTCAAGTGGAAGGAGCTGGCACTGGGGAGCCCCTGCCCAGAGATGGGAACAGTATTCCATGTGAGGCCGAACCTGCGCCTTGTAAAGTTGCAGGCGGTGTGCCGGCATGAAATACTGTCCCGCTCTGCTGAGCATGCCAAGCTTTTTAGAGACTCTTAACGACACTTTGAAAATTATAATTAAAAAAAATACATTACAACGACGTAACCGATGGGTGTCTTTATTATGGCGTATTTAAAAAATGGAATCAAGTATTTACAACTCTCAACAATTTAAAACGATTAACTATTTACAACAACGAACTATTTACAACATAAATTTACAATCACTTAAAATAACACTAACCATACACAAAAATGTTTTTGAGGTGGACCATCCTTATTATTCAGTGCTTGCACACGTTGGCAATGAAATGGGTTATATCTAGAAAAATTCAGTAGCTTTCATACATAGGTACTGGCTAACTCCGAACTCGAGCTGCATAATTAGTGCTAACACGGGGGCTTCGCTCGAAAATCTCGATCACTGCATTTTCGTCAGCCGGACTTATTACTGAATGACCATCCATATTCATAATCATACTCGTAGTTAGCCTAGGGCTCTCTGAACTCTAAATCAGGCACTGCCTCTGAGGATTAAAATAAAACCGGAACACATCAGTGCAAGCACTGTGGCGTCAAAATATGTAAGATGGTGGTACCTACCCATAGATACTCCTAGTAATAATAATAATAAATAATATATAATATTTGGTTCAGCACGTATACGTCTCTTTACCAAAGAGTTTAATTACTGTCATATACAGAACTGTATACTCTTCTGACTATACAGCTTCGCACTCACTATACACTATACTTTCGGGATAGTTAAGAGGAAGTCGGTGCCCATCTGAATTAGGTTTATTCTTTCTTCTTTTTTTTAATAATAGATTCATTAACACTGCTCTGTCTTCGGTCTGCGTCGCTCAGTGTAAAGAGTTGGTTATAGCGCTATCTATCGGAAGCCCTAAAATTATTCAGTCATTTCTCACAGTCGCGAAACACAGTGACGAAATCTGATATTGGATTCTCTCACAATGTTGTATAAGGTTTATTATTTAACCCGTCCTGGCTTCGCCTGGGTAGGATCTATAAATGTGGCGTTATTTATATTTAAGACTAGCTGTTCTCCGCAACTTCGCCCGCGTGTTATTTGGGGTTTTAATTTTTTTGCGCGGAACCCTAATTCTTTTTCTAAATTATAAGTAGCCTACGTTACTCCTTTTAACATGAGCTATCTATCAGTGAAAATCCCGTCAAAATTGGTCCAGCCGTTTCGGAGATTAGCCGGAACGAACAGACAGACAGACAGACAACATTTTTAAAAATTGTGTTTCTTTTATAGGTACTGTATATACTTTTATATGCAATTAGTAAAAAGCTGTTATTTTAACATTATAAACAGACACTTCAATTTTATTTATTTTTATAGATAATTATCTCAGACCAAATTTTTGAAATTTTTTTCTCAAATAAAAAAATCTCCAAGTTTTTCGGACAGAATATAGCCTAGATCACAATCAATTATCTCTATCTGTTTGTGAAGTTTCATTAAAATCGGTTCAGCTATTTTTTTTTTTTTATAGGATAAGGGTGACAAACGAGCACACAGTCCACCTGATGGTAAGTGGTTGCTGCGGCCCATAGACATCTACATCTATCCTCGTTTGCAAATCAAAATGCAGATGCGTTGCCACCCGTGAGGTCTAAGATGGAATGCCTCATTTCCAGTAAAAAGGGCCTCCGGCCACCTGCACTCACCGAGCGAAACGCAGAGGAAAACCTCTACTTCACGCTGGTATTCTGTGAGGTCGTGGTACCACCCCGGTTTGAGCCGGCCCATCCGTGCGACAGCAAAAGCTAGCACAGACAGACAGACAAACATTTTAAAAATGGTTATTCATGTCTTAATGACATGCAAATAACTCCATTAGTTCAATATAAAGCAGTTGTTTCGACGATACGAATTTCGACAGACGTTTCAGGTTTTAAATAAGTATATTATACGTAGTAGAGCCATGCTGCAGCTATATTGGTAGTATAGCTGTAGCACGAATGGGTCGGCTCGACCGGGGAAGGACCACGCTCTCACAGAATACCAGTGTAAAATAGCAGCTTAACACTGCTGTGTTTCGTATGGTGAGTGCAGAGAACCGGAGATCCTTTTTACTGGAAAAGAGGCATTCCATCTTAGTCCTCACGGGTGACAACGCATCTGCATTTTAATTCGCAAACGAAGATAGACGTAGATGTCTATGGGCAACCACTTACCATCAGATGGACCGTGTGCTCGTTTGTCATGTTGATGAAGAAAAACAGACAAGACAAATCATCACGAACATGTAACCTATCACGTTTGCATGAAATTGTACCGCAGTAGATTTACAAAAGAAGTCACAGCGATAGCTCGTATTATGTTAGGAGAGGAAATATACGGCTGATGTGAAAAAATGTGTGTCGGGGGACTTAAGTGAATAGATGTTTGCTATCATTATGCGACGGCCTCAATCTCATTAAGAGATTGAATTGAAGTTTCGTGTGTAGTAGTATGAAGGCAGGTACTTCAATGGTTATTTTCATTTTATTTTTTTATGTAATGTTACATATTAGTAGTAAAAATATTACGTGAGGAAATGATGTATATTAAATTCTGTGTAAATTATTTTATTCTTTTTAGCTTTTGTTTATTGAAGACAACTGAAACATCGGTTTTCACCATTAGGGTTAGAATTTTTCTACCGACTTCAAAAAGGAGACGGTACTCAATTCGACTGTACGTTTTTTATATGTGTCACCTCATAAGTTTTTACTGGGTGAATCAATTTCGATGATTCTTTTTTTATTTGAGTGCTGATACTTCTCGTGTGGTCCCATATAAATTTGATCAAGGTCAGACCAATGGTTTTTGAGTAGTTATTCTTAATAATTTATATTGAAGTTGGTTGTAGAATTTTTTTAATTTTAAAATATTATCATATTTAAACGAGATCACTCAAGGTATAGTCTGTTTAATGAAATACCGACCAAGTGCGAGTCGAACTGGCGCATGAAGGGTTTCATCGTAAAACACGTTTCTAGTAGCCCCCTTTATTTTTTAATTTTTAATTTTTTTTAATTTACTATGCATTTTATTAGGCAACAGAAATACACATTCTGTGAATATTTCAACCATCTATATATTACGGATCATGAGATACAGCCCGCTGACAGACAGACGGACTGACGGACGTATGTACGGATAACGGAGGCTTAGTAATGAAGTCCTGTTGGTTACTCTTTGGGTATGGAAGCCTAAAAATGAATTTAAAAATTAAAAATCAGCAACTATACCGTGATCCAAATAATACACTTGAATAGAGATCCTCCTCCTTTTCTAAACGGTTAAACAATAAAGTATTTTTTACATAATTTAATAGCATACGAACTCGGGACTATAATCCTTCGATTCACTTTGTTTTAGTGCCGACCGACTTCGGAAGCTTTTGAATAATGTAGTAGATAAGCTTTTTTATTCTTTTCTATTTATTTACAGAAAATTCTTATTTTTTTTTTAGAAAATGTAATTAATAAGAATACTTAATAGGTTCTAAGTTATAACTACAGCCAATATTTCTGCAAAAACAAAAAAGAAAATATTTTTTCATTTGGATGTGTTATGGTTGTTCTCATGTGTCTTATATTGCATTCGAACCTACCTCAGACTGCAATTTCCAGGTCATAGTTTTGTCCATGTACAAAGTGACGATTAATGTCATCCAAATTAAGAGAGGAGCCATATTCCGGGGAATTACATTTATTAATTCCGAGGTAAATCTAAGGAATTTCCACACGTCAGTGGACGAAGACTTAGTTATTTTGTCATGATTGTAGCGGCGTTTAGCATTTCGTACCACCTGATTGCATCCGTTTCTTAGCAATTTAAAGTTACACCAATTTTGTTCAGAGCGATCCTTTTTAAACTTCTGGAAAGCCCGATCTCGCCGCGCCATTGCCACCTGGACCCCTTTAGTCATCCAGGGAGCAGGAGGACGCTTAACTTTTACACTATGTACTGGAGCACGAATATTATACAAATTCAGGATGGTATTATTAAAAAAGGATATTTTATCATCGATGTTAGAAGCTGCCACCAAAGGGCCAAAATCAATTGCAGATGCGTCTCTCCTGAGACTCTCAATATTTATTCTAGAAAAATTGCGTCACTGCAGAAAAATAGGCTTCTGTTTTGGAGGTTTGAGTTTATATGAAAAGTAAATCAAATAATGTCGTGAGAAAAAAGGAGCAGAGAGCTGTCCAAACTGAATTACATGATCAGAAGAGGAAGTAATGATGAGATCAATCAACGAATCATCAGTGTCAGTATTTCTATGAGTTGCCGCCAGTGGGAGAATGCAGAGTTCGACTGATTCTATGATTGCTCGAAGTTTTTGGGAACGAGAAGTATTTTTTAACAGATCAGTGTTGAAATCACCCCTTATCATGCAGTGTACATAGTCAGATCCAATGGTATCAAGAGCCGTCTCAAATGAGGTAAAGTAATCCACAGAAGGAGGACAATATACAACACCTAAAATTGCCCTAGCACCCATAATGTTGATTTATAGAAATAAAAACTCAGCAATGGCAGAATAGTTATGTAAGTAATTATGGTAGTAGCACGAATGGGTCGGCTCAAACGGGGAAGGACCACTTTCACACAAAATACCAACGTAAAATAGTAAAAGAAAGCGGTACGTGCCGTATAGGCTAACAGCACTTACATCACAGAATATAGACGTAAAATAGCAGCTTAATGTTGCTGTGTTTCGTATGGTGAGTGTAGAGAGCCGGAGACCCTTTTTACTGGAAATGGGCCATTCCATCTTATTCCTGAGGGGTGAAAACGCATCTGCATTTGTTTCTTAATTGAAGTTAAATATAGATGTCTATGGGCCGCTGCATCCACTTACCATCAGGTGGACTGTGTGCTCGTTTGTCCCCTTTTTTCTATAAAAAATAAAAAACATGCGTGAGTGTCGTGAAATACTCGGTTGGATCGAAGTTTCTTTCGTAGTATATTGTTAACGATAAACGGGGCACACAGAAATGATCGGGAATAAGAAAAACCACATGCACGGTATAGCTAAATTGTATTTTATTTATATGTTTTTCGAAGTATTTTCCGTTCAACTTAATGCACTTTTCCATTCGTGCAAACCAGTCATTAAAACAATAATTCCAGTCTGAAGTTGATGTTGATAAAATGGCTGATTTGTACGCTTCCACAGCTGCTTCGGGGTCTTCAAACCGTTGACCGTGTGACAAATCTTTCATTCTAGGGAATGTAAAGAAATCGTTTGGGCTCAGGTCAGGACTGTATGGAGGATGGCTCATCAGTTTAACGTTTTCTTACTTCAAAAAATCATTTGTCTTCCGAGCCGCATGGGAGCTCGCATTATCGTGATGTAAGATGATGCAACGTTTCGGGTTATTTTTTCGGAGTTCGGCTATCATTTCTGGCAAACAAACCGTGATATAGCACTCAGTGGTAACCGTTCTGCGTTCCAGTAAAGGAATTGTAGCAACATGCACCTTTTTTGAGACAAACGTAGCGACCATTTTCTTTGACACGCTGCGGGAGCGAACCATTTTCGTTGGTTTGACCTCATCTTCAAAGACCCAAACTGCTGACTGATGTTTTCTTTTAGGTTCAGATGAATAAATCCATGATTCGTCACCTGAGACGATATTATAAACGGCATTTGACTTCCCTCCGTTGAAGCGTTGCAGAGTATTCCGGCACCAATCTACACGAGCCGCCTTTTGCTCTTCGGACAAATTGTGGGGAACCCAGCGGGAAACTAGCTTTCTTACATACAGCTGATTATGTAATATCGACTGAATTGCAGTCATTCCGATACTGATAACAGCCCGTATCTGCTCGTATGTCACATCACGGTCATCTAATATAATAGTTCGCACAGCTGCGATGTTTTCAGGCGTGACCGCTGTTCTTGGTCGACCTGCAGAAGAAACAGTACTGAGTGACACACGACCGTGTCGGAACTCGGCATACCAGCGGTATATTGTCGTTTGACTCGGTGCTTCAACATCATAAATCGAAGTTCGCTGAGAAATTTAAAGAAATTGTGACAAATTATGGCGCGGAAATGTTCACGCGTGAGCTCCATTTCTGTTAACGACATATCAACTTTAAAGCAACATAGTTTTTGTTTTTAAGCATTTTTTTAATTGTTTGAATGTCATTAAGATTCTAAGAGGCCAGTATTCAAATTATAAAAAAGGTTTTATTGTAACTCAATCCGAAATATTCTATTCCCGATCATTTCAGTGTGCCCCTCCTTAGCGTCTATTAAAATGAAGCGTCATTTAAAGTAATATTTCTTTCAAGGCAAGATAAGAAAAAGTGCGAGGGAGATGGATATTATTCCGTCTCGCTCGCACTACAGAAAGGGGGTCCTGACGGAAAAATGTTACACTCTGTCTCGCCTAACCCCCATCCGTCAAATTCGTACTGGGCGATAAGGGACTTCGTCTCAAAAAACAACAGTCTGAATATTTGACATACGTCACAGTAGGCCAAATCCAAAAGAAAAAATTCACCATATACGTGTATCCTATAAATATGAATCCTAAATTTGTATCCTATAAATAATCGCCGTATAGTGGTTCCATACTTGATAATCTATATTTTGTACGCTTCGATTACTTGGGTAGCTTTTTATAGAAAATTATAATCTTCATACCGTTAGCTTACACCTAACAGCCGGAAATTTGGTTCAATAAGACGATGTTTTATGAAGCGTAGCAAACGCTACGCCTCGTAGCACTTCTACAACGCCAGGTATATTATTATATTTTGGTTTATAAGGCAGTGCAGAAATAAATATTTAAAAAATTATATTGTGAATATAAAATCTTGTGAAGATGATGATGACGATGATGGCGCTGTGAGAAAACATATTAACACATATCATCCCCGGGTGGGTGAGGCGTCAGAAGGAAATGAAAAAGAAAATGGGCGGCCACATCTGCTTGAAACAATTCGAAAAAAATATTGACCTTGAAACTTTTATAATACACTATTTTTCATCCAATTATGTTTAAAATTTTAAATCTCTATCTACTCGAGAAGGTAGTTTAAAATCTAAAATAAATTACTAAATTCAACCCGAACAGGCATACACGAAAGCAAGTTAATAAAAACGTGGTAAAAACTGTCTGGTACTACGGCCATCAATCTGCGATTCAACCCACGTCCAGTGGTGGACTTTTTGAGCTGCCGTTAAAAAAGAAAAATAATGTACTTTTATCGGACATTTGAAAACGTTTTATATGTTTATAAACAGTTTCTATTTCTGTAGCCAGTATAGATCACAAACCAACCGATACACTTCGGAAATTCTTTAATGAGTATCGCCGGCACTTCATCCGTAATCGATAGAAATCAATTCAGACGGCTAAAGCGTGAAATAAACAACATTATATAAGTTAAATGGATTCCACGATTTCAGTGAATTAAGATGTGAACTTGAATAAGCTTTTTGTATTTTTATTGATACTGGCACCCACGTTCTTTAGTGGTTGTTTGTTTTTAATTTACAGTTTTGATTCTAAATTTGAATCCTAATGAAAAATACTATATCGAATATAAAAAATAAAAATAGGTTACGATTGCCACCAGGTCTCCGAAACTACATCCTATCACTTTTTTTTATAATAATTTGAAAGATAAAAGAGCTAACAGCCCGTTTGATGGTAAGTGCCTACTACAAACTAGAAAACTTAACAAACATCAAATATTATAAAAAAATGCGTGAGTGCCGTGAAACACTCGTTTAGAACGAAGTTCCTTGCGTAGTACATTATTATTGATAAACGTAGGTATTATATTATTGATTAACAAATACAAATAAATGAATTACATACTAGCGTCTATTAAAATGAAACGTCATTAGAAATAAAATAATATTTCTTTCATGGCAAGATAACAAAAAGTGCGAGGGAGATGGATATTATTCCATCTCACTTCCTCATTTCGCCGCCAAGGCCGTCTAAACTATGACACAAGGGGTAGTGACGAAAAAATCTTACACTTTTTGTCGCCTAGCTCCCATCCGCCAAACCCGTACCGTCCGATAAGGAACTTCGTTCCAAAAATCTTGCGTAGACACTGGTTATTAGGGTAGACTACCTGCTCTAGTTATAGCGGCACTAGAGGCGGCTGATCTGAATAGCGAAAATTTGAGTCTCTGAGAGAGGTTTATATATTTGTGCCATTTGCTGATGATACTATCGGTCCGTGGGGTTCACACACGGTATAATTTCAATGGGAGCTATATCCGCAACAGAACATCGCCGTTGGAGACAAGAGGACCTAATCTTTTCTTGCCTAAAGACAGAAGAACCCAATCTATTTTTCTGTAACTAAATTCTCAGTAGTAGCTTGGAGTCAGGTGGTTGCAGGTGGTCCTGCGCCCGATCACTCCTCAGCCGTGACGGATTGCCCTACAATACACCTGTGTTTGCGAACACACTCATGCACTATAATCCTGTTTCGCTCAGATGTCTAGTTTACGTTGAGGCTGGCCGCCGTGACCGAAATTCGGTCTGGAGCACATTATTATTATCACCTTCTATTTTATAATGGAAGCATTGTGAGCAAGATGTGGTGCCAACAACTCTGCTCTCCATTCGCGAGACGGGAATTCGCTTTTAGTGGTGTCCGATCCTTTAACGAATTAAATTAGCCCGTTATTAAATTAGCCTGTGAAATACATAGTCTCGAATAGAATTGATGTGGTAAGGTTGGATATGAGAGTTAATAGACTCACTACCAAGACTACTTCAGATCGTGCCGAGGCAGTAGAGAAATGTACCAATAACAGAAACGAAAATGTACCAATTTTATTCAATAAATATTACAAGAATACTTCATCTATTGTCCATCACAGGATATAAAAGTTCACTGCTGAACATAGGTCTCCCCAAAATATTGACAAAATACTTATTGAAAGGCATTTATGTTTTTACTACAGGATCGGAAAAACCTCTGTCCAGGGAATAACTAGCAAGAAATCTGATAGGACTTTTTTAAATGTCAATCTATACTAATACAATAAAAGCGGAATTGTGTTTTTCGTTTTTTTTTGTTTGTAAACACGTTATTCTCTGGAACTATCAGTCCAATTTGAAAAAATATTTTTGTATATTACAAATACTTGTTCCGCGCGGGATTCGAACCTGCGGCCCTTAGTGCTTCAACTCATTGCTAAGCCGCACAGTGGCTTACGCACGGAGCCGTCAGGTAAAAAACTATTTTACGGTCCAGCCCATGTTAAGTCCGGCCCACTCATGGACACCGGCTGATAACATCAATGTTAAAAAGAAAAATCAAAACATAGTCAAAACTTTTGAATGGGGAGGCGTTGAGTCTTATGGATACCACTGTTTTCTTGGTATTACTATTGACGCGAAGCTTCAATGGAGCACTCATATATCTAAATTAGCAAGCAGACTTGGTTCTGCAGCATATGCTGTAAGAAAGTTTAGAAGTCTCACCAATGTCGGGATAGCTAGATTCGTTTATTTTACTTTCATAGCGTGATGTCTTATGGAATTTTGTTATGGGGTAATGTGACTCACATCGAAGCTACTTTTGTTTTGCAAAAGAGGGCCGTACGGGCGATTTATAACTTAAATTGTAATGAGCCCCTTAGAGAAATTTTTTAAAAAAGCAACCTATAAATTTGGCATCGCAATATATTTATGAAAATGTTATGTATGTACATAAAAACATAAATAGCTTTGGTAAGAATAAAGATGTTCATACTTTAAACACTAGGAACAAATATAAGCTTGTGATACCAGTTACTAAATTCCACAGAATTAGTAATTCATTTATGGGGCAATGTATACACTTTTACAACAAAATCCCCGAAAATGTAAAAAATTTGTCAGTAAATAAGTTTAAATGTATTATTACAGAAAAATTGTGCAAAAAGGGGTTATTATAATATCAAAGAATACATAAGTAAAAAAAACCCTGGGAATGAGGTGATCGCCACCATGCTGGTTCTATTAAAACTCATTTAAAATTTGTACAAACAAAAATCAAAGTTATTGTAAAGTAAAATATGTTAAGAAAAAAGTCCCGCTGGGTTTCTTGCTGGTTCTTCCCAGGACAGAGGTATTTTCCGAACCAGTGGTAAATAAAAAAAATTGTTTCAATAAGTATTATGTAATAATCTATATTGAATAAAATATTCTATTCTATTCTATTCTATTCTATTCTGTTCCATTCTACTTAACTTTTTACTTTAATGTTTAGTTTTAGTTTTTATTTATTATAGTTTTGTTTTTATATCGTGTTTAGTTAGATTTAATTTTATACAATTTTTAAAATGTAAATTAATAGAATTATATATCGATATAAATAAAGATAATTACATAGTTTTTAATAAATATTTAGTCTTGCTGAATTTTTTAAAGTTTAAAATTATAGCATGTAGTCAAAATTTACACAGGTTCGGAAAACATGACTTGAAGAAAAGAAAGGCCAGAAACACTGCGGTATTTTTGGTTGATTTTTTTAAACGTTATAACACAATTTCGTTTACAAATGTCAAATGTAGATATATACATTTTTTTAATATCGTTTTTTTTAATATGTCAGTAGCTTACTCTTCTATGGCTCGCTATGGCTGGTATGAACAACCTGTAATACAAGTAATTGTTCCGGGTTTGGATGTTTGTCTTTGTGAAATTTATGTATGTAAACTGCCCCTATGATACAGGAGAAAATCCTAGTGTGGAGGTAACGTTTTATAACCTGAATGTAAAAAAATATTACTCTCTCTATTTACCTTTCAGACACAGCTGTTCAGGCATTGCTGCTTTACAGATGAGAGTATGGTATGGTACCTACTCTGACAGATTTCTAAGCGGAGAAGGAAGCCTTACGACTAGTCATAAGAAGTACGCGATTTAAATAAGGATCCTTGAGATTGACAAAAAAACATGATAGAAATAAAATTTGTACAGTATTGAAACAGTCACAGTTGAATATGCAAATGGCTGCCGTATGCTGTATACGATATTATTACAAAAAACACTGCAATAACTGAAAACAAACGCAATCCTTAAATTATCATAGGTGCAAATCGCACGTTAGCTCTTGGCTTTACCACGTATAAAAATTAAAAGTTAATATTCTAACTAATTAACGAGATGAGTAGAAGTTTCTGTACTTTTGTTTTGTTTTGTTGGACCTAAAACCTTTAGCAACCCGCCATTACCTTGCTGCTCTTCTTCTTCTTAATAACTGGCTTTACGGCTCTGGGATCTAGTCCTTCTGAGCCTGAAGTTACAATATTATATTATAATAATTATTCTTCATAGTATACTGCTTCATAATATGTTGATGCGTCACATTGTGCAGCCCTTGGGAGGTTTTGACGGCAACTTGAGCCAGCAAACAGCTGACGGTTAGCGATGATATCTCAAGGCGCCTAAGCAGACAGGCACCTTATTTTGAGAATCACATCACTATCAGAGCACTTGTTTCACAGTTTCCACTAATAGTTCACATGCGCAGACACTTAATACAAAAAATCGCACCACTTTTACATATCAAAGTCCACTTCAAACCATTATTTAAACAATAATACAGGAGCAGCAAACCGCCGCCGGTTAAGTTCCCGCCAAAACCCCCTTGCTGCTCTATAAGCTTAATAAACATAGAGTATATAAAGATACGAGTATGCTCTGCATTGGACTACTTATATCCATTTACCATAAACTTACCTATGTTGTCTAAATGGTTTTATAGAAATGTATACGGTGCTCCATTAAATTATCAATAATAAAGTTAAAGTAACTGGTTTATCACAGTTGTTGTATAATGAATATAAAGTAACTCAAGGAAGGCGTAAGTGCGATTTTTGTGGATCGATATGACTTAGGGAACTTCAAGAAAACTCCCTACTCTTTATTAAAAGGCCGACAACGCACGCAGACGTAAGGCACTTATTGAAAAAAAGTCATTAATAATTATTTATATTTATAAATTTATGTAAGTAACGATGGTAGGAAGGCAGCTAGCGTAAAATAACAGTTTTATGCTGCTGTGTTTTATACGTTGAGTGAAGAGAGTCGACACCTTTTTACTGGTAGCAAGGCTTTTTACTGGTATCTTAGTCCTCAGACTGACAACGCATATACAGTATGATTCATAATTGAAGATGGATTTAGGTGTTTATGGGCCACATAATTCACTTTTTTAACTATTAAAAACTGTGCTTGGTTACTATCCCACCTGATGTTAAGTGATGATGCAGCCTAATATAGAAAAACGCACTAACTTAGCTTAACAGAAGCCTATTCACTCATTCCTTGAACCCATGTTATAATGTTGTCTGATGGAGAGACAAATGATGGTAATTATTATTAGGTAGTCTGTGTGCTTGTTTGTTAAACTTAACTTTTAACGTGGTAGAGCCATGCTGCAGCTATATAAGTAGTATAGTTGTAGCACGAATCGGTCGGCTCGACCGGGGAATGACGACGCTCTCACAGAAAACCAGCGTAAAATAGTAGCTTAACGCTGCTGTGTTTCGTATGGTGACTGTAGAGAACCGAACACCCTTTTTACTGGCAAAGAGACATTCCATCTTAGTCCTCACGGGTGATAACGCATCTGCATCTTGAGTCTTTATTGAGGATGGATGTAGATGTCTGTCTGGTTACTGTGACCCATAGGTCACAGTGACCGCTTACCATCAGGTGGACTGTGTGCTCGTTTGTCACCCTATCCTATAAAAAAAACTTAGTCTATAAAAAAGTAGATCAATGGATTTATCACGTAAAGTGAACTTGGTGACACATGAAGTTCATCAACGAGCATTGGGACAATGCGGCGGATTCTCCCCTGTGCCAAAAATCCTCTCATAAATGAAAAGATATCTATGGCCAGAAGTAGGATATTTTACCTTTAAGTAATTTCAGCTTTTTATATTTGATTTCATGTCTCTTATTTTTGAAATTTCAAATACTACTTATATGCTTACTTTGTAAAGTGCCTTTTCGGTTTAATCAACGGCTGCTGTAAATTGATTGTTCGTCCTAAGGTTTATTCTTACTATACGCTTGTATGTTGACACAGAATAAAAATATAATAGAGGTATTATAAAAGTTTGCACCAACACCTTTACTTAAAATTAATTGCAACATAAGATATAATTTTTTGGCACAACCCATCAGCGACCTTGTGACCTCTGAGACGTCGTGCCTAACCCGGCAGAATGTGTAGCTGAGAAAAATGAGCTTCGCAGAGGGCGTTGGTGCGCCCCCAACGCACGTCCGAGCCTGCGCATTTGACACGTGTCGCCCGGGCCTGCCAGTGAATGAAGCGACTCTGTAGGGTGAGATCGTCGCTCCCCTGTGCTGTAGCTCGGAGAATAATATGAGTGACGTGCAGTGAAGTGATGGTGATGAAATCGTTGTGAATATAGAGATGGCCGCGTGCTCGTCCGAGCCCGGCGATCACCTATCATGTGCTGGTTTGTAGGTAAGTTTTGTTTCTCTCAAGGTCATCCCGTAAACAATCTCAATCACGACGTCCATCATCACCCAGCTCCGTTCCAATGTGACCACGGTTTTATTTTATAGTTGTTACACAGATTATAAATATAAAGTTACCTGTTTTATTTAGACTTAGAATGGGGTAATTATTTTGTTTTGTAACTGTAATTTTCTGCTTCTTAATTATATCCTATTAATTTAGCCGTGCATTATACTCTGTACAATGGGAGTTTGTTAATGATCATTAAAATATAATGATAATGAAAGGTTCTACTCTACGTTTCGTCGTTAAGAAAACAAGCTGTACATTGAGGTATAATTAATATATTTAAGTGGGAGAGATATAAATGGTTCTAAACTTGTTGATTATTTTAAAAACATCTAAACACTAAAATAAATAGCGATATATGTCTATAACCTACAGTCTCTGATATAAGACTTAGACAAAAGTAGTTATAATAAGAAATTGTGAAAAAAAAGTTGAATGGAAAATACAAAATATTCGTAAATATTTGTTAAATTCAATTGACGATTAAACACAAACAATGAAAAAAACACATTAGTAAGAATGAAAAATACTTACTTAAAATATAAAATGCACTTTACTACTTTTCATTATGATAGATAATTAGGTACTTCTCAATATTTTTTAATTCAGAAAGTTAAAATAAAATACATTTTTCAAGATAAATCTTTGTGAACAAGTTGTCTCATTCATGGTAAATCGGTGACGCCCATTGGTACACGCTCGGTAAATAATTAAAGGCGCTACGGTTACGGTAACGGTGATAAATTAAAAAAATAAAAGTATTTTTTTAATATATTGCACTAATATTTATTCAAAATTACTACGTTAAATTTACCACCGGTTCGGAAAATACAAACCAGCAAGAAACCTAGATTAAAAAAAAACTATTTAATTTATTTCTGTATTATTAAAAAAAAGATAGTTTTACGAGTCATGCCGCAGCTATATTATGGTTGCAGCACGAATGGGTCAGCTGGACTGGATATGACCACGCTCTCTAGAATACCAGCGTAAAATAGCAGCTAAATGCTGCTGTGTTTCGTATGGTGAGTGTAGTAAACCGGAGGCCCTTTTTATTGGAAACACAGCATTCCATCTTAGTTCTCAGGCGTGACAACTCTTCTGCATTTTAGATTCAGGTTCTGATTTTTATACGTGGTAGAGCCATAGTTATTACATATTATTAGTAGTATAGTTGTAGCACGAATGGTTCAGCTCGACCGGGTAAGGACCACGCTCTCACAGAATACAAGCGTAAAATGGCAGCTTAACACTGCTGAGTTTCGTATGGTGAGTGTAGAGAACCGAAGACCCATTTTACTGGAGGCATTCTATCTTAGTCCTCACGGGTGCCGACGCATCTGCATTTTGATTCTTTACTGAGGATAAATGTAGATGTCTACGAGTCACAGCAACCACTTACCATCAGGTGGACTGTGTGCTTGTTTGTCACCCTATCCTATAAAAAAAGTATTTGAATCGAGGATGGATGTACAGTCTATGGGTTGCTGTATTCACTTACCATCAGGGGAATAGTGAGCTCGCTTGTCACCATTATTCTATAAAAAAAAAAACTTTTGACGAACATCATATATTTTGTTGAGAATATTAATTTGTTATAATCGATCGTGTATCGTGGATCGATCGAGAAAAGCGGGCCTGTCCTCGGCAGTGAGATATTTTCAGGTTCAAAATATAATTATTTTTGGGTTTATGGAAAAAGGGACCCTTATAAAATCACTTTGTTGTCTGTCGGTTCGTCCACCTGTCCTGTCCATCTTCCAAAACCCTTTTACAGAATTCCCAGCGCGGGCGAGTGTTATTCGCATTTGCACGAGTTTTTTGTTTGATAGCTGAAAATACATTTACGAGTATAGTTTCCATTAACAAGTAGTAGAGTAGTTTAAAAATGCTTGTGTTAGCAGTGATCGTGGGGACTGAACTGCTCGCGTTTGCTCACGAGCTTTAACTTAATATTATTTTATTAAAAGAGCAACTTTTTAGTTGTCTATGAGTCTGACCTTGTTAATTTGCTACCGACTTCAAAAATGAGGAGGTACTCAATTCGACTGTATGTTCTTTTTTTATGTGTTTACCCTCATAACGTTTTTCTTCGTGAACCGATTTCGGCGGTACTTTTTTTTATTTGAAAGCTAGTGCTTCACATGTGGTCACGTATAAATTTGATTTGCGTATGACCAATAGTCTTTGAGTTATTCTTAATAATTTATATTGAAGTCTGTTGTACAAAATCTTTAATTTTAAATTTTTATATTATATTTAATTATTTAAAGATTTCTTTTTAAAAATAAAATATAATAAATTTGATAATAAAAGCACCGATTACTTAGAGGTGGGGTTGTAGATTAACATTTCTACTTCTACTACAGCTCATCACAAGGCTACTGCTGAGAGTAAGCCTCCTTCATAGATTGCCACAAAGTACGGTCCTAAACCACCCGCATCCATTGACTGCCTGAGTGTTTCATTAAGAGTCATACCGTCTAGCTTTTTCTTTTTTTTTCTTTTAAAATACGTTACCCCCACACTAGGAATTTCTCCTGTGTCGTGGAGGCAGTTTACAAACATAAATTGCACAAGGACAAACATCCAGACCCGGAACAACTATTTGTAGGCCATACAAATACTTGTTCCGTGCGGGATTCGAACCCGCGGCCCCCAGCGCAACAACTGATTGCTAAGCCACTGCGCCACGGAGCCGTCTAGCTAATTGTGTCATTGTATTTTGTATAAAATATGTCAAAAACACCACTTACCTCTAAGTGTGTACAAGCACAGCACTGGGTAATTATAAATTAGCATAAATATGATAGTCCCACGGCATGTATAAATTATTTAACAAGGCTATCTTACGTTACTTAAGCATAATGTGCTTCAGTCTTTAGTGACATGTTACACAATAGTTATAGCAGGTATTGTGAACAAACTGATTGCTCGATTAGTCCGAACGTTAAGCGGAGCGGGACGTTCGACGTGTATGACAACAACCAACGCCCTTGTAATTTAAAAAAAAAAGCTGAAGTGACAAACGAACTGACACTTCCGGCCTTGCTATCAGTAGAAACGAACTTGCAGTCAACTTTAAGCGTTGTCAACTATCTATAAAATATAAAATTCTCGTGTCGCGGTGTTTGTTACCAAACTCCTACGAAACCGCTGAAGCGATTTGTATGAAATTGTGTGTGCATATCGGGTAGGTCTGAGGATCGGTCAATGTCTATTTTTCAAACACTTAAATGATAAGGGTGACCCACCCCTAAATATATATTTTTTTAATTATTTTGACAATTTTTTTTATTTTAATTTTATTATGGTTTTGTATTTGAGCATTACATTTAGCATTGAAAAATACATGAAACTTCAATTTTTCACCCGTTCTACGATCAACCCCTGTTTTTTAATCGCGATTTTTAAAACTTAAAAATATTACTTAGAAATAATGTATATGGCAAAACAATGTTTGCCAGGTCAGCTAGTCTCTTTATATAATAAATCATACAGTATTTACTATTTTTGTGCTTTAATTTCTACATCCTAATATTAAAAAAAGATTTTTAGGGAAATTTTGTGATAAAACCATAAAATATAAATACATTTCTAACGAGTTGAATGTAAATTCAAGAAAAACAACTTCCTTCTGCATGAATCCCATATCTCTGGTGCCCTTTGACCTACAGGACCCAAATTCAAACTCGACCGAGCTAATACCTCAAGGTATCCACATACCAAATTTAAAGTTAATCGGTCCAGTGGAACGGAAGTTATCGTGTCGGCATACAGACTAACAGACTGCCAGCTAAAACCATTAACTTCCTTTCAATGCTACACAGAAGGAAGTTAATAAATTTAGCGGATTAAGGTTAAGTATATTGTTAGTTTACTCGTAGGTTATTGTACAAAAAGTTCTCATAGGCTGTTAAAGAAAAGAAATCTCTTAGAAATTTTATGGTAAGATTATAGCTGAAATTACTATATTATGTCTCTCGTTGGTCTAGTTACCGTAAGCGTGACTGTTGATTAATGAGGTTTCGGTTTTGAATACCGGGTCGGGCCAAAATATATGTTATTTGAATTTTCTGTAGTCTGTAATTTGGCGGTGTTACGCCTCCATGCTTCGGAAAGCATGGAAGCATGTTAAGCCATTAGTTCTGCGCCTGATCTCTTTACAGTCGTGTCGGATAGCCGTCCAATCAGACTGTGAGGGCGAGGGAATAGAAAGTACACCTGCGCTGGTGTACACACTCATGCTCTATAATCCTGTCCTGCTAGCCTCCATTGATACTGACAACCGTGATTGAAGTACGGTATGGAGGACATTATTACTATTTTTTATTTTTGGACTATAGCCCAAATACGTATGGTTATTATATATGTTTCTAGGTTTCATTAAAGTATTCAACGTTTGAATTCAATTAATCTAAGGTTATAATTCATACTAGTTAAAGTTACAGCCTATCTCCCCTTTCTGAGAATACCATGGAGTCGTTACTCAAAGCGCCAGTGCAGTATGTTGTGTTGGCGGACTTTAAAAAATCCTTAAAATATTTTGTCTCAAATAAAAAAGAAAAACGTGAGGACATCACGATGCTTTTCTTCACCGCGCATCATCTGATAAAGGACGCGGTTCCCCACTTAAAATTGCAATTAATGATTTCCTTTATGTGAGCGGGGATCGAATTTTATGTGGAAACTTTTTACTACTTAAGCTTTTTACTGGAAATGAGGCACTTGATTTTAGTCCTCAGGGTTGAGCATCTAAATTTTGATTCTTTATCGAGGATAAACGTAAACGTCTATGGGCCACAGCATCCACTTAACATTAAGTCGACTGTGTGCTCGTATGTCACCGTTATTCTATAATAACTTAAATTAACAACCCTGATACAAAAAGAGCTGACGATCTTCAAACGGTTGAACAGATTTTCTTGTAACATATCTAAGAACACTTTCGTTTAACACACCTTTCAAACGAAAATAGCTTAATCAAAATCGGTTCATCCGTTCAGGAGCTACGATGTCACAGACAGACATACAGATACACAGACTATACACATTACAAACATAATATGTACCCTCTGTATTCGTCGGAGGTTAAAAAAAATATTTAAGGTAGTGGATTTTCTTAGGCCGCCATAACATAGCGTAGTACAGATTTTTTTATATGGTACAAATAGTAAATTTAGCATTGTTGGATGGTTTCAAATCCATGAGACGGTCGCAAGAGTCGTGTCATAAAATTTTAATTGCATTACGCCTAACGCTTTAAAATGTTTTTCTTTAATTTTCACATGAATATTTGTGATTGACATCGTCTAACTTATTGTTTTCACACAGCTACTCATGTTATTCGTCACAACAATATAAAAATAGTTTACTAGAAACACCCACGGATTTTTTCGCGCCTCGATCGTAACAGATCTCTCAATTAAACAGAACTGCACAACTCGGCGACTTTATTGACCTAGGAACAGAACGTGGGCGACGTCTGACTGAATTGGACCAACTATTTCTGATAATGAGTCCACCGGAAATAATAGAATGTTTTGAATTTGTTCTAAATATGATAAACAGTATTTATTGTTTCTTTATTGTCTTCCACGGCTCGGTAGTACGGTGACTAGGCATTTGGCTTCTTCTTTTGGTTCTGTGGGTTCTGAGGTTCAAATACGGCCAAATAATTCCGGGTCTGGATGTTAGTCCATTTGAAGTTTATATATATGTAAAACAAGATTTTTAAATAAAAAAGGAAAAAATATTTGTTTGGTTATAGCAGATATAAAATGCAGGCGACGGGTAGCAGCGACCAAGGTGCGAAATATCCTGCCAACACTAGATGTTACTAGGCTGGACATGAATTTTTTTTGCTTTTGCTTTTGCTTGCGTGTACATGGTAAATAGTTTAAAATTAAAAAAAAATTGTACATTTCACTTCAATGTAAATTATAAAGAATAACTCAAAAACTATTGGTCAGACCTTGATCAAATTTATATGGAACTACATGAGAAGCACCAGCATTCAAATAAAAAAGAATCATCGAAATCGGTTCACCTAGAAAGATATGAGGTAACACACAAAAAACAAATATACAGTCGAATTGAGTACCTTCTGTTTGAAGCCGGTAGAAAAGTGGTCAGCTCCAATTTGATTTCATAATAGAATAAGGTACATTACGTTATACAGAGATAGAAGGTTTCGGCCTGAACTTATGCGATAGAAATGTGCATCATAAGTTCATAAGGCTATTCAATTACAAATGCAGGTATGAGGATTTTTAAGTAAGATTTAGTGTTGTCTACCGTCACTCTATAGTACCATTTTACACATTATATATATTTTAAGTCATCTTAGTTATTATTTTGAGTAGTTTACAGTGGTACAGCCACGCGGCAGAATTGCGGTCGCACGGATGGGCCGGCTCGAACCGGGGTGGTACCACGACCTCATAGAATACCAGCGTGAAGTAGAGGTTTACCTCTGCGTTTCGCTTGGTGAGTGCAGGTGGCCGGAGGCCCTTTTTACTGGAAATGAGGCATTCCATCTTAGTCCTCACGGGTGACAATGCATCTGCATTTTAATTCGCAAACGAGGATAGATGTAGATGTCTATGGGCCGCAGCAACCACTTACCATCAGGTGGGCTGTGTGCTCGTTTGTCACCCTTATCCTATAAAAAAAAAGTTTGTAGTATTTGAAATTATTCCCATTTGGAAGTAATTGTTGAGAATTTATTTTTGGAATACCATACTATTAATTGTGTAAATACTGTAGAACTGGACAGTGAGGACCTCAAACCGGCTTGAGGCCCTCACTGTCCAATTCTACAGTTTTTAAAAGTACAGCGTGTAGTGATAGTGTAAGAATATCCACTACCCCATATCATCCCGTGAGTGTCGTGAGAGACGACAGAGGGAAACAAATCAGGAGATGGGCTGGATGGAAATCCTAATAACGATTGAAAATAAAAATCTGCGGTTGTCAACTATCCTCCCTATGAGACAATCTATGGGGGCGACCTATATTCAGCAGTGGACTTTAATAGGCTGTAACGGTTACGGTGATAGTATAAAAAGGATTAATTGATTTTAATTAAGGGAACAACCAAAAGATTAATTATTATTAGAGATAAACATTCTTTAGTTATTGCTTAATTAGACTTTCGCAATAGTTTTTTAATTAATTAAACTTTAGAAGTCGTAGAAATAGAAAATAGAAAATGCAATTGTGGTATAAATGGACGATTACTTCGGGAATAAGAATGTATCGAAATAAAACACGTTGGACTCCTGATCCGCTGGCACAATACATTAAATTGCAATATAGCGACATAACAAAATGTCGTACATAATTTCTTTCAATTTCAAAAAGTTTTGTTCTTTGTGATGCACTCGTACTGTTATACTTTTACTATAAAATGGAGTTATTATTTTCTTTTCTAAAAAAAGAAAAAACCGTAAGTGAGACCCTTCGTTTTTTTGCCGGTTCTTTTTTGTTCAGATCACGCTAGTTTTCATCTTCTCGGAAACGGTGGAAGCGATTTAAAAGATTTTCTGTTTATTAAATAGGTTATATACTTCTGGGGTGGTCCCATATAAATTTAAAGAAAATCCATCCCTAAGTGTATAAAAATAGGAAAGATTTTAATAAACCTTTTTAAACAATATTCTAGCTGTTAGCTTGAACTTGTGATATTCTTTAGACCATTCAAAAGGAGAAAATAATTAAACTTTTAATAAAAGTAGAACCACAACTTATTTAATTCTTGGAGTCTGTTCCTTTTGATAAGTAGTTACTTAAATTTTTTATTTGCTGAACTAACTCCCTTTCTATTGTTATTTCACATATTGTTTTACTTTCTTCTCCTTCAAGTGCTATCACTTTCGTCTTACTTGCGTTCACTTTCATTCCCATTTCTTTTAATGGTACTTTCATTAACGCAATCAAATTAGCTACTCGCCCGCCAACGACGTATGATTTGATTGTCGGCATACAAGAGGCACTTTAACATTATTAGCCTACATTCTTTGACTTTTAAATTCAAATTTATATATTTATTCATTATCTTTACTATAAACACCTTAATCTAAAGTAGAATGGGCGGAATCATTGCCACTGTGGCATTATCTTTCATTCAACCACGAGTGAATTGAAAAAAAAAAATTGCAACTACTAAAGCACAGTTAATCAACAAGATATATTATGATATTTATGATACAATAAAATATAAATAAATAAAATTATAGGTAATATTATATACACTAAGGTACGTAAGGGTAATATGGGCATCTTAAGCTTTGTCGCCCTATTAAATCAAAACTAGGAGAAGGAAAGAGACAAAAACACAAAATCGCATAATACAATCACAATATATTAAGAAAAAAAAATAGTAAACAAGTTTTGAATATAATTAGGAACACTTCAAAAAATTAACATAAAAAAAGCGAAGCACAGTACACAATACTAAAATCGACAAAAATATTTTCCATAATGTCAACTGTCGTAATGGCGACGATAAAGCAGCAGCCTTTTGACCTTTTATTATTTAATTGACTAATGAAGAGCTATCGCATCACAAAGCCGTCTATGCAAACAAGGCTGTAGTTTTTGAGTTATACGAAATTGACCATATTAACCGGATGACCATATTACCCACACGTACTATATACCATATCCTCACTTACTGGAACAGGAGATGGGTAACATCTTCCAGATAACAACTCAAAATTATAGAAGAAACCGCGGCTCCGAATCCTAGGAGGATTCATACGTGGTAGAGCAATGCTGCAGCTATATTAGTAGTATAGTTGCAGCACGAATGGGTCGGCTCGACCGGGGAAGGACCACGCTCACAGACCGTTTTCTGTGAGAAAGCTCACAGCTTTCTCACAGAAAACCAGCGTAAAATAGCAGCTTAATACTGCTGTGTTTCGTATGGTGAGTGTAGAGAACTTGAGACCCTTTTTACTGGAAAAGAAGCATTCCATATTACTCCTCACGGCTGACAAAGCATCTGCATTTTGATTCGCAAACGAGGATAGATGTAGATGTCTATAGGCCACAGCAACCACTTACCACTCAGGTGGACTGTGTGCTCGCTTGTCACTCTTATCCTATATATATACACACACACACACGCATATATATATATAAATGCGGCAAACTATGGGGGACGCTTATGTTCACCAGTGCAATTTTATTGCGTGTAATGCATCGATGGATTGATCATATGATACAATATAATAAGACATAAATAAATATATTATAAAATGAAACACTGCACGGATATAATTCATCGTTCTGTTAGTTATTCGTTAGTCTACTCTAGTAAAGAACTAAAATAGCTTAGGTGGCTTTTGGTCTAATGCCGCACCATTCACATTACAATTTTAAAATACTTTCTATGTGCGATGGCGGGAAACAGAGAGGAAAACTGTATGTTCAGCAAATAATAATAACACGTACTGTCCGTGGTAAAGCAGCGTTGAGGACACTCCTATATTCTATTGTTTCAATTCCTCTGAGAATTAAGTGTGCTATGCAGCGGGGCGTCTGTAGGCTAATAATTCGTTTTATTTATTTATGTATAGTGTGAAAGTTTAGTTTAAGCTGATGCTTCGTGATCAATTATTAAAATTAAACGTTACTTTGTTCATCAAATTGAAGTGACACGGGAATAGTCCACCTAGTGATAAGTGGCCCATAGACACCTACAACCAACTTTAAACAAAGGAGGCTGCAGATGCGCTGCAGAAAGATGGAGTGCTTCACAGTCTGCCGTCATATTGATTCTTTATATCCTTCTGATTCTGACTGGAACAGAGTAGTGCAGGCACTGCTGCGTTGCGGAAGTAATAGGTAAGAGGATACTACCTACCTAAAGGGACTCCGAAACATATATATGTACATGATGCACCAACGTATTATGTTTTTTTTTTATAGAATAAGGACGACAAACGAGCACACAGTCCACGTGATGGTAAGTGGATGCTGTGGCCCCTACATCCTCGATTAATAATCAAAATGCTGATGCGTCATCACCCTGAGGACTAAGATGGAATGCTTCGTTACCAGTAAAAAGGGTCTCCTGTTCTCTGAACTCACCATACGAAACCCAGCAGCGTTAAGCCTCTATTTTACGCTGGTATTCTGTGAGAGCGTGGTTCTTCCCCGGTCGAGCTGACCCATTCGAGATACAACCGTATATAGTGACAGATACGTCGTCACCACTGAGAGCAAAGATGGAATGCCTTACAGCCTGTCATTATATTGGGTCTTTTCACCTTCCCGAGTGGAACACAGCAGAACAGGCACTGCTGCGTTGGAAAAGAAATAGGTAAGTGGATGGTACCTACCCAGGTGGACTCCTATATATATGTAATACGCCAATGTATAAGGTACATAACTTCAATAATGTTTACCTTTGGTTATAACTTTCATGACAGAAAATTAACTGTGTTGACCAAATTATATGGTACATGGATATTCAAATATCGTTTGTAAATAGAGCTTCGACAGTTACACCGATTCCATGGTTGACTACCGCAAAATTAATTATGACGTTTGTTCCGGTTTCCGATAAATGGTGGTTAATGGTTGACTAGGAAGTACACTTCGCCGACTACTGAAATAAATAATATTCGTATTTAATGCAAATTAAATGCAGTATTTTTTGTAATGTTAAAAATCTTTAATAAAAATCTGAAACTAAAAACTTAAATTATTATCATACAGTCGCAACAACAAACTTAAATTTATAAATTTATGTACAATTAAGTGGCCGCCGTTATCGCTAAACAACGGTCTATTCCAGGCAAACCTTGGTGAAGGAGATCATTTTCATTTAAATATATAGAAGTGTGCATAAATAGTAGATATACAAATATATATTAATAGTATAAGCTATATATTATAGTATATAAGACAATGCAATAATGAAATACATAATATTACATATACATATTTACAAATATTTTTGTAATACATTATAACTATACATCTTGTACACAAACCTTATCAAGGAAAGTAGATATGTCAATAAAATATATTAAGTAGTCAAAATCTAAAAATCAAAAAAATGGTCAACAATAATTATTTATATATGTATTATATTTAAATAATGATGTGTTATATTTAATAATGAGTAATGAAGTGCACGATATGAATGACAAGCTCGTGGAAACTGTCCATGCGGTCGGAGCTAAGTTCTGCAAGACCCGCCGTAGAAGAACACAATAACTCTCCGATCACACTCTTAATCTATTTTTTTTTAAAACGTTACCCTCACACTAGGATTTTCTCCTGTGTCGTGGAGGCAGTTTACAAACATAAATTGCACAAGGACAAACATCCAGACCCGGAACAATTATTTGTAGGCCATACAAATACTTGTTCCGTGCGAGATTCGAACCCGCGGCCCCCAGCGCAACAACTGATTGCTAAGCCACTGCGCCACGGAGCCGTCAATGGCTTGGCATGGCTGTTAGAAGGGAGATGAAGCTACATTCTTCAACAGATTTGACAGCATACAGGCAACTGAACAGACAGATCTCCAAATGCATGCGGCGGGACTTACGCAACTTCAATACAGCTCTTTTTGATTTTAATTTGAAATTTGAATTTAAGTTTAAAATGCTACTATTTAAAAATAACCCTGTATATTGACGTGTGTGCTAAGCTCTATTGTTGATTAATACGTCTCATAAAATGTTATTCTATTAAATAAATGGAATAGAAATGTTATTCGTCAAAATTCTTTAAAAATTGGAGCCAAGTGCCCTTGAGAACAATTTCGAAGGCAGAGTTAAAATATCTTCCGTATGCTCACTCGTAAAATATCTACGTTATCTCGAGAGTTAAAATGTAAATTATCTACGAGTTGCAGACGTGAATTTTTCATGAAGTTGAACCTTTCACGAGGAAATAGACAGAGGTTCTGGGAATACATGAATTCAGGATTCAAATGTATGAAATTCGAAAATTGTAGAAATACGTAGTACTAATTAGGAGCTTCACCATAAAAGGTTTTAAGATTAAACAATATATGTAGCACACTACAATACACTGATAAGCAGAGATGTCTTCCCTTCATCACATTACAAGTTGTTGGACTTTTCCTGTGTAAATATGTATATGTCATACTGCGATCTCTTTAATACTAATTCATAAATTAAATGGTTTTAAGCGTATATGAATATAACATCACTACAGGATAGGGTATACAGATAAATTAATAGAAAAGGAATTTACATTTCAGCACAAATAATCCGGGTTAAACCCAAATGGACTGTAACCCTTATCATATAAAGTATATCCCTTAAATATTCCTTGTGAAAACCCTAATCATAACACAACCGAAGTATTTGGGTACCTGCTCGAAAAGACGCATCTGTCATTTTTCGACGTGCCTATTTAATAATGAACTAGTGGTCCAGAAGACGTCGTTCTACCCCTTCCAGTAGGTGGCGGTGGCTTGATGAGTTTCGTAGCGGATTTTAACCAGTAAATATATTTTTTTTAATAACGATCACGGAGCTACTATCGAATCCAGATTATGTGATTTTCGTTTTAGGTACTAAATCTGCAACTGTACACACAAGCGAGTATTGACAAAATTTCTACAGCGGTGGACATAATTAACAGGGACCTTGAGTATATTAAGAACTGGTCTGACAGGTTTGGCCTAATGGTCAACCCTTCGAAGTGTCAGGCCATAATAATTGGTAGCCGTCGGATGATTCATAGATTGAAAACGGTAGCTTTACCTCCTATCTTTTTTAATAGTACTGAGATCCAACTGTGTTCTACTGTGAAGGATCTAGGTTTATTAATTGATTCTACCTTGAGTTGGAAAGATCGAGCAACGACCGTTAGCCAGAAAGTTACTGGTACCCTGCGTTCTCTCTATCGCCTAAAAAATTTTCTGCCATCTGCAATCAAAGCAATGCTTGTGCAAAGTTTAATTTTTCCCCTAATCGACTATAGTGATGTGTGTTATTTCGACCTGAATGCAGATCTTATCAATAAATATGACCGTCTTCTGAATAGTTATTCAGAAGACGGTCATAAATATGACCGTCTTCTGAATAACTGCATTAGATTCATTTTCAATCTTCGAAAGTATTTACAATTAAATTGGTTACCTATTCATCAACGCCGTAGTTTGCGTGCACTCACTACCCTTTATTCTATCCTGATGTCTCCAACTTCCTGTTCCTACTTATCTCCTTACTTTCAGTTGCTTAGCGCTAGTCATGAGAGAAACCTCCGCTCTACGAACAACCTTCTTCTCCTATGTCCCTCCCATAGCTCTGGACTTGTTCATTCTTCTTTCCACATTCAATCTATTCTCCTTTGGAACGCACTACTCGTTACGCGTTCAAGATGAAGGTTCGGGAATACTTAACTAATAAATTGGCAGATTCATCATAGTAATAGTTTATATATATATTTTATATATAAATATATATATTTTATTTGATTATGTCTATAATTGTATATCTTCATGAGTTTACATACATCTGACGTTTTAATATGTACTTAAGTAATATACATTTTTATTATCTTATTATTTTTATTATAATTTATTTTATAAGTATATATATATATATATATATATTATATATATATTATATTTTTTATTACCATTTATATCTTATGTATTTTATTTCGATGGGCTGCAATTTTTTTTTTATTTTAGTTTAGTATTAACATATTACCTTTTTATTACACCTACTTCATTATATCTCTGCATCATTCCAAGGTAGACCGGTAGAGAATGCCTTAGGCATTAAGTCCGCCTATATACCACATGTGTATATGAAGTTTTAAATAAAAAAATCACTATATATAGTAAATATGAGTCATTTTCTTCTATAAAAATAAAGAATTTTTTAATAACTTAACTACAGTGCCATCTATCGGATCCTATGAAAGATATCAATCATCCTCCGACAAAGAAATATATTGTGTGTATGTGGCTTTATTTGATCAAGTCTTACATAAGTTACACGATCACTAACAGACGTAATTACGGTTACCGTTATAACTTCTCAAAGTGTATTGCAGGAAATATAACTTTTCCATAGATTACCTCATAGGGATTATTTCCCATAGTTGATTCGCTTGATAGGCGGGTCGGCATCTGTAGTTTTTTTAGTTGTTATTAGGAAGACGCTGCAGCTCGTCTCCTGGTTTGTTTCCCTCTGTCGTTAGTACCGTGTAGTGGCGGTGTAAGAATATCCACTACCACATATTGTACCATGGCTGTCATAAGAGGCGACAAAGGGAAGCAAACCAGAAGATGGGCAGCAATGACTTCCCAATAAAAACTAACAACAAATAATATTATATGATCTTTACGAAAATATATTCACTTAGAACATGTTCCTTTAATCATACTCAGAGATAGACAGAGTTCAGTGTATGACGGTGTCGTTACCATGCTATCATGATGGATTATTTATTTATTCTTATAGGATAGGGTGACAAACGAGCACACAGTCCACCTGATAGTAAGTGGTTGCTGTGGCACATAGACATCTACATCTATTCTCGTTTTTGAATCAAAATACAGATGGGTTGTCACCCGTTAGAACTAAGATAGAATGCCTCTTTTCCAGTAAAAAGGGTCTCTGGTTCTTACACACTACACTCACCATACGAAACACAGCAGTGTTAAGTTGCTATTCTATGAGAGCGTGGTCCTTCCCTTGTCGGGCCGACCTAATCAAGCTGCAGCATGGCTCTACCACGTATAGCCATGCTGCAGCTATATTGTGTTGCTGCAGTTATGTGAGTCGAACAAAAATTGATGCCTAAATAACGCTATTAAAGTTTCTGTACGACCTTGATACAATATAAATGCTCCATACTTACAGTGATGAAGACCTTACCCAGTAGATATCCTCGTCTCCTCCGACGAGTAAAGGTCTTGTGATTCGAATTAACGATAATGATGATGATAATGATGAATTTGTAAGATGCTCTGAAGAGGCTGTGCTTCAGTTCTGCAGTGTGCAACTTATTGTTCGGCGAGGCCTATGTTTACTATTTCTTTGAGGAAATGTATATACCCCTGCGCATTCCATGATATTTGCTATCCATTTCATTCATTACAGCCTCTAAAGTCCACTGTTGAACATAGACCTCCCCCATAGATTGGCTCATATGGGGGATTTTGACATAGTTGCCGCGCTTAGCCACCGCAGTTTTTTTTAATAATTTGGAGTTGTTATCAGGTTGATACTGCCCATATTCTGTTCTAGTTTCCCTCTGTCGCTTCTTACAACACCCACGGTACAAAAACATGAATGAGTGTCGTGGAACATTCGGTTGGAACGAAGTTCCTTGCGTAGTATATTATTATTGAGAAACGTAGGTATTATATTATTGATTAACAAATACAAATAAATGAATTAATATTAAAATGAAGCGTCATTTGAAATAAAATAATATTTCTTTCATCGCAAGATAAGAAAAAGTGCGAGGGAGATGGATATTATTCCATCTTACTTCCTTATTTTTTTGTTTATTCTCAAGAAACGTTACCCCTACACTAGGATTTTCTCCTGTGTCGTGAAGGCAGTTTTTTATTATTTCGCCGCCAAAGCCGTCTACACTATGACAGTACAGGGCAGTGACGAAAAAATCTTACACATTTTGTGGCCTAGCTCCCATCCGCCAAACCCGTACCGTCCGATAAAGAATTTCGTTCCAATAAGGAGTAGTGGATATTCTTACAGTGCCATCCATGCTAATAGTTACTATTGACATTTATAATTTCACATTTGTCTGATTCATTAATTCTTTTATATATTCACCTAACACGCCGTGTGCGAACACTTTTATATACATTAAACAACCGTAGTCGTCATACATTCGTGAATATAAAAGTTAAGGTTGTGTGCGTGTCTATGAGAAGCGATCAATGGAAATTAAATTCTCTGCGATTGAGTATTGGTTTTCATTTACACTTCCTCCACGCGTCCCGTGTCTACGAACGGAAAATTAGATAGAGCTATATTGTTAAAGGAATCGCTTTGAATTTTATTTGCTTTTTTTCCATGTTTAAAAAGTAGATGGTAGGAAGAATTGCTTCGTGTTATTTGACTCTGTCTCATTACATTAAATGTTTCTCATCCTTTCTATGTAAATGATGAAGCTTATACAAATATATTCTAATGAAAGATCCGCTGTGAGTTTTCTTGCCTGTTGATGGAAGGGTATAAGGGAATGAAATCATTTCATTACTGCGCATGCTGATGTATATATATTCTGCAGAACACAAAAAGTCTGGTCACCTTTAAGCCTGTGCTCGAAGTTAAACAGTTTACTTATAATTACGTGGTAGGGTCATGCTGCAGCTGTATTATACTCGTAATTGTAGCACGAACGGATCGGCTCAACCGGTGAAGGACACGGTCTCACAGAATAGCAGCATAAAATATCAGCTTTATGAAGCTGTGTTTCGTATGGTGGCTGTAGAGAACCGGAGACCCTTTTACCCGGAAACCAGGCATTCCATCTTAATCTTCGGGGGTGATAAAGCATTGCACATTTTGATTCTTTATAGAGGATAGATAAAGATATCTATGAGCCACAGCATCCACTTACCATCAGATGGGCTGTGTGCTCTTTTAATAACCTTATTCTATAAAATAAAAAAAAAACATTATCATATAAAATATACGAAATCGGGGTTTTTAATGAGCCTCTTGACACGTAATTTTATTGGAACTCCATCTCTTTTTTACCCCTGGTGGAAACAGAAGGGTGTTATATGTTTAACATGTTTATCTGTGTATCCGTGTGTCTTTCTCTGATATAGTAGCGCCCAAACAGATGAACCAACTTTGATTTAGTTTATTTTTGGTTGATGACTGGTGACTGGTGACTTGATCGAGAGTGTTCTTAGGTGTGTTTCAAGAAAATCTGTTCAGTCGTTTGAAGATCATCAGCTCTTTTGTTTTCTGGGGTTTTTTTTAAAATTTTTGATTTAAGTTATTAACAGTATTATGCAACAGTAAATATTGCCGGCGATACATTAAAAATGGGCCAGATTAGGAGTACCCTAAACCGACGAGCGTGTATGCGTAGGTATATGGATGTAAAAGAGGCGAGAGAGGTGTGTCAGGATCGTGCCAAATGGAAGTCCGTAGTCTCTGCCTACCCCTCTGGGTGACAGGCGTGACTGTTTATGTTATGTAAATATTGCCGACGCTGCGTCAAGTAGTGATGTTTTACTGCAGTAGCTTTTGTTTTGGGCCTGACGAAAATATCGTTGAGATTTAAGACTATAAAATTTCGACAATAAAAGGGCTCAGTCTATTTCAAATATACCTCAGAAAAGTACGTGACAATGTATTTAAATTCTGAAAGGTAGGCGATCAAAAGACATTAGACACGTCTGTGTTTTGGTGGAATTGGATCTTTCAAAATTGACATTGTCCCAATAGATTGCTTACAATGTTCGATTCGGACTGTACGAGTACTTTTTTTTTAAAACGTTACCTCCGCACTAGGATTTTCTCCTGTATCGCGGGGGCAGTTTACATACATAGATTTCACAAGGAAAAACATTCAGATCCAGAACAATTATTTGTGGGCCATACAAATACTTGTTCCGTGCGGGATTCGAGCTCGCGGCCATTAGCGCTGCAACTCATTGCTAAGCCACCGCGCCACGGGGCCGTAAAAGCCCGCCATACTAGATTACGAAAGGACTGAATTATGTTAATACGTGTCCAATACAGTCTATATTATGCCATAGTTGCCACGCGTGGCGGGAGGGTTGGCAAATTATTTGGAGTTGTTATCAATAAGATGCTGCTGCCCATCTCTTGTTTTAGTTTCCCTGTGTCGCATCTTAGGACACATATGGGAGGATGTAAGGTAGTGGATATTCTTATACCGCTATACAAGGTGTTAGAATACTTAATTAATGTAAAATCAAGTAAAAATAACAATCTATTAAATAGCCCGATGCTTCAAACATCCGTGACTTCAAGCACAAACTTCATCTCATTTATTGTGAAAAAGTTATGGTGCTAAGTCCATTGCTCTGCTCCAGTATATGCTAGTAGATTTCAACTGCAGTGGGTGAGATAGATGTAAATGTCTATGAGCAACAGCATGCATATACCATCAGCTGCACTGCGTGCTCGTTTTCAGTCCACTGCTGAACATAGGTCTCACCATAGATTAAATCTTAAGAGGCATATTTGCCAAGTTGTCCGCCAAAGACGTTGCTGCCAATTTCGAGGTTTGTTGTTCTCTGCTGCTAGTTATAACATCAACGGGACGACATGGTATAGGAATATATCTTAGACCACTACTAATCGATGGGCTTACTATTCATTTATATATTTATTAATTATATAGATAACAAAAGAGAGATCACAATCAAATTACATTAAAAGAAACACTTATATAACAGTTCTGTACCAGATTGTTAACCTTAATATGTAGATAAATTATTAATTACAGAAAAGATTAATTTTTCGCTAGACAATATTTATGACATACTTAACTACATAATACTTAAAACCTATGTGATATTTCAATGGTGCATGTAGTTGCAAAATGTTTTACTACACTTTTGAATATATAGTTTAAAAAAATCCGTAAAGAAAATCCGTAATATCCGTAAAGTTTCATGAATTATTATAGTACAATTACTATTACTAATTTTAAATTTTGATAAATAGGGAGCCACCGGAAGTAGCAGATGTAGATGCTGCTGTGGTAATGTTATTACACAATACATTATGCCCGTCCGAGTTTGTGTGCCGGCTGTGGTTTGGGACGGACATTTGTTGTTATTAAAGAAGTCAGAAGATACAGGCACATCGTATATTAATTCATATATCATTGCAGCCCATCTCTAGTTCTCTGCTCAACATGATCATGATACAGAGCTACATATCTTTGTTTAAAAACATTTCCCAACAATAGGCGTCAGTAGCCTATTGACAGGGCGCGGACCGCGAACTCGATAGGTCGTGGGCTCGAATCCGCCATTCGACTACTGTCGTGAACCACTTCTAACACTAGCATTTTAAGTTTACCAGAAATGGGTAAAGGGAATATTAGTAATGTTTAATAACATTACTAGTATTTAAAAAAAAATAGAATTTTAATGTATTTAAGCATTTTCCTTTTTTTATAGAATAACGGTAACAAACGAGCACACATAACACTTGATGGTAAGTGGATGCTGCGGCCCATAGACAATCCATATTTGTCCTCGATTAAGCATTAAATGCAGACGCGTTGTCACGCCTGAGGACAAAGATGGAATGCCACGTTACCAGTGAAAAGGTTCTTCGGTTTTTTACATTCACCATACGAATACAACAGCATTAAGCTGCTATTTTACGTTGGTGAAAGCATTGTTCTTTACCAATCGCGTTGACTCAATCCATAAATTCAAAAAAAGATCATGAAACATCTGAAACTGTTATTACTAAGCAACTCAAACACTTGTCCCGTGCGAGATTCAATCGCGGCCCCGCATCGCTGCAGACAAACGCTTAGTGCAGTGTCACTAAATAGCCATCAATAAAGATAGCCTGATAGCTCAGTGACATCAATCGACTTACAGTTTTTATGTTATTGATGTTTCATCGGGTTGTCACATCATCTAATGGGAGAGGAAGGTCGCCCTATATTACACGGTTTGAGGTTGCCACCAGGAACTTTATCTTTCTTATCGTATGTCGACTTTTTTACCTGTTTTAAGCGTGCTGTATACTCAAAACTTCTTAACGTTAATATTGCAACTTATTATTACGTGAAAAATGTATATTTCTTTTGAGAATAAATATCGTTAAACTGTTTTGCTTGACCAATAGTTCACTGATCAGTTGTCTTATTATTTTTTTACTATTAAGCTAGTCGAATTAGTTTAATAGCTTACCATCGCACATGATGGTAAGTGGTAATGTTATGGAAGATGGTAAAACCTATAGACTTAGTTTACCAGAAGGCTACCAATATCTTATGTTGTACGTATGAGGAACGATGAAGTAGACCATTTGGTTTAAATGCGTGGTATGTCGATAACAAAAAACAAAGGGGTGGAGACCGAGTGTTTGATTGTATGAATAAGGGAGAGGAATTAACTCATACAAATCATGTACACACCCTCCAAAATGTATCCTGTAAAATACCCTAAAGGCTGGTTACTTTGCGCCTGTGCTCGAAGCTAGTAAAAATTTTACCCAAATTCAGGTCACCAATACTTTGACCGGACTTGCGTTTTATATACTATCCTTCTACGTATCTCGCTGACTTTGATCTTCTTAATACGATCAGCCGTAAGGGAAAGCGTGTCGGTTCCGTAAATAATTGGTTATCGTCGCTAACATGCACTGGTTGTAAATAAAGTCATTAAAAAAATTTAAAATTGAAATTAAATTTTCATCAACGCATTTTGTCTCGTAGATGACAAAAGTTCTCATGGCTTTTGATAAAGGCTGGTGTTAATATCTCGTAACGACGTAAAATACTCACATCGGCAATAAAGCATCAGCATCGAAGGTACGAGACGTTTTGTACTGCAATTACCTTCAATCCGATAATTAAGGCAAACTCTCCTAACAAAAAAATATCGTGGCTATAAAATTTATATAAGTGTTTTCTAGGTTGTGAAACTTCCTTTCTGTCTAGGTGACGGTCTGGGTAGGTACCATCCTCTTATCTATTTCTGCCGCCAAATAGCAGTAGTGTGAGAAAGAGAGAGAACGAGAAACGAATAAAACTAATTTTTTTTGCGATATTCTTAGCAGCCTATGTAAAAGATAAGATAAAATGATACCTAAAGGTACTATTGAGTTTTTTAACATTTCTAAAGTTTTATCATGATCAGATCGTCGTTGACGCCGCAAAGGGGCGAATTTCAATTATTCAAAAAATTACAGGATAGCAAGAAAACATTTATTATTCCCGATTACTACCTTTTTTCATCAGAAAATTAAATATATTGGATTTAATGAAAAACTACAAATAGGATTGTAAAAGGAAGAGTTGTAAACTATTTTTATAATTATTAAGAAATGTTATCTAAATATATATATATATAAATATAAATAAATATATCTATAATGTAAAAAATTTAAGACCGACAAATTCTATAATAATGATAGTGTTTACTTAATAAGTATCTTTGTCGTAAAATATTTTTTTACAAACAGATAATAATAAAAAAATCGAGCGGGAATAATAATTACGTAAAGTGTACATGGAGGAAATACAACCAATTAAAACTTGTGCACGCTCTTCAGTTTGTTTTCATGAGTGGAAAATAATTGTTGTCTGTGGCTGATTTCCAATTCATCTACGTAGAATGAATATGTGCCGCGATCAGCGATAGCTTAGCAACTTACCAAATTAATTAAAAAGTTGTCATCATCACCATCAACGTAAACTTGTAGAGTAAAAAACTTTTTACAGCTTACATTTTAAGGATTTTCGGGACGATATATCAACCTATGTTATAGCCAACAACAGTTTTTAAGTTCTTTTTAGAGAATAATGATGATGAACATAGTCCACCTGATGGTAAATGGATACTCTGGCCCATAGACATCTATATTTATCCTGAAGTAAGAATCATAATGCAGATGTGTTCAACCCTGAGGACTGAGATTGAATGCCTCGTTTCCAGTAAGGATTTCCGGTTCTCTACACTCACCATACGAAACACAGCAGCATTAAGCTCCTATTTTACGCTGGTATTCTGTGAGAACGTGGTCCTACGCCGGCCGGGCCGACCCATTCGTGCTACATACATAATATACCTGCAGCGTGGCTCTACTTAGTATAAATGCTGTACTTCCATTATAGGTAACTAGAGACCATTCAATAACCGTTTTTAAATATTTAAAATAAAAAAGTGTTAATTATTTTATTTTAATTTTTATATTTGTAAGACTTAGTGACGCTTACGTAGTAAATCTCGTAGCAATGTTACGACGCGTAGCGCTTGCTACGATGCGTAGCGCTTGCTATGCTCTGTAGTTTCATGAAGTTACATGTACAATTACCATATGTGTATATGTATGTAATATTAAACATACCTAGATCAAATTAATATAACTTCCTTGTTTCTAGATTTTATATATAATATGTTAAATAGTTGTTTCATTTTTTTAAACACAAACATCCTTTTCCAGTCTAAGGCCTCCTGGAACAAACATAATATGAATACACAAATAATTTTGAATATTAATACTGTTGATTGTTCTAATGGCTCTGAGTCTGAATTTTATCTCACATTGTATCTTATCATGAGATATTTACATCTCTTAAGAATCACTCACTCGTAGTTACCTACCCGGTAACTACGAGTGAGTGATTCTGTTACCACGGACACCATTTTAAATCACATGCGCATCTCTCATAGCTTCTTGCGCTATAACGAAGTCGTCGCCCAGGGAATTTCGGTTATTATTAGGTCATAATTTACATTATACAAGTACGTTCGCCAAAGTAAACCTAAAAGCAACTGTTTTTAGTTTACTTTGGAAAGTGTATATACTAATATAAGGTTAAAATAAACTTTGACTGTATTCAAGTATAATTATGTAGTTCAATTCCCAAGCGAAATAATACAGAAGATTACAGACAAATAGATGCATGACTGACAAATAGTTGTTTTTAATTAAAAAGGATGAAAAAGTTATATTAAAATGATTGTTAAGTTATGAACGATAAATATCCATTAGCAGTTTGCAGCACAAAGTACTGGCGTACTTCAATGATATTTATGTTTGTACGATCAATGTTTTTTAAAAGCTATAGCGAAAATAAATTTTTTCTTCGTTTTTAACTGATGGAAGAGCAAAGCTATAATTAAACGGCGTGTCTTTCTTTAGGTTGAAATATTAAATAAGAATCCTTTTAACTTTTACACAACACAGGCATGCGGTCAAGGCTCTTCCTTTTTAGTAAATATAAGATTGAAAATTTTGAAATTAAAATTTAAAAAGTGAAAAAGTAAAGTGACGTCCTGTTTCCTTGTGGTTTTGAGAAGTTAAGAGTCCGTGAGAGTTACCCACTCCACTCCAGTGCAGGTTGAACGGACTTGAAAAGTAATCAAAGTATATATTTGTTCTATGTATGCAGGTCGTTATAACTGTTACAATTTGACAACACATTACGTAGTGAATTGCTATTTAAATGTCTGCTGTATGTACTTTTGGTACTCAAATAATATGTGTTTGAATAAAATTAATCTCTCGGATTTTATCGCTTTTAATTTTGATATTGTGGCAATGATTTGATTTGGAGATGTAAAAACTTTTATAATGCGGGTAATTCAAAATAAGTTTTAAAATTAAACGCAATAAAATCCGCAAAATTATTTTTGTTAAATGTGACTGATTAACGTTATCATAATCATCATTACGGCTCATTACGAGTCCACTGCTGAACATCGACCCCCCCTGGGCATCTCACAAAGCACGGCCTTGAGCCACCTGCACCCTATACCTGACCTGGCTTATGTCGTCACACCATGTAGAGGAGCCGCTCTACATTTCGATAACTAGAGACTATGAAAACTTTACTAACTAAAACTGCTTTTTCGGCCGGGCTTCGAACTACGTACGTTGGAAGTTGACCTAAGGTTTTCCACTGAGATCAAGCATCACCCAAACATGCGCTTCAGACTGTTACGACCTTGTAGTGGCAGTGTAAGATAATCTACTATCTATATAGGCCCGTAAGTTTCGTAAGAGGCGACAGAGGGCAACTAAAATAAAAATGCTCAGCAGCATATTCCTGGAAACAACTCAAAATCCTCTCTATGAGACATTCTATTGGAAAGGTGTTATGTACTTTTATAGGCTGTAATGGATGGATGGATAGATGGAGCTATGAAGAGTGCTATGCTCGAAGTTCTCTGCGATAGACTACGTAATAAGGACATCCGCAGTAGGACTAGAGTAACGAACTCTATACGTGGTAGAGCCATGATGCAGCTATATTAGTAGTATAGTTGTAGCACGAATGGGTCGGTTCGACCGGGTTTCGGATGGTGAGCGTAGAGAACCGGAGACTTTTTACTGGAAAAGAGGCATTCCATCTTAGTCCTCACGGGTGACGACGCATCTGTATTTTGATTCGCAAACAAGAATAGATGTAGATGTCTATGGGCCACAGCAACCACTTACCATCAGGTGGACTGTGTGCTCGTTCGTAACCCTATCCCATAAAAAAAACCCGACACAGTCCAACAGATTAGTAAACTAAAGTAGCAATGTGCTGGCCAATGGAACGTGATGGGGAAGAAAGGTCCTCGACTGGCACTTCCTAACAGCAAGTGAAGTATAACGATTAACGTAAATATGAGAAATTACAATAAGCGTTTTTCAGAAAATGATCAATTAGTACAACCAGTTTGTTCATGAGTTATTCTTCCTTTCTTTCGGGTAATTATTATTCGTTCACAGTAAATGGAATGTAACGGATGCTGACTTTAAACGTCTAGCGTCAATTAGCCGTGTTTTTTACTAGAGGGTCCTACTCTGCTCGAGAACATTTTCTGGTGTGACGGTCCACAGTGCAATTGATATTAAAATATGCTCAATTTTTAGTCGTAGCCGAATTTCAACTATATTTCAAAAAAAAAAAAACTAAAAAACGACGAGGATCGATTAGGCTGTATGTTACGTGATATCTTTACCAATGTAAATCGCTTTTCATTTTTGAGGTAAAAAATTCTTTAGAAATGTTTTGATTTGAAACTCGATGAAACAAAAAAACAACATTAAAAAGAGACAAACATATATCTCTATATAATTCAGACTGCGAGAGAATTAGATAAAATACAGTATAGAGTGTTGCCTATTAAGTATGGAGATTATGCATGTTATCTATGAGCAATAAGTAATAAGATAGTTGTTGATTAGAAAATATTTTAGTATTTACGATTATGAGTCTGTATAATATGTAATGTAATATATTGTAATGTAATATATTATGTTAAAATATTATGTAGAATCAAATGTAAAATATTTTTAACTTGGTAACATTATTGTAATAAATAAACCTATCTTTAGATTTAAATTATCCTACTCTTGATAATCTGGATTCATCTCATTCTCTAAAAGTTTAGTTTTCTGAAGGTCTTACTTCTACTGCGTGTGAACTGCAAACATGTTTATTGTGTTTTTTATTAAACATGCTACATTTCTACATAGGTAGTATAAAACAAAGTAGCTTCCCGCTGTCTGTACGCTTAGATCTTTTAAACTACACAACGGATTTTGATGCGTTTTTCATCAATAGGCAGAATGTTTTAAGAAAAACGTTTGTATGTATAACAAATGTATATTATATATTATGTAATTCTTCCATCCATGTGTATGTGACTGAACTCATCTGGACCGATTTTGATGAAATTTTGTGTGTGTGATTAAGTTAATTAGAGAATGTTTTAGATTCACAATTCGACCCGGTAGGTGGCATTGTTGTCTACATTTAGAAATCAACCGTGCTAAGCCAGAGCAGATCGCTAGTAGGATATGAATTGAAAACGTCACTAAGAGTGAACAAATAAGGGATGAAAGTTTTAGTGTAACTAATTAGACGACATTCTTGTTGTAATGTGAAGGTTGTGACATTGCTAAGTCCATTCAAAATCGTCACAAATTGCTGATTTGTACAAACAAAGAAGGTAACTAATATCATTTTAGCTCAATTTAATAGCTTCTGAAGTCTGTGCTAAGACAAAGTATATCGCAGTGTTAAAGACTTTTCATTATTTTTAGTATTTTTAAGTATTTAAATTTTTAATAGTTTGATTTATCATTTAAAGTAACAAAAAAGATACACCTTACTGTATTATTCTTGTCACTTAATACGCTGAACTACTAACTTAGACGTGTTACATGATCGTTGCATTTTTAAGAAACATCTCATAAGCGTAAATATCTCAAGATGGCGTAACACCTTCAAATCATTGGTTAACTCTTTGTCAGTGTAAGACATTTTATAAGCCCGTAGATCACAAGCAAGGGTACGATCGAACACAAATTAGATTGCGCTCTTTATATTGACTTATACATACCCGTAGTTATAAGTTTAGTGTTTTGATTTATTGGTATTTTTAATATGAATTGATATTTTTAATATATGATAAGAGGGCTGGCTTTTTTCGCGCTCAAAGGTTAAGTATAGCCATTCAGCGGGGAAACGCAGCCAGCGTTCTTGGCACAATACCGCGGGGAGTAGGACTGTATGATGATGAAGTTACTAGTTTTATTTTTTTTACTATAGTTTTTAATTTTGTATATAATAAAATGCAATAAGAATTATATGAATTTCATTCATTACAGTTTATCTCAAATACATTACTGAACATAGATCTAACTCATTTTATATATTTGGCACAGATATCACGTTTGGCACAAAGGTCGGCAACTGTAGTTTTTTATTGAAATAATAGTTGTTATCGGGAAGATGCTGCTGCCCATCTGTTCCATTGCCGTCTGTCGCCTCTCACGACACCCAGAGGATGATATATGGTAGTGTATTCTCTTACGCCGCGACACATTGATATTATGATATTATGGAAATCACTACTTATATTGTATTGTTATGGAAATCGGACAAAGGACTAAGGATATTAAGGAAATGGGAAGAATTTTTGTCCATTCCTTATTGTCAGCAGTCTACATACATACGACTTTGAAATATTTAATTTTTATTATTGTTGCGCGCCACTATTAATGTCTTGTACATAGCAATACTAATTACTACTAGCGTCCTCTAGTATCGAGTAGCAGAACTAGGGGAGTCAATATCCTTCTAGAAATTTCGGGACCGATATGTACTCGACCATTTTTTTTAAATTTATTTCGAAACCAACAGCGTTCTAAATAGTTAACATTAAACAATATTATTCTTATAATAAAGGCCAATAACAGGTTTCCTTTAATTACTAAGGCATAACATACTACGGTCGTAATGATCAGTATCAGTAGGTATACACTCAATTTTACACTTATAACATTAAATGTTTGCATCTGTTCCCTCAGGCAATATGCACATTTGACAAGTCTCATACACAAATTCATAAACATATGTACATGCACACTAATAAAATCAGTAACAGCACACACTGCTATGATGTTATGACACATTCTAGATGTTTCTACAGTAGAAGGTTCTGGAAACTATCTGAGGCCCTATATAAGGCCGGTATAGACCACGACCGAGTCAGTATTGAATTGGCGACACTTATATCGCCAATTCAATACTGACTCACTCGCTTACGAATACTTCGAAGCGATACAACTGCGAACTAAAATAATCAGTAGTACAATTGTGTTTTATTATTAGTGTGGTTTAAGTCGTAATTAGTGTTCTGTAATTAAAGTTTCAATTTTGGTAATCCACTCGGCAGTTTTTAATTGTCTCGAACCCCAAGCTCGTAACATTATTTTAATTTTGTGGACAATGCAAATGACATTCGTGTGTGCGTAGTGCATCAGTGTGTTCACTAAAATGAAATTGTAACAATTTTATGAGTGCCGTTAATATTTTAGTGGAGGTTATTCTGGCTCATATTACTGTCTAAAATTATATACTTACTTAACAAATAGAAGAAGTATCTAAAATGACATACATTTTAAGGTATATAAAAATTTATATTTATAAATAAAAGATATCTAAAATCCACACATTCACGTTAGAGCATTGTGGGTAAATATCTAAATGTATGTGTGTACGTTTGGCGAACTTCGAGCTTCATTCATTGATGGCTTCGCTGGTCAATGGTTGTAACGGCGACTGCTGTTTCAAATCCCAGGTTGGGCTGAAAATTTGTTTTTGAGTTTTCTGTCAAGAAATATTCAGGAGCAGCCTGGAGTAAAGAAGTTGGCAGTGTTTAAATCCTGTGACTTGGAAAGCACATAAAACCGTTGGTCTTGCGCCTGATTTCTCCCTGGGCATGTCAGATTATCATCCCATCGAATTATGAGAGCTAAAGAATAGAGAGTGCATCTGAACTTGCGCATTTCTGCGTAGATAACTAGTCTCCGTCGAGACCGAAATTCGATCGGAACCCTAAAATTATTAAAAAAAAATATTTCTTAGTTGCCAGAGTTGAGTAGCACGCTGAATAGGTGAAATTAGTATTCGAGGGTGGCGTTGGTACACTCGCCTAACTCCCCCCCCCCCCCCCTCCACTACTTAATCTATTAATCATAAATGTATGCATTTAACATGCCAAGTAATAAAAACATTATAATACCGTCGCTCCCTAGTTATTACAATCATAAAAGAAAGTATCGGCATAACATAGGAAGCTCTGAAAACATTATGATTATTAACATTATGTTAATATATCATAATAAAGAGAAACGATAGAAAAATATTTTTTTTCTTTTTCTTTTTCTTGAAACTATGTTAATGCGTTTAAAAAAATCAAAGCTGACTTAAAAGTACACAGTAAACTAAAATAAATAAAACACTTTCCATATATAGGAGCGTTAGAAGTTGTTGCTAAAACATAGTGTATTGAAGAATTAAGATTTACCAATATATTTTAAAACTGGCTGTCCCTCGCGACTTCGTCCGCGTGAAATTTACTACGATTTCAAGGGTTTTATTTTTTTTGCACGGAACCCTGATTCTTTTTCTAAAACAAAAGTACCCTAAGTTACTCCTTATAACATTAGCTATCTGCCAGTGAAAGTCCCGTCAAAAAGCGGTCCAGCTGTTTAGGACATTAGCCGGAACAAACAGACAGACAGATGTTGAAAATGGTCTTTTTATTATTAGTACCGTTTATACTTTCATATGCATTTAGTAAAAAAGCTGTTATTTTAACATTACAAACAGACACTTCAATTGTATTTATTTGTATAGATTTCATCACCATTTTTTACGAGATAAAATAATTATTGATACTTTTATTTTAAATTAAGAACAGAAATCATAAGTTCATGGATTGAAGTCGGAGAGTATTGAATTCTTTAACAAAACCAATTAAGCCTGAAGTTTGATGGGCGCTGCGGAAACTTTCGCAGATATTGATCACTTTGTCTTTAATAATGGACTTTTATATTGCTTTCATCTTGGAAAAGTACTGCAGAAAACATTTTTCTTTGTAGGATAGGGTGTTAATGTCTATGGGCCACAGCATTCACATCAGGTGGAATGTGTGTTCGTATGTTACTCTTATTCTATAAAAACGATGCCATTAATTTTTTAGATGCGAGACGATAAAGATCACAAATAAAATTAGACATCTGGGGGTGGTATTGCATTTGCATTTCGATTTTCATCGAGGACAAATGTAAATGTCTAAAGGCAATAGTATCAACTCACCATCAGATGGACTATGAGTTCGATTGTCTCTAATACTTCTATAAAAATCAAATTTAAATATTAATTATCTGTTTAGATCTTTTATACTACCATGATGAAAGTAGATTTTTTTTGAAAGCCCTTAAATTAATATCCACTACCCCATGTCATTACGTAAGCATTGTAAGAGCAACAGAGGCTGAATGAAACAGGAGATGGGCAGCAGCATCTTCACAATAACAACTCAAAATAACAATAAGTTGGTAGAATAAATGAATGACAATGAATGCGCTAACAAAGTGTAAGAATATAAAAAATACGCAAGTTTATGAGCACCCTTCTCTCGACATTTTCCTCACCTTCACACGTGAGCTTTAAATATCTCAGTTTTTTCCACTGCCGTATATATACCTAGTCTATATTTAGATCTAAACTGCGTGTAATGATATGATCAAATGAACAAGTAGGACAGCCGCATGTTACGTCCGTGGTAAGGCGGGACATAGCACCGGCTATTATGTACCTATTTTTAACTTAGACTAATCGGTTTGAGTGCGCTTAAGTAAGTTTTCCTGGAATGAAAAAGAATGTTTGTACCGATACTGATCGTAAGTTGAGTGTCCTTAGAGATCTACATCTATCCTTGATAAAAATCAAAATGCACAATGCGTTGTCACCCCTGAAGACTAAGATGGTTTCCAGTAAAGGGTCTCTGGTACTATATACTCACTATACGAAACACAGCACTATTGAGCTGCTATTTTACGCTGGTATTATTTGACAGCGTGGTTCTTCCTCGGTGGAGCCGAACCCATTTGTGCTACATCCATAATATAGCTATAGCATGGCTCTAACACGTATATACGTGTACTTTGTAGTATAGTAGCGTCACGTAAGCACGTGTGTGCTAACTTGCTCCCCTGGTGATAAATAACTGCTAATCCTTCTTTTAACATTAATATTTTTATAGGATAGGGCGACAAACGAACATACAGTCCACCTGATGGTAAATGGTTGCTGTGGCCCATAGACATCTACATCTATCTTCGTTTGCGAATTAAAATGCAGATGCGTTGTCACCCGCGAGGACTAAGATGGAATGCCTCGTTTCCAGTAAAAAGGGTCTCCAGATCTCTACACTCACCATACGAAACACAGCAGCGTTAAGCTGCTATTCTACACTGGTATTCTGTGAGATCGTGGTCCTTCCCCGGACGAGCAGAACCATTCGTGCTACAACTATACATGCTGCAGCTATATTACAACCAGCTAATATAGCTGCAGCATGGCTCTACCACGTATCAACTAACATTCCCCTTAACCTGTCCAAGTTAAGTAATAAAGCTTGTGTTGAGAATTCAAGATAGTAGTCGAATTGAGGATCCGAACTCGCGAGTTTTAAGTTTTTATTATTCATAAAATTGAAGTGACTTACTATCTTACACTTCACCTGATCGTGAGTGACTACTGCAATCCATGGATACTTGCAGACAATTTTATACAAGTAATAATAATAATACTTTTATTTGTTGATCATAAGTAATTCATTAAAGATGTTAACAAATAAGTACATATTGTGTTATACGATCTACCTTTTATTGGCATACAAATGTTTAAATATAATAAATTGTCCAGATATTTGCAATGTCAAACTATTACTAATTACCAGATTCAAAGAAAATTACATATGCGTTTTAATCTCAGAAAGCCTGATTACACCTACCGAGTAGAGTGGTGAAACAACGCCCTCTGCCTAGCGACAGGCCAAGATAGCCACACGGACCCCATTCAATATACAAGGCCGAGTACCCCCCCCCCCCCCCCCCCCCCCCGCTTATCCGCGCTGTCACTCGGTGAATCTGAACACCGGCAGTTCGGTCACTCGGTAACCACTCGCCACTCGGTCAGTACACGTAATTTTTTTCTCGCGAATTTTGCTCTCATGTATTTTAGTTGTAATTCAAAAACGTAAAAAATGTTTGTGAAATGGGATTTCAATACTACAGTAAAGTTTATAAAACTGTATAAAAATTGTATTTGTAGCACCTAACTTAGGTCTTTCTAAAATCCATGGCCTAGTCGAATGCGAAATTTCTCGTGTGCCAGCAATTCTGTCATTTCTTCTGCCAGCAAAGGTATAAACAACTTGATTGATTTTCTTATCAATTTTTTGCGACACATCGCATCTGTACTGTCCGGTAAACTGAAACTTCAAAAAGTACGTGTGAACAGCTACTCGGTTGCATCACTGTCTCGGCCGAGAAGGATTTCACCGTCTCGCCACTCTACTCGGTAGGTGTAATCAGGCTATGAAGACTAAGACGGAATGTTTTATAGCCTGTAATTACTAAGTATCTGTAAGTACAAACCGTGTAGTGGCGGTGTAAGAATATCCACTACCCCATATCGTCCCGACGGTGTCTAAGAGGCGACAGCATCTTCCTGATAACATCTCAAAGTAATAAAAACCCAACCGCTTGCTAAACGTAGCAACTATGGCAAACTCCTCTGTAAGGCAATCTATGTGGGAGGCTTGTGTTTAGCAGTGGGTTTTTATAGGCTGTAATGGATGGATGAATTACTAAGTGTCACCCTAAGGACTAAGACGGTAAAAACCAGTAAAAAAAGGTCGCCGGATCTCGTCACTGACCACATGAAACACAACAGTATTGGCTGCTATTTCACGCAGGTATTCTTTTAATAGGATAAGGGTGACAAACGAGTCCACCTGGTGGTTTGAATAAAAGTTTATTGTTTCCAACATATGCTTAAATTAGTACAAGTTTGAAGACTTATTTTAAGTATAAAGATGGTAAGTACTAAGTAGTTGCTGTGCCTCATAGACAACTAGATCCATTCTCAACTACGAATCAAAATATAGATGCGTTGTCACCCGTGAGGACTAAGATAGAACGCCCCCTTTTCAGTAAAAGGAGTCTCCGGCTCTCTACACTCACCATACGAAACACAGCAGCATTAAGCTGCTATTTTTCGCTGGCATTCTTTGAGAGCGTGGTCCTTCACCGGTCGAGCCGATCCATTCGTACTATACTACTGGCGTAGCTGCAGCACGGCTCTACCACGTATAAGGTATTCTGTGTATTATGCCCCAGTATTGTGGCGAAGAGAATTCACCATCCCTGTCATCTCGTGGGTGTCCTAAGAACTGAAACTGAAAATGAACACCAGCATTTACCTCATAACAACTCAAAATTATAAAATAAGACTACTGTTGCCACTGTATAGTTTTTTTTTATTTTCTATAGTTGAAGAAAATATCCCCTCAAGTATCTGTGGGGTCAGCCGTGGACTTTGATACGCTGTAATGATGAATGATGATGACGCTATCCTTCCCTGGTCAATCCGAACAACACGTGCTGCAGTTATATTATGGACGCATAGCTTACGTTTCAGTATTTCTATTCGTTGTTTTATCACAACATTATTGGCTAAAGCTGGACCCGTGCCAACTTTAGGGTACTTAGAACGTAGTAACGAGAGCGAGCGGCCGATGTTTGTGGTTTGTGAAAGTCCATTTCGCACGATAATGATGTAGTTTTGATTTGGTTAATGCATAACTCACAGAATATCAGCGACAAAATAATAGCAGAATACCAGCGTAAAATAGTAATGCTGTGCTACGTTTCGTATGGTGAGTGTAGAGAACCGGAGACCACTTTTACTGGAAAAGAGGCATTCTATTTATTAAAATATGCGTTGTATAACGCATTTGTACTTCGTTTTGCAGTCAAGTATATTGTGAATGTGAGTGATTATGGTTCATGAATACAGTATATGTTGATAACCTGACTAAAATGCAACCGCAGATCAGATACAAGCGCAGCTATGAACCATCGTCTCAAAAAAACAAAGTGATTATATGAATACGACGTCGATCAGTCTCAATCACAATAATTTCTTATATTTAAGCGAATAGTACACATGGAAAAAACTAATTTTATGGATTTTATCGCGTTTAATTTTTTTAATTCCCGATGTTTTGGGCACTTTACAGCACCCGTGTTCACGGTATGGGTGAGTTTTATTTCATTATCTCAATCGGTTTTTTTTATAGGAGAGGGGGCAAACGAGCCCATGTCACTTACCTAAGTGACTACCGCCGCCCATGAACAACTGCAACACCAGGGAGGGAATTGCAGATGCGTTGCCGGCCTTTTAAAAAGGAGTACGCTCTTTTCTTGAAGGTCCCTAAGTCGTATCGGTCCGGAAAAATCGCTGATGGTAATCGATTCCACAAGGAAGTCTTGCGAGGAAGAAAACATCTTCTAAATCGCACAGTGGTGGACCGCCAATCATCCAGATGGTGTGGATGGTATCGGGAGTGAATGAATGAAATCGTTCAGAAGTTACACGATCACTAACAAACGCAATAACCATTATATCTATACAAATAAATAAAATTGGAGTGTCTGTTTATAATGTCATAATAGCAGCTTTTTACTAAACGCATATGAACGTATATTCAGTACTAATAAAAAAAATAACGAAACACAATTTTTTAAAATTTTGTCTGTCTATTTGTTCCGGCTAATCTCCGAAAAGGCTGGACCGGTTTTGATGGGACTTTCACTGGCAGACAGCTGATGTTATAAGGAGTAACTTAGGCTACTTTTATTTAAAAAAAAACAATTAGGGTTCTGCGCAAAAAAATTAAAAACCTAAATTACACGCGGGCGAAGTCGCGGGGAACAGCTAGTATATAACAAACATAATTCTATTTATTCAGATGTCCATTAACAAAAAAGTTAAAAAATGGTAAGAGAAAAATCGAAAAAGAAGTATATGATAAAAAGTAAAATATTGTACAAATACATAATGTAAATATATACATGTTATATAAATAAGTACATCAATATATATCCATTTATTAAATCCTCTAAAAGTCCACTGTTGAACATACCTCCCCATAGAGTGGATTTTGCTATAGCTGCCACGCTGGGCAGGCGGGCTAGCAACCACAGTTTTGTGTTGAGCTGTCATTAGGAAGATGTTGCTGGCCATCTCCTACTTCAGTTTCCCTCTGTCGCCTCGTACGACATCCACGAGACGATGTGGGGTAGTGGATACGAGTATTTTTACACCGCCACTACACGGATATAATAATAAATAATATATATATAAAAATTACGTGTCACATTGTTTGTCCGCGATGAACTCCTAAACTACTGAACTGATTTTATGAAATTTTGCACACTGTGTGCAGTTTAGTCCAACTTGAGACAGCATAGTTTTTCGCCCGATAAGTGACCTTAATATTTTTTATTGCGAATTTAAGGATTTTTTAATAGGACAATACAAAGTATGGGCAGAACAACGTCTGCCTGGCCAGCTAGTCTATATATATAAAGTTGAATGTTCCGTTAATTATCCTGTATATATATAGTTCCTACACCATTCATCCGATTACGCTGAAATTTCGTGTGTGGTTTTGTATGCCTACAAACTTACCTGACTAAATATATTTAAAAAAAATGGCCAAGTGATCGTCGGCCCGCACAATGTTTCTATTCTATAATAGGGTTCCGTAATTGCCCGTCACAATACGTAGGCTTTCTTGATAATGAGCATAATAAGTGAATTGCCGGTTCGACTGTTAAAACCACTAAAAATGGGCCCAAATAGGAAGATCGTAACTGAAGGAATTATTTACAAATCAGACTTGTATGGAGTGGTATTCGAAAAAGATTGAAAAAACTTTTCGATTTTGAAAATAATACAATTTACAACAAATTATTCACATGCCACGGTACAGAGATGATCATATTTGACTATCTTTTTATATATTCCCGGCAGTGCAACCATAAGATATATATATACATATATACATAAACACTCACGCCTGTCACCCAGAGGGGTAGGCAGAGACTACGGACTTCCATTTGGCGCGATCCTGACACACCTGTCTCGCCTCTTTTACATCCATATATCTACGCATACACGCTCGTCGGTTAAGGGTACTCCTAATCTGGCCCATTTTTAATGTATCGCCGATTATATATATATATATATATATATATATATATATATATATATATATATATATATGATCGTACCGGACCTTCACGTAAACCGCCACTGCCTTCAATTATCCTGAGGTCGTCCGCGTAAACCAGCATGTAAAAACCAGCTAGTATATATATAATCTTCTTATCTCTTAATACTTATAACATCTATCTAAATACATACAAATAAAATTACTATCTATATCGAGAGATAAATATGTAATACATATAATAAAAGAATACTTTAAGTTTATATAAAACTGCATATATTTCAATATATAACGATGCTGATGTAATTCATCGATTAATGAACGATTCATCACGAACGTAACAGCACTTAATGGATTAAGAATATCATTGGTGCCAGCGGGGATCGAACCAAGGTTTCTCGCGTACTGTAAAATTTACTTGAGCTAACCTGGCTGAAAACGGAAAAATTGCTGAATAATTAATGCTTTAGCGGACTTTAAATGTTCTTTAAAAAAAAAAAGCTTTCATTTGCTTAACACAACTGGCTCCAAACTTTGTAATAAAAATATTAATCAAATTATCCAAGAGATTAAACAATCATGAAATCTCTTTAATTTTCTGCTTCAAATGTTGTAATGACGCGATGTTTTTTTATGATTAAATTATAAAAAACCTTGTAAATTCGAAGTACAATAAACTTTATGTTTTAATAGGCAAGGTTGGTAACTGCAGTTTTTTGTTTTAGTCGTTATTAGGTTGACGCTGCTGCTGATGACCTCTCACAACAACCATGGGATGATATGGGAGAGTGGATATTCTTACACCGCCACTACACAGTTCGGCAATTACCAACCATCTTTATTTACGTAGCTTCAGAAAGACTTTGAAGACCTTAAAAAACTGGTTATTGCTTAATTTTTTTTAATCTTAGAGACACTAGGAATTCCTCTTGTATTACTTATGAAATAAGGGCGACAAACGAGCACACAGTCCACCCGATGGTAAGTGGATTCTGTGGCCCATACAGACTTCCTATATATATCTTCTTCTTTCTTATGCCTTGTAAAATTTATGTATGTAAACCACGATACAGGAGAAAATACTAGTGTGGAGGCAACAATTTTTTTAAAGATAGGATAAGAAATCTATCTAAATCTATCTATATATCTATATATATATATATATATATATAATATATGTATATATATATGTACATATATATGTATATACATATATATATATAGTTATATACATATATATATATATATATATATATATATATATGTATATAAGGTCGGCTCTACCGAGGACGGACCACGCTCTCGCAGAATACCCGCGGTAAATAGCAGCTTAATGCTGCTGTGTATCGTATGGTGAGTGTAGAAAACCGGAACTGCTGAGATGGTTTGGCCATGTCGAGAGAATGAATGAAGAACGATTGACGAAAAAAGTGTATAAAGCGAGTGTGAATGAAAGTGTTGGAAGGGGTAGACCTAGGCGGACATTTCTAGACCAAATCAGGGACGTCTTGAAAAAAGGCCAGGTCAAGAGTACCCTAAACCGTAGAGCATGTATGAAGGGAATAATGAAAGTGGACGAAGCGAAACAAGTATGTAAGGATCGTAGCAAGTGGAAAGAAGTGGTCTCTGCCTACCCCTACGGGAAAGAGGCGTGATTATATGTATGTATGTAGAGAACCGGAAACCCTATACTATAAACGAGGCATTCCACCTAAGTTCTGCGGGGTAACAAAGCATCTGCATTTTGATTCTTAATCGAGGAAAGATCTATATGTCTATGGGCTACAGCATCCACTTACTCGGTGTACTGTGTGCTCGTTTGTTACCCTTATTCTATAAAAAAATCTAAATTTTATTTTCTATTTCTAACGCTGAAATATAAAGTTTTCATTAATTCTATTTCAGTAGTGCTAGCCGGGATCGATCTTGGACGTAATGCTATAAATATAGTGAAGAGATCATTCATTACTAATATATACGACGGAAGACATGTTCCTACAATATATGAGAGGAATTTATATGATGTAATTATTAAAACATACAGTGTACACGGTCAGTGAACACAAGGGCGCGTTGACAAATGATCATTGCTGTTTCACACAGGATATATTGCGCACATCAGTTACCTCGGAGCCTTCCTTCCCCCAGGCAAACGCTGTTTAAACTGATCCGCTGTCAAGATATGTCTGTATGTGACTATGTGAGCCAAAACACACAAATTTACGCTGTTTATATGTAAACGCTTATGTGTGCCAAAGGATATGAAAATAAATCCATTAACTGTAAATGCCCTGTGATATAATTGTTTCACTGTAAATTTGGTTAATATTATTATGTTTATTAGTGAATCCGAAAAGTTAATTAAAATAATACTCGGTAGCGCAGTGGCTACGGCGCTCAGGCCCCGCGGCATTAAATCCCACACAAAGCTATGTTTACAAACTACTGTTTTGGGTCGCGATATTGTCTATACATAATAATTTATGTATGTATAGAATACGAGTTGTGAACTATGACACTTAAGTCGAGCATACACCTATATAATAGTGGAATCATGACCCGCCTCGACTTCTCCTGAATAGGTTTATGCTTAAGATAACTGGAGACAATTTATATAATAATAAAGTTAAAGATAAAATATGGCCTTAATCACTTTTGACATTGGTTTCTATCTTTTTGTAAAGTGTAGCTTATTAGAAGCCTGTTGTTTCAATATTGCAGATACTTCAATTAACGACGTAGCGAATCGTTTGGTTTCATGCGTACAGCAAAGGAGTGGAATAAGTTGCTGGCATCTGTCTTTCCATCCGATTACAGTGTGGATGTCTTCAAGGCAAGAGTGAATAGGCTTTTGCTAAGTCAGTGCACTTCACCATCTTAGGCTACATCATTACTTACCATCACGTGGGATTGTATATAAGCGCTGACTTAGTAGAATATAAAAAAATATTACTTATGTATATGTATAGATTATGGATCATGTGATGATGAATTTTACCATCGATCAGGAACTCGGCTTTTAAAACTTTTTCATATTGTCAAAATATTAATACTATACTAGATTTAACATTACAATTATGGTGCCGTATATAGTGACTAAGCGTTCTGCTGTTGGTTTGTTGGTTTCGGGCCGCAAGTTCAAATCCCGCCCGAAACAATTATTTTGTGGAACGTATAAATAGTTGCTCTGGTCCTAAATGTATGTCCGTGTGCAAATTATGTATATGTAAAAAGCCCCTACGATATCGGAGAAATCCTAGAGTGCCTTTAACCTTTAAAAAAACCGAAAAAGTAAGAAAATTAATTATCTCTATACGCGTCTAAGAAACAGTCATTAAATAATTATTTATTGATATGAAGAATAACGTAAGGTAATTTTTATTTAATACGAGTATTTTACATAATACTTATTGGAAGCCTTATTTATATACCACTTGATCTTAGCCAAAAAGCCGAGAAGCGACTGACCGAACCAGACGTTCGGTCAGTCTCCAGTCGGCTACATCGTTCATGATGCGTACAGCGGAGGAGTGGAATAAGTTGCCAGCATCTGTGTTTCCATACGATTACAGTGTGGGTATCTTCAAGGCAAGAGTGAATTGCCTTTTGTTAAGTCAGTACGCTTCACCATCTTAGGCTACATAACCACTTACCATCAGTATACAATATCATCATTTAGTATAATATAAAAAAAAATTACCACTTCTGTCCTTGGAAAAACAAACAACAAAAAAAGCAGGATATTTTTTTAGATACATAAACTTTTACAATATTTGTGTACAATTATTTATTACGTTATTATAACAGAACGAGAATGGTAGGGAAGGTAACAATTCAGGCTTAATTCATGTCTTCATTCAGTAACAAGATTAGTTTTGTGTTATAAAATTACCTACTCGTAGTTAGACCTTTTTTTCATGGGGAAATTCCTACGCATACCCGACCCGCGAGGGCAAGAACGGACAATGTCGGACGCGCACCGACTAAAACCCCATGGTGTTCCACATTCACCCTCACATACACTCTACCTAGCATGGGGCTATCTATATTTTTTCTGTGATTATTTATTATTAGATAAATACAAAGATGCCACATTATTAGCTCTTTATTTATGATATGTTGTGTAATTCATTAAATAATCATCTAACATTGACAGTTGGAAGAAGTTTTTGTCACTGTATATTGTTACCTTCGAAGTGTTAGTATGACAGTTGTCAGGTAGATTTGTTTGTGATAAGGGTTTCCAATATCCGGGTTTTATCCGAATATTTAGTGTTAGCCGTCCATTGCTTTTCTAATAGTTGCCACGAAGCTTAGTAGTTTATTAAACTGAGTGATGGATTCTTTTAAGTAACCATATGTTAGTTGGTAATATATGCCCCCTGTTGGGCATAGGTCTTATGCAGCAACGCTCTAATGCGTATTGGCGGACTCCACAAATCCTCAAAAATATTATTTAATAAACCGACATGTTAATCTAACAACTCCTTGGGACAGATGGTCGCCTTTTTGGTGATAGAAGCAGTTGCCGTATTTGAGGATTACCGTGCCCTCCAATCTCCGCAGACCTCAGATAATCTTTTCTTCCAGCTCCAGGATCTTCTGATCAGTCCTCATTGTACTTGCGTTGAATGTTGCCAGATGGGATCGTTTAAGGTGGCAAATGAACCTCCACATTCCTAGCACCCCTGCCTCGATCGTTTTCGGCTACTAGACTAAATAGGCAGTTAAAATTAAAATTAATATTTAGTAATCATATTAAGACAACATTCCCTCAAGTTTGTTTCTGAGAATCGGCGAATTTATGTGACATCCAATGTGAAACTATCCTTTACGCGAAGTGAAAAATCGTGTAAGATCTTTTGAACGTCTCCCATACCAATCCGCTTTACGTGCTTAATCTTCTCATACGTAATTCATCTATTTTCTTCAACTATTTTTTTTACTGCTGGCACACAACAAATGAGATATAAGTGACATTTTATATATTGTTATTTTATCATTTATAATATATTTTAACGATTGGATTTAAATGAGTTTTAATTTATTTCCTAATCCTTTTACTAAAATAAAAGTAGTCCAAAGTTACTCCTTATGACATTAGCTATCTGCTTGTGAAAGTCCCGTTAAAATTGGTCCTGCCATTTCGGAGCTTAGCCGGAATAAGAAAACAGACAGATAGAGAGAAAGATAGACAGACAAATATTTTAAAATTGTTTTATATTATAAGTGTCTTATATACTTTCACGTAGTATATACTTTGTCTACACTTTCATCTAGTAAATAGCTGTTATTTAGACATTACAAAACAGATACTTCAATTTTATTTATTTGTGTATAGATAAGTAGGGCGACACTTAACTAAAATACGTCACGTTAGTTCACGCAAATTATCATAATCATGAAAGAATTACGTCGCTCCGCAATACCATGAATCCGCTAAGTACACTTGAATCGCTCGTTTACGTAATCAAAAGCCCCCGAACAAGCGGCAGTGTTAGAGACGTAGAACACGATTACTGCGCTTTCTATGTAAAACTAGTCACAAACTTGAAGTGTGAACACATTCTAATATGTAAATTTTACATTGTGATATGTTTTTATAGGAGTTTTTTTTAAACTGAAGTTATAAACGAACTTACAGTGCACCTGATGGTTATAGCAGTCCATGGACACCTGCAGCAAACTTCAAAAAAAGAACGCTACAGATGCGTTGTCACCTCTGAGGACTGATATGGAATGCCAAACACCCTGTAAATCTTTACCTATACTGGCTATCTACCCTTCAGACCGGAGCACAACAGTGCATGTACTTTTTTTTATAGGATAGGGTGACAAACGAGCACACAGTCCACCTGATGGTAAGTGGTTACTGTGACCCATCAGACATCTGCATCTGTCCTCAATAAAGACTCAAGATGCAGATGCATTGTCACCCGTGAGGACTAAGATGGAATGCCTCTTTGCCAGTAAAAAGGGTCTCCGGTTCTCTACACTCACCATACGAAACACAGCAGCGTTAAACTGCTATTTTACGTTGGTTTTCTGTGAGAGCGTGATTCTTCCTCGGACGAGCCGACCCATTCGGGCTACAACTATGCTACTAATATAGCTGCAGCATGGCTCTACCACGTATAAAAACATAAATAACGGACTTCTTGGTAGGAAAGGAGTTCCAAACAGTATATAATAAAGTATTACACGTGTAGTAGCTATTGCAATATATTTTCCACTTCGTTCTACTCTTGACTATATCTGTGGATGTAAGCTTTAACTAACAAGATTTATATACAGGTTGTTCCAGTTTTAGTGTTCAATTTTCAATTTAATGTGTGCTGTGCCCGATTCAGCCAAACGGAACACTTAACATAATCTCCGTCAAACGCTTTTAATACCTCAATTAAAAGCGTTTGACGGAGCATGTGCTGAAAAATAATGCGGACTATACACTAATATTTAAAGCGCTAAGCTCAACTTAGCGGTAAACTAGGTAAAGTCAAATTAGATTGAAAAATTAAGTTTCAAATTTAAGCAACCTATTGACAGATGTCCAAGTACCTTAATATGTCAAAATATCTTTTTTTCTTATTTTTCAGTCTGTAAAAGTTCACTGTTGGACATAAGCCTCCCACGTTGTAAGGAATATTTGCCTTAATCATCAGGTGTACAGGCGAATTGGTGATCACAATATCAGGTATCTTGCCAATACAGCTGTGTAATATCAATTACAGAAGTATATTATACGAGCCATAATATCATTCTTCTTCAATTACGGGCACGAAATGGAGTAATGGATATTTTTACACCACCATTACAGCCTATAAAAAGTCCACTGCTGAACATAGGCCTCCCCTGTATATTACCTTCTCTGTATATTTGCCTTCATTGCCAGTCGCAACTTGGTAACCGCATTTTTTTCTTTTTTTTAAATTGTTATCGGGAAGATCTTCTGGTTCAGCTTTCGTCTGTCGCCGCATACGACACCCACGAGATGATATTGGGTAGTGGATATTCTTATACCATCACCACAGGATGGTTTATTCTATATTATACAAGTTATACAAATTATAATCATTATTATATTTATTACGTATATAGTTTCTAAGTCCATCTCGTCGTTTGACTATCCCGATCAATCCAATTTCGCGTTGTGCAGTTTGAATACCCAATTTTCCAATACAATACACGCGAGGCAATGGTACAGACGAAAGCCAATATAAATCCGTCGGAACAAAATTCGCGTAGGCCCGTGCCTCCGATCTCGTAAAATCCTACAGTTATGAGTATGCGATGCATAATTCTAAATCTTCTATTGACACCTTTCAGCTGTGTGAAATATTTTATTGAATACGTATTGTGTAGGATTATATTAAAGTTCCTTGGATTTTGAATTTGATATAGAAGATAATTCTTATTTACTCCACTACCTTATTAATGTTTTCGGGTGTGTTTGGCGGTAATTTTTTTTATAGAATGAGGGTGACAAACGAGAACATTCCATGTGATGGTAAATGGATACTGTGGCCCAAAGACATCTACATTTATTCTAAACTAAGAATCAAAATGCTGAAACGTTGTCACCCCTGAGGACTATGATAGAATGCATCGATTCCACTAAAAAGGGTCTTCGGTTCTCTACACTCGCCATACGAAACAGCAGCATTAAGCAGCTATTTTACCCATTTAATCTTTGAGAGCGTGGTTCGTCTTGGAGCGTCGCGTCAAGCCGACCCTCTAGTAGTAAAACTATAATATAGCAGCAGCAATGCTGTACCATAAACATACTGGCAAAAGGGAGATGTGGCATGGCCGGCAATGCCTCGAGAGATACTACGGAGCTTCTGTGTGGTATATCAGAGTTTGAAACTTCAATATTTTGATTTAAGCTTCACCTGTAGTTTGATCCGTTTACATCATCGTGGAACAGTGATATACCCACATAATATGTATGCCTGTTTGTACATAATATATATATATATATATATATATATATATATATATATATATATATATATATATATATATATAAAATATATATTTATGTACTCCGACATTTTATAGTTATAAAGTAAATACATACACGCTGTGATACGCAATTTCAAAGTCCCGGGGATTCCCGGGACTTTGAAATTGAAATTTTTTTGTTTTTTTTTTTAAGATGGGATAAGCCTTTTTTTTAAGAATTTTAATTGAGTTAATTTCTGGTAAAGCGTATTAAAAAGAGGCAAGTTTTTGTAAAAATCAACATTTATTAAACAATTAAACAGAAAATTAAATAACTTTAATATTAATTTCAGTCTTAATAATTGCTTTTTTTATTAATTTCAGTCACACACAGATGCACTTCTAAACAGTTAAATCTTATGTTGTGAAACGAACTTAGTTAAAAATTATACTTATTCTTAATAACTTTACTATTATCTAGTAATTCTAGTACCTAATCATTGTTCATAATCTCATTGTTAATTCTCATAATCACATATTTGTTTAATTTATTGTGTTGCGTACTCAGTAGTTACGTAGTAGAGCAAGCAATTATTCATTAAACTAACACATGCCGCTAGGCTCCTTCAATTATTTGAAAATAAAAATGATTACATAACAATTTTGACAATATTGTCTCGTCTCGAGTCTCGACCTGAAAGTCCCGGGACTCGAGACAACTAAAATTACGAAAAGTCCCGGGAATTCGAGACACGAGACGTCCCGGGCCTCAAACCCTAGCGTGATGTGATAAGCGATAAAAACGGAAAAAATATAATTGCTTTACGTAAAAGAGTTGCTTTCAACACTCCGTGGTCCTATGTTCATATTATCCTTTACTATTATTTATCCTCGCAAGTTATCATTTTTTAAGACGTTACTACCACTCTACGATTTTCTCCTGCATTGCGAAGATGGCTTGCATGCAAAAATTGCACAAGAACAAATGTTTTGACCCGGAATCTAAGCCTGCGGCTCGCAGAGCCGCTACCAAATGCTTCGCGATTGCGTTATGGAGTAGTGTTTGTTTAGATATTTAACAATATCAAAGGCTTGAAAGAACTGTTAACTTCAGATAGATGGCGCTATATCGCTTTATAATATAAGAGTCTACATATATAAAATATCCCGACCAATGAACAGGAATACTGTCAAAGGTGCGAGACATCTACTACGATTGCGAATTCCCTTGCCAAACGTATATGTATATAGCAGATGCCAAAACAAAATTACCAATAAACTTTTTCATCTTATTACAGAAATTAGTTTTTATTTCGTCTCAGGTTTAAACTAGAGTCTGTTTCAATAAAGAAGTTCTGTGGAAAAAATGCGAACGTACTAAATAGTAAAGTTTGCAATTTTTTTATTTTATTAGAATTACCAACGAATTTAATAGTAAATTTTATTTAAATATGTATTATAACATCTTGAAAAAAAATTTACGGTAATCTTTTATTTCTAAATGTACAATCACCAATAGGTGTTGTGGTGGCGCTATCCGAAACCAAAAATACGCGATCAAAGCTCTGAATTACTGTGGTAATATTTAGCTGTGTACTACCATATCCGACACTATTCCGAAGATATCCCGGATGTCAGTCTGAGCGAGATTAGGATGGCTCTCCAGCACCTTAAAAACGGTAAGGCCCCAGGCGAGGATGGAATTACAGCGGAGCTTCTGAAAGCGGGTGGAAGACCGGTACTTGAAGTCCTTCAGAAGCTCTTTAATTCCGTCCTCCATGGTGGCATTACACCGGAGGCGTGGAGCAGAAGTGCGGTGGTCTTGTTCTTCAAGAAAGGTGACAACGCTCTCTTGAAGAACTACAGACCGATTTCCCTTCTGAGCCGCGTCTACGTGCTGTTTTCGAGAGTCATTACGAATCGTCTCGCGCGCAGACTTGACGACTTCCAGCCTCCCGAACAAGCCGGTTTCCGAAAGGGCTTTAGCACCATAGACCACATACATACCCTTCGGCAAGTTGTACAGAAGTCCGAAGAGTACAATTTGCCACTATGTCTGGCGTATGTGGACTATGAGAAAGCCTTTGATTCCGTCGAAATTTGGGCGGTGCTGCAGTCCCTTCAGCGGTGCCAAGTTGACTGTCGGTATATCGAAGTGTTGAAGTGCTTGTACAGTAGGGCTACGATGGCTATCCGAGTACAGAACCAGAGTACGAAACCTATCCAATTGCAGAGAGGTGTAAGACAGGGTGACGTCATATCCCCGAAACTCTTCACCGCTGCATTGGAAGACGTTTTCAAGCTTCTGGACTGGAAAGGATACGGTATCAACATCAATGGCGAGTACATCACTCACCTTCGATTTGCCGACGATATAGTCCTTATGGCAGAATCGCTGGAGGACCTAAGCACTATGCTCAATGACCTCAATAGTGTTTCCCAACGGATAGGTCTTAAGATGAACATGGACAAAACTAAGATCATGTTTAATGTCCATGTCACACCTATGCCGGTAGTTGTTGGGAACACTAAGCTCGAAGTTGTTGACGAGTATGTTTACCTGGGACAAATAGTCCGACTGGGTAAGTCCAACTTCGAACGAGAGGTCAATCGACGGATTCAACTCGGCTGGGCAGCGTTCGGGAAGCTACGACACATCTTCTCGTCAGACATACCTCAAAACCTTAAAACGAAATTGTACAACCAGTGCGTGTTGCCAGTGATGACTTACGGAACTGAGACGTGGTCCTTCACTGCTGGCCGTATGAGAAGCTCAAGGTCGCTCAGCGAGCTATGGAGAGGGCTATGCTCGGAGTTTCTCTGCGTGATAAACTTAGGAATGAGGATATCCGCAGTAGAACCAGAGTGACCGACATAGCCCAACGGATTAGTAAGCTGAAGTGGCAGTGGGCCGGCCATATAGCTCGAAGAACCGACAACCGATGGGGAAGAAAGGTTCTCGAGTGGCAGCCTCGTACCGGTAGGCGAAGTGTAGGGCGTCCCCCCACGAGATGGAGTGACGACCTGGTAAGACATGCAGGAAGTCGATGGATGCAGGTGGCTCAGGACCGTGTTTTGTGGCATTCTTTGGGGGAGGCCTATGTTCAGCAGTGGACTTGTGAAGGGCTGTAATGATGATGATGATGATGATGTACTACCATATGGAGCATTGGCCGCTTCCCTGGCCGATCACCATGCCCAGCGGGGATATCCCCTTATTCTTCCCGCTAAAGTGCTATAAATTTAAAATTTACGAGTTGTACTATTTACTTCACTTATAGAATCCTTATATATAAAGAATTTTATATATGCGTGCATGCGTGTGCGTGCTTATGTGTGTGTGTCTGTGTGTTCGTATGTGTGTCTTTATTTGACGGTATATGTCAAGTTTCGCGAATTGTGTGGTGGCCGCGGCTAAGTGTTGGCGGTTCTTTCGTGAAAATTATTCTTTTTAAACTTTTGCTATAATACGCTTTTATGATTGGGTCACAGGTCTATTACAGGTCTATCTGGTCTACGTAGCGACTAACCGCTGTGATCGAAAATCGATCTGGAGCAAATTATTATTATGAATAGATATACATATCCACAAATGTTACGATTAGCTATTACGAGTAGTTAGATTAGCAAATAAACTTTTTCCTTTAACATATGAATAACCTAATCTATGTTCATAATTCTAATATGTGAGTTTGTTTTCTCTCGTTGTGTCTCGAGACATATTTTACGCGAAAACTCAGTGCTTGATGTTTTTACGACTTTGTTTACGTTCCACTTACCTTTACGTATCATTTTATCTTATCTTTGTTAGAGGCTGCTAAGAATAGCCCAAGAAAATGTGAAGTTTTATTCGTTACTCTCTCTCTCTCTCTCTTTCACACAAATACATACACACACACACACACACACACACACACACACACATTAAATTATAAAACAAAATAAACTAGACTAAGTAGGTGGTATGGCTTCTTTTCTGCCTAGAAGTATTTGTGCGTTGGACCACCTTCTTTTCTATTAATGCCGTTATGTACCAATGGTAAAAGAATTAGTATAATTACAGGCAGTATAATCTTAGTACTTTGGGGCAAAGAATATATATAATTCCGGAGTGACAAAATATTTGTATCTTTCTTTTTTGTTAGAGATTATTTACGTGGTTTTTTTTATTGAATTATAAGTTTTGAAGTTTTTTACTTATTTTGGGGCGTTTGGGAAAAATTATGAGTGTGATTTTTTTACGATGCGCGCGCACACCGACACTTAAAAACGACACCATGATGTTGTTACGATGCGCGCGCACACCAACACCTAAAAGCGACAACTTCAGTGGGTAATTATCTTTCAAGTTTTTTTGTTTTCTTACGTATAACTTCCTACGTGCGTACATAAGTACACACACACACACACACACTTGTTTTTATTTAAAATTGAAGTGACAAACAAACTTATAATCTACCTGATGGTAAGTGACTACTACAGCCCATGGACACCTGCAATCAACTTGAGGGCTCTATACATTTTAGACTCGAACATAGCAGTGCAAACACAGTAGTGCTTATTATGTTCACAAATAGCAATTTTGCTAGAAAAATAGGTAAGAGGTTTGTACCGACTCAGACGGACCTACTAAGGTAGAAATTGAGTGCTACCACTTAGTAAATGTAGTTCATGGGCTGCAGTAACCACTTACCATCAGGTGGACTGGTACTCCTTTCCAAAAGACTCTTCTATGAGTCTTCTATGTGTTCCTGCATCGTTTATCGGATTGCGATAAAACTTTAGTAAGTTGTTGTGTGCAAAAGGTTTTTGTCAAAATATGAATTACTCATAAGAATTCCGTGGCATGAAAATACATGTCAGGCACAGCTACCTATATATAACATTGGACACATACGGACAATACTTTAATTAATAGAATCAGGTGTTATTTTGCTGAAGTCCATTATATTAAAGTTGGTAAAAAATTACTTCGCTAAATTAAGAATCTTAGCGGTCAGCCACCGCAGAGTCTAAAGATACCTCGTGTAGAGCCGAAACACGTATCGTATTGTAGTCAGTGGTGTGTCTTTCCTAGTGTAGTGGTGTTGGGAGTAGTGGTGCTGGTATTAGTGATGACGGTGATAGTGTACGCAATTGAGGGACGGCGGGAGGTGCTCTTCAAACTAGGTAAAGCACATCATTTTATTTTATCGAGCGGATGTACGCGAAGTAATTTTTTACCAACTTTAAAAAATACTTTTCAATGGTACAATCTACCATAAAAGTATTGATTAAATAGACATTTATGTTACATATTATGTATATTTTTTTATAGAATTAGGGTGACAAACGAGCACACAGTCCACCTGATGTTGCGGCCCACAGACTCTACATTTATCCTCGATTAGTAAAGTAAAGTAAAGTTGTAGCCTATTTACGTCCCACTGCTGGGCACAGGCCTCCTCTCATTTCTGAAAGGGTTTTAGGGCAAGGAAATGTCTGCCGCGCTGCTCCAATGTTTGTTGGCGAACTTCACATGTCTTCCAAATAATTTTTTTCTAATTTCTCAGACATGCAGGTTTCCTCAAGATGTCTTCCTTCACCACGAGCCACTTCCACCTTCGAGCACGTGGTAAATCAGCACTTAAAATTGCAAATAACAATTTCATTGGTGCTGGCGGGGATCGAACCCGGGTTGCTCGAGTTCTGTAAAGCTTAGAGCGAGCGCTAACCATCTGAGCTACCACGGCTACATTCCTCGATTAAGAATCAAAATTTAGAAACGTTATTACCCGTGAGATCTAACATAGAATGCCTTGTTTTATTAAAAAGAGTTTCCGGTTCTCTACACTCACCATCAACATCAACACAGCAGCCTTAAGCTGCTATTTTACGCTGGTATTCTGTGAGAGCGTGGTCCTGCCCCGGTCGAGGCGACCCATTCGTGCTACAACGAATATAGCTGCAGCGTGGTCTACTACGTAATATGCATTCACAATATTCTAAAATTTCATTTAATTGAGATTAAGTTCGTACTATACCTATATTATTTAACTTAATGATTCTGATGACGGCTAAGAGTGAAACGTTTAGTTTGTGTCAATAGGCACTTGAATGACAAAGAAAATGTAGTGACAGCCAGTTCATTTCTACAAATGGTCTAAAAATTATAAATGCAAGAATTCTAAATACCTTTTATTTTACTTTTTCTGAGTGTACCAACCAAAGTATGCGACAGACCTTATAAAATGTATTTTCAAAAGATGAAAATATGGAACACCGGTTACAGACAATTTCATTTATAATTATAGACAACCTATAAAACACGCATCGATCTTAAGCTAATTATTTTATTTTATCCTGGAGATTCTAATCAGGATACAAGGAGAAAGTTATTAAATTATTGTATTGTCATCGGTCCTTGATACGAGACCACATTTTCAAGTCAACCAGGCGTCAACAAATTAGTGAAAATTACATTAAATATTCAGTTACATAAATAGATAGATAGGTATATAGATAGATAGATAGATAGATATATAGATATATATAAGCGAATCTTAATAAAAGCGTGTAAAAACAATTTCTTTTATGCTATTCAAGACGCGATATAAAACTGGCTAATGATAGACATTCGAAAAAAAAGTGAAGTGCACCGGGGTGAAGAAAATGACGATACATAATTGTCAAATTCGAAATATAAATTTCAATATTCATGCATTTAATTTACGTTATTACCCAAGTTTTGCTTAGTTTTATTGAATTGTTTGTATCGATATAATTTATGGCTGTTTTTTTCTTCTCCTTTATAATTTAGTGTTCTGTTTTTCTTTATTGTTTTTTTAAATATTGTGTTTTTTATATTACAAGTACTTGCAATTATTGCCACTTGGTGACTTTATCTTTATTTTATCAGTATAATGAATAAATTTGTAATTTACTTACTTTGTAGGAGCTATTATGGTTGTAGCATTAATGCGTCGGCTCGATTGGGTTAGTATCACAGACCTATCCAAAAATACTAGTGTGAAGTAGCAACTTAATTCTGCTGTTTCCGTAAGGTGAGTGTAGAGAACTGGAGACCCTTTTTACTGGATACGAGGAATTCCATCTTAGTCCTAAGAGGTGACAAAGCATTTGTGTTTTAATTCTTAATCGAGGACAAATGTAGATGTCTCAAACGTGGTAGAGCCGTGCTACAGCTACATAATATATTAGTAGTATAGTTGTAGCACGAATGGGTCGGCTCAACCGGGGAAGGACCACGCTCTCACAGAATACCAGTGTAAAATGGCAGCTTGTTACTGATGTGTTTCGTATGGTGAGTGTAGAGTACCAGAGACCCATTTTACTGCAAAGAAGCATTCTATCTTAATCCTCACGGGTGACGACGTATCTGTATTTTGGTTCTTTATTGAGGATAAATGTAGATGTCTATGGGTCACAGAAACCACTTACCATCAGGTGGACTGTGTGCTTGTTTTTCACCGTGTTATACGAGTATAAAACAAATCAAGTGAAATAGATAATATTGTGTTTTAATTTTCTTTCTTTGTAATTTGAGAGACGGTGCTTGAAAGTGGAATTACTGAACGGATTACCCGTAGTAAATGACCATGAGGGTTTCTTTGCTCTTTATTTCGTCTGCCAAGCGTTATGATTAAAGTGAATTCTCTCTACATTGAGAAAGGCCTTATGTTCACTAAAGGACTTTTACGGGCTAATAAATGATAAGACAATGATGTGGCAGTGATCATGCGGGAATATATTTTCTGAATCTTTTTCTATCTCGTAATTGGATTAGATTGAGTGAAGAACACATTCCCCAGCAATAAAACAAAATAATCTTTTGGCGCAACGAACCAAGTCACTGTTAAATCGCTGTGAAAGCGGCAAGTGATAAAATGACGTTATTACCAAATATCTAATATCGCATTTATGGCTTTTTCATAGGCCTCATAAATTGAGGCCGCTCCTGCCGACACGCTCTACAACCTCTAAATTAGATTATACTTGATTAGATATAATACATAAGCCGTGGTAGCTTAGTGGTTAAGCGCTTGTTGTTATTTTCAAAGTACGTGAACAGCCCAGGTTATATTCACGCCGGCACCAGTAAAATTGTTAATGCAATTATAAGTTTTCATTTACCGTGCTCGGCGATGACGTCTCGTATAGGCTTTACCGTTATCGTTACTGCCTATGAAGTCCACTGCTGAATATAGCCTCCCCCATAGTTTGTCTCATAGAGGGGATTTTGCCATAGTTGTCACGCTTGGCAGACGGGTTGGCAACCGCAGTTTTTTTTTATTTCAGTTTTAGTTTTAGTTTCGCTCTGTCACCTCTTAACACACCCAAGGCACGATATAGGATAATGGATATTCTTAAACCGCAAGTGGACGGTATAGATTTTATTTGGTTAGATTATAAGCCGTGGTAACTTAGGGGCTAATCGCGGCTGTGAATTTTCCAATACTGGAACAACCCAGGTTCCTCGCCGGTACCAATGAAATTGTAAATTGCAATTTCAAGTTCTGATTTACCACGTGATTGGTATAGTAAAACAACGTTAGGAAAAAAAAATTAAGACGTGAAGTTTGCCAACACTCACTGTGACAGTAGGTGTTTGTTCGAGCTTATTGCTCCTTCACCCTCTCTGATACGAATTATATGCCCAGCAGTGGTACGTACAGTATATAGACCGTAATTTTTACCTAATAATACGTTTTAAATAAATGATAATATAAAGCTACCACAATTTATTATGATGTATGTATGATGGTTTTTTTCTTTACAATGTATCAATAAAGTTATGATCAACTTAAGTTCATACCCCGGTGATTAAACTATAATGATTTCTTATGATTACGCAAACACTACACATTTGAATGAAACTATTTTTTATGGATATTATTGCGTATATTAACTTATTTTATATTTCCGACCTTTCGAATACTTTACACCACCCATGATTGCGGGGGACTGACGTATGCGACATCCCAAAGTCACAGTTAACCATGGCTACCTTCAGTTTAAAATTTTTGATTTTTGATCTGATATACGCAGAATGAGCACCGTGACAATGGGTGCTGTAAAGTACTCGAAACGTCGGGAATATAAAATAAGTTAATATATGCGATAAAATCCGCAAAAAATTGTTTCATATAAATTGTTAAGGTAATTTAAGCGTTCCTATACCATCTATGTTTTTCTTTTTTCTGCCGACTTCCAAAAAGGAGACCGTACTCAGTTCGACTGTATGTTTTTTTTAATGTTTGTTACCTCATAACTTTTTACTGGGTGAACCGATTTCGATGATTCTTTTTTTTATATGAAAGCTGATACTTTTCGTTTGGTCTCATATGAATTTGAACAAGGTCGGACCAATAGTTTTTGAGTTATTCTTAATAACTTATATTGAAGTCGGCTGTACAAAATTTTTTAATTTTAAATATTTAATTTATTTGTCAGATCTAAGTCTAATAAACATCTAACAACCACGTGCTTGAAGGTGGAGAAAAACACAGGGACGAAACCTCAATATAAGAGAAACGAAATATATTTTTGGAAAAGACCTGAAGCATAGACAGTTCTAACTTCTTTCCCAATTGCTATAGATGCTGTGTGATGGTATAGATGCTTTGTCCCATACGCATCTATATCTATGTTCTGTTAGCAATCAAAATCCAGGAAATACAAACTTTTTTATTCAATATAGACTATAAATTGAAAGTCATGTGTTAATAATAATTCCATTGTCATGAGACCACTCAGCTATATTGTTAAAATCCCATTGTATGTTATTCTCTATTTCATCTCGATTTTTATCAGCATAAAGGATACACATGTCATCCACATACATATAAACAGCACAGTGTTTAATTACGTTACATATACTGTTGACATGGATTATATAGCCCACTGGTCCATATATGGATCCAGTAGGTACAGCCGACTTTACATTTTTCTCTTTTCCAGAAATATTTTTAACAACTGTCACTATTTTCCTATTTTGCAAATAATTACCCAGCCAATTGTTAATAGAACCTCGTATACTATATTTACCCATGCTTTCAATAAGAGATTATGTACTGAAGTGTCGAAAGCTTTTTCAAAATCAATAAATATGCCTACTACATGTTTCCTTTCATTTGTATAGTCTGTTAAGTTAGTTATAGCTACAGCTGTACTCCTATTTATTCGCAATCCATGCTGATGATCTCCCAATATAAAATTATCCTCTAAGTAATCTATTATTTGTTTAACAATTACTTTTTCGACTATCTTGTTTATGACAGAAAGTATAGCAATAGGCCTGTAATTTTCATAATTTTTTTGGCATCCTCGTTTATAAATTGACCGAATTTTTGCTTTTTTAAGCCAATCTGGACAGATACCTTTTTCTAGACATAAATTGATAAAATTAGCGATTACAGGACTAATTTGATTTTTGACATATTTTAAAATCTTGGACTCTTATTCCATCAACACCAGGAATTTTTTCACATTTAGATGTCGACGAATGTGCAAGTGCCAGGAATTGCCTTGTAGTCTGCGGTGAGTCGAGAAGAAAACAAGTAATCTGTTAGACTCAGAGCGGTGTCGAACACTGTAGGGCAGAGAATTGCTTGAAGGAACAGGTCGCATTATCGCAGTGCTGTGATGAACCTTGTAAAGCTAGATGTCGTACAGGATCTGAAAACTGCAGACAATATCTGCTTGGGAGCGAATGGATGGGGTACTTGAAGACGATGACGAAAGCTTGGAGTTGAAGTTTCCGAAGGTTGTTGGTTGCGTCGTGTTCACATCACGTCGGTTGGTACAGTTTAGCCGTAGAAGGAAAAGGGAAGATCTCCTGCCGGGCAAGTGTTTTGCCCGGGGAGCGGCCAACGCTCCATGTGTTATTTCGGAGATTTTCTATATATAGCGCGTTAACTTAAGAACTTTGATAGCGCGATTTAGGCTTCGGTGTGTTTCACTTACGTTGCAACGACAGCGCCGCCACCAGGAAGGATTCGACTTAATAACTGCAACAGCAGAGTCGCAGGTGCAGCAGTGGGCTGATAGGTTGATAAAAAAGGAGAAAAATAATTTATAGTATTTCAATCCAATTTTTTCCTTTTTTTAAAATGATTAGAATATAAAGTTAAAGCGCGTACAAAGGCTCTTTCTCAACGGAGCGATTGTGACTGATTGCCAATCAGAATTCAGTGATTTACAAAACAGGGCGAAACAAATGCACGCAAGTGACAACCGTGTTTTTCATAGAATTGAAATGATATTTGCGCCAAAATTATTATAATTTAATATTATTTGAAAATAATTGAATATAAATAGCAAACAGTTAGTGTCTCTAACTTTTGTCCCTGAATGTGAATCCTATAGAGAAAAGAACTAAAATAGCCGAAAAAGATGAATAAATAAATATCATCCTATTATGTATTTGAATAATTACAACAGTTAGAATGATATTGAATTCTTCGTGATAATTTGTGATTAGTTTCGAACTTGATTTACTATAGTAAAATTTATATGTACTTTGCGCGAATTTGCTTTGTGTGCAGCAATTAAACGTTATAACGTATAAAATATAGTATTGAAAGCACTAGGATTTACTGCAGAATATCAAACATATAATGGAGATGTTAGAATATCCTCTATCCCATATCGGCGCGTGAGGTGTCGTAAGAGAGAAACTGAAACAATAGATGGACAGCAGCACCTTCCTGATAACACCTCAAAACATTAAACAATTGCGTTTGCGAGCCCGCATGCCAAGCGTGGCAACTATGGCAATTTCTATGAGGCAATCCATGGGGACGCTTATGTTCAGCAGTGGACTTTTATACGCTGTAATGGAAATGGAATGGAATAACAAACGTGAACAGTTATTTGTAGGTCATACGGAAAACAGAACAAGTGGTTCCGTGCGGGAGTCGAGTTCAAGTCTCCGTAACTCTGGCACAACACTACTGGACCGTTATTATATCAATATTATGCTTTTTTAATATGATTATGAAGAGTCAAACGAACTTATAGTTCACCTGCTGGAAAGAAAGTCCTGCAGTTCATAGATACCTGCTGCCATCTTCAAACAAAGAAGGCTACATATATGTTGTAGCCTCTGAGATTTGTGGACTTTTATTGGAGTGGATTTTTATAGGTTTCTATTACTATTACAGCCTGTAAAAGTCCACATAGGCCTCCTCAATAGATTACCTCATAGCCATAGGAGGTAACTTGGTAAGTGGGTTGGCAACCTTTTTTTATTATTTTAATTTGTTATCAGGAAGACGCTGCTGCCCATTTCCTGTTTGTTACCATATCGCGAAGTAATATTGATGTTTACTCAATATGCGAACAATCTGTGACTAGATTTGAAACGGTCGTTAAGCCCAAAATCAATCAGGTCCGACTCTGAGTTGCCCCGTTACTCGTAAACTTCGATTCACCGCTTCACTTTACGACCGCAGACAATTTACGAGATAGGTCATATTACATTAGCGGTCGCAAGATGGCGGATGATATATTGGCAAATGAATTATTACTGAGCATTTGTTGTTGTTTACTTGATAACTGGGTAAGTTTTGTTGTATTTGAGGATAGAAAAATATTTTATAAATTAGTTTAGTTTAATTTCATGATATCTGTAGTTTAGCGCTCGTCTTAAATATCGTCTTTGATTTGGTTTAGCAATGAGTTGCAGCGTTGGGGGTCGCGGGATTGAATTCCGCACGGAGCAAGTCTAAATGTTTGTCCTTGTGTAATTTATGTTTGTAAACTGCCTCCACGATAGCGGAGAAAATCCTAGAGTGGGGGTAAAGTAAAAAATGTGTGCGACCAAACCAAGTTTGATCCGCTGGCATTAATGTAAAAGTAAACTGCTATTTGAAGTGTTAATTTACCACTTTCTCAGTGGAGAAACATCAAAAAAGTCTAGGGCATTTTAAACTCTGTCAACGCGTATTGGGGCAGCGCGGCAGTATCTCTTGCCTTAAAACTGTCTCGGTTATGGCAGGCTGTAGGACGTATATAGACTGTTATTTCACTTTTATTTATTATACAAGAATATATAACAATATACATACATAAGTATTTACACAAAAAATATAACAACTATAGAAGCATTATAGTAGAATTACAAATAAAGTACATTTTACAATTTAATTTGAAAAATTACGAGATTGTTATCATTTTGGGGAATAGGGTCAATGTTAATTATATTATCTACTCTAGCTATTATATATTATCTACGCTAGACCAAAATCTTTTCATGGTTTCGACTAACAACTCTAACTTCGGTTTCACGTGAATGTCAAGTCAAATGTATACACTTATGGGGATGGGGTTAGCTATATATACTAATTAATAGAATATGGTATATATATATATATGTATATATATATATACACCATATTCTATATATATATATATTTTGGCCACTAATGGTTTAATCAACATAATCTAATGGATCAGTGAGATGAAGTGACAATGTGAGGCAATATGTATACTAGAAGAATGCGGGAAGTCGATGAATGTAGTTGGCTCAGAACCATGGTTTGTAACATTCCTAAAGGCAGGTCTATATTTAGCAATGCAATTCTATAGTGCTGTAATGATGACGTTAATGATGGAATTAATTAACAATATATTTTGGCCACTAATGGTTTAATCAACATAATCTAATGGATCAGTGAGATGAAGTGACAATGTGAGGCAATATGTATACTAGAAGAATGCGGGAAGTCGATGAATGTAGTTGGCTCAGAACCATGGTTTGTAACATTCCTAAAGGCAGGCCTATATTTAGCAATGCAATTCTATAGTGCTGTAATGATGACGTTAATGATGGAATTAATTAACATGTTAATCAATTTGTTTTATTAAAACTAATTATATAAAACAATTATTAATACTACTTAATTTTAAGACAAAAGTTTAACCTGTTTAAATCTACATTAAGTTAATTAACAGCATAATTGAGATGTTAAAATTAATATTTAATGGCACTTGAATCAAACTAATTTACAACTATGATTACGTAGACACTAGGGGTAGGGATTTGGCGTTCGAATCCTATAGTTACCCTGGTTACCTTCAGTTATTAATTATTAACTTTGATCCGATTTACGCAGAAGAATATCTCTGTATGTTGAAGACTTGTAATGCGTTGATTTGAATTTAATTTTGTTAAGTTTTTAATTACAACCTGATAAGTCGACTGCTGAACAAAGAACATAGACTGCCTTATAGTTTTGCAATAGTTGTTTGGCAGGCGGGTTGGTAACCGCAGTTTTTCTACCAACTTCAAAATGGAGGAGGTACTCAATACGACTGAATGTTTTCTTTATGTGTTGCCTTATAACTTTTCTTTTCTTTTCTGGGTGAACAAATTTCGATGATTCTTCTTTTATTTAAAATCTGGTGCTTCTCATGTCGTCCCATACAAATTTGATCAAGGTCTGACCAATAGTTTTTGAGTTATTCTTAATAATTTATATTGAAGTTGATTGTATAAAATTGTTAATTTCAAATTATTATTTTTAGTAATTGTTAGGAAGATGTTGCTGCTCGTCTCCTGTTTCAGTTTGCCTATGATACTTTTTACGACACCCACAGGATGGTAGGGAGTGGTGCATTCTTTTACGCAAAAACTAAATGACTAGTTTTAGGTATCTTTATAGGTATAAGATAAATATTTAGATTAAAATCGCTGCAAGAACAACACAGCTACTACTTTCCTTTATTAAAGCGCTTTGTTAATATCAAAGAGTAGAGATTGGGAAAACGTAATTAAAAACCCGGCGCGACTCTGACCCGCGTCGCCCACGTCTCGTTATAGGCACGTTAGAGTTAGGATTTCATGAAATGTTATATATCCGCGGCCGAGCGGTAGCGGGACCGCAAAACGCTTAGAATGAATTTTTTAAATATTATATATTAAGAAATATATTCATATGATTCTAGTCTTGTAAGAAACTATTCCACTTCTGATGTTAAAAATTATTCTCAAAATTATTTAAATAAACGAACACTACTCGGTAACAAACCCTGTTTACTATCAACATGTCAACATCAAAGTATGCAAACCAACAGCATCAGTACCCATCTCAATGTAAGCAGCTTCTCAGCAACACGATCTTTTTTTATTCCTTGTCACACCTACACAAGTCGAATACTCAACGGGCATAGTATGGACAATGAGACTCGTAGAATTACAGACGGATGCCTCTTAGTCGTCTGTGCGATACTTTATACTGCTAAAACAAGTGGGAAGTTACCATTCTACCTTCATTTGTTCGTATTTCCTTTTATTTTTTTACCCTCATTACCAACAGTATATGATTATAGTAAGTTTCACGATGTAATTTAAGCCCGTCACACGTGTGGATCTTTGTGGCTGCTTTTGCATCGACAGGCAACTAATAGAATCGCGCAAGCTCTTTACTGGTAAACAAGTGGCGTTTATTGGCGCAAGACAGCGTCGCGTTTATTGGTCGATCAATCAACTAGCCTTGCGCCCGACTTGCGATCACCGAGAATGAGGTGATAGCTATCAAGATATTTCTTATTTGTTTTGTGTTGTTAAGTATGTAACATATTTTATGATTGTAAACTTTTAGTTTTAAAAAAAAATTACCCGCTGTGTTTCTTGCTAGTTCTTCCCAGGACAGAGGTATTTCCCGAACCAGTGGTAAGATAAATTCAAGATAAGAGTGACTTTCATTTAAAGTTTCTATTTCAATTTCACCTCCCGCCAAGTTTGTGGACAGGAATCCGCACAAAACCGCGGTCTGGTGAGAAAATCGCAGTTTTTCTACCAGTGCGGGCGTGGGAAAATATCGCTCCGTAAGTTCTTAGCCTTACCAAATATTTTTGTTTTAACAGTTGGCTGTACATTTTTAATTTAATGTGTGTTAATATAATACAGAATTTTAATCAAAGCATACCAAATAAAGGCTGTAAAGGGATTAGAGGGGATGGGCGGAATTAGATTTTACGTGGCAGAGGCCAAACTGCAGTGTACTGAAGCACAATTCAGAATGTAAACTTTTTAAGATGTTGTTTTTTATTTTTGCCTTATATATAATGTTATATTAAACAATAGTTTTATCAATATGTGTTATATTAGCAGTAGCTGCAGCATGGCTCTACCACGTAGAGCCATGCTGCATCTATATTATGGTTGTAGCACGAATGGGTCGGCTCGACCGGGGAAGGACCACGCTCTCACAGAAAACCAGCGTAAAATAGCAGCTTGACGTTGCTGTGTTTCGTATGGTGAGTGTAGAGAACCGGAGACCCTTTTTACTTGCAAAGAGGCATTCCATCTTAGTCCTCACGGGTGACAACGCATCTGCAGCTTGAGTTTTTATTGAGGATAGATGTAGATGTCTATGGGTCACATAAACCACTTACCATCAGGTGGACTGTCTGCTCGTTTGTCACCCTATCCTATAAAAAAAAGTAATTTATCATAGCTTTACTAATGAAGACGTCATCGAATGTACTGAAAAGTTCGCAACCTTTGTAAAGCATAAAAAAGTAAAAATAATCAATATATTTATATTTGACATTTTACGAAAATGACATATTTATTATTTCATCATCATGATCATCATCATTACAGCCCTTCACCAGTCCACCGCTGAACAAAGGCCTCTCCTAAAGAATGCCAAAAAGCACGGTCCTGAGACACCTCTCATTTCTGAGAGGGTTTTAGGGCAAGAAAATGTTCGCCACGCTGTCCCAATGCATGGTGGCCACATATCTTCGAAATATTTTTTATTCTTAGGCATGCAGGTTTTGCTCACGAAGTTTTATTTCAATGCCAAGCATGAGGTAAATCAGCTCTTAAAATTGCAATTAACAATTTCATTGGTGCCGGCGGTGATCTCACCCGGGTTGTTGGCGTACTGCGAGCGCTTAGCCCTTCACCTACCACGGCTCCCACAATTGACGGATTAATCTTGCACAAACTGTTTTAATTAAAAAAAAATTAGGAAGACAGTTCCTCGTAGCATAGCAATTGTCAACAAAAGGTTGTGATCAATGAAATTAGTAATCGTGCAAAGTAAGAAATCCAAAAAATATAATCGTATTTATAAACAAAACCGAGATGTTGGCTCTTGACATCTCGACAAGAAAGCAAAATAATATTATGTTTCCTTTATCTCACTAGATATTGTCCCCACTTCACTGAACACACTATAGGACGTCATGTGGAGCTTGAATAGATGTCAATTAACTTCATACATTGATAAAATAAATGCCATCCCTTATTTGTAAGAGGTCTAAATAGCAAAGTAACTATTTTGGAACAGCCAAAAGTGCGTTTAATTTAATTTTGATGAAAAAATAAATTATATTCCTGACTTTTAAAATATATCATTTACGTGTTTTAAATTTAGCGCTCTATGGTCTTGACAGGTAGTGTCACCTACAGGGAAAATAAATTAATAATGTTTATCAAAATAATCGATTACAGAAAGTATAAGATCAATATAGGCTGTATGGTACATTTGTTGGTTGTCTTTCAAAGGCTAAAAAATATGAAAGCGCCTTTAAATTTTTAATAGCAATAAAATTTGAAAAATAATTTTACTAACAAACTACGCGTACTAGGCTATTATATAAAACAGGGAACAAGTTGATGTAATTCTGAAGCTAATAAAAAACCCGGTCACAATGCGTCATTTTTCCGGGAGTTATCGTGACCACATACAAAATCAACATCCAGACGTCCACGTAAATTTTTTTAAACCGTTTTTTTTAAAGTAGCAACATTAAATGATTTTTTAGAAAATATAAGATGGATTAACTCGGGTGTTTTCTTGATATACGGCTACTCATATTATTGTATAAGTGCAAAGTAGTTATGATAGAAGAATTTTAAGAACACAAAATTGCTTGACCTTGACATGTCGCGAGTAATGCACTAACTAATAACGCTTCGCGTTATTAACATCCATAATCTAATTTCATAGAAAAATTGCCACTTTAGAAATAAGGATTTCAAAAGAATGAGAAAGTTCTAGTAAACTTAAAATATTATATTATATTATAAATATTTTCCTTACAAAACGAAGGTACAGATAGGCTTCAGACAGTCACAATATTCCGAAAATATGAACAGGCCAAAGCTCGGGCGAAACGAGACCGAGCCGCGACCGTTTTTAATTAAATTCTCCAATTAAATGCATGGGGAGGCCTCTTTTTACAATGTTATGGCATGTTTGATATTAAAAGTCAACGCTGTGAATATTTAATGAATATTAATTTTTCACAATACGAGCAAAGATCAAAAATATCGTACCATGGTGTTGTGGGACTTATTGATTCTGTGTTTATGTGGAACTTATAACAAAAACAATGCGACTGTGTTATTTGCCTAGATTGTCGTGAAAGGCAAATTTACGATTGAGTAGGGTCTATTAATTATAGGGTTTAAAACTTAATTACTTATTTATTAACTCATCCTTTATTGATTGAACCTAACACAATGTTTAGAAACAAAAGGCGGACTTAATGTTAAAATTATTTTTTGCCAGTCAATCTTACGGCAGTGACATAACGTCAAATACGTTTATAGAAAAAAAAAACACACAATAGAAATATAAATATATAATATAGTTCTATCCACCCTTTTACAATGTTCCATCCATAGTCTTTCGACTATGTCCACTCTTTGAGGATTATAGGCGTGATGTTATGTATGTAAGATTAAAAAAAAACTAGCATGTGTACAGTAGCATAATGGTTAAGATTGCGGACTGCAAACTCTGAAAGTTGTTGGTTGGAATCTGTCATATAACTACTAATAAACCTAAACCACTCTTAATTCAAGGATTTTAAACTTACTTGGAGTGAATAAAGGGAATATTAGTAACGTTACGAGTATAATAGCGTTTGTAACTTTTTTAAATTCGCATTTTGCACATGGTAGAGCCATGCTGCAGCTATATTAGTAATATAGTTGTAGCACGAATGGGTCGGCTCTACCGGGGAAGGACCACGCTCTCACAGAATACCGGCGTAAACTAGCAGCTTAACACTGCTGTGTTTCGTATGGTGAGTGTAGAGAACCGGAGACCCTTTTTACTGGAAAACAGGCATTCCATCTTATTCCTCACGGGTGACAACGCATCTGCATTTTGATTCTTTATTGAGGATAGATGTAGATGTCAATGGGTCACAGCAACCAGTTACCATCAGGTGGACTGTGTGCTCGTTTGTCACCCTATCCTATAAAAAAATCGCATTGTTCATTATCAATCTTGCTCATAATGTGAAAATGGCGTTAAAAGTCATCCGTTTGCCAAGTATAGTAATCAGAAAATCCCACTATTGACGACAATAGTGTTCCTAATAGTTCTCTTTTGAAATTCGCAATCGTCATTATCAATATTTCTCGTCATTTGAAATACCTGTGACAGAGAATAGCGTCAAAAGTCAAAAGCTTGTCGAGTGTAGTGATAATAAAATTTTACCTACTAATGACATTCGTGCATGCAGTCCTGTTGTAATTGAGGAATTCCATATGATTTTCTACGAATAATTTTTACGACACTCACAAAAGAATCGTATGATATGAGTGACATTTCAAATATATATTTAAATCTTTTTCTTGTCCATATGTTTAGGCACATCGTATAAATCCTTGCCGTGAACTAGAAAGGCGAATTGAAGGCAGCGGGTTTTGAGATTTATGTCTGTCGAAATTTACGAGTAACCAGATAGATCCACCTATTGAAAGTCCACTACTGAACAGAGGCGTCTCCTACTTATTGCCTCGTATTATATTTATATATTTGCAATATTTGTAACAGTTGTCACAGTGTGTATAGTTGCACAGGTTGGCAACGCAGTTTTATTATTACTTTGAGTTGATATCAGAAGAAGTTTATCTCCTTTTTAGGGTTGCGTACCCAAAGGGTATTCAACGGGTCCCTATTACTAAGTCTCCGCTGACCGTCCGTCCGTCTGTCTGTCTGCGGGCTGTATCTCATGATCCGTAATAGGTAGACAATTGAAATTTTCACAGTATGTGTATTTCTGTTGCATTAAAAATTAAAATAAACTAAAAATTAAAAGCGGCTCCCCCAACCTAGAAATGTTTATTACGATGATACGGAACCCTTTATATGTATATAGTCTTACTCGCACTTCCCCGGTTATTTATTTCCCTCTGTTACGTGTTCTACCCTTACGACACCCAAGACTAAATTATATTCTGCTTCTATTGAGGATATCCTCATTTCTAAGTCTATCATGCATAGAAACCCGAACATAGCCTTTTCCATAGTTCGCTGAATGGCTATCAGTTTTCTCACACGACCAGCAGCGAAGAACATCTCAGATCCATATAAATCAATTCAATATGAAAATTCTTACTACCAATTAATTTGAAATGCCATTTAAATTTTTTGATCCCTAATTGCCGCACCTGTTTAATTTTTTATTGAATTTGCGCATTGATTATATGACAAAAAAAGTATATTCTATATGTAAAAGAAACGATAATATCAAAAGTAAATTAACATTCCTGCCTTGTCAAATTAAAACGCCTCCGCCCCCTCGCAGCCTGAAGAAAGGAGGTCACGAGGTATGCTTGTCAATTGATTCCTCCTACGCGTTTAGCGTTATATAGGAGTAAATTACACGCAAGACATGCGTTATTATATTATATAGGAAAGTTTTGTCGGCTTCATTTATTTATTTATTTAAACTTAATGCCTTAAGGCATTCTCTCCCAGTCAACGATTAGGTTAAGAAGAGATAAATTTATGGGAAGTAGTGCAGCAAAAATAAACTAATAATGAGGAAAAAGGCAACGATTTCGAATAAACTAGAATATATATATATATATGACGGCATGTGCACCATTGCACGCGTCGGTGTAGCTAGACAGAATTCTTGTAAATAACACGTGCTCCACACACCTGCACCATTGCACCTGCAGTGGCGTCCGTTTGTAGGAAGTATAGTGGGTATAGTACAGAGACTGATTTTGTAGTTAGGAATAATAATTAATTCGTTTACACGAATTAATTATCCAACGAGTCGAGGATAAACTAGTAACGGAATACGACAAGCGCACCGTTCCACGTCAGAGCCAAGACTGTCCTAACGGCGGCAGTTCCCTCCTTTTATACAAGCTAATGTATAAAACGGATGTATGTGCCGTCATATATATATATGGCATATAAATAAGGAAAATATGTGACGATAGCATCATTCTTTAGGAAAAGGGTTAATTCACACTTGCAATGCTTTACTAACTAACTGTTCACGGACTTTGCTTTTGAAAAGAAACTTGTCGGAACATTTTTTAATGTACAAAAATGTTTTTCGTTCCAGAGTCTTATAGCCGTAAGAGCGAAGCTCGTTGGCGCCTTCGAAAATACGATGAGAATCAATCCTGGGCTTACTTAAAATAAAAAAATTAAGATAAGAACAGTTAATTTGGAGTTTTCCATACCCTCTCGAATATTTCCAGTAACCTTGAGAAGGACGATTGTTGCGCTATGCCCAGGACGAAATTCAGATTGACATGATGAAAGAATCTTGTTTTTGAATTTTTTTATATAGAATAAAGGTTACGAACGAGCACACAGTCCACCTGATGGTAAGTGGTTGCTGTGGTCCATAGACATCTACATCTGTTTTTGTTTGCGAATTAAAATGCAGATGCGTTGCCAGCCGTGAGGACTAAGATAGCATGCATCTTTTCGGGTCTCCGGTTCTCTACACTCACCATACGAAACACAGCAGTGTCAAGCTGCCATTTACGCTGGCATTCTGTGAGAGCGTGGTCCTTCCCTGATCGAACCGACCCATTCGTGCTACAACTATACTATAAATATAGCTGCAGCGTGGCTCTACCACGTCTTAAAAGTAGAAATAAAAGTAGAAATTTGTTTATGAGCAACAGCTTCTAAAACTTTAGATAAGAATAGCAGGACAGACAGTGATCTGAAATGAGAAAAAAAGCTGTACTCTGGAATTTCATTTGAAAGAGGAATGACAAAGGCTTTACGCCAGAGTGTTGGGAAAGCACCATACTTCAACGAAAAATTAATGATGTGAGTTAACGGATAAACAGAATCAATTAGGTATGTAACCATTGTTCTACTCATATCATCAAACCAACAGCTTTAGATTTGATAGACAGAAGTGTTTTGCGTATCTTGTTGTAATTTCAATATCCTTATCTATAAAAAACACCCTAATTTCAATAGAGAAGATGGATGGGTGCTGCCATCTGTTTGGGATCCTATCATTAATAAAATTAAATTCAAAGCATAGCATACCACTGCTAGACTTCAAGATACTGTAGGTATATAAGAATACTCATTCTGCGTAGATCGGACCAAAAATTAATATTCAATAACTGAAAGGCTAACTATGACATCGGGACGTCAAACACCTCAGTCCCCCACGCGACCATGGGTTCTGTAAAGCACCCGAAACGTTGGGAATTAAAAATTTAAACGCGATAGAATTCGTAAAAATTAGTTTCATTTAATGTGTAGTGTTCGCGTAAATATGAGGTTAGATTTCCCTACGACTAAAGGAAATCTTACCTCTTTAGACGGATGGCAGTAGATTAACTTGTTTAAGCCAAACTTAAGATACGAGGACCGGCAACGGGCAGTAGCGTCGAAGGTGCTCACATCTGTTACTGCAAAAAAGCCTGTCAAGTGTAACGATAAAGCCAAATCCCTCCCTAAAACAGTAGAGGCTCATGTCCAGGAGCCAACTTTTACGGGCTGAAGAAGAACGTCCAATGTATGACCACTTCTTTCTTCATCTCTTAAGGTTAGCCTTAGATTTGTTATACCAGCGGTACAAAGTTGCCTTAGAAGACTTTTATTTATAAATACCATTTGAAGAGGTTTTAGGTGAGATTTTAATTGCGCAAAATCATCTCGCGGAAATGTTTCCGATGCAGATCTATTTTTCGATGAGAGATATGAATTAAATTTAGCTTTAAAAAATATGGAGAGAACTTTAAAATTGGAATGTTCGTATATTTACGTGAAAATAATTGTATTTTCAAAATAAATTATCACAGACTAGTGTCTCATTATAAACTTCTTTTCACAAAGTTACAAAACTTTATTTCTGCGTGGCCTATTATTATAATTTTACATCTGAATGTGTTCATCGATTATGGTAGTGTTCACACAATGTAATATGTTTGTTTTATCGAGAAGATAGTTTAAAGCTATTATCCAATAGGTAGCGTTGTAGTCAATTTATTAACAAATTCTATATTTATGGACCAAATTAATTATATTCACAATATATTATGTTCATTTAACGACAGAAAAGAAAATCACAAAATCTTGACCCGATAAATAGCCCTGTAGTCGAGTTAATTGGAACGAAGTTTCTTATCGCACGTGACGAATTTGACGGATAGGGGGCTAGGCGAGAAAATTGTAAGATTTTTCCGTCATAAACCCTTTTCTATAATGCGAGCGAGATGGAATATAATATAATATATATAATATAATATAATATAATATAATATAATATAATAATCCTTCACACTATTTCTTATCTTGCCATGAAAGAAATATTATTTTAAATGACGCTTCATTTTAATAGATGCTAGTAATTCATGTATTTGTATTTGTTAATCAATAATATAATACGTTTATCAATAATAATATACTACGAAAGGAACTTCTTTCCAATCGAGTGTTCCACGACACTCACGCATGTTTTTTTTAAATATTCATACTAATAAGTTGGAATTTGATTCGAAGTGAAACTCTTCGCGTCATCGAAAAGCGCAGAACAGCGTCTGCCAAGTAGATAATGAAAATGTTAGGAAAACAATGTTTGCTGAATAATTTTCTTTTTCTTGTTACTCGATATCGTTAAAATTGGTTTAGCATTGAGCTATTTAATTGCTTTCACGGTGACAGACATTCCTTTGTCGACAATTTATCCTGATCAACTCAAGTTATTAAAAGTTTTTTAATTACTCCTTTTGTAATCTTTGCACACCACTAAGCGAGAGTAGCTAGCATTTAAACTGTTAAATATGTAATTCCTTTAATAATTTTTACAATAAAACATTTTTCAATATTATACATAACAAACAAATTTTAAATTTAATATCCCACAAAAATATTTTGCGTATAGTGGAATATAAAAGAATCTGACAGATGCATGCTAGCACAATTACCATTCCAAGACATAGCAATTAAGAAGATTGTTAAGTTGAAGAATTGTTACGTGGTAGAGTCATGCTGTAACTATATCATGGTTGTAACACGAATGGGTCGCCTCGATCGGGGTAGAATCACGCTCTCACAGGATACCAGCGTAAAACAGCAGCATAATGCCTTTGTGTTTCGTATGGTGAGTGTAGCGAACCGGATACCCTTTTTACCGGAAACTCAGGGGTGAAAACGCATCTGCATTTTGATTCTTAACCGAGGATAAATGTAGATGTTTATGGGCCACAGCATCCTCTTACCAACAGGTGGACTGTGTGCTCGTTTGTATACTATAAAAGAGAGTAGGAATTATAAGAATATTTCCAGCAAAATTTTAAGCACCTAAACAACCAATGTTTATCTTTTTATTATACATTATTATTATCTATTTTTATGATTTATTCAGACAGACATATTGGCGTTAATTTTTTTTACTTTTTCTAGGGCCAGCAATTTTGAAGCATTTATTCTAAAATATTAAAATAAAATAAAAACAAAAGAATTAATAACACTTATGAATACTCTAAATTATTTAAAATAAATTAATAAATTAATTAAACCCGTGTACATTTGAATTGTGCGCCATATTTTTTTTTAATTAACGATAGAAAAATATTACAATGAAACTCTCAAGTCGAAATTTAACAGTTTTAAATTCTCGTCTGTTTGGGAAACTGCATTTTGTAACAATGCCAAATTTCAATCTAACCATTTGGTGAAATCTGACACGAAACTCTAATTATTTAGTTTTAAAAACTAGTTATTTAATTTAATGAAACATCGACGTTATTTGCAATAACTACATACATTTATCTATTTGTATATTTCTGTTTTAAAAATATGTTCAATTAGTGGTTTATATGAAAGTTATCTCAGTGCACTCAAATCTATTTTAAAATATTCTTCTTCCATCTATTTGTACCAATGGATTATGTATTCATAATTTTAATAGGGGAATAACGTTATGTCGAATAATTTGACCTACATACATAAGTTAATATGTGATCAAAGTATTCGATTTTGAACAAGTTCATCTTTATAATTTAGTCGTAATAAATATGTATGTGGCTTAGTGTGTGGTTTATAGTGTTTGTTTTTTATCTTTACTCTGTTAGATTATTTTTTAATTTTATTTTTATTTATTATAAAAACAGTTACAGTATTATAACACCATTGACCATGCCAACGACGTACTGAAACGTAATAATTATTGTAATTATTTACTTTATGAAAATTCTCATATGTAGAACCTGCGTGGTGCGTCGTTACTATGTATGTCAGGCTGCAGTTAAAAACACATTTGCTTCGAAAATAATATTCAATAATTTCGAAGCGCGTGGATTGTGTGAAATAAAGAAGATCGTGGAAAATAATGAGAAGGATTCAGAGGAATTTTTCGGATTAGTTCCAGCTGCTGAAGTCCATCATCGTTCACAGAAACAGAACTCGAAATTCCATCCACATCATCTCGATAATTGGGGGTTCACTACCGAGCGTTTTCACGGAATTTTCTGCCACGCATGACCACATTATGGAATTTACTGTCACCAGCGGTTTTACAGATCGACACAAAATACCGAATCGAAATACAAAAAGAAATATATTTTTTTATTCAATAAAGTGTGCGCAGGAATTACACGCTTTAATTCCTCCCTCTCCTTTCCACCATCGGACAACCAGGCGGTCAACGGGTCTTCATTTTTTTGTTGTAGATATTCCACGCATTAGAACCAAATGGTTTGCTTCGTCTTTTGTAATGCGTACAGCAAAGGAGTGGAATAATTTGCCGGCGTCTATCTTCCCGTCCGACTACAATCTTGGCGTTTTCAAGGCAAGAGTGAATAGGCTTTTGTTACGCTAAGACAGTGTGATTTACGATCTAAGGCTGCATCACCATTTACCACCAGGTGGGATTGTGGTCAAACACTGGCTTATAACAAGTAAAAAATATATAAATACCAGTAAGAAACCTAGCGAGACATTTTTTAAAAAGAATAGTTGCCAATGTACACAATTAACTACCTACATAAAACAGAAAAGAGTCAACTCCTTTTAAAAGGCCGGTGTTGCGTATGTTCACGGGCAACGGTGATCACTTATCATCAAGTAAGCTGTATACACGTTTGCTTTCTCTTCCATAAAAAAAAAACTCAGACGTAAATGTCAAATAAAGCCCAAACGTTGTTTTAATGGAGCAATTTTGAAGTCGTTACGGAATGCAATGTTGGTTTGGTTTTCTGCTAATGGCCGTTTGATTATAACGTTGCATCTGTTTCTTCTATAATAAATAAATTTGTATATGTTTTATTAATTATTTTAAAATTTGAATAACAGTATTTTCTTTATAAACAATTTATTATTTTACCTCTAATTATTTGTTTTTATATACATATTAACTTAATATAAATATTTATTTTATTTTATATTTTAATTTATTTAAAAAAAGCTTACATAATGTAAGAACCGTACGTCGACCCAGTGTCAATTTATGAAAGCCACGTGTGATAAGAAAATCGTATCAGGCCCTCACGACACAGGCATGCCTAGTGTGAGGACCACAGAACTATACACCCTTGTTTATACACTCCAGCTTAGTTGGTGCGATAAGATCATAGTTTATAATTGTATACTAGAGAATTAAGACTACTGTACTTTTATTATCGTATATTGTATATTATAATCTGTACCACCTGAGCTGTAAATAAACATTTTTTTCATTCATTTTCATTTCATATACAAATTATGTAAGTTTGAGTATATTGAACTTACCCCATGATATAGTTAACTTTAAGGGTAGAGGTTATAGTACCAGTAGTTGTATTACCACACATTTCTGCCTACAATTTTTTTTTAAAAACTGAAGTGACACACGGACTTACAGCCGTTCTTACTGAGTGTCTACTGTAGTCAGAATCATTGTCAACTCTGAGTACTAAGACGAAACGCTTCACAGCCTGCAATTATCCCGCTATCTATATTCTTTAGACCGAACCACAGCAGTGCCAGCGGCACTGTTTCTTGCAGCTGAAACAAGTTAGACGGTGGTACTTACTCAGACAGAGTACTAGGTAGAAAATCGGTGCCGAAAACTGATGGCCCCTACCTTACCTTAGTCCTCAGGAGTGACAACGAATCTGTAGCATTCTTTGTTTGAAGTTGGTCAAAGGTGACCATGAGCTGTAGTAGCCACCTACCATTAGTTAGATTCTAAGCTCTTTTGTTACTTTAATTTCAAAAAAGTGAGAGAGAGAGACGAAAGAGAAAAGTTGAAGAACCCAGCAGTGAAACTTTTTTTTTTATAGGATAGGGTGACAATCAAGCACACTGTCCAACTGATGGTAAGTGGTTGCTGTGACCCATTGATGACATTTATCCACAATAAAGAATCAAAATGTAGATGCGTCGTCACCCGTGATGACTAAGATGGAATGCCTCTTTTCCAGTAAAAAGGGTCTTCGGTTCTCTACACTCACCATACGAAACACTGCAGTGTCAAGGTGCCATTTTACGCTGATATTATGTGAGAGCGTGGTCCTTCCTCGGTCGAGTCGACCCATTCGTGCTACAACTATACTACTAATATAGCTGCAGCATGGCTCTACCACGTACTACCTACCTATTTCATAAATTAAGTAAATGCAAATATCTTTTATTTGTTTTCACTGCGTAGGTTCTTATTTTAATCTAACTTTTTTACATTATAAATTATAGTCAATCAATTAGGAGATATGAAAAATATAAGGTCTTTTGCACATGCTGCTGTGATGTAGGCGGTGATACAATTACTAATACAGGAAATTCACCTCCATTTTCCCAATATTCAGGAGCCGACAAGCTCTTGACTGCGGAAGATTAAATTTTCAATTAAACATCGGGCGCCACCTGGTTCACTGAGAATATTTGATGTTGTTCCATTTCTTCGAATATTGCGTTAAACTTCACAGATATAAATGTGCCATAGTATTTATGATACCTTGGTACTGACGGTTTCCTTTAAAACAATTATTTCTTTATATTTTTTAAATTTTCTAAAGGCAGATTTTTGAATAGTCATAATCCATCAAATAAATTATAACATGAATAAACTTTTTTTTTATAGAATAAGGGTGACAAACGAGCACACAGTTCAATTGACGGTAAGCGTATGCTGTGGCCCATAGACATCTTCATCTGTCTTTGATAAAAATCTAAATGCAGAATGCGTTGTTACAGTAAAAAGGCTGAATAAAAGTGAAACTAAGTATTTTATACATAATACTTACTTACTTACTTATCTTCACGCACAATCCCTGACGGGGTAGCCAGAGAGAACAGATCGCCAAGTGTCACGATCCTTACATATCTCTTTCGCTTCTTTCAGATTCATTATCTTCTTCATACATGCACGTCTAGGTATCCGAGTACTCTTGACCCTACCCTCTTCGAGCAATTTGCTCACATGGTCTTCGAAAGTTAGTCTCGGTCTACCTCGACACCTTTTAATATTAACTTTCGCGCTATATATTTTCTTCACCATTCGGTCTTCACTCATTCGCTCAACGTGCCCAAACCACCGAAGCACGCCCTTATCAATTTTTGTGATAAGGTCATCTTTCAAACCTGCCATATTGCGAATCTCTTCGTTTCGCTTTCGGTCGGCCATAGTAACGCCGCACATTTTACGAAGAGATCGCATCTCCACTGCATTCAACTTACTTTTATGCTTCTTCTGGCATACCCAGGTTTCGCTGCCATATAACAAAGTCGGTACCAACACTGCGTTATGTATTGCAAGGCGTGCACTCTTCGCTACGCCTTGCCTTTTGACTAACGCAGTCAGGGCACCATTGACTTTGTTCCCGGCAGCGACACGCCTGTCCACATCTAAATCACATCTTCCATCCCGGCTAAAAGCACTCCCCAAGTATACAATTTCATTTACCTGTTCTAGACATTCCTGATTTACCCATATTTCACACTTCGTTCTCTCTTCGTCCCTTTCAAATACCAGAACCTTAGTTTTATTGGCATTCAAACGGAGACCTTTAATTTCACATTCCTCTTTCATACACGTGACTAATGCCTGCAGTTCTGCCTCTGATGGTGCAATAAGCACTGCATCATCAGCATACAGCAGACAATTTACTTTTATGTCACCCAATTTCACACCCAAACAGCTATCTTTCAGCTTTTGTAAACAGCTGTCGAGATACAGTATGAACAGCCAGGAAGACATGACACAACCCTGTTTTACGCCCGTTTCGACGCTAAACATGGGTGACAGGTCATGCCCTACCCGCACACAGGCTTTACAGTCACAGTAAAGAGACTGCACAGCCCTTAGCAATCGGCCATCCACACCATACCCCGGCAACAGTTCCCACATTTTCTTCCTTACAACCTTATCAAATGCTTTCTCAAGATCCACAAAAGCACAGAAAATCTTCTGGTTAACAGCCAGAAGCTTTTCCGTGATCATACGGAGAGAAAACATTTGATCCGTGCATCCTCTTCCAGGTCTAAATCCGCATTGTGCCTCCCATAGAAATCTTTCCGATTTCTCTTGCATCCTACGTGTCAAAACCTTCGAGTAAACTTTACTTGCTAAACTGGTCAAGCTGATCGCCCGATAGCACCCGCAGTCAAAATGTGAACCTTTACCTTTATATGAAGGCACAATGACTGCGGATCGCCAATCATCCGGGACATCCCCCGTCCGCCAGCACAAATTGCACAGCAGATGAAAGCTGTCCCAGACGCGAGGCCCACCATACTTGACCATTTCAGCAGTAACTCTGTCTAGTCCCGCAGCCTTACCACATTTCAAACTTCGAATCGCACGTTCAATCTCTTTCATACTGATGACCTCAGTGTCATCGAGGTCCGGGTCTGGCGTACCAGTCACGGCGTCATCCCCGGATCCCTCACTAAGATCATCACACGCATACATTTCTCTATAAAATTCGCTCCATCGCTGCATGACGTCCGATTTTTCTGATAGGACGTCATTAGTTATCGAAAGCACTTTGTTCATTCTTAAGGCCGTCGCACCACTTCGGGCCCTTCCAACCTCTTTCCAGAAGAGTTTGGAGTTCTCCCTAAAGTTGTGCGACAACCTTTCATCCGCTTCCATTCTACACCTTTCACGCACTTCCTCAATCAATGCTTTCGTGTGAACTTTCTGCAGCTTATATCTTTCTTTCATCTTCTCTCTCATATCCTTATCATTACTAGAGGCCAAGTAGTCTAACCATGCTTTCTTCTTCTTCTTTACAGCTTCTTTCACTTCATCATTCCACCATGCATCTCTTCTTTTACTACTGCCTCTTTTTATTGTTCCACACACTTCTTCCGCTGCACTTACCATTCCATCCCTAAGGTTCTGCCATGTTCTTTCTACACATTCGTTTCTGCCATCGATGGTGTCAAGCTTTTCGGCTACCCTCGCATGATATTTGTCCCTAGTATCCGCTTCCTGAAGCTTCCAGCTTCGGATGCGACAGACCGACTGTGGTTCTGTCACTGTCGTCCTGTAGCGCCAACCCGCGAACAGACCCCTAAATCTAGTAATCACTAGATAGTGATCCGTTCCCAGGTCAGCACCCCTGAACACTCGCGTATCCATAACCTGTTTTCGCAGTCGGTCATCCACCAGGAACAAATCGATCATACTTCTCTCATTCTTTCTTTCTCTAGTATACATATGGATTTTCTTGTGATTAAACATAGTGTTTGTCACAAGAAGACCCTTTTCCTTGCATACCGCCAGTATAAGCTTGCCAGCATCATTAACCCTTTTATCGCCAAACTTTCCAAGTACCGACTCGTACCCTGGTCGAGCGGTACCAACCCATCCATTCAAATCACCACATACAACAATCCTTTCGTTTCCCCTAGCCAAATCTAGAACTTCTCTTACATTCTCCCAAAACTCCTCCAGCTCAGCCCTGGACGACGAAGCCACCGGCGCATAAACAGCCAAAAGGAATAACTTCGTCAGTCCCAATTTAAAGCGAACCCAGAGAAGTCTTGAGTTCACAAACTTATATTCAGTCATAACATCGACCAACCGAGAAGACAGCAGCACCCCCACTCCCTGGCAGGCGTTCTCGCTCTCCGGGACTCCGGACCATAGAGCTAACGCCCCGCCAAGGAGCTCTTCAGTACCACTGCCCTTCCGTTTGGTCTCCGACATACACACGACATCTAATTCTCTTTCTTTCATTATTTCGATCAACTCATTCGTCTTATCTCTCATGCCTCCTCTAACATTCCACGTGCCAACTCTGCACTCCGTCCTCCACCTTCCGCCGTGTCGGGCTGTGCGTGACGGGTGGCGGTCCCCATCGCCGCTTTGCGCGCTGCATTCCACACCAACGGGGACGAGCTGGTGTGCGTCGCCTTGGGGGGACGCCCTAACCCTCGTTGACATGGGTGCGCAGCTGAGTAGAATTGCAGCCCTGAAAAGGGCTGGCAGGGGTCGCGACGAGCACGCTTCTACAATGACCCCTTGAATGAATGATTTTATACATAATACAACTGAAATTTTTATTAATTAAAGATGTTAAATTAATTACCTAAGGACCGCGTAAAAAGCGTTTTAAGCGGATCTTTGTTAACTAATTTTAACATATTTAGGGTCGATATTTCAATCCTCAGACAAAAGTTATTCATAGAATAAAATAACAATATACTTAATAGAATCAGGCGTTACTTTGCGGAAATCCATTATATAAAAGCTTTTAGAAAAATTTACTTCGCAAATATCCGCGTTATAAAATAAAAGGAGGGAGGAGGGAGGGCGGGAGGTGCTCTTCATACTAGGTAAGACACATCATTCTATTTTATAACGCAGATATTTGCGAAGTAAATTTTTCTAAAAGCTTTTAAAATAATAATGTCCTCCAGATCGAATTTCAGTAACGGCGGCCAGTCTCCACGGAGAATAGCCAACTAGCCATCTGCGCAGGACAGGATTATAGAGCCCGAGTGTATGCGCAAGAACAGTTGCCTCTCTATTCCCACACTCTTATAGCCTGATGGAACGGTTATCCCATACGATCGGAGAGAGATCAGGTGCAGGACCAACGGCTTTACGTGCTTTCCGAGGCACGGGTGTGGAATGCCACCAACTTCTTGACTCCGAGCTGCTACTGAGGATTTCTCGACAGAAAAACCGACTAACTGATTTTGGCCTGACCCGTGATTCGAACTCGTGACCTTATGATCAGTAACCTCGCTTACGACCACTAGGCCAACGAAATACAACATGAACAAATTAAAGATTAAAGTTGTTTGAATTTAATGTTTCATATAATTAATAGAATCAGGCGTTACTTTGCGGAAATCCATTATATAAAAGCTTTTAAAAAGTTACTTCGCAAACATCCGCTCTATAAAATAAAATGATGTGTCTTACCTAACGGTCAGCCACCGTAGAGTCTACATCACCTGAGGATGCCTCGTGTAGAGGCGAAACACCTGTCGTATTGTCGCCAGTGGTGTGTCTTTCCTAGTGTTGGGAGTAGTGGTGCTGGCATTAGTGGTGACGGGGATAGTGCAAGCAATTGAGGGAGGGCGGGAGGTGCTCTTCATACTAGGTAAGACACATAATTTTATTTTATAGAGCGGATGTTTGCGAAGTAACTTTTCAAAAGCTTTTATTTAATGGTTCAATTGTTTCACATTTATATTTAGCCAGGTTATAATTTGTTCGATGGATAACTTTCATCTGACGATTAAAAATGGGCCCTAAATAAAATGAATTTCCACAAAGTGACGACTGATTCCGTAAAACCTGAAAGTTCCTATTATATTTCATTCTTTGAATAAGTTTTATCTTATCATTGAAAAAAACAGATCTCAATCAAATTCCACGAAAATATATATAAAATACTGGCTGACCAGGCAGACGTTGTTCTTCCCTTTCCGACGACCATGTGTCCCATAAAAAATCATTAAATTCACAATAAAAAAAATTGAGGGTCACTTATCGGGATAAAAACTATCCTATCTTTCAATTATTAAGCTATTGCCAACTGTGATTGGTAACCCGCTTGCTAAGCGAGGTAACCTTCGGCAAATATCCCCTCTTTGAGGTAATATAAGGTTGTCTGGAAGAGATAACTTTCAGAGTGATAAGACCCCCTGTTGTATATATTATACTTTAAATTGTACTCTTCTCGTTTTCTGTATTTCAGTGTATGTATAAAAAATAAAATAAATATAGGGCAGGCCTATGTTCTTGTAAGTTTCGATAGAATGAAATGGAGGTAACGGTCAATAAAAGTAAAAGTCAATTTTCATAATGATTTCATTCATGAGTCATTGCAACAGACAGCTTAATACCTACTTGTAATTTATCAAAGACAACGACGACCGTCCAATGGAATCCATTTGTAATTTACTGCCTTTCACAAAGCGTTGCGAATTGAAAGAGATTTCTTAACTATAAATTTACTTAACTAAATTTGTGTTTGATCAGCAATTTAACTTTAGAACAAGTTAAGCTGATAACTTTCAACCGCAACTTTGTTCATGAAATTGGAATATTAATAAAGTCCATAAATAATTATATTTTTATACAATAATTTATTATATTTACGCGAATACTACACATGGAATAAAATTGATATTACGAATTTTACCGCACGCATGTTTACGGCGGGGACTGGCCATCTGTAAAGTGCCAGAAACCTCGGGAATTTAAAAAGTAAAAAAAAAAATATATACGAATTAAAATCCGTAAAATAAGTTTTATTCCAAATTTTTATACGTTATATTGGCGAAAGTATTTTTTTATTTTCTTATTTCGTTTTTTAAACGTTATCTGCACTAATTTTAAAATGAAAACTTCCTAAAGCGTGTTGGGCGATTTTTGCATGTGTAAAATCTTATTTCATATTTTTAAGTTTTCACTTCTGTCGCCCATTTTTTATCGTGGTGTTTAATATACAAATAAATTGCATACAGACAAACATCCGAATCCCGAACAATTAGTGTAGCTCATACAAACACGTGTTGACGGACTTCACGTATCGTCGAAGTATTTTATTTCTCAATGACATGCAAGTTTTCTATGGTAAGTGGATACTGCGTCCCATAGAAATCTCCATCTATTCTCGGTTAAGAATCAAAATGCAGATGTGTTTTCACCCGTGAGGACTACGATTTAATGCCTCAAAATCCAGTAAAATGTGTCTCTGGTTCTCTAAACTCACCATGCGAAACACAGCAGCATTGAGCTGCTATTTTACGCTGGTATTATGTGAGAGTATTGCTTTACCCCGATCGTTCCAACCTATTCGTACTACAACCACAATGGAAACATGGCTGTAACAGGTATAAAAACATTCTTTAATTCTACAATTTATTTATTTAAGAAATAATTTTCAGTTGTCTTTAAACCACATACGGCCCTAAGTAGACAGTTCTGTTTTAACAACTGTATAAATATTACTCATATTTTTGTTTAAAATAAATACGACAAAATTTGTAAAAATTGTTTTTTCATTAATAATTAATTCGGAAGCGTCAGTAGCCTAATGGCAGGGCGCGGACCGTGTTCAAAAGGTCGTGGGTACCAATCCGCCATTCGACTACTGTCGTGAACCACTTCTAACACAAGCATTTTAAGCTTACCAGAAGTGGTTAAAGGGAATATTAGTAATGTTTAACAGCATTACTAGTATTAAAAAAATTAATTAATGCCAGCATAAATTCATTACAGTATATCAAATGTCCACTGCTGAACATAGGCTTTCTCTATAGATTGCCTCATATTTGCCAAACTTGGCAGGTGGAGGTTTACATTATTTTCGGTTGTTATCAGGCAGATGGTGCTACCCATCTCCTGTTTCAGTTTCTCTTTCTCGCCCTTTACAGTACCCATGGGCTATCTTTAATAAGGGTGACAAGCGAGCACAGTCCACCTGATGGTAAGTGAATGCTGTGGCACACAGACGTCCACATATATCCTCAATTTTTTTATAGGATAGTAAGTGGTTGCTGTGACCCATAAACATCTACAACTATCTTCAATTACGAATCAAAATGGAAATGCGTTGTCATACGTGACGACTAAGACGAAATGCCTCGTTGCCAGTAAAAAGGGTCTCCGGTTCTCTACACTCACCATACGAAATACAGACGGGTTAAGCCCTATTTTACGATGGTATTCTGTGAGAGTGGTCCTTTCCCGGTCGAGCCGACCCATTCGTGCTACAACTATACTACTTATATAGCTGCAGCATAGCTCTACCACGTATGAAATTTTATTACACAACAATCCAATTAAAAAACCCCTGAAAACTACGATGGAATGCTTCATTACCAGTAAAAAGGGTCTCCGGTTCGCTACACTTAATATACGAAACACAGCATTATTCAGCTGTTTTACGCCGAAATTCTATGAGAACGTGTCCCACCCCAGTTGAGCTGAACCGTTTTGTTGTAGACATAATAGAGCTATAACGTAGCGCTTATACGTAAATGATATGAGAAGTGGATATTATTACGCCGTCATTATACATCTATTCAACTGTATGATATTAAATACTATGTTTGCCTTGTTTCAGGTAATGTTTCTCGTCATGAAACACATGTAGGTGCGAGTAATATTTCTATACAGATTTATAGGTCCAACAATTGTTTGTATGCATATATATTATTTAAAAACCCGAAAATAAATTTGAAATCGATATTATTATATGCTCATATAAAACATAGAGTAATTACACACAGAGGCAGAGAATAAACTACTGCGGACATAAGCTGTGAGTAAATAGGTATTTATACACAGGTTTAAACGAGCAGTTATACCTAGTAGGAGGCAAATTATAATATTTCACGTATTTAATGTTACCTCACTAGGTTTCAATCTTTGTATAGTATATAACATAATTTAAAATTAAAAATTTTGTACAGCCGACTTCAATATAAGTTATTTAAGAATAACTTAAAAACTATTGGTCTGACCTTGATCAAATTCATATGGGACCACACGAGAAGTTCCAGCTTTCAAATAAAAAAAGAATCATCGAAATCGGTTCACCCAGAAAAAAGTTCTGAGGTAACACACATAAAAAAAAAAACGAAAAAAAAAACATACAGTCGAATTGAGTACCGGCTCCTTTTTGGAAGTCGGCAGAATACAAAGTCGCTTCCCGCCGTCTGTACGCTTACATCTTTTAAACTGTGTAACGGAGTTTCATGCAGTTTAAAGTCAACAGACAGAATAATTCAAGAGGAAAGTATATATGTATAATAATAATTTATAATTCTTCTGTCCGTGTGTCTGTGACTGAACTCCTCCTAAACGGCTGGACCGATTTTGATGAAATTTTGTGTGTGATTAAGTTGATTAGATAATGGTTTAGATTCACAATTGGACCCTGTAGGTGGCTCTGTTCTCATGATCCAGAAACCTTATAATAATGTGATGTAAAGTTTTTAACAACGCAAGATATAATGTCTTAAGTAAACTAATTAATAGGCGGACACTGGACGGGTCAGTGGCGCAGTAGCTTAGCAATTAGTTGCAGCGCCAATGGCCGCGGGTTCGATTCCCGCACGGAACAAGTATACGTATGGCCTGCAAATAATTGTTCCTGGTCTGGATGTTTGTCTTTGTGAAATTTATGTATGCTAACTGCCTCCACGGTACAGGAGACATTCCTAGTGTGGATGTAACGTCTTATAATAATAAATAAAAAGATTTTTGTCCTTACATGCTCATATTGTATATAAGCCATATGCAATGAGGAGGGGGTAGGACGGAGGAACGAAAATCGACTATTTGTGTCTTTGAATGAATGATTGTTCCGAAATTCTGGAAATTCGTGTCTCCAGACAAACGGGGTGGCTTCACTTGGGTACAGAATACCAGCGTGAAATAGTACAATAATGCTGCTGTATTTCGGGTGGGGAGTGTAGAGAACCAGGATTTTTACAGGACTACTATCTTAGTTCTCAAGGGTGATAATGCACCTGCATTTTAATTTGTAATTGAAGATAAATATAGATGTCTAAGGGATACAGCATCCACTTACCATCAGGTGGACTGTGTGTTCGTTTGTTACCCTAATTTAAAAAAAAACAAACAGGTGGACTATGTGCTCGTTTGTCTTAAGAAACCTGTTAATATTTTAGCGTTGGAAACGCCCAATTAGCAGAGAGAACTATAACAAAAAGTCTTTATAATTTATTCATTCAGAATTAAGCATTTTATAAATAAACACAATTTTAAATTCAAGGGATCAAAAAATAGATTTGAATGAATTTGTTTACTAGAATTAATCTTCGTAATACATACCTTTCTCTTGTTAAAAACCAATATTTTCGTAACCAGTTTCGGTATTTCGCAATTAGTTCTCCAGTATCGGAAATCAGTTCCGGTATTGAAACCCATCTGATGTTGCATGCATTGTTTCCGACTGGGGTTAGAATACGAGTGCTCGCTTTAATAGTAAAACTGTAAAACTAATATAACATTGTGATTTTTTTATTAGAATAGGGGGTGACAAACGAGCACACAGTCCACCAGATGGTAAATGGATGCTAAGGCCCATAGAAGTAGATGTTCCATACTCAATTGAGAATCAAAATGCACATCACTCTTCTAAGATGAAATGCCTCGTTTCCAGTAAAAAGAATCTCCGGTTATCTACACTCACCATACGAAACACTGCACTGAGCGTGATCCTTCCCCGGTCGACCCATTTGTGCTATAACTATATAGTGGCAGCATGGCTCAACAACGCAGTAAGAATTATTCTTCGGATATGCGAACATAGTTCATAACTGAACAAATCTAAATTCCATCTGAAGGGCACGATATGATATTAAAAAACTTTCAGGTTAATTTTATATTGCGTGTAAATAATTCGCCATATATTCGAAGTATATTAAATTTTTTGCGCCTACCGTACCGTGTTCATATATCATATAAGCGGTTACCCGTCCGCTTCGCTGGGAGTAGATTAAACTTTAGTAATAATAGTTACAAAAAGTATCCCTATCCTATTTCACGATGTAGGATCGACTTCTTTACCAAATTTCATTAGGATCCGTCAATTCGTTTAAGGACTAACATCAAAATATATACAATATTGTAGTAAGATAATAATTTACGTCTGATTTTGAATATAGCAAAAACCCGTGAATAACATTGGTACTCGAATACTTACAGAATATATTGATTACCTTTAATTACAGAATATGCATATAAGTAATAATTTATGGTACGTAATAAATGAAAGCTTTGGTGGGTACAATAATGATACATAAGGCGGCACATCAAGAGTCCATTGCTGAACATAGGCCTCTCCCATAAATAACCTCATTGGGATATTGCCATTGTTGGCACGTCTGGAAAGCGTATTGGCAACCGCGGCTTTTCGTTATATTGGCACTCAACAGGATCTCTTACGATACCAACGAGGATATGGTGTAGTGGATTACTTACTCCGCATCTACACGGCGCAATCGCTTTGATCCAATTTAATGTGACATAATATTAGTTATTTATAAATCCTATTAAACAAGTGGGACGCGGGAAGTAAAGACTGTGTAAGAACCTGCGAAAGAGGCGGAGTTATAGCCAAATTTAAATTTTTTTGGTTTTTGGCTATTTTGATCCCCTAGGAGTGTAATGAGAACTTTTTGCCCATATTCAACCACGACCCCCATGACATCCTCTACATGATAGGCTATTCAAACTGACTAAGCCTAAAGTTCGAGTCATCTCCCAACTCATTTCTAGTCTTTACCTCCAACTATTAAACAATTTCCATTTGATTTTTTATCGTAGTTGAAAAAAAAAATACTGAAGTTACAACCTATATACCTCCCCAAATAGCATATATAGCCTTCCCTCATTTATGACAGGTGAACCCACACAAAATTAATAAAGGCTGGAGAGGTTTTTTTAATTAAAGCCTATATTTTTCCAATCGGTTTATTGTTGAGTTTATAAGGTTTTTGCTCGGTGATAGACAGCCCTATAATGACTGTGTTTGTTCCAACTGGGGCTATTAAATCTTTTTTATTACGAGTATTGGTATCTTTTTTACGCTTCTAGGCACAATCACTTTTGTTAATAAAATTTTGTTTTTCTTTTCTAAATTTTGAATTTATACTGTTAACGATGTTAATATAACTCATGATATGCATATATTTTAAGTAAATCGAGTACGCGTTTTTGGGAGATCCTCAGCCTCAGCCTCATGCTGGCCAGCGCTTGATAGCACCATTAAATAGAGTGTCAATCTGGTGATAAGTACTTTGTAGCAATCTATGGCGGGGGGGGGGGGGGAGAGGGCTGTGTTCAGTTGTGGACTTGTGAGGAGCTGTAGTGATGGTGATAGTAATATGTAAGCTAGATTAAGTTTATGTAAATGAGATTTTCAATAACCTTTGTAAAGCATAACCATGTACTTCCGAAGTGGGGGCCGTAGCGGCGGCAATTCGGAAATAGTGTGTAATACGTGCGGTATGCCAACGTAATATCTGTGAAGCTTAATTACATTTATTTTAACATCGAAATATTATTAGATGTCAAAATGTATGCAACATTTAATGGTCTAGAAATTTATTCCAAAGTTTGCATTGTGAAGCTTAAACTCGATATTGTCTCTGAATATAGTCTCTTAGATCTTCTCTTAGATACAGTCGCCTTTGTGTCGCGCCGCCTTGGCACGTGCCGCATCGTCGCCGCATGCAGCGTACAGCCGCAGGAGAATTTGGCATTTTAAAACGAAACGTCGCGCCGTAGCGAAAGTTTGTTTGCTACTTAAGTTGTGTTTATTATTTATATTTGTATTTTATTACAATAAACATATAAATAAAATAGTATTTTATATTATTCTTAAAATAGAAAGACATTTATTTGACACACACAATAATAAGTGCGCCTCCGGATATACCGACACTCTTAGTGACAGATTATACCGGCTTTGAGAAACTGAGGTACTGTTCATTCTGCTTCCGTTTGGAATATCTCTTTAAAAACAGCAAAACTAAAGATACAGACTGTAAAAGTTTCACTGCTGGGCATAGACTTTCTCTAATTTCTGAGAGGGTTTTGGGGCAAGGATATAGCCGTCGCGCTCCACGCGACCACCAACACTTCTTCGTTGGTGGGCTTCACATGTATTCAAAATTTTTAAGTAGTAATTTTTCAGACATTCAGGTTTTCATGGTGTTTTCCTTTGTCAGCGAGTACATGACAGATCTGCACATAAAATTGCAATTAATATTTATAATGGTGCCAACGAGGATCGAATCCAGGTTGCTTGCGTACTGTGAAATTTACGGTGAGCGCATAACCCCTAAGCAACTACGGCTCTTCAAAATCAAATAATAATTAGTTAATAAATAATACATTTATTCGATATTACTGAGATGTCGGAGGCGTCTGGGAATCCGTGAGGGACCGTTCCACCCGCATGCTCCGCTATTTTAATTCCATTTTCCCTCTTCACCCTGACGCCGTTTCTCCCCGGCCGAGAGCCGGGGACAGGGAACTGACCTCTTCGGCTGTGTTTTACTATGCATAAATTTTTATAGTATACTTAAAAAAAACATTAGAATCATTTTAGATTTTGGATTTTCTCCTGTATCTCGAAGTCGTTTTACGTTTATTAATAACACATAGATAAGCATCCAATTATTAGTAGGTCATAAAAATATTTGTTCCGTGAAGGATACGAACCCGCGGCCCGAAGCTACCGCCAAACGCTTCGAGCGACCGAGAATTATAAGTTCAGATATTTATAATATACTACCGATCCATAAGGGTGATATCTGTATATCGATACAATAGCGCCGAGCTATCGAGTCCAATTGTGAATCCAGAGACTCACTAAATCACACAAAAAAGTCATCAAAGTCGGTTGAGCCGTTTCAAGTGATGATCTTTCATATATACCGCAATTGATTTTTATTTATATAGATAATAGGCATCTAGGTAGTAGAGCTTTGCTCGACGTAAGAAAAAAATATAATTGTCACGAAAAAACGCGTTTTCCCATTAATGAAGCTTATATCGATTTTTCGGCCCACGTAAATATATAAGTATATTATATTGTTCTATCCATCTTTCTAGTAGGTTCTCTCTGGTAGTTTTTTCTCGTAGCTGGCGTGATGAGATTCACTCTTTATTCACACCGGACTTTTAACAGTGTAAATATAAAATTTACTTTTACCTCAGCCACACATAAACCACAGTTACAGAAAAATAATAGTGTGCCACTGCGCCCTATCAGATTTTGTGATTCCCTTGTTTTGCACTAAATCCACATAATATATAGTAATTATAAGTGATTTTGGTCCATAAATATTATTAACAAGCGACCCGCCATCGTACGGGTGATTTCTGGATCTCGACAATAGTGCCAACAGGGTCCAAATGTAAATCTAAACCATCTAAACAATCTAACCACCATTCAAACATAAACAAAAAAAAAATCGTCAAAATCGGTCCAGTAATTTTTGAGTTTTAGCGAGACTACAGGACAGCAATTGATTATTATATATTGACATATATATATATATATATATATATATATATATATATATATATATATATATATATATATATATATTTATAGCTAATAAAGCGACGAATCATCGCCTCGATAAAAAATATATTGTTGCAATATGAACACAATCGGTAAAGTCATTCAGAAGTTACACGATCACTAACAGATACACCAACGATTATAATATAAAAATTGTACTTGTTCTTTCGTATGTTATGTAATAAAAATATACGATATGTACACCAATGATTATCATGTCCTTCTTGGTTGAACTAGAACTGAGCGGTGGGAACTTCTTCATATTATAGGAAGTTATGATTTAAGTAACTCTAACCCTCTCATAAATTAGAGGAAACCTGTTCTCAGGATTAGGACGTATATAGGCTGTAACTACTAATGTTCTATTGGCCGAATTTCGGTCACGACGACCAGTCACAACAGATACTAACCATCCACATAACACAGGATTATTGTGCAGTAGTGTGCGCAAGCACAGGTGCACTCATTGTTCCCTCAGTCTTATAATCCGATGGGACGGCAATCTGATACGACCGGTGAGAGATCATGTACAGGATCAACGGCTTTACATACTTTTCGAGGCAAAACGGCCATCTTTTTAACTCCAGGCTGATACCGAGAATTTCTTGAGGGTAAAACCAAATAATTCATTTTCGCCCGAAACGGGATTCGTGACTACTAAATCAACAAGACAGTCAAATAATATTGTATACAATAATACTGTGAAAGAGTTAATAATAATAATGACATTTTCTCGAAGAGATTTTGTTTATCTCAGCATTCTCGTATGTAGTCTGTATAATTATTTTGTGGTTTTACGCTATGATTAGTTTGATAAGGGACAAAACTGATTTTAATAAATGTAATTTAAAAACATGCTTTGCAAATCAATTTAAAAATACTGAAAAATATAATAAAATTTACGCTTTGAAAAGACTCCTAGTACAAGCATTTCCAAATGAGTTATTTCATTTAGTACGCCATTTTTAAGAAATGTAATTTTAATCCTCTAAAATAATTCACTTTTATCGTCGAGATGAATAAAAGAAAGAAAACATTGTTGACAGAGTCTCTTTAGTTGCCGTTTCTCGACTAAATAGAATCTTTTGTTATTGCACCACTAGCTAGCTCATAAAAGGACCAAGCAAATCGTAGGTAAATTTCCGGCAACACTTTGAACAGGATTACTATTACATTTTACTAAACCAAACAGTGCTTTAACGTTCTTGTTTTAACACGTTTTTATTAGATTGATAATGTGGGTATGTATATAATGTGTGTATATTATAATTAGAGAATAAGGGTGACAAACGAGCACACAGTCCTGATGGTAATTGGATACTGTGGCCCATAGACATCTACATTTATCCTCAGTTAGGAATCAAAATGCAGATTCGTTATCACCTCTGAGGACTGAGATAGTTTGCAGTAAAAAAATGCTCCCGTTCTCTACACTCACCATACGAAACACAACCGCATTAAGCTGCTATTTTACGCTGGTATTTTGTGAGAGCGTGGTTCTACCCTCGAAACCACCCACTCGCGCTACAACCATAATATAGTTGCAGCATGGCTTTCTACGTAGGTAATATGAATTTAATGTAATTTTATTATTCAGTTTCCACCTATTTTCGGACGTAAACACCGAAATTTACAGATCTATTACGAACGGATGACAATACTACAGTAATATCCACATAGATCGTCACAGCTCATGAACAATACGTGTTGTTTACGTTTCTTTTCACTCTAATATTATTAAGTGACTAGCTGCCCGCGTGGAATTTACTGCGATTTCATGGGTTTTAATTTTTTTTGAACACTTTTTTTTGTTTTGTGATTCTCGCCTGACCTGTCCGCGAATTAAATGTCACTGTTATTTACGACCACGCGAGACAGACGATTACTACTGAAAGACTACTATAGCTACATTCAAATAAAAAATATTTAACAGTGGTAGAGCCACGCGGCAGCTTTTGCTGTCGCACGGATTGGCCGGCTCGAACCGGGGTGGTACCACGACCTCACAGAATACCAGCGTGAAGTAGAGGTTTACCTCTGCGTTTCGCTTGGTGAGTGCAGGTGGCCGGAGGCCCTTTTAACTGGAAATGAGACATTCCATCTTAGTCCTCACGGGTGGCAACGCTTCTGCATTTTGATTCGCAAACGAGGATAGATGTAGATGTCTATGGGCCGCAGCAACCACTTACCATCAGGTGGACTGTGTGCTCGTTTGTCACCCTTATCCTATAAAAAAAATTCTAAAAAGACCCAAAGAATTCAAAATTTTATTTTGTTAAAAGAAAATTAGACAAATTAAAAATAAAGCCTGAAAATAAAGATTAAAAATGGGAATATAAAAAAATGGTATTTATTTTTTATTTCGAGTTTTACAAGAAAAGTGTAATGCTTACTGGAGAAAATTATTTTATATTATAATAGTACATGATATTCCCTTTAAAATGACACGAATATCAATAACATCTTATATACTCAATATACATAAGTATATAATTTTTACCCAATATTAACATTAACATTCCAAAGTGCATATCATATCACATATCACATAGGTTTTAAGTTTCTGATTTGTATATTTTTATTTTTTGTTTACTGTAATTATGTATGTCATAAACATTGCAAAGCGTAGAGTTGATCTCCTGTATTTCATATAAAAATGATGTGTCAACATATTTAGGATAACAATCTGGCACAAAACTGTTATATTTATATTATATTGTAATGTATTTTGATTGTTATCTGTTTTGTTGTCCATATAATAAATAAATAAATAAATATAAATTTGATTAAATAAGTAAATAAATGAAAAAAAAAATAGGTTTTAATAATTTCTAGATACATCTCAACAGATATTTCGTTTCTAAATTGCTATCAACGTGTTAATAGTGAATCATTATTTTATATTTTGCATCCATTTAACACAAAAAACTCATTAGAATACATTTTAAAAACAACATATAATCAATAAACGATGATCGCGTATAGTGATTAAAATTTAGAGCTAAATTATTATATATAAACGTTTTGGAATTGTCGTACTGATACATATTTACTAAAGAAAATATCTTCACAATTAGTTTGATGTACAATAACATTAGAAATAACGTATAAAAACAGAAAAGTTATCACATTTTTGATCGAATTTCTCATACGTTAACATTGCACAAACAAAAATGGCGAAATTTAATTTTAACTTTTTTTACTAAATATTTTGTTACTATTATACAGATAAAATTCACTTTCACAGACGACAAATTTCATATAGCACCATCTATAATTTTTTACTGTATTAATAACAGCTTGCGCTGTACGCGTTTAAAATGAAATATGTCGTTTGGTGCCTAGACAGGTGAGGCAATAATGGTTTTTGGGGACTGTAGTCACCGTGGACGGTTGAGTGGTTATAACATAAGCTATCTGCCAATGAAAGTCCCGTCAAAATCGGTCCAGCCGTTTCGGAGAATAGCCAGAACAAACAGACTGACAGACAAACAAAAATTTTAAAAATTGTTTTTTTTTGTCGTTAGTATCCTATATAGTTTCATATGCATTTGGTAAAAAGCTGTTATTTTAACATTACAAACAGACACTTCAATTTTATTTATTTGTATAAATAAAATAAATTTATAAAAAGTAAAACCGACTTCAGTACCTAAAGAGCTTAAAATAATTTCCACTGAATATATTTTGAAGTCGATGTTAAGACATAATATATCGAAGAATTAATGCTCCGACTTTAGAAGTTATTATGTGAAAATATATTTTTATTCTTTTAGTTTATAAATTCGTTTTATTTTCTAAGTTTTGTTTTTAAAAGATTAGCATACATTCATTGTAACAACTAGAGAATGTCGATCTTATTTTTCTACCATTAGGGGTGAAATTTTTTCTTGAAATTTTATGGGATCATCTCTGAAGTATTTATTATACAAAGAAATAATACATAAAATCGATTCATTGACAAATCACCGTAATTAAATTTGCTCTGGGAGACATAATCTCCTATAAACATGTAGTTACTTTTTCTTTTGGTGACAGTAAATGATAAAATAAAACCGACAGAAGAATTAGCGCGATATACTACGTTACTACTACCACCGACGTAGGCATCCCGTTATCTTCTATCTATTGTGCAGGTGAAACTCTCACTTTAGAGCGTGAGTTGCGAGACGATTATACGAAGCTTCCGTATACTTTTTCACTCAGACATCAACGATTAGATTTGTTGTTGATGTGTTTCAGACCCGTATAAAGTGTTTCGCTTCATCGTTGTTTATACGAACAGCGAGTTATTGGAATTATTGCTTGCGTCTAATTTAATACGGGATTTCTCAAGGCATATTTTAGGCTAACGTGTTTACCTTCTAACACCATATACATTAGGTGAGATCTTGGTCAGACGTAGGCCTATTATTGTTAAAAAATATAAATAAACATAAATACTATATTATATACGCAGTAGAGCCACAAGGCAGTAAAATTGCAGGAATGGATCAGCTCGACCGGGGAAGGACCACGCTCTCACAGAATTGCAGCGTAAAATAGCAGCTTCATGCTGCTGTCTCGTTTGGTAATTATAGAGAACAGGAGACCCTTTAGCTGGGACCTCGTTTCCTTCTTAGTCCTCAAAAGTGTTTTGTTTCATAATCGAGAATCGATGTAGATGTCTATGTACTATAGCATCCACTTATCTTAAGGTGGAATGTGTGCTCGTATGTCACCCTTATTCTAAAATACGTATTAACAAAAATATAACGCCACATTATCCACAAATAATGAAGTGGAAACAAATTCGCTAAATGTCCAGGGTGCCTCGAAAAACGGCAATAGTACTACGTCGTTAAGAAGGCTCCCTTCCGGGCACTCAATATTGTTCTTTTAGATTTGAGTAGTCAGTATCCCATAATGTGATAATATGGAACGATATACGTTAAGAGTAACAAATCGTTACGGGGTTCGATTCTAACGGGGAACAAATTGTATTTGTTGTAACTGAGAATAACAATTATATATTATAAAGTATACATCACTGTTTCAGAATCTGTATTCTATTTATTAATTATAACAGCCTTTAAAAGTCATTCAAAAGATTGCCTAATTGGGATGATTTTGCCATAGTTGCCAGTTGTTATTTCAGTTTCCCTCTGTCGCCTCATAAAAAATACATATATAATCACGCCTCTTTCCCGTAGGGATAGGCAGAGACCACTTCTTTCCACTTGCTACGATCCTTACGTACTTCTTTTGCTTCGTCCACTTTCATTATTCCCTTCATACATGCTCTTCGGTTGAGGGTACTCTTGACCCGGCCTTTTTTCAAGACGTCTCTGATTTGGTCTAGAAACGTCCACCTAGGTCTACCCCTTCCAACACTTTCATTCAAACTCGCCTTATACACCTTTTTCGTCAATCCTTCTTCATTCATCCTCTCGACATGGCCAAACTATCTCAGCATAACTTTCTCACTTTTTGTCGCCACATCTTCTTTCAGACTGGTCTGAAAGAATGTCTCTTAAAAAACCACGGGATTATTTGAGGTAGTGGATTACACAACCTAAAGGTTGAATTTAATAACAATAGAATATTTTTATTTGAACCACAGCCGTTTTTAAGGTCATTATTCTGCACAATAAACTTTTTTTATATTTGATGAATTTATAAGACGCATTCTCTTCCCTGTTTAACAGTGGTATTAAAACTACATTAAAGCATTAAGAAGCCTGAATGACCTTGACGAAACGGCGACCTCCGAGATTTTAGCCGACGTCAACACCGCCTAGCGACAAAGATAATACTGCAGCGGTGACATACTGATACACATACAGCGGTGACACACACACACATATATATATATATATATATATATATATATATATATATATATATATATATATATAAGTGATAAAGTGATATACTGCCTATTATGCTTGCGTATCATTAAGAGTTATGTCGCGGTTAAGCATCTTCAATTACATTGCACGATGTAGTGTGGTGCAGCTTCGTCTGGTAGGTATCACGAGCTATCAAGTGTTTAAGTTTTAAGTACGCAAGAGTTTTTACTATATTCGTTGAATCGTATTTATTTGTGTCGTATTAATAGCTCTAGATCTAAGCGTTCGCTGTAAATTTCGCTCGGATTCGATGCCCGGCAGCACCAATGAAATTTTTAATTGCAATTTTAAGTGCTAATTTAACACGTGCTGGGCTGGAAAACATCGTGAGGAAACCTGCATGTCTAAGGGAGAAGAAAAAAAATCGAATACATGTGAGGTTCGCCAACACGCATTAGGGCAGCGCAGTGGACATTCTTTGCCCTAAAGTCCTCTCAATTATATTAATATATTTTTAAAAAAAATTTAATCACAAACTTTTTGCAATAAATTATTACGTTTTGTAGAGTGATTCTCTCCTCTTAGTTTTGGCGTGACTGTACGATGTTATACAGGTACTGAGTTACGTCAGTTACTAAGAATAGAATAGAATTATTCTTATACAATATAGATTACAATACATAATACTTATTGAAAGACATTTTTTACTTTCACCACTGGTTCGTAAAAAAGCCTCTGGCCTGGGAAGGACCAGCAAGAAACCCAGTGGGACTTTTTAAAAAAAAAACACAATTTACTATATGATATTTTATAAATTTGTTGTGAAAACATTTAGAAACAGCATAGTAGCGATCACCTCATTCCCAGGGGTTAATATCTGCCATGTTCTCTTTAGTATTATAATACTAAAGAGAACATTACAAGACAATTTTTGCTTAATACATATTTTAAACCTTTTGATAGAATACCAGCGTAAAATAGCAGTTTAACACTGCTGTGTTTCGTATGGTGAGTGTAGAGAACCGGAAACCCTTTTTACTGGAAAAGCGGCATTCCATCTTAGTCCTCACGGGTGACAACGCATCTGCATTTTGATTCGCAAACGAGGATAAATGTAGATGTCTATGGGCCACAGCAACCACTTACCATGAGATGGACTGTGTGGCCGTTTGTCACCCGATCCTATATAAAAAAAAAATAGGAAAGGTCTGCATATTTTCTGGGACTTTGTTGTAAAAGCGTATACATTGCCCCATGAAGAAGTTACTGACTTTTTGGAGTCGAGTAAGCGGTCATAAATCAATATATGTATGTATAGACATACATATCTCCATTTATTATTTTTGAATTTGGATGGATTTTTTGAAACCTTGTAAAATTATTTATTTTTCCATACCAATTGCTGAGGAGTATAATGTCAGTTGTGGTCTTTGGCTGAAGTAATTTTTTATTTTATGCACAATTGCAGACAAAACATTATTAATACTCGTAGCTCCTGCACCTGACACGGAGAAATAGTTTCTTCTACTCGTATAAGACCATTTACAGTAACAATTTTTGTTACCAGTTGTGAGTGTAACATTTTTATCAGCTGCTTTATTCATAGTGCCTTGAGCAAAACTTTGCCGGGTTCTGTACAGAAAATGATGCTGGCTTTGGTATTTATTATTTCAAATAATTCGTAGGCGTACTGCTGCAGAAAACTGTTCCAAATATGGATGGCCGCTGCCAATGAATAATATAATACCTACTAGTGACATCTATTTACATAGAATCTTTAATACGAGTCATCTGCAGTGGTTTAACAATGAGTTGCTGCGCTAAGAGCCGCGGGTTCGAATCCCGCACGGAACAAGTATTTGTATGGCCTACAAATCATTATTTCGGGTCTGGATGTTTGTCCATGTGAAATTTATGTATGAAAAATGCCGCCATGATACAGTAGAAAATCCTAGTGTGCAGGTAAAGTTAAAAAAAAAAACTATAATACATCATCATCTTCAGTATGATTGACCGTGTGTATGAATATTATGTCTATGCTATTTTTGATAAAAATTATTATTGCAGATAAAAGGCCTGACACATTAAGTTTATTCTCGAATTAAATTAAACAGTGTGAATTTGTGCACACGCAGTTCTTTTAATACGAACTTAGTATTTTTTTATAGGAGAGGGGGCAAACGAGCATGAGGCTCACCTGATGGAAAGTCACTACCGTCGCCCATTAACAACTTCAACACCAGGGGAACTGCCGATGCGTTGCCGGCTTTTAAAACAGGAGTGGGCTCTTTTCTTGAAGGTTCCTCTAAGTCGTATCGGTCCGTAAAAATCGTAGGTGGTAATCAATTCCACAAGGAGGTCGTGCGAGGAAGAAAACATCTTCTAAATAGCACAGTGGTGGACCGCCAATCATCCAGATGGTGTGGATGGTATCGGGAGTTCTGTCATGACTTGCGTTCATGAAATTTTGCGGCTGGGATTAATCCAAACAGTTCCCCTGAGCACTCCCCGTAGTAAATGCGAAAGAAAATGCAAAGGGATGCAACACCTCTTTGCATCGCCAATGAATCGAGCCGATCGGAAAGGACTCGGTAGTCGACGATTTGAGCCACTCTGCGCTGGATGCCGTCAAGTGGAAGGAATTGGCACTGGCCAGATGTGGGAACAGTATTTCATGAGAGGCCGAACCTGCACCTTGTAAAGTTGCAGGCGATGTGTCGGCATGAAATACTGTCCCGCTCTGCTGAGCACGCCAAAGTTTATAGAGGCCAATTTGGCTTTCTTTTCCAAGTAACTACGAAATTGCACGCCACTCGATATGTCGACGCCGAGAATTCCTATACTGGCTGAGGCAACAAGGGGAGAGCCTTGAAACTGAAGAGATAAGACAAAGGGGTTCTTTTTAGCGGTTAACACGCCAACTTGTGTCTTCTGAGGATTAAATTGGACTAGATTTAGTTACACCCAATCAGAAACTTTGTTCAGCATAGACTCGACTTCAGACACAAGTTTGTTCCGGTACTCGGCGACGTTTTCCCGAGAAATATTGGCACGGCTGGTGTATAGAACATCACCAGTTCTGTCACCCGCATAGAAATGAATGTTACCGATTTTCAACATATTATTGATATGCAGAAGAAACAGCGTTGGTGATAGCACGCAGTCTTGTGGAACACCAGTGTTAATAGGCTCGTAATCGGAGCATGCACCGTCTACTACGACCTTGATGTTCCGATCAGCCAGAAAACTGGTGATCCAATTGCACAATTTCTCAGGAAGCTAATAGGAAGGGAGCTTCGAAAGAAGCGCTTTGTGCCAAACCCGATCGAATGCCTTCGCAATGTCCAAACAACGTGCCTCCCCCTTGGACTCCTCCGTCCATCTATGAGTCAGGTAGACCAGAGGATCAGCAGCTGACCGAACCCGACGAAAACCGTATTGGCGGTCACTAAACAGCTGGTGCTCCTCAAGGTACCACATGAGCTGGCAGTTTATAATGGATTCCATTATTTTGGAAAACAAGGAAGTGATGGCGATAGGCCTGTAGTTGGACGGGTCTGAGTGGTCGTCTTTTTTTAGGGATAGGGTGGACAAAAGCTGTCTTGCATAATGTTGTAACTACGCCTAGGGAATAAGAATACCAGAAAAGACGTGTGAGAACCGGTGCCAACTCCGGAGCACACGTCCTCAGCACAATTGAGAAGATTCCGTCAGGCCCACTCGACTTGTGGATGTCCAGGGAGAGGAGTGCTTTGCGAAACGGGCGCTGTGAGAACCGCACATCCGGCATGGAGCACTCACACCACGGGATGGTCGGCGGTATGTTCCCTCATTAATCAAGAGTCGAGTTGGATGCAAAAAGGGAGCCAAAAAGATCGGCTTTCTCTTTTTTGGCGTGGGCCAGTGAGTCGTCCTCCCTGCACACAGATGGTAGTGATGGCTTACAGAATTTCTCTTGGACAGCCTTGGCGAGAGACTGCCTTTTGATTTGTAATCGAGGATAGATGTAGATGTCTATGGACCACAGCAACCACTTACCGTCAGGTGGACTGTGTGCTCGTTTGTCATCCTTATTCTATAAAAAACAACATATTTTTTTTACTTGGTAGAGCCATACTGCAGATATTATATGGTTGTATCCTGAATGGGTCAGCTCAGCCGGGGAAAGACCACGCTCTCATAGAATACCAGCGTCAAATAGCAGCTGTGTTTCGTGTGAATATCGAGAACCGGAGACCTTTTTACTGGAAAAGAGGCATTCCATCTTGGTCCTCGGGGTGACAACGCATCTAAATTTTGATTATTAATCGGGAATAGATGTGGATGTCTATGGGTCACAGCATCAATTTACCAACAGCTGGCCTGTTTGCCACCCTTATATTATAAAAAATATAATTAATAGAATCAGGCGTTACTTTGCGGAAATCCATTATATAAAAGCTTTTAGAAAAATTTACTTCGCAATTATCCGCGTTATAAAATAAAATGATGTGTCTTACTTAGTATGAAGATCACCTCCCGCCCTCCCTCAATTGCGTGCACTATCCCCGTCACCACTAATCCCAGCACCGCTACTCCCAACATCACTACACTAGGCAAGACACACCACTGACGATAATACGACACGTGTTTCGCCTCTACACGAGGCATTCTCAGGTGATATAGACTCTACGGTGGCTAACCGCAAGCTAGTAAGACACATCATTTTATTTTATAACGCGGATATTTGCGAAGTAAATTTTTCTAAAAGCTTTTATAAAAAATAAGAAATAAATGCTATTTAAATATATTTTTGAGGGTTAGGGAATCAAAAAGCCTATTTTGTATTCAGCTATATATTTTGATTTCTATTTCCACCATTTTACGATCAACAGCGGCTATCTAGCGGTAGACGCCATTTCACAATTTTATTAGCGGATCAAAGAGAGGTTGTACTGAATTCATAGTAAAACTTTTCGGCTATAATTCTATAAATTTATTGTTTACTAGCGTCCTGCCCCTGCTTCGTTTAGGTAGGATCTATTAATGTGGCGTCATTTAGATTTTTTAAAGTAATCCATCCATCCATTACAGTTTAAAAAATTCCACTGTTGAAAATAAGCCTCCCCCATAAATCGCCTCATAGGGGGATTTTGCCATAGTTGCCACGCTTGGCAAGTGGGTTGGTAACCGTAGGTTTTTATTATTTTAAGTTGTTATCAGGAAGACGCTGCTGCCCATCTCTTGTTCCAGTTTCCCTTTGTCGCCTTCTACGACACCTCACTCATCATGAAATCTCCAAAAGTATACGCCCAATTGACTTGAGGACGGCTCCGTGGCGCAGTGGCTTAGCAACGCCTTGCATCGCTACGGGCGGCGGGTTCGAATCCCGCACGGATCAAATATTTGTATGGCCTTATTTGTCCTTCCGAAATTTATGTATGTAAACTGCCTCCACGATACAAGAGAATCTCCCAGTGACGAGGTACAGTTTTTTTTAATAAAGCCAAATAAAATTAGCATATATACTCCTTTCTCGACGTAGCACCCACTAAGAAAGGATTTTGAGTTAAATAGGGTGCTACAAACTGTATATACAATGATAAACTGATTATGGTGAACTAGTATATATAAAAATTTTGCTCTTCCTCAGATCCTATCGTTAATTAAGTTTGATTTGAAACATGAACTTCAGTGATCCATCACTCTTCTATTATACGCGTTGACTTCGCAGCAACAGCAACAATAAGTTGAATAACAATGTAAATTACTTTGTTGTGAACAAAAAAAAACAAAAAAGTTTTAGCAAGCCTCCATCGTGTAACAGAAATTTGGAAGAAAAGTTAGCGTTGTATTATTCATAAGATTCATGTTTTCGTAAAAGTAAAGCATTAGGAAGATAACAAATATTATGATTTCTTATATTTACGCGAATACTGATGAACAAAATTGTTTTTTTAAGAATTTTATGGCGTTTATTTTCACTTTTTAATTTCTGACGTTTCGGGCTCTTTAGAGCACTCATGGTCAGTTATGGTCAAAGAGTAAGAAGTAAATCGCCAGAAACGTTGGGAAATCATTGAATTAACTTTTAATAACTAAATTAAAAAGAAAAACAATTCAAAAACCCCGAAAAAGAACATATTGAAACGACTGAATCGATTTTGATAAAACATGTCTTACCACCGCTAGAAAATTTGCTTTTAAATAAAAAAAACCGCACCCAAATCGATTTACCCGTTTAAAAGACACATTGCCACAGACAAACAGATAGACACACATAGCGGTTAAACTTTTAACACTCCTCTTAATAAGGTTGAAATAAGGTGAAGCCTATTATAGAATATTTTTTAAAATTATTTTTTACAATTTAAAGTCATTTTATTCTATTTAATTAATTGAGTACGACTTCATTTTTTGTTATAAGTAATTTTTTTAACTTTTTGAGAGGAATAAGGCATGTCACAATCTCACTGTGCTTTAAATAGTTACGATAAAAAAACAAAGACAGTCACAAAGACTGCCTACAGAATTGATAACTCAATTATATATGCGAATACATATACACAGGTTGCTATACTACAGAAGAGAGTAGACATACGTCACAAGCATGTCGAGGTCATCGGTGACGCGAACCTATAAGTTTTTCCCTACCAAAAATCGCTCAATGCGGCTAAAGAAGTTTTCATTTAGAAAATTAATTGTTCTTTAAATTTAAACCACCATGAACTACCTGCTCCAGCCCTGAAGTACAAAAATATTCCTATTAAATAAAAAATAATATTCTGTCTTATCGAAGTCTTAATCGAATTTCCCCCCTATGAGGCAATCTATGGATGTTCAGTAGTGGACTTTAATAGGCTTTAACGGTAACGAGTAAAATCAAATTTTGCTCATTTTCTTAGAAAAGAGCCGAGCGTAAAATTCAAGCGTAATTGGAAGGCTCATTAGCTTTGTCGTTATTGAAGGTCATTATAGAATACCTTAGAATATGATTTAATGGAGACCGGTTTTATCGTATCTCAGAGCAAAGACAATTATTAAAAGAGAGACTGGCTATCACTAAAATTACTTTATCATTCAAATTTACACAAACTATTGATTCTAATTAGTGTTGCAGTCTTGTACAATTATAGATAGAATAACTTTTTATTGCATTTAAAGATAAAGTTGTTACAATAACGGAAAACTTATGAACCACAACCAAACGGTGTTGATATCGCTTAAAGCGATTTCTACCTGACAATCCAAACGTAAAAGGGTATATAATGTTATATATATATATATATGTCCTTTTACGTTTAGATTATCAAGTACTATACTATACTACTGTATACTATATAGTAGTCCAGACTGCTACACACCACGTCACCACAAAATGTCGCCTCTCCGAGAGGTTAGCTTTTCCAGGAACATCTATTCATCGACCGATAGTGACCTATTAGTAGTGTGGCAAGTGCACCAGCTGGCTGGAACTAAATAGCGCCCAATGATTCTTTTAGCTGAAATTGCTGCCCATACTGTTAGGTGAAAGAAGGGGCCTTTGATGTTTTGCTTTAGGACTTACACTGCTCCAGTACCTACAGTTATGTTTATTGACGTGACCGTTGGGGTGGAAATCGGTTTCATCCGAAAATATTCCAAAAAATATCCAACATTATCTCGGCATAAAATTTGCGTAAATTTAAATATTTAGACTTTAATTCCTGCACTAACTGAATCTTGTATGGGTGTAATTTCAAATCTAATTTCAAAATATGGCGTAAGGTTGAGCGGGATGTTGTTAATTCAGCTGAAATTTTACGTGTCGATAATCAGCATCGCTTCGAACTGAAGTTGAAACTCTCTGCATTTTCTCTTAACTCCGTGAAGTTCGTGGGCCGACAGTTTGCTGCATATTTAGTGTCGATGCCGTCTCTTTGAACTTCTTCCGTTTCTTTTTTGTTATTAAACCAATTTCTGTATTAAAACTAAACTTTGACACTGTTTCAAATTGTGTTAATCGTACTAAACGCAAAACAGGTGCCTATTACTGTTAAGCACTTGTTTCGCGGGAAGCACTTTGTTAACTTGAAACTAATTCATGGCCCACCGTGTACTTTGATCGCTCATTAGAGACCTCATACCTAGCCTTACGTTAATCTGCCGTCTCGTCGCAATTTGGTTGAATCGGTTTTGTTTTGCATCAGTAAACTAACTATTGACTATAGTGAGTCGCATAGTCACCTCGCCTGTATCCCGATAGCGAGACCACAGGCTAGATATGAGGCATACGCCTACTTATTTCTACTATTGCCTTCAACATCTCTTTTCTGGTATTATGTTGTTATTAAATCGATTGGCTAATTTGTGAAAATTAAAAAAAATCATTAAAAACGGTATTAGACTTTAAAACACGCAGGGAAATTTATCGCACGTAATAAAGGTAATTCAATTTTAACGCCTCCGTCTCGCCTTTTTTTCTTCATTTGAATTTAGAATATTGAGAATAAATGTAACAAGATGAAAATTTTCTTTAAATCTTTTTTTTAATGGCCAGTACTGTTCGATGGTATTAAAAGTAAAATATTCCTGGACAGTGTTGAGTGTGTATTAAACATGTAGTTAAGCACATGAGTCGAAAAAATTATGTAAACTGAATAAGAAACAGAAAACATACCAATGATAATTACATACATGCATATAATCACGCCTCTTTCTCGTAGGGGTAGGCAGAGACCACTTCTTTCCACTTCCTACGATTCTTAAATACTTGTTTTGCTTCGTCCACTTTAATTTTAGTTTTTAATTATAGTAGGTAATTATCATCCATCATCATTAAGTGGATGATAATTACTTACTATAATTATTTAAAAAAAAAAACTAAATTATTAAATTCTTTTTGATTTATATTTGTTTTTATATTATTGTAAGTTGCTGTAAATTTTTTAGCAAGTAGTTTCGCTTGCTCTTCGTTGTCTTTGCCAGGCTTATTAAATACTAGATGTTTCTCGCGACTTCGCCCGCGTGTTATTTGGGGTTTTAATTTTTTTGCGCGGAACCCTAATTCTTTTTCTAAAATAAAAGTAGCCTATGTTAATTCGTATGACATCAGCTATCTGCCAGTGAATGTCTTGTCTCAATCAGTCAAGCCGTTTTAGAGATTAGCCGGAACAAACAGACAGACAAACAGACAGAAAGCCAGACAGACAGACAAACATTTTAAAAATTGTGTTTTTGTTATAAGTATCATATATACTTTCATATGCATTTAGTAAAAAGCCATAATTTTGACATTACAAACAGACACTTCAATTTTATTTATTTGTATATATTAAAAGGTGGCAAAATAAGAAGGTTTTAATGTAAAAAAAAATATATTCAAAAGTAAGAGCTGAATGGAAATAACTAAAAAGAATGAAATAATTTCATATCTTGAAGTTTATTTTCTTAATGTTTTACTTTTAGTTATACATATAAAAGTAAATTTTTATGACATTAGGATTTATTTTTATTAATTTTTCGTTTTCCATTCCACTGCCTATATCAACTGTTTTCATATTCTCTTTGTCTTACCTTGTTTCTGCATGTAGCCTAGGCAAAATTTATACCCGGCGGGATAAACTGGAGAGCGATAAACTCTGGCTAGACAATCCAGCGGCTTTAAGCCGGGTCCAGACTGCGGCTTTGAAATTATCACGGTAAGCCACTGGATTTTAACATTACTCTGTTTCCAAATAACTTGTTATGTTATTGTTGATTGCAAAAATTTTGCAATTAACGTACAAAATAATAGCTCTTATTTCCTTTAATTTATTATGAAATAGAAACAGATTTTTTTTAATTTATAATAATAGGCTATAAGTTGTACTCACTGAAAGTAAAGGTTAGATTAAAATGTTTCGTTTTATTTATTTACATCGACGACCATCCCCGCGTCTACGGGTGCCTGTATAGGTCCCATAGCGGTAATGCCGACACAGACCGACTCATCGACCACGTCCAAATGGCTACAGATTTCTTGCTACAACAGATCCCATCCGTGGAGATCGTGATACTTGGCGATTTTAACTCCCACCACGCCGAATGACGGCCCCGTGGCGCAATGGCTTAGCAATGAGCTGTTGGGCTGGGGGCTGCGGGTTCGAATCCCGCATGGAACAAGTATTTGTATAGCCTACAAGTAATTGTCCGGGTATGGATGTTTGTCCTTGTGCAATTTATGTTTGTAAACTGCCTCTACGATACAGGATAATATCCTAGTGTGGGGGTAACGTTTTAAAAAATAATAATAATAATAATATTAATAATAATGGCTTGGTTCACGTTTAACCGATCATGTGGGGAGATCTATTCATGACTTTGCCTTGACGTATGGTCTGACACAACTGGTTACTTCGCCTGCGCGGATTCCAGATGTGGAAGATCATACACCTTCCCTGTTGGACCTTTTGCTGACCTTTCATCCAGACGGATATCAGGTTTTCGTCGATGCCCCGGATGCTCTCGGCTCTTCGGACCATTGTCTGATCTGGAGTGTGGTGTCGCGCATACTCTCCTCGCGGTTGCGTTCTGTAGGCTGCCGCCGTGTTTGGCATTACAGTTCGGCGAATTGGGACGGAATGCGATCTTTCTTTGCATCCTACCCATGGGGGCTTTACTTTTTGCCGGATGATCGTAACGCTGTTGCTGACTCTGTCATTGATGTGGTGCTTCAGGGAATGGAACTATTTATTCCATCATCTGTGGCACCCATCGGAGGCAGATCTCAGCCTTGGTTTGGTCGCCCCTGTAAGACTGCATTACGCAGTAAGCACTAGTGCTATCAGGCCTGGGCTGAGGCTTCAGCGGCTCGGGATGTAAACACCAGTATGCTTAAAAAGAAGTATAACTTCGTCTCCAGGTCCTTCAAAAGAGTTATTGCCAAGGCAAAGTATGAGCACATTAGCAGAATTGGCGAGAAATTAGTTCGCCTTCCTTCGGGAACCCGTGCATTCTTGTCTCTCGTTAAGGCTGTTCAAGGGAATTTCTGTAAGCTTTTAATTACTGGTGGTAGGTTGGTCCTCTACTAGTGAGAGGCCCGGCCGAGGGTTAGTTACCACCCACCTGGCAAAGACATACCGCCAAATGATGCAAATCGTGTTCCGGTATGATGTTAGGTGAAACCCATTTCTTAGGGAGAATGTGTCTGGACAGTTGCGTTACGCATACGGACTGGTTGCGACGCGGCCGTTTCTTGGTGTCAGGTGCCTGGAGGTTAGCGGGATCCGAAGCACGGTTGTACCGCTGGCCGACCGTGGATAGTTGGGGGCCCAATTAATGAGCCAGCCACTCATGAAAGGCTGCCCCGTCATCTTACGAAAAATCCTGGGATGGCTCCACCATGCCGGTTGGCGACCGGAGGAGAGGGCCTGGTGGCGATTGCCAGGGGGGTTCGGGCATCCCCGCGATCTTCATGCTAGGTACCATCGACGCTATGACTCTGTTTGCGTCCTTAGGTTATATGTGTGACGCCTCGTCCTACTGCCATTCTCTCAACCTATTCACTCCCACCACTAATGAAAAAAAGGAAAAAGAAGAGTAAGTTTGTACAGCGGTTGCACTCCCTCTCCATTAAAGTGCACCTCACAAACATCCGAGGCCTGCACTGTAATCTCAATGCAGTCCTTTACCACCTTGAGACTGACAAGCCGCACTTATTCTTCTTGACTGAGACGCAGATCAGATGTCCTCTAGATGCGGCGTACCTTGGCTACCCTGGGTATACATTGGAGCATAATTTCCAGAAGTTATATATATATATATATATATATTTCCAGAGTCTGTGTATACGTCCGCAACGACATCTGCTGTAAGCGTCTCCGTCACCTTGAAGACCCCACTTTCTCTACGATCTGGGTATTGATAGACACAGGAATGGATAAAATTATTTATTCTTGTGTCTATCGATCGCACAGCGGCGACCAGGACACAACTAGGCTCTATGAACACCTCAGTGAAGCCTCTGATGTGGCTCTAAATCGGTACCCTAATGCACAGTTGGTTTTTCTGGGGGACTTTAATGCCTGTCATCAGGACTGGCTGTTCCCATATCAGAAGACCGACCACGCTAGGAGAGAGGCGTGGAATTTTGCCTTGTCGCTGGGGCTCTCCCAGCTGGTACAACAAGTGACTAGGCTACCTGATGTGGATGGGCACACAGCCAACTGCCTCGACCTTCTGCTGACGACCGATCCAGACAGGTACGATGTTCAGGTTACCTCACCCTTGCGAACTTCTGACCACTGTCTGGTGAAATCTGTGTCGTTATATTCCCCACCTAACTACGATTTCCACGAAGTGCGACGAATTTGGCGATACAAGTCAGCAGATTGGGATGAGATGCGGCATTTCTTTGCATCTTATCCTTGGCGGCAGGTCTGCTTCTCCTCTGAAGACCCGTTGAGCTGCGCGGATGCCACAACCAATGTGATACGTCAAGCGATGGAGTATTTCATCCCCTTTGCTGACGTGCCCGTTGGTGGTAAAGCTCACCCTTGGTTTAACGCCGAGTGCGCTCATGCTGAAATGCACAAGCATATGGCGTACTTATCCTTGGTCGATGCTCGAGACCGTAAAGCTCCGGATGTTAGCCTTAAGAAGAGAGCCTTTAACCAAGCCGCCAAGTCATGCAAAAAGGCATTACGCCAAGCCAGTTTCGATCGCATTAAATGCATCGGCACAAAGCTCTCTGTCAAACCATCTGGCAGTACAGCCTTTTGGTCTCTCGCCAAAGCGGTCGAGACAAACTTCTGTCGGTCTACACTGCCTCCGCTGGTAAAACCAGATGGCTCACTGGCGCATGCGCCTAAGGAGAAAGCGGACTTATTTGCTTCTCTTTTTGCTTGCAATTCGCGTCTGGACAGTAGCAACAGCGTACCATCTCAATTACCTCACTGCGGTACCTCTATATCTGAGGTCCGTATCACCAACAAGGAGGTTCTTAAAACCTTGCGAAGTCTAGACGTGAACAAAGCTAGTGGACCTGATGGTATACCAGCTATAGTTCTAAAGGTCTGTGCACCTGAGTTGTCTCCTGTGTTGACACGCTTGTTCCGCCTCTCATTCAGGACTGAAATAGTGCCAAAATTTTGGAAGCTAGCCAATGTGCAGCCTGTGCCTAAAAAAGGTAGCCGTACCGACCCTGCCAACTATCGGCCAATTTCTATTATCTCCATACTCTGCAAGATTATGGAGCGTATATTGAACGCCCACCTCATGGCATACCTAGAGCAAAATGATCTCCTCAGTGATCGCCAGTACGGGTTTCATCGAAATCGATCAACTGGGGACCTTCTAGCGTATGCCACTCACATATGGGGTGAAACCCTCGAGAACAGTGGTGAAGCACTTGCTGTTTTCCTCGATGTTTCGAAGGATTTTGACAGGGTTTGGCACGCTAGTCTATTGGGCAAGCTTTCAGCGTACGGCTTATCACCTGGACTTTCTGAGTGAACGGTCTCTCCGGGTCGTCGTTGATGGCTGCTCATCCAATACTGTGGCGACTAACGCCGGTGTTCCTCTGGGGTCCGTTCTCTCCGCAACTCTCTTCCTGCTGCATATAAATGATCTGCTCATTCCCGGTGTCTATGGGTATGCAGACGACAGCACAGTTGTGGAGAGATACCAACCAAGCGCCCGGGCCAGTCGGGATCAAATCCATTCAGAAAGAGAGTCTATGGTTGAGCGTGTGAGTCTCACACTACAGGCAGTCTCCAAATGGGGCGATGCCAATCTCGTGAGATTTAACGCCTCCAAAACACAAGCGTGTCTTTTTCCCGCTAAAAGGAGCCCGCTCACCTTGGCTCCTACTTTTCGGAATGTATCCTTGGAGTACACTGACCGCCTTCAGTTGTTAGGGATTGAATATTCTCCGAACCTAAACTATGGGCGGTTCATTGAGTCCAGAGCCAAAGCAGCCGCAAGGAAACTTGGTGTCCTTGCAAGGGTGCGGCGGTACTTCACGCCGGGGCAGCTTCTTACCTTATACAAAGCGCAAGTCCGGTCGTGCATGGAGTACTGCTGTCATATATGGGCTGATGCTGCAAAATGCCCCATGGCAGCCTTGGACTCAGTGGAGAGACGTACTAAGAGGCTCATTGGTGACCTTGATTTGGTTGAAACCAATCTTGTCAGCCTCGAGCACAAGCGCAGAGTAGCCAGTCTCTCGGTATTCTATAGGATGCATTTCGGTGAGTGTGCGCAGGAATTACACGCCTTAACTCCTCCCTCTCCTTTTCCTCATCGGACAACCAGACGGTCGGCGGGTCTTCATCCCTTTCTTGTCGATATTCCACGCATTAGAACCAAATGGTTTGCTTCGTCTTTTGTAATGCGTACAGCAAAGGAGTGGAATAATTGGGATTGTGGTCAAGCACTGGCTGGCTTATATAAGTAAAAAAAAAAGCCATTACTACCACTCTGTAAAAAGAAAGCCAACCTTGCTCCCTTTTTGCGTCCAACTCGACTTTCGATGACGGGGGGGGGGGGACTCCTACTAGGGAGTAGCCGCCTAGGGTACGCCTAGGAATGCGTAGTCCCAAAATCATGGAAGACGGCTTTTGTCCACCCGATCCCTAAAAAAAGCTACTGCTCACACCGGTCTAACAAGCCTATCGCCTCCTTGTTCTCAGAAATAATGGAATCCATTACAAACTGTCAGCTTATGCGGTACCTTGAGGAACACCAGCTGACTAGTGACCGCCATTACGGTTTCTGTCGGGGTCGCGCAGCTGGTGATCTTCTTGTTTACCTAAATCATAGATAGGCGTAGGCGATCGAGTCCAAGGGGGAGGCATTGGCCGTTAGTTTGGACATAGGTAAGGCCTTCGATCGGGTCTGGCACAAAGCGCTTCTTTCGAAGCTTTCTTCCTACGGGCTTCCCGAGAAATTTTGCAATTGGATCACCAGTTTTCTGGCTGATCGGAACATCAAGGTCGCAGTAGATGGTGCATGTTCCGATTACAAGCCTATTAACGCTGGTGTTCCATAACGCTGCGTGCTATCATCAACGCTGTTGTGACATATTGCAAACCGGTAAAATTCATTGCTATGCGGATCACAGCACTGGTGATGCTCTATACACCGGCCGTGCCAATATTTCTCGGGAAAACGTCGCCGAGTACCGGAACAAACTTGTGCCTGAAGTCGAGTCTTTGCTGAACAAAGTCTCAGATTGGGGACGACTAAATCTAATCCAGTTTAATCCTCGGAAGACACAAGTTTGCGCGTTTACCGCTAAAAAGAACCCCTTTGTCGTATCTCCTCAGTTTCAAGGCACTGCCCTAGTTACCTCATCCAGTGTCGGAATCCTTGGCGTCGGACATAAAAAGTGGCGTGCAGTTTCGTGGTCACTTGCAAGAGAAAGCCAAAATGGTCCTCTAAAAGGCTTGGCGTGCTCAGCAGAGTGGGACAGTATTTCATGCCGGCACACCACCTGCAACTTTACAAGGTGCATGTTCGGCCTCACATGGAATACTGTTCCCATCTCTGGGCTGGGGCTCCCCAGTGCCAGCTTCTTCCACTTGTTCGCATCCAGCGCAAAAGCGGCTCGAATCGTCGACGACCGATTCCTTTCCGATCGGCTCGATTCACTGGCGCTGCGAAGAGATGTTGCATCTCTATGGATCTCTTTTGCAAAACAAAGATAATTTCAATGTCAGTCGCACTACCCCATAGCAAGATTCCATATGACATTATGTTATGGAAATTACTAAAATAAACTAATCTAGCTATTTCAACACATGTTTGACATCTAATCTTTTTAACAGCATATGCTGCAGAACTATGTTTGCTAGCCAGTTTAGATATATGAGGGCCTCATTGAAACTTTGCGTCAACTGTAATACCGAGAAAAACAATGTAGTCAACAAGGCCCAGTTCCTTCCCATTTAAAAGCACACTGGTATTCATCTTTTTAACATTAGGTGCAGTGAATTTGATACATTTTGTTTTATTGCCATTATTGACGTCAAACCAGTGTACTATTTTTGATATAGCATTATTCACTTCGTTGAAAGTGACAACCCTTAGTTGAAGCAAAACATGGCAAAGTAACCGTCACATTGTGGCATAACTAGTATGGTAATATTGCAAAGTAAGTTTTATAGATAAATGTTAAGACCAACACGTTAAAAACGATATATTACATTACCTAACCATCAATATTACGTTACTACAAAGATATAATACCTACATTCAGTGTTTCAAACAAAATCAACAACAGTTCTGGAGCACTGAACAAAAAAGTTACTTCGCCGGAACAACTCCGTGTTAAAATAAAATGCCAAAATTAACTCTCATGTTGCCATATCGAAAACAATGCTGTCAATTAGTTATTATTTTCATCCAAACAATGGCATATCTCGAAAAACGTTACGTTTTCCGTGTTAATCGTAATTTTTTACCAGTACACCCCTGATGGCAAAGTTAACTTCAATTCATAAAGTTGCCAGACTTGACTGTAGTCAAAGACCATAATTTATTATATCGATTTAAGGATTTTTTCAAAAAAAATCTTTAACTTTTTGGCATGAAATATAACCGGGCTTTCTCCGGGCATTGCTCTCTATCTGTTCGTAAAATTTCATTACAATCGGTTCAGAATTTTTTTTAAATGTTTTTTATGTCATAATAGCGCTTAGAACTTAATAAAAGCCAGTTATTTTTTAAGTTAATTTATATTTTATTATAGAAATAAAAGCAGTTACAATTTTTAGAAAAAAGAAACTTAGTACGGAATAGAACTCGGCAAGAATTCCCTGTAGATATTCTCCCAGAAATCGACTTCATCCTTGTCAGGTCTCGTTCCCATTGTTAAATTCTCGTTTATCTCGAGGTACGCCTGCTCATCCAAAGTATACGGTGTCCATTTAAATCCAAAACTATCATCAGGTGTGGGGTGTCTGTAATTAAATAAATAAAAAAAAATCTTTGAGTGTTTTGACGTGAGTTAAGTGTTAGTCTTACAAAGATTACAGCGTCCGAGAGTGGTCACATGTTGAATTGTGGGTATTGTAGATTTAGCGCTAAGTACTAAATTTTAGTAAATTGTACTTAAGTGACTTTATAGTAAAGTAAAGTACCGTGTAGTGGCTGTGTAAGAATATCGACTACCCCACATCGGCTCGTGGGTGTCGTAAGAGGCGACAGAGGGAAACAAACCAGGAGGTGGGCAACAGCGTCTTCCTAATAACGATTGCAATAAAAATAATCCGTGGTAACCAACCCGCTTGCCAAGCGTGGCAATTATGGAAAATATCCCCCCTATGAGACAATCTATGGGGGAGGCCTATGTTGCGTGTGTGTTCAGCAATGGACATTAATAAGCTGTAACGGTTACAGTACTATAGTAAATATAATAAGTAGAGCTAAATAGTAAACTGAAACAAGAACTACACCATCCGTTCCGGTGGCAGTAAATTCAGCGCTAGGTGGATAACTATATACTATTAAGCGCAATAGTTTTTTTTTAATTTACCACGTGCTTGGTGGTGAAAGAAAACATCGTGTGAAAACCTGCATATATGAGAAATATGAAAAAAATATTTAGAAGACATGTGAAGTTCACCAACACGCATTGCGGCAGCGCGGCGGACCCTTATTTGCCCTAAAATCCTTTCTGAAATGAAAGGCGGCCTGTACTTGAACTTTAAATACAATAGACAACACAGCGAAAAATATAGCTTTTTTTTGCACAGATGTTGGTTTCACATAAATTAGTTCCTATGCTAAGGACTTCTTTGTGAGTCTTCTTAATTGTAATGATATTAATTCTTTTGTGGTTATTTCTTTTTCTTTTACTTTTATAATTTGGTTTATAGTTTTAAAATTGAAGAACAAAAATATGTCTGGCGTTTTTCAAAATTGACGAAGACTGACTTTATTGGACAGAAGTTTTAGAAAATCTAAGATTTAAGGACATTTTAATGTCAAAGTGCTTAAAAATATTATTTGGAAATATTAGATACTAATTGTAAAAGACGCCTAGTTAGGCTTTTCACTCCTCATTTCTTTAGTAGGACTATTATGCAAAGTGTTAGAATGCCTAAAATACCTAATACCTTCAGAGAGAACGGATACTACATTAGACGCTGAGACTACCGACATTATCAGGTCGAAATTATTCACGCCAATAAAAGAGAGCAGCATCTTATTTACCAAACTTCCGTATCCGTACTGCCTGCTGCCATAGATAATTCGACTGCATAGTGTAGCATCTATGTAATGGCAGGTTGTGAAGCATTCTATGTTAGTGCTCAGAGGAAACAACATACCTTTAGTTAAAGTTACAGCCTATACACGTCCCACTGTAGGGCAAAGGCCCCCTCTCATTTGTGAGAGGGTTTTAGGGAAAGGAAATATTCGCCGCGCTGCCCAAATGCGTGTTGGCGAACTTAACATGTCTTCTAAGTAATTTTTCTTTTTCCTTAGACATGCAAGTTTCCTCACGATGTTTTCCTTCACCGCCGAGCACGTGGTAAATCAGCACTTAAAATTGCAATTAACGATTTCATTGGTATCAGCGGGGATCGAACCCGGATTTCTCGCGTACTGTGGAATTTCCAGCGAGCGCTTAGCTCATGAGCTACCACGGCTCTATACTACTTTATATACTACTACTCTATATTCTATTCTATATTACATACCTTTAACATTCTTTATTTCAAGCTTACTGGAAGTCCAAAGTCCAAGAGCTGCTGTGTCTTTTACCATCAAGTGGAGTCTTAGCTCGTTTGTCTCTTCAATTTAAAAAATGAATTTAGGATAGTCTAATATCCAATAGATTATGGTTTACTGACTCTTGATTTTAGTAAAACCATCTTTGACATATTTATGATGTTTTTTTTACAATCATCTAATATTTACTACATAAAATATTATTTAACCCATAAAAGATATCAAATACATATTTACAAAGTATTAGGAAAAAATATAAAAGAAGCTTTAATTTTTAATGACTTACTTACCCGTACTTAGCGAAATTAGTCCAGAGTTTCGTAACATTTTCAATTATTCTGAAACTTTTCGTGTTTTTGTCAAGTTTCAGGTTGACTTTTTTCATGGGGAACACATAATTCAATTCATCAGCGTGACAAACAGGTATTTTGTCTCCGACTAATTTTTCAAGTCGTAAAATATGTACCATAAAATTTCTTTCAGTTTTGCCGTTAAATTTGTAAAAATAAACGTTGGTTTTCTTGGAACAACTTCTTGCCAGTTGGAACATAGGATATGTAAACATGTTTAAAGAGAAAAATTTTATTAATTCGTTTATGTTTTCCATGTTAACCATTTCATTATTAAAATAAAACCTTCTTATTCTCCTTGCAACCTCAAACTGCTCCTTTAGCGTACAATTATGAGCAATAGGTTTGGGAACAAAAAATTCACGAAATTCATTAGCGTAGTCGCAAATCTTTTCTAACGGTATTCCCGTTCTCATGTTTATAAGACCTTCGTCTTCTGTATATCCCATTAAAAGATCAACGCCTTCGTGTATGCCGTTACGCAGTATTTCAGTCACATCTCCAAATATAAATCTTTCATTGTTGCCAAATTTCTTTTCATCTACAACGCCGAAATTGACATCGAATGATTCTTTGGCTTTTTCAGCCAATGTGATTGGTACTTGTATACTAATAAGGGATTCCTTTGGCAAGGATTTAAAGAATTCGTAAAGTTCTGTGTCGTCTTCAGAATAGAATCCAAATTTTCTGGCTAATGCAAGCGCTCTTTCTCGAGGTTCAAAAATATTACCCCATGGACAGGTGAAGGACCCACTTTTGACAATAGCGCGCTTAAATAGACCTTTTGTCATCGGTGATATCAAATGGTAGGTAACACTGCAACCACCAGCACTATGACCAAAAATTGTAATGTTTTTTGGATCACCACCGAAGTTAGCAATATTTTCGTTTACCCATCTTAATGCAGCTACTTGATCTTTCATTCCAGCGTTGCCTGGGACATCTTTTGTGTCTAAACAGAGAAACCCTAGAACCTCTAGCCTATAATTGAAGGTCACAAGGATCACTCCGTGTCTTACTAAGAATTCAGGACCGTACATATCATCATTACCACTGCCGCTGACAAGCCCTCCACCGTGGATGTAAAACATGACTGGAAAAGGAGTTTCCGGTTTAATTTCCGGTGTATATACATTCAAATACAAACACTCTTCACTGCCGGCTGGAAGTGAATCGATAGAATGCAAATCGAACTGATAGCAAATAGATCCAAATTTTTTTGCATCTCGGACTCCATCCCAAGGACTTTTCGGTTGCGGTGGCTAAAAAATTTGAATACAAACTTAAATATTTTACATTCATTGTGATATTCAAATAAAATTCAGAAAGCTTTTTATTTGAAAAGAATCGTGGGATTGCGTACAATGGGATTGGTAACAGACCGTGTAGTGGTGATCTAATAAATACCCACTACCACGTGTCGTCTCGTAGATGTTGTGAAAGGCAACAGAGCGAAACAAATTAGAAGATGGGCAACAGCGTCTTCCTAGTAAGAAATAAAAAAAATATGGCTATCCCGCCTGCCAACCATGGAAACTACAGCCTCTAGAGGCAAATTAAGGGGAGGCCTATATTTGGCAATGGACTCTTGACTGGCCGAAATGGTGGATTTACACGTGAGAAACTACTATAAGACATTCATAATATTATGATTTTGAATTTTTTCTTCAACTATATAAAGCAATAAATTTGAAAATTGTATTAATTATAATTGTAAGTGAAGTGACCTACCTTAAATCTTAGTTCACCAACAGGAGGCTCAGCGTAAGGAATGCCCTTAAAGCTACAATATGTTCCTCCTAAATAATTTTCATTCAGCTCTCCTTCCAACAATCCTTCCTTGACTTTAACTTGAACCATCGTTAAGGTTTATTACTGGTCTTAATCCTTGTAGTTGTTACTATATTATCCTTGTTATTAAACAGTTTTGGAAGAAATCCCTGTAAAAATTAATTTAATACGCTAAATGAAAATTATTTTTATAGATATTATTAAAAGATTATATTAAAGTAATAATATAAAATATAGAAAAATAAAGCTTATCATTTTATGTAAATAAGAGAGCTCATTTATTATAAAAATACCTAAAACATGGTTAAAGTCCATCAATAATCAAAAGACTCGAGCGTATTTTAGAAAGTGAAATATCTTTACTGTGAACCAACGATCAGCATAATAGATATTAAAAAAAGGTTTTATTGAAAAGACATTGTCATCCGGCATCACAAAGGGTTTTTAAAATTGGTTCTGCAGTCCGGAAGATCGGATATCTAAGTTAATAATTACCTTTGATAAAACGAATAAAATACCTAGCACATTGTTACTGCTATTATAAAGATGTGAGTGTGTGTGTGGATACTTTATTAAAACAAAAAAGGTATATAAAATCAGTCACCAAGTAAAGACAGACCAAATTGCATCTTATTTATTATCATCACCATTACAGCTCTAACAGTGGTAGAGCCACGCGGCAGCTTCTGCTGTCGCACGGATGGGCCGGCTCGAACCAGGGTGGTACCACGACCTCACAGAATACCAGCGTGAAGTAGAGGTTTACCTCTGCGTTTCGCTTGGTGAGTGCAGGTGGCCGGAGGCCCTTTTTACTGGAAATGAGACATTCCATCTTAGTCCTCACGGGTGGCAACGCAAACGAGGATAGATATAGATGTCTATGGGCCGCAGTAACCACTTACCATCAGGTGGACTGTGTGCTCATTTGTCACCCTTATCCTATAAAAAAAAGCTCTGTACAAGTTCACTGCTGAACAAAACACGGTCCTGAGCCACTTGCACCCATCGAACAAATCGCACCGTAACTAATTTTTTTAAGGAAAAGATTAACTTTATTTATTAAATAACTTCAAAAAAGGAAGGTTCTCTGTTCTGTATATCCCTTCGCCTTATGTTTGTATAAGCGCAATTATTGCAAAACTATTCGACCGATTTTTATGATTCTTTTACTGAGGTATGTGCATACGGGAAGCTTAGGAAAAGGTTTTAATTTCTGTTATTTGTATAAACATTTGTACTTGTTTCACTTGTGTGAAAAAATGTATATCCAAATCACAAAAATGAAGCTGTGGTTTCACGAAGTGACAATAATTGCAAGTATAAAATAAAAGGTTCTAATTTATGAATGATTCAGTTCACCAACTTTTTAGTTATTTTTAAATTATTCATTTAAAAAAGATATATGAATAGTAATTTGGAGGAGTAACACTTAATAAAATTAAGTAAACCTTTTCTTGTAACAAAAAACTGAATAATATATAAAATAATCTTGTTAAAATTATGAAAACTATGGTATATATGAAAGGTTGCAGATTCCTGTAATTGGGAACAAAATTAAAAATTGTATGAAAACATACTTAATATTTTTTGTTACGTATGTTTATACTTTACGTTATTTAAAAAAAAAGTTATTTAGTGCTTTGTGGCATTCTTTGGAAGAGGCTTATGTTCAGTAGTGGACTTGTGAAGGGCTGTAATAATGATGACGATCGTTATTTCTAGTTGCTTCGCAATTAAAATGCAAGCTTTCGTAATATCGTTACAATAAAATTTTGTTTCATATTTTATTTGAGCCAAACCTATTTTTATGTCAAGCCAAATTTTAATTTTTTTACGTAGTAGAGCCAGACTACCAGCGCGAAATAGCAGCATAATGCTGCTGTGTTTTGTGCATTCTCAGTACTCAGGGTTCACAACGCATTCTACATTTTGATTCTTAACCGAGGATAGATGTAGGTGTCTATAGGGCTGGATCCACTTACCAGCAGGTGAACAGTGTGTATGTTTGTCAGCCTTATTGAATATAAGAAAAGTATTGTGTTAGCTGATAACGATATCTCTTGTGGGTGCTGACTGAGAGACGAGTGAAATAGATGTAGGTTTTTTTTGATAGACATGTGAATAGTATTTCATTACGAGTGCGAAAGCCTGTCATTGCAAAGAGTTCCGACAAATGTCTATCCTAGCCGAGGCGCAGCCGAAGGTGAGGGTTGACAGTCGGAACAAGTACGGTTCCGCACGTGTACTGAACAACTATGTTTAATACAGTTGCGAAAAAATAAAGCAATTTAATAAAGAACATTTTTGGAAAATGGCGCCAACCGTAAAAGAATATAAGCAGAGATTTTTTTTGTTTTCTTCACCCATTCTGGGTAGGCAAAGGGAACTATGCCCATATAGCCAAGTCTTCAGTAGATTTTTTTATTGATATGAAATGAAAATGAAATTTAATGATATGAAATGGAATGAAACCTAATCTAACTCATTGAATCAAATCATTAAATCTGATATTGAAACAAATTAGTACCTTATTTTTAAAAATATTTGCATGAATCATAAAAACTTCTATGATTTTTTTTAGTAAAAACTTTATGGTTGGTTTTTTGTTTTTAATAGACATTATTTTGACAGTTGGGAAAGAGAACGCACGAGTTCGGAAAAGGTAAAGAAAAAGCACGAGTATGTAATAGCCCACATCCCGAACGCTATACGTCCCTGCAATACGCCACTTTTTGAGCAACTGTATTAAAAATAGTGTTGTAGTTTATATATACATATATATGGAGCTATAACTTTTTTTTAAAGTAAGATATAAATCGAATACGCACTACAAAGTCAGTGATAGTAAATGGATGCTGTTGTTTATAAACTTTTTTTTTCATAGGATATGGCTGGCAAAAGAGCACACAGTCCACCTGATGATAAGTGGCTGCTGTGGCCCATAGACATCTACACCTATCCTCGGTTACGAATCAAAATACAGATGCGTTGTCACCCGTGAGGACTAAGATGGAATGCCTCGTTTCCACTAAAAAGGGTCTCCGGTTCTCTACACTCTCCATACGAAATACAGCAGCATTAAGCTGCTATTGTACGTTGGTATTCCGTGAGAGCGTGGTCCTTCCTCAGTCGAGCTGATCCATTCGTGCTACAACTATGCTACTAATAAAGCTGCAGCATGGCTCTACCACATAACTTATATCTCGAGTAAGAATCAAAATGCAGATGCGTTGGCACCTCTGATACTAAAGTGAAATAAAGGATGTTAGTGTTCTGTGGGTGAAATGTCTCAACTCGTTACAAGTGAGAAGGGTTTTCGGTGGAAGTTTTTCGTATGGTCTTCATACAACATACGAAAAACTTCAAGCTGCTTTTTACTCTAGTATTCAATGTAAGAAATAAATATATAAATAAATAAATAAACAACTAAATACATATATAAATAGATACATAATTGAGAAATAAATAAATATACGGAGTGGGGGAAAAGTTTCTTCGTATTTTGTTTGTATAAAATTGAAGAAAAATCTCTTTGGTTATATTGTTTGTAGGTATCTGGCTGGATTTAATATCAATACAGATAGGACATTAAGAAAAATAAAAATATAAAGTAAAAAACACTATCCCGCCATTTTTCAATTGTTTTTCTGTTCACCAAAATGAGTGTATCTAACGAAAAAAAATTAGTTAAATTCTGAAGTTTTCTTAGAAAAAAGGGAAAGTACGACTCAAGCCGCGAAAAAAATTGTGACGTTTATGGACCAAATGTATGAATAGATAAATAATTGAATATAAGAAAAAAAAACAAGTTCGATCCTCGTTGGAGACAATTAACTTGTTAATTGCTATTTTAAGTCCTGTTTTATTACGTGATTGTTGGTGAAGTAGTGTGTATTCCGCCAACACGCACTGCGCGATGCCCTTAATCCTTCATAATCCTCTAAAAAGTAAGATGAAGCCTTTGCCCTGCAGTGGCCTCAGTTTGTTATGGCTGTAGCTTAAACTTCTTAATGTATTTCTGACAATTTAACGAATCTTGAACGGGAAACTAATATAGCAACTGACGTCTGAGAGATTAAGACGCAGTATACTCGTGAGTCTCCAATATCTTCAAGTGAGTTAGCTGCCATACATTTCAGTATGAATTGTTTAGTGGTGTTGCCGAGAACGTCACCTTGGTGTTCCGGCGAGATACGGGTCTAAGGAAAAATTTACAACTACCTTGAAATGAAATCAGATATACTGATAACACTGAGCAAATATTTATATATATTTAAAAAAAGAATCCCGCTGGTTTGTTGTTGGTTGTTACCAGAAGTATTTACCAATTTTAAACATTGATTAATAATATTATTCTATTCTATAAAATAATCATTATACGAAAAATAATTACATACCTTAAATAATTTGAACAATTATATCTCAGAATTTACATCACAAGCACTGAAATATCACTGTTCGAAAAACAATTTATAACAAATAACTTTACGTTGATTGTCGCTTACACAAATTATATATTAATTATCTAGTTACCTGTCCCTTTCTTTTGTCATTTAGTGAAGAGAGAGAGAGAGCAACATTAAGCATTTCGTAAAGCCTCGATTTTTATGAGTAAAGCCGGTTGGACGCTTGTCCAATGTGAATGTAATGTAAACGAGTTACATTCAAGACGCAACGCTAAAGACTAAATTATTTGATAACAAACGTCGCTTGATATTTTCGGAGAATACTAATCAAACTGGTTTTAGACTTTATGGCTTCGACATACGAATGTAGAGAAATAATTGTTATTCTTGTAATATGTTTATAAACTGATAAATAATTTTAAAAGAACTTATATGATTATTTAATTCAAGAGGCAATGTCATTGATATGAGAGCCGCATTTGTCTAAATTACACAAGAAAGTTTTTTTTTGAGTACGTCATATCTACACGAGGAATTTTGTATCGTGGAGGCTCAAATACCATTAAATATATCCTCAATTAACAGTAACGATGTAGATATGCCCCATTACCTCTAAATAATGAAACTTTTGATAAAAGATAAAGCCTAATTCAAAGAAGCAAGAAAAATAATAATTTAACGTAATAGCTTCTAAAGTAAGTGCAAAAATATAGTGTACAGAAGAAGTTTTTATACGTGGTAGAGCCATGCTGTAGCTATATTAGTAGTATAGTTGTAGCACGAATGGGTCGGCTCGACCGAGGAAGGACCACGTTCTCACAGAATACCAGCGTCAAATAGCAGCTTAAAACTGCTGTGTTTCGTATGGTGAGTGTAGAGAACCGGACACCCCTTTTTTTTTGCAAAAGAGGCATTATATCTTAGTCCTCACGGGTGATAACGCATCTGCATTTTGATTCGCAAACGAGGATAGATGTGGATGTCTATGGACCACAGCAACCACTTACCATCAGGTGGACTGTGTGCTCGTTTGTCACCCTACCCTATAAAAAAAAGTAGAGTCCCGACTTTGGAAGTTATTACGTGAAAATTATTTTATACTTTTTACTTCTTTGAAGTTGGCATTTAATTTTAAATGGAAGTTCTTTTTAAGGGTTCCGTACCCAAACGATAACCAATGGGACCTTATTACTGAGCCTCCGCTGTCCATCCGTCCGTCCGTCCGCCCGTCTGTCTGTCAGTGAGCTGTATCTCGTGATCCGTAATAGGTAGACAGTTGACATGTTCACAGAATGTGTATTTCTGTTGCTGCTATAACAAATAATAGAAATAAAAAAAATAAAAAAATGAAGGGGGCTCTCCTACCAGAAACGTGGTACAGAACCCTTAATGCGCGAGTCCGACTCGCACTTTACCGGTTTTTATTTACCCTTTTAAGTGGGCTAAGGATCACAAGCTGAAGACAACAAGAGCTAGAATGTCTTCTAAATAGTTAGATTAAACATTTTAACCGCTATTCTTTTACTCTTTGGGTTGGAATATATTTCTCGATATTTATATAGGATTTAAAATCGATTAGTCTAGTTAGATTCTCTACACACACCATGCGAAACACTGCAGGATTAAACTGCTATTTTATACTAGTGTTCTGTGAGAGCATGGTCCTTTCCCAGTCAAGCCAATCCACAACACATAATATAGCTGCAGCGTATAAATCAAGGTACAGCAAGTAGTAAAATTTAAAGGTTGCGTCTAATAACTTCAATATAAATAAATTGAGAACATCATCCATGTGGTCAAAGGCAATTGAATACGCATTAATAAGGATAACTCAAAAACTTCTGAACAGATCTTGATCAAATTTATATGGGACCACATGAAAAGCACCAGATTTAAAATAAAAAAAGAATCATCAAAATCGGTTCACCTAGAAAGAAGTTCTGAGATAACATACATAAAAATACAGTATCTCCTCATTTTTTGAAGTCAGTTAAAAATTCGCGAAGTAGCCAGCCTTTCAGTGGTCTATTGGATACATTTAGGAGAGCGTGCGCAAGAATTGTACTAAATTTCCTACTCTCCCTTCCACCATCAAACAACTAGACGCTCGGCAAGTCTCCACCCCTCTGAAATACCACGCATTCGAACTAAACACTTTTGCTTTGTTGTTAGTCATGCACAGTAAAGGAGTGTTTAAGAATTTCCAAGCATCGTTATTCCCATCCGAATTCTATGCGGATGTCTTTAAGGCAAGAGTGAATAGGCTTTTGTTAAGCTAAAGTCAGTGCGTTTTACTATCCTTGGCATCTACACTACTTACCATCACGTGTAAAGTCAACCACTGGCTTTTAAAATTTATTTTATTCATAGAAAAAGGCTTTTGTCGCTGATGCGATTATGACACCCTGGTAGTTACCGTTACCGTTATCCTATTAAAGCCCACTGCTGAAAAAAGACTCCCCCATAGATTACCTCATAGGGGGGATTTTTGCCATAGTTGCCATGCTTGGCAAGCGGGTTGGCAACTGCAAGCTTTTTATTTTTAATCGTTATTAAGAATCCATAACGATCTCCTATCTCTCGATTTGTTTCACCCGTAGTGGATATTCTTACACCGCCCCTACATAGTTTGGTAGTTACAACAAAAAATGTCAATTAAAATAATAACTAAGAAATTAACTTATTAATTACTAATTACTTAATATCTTATTTACTAATAAATAAAGTTTAATAAGTTAAAAGAAGTTAGACAAACAATGATAATGAAGAATTATATAAAAATATAATGTTAATTTTTACGTGGTAGAGCCATACTGCAGCTATATTAGTAGTAGGTATAGTTGTAGCACTAATACCATTGTAAAATAGCAGCTTAACGCTGCTGTGTTTCGTATGGTGAGTGTAGAGAACCGGAGACCCTTTTTACTGGAAACGAGGCATTACATATTAGTCCTCACGGGTGACAACGCATCTGCATTTTGATTCCTAATCGAGAATAGTCTATGGGCCGCAGCAACCACTTACCATCAGGTGGACTGTATGCTCGTTTGTCACCCTTATCCTATAAAAAAAGCACGAAGGAGAATCGTAGACCCAGTGGCTGGTAACTCTTAGCTCTTAAAATTGACACCAAAGACGTATATTATTTATAACAGCAGAGAGACCAAATTGCCTAAGCATTTAAGTACTATTTTTATTCCATTTAAGCATGTTTGATTCCCGTGGACAGCAATAAAATTATTATAGTTTTCATATTGAATTGTTTTAAGTGATAATTAACCAATGAAAACACGCATTGGGGTAGCACGACGGACACTTCCTTACGCTAAAACTCTCTCAGAAGTGAGAGGAGGCCTGTGCCCAGGAGTGGACGTATATAGGACGTAACTTAAGTATTAAGTTTTTTTTTATAGGAGAGGGGGCAAACGAGCATGCGGCTCACCTGATGGTAAGTGACTACCGCCACCTGAATCGTAGTTAAAATTACCGCCACATGAACAACCGCAACACCAGGGGAATTGCAGATGCATTGCCGGCCTTTTAAAAAGGAGTACGCTCTTTTCTTGAAGGTCCCTAAGTCGTATCGGTCCGGAAAAATCGCTGATGGTAATCGATTCCACAAGGAAGTCGTGCGAGGAAGAAAACATCTTCTAAATCGCACAGTGGTGGACCGCCAATCATCCAGATGGTGTGAATGGTATCGGGAGTTCTGCCGCGATGTGCGTTGGTGAAATTAGGCGGCTGGGATTAATCCGAACAATTCCTCAGAGCACTCCCCATGGTAGATGCGAAAGAAAATGCAAAGGGATGCAACATCTCTTCGCAGTGCCAATGAATCGATCCGATCGGAAAGGACTCGGTCGAAGACGATTCGAGCCACTCTGTGCTGGATGCGGTCAAGTGGAAGGAGCTGGTACTGGGGAGCCCCTGCCCAGAGATGGGAACAGTATTCCATGTGAGGCCGAACCTGCGCCTTGTAAAGTTGCAGACGGTGTGCCGGTATGAAATACTGTCCCGCTCTGCTGAGCACGCCAAGCTTTTTAGAGGCCAATTTGGCCTTCTCTACCAAGTGACCACGAAACTGCACGTCACTCGATATGTCGACTCCGAGGATTCCGATACTGGCTGAGGCAAGAAAGGAAGTGCCTTGAAATTGAGGAGATACGACAAAGGGGTTCTTTTTAGCGGTAAACGCGCAAACTTGTGTCTTTTGAGGATTAAACTGGGCTAAATTTAGTCGCCCCCAATCCGAGACCTTGTTCAGCAAAGACTCGACTTCACACACAAGTTTGTTCCGGTACTCAGCGACGTTTTCCCGAGAAACACTGTTGGAAACATGCACATCTGAGAAATATATATTTTAGGTACGTGTTGGCAGACGTACTAGGCGGCCTAAAATAACACTCCATAACCGAACATAAAGAAGGATATTATAGCTTCCAAACACGGCACTACATCATCTTGTTTTCGCCAAGCGTGAAATGTCTATGCGGAAGTCGAACAACAATGTCAAAAGTACGAGACGATTGTCACCGGGATCGTTATTTTATCTGCCGAGCGTGACGATTAGGGAAATACCCCCTAAAATGGGAGAGGCACGCCAGCAGTGGACTTTTATGAGGTGATGAAGAAGACACGCGGTCAAAACTCTAGGATACGTCATCTCCGATGTTTGTTACATCTATGACATATGCGACTCGCCAAATTCTACTTCATCTATACACAAACAATAAAAATATATTATTTTTTTTTAAAAAAGGTCATCCTCATACTAGGTATAATTAAACCTCAGGCTCCTATAAGTAGAGGCAGTTTATAAACATAAACTGCATAAGGATAAAGATCCACACCCGTTACAATTATTTGTAGGCCATGCAAATACTTTTGCCGTGTGGGATTTGAACCTGCGGCCCCGTGCTCTACAACTCATTGCTAAGCCACCGGGACACGGCTTTTTCTACCGACTTCATAAAGGTTACGGTACTCAATTCGACTTTGTGTTTTATATGTGTTACCTCATAACTTTTTACTGGGTGAACTGATTTCGATGATTCTTTTTTTATTTGAAAGCTGGCGCTTCACATGTGGTCCCATATAAATTTGTCAAGTCTGACCAATAGTTTTTAAAATTATTCTTAATAATTTATATTGAAGTCGGTTATACAAAAGTTTTAAATTATCTGAATATAATTTTTGAAAATATGAAGAAATAGTTGTATGTCAGTATTATTATTTTCGTCGTCATCGGAAGAAATGGACCGTGCTAAACATTTACTCATATCTATTATAATATTAGCGACCTGCTCCGACTTCGCTAGGGTAGGGTAGGGTGTTTAGATTTAGGACCATATATTATATATTATTTATAAATTTTCCTTTTTTTTACATTACAAATTTTACAAATAACATATAGCTTAGATCACAGTTCACATTGCTCTATATCTGTTTGTCGAGTTTCATAATAATCGATTCAGCCATTACGAAAATTAGGCCGGACAGACAGACAGACAGGCAAACACTTTAGTAATCGTTATTCACGTCTTAATGTCGTGCAAATAACTTCTTTGGTTCAACATAACGCAGTAATTTCGATATTACAGACACACTTCAATTTTATTTATATGTTTACTGTATAGATAACAAAAGAGTCGCTAATCTACAAACTCTTGAATAATCACTCTCGGAAAATTGTTGTATAATGAAATTAGAGTCTAGTTATCGTGCAAATAATCTTCTTCACCGCTATTGGGGTCGGATAAAGCCCGGATTTAGGTCAGCATCGGCCGAGGTCACAAATAAACGGCTCTAAATGCTAACCCGGTGTGGTTCGCGTCCATTCACTTCTTATTTTAGGATAGACATAGGCTATTCTTTTCCAAGTGTTATAGCGACAGTTTTATGACCGAAACAAAAAGTGAAAATTTTATAAGCGGTATGCCATGCCGTTCATTTCAGTTATAAACCGTCCACTTAGTGCAGATTCCCAATAGATTGCCACTTATTTATATTTGCCACGGTTGCTACGCTTGGCAGACGGGTTGGCAAGAGAATTTTTTATTATTTTGTGTTATTAGATGCTGCTCTGCTGGATGCTAAATGATACTCACAAGATGGCTTAGTGAGTTTTTCTTATAGGATAGAGTGACAAACGAGCACACAGTCCACCTGATTGTAAATGGTTGCTGTGACTCATAGACATATACATTTATCCTCAATAAAGAATCAAACACAGCAGAATAGCAGCGTCAAATAGCAGCTTAACACAGCAGTTTTAAGCTGCTATTTGACGCTGGTATTCTGTGAGAGCGTGGTCCTTCCCTGGTGGAGCCGACCCATTCGTGCTACAACTATACTACTAATATAGCTGCAGCATGGCTCTACCACGTATAAATCACCACTACACGGTAAACGTTGTCAATATGGTTCGGTACAGTGAAGTTTGTAGTGCGATGTCAGATGAAAATATTTTTTATGTTTACAGACGGACGGACAGCGGAGGATTAGTAATAGGATCCCGTTGGTTACCATTCGAGTACGGAATCTTAAAAAGATAAAAAATGTTTATTTTATAACGTTAACAAAATAATTATTTAATCTGTCAATCAACTAAGGTCTTGTGTAAGCGATGGAGTAGCTGTGACTTTCAAAAAACTCTTTTAAAAGGCCAATTTTGAATTAAAATATGTTAATTTAGTTTCGGGTAGGGGTTCTGTTTTACATATAGTGAGTGAATAATCGACACTATTTTACTAATAACGAGGCATTCCATTTTTAACCTCAGGGGTAACAACGTACCTGCGTTTTTATTCAGAATCCTTGATAGGTATATTTAGACTTAGAGTTAATTGTCTACTCGTAATCCTGTGAGTTGTTTGTCTTCCTTTAACTTTATAAAAAAATCGTTAAAGACGGAATGTGTAGCAAAGTTACTAAGTTTACATTTTGATAGCTATATCGCTTTATGACGAAATGAACAGTTACATGGCATTTCGTAATGTTAAAAGTAATTAAGAATTATTTCTACTAAAAAGAAACTAACTCGTGCTAAGTGTACTTTCCCTTGGGCTCGCAATTAAAATCCCGTTTCAAGTTAAAATCTTGCGGTTACATTAAACGAAAAATATTTACTTGGAATTTCAATAAATTTTTATTTTGGCATCTAGCTATAATGTGCGTTGTTTTCGAAATGGCAGCTCCATTCTTTCTTAGCACAATAACTGTAAAATACACCAGTTAAAAAACAGAATAGAATAGAGTAATTTTTATTCCACATAGATAAAAGTAATACTTATTTAAAGCCATTTATGCTTATAATAACAATAATAATGCTGACACAACTGTGTTCTGGTTTGAATGTTAAAGACAGCAGGGGTGGTAACGTAGCTGTAGCCTTTTCGGTAAGTTAGCTATTTACGTCAGTTATGTGAAAAAAAAAGTCGACTAGAGTACTCAAGTATTGACGTGTATTGCCGAGAGTTATTTGAACCAGCGAAAACAGGTAATATTTATACGTGGTACAGCAGTGCTGTAGCTATATTACTGGTATTGTTGCAGCACGAATGGGGCGGCTCGACTAAGGAGGGATCACGCTCTCACAGAATACCAGTGTAAAATAGCAGCGTTTAGCTGTGTTTCGTATGGTGAGTGTAGAGAACCGGAGATCCTTTTTACTGGAAACGAGACATTCCATCTTAGTCCTCACGGGTGACAACGCATCTGCATTTTGATTCGTAATCAAGGATAGATTTAGATGTCTATGGGCCGCAGCAACCACTTACCATCAGGTGGGCTGTGTGTTTGTTCGTCACCCTTATCCTATAAAAAGTTTTAGGTTGAAATTTTACTGGAGATGAATATTCAAGGTTGACAGGCAGAGAATGCTTTAAGCATTATGTCCGCCTTTTGTACTTATATATTTTATAAGGTTCAAAAAAGTTAAATAAATAAATAAATATTTAGTTTATTGGTCTGAGTGTAAGCAAGCATTAATGCAGTGGCAGAAAAACGTCACACAACACCCCAAGATGTTCAAGGTGAACAAGTGGCCGAAGCGAAATAAATGATCAAACTGGCCTTTGAGATTTTGAAAGACATCCTTAAGCCCAGATATAATATTATATATTTTTCAAAATTGGAAAATGAACACTGAAAGATGAAGACCTGCCTTTTAAAAGAAGAAAGATAAATTATTTTTCGACGACATAAATATTATTTTAATTAACCGAGCTGAAAAATGGATAAAGGCCCAAAGGAAATATATTAAACAGAAGCAAATTAAAAAGTTGTTGTTTTTTTTTACTATTCTAAGCCAGAGCTTAACTACAATCCCTCTGATGGTAAGCGGTGATGCAGCCTAAGATGGTGAAGCGTTTGGTTCGAATACGTGGTAGATTGACGACGAAAGACTGGCCGTGCCGGTCTAGTTGTTCGATGGTGGAATGTAGAGTGAGGAATTAAGTTATGAATTACGTTGTATCACGAATGTTTATACGTACGAATTTACGACCGGAGAAGGACGCTTAATGCGACACGTATCGAGCATTTAGTCTCTGAACCTTCACAGCTTTAATAAGGTGGCCCTAATGCCTAAAGGTATTCTCTACTAATCTACGTTTAGACTAAGTAGTAAACAGGTAGTAAAATTAAAGATTTCGTACAACCGACTTCAATATAAATAAAATGAGAACATCATCAATGTAGTTGATGTCAAGAAAGTATTATTAAAGCTAACTTAAAAACTACAAGTCAGATATTGATTAAATTTATATGGGACTACATGAAAAGTACCAGCTTTCAAATAAAAAAGTATCATCAAAATCGGTTCACACAGAAAAAAGTTCTGAGGTAACACACTTCAAAAAAAGTTGAATTAAGTACTTCTTACTTTTTTTGAAGTCGATTAAAGATGGGTGCAATGAGCAACAGTAATTTATGATGTCATAACAGAATATCTTTGTTGCAGTGTATGAATATCCACTACTTCATATCGTCCCGTGGGTGTCGTAAGAGGCGACAGAGGGAAACAAACCTGCATATGGGCAGCAGCATCTTCTTAATAACAACTTTAAAAAAAAACTGTGGTTGCCAACCCGCTTGCCAAGTGTGGCAACTATGATAAATATCTCTTATGAGGTAATCTATAGGAGAGGCCTACGTTCAGCAGTGGACTTTTAATAGGCTGCAATAGTTCAGGTAATGAAATATGTAAAACTGATCAATACGATGTAGTGGCTTCATATTACTAAGGCTAATGTTAGGCTTCTCTCTATAACAAGAGGTGATGAACTGATTAAATGCGCAGAAGAGGAAGAATATAAGTGCTAAGACTAATACGCTTACAACTAAAACGCTACAATTCCCAGTTTTAGGACTTCATTTTAATAAAATAGCACAAAATATAAAGAATTTACTTTTAAATAAACCTACAGGGTCGCTTAACCGAGGATTATCCACGACTGACCTGGTTACAATAAAAAACATGTTACAACTCTATAACGTTTTTTATACAAATGATTGTAACAAAAGACGATATATTCCACCTGAGAGTATGTTGATATTGTGGCATATACTCACCTATATTTATTCTCGACTAAGTACCAAAATAATTATTAGAATCTGTCGTTACTTTGCGAAAATCCATTCCATTAAACAGCATAGATCCGATTAAAGAAATATAAATGTGTCTTATCCAGTTTGAAGAACACGCTAATAAGTTTGAAGAGAAATCCGAGTGTAGTGGTGTTGGGATTAGTGGTGACGGGGATGTCGTACGCAAACGAGAAGGTTGGTTTTCAAACTAAATAACACACTGATTTTATTTATTTACTAATTTTAGCTAAATTATAATTTTTTACAAGAAAATCGCAGAAAATGTTCAAAGTTTGTCAATTAACAATTTTAAATATTTTATTAAAGAAAAGCTGTACAAAAAGGGTTATTATAATATCAAGTAATTCATGAGATTAAAAAACCCTGGCAATGAGGTGATCACGGTGGGAAAGAGGCATTCCATCTTAGTCACTATCCTATAAAAAAATCATACAATATCCATTTGTATGATATATATATATATATATATATATATATATATATATATATATATATAGCATACCTTATACTCCTTTATAGGTAACTTATAGCATCTATATTATATAATAATATATAGCAGCTATATTACTGGTATAGTTGTAGCAAGAATGGGTCGGTTCGATCGGGGAAGTACCACGCTCTCACAGAATACCAGCATAATACCAGGTTAACTTACTGTGTTTAGTATGGTGAGTGTAGGGAACTGGAGACCCTTTTACTGGAAACGAAGCATTCCATTTCAGTCCTCACGGGTGACAATGCATTTTAATTCGTCATCGAGGATAGATGTAGATGTCTATGGGCCGCAGCAACCACTTACCATCAGGTGGACTGTGTGCTTGTTTGTCACCCTTATTCTTTAAATTATATATATATATATATATATATATATATATACTCTGGTTAACCCGAAATTAGTAAAAATTTTTTTCATTATTAGTTTATTTTTGTCGCACTACCTCCCATAAGTTATCTCTCTATAATTATCTCTGCTTTGCCTTATGATAGACTGGTAGAGCATGCTTTAAGGTATTAAGTCCGCCATATGTACGTTTTTATTTTTGGTAAATAAAAGTTTAAATAAATAAATAAACATCCCGTTACTAGCGAAAACAGCCTCGAGCTATCACCGTTTTCTATTTAAACGGAGTATTATGTCGCTATTTACCTTAGTGTTTTGTAAATCCGTGTTAAAATTTCAGCGCTGTTGAAATGTATGTTTGCGGTCGCGCTTTTGCTAACAAAAATTAGCTAAAGCGCAAATTTAAGCTTCTATTTATATACCCCTAACCACGGACTCTGTCGACTGTTTCACGTGGACTTTAATAATATAACGGGACAAGCCGAGGTCAGAATATGAGCGGAATATGTTTGTTTGCATATTTAGTGAAGCTCTGAGTTATTCAGGAATAAATTATGATCAGGATGCTGTAACGAACTTTATAATAATATTATTCGAGTATTCTTTCTTTGACAGTTTCATATAAAATCTACACATTTTATGTTTAGATGGAACGAAGGACTCTGGTCGAAAGTCCGATGTTATGACAGAAAAATGACTACAATATAATGTTTTTATAAACAAAAAGAGCGGTCTAGCAATCCGATCTGCCGGTGGCCCGTGTTGCTCTACGACTTTATATTGGTACTTACCTACGTCTTTTTTTTATAGGATAAGGGTGACAAACGAGCACACAGTCCACCCGATGGTAAGTGGTTGCTGCGGCCCATAGACATCTACATCTATCTTTGATCACGAATCAAAATGCAGATGCGTTGTCACCCGTGAGGACTAAGATGGAATGCCTCGTTTCCAGTAAAAAGGGTCTCCGGTTCCCTACACTCACCATACGAAACACAGCAGCGTTAAGCTGATATTTTACGTTGGTATTCTGTGAGAGCGTTCCTTCCCCGGTCGAGCCGACCCATTTGTGCTACAACCATAATATAGCTGCAGCATGGCTCTACCACGTATAAAATTAATAGGCTGTTACGGTATATAACGTGGGAGTAAACCCTTTGAAATGAAACTGTTGACAAACCATTGAAATTTCACAAGTTTACTATTTCACGCTCGTGATATTGTAGAACGTATTTACTGAATTCTGTTTTAAACGTTTCTTCGTACAGTTTTTAAATTATTCGCACAGGCGTTGAAAGCAGCATTAAAATTAAACTGCACATATCAAATTATAATCTCATTTTTAAAAGAGCGCACGTGATTTTGAAATATTTTAAAATATTAAAGTTTTTCTAATGGTGCGTCTCAACGTATAAGCTTGCTTTTTTACATTCTATCGAGCAAGTTTGTTTGTCCTGTAAAAGGTGCAAAACGCAAATTGCACAACGCACATGTTGGGATACGTAGCCGCTGCCTCGATCATTTCAGTAGATTCCGGTGTATTTTTAATTTATCAAGGGTGACAAACGAGCACACAGTCGACCTGATGGTGTGTGGGGATGCTGTGGCCCATAGCTGGTTGATGCTGTGGCCCATAGGCATTTACGAGTACCTGTCCTCAATTAAGAATCAAAGATGCGTTCTCACTCCTGAAGACTATGGATGGAATGCCTCGTTTCCAGTAAAAAGGGTCTCTGGTCCTCTTCACTCACCATACGAAACACAACAGCACTAATCTGCTATTTTACACTGATATTCTGTGAAAGCGTGAACCACCATTAAGTTGACCCATTCGTGCTACAACCATAATGTAGCTGAAGCGGTATTCTAGCACGTTAAAAGTATGGTAAAGATATATAAGATATATGTTTATAGTAGTTGTACCAGCGCACAACTACTATAAACATATAGCTGGATTATTCTTGATATCGAAAATGAGCGGCGGAATAAATTTTTTGTCCGCTCAATGCAGAATGAGCAACTAAAGTATCATGAAGTCTTGTCGTAAGTAGGTATACGTGGGTTTGGATTTAATTTTATTAAATATGGGATCCCAAGTAGATGGTAGAACTCTACCTACTTCTGTATTAAAATTCCTTAATTTTGAACATGTTGACATGTCAAAATAATATACATGTTCAGGTCCCAATCATTTTATCAGGTTAATTCGCGAGGTTATTAAAATAAAAATAAAAACATCCTATTTTCATCTGTATAATTTTGTATTAATTAAGAGAAGCCGCTTTGGTTTAACATAAACTATTATAAAATAAACCTAGTTTTACGGATCCTATCGCGTTTTTTTTTTATAGGAGAGAGGGCAAACGAACATGCGGCTCACCTGATGGTAAGTGACTACCGCCGCCCATGAACAACTGCAACACCAGAGAGGGAATCGCAGATGCGTTGCCGGCCTTTTAAAAAGGAGTACGCTCTTTTCTTGAAGGTCCCTAAGTCGTATCGGTCCGGAAAAATCGCTGATGGTAATCGATTCCACAAGGAAGTCGTGCGAGGAAGAAAACATCTTCTAAATCGCACAGTGGTGGACCGCCAATCATCCAGATGGTGTGGATGGTATCGGGAGTTCTGCCGCGATGTGCGTTCGTGAAATTTGGCGGCTGGGATTAATCCGAACAATTCCTCAGAGCACTCCCCATGGTAGATGCCAATGAATCGAGCCGATCGGAAAGGGCTCGGTCGTCGACGATTCGAGCCGCTCTGCGCTGGATGCAGTCAAGTGGAAGGAGCTGGCACTGGTGAGCCCCTGCCCAGAGATGAGAACAGTATTCCATGTGAGGCCGAACCTGCGCCTTGTAAAGTTGCAGGCGGTGTGCCGGCATGAAATACTATCCCGCTCTGCTCAGCACGTCAAGCTTTTTAGAGGCCAATTTGGCCTTCTCTTCCAAGTGACCACGAAACTGCACGTCACCCGATATGTCGACTCCGAGGATACCGATACTGGCTGAGGAAAGAAGCGGAGTGCCTTGAAACTGAGGAGATACGACAAAGGGGTTCTTTTTAGCGGTAAACGCGCAAACTTGTGTCTTCTGAGGATTAAACTGGACTAGATTTAGTCGCCCCCAATCCGAGACTTTCTCGGCTTACTCGGCGACGTTTTCCCGAGAAATATTGGCACGGCCGGTGTATAGAGCATCACCAGTGCTGTCATCCGCATAGCAATGAATGTTACCAGTTAGCAACATATCATTGATATGCAGAAGAAACAGCGTTGGTGATAGCACACAGCCTTGTGGAACACCAGCGTTAATAGACTTGTAGTCAGAACATGCACCGTCTACAACGACCTTGATGCTCCGATCTGCAAGGAAGCTGGTGATCCAATTGCACAATTTCTCGGGAAGCCCATAGGAAGGGAGCTTCGAAAGAAGCGCTTTGTGCCAAACCCGATCGAAGGCCTTCGCAAGGTCTAGACTAATGGCCAACGCCTCCCCCTTGGACTCTACTGCCTCCGCCCATCAATGGGTTAGGTAGATCAGAAGACCACCAGCTGATTGACTCCGACGAAAACCGTATTGGCGGTCACTAATCAGCTGGTGATCATCAAGGTTTCGGATGAGCTGGCAGTTAATAATGGATTCCATTATTTTGGAGAACAAGGAGGTGATCGCGATAGGCCTATAGTTGGACGGGTCTGAACGGTCGCCTTTTTTAGGGATCGGGTAGACAAAAGCTGTCTTCCATGAATTCGGGACTACGTCTTGGGAGTAGGAGTACCGGAAAAGACGCGTTAGGACCGGTGCCAACACCGGAGCACACGTCCTCATCACAATTGGGGGGATTCCGTCAGGCCCACTCGACTTCTGGATGTCCAGGGAGAGAAGTGCTTTGCGAACCGAGCGCTGTGAGAACAGCACATCCGGCATGGAGCACTCACACCGCGGGATAGTCGGCGGTGTTTTCCCCCGTCATCAAGAGTCGAGTTGGACGCAAAAAGGGAGCCTAAAAGGTCGGCTATGTCTTTTGCGTCTTAGGCCAGTGAGTCGTCCTCCCTGTGCAGAGATGGTAGTGATGGCTTACAGAAATTCCCTTGGACAACCTTGGCGAGAGACCAGAATGCACGGGTTCCCGAAGGAAGGCGAACTAGTTTTTCGCCAATTCTGCTTATGTGCTCTGACTTTGCCTTGGCAATAACTCTTTTGAAGGACCTGGAGGCGAAGATATACTTCTTTTTAAGTGTGCTGGTGTTTACATCCCGAGTCGCCGAAGCCGCAGCCCAGGCTTGATAACACTCCTGCTTACTGCGTAATGCAGTCTTACAGGAGCGACCAAACCAAGGCTGAGGTCTGCCTCCGATGGGTACCACAGATGATGGAATAAATAGTTCCATTCCCTGTAGCACCACATCAGTGACAGAGTCAGCAACAGCGCTGGGATCATCCGGCGAGAAGCAAACCCGTCCCCATGGGTAGGATGCAAAGAAAGATCGCATTCCGTCTCAATTCGCTGACCTGTAATGCCAAACACGGCGGCAACCTGCAGAACGCAACCGCGAAGGGAGCGTGAGTGGCACCATACTCCGGATCAGACAATGGTCCGAAGAGCCGAGAGGGGCATCGACGGAAACCTGATATCCGTCCGGATGAGAGGTTGTAGTGTTGTGCTACTTACTTATCATTTTACATTATTTTAAATTCATTTTTCCATTCTGTTTCGATTTTCTGCATTCACCTCAAAACTGGATATTTTACATCACCTTTATTTCCATAGGATCCTGTAACGATTTTAAACCATAAGAACACAATAACAAATCATTTCTACTTCGTATTTTCACATTATCAGCACTTTTAAATTGGTGTCAATGGAGTCTACCTTTTTTCGATCTTTTATTTAGTTTTCCGTAACTCTGCAATTTCGGGCTTTGTGCGTGCAGTTGCGCTACCTTTTTTCCTATATCAATAATATCTCATTTTTCACTTAAATCTTGCCGTTTTTCTATTACAAGCCTAAAACCAAAATTTGACATGTTTTGACATCGTTGTTTATTTGGTCGCTATGACAATTATATTCAAATTTGCTACCGGTCTGTTGTTTCTATTTCGATAATTCTACATAAATACTCTTTCCTCTTGACCATTTACAAAAAATTTGCGTTTAATTTAAATAATTTTTCCGTTCTCTCTAGAAAGGTATAAAAGCCGAACAATCGGTGAAGAAATTCAGTCTCGCTTCAGTTCTCGAGTTCGAAGCATCTCCTAAAGGCCTTATCCCGGGGCCGCACTGCCCCGGGATCCTGCAAGCCTCTGTCCTGCCTGAAGCCACTGGACTCTACGAACCTCTGCTCTACCTGAAGTCGCCGGATCCTACAAGCCGTTGCTCTACCTGAAGTCGCCGGGATCCTACAAGCCTTTGTTCTGCCTGAAGTCGCCGGGATCCTACAAGTCTCTGCTCTGCCTGGAGTCGCCGGAACCTGCAAACCTCTGTCCCGCCTGAAGTCACCGGAACTTGCAAACCTCTGTCCCGCCTGCAGTCACCGGATCCTGCAGGCCTCTGTGCTGTCTGAAGTCGCTGAGGATCCTGCAAGTCCCTGTCTGGCCTGAAATCGCCGGATCCTGCAATCACCGCATTCACCTGAGGTCGTCGCCTTGTAGTGTATGTGCCTCAACCCTACTAGTAGTGTAAGTAATACATGTTCTCTTAAGTTTATTGATCAGTATAATTAAAGTTCTTGTACAAGCAACACGTCTCCTTCATTCAGCACCTTCCGAGTTCCGACATTACATGGCGACCCTGCCAGGCGGTGCGCTGCGACAATTCATGCGCACCGCCGAGGCCTACTACATAAAAAAAAGATAAATAAAAATATTATAACAAATTTAAATTAAATAATGAAGTGAAATGACAGATAAAAGAAATGTTATAACGGAATGGACGCAATACCGGATGTGACGAAAAATTAATAAATATGAATACAAGAAGAGGCCACAATAATAATTGACTGAAAATTTAAAAACTATAACGTATATGAAGCAATATAATATATTTATCTTTAATATAACTATGAAGGCAACTAAGAAATAATAATAAGAATAAAAAGTGATTTCTTAAATAATGACCAAAGACCAAAACTCAAGAAACAGCAAATTAATTTAATAAGGAAAGGAGCAGTTGTACCTTAGCGAGCTTTGTCCAGTAAGATATGAAAATTAAACCGAAAAGGAAAAAGAAGATATAAGAGGTAACATCGCATCAGCGTAATTTTCAACATTTGATTTTAATAATGTTTTATTATGTTTTATATTAAATAAATAAGTGATGCATTAAATATTAAATGTACGGTATTTACAAGTAACTTGAATTTAACATTTTATAATATTTATAATATTTTAGTAGGTATTGTATTAAAAAAAAAATACAATATATTAAATTACATTTTACAATGACAAGATTCGTATTAAAGTAAATATATTTTTAAATTCAGCCCAATTTTTTTTCCGCGATAAATTTTATTTAAATGTAAGTATACAATTTTGAAAAGGGTTTTATAAAAAAAATCGCTTATTTTTCTTCTTTTCTAAAGGCATGAAAACCTTTAAGTAACTATATAAATAAATACATAACCTTTAATAAATTACCTTAAAGTTAATATAACCTGCTTAAAAATCAAAAATTGGAAATAACTTAATGTTTTGTTTAAAATAAATTTAGCTGTAATAGTGATTACAAATTATTTTCTGTAGGTTATACGGTTTCTTAAATTTCTAGCAATCCTAAATTTTTATATGTAAATTAAATGTATAACTAATGCTAATATATTTTTCGATATAAGTAAAAGTAATAAAACTATAAGCGATGCGATGTAATTATACTATAAACTTCTGTCAGTTAGAAAATATTTAAAAGTATCATTTTAATGTGATAAGGAAAATAATAATTAAAAGAAGTTTTAATAATAATGTTTCTCAACGAAGTTAAACACAGACATGAAAAGTTGACATATATTACCTCATTTTTGTACAATATTAAAAAGTATACTTATATTTACAAGGTGTGAGGAATGAGAAGAGTGTTCAAAAGTGTGAATACGAATGATTGAATTTCTAAGTTTCGTCAGTATTGGACTGATCACCCAAATATTTGATGATGCTTAAAATCCTGGTATTGAAACCATTATGAGCGAGAATTATGAAAGTTAGTAATGGAAATGGAGTATGAAAGTATATAAAAGTTACCGATACAGTCGAGTAGATAACAGCACGTACTATAAAGATAAAGAAAAATATAAAAAATTACGAAGAGAATCAAAATAAAATAAAAGATGACCTTGATAAATAAATCATGGAGAGATACGGGAACGTCCATCACTGGTAAAGCATATAGTCCTCGAGCAGGGTATGTTTGCATGATTGGATGATAAAATCGGAAGTAACGGGTACTAGGGAACAATACCTTCAGCACAAGTGAGATGTGAACGAGTTTACTCATATTAGTACTGTTGGGGACCAGAGAAGTCTTAAATTTGTTACCCTTAATAATGGTACGTAGAGGTCACATCCTTCGTTGGATCATAGTGTGAACTTAGTTTTCCTCCGTGACAATTGTAGGAGTCCTTTTAAAATGACTTAAAAGTTGACCTCGAGGTTGTGCGCACAACCCAAGGTACAGTTTTACCTTGATATAGTATGATAAAAAAAAAGTTTATGTACCAATAAAATGAAATGAATGTTATGAAAAAGTAATATAATACCCAAGTAAATGGGGGGCCCATATTTATAAAGTACCCGCGTGATAAATATCACGAAATAAAATATAAATGAAGTGAATTAATACTCCGATTCCCGGTATCTATTTAATAAATAAATATTAAGGAGAGAGAATACTAAAAGAAATAAAGCTAGCTAAAGGTCAAAAATATAAGAAAGAAATAAAGTACGTACAACAATTATGAAAATGTGCTTATCTATGGAGATGTGCAAGTATGAAAATAATTAACATGTAGGGACATGAGAACAATTAAAATGAGGTCATAATGGAATCCCCGCCAAAGCAAAAAAAAACAACCACAATAAAAAAAATGATAAATACGTTTTCGCTTAGATATATTTTATATGAATTTGCAAAACTTTTTCATATTTTCAATAACTTTACCCTAAATTTCTCTTAGTTTTTTTTGGTTAATGTAAAATTTTTACAATTTTAAACGAAATTTTGTATATTAGTTACTAAAAAAAAAAAAAGTCGAAAGTGTATCTACTCTATTATTTTAAGTTTCATAACAATAGTATTTTTTTTATTATGGACAACGAAACATAAAATTATGTATCTGCTTTTTAAAAAAAAAAATTGTCTCGTCTAATGTTAATAAATATTTTGTTTAAACAAACTTTAGGTGTGTAATATTGTATATTTTAAATTTATGTCTCATATAAAAGTCATAAAATAAAAAAGTAGTAATGTGTTTTCGACTATTATAAATAACTTAAATAATGAATACACGATAATGTATGTAAAGTTATTATCACAAGGAAATATAACTACCTAAACTGTGTAAATTAAGAAAAAATGTTTAAAACAAATATTTAACGGTAAACTATTAGGAAAGGTAAATTATTTTATTCACGGTATTATCTTATTGTATTGTTAAAAGTAGGTACCATCATACGATGTAATCTCAAACGTCTCCATATACGTGTACTTTGGAATTTAAAACAAAGGTGTCATAAATCGCTTACGCGGCTGGGATCACAACATGTATTTTGATCTGTCTGTTGTTATGTTAACGAAAATGATTAGGTACATTGCTTTGCATTGACTTCTTTGTTCTGGATATCTAAATATAAAATGTAATCAATTATTTTCGGTATAATATTGATTGAACTTTCAAATCATAAACGTTTTATCTATTACAATTTATTATTTTCTGAGAAAATAGTAGAGTGATGCGAACTTATTTGTATGGATTATGAAAATAATTCCTTTATTTAATACGATTTTGAAACTCATTATACTATGTTTGCATATATTACTTTAAATTTTGTTGTGACCAAAATATTGTGCGCCTCAATCCCTGACTGACAATGATATATGTACCTAAATATTATACGAGATTATATTATGATATAAATTTGTAATGCCTGTAAAATAGTAAAAAAAAATATATTATATATTTATTATATTGCCCAATTATGTCAAATATGTATGTTGTATTTCAGTAATTGAGCACAAGCGATCTAACTATTGAGAACAAGTTCTATGTTTTTAATTCGTTACCAATTATGGAGAATGGTATCATCGGTCGAAATCTTTTTAAAAAAAAATATAGATCACTTTCGCATTTTGATTCCAATATTTTAATATTATATGAACATCTAGGTAGATCGTAATAAAACCTATTTCAAACACTTGTAATAATTCCTTGGCAAGTTTTTTTTTTCTTTTATTTCACTAATGTGATTAGACGGGTTAAGATACTTAAAGTTTTGTGTTGAATGGCAAGGATTGTAAGTATAATAATTAATTAAATATTGAGAGATTTGACTGATAAAAATAAATTCAGTGAGTGTTTTATACACATTGGTTAGAGTAAATTGACATATTAACTTATTTCAGTAATGAAAATATGTTGGAATGTTAATAGGTAAAGCACAAGATCTGGTAGATAATTAGCTATTTCAGTGATAGTCGGGTGCGCAAACGAGTATTATGGAAATGCTAAGAATTCAATGAGAACTTTTCGTAGACATCAGGTTTTTAGAAAGGATAAAAAGTACACATAATATGATGTCAAGTTTATTGCAAAATGCATTATTATTGTTGCCCACCTATATACCTACATGATTATGTTAACATGTTGTTGTAATGTTGGTTAGTACCAAAAAACGACAGGTTTAATGACGTACGAAATAAAATCGCATGCGTATCCTGGATTGACTCGATAATATTATGTATAACCTGACCTGATCATGATCATGAGATTATAATCTTTTTTTAATTATTTTATATTCTATTTAACTGCTTTATTTTACTCAATTATGTTTACTAAATTTAGAAATTATATAAATTTAATGGCTAAGTAACATTGTATTTTATTTTAATCTTCAATATTAAATTTATTTTTATGTAATAGGATTCAGGGTTCATATCATTTTATAATTAAATATTTGAATTCACAATATAATTTACATGTAACCATAAATCATTTTTTTATTATATATATCAAGAAAATAATATGTAAAAAAAAAAGTAAATAAAGAACATTTCTTTTTTTTTTTTAAGTATCGGGGGAGGTGTAGTGTATGTGCCTCAACCCTACTAGTAGTGTAAGTAATACATGTTCTCTTAAGTTTATTGATCAGTATAATTAAAGTTCTTGTACAAGCAACACGTCTCCTTCATTCAGCACCTTCCGAGTTCCGACATTACAGCCTAGAGACGCCCACGCCTTCTCACCTACGCCGTGCGTGCTCGTTCCAGGCGCTGAGAGCACACTTTGGATCTTCAGACTCAGCTTCGACACTAATCTCCTTTTTTTATTACCTTTTTTAATTAATATTTTTAAATAATAATTTGTAAATCACGTCATCCATCCTCATCTTCATACTCCATTTTTGTTATATAAAATTGTAAATATCTTTTAAATCTTGAATATATTATTTGTTTTTGTTCTATTTTTGTTGTTTTGCTGTTACTAGGTTAGGTTCTCTTTTGTATTTAATTGTCGCTTCACGACAAGGTCAGCAGAAGGTCCAACAGGGAAGGTGTATGATCCTCCACATCTGGAATCCGCGTAGGCGAAGTAACCAGTTGTGTCAGACCATATGCCAAGGCAAAGTCATAAACAGATCTCCCCGCATGATCGGTTAAACGTTAACCGAGCCATTCAGCATGGTGGGCGTTAAAATCGCCAAGGATCACGATCTCTGCGGATGGGACCTGTTGTAGCAAGGAATCTGTAGCCATGTGGTCGATGAGTCGGTCTGTTTCGGCATTACCGCTATGGGACTTATAGAGGCACCCGTAGACGCGCGGATGGTCGTCACTGTCTACGCGTAGCCAAAGGATGGACAGGTCCGAACCTCAAGACTGATGTCCTCTCTGACATACACGCAAACTCCAGCCCGAGGCACAAAGGAGTGCTCCAAGTGCATTTCATCGAGTTACCTCGATGTTATTAAATGCAGTAAAATCTGTAAATGTCTCATTTAATGTAGTGTTTGTGTAAATAAAAGAAATCATTATATGATATACTAGCGATCCGCCCCGGTTTCGCACGGGTGATTTCTGAATCTCGACAATTGCGCCACCTACCGGGTCTAAATGTGATTTCAAGGTGTCACTCAAACACACACACACACACACACACACACAAAAATCATTAAAATCGGTCCAGCCGTTTTGAGTTTTAGCGAGACTAAAGGACAGCAATTGAATTTTTATATTTAGAGTTTTAAAGAAGAGGGGGCTAACGAGGAAGCGGCTCATCTGATAGTTTGTGACTATCGCCTCCCGTCTGTTCATCTATCCCACTACTGCAACAATATAAAGATATTTAAAATGCTGAGCATGTAATAACAACATTTTTACTTTTTGTACGAGATAGACTTAAGCTGCAGCTATATTACGGTTGTAGCACAAATGAGTCGGCTCGACCGGGGCAGAGAGCTTTCACAGAATTCCAGCTCGAAATAGTAGTTTAATGCTGCTGTGTTTCGTATAGTAAAAAACTCCCTTCAATAGTCAACTCGCACTTTTGAAGCGCAGTGAGCATTCTTGCACTGACTTTTGTGAGGTTGAGATAGTTATGCAATATGATGTGTATGGTACCAACGGATAGGTTAGTAATTTTTGCTGAAATTTTAATTCTTACTCGTGCACATTCTAATACAAGGATTTCAATAATTTTCACATTTTATTCTGTAGCCACTGTGATTGGCTCACCCAGGCGGAGGTAATCTTCGATACTTTCCCTGCCTCTTTTGAATTCACTTAACCACTTCTGTACGGTTGACGTTGAAGGAACCGTCTTAGTAAACGGCCACCATTTCCTCATGGATGTTTTTATTTTTTTTTATTTTCATTGTTTAGTGAGAAATTTAATCACCGTACGATGATCGATTTTCTCAACATTGTCGAGTCAGTCATTCCCGTCGTCTATGGCTGAAGGTTACATAAGGAGTAATGAAGTTATCAAGACAAAATTTCATATTTATACCCTCAGGTAGTGTCGTTAGCTAATGATATTTTTAATAACCCAAATTATTAGCAAATCACCCTAATACCGAGAATATATTGAACGCCCCTCGTACTATATAAAAACCTTCATTTATAACACCTGTTTAAAATATTTACACTGTCAACAGTATATATATGTATATATTAAAAATTAATACCAATTGAATACTAAATTCAAATTTATTTGGTACGAGTTATGTTACTCTTCGTTTGTACATATTTATAAATAAAGCCAAAAAAAATTTGTAAATAGTAGCTGGCGATAACTTGCAAACTGTATGCCACCCCTTAATTTCTTTGTTCACGGATCGTTAAACGGGTTAACTTGAAGATTGTATTTGGAAGTAGATGATTATTGGCTACTTTGATGGGACTTTTATCGGACTTCAAAAACGTATCAGGTTCCCAATATAACTGTATATTTGTGTCAAGCCATATTTTCGCCGATTATGAGCCGATTATGATAATGGTAATTTAATAAAATTGGTTATACACCAAGGCTGGTCTCATTGAAATTTAAAGAAAAATTTACCCAAAGGGTGGTAATATTTAGTGTAATTATTTAGAAGACGGTCTAGTTGTTGTTTAGGTTTACGACATCGCTAGTGCACTCAAAAAGGTCAAATAATTAAACTTAAAAAAGTGAAAACTGACTTAAAAGTAATAAAATTTCCGATTACAAAATATAAACAAAAACTAATAAAACTCTTATTTTACCTTTTTTCAATCGAATGATTTTTACTTGTGTCTTGAATTTATAAAAAGGCAACTCTATAATATTACAAGGAATCTTGTTATAAATACTAAAATCCTTGGAAAATTATTATTAATTCAAAGAAATACTTATTCCATTCAAGGAATCGCTATTTAACATTCAGGTCCTACGTTAACGCATCGTATTATTTTTCAATTTATGAATCTTAAATTCAAGTTGAAGTTAAAAATACAAATTTAATATTTCCCGGTAAAATTGCTCTTAATTGTTTCCTCTGCCAATTATATCCGTAATGTAAAAGTATTTTTGAATTTAAAGATGAACGCTCTCTCTAAAAATGTCCATGAATAAAATGCGATTTCAATGGTTCCTTTTCCAGTTCACTTCGAGTCGCACTCAGCGTTGATTGCGACTGAATCGTCGTTTTATTTAAAATATATATATATATTTCACATTACCGGGTGACTTTTTTACCGCGAGGAAAAGAAAACTGATGAATGATGAGATGAATGATGTAGAAGCTTATGGCATATATATGTTTGAAAATATTTTTCTCTTGACCTTAAAACTGCCTCTAGGTAAAAAAATATTTTATATATCAATGTGATAAGTCATAGACCAATTTGATGATATAAACAATAAATTTGAAAAATTTCTATACAATCGACATCTACTTCGTTCACCTATTACATTGTATTTTTTTTGCGGTACAAAAAGTTAGTCGGAACACGCACAGAATTATACTAGTGCGAGCATAGCCCTCTTCATAGCTCGCTGAACAACCTTGGGCGTTCTCATATGGACGAATTATAAATGAGGATATCCGTAGTAGAACCAGAACCGACATAGCCTAACGTAGTAAGCTGAAGTGGCAATGGGCCAGCCATATAGCTCCAAGAACCAACAACCGATGAGGAAGAAAGGTTCTCGAGTGGCAGCCTCGTACCAGTAGAAGAAGTGTAGGGTGACCCCCCACTAAATTGAGTAACGACCTGGTAAGACATGCAGGCAGTCGATGGATGCAGGTGGCTCAGGACCGTGCTTTGTAGCGTAACTTCGGGGAGGCCTATGTTCAGCAGTGGACCTGTGAGAAGCTGTAATGATGATGATGGTGATAAGCTAGCAGTATGTTCTGTGATTCAATTACCTCACCAAATAATAGGAAAGCTGTCTTATGAGAGCACGTATTTTTGAGATTTTCCACACACATTTATTGCACGGGACATGAGTACTTCAAAATAAATATTTTTATCCCCGACGAAAACAGAGGGGTGTTATATGTTTAACGTGTGTATCTGCTTGTCTGTGTGTCTGTCTGTAACACCGTAGCACCCAAAAGGAATAAACCGATTTAGTTTTTTTTTTGTTTCAAAGGTGACTTGATTGAGAGTGTTCTTTGCTATGATTCAACAAAATCTTTTCAGCCGTTTGACGATCAGGTATTTTTGTTTCTTTTTTAATTTTTAATTTAGGTTTTTGCTCGTGCACAAACATCATCATAATTACGGCTTATTACAAGTTTACTGTTGAGCATGGTCGTCGAGCACGTCGGCGAGTGCCGGAACAAACTTGTTATTAATTACGAATCTTTGTTAAACAAAGTTTCGGACTGGCAGCAATCAAATCTAGTCCTGTTTAACATTTAGAAAACACAGGTTTGCGAGTTTACCGCTAAAAAGAACCCATTTGTGGATTGTCTTTAATTTTAGGACACTCTCTCTATCTAGGCGTAGCTCTATCTAGCGTACATATCGAATGACGTTCAGTTGGGTTCGAGGCTGAGTGTTTTTTTTTTCCCGATTATTTGTGGTATATTAAAACTGACGTAATAGTGGTGTGATCCTCTACATGTTTACAGACTGCAGTCTCCCCGGTCCGTCAAATTTTCACGTCAGCTATATTTATTGATATTTAGTTTTCCTATAAAGGAGACGAGATACTTGATCTTCTACGGCGGCTGGAAGTATGTTTTTACAGAAAGATGCTTCAAAGTGTAGCCGAAAAACGAAAAAATTCGATCATAATATATATCTTCGTCTAATAAAACAGGTAAATCACGACGTTGTCTTTTACAAACAAACTATTAACTTTATTAAATAGGAACATATTGGTTATAACCGACGATATCCGGATTGGTATATGAAATATCCGGACGTTTCAGGCAATTCTAACAATCCAACACTGCCCTAGACCACCAATTGGCAAGCGGCCAGGGTTTCGTTAATCCCGCACTGTAATAACTGCTGCTAATAAATTACAACTCTAACGCTTTGTGTAATGAAAAGAGGGTTTAGATTCTATTTTGCAAAGATCTCGATGGATTCTTTTCTGAGTTTACAATAACTAAATATTGATGTGTATGCCAATTAAATTCTAGACGGATTAAAAACCCTTTGTCCCATTGGGACATAATGAAATTACAATATATTTTTGGAACTTGGAAGAAGATATTCTTACAATTTGATTCAACATAGCCTCTGAATGCATAGACATGTTTTTTTTTCTTTTACAATCAGAGATTCCATTGGTTAATTGCAAATTAAGGCTAAATTAAAGTAGTTGGTATTTTCTTACACAAAAAAGCCCAAAATTATCTAATAATTGTTAAAGGCATATGCATAAGCATAGGCATATATTTAATTTTTTACTGTTCAACTTAGTGGGGACCCATGTTTGACATACGTACATCAATACAGGGAGAGTGCATGTGTTGAATACTTTAGATTTAATCGTTTTGTGCAGTTCTTTGTCTTTCACTATTTCTTTCATACTCCTTTTCCATCCGTTTGCTACTCTCAGGTTGATTTCTTTTTCCATGTTGTCTGTGGGTGAGATAATTTGGCCTAGATAGATGTATTCATTTATTATATATTATATATTAAAATTATATATTTACTTTTAAGAGCTGCAAGAGCTCTAGGGCTAAGCGCTCGTCCTAAATTTTATAAGTAAGCGTGCAATCCCAGTTCGATCTCTGTCGGCACCTCTGAAATAATTAATTGCAATTTAAGTGCTGATTTGTCACGTGATTGGCAGTTATGGAAAACACCGTGAGAAAGCCTGTAATTCTGGAAAATAAATATATCGAGGACATACAAAGTTCAGAAAGGGCTGGTCCCAGTAGTAGGATGTATAATATAAGCTGTATAACTGTACTGCATACCATATAGGTTTTAAATCGACTGATTTGTATGACTCCACAGAGTGATAATAAAAAATGTTTACACCTAGTGCATCAAATTATATAATGCATGATAGGCAAAGAGCTAGAAATTGAATAATTCTTAAATAGCAACAATATCTGGGGGAACGGGAGTGCCCCGGCAAGTCGAGTATAAAAGCGACACGGCCGTACCATCCTTTTCTCGAAGCAGTTCAGGCCATTTTCGAAACCCTATAACTTCGTTGTGGATAAAACTAGAAGCCTGAATTTTCACTAACAAGTACGCATTGTATAAACTCGATATATTTCAAATTTCATTCAATTTGAACCAGTAGTTTAAAAATTATAACTAGTCAAAGTTTCTTAATTTTGTCACTCAGTGACTGACCGGTCATCAAAACTTTAACGCACTTCTAGCAGATATAGAAGCTTAAAATTTGGAATACAATTATTGTATAATATGCAAATCAAGAAAAAATTAAAATATTTTGCAATTTCGGTCCAGTTTTGGAGATACACCAACTGCATAAATAACTTTGTAATCCCATATAAATATATAGGGTTACAAAGTTATATTTGCAGTAATGAATCAGTGTACCTATATATGTATAATATAATGTAATAATAATAGATGTAGATAGGTAACTAGATATACCTATCTACAAAAAGAAATGAGATGCCATCAAAAACATAACTTATAAAAAAATTCAATCTATTTATTTAAAACAAAAGATTTTTAATATTGATATGGTAACTATAAGATGTTGTTAGGTTAGCTAATTACGTAATAACTTGAGACAGAAGGACCCTTAAGCAGGGACTGAATAAACTAACTGACTTGGTATTACATGGATCTCACAACTTTTTACGGTAGAAGAACTGAGTTGCGAGACTTGGCTTTTTTACAAGTTATGTTTTTGATGGCATTCATATTTTATGTATTACTGAACATTGGTTAAAAGCTTATAACTTAATGTTTAACTTCAGTAATCACCAGGTGGTCAGTACTTTCAATGGAGAAACGGTTTAAGAGGTGGCCCCTTTTTTTAAGGGATAAGGGCGACAAACGAGCACACAGTCCCCCTGATGGTATGTGGTTGCTGTGGCCCATAGACATCTACATCTATCTTCATCTACGTATCAAAATGCAGATCCGTTGTCAGCCGCGAGGACTAAGATAGATTGCCTCTTTTTCAGTAAAAAGGGTCCTTAATATTAGTTAGTAAATTACTATCATGTAAAGAACGAAAAAATATTGTGAGCCTCTCTGTTGAGCGAACTGTAGAAATGGCATGTGTTGAGTTTGAGTACCTCATTGTTGTGAGCGTCTACAGGCCAACATGTTCTGTATACGATACTTTTAAAAAAATATGGAGGAAATTTTGTTAAGCTTAATAAACAGAATAAATCTGATGTAACCATGTTCCAACAGTGGTAGAGCCACGCGGCAGCTTTTGCTGTCGCACGGATGGGCCGGCTCGAACCGGGGTGGTACCACGACCTCACAGAAAACCAGCGTGAACTAGAGGTTTACCTCTGTGTTTCGCTTGGTGAGTGCAGGTGGCCGGAGGCCCTTTTTACTGGAAATGAGGCATTCCATCTTAGTCCTCACGGGTGACAACGCATCTACATTTTGATTTGTAATAGAGAATTGATGTAGATGTCTATGGGCCGCAGCAACCACTTACCATCAGGTGGACTATGTGCTCGTTTGTCACCCTTATCCTATAAAAAAAAAGTAATATGTGGCGATGTATACGCTTTTACAACAAAATTCCAGAAAATATACAAAATTTGACCTCCTCAAAGTTCTAAAACTTTATTAAACTAAGTATGTATAAAAAGGGTTATTATAATATTAAGGAATTTATGGATGATAATAACCCCTGGAAATGAGGTGATCGCTACCATGCAATTTCAATTTTTTTGTGTTGTTAATTGTGTAACATAAATGACTGTAAGCTGTTATTTTTAAGATAATGTCCCGCTGGGTTTCTTGCTGGTTCTTCCCAAGACAGAGGTTTTTTCGAACCAGTGGTAATTAAACAAGAGTGACTTTTAATAAGTATTATTTATAATCTATATTGAATAAAAGTTTCTGCTTCGTTGGTCGCTGTTGTCCATCGTTAGTCTGGGTATTTAGTTTGGAGTACACGTAGAGACAGTTATACAGTTATACAGTCGGTTATCAGAAACTACAAGATCTTTTGATTAAATGGATGAAAGAATTCTCTTAAGCCTTAAAAGTCGTTGGTTCGAATTTGCAATTCGACACATAGAGTCGTGATCCACATTAGCATAAGCATTAACATACTTTTTAGTATTAGTTGAAGTAGTTAAGGGTACCTCTTATTCTATTTTTAAATATGCGATTTTTTTTGGGACCTATAATTTAACGACCTTACAAATCAAAATGAATCTAAGAAATTAAAAGTTGTTTTTTCCCTTTTCACTATGTGACAAAAGAAAGTGACAGTTATATTTATAATTAATGCCTAACTTAATTAAGCGATAGTCAATCTTTTTTTACATATTCCTATTTTAATTTTTCTTTGTAGACTAATAGGAATTGTCACTGAATTAACAAAGAAGCATGTCAAGGTTTAACTTTTTATACACGAAAATTTCAACACATTTGTTTTAGCATGTAATATATTTTTTATAGGATAAGGGTAACAAACGAGCACACAGTTCACATGATAGTTAGTGGTTGCTGCGATCCATAGACATCTACATCTAACCTCGATTACGAATCAAATCGCCTGATATTTACCGTTCCATCGAACTATGAGCGTGAGGGAATAGAGAGTACACCTGTGCTTGAGCATACACTTGGGCACTATAATCCTGTCCTGCACCGTTTACTAGTCTCCGCTGAGGCTGGCCGTCGTGACCGAAATTCGGTCTGGAGGGCATTATTACTATCCCACCCAATGGTAAGTGGTGATATAGCCGAAGATGGTAAAGTGCTAACAAAAATATACCAAATGCAAACCCTTAGAATGTAATTTAGTTTTGCTCACTCAAACGCAGTAGATTTACTTCAATAGCTTAACTAGAACTACTAGGAATTATATTTCTAAGTAAACTTAATGTTTACACACTGGGAAGAACATTCTTAGCGGTCATACCATACTTCTACTATTGCTTTTTACTATTACTATTCATACCGTGTAATGGCGGTCTAAGTATATCCACTGCCACATTATTTTATAGGATAGGGTGACAAACGAGCACACATTCCACCTGATTGTAAGTGGTTGCTGCGGCCCATGACATCTACATCTATCCTCAATTACGAATCAAAATGCAGATGCGTTGTTACCCGTGAGGACTAAGATGGAATGCCTCGTTTCCAGTAAAAAGGGACTCCAGTTCTCTACACTCCTCATACGAAACACAGCAGTGTTAAGCTGCTATTTTACGCTGGTATTCCTGTGAGCGCGTGGTCGTACTACAACTATACTACTTATATTGATGCAGTATGGCTCTACCACGTAATACTAGTAATGTCTCCAGTTAGAACTCGTATTTCAAAGCGATATTAAATGAAGTCCCGGAAAATCTATCATCAATATATGATACAGAGCTACAGAATGATATGATATAGTGTTACAGAGTAGAGTGGATAGTATTTCTAAGAAATAAGCGCATGAAAGTTTCATATTTCAGTAGGTAAGTGTACTTGACATGCTCGGTTCTTATATACAAGAAACGCTCTTTATTAAATAAGAAGTATCTACAGATCGCAGGCTTACAACAAACTACTTGTACAGGAAATTAAATTTAAAACTTTCTTTGTTCGAAGTTGGCTATAGGTGTCCATGGATTGAAGTAGCCACATACCATTATTTGGACTGTAATTTCGTTTGCCACTTCAGTTTCATAAAAAAAAAAATAGCGTTTCGATAACGCGGTGGCTAAGCATTTTTTGCAGGTATAGATTACAAATAATAGTTTCTGGTCTGGATGTTTGTTCATATGCAGTTTATGTATGTAAAACGTCAACACGATACGGGAGATAAGTGTGGTAACGTTAAGCTTAAACTTTATTGCGAGGAAGGCGTACATTACTTAACAACAGCGACAAGATTAAACCTCACTACGAGGAAGAGATACAATATCCTTTTGCATTAATGTGCCAGCCTTTAAAATAAAGTTGTGTATTGATATCGGATTCACATATATCACTTACGTCTATTTAATACTGCTGTTTTCGGTTTCAATTTCACAGCACCCAAAGTTGTGAGGTGCACGGATCAGTTAGCTGAAGTTGCAATGGGTCGGCTATATAGTTCGAAGAACCAGTGAGATATTGTTAATTTTGATTTTATGTGTTGATAATATTCCAGACTAGACTGACCGAATTTAGGTCACGGCGGCTAGTTTTCGCCACTATCCAGCCGCCTTGACCTAAATTCTCTGTTGAGACCAGAATTATAGTGCACGAGTATGTAAACTGTGCTGCCACTAAGAATTTCTTGACAGAGAAATCCAATAACTGATTGGCCAGACCCGGGATTCGAACCCTTATGGTTAGCAGTCACGGTTACGACCACTAGAACGCCGAGGCAGTTAAATAGTATACGATCATATTCACCATATTACTAAAACTGATAGACCAGACTGGCGATGGGCAGCACCATCAAAGTTGTGGGACGTCGAGTATTACGATTGTCAATCCAACCGCCAAGGGTGACGACTAAGGCAAATCCTACCTGCAAAGGAAGAGGTCCAAGTCCAGTCCTGCAAAGGAAGAGTCTAGCAGTGGACTTTTATGGGCCGATATAGAAGACTGGTGTGTAGAACACGAAATGTAATAAACGTTGAAAACCTTCATAATCATAATGATTTCTTATATTTACGCAAACACTACACATAATTTTTTTTATAGGATAGGGTGACAAATGAGCATACAGTCCACCTGATGGTAAGTGGTTGCTGTGACCCTTAGACATCTGCATCTATCCTCGATAAAGAATCCAAATGCGGATGCGTTGTCACCCGTTGGGAATAAGATGGAATGCCTCTTTTCCAGTAAAAAGAGTGTCCGGTTGTCTACATTCACCATACGAAACACAGCAACGTTAAGCTGCTATTTGACATTGGAATTCTGCAAGATCGTGGTCCTTCCCCGGTTGAGCCGACCCATTCGTTCTACAACTAAACTACAATATAGCTGCAGCATGGTTCTACAACGTATAAAACACACATTAAATGAAACTAATTTAACGGATTTTATCGCGTTTGATTCTCAACGTTTCGGCTGCTTTACAGCTCCTATAGTCACTAGGGTGGGGTGACTGAGGTGGTAAGCTCGTTTTGCGTAGATCAGGCCAAAAATTAATATTCAAAAACTGAATGTAGCCGGGCTAACTATGAATTCGGTACGACAAATACCTCAATCTCACCGTGACCGGGGATGTTGTAAAGCAACCGAAACGTCTGGAACTAAAAAGTTAAAATTCTACACGATAAAATTCGTAAAATTAGATTCATTTAAAACTTCATTATCATCATCACAATCATACAGCCCTTCACAAGTCTACTGCTGAGCATAGAACTCCCGTAAGGAATGCCACAAAGCATGGTGCTGAGTCAAATGCATCCATCGGCTTCCTGCATATCTTACCATGTCATCAGTCTATCTAACATATCATATACTAGCCTACATATTATGAAAGAAAGAAAGAAAAAAAATTGACATCACAAAGAAGAATAAAATAACACGAGATATAAAGAAACAGGATTTGTGAAAGTAAAATTAGGTCTCTATTTCAGTTAACAGCTGCTGAACTAAATGACAGCAGCTCTAATTTTCAAATAGAGCCTAATATTAGCTTCGGTCATACATTACCTAAATCTAAAACTTAAAAACATTCAGAGAAGTGAATGAGTAAAGAATCAGCATAAAAATTATTATTTGGAAATAATAATACATTGTTTAAGCAATCATAAACAGACACTTACATATATACCCATATATATCTATATATCAATACACATTTACATGTACATTAAAAGCCTATGTAATAAAAATTTAAAATCACTACAAAAAGAGTTGAATTTTGTAAACAGCAAAACATTTCTAACGTCTGAAGCATTGAACTGAAGAATTGTGTCAAGGTCTGTAGCTTATGTCAGTGTTATACTGTATAATCTATGGCAGTTTTTTTTGCTGGTTTTGTTTTGTCTGTAACGCAGTTATATCGCTTTAGTGTATGTTTTATGACCTAAATATTAACTGTGTAGTGGCGGTGTAAGAATAACCCTTACTCCATATAGTTCGTCGTAAGAGGCGACAGAGGGAAACAAATGAAGAAATGGGCCAGCGTCTTCCTAATCCTACTTAATTATATTATAAATGTGAAAGTTCCTGAGGATGTATGGCTGTTAGTTACTCTTTCTGAATGGATTTAATGAAACTTTACAGTAATATAGGTCATACATCAAACTAACATATAAGCTATAATTCATAAAAATAGTGTGTAAATTGGTCAAAATGTAACGATAAATGTTAAGTAAGACTGAAAAAAAATCTGTCATCTGCGAGCTATTTTGGCGTGAACACGCATCACGCAAAAACATGTGAACCGAATTGGATAGGACTTTCACTAGCAGATAGCTGATGTTATGAGTAACGTAGGCTACTTTTATTTGAGGAGTTCCGCGCGAAAAAATTTCACGCGAACGAAGTCGCGGGGAACAGCTACCAACAACATAAAAATACCAATAATTAAAAACTGTGGTTGCCAACCCGACTGTCAAGCGTAGGAACTATTTCAATATAAGGCAATCTATAGGAAGTCTATATTCAATAGTGTACTTTTGTAAGGCTGTAATGGTAACGGTGTAACCTGTATATAATATATAACCAGTGTAAGAGAAAAAAATAATATGTTACCTTCACAATAGGATTTTCTCGTGTATCGTGGCGGCAGTTTGCATACAGAAATTTCACAAGGACAAATATCAAGACCGTGAAAAATTATTTTTAGGCCAAAAAAAATACTTGTTCCGTGCGGAAATCAAACCCGAGTCTCTTATTGCCAAGTCAGTTTTTTTATAGCATAAGGGTAACAAACGAGGTCACAGTCCACCTGATGGTAAGTGGTTGCTGCGGCCCATAGACATCTACATATATTCTCGATGATAAATAAAAATGCAGATACATTGTCACCCTTGAGGACTAAGATGGATTACCTCGTTTCTAGTAGAAAGGGTCGCCGGTTCCTCTACACTCATCATACGAAACAGTAAGTTAAGCTGCTATTACGACGTTATTCTGTGAGAGCATGGTCCTTCCCCGGTCGAGCCGACCCATTCGTGCTACAACTATACCAGTAATATAGCTGCAGCATGGCTCTACCACGTAAACCTTCTTACCTATTTTTGGCGCGAAATTTTAGAGACTGCACTGCGGTATTCAGTGGCGTTCATCTACAAGTGCATTACTATGACATATCAACGTTATACACCTTAATTAACTCGTGAGCACGGTTACAGCAGAGCAATCAAAATGTCTAAAATATAACACACACATAAAATTAAAACATCATAATCCGTAAATTTAGTTTTGCTCACATTTCAAACCCTTAAAAGGGTAGATGAGGATGTCTTTTTCTCGTGGCATCATTAATTTAAAAGACGATCGACAATAGAAAATGTCCAAATGATTGATGATGCAAACAAAGCACATCAGATGTGTGTGTCAGGAATTATATGTGAAGTAGGAGTCACGTTATCTACAATACTCGTAGCGTGAAATAAAGACAATCCAAAAACAATACAATAATAATTTTAAATAATATAATTATTTTTACTTAGTACAGCCACGCTGCAGCTATATTATAGTTTTAGCACGATGGGTTTTTACTGGAAATGAGGCATTCCATCGTAGTCTTCAGGGGTGACAACGCATCGTAGTATATCACGCATTTTGATTCTTAATCGTAGATAAATGTAGACGTCTATGGGCTACAGCATCCACTTACCGTCAGGTGGACTGTGTGCTCTTTTGTCACATCCATTCTATAAAAAAATATTTGCATAACAACTAATGACAACTACATATTTGTGCCATTTGCTGTAGAAACTATTGGTCTCTGAGAGATGACTTCATATTTGAGCCATTTGCAGTAGACTACCGGTCTGTGGGGTCCACGAGTGATGTAATTCCTTCTTGTTCTATTCTCGCTTAAAGTCTAAATCTAGATATTCAGCGAGGATACGCAATCAGCTTTCTCAGCACTATGCTACTGGGATTTTGGACTGTATGATAATTTAAGTATTTAGTTTTAGTTTTCTTATTATGCTTTTTTATATTTTATGTACTCGTATATTTTAAATATTATGTACTGAGCTGGGCTGAGGTATCAAGCTGAAATTCATATCAAATACTTAAATCTACTGTCCCTTGGAGCTGTGAAAAAATCAAACTTCTAAGCCAACGCAATCAAAAGATACAGCCGTTTATGCCACAAATTTGTGACATTCGCAAGGGAATCAAAACCTACAGGGTACTTCCCGTGAACTCAGAATCTTAAAATTTGGTACGAAGCAACGTACTATAGCACAGATAAAGGAAACATTTTGAAAAGCATAAATTTTTAGTTACATCATATAATAAAAATATTTTTAATAATTTTAAACTTATAAACCTACGGATTTGTTCGGAACCCCCGGTGCGCGAGTCCGACTCCCACTTGGCCGGTTTTTTTAATTTTATCATTACTGTTTCTAACGATTCTTGAAAAACTAATTTGTCCTTCTCGTAACATTACACTTCTTAATATCGATTCGTCGCTTTCAAAGTTTTAGCAAATTTCATCAAACTCTCAGAAGAAGTCGTTAGTTTAAGAAAATACCGCAGTTACAATGTAAAGGAACGCATTTAATTACAAAAGCTCCTACCTAAGCTTTATAAGTGATCGAAAAAAACTTTCGTGGTAAGAAGAGAAATTTCGTGATGTTATTTGTTAATGTAACTAAGATATCAAATAACAAAAAAACTTTTGACTCAAGTAACTAATAACAAAATGTAACCTTTTGTCATATGATAATCATGGAACCCTTGGTGCTTGTACTGGTAAGTATGTATAACATATTTATGTCCACGCTTAGCTCGTTATTTTTTTAATATTCTAGGTCAGCGCTTAACTACAATTCCATCTGATGGTAAGTGGTGATGTAGCCTAAGATGGTGAAGGGCACTAACATAACAAAAGCCAATTCACTCTTGCTTTGAACACATCCACATTGTAATCCGATAGAAAGACAGATGCTGGCAACTTATTCCACTCCTTTGCTGTACGAATTACGAACGATGTAGCAAACCATTGGCTTTGAATGCGTCGTAAGTCAACAACGAAGTGGTGGAGACTGGCCGCACGTCTGGTTGTATGATGGTGGAAGGGAGAGGGAGAAATTAAGTTATGCAATCGTTAAAACCTTTATTAAAGTTAAAGTTACAGCTTACTCCGCCCCACTTTTGGACACAGACCTCTTCTCATTATTGGGGAAAGGAACCATAACCTTTATTACAGGAATATATTTCTGAAATTAAATTATTTCTTTGGAAAGATCGGTTAAAATATAATTTTATTTTGAAAATATTATGCCTAGGTAAGGCCTATGTTCATTAGTGGACTTGTGATGGCCTGTAATGATTACGATGATGAGAGATCGGCCAGAACAATTAAATAAATCATTATACCAACATGATGAAATAATTCCATTAAACTAATTTATGTGTTAGTTCGAATTATTAATGTTTAGATTTAAATTAAATTAATGTGTTAGAAACAAAATAAATTAATTAATAAAATCAGGCGTTACTTTGCGGAAGTCCATTATATTAAAGTATTTAAATAATTACTTCGCGTACCTACCTAGTGTGAAGAGCACCTCCCGCCCTCCCTCAATTGCGTGTACTATCACCGTCACCACTAATCCCAGCACCACTACTCCCAACACCACTACACTAGGAAAGACACACCACTGTCGACAATACGACACGTGTTTATACGAACACGGTTGTACAAAGCTAGTTACGACACATCATTTTATTTTATCGAGCGGATGTACGCGAAGTAATTTTTTACAAATTTTAACAAAATAAATTGATCATAACATTTCTTGCTATTTCTTCGCTGTAACCTTGCTTTTAGAAGTGATGATAGATTTGTCGTTGATATGAGTTTGAAACAGCTTAAGCCAATCAAATGTTTTGACTTTGATTTCAGACTTTATGTTATATGATCGCAGTAAAAACACATTCATAATGTCAGTCCAGTCAGATGAAGTCTATCAGCACTCCGTTCTAAATAGTAGCCAATATTAATTATTATTATTAGCCATAATTACAGGCTATGTGGCATTTTATTTTGGTCTTCAAAAATGACAACGAATCTCACTAACTTACTTAGTTGCAAGTTCATGAGCTACAGTAGCTAGTTAACATCAGGTAGACTGTCAGTTCCGTTGTCACATCAAATTTATATCAAATATACATCCTGATCGAATAATTACCATTTATGTTTGAATGATCTCCGTCAGAAGTCACTTTAATATAAATTAAAGAAAATATCCTGATCGGAAAATTCTGATTATTAAATTTTCAACTGAAATTAAAATCCAGGAAACAGGAGTTACCGAAAATTTGACCACAAAGCCGTGCGATATTTGTGGTCACAAGCTTCTCTCCTCATACAGATTCTCCAATATAGCGAAAAGGTATGGCGATTATTCAGCGGAATAATTTCCATTGCAAATTAAACAAAAGTTTAATTAAAATTTCACGAGAGCTTAAGCTGGCGTAGCTAATGTTTTTGTTGTTTTTAATACTGAAAACAATTCTTAACCCAAGATAAAACTCCTGCGTGAAATGTGGTACTAATTAATTTTTATTTTTATCTCTATTTTACCTAGCCAAAGGAAGTAATTGAAAAGAAACAAAATGTTGTTTTATTATAATAAAACTTTGAAAAATCGGCGGAAAATTCAATGTTGTATAGCCCAAGCGATACGTTTTAATACTTTAAATATTGTCTATTTTATAATTACTGGAGAGTTTACTTCTCTTACAACACGACTATACGGCATATTGACTGCCTCGTATGTCTAGTGGTCGTAAGCGAGGCTGATCATTAGGTCCCGAATTTAAATTCCGGGTCGGCCAAAATCAGATGTTGGGATTTTGTGTCAAGAAATTCTCAGTACCAGCCCGGAATCAGGAAATAAACGGGTTTCACCCCATTGTCTCCGAAAGCACGTAAAGCCGTTGTTCATGCGCCTGATCTCTCTCCGGTCTTATCGGATTCCTATCTCATTGCATTATCAGAATGACCGAATAGACTGCATCTGTGCTTGCGCACACTTTCGAGCAATATATACATTTCCTGTGTAGTTGGCTAGTCTCCATTATGACTGGCTGCCGTGACTGAAATTCTGGAGTCTGGAGGGCACTGATATTATACGGAGTAAGAATGTCATCCTTTGGGAGTCGTTAGGGGTGACAGAGAAAATTGATACAAAACATGGGCATCATAATCTTTCTGATAACAATAGAATTAATAAAAAAAATCCGTGAGTGTCGTGGAACACTCGGTTGGAACGAAGTTCCTTACGTAGTTTATTATTATTGATAAACATAGGTATTATATTATTGATTAACAAATACAAATAAATGAATTACTAGCGTCTATTAAAATGAAGCATCATTTAAAATAAAATAATATTTCTTTCATGGCAAGATAAGAAAAAGTGCGAGGAAGATGTATATTATTCCATCTCACTTCCTTACTTCGCCGCCAATGCCGTCTACACTATGACACAAGGGGTAGTAACGAAAAATCTTACACTTTTTGTCGCCTAGCTCCCATCCACCAAACCCGTACCGTCCGATAAACAACTTCATTCCAAAAACTGTGACAAATATATCCCCTATGTGGCATTCTATGGAAGAGGCCTATGTTCATCAATTGAATCTGATAGGTTGCAATCGTGGTCCTTCACTGCTGGCCGGATGAGGAAGCTCAAGGTCGCTCAGCGAGCTGTGGAGAGGGCTATGCTCGGAGTTTCTCTGCGTGATAAACTCAGAAATGAGGATATCCGCAGTAGAGCTAGAGTGACCGACATAGCCCAACGGATTAGTAAGCTGAAGTGGCAATGGGCCGGTCATATAGCTCGAAGAACCGACAACCGATGGGGAAGAAAGGTTCTCGAGTGGCAGCCTCGTACCGGCAGGCGAAGTGTAGGGCGTCCCCCCACTAGATGGAGTGACGACCTGGTAAGATATGCAGGAAGTCGATGGATGCAGGTGGCTCAGGACCGTGCTTTGTGGCATTCTTTGGGGGAGGCCTATGTTCAGCAGTGGACTTGTGAAGGGCTGTAATGATGATGAAATGATGAGGTTGCAATGAAGATGATGATGGTTTTCTTAAAAACTACGGCGATTTGTACCTCAATTTTCACAGATTTTGATCAAACTGAAAGTTCTCAAATTAGGAATTGTTATTAAGATGTTGGGCAACAGCTTCTGATTTTCTACTTTCAGGCTGCGGATAAAAAAAGAAAACCACAATGAAACTACGTTTGTAACTTAGCGCGTGGAGGTATCAAGCTGAAGTATCAAACTTCTAAGCCAACGCAATCAAAAGATACAGCCGTTTATGCCACAAATTTGCGACATTCGCAAGGGAATCAAAACCTACAGGGTACTTCCCGTGAAGTCAGAATCTTAAAATTTGGTACGAAGCAACGTATTATAGCACAGATAAAGGAAAAAATTTGAAAAGCATACATTTTTAGTTACATCATATAATAAAAATATTTTTAATGATTTTAAACTCATAAACCTACGGATTCGTTCGGAACCCTCGGTGCGCGAGTCCGACTCCCACTTGGCCGGTTTTTTTTAATTTTATCATTACTGTTTCTAACGATTCTTGAAAAACTAATTTGTCCCTCTCGTAACATTACACTTCTTAATATCGATTCGTCGCTTTCAAAGTTTTAGCAAATTTCATCAAACTCTCAGAAGAAGTCGTTAGTTTAAGAAAATACCGCAGTTACAAAGTAAAGGAACGCATTTAATTACAAAAGCTCCTACCTAAGCTTTATAAGTGATCGAAAAAAACTTTCGTTGTAAGAAGAGAAATTTCGTGTTGTTATTTGTTAATGTAACTAAGATACTAAATAACAAAAAAAGCTTTTGACTCAAGTAACTAATAACAAAATGTAACCTTTTGTCATATGAGAATCGTGGAACCCTTGGTACTTGTACTGGTAAGTATGTATAACATATTTATGTCCACGCTTAACTCATTATTTTTTTAATATTCTAATAAGCTCTTATCTACAATTCCGTCTGATGGTAAGTGGTGATGTAGCCTAAGATGGTGAAGCGCACTTACATAACAAAAGCCAATCCACTCTTGTCTTGGACACATCTACATTGTAAGCGAATGGAAAAACAGATGCTGGCAACTTATTCCACTCCTTTGCTGTACGAATTACGAATGACGTAGCAAACCGTTGGGTTTAAATGCGTCGTAATTCAACAATAAAATGGTGGCTACTGGCCGATTGTCTGGTTGTCCGATAGTGGCAGGGAGAGGGAGGAATTAAGTTATGCAATCTTTAAAACATTTATTAAAGTTACAGCTTACTACGCCTCGCTTTTGGACACAGACCTCCTCTCATTATTGGGAAAGGGAACCATAACCTTTATTGCAGGAACATATTTCTGAAATGAAATTATTTCTTTCGAGAGATCGGTGAAAAAATAATTTTATTTCGAAAATATGATGCCTAGGGAAGGCCTATTGTTCATCAGTGGACTTGTGATGACCTTTAATAATTATGACGATGAGAGATTCGCCAGCACAATTGAATAAATCGTTTTACCAACATGATAATATAATGCCATTAAACTTATTTATGTGTTAATTTGAATTATCACGTTTTCTATATTTTTTTTAGAAACGACAAAAATTGACCATACAATTTCTTGCTAGTTCTTCGCTGTAACCTTGCTTTTGGAAGTGATGATAGACTTATCGTTGATATGAGTTTGAAATAACTTAAGCCAATCAAATGTTTTGACTTTGATTTCAGACTTTATGTAATATGATCGCAGTAAAATACATTCATAATGTCAGTCCAGTCAGATGAAGTCTATCAGCACTCCGTTCTAAATAGTAGCCAATATTAATTATTATTATTAGCCATAATTACAGGATATGTGGCATTTTATTTTGGTCTTCAAAAATGACAACGAATCTCACTAACTTTACTTAGATGCAAATTCATGAGCTACAGTAGCTAGTTAACCTCAGGTAGACTGTCAGTTCCGTTGTCACATCAAATTTATATCAAATATACATCCTGATCGAATAATTACCATTTATGTTTGAATGATCTCCGTCAGAAGTCACTTTAATTTATAATTAAAGAAAATATCCTGATCGGAAAATTCTGATTATTAAATCTTCAACTGAAATTAAAATCCAGGAAACAGGAGTTACCGGAAATTTGACCACAAAGCCGTGCGATATTTGTGGTCACAAGCTTCTCTCGTCATACAGATTCTCCAATATAGCGAAAAGGTATGGCGATTATTCAGCGGAATAATTTCCATTGCAAATTAAACAAAAGTTTAATTAAAATTTCACGAGAGCTTAAGCTAGCGTAGCTAATGTTTTCGTTGTTTTTAATACTGAAAACAATTCTTAACCCAAGATAAAACTCCTGCGTGAAATGTGGTACTTATTAATTTTTATTTTTATCTCTATTTTACCTAGCCAAAGGAAGTAATTGAAAAGAAACAAAATGTTGTTTTATTATAATAAAACTTTGAAAAATCGGCGGAGAATTGAATGTTGTATAGCCCAAGCGATACGTTTTAATACTTTAAACATTGTCTATTTTATAATTACTGGAGAGTTTACTTCTCTTACAACACGACTATACGGCATATTGACTGCCTCGTATGTCTAGTGGTCGTAAGCGGGGCTGATCATTAGGTCCCGAATTCAAATTCCGGGTCGGCCAAAATCAGATGTTGGGATTTTGTGTCGAGAAATTCTCAGTACCAGCCCGGAATCAGGAAATAAGCGGGTTTCACCCTATTGTCTCCGAAAGCACATAAAGCCGTTGTTCATGCGCCTGATCTCTCTCCGGTCTTATCGGATTCCTATCTCATTGCATTATCAGAACGACCGAACAGACTACATCTGTGCTTGCGCACACTTTCGAACAATATATACATTTCCTGTGTAGTTGGCTAATCTCCATTATGACTGGCTGCCGTGACTGAAATTCTGGAGTCTGGAAGGCACTGTTCTTATACGGAGTAAGAATGTCATCCTTTGGGAGTCGTTAGGGGTGACAGAGAAAATTAATACAAAACATGGGCATCATAGTTTTTCTGATAAGAATAGAATTAATAACAAAATCCGTGAGTGTCGTGGAACACTCGGTTGGAACGAAGTTCCTTACGTAGTATGTTATTATTGATAAACATAGGTATTATATTATTGAATAACAAATACAAATAAATGAATTACTAGCGTCTATTAAAATGAAGCGTCATTTAAAATAAAATAATATTTCTTTCATGGCAAGATAAGAAAAAGAGCGAGAAAGATGGATATTATTCCATCTCACTTCCTTACTTCGCCGCCAAGGCCGTCTACACTATGACACAAGGGGTAGTAACGAAAAATCTTACACTTTTTGTCGCCTAGCTTCCATCCGCCAAACCCGTACCGTCCGATAAAACACTTCATTCCAAAAACTGTGACAAATATATCCCCTATGCGGCATTCTATGGAAGAGGCCTATGTTCACCAATGGACTCTGATAGGTTGCAATGAAGAAGATGATGATGGTTTTCTAAAAAAACTACGGCGATTCGCACCTCAATCTTCACAGATTTTGATCAAAGTGAAAGTTCTCAAATTAGGAATTGTTATCAAGATGTTGGGCAACAGCTTGTGATTTTCTCCTTTCAGGCTGCGTATAAAAAAAAGAAAACCACAATGAAACTACGTTTGTAACTTACCAATTAAATAATAATTAACCACTTAAAATATGTTAAGAGTAATTTAGACATAGAAATAAAATTGAACTGTGTGTAATATTGAAATAATTGGCTTCCATTAAGCTCAGCGTGTTATTAGCATGGTATTAAGATATAAATCACAATTTTCAAAAAATTTGTTTGTCTGTATGACCAGGTTAAACTTCGGAATGTCTGAACCTATTGTGATGAAACATAACCTGAAGGTTTTAAAAGAATATTGATAAAATAAGTCTTTGATTATATAAAATCTAAATAACGTCATAATATTCTAATATATAAAATTCTCCTGTCGCGGTTTTTGTTACCAAACTCGTGCAAAACGGCTGAACCGATTTGTACGAAATGTTGTGTGCATATCGGGTAGGACTGAGAATCGGCCAACATCTATTTTTCAAGCCGCTAAATGATAAGGCTGACCCACCCCTAATTTTTTTTTAATTTTATCACGGAAATTTTTATTTTTATTTTCTTATGATTTAGCATTGAAAAATACATACAAATTAAAATTTTCGCCCTTCTACGATCAACCCCTGTTTTTAATCATGATTTTAAAAATTAAAAAATATTTTATAGAAATAATGTATATGGCATAACAACGTTTGCCGGGTCAGGTAGTATATATATATATATATATTTATATATACAGGCGAAGCCGGGGCAGGTTGCTAGCCGAAAATAAGAAACAACCATGTACATAAATATGATACGTTATTAATAACATCGCCGAAATGTGATAACTAATTTTATTAATTCTTATCCGTCAATACCATTACAAGGTTTCAAAAAGTCTAGGAGTGTAACGAAATATTTCTGTACAAAAGGGTAGCGACCTATTTAATTACAGAAGCGCTGGCTTCATTATAACTCAGAAAAAGCTTTCGTGTTGCTTAAGAAACGTTGTACTTATTAAGTTACATCTGGTTTGTATTAAAAATATTACATAATGTATATTTCATTTTATATTACACGTCATCTAAGGTGTATATTATTGGATGAATGTTCATAAAAATGATTTTTTTATAGCACCAGAGTGACAAACGATCGAAAAGGGTTAAAGTTATTACCTATATACGTCCCACTGCTGGCTACAAGCCTCCTCTCATTTCTGATAGGGATTTAGGGCAACGAAATGTCCGCCGTGCTGCGCTGCCCCAGTGAGTATTAGCGAACTTCACATGTCTTCAAAATATTTTTTTTCTTATTTCTTTGACATGCAAGTTTCCTCAGGATGTTTTCCTTTACTGCCGGGGAAGTGGCAAGTTTCATGTGTGAAATCAAGTGCCACAATGGTAAAAGTTTATTCTTATGGTATGATTTTGTTTAAGAGTAAAATCATATAGCAGTCCGATTCTGCTGTATTTCGTATGGTAAGTTTAGAGAACCGAAGACCCAACTTATTGGAAATGAGGCATTCCATTTTCATTCTGAGGATAGATGTTGTTGTCTATGTGCCTTAGCATCAATGAATACTCAGTCCACCTGTATTTTCTATCCAGTTCAATCATTCTACCTGATGGTGACACTTATGTGAATACCTACCAGCAGGTCGACTGATGGTAAGCATTAAGGTGGAAAAGTAACAGAGGAGCACACCTTCTTTGTTACTTTTCTACCGACTTCAAAAAGGGGACGGTACTCAATTCGACTGTATGTTTTTTTTATGTGTGTTACCTCATAACTTTTTACTGGGTGAACCGATTTCGATGATTCTTTTTTATTTGATAGCTCCAAACAATATTTTTTGAGTTATTCTTAATAATTTATATTGAAGTACAACCGTAAAAAATGTTAAATTTTTAATTATATTCTATAAAAAATCTGATTCTGGTTGCAATATCCAGACGAGTTTTTAGTTTCTATTTTGTTACTGTCTTCCTGAGCATGATTGATATCATTTCTGACTAGCAATCAATTCTATAACTGAATCTCGTCAGTAAAAATCGTGTGCTACAATAGCATGGACACTCGTAGTTAGTTAGTGTTTGCCAGCTTCGGGTAGTTCTTGGTTTTCTTTTTTATAACTTTTTCTAGCATCAAATAACCAACAAATTATAACCTTATTATCTCAGTCAATTATCATTGATTTCGCTTGTTTTTCTGCTAGCTTAATATCAATATGACAGTATCTTGATATTATATAACCTGGTTTCAGCTACAAAATTGGTTTTTAGCCACTTACTATCAATCATTTAGACTCAAATTTCCATGCAATTTTTATTAGTTTCTGTTCGCTTTTAATTTCTAGTATGATAGAGTTCATTCATGGATTCTTGGTTGGTTCAACTAGAATCATTTTTTGTGCCTAAATATTGATTAATATTTTTTAGAACTATGAATTTGGCATACACTGTCAACTATTTAAGGCCTTGTGACAAATATAAAAATAACAACAAACTGTTAAATAACAGTACAAACATTCGATTTAGGGTATTCGATTATTGGTCTGCTATACTGGCTACAGAATTGTGGGGACTGGTTTCGAGAGTAAATAGGCTCATGTTAGGTACGGTTACGGGGATCGTGACCATGGGTGGTCCAGTGACCATGGATGCTTCTAAGCATTCGAAACGTCAAGAGTTAAATGCAAATTAAATTAAACGTAATGAAATCATAAAATACGAAATCATTATGCTTACCGAGTTTTTTGATTACAGCTGGAAGTAGCGTAGTAAATGGCATAAGATATCGCAATTTATAGAGAGGGTTATAAAAATAACGAAAATATTGCAATTTTATTTAGGGTAGCTTATTAAAATAAAATTCTTCAGCCGCCGAAATCTTAGATATAGGAAATATGCAAATTATTCAACGAAATTATAATCCAACGGAAATTAAAATAAAAAAGCATAATTAAGATTTCACGAGAGCCTTATTTTTGGTTTCCTGTGTAAAACGGGTACATAATAAGATCATTACTTCCTTTCAAAAAATAAATTTATCAAAGAGGCGCATCGAAATTGAAACAAATCAGTAACAGTAACTCGAGACGAAAGGCCCCAGCTGTATTAGCCTTTCGCCATAGATTTCGTCATAGCTGAATATTTGGAGGCCACAGACACAGATAGAAGACATCTATGAGGAAGCCTGTTTTCTGCAGACAACTTTGATAGCTGATAATGAATATATGAAGTTGTTCATTTATGGAATAAACCGTAAAATTAATTCAAAGAAAGTCTTAGTATAAAATCGTCTATAAAAATAGATTAGGGATGGTTAGGGTAAAGAAACTATGATGAACGCGTATCTCAGTTGTATGTCTCAATAAATGTTTACCGTGATGAAAAAGGACAAGTAGCGTGGGACTGTAAGCTGGAGCGTCATTTGACCTTTAAGGCTGTTTTTTTTTTAATTTAAATTTATATAGGACCCCCATCAAGTGTAACCTATATAATAGAAAATAATCATTGAAATCTGTGTACTATAAAAAAAAATTGCAATACTGTAAAACCTTTTGAGATTCTCCTCGTTTTTTGAAATCTGTAAAAATATTGTAAAAGTAAAAAGTTTTGGATTAGACTAAAATATTAATGTTGTGTAAAGCTAAAACTCGATTGTCTCTGAATATCGGCCCAAGTATCGCATCGTGAAGCTACGCCGTAGCCGTAGCTTATCTGTAGCGTTTCGTTGAACACGCTACATTCAACGAATTTAGGCTTGTTAAGGCACGATATACTACGCTTCTGGAGCTGAGATCTACCTCGTAAATTCAATATTTATGTGTTTTTCATACTAGACATTAAACATAAAATGCTTCATACTCTAGGAGCTAGATGTATGAGCAGATTACAAAACACACGTGTAGTTATTACAAAATGTATACCCTATATTTTTATTATGGCATATAGGTTTATTCACTAAGTACAATAAGTTAGATTTTTAAATTAATTATCTCAAATGAGTGTACACGATAATGTTCGAGATCGAAGCGTGCACGAATATTTTGTTGCGGGAGTCACGGCTGTTGGCCCTGCCGCTCCACCGCAGTCTCCGCTGCCCGTCATAGGCTTATTTTGGTGTGAACACTTTTTCTTTCTTAGATTTACTTGGCCGAAATATTCAATCATAAAATCTTTAAAGATATTTTTTATCTTTAAAAGTTTAATTGTTTAATTTATTAAGTTTAATTGAGTTTAACATCTGCAATTCCCCTGGTGTTGCAGTTGTTCATGGGCGGCAGTAGTCACTTACCATCAGGTGAGCCGCATGCTCGTTTGCCACTCTTATGTAAAAAAAAGTTTATAGTAGACACGTCAATATGTTTGATGTTTGAGGCTAAACCTCTTTGAAAATTCTCTCTATCGTGTTGGAAATTCTTCGTTCATATCGCATCGTCTTAAATCGTTCACAAATTCGGCTCAATATAATTCATGTCACGTTGTCGAATAAACTTTAACCTTCTACCTGCCGTACAATATCTGTTATCAATATGATGTTTCTGTTACATGTGTGATTTCGAATTCATTGTTTTGTTTTGCCGAGATCAGTTTTTTTTTTTTTGATAAACCATTGTGTTCAGGGGTTAATCGAGTTCATAGCCAATAGTAATGATGTTATTAATTGCAAATTTAATTGCTCATTAATTACTTTTTTAGGAATCCACGTATCTTTAAGATATTATTCTTCAACGCCGAAGATGTGGAAAATTTTTCGTGCCAGCAGTATACAGGTTTTTCACGTGCTATGATATTTTAAGAAGCTTAACCCCTGAGCTATTATGGCACACTATAAAGTACTTGGCATTACAGTCTATAAATGTGCACTGCTGAATATAGGCCTCCCCCATAAATTGCCCCTGATTGGGGATTTCACCACAGTTGCCACGCTTGTCAGGTGGGTTTGCTACCGCAGCTTTTTATAATTTTAGATGCTATCAGGATGATGCTGTAGCCCATCTCTGGTTTAATTAACCTCTGTCGCCTTTTACGATACCTATGGGAAGATATAGGGTAGTAAATATCCTTAAACCACCACTACGCGGTTCCAAAATTGCGGATACTAAATAAAAATATATAAACAGAAACGGTGAAAGAGATCAAATTACATTTAAAATAGTTCGGTCAGTTACAGCGTTGTTACTGAATGAAATGAAGAAATAGTAGGTAGGGAGAGGCCATTACCACCATTATAATAGACCATCGCTTAACATAAGCTTTCCCTAGAGCACGACTCTGATCATCCATTGATTTCCGACATCAATTCCTTACCAGGTCGTCACTCCTTCTAGCTTATCAGTACGAGGTTGTTACACGAGATACTTTGTTCTCCAACGGTTGTTGGTTCTTCGACCTATGTGGCCGGCCCATTACCAGTTTGTCTCATTGATCTGTACTAAATATTATTATTCGTAATATATGCGCTGGATATACAAAATGTTTTTTATTTTATAAAATTTTAAGTGTAATACTCGATCATAGCTCCTGAAATCGCTACCATGCTGTTTCTGAATGTTTTTATACTTATATGTATAAAATGTTAAATTGTAAATTATTTTTTTAAATATACCGCTGGGTTTCTTGCTGGTTCTTCCCAGGACAGAGGCCAGTGGTAAAGCTAAAAATGACTTTCTATAAGTATTATTATAATCTATATTGAATAAAAACAGACTTTATTCTTTACATATTTAAATAATCTATAATATAAAAATGAATCGCTGAATGTGTTGCTAAGCGAAAATCTCGAGAGCAGCTAAACCAATTTCGCTAATTCTTTTTTTATAATATTCCTTGAAGTACTAAGATGGTTCTTACGTAGAGAAAAATTAAAAAAATTGCCCGAAAAAGTCTAAAAACAACACTTTTCTATATTCCCATACAAAAGATTCGTAACAATACTTAAAAGTCAATTTCAGCTTTAATACCATACCATAAAGTTTTAGTGTTAGTGGAGAGGTTCCGGGAACGCAAAACAATTGAGTGAAATTAGTATCGTATACATTTTAATGTCAATATTTGTCAAATAACTCCATGCGGGCGAAGTCGCGGGGAACAGCTAGTATTTAAATAAAGATAAAATGATTTGTTCATTCTCATATGCGAATGTTAAATTATGCAACACTTCTAGCGCCTGCTTTGCATTCAAGCAATCATAGCAAATATGTCGCAGGTGTAAACAGAATAATCCAGATTATTCCAGTTATTCCTGATTGTTGTTCGGTAAGGAAGGTATTCAATATTTAGCGACATTCCATGGCAACAATTATCTCTCATAATTAATTCCAAGTTACACAAAATATGTGAACTTAGATGCAGGTGGATTTATTATTGCAAATAAGTTAAGAAAGTTTACGTGGTAGAGCCAAGCTGCAGCTATATTTATAGTATAGTTGTAGCACGAATGGGTCGGCTCGACCAGGGAAGGACCACGCTCTCACGAAATAGCAGCGTAAAATAGCAGCTTAATGCTGCTGTGTTTCGTATGTTGAGTGTAGAGAACCGGATACCTTTTTTACTGGAAAGGAGGCATTCCATCTTAGTCCTCACGGGTGACAACGCATCTGCATTTTGATTCGCAAGCGAGGAGAGATGTAGATGTCTATGGGCTTCAGCACCCACTTACCATCAGGTGGGCTGTGTGCTCGTTTGTCACCCTATTTCTATATAAAAAAAAACTAAGTAATCTAATAGCGGGAGTAAGCGGAGTAAGAGAATACGCTTTTGCAACAAAATTCCAGGAAATACATAATATTTATCCACCGTCAATTATAAACTTTATCAAAAAAAACTTTATTATTGTTAACATAATATTAATGAATTTATGGATGATAATAACTCCTGGGAATAAGGTGATTTCTATTATTCTTATTTTATTGTATTTTATTTATTATTATATTATATAAACTATTTCTAATTTGTTTTGTGTAGTTAATTATATAAAATAATATGTGATTGTAAATTGTTCTTTTTATCCGGCTATAGTTCTTGCTGGTTTTTCCCAGGACAGAGGTATTTTCCGAACCAGATATAAAGGCAAATTAAGTATAACAATGGATTTCAATAAACAGTTAGTAAGTTTCTATTTCTATTTAATAAAATACCTTGTTGCGTCCCGCGGGTGCATAAGAGGCAACTATAGGAAATGCCTTGAAACCGTTCTGTTGGACGTTACCGTTTGTTTGTTTTTGTTTATTTATTGTGGGCGGCATGCCACCTCATATTTCTCATCATATAATGCTCATGATTTACCGAGACAGATGTAAATTTCGCCAATATACCGTCAAAACCTGCTAAATACGGGATAAAGGTCATTGCTTTAGTCGACGCACGAAATTTTTATATTAAGAACCAGCCTAAAGGTCCTTTTTCTGTAATCAACTAGCTATTTGATGTTGTAGAGCCTATAATACAGCCTTCAAGAATAAACCATAATGAACGTTTGATAATTGGTTTACTACTTATGAAATTGTCCAACATTTGCTCAAAGAACATAAGTTGACATCACTTGGTATCCTACGAAAATATAAAAGACAGTCCCGGCGGAATTCACAAAAACTCGTGGAGTTGAAGTTTTTTAAAATTTAAATTAGTAAAATAACCATAATTATTTAGGGATATGATTTTTATTCAAGAAGTGTAGAGAAACGGGCGACAATCCACCTGATTATATGCGAAATGTTATTGTTCACCGGAAGGAGGAAGGGAAAACAAGTTTACACCATACTACACCGTTACAGTCTATTGAAGTCCACTGCTAAACATAGGCCTTCCACATAGATCGCCCCATAGTATTTGCCATAGTTGCCACGCTTGGCAAGCGGGTTGGCAATTGCATTTTTTTATTCAAGCCATTATTAGGAAGGCACTGCTGACATCTATAATTATTAAGAATTAAAGTACAACTGACTTACATGGGGTCAATATGGAATGCCATATGAAGAGTGAAAGGATATTGCAGCAATGTTATGCCAGTATTGTATGAGTGTCCTTTCCCGGTCCAGCCGACCTATTCGTGCTGTTCCTATAATACAGCTATATCATGGCTTTCTTATAGAATAAGAGTGATAAACAAACACACAGCCTACTTGATGGAAAGTAGCTACTGTGCTCCATAGAAATCTACATCTATCTCAAATTACGAATTAAAAGGCCGATACGTTATCACCCCTGATGACTACGATGGAATGCTTCGTTTCCAGTAAAAAGGGTCTACGGTTCCTTACACTCACAATTTGAAACATAGCAGCGTTAAACTGCTATTTTACACGGGTATTCTGTGAGAACATGGTGCTTCCACGGTTGAACCAATCCATTTGTGCATCAACCATTGTATAGCTTCAACATAGTTCTACCACGTGTATTGCTATATATGGCTACTAGGTAACATCATTTAGTTTCGCAGTTCGTATCCTAAAATATCCGTGCGGTTATTACCGCTTCTGCTGTTGTCCATAATTAGTTGCATTGTTGGAAATTCAAGACAAGGACAAGGAAATCGCTAACAATGGATTCTTCCGAAGCTGCACCTCTTGTATAATTCACATTTTTTATCTCTTTCTGTAGAGCTACTAAGCACAGTCACTTGTCTAAATACGATTCATGGATTATTTAGTTTATAGTTGAGTTAGTATACAAATATATTTACCAACCAACTGAAAGGGTCCAACAGACAGGGGTTAGTCAGTCATAGACGTTCCACTCCGAAACTAAAATCACACCACGTTGGGTTCGGGAACAACGAATAGAATAGAATAGAATAGAATATTTTTTATTCAATATACATTACATGTGTAATTCTTATTGAAAGTCATTTTTTACTTTACCACTGGTTCGAAAAAAAAACCCTCTGTCCTGGGAAGAACCAGCAAGAAACCCAGCGTAACTTTTTTTTAAAATAAATTTTACAATATAAATGATTACAAACTATTTACAAAATTTATTTTAGAAACTGCTTGGAAGCGACCACCTCATTCCCAGGGGTTATTATCAACCATGTATTCATTTATACTATAATAACCCGTTTTATACAGTTTCAGTTTAATAAAACATTTAAACTTGGTAATAGAGAGAATCTGTACACTTTCCGGGACCTTGTTGTAATAGCGTGGTGGTCGTGACCTCTGTGAAGGAGTGTCACACAAGAACGTCTGTTGCCCTTTCTGAAAAGAAAGGTTACACTAAGATTACGGATCCCTCTGGAGTGGTCCCGGTCTTGACGTCCCTGGAATGGACTGTATCACGTGATTGGTGGAAGGTGCTTTAGGAAATAAAACAGTGATTTATCTTCTAAATTTCACCATAAGAGTGCAACGTTGAAACTATCACTATTTTCGTATCACTTCCCTATCGGCTTTATCTGTTTAGATTTAAACTATAAACTAGTATATAGTATGAGATATGACACATATATATCGTCTCGTGTGTGTCTCAAGAAGTGACTACTATGTACACGATATATATTTTAATAGAATTAGGGTGACAAAGGAACACACACTCACCTGATGGTGTTTGCTGTAGCCCATAGACATATACATCTACCCTCGTCTAAGAATCAAAATACGATGCGTTGTAATCCTGGACGACTAAGAAGAGCAGCCTAGATTAATGATTATAATTAATACCAAACTCAAACCAATATTAATTATTATATAGGTTTGAGTTTGGTAATATCATGTTTTGGTATATAATCTCGTATTCCTATGATTTTTATTAAACGTTTACTGTCCTGAGGTGTAAAAAACCTTTCCCGTATTCCTTGAATAGTGAACACAACAGTAGGATAAATATATTTGCGTTTCCAATTGGGGTTCTCGCTTTCTTTATATCAAATCGGAATATAAATGATTCCAGTGAATCCAAATTTATGTTTCTGAAGGACTCGGTTCCTTTCGCAAATAACGTTGGGAATTCTCTCCGACACGTCGCAAACGGTGAGAGATATCGTCTAAAAGCTTTCGCGCGTTTGAATTAATTCGATTAGATTTAATGTTGTCGAAGGACGTTCGTTTCCAACTTAAAACTATAATTCTGCAACCTAAAGTAGTTCTTTTAATAGTTTGGTGTATGAATGTTTTCTGTAACTTACCAAAAGTGTGATGAAACTTAACGAACAGGTACACAGTAATACCAGGAGTGGTCTGGGCTATATTTAATCCAAAAAAATTTAGAGTATTTTTTCTAAAATTTAAAAATTGAAAAAACTGTCAGTGATGATTATTTTACAAATCTAAATGACGTCACTTTAATATATGCTATCCAGTCGAAACCATGTAATGGCGGTGTAAGAATGTCCACTACCCTACTACTGTGGGTGTCGTTAGAGACGACAGATGGGAACAGAAATAGGCGATGGCAGCAGTATTTTCCTGATAACAGTTCAAAATAATTAAAAACTGCGGTTGCCAACCAGCCTCGCAAACTTGGAAACTACGTTAAAATCACCTCAGTGAGGTAATCTACGGATGGATAATTTATTTATTTATTTAGGCACCAACAAGATATAAGCTTTACAAGTTAAAAAAAAACACTTAGTCTTAGAACAGAACATGCAAATAAGCTTTATCTTACTTATAGGTAATGGCTAAGTAAAAATAAGAAGAAGTAGACCACTAAAATACAAAAGAAGGAAAATTGTGAGTAAAGGGAATTTAAGAGCTAAATTGACTTCGATAGTGAATAATTGTGAGTTAGTTAAATATGAATATTGTAATTTTTAATTTTATGATTATTTATTTTTTCTATTTTTGGATATATAGATAAGACAATTTTTCAAGTGACTTCAAAAAAGGAGGTTGTTGTCTGAATCATCACTAGAACTTGACTCAGGAGATGTAGGAATATAAGAATCGCTATCTTCAATTTCTGGTGGTAATGAGACAACTTCGCCTTAACTATCCGATTGATATTCTGGCAACGATTACAACAATGTCAATATTTCTGCATCACTGATTGATGTCAATATTTCTGCATCACTGATTGACACTGACACATTTTCACGAAATATCAACCAAAACCAAAATAATGAAATTGACTCAATGAGAACGCGTAGAGTAATTAACGTATGAATTAAAATATTTAGCTATATAACAAGACTAGCAATAAAATTAAACTAAATATAATTACCCTACTCACAACAGCAATGCATTCATTTATTGAATAGGTGAAATGACCCTACCCGTCATTGTATGTGAATATTATTTTTATTTATATTTGTATACTACAATAATGTATATATAACAATGTAAATACTTTTGTTTATAAAGCAATCGTAATTCATTAACGTCACGAAGTACAAAACTGTATAAATAAACAGTGACAAAATAATCAGCGCTGCAAGTTCAAATACGAGTCATAAGACCCTTGCCGCCTTGCTAGTGCAGCTAAGATCCGTGTAATAAAATAAAATTATGTGTCTTACCTAGTTTGAAGAGCATCTTCAAAGTAGGTTTTCTAAGAGTCTACTTCACTTGAGAGTGCCTCGTTTAGAGACGAAACACGTGTCGTATTATCGACGGTCGTGTGTCTTTCTTAGTGTAGTTGCGTCAGAAGTTGTGGTGCTGGGATTATTGGTAACAGGGATAGTGCACGCAATTGAGGGAGGGCGGCGGGCTCTTCAAGCTAGGTAAAGGCGGCTCTTCACGTTGGCCAACATACTGGCGAATGTGTTGGCCAATAACGATGGCCATCGTGTAGAGCGGGTGTTTATGCTTACGTTGGTATGTATTGGAATGATGGCCCACAAGATGGCGCGAGATCGGTGTGGTGTCGGTTTTTTATCGCGGCTCTTCACGTTGGCCAACATAGTAGCGAATGTGTTGGCAGAGATATTGGCCATATATTATTAATCCTAGTGTGGGGGGTAACGTTTTTTCAAAAAAAGACTTGAAAGACTTGTGTTGGCTTGGTAGGGCTCTATAAAACGAAAAGTTTTTCCATTTGTCATTGTTACTACCATTACGTAGGCACTAGTTACGATGCGTGCATATAAAATTTAAATCAGGTGCGTGCGATCACTCTGGGAGCTCATAGTAAACTGAACGTGCGCCCAACGTGTGGACGCGGCGGCCAATACTCTGCCACAACTCTTTGATCTTTTGTAAAAAACCAACACCATTCGGATCACGCGCCAACTTGTGGGCCATCATTCCAATACATACCAACGTAAGCATAAACACCCGCTCTACACGATGGCCATCGTTATTGGCCAACACATTCGCCAGTATGTTGGCCGAAGTGAAGAACCGCCATAAGACACATCATTTTATTTTATTACGTGGATCTTAGGTAATAAATTTTTAACATCTTTAATATACGAGTAATGGATTTCCGCAAAGTAACGCCTGATTCTATTTATTAATTTCATTAGTACTGGCGGGGATCGTACCCGGGTTCTGTGAAATTTATGGCAAGCGCTTAGCCACTAAGCTACGCGCACTACAGATTGCTTTGCCACATCTATACATCTATCCCTTTCATCTTGGCAAAATGCCTACCCGCCTCGCTTGCAGAGACAGCAACGGTATATAACGAACACGTAACTTTTAAACACCATGTTATTTGATCTTCACCGCATATAGCCTACCTACCCTAAAAATTAAACTTTTAATAAAAAGTAAAAATCGACTTCAAGAGGTAACAACTAAAAGGTCGTTTTCATTTATTTATTATTTTAATTTTTCTACCTTTTGCGATAGATTTTTTGGAACGAAGTTCTTTATCGGACGGTACGGATTTGGCGGATGGGAGCTAGGCGACAAAAAGTGTAAGATTTTTTTGTCACTACCCCTTGTGTCATAGTGTAGACGGCCTTGACGACGAAATAAGGAAGTGTGATGGAATAATATCCATCTCCCTCGCACTTTTTCTTATCTTGCCATGAAAGAAATATTATTTTATTTCAAATGACGCTTCATTTTAATAGACGCTAGTAATTCATGTATTTGTATGTCTAAATCAATAATATAATACCTACGTTAATCAATAATAATATACTACGCAAGGAACTTTATTCGAACCGAGTATTCCAGGACACTCACGCATTTTTTTTCGTTTAGTTTTTTTTTATAGGATAGGGTGACAAACGAGCACACAGTCCACCTGATGGTGAGTGGTTACTGTGACCCATAGACATCTATATCTATCTCAATAAAGACTCAAGATGCAGATGCGTTGTCCCCCATGAGGATTAAGATGGAATGCCTCTTTGCCAGTAAAAAGGGTCTCCGGTTCTCTACACTCACCATACGAAACACAGCAGCGTTAAGCTGCTATTTCACTCTGGTTTTCTGTGAGAGCGTGGTCCTTCCCCGGTCGAGCCGACTCATTCGTGCTACAACCATAATATACCTGCAGCATGGCTCTACCACGTAGAAATTTACCGTGTTTATATGGAGATTCTCTTGTCTTTTATTAAATAAAAAATACATCACTTTAAATTGGTTTGAGAGACCAACCGTTTCAGAGAAATGGGTGTTTTAAAAAACATACGAATCGTATATCCATTTTTTTTTTACACCCATTTCTATTGTTCGGCATTCCCCGCTTGTTGGAGAGAGTTATAAAATAGAGAAATTTAGTCGCGCTGCTGCTGTGAAAATCTGCTAATTCAAATTGCCTAGAAGAATTTTACACTTGAATCAAAAAAAATTGTGTCAACAATTCTGTTATCATGTAACTTAAAAACAAGTGAAATTTTCAAAAATATTTATTATTTGTTTTAATTTCCCCGTTATTTTCATATTCTTACATTGTCATCCGCTTTTGAGCTATATTCAAAATATCAAGTCTCAATCTGTTAGATAAGTCTTAAAATCAATGACTAAATGTGACCAGAACATAATGAACCGACTGGAAAAAAAAATACGTGGTAAAAACAAGCATTATGAAAAGTCAATCAATTTCCTTTAGAGATCCAACACTAAAAGCTCCTGGAAACTCACCGTAATTTATATATCTGACGTAAGAGAGAAGAGTACCCATTAGGGACCCAGATCGATCTTGCTTTCATAGTAACATGACACTGCTGACCCATTTTGAAGATATGTCGGAAGTGAGATTTTAGGTGCACGTTGCAAGGAAATAATTGAGATACGTATTAAGCGCTATAAATATATTTTTCAAAGGGATTAATATAGAAAAAATCGAAAGAGGTAAATCTATACATTTAATAAATATAAGTAAATTTGAATTATCTGTCTGTAATATTAAAAAAAAATGTCTTCTATTAAGCTTAGGGGTATTTGCATGCTATGAGCACATATATAATCATTTAAATAAATATTATATAAATGTAAATTATGTAATATGTAAAATATTTGTCTGTCTCTTCGCGCTAATCTTCGGAATGGCTAAACCAATTTTGATGAAACTTTACGAACTGATAGAGAGCGATGCCAAGCGGGATCTAGGTTAGGTTTTATCCGAAAAACTTGAAGATTTAAAACAAAATTAATAAATAATTTATCTTGGATTATCTTACATCTAAATAACGCCACATTAAAAAATCCTATCTAAGGGAAGCTGGGGCGGGTCGCTAGTTGTTTGACGGCTCCGTGGCGCAGTGGCTTAGCAATGAGTTGCTTGCGCTGGGGGGCGCTGGTTCGAAAACCGCACGGAACAAGTATTTGTATGGCCTACAAATAATTGTTCCGGGTCTGAATGTTTGTCCTTGTGCAATTTGTGTTTGTAAACTGCCTCCACTGAAAAAATCCTAGTGTGGGGGTAACGGTTTTTTTAAAGAAAAAAAAGGAAAGTTTATACGTACTTATAGCCTATTGTTATTTTTCTTATTTTTATTTATTTCTTCTTCTGGGTTGTCTGAAAGGAATTGCTATATAGCAAGACCGCCCTTTGTATTTCCCTCAATAGTTGTTTATTTTTTTGTTTTTGATATTTTATTAGTATTGTATTGTATATTGTATTGTATAGCTACTAGTATAGTGCTAATAGTTACTATCACAGAATACATGTACCGTAACGGTTACTATGACTGTATAGTGGCGGTGTAAGAATATCCACCAGCCCGTATCTTCTTGTGGGTATCGTAAGAGGCGACAGAGGGAAATACATCAAGAGATGGGCATCAGCGTCATGTTTTAGCTTTTAGCTGACATGAAGCACCAACGTTCTGGTTCCGTCATGTTCTAGATCGTTCCCGCCATTACATCAGATTTGACAAACCACAAATTCTCGCGAAAGAACATCGATTCCTGCCAAGGATGATACGCGAGGCTATTGAAATTAAAAAAGAAACATCCTAATTTCAATAGAGAGGGAGGCTGGGTACTAACCACCTGCTTGGGATCTTGTAATTAATAAAATTAAAATTAAACCCAAGCATACCACTGCAAGACTTCAAGACACAGTAAATTCATTATGCGTAGATCAGACCAAAATTAATAATTAAAAAAGCTGAAGGTACTCCGGGTTATCTCTGATATCGGGACGTCAATCACCTCAGTCCCCCGTGACCATAGGTGCTGTAAAGCACCCGAAACGTCGAGAATTAATAAAAATAAGAAAAATAGGTTAATTAAACGCGCAAAAATCCGTAAAAGTAGTTTTATTCAACGGCTTTTACTTTTTTAAATGTAATTTAGAGCTTCTTTTCCGCCTAGGAGTCTGACTGAGTTGGTTGTACCCCACTCTCATCGATTTCTGCCGGTAAGCAGCATGCATTCAGTTCCAGTCTGAAGAGTCTGGAAAGCCAGTTCCATTACAAGAAAAGAGGAATTTTAGTCAGAGTCATTCTATATCTTAAGTATAACAACGCATCTGATGCATTCTTGATTTCAAGTTATCCAATTTAGCCATTGGTAAATGGAGGATTATTAACTCGCATAACACTACAATGTTTAACTCGTTGATCCATAAAAAAATCTAAAAAAACAAAAATGGATGTTAATTTCGACAAATTTGTATGTGTTCTTTCCATTGCAATTTTGCAATATGTTAGAATCAGAACTGTGTTTCATTAAACACCTGTCTCTAAGCAAACACGGTGTTATATATAAGGACATACAAACTGCGATCAATTTAATGAACAAACATTGTTCCGGCTGCAGGCACTTGATTCAACCTGAGACGTCATTCGTTGCTATATGAAAGTAATGCTGTTACACGTAGTACTAAAGTTCAGTTTCGTTTGTGGCTTTTTGTAGAATAGGAAATTCGTGATTCAAAGCTTTAGTGTGTTTCAATTTAACGAGTCTAATGGGCACTTTCAACGCGAGTAGCTAAAATCCAATGGAGTTGCAACAGTTTGGCTTAAACAATGGATAACTGCTTAAACGTTATTTATGTTATTCCTATTTAATAAGCGACTTTTAATAATTTCTGTTCTAAAATCATACAAAAACAAGAAGTTTATCAAACAAATCCAGTAAAGCGGAGCACTTTGGGAATCACTTCGATGTCTATCTCTCTCTCTCTCTCTCTCTGTATGCCACATCTTTTGTGAGAGTACAAGATGGTTGTATATGATAATGATGATTGGCATAGCTAGAAAATGCGAATAAACATAAACATAAACACTCACGCCTGTCACCCAGAGGGGTAGGAAGAGACTATGGACTTCCATTTGGCACGATCCTGACACGCCTCTCTCGCTTCCTCCATATCCATATACCTACGCATACACGCTCGTCGGTTAAAGGTAGGTAAAAATGCGAATACTTATATTTCCAAATACAGATTTGAGGTAAAAAATTTGAATATTCTATTTAAGAAGTTATTTTTCTGGGTAAAAATAGTTAAAAAAAGGATGCCTTAAACGCATCTCGTAGTAAGCATTCTCCAAAATGATAGTCTCACCCCACCATAACCCCAAAGGGATTCCATGAACTATCTGGAAAAAAAAAACATTTTGTGAATAGAATAAATTAAAAAAAAATAATTACGCTTGCTTCTATGCATTTCTTTTTTCAAATATTTTCTGTTCTATGTATATTGAAAACATAAGAGAATTTAAGACAAAAATCTGTTTGCATAAAATTGCTCAAATTAAACAATTAATTTATTAAAGACTAGCTGTGCCCCGCGGTTTCACCCGCGTATATCACGCGTCTGCGCCTTGCGACATGCGAACTTCGAGAGAGACATCACGACGGATGGTTGATGAATTAAAAAAGATTTAAGAAGTGAAATATGTTACTAAAATTACATGGTTAACGTAATTGGTGGTTATGCATGATACAGGTACTGATACGAATAATGTCGCCTAGTTTGTACCGGCGCGGCGTTACTATTTCACATTTTAACATGAAAAAGTAGTTATTGTGACATAACTGTAATAGTTAAACATATGGTATTGGAGACTTTTTTGTAGATATTGATATCCTCTATAAAACTGAAGTACATTACTTTGCTCTATTATCAATAGTTTCCGCAGCGTACGCGATATAAGGATTATTTTTAGTATTTTTTTCACACCTTGGGTGACATTAACGAAGTTTTCATACGGATCCCTAACATTTTTGAAAATATTATATAGCCTATGTTCATCAGGCATAATGTAGGATTCTAATGGTGAAAGAATTTTTCAAATCGGTCCAGTAGTTTTGGAGTCTATTCAATTCAAACAAACGAACAAACAAATCTTTCCTTTTTATAATAGGAAGTGTAGATGTAGATAGTGTAGATAAACGATAAGAATTAAATTTAAAAGAAATGTAAAAAACTTTTTGGTTTGCATAATTTTCTTTATATTTTTCATACAGCCGTGAACGTGATCAAAATGTTTTCATTTCATGATTTAAAAAGTTTTGTATGGAAAGTTCACTTTATTTGAGATTATATAAAAACTGTTAATAAATACTTAAAAAAATACTTCAATTTTCTATGAAATCGTTATATATTATAATATGTAAGCATTTGATTTGATTTTATCGACATTTGCTAATTAAACGATAAAATAAGTAGACTGCCCAGTTTAATAACGACTTTTAATTTGGAAAATGTTTGTTCACAGGCGGGTTGGCTCTCGGTCGGCGTAAGTGCCGGGGCGGAGCGGGGGCCGCGGGCGGCTCGCCGAGTTGACGTCATGCTCAACGACTCCAACTCAACAGCCAACCTCTCAGACCTGGCGCTCGACCCCGACCTCCCAGAAAGCCCCTACAGCCTGGCCCAAACGATCGTCATCGCAATCATCGGTAGCGTCCTCTCCGTTCTAACCGTCGTGGGCAACTCGATGGTCATGATCAGCATCAAGATCGACAAACAACTGCAAACAATCAGTAACTATTTTCTCTTCTCACTTGCGGTCGCAGACTTCGCTGTCGGCTTGATATCCATGCCGCTCTTCACAATGTTTACAATATTCGGGTATTGGCCACTCGGGCCGCATGTATGCGACACTTGGTTGGCACTCGACTATCTAGCGTCAAACGCTTCGGTGTTGAATCTGCTTATAATAAGTTTCGATAGATACTTTAGTGTGACTCGCCCGTTGACGTACAGGGCTAAAAGGACTACTCGTCGTGCGAAAGTTATGATAGGTGGTGCGTGGGGTTTTAGTTTAGTGTTGTGGCCTCCGTGGATTTATGCGTGGCCGTACATTGACGGTGAGCGAAAGGTCCCCCCGCACGAGTGCTATATTCAGTTCATAGAGACAAACCAGTTTATTACCTTCGGGACTGCTATCGCGGCATTCTACGTGCCAGTGACAGTGATGTGTATATTGTATTACAAGATATGGAGGGAAACGAAGAAAAGGCAAAAGGACCTGCCTAATCTACAAGGCGGGAAAAAGCATGACTCCTCGAAAAGATCTAATTCAAGGTGAGTGTTCATCTTTTATTATATTGAAAATTATTCATATCTTATTTAAATAATAATGTTTATTTATTAAGGGATCAAATTATTTATATCATGATATACATTTAGAATTAAAGAAAATCATAGAAATATTGTATACACATGCACTTTACACTTCATTAAAGTTAAATTATTAATTAAGCAACATTTAGCGTCGGATTATCGTTTACAAAATACACAGTCAGGAGACATCTGTTGATCATTTACCTGTTGTATTTAGTTTTCGTGGGTTAGTGTATAGGTCAATGAAGATTTTAATTTTGTAATCGATTACGAACGGTTTTACTAAATTGTATTTCAACCCATGTTTTTGAACGTAAACGACCGCACGCAAGTCAGTCAACCCCAAATGGCTGCCAATTGGATTCAACCTCACGAACGAAAATAGTGGGAGAGAGGGAGAGATAGTTAGTACTTCAGTCTTATAGTATAAATAAACAAGCTATATAAATACTTTAAGAATCTAAGTTCGAATAGAATTACCGACTGCTTTAGCAGACAGACTAGACTGTTAGCTGACAACCAAATAGATAGAATTAATATTTCAATGTAATAACGACTATAACAGTTTAAATTCCGAAGTTTTACTGTCAGTAGGCAACCCTATTATTAAATAATATAGTATCCTATTACATTAGGGGTCCGAATTACATAAATCTAAACCAATATAAAGTAAGCGAAACCACTACATTTTAATTTAATATTCGCATTCGAACCAAACGTTTTGTTTCGTGTATCGTACGTACAGCAAATCAGTGGAATAATCTGTCTTTCCATCGATTACATACTGGGCGTCCTCAACGCAAGAGTGTACTGGGTTTTTTTAAGCAAAGATGGTGCGATTAACCGTCTAAGACTTTATCTCCACTTAATATCAGGTGAGATCGCAGTCAGGCATTGGCCTGTAATAAATTTAAAAACAAAATGAAAGCTATTTTCTTTAAAAAAATGAGACTATTAACGTCTATATAAGCAATTTCTATAATTTACTACTTTTTAAATGTATAGGCGAACATGTTACAAGCCTTTGAACATAATTTAAAATATGTTACTAGTACCTAATCAGTGTAACACTGTTGGTTTCTTTAATTAATAAAATAGCAGTAATAAAATTAAAAAAATGTACAACCAACTTCAATATAAATAAAATGAGAATATCATCGATGTAGTCAAAGTCGAAATACGCATTATTAAGGATAAATCAAAAACTTCTGATCAAATCTTGATCATGGGACCACATGAGAAGCACCAGCCTTAAAATAAAAAAGAATAATCAAAATCGGTTCACCATATATATAAAAAATACATTCGAATTAAGAACCTCCTCTTATTTTTGAAATCGATTGAAAACTAAGAGATAAGATAAGATAAGATATTTATTTGTAGAAACATGAGTATACATACAAAGCATGCAGGTTGTTCAGATATATTAAAAGGATCAGTCATGTTTGACCTTTGTGGCGTACAAATGTATAAATCAATGAAAATATTACAAATAGTATACAATAATTGAAAATGAAATATTATTAAAACATTATTAAACTATTTTTAACAATTTTATCAATAAATCTAAATGTAAAGAATAAATTAAATGCCTGTTAATATTATATAATAGAGGTTAAGAGAATTTTCACAGTATGCGAGGAATCCAATCCACGGATGTATGAAACTGTTAACTGTAATTTTAAGTGCTAATTTAAAACGTGGTCGTGAGTGAACCTTATTATCTGAGGGATAAAATGACAACGCGCACTGCAGCAACACGGCTGACTTATTGCTCCTTAACCCATTCGGAAATGAGAGGAAGCTTGTCGTCAGCAGTCGAAATTAGCTTAACTTTTATTATGTGGATACTGTGGTCCACACGCGTATATCTTTCTTTTTGCCACTCACCATGTGAAAAACATCAGCATTATGTCCGTAATGGTCCACCCCTCTCCGTTTCAGGAAGTATTTGCAAATTTATACGTTGTAGAGCCATGCTACACCTATGTTATGGTTTTAACACGAATGGGCCGGCTTGGAACCGTGGAAGGACCACGCTCTCATAAAATTACAGCTTAAAATAGCAGTTACTGTGTTTTGTATGGTGAGATCATCAATTGATTCTATCCCCAAACAAAATTGTTTCGCCCATTCTGTTATGTTAGAGTACAAAGGGGAAGAATGGTCGTACACAGCAACGAGCCGTATGCTCGTTTGCCCCCTTTCCTATAAAAAATCCAAACGTTGTTTGTTTTCCGCCGATGTCTTACCTTCTTTTGTCAAAAAAATTATCACAGCTAGATGCTCGATATTATGGATTTCGTATTTTAATCCATCGTCTGACTTTATTAGGCTATATTATCACTATCACAAAATAAAATAATTTTATAACTTTTAGTGGGTAGTTAACGAAAAGTCCAGTAAATTAATGAGATGAAAGATTTGTATCTCTGATTAATCTAATGTGTAGGAAACTTTTGAACCTTACCTAATGTATGGGCCACAGCATCCATTTACCATGAGGTGGACTGTGTGCTCGTTTGTCGCTCTTATTCTAAATTTAAAAAATCGCCAAGATTGGCACGCTAAAATTATTAACTACTCGTATATTCAACTGATAAAATAACTGTTAGTGTATATTGCTTTTTTATGAAACAGAATTTCCTCACTCATAAAATAAATGAAATTTGTTTTTTTTTAAATTCAATATAGATTATAAATAAAAGTTATTGAAAGTCATTCTCATGTTTAATTTATCACTACTAGTTACAGTATTACTTTCACAGCTGAAATAGTAAGTTGTCGAGTTGCCACACGTGAATATACTCGAGCCCCGCCTGTTTCTTGTTAGAGAGCAGTAATGGCGGTTTTTACTTGCGGTTCCCCGAGCGTTTTTCCAAATTACTTTTGTTGTAGACCTGACAATGCTAAATCATTCAACACTCGTAACTCCGAGTGCAGAGCTTTGAAACTTTTAGATCTGTTCTACTTTAAGCAGTACTAGTCACTACCTTTTTTTATAGAATAAGGGTGACAAACGAGCACACAGTCCACCTGATGGTAAGTGGTGGCTGTAGTCCATAGACATCTACATCTATCTTCGTTTGCGAATTAAAATTCAGATGCGTTGTCAGCCATGCGGACTAAGATGGAATGCCTCTTTTCCAGTAAAATGGGTCTCCGCTTCTCTACACTCACCATACGAAACACATCAGAATTAAGCTGCTATTTTACGCTAATATTCTGTGAGAGCGTGGTCCTTCCCCGGTCGAGCCGACCCATTCGCGCTACAACTATACTATTAATATAGCTGCAGCATGGCTCTACCACGTATAAGCGTGACTAAGATGGATTGGCATGTTACCAATATAAGGGTTCTCCAGTTACCCACGAGAAACACACCAGTATTATGATGCTATTTTACGCTGGTATATTGTACGACTGCCTCTTTGGGCTAGTGATGGTAAACTAGGCTGATGATCTTGAGGTCGCAGGTTCCAGTTACGGGTCGAGTCAAAATCAATAATTGAGTTTTCCTGACAAGAAGTTCTCAGTAATAGACCAGAGTCAGGAAGATGACAGTGTTACACACACGTGCCTCGGAAAGCACGTAAAGCCATTAGTCCTGAGCCTGATCTAATCTCTCTGGCTTTGTCTGATTGCCATCCCATCGCACTATGACTGTGATAGAACGGAGAGCGCAACTCTGCTTGTGTATGCACTTGCGCACTTTAATCCTGTCCTGCGAAGATGGTAAGTCGCCTTTGAGACTGGACGCCGTGAACGAAATTCAGTCTGGAGGAAATTATATTGTCCGAGCGTAGTCCTTACCTAGTACAGCCAGTAGAACACTTATTATAGATGCAGCGTGAAAAGATATATTGTGCGAGCGTACGGAGTAGAGTCAGTGGAACACTTATTATGGATACAGCGTGAAAAGACCTATTCAATATCAAGTGAGAAATAAAATAATTTAAGTATTTAAGCGGGCTCCATAGTACAGATATGTTACGTAAAACTTGATATTTGAAAACAGATTCAGTGCGGCACCGCAGAACACATTATTGACTAATAATTTCGAAACGTCGTGGTTTAAAAATATGTGGTCAAAATTGTGTACTTGAGATAATTTTTTATTTTTATAGGATAAGGGTGACAAACGAGCACACAGTCCACCTGATGGTAAGTGGTTGCTATAGCCCATAGACATCTACATCTATCTTCGATTACGAATCAAAATGCAGATGCGTTGTCACCCGTGAGGACTAAGATGGAATGCCTCGTTTCCAGTAAAAAGGGTCTCCGGTTCTCTACACTCACCATATGAAACACAGCAGCGTTAAGCTGCTATTTTACGCTGGTATTCTGTGAGAGCGTGGTCCTTCACCGTTCGAGCCGACCCATTTGTGCTACAACCATAATATAGCTGCAGCACGGCTCTACCACTGCACAATTTCTAGGACTTAGTCCAATACGCGTTAGCTATATACATCTTACGAGAAGAACTCCACAGTACAAATAGCACAAAGCAACACTGTCATAAGGTATGTGCTTTGAGGACTTTAATGAACCTATAATGATACACTTTAGTGAAGATATAATTTAATTATTGCATCTGGTATAGTTTCAGAAAATAAAACTAGCACAAATTGTTGCAGGTTGACCAAGATTAGAGAGCGTGTATTATAACAAAATGAAAAAATTTACTATAGTTTCATCATTACACAAGTCCACTACTTACATAGGCCTCCCCCGAGGGAGCAAACAGGTACGATCCTTAGCCACCTGCATCCATCGACTTCCTGCATGTCTTACCAGGTCGTCACTCCATCTAGTGGTGGGCTGCTCTACACTTCCCTCACCGTTACGAGGCTGTCAATCGAGAACCTTTCTTCCCCATCGGTGGTCGGTTACTAAGACATAATTAATCACAAAATATTAAGCAATAAAAAAATCTGTAATAAAAGTACTTATTTAAATATGAAAATACTGTTTGTTTTAATACTAAAATGTAAAGGGTCTTCCAGAAAGCTCATATTAACTTTGTGGTATATAAAAACCCCTGTTCGGATAAAGGTTAATTATGTTAAGTTTTCAATATTCAATATGTAAGTGGTTGCTCTGGCCCATAGACGTCTAACTTCGATTAAAAATCAAAATACAGATGCGTTGTCACCCCTGAAGATTGATTTGGAATGCTTCGTTTCCAGTAAAAAGGGTCTCTGGTTCTCTACACTCTCCATACGAAATATAGCAGTATGAAGCTGTTATTTCACACTGGTATTTTGTGAAGGCGTGGTTCATCCCCGGTCGTGCCGACTCAATCGTGCTACAATCATAATATAGCTGCAGTGTAGCTCTGCCACGTATTTAAATTCAAATACAAATTCCTTTATTTGCTATAATTAAGGCAAGTATTATGTTGTTACAGTAAAAATAAGTTGCTTAAAGAAGGTCTTACCCTTTCGCTTTTCCGTGTACTACATATAGATAATTTTATTACTATTGTGTCTAAAAACCGGACAGGGAAAGTTTTAAGCTACAGATACAGCATGTAAACAAATTACCAAATATGGGTAGCAGATTCTAAAATGTCTATTTATTCTATGTAAGTAATTTACATAATTCATAGTGTCAATTAATAATGTCAATGTCATAATATACATTTAAATTGATTAAATCATTAAATTAAAGTTATCATGATGACATTAGAATTATATAAAATTAATGACACATACACATAGCAATTACGTTCATCATATTATTTCAAAATGCATATAATTGGCATTTTGAAATTCCTTAACAAATTTTTTTATTAGCTTTTTTTATAGAATACGGTGACAAACGAGCACACATTCCACCTGATGGTAAGTGGTTGCTGTGACCCATAGACATCTAAATTTATCCTCAATAAAGAATTAAAATGCAGATGCGTTGTCACCCGTCAGGACTAAGATGAAATAGCTCTTTTCTAGTAAAAAGGGTTCTCTACACTCACCATACGAAACACAGCAGCGGTAAGCTGCTATTTTACGCTGGTATTCTGTGAGAGCGTGTGCCTTCCTCGGTCGAGCCGACCTACTTGTGCTGCATTCATAATATAGCTACAGCGTTATTCTACTACGTGACTTAAATATTCTATACCGTTGAATTACTTTGAAATTTTGATCGTAAACATTTTATCCCGCTTAAGAAAAATTTACCAAAGTGTAAGTGTAAATCAACCCTCTAACATGCGAAAGCTTTTAAATGGAACCGTAAACGCTAAATCTTTCTTAAAACAGATGTGAGCGGCACAGCACGGTTATCGAGTAGACATGTTTAAGCGACACGCGGTAATTGCTAAACAAACATTCTCTCCTTCCTGCAACATAAAACAATAACATGAAAAACTTACGCATATATATATATATGTATATATATATATATACATATTTATATATATATATATATATATATATATATTTATATATAAAAATATATATATATATATACATATTTATATATATATATATATATATATATATATATATATATTTATATATAAAAATTACGTGAATCCTAAAATACTGAACTGATTTAATTAAATTTTGCACACTATGTTTAGTTTGGTCCAACTTGAGAGATAGGATAGTTTTTATCCCGATAAATGATCCGGTAAATTTTTATTGCGATTTTAAGGATTTTTATAGGAAGGGTCGTTGGAAATGGCAGAATGACGTCTGCCTGGTGAGCTAGTATATATATATATATCTTCCGTGATGATGACGCATCTGTATTTTGATTCATAATTGTCTATGGGCCACAGCATTCCCTTACTATGAGGTGGACTGTGTGCTAGTATATCACTCTTAATCTATAAAAAAAAACTGACCAATTGCAAGTTGGACTCGCGCATAACGGGTTCCGTACCATCATACTTAAATTTTTAATTTATTTTAATTTTTATTATTTGTTATAGTTATAGCGGTAATAGAAATACATATTCTGTGAAACTGTCTACCTGTAACGGATCATGAGATACAGTCCGCTGACAGACAGACGGACGGAAAGACGGACGGAAAGACGGACGGATGGACGGACGTACAACTTAGTAATAAGGTCCTGTTGGCACCCTTCGGGCACGGAACCCTAAATTTAAACCCTAGATTTGCAGAGAAGGTTCAGAATAAGTAATATAGGCAAATGGTGAATAAAAATTAATTTAAAAAATCTCAAACATTCTGTCCTTTTTATCTTTTAAATTTGAAATGCGTGGTAATGCATTATTGTACTCGTAACTGATTTTACTGCGCACGCACATATTTTTAAGGGTAGATCGGTAGGCAAAACCGTTGTTGTCCATAAATCGCATTCAGTTCGGAATAATTTCAAGTAAAAGTAGAAGCTTCATTTACTCGTATTTTTACCATTCGTGCTACAACCATAATATAGCTGCAGCATGGCTCTACCACGTTCTACTGTTGGACATAGGCCTTTCCGTCGTGGTGAGAGTTTACGCCAATCGTTACGCTTAGTAGTTGGATTAACGATAGTAGTAACAGACCTCACGCACACTTTACACTGCTGCTAGTCGCCGTCTGAAAGAAACGACATGGTTATTTCACTGTTTATCTGAAGATATAAGATTTTAGTATCGTTTTATAATAGTTTCTCACGACGCCCACGGGACGAAATGAGACAAATATTTATATTGTCAAATTTGTCGTTTTGTTGCGGTGTATGAAAGTTCATTACCCTATATTATCCCGTGTGTGTTACCTCTTAAGGCGACAAAGGGAAACTGACGACAGACGAAACTGAAACAAGAGATGGGCAGCAGCGTCTTCCTAATAACGACAATAAATAAAAAAACTGCGTTGCCATGCCATTTGTCAAGCGTGGTAACTGTGGCAAACATCCCATCCATGAGGCAATCTATAGTGAAGGCCAATGTTCAGAAGTAGATTTGAATTGCCTATAAAGATAACGGTAACGATGACTTACGACACACACGAGATGATATCAGGTAGTGAATCTTACGCCACAAATATACAACAAATGAATATGTTGAAAAGGCCATTTTTTACGTGGTAGAGCTATGCTGCAGCTATATTAGTAGTATAGTTGTAGCATGAATGGGTCGGCTCCACCGGAGAAGGACCACGCTCTCACAGAATTCCAGCGTAAAATAGCAGCTTAGTACTGCTGTGTTTCGTATGGTGAGTGTAGATAACCGGAGACCCTTTTTACTGGAAAAGAGGCATTCCACCTTAGTCCTCACGGGTGACAACGCATCTGCATTTTGATTCGCAAACGAGGATAAATGTAGATGTCTATGGGCCACAGCCACCACTTACCATCAGGTGGACTGTGTGCTCGTTTGTCACCCTATCCTATAAAAAAAAAACCTAGTTGAGAAATTTTAAGGAAACCTGTCAATGCAAAAGAAATTTAGATGTCACTACATTGATAAATCAAACAAGAATGAAAAGAATCTCAATTTCCGCTCCGCATGAGTTGGCACGTGCATTTGATAATAACTCAAAATTAAGCTACGCTTGCCAACCTACCTGCCAACTATAGCAAAATTTCCCCTATAAAACTGTAATGGATGGATAAAACCTTACAACACCGTTTAACAAAACACTCGACTCGAGTCCCTCTTTAACTGTATGACTGAAAACATTTTCCATGAAATTACGCAATATCCTATATTAATCCCGGTACGTTATCACGACTTGGACGTAAAATAAACGGTCGCATAAGCCTTCGTTCGTCAGGGCATAACTCCTCACGGCCGTATCTCTGAGTAATGTCTTTTACTTCGGCTTGAAAGCTCAACCGTAGAGGGAAAGGGGTGTTACGGGGAAGACTAGGGGTGAGGTTGAATGTACGGGTGCGGGTAAGGCGTGCGAGCGAAGAAACTTTTAACAGCTTTAAGTGAATTATTTTTTGTTAAAGTCGTGTTGATAAAAAAACCTGACGCGTTGGAAATTTTTGTTAGGTTTTTTTGGTAATGATTATGTAACAAGCTTAAATGTTATATCAGTAATTTAAAAAAAAAACCCGACTGCGTAAAAATGTTCGCACAACTAAAACGAATCTAATAACACTCTATATATGAAAATTCGTCAATCCGTTTAGGCTACAGATCGTGCCAATTAAATAGACGGATCATACTCTGGAAAAAAATTACCCTCGTTCGGGGCAGTCGGGTGAAAAGGATAACTGTAAAAGATCCGTGTTGTGAAAGTGTTACAGAACCCATTGTTCAATTTTTTAATTGCTACCAGTACATATTAGTTTTTTTTAAATGTATACTTATTAGTATTTTCTCCTGTATCGTAGAGGAAGTTAACATACATGTAGGATTTGAAAATGGAAAAAATCCAAAAGCTTTTCAATTACATTTTTTTAAACGTCTTAACTCACTGCCTGATTATTATATGAAGATGTCCGAGTGCGGTGCGCTGCCGTGCGAGCACAGCTCACACCGCTCGGCTCCCCGCACATCTCCTATATCTCTACGTACACCATTGCTCGCTCCGCTCACTCATTCCTTGCTCTCACACATTCTCGTTCAAACATACTTGTCATTCATTCACACCCCTACATACATAATTAGCCCAAGGACACACATCCAGACCCGGGACAATTATTTGTATGCCATTCAAATACTAGTACACTGCTGGATTGGAACCCGCAGCCCTCAGCGCCGCAACTCAATGGTAAGCCACTACGCGACGGAGTGGTCGATGTAAGTTAGACGTAAAGAACCCAAAATACTGACGGGAATAAGCGACAAAGGTGTGAGACGTACTGCGATAGTCCATCCGCCTTCCGAGCGTGATGGCGAATCCTTTATACTGATGAGGGAAAAGTCCTCAAAATAAAATATAGAGACAATTTCCTTAAAGTACGTGTACCATAAAATACAGAGTAATAGGGACGAAAGCTTTTAAGTAATCATCATGAACTTAAGCATTATTCATTTATGAATGGCACGAGTTACGATGTGGCGGCGAACGAAAGACTTTTTAAAAAGAATAAAATTAATTTAATTTCAGAAAAGTGTTACAAAAAAATAAATTTAATTAAAATATAAAGTTACAAAAGAAGTTATGCGTGGATGGTGTCTTTTATTCCAATTGTATACCTTCCAGATTGCAATAGATGCTGCTAGTATGTAGAGGAGCACCGTAGACCAGCTTGGAATTGCCATCATATAAGACCACTTCCAGGTTTCTATTTCTTGAATGTCTTCAACCTTGTTCATAAGTACATGGACACTATCTAGTGAGTTCTCTTCCAGATGTATCTCGCAAGCAATAAGTTGCAGCGCCAAGTTTCGCGGGGTTGAATCCCGCACGGAACAGGTTACAAATAATTGTTCAGGGTCTGGATATTTGTCCTTGTGAAATTTATGTATGTTAACTGCCCCCACGATACAGGAGAAAATCCTAGTGTGGAGGTAAAGTTATTTTTTTAAAAAAAAAGAGGGATGACTTCGTTCATTGAGATGCTGCTGGTGTGTGTTCTTTTCGTTGTATTCATGATATTAACTTGAAAGTCCTGTGTTAGGTTGACGAAAAATAATTCTGATAGTTTCCCATATTCTGTTTTCTGTCCGCGTTGGGTTTTTATAATTTCTGGTTCCGTTGATACTACCTTTTTCTTAATCTTCTGCAATTTTACTCGCTTCAGATTCATGCGTGCACGAGTGCAGTTACCATCTTTATGCTTGAGTTAGATGATGCTATCTTCGGATTTCTCTATGGCTCTAGTATCCAGTGATTTGCAGAGCCAGGTGTCTTCTGACAGCTTCTTCCAATATTCTTCCTACCTGTTCCTTGTTTTTGGCCATGTGCGCTGACACACATTCCTGAACGGCTTCTGCATGCATTTTGTGCTTGATAACATAGTTCTGGTAAAACTGCTTAGGATAAAACTTTGCCTGAGTCGATGTTGATGGTGCACTATAGTTATTATTATTGAATGTCTTATTAAAGGCATGTTTAGCTTCCTCTTGTCTCGCTATTACTACGGCTGATTCTAATGTGGTGGGTTGTGCTATTCGCACCGCTATAGAAACTTGGAAATCTAAATTATGACTAAATTATGACTTAGAGAATAAGGTATCTAGTATTACTCGAAGCCGCCTACCAAGTATCACGGCTTCCTCGTTTCTGTTACACCACACCCTATTTAGCTCTTGCATAACTTGGATTTCATTTCTAGGTTCCCTTAATCTACGTACAGGCGCATCTTTAATAGTTAAAGAATTAAGAGTTTCTTGGTATGCTATCGCATCAATCGCGGTTACTGCTTAATCTACTCTTTATGAGACATAATTGCCGGTTGTACCCTGGCAGTTTCGTCCAAAAGATCAAGGATATTTTCAATTTTTCTGATATAATTGTTTAATCTCTTTGCTATTGCCATCGTACTTTGGCATCAATTCCGCAGTCATCTTAAAGTTGGCTGCATCGCCGCCAGGAAAACCCATTTTATATCAATAATAAAAAAAAACACGTTATAAGATTAAAAAAATGGGCGATTAGTGTCTGCCTATTTTCGATTTTGGCTATAAGACTACAGCGATTAGAATTATATTATTATAGCTGTTAGAATTATATCCTATGATAACTACGAGTAAATAGGAATTTATAAATGCTATGAGACGTATACTTAATCTCCTAACTAAATGTCTATAGCGATTTAGCTTCTAGACAGAATCACATAATATACTACTTAAACTAAATACGAGAAGAAATAGAGCTAAGAAACTTGAAATAGCGAGAGTACTCACCAAAGCGCCTTCTGTATCTCCTCACGGGTCTGAGTCAGCTCCACGTGAAGTCTTCGTTCGTGCCGCCGTCGTAGATTCGAAGTCGAATCGATCGAAACCGTTCAATTGGTCGAAGGTTCTACCAATTGACGCGAAAGACCGACTGCGCTAGATACGCTATGGCGGCGATTAAAAGACTTTTTAAAAATAATAAAATTAATTTAACTTTAGAAAAGTTACAAAAATAATAATTTCAATTAAAATGTAAATTTACAAAAGAAGTTAAGTTATGCGTGAATGGTGTCAGACTGTGAGACAGTTCCATTGTCTCCACGGCGATCCTTTCCGCAGCGCAAGCATTCCTCATTTGCCCATTGTTGTGTGTAACTGCTATGACACCCCGATTCCAGGGTTACGACACGTTAAATCACGTCACTAACTTTTTATAAAATTTTTAGTGCATGTATTTCTGGGGTTAATTTTTTTCTATTTATATTTTATTTAAAAAAAGCTTACTCCCACAGAAGAATTTTATTATATAACGTGGAGGCCGTTTATTTACACGGATTGCAGATGTACGAACATCTAGGCTGTTTATTTGTAGGTCATAAAAGTACTTACATTGTGTGAGATTCGAAATTTAATATACGCCAATATACATGAAATATGCCATAGAGACTTCATACATAAAACATTAACGAAATATTCATTTAACATCGACTATTATCAGCTGTTTTGTGGAGTACTTAGTACATTAGTCAGGATGTCAAACACACCAGGCCCTCCGTAACCTCGTTTATTATTATTATTATTATAAAGTAAATAGTAGATTTACAAAACATATTCCCGACTTTCTTTGATGTAACATAAACAATAAAGAAATCATTAATGAACTTCAGTACATATTATCTAAAGAAGAAGATAAGTAGAAACTGTTGGTAAGCCAACTTAAAGATCGATAAACAAGCAGTAAGTATTTTACCTCGCTTTTATTAGCTTCGTGTGTATATATCTATTTATGTAACGGAATCTTTTAATGTAATTTTCATCAACTTGTAGACGGTCGATTGCCTTAAAATTTGCACTCGTATCAAGGACCGATAACAATACCACAACTTAATAGCTTCACCCCAGTATCCTGATCAGGATCACTAGAATTAAAAAATAATTATCAGGATGCGTGTTAAAGTTTTTTTAAAGTATTATTTTCCTACACTAACATAAAATTACTAAAGAAATTAAAAAAAAATTGTTATACTAAGTTGTAGGACTTTTTTCTGCTTAGAACTATGGAGGAGAGTGGTGAGGCCGCTAGGGTAGATACCGCTCTTATATATATATATCTACCGCCAAGCAACTGCGTATACTGCTGTGTTTCGATATGAAAGATATAGAGAACCACTTTAAGTATAGCCAGTGAGACATTTCATCTTAGTTCTCAAGCGTTCTTAGTTTAAACGCGATAAAATAACGTAAAATTAGTTTAATTTAATGCATTCTCTACCAATCAACCTATAAGTAAACAGAGAACACTACTTTATATACTTTACACATGTATAATGTGTGTCAGTCCCGGAGACACTGCCAGTTTTAAATGATAAATGTGACGTACGCTCTTTATGTGCCGTAGTGCAGAGGCGTGTTCCGATCCAGCGTGCAGTCTGTGTAATTAACAATGTACACCCGAGCACACAAGTCATGGTACGGTACAGTGCACTTCATGCCAGATGCGTTCGTGTTGTGCATATTATGAAACAGTTCAATACAACGAATGTTATCTATATATACATATAAATAGAATTGAAGTGTATGCCTGTAATATCGAATTAACTGGCTTCTATTAAGCTCAGAGGGATATTTGCAAACTATTAAGACATAAGTAACTATTTTTAAAAGTTTTATTTGTCTGTCTGTTCGGACTAACCTTCGGAATGGCTCGATTGAAATGAAACTTCATAAATAGATAGAGAGTGTGGCGGGTGGAAGGAAAAGGGGAGATCTGCCGCCGGGCAAGGTAATCTGCCCGGGGAGCGGCCAACGCTCTGATTAGTAGTTCGGAGCTATTCTATATATGCTGCTTCAACTTCGGAACTTTGTTAGCGCGATTTAGGCTTCGATATGTTTCGCTTGTGGCGCGACGACAGCGCCGCTACAAGAGCAATGCCAGAAGGAATCTAGGCTATATTTATCACAAAAACTTGAACTTGAAGCATATCAATGCTAGATTTTATAGAAATACTTAGAGATTTCTTAAAAAAAATGTTAACTAAGTGGACTTTAACTATCTTAAAGCTAAAAACCGCCAAATTAATGGACGTGTGGCGGCTCTGTCATCGTGCGCTAAACGCACTGAAACCTAAATCACGCTATCAAAGTTCCGAAGTACTCAAGTAGTTATCGAATAGCTCTATACTATCATACGGAGCGTTGGCCGCTCACCGGGCTGAACACCGGCTTTTTTTGACCGTATGATGATCGAACGTCTCACTGTCCGATGGTGGAAGAGAGAGGGATGAATTTAGTTGTATACGTTACTTATAGGTTCTAGCCAATGTAATAATTTTAATAATGTTCACCAACTTCCTAACTCCGGGCTACTACTGAGAATTCCGTGACAGAAAAAATCAATAACTAACCATGGCCTGACCCGATATTCGAACCCGGGACCTCATTATTGGCAATCGCGTTTTCGTCCGCTAAAACAATGAGGCAGTAGCAAATATAGTATTCCATGAAGTGTGTTTACCTTTCAACTTCCGTATATGTTTTATACTATCATTATTTATTAGTATGTACTTTAATAAGACGCGGCGTTGTTCTTGTTACATAATGTGAAAAAAGGCCTTACCATCTTCGTATCTCTTTTTCACTCTTTCTTTGGAACGTTCTCCCTTACTCGGGATTAAATAAAAGTCTGCATTAGCTTACGTTGTTAAGCCATAAATCTTAGGGGTCGTATCTCTGTGTAATTTCTATCACTTCAGGCTGAGAGCAAAGCAATGAGAGTGAAAGGCGCTGGGACGGGGGGATTTATTGAATGGGCTAACCGTGTACAGGCGTACGTCAGTAAAATTCTCAACAGCTCCCAGGTGATAAGAATTTTTATTAGAGCCGCACTTAAACCTGCTTTATGGGTACGTGTATGAGATATATTTCATTTCAAATATATCTCATACACGTACTGAAAATAACTTATGTTTTAATATCCTTTACATCTCTACGAGAAGTATAGACTCTATAGTACCTAACGATTTCTTGGGATTTCTGTTTTGACGACTTAAAGTGGAGATCCTTTGAAAGTGTATTGCTACACTTTTCTCAGGATTCACTTCGATTCTCCATAAGCGAAACCAGTCGCCTAAGTGGTTGACGGCTATTGGGAGCTTTATGGCAAGGAGCTTCATTACCGGAATAAACTTGTGTCTGAAGTCAAATCTTTGCTGAACAAAGTCCCGGATTGGGTGCCACTAAATTTAGTCCAGTTTATTCCTCAGAAGACAAAAGTTTGCGCGTTTACCGCTAAAAAGAACGCCTTTGCCGTATCTACTCAGTTTCAAGGCACTTGCCTCAGCCAGTATCCTCGGTGTCGACATATCGAGTGACGTGCAGTTTTGTGGTCACTTGGAAGAGAAGGCCAAATTGGCCTTTAAAAAGCTTGGCATGCTCAGCAGAGCGGGACAGTATTTCATGCCGGCACACCGCCTGCAACTTTACAAGGCGCAGGTTCGGCTTCACATGGAATACTGTTCCCATCTCTGGTTAACAATACAAGAGCGGATCGCTGCGATCTCAGTAGTATGCTACGAACTGTGTACATGTTTGCACGCTCGTACCAGCACTCTGCCGCATACGTAAGCGTGGACACAAACACACCTCTATAAATTAATTTTAAACTCGGATATCGTACACCCCATGATGATGTAGATACGCGAGACATCTTGCCGAATTCTTTGGTCGCTCTTTCAGAGATATCGGATGCATGTTGCACAAACGATTGTCCCGAGTCTAAAACCACGCCTAATACCTTAACGTTAGTCACAGTCTTAATAGATTCCCCACCAAGTTTAATAACGGGGGGGGGGGGGAAGGCTGAAGTTTCCCTCTAACAGTCATGGTGGTCGACTTTGAGGAGGAAAACTCCAGTCGATTCCTTAGCCCTCACTCCCGTACAAGGTCCAGAGTGACTCTGGCCCTGGATTTGATACCCGCTCTCGCTCCCGATTCAATCAAGATTGTAACATCATCGGCATAGGTAGTCAGGACTACTCCCTCGGGCAGAGGGAGTCGGAGCAGGTCATCCATCAGCACATTCCATAGTGTTGGGCCCATCACGGATCCGTGAGGACATCCCATGGTCGACGTCTTCCACTCTACCCGGTCTCCGATGTAGAGGCCCATTGTTAACCAAGGCGTACCGATCCACTAGCACGGCGGCCTTATCGGTGCTGGCTGGCGTTCTTCCTGCTGACCTAGAGATCATCCGTGCTGGTAGGATGGGTATACCCATAGCACGTTTGACCGCGCCCAAAGAGGAGTTGAGCAGACGGAATCGCGATATCTGGACTAAGGTGATCGGCGCCTGGCAGGATAGATGCACGTGTGATACTAAAGGACGTGCACTACATCGATTTTTCCCGGACGTGGCGTTGAGGCTCAGGTATACCTGGGTCTCACCGGACTACCAAACCTCTCAGATTCTCACCGGACATGGATGCTTTCGGAAGAGATTGAACAATATGAAACTGTGTGAAATTAGTATGTGTGAGTGCGGTATTTCAGAGGAGGATGTTCACCATGTTCTATGGGAATGTCCTCTGTATGATGACCTAAGAGTGAAAATGATGGATGGACTGGTTCGTCCGGTTCAGGGACCAGTTTACTACTCGGATCTTGTCAGCGATGTGGTAAACTACGGACTGTTGCGCGAGTTTGCGCATAGGTGGCACGATCGCAGGACAAGGCAGGATGGAAGGCTGGTAGGAGGGCCCGACAACGTAGGCGTCAATGTGTTCTCAGCCCCAGAAGGGGGAGAATGACGTTAAACTGGGACAAGGAATAGATTAAATATTTGTCGGGAGTCAAGAAAGTGTGCGCGGGAAAGAGCCACGTGCAAATACCGCGCGCATCTCCCGAGATTCGGCCCGTATGACCTGAGGGTCGGTGGCGCCATGGGAGGTGGTGGGTTGTTCTCCATCTACCATGGGGAGTGCTCTGAGGAATTGTTCGGATTAATCCCAGCCGCCAAATTTCACGAACGCACATCGCGGGAGAACTCCCGATACCATCCACACCATCTGGATGATTGGCGGTCCACCACTGTGCGATTTAGAAGATGTTTTCTTCCTCGTACGACTTCCTTGTGGAATCAATTACCATCAGCGATTTTCCGGACCGACACGACTTAGGGACCTTTAAAAAAAGAGCCTACTCCTTTTTAAAAGGGACAAACGCATCTGCAATTCCCCTGTTGTTGCAGTTGTTCATGGGCGGCCGTAGTCACTTACCATCAGGTGAGCCGCATGCTCGTTTGCCCCCTCTCCTAAAAAAAAAGAAAAAAAAAGAGGATTATTTATTGTGATGGGTGACGAAAAGTGCCGTGTTATCGGCGAAAAGAACAGTACTCACTACTGGGTCCTTCAAGATGTCACTCGTGACTAGTGTAAAGAGTAGTGGGAAGAAGACAGAGCCTTGTGGGACTTCAGCTTTGAGGGGATGCTTTGTAAGGGCGTACCCTCTATTCGACAGCGAAAGTGGCGATTGGCAAGAAAGGTCCTGATGATGTGGGTGAATCTATCAGGCACGTTAAGTTTATACATCTTGTAAAGCAAACCGTGGTGCCAGACTTTGTCAAACGCTTTTGCGACATCGACGAAGAGGGCACCGGTCATGCTGGTTTTGTGACTTCTTTAAAAATTTTCTTTAAAATCTTTTCACAATGTATTCTGTAAGTCAATTTAACTAGTCGGTGCACGAGTAAAGTTACTCTAGAGTGTTAAGGAGACTAATTGGTCTGGTAGAGCCATAGGGTTGGCTCGACTGGGGAAGGATGTGAGAGTGCGGTATAACAGTGTAACGCTGCAGTGTTTCGTATGGTAACTGTAGAGAATCGGAGACCCTTTTTACTGTAAACGAGGCATTCCATCTTAGTCCGCAAGGGTGACAAAACATCTGCATTTTGATTCCAAATCGAGGATAGATGTACATGTCTATGGGCCACAGAAACCACTTACCATCAGGTGGACTGTGTGCTTGCTTGTCACCCTTATGCTATAAAAAATCCTAAGCGAGTGAGCTCGCAGCTCTGAAGGGTCGGCTCGACCGGGGAAGAATCATTTTTACACAGGATTACAGCGTGAAATAGCAGTCATGTTGCGATTTGCCGTCTAGGTCGTCATCACTTTCCACCAGGTGGAATTGTAGTCAAACACTGACATTTAATAAGAATAAAAATAGCAAGCCTCTATCGGAGATTGTTATGAATATCTCGCAATTCTTTTCAATTTTGTATTCTGTCCCAACAACAGAAAAATATATGATTGGAATAATGGTCGTACAGAGAGGAAATGAATTGCAAAAAGTAAAATGGCGCCGGTGAAACTGCAAACGAACGATCTAAAGTGCTTTAAAAATAATTTCTATAGTTTCTATCAGAATTAATTTAGTAGAAATTATAAATAAAATAATACAAAGAGCTCTCCTTTCACACACAAAAGATAGGATATTAACACAATATAAATAGAAAATTAAAAAAACTTAAACAAATTGTTCAATACAAACAATATATTCATCAGAATGCCAGCGTGAAATTGCAGCATAATTCTGCTGTATTTCGTATAGTAAGCGATGAGAACCGTATACTCTCTGTACTGAGAATGTGGAATTTCATCTACGTCTCAACTCCTCGGGGGACGGGGCAACGGATATACATTTTGATTCTTAAACGATGTCAGATTTAGTTGTCAAAATTCACATTACATAACAGGCGTCCGTGGAAGGTGGTGAGGCGGGTTAATGGTCAGAGTCGCGAATCTGGGTACAAATCCTCGCCGGATTCAATAACTTCGACTTCGACACTACTGAGTCTAATCTTGACCTTATTGTATAAGGCGTGGACCGTCACGCTATTTATTTTCCATTAAATAGCGTACACGAGTCGAACAACAACCGAAGCCTAAATCACGCTATCGAAGTTTCCGAACCACTCTGCATACGTCGGTATTGCGTTTGTTAATCTATCTGCCAAGTATAGCGGTTAGATCAAATCTTTTCTGACAGGGGATAGGTTCACGTTCAATAGTAGATACTCGTATGTACGTACATACTGCTAATGATGAAGAAATGCTGGTATTGCAGATGTACATGGATGGCAATTACGAGTATTACTTTCCATAAGGTTATCCGTATCCTCGATTGATTTCTCTTCAAAAAAAATACAGTAGCTTTCGTAGTACAGTTGGCTATGTTTTAAAATACTAAATCAGTTTATGATATGATCAAATTTAGACTTGAAAAGAATTCCATGTTTTTTCTGCTTAAGAGTCTATATAGGTAGATAACACACTCTGTCACCTATTTATGCAGGTTTCAAACAACAGAGCTATGTTTGTGCCACGTTAACACTATCGCGAAATTCGCGACTCTAGTAGCGTTGGACCCTGATTACCTTTCTTTGTGATTTTAACATTTTTTGCTTTAAGGCAACACTGCAAAAATAATATATTTCCACTGTCTATCATAGACATTCAAATTTATTTAAATTAAGTTTCTGGAAATTTAATTTTTAAGTTACGAGTAACAACTTGTGTTATTTATAAAAATATATGCAAGTTTTAAAGTTGTCAATTCTTTTAAATACATTTTTGAATTTTTGGGCATGAAATATGCAGTTAGGCACTGTGAGCAACGCCCGTACCAAATTTTTGTGCCCAACGTTTCGCGCCTGCAACAATTTGCGGCAGCTGATTAATGGTCCGCCGCCATTTTGTTTCGACATTTTTATTAAAAAGAAAACACTTTCTGCGTGGCCTTTGTTAAGTCAAAAGCCGTCTCATTTTAAGTACGCAATAAGCGACGGTATTGTTTTAATGAAAGATGTTTGTAAAAACCACTTTAAAAGGCACGACTCGACGGTGACTGAAAATGTGTTTTTCGTCTTTTTTTTATAGTATATTGGTGACAAACGAGCACACAGTCCACCTGATGGTAAGTGAATGCAGTGACCAATATACATCTACAGTCAACCTCGATTAAGAATCAATATTCAGATGCGTTGTCACCCCTGAGGACTAAGATGGAATGCTTTGTTTCCAGTAAAAAGAGTCTTCAGTTACACTCACCATACGAAGCATTGCAGCATTATGTTGCTATTTTACGCTGGTGGCTCTACCACGTACTTTTATATATATATATATATTTTCAATTTTACTTATTATAAGCATTTGCTTGACCACAGTTCCACCTGGTGGTAAGTGGTGATGCAGCCTTAAATGGTAAATCGCACTGTCTTACCGTAACAAAAGCCTATTCCCTCTTGAAGACGCCCAGATTGTCCCGGCGTGAAGTATCGCCGCACCTTTGCAAGGACTCCCAGCTTCCTTGCGGCTGCTTTGGCCTTGGACTCAATGAACCACCCGAAGTTCAAATTTGAGGATATTTCAAGCCCTAACAACTGAAGGAGGTCATTTCAGAAAGAAGGAGCCAAGGTGCGCTGGCTCCTTTTTGCAGTGAAGAGACACACTTGTGTTTTGGAGGCGTTGAACTTCACAAGATAGGCATCGCCCAATTCGGAGACTGCCTGTAGTGTGAGATTCACACGCTCTACCATAGTTTCTCTTTCGGACTGGATTTGATCCCGACTGGCCCAAGGACTTGCCTGGTATCTCTCAACAACTGTGTTATCGTCTGCATACCCATAGATACCGGGCGTAAGCAGATCATTAATATGCAGCAGGAAGAGAGTTGCGGAAAGAACAGACCCCTGAGGAACACCGTCGTTAGTCGCCATAGGATCGGATGAGCAGCCATCGACGACGATCCGGAGAGACCGTTCACTCAGAAAGTCCTTACTTACTCTTCTTTTTCCTTTTTTCCATAAATAGTGGGAGTAAATATTTTGAGAGAATGGTAGTTGGACGAGGCATCACACATATAACCTAGGGACCATTCCTATTCTCCCTAAGAAATGGGTTTCACCTAACATCATACCGGAACAATATTTGCATCATTTGGCGGTATGTCTTCGCCAGATTGGTAGTAATTAACCCTTGGCTGGGCCTCTCACTAGTAGAGACCAATCTTCCATCAATATGTAGTGCTGCTCGTCTAACACTACCCAGGGGATATGTGTAGGGAATCAGGATTCAAATAATTCCTAAGAACGCGAGCAGCTCCATCCCCCAAAAAAGTGATCCTGACGTTATCTTGGATAATTTTGGTAGGTTCTATTATGGACATAAATTTGTAATTCCGTCTAGTGGTAAGTGCTGATAAATTCCTAGATCTTAAAATGGGCTATCTTAGGGTAACAAAAGCCTATTCATTCTGGCCTCGAAAAGACCCCCTTGGTTGAAGAAATTAAAGACAGACGTCGATGACTTAGGGTGTCTATGAATTACAGTGGCCACTACAATAAGATAAAATATAATAAATTTTAAAACATTCCGTTGCATACAGAAGCGTTGTAGCTGTTCCTTGTAATTCTGTGAAACCCAACGATGCATTTGCAGTTTCCTGGATATCATGTAAATACGGAAGAAATTATTCAACTAACCAAGTAAAAGTTGCGATTCTGTTCTCGAAGCCGGACGAAGTTCGCATCTATCAAAGTCAACTTTGACGTAAGGTCGTAACTATCGGAGCGCCGTCGGACAAATGACATTCTGCCTTAACTCAGAATTCAAAATGTAATTTGTCGACGTTACATCTTATGTTGTATGTTCTGCATTGTTCTTTTATACGTCTTTTTACGTAGTTCAACATTGTATTTTATATTAGTGTCAAACGAGCTAAAAGTTCAACAGATGGTAAGTAGATCCTGATAATGGATACCTGCGACCAATTTCAAACCAAGAATTTCTTTAATCTTTACACAGTTAAGGAAATTTTAAAGTAAAAATATAGATAATACTTTAATTTAAACATGGTATAAGAATAGATTGTTATTTTTTCATATTTAATTGACTAAGAACTGAATTTGTATTAATATTGTAATTTTTTATAACCCCATTAATAGTTAACCCCATTTTTAATTTTAATATGTGACGTTCACACACTAATTCTTAATTTATTCCGATATTTTTTATTTAAAATTTTATTTTATATTCAATTGCTATTTGAAATTGTTTTTATTTTTTAAAGTTGTTAAAAATTAGTTTCCTTATATCTGCGTAGTGAAATAAAATTATCTTACCTACATTGAAGAGAATTTCCCGCTTTTCCGCAATTGCGTGCGTTGGGGCTAGCCCACTACACCCACGGAAAGACGCACCGCCGTCAATAATACGACACGTGTTTCGCCTCTTCACGAGGCACCCTCCGGTGAAGTAGACTGCGCTGGCTGACACTTAGCGGTCATTAGCGGTTAGCCACAGCAGAGTATTTTTTTATAGGATAGAGTGACAAACGAGTACACAGTCCACCTGATGGTAAGTGGTTGCTGTGGCCCATAAACATCTACATTTATCCTCGTTTACGAATCAAAATGCAGATGCGTTGTCACCCGTGAGGACTAAGATGGAATGACTCTTTTCCAGTAAAAAGGGTCTCCGGTTCTCTACACTCACCATACGAAACAGCAGCATTAAGCTACTATTTTACGCTGGTATTCTGTGAGAGCGTGGTCCTTCCCCGGTCGAGCCGACCCATTCGTGCTACCACTATACTACTAATATAGCTGCAGCATGACTCTACCACGTACTTTTTTGTACTTTTTTTTCTACTTTAATAATTTTTAACAACTTTAATACAATGGATTTCCGTAAAGTAACGCCTGATTCTATTAATTATGTTTTAATTTGTTCTAGTATTTTTTAAATAAAAACTCGTTAGGGCTATTTCCCAGGTGATTAAGACGTAAAATCGTGTTACTTGTTATTCATTTAAAATTTGTACTGATACTAGTAACAAAAAATTAACAGAATTACCTTTATTGGTAAGAGGTTTTTACGATTTTTTTTACACGCCTAATATATTAGGGAATTTTTCTACCTAAACTTTTGTTTGTTGTATTATATTTTTATATTATGGCCTGCTTCAATGTTTGTTATCATTCTGATTTACATAAAAACAAAACTGTATCTCATAAAGACAGCTTAGCTTCATGTTGCAAGTGAAATGCACGCTCTGAATGTTAAGCATGCACACGTCTAGATGCGTTTAGATATTTCGTGAGCTGAGTTTGTAATATTATTATGACATAAATTTTGTTTAAAGTTTTAATGTAAAAATTATCCACATTTGAGCACATTAGATCTAAGCACGTCCACGTGACGTGTACGTTACGGGATCAGTATAGCAGTATAGTATATAACAAAACTGTCAAGAAGTGGTCACTCCACCAACGTTCCATTTGCAGTGCGCGAAAACGCAAATAATGTGAGATTGTCCATATATAACAATGTCATGCGCAGGTGCATGCGTTTAGTATGCTGAAGTCTTTACCTATCCAACTCCAAAATCAGATGAAATAATATCCGAATTAGTAGTGAATGTCAAGCTGTTAGCAAAACTAGAACTTGCGGTCTTATCGCAAGACTAGCTGTTCCCCGGACTTCGCCCGCGCGTAGTTTATTACGATTGGATTTCATGGATTTTAATTTTTTGCGCGGAACCCTAATTCTTTTTTTTAAATAAAAGTAGCCCAAGTTACTTCTTATAACATCAGCTATTTGCCAGTGAAAGTCCGGTCAAAATTGGTCCAGCCGTTTCGGAGATTAGCTGGAACAAACAGACAGACAGACAGAAAGACAAAAATTTTAAAAACCGTGTTTTTGTTATAAGTACCGTATATACTTTCATATGCTTATAGTAAAAATCAGTTATCTCGACATTACAAACAGACACTTCAATTTTATTTATTTGTACAGATAAGTTACGATAGTCAAAATCTTGATGTAATTCAATGTTTGTTGTATATTAACCACAAATAAATCACATAAATAGCAAATTTTCCCGAATAAAGTTTAACTGATGGTAAGTGAATGTTGTGGCCCATTGACACCTACATTTATTTTACTCTCGATTAAGAATTGTAAAAGCGTTACTAGTAAAAAGGATCACCGGTTTCGTCACTCATCAAACATAACACAGCGTTAAGCTGCTATTTTACGATAGTATTCTGTGACAGCGCAGTCCTTCCCTCGTCGAGTCAATCTATTCATGCTCAGCCATTATGCACTAAAGATTATTGGATAACGGTTTAATGGCTGGCATATCGTAAAATCAAAATATAAACGCATTCGAACCAAACATTTTGCTACATCTTTCGTGACGCGTACAGCAAAGGAGTGGAATAAGTTGCCAGCATCAGTGTTTCCATGCGATCTACATCATTGAGGGTATAACGCCACTTACCATCAGGTGGGCTTGTAGTTAAGCGCTGGCTTAGTATAATATAAAAAAATAGTTTCGACATTTACCCAGTTAAGCGATACACAATATTATTCAAGATATCATAATCATGTTCTTCTTTATTATTAGATAAGACTCTAGTTGTTAGGACTACTGTTCTACTTTGGAGTCCGTTTTGGTGGACACCACCCTCTTATCCATTTCTGTCGCCAAATAGTAGCGCAGCTTCATTTTTTGTATATCAATTAAAATAGGTATCTAAAAATAACTGTATGAAATGGAATGTAAAATAAACAAAACATTAGTGGATAAAAATATTGAATAATTACTATGCAAAAATTTATCATATTATTACATTAAACAATGACATGCAATAATTTATTCATAAATAAATAGTGACATATTTTATTGTTTTTAATAGAATTTTAAAGAAACTTAAAAAATATTAAATAAAATGTAGTAAAAAATGGGAGCGATGCTAAATGACTTTACTTTTTAAACTCTCTCCATAATAGAAATTAGACTTCGTAGGAATACTCGATTGTTATGTCTCCTCTATAATATTCTGCACAATCCATTCCGTCCATCATAACTCAGAAGCCGATTTTCCTTCACCCCTACTCCGGATAAACCATGCAGATCCCTTGTTAAAATTATTCTTAACTTTTCCGTACACAATTCCGGTTTTTACTCCTACTCCTTTTCTGTTTACGCTATTAGGTTGTGGAACTCACTACCGCCTAATATAAGAAATTCCGAAACTTTATTGGCATTCAAGAAACGTGTTAGAGATATTTTCTTGGCATCCTGTTAACTAATATATATTATTTTATTACATTAGTATTGGTTTATATATATTATATGTAGTTATCGTGTGTATTATTTTTAGTTATTGTATTATTGCATGCCTTAAGCAAAAGCGCAAGGTATGTTCTACTATCGGCTAAAAATTAAGATTCCAACGTTTTATCGAATAAAATCGTATCTAGCAATCATATTATACATCATAAATGATATAAAAAGCACATTGTTAGAAAGATAAATAATTGTTGAACCTATTAATTTTTTTTTAAATCGATTTATTGCTATTTTTAAATAAAAAAGGCGTTTTAGTGGCTTATGGTGTGGATTTATCATGTCCCCAAGGTTTGTAAACACGACAACTATTGAAAATATCAATTGTTTAACTCGAATTTATTTTTAAATCTCTTCATCTATCATGTGGGAAGCCACTGAATGTAAATGGCAGTGTAATTTTGTTTTGTTTAGCTATAATTAATTTTTTTCGGCTCCAAAATGGCGAAATTTTCGTTGATTTTGTAGCCTTGTATGTAAATTATTTTTGTAAATAGGGAACTACAGCCACAGAGTAGTTTACTCACTCACTCAGTTCGGCGCAGTCACCGTCGTGAGTGGCCATTGTTTCGGTTTTTTGCAGCGGCTTAAAAAAGATCGCTGTATAAATACACAATATTCGAATAACCAAATTTCTTAAATACTTGATTATAATAATAATAAGAGATTTTTTTATTACAATATTTTAAAAGCACAGAAAAAATAATAGTAATACGTACTAAAAGTAAGTAGTATCAATTTTTTTGTCATGGGTTTGGAACCGATAGGGTTGTAGAAATGTAAATCCAAGATAGCGGCCGAAGTAGGTAATAATTTTTCATCATGGGTGTCTATTTCATGGGTTTCGAGGGTGTTGAAGCCTATAGTGCTATCGAAATGTAAGCCCAAGATGGCGGCGTCAATAGATATAAATTTTTTCATCATAGGTGTCATTTTCATGGTTTTCGAAGGTGCTGAAGCCGACAGTGCTATCGAAATGTAAATCCAAGGTGGCGGTTGCAATAGGTATAAATTTTTTCATCATGGGTGTCATTTTCATAGTTTTGAGGGTGTTGAAACCAATAGTCCTGTCGAAATGTAAGTCTAAGATGGCGACTTCAATAGGTACCAATTTTTTCATCATCGGTGTCATGTTCATGGTTTTCGAGGTTGTTGAAGCCAATAGTGCTGTCTGAATGTAAATCCAAGATAGCAGCTGCAATAGATATAAATTTTTTTATCGTGGGTGTCATTTTCATGGTTTTCGAGGGTGTGGTATTATTTAATATAATTTACGTAACATTTTGTATATTTTTATAGTAGTAGTGGTAGTTATTGTGCTCACTGAGTTTGCCTTTTTAATATATCTTTCAGTAGACCCATACTGGAAGATATTTCAGCAATTATGGAATAAGTAGAGCCTTTGTACGAACGCACTATAAGACTGTTTCTGTATCTTGTTGTGTACATAAATAAATAAAAAAATATTAATATCTAGTAAAATATTCCTTGAAAAATGTTTAAGAGCAGAGTGTTAAATTATGGTAAGCAAAATATAAGTTGCTTAAAGATCGTTTTTTTTTTAAGTAGTGAAATAAGACCGGTTTATAAACACTAATGTAAAGTATTACAATAATCTATATAGGAAAGCCGAACAATCGAGAAAGGAATATTTTACCGCAAAGATAAAACAAAACAGCCTGGAAGTATACCGATTAAATAAAATCCTTTCTAAGAGTCTACAAGCATAGTCCCCAAGTACACTCGGTGCACTCGCGTCGAGAGCCTTTCGAGAGCTTTAAAGATGTTCGAGTGTCGACAACGAGAAAATTGTTACACGTCAGCAATGCATTACATCCTTCGGATGTATCCAAGCTCATTTAAAAGCTTCTTTCTTCTTCTACTCTGCGAAAAAATCCTTAAATAATAGACGGCTTATATTTAATGGCTCATTTTTAAAAAATCTTTAGTCATATTTTTTATCACAATGCTTCTTCATGAGCTCGCAAAAGCCCACAGCTTGATCCGAAGTATACCTCATACACAGATTATTTGTACGTGGTAGGGCCAAGCTGCAGCTATATTTATAGTATAGATGTAGCATGAATCGGTCGGCTCGACCGGGGCAGGACCACGCTCTCACAGAATACCAGCGTAAAATAGCAGCTTAATGCTGCAGTGTTTCGTATTGTGAGTGTAGAGAACCGGAAACCCATTCTACTGGAAAAGAGGCATTCCATCTTAGTCCTCAAGGCTTACAACGCAACTGCATTTTGATTCGCAAACGAGGATAGATGTAGATGTCTCTTGGCCTCAGCAAAAACTTACCATCAGGTGCACTGTGTGCTCGTTTGTCACCCTATTTCTATAAAAAAAAACACGGAAGGTATGAGTAATGAATGACGCAGCCAGCTGCAGATGATTTTTGGGAACACCAGAAAGATCAGATGGTTTCCAACAGATGACGGTATAACAATGTCCCTTATATTTTTTTTATTAATTACAGCATATTACAGATCATTACCGAACACAGGCCTACTTATATATTGCTTAATAAAGGGATGGGGAGTGAGGATTTGGATACATGCCATATTTGCCGTTTTTTGGATAGATGCCATATTTGCAATAGTTGACACACTTGGCAAGGTGGCTTAGCAACCGAGTTTCTTGTTTTTAGGTAGTCATTCGCAAGACACTGACGCCCAGCTCTTCGTTTGTTTCATGAGAGCTCGTTTATCACCCTTAAATCTATACAAAAGGTAAATCTTTCGTACAACAAAGGAGAGCCAAGTCCAGCTGTAGACAAAAAAAACATTACAGCCTAAATTCGTCTCACTCCTGGACACAGGACTCCCATTTTATCTGAGACGGTTTTAAGGCAAAGAGAGTCATCCGCGCTGCCCTAATGCGTACTAGCAGATTTTACATTACTTCGTTTTTTTAATTTCTCAGCTATACAAGTTTCCTTACGATATTTTCCTTCACCGCCGAGAACGTGATAAGTAAACAAAATTGCAACTAACAATTTGATTGGCGCCGGCAAGGCTAAAACCCAGGTTGCTCGCACACTGATTAATTTGCAACAGCTTAATAGCAGCTTAATGCTGTTGTGTTTCGTATGGTGAGTGTAGAGAACCGGAGACCCTTTTTACTGGAAAAGAGGCATTCTATCTTAGTGCTCACGGTTGACAACGCATCTGCATTTTAATTCGCAAACGAAGATAGATGTAGATGTCTATGGGCCACAGCAACCACTTACCATCAGGTGGACTGTGTGCTCGTTTGTTACCCTTATTCAATAAAAGAAAAATGAATAGCGATTTACATTAAACTCCTACGCGTTGGAAAACATAAAGTAGAAGAATATGATATTATAGACCTTTGTCTATTGCCTGTTTAAATGTTAAATAAACCGCAGCTTTAAGTAGCTTTACCTGAACAAATACCAAAAGTTCATTGGGTTTAGGAAATGCAAATAAAGAACGCTTACCGGAAGATCGCTTTTACGGAAGCGAGATATTGGTAAAATTGTATAAAGCAAATGTAATTTTATCCGGGACGAAGTTTTTGCGACGGGGAATAGGGATCTAGAGTTGAGTTAACTTATCCGTTTGCATCTAAACGCTATTTACTTATCATAATAAAATCTTGGTACGACTCTCTAGTTGTGTGAAAATACTGAATATACGACGCAATCGATCATTTTGTTGTTTAGCTAAAATGATTTCCAAATATCTATACAAATAAATAAAATTGAAGTGTCTGTTTGTAATGTCAAAATTACAGCTTTTTACTAAATGCATATGAAAGTATATAAGGTACTAATAACAAAAATACAGTTTTCAGTTTCTGTACTCTCTGTCCGTCTGTCTGTCTGTCTGTTCCGGATAATCTCCGAAACGGCTAGACCGATTTTGATGGGATTTTCACTTGCAGATAGTTGGTGTCACAAGGAGTAACTTTTAATTTAGAAAAGGAATTAGGGTTCCGCGCAATAAAATTAAAACTCCAAATAACACGCGGGCGTTGTCGCGGGGAACATCTAGTTATAAAATAATTTGATTAGAAATATATAACTAAAACAGTGTAGTAATTCTTCGTGTCTATAATGATTTACTTGTTTTAACCCATTTTATATGTGGTAAAGCCATGCTGCAGCTATATTATGACTGCAGCATGAATGGATCAGCTCGAACTTGACTACTATCCCACTCAGCCTCGTTGGTTTAGTGGTTGTAAACGGGACTGCTGATCATGAAGTCCCGGGTTCGAATCCCGGTTCGGGCAAAACAAAACAGTTATTGAGTTTTTCCGTGAAGAAATTCTCAGTAGCCCGGAGTCAGGAAGTTGGCGGTGTCTCACCCCCGTGCCTCGGAAAGTACGTAAAGCCGTTGGTCCTGTGCCTGATATTTACCATCCCATCGGACTATGAGAATGAGAGAATAGAGAGTACACCTGTGTACACTATAATCCTGTCCTGCACCGTTAACTAGTCTCCGTTGAGGCTGGCCGCCGTGACCAAAATTCGGTTTGGAGGACATTATTACTATCCTACCCAATGGTAAGTGGTGACATAGCTGAAGATGGCAAAGTGCAAACAAAAATATACCAAACGCATACCCTTAGAGTGTAATTTAGTTTTGCTCACTCAAATAATTATTATTTGGGCGTATTCGCAGTAGATTTACTTCAATAGCTTAACTAGACTACTACTGGGAATTATCTTTCCAAGTAAACTTAATGTTTAGACACTGGGAAGAACATTCTCAGTAGTCATACTATACTATACGGTCTAAGTATATCCACTGCCACATCTCGTCCCATGGGCGTCGTAAGAGGCGACACAGGGAAACAAACCAGGAGATGGGCAGTAGCGTCTCCCTAATAACGACTAAAAATAAAAAACTGTGCCTACCAATACGTTTGCCAAGCGTGTCAAATATAAACGTGGTAACGGATTACTATTTTTGATAAAACAGATGACAAAAGAACATAATATTAGACCCTTACCCAAGAAATTGCCGTTTTTAAAATAAGTTAACGTATTTTTTTCTATATTCTTTATTTCCATTAATCAAAGTAGTCCATGCAATCAATACATCTTTGTCAACACAGTGGCAGTTTATTGATGCCCTTCTTGAAGAAATCAACTGAACAGAAGGCCACAAATTCTTCAAAGGCATTTTGTACTGCCTCGCGGGTATTGAATTATTTTCTCGACAAAAAGTAATCCAATTTCTGGAAAAAGAAGAAAAAGAAATCTTACGCTTACAAGATCTGGTGAGTACGGCGGATGACGGAAAGCTTCCAACCCCAGCTCTTGTAACTTGGTGACCGTCTATTGTGCAGTGTGATTACGTGAGTTGTCAGCAGGAGCAGCGGAGACGAGCGATCGACCAAAGGAGGTTGGAGACGTGCGAACTTCTCCATCATTTTGTTCAGTACCTACTTCATAGTACACATCTGCAGTAATGCTCATCCTGTTTGATAAGAAACTATCATGAATCATACCGACGTTAGACCACCAAACAGTGACCATCACTTTTCTAGAGGTATGTTTTCGTTTAGGGCATTGTTTAGGGGCTGAACTAGGATCCAACCAACTTTCTGAGCGCTTGCGATTGTCAAACAGAATCCTTTTTAAATCACAGGTAACAATGCCGTTCAACATTCCTTCGCTTGTGTCCTTGTGTAAGGCACGTCTCTACGCCTACTTCGCACTGGCGATCATTGAGTTCATGGGGCACCAGCTTATCAAGTTTTTTTACCTTGTCAATTTGACGAAAATGCAACAATATTATTTTGATGCTAACATCGAAAGCTGCTGCTAATTTAACCGTATATTGAGTACCATCAGCTTCCACAATCGCCTTTACGAGTAATTCGTCATTGACGACCAAAGTTTTTGGACAGAATACGGAGCTCATTAATTTTTCATGTCAAAATTTCCAGAACGGAAGCGAGCAAACTAATAACAGGTGGTGCGTTTGTTTCAAATATTCGCTCTGTAAACATTGTTGTTGTTGCGAGCCTCTTGTGTCGCAATATTGCCACGGCGATACTCATATTCCATAATTACTCGAATTTTTGACGTATCCATGATGACGAACAAGATTCAAATGCGATGAAAATATAACGCTCATCAATAAACGAATGACTTATTTTGAAAGAAAAATTCCATGTCTTTAAAATAAAATTAGTTTGAAGTTGGAATGATTAGCCAAACAAAAATTACTTTTATTTGAAATGGACAGCAGTGCACAACGGCAATTTCACAGGTAAAGACCTATTATAGGTAATAATAATATTGCATAATTTGCATTCCAAATTCTTCGATATGTCTAAGCATCGATTTCAGAAGCTGTTAGGTATGTGGAAATTATTTAATTCTTTTTTGTTTTTAAATTAGATACGAGGGTGGCACTGAAAATTTCGGCAATCAAGAAAATGACACAACATTACTATTTAAAAATGTATTTATTGCTTTTCGAAGTATTCTCCGCGAAATTTGACACATTTTTCCATACGATGGAACCAATCATTGAAGCAACCATTCCATTCGGAAGTTGGGGTCTCCAAAATGGCCGTTTTGTAGGCGTCCACAGCTTTTTCAGGTGATGAAAATCTCTGTCCACGCAATTTATTCTTTATTTTAGGGAAAGTATAGAAATCATTAGGGCTTAGGTCGGGGCTGTACGGCGGATGGTCTAATAATTCTATGTTTTCTTGCTCTAAAAACTCTTTTGTTCTGTGTGCGGTGTGAGAACTCGCATTGTCGTGATGGAGGATAATGCGGCGGTGGCAGTTCTCTTTATGGAGTTCAGAAACTACCTGTGGCAAACAAATGCTAGCATACCATTCTGCATTAACCGTTCTTTGTCCCTCAAGAGGAATATTCGTAACATGGCCGGTTTTGGAGACAAACGTGGCCACCATTTTTTTTGCAACACTCCGTGAACTAACATATTCGAACACCCAAACTCGTGACTGGTTTTTTGTTTCGGGTTCGTACGTGTATATCCAGGATTCGTCACCTGATACGATGTTGTATACAGTATTTGAGGATCCTGCGTGGAATCTTTCGAGAGTTCTGACGCACCAAGTAACGCGAGCCGCTTTTTGCCCTTCACAGAGAGAATGCGGTATCCATCGGGAAAACAACTCTTTTACACCTAATTGTTCATGCAATATTCTTTGTATTTGACTCATGCCAATGTCTAAAGTTGCCTGAATTTCGCGGTATGTCACATGTAGATCTTCCTCAATCAGCTTACGCACAGCATCAACGTTTTCTTGGGTGACTGCAGTTTTTGGACGACCTTGACGGGGATCATCACTGAGCTTGACACGTCCACGTTGAAATTCAGCAAACCAGCGATAAATTGTGGTTTTGGATGGGGCTTAATCACAAAATGCAGAAATCATCCCGTCAACACACTGTTTTTGTGTTAAACCACTTCGAAAGTCATAATAAATCATCGCTCTTGAATTGTCTCGAGTCAATTCCATTTTCTCAACGATTAAACAAGTTTGACAAAACCTTGTGACAAGACCGAGTATCTTTTTTAAATAAATAAATGGTATTCGATCTTAAAAACCAAGAAATTTTCAATTAAAAAGATTTCAATATGACAGGAACAGTGGAAATATTCCATTCCCGATACTTTTAGTGCAGCCTATGTAACTCCGTGACGCAGTGACTTAGTAATGAGTTGCAACGCTACGGGCCGCATGTTTGAATCCCCCACGGAATAAGTATGGCCTACAAATAATTGCTCCGTGTGGGGCCATCTGGGATTGTGAAATTATTTATGTAAACTGCCCCCACGATACAAGAAAAAATCCTAGTGAGGAGATAACGTTTAAGAAAAACAACAACAAGCAATCCAGTGGTTCTTAAACTATTTTGTTTTTAAATTCTGTTTTTATAAAAAATTTAATCTTTTCCCTTTTTAAATGGACTAACCAATATCACAAGCTCAAGTCAAGGTAACAATTAGAATTTCGTCCAATAGTTTCGATAAAATCCTCATTCCCTATTTTATCGAGACGAAATTTTTTTTTAAATTTATATAATACCACGCTTGATTGGACCTATAGCAACATCACAATCTCAATGTTCTGTATTTACATTGAAAACTTCAGCTCCTATTTTACCACCCTTATTCTTGTTATATTTTTTTCTCCAGATTTTATGAAACTACTCCCGCAGTATAACCTATTTAATAAAAACGAATCATCAAATTCGGTTCACAATTGATAAAGATGTCACGTTACATCCATACAAAAAACAAAATGTCCAATTGTAAATCTCCTCCTTTTTTGAAGGCAACATAAACACACAACAATAACACAATTAAAATATGCCCATATAGGCATATATGACATATTTTAACTATCGGCATACGCGTCAAATATTTTTGCTAATCTTATTTTTGATTAAATTTTCCACTATTATATACTTTCACAGCTTTGTCCCGTTGCCTATGTTCAGCAGTGGGCTTTTTGGCTATAAAGATAACGGTAACGGTGACTTACTACGCCCACGATATGATATTAGGTAGCGGATGTTACGCCACAAATATAAAACAAATGAATATGTTGAAAAGGTCGTTTTATTTGTTGAAAAATTAAAAAAAACCTGTCAATGCAAAAGAAACTTATATGTCGATACATTCATAAATCAAACAAGAATGAAAAGAATCTCAATTTCCGCTCCACATGAATTGGCACGTACGTTTGATATGAAAAAATAAAAATACACATAGGTAGTAATAATAATAATAAAGCCGAAGCAGATAAGAAAACAAAATATCTGGACCTTGCTCACGAGGCGACCGACATGTGGGGTGATCTGATGCCTGAAATTATACCTGTAGTCGTTTCTGTTATCGGGCTATTCTCGGTCAGCCTATCGGGCGACTGACCGCCCCGGGCTCAAATGCAGAAGGCGGTGTTTCTCGACACTGCCCGCATCGGTGGGCGGAAGCAGTAGAGTCCAAGGGGGGAGGGGCCTTGGCCGTTAGTTTGGACATTGCGAACGCTTTCCATCGGATTTTGCACAAAGCGCTTCTTTCGAAGCTCCCTTCCTATGGGCTTCCCGAGGAATTCTTCAATTGGATCACCAGCTTTTTTACAGATCGGAGCTTCAAGGTCGTTGTAGATGGTACATATTGCGAAGCGGTAGGTAACATTCATTGCTATATAGATGACAGCATTGGTGATGCCTTTTACACCGACCGTGCCTATATTTCTCGGGAAAAACGTCACCGAGTGTCGGAACAAACTTGTGTCTGAAGTAGTCTTTGCTAAACAAAGTCTCGGATGGGGGCGACTAAATCTAGTCCAGTTTAATCCTCAAAAGACACAAGTTTGCGCGTTTACCGCTAAAAAGAACCCCTTTGTCGTATCTCCTCAGTTTCAAGGCACTCGACGTCACTTGGAAGAGAAAGCCAAATTGACCTCTCATAACCTTGGCGTGCTCAGCAGAGCGGGACAGTATTTCATGCCGGCACACAGCCTGCAACATTACAGGGCGCAGCTTCGGCCTCACATGGAATACTGTTCCCACCTCTGGGCTGGGGCTCCCCAGTGCCAGCTCCTTCCACTTGACAGCATCCAGCGCAGAGCGGCTCAAATCGTCGATTACCAAGTACTTTCTGATAGGCTCGATTCACTGGCGCTGCAACGAGATGTTGCATCCATTTGCATTTTCTTTCGCATTTACCACGGGGAGTGTTCTGAGGAATAGTTTGGATTAATACCAGCCGCCAAATTCCACGAACGCACATCGCGGCAAAACTCCCGATACCATCCACACCATCTGGATGCTTGGCGGTTCGCCACTGTACGTTTCACTAGGAGTTTTCTTCTGCGTACGACCTCTTTGTAGAATAATTTACCACCGGCTATTTTTCCGGTACCGATACGACTTAGGGATCTTCAAAAAAAGAGCTTAAACCTTTTTATAAGGCCAGTAACGCACCTGCGATTCTCTTCGTGTTGCAGTTGTTCATTGGCGCCGGTAGTCACTTATCATCAGGTGAGCTGTATGCTCGTGTGTCCCCTCTACTCCAAAAAAAATTACATATATTTATACAGCCTAACTAGATGACCGTAGTGGCGGTTAAAAATATCCACTACCTCATACATATCTTCTCGTGGGTGTTGAAAGAGGTGACAGTGGGAAACACGTAGAAGATGGGCAGCAGTATATTACAACAAAAAAACTGCGATTGCCAACCCGTTCGCCAAGCTTGGACACTATGGCAAATATCCCCTCATGATGAAAGTTACGAAGAGATGGTCCCCAGTCCCTGGCGTCTCCGCTATTCCTGGCTACGATGGCGACCATGGTAACGGCGGCGTGGGGGGTGCTAAGCATCTCCGATGGAGGTTCGGTTGCCACCTAAGATTACTCGACCTGGCAATATACAACGCACGCACCCTGAGGACTTACAAGAAGATTCTGGAGCTGGAGGAAGAGATAGACCAGTTACGCTGGCATATTACAGGATTATCTGAGGTCCTAAGAGAGGGGGAGGACACGGTAATCCTCGAATCCGACAACTTGGTCTATCACCGGGAGGACGACCATCTGTCCCAAGGAGGTATCGGATTTATCGTCCACAAGTCCCTCCTTAACAACGTTGCTAACAACAAAAATGAAGGTTGCGTACCTTATACTCAGAATCACCAAACGGTATTCGCGGAAGGTCATACAGGTTTACGCACCAACTTCGGCACATTCCGATGAGAAGGTGGAGAAAATATATGAGGATATCTCTACAGCCATGCATTCCTCCAAAACCCACAATACGGTGTTAATGGGAGACTTCAATGCAAAACTAGGCACAAGAGATAACGAGAGCTGGGGTAGGGAAATTTCGAATAGGGTAACGGAACCCAAGGGGCCAGCAGCTGGCTGACTTCATGGAGAAAGAGGAACTCTTTATGATGAACTTTTTCTGACAGAAGTCAGTCCATGCGGTCGGAGCTAAGTTCTGCAAGACCCGCCGCAGAAGAACACAAAAACTCTTCGATCACACTCTTAATCTCATGGTTGTTAGACGGGAGATGAAGCTGCAGTCTTCAACAGATTTAACAGCATACAGGCAACTGATCAAACATCTCCAAATGCATGCGGCCGAACTTACGCAACTTCAATACAGCTGGAATTGAAGAAGCGATCGAGCGGAACCAAGGCTCCCAAGTCTTTACCAGAGATCTGTCTGCCAGAAAGAGCCAACTATGAAAGCTAAAGACCGAAGGTGGCAGCATCTTTTCCGGGACACCTGAGATTTTGAGTGAGATTGAGAGTTTCTATGGGCAGCTGTACACATCATCGTTGGAGCCACACACAAGTGTGAGTAACAATTCAAGAGCGAGTCTTATTTGACACTATTCCAAAGATATCCCCGACGTCAGTCTGAGCGAGATTAAAATGATTCTCCAGCACCTTAAAAACGGCAAGGCCCCAGGTGAGGATGGAATTACAGCGGAGCTTCTGAAAGCGGGTGGAAAACTGGTATTTGAAGTCCTTCAGAAGCTCTTTTATTCCGTCCTCCATGATGGCACTACTCCGGAGGCTTGGAGCAGAAATGCGGTTGTCTTGTTCTTCAAGAAAGGTGACCACGCTCTTTTGTAGAACTACAGACTGATTTCCCTTCTGAGTCGCGTCTACTTGCTGTTTTCGAGAGTTATTACGAATCTTCTCGCATGCAGACTCCACAACTTCCAGCCCCCTGAACAAGCCAGTTTCCGAAAAGGCTTTAGTACCAGAGACCACATACACACCCTTCAGCAAATTTTACAGAAGACAGAAGAGCACAATCTGCCACTTTGCCTTGCGTATGTGGACTATGAGAAATCATTTGATTCCGTCGAAATTAGGGGCGGTGCTACAGTCCCTTCAGAGGTGCCAAGTTGACTGTCAGTATATCGAAGTTCTGAAGTGTTCATACAGTAGGGCTACGATGGCTATTCGAGTACAGATTCAGAGTAAGAAACCTATCCAACTGCAGAGAGGTGTAAGACAGGGTGACGTTATATCCCCGAAACTCTTCACCGCAGCATTGGAAGACGTTTCCAAACTACTAGACTGTAAATGATACGGTTTTAACATCAGTGGCGAGTACATCACTGTAATCCTTATGATAGAATCGCTGGAGGACCTAAGCACTATGCTCAGTGACCTCAATAGTGTTTCCCAATGGATAGGTCTTAAGATGAACATGGACAAAACAAAGATCATGTTTAATGTCCTTGTCACGCCTATATCGATAGTTGTTGGAAGCACTAAGTTCGAAGTTGTTGACGAGTATGTTTACCTGGAACAAATAGCCCGACTAGGTAAGTCCAATTTAGACCGAGAGGTCAATCGACGGATTCAACTCGGCTGGGCAGCGTTCGGGAGACTACAACACATCTTCTCGTCAGGTATACCTCAAAACGTGAAATCAAGATTGTACAACCAGAGTGAGTTGCCAATGATGACTTATTGATCTGCGACGTGGTCTTACTCTGCTGGCCGTATGAGGACGCTCAAGGTTGCCCAGCGAGCTATGGAGAGGGCTATGCTCGGGATTTCTCTGCGTGATAAACTTAGAAATGAGGATATCCGTAGTAGAACCAGAGTAACCGACAGCCCAACGGATTAGTAAGCTGTAGTGGCGATAGGCCGGCCATATAGCTCTAAGAACCGACAACCAATGGGTTTAATGGTTCGCGAGTGGCAGCCTCGTACCAGTAGGTAAAGTGCAAGGCGACCCCCCACTGGATTGAGTGACGACCTGGTAAGTCATGCAGAAAGTCGATGGATGCAGGTGGATCAGGACCGTCCTTTGTGGCATTCCTTGTGGGAGGCCTATGTGCAGTAGTGGACTTATGAAGGGCTGTAATAATGATGATGATGATGAACCAGATGACAAAACTATATAGACTTAAACATAATAATAATAATAGTAGATGATATGAAAGGAATTCCAGTGATAGAATACTTGTACAATGTCATTCCCTCACTCGTATACACCTTATCGCGTTCTAGTTCCACAATAACAAACATATCTATTGACATCTGTTCCCTATTCAAAGCGCATAGAAACCTTGTGACAGTCTTTGTTTATGGGATCAGCTGCCTATTATGTTGCAGCCTCCGGAAGGACCCGTCGGTGGGAGCGACCGCATTATTGTCATGTCTGAAGCGTGAACGAGAAGGACATGCGTCATTGTGTTACGTTTCAGTTATAGCAACTTTGTATGAGGGGAGGAAACTGCCTTTATGTCGACTAGTACATAATACGCGGGTTTTACTATTTGATACATGATTTCTATTTTATTTGTTTATACTGTTTTGACAGTTTTGGGGGTTATTTAGAAATCAACTTATTTAAATTTTGATGTTTATTTTCAAGACACTGTTTCGATCATGACAACTTACAATAATACTCGTTGATAAGGTTCCTATACTGCCTAGGAGTGCTGCCTGGAGAAAATCGCCTGTGATACGGGGACAAACGAGCAGCCATTGATGTGATTATAAAAGTTATAGATTCTACTATTGTTGTCATGTGATACTATAAAATTAATAAATAGTACAATATATAGTAGCGAGTGTAAACGGTAGTACTCACTTTCCGCACTACACCATTACGTATTTCTGCTGCAAAGCAGAAGTGCGTGCACTGCATTATTCCGGACTGTAGGATATAGGGAGCCAATATAAAAACGGGCTGTACTATAATTGCATGCGGTCTTAAGGTAGTACACGTTGGCCGAACGCACTCGCGTGTACTGGGCCGTTTTGTCTGTATTTGGCGTTTGCGGCCAACACTTGCCGACAAGCCGTATAGTGTCGGTTTTCCGTGCACAAATCAAAGAAATATGGCGCAAGCCGCTAATAGCGATCACACGTTGGTCGAGTGTTCAGTTCATAGTTACGCTTTTCGGCTTAATAAAATTATTTCACGAACATGGCGACATGGCCTAATGAGGACATATTTAGGTTCATTGATTCTTATCACAATGACTCAGTTATATGGAACCTCAAATATGAGCAACATAAAAATAAGGCCGCGATCACTAACGTCCATAATCATCTAGCTACCAACGCAGAATGAAGCACGCTAACGTGTGAACGGCACCACAAAATCTGCCGAGCGGGCTCGCCAAGCGCGCTCGACCAACGTGTACTGGAGCCTTTAGAAGTAACGACGCAATTGCAGCCTTTTTGTTTGAGACTGGTTGCAGATGTCCACGGGCTGCAGAAGCCGCTTCCAATTAGGTAGACTGTGAACATTTGTCGCTTCAATATTATAAAAAAAAAATTTAAATTACATATAGACGTTAATATGCAGCACCTACTTTTTATTTTGCTTTTATGTTCAAGCAATGAAGAGCGTAATAAAGATCCCATTTCCTTAATTAAGATGGGCGGAGTCTGTGGTTAACCACTGCTTGGTTAGAGAGTATTGATTAGACACAGTTTCAAAGTGCCTTTGTTTATCGTTGAAGCTTCGAAGAAGTTTTCTGCTTTCGACGAATTTGCATGACATTGAAACATTATATGGAAGCGTCGATATTCTGGAGATAGATTCTTCATACTTAAGCTTATTGATCCGTTGGTCTAGTAAGGTAACAAGCGCGAATATGATATATATATGATTATCTTCTTCATAATTCGCTGAGTCACTTTAAGTTTCCTCATACTGCCATTAGTAAAGGTCCACGACTAACCAATTTTCTTCATGAATACATAGTTCTTTCATATTATCCCATAAGTTAGGAGTTTTTTATAAAAGTTAAAAAATTAACATAGACTATTAATTGTGAATCAAATTAAAAATACTGAATAAGGTCGCCGATCAACATAGGTTCTGTGGGACATTCCCGCATTAACAATTGCATTCCCGCTCTGTAATAATTAATTAAATAGGCCTACAATAAGTCATTTCGGATATTTGGGATTCCTTCCAAGATTAGAGATGTTCAAATTAACCTAGTCTTACCTAGCCTTATTTTTTCGCTGATATTAAGCTAGCTTAGGTTAGCTAATTAATTTTAACATCTTTAATGTAATGGCTTTCCGCAAAGAAACCCCTCATTCCGTCTATTATCATTCCAAGATTTCAGAACGCTAAATAATACCTACTACGCAGATATATACAAATGTCATTTGAATTTATTTCCTAGTGATTATCGTAATATTTAAGGCCGTTAAAAAGTTTTATGATATTACGAATTTAAATTCAAACTAAGGTAAAACGAATAAAAAAAACCGACAAAGTGCGAGTCGGACTCGCGCACCGAGGGTTCCGAACAAATATGTAGGTATATAAGTTTAAAATTATTAAAAATATTTTTATTATATGATGTAACTAAAAATTTATGCTTTTCGCAATTTTCCCTTTATCTGTGCTATAATACGCTGCTCCGTACCAAATTTCAAGATTTTGAGTTCACGGGAAGTACCCTGTAGGTTTTGATTCTCTTGCGAATGTCGAAATTTTACGGCATAAACGGCTGTATATTTTGATTGCGTTGGTTTAGAAGTTTGATTTTTTCACAGCTTGATACCTCCACGCGTGCCTGAGAAAAAGGGTCTTGACAGACAGACAGACAGACAGACGGACAACAAAGTGATCCTATAAGGGTTCCGTTTTTCCTTTTGAGGTACGGAACCCTAAAAACACTTACGTGAGGCTTTTATAAAACTGGCCGACCGACCGAATCAGCGGTTTATGAATGAACGGCTCCGTGGCTCAGTAGCTTTGCAATGAGCGCTTATGGCCTACAGATAATTGTTCCGTATCTGGATGTTTGTCTTCCTGCAATTTATGTTTGTGAACTGCCTCCGCGAAAGAGGAGAAAATCCTAGTGTTGGGGTAACGTTGTTTAAAAAAAAACGTTATAATCATCGAGTATTATATAAAGAATATATAACTGTCTTTTTCTACCTGTCTAGATAATCTTGGAAAGTAAAACATTAACTAAATCCAAATTGTAAGAGCCGTTTCTGAGAAACCAATTACATATACGTGGGCCATTCAGAAAATTAGCGAAACTGAAAAAGTTCCATGTATTTAATTTTTATTTAGTGTAAAGTATTTTGAAAGAGAAGGAGATACACAAGCGTTTACAAAGTTGAATCCGAATTGTAAGAGCCGTTTCTGAGAAACCAATTACATATACGTGGGCCATTCAGACAATTAGCGAAACTGAAAAAGTTCCATGTTTAAAGTTTTTATTGTAAAGTATTTTGAAAGAGAAGGAGATACACCAGCGTCTACAAAGTTGAATCCGAATTGTAAGAGCCGTTTTTGAGAAACCAATTACATATACGTGGGCCATTCAGAAAGTTAGCGAAACTGAAAATGTTCCATGTTTAAAGTTTTTATTGTGAAGTATTTTGAAAGATATCTCCACCAGCGTATACAAAGTTTAATGCATCTGAACCAAATTCGAAATACTTTTTCTAGTCCGCCTCAGACACCTCTGTTGCGGCCATGTCGAACACTTCTAGCGTATCTTCCGGCGATAAACCCTTTCAGTTAATTTTTAGGGTTCCGTAGTCAAATGGCAAAAAACGGAAGCCTTATGGATTCGTCATATCTGTCTGTCTGTCTGTCCGCCCGTATGTCACAGCCACTTTTTTCCGACTATAAGAAATATGCTGTTGAATCTTGGAAAGTAGATGTATTCTGTGAACTGCATTAAGATTTTCACAGAAAATAGAAAAAGAACAATAAATTTTGGGGGTTCCCCATACTTAGAACGGAAACTCAAAAAATTTTTTTCATCAAACCCATACGTGTGGGGGATCTATGGATAGGTCTTCAAAAATAATATTGAGGTTTCTGAATAGTTTGCGCGAGAGACACTTCCAAAGTGGTAAAATGTATGTCCCCCCCTCCCCTGTAACTACTAAAATAAGAAAATGATAAAACTAAAAAAATATATGATGTACATTACCATGTAAACTTCCACCGAAAATTGGTTTGGACGAGATCTAGTACGTAGATTTTTTTAATACGTCATAAATCGTAAATTATGTTACTTCCTGCTACGGAATCCTTCATGGGCGAGTCCGACTCGCACTTCGCCGGTTTTTTTTGTTTTAGGAAATAACAAATTCAATACCAATTCCGTGCTTTAAGGAAGAATAGAACAGAATAATTATTATTCAATATAATAATCTATTGAATACTTATTGATAGTCAATTTCTTTACTTACCACTGGCTCGGAAAAATAAGTCTGTCTTTGGAAGCAGCAGCAAGAAAATCTTTTTTCTTTTAAATGTAAACGTCTTTGTTCTTACCAAAGGTATTCGTCTTTTCAAGTTTTCAAACTACTGAACTGGAAAGAATACGGTATTAACATCAATGGCGAGTACATCACTCACCTTCGATTTGCCGATGATATATAGTCCTTATGGCAAAATCACTGGAGGACCTTAGCACTATGCTCAATGACCTCAATAGTGTTTCCCAAGGGATAGGTCTTAAGATGTACATGGACAAAACAAAGATCATGCTTAATGTTCACGTCACACCTATGCCGGTAGTTGTTGGGAGCACTAAACTCAAAGTTGTGGACGATATGTTTACCTGAGACAAATAGTCCAAATAGATAAGTCCAACATCGACCGAGAGGTTAATCGACGTATTCAACTCGGTTGGGCAGCGTTTGAGAAATTACGACTCATCTTCTCGTCAGATATAACTCAAAACCTGAAAATGAAATTGTACAACCAGTGCGTATTGCCAGTGATGACTTACGGATCTGAGACGTGGTCCTTCACTGCTGGCCGTATGAGGAAGCTCAAGGTCGCTCAACGAGCTATGGAGAGGGCTATGCTCGGAGTTTCTCTGCGTGATAAACTTAGAAATGAGGATATCCGCAGTAGAACCAGAGTGACTGACATAGCCATAATCCGTTGGATAAGTAAGCTGAAGTGGCAGTGGGCCGACCATATAGCTCGAAGAACCGACAACTGATGGGGAAGAAAGGTTCTTGAGTGGCAGCCTCGTACCGGTAGGCGAAGTGTAGGGCGACGAGATGGAGTGACGACCTGGTAAGACGTGCAGGAAGTCGATGGATGCAGGTGGCTCAGGACCGTGCTTTGTGGCATTCCTTGAGGGAGGCCTATGTTCAGCAGTGGACTTATGAAAGGCTGTTATGATGATGATGATCACTGCTGGGTGGTTACTCTAAGCTGCTGGAACGCGTTGTTCATAAGTGGCTGACTAACTATCTTGAAAATAATAGTATACTCTCGGACCGTCAGTTTGGTTTCCTTCAGGGAAAATCGACTGAGGATGCAGTAAGTCTTCTCACAGATATGGTTGTAACTCATCTCGATAAGGGTCGATCCTGTGTCGGTGTTCTCGATCTGGCTAAAGCATTCGACACGGTATCGATCCCCATCTTCCTTAAGAAACTAAGTGCTCTTGGTATTCGTGGTCTGACTTTAAACTGGTTTTCCAGCTATTTGTCGGATAGAAAGCAATGTGTCCGAATAGACGATCAAGCAAGCGATTTTAGATCTCTAGATTTTGGCGTTCCTCAGGGTAGCATTTTGGGGCCGACTCTTTTTATTTTATACAGTAATGAGATTATGTCAATTGAACTCGAAAATAGTGATGTTGTATGTTATGCTGACGATACAGCCATAATATTTTATGGTAAATATTGGCTCGACGCCTACCTTTCGATCGTCTCCGGGTTGCATAAATTACAAAAATGGTTAAATTACAACATCTTAACACTGAACACCACAAAAACGCAGTTAATTTGTTTTCATAAAACTGCAGTGTCTGAACCGATGCCGCCAATTTTCAATAACCTTAAAGTACACAATAACAACTGTAGTTTTGGCTCCGTGAGCTCACCTAATAGTAACTGTGACCAGAAAAATAGATTAGGCTCCTTTAAATATTTGGGTATCATAATAGATGAGAACCTTAACTTCAAAAGTCATATATCGGCGACATCAACAAGGATCCGTAAGCTGTTACACACAATTAAACTATTGAGAGATTCCACTGATGGCAGCATTTTAAAGTCAGTCTACCCTGCACTATGTCAGTCCGTACTTGGCTATTGCATACTGGCGTGGGGTGTCATAGCCTCCTCTACGAAAGGAAAGGGCCCAGAGGACAGTTTTGAAGATAGCTATGGGTAAACCAAGGCGTTATCATACGTCAGATCTCTTTAGAGAAGCCCAAGTTTTAAGAGTCCATAGATTGTATCTTCTGAGGGTTTTCACATTTATGCACAGGGAAACTACGAAACTACCAACATTTGATACTTTAATAAATAAAAGAGTGTTTAAGATCCCCACAACCTTGGTTAAAACATCTTTCGTTCATCATTTCAGATTGTTCCTATTCCCACGCATCTACAACTAATTCTTACTATTGTGTCTGAAAACCGGACAGTGAAAGTGTTAAAGCGATACCAACATTACTTGGGACTATGAGGAAACAGAAGAAATATTGATGACCCTTAAACAGGTGTTAAAACGGTAGTGAACAGCAAGGACCCCTGCCGTCCGATCCCAAGAATTTTAATCGTAGGGCTACCTCACCCCTCAAACTTATCCCCAATTGCAAATTCTCACCCTTTTTTACTTATAATTCTTAGACACACATACGCGCACACATACACAAACACTCACACTCATATACACTCTCCCTCAATTACACGCGCGCTCCTTTAAATTAGAATATGCTTGTTTTGTCTGTAAATTTTAATAATCTTTACTACATTCATAATAAATTTTATATATATATATATATATATACTGTATACTAGGCGGTGAATAGGTTATCACGTTAAATAGCACAGCAGTTAATACAAGTTGATATATGTCTGTTAAAGTAATAAAATAAACAATAATGAAAGAAAATAAAAATGCATTTTTCAAACAAAATAAATAGCGTAAAAAATTGACAAGAAATAAATCAGCCTTGATAATATATAGATTACTGACCTGAAGTGACTTACAAAACGTCGCACGCGCCAGAAAAATAATAATTTCGACACCCGGTCCCATTTCTAGTCACTTCGCTCATAGAGAATTATGCCTTAACTTCATTATTTTAAGTAAATTTTTCGCTTGAATTTGTTTTCACACACCCGCAGCGCGCGGTCCCTTTGTTTTTAATTTCGCGCATAAAATTATGCCTTAAATTGTGAGCCGTAAGTACAGTTTTTGTTTGATTTTTCTTTATTTGAGTACTTCGGATTGACAACGTTTAAACTACCTATCTTCGTCTTCAAATGGCATGGGTCTTTGACCTTCTAGAATTCATCAGGTGATATCTGTATGCATTTACATGATGTTATTTAATATTAAAACGAAAAAAATACTACTGCGACTAATGTATTAATTGTTATATATTTGTTTAGTTGTGTATGTTTAAAGAAATTTATGTAGCATACGTCTTTTCATTTTATGTGATAACTTTTTCGTCACTCGGTATATATATATATTTATATATATATATATATATATATATATATATATATATATATATATATATATATATATATATATATATATATATATATATAATTTTGTACTTGTAAGCTCTCCAAATAAAATAAAATTTAAATTTATTCTCGATTAAAGCTCAAAATTCAGATGCGTTGTCACCCGTGCGGACTATGATAGAATTCCTCGTTTTCAGTAAAATGTGACCCCGATTCTCTAAACTCGCCATACGAAACATACGAGTATTAAGCTGTTATTTAACGCTACGATATGTTTTTTTGGTATTCTGTAAGAGCGTGGTCCTACCCCAGTCTGCTGCAACCATAATATAGCTGCTGTGTGGTTCTACCACATAACAATCGTTTATTTTGTTTTAAATTAAATGTTACTCTAATAGAGTATTAATATTGGAATACATTTTCAGTGACGAAACGCGTGAAGTAGACGGGCGGGCGCGATCGGAGTCTGGGGATGCAGACTCGGTGTATCACGTTCGAGGTGCTTTACACGACCAGCGCTGGCGAGACAATCAGGTAAACATATTTTAAAACCCACATTGCTCAAGTAATTGTGACTAGAAAGAAGAGTGTCCTGACTTCAAATCCTACACATAATAACATATTAGGAACAACACACTTTTGATTTTGTAAAAAGTATTTTTAGAACGGTTCCCTGCTTCACGGTGTATTTGGGTAATTTTGTTACTATGTGTATTTTCAATCCTATGCAAAATAGCCTCCAAGAAAGCCTCCTCTCTGGTCTCTCTTTATTAAACAAGTACCATGGCGACCGCAAAGCTCGACGCTACAATAATGAATCTTCTTAGGGATGACACTTATCTAAATAATAATACCTTGTTAATACGACTTTGTTCATATTATATATTTTTTAATTATTTATATGAAATAAATTATATTACTTTTTATTATAATTATTAAAAAAAATATTTTATAGATTTGATTGTAAAACAATGGTTTTCCGTAAAAACACTGTCACCATCATCATTAAAGTCTATCAAAGTCTACCGCTGAGCACAGGACACTTGCCATAGTTGCCACGCTTGACAGGCGCGTTGGCAACCGCAGTTTTTTTTTAATTTTTAGCTGTCACCAGGAAAATGTAACTGCACATCTCCTGGCTTGTTTCCCTCTGTAGCCTATTACCAGACCCACGGAAAGATATGATGTAATCCAACATTTTTCAACCCAGACTAACCTCACTTAATAAAAGTACACCATCAAAAGTATCAATCAAACAAAACATTTTATAAGTTTATAATAATTTATTTTTATCCAGCTATGGAGTCGTATGCAAATTGGGGTTCTAGTAATTGAGCTATTTATATCCGTGGAAAATTACAAATCAAATTGTGCGGGCAAGTCAAATTAGTAGCTTTGTGCATGAAAACACGGAGAGAATAAATTTTCCCAGAAGTGAGACCTATATTGATTTTCGCCCCCGCAAAACCGTATATTGTAAATTTCATAGAAATCACTAGAGCCATTTTCGAGAATGCGTTTGCAAACAAATATATTAAATTATTGCTCGTATAATTCAAATCAAATGAATAAATTATTCATATTAATTGAGGGTATGAAGTCTTTAATATAACTGTTTAGAAATTCTAGTTGTTACCCTAGCGGGTAACGGGTAATAATAATAATACGGGTTAAAATTACTATATTAAAATACTGAAAAATACGATATTTCTTAGTCCACTCAGAAGGGATTTTGAAGTAGGCTTTTACTTTTGATATTGTTTTATTAAAATTGAAGCTTTATTAACTTAAACGTTTATTAAAATTAAATGTTTTTCTTAACAATAGATTTTTATTAAAAGTCATGGGTTATATTAAAAATCAACTTTTATTAAAAGTAATATTTATTAACAATTAACCCTTTATTAACAGTTAACTTTTATTAAACTTAAGTGCTTTAGTTAACAATAAAGTTTTATTAAAAGTTAAAGCTTTTATTAACAATAAACTTTTATTTAAAGTAAAACGCAACTTCAAAAACTTTTTTGAGCGGACTTGTGGATATCGTATTTTTCAGTATTTTTATACAGTATTTCCGCCGACTTTGAAAAACTGTAAAGAATGAAATTAATTCTTATTTACTAGATGGTAGGTCTCCTTTTCTACCGTCTTCAAAAAGGAGCCCGGTACTCAATTCGACTGCATGTTTTTTATGTGTGTTACCTCATAACTTTTTACTGGGTGAACCGATTTCGATGATTCTGTTTTATTTGAAATCTGATGCTTCACATGTGGTCCCATATAAATTTGATCAAAGTCTTACCAGTAGTTTTTGAGTTCTTCTCAATAATTTATATTGAAGTCGGTTATACAAATTTTTTAATTTTAAATTATTTGCCTAGAAGTCCCCCTTTGTAGGTACCGGAACAGTGATCATTCCGGACAAGTTTCGGTCAGAAGGTTGACAGCCAGGATAATAAGAGTCCTCAGAGGTACCCTTCTTTGTTTGAAGTTAGCTGCAGGTGTCCTGGCTTTATGTGCTTTACAAAGCACAGTGGAAACATCAGCAACTTCCTCACGATCGCTGCTACCGAGAATTTCTTGACAGAAAAACCAAATAATCGATTTTGGTCCGACCCTGGATTCGAACTTGGGACCTCATCAAGACATAAACAGCAGTCACGCTACGGCCAATTACGATCATTAGACCAAGGAGTCAAATTAAATTATACGAAAGAAATAAAGCTCATAAGAGCATTATATAAGAACAGAAAAGCCCTTACAAATTACAAGCGAACCCTGTTCTTTTGTTTTCGAGTGAAATTCAATGTTCAGGTCATTTAACGTATTAAAGGTTAAAAATTATTATATAATAAAATTAATATATAGTTACTGTACTGGACTACCTCGTTGGTCGAGTGGTTGTAAACGCGATTGCTGATCATAAGTTCCCGTGTTCAAATCCTGGGTAGAATCAAAATAAGATATTGGGTTGTCTGTCAAAAAATTCTCCGTAACAGCCCGCAGTCGCGGAGTAGAGAAGTTGGCGATGTTTCACTCCCGTGCCTCAAAAATCGTTGGTCCTGCGCCTGATCCCTCTCCAGTCGTGTCAGATTACCGTCCCATTGGCTATGAGAGTGTGAGTATAGAGAGTGCAATTGGCTAGTCTCGGTTGAGACTAGCCGTCTGGAAAACATTTGAACTACGGAGAATGATTAAAAAGATTTAACATAAGTCACTGGCATATAAAACGTAAGGATATACTCTTTGGTATCATGTGACACATATGTCATTTTTTTTATAACTGACTTTACGGCTCTGGGTTCTAGCCCTTCTGAGCCTGAAGTTACAATGTATAATTATCCTTCATAGCACACTGCTTCACAATATGTTGATGTGTCACATTGAGCAGCCCTTGGGAGAATTTGATGGCAACTTGACCCAAAAGACGGTTGACAGTTGGCGATGGTATCTCAAGACGCCTAAGCAGAAACTTTATCTTGAGAATCACATCACCATCAGAGCACTTGTTTCACCGTTTCCACTAATAGCTCACATGCGTAGACACTTAATACACAAAATCGCACCACTTTTACATATGAAAATCCACTTCAAACAATTATTTAAACAATATTAAAGGAGTAGTAATCCGCCGCCGGTCAAGTTCCCGCCAAAACTCCACATATGTCATATTATGTCATGCACATGAAATAGATGAGGGCATAATATCATGTAATATTAGTGTCTAATTGTTATCTATGAAAATAGGACACAACCTATTCATGCGTTATTTTGAATGCAAACAGTACACTGAAGTTTGTGAATTTATGCATTCTATGGTAATTAATTCTACGTACTAGTTCCGAAGCGAATTTCGCAGCATTAAACTCTGAAATTAGGTTAAACATTTTATTAATTTTTAATTTTTTTACCTATTTTTTAAAAAACGTTACCACCCCACTAGAATTTTCTCCTGTATCGTGGAGGCAGTTTACATACATGAATTCACAAGAAAAAACGTCAAGACCGGAACAATTAATTGCAAGCCATACAAATACTTGTTCCGTGTGGGATTCGAACCCGGGGCCGCCAGCGCAACAACTCATTGCTAACCCACTGCGCCACGGAGCCGTCAAATGATAATATTTTACGGTTTACTAATATGCTAATGTAATTGTTTGAATCTAACGTAGTTTCTTTTTTAGTATAAGAGTGACAAACAAGCACACAGTCCGCTGATGGTAAGTGGATACTGCGGCCCATAGACATCAACATTTATCCTCGATTAAGAATAAAAACGCAGATGTATTGTCAATCCTGATGACTAAGATGGAAAGCCTCGTTTCCAATAAAAAGGCTCGCCGGTTCTCTACACTCATCGTACGAAACAAAATACGTTGTCGTTAATGTTGCCAGTAACATTCTATACCAGCATAATATAGGCCTTAAACTCTATTTTATTTCTTTTTTCTTGTCAAATAAGAAGAAAGAAAGTATAAAAACAGAAACTTTTTATTCAATATAGATTATAAATAATACTTGTCGAAAGTCAATCTTTTGTTTAATTTACGACTGGTTCGAAAAACACCTCTGTCCTGGGAAGAACCAGCAAGAAACCCAGCGGGACTTTTTTTAAAAAAAAAAACTTATAATCGAAACAGCTTGGTAGCGATTACCTCATTCCCATGAATTATTATCACCCATGAATTCCTTAATATTATAATAACCCCATTTTAGACAAACTGTTTAATAATGTTTGTGAACTTTGGGGAGGTCAAATTTTATATATTTTCTGGGATTTTGTTGTTAAAGCGTATACTCGTACATCGCCCCAAGAATGAATTACTGACTTAAGAGTTAAGTAACTGGCATACTAGCTTGTGTCCTCGTTTATTTTGTGTTTCTAGTATTTGCAGAATGAACATTACTTATTTTTGTAAAACCAATATCATTTTTGTGTAATACATTACATTTTCATAAATGTATTGAGAGGCTAAAGTTAATATATTAATTTCCTTAATTTTTTGCCTGAGCGACTGCTTAGGTTTTAAATCATAGATTGCTCTTATGGCCCTGTTCTATAACAAAATATAATTTCAGTGTCAATCGTATGTCCCCTTAGCGAAATACCATACTAAAATATCCTATGGAAATAGCTAAAGAAAACTAGTCTAGTAAGTTGCAAAACTAAGTCTTCTTACTAGTTTTCGTTTATTCATTTATTCGCCACAAAAGGTAGTATTCTCTTACTCTTCAAACTTAATTAAAGTATTTTATAAGAATGTATTTCATTTTAATTCTCCAATTAAATCAGTTCATAAAAGAGCGATCAAAATCAACTGTACTGTTGCGAAAACGGTTTTTTGTTTTTTAAAATAAGCTGGTCTCGTGATTTATTTATATTCCACGAATATTAACAACACTACAGGGTTCTTTAGTATTAATTACTTTTGTTAAAAATGAATAACAACGAAGAAGATAAATATTATGAAACAAAAAGATAGATATTTTAAAAGATAGATTAATAATAATAATAAAGCTTTTCTATATATCTTCTTTCTATATATATCTAGCTATTCACAACACGGTTGTTAAAAATGTATAAAAAAGATAATCACAAACTTATCGCATTCTTGCTCGCGGATAATTTGCAGTGTCACCTTTCCCCGCTCGACACAGTCGGTCGCTCAGTACGTACGTTTTTGTTTTCTAGAAGGATTTAAGAAACAAAATGAGTATGATACAAAGATTTTATGAAATCTGAACATAAAAACTCATCATAAAAATATTTTAAAATTTATTCGGTAATATAATTCGATGTTTAATAAATACTTTCTACTTATATTATATATTTTTATTTCCAAAACCAACATTTACTAATAGTTGGTAAAACCGAGCATGTACCAAACTCTAATGGAAAAAGCCCCAAAAATCGTCTCATTTTATACCAAACCTTACATTTTGGTAAGATTTAAAAGAAAATCCTAAGATTTACCCAAATACAGGCTTAAACAGTTTAACATATACATTTTTAAATCATTATAGATTTTTTTATAATAGGCATAAAATGTGAAGAAAATGTAAATTACTTGAACCGGCGATGTTTCATTCAATCGTTCATTACAGCCTTTCAAAAGCCCACTGCTGAATGTATGCTTCCTTATAGATAGACCCTCGTAGGAGAAGTGTGGCAACCGCAGATTTTTGCTCATATTTTTAATTTCCCTCAATCGCCTCTTACGATACCCACGGGATGTTATGGGGTAGTGTATTCTCTTACGCCTCTACTCTCGCACTGGTTTTTTTATAGGATTGGGTGACAAACGAGCACACAGTCCACCTGATGATGGTAAGTGGTTGCTGTGACCCATAGACATTTACATCTATCCTCAATAAAGAATCAAAATATAGATGCGTTGTCACCCGTGAGGACTAATATGAAATACCTCTTTTCCAGTAAAAAGGGTCTCCGGTTCTCTACACTCACCATATAAAACACAGCAGTGTTAAGCTGCTATTTTATGCTGGTATTTTGTGAGAGCGTGGTCCTTCTCCGGTCGAGCCGGCCTATTCGTGCTACAACTATACTGCTAATATGGCTGCAGCATGGGTCTACCACGTAGATAATTTGCGCTGCCGCTGCTTATTACCAGTGTATGATTTGAATTCATTGTTTATGGTTAGATTTCCCGCCAAAAGTCGGTTACCAGATTCTTTTCCGTTAATCATATGCGTATATCGTTTGTAGTTGAGAATGACAATGGCATATTTTTCCTTGGTCTATGGAGGTGTGCTGTATCTTAAAACAGGCTGCTTGCATATTGGCCACTTGAATCTGGGAGAGATTACTCTCAGAATAATTCTCGTTAAAAACCAGCAAAATGCTACAATGTTTTTGTAGTGGACGAGGAGTACCGATCAATTGAAATTTAATCCAATTGTATACAGAACGATTCTACTTTTCTGTGTTACTATTAATATCAATTCTATAGAAATTCTAAACCCTTTCAAAATGTAGGAATCTTAAAACTGATTTTCCTGTCTTTGAGTAGAGACTGGCATAAAAGTATTATAAAATAAATATCAAAACATTTAAAAATGAAACAAGATTTCTTTTCAAAAATAGAACGCTTCCAAAGGGGCTTATAAAACTTTTCATATAAAATGCAACACTGAATTGCCGCCTAATTCAAGTCCGGCCAACTTTCAACGGAAACTTTCCCGTGTAGATCTCTAACTTAATTTACTTGATACATATTTCACGCTTTTAGCTTTTAATACTCTTCTTAACTTCATTAGTTTACGTGAGCTATATTCTTTCTTTGTTATTAAATTATTAATCAATGTTCATGAATCTGAATTTTCTGTACAAATACTGTAATGAATCATTTTCTACTAAAGCTTTGATCTCACGTTTAAAAACATAAAAATGTATGTAATGATTATTGTGGTGTCATCATGCCTTGAACATTGCATTGGAGCCATCTTTTGATATTGCTTAGGGTTTTTAACAGGTTTGAGAACGTTTTTTTTTTATAAAACTGAAGTGAAGAATACACCTGAAGCTAAGTGGGTACTGCCTATGAACATCTGCTACCTAACATGACATATTTTTTAAAGTTAAGTGATAAAAGGAAAGATTGCCGAACCTTATTTCTCGGAGTATATATGGGCCTGTCGTGACGGGAGGACTTGGTAGCCATGTTTTGGTCACCCACGGTGAACTAAGAGGACAACGTGGCTGATCCAGGGTGAAAGGCCAGCCCAGGTGACCACTCTGAGTGGCCCACCAACCCACTATCGATGTGTGTTAGTGGACTGCAGCTATAGCGGTATCTTCTCCCTCTACCGTCACAGCTTATGTGTCTTGATAGAGCCAATTGTCGCCACTTACGTCACCCATGGGATAATATGGGTTTTATATATCCATTGTTAGTATAGATTTAACGTTTGTATATATATCATATTCCATCAACAAAAAAAAAAGATTTTAAAGTATTTGCAATAGGTACGTGGCTATCATATTGCGCCTCACAAAACACGCGGTGCTATACGAGGCAACATGGCGTCACAAACGGCAAATTTCCAACAGCAAGTTTTCTTCGCTCCGCCATAATTCAATTTCGTCGAATAATTTTGCATGCTTTTACGTTCAAAGGGATTTCGGAGATTTACGTGCAATTGAGTTAAGAGAAAGCTAACTTAGTTTAATGGCATTCATTACGATATCTTTGTGTGGGCGGCGTACGAACAGCTCTCCCTGTCCTTTCAGCTTGATAAAAAAACATTAAATTGTTTAATAAGGGTTATTTTATACTACTAAAAAGTACATGTTTGATAATAACCCATGCGAACAAGGTAATCGCTAATCATGCTGTTTCTGTACTATACTACTAATACAGCTGCAGCATGGCTCTACCACGTAAAAAATCCTTTTTTATAATACTGAGTCCGCTGATTCTGTAAAAGCGTTATGGTTGACAGCATAAATGTTACCGTAACTATTTTTTTTACTAATTTGAAATGACTAACGAATTTACAATCCACCTGATGGTAAGTGGTTACTTCACCCCATGAACCTTTGCAACCAACTTCAAATAAGGCCGAAGGCCTGAGGGTTGAGGTCTAAGATCTAAGTAACTAGGTGTAAGTCATTGTTTCATATACATAATATTATTTTGTACTATCCTAAGTTTTTGTATTTTATGTATTTGGAATTACTAGGTAACTTTTTAGTAACTTGAAGCATGTGGTGTATACCTTTAATTGGTTGTACAATTAGTATATAAGTGGACGTGTGTTTACTATTTGTGCATTGTTGTAACAATCGTTAGTGTACTTAATAAATAAATAAGATGGAAAGCCTCACACTCTGCAATTATACTGACTCTCTAGACTCTTCAGACTGGAATGCAACTGCGCACGCATTGCTGTTTGGTTGCAGAAACAGGTAAGAGGGCCCTATCCAAATGGAATTCTAGACAGAATAAGAGTCCTAAAAACTATATAATAGAATCAGGCGTTACTTTGCGGAAGTCCATTATATTAAATTTGACAAAAAATTACTTTGCGTACATCCGCTAGATAAAATAAAATGATGTGTCTTACCTAGTTTGACTGCCTTTTATACAGTTGTTTTAGTTCGCCCCTCACTTAGCGGTTAGCCACCGTAGAGTCTATATCACCTGAGGATACCTCGTGTAGAGGCGAAACACGTGTCGTATTGTCGTCAGTGGTGTGTCTTGCCTAGTGTAGTGGTGTTGGGAGTAGTGGTGCTGGGATTAGTGGTGACGGGGATAGTGCACGCAATTGAGGGAGGGCGGGAGGTGCTCTTCAAACTAGGTAAGACACATCATTTTATTTTATCTAGCGGATGTACGCAAAGTAATTTTTTGTCAAATTTCCTAAAAACTAGTCGCTAGTGACTCGACAACCTTCAATTGACATCACAAAAATGTACGGATGTCAAGCCGTGTTATACGTGGTAGAGCCACGCTGAAGCAGATTATGGTTGCAGCACGAATGCATCGGCTCGAGCGGGGAGGGACTGCAATATCACGGAATACTAGGGTAAAATACGTCATTGATGCCGCAAGGGGGCGAACCTCAATTCTTCAAAAAAATACAGGAGAGCAAGAAAAAATTTACTATTCCCCGATTACTAGTAATCAGAGAATAATTAATGTTTTCTTGCTCTCTTGTAATTTTTGAAAAATTGAGGTTCGCCTCTTTACGGCATTAGCAATGAACAGCAGCTCAAAATTGTTATGTTTCGTATGGTGGTGAGTGTGGAGAATTGGAGGCCCTTTTTATTGGAAACGAGCTATTCCATTTTTGTACTCAAGGGTGACAACGCATCTACATGTTGATTTATAATTCAGTATAAATGTAGATTTCTATGAGCCATAGCATCCGCTTACTATCAGGGGACTGTGTGCTCATTTGTCACTCTTATTCTATAAAAAAGCTACATTTTAATCTTTAAATAATACCTAGACCGTTAGATAGAAATAAATGTTGTAGATCGTACTAAAAAAGTTATGTATTTTTTCCTTCTTGTAAAATGGAATTTTAAAGTTTGTGACACCTGAGGCCACAAGTAAAAGCCTTTAGAAGCAATGTAAGCACGTAAGCTCCGAGACGTTAAAGCTTATACAGCCTTGACCTCATTTTACAACACGCCTGGAAGGGTTAACGACTGATGCATTCTTAAATGAAGAAACTACGCGAAATAAAAGTAGAAACGGCGGCAATATAACTTTTAACAATGTAACACCAACTTGTACATGCCTTGTATGTTTAAATTATGTTCATTGGCAGTAGCTACTTACCATAAGCGTGACTGCAAGATCGTTTGTCATTTCAGTTTTATAAGAAAACTAGCTGTGCCCCGCGACTTCGCCCGCGTGGAATTTACTACGATTTCATGGATATAAATTTTTTTGCGCGGATCCCTAATTTTGTTTTGAGTAATGTTACCATCTTATAGATATTGACAAAAATTGACATTAATATTTATACGATACTAACGTCACTAAATTGTTTTGCCTTCCCTGAACCCCTCCACTAACACTTAAACTTTATAGTATGGTATTAAAGTTCAAATTGACTTTTAAGTATTATTACGAATCTTTTGTATGGGAATATAGAAAAAAGGTTTTTTTTTAGACTTTTTCAGGCAATTTTTTAAATTTTTCTCTCCGTAAAAACCATTTTCGTACTTCAAGGAATAATATAAAAAAGAATTAGCGAAATCTGTTCAGCTGCTCTCGAGATTTGCTCTTAACAACATATTCAGCGATTCATTTTTATATTATAGATTACTTTTACACAATTGCTTTTATTTTCATTAAACTAACAAAAACAAGGTACATCTTCATATTTTAACTACACATAATATTCTTCTTTTTCTTCGTCTTTTAAATTATAGCTTCCCTTAATAGAATTTCGCCAGTATCAATTCAGTCATGGGAGTGACAAGTAAATAATTATTATATTAACAGTTCTCAATTTTACTTGTGGGTATACAATCTACAACAAAAGACGTCACATTTTTAAATACCATCATCAAAATTGATTACTAATTTTACGGTTTAATATTATTAATACGAATATAATCACACAAAATATTTACATAAGGTAGTGTATACTTCTGTTCGTGGTCAACAAATACTGAAAATTTAGAGCACGCGGGACGTAATTGGACAGGATATCATAGAGAGAGTGATAAAGAGTAGGACACTCAAATAACAGACGATTTACGGATCCTTCGTCTAGCCCACATTCACAGATAGAGCTATCCCTAACCCTAAGTTTAGCCATGTGTATCGGAGTACAAGTACACTGACTCTCTTATATGTATAACATAATCTGTGACACTGACACTCATCACTTTTTACATTTCTAGAACTGACACTTTCAATTCGAGTTTGATAGTTCAATAAAACAATCAGTTCAATCTGTAGAACTTTTGCCATTTATTTCGAGTATGTCTATTTTATTAAACTAGCAATAATTTTGTTAAATTATCTATGTTAATTTATTCGAATATAACTACCTGTGTAACTTCGTAACATAGAGTTATGTAACCTATCTACGGAAACGGAAACTAGTGAAATACACTGTGTGACTCTCGGTAGAGAGTAATTGTGTTCTGTGCAGTGTGACTTTCATGAAATACTTGGCGCTGGCAGAATCCATTGGAAGTTGCCAAACTACGAAAAAAAATCAGACTTACAAATTAGTTACATCAGTAATCTACCAGAACCAGATACCGCTAACAAAACAAACAAAAAAAACATTACTCATTACTAAGTCATCCCACATATATATTAGTTTTCAAACTTAAAATCGATTAATATTGTTAAAATGTAAAACATTGTTATTTTTTACCTGTTACTTATGATTGCTAGACTGCCGATCCACTTATTGGTGATAGGTAATGTAGCTGAAAGTGGAATAACCCACCAACTTAGCTAAACGAATATCTAACTCAAATAGTTTCGGGTGTCTATGTTTCAGTTGGGATATTGAGGATATCCACGACTTTTTCTTCCACAAGGAAAGCTTAATGTTTATTTCCGTAATATTAGTTATATTTTATAGCAATTAGACTAGAAATGAATAAACTAAACGATGGATATTACAAAAAAAACAAAGAAATTTAAAAATGTCCACTTGTAATGGACACTGAAGCAATGTTTTGTGTGTTAATATAATACCAACTGATAAACATTTATTTAAAACTAAGTCCCAAATAGCGACATCTATTGAACGGAAGATTAGGTATTAGCCCTCAGACGCCGGCTAATTATTCCACTCTACGCATACACACGCATACACACATACATACATACACACTACGCATAAGAACCAATTAACGAAGAAAAGAGTAATTTATATTACAAGCCGTGGTATTTCAGGAGATACGCGTTTGTATTAATATATCGTAGTACATAGCAAAGCAAGCCCAAGCCTCGTTGGCACCACTAAATTTGTAAGTCCAATTGCTGCTGAATTTTTAATAAAATAAGGTACACAAAGGAGCACACATTTCACCTGATTGTAAGTGAACGCTGTAGATAAGCAATAGCCACTTACATTTATCCTCAAAAAATTTCTCCGAATTTTCCTTTAAATTTATATGGGCACATCGCCGAAGTAGTAATAAAAGTAACAGCCTATGTTATAAAAAAACAGTCATCAAAATCTGTTGACAATCTACGAAAATATCGCTTAACATACATACAACATTTTTTACGTGGTAGAGCCATGCTGCAGTTATATTATAGTTGTAGCATGAATGGGTCGGCTCGACCGTGGTAGGAACACGCTCTCACAGAATATCAGCATAAAATAGTAGCTTAATGCTTCTGTGTTTGGTATGATAAGTGTAGAGAAACGGAGACCCTTTTTACTGAAAACGAGGCATTCCATTTTAGTCCTCAGGGGTGACAACGCATCTGCAATTTGATTCTTAATTGAGTATAAATGAAGATGTATATGGGCCACAGCAACCATATACTATCAGTTGGTCTATGTGCTCGTTGTCACCCTTATTCTTAAAAAAAAACATAGAGTTAAACTTTTTCTTTTTTTTAAATAAAAAAAATAAAAAAGAAAGGAACTCTGTATTAATTTTCTTCTTCATCATCAACCCAGTATGTTTGTTCACTTAATTTCACCCGTGTAAGCAGGTTAAAGCTTTTCGACTATGTTATTTTGGAGCGGCGTTATACGAGCCATATCTATTGGCCGGCCTCCAATCATTGTTTCCACCGGGCCGTTTGTCACGCGATGTCGTATATACGAATTGCAATTTAAAGCTTTGGTATTTCATTTTTCAATCTCGTTTTTATATGGTTTCTGTATTTTGTAGTTGTCAGTGACATATACTAATTTATTTTCTTACTAGAATCTTTGATTTTGATTTGAACCAGCCGATATGATCTGGTAAATATATTTTACCGCCAATATTTTTTTATACGATAGGGTGACAAACGAGCACACAGTCCACCTGATGGTAAGTGGTTGCTGAGGCCCATAGACATCTATATCTATCCTCGCTTGCGAATCAAAATGTAGATCCGTTGTCACCCGTGAGGGCTAAGATGGAATGCCTCTTTTCCAGTAAAAAGGGCCTCCGGTTCTCTACACTTACCATAAGAGACACAGCAGTGTTAAGCTGCTATTTTACGCTGGTATTCTGTGAGTGCGTGGTCCTTTCCCGGTCGAGCCGACCCATTCGTGCTACAACTATACTACTTATATAGCTGCACCATGGCGCTACCACGTATAAAAAATAAATAATGTACCGATTTCCGTGTTTCGACTTGGAGAGTAAGGAAGCCAGTATGGCTCTGGGTGGTGAACCGTAACCAGCTCCTGATAGATTCGTTAACATCCTTGGGGATTAAAATCAAATACGAGAGAATGTGATAAGTATTGTGATAGGAGTGTAGGGTGGAGTACTGAAGACCCTTTTAACTGAAAATGAAGCATTCCATCCTCAAGGTGACAACGTATCTGATTTTGATTCTTAATCGAATATTGATGTAGATGTCTATGGGCCACATCCACTTTCCATCAGGTCCACCTTTATTCTATTAAAAACTTTAAAAAAAACTTTTTGAGTGCTCGTTTGTCACCCTTATTCTATAAAAAAACTTTTTATATGTCTGTGAAAATACAAGTACAGTTTAGTGACAGCCAGCTTCATAACAATATGAAGACAAACGGAATCGTTATCATGTAGTTTATTGTTTATCAAAGCTACAAATCTTTTTTTATTTATATATTTTTCTTACTTATCTGCCGCTTCTATCGTAGGGAGGATATGCCGTAGTATTTTTCATTTTTTAAATTGCTACACTTGGCATACGGTTTAACGTTCGCAGTAACAGACGCCTTACGCCACACTGAAGCTCGTCACAGGTTTAGGTATTTTCTGTCTGGCGTACACGACATTATTATACTGCTATCTGTCAGAAGCCATTAGGTATTTGGCACTTCCTTGTCTACTTCGTGGTCGGTACTTCGTGCGCGAGGTAAAACAACCGAGAGAGACGAGATGAAATGAGATGAAGGATTCGCTTACCACGCACAAAATCTGACTTCCGCAAAGTTTAAAAACTTTACTAAACAATCATTGTTAATACTAAGAAATTAATGGACGATAATAACCCCTGGGAATGAGATTTTTTTATAGGATAAGGGTGACAAACGAGCACACAGTCCACCTGATTGTAAGTGTTTGCTGTGACCCATCCATCCTCAGTAAAAAATCTAAATGCAGATGCGTTGTTACCCGAGAGTACTAAGATGGAATGCCTCTTTTCCAGTAAAAATGATCTCCGGTTCTCTACACTCACCATACGAAACACAGCAGTGTTAGCTGCTATTTTACGCTAGTATTCTGTGAGAGTGTGGTCCTTCCCCGGTCGAGCCAACCCATTCGTGCTACAACCACACTTCTAATATAGCTGCAGTATGGCTCTACTACGTATAATAGATGATCGTTACCAAGCAATTTCTAATTTATTTTGCGTTGTTGATTATTGTGTAACTACTAATTGTAAAACTGGCACTGTAACTGTAAAGTTATAGCTTACAATGTTAATGATGATACATTTGATGGTGACGGGCATTAAGAGTCTGATAGTCAGGGTCTCGGTGCGGTTACCCAACCGCTGTCCCCAATTAAGTGAGTATACGATTCCCCATCTACTCTGAGGAATTAACTCGTGTTTGTCAATCCCGGCGGTGAGTCGTTTTTCGGTGATAATTGAGCTATTAGCCTGGCTTTTCTAGCTCTATCGGACTCACGCCTGATAATGATAAAGATGCAAGCGACGTTATTGATGCTCGGTAAGTGTCTGAACTTTATGTCTCCGATACAGGATTTTTTACTCACACATCGTTTACATAATGATTTCTTATATTTACGCGAACACTACACATTGAATAAAACTAATTTTACGGATTTTATCGCGTTTAATTAACTTTTTGAAATTAAAAAAACATCCTAATTTCAATAGAGAGGGAGGCTGGGTACTACCACCTGCTTGGGATCCTGTAATTCATAAAATTAAAACTAAACCCAAGCATACCACTGCAAGGCTTCAAGACACAGTTATTTCATTCTGCGTAGATCGGACCAAAATTATTAATTAAAAAAACTGAAGGTACTCCGGCTTAACACTGACATCGGGACGTCAATCACCTCAGTCCCCCGTGACCCGTGCTTTTCAGCAACCGAAACGTCGGGAATATAAAATAAGTTAATTAAACGCGATAAAATCCGTAAAAATAGTTTTATTCATACATCGTTACTAGAAACCCAATGGGACTTTATTTTTTCAAAAATCCCGGTACATTTCTTAAATATATTAATTATCGTCAATATTTTTTTTTAAGTTTGTATTTCGCCCACACGACGTTCACACTACCTGTATATTATCCTATTTTAAGGCTAATAAAGATATTATTAAGGCTATTTCTAAAGCTATTGTTTTACAAATTATAATAAAAAATCGCTTAATCTTACAACGAAACATGCAAACAAGTTAAAAATAACTAAATTAGTAAACAAACACACAAAAAAGCTTAAAAAAAAAAGGAAAATTGTGAGTAAATGGAACTGTTTAGGTTGTCTTCCGTAGTGAATAATTGTTATTTAATTAATTATGAATGTTTAGTTTTTATTTTATTTTATGGTTATCTATTTTCTATTTTAAGAGTACAGATAAGACCAGATTTATGACCAACATTAGAACGTTTTTCGTGGACATTAATGAAAATTTAGCAACTTGAAGATAACATTTCAACAAAAGCATTCGCACTCTTGCTGTAACTTAAACAACTATTGCACTCTAGTGATTTTCTGCTTTAAATATAAACTATTACAATGATAGCAATATCCTTTAGATAGACTAAGTTTAAGCTGCGATCTTAGCCAAACTTCGAGCTATAAAGGGGACCACCCCGCGCCAGCATCCCCCTTAAGTGTAAATAGCTGTTTGTTCAAACTACAATAGAGTTAAAAGATTCGATTAAAAGTTATTCCAAAGATAACATTCTTAGTGGATGGGACTTTTATATTAAAGTATGCCTAATGATTTATTATATTTACGCGAATACTACACATTAAATGAAACTAATTTTTACGGATTTTATCGCGTTTAATTTTTTTATTTTTTTTTTTTAACTTTTTAATTCCCGACGTTTCGGGTGCTTTACTGCACCCGTGGTCACGGGGCGGATTGAGGTGGTTGACGTCCCGATGTCACAGTTAGCTCGGCTACCTTCAGTTTTTGAATATTACTTTTTGGTCCGATCTACGCAGAATGAGCTAACAGTATCTTGAAGTCTTGCAGTGGTATATGCTTGGGCTTGGATTTAATTTTATTAATTATAGGATCACAAGCAGATGGCAGCACCCATCCATCTTCTCTATTGAAATTAGGATTTTTTTTTAATTTCAATAGCCTCGCGAATCATCCTTGGTGGGAAAGGTGTTCTTTTGCGAGGATTTGTGGTCTATCAAATCTCATGTAATGGCGTGGACGATCTAGAACATATTCACACACTGCATACTTCCCGGAACGTCGGTGATTCAAGTCAGCTATAGCATATACCCTATATGTTCTTTCACGCGGGTTTTAATAGATCTTTTTGTTTGTCCTATGTAAGAGAGACCACATTCACAATCCAGCTTGTACACTCCTGCATCTTGTAAAGGGATATGACACTTGACTGGTGGTAAAAATTGACTAATCTTCTTCGACGGCTTGAAGTATGTTTTAATGGAAGCTCGCTTCAAGATGTAGTCAGCCTTGTCTGTGACTCCTCTGACATAGGGTAGTACAGCAGACACACGCTCGACTGTGGCCGGCTTCACTCGATCACTGTGAAGTAGGCGCGGGACCCGAAGCTTGTTGTCTTGCTATACTTGCTCGACGTGCTGAAGCTCGGTGGCTGTGACAGAAAACATCTGGCCGCTGAGTTTATTTACATTAATAGTTATTTTTTCAGTATTCCCGTTAGATACGGTAAAACTAATATTACATTTGTAATCCATAGGTTATAAAATCGACAAGTATTTCATTGAGTTACACCACAATTCGTGGTGGGCCCATTCTCCATACAACAAGAAATTGTTTTATAACGAAAATCGATCAAATATGACGCAAACATGCAAATATATCAATAGTTCTGGAAGATAAAACCGATAATATTAAAATGCTTCACAGCCTGTTATTAGTTTTATTTTTAACCCCGAAGAAAAAGAGGGGTGTTATATGTTTAACATGTGTATCTGTGTGTCCGTGTGTCTGTCTGTGGCATCGTAGCTCACAAACGGATGAACCTATTTTGATTTGTTATTTTTTTGTTCGAAAAGTGACTTAATTAAGCATTATTATGATTTAAGAAAATCAGCCGTTTGAAGATAACCAGCTATTTTTAAAATGTTTAATGTTAGTTATTGACTTAAAGTTTTGCGTTAAGAGTGAAGGGACTTTGATACTAAAAAGTAGTAAAATTTTTTTTTATAGGATCGAATGACAAACCAGCACTCAGTCCACCTGATGGTAAGTGATTGCTGTGGCCCATAGACATCTACATCTATCATCGATTACAAATCAAAATGCAGATGCGTTGTCACCCATGTCTCCGGTTCTCTACACTCACTATACGAAATACAGCAGCATTAAGCTGCTACTTTACGCTGGTATTCTGCGAGAGCGTGGTCCTTCCCCGGTCGAGCCGACCCATTCGTGCTACAAATATAGCTGCAGCATGGCTCTACCACGTTAAAACCCACTTCAATATAAATTATTAAGGATAACTCAAAAACTATTGGTCTGACCTTGATCAAATTCACCACACATTGGACCACACGAGAAGTACCAGCTTTCAAATAAAAAAGAATCATCGAAATCGGAAAAAAGTTATGAGGTAACATACATAAAAAAACATACAGTCAAATTGAGTACCGTCTCCTTTTTGAAGACGGTAGAAAATGAGAACATGATCAATGTAGTCGAAGTCAATTCAATACGCATTATTATATATAACTGAAAAACTACTGCGCAGATCTTGATGAAATTTATATGGGATGACATGAGAAGCATCACCTTTCAAATAAAAAAAAATAATCACCAAAATCGGTTCACCTAGAAAAAAGTTTACACATAAAAAATACACCCGAATTGAGAACCTTCTCCTTTTTTTAAAGTCGGTTGAAAATAAAATTAAAAAAGTGAAGTAACAGCCAATAATATACATATCCCACATTTGAGCACAAGCATCTCATTTCTAAAAGGGTTTTGGAATAATTCGTCTGCTGAACTTCACCAGCGTGTGATGGCCGACTACTCATAACATCGAAATATTTTCATTTCTTCGATATGCAGGTTTCATCACGCAACTTGTTCAACGGTAAATCAGCACTTCAAAATTACAATTTACAATTTCATTGGTGCCAGCTTAGATCAAACCTGGTTGCTTGCGTACAGTAAAATCTACCCCTGAGTTACAACGAATTGGTGACTACAATATACTAGCGTGCTATTAAGATATTCATTTTTACTTCACCTGTTTACAGCCAAATGTGGGTGGCTCTTATGTAATGACAGGTGCTTGGAAATTTGCCAGATTGAACGCCTTAACAAATGCAGCGCTGGAATATGTTTACCATTTAGAAATTTCGATTTAGCAAATGTGCTGAAACAGTACAAACTTCATTCCTTTTTACCTGTAACTTTACAACTTCAAAATTTTGTTTTCTTCTACACTATTCATTTTCTTTTTCTTGTTCTATTTCATTTTCTTGTACGTGGTAGAGCCATGCTGCAGCTATATTAGTAGTATAGTTGTAGCACGAATGGGTCGGCTCGACCGGGGAAGGACCACACTCTCACAGAATACCAGAGTAAAATAGCAGCTTAACACTGCTATGTTTCGTATCGTGACTGTGGAGAACTGGAGATCCTTTTTACTGGAAAAGAGGCATTCCATCTTAGTCCTCACGGGTGACAACGCATCTGCATTTTGATTCGCAAACGAGGATAGATGTAGATGTCTATGGGCCACAGCAACCACTTACCATCAGGTGGACTGTGTGCTCATTTGTCACCCTTATGCTATTAAAAATAACTAATAACTAACATTATAAAAAGGTAATATGAGTTTGTAAGTTCGTATGTATTTAATCACCGAATCTACTGATCCGATTCTGAAAAATCTTTCACGATTAGAAGGATACATTATACCCGAGTGCCATAGGCTTTATATTATTTTAATAGTAAGGTTTGAAATCTTAATAATTGTAAGTCAAGCCAGAAGAAAAAGCGCTGCTCGACAAATATATCGGTGTGAACTGGCCAAATGGTTGGTTGAGCTAAAAATTATATAATTCAATTTAAGACATCAGTAGGTCAAAAAGTCTGTGATAAAATGCCTAGCTTTTTTTGTTAAAAGTAATATGAAAATTTAGGGCAATAATATTTTTATTCTTTTATTCGTTTGTTATTCACGTATTTTTCCTCAAAGAGATAAGCAGTACCCCAACATAAATCACTTTTCATTTTGTACGTTACATTTTCGAGGGTACGTAATTGTGTCAGTGGTAACTACTGATCCGATTCTGATAATTGTCGACCGGGTAAGGAAGGCTCTCACAGAATACCAGCGTAAAATAACAGCGTGTTTCATATGGCGAGTCTTTCTAACAAGGCATTCTATCTTTATCCTCGGGATTAACAACGCATCTACATTTTGATTCTTAACGGAAAATAGAAGTAAATGTCTATGGGCCACAAGTCTTCATTTAACAGCAGATGGACTGTGTGCTCGTTTGACATTCTATTCAAAAAAATCTATGTTCATAAGTGGACCTTGGAAAAACGCTGGTGAAAACAATTGATTTAATACAACCCTAATTCATTTTTAACTCAATACAGCCAATCAAAATCTAAAAAAGAGCCGTGGTAGCTCAGATGGTTAGCGCTCACTGTAAACTTCAGAGTACGCGAGCAACCCGGGTTCGATCACCGCCGGCACCAATGAAATTCTTAAGTGCAATTTTATGTGCTGATTTACCACGTGTTCGGCGGTGAAGAAAAATATCTTAAGGAAAAATGCATGTCTGAGAAATAAGAAAAAAAAATTGAAGACATGTGAAGTTCGCCAACAGGCATTGAGGCAGCGGGGCGTATATAGGCTGTAAATTTACTTTACTTGTTTACTTTTATCAAAGTCTGTTGCTGAAAATAGGTTTGTATAAAAATACTAATTTTGATATTGTCGATGATAAAATTATTTTTGTCACTAGGGTACAAATTTGCAAGGAACTCGGAGAGGTTGGAAAGCGATACAAGCCTGGTGTATAGCCTGGTGGCACTCTGGACGAGAAGATCTTGAGGACACCGAGGCAGAGGAAGAACAATCAGACCCTGGCTATGCAACGCCGGTGTCTGTAGAAACGCCTCTGCAAAGTTCTGTGTCCAGGTGAGGTAACAGTTAATATAAGTACCTATGTTTTATGCAAAAGGTTATTTATTTAAAATTTATTATTTTTTAAACATATTATGAGTTTAGTTTGATGGAAGATAAAGAGTGCACTTGTACTTGGCTAGTCTGCGTTGAGATTTTTGACGTCATCAAAATTTGGCCTGGAGGACTTACCTAACATAATTTTAATAAAAATTCAATACACGTCAAAGGTTAGATGGCAGAGAATGCCTTTTTGGAATTAAGTTCGCTAAAATTTTTTTTTGTTTGAGTGCAATAAATAATTTTCTATCTATCTATCTATCAAGAAAATCATCGTTTTGTTTCATGACCACTTACAGAAACTATTTATCGCTATTAGTCAGGATAAATAATGTAATTTCTTTTGTTGCGATTACAACAAATGGTTTATCTCGTTATTATTAAATTAATTTAAAAGCTAACAAAACAGCGGGGTTAATTCCAATCGACATTCTTTGCCAGTCACCCCATGATAAGGTGAAAAGTGGCGAAACATGCCTTATAATTAGATACAGTAAAGAAATGTTATGATGGTTTCTTTCAGTTTCAAAACGGTAGATAATTATTGTAATTAGGTGTACTTAGTTCAATCCATCTTTTCAGGTGTACATCGCTTAACGTTATAAGAGATCCGTTCGCAGCGCGCGGTGGATCCGGTGGTTCGACAGCTGGCGATGGAGGCACGTCACCTCTCCGTAGAAACTTCGAGAATCCTACAGCTCCCATACCAGCAGCAAGGGACAGTCGCTCACTGCCGCCTAACACCAGAATTAACACCGCCGCTTCACCAGCTCCTAAATCGGCATCAGCTGATTCAGTGTACACTATCCTCATAAGATTACCAGATGCGGACACGGAGAGGCCTAGCATTAAAATGATAACAGAAGAGTCACCACCGTCTAATGCGAGAACCCAATATCGACCACCAACTAGAGGCGATTCTGAATTCAACCTCCACCCGGGTGGTCATGCTGCGTTGACAAGAAGAACATCACATATACAGGATGTTAGAATTCCTCTAAATGCTAAAATAATTCCCAAACAGCTTGCTGGTAAGGGAATTACTTCAAAGCAACCTAAAAAGAAGAAAACTCAGGAAAAGAAGCAAGAGACAAAAGCGGCTAAAACTTTATCCGCTATCCTCTTATCCTTCATCATAACCTGGACGCCTTATAACATTCTCGTGTTATTAAAACCTCTTACAGCGTGCACTAAATGTATCCCAGACGAACTTTGGTCTTTCTTTTACGCGCTATGTTATATTAATTCTACTATAAATCCAGTCTGTTACGCTCTATGTAACGCAACATTTAGAAGAACGTATGTCAGGATTTTAACGTGTAAATGGCACAACAGGAATCGAGAAGCTATGACTAGAGGCATGTACAATTAAACTCGAAAAAATAATAATTTAAAATTGCGCTTTAAAAAATATTATTTTTAAAATTTTGTACCAAAATTCTATTGCCCAATTTTGGTACTTGGTAGGAGATATAAAAAAAATATTTTGGGAGTAAATCGAAAAGTCGTATGTGATTTTTAAATTTACTTACAAATTTACAAGTTGTATAATAAATATATATTTTTTCGTCTTATTAAATTAACGATGAAAGAATTTTAACTGCATTAGTGACAGCGCAGCGTCTGCATAAATTCCGATTAAAATATTTTCTTTTTAAATTTAAACGAAGCATTTTGTTTTTAAACAATAATAATACAAGAAACCTTTAATTTGGACGTGAAATATGTAATGATAAATTTTTCATTTATTTAATTAATTTATGCTCACTTAACTTTTCACATAATATTTTACGTATTAATTTAAATGAGGTGTTCCTAAAGCAACGAAGGAAAACCGCTTGTAAAATGCGATTTTAAAATTGTCTTTTAAAAGATTTGGTGTTTATATTTTCTTTTTATTAACAAACCATTGTTTTATCTATCTAAGTGATCTGACATCTGACAGACATTCCAAATTTCGTTAGTGATTCACTCGTCCCGTCCATCATTAGAAGCATTATTTGTAATTTCGTAACTTTTTGTGATAGGCCTTGTTATAGGTTCATTTTATTATTTTTAATTCACCAGTCTTCTGTTGTAAGAAGATCGTTGTTAATTGCTAAAAATAAAAACAAATTTAAAATACCAATGTATTTTAAGAATGACTTAGAATGTAGTTAAAAAATGGAAATGGTACATAAGAAATGGAAAATTCTAGTAATTAATTTCAATAAGTACCTATTTCTCTAGTAAAATATTTCCATTATTCTAATAAAGTGTGAGCTTTTAGAATTAATGTTGTCGAACTTTTTTCTTTTTTTTATATTGAGCTGGTTTTGACATTATTTTTTTTTTAATTTCATTCCCGGCAATTGGATGCGATAGATTCTGTTTTCTTAGTTTAAAAGTGTTATTAATGTACAGATAAAATATAATTCTGAAGACGCAATCGAGTTTCCCTAAAATATTTTGTGTTAATAAATAAGATGATGATATTTCTTAGCTCTTAAACTTATTTTAATAAAATAGTAAAAAGTAGTGCAGTGACCAAAGTTTAAACTAAAATAATGTAACATGGATTAGGACTAATTTAAATACTTATTGACGTTTTAAGTCTTCAAGAGAGAAATGTGAGCCTTGTTTTTCAAACTCTACGTGTATTTGTCTTGTGCTGATTCGTATGTTTCGTATTTGTAGAAAAAAAGCAATACCACCATTCCTGTATGGGAATTTTGTAATTAAAAGAATTGCGAATGGTAATTATTATATAAGCATTTTTAATTAATCGAATCACTCTTAATTTACGCTCGTGTTATTTATAATAATACTTTTTCTGTAAAATTGAATAGATAGAACTTATTTAATAAATACTTACTATTATACAACGATTACAAATTATCTAGACGTGATTCCCTTTGCAATGTCTCTCTCACTTTTTAAGACGTTTGTTTTCATCGATGCACACAATTAATTAAACAATCGATATTTTCTTCGCTCTCGTGGAGTCACTATTATGATAATATATAAAAATAACAATTGTGTGAAGCTGTAGCCTTTATATGTAAATGGCCGTATAATATTAGTTTAATTAACACACAATTTTAAATGTTACAGTTTGTGCAAGCCATAAGAGTAAAACTAAAAATAATAAGATAATCTTGTTATTCAAGTGGAAATATCAATTGAATTCTAAATATATGCATGAAAATCCATTTCACATCAGTCGATCTAAAATAAAACATGGCTGTACAATACAGTGTGTTATAAAATCATTTTATTATCTTAATTACTTCATTTACAGATAATATAAATATTATGTTAATGCTGAATTATTAATGCAGAAGAATTTTAAATCAACCTGTATATATCCAAATTAAACTAACTTCATGACAGCTTTTATAAACGATCTGTATAAATGAAACCAAAGAAATTGTAAATATATTATTACACTTGATTACATTAATAAGTTTATAATATTTGTATCGAAGTTATGTAATAGTAAAATACTATTCAAATATTACCTAAACAAACATATGTGTGTAAAAATTTATGTAACGTATTTATATTATGCACATCTGAACTCTATGTGTCGTACAACGTTCCTTTGTTGTGAATAAGGTGGATTAACCAATTTATTAAAAATATATATATGTGTAGAGACATAGAATTATTGTAATGATATATCAAAGTTAAAATATTTAAGCCCTAGACTTTGTGGAACATATTATAAAATGGTGAATTGCGCATTTTAAAAATGTATATCATAATAATTGTCCCATTTCTTACGTGGTGTACTTAAATTGTTTAATTTTTTAAATTATGTTTTCGACTATTATGTCAAACTGATATATATCAAAAAATAAAACAAAAAAACATGGGTAACAAAACTGGCTAGATTTAATGACATTTTATTATTCTTCGTAATATCAAATATTTTTAATGTAAAGTCATCACAATAATTTCTAAATGCGTGATTCTACCAATATATCCATGTAGTAACAGCCAAAATTATTACAAATCACAGTTTGACTTCATACATTTACTAAGATATGTATCCTTGTAGCGTTGCGCTACTTCACCCCCTCCATCCTCTTTTGCTAAAGTATAACTTTAACGAGGGTGTGTGCACTGGCGCTCTCGCTATGTTGGTGAAGCCATGATTACAAGGTAGGTTTATCTTTTTTTAATTAGACTGTCAAGAGAGAATTTTTTTTTAAATTAAAACAGTTCACCTAATGATAATTTGTTACTGCAAAGCTTAAGAAGGCCGCAGATTCTTTGTCGGTGAGGACTATGTGGCGGGTGGAAGGAAAAGGAGAGAACTCCCGCCGGGCAAGGTGTTCTGCCCGGGGAGCAGCCAACGCTTCCGAGTTGTAATTCGGAGATATTCTATATATACTGCTTTAACTTCGGAACTTTGTTAGCGCGATTTAGGCTTCGATGTGTTTCTGTGATGTGAGCGATGAACTGTGAAAGGAGAAGTGAAGGATACCAGAAGGAACCAAAACTGTAGCCTATGTAAAATAATCAGTAACCAGCTGAATTATGGGAGTCACGGTGTTAGTCCGCCGCGCAAGCCCAATGCCTGTTGGTAGATTTCACACACGCATTTTATCCTTCAGAAACGCAAGTCACAATGTTTCCTACACTACTGAACGCAATCGGCACAAAAATTGCAAAAAACATATTCTTTAGTACCAATAGGAATCGAACATCTCTTTTACTTATTACCAGTGCTTGATCACAATTCCACGTGGTGGTAAGTGGTGATGAAACCCTAGATGGCAATTCACACTGTCTTAGCGTAATAAAAGCCTATTATTCACTCTTGCCTTGAAGACGCCCAGATTGTATTCGGATGGAAAGACAGACACCGGTTAATTATTACACTCCTTTCTCATGTAGTTACTACTAAATTTTAGGTGAGTGCTCTTCTCTGATCAACCACGGCTCTTACGAGCTTATATGTTCTTAGCTTATATTACAGTTTTTATTTGCAGAAAACACTCAGCTAAATTATAAAAAGCTCTCAGTTAAATTTCATTTTATAAACAGTTATATTATTTTACATTTTATTCATTCATTTCATAGACTCTCACAAGGAATGCCAGAAAGCACGGTCCTGACCCATCTGCATCCAACGACTTTCTACATCAATTACCAGGTCGTCACTTCATCTAATGTGGGGCCTATTACCTGGCCTCAGCACTTTCCCGATCCAGCCGTCCCATTCGTGCTACAACTATACTAATAACATAGCTGCAGAGTGGCTGTACAACGTAAAAAAAACGTTGTCGATTCTTCAAGCTATATGGCCGGCCTATTGCCACTTCAGCTTACTTATCCGTTGGGCTATGATGGTTACTCTGGTTCTACTGTGAAACTCCGAGCATAGTCCTCTCCATAGCTCAACGTAACGTAACAACTCTAACAATGTCTTCCAAATAGTTAGGTAAATTAAAAACTTCATCTCCTATTTAAATTTTAGATTATAGAAAGAAACATTAAAATCGGTTTACTATGGACAAAGATATCGTGAAGCATATATGTATACAAAAAAAGAACATATAGGCGAATTATGCGCTTCCTCCTTTTTTGAAGTCGGCTAAAATACGCTAAATATCATCGAATTTTATTATATAAAATAAAATGCAAAAAAAACCAATGTTTTCCCAAGTGATAAATAATGCGGTCGCAGATGCGCGACAAGCTTTCACATGCTTTGTTTTTCTTAGAAATGGATTGTAGTTTGCAGTTGAGACGTCTTCCATTTAAAAACAAAGAACCCCGTCGCATAATTTGCTCTCCACCGTTGTTATCATATTGCATTATGAGACTTGAATATTTTGTAGTACTTTGGAAGTCAGGACCCCCGCCTTGAATATCACACTACGCGAGCAATGGGAGTAACACCGTTGCCGTCGGGGTCACTGAAATTGTAGATTGCAGTTTGAATTGCTGAAATTAACATTATATTTTCAGAGTATGTGGCATTTAACTATAAGTGCTAAGGAATCCTTTTCTACTATACAATTTTTTTTATGGAATTTTTTATTATTTAACACATTAAGATATTTACATTGTTACCGTTTTACAATTTGTCAAACTGTTCAGTAGTTTGTTGGCAAAAAATTCTCTCTTACTTCTAAACATGAACAAAAAAATAGTTTCATACAAATACATAGCATTAGCGAGCATGCATTTACATTATGATAATATTTCAAATATAACAAACCATTAGTATTAACATAACATTAATCAGGAATTTAAATGACAATGGCATTTTGCATATGTATGTGTGTATGTAGTACACATAATATATACATATATATACATACACATATACGCATAATATATCATAACAGCTTACGTTGTTGTAATATGGATAATTATGATACAACATGTCAAAACACACATTCTAACCAAATATAAATAGATGCTATGACTCATAAGCCCCTAGACATATCCTCGATTAAGAATCATAATGAAGATGCGCCACCCCAGAGGACTTAAAATGTTTCGTTACCATCAAAGGGGTCTACAGTTCTTGTTACTTATTATACGCAACAGAAATTATACTGCTATATTACGCTAGTATTCTGTGTGAGCAAGGACCTTTCGCAATAGAGTCGTGGTCTATCATATAACAAACAACCCTTGTTCATACTTCTGTCGCAAAGCAGCAATGTATTCTCCGACATTCATTGTTATATTTTCGTTTATCGGGTAAGAAAACCAGTACAAGAGGCATTTCACCTAAGGCCTCATAAGGTCACTCATTTGGCCTCAGTCAAAATCAATCTCAAGCAATCTCAATCAATCTCATCATCCTCAATCAAAATTCAGATACATTGTCAAATGCATCTGAGTTTTGATTGTCAATCATGGATCGATGTATCTATAGACCACATCAGTATCTACTCACCATCAAGTGGACTGTGTGTTCGTTTGTTGTCTAACTTCTATATAAAATAATTTAGGTTACTTACATATTAAAACAACATGTACTGCATTGGTTGACTAATCTATTAAAGTTAAAAGTTGAAGTTACAGCAGTTTTTGGGGCTATTTTGCTGCTTGAAATTATATCCATTTTGCGTAGCACAACCTACAAGGTACAAACAACACGTAACATCGTTTTTGTAGGTATTTGTAATATTTTGGCTAACATTATCATATTTCCAAATATTATCAATGCGCACAGTAAATTAGATCTACGTTACAAAAGTGATTTATTTTGTTGTGAATGTATTTTCTAGTCCGAATTTCTTTGTAGAGTATCACGTAGTCCTAAGAAATATAGTTACGAATGTTATGAGTGAGTGAAGAAGTTTTCTGATTACGCTATTTAGACGGCACTGATACGCCTTTATAAATGTTATTAGGTAACTAAACTTGGGTGCAAGCTTTCGAATTGTGTCTAGGTTGTTTTTTCCTCGATGTTGTATTTCGTTCTTATATGTGGTAGTACATTGTATATAATGCAATTAAACAGTACAAAATGCTTCATAGTTTCGCACAGAATCGATTGTTTTTAAAAGATGTTTTAAAAGCGGACTATAATTCGATAAAGCAAAAGCCGATAATATTAGTTATTTTCATGCAGTTTTAGTCCCCGCTTAGAACCCGTCGAATGGGTTTATTAATAAGCACATCTGTAAAAACTGCACTAACCGTAGGGTTCAGCGGGCGGTGTTCTATCTTACTAACTTGTGTGATTTAGATTTATATTCCAGCTTAAGTCATTTCTGAGTGTGTATTGCTATTCATTGTGGGTATATATTATGACATTGAAATGTATTATTGCAAGTAACAACTACCATTATCAACAAAAGATGTTACTTTGATCAATATAGATCGAAAGAAATCTTGTTTACAACATGAACTTGTTTGTTTCTATGTTGATATTTTTTTTAGATTTCTTAAGCTGGAAGCTTATAATGAATTAGTGTGTGTAACTTATATAAGTGTGTGAAATAATGACAAAGTGCCAATTGTATTGCATGAATGAAAGCTAAATGATAAACTTTTGTAAACAGAAATTATCTTCACTTTATCCCATCTATGTCAATATTACACCGAATCACAAGAAGTTTTATTAATATTATATTACGTTGTACAATATCATAAGATGCTAAGTCATTTTAATAAGTATAGTACTTGTATTACACTTTGTAAAATTAATTTCTATAGTCATTAGTAGCAACCTCAAATATTAGAATACTGATATATACAGGCTGTTTAGTTTTAAATTAATACTGCTATATACATGGAGTTTTATTTTAACTATCGTATATAAATATTTTATATATAATTATTTTAATTTAAAACAATTGAAAACGAATCCAAATTACTTCGCTTTCGTAGTACCTATCGTGTAGCAGTACGTAGAACGTTTCTACTTTTGCATGCCTTTTATTTCATAATTTTCAAATTATTTTTACTAGTAATAAATTAACATTTTTATGTTATGTATTATTTTTTACATTATTTTTTCAAATAAATATTTAGTCAACTAAAATATTAATATGAATAAAACTGGAATGCTGTATAATATTTTGTGTAATTTCAATATCACCAAATATTATCTCTATTAAATAAAACATTGTGTGCGTTCCTTATGATTTGCAAGTATGAATAGAAGTGCTGTTTAATCATTTCTATTTCATGTTTTTTCTTTTATCTTGTCGCATTAACGAATTCTCTGTGTTTAACAGCACAACAATACATTTAAATAATACATAACGATTGCTAGAATTAAAGTAAGTAATGAAGAGTATTGCTCATTCAACGTGTAATTGTGTATTAATATAAATTAAAAAAATATAACATTAAAATACTCACTGCTCAACAATATTTGAGGTTTCTACATTTTACCAATCTGATGTTAGATATACGAAAGTTTTAGATGTCGATTTTAAAATCATTAAATAAAATGGAAATAAAATGAACTGAAAATATATGATAAAAACAGTGTCAAGCATTATTGTAGCATTATTAAAGCTAATTATAACTAAAACTATGACGAGATAGGCACTTGATAGTTTTTGTATGGAAATAGGATTGTCAAAGGATTCACATAACGAAATGATGGCTCAAGCAATAGCTACTAAAGCAACATGTGTTACGTTTACAACAAAAATGTTGATTTAAACACATTACACTAATAACCTTCTTTTTAATACTACAATTACAATATATAATTATTACTTAATATTAATTTGATTTTGTCAACCAACGTAGAAAGAAAATAAGTATAAAATATAAGAATTTATAATGACTTATTTTTGTTGTTTATTAAATTGATTGTTAATTATGACAACATATTAAAATCATATTATGTTTTGTCATATTTTTGATGACACTGAATTTTACCATTTATTATTTAAAAGAAATGTCTTCATACAGTGGTTATTGCTTGGGATAGCTTCAATATAAAATGTGATACAACATATTTGAATGTAGCAATCTCTTGTCACATTCAAATACGATGTCAGAGATAAAACGTCGGTCGAGTCCAGCTATTACGTTAACAATCTTGTACAATCGGAGTTAATGGCGGTCTGGGGTCATAGGTCCGTAATAATTGCTCCATTATCGCTTTCAAGGTACATTTAGCAAAAATGTACTCGTACATGAATTTTTATCGGTTCCTGAATCAATTTTAATTGTACGTATTATATAAGTTTTTTTAATATACTCTAGCTAAGTCATATTTTTACTTGATATCTGTTGTTTATTTATTTATTTATCGACAAAATAATGTACATTTTTATAGTTTAAGACTCTGTCTCGACTCAATAGTTTGTTAGCATTACTGAATGAAAAGTAAACAACTCAAAAAATATTTTTATATAATATGTTGTTATGATTTTTGTTGCTTCTAACATAATTGCAATAACATACTGTGTAGTGGTGGTATATGAATTTTTACTACCTCATATCATCGCGTGGGTGTCTTAATTGATGACATAGAGAAACTGAATATAATAAAAAAACTGCGGTTGCCAAGCCTGGCAAGCGTGGCAACTATTGCTAAATCCCGACTATGAGGTAATCTATAGGGAGACCTATGTTCAGCTGTGGACTTTTGATAGGCTGTAATCAGTGAATGAATAATGAACAAATTGATAATACTGATCTTTCTAAACAACATGGCCGACCCCATGCTCCGATTCTGATAAACGTGCCAAATGTTAAATGTCTTAAACTTATAAAATAATCTAATTTTATTATTATCAATGTACAAGTTTAGTATTCACAACGTGTTTATGGATAAATAAATGTGTTTTTGTAAGTTATTTTAAAAATTAATCCATGTTTTTGTATAACCAAAGACAATAAAAATTTAACTAAAACAATAATGTATCATTTCAAACCCCATTTTAGATAACTTCTTTTATAATTGAACAAATGTAGTTTTTTTTTTAATAGGATATGGGTAACAAACGTGATGGTAACACGACCCATAGATATCTACATCGATCCTCTATTACAAATTAAAATGCAGGTGCGTTGTCACCTGAGAGGACTATGATGGAATGCCTCATTCCGAGTAAAAAGGGTCTCCGGTTCTCTATACTCACCATACGAAACACAGCAGGATTAAGCTGATATTTTACGCTGGTATTCTGTGAGAGAGTGGTCCTTCCTCGGTCGAGCCGACCCATTCGTGCTACAACTATACTACTAATATAGCTGCAGCATGACTCTACCACGTATAAAAGTAGTCTTAGCTTTATTTCAAAATCAATCATACATATTTCTCATACACTTAGAATATACTGGCGTAATATTTCCCAACAATTTGACGTTTTAGTGCCGATTTCAGTAATTGGAAAAAAATCTTTATAATATACTTCTGTACATTTGTTTGTCACTGAACTCCTAAACTTGTGCGAAGACGGATTGCCAGTAAGTTATAAAGCTAGTAACTACTAACTTTAAAACTAATTTATTACTAAACAACCTATGTGTTTATACAGAAGCACTTACTTGTTGTGATCTAATTATGTTAGCTATATTATTTTGGTTAGGTTTGCAAGCCCACAGGACAATATAATTCTAAGAAAATATATACAATAGACAAAAACACTATATTTCTAAAAAGATGTGACTAGGGAAGGCTATTAAAGCAGCAAAATGACTATTCATTGAAAAAATGTTTCCTGTTATCTTTTATATTATTTTACAGGCAACAGCCTCAATATAGAGTCATATTTCATACTGATATAAAATATTTGGCAACATCTATCAGAGACAGGCTACAGCGTAAGACACTGTAGATAGTCATAAGACAAACATACTCGAAAACAGACTTCTGTTTTAGAACGAATGAAAAATATGATAAGAATTCGAATCCAGAACCTGCGGCGTAGTGCCTGATATTCTAACCCAGTGTTAGTAGCGAAATAAGAGCGTTCACATGATAACTGTAAGAATATAAAATGAGAAATATTATTAAACTGAAAAAAACAAATACAAGCTGATGATACCAGTTACTCGACTCCACAGAGTCAGAAATTCGTTTATGGGGCAATTATACGCTTTTACAACAGTCACAGAAAATTTGCAAGGTTTTTTTTATTATTAACTTGTTTTTTTTTTTAGAGAAATACTTTATAAAAAGTTTATTAATAAGTATATCAATAATAACATTGTTGATAATAACCCCTGCGATTAAGTGATCGCTTCCAAGCTGTTTCTTATATGATTGTTGTAAATAATTGTACAACCTGTTTTATACAATATTTTTATTATATGATGTTGCTGTGAAAAAGTCCCGCTGGGTTTATTGCTGGTTCTTCCCAGGACAGTGGTTTTTTGCCAAACCGGTGGTAAAAGTAAAAAAAAAACTTTCAATAAGAATTATTTTTATTCTATATTTAATAAAAATTATTCTAAGTATAATTATTTCTTATATTTACACGAACACTACACATTGAATAAAACTACTTTTACGGATTTTATCGCGTTTATCACTATTTATTTGTGACTCCCGACGTTGTGGGTGCATTGCAGTCCATGCAATCGATGCATCTTTGCTAACGCAGTGACGGTTTATTGATGCCCTTCTTGAAGATCAGAAGAATCAGTTGGACGGTAGGCAACAATTTATACAAAGGTATTTTGTACTGCCTCTCAGGTATTAATTTTTTTTCCCGCCAACAATTCATACAAATTCTGGATTAGGCGGAAGATCTGGTGAGTACGATGGATGACGGAGAGCTTCCAACCCCAGCTCTTCTATGTATGAATTCGCGCGTCATGTGTATCATGAATAGAATAGAATAGAATAGAATAGAATGGAATGGAATGGAATGGAATAGAATGTAATAGAATAAAATATTTTTTTTTCAATATAGATCACATGTGTTATTCTTATTGAAAGTCATTCTCTACTTTATGCACGAGCAGCGGGGACGAGCAATTAATCAAAGCTGGTTGGAGAAACAGTGACCATAACTTTTCTAGGGGGAAGTTTTCGTTTAGGGTATTGTTTAGGTGCTGAACCAGGATCCAACAAACTTGTTGAGCGCTTGCGATTGTCAAACAGAATCAATTTGCGTGGCAGGTAACAATGCGGTTCAACATTCCTTCATTTTCGTGCCTGTTGTTGTCTCGACGCGTATTTCGTTTTTTTTTTCAAGGTTTTTTACCTTGCCAATTAGACGCAAATGGACCAAAATTGTTTTCATGCTAACGTCGAAAGCTGCTTATTCAGCCGTAGATTGAGTATCATCGGCTTCCACAATCGCCTTTAATTCGTCATTGTCAACCAAAATTTTCAGTCGACCACGTTTCATTTTCCAGGTCGAAATTTTCAGAACTGAAACGGGTAAAACAATAGCAGCGTGCCTAGTGCGAGATTTTTTACGTGTTCGCTCCCGGTAACGTTAACTACGATTTGTATGGAATAAAAACAGCGCTAACAGCTTGTTGTCGCAAGAAGACTGTTCAAAACATAGAACAAGTCGAATTCTATAGTTTCTTACAAAAATGTATTCTCTTCTACATAACTAGTGCTACACAAATAAAATAACGCTCTCCGTTTCAAAACTTACAGAGACGACGCTTGAAAAATGTATCTTTTTTGAACCCTCAATGCTTAATTGAGCGAAAATCCGTGTCGTCAATTGTTAATTTGAAAACATGGTTTACACCTAAATATAATTATTGTAAAAACTTGACAATTAATAATGGCTACCGTAAATGATAGTAAAAATTAATAACGAATACCATTTTTTTTTTAGATTTGTGTCGTTTGAACTGGAATTAGACCGAGAATGGAGAGTTTTAAGAAATACGACTCTTCTTTTTACAACCGAGAAGAACATCAAGGTCGAAAATTTTTGGTATTCATGTTTCTCAAACAAAAAAAAGGCGACAATACATAAATGTTTCTTTTTTTTGAGTCAATTTGTCGACAAAAATCTTGTACTACCACATAGCAGTGCTAATGCCGAAAGGCTGTTTTCAGCAGTTAATTTAGTAAAAACTTAACTCGCAATCAACTATCAACTGATAATCTACAGGGAATATTGCATACCAAACGATTTATCAGCGAAAGCGCTCATCAACCTATACCTACTGATGATCATTATGAACTATTTAACCAAAGTATGTATTCTTTCAAAGAATAAAACCGTAAAAAAGTCATATTATTTTTATATTGTTATATTTTAATTCTAAAAAAATTCAAACCCTTGAAGTAAGTATGCCATGAAATATTTCGGAACTCAAACTATTTTTATTATAGAAAAATAAAAAACTCTCAAGTTTATTGTGTTTTTTAAGATTTTACATTGATTGATTCTATTGAGAATTCATTTGAGATTCTATGGTAATAACATACCATAGAATCTCAAATGAATTCTCAATTATCACTGCTATAAACTGTCATCAGATTCAAGTAAGCTTACTTATACGAATAAAGGTATTGAATAGTTTTTGGGTTTTATTTTGAGAATTGATGATCAATGATCCTGCTTTCACGTGGGGTTCATTATAAAAAGAGGTGAAATATTTGTTGCCCAATAGAAACATTAATTATGAGTATCACATATTATTGGGAGGTCTCTTGAAAACTAAAAAATTATAAGTGGTAGATCTACTAACTTTTCAATGTAGAATTGGTAGGAAACTACCAACTTCTGAAATCATATCTACCTCCGAGACAAACGGGTTGGTAACAGTTCTAGGCACTCAGGTGGTGCGGTCGTTCGTGGTATTCGCTCCGTAAACATCGTTGATATTGCATGCCACTTGTGCGGCGTGGCTACTATGACGGTTCACATATTCCAATAATATAAAATAATATAAAAATTTTAACGTATCCATGATGACGAAAAAGATTCAATGCGATGAAAACATAACGCGAATCAATAAACAAATGACGATAAAAATTTTGAAACAAGAATTTTATGTTTTTAAAATAAAATTTATTTGAAATTAGAATTCTAAACCAAACAAAAATTATTTTGATTTGTAACAGTATAAAATATTTTACTCCAAAACGGCAATTTCATAGGTAAATACCTATTAGAAATGATGCTATTTTAAAATTTATAGCAATACCGTGTACGAGTAACTACATACATTGGTCATTGTCATTGTCAAAATAATCCTTATAAAAAACTCGAAAGTATCTTGGATATTTAAACATTTTTAGCATCCGTCACTCTTATTTAATTTTAGTCATCATTTTGAATACAGAAATTGATTTGTTTGGGCTGTTGCTTCTTAGGCGAATAATGAGACCAGAGCAATGTCGTTTATATGAGAACCTTTGTTCCTGTATAGAGACCTATATATTTATAGGCCTTGAGGCATATCATCTTAGGCCTCTGATGTGACAACGGGTTTTCAGCCTTCTTTGTTTGAAATTGGTTGTATCCATGGAGTGCAGTAGCCACATACCATCAGGTGTAAGTTCGTTTGTCCTTTCAATTTTATTAAAAAGCTACTTAAAATGCGATTTAATTAGAATAGAATAGAATATTTTTAATTCAATATACATTACATGTGTAATTCTTATTGAAAGTCATTTTTTATTTTACCACTGGTTCGAAAAAAAACCCTCTGTCCTGGGAAGAACCAGCAAGAAACCCAGCGGGACTTTTTTTTAAAATAAATTTTACAATATAAATGATTACGAACTATTTACAAAATTTATTTTAGAAACTGCTTGGAAGCGACCACCTCAATCCCAGGCGTTATTATCAATCATGTATTCTTTTATACTATAATAACCCTTTTTATACAGTTTCAGCTTAATAAAACATTTAAACTTGGTAATAGAGAGAACCTGTACACTTTCCGGGACCTTGTTGTAATAGCGTATACATTGCCCCAAGAATGAATTACTGACTCTGTGGAGTCGAGAAACTGGCATCACTAACTTGTGTTTGTTCCTAGTGTTTACAGAATGTATATCACTTCTTTTACTAAAACTATCTTTGTTTTTGTGAACATACATTAAATTTTCGTAAATATACTGAGAGGCCAAAGTTAATATATTAATTTCTTTAAATTTATCTCTAAGAGACTCTCTCGGTTTTAGATTGTAAATAGCTCTAATGGCCCTCTTCTGTAAAACAAAAATAGTGTCCGAATCAGCCGCATTTTCCCATAGCGAAATCCCATAAGACATTATGCTATGGAAATAACTAAAATAAACTAATCTAGCTGTCTCGACACTAATGAGACCTCTAATCATTTTTACAGCATAGGCTGCAGAACTTAGTCTGCTTGCTAATTTGGATATATGGGGGCCCCACTGGAGCTTTGCGTCAAGAGTGATGCCAAGAAAAACAGTGGATACAACAGGGCTCAATTCCTCCCCATTTAAAAACACATTGGTATTCAGATTTTTAACATTCGTTGTTGTAAATTTAACACAATTAGTTTTATTTCCGTTCAAATGCAGATTATTAACGTTAAACCAATGCACTACTTTGATATAGCATTATAATTAAATTGTTAATTAAAGATAGTTATTGCTTAAGCTATTTCTCGTTCCCATCGCTTCTGAGATTTGATTTATTTATAGCTAAATAACTCCCCGTTACATTAAATGTACAGTCAAGTCCAACAACTCTAACCTAAATTATCATTAATAAAATAAACAATTGACACCTTCCAGCATTACCTATTGTACTGCTGACCTTGTCATCATCATCATCATTACAGACCTTCACAAGTCCACTGCTGAACATAGGCCTCCCCCAAGGAATGCCACAAAGCACGGTCCTGAGCCACCTGCATCCATCGACTTCCTGCATATCTTACCAGGTCGTCACTCCATCTAGTGCGGGGACGCCCAACACTTCGCCTGCCGGTATGAGGCTGCCACTCAAGAACCTTTTTTCCCCATCGGTTGTCGGTTCTTCGAGCTATATGGCCGGCCCATTGCCACTTCAGCTTACTTATCCGTTGGGCTATGTCGGTCTCTCTGGTTCTACTGCGGATATCCTCATTTCTGAGTTTATCACGCAGAAAAACTCCGAGCATAGCCCTCTCCATAGCTCGCTGAGCGACCTTGAGCTTCCTCATCCGGCCAGCAGTGAAGGACCACGTCTCAGTTCCGTATGTCATCACTGGCAACACGCACTGGTTGCACAGTCTCGTTTTCGAGTTTTGAGGTATACCTGAAGAGAAGATGTGCCGTAATTTCCCGAACGCTGCCCAACCGAGTTGAATCCGTCGATTGACCTCTCGGTCGAAGTTGTACTTACCTAGTCGGACTATTTGTCCCAGGTAAACATACTCGTCAACAACTTCGAGCTTAGTGCTCCCAACAACAACCGGCATAGGTGTGACATGGATATTAAACATGATCTTTGTTTTGTCCATGTTCATCTTAAGACCTATCCGTTGGGAAGCACTATTGAGGTCATTGAGCATAGTGCTTAGGTACTCCAACGATTCTGCCATAAGGACTATATCGTCGGCAAATCGAAGGTGAGTGATGTACTCGCCATTGATGTTGATACCGTATCTTTTCCAGTCCAGAAGCTTGAAAACGTCTTCCAATGCAGCGGTGAAGAGTTTCGGGGATATGACGTCACCCTGTCTTACACCTCTCTGCAATTGGATAGGTTTCGTATTCTGGTTCTGTACTCGGATAGCCATCGTAGCCCTACTGTATAAGCACTTCAGCACTTCAATATACCGACAGTTAACTTGGCACCGCTGAAGGGCCTGCAGCACCGCCCAAATTTCGATGGAATCAAAGGCTTTCTCATAGTCCACATACGCCAGACATAGTGGCAAATTGTACTCCTCTGACTTCTGTATAATTTGCCGAAGGGCATACCCCAAAAGGCTTTAGCACCATAGACCACATACATAATATGGTCTATGGTGCTAAAGCCTTTTCGGAAACCGGCTTGTTCGGGAGGCTGGAAGTCGTGTGTTCTTCTGCGGCGGGTCTTGCAGAACTTAGTTCCGACCGCATGGACAGTTTCCACGAGCTTCTCATTCATATCGTCCACTTCATTGCAGTCTTCTAGGCACTGAAAACAGTTTTGTAATTCGAGCTGAAAGGTTTCGGGACTTTGAATTAGAGCACGAGGGGAACGGAGCGTTGACTTCATTAGACGAAACCTCTCCAACTTAACGTTTAGGTTCAGTGTGCCTCTAACCATTCGTTGATCGCTGCCGGTTTTCACCCTCGCGATCACTGAGACATCACTGAACAGTTGTCGTCTGGTCGTCATAATGAAGTCAATCTCATTTTTTGTCGAACCGTCGGGGCTCGACCAGGTCCACTTCCTGTGGTGACGCTTTCTGGAAGAGTTCATCATAAAGAGTCCCTCTTTCTCCATGAATTCGCCAGCTGCTGGCCCCTTGGGTTCCGTTGCCCTATTCAAAATTTCCCTACTTTCAGCTCACCATTCTCTCTTGTGCCTAGTTTTGCATTGAAGTCTCCTATTAACACCGTATATTGGTTTTTGGAGGAATGCATGGCTCTAGACATATCCACATTCATTTCCTCCACCTCCTGATCGGGGTGTGCCGAGGTTGGTGCGTAAATCTGTATGACCTTCAGCGAATATCGTTTGGTGATTCTGAGTATAAGGTATGCAACCCTCGTCGACACACTCTCAATCTTTACAACGTTGTTAACGAGAGACTTGTGGACGATAAATCCGACACCTCCTTGGGACAGATGGTCGCCCTCCCGGTAATAGAACAAGTTGCCAGATTCGAGGATTACCGTTTCCTCCCCCTGTCTTCGGACTTCGGATAATCCTAGAATAAGCCAGCGTAACTTGTCTATCTCTTCTTCCAGCTACACAATCTTTCCGTCAGTCCTCAGGGTGCGTGTGTTGTATGTTGCCAGGTGTAGTCGTCGTAGGTGGCAACCAAACCTACACCGGAGATTCTTAGCACCCCCTGACCTTGTAAGGAAGCCTAAAGTCACTCAATGAGCGATGGAGAGGGTTATGTTAGGAATTTCTCTGCGTGATAAAATCCGTGAAGAGTATATCCTCAGAAGACAAAGAGTAACTGATCAGCGAATCAGTGAGCTGAAGCGGTAATAGTCCTTCCATATAGATCAAAAAATCAACAACCGATGGGTAAGAATAGTTCTCGAGTAGCAACTTAGGCTCGTATTAATAAACTTTACTCAACGTGAACGCAATTGCGTACTCATTTGATACGCACTCATTATGGAATTAGCATCTCAAGATCGTTGCTAATTAATACACACATCAAAGCAGTATCTCTAAACGCTGTACTTAGGTATACTGTTCTGTGACTTGCACTCAAGTATACGCATTTGAGAGTTAAGTTTCGTTTATTAATCAGTATGGCACTCAGCTGATATCTTCAACCTAAACCGCATCTTGAGATATGTTAATTAATAAAATCATAACCTCAAGATTGTACTTTTGTGCGTGTACTTGAGCTGAGTAACGTTTATAAATACGGGCGTTAGTGCTGGAATATTTATGTAAATTAATGTTGATCTGTGCTGATCCTATTGTGTTAATACGTCTGCAAAATTTCAGATCGTTCAGATTCCATTTCATTCATGCACACGTGCATACAAATCAAGCTAGAATAAAATAAACAACTTGTTAAAATGTCATCATACATCACAATGGAACTTGCTGATCAACGCATGAGTGACCTGATATTGGAAAACATAATTACGTATACCGAACCATAATCCCACAAACTTGTAATGGGTATCAACTCTTCACTCTCTAACACCAGCCCAGCGTAGTTGACATGAAATCTTTATTGATATACCATATTAAACGCATTCTTGGAATACCAATAGCCGGCAGTGGCAAACAAATTTTTTTTTAGGATAAGGTGACAAACGAGCACACAGTCCACCTGATGGTAAGTGGTTGCTGTAGCCCATAGACAACTACATTTATCCGAGATTACGAATCAAAATGCAGATGCGTCGTCACCCGTGAGGACTAAGATGGAATGCCTCATTTCCAGTAAAATGGATCTCCGGTTCTCTCCACTCACCATACGAAACACAGCAGTGTTAAGCTGCTATTTTACGCTAGTATTCTGTGAGAGCGTAGTCATTCCCCGGTTGAACCGACCCATTCGTGCTACAACTATACTAGCTTATTATAATAGCTGCAGCATGACTCTACCATGTCCAAAAATGCTGAATAAGAAAAAGATATTTAATATAAAATAGTAAAATTTCAGCGTGTATACGTCCCACTTCTGGGCACAGACTCCACTCATTTCTGAGAGCGTTATACTTAGATAAATATGTTCGGGTGAAAATGAAACTTCGAATGAAGCTAATTTGGCGGATTTTATTGCGTTTAATTTTGATAGTATTTGGCGTTAGAGAATAGATTTCCCCATTTCATATCGGGGTCCTTATGAAGCGAGTAAAAAGAAAGAGGAAAAGCTCAAAAATCTATTGGCTTTCAATAGTTGGCAGTACAACCATCTCGTTTATTCCAGACTTAAGATGCTTAGATCGGTAACAGACAGCAGCGTCAAAGTTGGAAGACGTTGGGTGCTGCGATTGTCAATCTGATTGCCAAGCGATATGATAAAGGTTCCTTCAAGAAAAGGACAAGGGATGTATAGATACAAGGGGAAGTCCGTCCCTAGCAGTAGCTATAGAATTCGAAGTACATTGATAATAAAGAAGAACAATTTTACAATATAATACAATACTCTTTATTGTACACGAAGAAAAGACAAAAATAACAAAACTTTCAGACAACCCAGAAGAAGAAATAAATAAAAATAAGAAAAAAAACAATAGGTAGGATGCACTAAAATAAATAAATAAATATACAAACTTACGCATTAAAAAGACATTCTTCGGGTAGATCACTGATCGTAATTAAGCGGAGGAAGGGAGGGGGGTTAGAGAACCAAAAAAAATTCTAAACCTGTTTCTGGAACACATTTAAGGATCGAGCACTTTTAATTGACTGGGGTAAGGAGTTCCAGTCTTACTGCAAGAACAGAAAATTATTTGTTATAATAAATAATAAGTGGAGGAGTGCACAGGACATTGGAGGGAAAGATTTTCTTTGGATCGTAAGGAAAAATTATAACAGGAGCTGAGCAATTTAAAACGTTCTTTTAGATAGAAAGGACTTGATTTATTAAATAAGACGCAGTAGAGAGCAGAAAGTATATGAGTATTCCGACGAAGACGGATTGGAAGCCACCTGAGCTATGTGCGGTATTCTCAGACATGGTCATATTTACGAAGCTCAGATATGAACCGCGCTCAAGTTTGTTAAGTTGCTCCTCGGTTATATCAAGGTAACAAATATCAGCATAGTCGAGGATCGAGAGTAGTAAAGATTGTGCAAGCTTAATTTTGGTGAAAATAGGTAAAAAGTAGTTAAGCCTTCGGAGTGAAGCATAAGCTGCAGCTATTTTACGGCTCACTGCATCAATTTTATCTCTCTCACCGTACGAAACACAGCAGCATTGAACTGCTACTCTACGGCCGTATTCTGTGAAAGCGTGCTTCTTCTCCGATCAAACCAATCCATTCGTGCTATAACCATAGTATAGCTGCAGCATGGCTCCGCCACGTAAAATTCTGATAAAAAACGAAGTATAGAAGAAGAGGTAAAAACATTATGTTTGTTTTTCTAATATTACAATGGGGGTTCAAAGCCTTTTCTACGCAATAGTAAATATTTAAAAAATTAATCAATATCGATATTAAATGTAATATTTAAAAAATTTACATGTTCGCAGACTGCAGATATCCGGAGCATTCGCGTCAGCTATATGTTATTTAACGCGGGTTTTTATTAATCTCAGTATTCGCTTGATCACTGTCACTATCACTACAGTTCATCACAAGTCGACAGCTGATCATAGCCTCCACGCAAATATTGCAACTAAGTACGGTTCCGAGCCACCTGTAATAACCTACGGAACTGTAAGGTCCACGTTACAGTTCACTGCTGGCCGTATGAGGAAGCTCAAAGTCACTCAGCGTGCGATGGCAAGGGATATGCTAGGAATTCCTTTGCGGTATAATGTTCGTAACGAGAATATCACATAACAACTAGTGAAAATACTGGTTTATAATAAAAATAATTTTATAATTTTCGCAAAACTACACGTGTGTTTGTTGTTCTCTTTCAATCCTGTCCATCCAGAGGTTGCCTGGAAGATATCGCCTTCAGCTATAAGGCCGCCCACTGTACCATGTTGCGTTTGCTCCTTTTTTTTATTTATCTATGTGGCACAGCCCAGAGGACAAGTAAGTAGATGTGGCAATAGGGAAGCCATATAGCTTGAAACACTGACAACCGGTGGGGAAGAAAGATTCTCGATTAGCAGCCTGGTACTGGCAAGCGCAGTGTTGGGCGACTCACTAGATGGAGTTGTGACCTAATGGAACATGCAGGTAGTCGATGGATTTGTCTTATGTTTAAGAAAAGTTCACATAAACTAGTACACTAGTGCATCGATTAGTATTATAAATTTTGATATTAATTTGAAATAACATAAACAAATTTAGCGGTGACTGTAACCTCGGCGGATAGCTAAATCGAGCGTTAGTAGTTGATATTAATTACGCGAATCATAAATAGAACTTAATTACGTTGAAAATATATGAGCCCTTTGGTACTCTATATCGAAAATAACACAAAATATCTTGCTTTTAATGTCCTGAAAGGATTTTCTTAGAGAAGATACGGCAATAGAAAATTTTAAAACAGTAAAAATACCGGTATTATCTTTCATAGAACGTACAAGTAAAAATGCATAAAATTGAAAGAACATGTGATCGTGTGAAAGTTTAGAACTAAGGAACAAACACAATAAATCCGTATGTACGAGGAATTTACTAAAACCCAACTCGAAACTAGGTTTAGTTAGATTTGTGCGAAGTCTGAGTATTAGATACAAGCTTGCAATATTTATTTGTTACTGTTCGTAACACTTTTTAAACCCGATTTTAAAAATAGTAGTTACCTAACAATAAAAGATATAGAACTGGAATCGAGGCATTCTATCTTAGTTCTCAGGGGATACAACGTATTCTGCATTTTGATCCTTAATCGAGGATAAATGTACAGGGATATATATTTATTGCCTCTAGCCTCTTTGGCCATCGGGTGGACAGTGTGCTCGTTTGCCACCCATATTCTTTAAAAAAATTCTTACGACGATAGACCACCATTTTTTTGGTCGATCGTGTCTCATATAAACCGCTTATGCCTTCGTGGGTTGGATATGCGTAGGCATTTTACATCATAAAATGGTTGGCAATGCATCATATCATGCATTTTTTGTTTCAGGTGTGTCTAAAGGGTCGGTCGTACTTAAGAGTACGTACGCACTTAATACTTGTTGTGAGTTACAAAGCTTAGATACATTTTAATCGTTGATGGTGATGATGATGGTTGTCACTTGACCTATTTCAACCAAGAGGCTGTCTTGAGATTATTATCGGATAATGTTAACTTCAAATATATTATACTACAACAAAGTGCATGAGCAAACAGAGATACACACTCGTCCCTTGACTCGTCTCATCGTCTTTTGAATTGAGGAAATCATCGTGGACACCTTCCGGTGCGAAGGCAATGGAAAACTCAAGCCGAACTTTGACCAGCTTAAGCCGTACGGTGCTCATCAGTGTAGTCAAGGGATCCTGGGATCCTTTCGGAACGCAACCAAGGGTATCTCCATTGCTATGGTATGCTAAAAATACAGGGGAAAACTCTCTACCCTTCATACTCCTGCCAACGTAACCCATACCTGATGTAAAACGTATATGATCAGACCTAAGATAGGATAGAGAGCAGTTACAGAGACCAATTTTTTTTTCTGTGGCAACCCCGGTGACAAGTTGTAAAATAATTGCTCCCAACTATTTTTAAAAATTAAATATTGTAAATTAATAATATCCACCTCAATTTTGAGTTACAGTTGTTAAATACGACTTATTTGTGTTTGTGATATAAGTAAAAGTCAGAAGTACCTATTTTAATTACATACATTGTGTTTACTGTTCCAACCAAAAGTAACAGCTGTAACGAACATCGTTTAAACGTATTGTAAGTGTAATTCTTGTTATCCCTTTAACATTTTAAGATTTACCTATTAAGTGTTGTTGTGGATTTCATTTTGAATTATTTACATGATAATTTAATTTGAGATCTGTAAATAAGCCCATACATCTCGACATTTGCTTACTCTGCTTCTTTGGTTTTCTTTCTTTGTTTTCTTTTGCTATTTACATTTAATAGTAAAATGAATACACGCAACGCCAAAACGCGCCAATTGGAGAACCAACTTCAAATGGCGCTTCAAGAACTTAAGGCGTCAAAGGAGCAGTGTGAGCTATTAATTAAAGAAAGGGATGACAATGATAAGGAAATAATAAATATAATTGCTAAAAATACTAAACTAAAAAGTGACATGGTTAAGTTGCATAAAGAATATACATTTGTTACAAAAGAAAGGGATCAACTTCAGAGAACGGTCGATGAGTTTGACCAATGCAGCAAGGAATATGAGGAATCCCTCAAATTAATTGCTGCATTGCAGTTACAGTTAAGTGAGGCTAATGAGCAGATTGTGCAATTAAAACATTACATAGATAACATGAAAGCGTCCCAAACTCAAAGTCTGTTCAACGAGCTCATAGAGTGTGAATCTACTAAATCTAAAGCATTGCAACCCTCCACAACAATCGATTTGACTGGTGATGATTATGTCATATCAAGAACAGCAGCAAGGACTACCTGCAGTAGAAGAAAATTAAAGAAATATATAAAAATTAATAAATATATTAGAAAACTACAAAAATTAATTAAAACTAAAATTAATGTTAAAAATTATATAAATGTATGCAAAGAAAAGCAAGAACTAATTAGTAAACTTAAAATATATTCAATTGAGGTGGAAAATATGAATCACTGTTATGAGACTGATATAGAGTGTCTAAATTCAACAATTTTATCACTTAAAAGCTCTAGCTCTAGAAATTGTATCAAATAAATATGCATCGGCTCAAGATGAGATAAAAGAACACATATTGGCCATGAATGATCTGGTAAAATCATGTGAATATAATGAGGAGCGTTTTGACTCCTTAATAAAAAATCAGAGTGAGTATCAGCGCTCCATACCAGGTTCATCGGGGACAATATGTGTAAATAACAAAGTTAACAGTAAGACCTCATTATTTTCACCTACACTCTATGACAGTGCCATGACAAAGGATATAAACTTAAAAAGCAATGTAAATATTAAAAAAAATAAAGTTATTATGTATTGTGATGACATAGGCAAAAATTTGGGCATGATGTTAAATAACTGTTTAAAAGGACATATGATCACAAATTATTGCATGCCTGGAGCATCCTTTAGTCATATAATGAATAAAGTTTTAGCTAGTAAATTTTGTCCTAATAGCACATTAATAATTCTTGTTGGGAGAAGAGGCAATGTAAACAAAAATCAATTATTAAAATATATTGATAATCTAAATACTTTAAATGTACATAAAATTATCTTGTTTACATTGCCTTACATACAGGGTTGGCCGCAGGAAAATAAAATAAGATATGATTTAAATTTATTAATGAATAACTTTTCATGTAATAATAATTTAAACTTGACATTTAATTGTTACAATGATAATGATAGACTTAATTTAATAGATATAAATAATTTAATTAAGAAATTTTTGACTAGAGATAGGTATTACCTATCAAAATATAATTTAAGACAGATAGCAAATGTGCTATCTTATTATTTATATATTAACTCAGCCAAGGACTTGGCTACACAGACATCTGCTTCTTTTGAGCAGTGTAATGACTTAATATGCAATTTGGAATCAGTTCCAAGTAATTTAAATTAGAAAATGAGACAATAGAGGTAATCTCTAGCAGTTATAATAACTTAAACAATTTAGAATGTAGCTTACAAATCTTTAATTGTATGACTCCACAGAGTAATAATGAAAATTGTTTACACCTGGTGCATCAAAATATACAAGGCATGATAGGCAAAGAGCTAGAAATTGAGTTGTTCTTAAATAGCAACAATATTCATATCTTATGTATTACTGAACATTGGTTAAAAGCTTATAATTTAATGTTTAACTTCAGTAATCACCAGGTGGTCAGTTCTTTCAATAGAGATACGGTTTTAAGAGGTGGCTCCTTAATATTAGCTAGTAAATTATTATCATGTAAAGAACGTAAAGACATTGTGAGCCTCTCTGTTGAGCGAACTGTAGAAATGGCATGTGTTGAGTTTGAGCACCTCATTGTTGTGAGCGTCTACAGACCCCCATGTTGTACATATGATACTTTTGAAAACATTATGGAGGAAGTTTTTGCTAAGCTTAATAAACAGAATAAATCTGTTGTAATATGTGGAGACTTTAATATCGATCTCCTAGAAGCTTCCTCCATCAATATTATATTTAGATCATTGTTTAAATCATATGGTCTTTTCAATTTATTTATAGAGCCAACGCGTATTTCTCAATCTAGTGCAACATGTATAGATAACATTTTTACAAATGTGAAGCCGTTGCATAAATGTATAATTCAAAAATTAAGTTCTGATCACTGTGGACAAGTAGTTTCGTTACCTTATGTTCACAAAAAGCAAGTAGATGAGAAAGTTGTGTCTGTTCCAGTAAATGCACGTCGCTTGGAGAAATTTAGAAGTAACATAGTGAAAAAACTTCCATCACTTTCATACCAAAATGATCCTAATTTTTTGTATGGAACATTATTTAAGCTTATTTGCAATGAATTTAATAATACTTTTACTTCTAAAACATTCTCCTCGAACAGTCGGAAGTCATTCAATGAATGGGCGACAGTAGGAGTCCATAAGAGCAGGCATAGGTTATATGATCTTTACCATGAAAGGTCATATAATCATAGCGTCGAATTTAGGGAATATGTAAAAAAATATTCAAAAATATTTAAAAGAGTGTGCTCCATAGCCAAGTCTTTGCATTTGAGCAACAAAATTAAGACGGCTTCCAATAAAATTAAAATGACATGGAGTATAATTAATAGCGAAACTGGTAAGATCAACTCTTGCAATTCAAATTACCAGTTAAGTGTTAACAACAAATTAACTGTATCAGATCAGGACGTAGCAACGGTTTTTGAGAAATATTTTACTGATATTCCGATCTTGACCACTAAGTCACTGAATTCTTCTCCTGCCGTCGCCGAATCATTACTTAAACAAAATGTAAATGTGTGTACAAAGAATTTTACATTTCATAAAGTGTCATCAAAAGATATTGTAAAATATTTTAAAACTATTGATGTTAAGAAAACTGCGGATCTGTGGGGGATTTCCGTTAAAGTTATTGCGTCTATAATAGATACAATCGCGCCTCATTTAGCTATTATTTTTAATACTAGTATCGAATCTGGTGTGTTTCCTGATTTAATGAAGCATAGTAAAGTAATACCTTTATTTAAATCTGGTAGTACATTAGACCCCGCCAATTTTAGACCTATTTCTGTGCTACCAACACTTAGTAAGATTTTTGAAAAAATTGTTCTTCATCAAATGTTAAATTTTTTTAATATAAATAATTTACTTCATAAAAATCAATTTGGTTTCACAAGGGGTCGCTCGACAACTGATGCCGGTGTTGAGCTGATTAAATATATCTTTAATGCATGGGAGAATTCACAGGATGCTTTGGGTATATTTTGTGACCTATCCAAGGCCTTCGATTGTGTTCACCATGAAACATTAATCAGGAAACTTCAACACTACGGTGTAAGAAGTGATGCCCTTAAATTAATTATTTCATATTTAAGTAAGAGAACGCAAAAAGTTGTCATTAACAATATGAGCTCTTCCGGATCGACGGTACAAATGGGCGTGCCTCAAGGCTCAATTCTCGGCCCCTTTCTGTTTCTTGTATACATTAATGACTTACCTTACATAGTAGGGGATAACCATGATATAGTATTATTTGCAGATGACACTTCTTTAATTTTCAAATTAAGTCGACAGTTACTAAAATATGACGAAGTAAATAATGCTATATCTAAATTAGTAAATTGGTTCGATGTTAATAATTTGCATTTAAATGGCACTAAAACAAAATGTATGAAATTCGTGACTCCAAATGTCAAACAATTAAATACTAATGTAATTTTAAATGGGGAGAAACTGAGTCTTGTAGATACCACCATTTTTCTTGGAATCACACTAGACGCGAAGCTTCAACGGAGCCCCCATATATCAAAACTAGCAAGCAGACTTAGTTCTGCAGCATATGCTGTAAAAAAGATTAGAAGTCTAACGAGTGTTGAAACAGCTAGACTAGTTTACTTCAGCTACTTCCATAGCATAATGTCGTATGGTATTTTGCTATGGGGACACGCAGCTGACACTGAAATTATATTTGTTTTGCAGAAGAGGGCCATAAGAGCAATTTATGATTTAAAGCCTAAAGAGTCGCTGCGACAAAAATTTAAGGCAATTAATATATTAACTTTGGCCTCTCAATACATTTATGAAAATGTAATGTACGTACACAAAAATAAAAGTAGTTTTACAAAAATAAGTGATATTCATTCTGTAAATACTAGGAACAGACACAAGCTAGTAGTACCAGTTACTCGACTCCATCGAGTCAGTAATTCATTCTTGGGGCGATGTATACGCTTTTACAACAAAATTCCAGAAAATATACAAAGTTTGACCTGTTCAAAGTTCAAAAACTTTATTAAACTAAGTTTGTATAAAAAGGGTTATTATAATATTAAGGAATTTATGGATGATAATAACCCCTGGAAATGAGGTGATCGCTACCAAGCTATTTCTAATTTGTTGTGTTGTTAATTTGTGTAACATCATGATTGTAAGCTGTTATTTAAAAAAAAAAGTCCCGCTGGGTTTCTTGCTGGTTCTTCCCAGGACAGAGGTTTTTTCCGAACCAGTGGTAATCAAACAAAAGAGTGACTTTCAATAAGTATTATTTATAATCTATATTGAATAAAAAAGTTTCTGTTTCTGTTTCTGTTTCAAGGTATATTCAGAAAATAGCTGACTATACAACTCAAAAATAAATCTTCTTTGGAAAGGATGTTGGTTGCATTCGAACCTAAGAGCGAAACTCCTAGAAAATTTTATAAAATTAAATCCAATATATATGTATGTAAAGTAATGCTACAATTGCACACGTCTGGAAACTTACTTTTTATTACGTGGTAAAATTCAGAACCGACCGCTGGCAATAAAGCCGAGAATTCAAGAAATTCTCTCAAATATTTACGTGAATAGTTTTAGAGTGGCGAGACGTAGAAAGAATCTTAAATTAAACTTTAAAATGAGAACAAAGAAATAGATTTGAGTGACAACATTTATTTCAGTGACTTAAGAAATAAAATAAACTATTAAAGGATAAATGTAGATGTCTATGGGCCACAGTATCCACTTACCATCAGGTGGACTGTGTGCTTGTTTGTCATCCTTATATTCTATAAAAAAAAGTATCTTGTAATATATAAAGTAAAGTATTTTTTCACTTATCATAAGTCATTGCCTGAATACAATACCACCTGGTAAGTGACGATGAAGCCCTAGACGATAAATCGTGCTGATTTAGTCAACAAAAGTCTATTCGCTATTGCGGTGAACACGCCCAGATTGTAATGGGATGAAAAAACAGACGCCGGTAAATTAGCCTGTTTAAGTTCCATTCCGGGCACAAGCTTTCTCTCATTACTGAGAGGATTCCAGTGCAAATATCTGTTGTTCTCAGCTTGCATTTCAGCTAACACTTCAACAACATGAAATACAACACTACATCTGAAAAATATACTGAATTTGATTCCCACCAATATAAAAGTAAAGTTTCATCTTATATACGTCCCGCAGCTGAGCGCAGGCCTCCTCTCATTTCTGAGAGGGTTTTGAGGCAAAGAAATGTCCACCGCGCTGCCCCAACATGTTAGACAAACTTCACATGTCTTCAAAATATTTTTATTTCTCAGATGTGCAGGATTCCTCACAACATTTTCCTTCACTGCTGCGCACGTGGTAAATCAGCACTTAAAATTGCAATTCCTAGTATCGATAACATATTATTTTATTCGATAACTTCACTAAAATGTTGACAGCAGTTTTATGTACTCCGGTGTGGTAACAGTGTAAGGAATTCACCATCCTATTCGTTCCAAGGGTATTTTAAGAGGCAGTATACCATCGTAATCGAAATTGTATACCAGAACAGATGTAAAATAACGAGACCGGGAACGGGCAGCAGCGTCATCGGTGCGAGAACTCGTTACTGTGATAACAATCCAATTACTACAACGGGCGAGACCTATTGTCAGAAGCAGAATGTAACGCACTATTGGTGAAAAAGTTTATTGTGCCGATTTATGTCATGTGAAATGTGATATAAAAATGTAATCGTCTTTATTTCTGACAAATATAATCAATTTTAAAAACATAGCTTCGTCATTACAGCCGACCACAAATCCACTGCTGAGCATAGGTCTCCCACAAAATGCCACAATGCGCGGTCCTAAGCCACTTGTATCCATAAATCTTAAGATATATGAAAATAGATAAAGATGAACTTATCACCTTTTTTTTTGCACCTTGATTAAACGTTTTTTCTCTAGATAAGGACATTGTACATCTTTTAAAAAGACGAAAGTTGTGGTGAGATGTGAATTGTATTTCAAAGAACTAAAATGAATTAAATAATTTCACATGCTAAAGTCAGTGTGCTAAGAGAGTGTATAGAAGCATTGAAGTCCCAACTTCAGAATGTAAAATTATTTCATTCAGTTTAGTTTTTAATTTGAAAAAAAAAAATCTTTTACTCTTTTGAATGGACTTAGGAATGTTACAAGTTAAATGTCGTCTAAAGAGCTGCATTAAAAACTTCATACCCTATTTTGCCAACATTGCGAGTGAATTGAGTGAGTGACGGCTCCGTGGCGCAGTGGCTTAACAATGAGTTGCTGCGCTGGGGGCCGCGGGTTCCAATCCCGCACGGAGCAAGTATTTGTATGGCCTACAAATAATTGTTCCGGGTCTGGATGTTTGTCCTTGTGCAATTTATGTTTGTAAACTGCCTCCACGATACAGGGGAAAATCCTAGTGTGGGGGTAACGTTTAAAAGAAAAGGAAAAAAATTCTTTCTTCCAAACTGCTCTGAGTATAAGGTACGTGTCGGTACTTAAGCTAGGTACTTAAGATTTGCCGCCCTATAAAATCAAAACTAGGAAGAGGACAGAGACAAAAACACAAAGTCGTGTACTCTAAGAAATATATTTAAAAAAAAATAGAAAACAAGCTTTCGCAATGATTAGAAACACTTCGAAAAGTGAACTAAAAAAATTACTACACTACACAAAACTAAAATCGACTAAAATATTTACAATAATATTAACTGTCAAAATGGCGTCGATAAAGCAGCATCCTTTTGACCCTTTGTTATTTGATTGACTGATGAAGAGCTATTGTATCACAGAACCATCTATTCAAACAAGTTTTTGAGTTATAAGAAAGTGACCATGTTAACCGTATGACCGTATTACCCTCACGTACTATAGCCTACATACAGGGTTATTTTTCAAAGAGTAGGCAAACTTTAAACTTAAGTTCGTATATATGTATAAATAATGATAAATGTATCGTTATTGCAGTTTTTGAAAATACCACCCTAAGTTGCTGAATGAATAGTTTCAAATATAAGACGTTTTTACATGCGCCTCGTATGGATCGTTTTGGAGAATGCAACATTTCTTGAATACAATCATTAGGGGGGGCGGGGCATTAGTGTCCTTGCGTAGACCTTAAATACTCAAGTCAACATCATCATCATCATTACAGCCCATCATAACTTTACAGCTAAATATAGAACGCCTTCGTCCATCGACTTCTTGCAGTAAGCTTCAATGTAGGACAGCTGCACTTACACTCGTAGTCATTTAACATCGGGTGAAACGTTAAATCGTATATCTATCGACTATTTTAAACAAGCAAGTTTAATACTGGTTAAAAAAATCCGGCGACCTAAAAAATCACTAATATTTTTTACGCCGTTGGCGTTATAAATTTCGAAAATTTAAGCGAGAATGGTCGCTAACCAACCTTAAATCGTTATTGATCCTAAATGGTCATTCAAAATGAAAAATGACTAGAGAAACCTAAGTATGATTTTCAAATACCTAATAAATGATACTCCACTTGACATAGTTGGTCGACTTTCATTTTTTCTTTTAATCAATATGGCATTAGGTTGTCGTCATATTGCTTTAAGTTTACTCACCATTTAAGACAAATTAATTGACGTAAGAATCATCAAAATCGGCCACCGCGTTTGGCGCGGAGCGCCACAAAGGAACAAATATATCTACATACATACATACATAGGCCGTAGACAATATTTCTATCAGCCTATGTATGTATGTATGCCCTCCGCAGTCGGGTAAAGAAAAACCTATATTTATATTTCCTTATTAGACCAGTTGGCAAGAAATTTGTCTTACGACTGTACTCCCGAAGGATTTTCAGAAGTGAGCTTCGCTATTACACGAAATTAATCATGGCGGACCATTATAGACAATTGAATCCTCTTAAGGGTTTGAATTACTGCGCGTTCCCTACCGTAATCCAAATACAAGGCCAACAATACAATTTGTAACTTGCATAATATGAAAGATCATAGCTAACGATAGTACATTCCTAAATTTATTAATGAATGATATGTAATATTTGTGAAGTGATTATGTGAAAATAAAAACGAACTTACAGTGCTGATGGTAAGCGGCTACTGCAGTCCACGCACACCTGCATCCAACTTTAAACAAAGAAGAGGACCAAGTTGGAATGTCTCACAGCATGTTATTATACCGTCACTCTGTAACCTTCAGACTGGAACACAGTACTGCTATTTGCTGACAGAAAGAGGTAAAGAAATCCATGCCGACTATTGGACACAAAATGAGCACGGTCCTGAGCCACCTGTATCCGCCACTTTCACCATCTCTTACCAGGTTGCACTCCATTTAGTGGGAGGCTGTCCTACATTTACTGGTACTAGGCTGTCACTCGAGAACCTTACCACACGATCGGTAGTCGGTTCTACCAGTATTATGCTTGCCTGCACATTGCCACTCCAGCTTACTGATCCGACACTATTATTAATTCTGGGGATCCGGTGGGCTATGTCGGTTATACTGGTTCTTATGCGGATATTCTCATAGTTTGCTTCTTTAGTAAGTAATTAACAGTGGAGTAAAAACTACGTTCAGTAAAAAATTACGTCATCATAATAATAAAAACAAAAATTGTGTGGCAATGCGGGCATGTTACAAATATATTATATCTAATGACGGTTTGTTCAATCGAAAATACCAGATGCATATTTAACAGAAATGGATATTTGTGCGAAATATTCTCGACTTTACTAACTTACCTAACCACTCATGTAGTGTAGTAGTCAGTGGTAATTTTTTTTCTAACCGCCAGTTGGCATAGTCTTTCCTTTTTGACTTTTCTTAAATCACTGTTGGATAATTAAAGAAAGGCATTTAAATTAAATTAGCATACGATGTCTAATAAAACTGTGTACTAAATAAAAATGAAACAGAAATAACTAAAAATTTATTTTAACATAACATTAGTTCAAAAAGTAAATTTGTTCACAACGAAATCTCATTTTTGTAAGTTTTGTTACGACTACAGTAGAGTGCAAGCACATGGAAAATGGATTAGACAGCTAGTTACAAATGCGAAGTTTCAACAACTCCCAGACTTATATAACTTCATCCTTGTGATGCCTTTGTTCGAGCGGACTTATATGTTACACAAACATTATGTAAATAAGTAATTAAATCAGTAGTTGTTAGTGAAGAAAATCATTATATTAAAGATGTAAATAATATTCGGGCGTTCGGAAAGTTACGACACATCTCGTCAGGTATAACTAAAAATTTGTAAAAAGATTGTACAACCAGCGCGTGTTGCCAGTGATGACATATGGCGTTAAAGGTAGTTCAGCAAATTATGGAGAGGTATTGCTCCAGGTTTCTCTGCGTAATAAACATAGAAATGAGGATATCCGCAATAGAACCAGAGTAAACGACAAAACCCAACGGACTAATAATCTGATGTGGCAATGGGTCGGCCATACAGCTCGAAGAACCTACAACAGATGGGGAAGAAATTTTCTCGAATGGCAATCTCATACCGGTAGTCGAAGTATGGGGCGGCCGCCCATTACATGCTGTGAAGAACTAGTAAGACATGCAGAAAGTCGATGGATGCAGGTGGTTTAGGACCGTTCTTTGTGGCATTTCTTGGGGGAGGCCGATGTTCAGCAGTGGACTGTAATGATGATGATGATAAAATAATATTAAAGTTCTAGGTGGTGGGACTCATTTCTGGATTTCTTTACCACTTTCTGCCAGCAAATAGCAGCGCTGTGTTCCGATCTGCAGATTACAGAGTGACGGTATAATAAAATGCTGTAAGACATTCCAATATGGTCCTGTTCTTGGTTTAAAGGTGGCTGCAGGTGTGCGTGGACTGCAGTAGCCGCTTACCATCAGCACTGTACGTTCGTTTGTATTTTCACATAATCACTTCACAAATTCACATATAATTCATTAATAATTTTAGGAATGTACTATTGTTAGCTATGATCTTTCATATTATGCAAACTACAAATTGTATTGTTGGCCTTCTATTTGTATTACGGTAAGGAACGCGCAGTAATTCAAACCCTTAAGAGGATTCAATTGTCTATAATGGTCCGCCATAATTAATTTCGTGTAATAGCGAAGCTCGCTTCTGAAAATCCTTCGGGAGTACAGTCGTAAGACAAAGTTCTTGCCAACTGGTCTAATAAGGAGATCTAAATATAGTTTTTTTACGCTACTGCTTAGGGTAATGTGTTTATCAGCCTATGTGTGTATGTATGTAGATAGGTATGTATGTAGATATGTTTGTTCCTTTGTAGCGCTCCGCGCCAAACGCGGGGGCCGATTTTGATGATTCTTACGTCAGTTAATTTGTTTTAATCTTGTGAGTGTTACTAAGGACATGACAATATTCAAAATTCAATATGGCGACAAGTAAACGCCATATTGCTTAAAAGAAAAAAATGAAAGTCGACGATGTCAAGTGGGGTATCATTTATTAGGTATTTGAAAATCATATTTAGGTTTCTCTAGTCATTTTTCATTTTGATTGACCATTTAGGATCTATAATCATTTAAAGTTGGTTAGCAACCATTCTCGCTTAAATTTTCTAAACTTATATAATAAAGCTGACGCGAAGGCGTAAAAAAAATTAGTAATTTTTTTTGCCGCCGCGTGCTAATAATCAGTGTTGCCTAATGCTGCGAACTTAGTGGAATTTCTACTAAAACTAGTAGATCAAGGGATGTAATGATAATGATGAAACAGAAAATTTTTTTATTCAATGTAAATTATAAACAATACTTATTAAAAGTCACTCTTATGTTTAATTGCCACCGGTTCTGGAAGTGTGTGGGACAAGTTTTCAAAAAAGAAATAACAACTGACGATCATGCATGTTACACAATTAACAACACAAAACAAATTAGAAATAGCCGGGTAGCGATCACCTCATTCCCAGGGGTTATTATCGTCCATAAATTCCTTAATATTATAATAACCCTTTTTATACAAACTTAGTTTAATAAAGTTTTTAAACTTTGAACAGGTTAAATTTTGTATGTTTTCTGGTATTTTGTTGTAAAAGCGTATACGTCGCTCCAAGAATGAATTACTGACTCGACGGAGTCGAGTAACTGGTGTTGATGTTGACTTGAGTATTTTATGTATATGTAAGGACACTTAGGACCCTCTAATGATCGAATGAATATAGAATTCAAGATGTGCTTCATTCTCCATAACAGCCTACCAAGCGTTTCAAATACGACAAAATCTCCCCTTGAGGTAATCTGTGAGAGAGGTCTATGTTCAGCAGGTGTCGCGTTTATTTAAAAATTTATTTAAAGATGGATTTTTCGATTGAATTGCGGTACCGATAATCATTGTGGGGAGGGGGGGGGGGGGGGCATTTATTCGACGGCCAAGTTTTGGTTGAGTTTTTATAAATTTTAGTCCGATCTACACAGAAGAAGCTCATTATATCTCGGGTAGACATGGTTTTGAATTTATTTATAATTAATTACAAAAAGATTGACATTGTAAAGCCAAACTGGAACATTTAAAATGAGCTAAATGAAACGCTTCAATATTACAATTAAAATTTACACAAATTTAAAATAAGCTTGAAGTACATACTAAAACAATAAAATAATTTCTATGTAATTAAATAACTTCTGAAATCTGGGCTTTATTTATACTAATCACTGTCTCAGCAAAGACTTCAGAACCTTTTAAATTATGTGAAATTATTTTAATTTGATTATGGCGACTTCAAATAAGGAAGATATTCTCAATTCGACTGTATTTTTATATGTGTAATACGGGATCTTTACTAATTGTGAACCGGTCGGTCATTTTTCACCTTTTTAACCGGCTTCAAAAAGAAGGAGGTTCTCAATTCGAGTGTATGTTTTTTTTTTTGTATGTATGTTACGCGATAACTTCGCAGATTTGGAACCGATTTTAATGATTATTTTTTTATTAAATAGGTTGCTTCAAGGTTGGTCCGATGTAAATTTGGAGAAATAATCCACCTCTAAAGGTAGCAAATAAATAACTTCTTTTTTAGCAATTTGAAGTCGGTTTTTACTTTTTGTTATAAAAGTTATAATTATTTAGAGTCTTATTATTAGACCATTTTGAGTAAACTAAGCAATATGTATAGCTCCAAATAACAACCAGAATGAAAACGTCTTAATATTTACCTTAAAAATTCATCAGCTATTTTGACAAACTTGGTAAAGGAATTTTCTTCTTCAAATTTAAATACAACCATCATTAATAGCCTATTTATTAAAAAAATAATTATTAAAATCGATTCACGGTTATAAAAATTGTAATTGAGTGTAATTTATTTATAATAAGTTATAAAGTTTCGATAAGTTATAGATAAACACTTTATTTACGATAAGTTTTCTATCTTTTTCTTTATAGGATGCCATCTTCAAGGCAACGTTTAATAGACTTTTGTTACGCTAAGAGAGTGTGATTTACCATTAAGGGGTGCACCACCACTTGGGATTTTAGCCAAGGAATTGCTATTACTAAGTAAAATTATAAAATTAGTACGTTATAACTTTGAATTTATATATTTATTTATTTATCTTTTATTGTATTTGTACATCGAAATAAAGAATACGGATAGTTGTAAAATTTCAATCACATTACGTATAACAGGCGTAGGCGGTTTTATCACTCCGAAAGTATTGCAAAGATAAGCAGAGGAGGCTGTAAAAAAAAAGAAACAGAAACAGAAACTTTTTTATTCAATATAGATTATAAATAATACTTATTGAAAGTCACTCTTTTGTTTGATTACCACTGGTTCGGAAAAAACCTCTGTCCTGGGAAGAACCAGCAAGAAACCCAGCGGGACTTTTTTTTTTAAACATATTTCACTTAACAATACTGAACGATAAAATTTTGTAGAATGTTAATTGAAATGCTTTAGTCGTCTGTTAATTTTCCCGGAACGCTTTGTACACTCTGTGCGCCAAGCTCGTGTTACGGAGTTGTTTTAATTTAATTTGCGATAATGGAAAATAAATAAAGAATACCATGCTTGTTTTAGAGAATATTAGAAGATACGACGGAAGGTGACTAATGATCCGGTAAACGGAAGAATAATTTTACGAGTATTTCATTTATCTGAATATTCAGCATTGGAGTGCTCTATCCAACATTGGACTTCTGAAAGGTTGTATTAATAATGATGACGATATTGATGAAAGTAAACGTCGCTGATGATAATAATGGTAATTATATTGTAAACGTGGCCTATATACGTTGTAGCACGAATGGGTTGGCTCAACCGGGGAAGGAGCACGCCCTCACAGAATTCCAGCCTAAAATAGCAGCTTACCACTGCTGTGTATGTAAGTTCGTATGATGACTGTTGAGAACCGGACACCCTTTTTACTGGAAATGAGGCATTCCATGTTAGTCCTCACGGGTGAAAACGCATCTGCATTTTGATTACTTTTATTGACGATAGATGTAGATGCTATTGGTCACAGCAACTACTTACCATCATGTGGACTGTGTGTTCGTTTGTCAGTTTTGTTCGTTTACAGACAAAAACATTTTAAATGATTATTCATGTCTAATTGCATGCAAATAGTCTCCCCAGCTTAAACAAGGCAGTTATTTCAATATTACAGACAGACACTTTAATTTTATTTATATGTATACATTAAATAGATGAATACTGTCCACATAACACTAACATAAAATGGCTTTTTATAACGTTTAAAAGTACGACTGAATACGATAGACGCAGCTGCAACTCGTCTCTGCTAAGTATTTTACTTAGACTTTATATCTTAAAAGCTGTCTCGTGCAGCTATGCTTACAGATGTTCCACAACTTTACAATGACACCTGAGAGAAAAGGTATCTTAAAAATTATTTTAAAGTAGATTAGAACGTAAATTAGCTGTAAAAGTTATTAAAATTGTATTAAAATCATCTTCATCATCATCACAGCCTATCACAAATTCACAGCTGAACATAGGTCAAGGAATCCAAGGATTATCACAATACACGGTTGAGCCACCTGGATTCATCTATTCTTAACATCTCTTACCAGGTCGTCATCCCACTGAGGGGCCGCTCTACACTTTGTTTATCGTTACCCGGCTGCAACTCGGCCGAACTTTTGTTGTTTTGCACACTAACTCTTGCCGTTGGGCTATAATGAGCTATATATGTCTTCGCACATTTCTTTTTTCTAACGCTAAGGTAAGCTCCGTCGCCCAGATATATACAACCACATAACGTCATTAAAATATTTAAAAAAAAATAACATCGAACAAAATCTAAATGCCGACTTCAAAAAACTAAAAAGAATAAAACAATTTCACATTGTGAGGTGCTAAGATAGTGAATAGAAGAATTAAATCCCTTTTTAACCGACTTCAAAAAGGATTAGGTTCTCATTTCAAGATATGTTATTTTGTATGTATGTTACGCGATATCTTTTCAGATTGTGAACCAATTTGATGACTCTTTTGTTATTAAATAGGTTTTACAGTAATATGCATGTATATATAGTAATATGCATATATATATATATATATATATATATATATATATATATATATATATATATATTAATAGACATATATATATATATATATATATATATATATATACATATATTAATAGACATATACATCTATCCTCAATAAAGACTCAAGATGCAGATGCGTTGTCACCCGTGAGGACTAAGATGGAATGCCTCTTTGCCAGTAAAAAGGGTCTCCGGTTCTCTACACTCACCATACGAAACACAGCAGCGTTAAGCTGCTATTTTACGCTGGTTTTCTGTGAGAGCGTGGTCCTTCCCCGGTCGAGCCGACCCATTCGTGCTACAACCATAATATAGCTGCAGCATGGCTCTACCACGTATAAAAACTAACTTCGAATTGCTAAAATTCGAAATCGATTTTTACGTTTTGTTACAAGTTATAAATATAAAGTTATGTTAATAGTATATTTTTACACTTTTAAGTCGATTAAGGAATATCACAATCTCAATATTGTCTGAATAATGATTTCTTAAATTTACGCGAACACTACACATTGAAATAAAAATAGTTTTACGGATTTTATCGCAAATATTAACTTATTTTATATTCCCGACGTTTCGAGCACTTTACAGCACGCACTGTCACGGGGGGAGTGAGGTGTATGACGTCCCAATGTCATAGTTACCCACGGCTACCTCCACATAAAAATAATTTTTTTTTTTGTTCCGATCTACGCAGTATGAACTCAAGGTATCTTGAAGTCTTGCAGTTGTATGCTTGGGTTGGAATTTAATTTTATTAATTAAGGGATCCCAAGCAGATGGTAGCACCCAAGACATCTTCTCTATTGAAATTAGGATGTTTTTTGATTTCAATAGCCTCGCGAATCATCCTTAGAAGGAATCGGTATTCTTTAGCCAGGATTTGTGGTCTATCAAATCTAATGTAGTGACGGGGGCGCTCCTGTACGTGTTCACAGACTGCAGACTTCCTGGAGAGTCTATTCTTCATATCAGCTATGTGTTCCTTAACGCGGGTTTTTATAGATATTTTAGTTTGTCCTATATAAGAAAGGCCACATTCACAATTAAGCTTGTATACTCCTGCATCTTGCAGAGGAACATTACACTTGACTGATGGTAAAAACTGACTAATCTTCTTCAGCGCCTTGAAGTATGTTTTAATGGAAGCACTGTTCACTGCACGGTTCACTGTGTAATTTTTACCAACTTTAATGATTCTTTTGATAGAGCTGGAGGCGGAATTATACTTATTTTTAATAGCACTGGTATTTACATTCCGAGACGTTGATACGTCATCCTAGTCCCGGTAGCACTACTGCTTATAGCGTGATGCTATTTTACAGGAGAGACCTGACCATGGCTGGGTAATGCCCATCGGAGGCAGATCTCCAGAGAATGGAAAAAAGTTCCATACCATGAAGTGCCACATCAGCAACAGAATCAGCAACAACGCTGGGATCTTCCGGCGAAAAGCAAACCCAAGGGTAGGATGGAAAATAAGACCGCATCCTATTCCAATCGGCCGACCTATAGTGCCAAACACGGCGACAGCCTGCAGAATGCAACCGCGACATTAGTGTGAGTGGCACCACACTTCGGACAAGACAATGGTCCAACGAGCCTAAAGGCGCGTCGACGGAAAACTGATATCCGTCCAGATGAGAGGTCAGCAGAAGGTCAACAGGGAAGGTGCGTGATCCTCCGCGTCTGGAAACACTATCAACACAATCGTAGGCGAAGTAAGTAGAATACACAGCCCCTCCTTTTTGTAGTCGGTAATAAACTAACGTTAGGGGGCAAACGAGCATGCGGTTCACCTGATGGTAAGTGTACGAACAAATACAACACCAGAGGAATCGCAGGTGCGTTGCGGGCCTCTTAACAAGTGGTAAAATTGAAAATTTTGTGCAACCGACTTCAATATAAATTATTTAGGATACATCAGAAACTAGTGGTCAGACCTTGATCAAATATATATGAGACCACATGAGAAGTAAAAAAGAATCATTGAAATCGGTTCACCTAGAAAAAAGTTATGAGGTAACACACATTAAAAAAAACATACAGTCGAATTGAGTACCTCCTCCTATTTGAAGTTTGTTAAAAAAGATTAAACTTGTTTCTTGAAGGTCCCTAAGTTGTATCGGTCCGGAAAAATCGCATGGTAAAAATGGTAAACAAGTCCACAAAGAAGTCGTGCGAGGAAGAAAACTCCTAGCAAATCGCACACTAGTAGCTTACGAACACAATGCACATTCTTCGAAATATTTCTTTTATTTTTCGGATATGCAGCATCCCTCGCAATTTTTCCCTTCACCCCCGAGCGCATGATACATGACTAATTTAAATTGTAATTTTCAACTTCATTGTTGTGGGCGAGGATCCAACCCGGGTTACTCGTGTACATTGATATGGCTCTATTTACTAATATATATACTACTATATAAATAAAATAAAATAAAATTGCCTTTTAATTCCTCATTAATTACACTTAATTAATTTGTTACAAAATCAAATTAGTAATTTAAAGTACATGCATTATTATAAATTTAGAAGTACATTTAATTGGAAATTTAATTTTTCATCTAATTTGCTTTTAGATGAAAAATTAAATTTCCTGTCCTGCCCATCACCATTTCAACCTTTGACCGTGACGGAGAACGTCTACCATTTTTGTTTTGTTCCTCAATTCAGAGTTCCTTACTTTGTCTTTCAATTTTATATTAAGAATTATCCTTTCCATTCGTCTCTACTACTAATTTGACACTACTAGTGCTCTCATGGTATATGTTTTTTAGGATGTTTATGTACTGTTGGGGAATATTTTGGTTTTCTAGAGCTTTCCAAATGCTGTTGTGTGAGATAGAGTCGAAAGCTTTAGCACAGTCGATAAACACCAAAAAGAGTGGTTTTCTAAATTCATTATATTTTTCTATTACCTGTTCTACAACGTGAATATGACCGATGGTACAGTATCCCTTACGAAAGCCGGCTTGTTCAATAGGTTGATACTCGTATTTTTCGATAGCTGGACTCAATCTTTCTTCTAGAAAAGAAGCAAACAGCTTATATAAGCGGTTGGTAGTAAGCTAATAGGCCTATAGTTTCCAACGTCTGTGAGATCTCCCTTCTTGAATAGTAGTATAATATCACTTGCCAACCAGCTTTTCGGTAGTTTTTGCATTTCAAGAATTTTCTTGAACAGATGTGTAAATGGGGTTGCTAATACCTGCTTAGCTGCTTTAATTGCCTCGTTTGAGATATTGTCTAGTCCGGGAATTTTATGGTTTTTAAGTTTTTCAATTTTCTTTATGATTCCAATTTCATTGAATGGGGTCACCGCCTCCTTTGTGTTTGGGTTTAGTTCCATTTTTTATAAGACTCTACAGCAGTTGATGATGTATCGCTATAAAGTTTTTGATAGAAGGTCGTGGCGATGTTCACTATGTCGGTCCTTGATTGAGTCTTTGATATTGGAGTTTGCTTAAGGCACATAATCTAAGGTTATCTGGTAATTAGTTGTTTGTATGCTCTTTTTGTGCTTTCTGTTGTAATTATATGTTTGTTTATTATTTCTAACCTGTGTTCTTTGTAGTCATTCTTAATTTCTTTATGTGTTTATTTATATAACATTTTTAGCTCCTCTTTATCTTCATGGGACAATGGTGTTTTATTTTGTAAATTGTGACATCTTTTTATAAGCAATTCTGTTTCTTCTCTCAACACATCTTTTTGTCGTGCATTCATTTTAATTTTGATTTTGCCAGACAGCTTTTTATGTTGTTCTCTATTTTATTGTAGTAATTATCTACACTTTGATTTTCTTGGTAGAGCAAATTAAATTTTTTCAGATTCTATATATATATATATGTCTATTTCTTTTTATGATTTTAATAAGCTGGATGTATTGCAGTATTTTTCCCTGCTATTAGATTTTAATTTTGCTATTTTTATTGTGCTTATTATCATCCTGTGGTCACTGGGATAGTTGAGATTATTTATAACTTCTATATTTGTAAATTGTTTGGGAGCATTTGAGAGAATATATTCGATCTCATTTTTTGTCTTCTTGTTAGGAGATATCCAGGTGCAATTTGTTTTCAAATTTTTCTTAAACCATGTGTTAATTATAGTAAGTTTGATTTGGTACGTGAATTCGATTAATTTTTGGCCTCTACTATTTATTTTTCCATAACCGAATTTACCTGTGATTAGTTTCTCTATCTCACAAGTAGAGCCTATTTTTGAATTGAAATCGCCCATAACAATAAGAAACTTATTTCTTAGCTGACATGCATCATTTACTTGTCTATAGAAGGTTTTGGCTATTTCTTGTTTTGCTTCTCCAGTTGGAGCATATATTTGAATAAGAGAAATTTTCAAATAACCAAAATTCATGTTGAGCAAGCATACTCTATCCGAAACACCAATAAAACTCTCTATATTTGTTTTGAACTTCTTTCTTACTAGAAAGCTAACTCCACGTTGCCCAGTACTCTCCCTTGTGTAGCAGAAGATGTGTTTTACAGAAGAGGGTCATAAGAGCAATTTATGATTTAAAGCCTAAAGAGTCGCTATGACAAAAATTTAAGGAAATTAATATATTAACTTTGGGCTGTCAATACATTTATGAAAATGTAATGTACGTACACAAAAATAAAAGTAGTTTTACAAAAATAAGTGATATTCATTCTGTAAATACTAGGAACAGACACAAGCTAGTAGTACCAGTTACTCGACCCCATCGATTCAGTAATTTATTCTTGGGGCGATGTATACGCTTTTACAACAAAATTCCAGAAAATATACAAAATTTGACCTGCTCAAAGTTCAAAAACTTTATTAAACTAAGTTTGTATAAAAAGGGTTATTATAATATTAAGGAATTTATGGATGATAATAACCCCTGGAAATGAGGTGATCGCTACCAAGCTATTTCTAATTTGTTGTGTTGTTAATTTGTGTAACATACATGATTGTAAGCTGTTATTTAAAAAAAGAAGTCCCGCTGGGTTTCTTGCTGGTTCTTCCCAGAACAGAGGTTTTTTTTCGAACCAGTGATAATTATACAAAAGAGTGACTTTCAATAAGTATTATTTGAATAAAAAAGTTTCTGTTTCTGTTATTATTGTTCCCGATCTTCTAATCTCTGCTAATTCGATGATATAATAATGACCTTACGTTATAGGTGCATACATATATTTTTTGCTCTGGAGGGTTGTAGTCGTATTTTTCCGCGGTGACAAGCCGTATTGGATTTTGTAGAGAGGTTATCACGAATTGCTATTCACAGTTATTTTTATTGTGTGGCATGGAAGGATTCATTCGTGATGATTTCGTAATATATTGATTCATATTTACCTTGTTTCGCTTTGGTATTTGTTAAGTGAATTTGTTTTGATCTTCTAATGAAGTACGCTCTTCTGGGGATGTGGACAGATTTCTTTTTTTACTGGGTTGATGTGCGCTGTTTGTCTGTTCTCGTTTCTTTTTTAAAATGGAAATTTTGTTGTATTTTAATATAGCTCTTTCTCCTTGTTCAATCTTTTGTTTGAGTTCTGGAATTAGTAGTTTTCTAGTTTTTAAATTTTTTGGCGTAAAATCTTCTTTAATATAATATAAAATTTTTTTCAAGAGTTCGACGGTTTTCAAACAATTCAGTTTTTTTACTCGTGATTGTAAGGGATATAACTATGGGTCTTGGCTTTTCTCCTGTTTTACCAATTCTTTTAAAATATTCCATATCGGATTGTTCGCAAGAGACTTGCATATTATCATGAAATATTTTCAAAATAATTGTTTCTAAGTCGTGACAATTGTATTCAGTTTCTTGTACTCCGAACAGGATAATGTTTCTTTTTCTTAGGTGTTTGTCTATCATTTCTATGCGGTCGTCTTGTTCTTGAATTTTTTTATCCATGAAGACATAACGACTTTCTAAATTTGAGAATTTTTCATTTATGTTATCGTTGATTGTGTTAGTGATGCTTTCTTTCATATCTTTTAGTTCTATATAGGTATTCTTAAATATAATGGACTATATATATATATATATATATATATATATATATATATATATATATATATATATATATATATATATATATAAGTATATATTCCATAAAGTTTCTTTAATACACCAAGAGTTTTACTGCAGGAAGTTGCACATGCAAAGAAATAAAACAAATGAGCTAGAAAATACGACTGTCATAAAATTCTAAGACCGGCAAGCTGTATTCAGCTTGTGGAAGTCGAGAATAAACGAGCTAACATACAATAAATTCTCATTGCTATGAAATTCTTGCATTTAACATAAGTCCAAGTGTTTTGTTTTCTTATTTTTCTTAATAATGAATGTGGCCTTGGATGACGGCGCATTGCGGCCTGTCCGTTAGTTAAGAAGAGGTTATAAGAAGTTTCTTTTTTTAAATTTAAGTGACAAATGTAGTTACAGTGTTTAGTTGACATCTTCCTTTATGGTAAGTGGTAGTGACCTGCAACTAACTTCCAAAAACGAAGACTACATATGCATTGTTACCTCTGAGGACTATGATGGATTGCCTTAGAGACTATAATTAGGTTCTCTATACCTTTTGCACTGGAACACAGCAGTGCAGGCGGGAAAAATTACAACCTGAACGAACTCTCAGGCAAGAAAGACGTCCTACCACAAAGAGAAAGATCTGATAACCTCCGAAAGACGATGGTGTGAACATCCCATATACACTATACCAGATGAGATTTTCCGCGGAGAAGTGCATCATAGGGCGAAACGTTCTTAAAATCTCCTAAAAAATATAATAGAAAAGTTTCCGACATTTGACTGTCGCTATCACATAGCATAGAATAGAATAGAATTATTTATATATATATATATATATATATATATATATATACTCGTAGAGTTGCAATAAAACAATCATATATTCGTGAGCATTACACCATTAGACATCTACAGGTAAGAACCATATTAGCCATAGAGCCATGCTGCAGCTATATTAGTGGTATAGTTGTAGCACGAATGGGTCGGCTCGACCGGGGAAGGACCACGCTCTCACAGAATACCAGCGTAAAATAGGAGCTTAACACTGCTGTGTTTCGTATGGTGAGTGTATAAAACCGGAGACCCTTTTTACTGGAAAAGAGGTATTCCATCTTAATCCTCACGGGTGACGACGCCTCTGCATTTTGATTCGCAAACGAGGATAGATGTAGATGTTTATGGGCCACAGCAACTTACCATCAGGTGGGCTGTGTGCCCGTTTGTCACCCATTCCTATAACAAAAGATATTTTCTTGTAAGCAAAATATTTCAAGGAATTTCTTCTTCAACGTAGAGATGTTTCCCAAACATATGTTTTTAAAGATCGAACACCCAGGCTATGTAGGTCTATGTAGGTGATATAAATCGTGGTCCGTGCGGCTCAAAACAGCGCAGCTATATTTAAGTGCTGAGCAGCTGCCGAGCCATTGCAATAAATTTACTAAAATAACTTACTTTATAATAAATATATATATATATATATATATGTGTGTGTGTGTGTGTGTGTGTGTGTGTGTGTGTGTGTGTATGTACATATATGTATAGCCCAATTAAATATATATAGCTGTAGCTTGAAGGGGCGGGCTCGACCGGGGTAGGACCACACAGAATAACAAGGTGAAATGGCAGAATAATACTACTGTGTTTCGTATGGTGAGTGTAGAGAACTGGAGACCAGATTTACTGGTAACGAGACCATCTTAGTTCTCAGGAAGAACAAAGCATCTGCATTTTGATTCTTAATCGATGAGGGATGTGAATGTCTATAGTCAAGGCTACAGCATCCACTTACCATCAGGTAGACTGTGAGCTCGCTTGTCACCCTTACTCTCTAAAATCTATACAAATAAATAAAATTGAAATGTCTGTTTGTATTGTCAAAATAACAGCTTTTTACTAAATACATATGTAAGTATATACAGTACCTATAACAAAAACACAATTTTTAAAAATTTTGTCTGTCTGTCGTTCTGTCTGTCTGTCTGTTTGTTCCGGCTAATCTCCGAAACGGCTGCACCGATTTCGACGGGACTTTCACTGGTAGATAGCTGATGTTATAAGGAGTAATTTAGGCTACTTATATTTTAGTAAAAGAATTAGGGTTCCGCTCAACATGATTAAACCCCTAAATTACATGCGGGCGAAGTCGCGGGGAACAGCTAGTATTATATAAAGTTGCCTACCACGCCGCTCCAGTGCTTTTTGGTAGACCACTTTGGTAATTATCTTATATTTATATATAATTATTTCTTAATAATTACAACTGATTTAGTGAATTTTGATAATTCTAATGACTGAAACTTGCTCGGCGCTGTGAACTTTGCAAGGATTGAGCAGACATAATGTTACTACAGCAGGTAACTTTACGCATTGTCAGTAACTGCGGAACGGCAGAAGTTGGCTCGTTAAGATCTCGATCAAGTTATTTATCGCTTCCTAGTCTGAACTTCGGCTTAAGCTAAGTAATATGTATTTACGGCCTTTCCTGTCTCTGTCTTGTGGAATTTCTTCGACAAATAACAACTTCACTAACACAATACATCTTTAGCCTTACAAACAAGAAACTGGCGACTGAAAATTTCTCGTTCCAATCAAAAATGTTAAAAATAAATCTCGCTAACTCAATGGGAACCAGCAACATAAGTGTGATTGTATACTCTCCCTCCAGACTAGCGTGATGATTGATAGAAATAACAGGCAAGCAATTGTTTTACTGCTAGGCACCTTGAAACGGCTCCGTAGCCCAGTGACGTAGCAATGAGTTGCAGCGCTGTGGGCCTTGAGTTCGAATCGCAGACGGAACAAGTAATTGTATGGACTACAAATATTTGGGGTCTGTATGTTTATCCTTGTGCTATTTATGTTTGTAAACTGTCTGCACGATACAGGAGGAAATCCTAGTGTGGAGGTAACGTTTAAAAAAACATATAATAAAAATATAAAACGATTTTGTTCAACAGTAGATTTGAAGAACTGATGAAAATATATAAATATTAGGTGATAGAATACTTTTTCTGCCCAGGAGTCCGTCTGTGCCACTTCCATAGCTATAGGGACAACGCGACGGACTAATTGTTCCATTCATGAATGGAATGGACCCTACCCAGCAATGGGACGTATAGGCTGTAAAATTATGGCTAAAACGTATTATTTAGAACTTGCGCTTCTTTATATCTTTCCTGGTTACATTTCGGGCAGCAGTACGAATGCGTCGACACGTCCGGTTATAATCCACGCTCTTACAGAAGAATACCAGGGCAAAATCCTAGTGTGTTTCGTATGGTAAGGGAAGAGAACCGGAAACCCCTTTTACTGATGACGAAATGTTCCATTTTAGTCCTCATGAGTAACAAAACATCTGAATGTTGGTGCCTGATCGACGATAGACAAATGTGTCCATAAAAATACTATTGAAAAGAACAAATTTCAGTCGGGAGATTAGTCAGGATATTGTGCACAAGTGTGTGGGCAAACACAATTGCACTCTCTATTCCTCTCTCGTATAGTTCGGTAGGTCGGCAATCCAACACGATCGTAGAGAGATCAGGCGCAAGCAGTTAAATACATAAATTGCACAAGAACGAATATCCATACCCGGAACAATTATTTGTAGGCTATAGAAATAATTGTACCGTGCGGGATTCGAACCCGCGGCTCTTAGCGCAGCAACTCAACGCTAAGTCACTGTGCCACGGAGCACTGACTGTGTAATTACCAATTTGACTGAATAAGCAAAGGTAAAGAGTCTGTTAATAGAATAACTGCATTACTTGCATATTTGAATAGCCCGAAGCTGTAAAACTTTACGACTTCTAGACTACACAAGCGAATTGCTTAATCGTTAAGGATACTCACTGCAAACTTAAAACATTGTAGTGTCGAAACCACTCGTAACACAATATTGAATTGTTAATTAATAAAATTAAAACTAAACCCAAGCACACCACTGCAAGACTTCAAGACGCAGTAAGTACATTCTGCGTAGATCTTGCTTAAAGTAATAATTAAAAAGTTACCTTTAAGTTACCTGCGGGTTAACTTTGTTATCAGGACGTCAATCACCTCAGTCTCTTCGTGACTATATGTGCTACAAAGAACACGAGGCGTAGAGAATTAAAAATAAGTAAAATTAAACGCGATAAAAACCGTAAAATAGTTTTATTCAACAATGTTGAATTTTAAGATTTGTATGAATGGTAAACGACGAGCAAGTAAGTAGATTAAGCACTTTTGTTCTAGCGGCTTTAGGCTTCAGCAATCATATTTATAATCATAGTATTGATTGCAAACAAATGGTAACATTTGATGTGATATATTAAAAAATAGTCCGCATTTGAAACCGGTTTGGGCGTAACAATTATAAAATACTAAATTACATTATTAAATTTCATTTTAAGATTTAATTATTAAGTTACATTATTAGATTATATTTTTAAGTTACATTATTAAATTAGGCTCGCAATTTGGCGCAAAGCTTCAGTGGGGCCCCCATATATCCAAACTAGGAAGCAGACTAAGCTCTGCAGCCTATGCTGTAAAAAAAATTAAATCACACTTGTGCCGAGACAGCTAGATTAGTATATTTCAGTTATTTCCATAGCATAATGTCTTATGGGAATTTGCTATGGAGAAATGCGGCTGATTTAGAAACTATTTTTGTTACGCAGAAGAGGGCCATAAGAGCTATTTACAACCTTAAACCCAGAGAGTATCTTAAAGAAAAATTTAAATAAATAAATATATTAACTTTGGCCTCTCAGTATATTTCCGAAAATTTAATTTATGTTTACAAAAACAAAGATAGTTTCAGTAAAAAAGTGATATACACTTTGTAAACACTAAGAACAAACACAAGTTAGTGATAACCGTCTCTCGACTCCACAGAGTCAGTAATTCATTCTTGAGGCAATGTATACGCTATTACAACAAAGTCCCTGAAAATATACAAGGTATCTCTATTACCAAGTTTAAATATATAATTAAATAAACAAAAATTGTATAAAAAGGGTTATTATAATATACATGGTTGATAATAACCTTAATATAATAAATATAAATATGAGGTGGTCGCTTCCAAGCTGTTTCTAAAATAAATTTTGTAAATAGTAACAATAGATAAATTATTGAATATTCTATTAATTCAATTCAATTAATAATCACAATGTCAAGTAAAAAAAATAACAATAAAAATAATTATTAAAAAAGAAAACGTAATTAAATAAAATTATATAGAAAATTTAATAAAACAATAATTGAAAAAATTTAATAAATAATCCACGCTACAGCACTGTGAAATGCCAACATAATGCATAATAGTTAGTTAGACCAAAACTGGGGACCATATTATTACTAACGAGGTGTAACGACCCTTTGGTACTTATTAAATCGTGTATGTACGCTGTGGGGTGAAGGCGTTAGAGAAACCACCACCACATTTTCCCCGTTGGTTTCGTAAGAAACTTTGGGAAACGCTAGAAAATCTAATCGCTCCCGAAACATGGCGAAATATGACAGATGTAGAAGTTTATAGGCCACAGCTTCCACTTACCATCAGGTAGACTGTGTGCTCGTTTGTCACCCGTAATTTCTATAAAAGAAATACAACAATCTCGTTTACTCTACACGTTAAACACCTAGAACGGCGACGGGAAGTTGTGTCAAAGCTGCGAGATATCTGGTACGGGCATAACCTGTCAACAATGCCATAGGCTCATATCCACCAGAGCACTTTATAAGCTGATGATGATGATAATTATAAGTGTGATCCGTGTGATCCGTGTAACCGTGTGACAGACATCCAATACTACCGACACGAGCTAAGCCGTAAGAGGCGGGGGTCACCCCCAACCGGACAGCGGTTAGATAGCTCAAAAAACCTCAACAGAGGGGACATGATGATTGGTAACAATACTATAATAAACTAAATACACTATCGATAACGCTTATCGACAACAATAATGCGCATCACTATACTCGCCCCTAAGGCCCGTGAGTGGGAGAGAGAGCATAATACTCCGATTACTTTTGACCCAAACTGCACGGAGAAAATAATTGTAGTATAAATGATAAACCAACACACGAGTCATAAAACAAAAACGAGCAGACAGTCCACCTGATGGTAAGTGGTTGAATGCCTCTTTTCCAGTAAAAATGATCTCCGGTTCTCTACACTCACCATACAAAACACAGCAGTGTCAAGCTGCCATTTTACGCTGGTATTCTGTGAGACCGTGGTCCTTCCCCAGTCGAGCCGACTCATTCGTGCTACAACTATACTACTAATATAGCTGCAGCATGGATCTACCACGTACAATTAGTGATTAATCTGATTTTGGCTGAAAAACCTCATCAGTTATCTATAGGTGCCTAAGTTTCAGAATGGCATCAACATATTGCATACACATGGGAGCTGCTGGTGTAGACAGCCAGCGATTAATTTACATCAAGTGAGAATTTCCAAACAGTTTCTAACTTAAATAACTTCCACTGCTCGCCTTTGTGTGGAATGAAGTTTGCTTGAAAATTCAAATGTACAGAGAATAATTCACAAGACCAATTAAGAGTGTTATATTGTTAACGCAGAAATTAATCTACGTAAAAACAATAATTAAAGTTGAAAAAAATGAAAGCCAACTTTAAAAGGTTTAAAAGATGAAGTTTATTTTTATTTCATTGAGATAGCTTCTGAATTTGGGGCTAAGTTATTTTTTTTTCAGTTAAATGTTTTTAAAAGTTTTGAGAGCCTTCGAAAGCAAAGTCGGCTCTGAGAGTGGGCTAAAAAATTAGACAGGCTCGAGGTGAAAACAAAAATGTTTCCACTGAACTCGAGGTGATGACGTATACAATTTAAAATTGTTCATAATCGACGAAGGTGTCGTGTAAACATATAAGGTTAAAATAGGTTCGGAAACATTAGTCATAACAAAATTAGTTCAGTCAGTTTCGCTGTGCAGAGTCTGTTCACATGCTTACCTGTTGAAGACTGCATCTCGATTGTAACTAGAAGGCTGGAGGAAAACAACATGCCCGTAAAATATGCAGTATTACTCAGACACTACCATACATCTAGCTACCTATTGTGGAATTCTACAAGCAAGTAGATGGTGTGGCGATGGGCTCACCTGTATCTCCCATTTGCGCCGATATATTCATGGAAGACTTTGAGGAGAAAGCCCCGCGTACTTCTCCCGTAAATCCAAGATTCTACAAGCGGTACGCAGACGACACTTTCACAATTCTACCTTTAGATAAAGTAACTGCATTTTAAGACCATCTTACCACCACAAATTCTAAAATTCAGTTTATAATGGAGTTAAGCCTCTGCATCGAATCTTGCGGGCAGTGGAGCGGCGACGGCGGCGGCGCGGGAGCGGCAGGATCTTATGCGTACAATCAAATGGACCGACCCTCGAAAACAGCGGTGCGGCAGCGGCGCAGGGGCGGGCAACGAGCGGTGCACTCCAGTCAAGCGGTGACCGTCCACGCGTCTGCATTGTAGTGTTGTGCAAATTATTTTTGTGACGTGTCGAAATGACCTCGTACGTGCAAGAGCAAATTTATTTTAGACTACTACTTTTTAATGAGTTTGCTTCCACAAACGGAAAAATTCACGCCAGTACAAAAGTTTAGAGTGAGACAAAAAATTAATCAAGCTCTTCTAGACGAGTTAAGTGTAATTGAAGGCATGTACCCTTCTAATGAATGATTAATATATATGGGTATAATACACAAAACTAGGTATATCAACCTTATAATAAAAAATACAGTCAAAATAATAACAAATCTGTGATTTTAGAAATAACTAATCATCGTACTTCGATATCGTAATTTCGATAAAAATCGCCTTTTTTTTTCCTTGCCTTATAGTAGTGATTCACTTCTTCTTTTGCCCACAATAAATCGAGCGTTAGGAATAAATTTAAATCAAAAAGATGTTGTTCAGACATTTCGTTCGCGAATAAAAACAAATATCTCGACAACACAACCATGAACACATCACAACGCCGTTATAGTGTCGCGCGATCTGCCCGCTGGTTTCGAGAACAGGTCTACGTTGTCCGCACCGCTCCCGCGTCGCCGCCGCCGCCGTCCCGCTGCCCGCGAAATTCGAGGCAGAGGCCTTAGAGGCAAACAATTCTTTAGCTTTTCACTGACAAGATTGGCTAAATCTTGAAGCGTGCTTCCACTAAAACGTCGTACTTCAAGCCGCCGAAGAAGATTAGTCAGTTTTTACCATCAGTCAAGTGTAATATCCCTCTGCAAGATGCAGAAGTGTACAAGCTTGACTGTGAATGTGGTCTCTCTTATATAGGACAAACTAAAAGTTCAATAAAAACCCGGAAAGTTTGCAGTCTATGAACACGTACAGGATCGCCCCGTCACTACATTAGATTTAATAGACCACAAATCCTTGCTAAAGAACACCGATTCCTTTCAAGGATGATTCGCGAAGCTATTGAAATCAAAAAACATCCTAATTTCAATAGAGAAGATGGCTGGGTGCTACCATCTGCGTTGAATCCTATAATTAATAAAATGAAATCCTAACCCAAGCATACAACTGTAAGATTTCAAGATACTGTAAGTTTATACTGCGTAGGTCGGAACAAAAATTAATCATTTTCATCTGGAGGTAGCCGTGTTTAACTATGACATTGGGACGTCAAACACCTCAGTCCCCCCCGTGACCATGGGTGCTGTAAAATACTCGAACGTCTGAAATTTAAAATAAGTTAATATACGCGGTAAAATCCATAAAACTAGTTTTATTTAATATACTTAATTACATATTCCTACATTGTCGTCCGATTCTAAGCTATGTTCAAAATTTCAAGTCTCTAGCTTTTTTTATGATGGTAAGTGGTTCCTGTAGCCCATAGACATCTACATTTATCCTCGATTACGAATCAAAATTCAGATGCGTTGTCACCAGTGAGGACTAAGATAGAATGCCTCGTTTCCAGTAAAAATGATCTCCGGTTCTCTACACTCACCATACAAAACACAGCAGTGTCAAGCTGCCATTTTACGCTGGTATTCTGTGAGACCGTGGTCCTTCCCCGGTTGAGCCGACCCATTCGTGTTACAACTATACCTGAAATATAGCTGCAGCATGGCTCTACCACGTATGAAAGTCTCTAGCTCATCGGGAAGTGCTCGAAATTTGGGTTGCATGATTCCAATCGGAACGATAAACAGACAAACAAGAAAGTGACTTAATAAAAACGTGTTAATGTGGTAAAAAACTGCGGTTGGCCCTTATGAAGTAATCTCTGGGGGAGATCTGTGTTTTGCAGTGGATTTATGATAAACTGTAATGGTATTGGTATGTTTTTATTATATTCAATTTAAACAAAGAAATAGAGTTACGAATGTTTTATTAAGTTCATTTACCAATGGGTAGGGAGAGGGTAAGGTTTTAACAACTACTTCTTCTGCATTCCTTCACTAAAATGACTTAGTGCTTGCTCCAATTGCTGCTGTAATCACCCGACTCGTATCCGAGTCCATATCCGCCTTGTCCGTATCCGCCGAGACTGTAGCTTCCAAGACCGTATCCTCCTTGGTTGTAGCTTCCAAGACCGTATCCTCCTTGGTTGTAGCTTCCAAGACCGTATCCTCCTATACTGTACCCTTGCGAAATGATCGGTGTCGAAACAGTCTTCAGAATTGGTGTGGAAATGATAGGAGCGATGGGAGCAATTGGGGCGATGGGAGCGATAGGAGCGATGGGGGCTGATTCATAAATTATTGGCGTCGAGATGGTCTTGTAGACGGGAATAGGAGCTGCTTTAATTAGGTTGGCGGTGGAGATAGCCGGTGCACTGTAAATTATCGGTGATGAGTATCCTGAAACAAGAAGTTAAAAAAAATTACTTGTATGTGGGTCGCTGTATTTATCTTTTTAAAATAACAGTGCTTGACTGTTATTTGATGGCTAAAGTAGATAAGACGATGGTTGACAAATTTTTTATAAATATATACGGGGTAGCGATAAGGTTATCACATTAAATGAAAAGACTTATCCTATATAACGTTCCTTGAACATACACAATTTAAAAAATATATAACAATTAAAATTCTAGTCTCAATAGCCCTTTATTCGTTTTTTGCCTAATTACTTATGAACGGGAAAGTGTAGGTGAATAATTACCTATGTCGATGCCGCGTGAGCACTGCGCACCTGCCGCACCGTTGCCGCTTTTACATGTCACTTCTAGTCGGTAAACTAATATCAAGGTGATTTATTTCGTGTCAATTTTTACGCTATTTATTTTGTTTGAAAGCTGCTTTTTTTATTATTGTTAGAATAGTTTATTTTATTATTTTTATCGACATATATGAACTTGTATATACCGTTGTTATTTAATGTGATAACCTAATCGCCACCCAGTATATACCATATAGCTATACCTGGAACATTTTCTTAGAGATGCCTATAAATTTATTATTTATTAATTTATTTTATAAGTGGCTAATAATATAATATTCTGTGCGGGATTCGAACCCGCTTCATCCTTGTTTACTGTCTTTTTTATAAACTAAAGTAATAAAATAACCTAGAGTCCAGCTGTTGGTAAGTCACTAATGCAGTCCATGGACACCTGCAGAAAACTGTACACAAAGAAAACTACAGATGCGTTGTCATCTCTGAGGACTGAGATGAAATGCCTTACAGTTTGTGATTACATTTGTGTGTTTTGATTGTTTTAAATATATGATAGATGTAGTTTTCTGTATATGCTTAGATGAACATTTAAAAATATTATCGCTAGACTCGCGTTCGAACCCAAAAAATAAAAATATTTTTATTTAGAAAAAGGTTTTAGTTTTAAACTTATTTATTTTATATAATCTATAATTTAGTTATTGTAAGTAATAATATCATTTACTAACCATATCCGCTAGAATATCCCCCGGATGGGGCTCCATGAGCCACAGCGAACAGGCAAGCGACCTGAAATTAAAATAAAATGTAATCACGACAAATTTACAAATGTATAGTAATTGGTATAAACTAAATTTAGTGCATGTGGCAGTAACTCTCTACTGTGTTCCATTTATCCATTTATTTTTTGACTTAAAGTATACCACCATATATATTATACATGATCAAAACCAAAAACAAAAATCAGTTAAATTGTCATTATTATTGAAATTCAAGCTTTGCGTTAACTAATTAACCGTACTAGGTGGTAGAGACATGCTGCAGCTATATTACTAGTATACTTGAACCACAAATGGGTCGCCTCGACCTAGCAAGAACCACAGAATACCAGCGTAAAATAACAGCTCAATGCTGCTGTGTTTCGTATGGTGAATGTAGAGAACCGGGGACCCTTTTAACTGGAAAGAGATTCTATCTTAGTTCTCACGGCTGACAATCCATCTGCATTTTGATTTGCAAACGAGGATAGAGCAACCGCTTATCATCAGGTGGACTGTTTGCCCGTTTGTCACTATTATTCTATAAAAAAAAAATATTAAGATTTAAATCCACAAGAGTTATGCCAGTTATGCTAAAATTATTTCTATTGAATAAGAATTTCTAAACATCGTATATATAACTTCAGTTTCGTTGAGAGACGTTACATGGTTTAAATTAAATGGGGCACCACGTTATATATTAAGACGCTTATCCAAATAAACTATAGGTAATGGTGCACTTTTTTTATAGCATAGGGTGACAAACGAGCACACAGTCCACCTGATGGTAAGTGGTTGCTGTGACCCATAGACATCCACATCTATCCTCAATAAAGAATCAAAATGCAAATGCGTTGTCACCCGTGAGGACTAAAATGGAATGCCTCTTTTCCAGTAAAAAAGGTCTCCGGTTCTCTACACTCACCATACGAAACACAGCAGTGTTAAGCTGCTATTTTACGCTGGTCTGTGAGAGCGTGGGCCTTCCCCGGTCGAGCCGACCCATTCGTGCTACAACTATACTACTAATATAGCAGCAGCATGGCTCTACCATGTAAAACTTTTTTTCTTTTTTTATAACGGAATATTAGTTTAATTTCGGTTAACCGTTATAACTAACTATATTACTAATTATATATTTAACTGTCGAACTATAATATAACTATATAACTAACTATATACTTAATGTTAACAGTATTATATACGGTCACGCTTCAATACGAACAATGTGTTGCGTTACTACAATTTATGTAAACGCGTATTGTAATGGCGCCGAGTATTTTATTGCAAATAAATTAATATGTCAGTGACCTAATTACGTTACTAATCAAAATAAATTATAAAAATGTTTAGATTTCGTAACCACTATGTAAAGTATAAGCCTCTTGACTGCTATCCCACCTGATGAGTGAGGTGAGGTAGCCGAAGATGAATAGGCGCGCTATCGTAAGACCTATTCAGTCATTCTTTGAATTACATACATTGTGATCATATGAGAAGACAGATGCTGGCCTACTATTCCACTCCATTGCTGTACGCTTTACGATACAATCGACGAAGAAATTAATTGATTCAAATGCGTGGAATGTACACAAGAATAGTTTTGGTCTATCTTATTTTATATAAACGACGCTACGAGTGCTTCCCAGCACTCATGATCCCCTATGACCAGTAAACAAAATGTCGAGAATATAAGATGAGTTAAAAATTGAAGTTTTTTTTAAGGACTGCACGTATAGTTATAATTTAATAGCATTGTTTATTTCTTATTTTGTTATTTGCATTTTATTATTTTTGCAATACAAAAAGGTTTACTTAATACTTTAAGACATACTGCCAATCATTCCTGTCTAGGTGCGGACGGCTCCGTGGCGCAGTGGCTAAGAAATTGAGTTGCAGCGCTAAGGGCCGCGGGTTCGAATCCCGCACAGAACAAGTATTTGTATGGCCTACAAATAATAGTTCAGGGTCTGGATGTTTGTCGTTGTGTAATTTATGTTTGTAAGCTGCCCCCACGATACAGGAGAAAATCCTAGTGTGGAGTGGAGTTTTTAAAAAAAGAAAGAAAAGAAAAAAATGTTTCTAGTTTAATATAAATGACAGTAAAAAGCAGCATTTTACATTTTACAGCATATACGTCCCACAGTTAGTCACAAGGTTCTTATGACTGAGAAAGTTATGGATCAAACAAAAATTAACAGTCCTGCTGCTGCAGTGCATGTGGCCAATCTTCAGGTGTCCTCAAAACGTTTCTTTTCTGAGACTAGCAGGTTTCCTTACAATGTTTCCACCAATCACGTGGTAAATTGACACTTAAGTTTGCAATTAACAATTTCAATGGTGCCACCGGGGATCGAACTCGGTTTGATTGCATATCGTCTCGCCTAAGCATTGTTATTGCAATAATTGATTCATGTCTGTATGTTTGATGGTGTGAAATTTATGTTTCTAAAACGCATCCACGATATGGCAAACTCTAATAAGCCTACCCAATAGAGAAATTAAATACAATAAACGCTGCTGGGACTTATACCTACAAGATATAGGAGAAAATCATATTCTACGGAGAAATATAATACAAAAGAATACGACGGGCTCACCCCCATAAATAGCATAATATGAAAAACCCAAGCTTAAAAGAGCACAATGTGTATGTGTTTATTTTCTGCTATATTCATTAATTATTATCAACCTAAAGACGTGTACGCCGAGAGTTTATAAATATTATGAAAACCTCTCGCTATAGCGACTGTCGCATTAGTATCGCAACCTGTATAACGGGCGTCGCATATTGCCGCAAGCAAAGAGTTTTGTGGTACGAGGCTCGCAGCTGTTGTCAAGCGTGAGGCCGACGCAGAAGTTATTTATTATCTATCGCCAAAAATAATTAGCGGGACGCAATTTGTAAATCAATTTAGGAACCCTGCTTTTCATCAACTTTAGCGAACATAATTAACAATAAAAAATGGACGGTGCGCTGCGTACATTTCATGTTACGCTGAAACAATGCTCAAATTTTTCGCATTTTTCTTCATTCTACCTTTTTACAAATTATTTTAATTACATGTGTGCGCGGGTGCATGTTCTAAAAATAAGTTGAGCATGGTTTTGGCTTGGTTTCGGCATCACATGATATCAAGTGATATATTCTTCACAGGGTGACTTTCATAGAGGCATGCATTATTTCACGTATGCGTTCCATGTAACGTTTTGTGGTATATTCTATTATCGTTAGATTTTACGGTAATATTTCTTACACGAAGAATATTCACAAGATATTATATTTAAATCGAAACAAAAGTAATAATTAAAATCTGAAGGTACTCCGCGTTAACTTTGACAACGGGACGTCTCAAAGCACGCGAAAGGTCGGGAATTTAAAAGAAGTAAATTAAATGCGATAAGATGGATTAAATTCGTTTAAGAGCTGATTGCTATTGAATTCAATTTAAGTATAATAGTTAAAAATGAATGAAGTACTTAGTAAATAATAAAAACAATCCCTTTAACCTATAATTCAGCAAGAAAATTCAAAGGTTCAATTATACTCAAACTATAGTTCTATTATTAGCAACATTCATTTTATCACATCTAAAATGTCCCTATACAACTGAAATAAAAAATTTCTCCAAAATAAATAATTTAAAATTAATTTCTAAAATTTAAAAATTTTGTACAGCCGACTTCAATATAAGTTATTAAGAATAACTCAAAACTATTGGTCTGACCTTGAATATGAGACCACATGTGAAGCAACAGACTTCAACTAAAAAAAGAATCATCGAAATCGGTTCACCCAGTAAAAAGTTATGAGGTAACACACATAAAAAAATACAGTCGAATTGAGTACCGTCTCCTTTTTGGAAGTCGGCAGAAAATAATTAAGATTGCTAATAAATTTTCAACATAACTAAAATATAGATGACCTATAGTTAAATCATCAATGTTCTATCAGAATATTGTAACGAAACTTTAAATTAATTGGGCAATTTTTATCTAAACTGCGAATAATCGTCCCACAAAAAAATTGCTATAATCCCAAATACCTAAATATAGTTCGTGGAATTAACTTCAAAGACTGAAAAACTCACATGAGAAAACTGCTGTTCTGGATCTTATTAGGTAATATATGTATAATGTGATTTTATAGCAAGACGATGAATATCATAATTAATTAACGCTTTAATAAATAATAAAGGCCGATTAATAAATTCATTAATATTTTTATTTTATTTTTTAATGAATTTATTATATTTTTGCTGTAAAAAAATCTTGTTTGTCACCAGCGGCGACGACAAGTCGCAGAAACAGCTCCTTTATGAACTTCACCGCACGTGGACTCCACGAACGGATAGTCCGTAGACCTGGTATTTTATTTTTATTGTATCTTTGGCTAATTCAACAAGGATACGCACCTAGCGTTCTTGGAACTATACCGCGGGCAGTACGACGGTATTATAACTTAAATTCGTAGTTTTAATTTTTTGAATTAATATATAATATAATAATAATAATAATAAATACGTTTATTTCGGTAATCTTGTTAACAACATAATACTGAAACTTCCCAATGAGTAATAAGAGGATACATGTGTTGGGAATAACCCGCCACTTCCCTTAAGGATTACAAAAAAGTAAGATTACAAAAAGTTTAGCCTGTAGATATTTTGTATTTAGTATGTGTATATTAAAGAGTGTATGAATAGGAGTGTTGTTGTATGTATGATGAAGGGCTGTGTGTGTATGTGCTGGTGGATGAAGAAATTATAAGTAAGAAGACTGGTTGCCTTGCAAAATAAAATTTTATTAATCAAATATGATAGACGGAATGCTGTTAGACTGTTACCTGTAAATGTATAAGATGTCGGTGAGATTTCAGACAAATATTTATAACTATATATAGTTATAAATATTGTATATATAATCAAATAAAAATATTAATAAATAATTATTGTTAAAAAATGGATGTAACTTACAGCGATGTAGGTGAACATATTGCTTGGAAATCTTCAGACGAAGTATAGTAATCGAAAGAATAGCTACATATTTATAGCAAAACCCGATTTCATATTAACACGCAAATGTTGCAACTTTAGGCCAGTTGCTTCAATTTGCGTCAAATATCCTTGTAGGGTTGTGTGTTGTTGTACTAACTTTGTGAGTACGTTTTTGCCTATCGTCTTATTGTGGAACACAACCTATGACTAGTCATCTGTACGGGTTTTTTTATAGAATAATTGTGACAAACGAGCATACAGTCCAATAGTTGGTAAATAGATGCTGTGGCCCATAAACAACTTTTTTTTATAGGATAGGGTGACAAACGAGCACACAGTCCACCTGATGGTAAGTGTTGCTATGGCCCATAGACATCTACATTTATCCTCGTTTGCGAATCAAAATGCAGATGCGTTGTCACCCGTGAGGACTAAGATAGAATGCCACTTTTCCAGTAAAAAGGGTCTCCAGTTCTCTACACTCACCATACGAAACACAGCAGCATGAAGCTGCTATTTGACGCTGGTATTCTGTGAGAGCGTGGTCCTTCCCCGGTTGAGCCGATCCATTCGTGCTACAACTATACTACTAATATAGCTGCAGCATGGCTCTACCACGTAAATGAAACTATATTTATTATCAGAATTTAGATTCGCTGTCACCCATGAGGACTAAAATAGAATTCCTCGTTTCGTCACCGGTTCTTTACACTCACCATACGAAATATAGCAGCATTCAGCTGCTATTTTAAGCTGGTGTTCTGTGATAGCGTGGTCCTACAACGGTCGAGCGTACCCATTCGTGTAGCAACCATAATATAGCAGCGTGGCTCTACCACATATAATAAGTGTAAGGTTGGCAAGTGCCGTGAGTTAGTGGCAGAAGGAAAAACATCGCCTCGATTCTTCCCGTGAGTGTCGTAAATGACGACAATGGGATATGCTAGAGCGACATTATGACTTTAGATAGATCAAATGCAATAGAGATCGGAGACGTAAATTAGCGTCAAAGGTAGCAAAATAGATCATGTTCTCGTGGCGATAGATTGCGCTATGAGCATCTCGTAATCATCAGCACTGCTTTAAAATATGTAGTTAAAAAAAAATGGGTGTGGTCTCGACGTTAATTTAAATGTACGTAGTTTTCTGACCATTTTCTTTGTTTCAACTGAGTTGAATAAACGAAAATCGAGTGTATCAATAGCGGCCGATGTAAGCGAGTTGTATCTCATGATCCATAATAGGTAGACAGTTCAAATTTTCACAAAATATCTATTTCTGTTACCGCTATAACAACAAAATAAAAATAAAAAATTAATTAAAAATTAAACCCTAATAGAAACGTTTCTTTTTGTATACATAATATTAAATCTTGTACGATGGTACGGAACCCTTCATGCGCGAGTCCGACTCGCACTTGACCGGTTTTTTCTCCTTTGTTCTACAAAAAAAGTTTTTATTTATTTGGCTAATATCTAGTCTATTTTTAGAATAGAATAGAATAGAATATTTTTTTATTCAAGATACATTACATGTGTATTTCTTATTGAAAGTAATTTTTTACTTTACCACTGGTTCGAAAAAAAGCCTCTGTCCTGGGAAGAACCAGCAAGAAACCCAGCGGGACTTTTTTTTTAAATAAATTTTACAATATAATATGACTGATAATTAAAAAAGGTTCCTTCATTAAACATCCATAAGGTCCATTAAATATCGAATATTTTATATAAAGCGAACGAAAATAATCTATCTCGATTTTTCCAATCAGTTTCAACCTATAGAAATTGAAGAAACATTTGTAACCAAATATTAAAGAATTTCATTCGCAATATTGAACTGCGGATTTCGAGTAACGAGATACCCGAAAGCCTTAAAATACGCAAAATTACTCCACCCCGAATATTAACTGAGATCCCGAGGGATACAAGAATAAAGAATTGTAAATAAATTCCCAAGATATCTTTGGTAAAAATAAAATTTATTTGACACTTGATTTCGGATTCGCTTGTGTTATATGCTGATGTCTGTGTGGCTAAAACTACATCCTAGCCTGTCGCTTATCTTGTAACATAGGTCTAAATCAGTGGTTCCCTAACATATTTCTGACGCGCCCCCTTTCTACCAAAAAAAAAATATCCGCCCGCTTGCTCAGATAATTTTATCAGGTTAGAAAAAATTAGTTCTGTTCAATAACATCAAATTTTTAATGCTTATAAGTTACATAATATCATACAAAAACTACTTAGTTATACAAATATTACTTCTTATTTAATCGAATATAGATGGATGAGCTTGCATGGTTTTAACGAGGTTTCTGATTCACGGCTTAACCACAGAAATCGCACAACGCAAAGCACTATCAATGTTACGCGTAAGTTTATTTCTGGACTTGGTTTTTATTGCCACAACAGCAGAAATCTCCTTTCGCAAAAATATGTACAGGAAATGGGTAAATATGATTGAAGGGCTTCCTCTACTATTTTGTAATAAATTGTGAAATATTTGGCCCAAAACATTGTTTCACCAATTTTTTCGGTGTACATACACTGCACCTTCCTACGGACATTTTTCGGTCGTAAGGTCCCTAACTACGCAGCTAGCTCTTGCTCCCCTTTGCAGGTTTCTGCGCACCCCCGGGTGGCGCGCCCCCACTTGAAAACCCCCTGGTCTAAATAGAGTCCAGTAGGACGGAGCGTTCTGTATGTATGATATATTATTAGGTGGACGTAGTAGACAGATATATAGGACTCTCACTGTCTAGGAGTCCAAATGGGGTATGTAACACACTATTTTCGCTTTCTGTCAACAATTTTCTGTGCACGCAGGCTGTGTTCCTTGGTATATAGTCAGAGCACATTACCTGAAACAGCAAGAAACTAGTTCGCCTTACTTGTCCATTCTGGTCTCTTCCCAAGGCAGATCATGGGATGTTCTGTAAGTTATATTACCATCTCTGTGCAGGGAGGACAACACGCTGACTCACGCCGCAAAAAAAGCTAAACTTTTAAGTTCTCTTCTTACGTCCAACTCTCACCGCTGAACATCCAAAGGTCGAAGGCCGAAGTAGGTACAAGTTGAACTCTAAAAAACTTAGTGTGCTTAGTATTTACAGTAAATAGGCTATTATGCTTAGAAACTAGTACTCTACCGTTCGCACTTGCAAAGATTCCTTAGTCAAATCCAACAGTTTTCTCGGGAACCGGACAGTTCACTACAAAGAGAAATAGATAATAGGAGGTATTGTGGTGTAAAAATATTCAATGCCACACATAGTACCGTGGGTGTCGTAAGAGGTAAGCATGGGGCATATACTTGAAATCCAAACAATTAGTATTTTATAAGAGCTTTGCGCATTAGCTCAGCGCTGAGCCCTATTTTTTTATAAGATATGGATGACAAGCGAGCACCCAGTCTACTGATGGTAAGTGGTTACTGTGGCTCATAGACATCTACATCTATCCTCGTTTACAAATTAAAGGCAGGTGGCGTCCATCGAGTTCATGCATGTCTTACTAGGCCTTCACTCCAGCTAGTGATGTGCCGCACTACACTTTGCTTTGCTACTCGAGAATATTTATTTTCGATCAGTTGTCGGTTCTTCAAGCTATAGCTTTATAAGTAAGCCACATATAGCCCGCCCATTGCCACTTCTGCTTACTGATCCGTTTCGCTATGTCGGTTACTCTCGTTCTACTGCAGATATCCTCATTTCAGAGTACGCTCTAGTTTTCAAGTTTTGATGCTTACTGTTCGCGCCAAACACTTTCAAGGAACGAACGCGAGAGGGCGTGCGGCTCAGTGTCATACCGGTTTGACATTCGGTCGTGCGTAAAACGCCCAAGGGCTGTCAGTCGTCCACAAGCGGTGCTAACGATTGGCACGCTGTATTCTGTTAGGGAACTCGGAATAATTCGGCGCGGCCAGTAAATATACGGTCTATCATTGTGACGCGCATTCCTACTGGAGAGCTTCCCGGGACTTATTGTGTCTGACTCAGAACCTGCATAAGTGCATTCGGCAATATTAGATAGTGCGGCCTCTGATATTCTAGAATTAACTATTGCTACGCGAAACGGTAGTGACCTTTGACCCTTTAAACTCCGTGTGCGTTTGTGCGGTAACCATTATACCCAGCGATAGTTAGTGTCTTCTGTAAGTTAGTGAATCATACGATAGAGTTAATTGACTGTCAACGTGACGAAAGAAGAAAGTGACTGTGGACAACCTCGAAAGGCCCCCTCAAGTTGGAGCGGTGTCGACGCTCGGGCTGCTGCCGACGGCCAAGGTCTAGGTTCAATCACCATCAGTCACACCCAGATACACACCACATCACCATTCTTTCCCTTGCACTACACAACCACATGCGACCTGACCGACTCCGGAGGGACCAGTCGCCTTGGATATAGGTAAGTAAGCTTCGTCCAAATTCCTTCCGGTCGACTGGCCGTAGTATAGCGCTCCCCCATATATTTTAGTGTAATTGGAGAGATTCCACGTGGCCACATTGGGGCCCGACCTACGTCTGTTCGGGAAATCTTCAGCTCATGAGCCCCTGAGGATTGGATCCTTTAAGGGAGCAGCCGTAGGCCGTAACACTTACGTAACGATAATTTTTCGTAATCTCCCGAACGCTGCATAGTCGAGTTGGATTCGTCAAATGACCTCTTGGTCGAAGTTGGACTCATCTAGTTGAGCAATTTGTCCTAGGTAAACACTATCTTTATATTAACTTTCTGCACATAATATTTTCATACATAAACGCACACCGTCTGTGTTTATACATGATTTATATTATGCACCGCCATGCCACCGCGGTTTTTTTAAACGCGTACACAGTCCACCAGATGGTAAGTAGATGCTGTGTCACATTTCTACATTTATCCTCGATTAAGAATCGAAATGCAGTACGTTTTCACTCCTAAGAACTAAGCTAGCATGCTTCGTAACCAGTAAAATGGTCTCAACACTCCCCATACAAAACAAAGCAGTAATAAGCTATTTCATGCTGGTATTCTGTGATAGCATGGTGATTCCCCGGTCGAGCCGACTCATTCCTGCTACACTCACAACATGGCTCTACCATGTATATTTTCTAAGTATAATTGCAGTAATAACAATATTTTAGCGAAACCTAATTAATTAGATTTAACAATAGAAAACAATTATGAATGTTGAAGGTTAAGATTTGGCGATACTAGGATATCACAATTTCAAATAACTCAAGCTTTAATAACAAGCTTCATAACTCATAGACTTCCTCCGAAGTCTGTGAGTTATATGTAATAGTACTTAAGGAACTTGACCGTTCATGCATGTCAATTATTATTTTTTAATTCTCGGTTAAGCAATCGTTTATTTGGAACATCTATTAACTACGGTAATTAGGAATCGAATTTATTTCGCTTAGATTTATAGTGTGTAAATTTAAATTACGTGGACTTGAAAATGTTAATTGATTTAATAGGATTGGAATTATCAGTAATTTTTTTTAACGCAAACATTAAATAACTTTTTTTCCTTCTTTGCTTTCATTTTTTTATAGGAGAGGGGGCAAACGAGCATGCGGCTCACCTGATGGTAAGAGACTACTGCCGCCCATGAACAACTGCAAACACCAGGGGAATTGCAGATGCGGTGCCGGCTTTTTAAAAAGGAGTAGGCTCTTTTCTTGAAGGTCCCTAAGTCGTATCGGTCCGGAAAAATCGCTGGTGTTAACTGATACCACAAGGAAGTTGTGCGAGGAAGAAAACATCTTCTAAATCGCACAGTGGTGGACCGCCAATCATCCAGGTGGTATGGATGGTATCGCAAGTTTTGTCGCAATGTGCGCTGGTGAAATTAAGCGGCTGGAATTAGTCCGAACTATTCCTCAGAGCACTCCCCATGGTAAATGCGATGAAATACTCAAAGAAATGCAATATCTCTACCCACGTCAGCATCTATGAAACTGTTAATGTCAATTATAAGAGCTGATTTTCCAAGTACTGGGGGTGAAGGAAAACAGCGTGAGGAAACCTGCATATGTGAGAAATTAAAAAAAAAAACTATTTTGTAGACGTGTGAAGTTCGCCAACACGCATTGGAACAGCGCGGCGGACATTGCCTCCGCTTAAAAACCTTACAGAAATGAGAGGAGGTTTGTGCCTAGCAATGATACGTGTATAGACTGCAAATTTACTTTTTTTACTTTACTATTACAACACCCCACTTTATTTGTTTTGTTTTTTTTTTTATATTAAAGAATGACCACAAACAAATAAATTTATTCTCGATTAAAATGAAAATGTGTTGTTGTTACCACTACATTATAGGATGGAATGTCTCGTTAAAAGTGACTCCGATTCACGTCATTCATTATACGAAACATAACAGCATTACGATGCTATTTTAATGCAACTTTAAAATAAAAATCGTTTCGCTAGATTAGCTAAAAGAATTGGACTACTATGCTTGTGAAAGACTTCTTAGTGTTAACGTTTAAGCTAATAGGTAAAGTGCTTGCGCACGCACACACACACGCGCGCGCACGCACATGCACTCTCTCTCTCTCTCTCTCTCTCACTCACACACACACACACACATACACACATACTCGATAGAAGAGGAATAACTTAGTTTTATTTAAAAAAAATGTTTTATGAAAGTCTGCGTTAAAATTTAATATTGTAAAATTATATGGGAAGGTACTGATATCCTAAGATACAGGATTAATCCTAATTTAGGAATCAGTGCAACAATTTGTTTGTAACCTATATAAGTTTTAATAAAGATTATTATTATTATGAGGGGTATCTATATAGTTTTCTCATCTGGTCTGTATAAATATATAATTGTAAATGAAAATGATAAACATACATAAATATCAACAAAATAAAATAAATACATAAAAAATACATAAATAAATAAACACCCAACCAGATGGAAGCCCTCGGAAGGAGAGACGAAACGGCCGAGGGTTAGGGGGAAAGGGAAAGAAACCGGCGGACGATGCGGGCGGTATCGACGAGCACAGCCTTCTGCATTTGAGTTTGGAGCAGTCCGTCACGGAGTCCCAGTCGCTTCAGATGACCCGAGAGGCTGACTGGGATTAACTCGTTCGCAGAAACGACTACAGGTATAATTTCGACCGGCAGTTCGCCCCAAATGTCGGTCACCTCGTGAGCCAGGTCCAGATATTTTGTACGCTTATCTGCTTCGGCTTTCACAAGGTTCTCGTCATACGGAACGATAACGTCGACCAAAAATATCCTTGACTGTGCCCGATCCATCAGCACAATATCAGGCTTATTCGCAAGAATAGTCCTGTCTGTGATGATGTCGCGGTCCCAGTAGAGCTCGGCGCGGTCATTTTCGAGCACGGCTTCCGGCATGTAATTATAATAAGGCAGTTTCCGATCCACGAGACCGTATTTCAGAGCGAGCTCCTGTTGTAGAATCCTGGCTACTAGGTTGTGCCTATGCAAGTACTCAGAGTTAGAAAGCGCCGAACAACCGGAGATGATATGCCTAAGTGATTCACCGGGATGGCGACAAGCTCGACAGATGTCGACGGTGCCATCCTTTAGGATGTATCTCCGATAGATGTTGGTCTTAATAACCTGATCCTGTATTGGATAAACAAAACCCTCGGTTTCCCCGAAGAGGTCACCAAAACGTAGCCAGTGGAGGGAGGCAACTGTGTCTACGAAAGGCTCACGTAGAGCCTTGTAGAACATCCCGTGAAGCTCTTTCTCCTTCCATACGGTCTCCCGGTCGGAAATGCTCTGTACTGCCGAGTCATGCCATTGCTCGTTGGCTAAGGATAGAGGGGTAAGTCCTTTATCACAAAAAACAACGTCCCTATAAAATGGATCATCCGCTCTCGCCAGAAAGTAATTACGGAGGCTGCACATTTCGCGATTATGCATGGTAAGCGCGCTTAAAAAGCCGCGCCCACCATGTTTCCGTGGCAAGTACAGCCTCATTACTGACGATCTCAGATTATGCATCCTATAGGACGTCATAATAGTGCAGATTTTTCTATCCAGAGTGTTCAGTTCGGTCTGAATCCACCTGAGTATGCCAAATGTATACATGAGAACAGGCATGATCCAACCGTTATATGCGTGTGTCTTATTAACGCCCGACAAAAGACTGTTAAGCAATTTTGTCAAGCGTGCATAAAACACATCGCAAACTGACTGCTTCATACCCACCACATCGACACCGATGTTTTGTGACATACCCAGGTATCGGTATGTTTCAGCCTCGGAAAGGGTCCTTATGCAGATGGACATAGAGAAGTCTATGCCCTAGAGTTAGCAACCCTTCCCCTTTCGACATGGAGGATCGCACACTTATCTGTCCCCAGCTCCATTCTAATAGAATTGCTAAAATCACAAGTTATGTTTAGCAAATCCATAATATGGGAGCGGCTGGAGGCGAATAACTTGAGATCATCCATATAGAAAAGGTGGGTCACTTTTATACCTCCTTTCCGAAGCTGAAATCCCCTCCCGGAACCCTCTAGTAAGGTACTGAGACGGTTCAGAGAGAGGCAGAACCAGATTGGACTCAAACAATCGCCCTGGAAGATACCCCTTCTTATCCTTATGTGGATCTCCGCAGCCGTCACCCGCTGGCCTATATGACAAAGGATCGTACTCCACTGCCCCATACACTGCCCGAGGAAGTCTCGAACAGTACCTTGTACAGCTCGAGGACCCTCTTAAGCCATGTATGAGGCACCGAATCGAATGCCTTTTTGTAGTCTATCCAGGCGGCGGAGAGATTCCGGACGGTTGCGTTTAACCACCTTGCAAATGACCGCGTCAATGAAGAGTGGTTCCTTGGTTCCACGACCACCGCCCCGACATCCATTTTGAGCGCGCGACATCACCTGATTTGAGTTCAGGTGACGAGTGATTCTCGTGCTCAAAATGGATGTTAGTGTCTTGTATATGGTAGGTTATACTCGGGTCTGTGGAATCCCGGTCTTTAGGAACCAAATGAGTGATCCCAGTAGTGAAGAGGCTCGGGAGCGACTTTTGGTCGAAAGCCTCTTGAAACTGTCGTGCGAGCACAGCGTGACACACCACGAACCCCTTCAGCCAGCAATCCGTCGAGTCCCGGACTTTTCCAGTTCTGGGCCTTACGGACCGCCTCAGCTACGTCATCCGGCGTTATGATGACGGGGTCCATGTGCGTAACATTCGCATACTGACTCGCCGTAACTTCCGTTCAAGGGCCCTCGCTGTGATTTACGGGCTCTCACCACAGGCCGCGCCAGAATGCGATAGTGTTGGCCTGATTCGGTGCTGGGCCCGTTCCACGTACCATTGGTCGCTCCAGTGATTCATAGAGCCTCTTCTGATCACTCTTGAAGAGACGATTCTGGTTGAACCGTGTCGACTTCTCGGTATATCGCCCAATCCGCTTCCCCCAAGCAGCGATTCTGTGCTTCAGGTCGTCTATGCGCTCCGTCAGTTTTTGCGTTATATCCGGCTGGGACAATCTGATATTTGTCCCAGCATACGCCATCCTGACAGTGCGCATAATTCTCGGCCTATTATTGCCCGACCTAAAGCTTATCAGTCTGCCAATGAGGGCCCTTGCCTTTGCGATACGGTCTTCAATCCTTCTCTCCAGGCTCCAGGCTGGGATGGCGCTACTTTGTCTAGTAGCGCGTCCAGCCGTGGGAACTTTGGCGCCAATAATGCGGCAAACTGCCAGTGTGGCGCCAAAAATAATTGAGTTCGTCTCGCAAAGGTCCCGGCTGGCTTCCAAATAGGTCATAAGCATTAGGTTGCGAGCCCTCACGACAGCCTGATTCCGCTTACTTAGGGCCATGCGCGGGAGTCGCGGTCGATTTTCGAGAGGCATACTGCGCGTTTTCAAAATAGCCTTTTCCAATGTACTCCTCATTTGCTCTAGTTCTAATTCCTGAGCGACTGTTCCATCATCGTCTGAACTAACTATAACTGAAAGATTCACGGCGGCATCCACGTGTGCTGGTTGCTCTGCAAGTTGTGGCGCCGCATCCTCAGCCGTAGCATTGTCATCCGATGAGGGTACAGTCTCACGTCGTAGCCGTTCGAGTTCGGTGCTATCGAATATGTTTGAGCGCAAGATATACCGAACTCGGTCTGCCAGGTTTTGCTCGGTGACGGTTATAGATGGCTCCAGCTCAGCAAAAAATCGATGCATCCTAGCCCGATACGCAAAACCTCCAATTTCTCCCCCTTTCGCTCTAAAATAGGCCCGCAATGCGTTGCTGTTCATCTGCATTGATTGCTGGGCCCGCGAAGACCCTGCCAACACCAAGCCAGCTGGTGGGGATGATGGATGCGAGGGTCTGCTAGGTGGTCGTGCAGCACCTCGCGCTCGGCTGACGGCCAGCATGCTGTCGCATCCACCGCCAGCTCCAGACGCGACCCGGCAACCCCCAGGCAGCGGCCCTATACGCAGTCTATATTTTATTATTATTGTTGGGTATCTATAAAGTTTTCTCATCTGGTTGGGCAGTATAAATATATAATTGTAAATGAAAATGGTAAACATACATAAATATGAATAAAATAAAATAAATACATAAAAAATACATAAATATATAAAAACCCAACCAGATGGAAGCCCTCGGCAGGGGAGACCAGACGGCCGAGGGTTAGGGGGAAAGGGAAAGAAACCGGCGGACGATGCGGGCGGTATCGAGGAGCACCGCCTTCTGCATTTGAGCCTGGAGCGGTCCGTCACGGAGTCCCAGTCGCCTCAGATGACCCGGGAGGCTGACTGGGATTAACCCGTTCGCAGAAACGACCACAGGAATAATTTCGGTCGGCAGACCACCCCACATGCCGGTAACCTCGTGAGCCAGGTCCAGATATTTTGTCACCTTATCTGTTTCGGCTTTCACGAGGTTCTCGTCATAAGGAATGGTAATGTCGACCAAAAAGATCCTTGACTGTGCCCGGTCCATCAGCACAATATCAGGCTTATTCGCAAGAATAGTCCTGTCTGTGATGATGGCCCGGTCCCAGTAGAGCCTGGCGCGGTCATTTTCGAGCACGGCTTCCGGCAAGTACTTATAATACGGCAGTTTCCGATTCACGAGGCCGTATTTCAGAGCGAGCTCCTGGTGTAGAATCCTGGCTACTAGATTGTGTCTGTGCAAATACTCAGAGTTAGAAAGCGCCGAACAACCGGAGATGACATGCCTAAGTGTCTCACCGGGATGGCGACAAGCTCGACAGATGTCGACGGCGCCATCCTTTAGGATGTATCTCCGATAATTGTTGGTCTTAATAACCTGATCCTGTATCGCACAGACAAAACCCTCGGTTTCCCCAAAGAGGTCACCGAAACGTAGCCAGTGAAGGGAGGCGACTGTGTCTACGAAAGGCTCATGTAGAGCCTTGTAGAACCTCCCGTGGAGCTCCTTCTCCTTCCATTCGGCCTCCCGGTCGGAAATGCACTGTACTGCTGGGTCTTGCCATTGCTCGTTGGCTAAGGATAGAGGGGTCAGTCCTTTATCACAAGAAATAACGTCCCTATAGTATGGATCATCCGCTCTCGTCAGAAAGTAATTACGGAGGCTGCACACTTCGCGATTATGCATGGTAAGCGCGCTTAAAAAGCCGCGCCCACCATGCTTCCGCGGCAAGTACAGCCTCATTACTGACGATCTCGGATGATGCATCCTGTGGGACGTCATTATAGTGCGGACTTTTCTGTCCAGAGCGTTTAGTTCGGTCTGAGTCCACCTAAGTATGCCAAAGGTATACATGAGAACAGGCATGACCCAACCGTTATATGCGTGCGTCTTATTCACACCGGACAAAAGGCTGTTAAGCACTTTGGTCAAGCGTGCATAAAACACATCGCAAACTGACTGTTTCATACCCGCCTCATCTACACCGATGTTCTGTGACATACCCAGGTATCGGTATGTTTCAGCCTCGGAAAGGGTCCTTATGTTGATGGGCATAGATAAATCTATGCCCTCGGAGTTAGCAACCCTTCCCCTTTCAACATGGAAGACCGCACACTTATCCGTCCCCAGCCCCATTCCAATAGAATTGCTAAAATCACAAGTGATGTTTAGCAATTCCACAAGATGAGAGCGACTGGAGGCGAATAACTTGAGATCATCCATATAGAAAAGGTGGGTCACTTTTGTACCTCCCCTCCGAAGCTGAAATCCCCTCCCGGAGCCCTCCAGTAAGGTACTGAGAGGGTTCAGAGAGAGGCAGAACCAGATTGGACTCAGACAATCGCCCTGGAAGATACCCCTTCTTATCCTTATGTGGTTCTCCGCAGCCGTCATCCGCTCGCCTAGATGACAAAGGATCGTACTCCACTGCCCCATACACTGCCCGAGGAAGTCTCTAACTGTACAGTCAACCTTGTACAGCTCGAGGACCCTCTTCAGCCATGTATGAGGCACCGAGTCAAATGCCTTTTTGTAGTCTATCCAGGCGGCGGATAGGTTCCGACGGTTGCGTTTAACCACTTTGCCAATGACCGCGTCAATGAGGAGTGGTTCCTTGGTTCTACGACCACCGCCCCGACATCCATTTTGAGCGCGCGACATCACCTGATTTGAGTTCAGGTGACGAGTGATTCTCGCGCTCAAAATGGATGTTAGTGTCTTATATATCGTGGGTAGACACGTGATGGGGCGGTATTTGCTCGGGTCTATGGTATCCCGGTCTTTAGGAACCAAATGAGTGATCCCAGTAGTGAAGAGGCTCGGGAGCGACTTTTGGTCGAGAGCCTCTTGAAATTGTCGGGCGAGCACAGCGTGACACACCACGAACCCCTTCAGCCAGTAGTGATGCAGCCCGTCGAGCCCCGGACTTTTCCAGTTCGGGGCCCTTCGGACCGCCTCAGCTACATCGTCCGGCGTTATAATGACGGGGTCCATGGGCGTAAGATTCGCACACTGACTCACCACAACTTCCGTCCAGGGGCCCTCACTGTGGTTTACGGGCTCTGACCACAGGCCGCGCCAGAATGCGACAGTGTCGGCCTGATTCGGTGCTTGGCCCGTTCCAAGTACCCTTGGTCGCTCCAATGATTTATATAGCCTCTTCTGATCACTCTGGAAGAGACGATTCTGGTTGAACCGTGTCGACCTCTCGCCGAATCCGCTTCCCCCAAGCAGCGATTCTCTGCTTCAGGTCGTCTATGCGCTCCGTCAGTTTTTGCGTTATATCCGGCTGGGACAAACTGATATTTGTCCCAGCAAACGCCAACCTGACGGTGCGCACAATTCTCGGCCTATTATTGCCCGACCTGAAGCTTATCAGCCTGCCAATGAGGGCCCTTGCCTTTACGATACGGTCCTCAATCCTTCTTCTCCAGGCTGGGATGGCGCTACTTTGTCTAGTAGCGCGTCCAGCCGTGGGAAGTTTGGCGCCAACAATACGGCAAACTGCCAGTGCGGCGCCAAAAAGAATTGAGTCCGTCTCGCAAAGGTCCCGGCTGGCTTCCAAATAGGTCACCAGCATTGGGTTGAGAGCCCTCACGACAGCCCGATTTCGCTTGCTTAGGGGTATGCGCGGGAGTCGCGGTCGATTTTCGAGAGGCGTACTGCGCGTTTCCACAATCGCCTCCTCCAATTTTCTCCTCATCTGCTCTAGTTCTTGGGTGACCATTCCATCATCGCCTGAATCAACTAGAGCGGGGAGATCCATGGCGCCCTCTATATGTGGCTGCTGGTCTGTGGCCTGAGGAGCCGCATCCCCAGCTATAGCCGGTTCATTCGATGAGGGAATAGCCTCACGCCGTAGTCGTTCGAGTTCGGCATCATCAAATATTTTCGAGCGTATGATGTACCGAACTCGGTCTGCCAGGTTTTGCTCCGTGACGGGAACTGACGGCTCAAGCTCAGCAAAAAAGCGATGCATCCGAGCCCGATACGCTATCCCTCCAGTTTCTTCCCCCTTCGCCCTATAGTACGCCCGCAATGCGTTAATGTTCATATTTTTTGTCCAACGCATGCGGCGTACTCCACCAGCGGCGGGTGCCGCTTGCCGAGTCCGAGAGGACCCCGCCGACACCAAGCCGTCTGGTGGGGATGATGGACGCGAGGGGCTGCTAGGTGGTCGTGCAGCACCTCGCGCTCGGCTGGCGGCTCGCATGCTGTCACGTCCAGCGCCAGCTCCAGACGCGCCCCGGCGACCCCCAGGCAGCGGCCCTATGCGCGTTTTATTTTCATCCATCATCCATTAATTTGGGCGTCAATTAACGGGAGACGCCCAGACCCGGCGCCGTTTAATAGTGTGGCCGTAAGCACAAACGGGCCTTTGCACCCTCAATACTGCCGAGGCACGGCGCTCACACCTCTTGGCAAGGCGCTGACTGACTGCGCTGACATAGCAGTTTTGTCACTTAACTGTTACGTCAGCGGGCGATGGGGTCGTCACTTCCCTACGCCTATTATTATTATTATTATTATTATTATTATTATTTTACGCTTGTATTATGCACGACCGTGGTCCCTCCCTGGTTAAGCTGATATACTCTACTCGTAGCTGCAGTCACTATTAACAACAGCGTCGCTCCAGCACGACTACGAACTGTATTAAATAACAAAACCAACGTCTAAATTTTTTTATATAATAAGGGTGACAAATGAGCCCACATTCCATCTGCTGGTAAGTGATATATCCCCGATTAAGTATCAAAACGCAGAATGCGTTGTCACTCTTTAGGACATATACTAGTAATTCCATATTTCTAGTAAAAAGGGTCTCCGGTTCTCTACGCTCACCATTAGGAACAAACATTAAGCTGCTATTTCACGCTGGTGCTATGTGAGAGCGTGGGCCTTCCCCGGTCGAACCGAACCATTCGTGCTACAACCATAATATAGCTTCAGATCTGGTTCTACCACGTATAATTTACTCTGTCTATGGCCGTAGCATTGTAACTGACTATTTTTGAGAAAAGGAAAATCACAAAGTAGCACAGTTTTTACATAAGCGAATCACAGTCCGCATTATGGTCCTTCGTCGTTTCTTGTATTTATTTGCTTGATTAACTCGTATCCAATTTACGTGGGCGTGTCGTAATAACGGGGAAATCAAGTTACTGTGAATTATTGAAGCATTATGTAATATATAAAAAATCATTTTTGTTTGTTCGTATTTAATGCGCTGCCATACCGTTAGTCAGATTGCGGTAAAACTTTGTCAACTTATTGTTTGCACTTGCACGAAGGTTAGAGGCATATCGTATCGTATCGACAAATTTATTTGAAAGTTATATATCATTCAACTACAAAGAATATATTATCATTCGTAATTAAACAATATAACTCTTCCAAAGATAAAACAATATTTACACAATTATTTCTTCTGCGGCTTCAAGGCGCCGGGTACCAGCTAGTGTGCAATAAAATCTTTTTAGTCATCAGGGGTGACAACGCAACTGCTTTTCGATTCTTAATTAAGAGTAAATCAAAATGAGTCTGTGGGCACAGCATTCATTTACCTATCAGGTGCTGTCTGCTCTTGACAACTCCTGACGCAAACCGTGTTATATGTTGAACGTTGTGTATCTGTGTCACTGTGTATCTCTGTATTTGTTTATCTGTGTGACTGTTTGTGACATCGTACCTCCCGAACGGATGAACCGATTTAGATTTTTTTTTGTTTGAAAGGTGACTTGATCGAGAGTGTTCTTAGCTATGATTCAAAAAAATCATCAACTCTTTTTATTTTGGAGGTTTTTTTTTATTTAAGTTATTTATACAGAAGAAGGAGTGAATGAGCATGCTCACCTTATGGTAAGTGACTACCACCGCCCATAAACAACTACAACATTAGGAGGCTTCTAAAAGGCTTCGGTACTTTTCTTAAAGGTCCCTAAGTCGTATCGGCTCGGAGAAATCGCTACTCATAGCTGACCTTACAAAGAAGTAGCGCGAGGAAGAAAAGTTCTGCTAAATCACACAGTGTTAGACCACCGAACATCCAGATGGTATAAATAGTATTGCAAATTCTGTTACCATATCACCTGTTTTCATGTGGTCACCCTAATGCTAACAAAAACCGCTGCGGAAGAAAGGTTCTCGAGTGGCAGCCTCGGTAAGCGAAGTGTAGGACAGACCCCGCTAGATAAAATGACCTGGTATGAGAGGCAAGAAGTTAATGGATGGAGGTGGCCCAGGACCGTGCTTGAATATTGTAGGCCATACTTATTTATGAAAGCCGAAAGTATTAGAGGGTAAGGAGACTGGACTAGACTTTATGAGTCTATGGGACGTTATACCGCTTAGCAGGCGTGTTGACAACCGCCGTATCTCCTGGATTTCCTTTTGTCACCTCTTATGGCCCTCACTATCACGGGCCGATATGGAGTAATAGATATTTATTCTTATACCGCAACTATACGATGTACCGCGTATGCTTGAAGCGGCAGTGGCAAAATATGCGAACTGCAAAACAAAAAGTCGTCGGTTCCTAGTGCAATCATATCGTATCATAAATACCCACACCTATCACCTAGAGGGCAGAGACTACGGACCTCCTTTACATCCATATACCTACGCATACATGATCGTCGACTAAGGGTGCTCTTCTTGACCCAACTTCAATATATCGTCCATTTGGTCGATAAATTTTTATCTAAGGCGTTCACTTCTGCAACATAAATTTAATTTGTCACTTTCCTCATTCATTATTTCTACAGACCACACCAAACCACCACAGCATTTCTTTCTTAATCCTGGTCACAATGTCATCTTGCAAACAACACTTTTCTCTTATCACACAATTTCATACAGAATCAGCCTTAACATATAGTTTAATGACCGCATTTCTACAGCATTTATACCTACTTTCATGCTTCTTCTGCCACACCCAACTTTTACTACAATACGTTAAAGACTGCCATAGCATTGTGAATTGCCGTACCTTTCTTTTCTACCGACTTCAAAAAGAAGGAGGTACTCAATTCGACTGTATGTTTTTTTATGTGTGTTACTTCATAACTTTTTTCTAGGTAAACCGATTTCGATGATTCTTTTTTTTATTTGAAAGCTGGTACTTCTCATGCAGTCCCATATAAATTTTATCAAGGTCTGACTACTAGTTTTTAAGTTAGTCTTAGTAATTTAGATTGAAATCGGTTGTATAAAATGTGCAATATTTAATTATTGACACTGACTTCCCACAATAAAGCAATCTAGTGCAATAATTTTAGGGTTATTTTGAGTGCTTAGCGATAATAATATTGGTGCTACTAATATTTCTTGTATTTATTTTAATAAAAAGAAATCGCAACTGACAGAGTGACTGATTTACTATACGGCTTAATTGACTGAGGAACCAGTAATACTTCACGCCTGACGTAGCGCGATTCCAGTTGAATTAACAAATGGCAGCGGGGATTGGTCCATTAAAAACGTTTGCTTAATAGCGGTATTATTTATATAGTACTAATTATAATTTTGGTGCCGAGAAGAAAATACAAAGCGGCTGCAGAAGAAAATCCATCACCCTCTTCATCGGTGATATATGATTGTACATATATCAAAAATAAAAGATCAGATCGAATCTTCCTCAAGAAAATGTTGTCGAAACAGACATACAAAGAGATAAACATATATTTTAAGAACGTTAGAAGAACGTAATTCATGGTCAAGTGTTGAATACCGAAAGTTGAAGTTATCTTTATGATAAAAAGGAGAAGTTGTTTTCTACGTGGTAGAGCCATGCTGCAGCTATATTAATTGTATAGTTATAGCACGAATGGGTCGTAGTCCTCACGGCTGACAACGCATCTGCATTTTGATTCGCAAACGAGGATAAATGTAGATGTCTATGTTTTTTAATAGGATAAGGGGTCACCCTTATCACACAGTCCACCTGATAGTAAGTGGTTGCTGTGGCCCATAGATATCTGCATCTATCCTCGATTACGAATCAAAATGCAGATACGTTGTCACCCGTGAGGACTAAGATGGAATGTCTCTTTACCAGTAAAAAGGGTCTCCGGTTCTCTACACCCACCATACGAAACACAGCAGTGTTAAGCTGCTATTTTACGCTGGTATTCTGTGAGAGCGTGGTCCTTCCCCGGTCGAGCAGACACATTCGTGCTACAACTATATCAGTAATATAGCTGCAGCATGGCTCTACCACGTAAACATGTGTCACAGCAACCACTTACCATCAGGTGGACTGTGTGCTCGCTTGTCACCCGTATCCTAAGGCTAAGTAAAAAAGGCTAAGTAAGATTCTGGGACACCGCCTCTGACGAATTTAAGCGTCGAACTAAAAGCAGTGATGTCGTATTTTCGTGAATCGGAGATAAATCTTATACAATTATTGAGAAGGCGCTCCAACTTGTTAAGATTTTGTGATAGCACACATTTGCCAGCAAAAGCTTGGTTTTGAAGAGTCAGAAATTTTTATAACGGTAACGTTCCCTTTACCGCGTTTAGCATAGCAAAATCTTTTTTTTTTAGTAATATAAGAGGGGACAAACGAGCATGCGGCTCACCTGACGGTAACTGACTACCACCGCCCATGAAAAACGGCAACACCAGGGGAGTTGCAGATGCGTTGCCTTTTTAAAGGGAGTAGGCTCTTTTCTTAAACTTTACGACTACTTTCAGATATCTGTACTCCACAGTTCATAGTGTGATACGAGTGCAAATCCAATTTAACGCTGTAATGAGAAAAGGAAATTGAAATTCCATTATATAAAGAGCTCAAGGTTTCCATTGTCAATCCTATTCAGCATTCTGTAGCTACCAACAACCATTGCTTTACATTTTGATGGGTTTACTGAAACACCAAATCTGTGTGACCAGACACGGATATAGCATCTATGGTCGTGTTCAGATACTGGCGAAGTCAAAATACCGAACGTCGTTGTTATAGAACTTGGTTCTTTTCATGTTTTTATTATGTGGTGGATTGGTTCCTTTCTTGATCTATTGGAATGCATGAGATCTTTCAGGCATTCCTCTTAGTCACCCCTTTAAACTCCTATAGGACGAGTTGGGTTATGTATTCCCTGATGCCACCACCAAACGCCGTATCATTTCAAACCCTAAATAAATAAACGCCATACATTCAACATAAAATGGAACAGAAGGAAGTAAACGCAATTTTGTATCTCGCTCTTTGTAAGAAAACGCGTTTGCCTCTACAAAGGGAATATTTTAGTAACGAAATGAATCCTATAAGCGACAGCTTGAGCTGGCAACATCTGTCGTTTACGCGATAAAATTATGTGACTTGTGGTTTTTATTTAAGACAAAGCATTTGCTCAAGATTTTAGGCTACGTTGACCTAAATAGTAAATGAAACATAGTCTTAAGTGGTCACTATTATAATAAGCCGTTCGACTAAGTACTATTTAAGCATTTTGAGCTTAGTCAGACGGGACTAAGTAACCTATTAATTTTTATAACATGTGTGTGTTCTTAAAAGATTTTCAAAAGCATATATTAATAGTGTGTTAAGACATTTTTTGGAAGACTGTACATATTTTTTTTTATATTTAAGCAGTCTTTTATATATTTGTTTATTGCTTTGTTGCGTACGTCAATGGTTTATGCCAAAAATAAAGTTTTGCTTTGTTTCGTTATTATTTTTCTACCGACTTATAAATGGAGGATGTACTCAGTTCGACTGTGTGTTTTTCTTTTTCTTATTTTGTTAAGTGTGTTACCTCATAATTTCTTTCTGGGTGAACGGATTCCGAGTTTTTGATTGTTTTTCGAAAAACAATGTAATTATTACACACTTATTTTTCTATCTTTAACTTCAGGTACCTACCTACATTATAATCAAAGCACATCACTTATCCCATAGAGATTCAGAATAGATCTACTTCCACCGTCGATCCCAAAGCTTAGTTATCAAGCATAATGGCTATTCTCCCTAGAGGCACGTTTTGCTAGCGTATTTCCTCGGATACGAGTTAAATATACGATGTGTTTGATAATGCACGTTGTTACTGGGAGATTTAACGCAAACATATCGAGTTAAAACTGAATATTTACAGCTATAGGATAACATTATTAAAAAAAAATAAAGCTGATTTAATTTATGTGTCGACTCAGGAGGTCTGTCGGTCCGCGAGCTCGAATTTCGCATGGAATAATTATTTGTGGGCTACAAATAATTGTGTAACAAATAACTTAATAAAATGGAAGACCTTTAAAATATAACTGTTATAGTATGAGTTCAATAATTATATTATATTACTAGCTTTCACCTACGATTTCGTTTTTCGAAAAACCTGCGGAAACATATCAATAGTCTTTGAGCAATTTAGTTACCGAAAAACTTACTTTAATCTCAGTTTATTGCCATTATCCGGAAAACTATGTGATATTGGAAAAGGTTTAAAATAAAAATTGATCATCTATTAATTTCACGTAAAAAGGGTGTTATCACCCAATAGTTGTTACGTAAAATGATTTTAAAGTCAAATATATGTTCAAAATCAAATTTGTATTAAAACCTAGATACTAACAAGAAAAGAGCTTACACCTTTATAAAAAGCCGGCAACGCATCTGCAATTCCCCTGGTGTTGCGGTTGTTCATGGGCGGCGGTAGTCACTTACCATCAGGTGAGCCGCATACTCGTTTGCCGCTTCTTCTATAAAAAAATAACATATACTGGATAAAGTGGTTTTTTAAACTTTTTTGTAGTAATTTAGCAATGTCTGTTTTCCGAAATAAAACAAAAAAGTAATCTGATAGTTTAGTTCACAATTATTAGGATAATTATATTATTTAACAATTATAAAAGTAGATATATTACATTCTCATCGGCAAACACAAGCAACAAACATAAATACAAAAAAAATTTTTTGTAAAATCTCAATATATTATGTGATTTGTTTTTATAGCAGAGGGGTAAACGAGCGAATTGAGATTGAGATCAAGGGAATTTCAGGTGCGTTGCCGGCCTTTTAAAAAGGAGTATGCTCTTTTCTTGAAGGTCGCTAAGTCGTATCGGTTCGGAAAAATCGCCAGTGATAAGCTAATTCCACAGAGAGGTCGTACGCGGAAGAAAACTCCTAGCGAAACGTACAGTGAAACGTAAAGTTGCAGGCGGTGTGCCGGCATGAAATACTGTCCCGCTCTGCTGAGCACGCCTAGCTTTTTAGAGGTCAATTTGGCCTTCTCTTCCAAACCACGAAACTGCACGTCACTCGATATGTCGACGCCGAGGATTCCGCAACAAGGGGAGTGCCTTGAAAGTGAGGAGATACGACAAAGGGGTTTTTTTTAGCGGTAAACACGCAAACTTGTGTCTTCTGAGGATTAAACTGTACTAGATTTAGTCGCCCCCAATCCAAGACTTTGTTCAGCAAAGACTCGGCTTCAGACACAAGTTTATTCCGGTACTCGGCGACGTTTTCCCGAGAAATATTGGCACGGCCGGTGTGTAGAGCATCACCAGTGCTATCATCCTCATAGCAATGAATGTTACCGGTTTGCAACATGTCATTGATATGCAGAATAAACAGCGTTGGTGATAGCACGCAGCCTTGTGGAGCATCAGCATCGACAGCAGCGGCGTCGGAGCATGCACCGTCTATAACGACCTTGATGCTCCGATCTGCAAGAAAGCTGGTGATCCAATTGCACAATTTCTCGGGAAGCCCATAGGAAGGGAGCTTCGAAAGAAGCACTTTGTGTCAAAACTAACGGCCAATGCCTCCCTTGAACTCTACTGCCTCCGACGAAAACCGTATCTCGTCACTAATCAGCTGGTGATCCTCAGGGTACCGCATGAGTTGGCAGTTTATGAAGATTAATAGTTATGAAAAAAAATTCAGGAAATCAGCCCGAACATTCATCTTAAATGTTTGTTTGCTGGTAGGTTTTTCATTTTTATTACATTTTTACTTAGATAAGTTAGAGTTCTTGTTTTATGGCGCATTGTGTTTTAGAAGTTAATTCTCTGCTATTTTTGTTTATACCTAAATTTAATATATTTGCATTCGAATATATTTGGCAAATAAATACATTTCGGTTCTTACTTTCTTTCAATACAAAACAATATTTTACTACCCAAATCATCTCTAATAAAATCTACTAAATGATATTAGAATAATTAGGACTAACTCAATTTTATGTGTTGCATTGATTAATAAAATCTATTTTAAAAATATATAAGTTTAAAAAACCCTTGGACCACAAAAACCTAAAATAGTGTTCAGTTTAAATTCAAGCTCGTCAGACATCGGTACTATTTCAACCTCAATTTAATCAAAATTCTTACTACAACTGTAAGAGAATAAATTTCAATTTGAATGTTGAGTTATTAGAATATTTGAAGTCAGACGCCGTCTTTCAAAGGGTTCATTTTGCTTTCCAAATATTCTCTTTGTACTTAAGGAGATCTTGTTCGTTTGTGTCATAGTTCGCTTAATATAAAATATACAAATATGGTCACATATTCGTAACTTTGGAAATTCAAGTAAGTTTCACGGTTTGTCGTCTAGACATCTCGAATTTTATACTTAGTAATAAAATTTTGTATGAAAACAATAATAATATATTGTAAAATCCAAAAGTGCACGCCTCATGAGCGTTTCATTTAATTTTGATGAAAAAAATAAATTACCAAAATAAATCGATTACACAAAGTATATAATCGATATAGGCTGTATGATACATTTGTCTTTTGTCTATCAAGGGCTAAAAAAATATAATGGAAATGAGGGCTAATAATTTTCTGCTCACCAGATGTCGCTAGATGACACTGAGTTAAAGCTTTTTGTTACGCAATGTCATTTAAATGAGAAATTAGTTTTTAGTTTTTTAGTTATCAGTTTCTGGAATATAATTATATTAGTACTCCAGAAACTGATAACCTTTAAGTTTTTGCACATTTTTAACTTTATTTTTAATTTTTCTACTTTTGTGAATATCTGTTGTTTGGTTTATTTATTTTTAATCTAATTAATATAAAATATAACTAATAGTACAGAAATAAATATTAACCTTTACATTTTCCAACCAAATTATACTTCCCCGCTATGAAATCTGTCAAATACTATACCTCAGTTTTCAGTGGCGCCGCCCTGGTGGCAGAAAAAGTCGTGGATGCTCTCATTATTAGGTAGATGTATGGAGTTAAGCTACACTCCATAGGTACATTTATTAACAATAATAATCATTTTATTAACGAACTACGCGTACTAAGCTATTGATATGAAATGGGGAATCAGTTGATATAATTCTGAAGCTAATAAAAAAACCCGGAGTTGTCGTGACCACATACAAAATCAACATTCGGACTTAGTGTTTTGTTGATATACGGCTACTCATAACCACAGAATTGCTTGACCTTGACGTGTCGGGAGTAAAGCAGTACGTCAAACTCTTCGCGTTATGAGGCGTGCAATAATATTCTCCAATTAACCCACTATTTGCCAAATCACTGACTAAAATTTATTCGACTGCCATTTCATATTCTGCATTTTCTTATTTATTCTGAAATTAAAGGTTACGCTTTCACAAAATACCATAAAATACCAGCTTAATGTGTGTTTCTAAAGGTGGATGTAGAGAAGCAGATACCATTTTTACCAGTAACGAGGCATTCCATCTTAGACCTCAGGGATGAAAACGCCTCCACATTTAAACTCGTAATGAAGGATGTATATGAGTCACAGGATACTCTTACCATCAGATGGATTATGTAGTTGTTTTTAACCCATATTGTATAATAAAAAAAAAACTAATATTCGAAAAAGGATAGGTATCAAATCAATGATGTATGTACTTTGAACAAAAATCTAGTGCAAGAGACCGGCACCCTGTGGGAAATAAGTAGCGACAAGTAAATTGTTTCCCGAAGCGAGGGTGGATTTAAAATTCATTACATGTTTGCCGGCCCCTGGTGACGCGTCGCGCTACTTGAGAAAATTTTATTTGATACGAAGCAAACCTCATTACTATTTGTCTGTTACTTTACTGTTTACTCCGTAGCTATTAGACTTATAGATATTATTTACGTATGAAATTGCCGTTTTTTAACAAATAAGTTAACGTAATTTTTTTTTGTATATTTTTATTTATTTCTATTAATCAAAGTCAATTAATAATATAAATAAAAAAATCAGCCATGAAATTGATACATCGTTGCCAATGCACTAGCAGTTTTTTGATGCCCTTCTTGAAGAAATCAGCTGGACGGGAGGCAACAAATTCTTCAAAGGCATTTTGTGCTGCCTCTCGGGTTTTGTATGTGGTAGAGTCATGATGCAGCTATATTAATTGTATAGTTGTAGCACGAATGGGTGGGTTCGACCAGGGAAAGACCACGCTCTCACAGAATACCAGCGTAAAATAGCAATTTAATGCTGCTGTGTTTCGTATGGTGAGTGTAGAGAACCGGAGACACATTTTACTGGAAAAGGGGCATTCCATCTCAGTCCCAACGGGTGACAACGCGTGTGCATTTTGATTCGTAATCTAAGATAGATGTAGAAATCTATGGGCTATAGAAACCATTTACCATCAGGTGGGCTGTGTATTCGTTTGTCACCCTTATCCTATTAAAAAAATCCTGCTAAAAAATTATCCAAATTCTGGAATAAGCAGAAGTCTGCTGGTGCAAGGTCTGACGATTACGGCGGGTGACGGAAAGCAAACATCTGTTTTCGAAGCCTCGACAGTCTTGAAGGTTGTCCTGTCCATCCTATGGCTGCGCGTGCGCGTAGACAGCGATGACCATCGCCGCATCTACGGGTGCCTGTATAGGTCCCATAACGGTAATACCGAAACAGACCGACTCATAAACCACGTCCAAATGGCTACAGATTCTTTGTTACAGCAGATCCCATCCGCAAATATCGTGATCCTTAGCGATTTTAACGGCCACCACGCCGAATGCCTTGGTTCACGTTCAACCGATTTTACGGGGACATCAGTATATGGCTTTGCCTAGGCATGTGGTCTTACACAGCTGGTTACGTCGCTTACGCGGATTCCAGATGTCGAAGATAATGCATTTTTGAGCATCACGCTATAAGCAGGAGTACTACCGGGCCTGGAATGACGCATCAACGTCTCGGGATATAAACACCAGCGCTCTCAAAGAGAAGTATAATTCTGCCTCCAGAAGCTTCAAAAGAGTCACTGCCAAGGCAAGGTCTGAGAACATCGTCAGAATTGGCAAGGAGTTAGTTCACCTTCCTTCTGGAACCCATGCATTCTGGTCTCTCGCCAAAGCTGTCCAAGGGAACTTCTGTCAGCCATCTCTTCCATCTTTACACAGAGAGGACGACTCACTGGTCCATGCCGCAAAGAAGGAGGCCGATCTGTTAAGCTTTCTCTTTGCATCTAACTCGACTCTCGATGACGGGGGGAACACACCGCCAACCATCCCACGGTGTAAGTGCTCCATGCCGGATGTGTGGTTTACACAGCACTTGGTTCGCAAAGTACTCCTCTCCCTGGAGAGTCGAGTCGAGTGGGCCTGATGAAGTCCTTCCGAATGCCTTGGTTCACGTTCAACCGATTTTACGGGGACATCAGTATATGGCTTTGCCTAGGCATGTGGTCTTACACAGCTGGTTACGTCGCTTACGCGGATTCCAGATGTCGAAGATAATGCATTTTTGAGCATCACGCTATAAGCAGGAGTACTACCGGGCCTGGAATGACGCATCAACGTCTCGGGATATAAACACCAGCGCTCTCAAAGAGAAGTATAATTCTGCCTCCAGAAGCTTCAAAAGAGTCACTGCCAAGGCAAGGTCTGAGAACATCGTCAGAATTGGCAAGGAGTTAGTTCACCTTCCTTCTGGAACCCATGCATTCTGGTCTCTCGCCAAAGTTGTCCAAGGGAACTTCTGTCAGCCATCTCTTCCATCTTTACACAGAGAGGACGACTCACTGGTCCATGCCGCAAAGAAGGAGGCCGATCTGTTAAGCTCTCTCTTTGCATCTAACTCGACTCTCGATGACGGGGGGAACACACCGCCAACCATCCCACGGTGTAAGTGCTCCATGCCGGATGTGTGGTTTACACAGCACTTGGTTCGCAAAGTACTCCTCTCCCTGGAGAGTCGAGTCGAGTGGGCCTGATGAAGTCCTTCCGAATGCCTTGGTTCACGTTCAACCGATTTTACGGGGACATCAGTATATGGCTTTGCCTAGGCATGTGGTCTTACACAGCTGGTTACGTCGCTTACGCGGATTCCAGATGTCGAAGATAATGCATTTTTGAGCATCACGCTATAAGCAGGAGTACTACCGGGCCTGGAATGACGCATCAACGTCTCGGGATATAAACACCAGCGCTCTCAAAGAGAAGTATAATTCTGCCTCCAGAAGCTTCAAAAGAGTCACTGCCAAGGCAAGGTCTGAGAACATCGTCAGAATTGGCAAGGAGTTAGTTCACCTTCCTTCTGGAACCCATGCATTCTGGTCTCTCGCCAAAGTTGTCCAAGGGAACTTCTGTCAGCCATCTCTTCCATCTTTACACAGAGAGGACGACTCACTGGTCCATGCCGCAAAGAAGGAGGCCGATCTGTTAAGCTCTCTCTTTGCATCTAACTCGACTCTCGATGACGGGGGGAACACACCGCCAACCATCCCACGGTGTAAGTGCTCCATGCCGGATGTGTGGTTTACACAGCACTTGGTTCGCAAAGTACTCCTCTCCCTGGAGAGTCGAGTCGAGTGGGCCTGATGAAGTCCTTCCCATTGTGCTGAAGACGTGTGCTCCGGTGTTGGCACCGGTTTGAACGCGTCTTTTTCAGTACTCCTACTCCCAAGACCACTCCTGGTCCACCCGATCCCTAAAAAAGGCTGTCCAACTACATGCTGATCGGCATCACCTCCTTGTTCTTCAAAATAATGGAATACATTATAAACTGCCAGCTCATGAGGTCCCTTGAGGATCACCAGCTAATTAGTGACTGCCAGTACGGTTTTCGTCGGGGTCGATTATCTGGTCATCTTCTGGTCTACCTGACTCATAGATGGGCGGAGGCAGTAGAGTCCAAGGGCGAGGCATTGGCCGTTAGTTTGGACAAAGCGAAGGCCTTCGATTGGGTCCGGCACAAAGCGCTTCTTACGAAGCTTCCTTCCTATGGGCTGCCCGAGAAATTGTGCAAATAGATCACCAGTTTCCTTGCTGATCAGAGCATCAAGGTCATTGTAGACGGTACATGTTCTGATTACAGGCCTACTAACGCTTGTGTTCCACAAGGCTGCATGCTATCACCAACGCTGTTTCTTTTGCATATCAGTGATATTTTGCTAACTGGTAACATTCATTGCTATGCAGACAACAGCACTCGTGATGCTTTGTGCACCGGCCGTACTAATATTTCTTGGCAAAACATCACCGAGTACCGGGACAAACTTGTGTCTGAAGTCGAGTCTTTCCTGAACAAAGTCTTGGATTGGGGGCGACTAAATCTAGTCTAATTCAATCCCCAGAAGACACAAGCTTACGCGTTTACCGCTAAAAAGAACCCCTTTGTCGTATCTCTTCATTTTCAGGGCACTCTTCTTGCTCCCTAAGCTAGCATCGGAATCCTCGGCGTCGACATATCGAATAATGGTGCAGTTTCGTGGTCACTTGGAAGGCAAGGCCAAATTCGCCTCTAAAAAGCTAGGCGTTCTCAGCCGAGCGGGACAGCATTTCATGCCGGCACATCTCTTGCAACTTTACAAAGCGCTAGTTCAGCCTCACATGGAATACTGTTCTCATCTCTCGGCCGGGGCACCCCAGTGCCAGCTCCTTCGACTTCACAGCAACCAGCGCAGAGCGGTTCGAATCGTCAACGACCGAGTTCTTTATGATTGGCTCGATTCATTGGCGCTGCGTAGGGATGTTGCATCCCTTTGCATTTTATATCGAATCTACCTCGGGGAGTGCTCTGAGGAATTGTTCAGATTAATTCCGACCGCCAAATTTCACGAACGCACATCGCGTCAAAATTCACCATCTTCACCATCTGAAAGCTTGGCTGTCCACCACTGTGCGTTTTTTTTAGAAATTTTCTTCCTCGTACAACTTTTCTGTGGAATTGTTTACCACCGGCGATTTTTCCGGACCGATATGACATAGGGTCCTTCAAGAAAAGAGCTTACACATTTCTAAAAGGCCTGCAACGCACCTGCAATGATCCTGGTGTTGCGGTTGTTCATGGGCGACGGTAGTCACTTACCATCAGGTAAGCAGCATGCACGTTTGCCCTCTGTTCTATAAAAAAAATTCACTTCATTCCTAAGTGACGCCGCCTTGGTGGGAAAAAAATTCGTGGGGAAAAAAACAAAAAGGCGAATGAGGGTTCATTTTCCTGTATATTTTTTTTGTATGCATGTTTCGCGATATCTTCGCCAATTGTGAAGTGATTTCAATTATTCTTTTTTTTTATTCTATAGTTTATGCCTCAGGTGCACTGCAGTTACTGCATCTGCAACCCCAAAGGTGAAAAAAGGGGTTGAAGTTTTTAATGAAATAATTTAGACGACATTCTAGTTGTTACATTGAGCTTGTGATAGTAAGTACTGTATTTTATGCCTGGCGTAAACGATATGGTTAAATCTTCATCTAATGAAAGCCAAAAGCTCTTTTTGCCATATCTATAGTCGTTTCTCACGATATCTACGGGACGAAATAAAGTGCTGGATTCATCTTTTCCTATACCTATTTTATTATTTTACGTTATTGCCTATTTTCCGCTACTCCACGTCTAAATCACGTATATTGCGCGTGGGCAGGAATATTATGCAATTAATCGAGCCATGAGTTTTCCGCGAAGTGGTCTTTAAGATGTTTAGCCAAGTATTTGCCGAGTGGCGACCTAACAGATAGAGCTTGCTGTCTTAGCTTGTCTGCAATCTTTTTGATTTTTCCAAAGCTGAGTGTGTAAATTAATGAATTCTTTACGTACCATTGAATGGACATACCCAAAGAAATCGGTAAAATGATCTTTATTATGGTTGCAGTACGAATGGGTCGGCTCGACCGGGGAAGAATCACTCTCTTACAGAATTTCAGGGTAAATATAGGGGTATAGAACCTTAATGCTGCTGTGTTTCGTATGAAGAGTGTAGTGAGCCTGAGATCACTTTTCACTGGTAATGAGGCTTTTTATCTTAGTTCTCAAGGGTGGCAACACATCTGTGTTCTTATCTATGGGCTATAGCAATCAGGTACCATCAGGAGGTCTATGTACTCGTTCAGTACTCTAATTCTAAAAAAAAAAAATTCAGTGCCGATCCTTCTATGACTAACTCTTTAGCTACGTCGTAACATCGGAGTGTGGACTTTGATTCATTGTAAGGTCACATCTTTGTATTTACATACGTTATTTAAACCTTGATGGCATTCATGTATAAAGCCGAAAATCCACCGCAAACTAAACTAACTTAGTTTATCTTAGCTCGCATAGCTCAGCCAGTTTTTCATACATGCGCGTCCACCGCAAACTGTTCCAGCTAAGCTATGTATGTATGAAAAACTGGCTCACTTATGCGAGCTAAGATAAAGTAAGTTAGTTTAGTTTGCGGTGGACATTCGGCTTTAGACCCGAGTTAATATTGCTTTCAGTTTTAGAATAGAGTGGTCTTTTACTTTCCTAACATCTATTACTATAGCCGTCTGAATTTATGAATCAATACATTCAGCCTGGAAGACCGAATTGTCGGTACCTAGCGTTGCATGTATATGATTGTTGAGGTCTTCTGAAAGCGTTCTAGATCATGGGCCTGCATTTGTTTTTGAGCAATAGTAAATATGTTGAATTTTCTGAGGTTCAGACACACCAGATGGTTTATTTCACTTAGCTGTATTTTGTACTTCTTAGCGTAATACTTGGTATATATTATGTGAATAAAAATTTTTTTTGGTTTAATATTATTACAATAATTTGTACATTTTGTAACTTAAATCTCTTATATTTATATTAAACATAGATTTAATAATTAATAAGTAAATAAATAATTTGTATTAAATTTAACTTTATCATATGTTTTTATCTTCACACAATCCTGGTTCTGGTGGGATGGTCAAGGTATTAGATCCGTGCTTGTTGGGCTCGGAATTCTGGAAACAAACAAAAATTATGTATAACAGTTGTAGAGTAATAGTGATATATCCAAGATGCTACCGTATTATGGTCACATGAATGGATAACTTCGTCCGCGGACGAGACGCTATCAATAATAGTAGCATAAAGCTGTTGCGTTTCGTATGGTGAGTAACAAGAATCGGGGACCGCTTTAACTGGTAACAAGGCATTCCATTTTAGTCTTCAGAGGTGACAACATGACAACGTATATGCCTTTGGGTGAACGTTTTTCGTTACTTCTAAAATTATTATTTAGTATTTTTATTAAATTAGTATTTTTTATTTATTAAGAGAAGTTAACTCTTTCACAGGGAATTTCTCTCGTATTGTGAAGAAAATTACAAACATAAACTGCATATAAACAACCACCCAAACAAAGACAAAATCACAGCGTCGCGGTCGAACATCCACACAAAGACTTCCACGCAGCACGGTCCTTTTTTGTTCTTCTTTTTTACGGTCGTTTTACTCATGATAGGTATCCACGAGGATATTCCTATTTGATTATCCGCTGTTCGGGTGACGAAACGGTTATAATGGACTCTTAGGGACTAAAATTCCAGTGTTAGTTACTTTTATCTTACATACGTGGTACTCGCGTATAGCTCGGTTCTAAGCCATTTCGCAATTCCAAGTAACTCAACAAGACATTCGTCTATTTGAATGATAAGCTCGTATGAAAAAATATCCATCCATCCATAGCAGTCTATAAAAGACCACTGCTGAACTAAACCTTTCCTCAAAGATTTCCTCAAAGGGAAGGATTTCGCTGCGCTTGGCAGGCGGATTGGCAACCACAGTTTTTTATAATTTTGAGTTGTAGTCAGGAGATAATGCTGCTCACTTCCTGTTTCAGTTTCCCTACCCACGGGACAATATAGGGTAGTAAATGTTACCACACTGCCACTACATTAACGAAGAAAATATGCAGACCTTTGTTTTGATAATTAAAAATTAAAAATTTTGTACAGCCGACTTCACTATGAGACATTAAGAATAACTCAAAAACTATTGATCTGATGTCATATGGGACCACACGAGAAGTACCAGCTTTCAAATAAAAAAAGAATCATCCAAATCGGTTCACCCAGTAAAAAGTTATGAGGTAACACACATAAAAAAACATACAGTCGCATTGAGTACCGCCTCCATTTTGGAAGTCGGGAGAAAACCGCATAATCTAGCAACATTTTATCACACAAGTCCCCCCTACTATAGACTGCCACAAATCATTCTCCATGCTATAGCGACTCCCCGCGTCTCATCCTGTCGTCACTCCATCACACATTCCGAAATCGAGGCTTTAATCCTTCTATACACTAAGTATTACCACCGATTTCAGAATATATTTTTATATAACATAAGTGTAACATAATGTGTAAATATTTTATACTTTTCAATTCGATGTAAGACCATGTAAATAACATTACATTCAAATATATACAATATCTAAATAATATTTTTTATTAAAAACGTCAATTATCATACAGTCCTACTCCCTGCGGTACAGTGCCAATCACATTGGCTGCGTTTCTTTGGTCTAGTGGTCGTAAACGCGGTTGCAGATCATGAAGTCCCGGGTTCGAATCCTAGGAGAAATCGGTCTAGAGCCAAAACCAGTTATTGTTTTTTTTTTCTGTTAAGAAATTCTCAGTAGCGGCCCATGTTTGGCGATGTTTCATTCACTCCCGTGCCTCAGAAAGTCGTTAAGCCGTTGGTCCTGCGCCTGATCTCTCTCCTATCGTATCGAATTACCGTCCCATTGGACTATGAGATTGAGGAAATAGAGAATGCACCTGTGCTTGCGCATACACTTGGGCACTATAATTCTGTCTTGTGCAGATGGCTAATGTCCGTTGAGACTGGTCGTCGGGAGCGAAATCCGGTCTAGAGGACTTATTATTATACTTAGCCTTTGAGCCAGAAAAGAACCAGCCCTCTTATCACCAGCGATACCAGTAGCTAATACAGTTCTTCTCGTCTTCTTGTTCTATTTATTTGAATTAATTTTCTAATTTTTTTTTATAGGATAGGGTGACAAACGAGCACACAGTTCACCTGATAGTAAGTGCTTGCTGTGAACCATAGATATCTACATCTACCCACAGTAAAGAATCAAAATGCAAATGCGTTGTCACTCGTGAGGACTAAGATGGCATGCCTCTTTTCCAGTAAAATGGGTCTCCGGTTCTCTACACTCACAATACGAAACACAACAGTGTTAAGCTGCTATTTAACGTTGGTATTCTGTGAGAGCGTGGTCCTTCCCCGATTGAGCCGACCCATTAGTGCTACAACTATACTACTAATATAGCTGCAGAATGGCTCTACCACGTAAAAAGTTACAAAATTTTCTAAAGCAAATATTTTTTTTTATAGGACAATGGTGACACACGAGCACACAGTCCACCTGAGTTTAAGTGGTTTCTGCGGCCCATAGACATCTACATCTATCCTCTGTTACAAATCAAAATGTAGATGCGTTGTAACCCGTGAGGACTAAGATGGAATGCCTCATTTCCAATAAAAAGGGCCTCCGGCCACCTGCACTCACCAAGCGAAATGCAGAGGTAAATCTCTGCTACACGCTGGTTTTCTGTGAGGTCGTGGTACCACCCCGGTTCGAGCCGGCTCATCCGTGCGACAGCAAAAGCTGCCGCGTGGCTCTACCACTGTTAAAACTGGTAAAAAATAAAACAAATAACAGTCCAGTGTCATACGTACTTGATTGTTCAAGATATTACTGTCGTAATACGATTTCATTTTCTGTACCCTCTTTTGAGCAGACGAGACCCGCTGTTGAAGAATCTGTATGAAAATAGTTCAAAAATATGACGTGACTGTGTTTTTAAATGAGTTTTCTATGTGCTTCTTTACTGCGTAGGAGGTCATCTAGTTTTTTTTTTATAAGGGATGCGGGTGACAAACGAGCACACAGTCCACCTGTTTTTATAGGATGCGGGTGACAAACGAGCACACAGTCCACCTGATGGTAAGTGGTTGCTGTGGCCCATAGACATCTACATCTATCCTTGTTTGCGAATCAAAATCTAGATGCGTTGTCACCCGTGAGAACTAAGATTGAATGCATATTTTCCAGTAAAAGAGTCTCCGGTTCTCTACACTCACCACACTGTGTATTCTGTGAGAGCGTGGTCCTTCCTCTGACGACCCAACCATTCGGGCTACAACTATACTACTAATATAGCTGCAGCATGGCTTTACCACGTAAAATGATAGTTAGATATTACCTACTTTTACCCTAATTTCAATCTATTAGTCCACAGCAGTGGACTTAGGCCTCCCCAGTAGATTGGCTCATAGTCCCGTGGCAACTATGGCAAATATTCCCCATATTTGCCATAGTTGCCACGCTCGGTAAGCGGGTTGAAGAATCTAATGGATTGAAATTAGGTGAACGGGCTGGCCACGAGATTGTACCAGACTGCCCTATCCATTCCAGAGGAAAGCCTTATGGTACACAAAAATAATTTTAGGCAGGTAAGGAAAATTAATTTACAACTTGGTTTCTTTTAAAAAAAATCCATTATTTAACAAATAATCTTGCAAGTGTTATATCTGTATATACATTTTGGAATCCTTTAAAGTTACTTGCCAAACTCGTGTAGTACTTTTTTCCAGTACAGTCATTTAAGACTGGGCGTAGTATTAATTTTGGTTTGGTTTACTTGGTAAAGTAAAACCAAAATTAATACTTCAAACGGGTGAAAAATTTCGTTTCCTTCTGAACTGGAGAGTTTTGCTGTAAATTTTAAGCAACAGATTTCACAAGCGTTATTCATGATTACATAATAAAAAGAAAATTACAAAAAAATTTTAATATTTGTAGCAACAGGAGTTTTTTTATGGGTCGCAGCAACCACTTAACATCAGGTGGACTGTGTGCTCGTTTGTCACCCTTATCCTTTTAAAAAAAATTAAAAAACCGTCACAGGATGTAGATTTTCTCGATTTTGCACGCCTCACAATGTGAGGGAATGTTGTACTCTACCTCAATTTCGCTACATAAAATCGTTCATAAGCTTTTAGTTAGACATCAAATCCATATTATTATTAACGTTACAATAACTACAGACATTGAATTATAAGATTCATTTATTTTCTAAATGATTCACTTTAGATTACATAACAAAAAATGTAATTGAAAAAATATATGGACTGCCCTCCGATGGTCTGTGCGTCGGTGAGTCTTCTCGCTTAATATAATGTAAGCAATAGATTGAAATATATAGTATTAAATACAATTCTATACATTGTAAGGAGAATATCTAATGATTTTTGTTATTGAACTCAACACCATTCAAAATTTATTAATGAAAGTCGATCAGATTCTCTGTTTTTATATGTTAAAAATTATAATTAATAATTGTCTAAAAGAAAAACCTATTGAAAAATAAGGTTTTCAGAATGACTGTAAAAAAAAATATTTTGATTTTGTCGCTATTAAATGTGGGGCGTGCACTTTTGGATTTTCCAAATATTTTAATAAATGCCTGTAATTTTAAAAATACCTAGCAAAGATTTTTTCTATATTATTCTGTTATCTATTATGACTTGACCTATCACCCGATTCCGGCTTGATGTCGACTTGTGGGACAACCTGTGTATAAACTAGCTGAATCCGACTACGAGTTGTTATAGTCAGTGATTAAATAAAAAAGAAAGAAAAGACAAAATATGTACATATATTTATTACTAGACTTTTTTAAATATTTGTCAAAAGCCTAATTCCTTTATGTTCTTGTAGCTTTAGTTGTGAGGTAGGTGTGGTTTATCAAAGATTGTAGCCTTCCTTCTCCTTCTAATTTTACTTATTTCTGGCACCAAGCACCAGTGGATCTTACCTAGAGCAATATGAGATAAAAGCCATTTCATTTTCAGATTTACACAATAATTGTCGAGTTTATTGATAGTTTTAAACTTGCATCGGCTATCGTTATGTTCCTGCAAGTCCAGACACATCGAGCTGGGTGCTGTTAGGCACTTTTTCTATCCGTAAATATAATACAATTAATTACTTTTTAAAATAACGGAGAGGCAGTTTAAATACATAAATTGAACAGGGACAAACATCCTGACCCGGAACAATTATCGTAGGCCATACAAATACATGTTTCATGCGGGATTCGAACCCTCTGCTCGGAGCGCTCTCTCAGCTCAACACTAAGCCATTGCGCTACGAATCCGTCAAAATTTGTATAATATAAAAAGCTACGACAAAAGTGCTGTTACAATATGAAGCTACTCAAAATGAGAGGTTTTTTTCTGAGCTCAAATATACCGACTCACCGACTGTCTTCTTTGCTCTGCTTCAGCCAACTTCTCCTCTATGTCAGGTAAACTAATATCAACATTAGGTAGCTGCAACAACCGCTGTACGTGAGGTGGTGGCGTAGCAGCTGCCCCTCGGTTGCCTTGAAACTCTTCCAGAGGTATCTCATAGGCCAATGCTAGAATAAAAAACATCGTTTCAAACTCTTCGTCTTCTTCAATATCAGCCTGTATCCACTGTTGTACGTGACTCCATTTATCGGAGGACTTGGTCGAGGAACTGACGATCGCAGTGACGAGTGCAAGACGTCTCACATCTTATCTATTTTTCAATTAGAGAACGAGGGTGAGAAGCGAGCACACAGTCCACCTAATGGTAAGTGGATGCTGTGGCCCATAGACATCTACATTTATTTATACTCAATTATGAACCAAATTGCAGTTTGCCCTGAGGACTAAGATAATCAGATCAATGCCTCGCTTCCAGTAAAAGGGTCTCCGGTTTGAACTCACCTAAAACACAGCAGCAACAAGCTGCAATTTTACGCTAGTATACTGTAAGCACGTAGTCCAAACCCGGCTGAGCCGTTCCATTTGTGCTACAACCATAATAAAGCTGCAGCGTGACTCTTCCACGTATAAAAAATACCTTTTTTTTCTTTTTTTTTTAAAGGAGAGGAGGCAAACGAGCATGCGGTTCACCTAATGGTAAGTGACTACCGACGCCCATGAACAGCTGCAACACCATGGAGGGAATCGCAGATGCGTTGCTGGCCTTTTACAAAGGAGTACGCTCTTTCCTTGAAGGTCCCTAAGTCGTATCGGTCCGGAAAAATCGCTGATGGTAATCGATTCCACAAGGAAGTCGTGCGAGGAAGAAAACATCTTCTAAATCGCACAGTGGTGGACCGCCAATCATCCAGATGGTGTGGATGGTATCGGGAGTTCTGACGCAATGTGCGTGCGTGAAATTTAGCGGCTGGGGTTAATCCGAACAATTCCTCAGGGCACTCCCCATGTTAGATGCGAAAGAAAATGCAAAGGGATGCAACATCTCTTCGCAGTGCCAATGAATCGAGCCGATCGGAAAGGGCTCGGTCGTCGACGATTCGAGCCGCTCTGCGCTGGATGCGGTCAAGTGGAAGGAGCTGGCATTGGGGAGCCCCTGCCCAGAGATGGGAACAGTATTCCATGTGAGGCTGAACTTGCGCCTTGTAAAGTTGCAGGCGGTGTGCCGGCATGAAATACTGTCCCGCTCTGCTGAGCACGCCAAGTTTTTAGAGGCCAATTTGGCCTTCTCTTCCAAGTGACCACGAAACTGCACGTCACTCGATATGTCGACTCCGAGGATTCCGATACTCGCTGAGGCAAGAAGGGGAGTGCCTTGAAACTCAGGAGATACGACAAAGGGGTTATTTTTAGCAGTAAACGCGCAAACTTGTGTCTTCTGAAGATTAAACTGGACTAGATTTAGTCGCCCCCAATCCGAGATTTTGTTCAGCAAAGACTCGACTTCAGACACAAGTTTGTTCCGGTACTCGGCGACGTTTTCCCGAGAAATATTGGCACAGACGGTGTATAGAGCATCACCAGTGCCGTCATCCGCATAGCAATGAATGTTACCAGTTAGCAACATATCATTGATATGCAGAAGAAACAGCGTTGGTGATAGCACACAGCCTTGTGGAACACCAGCGTTAATAGGCTTGTAGTCGGAGCATGCACCGTCTACAACGACCTTGATGCTCCGATCTGCAAGGAAGCTGGTGGTCCCATCGGAATCGTCCCGGTCATCGGTCCCATATGAAACGGTGCGCAGATGAGCGGTGCGAGGAGGCGTAGCGACGCTGTGAAACGGTGCGCAGATGAGCGGTGCCTAGTGGCGTAGTGACGTTGTAAAACGGTGCGCAGATGAGCGGTGCGAGGAGGCGTAGCGACACTATGCAACGGTGCGCAGATGAGCGGTGCGAGGATGCGTAGCGACTCTGTGAAACGGTCGAAGATGAGCGGTGCGAGGATGTGTAGCGACGCTGTGAAACGGTGCGCAGATGAGCGGTGCCTACTGGCGTAGCGACGCTGTGAAACGGTGCGCAGATGAGCGGTGCGAGGAGGCGTAGCAATGCTATGAAACGGTGCGCAGATGAGCTGTGCGAGGATGCGTAGCGACTCTGTGAAACGATCGCAGACGAGCGGTGCGAGGATGTGTAGCGACGCTGTGAAACGGTGCGCAGATGAGCGGTGCGAGGATACGTAGCGACGCTGTGAATCGGTTGCAGATGAGCGGTGAGAGGATGTGTAGCGACGCTGTAAAACGGTGCGCAGATGAGCGGTGCGAGGATTTGTAGCGACGATGTGAAACGATCGCAGATGAGCGGTGCGAGGATGTGTAGCGACGCTGTGAAACAGTATGCAGATGAGCAGTGCGAGGATGCGTAGCGATGCTGTGAAACGGTCGCAGATGAGCGGTGCTAGGATGTGTAGCGACGCTGTGAAACGGTGCGCAGATAAGCGGTGCGAGGAGGCGTAGCGACGCTATGAAACGGTGCGCAGATGAGCGGTAAGAGGAAGCGTAGCGACGCTATGCAACGGTGCGCAGATGAGTAGTGCGAGAAGGCGTAGCGACGCTGTGAAACGGTGCGCAGATGAGCGGTGCGAGGAGGCGTAACGACGCTATGAAACGGTGCGCAGATGAGCGGTGCGAGGATGCGTAGCGACGCTGTGATATGGTGCGCAGATGAGCGGTGCGAGGAGGCGTAGCGATGCTGTGAAACTGTGCGCAGATGAGCGGTGCGAGGATGCGTAGCGACGCTGTGAAACGGTGCGCAGATGAGCGGTGCGAGGATGCGTAGCGACGCTGTGAATAGGTTGCAGATGAGCGGTGCGAGGATGTGTAGCGACGCTGTAAAACGGTGCGCAGATGAGCGGTGCGAGGATGTGTAGCGACGCTGTGAAACGGTGCGCAGATGAGCGGTGCAAGGATGCGTAGCGACGCTGTGAAACAGTGTGCAGATGAGCGGTGCGAGGATGCGTAGCGACTCTGTGAAACGGTCGAAGATGAGCGGTACGACGATACGTAGCGACGCTGTGAAACGGTCGCAGATGAGCGGTGCGAGGATGCGTAGCGACGCTGTGATATGGTGCGCAGATGAGCGGTGCGAGGAGGCGTAGCGACGCTATGAAACGGTGCGCAGATGAGCGGTGCGAGGAGGCGTAGCGACGCTGTGAAACGGTGCGCAGATGAGCGGTGCCTAGTGGCGTAGTGACGTTGTAAAACGGTGCGCAGATGAGCGGTGCGAGGAGGCGTAGCGACACTATGCAACGGTGCGCAGATGAGCGGTGCGAGGATGCGTAGCGACTCTGTGAAACGGTCGAAGATGAGCGGTGCGAGGATGTGTAGCGACGCTGTGAAACGGTGCGCAGATGAGCGGTGCCTACTGGCGTAGCGACGCTGTGAAACGGTGCGCAGATGAGCGGTGCGAGGATGTGTAGCGACGCTGTGAAACGGTGCGCAGATGAGCGGTGCAAGGATGCGTAGCGACGCTGTGAAACAGTGTGCAGATGAGCGGTGCGAGGATGCGTAGCGACTCTGTGAAACGGTCGAAGATGAGCGGTACGACGATACGTAGCGACGCTGTGAAACTGTGCGCAAATGAGCGGTGCGAGGATGCGTAGCGACGCTGTGAAACGGTGCGCAGATGAGCGGTGCGAGGAGGCATAGCGACGCTATGAAACGGTGCACAGATGAGCGGTGCGAGGAGGCGTAGCGACGCTATGCAACGGTTCGCAGATGAGCGGTGCGAGGAGGCGTAGCGACGCTGTGAAACGGTGCGCAGATGAGCGGTGCGAGGAAGCGTAGCGACGCTATGAATCGGTGCGCAGATGAGCGGTGCCAGAATGCTTAGTGACGCTGAGAAACGATCGCAAATGAGCGGTGCGAGGAGACATAACGACGCTATGAAACGGTGCGCAGATGAGCGGTGCGAGGATGCGTAGTGACGCTGTGAAACGATGCGAGGATGCGTAGCGACGCTGTGAAACGGTGCGCAGATGAGCGGTGCGAGGATGCGTAGCGACACTGTGAAACGGTCGCAGATGAGCGGTGCTAATTGGCGTAGCGACGCTGTGAAACGATGCGCAGATGAGCGGTGCGAGGAGGTGTAGCGACGCTATGAATCGGTGCGCAGATGAGCAGTGCGAGAATGCGTAGCGACGCTGTGAAATGGTGCGCAGATGAGCGGTGCGAGGATGTGTAGCGACGCTGTGAAACGGTGCGCAGATGAGCGGTGCGTTGATGCGTAGCGACGCTGTGAATCGGTTGCAGATGAGCGGTGAGAGGATGTGTAGCGACGCTGTAAAACGGTGCGCAGATGAGCGGTGCGAGGATTTGTAGCGACGATGTGAAACGATGCGAGGATGCGTAGCGACGCTGTGAAACGGTGCGCAGATGAGCGGTGCGAGGATGCGTAGCGGCGCTGTGAAACGGTCGCAGATGAGCGGTGCTAATTGGCGTAGCGACGCTGTGAAACGATGCGCAGATGAGCGGTGCGAGGAGGCGTAGCGACGCTATGAATCGGTGCGCAGATGAGCAGTGCGAGAATGCGTAGCGACGCTGTGAAATGGTGCGCAGATGAGCGGTGCGAGGATGTGTAGCGACGCTGTGAAACGGTCGCAGACGAGCGGTGCGAGGATGTGTAGCGACGCTGTGAAACGGTGCGCAGATGAGCGGTGCGAGGATGCGTAGCGACGCTGTGAATCGGTTGCAGATGAGCGGTGAGAGGATGTGTAGCGACGCTGTAAAACGGTGCGCAGATGAGCGGTGCGAGGATTTGTAGCGACGATGTGAAACGATCGCAGATGAGCGGTGCGAGGATGCGTAGCGACGCTGTGAATCGGTTGCAGATGAGCGGTGCGAGGATGCGTAGTGACGCTGTGAAACGATGCGAGGATGCGTAGCGACGCTGTGAAACGGTGCGCAGATGAGCGGTGCGAGGATGCGTAGCGACGCTGTGAAACGGTCGCAGATGAGCGGTGCTAATTGGCGTAGCGACGCTGTGAAACGATGCGCAGATGAGCGGTGCGAGGAGGCGTAGCGACGCTATGAATCGGTGCACAGATGAGCAGTGCGAGAATGCGTAGCGACGCTGTGAAATGGTGTGCAGATGAGCGGTGCAAGGATGCGTAGCGACGCTGTGAAACAGTGTGCAGATGAGCGGTGCGAGGATGCGTAGCGACTCTGTGAAACGGTCGAAGATGAGCGGTACGACGATACGTAGCGACGCTGTGAAACGGTCGCAGATGAGCGGTGCGAGGATGCGTAGCGACGCTGTGATATGGTGCGCAGATGAGCGGTGCGAGGAGGCGTAGCGACGCTATGAAACGGTGCGCAGATGAGCGGTGCGAGGAGGCGTAGCGACGCTGTGAAACGGTGCGCAGATGAGCGGTGCCTAGTGGCGTAGTGACGTTGTAAAACGGTGCGCAGATGAGCGGTGCGAGGAGGCGTAGCGACACTATGCAACGGTGCGCAGATGAGCGGTGCGAGGATGCGTAGCGACTCTGTGAAACGGTCGAAGATGAGCGGTGCGAGGATGTGTAGCGACGCTGTGAAACGGTGCGCAGATGAGCGGTGCCTACTGGCGTAGCGACGCTGTGAAACGGTGCGCAGATGAGCGGTGCGAGGATGTGTAGCGACGCTGTGAAACGGTGCGCAGATGAGCGGTGCAAGGATGCGTAGCGACGCTGTGAAACAGTGTGCAGATGAGCGGTGCGAGGATGCGTAGCGACTCTGTGAAACGGTCGAAGATGAGCGGTACGACGATACGTAGCGACGCTGTGAAACGGTCGCAGATGAGCGGTGCGAGGATGCGTAGCGACGCTGTGATATGGTGCGCAGATGAGCGGTGCGAGGAGGCGTAGCGACGCTGTGAAACTGTGCGCAAATGAGCGGTGCGAGGATGCGTAGCGACGCTGTGAAACGGTGCGCAGATGAGCGGTGCGAGGAGGCATAGCGACGCTATGAAACGGTGCACAGATGAGCGGTGCGAGGAGGCGTAGCGACGCTATGCAACGGTTCGCAGATGAGCGGTGCGAGGAGGCGTAGCGACGCTGTGAAACGGTGCGCAGATGAGCGGTGCGAGGAAGCGTAGCGACGCTATGAATCGGTGCGCAGATGAGCGGTGCCAGAATGCTTAGTGACGCTGAGAAACGATCGCAAATGAGCGGTGCGAGGAGACATAACGACGCTATGAAACGGTGCGCAGATGAGCGGTGCGAGGATGCGTAGTGACGCTGTGAAACGATGCGAGGATGCGTAGCGACGCTGTGAAACGGTGCGCAGATGAGCGGTGCGAGGATGCGTAGCGACACTGTGAAACGGTCGCAGATGAGCGGTGCTAATTGGCGTAGCGACGCTGTGAAACGATGCGCAGATGAGCGGTGCGAGGAGGTGTAGCGACGCTATGAATCGGTGCGCAGATGAGCAGTGCGAGAATGCGTAGCGACGCTGTGAAATGGTGCGCAGATGAGCGGTGCGAGGATGTGTAGCGACGCTGTGAAACGGTGCGCAGATGAGCGGTGCGTTGATGCGTAGCGACGCTGTGAATCGGTTGCAGATGAGCGGTGAGAGGATGTGTAGCGACGCTGTAAAACGGTGCGCAGATGAGCGGTGCGAGGATTTGTAGCGACGATGTGAAACGATGCGAGGATGCGTAGCGACGCTGTGAAACGGTGCGCAGATGAGCGGTGCGAGGATGCGTAGCGGCGCTGTGAAACGGTCGCAGATGAGCGGTGCTAATTGGCGTAGCGACGCTGTGAAACGATGCGCAGATGAGCGGTGCGAGGAGGCGTAGCGACGCTATGAATCGGTGCGCAGATGAGCAGTGCGAGAATGCGTAGCGACGCTGTGAAATGGTGCGCAGATGAGCGGTGCGAGGATGTGTAGCGACGCTGTGAAACGGTCGCAGACGAGCGGTGCGAGGATGTGTAGCGACGCTGTGAAACGGTGCGCAGATGAGCGGTGCGAGGATGCGTAGCGACGCTGTGAATCGGTTGCAGATGAGCGGTGAGAGGATGTGTAGCGACGCTGTAAAACGGTGCGCAGATGAGCGGTGCGAGGATTTGTAGCGACGATGTGAAACGATCGCAGATGAGCGGTGCGAGGATGCGTAGCGACGCTGTGAATCGGTTGCAGATGAGCGGTGCGAGGATGTGTAGCGACGCTGTGAAACGGTGCGCAGATGAGCGGTGCAAGGATGCGTAGCGACGCTGTGAAACAGTGTGCAGATGAGCGGTGCGAGGATGCGTAGCGACTCTGTGAAACGGTCGAAGATGAGCGGTACGACGATACGTAGCGACGCTGTGAAACGGTCGCAGATGAGCGGTGCGAGAATGCGTAGCGACGCTGTGATATGGTGCGCAGATGAGCGGTGCGAGGAGGCGTAGCGACGCTGTGAAACTGTGCGCAAATGAGCGGTGCGAGGATGCGTAGCGACGCTGTGAAACGGTGCGCAGATGAGCGGTGCGAGGAGGCATAGCGACGCTATGAAACGGTGCACAGATGAGCGGTGCGAGGAGGCGTAGCGACGCTATGCAACGGTTCGCAGATGAGCGGTGCGAGGAGGCGTAGCGACGCTGTGAAACGGTGCGCAGATGAGCGGTGCGAGGAAGCGTAGCGACGCTATGAATCGGTGCGCAGATGAGCGGTGCCAGAATGCTTAGCGACGATGAGAAACGATCGCAAATGAGCGGTGCGAGGAGACATAACGACGCTATGAAACGGTGCGCAGATGAGCGGTGCGAGGATGCGTAGTGACGCTGTGAAACGATGCGAGGATGCGTAGCGACGCTGTGAAACGGTGCGCAGATGAGCGGTGCGAGGATGCGTAGCGACGCTGTGAAACGGTCGCAGATGAGCGGTGCTAATTGGCGTAGCGACGCTGTGAAACGATGCGCAGATGAGCGGTGCGAGGAGGCGTAGCGACGCTATGAATCGGTGCACAGATGAGCAGTGCGAGAATGCGTAGCGACGCTGTGAAATGGTGTGCAGATGAGCGGTGCGAGGATGTGTAGCGACGCTGTGAAACGGTCGCAGATGAGCGGTGCGAGGATGTGTAGCGAAGCTGTGAAACGGTGCGCAGATGAGCGGTGCGAGGATGCGTAGCGACGCTGTGAATCGGTTGCATATGAGCAGTGCGTGGATGTGTAGCGACGCTGTAAAACGGTGCGCAGATGAGCGGTGCGCGGATGTGTAGCGACGCTGTGAAACTGTGCGCAGATGAGGGGTGCGAGGATGCGTAGTGACGCTAGGAAACGGTGCGCAGATGAGCGGTGCGAGGAGGCGTAGCGACGCTATAAAACGGTGCGCAGATGAGCGGTGCGAGGAGGCGTAGCGACGCTATAAAACGGTGCGCAGATGAGCGGTGCGAGGATGCGTAGCGACGCTGTGAATCGGTTGCAGATAAGCAGTGCGAGGATGTGTAGCGACGCTGTAAAACGGTGCGCAGATGAGCGGTGCGAGGATGTGTAGCGACGCTGTGAAACAGTGTGCAGATGAGCGGTGCGAGGATGCGTAGCGACTCTGTGAAACGGTCGAAGATGAGCGGTGCGAGGATACGTAGCGACGCCGTGAAACGGTCGCCGATGAGCGGTGCGAGGATGCGTACCGACGCTGTGAAATGGTCGCAGAGGAACGGTGCAAGGAGGCGTAGCGACGCTATGAAACAGTGCGCAGATGAGCGGTGCGAGGATGTGTAGCGACGCTGTGAAACGGTGCGCAGATGAGCGGTGCCTAGTAGCGTAGCGACGCTGTGAAACGGTGCGCAGATGAGCGGTGCGAGGAGGCGTAGCGATGCTATGAAACGGTGCGCAGATGAGCTGTGCGAGGATGCGTAGCGACGCTGTGAAACGGTGCGCAGATGAGGGGTGCGAGGATGCGTAGCTACGCTAGGAAACGGTGCGCAGATGAGCGGTGCGAGGAGGCGTAGCGACGCTATAAAACGGTGCGCAGATGAGCGGTGCGAGGAGGCGTAGCGACGCTATAAAACGGTGCGCAGATGAGCGGTGCGAGGATGCATAGCGACGCTGTGAATCGGTTGCAGATAAGCAGTGCGAGGATGTGTAGCGACGCTGTAAAACGGTGCGCAGATGAGCGGTGCGAGGATGTGTAGCCACGCTGTGAAACAGTGTGCAGATGAGCGGTGCGAGCATGCGTAGGGACGCTGTGAAACGGTGCGCAGATGAGCGGTGCAAAGGTGCGTAGCGACGCTGTGAAACAGTGTGCAGATGAGCGGTGCGAGGATGCGTAGCGACTCTGTGAAACGGTCGAAGATGAGCGGTGCGAGGATACGTAGCGACGCTGTGAAACGGTCGCCGATGAGCGGTGCGAGGATGCGTACCGACGCTGTGAAATGGTCGCAGAGGAACGGTGCGAGAAGGCGTAGCGACGCTATGAAACGGTGCGCAGATGAGCGGTGCAAGGAGGCGTAGCGACGCTATGAAACAGTGCGCAGATGAGCGGTGCGAGGATGTGTAGCGACGCTGTGAAACGGTGCGCAGATGAGCGGTGCCTAGTGGCGTAGCGACGCTGTGAAACGGTGCGCAGATGAGCGGTGCGAGGAGGTGTAGCGATGCTATGAAACGGTGCGCAGATGAGCTGTGCGAGGATGCGTAGCGACGCTGTGAAACGGTGCGCAGATGAGCGGTGCGAGGAGGCGTAGCGACGCTATAAAACGGTGCGCAGATGAGCGGTGCGAGGAGGTGTAGCGACGCTGTGAAACGGTCGCAGATGAGCGGTGCAAGGATGTGTAGCGGGCTCGGTTCAAAGGCGAGTGGCAGTGGCGCGCGCGCTCCGCTCACACGACACCTCACCCCGCTGCTTCTTTTTTTTATAAAAATAATTACCTTCACACTAGGATTTTCTCCTGTATCGCGGGGACAGTTTACATACACAAATTTTACAAGGACAAATATCCAGACCCGGAACAAGTATTTGTATGCCATACAAATACTTGTTCCGTGCGGGATTCAAACACGCGGCCCTTAGCGTTGCAACTCATTGCTAAGCCACTTCACCACGGAGCCGTCATTTCTCCGTTCTTGCGTTGTACCCTAGCACTTATCCCTCGCAACACATCCCCCACACACAATCCTCGCAATACATCCCTTGCACACCTCCTTCAAGGGAAGGAAACTATTAGAATATATTTTAGTATGAGAACAAGGGTTTTGTATATACAAAAACCGTGCACCGCTGAGCCGTTTCCACCAGAGCTGCACTGAGCGAGGCGAAATGAAGTGATTTTATTGGTTCTTAACAAACACAACCCTCGCTACGCATCCTCGCACATCTCTTGTGGAAACAAAGCCTTATGCCTTATAGCCTGTAATTATGCTGGCTCTATACCCTTCAGACGCACGGAGCACAGCAGTGCATGCAATCTTATTTGGCGGCAAAAATAGATATGTATATCGGTAGATATCACAAATAATAATTAAGAGGGTGGTACTTATCCAAATGAACTCCTGGTTAGAAAAGGAATAGCGGCTTCTAAAATTTAAAAAAAAAACATGCACGTTTATGGTGATAAGCATCATGACACTTACGTGGTTTTGGTTTAACTGGTGTATCAGGCAGCACGACAGTCGGCAGGTCGTCATCGTCGTGGTGACCTTTCCCAACGCTCTTACCGTTTACGGCTTTAGGTCCGTCGTTGGAAGTATCCTGACTTGGAATAACTTGACCTGACGACCCACAACCCATTTTGAACAACGCTATCACGAATTGTCTTTACACAAAGTAATTTAGCACCACTTCTTTGCTCACTAATATTATAATTAACAAAATATTTTGTTTTAACAATTAAGTCTCAACATAATTTTCTAGATATTCTATTTATTTGAAATTAATTATATTATTAAGACTTCTGAGAACGACATCGCCTGGCGAAAAGTATTTTGACAGGCTGATCCATTTTTCATTAATATCATTAATATACTTTAAATTAATGAAAAATGTATCATAACACACAGATTAATGATTATTTATTTACATAACATAATACTTATTTATACGTGGTAGAGCCATGCTGCAGCTATATTAGTAGTATAGTTATAGCACGAATGGGTCGGCTCGACCGGGGAAGGACCACGCTCTCACAGAATACCAGCGTAAAATAGCAGCTTAACACTGCTGTGTTTCTTATGGTGTACAGAACCGGAGACCCCATTTACTGGAAAAGAGGCATTCCATCTTAGTCCTCACGGGTGACAACGCATCTGCATTTTGATTTACAAACGAGGATAGATGTAGATGTATATGGGCCACCGCAACCACTTACTATCAGGTGGACTGTGTACTCGTTTGTAAACCTATCCTATAAAAAATAAATAAATAAATATATATATATATATATATATATATATATATATATATATATATATATATATATATATATAACAATCAAGTCTCGCTAAAACTCAAAAACAGCTCGACCGATTTTGATGAAATTTTTTGTTTGTGTTTGAATGGGTTCCTAGATAGTTTATACTCACATTTTGACTCGGTAGGTGGCGCTGTTTTTGAGATCAAAAATCACCCGTGCATAGCCTTGCAAATCGCTAGTATTTTATAATAATTAAATAAAACTAAAACTAATTATTAAATATTTATGCCACCTATCCTAATCACCTATTTATTCTAGGAATAACTGAAGATTGAAAATTCAACCCTTATATAAAATCGAATTACATTTTAATTTCTTGCTATTAAAGTTTGTCAGGCGTTTGATTATTTATATTTATTTTATAACATGTTTTATTTATGTACTCACTTTTTAATATTTTAATTGACACATGCCTGCTCTAATTATTAACCTTTTATGAAAAGCGAATATTGTTTGCTTAAAATACGCGTACCTAAACTGACGTTTATTAAAAGTCAACCACTGTGTGGTACGACCTAAATTTCAACAAATTCATGCCCTCGATAAACGAAAATAGGCTATGCTTTTAATCGCCGCCTACTTACGAGTATAAAGATCCTTTTACTTATTATTTACGTACATTTTTAATATTCAAATGAATTCAAATAAAAATAAAACTGAATAAAGAAATGTTTCTTATTAATTATAATAAGACTTTTATTAGAATATCTATTTGGAAATGAAAAACCAACCGAGACTGACTATTTTGGCTTTAGCTTACACAAAAAGGTTACACAAAAAGTTAAGTAATTACACAAAAAGGAACCCTTATAATTTCGCCATGTCCATCTGCGTTTTTCCTCAGAGACACTAGGTACCACAAAGCTGTAATTTGCCATAGTTAGGTATATATATATATATATATATACCTAACTACCCTTGCTGCTTCAGCTAGCATCGGAATCCTCGGCGTCGACATATCGAATAGTGTGCAATTTCGTGGTCACTTGGAAGGGTAGGCCAAATTGGCCTCTAAAAAGCTTGGCGTGCTCAGCAGAGCGAGACAGTATTTCATGCCGGCACATCGCTTGCAACTTTACAAAGCGCAAGTTTGGCCTCACATGGAATACTGTTCTCATCTCTGGGCCGGGGCTCCCCAGTGCCAGCTCCATCCACTTAACCGCATCCAGCGCAGAGCGGTTCGAGTCCTCGACGACCGAGTTCTTTCTGATCGGCTCGATACACTGGGATTGCGTAGGGATGTTGAATCCCTTTGCATTTTCTATCGAATTTACCACAGGGAGTGCTCTGAGGAATTGTTTGGATTAATTCCAAATTTCACGAACGCACATCTCGTCAAATTCAAGATACCATCCTCACCATTTGGATGCTTGGCGGTCCACGACTGTGCATTTTACTAAGAGTTTTCTTCCTCGTACAACTTCTCTGTGGAATTGTTTACCACCGGCGATTTCTTCGGACTGATACGACTTAGGAACCTTCAAGAAAAGAGCCTTTCTAAAAGGCCGGCAACGCATCTGCAATTCCCCTGGTGTTGCGGTTATTCATGGGCGGCGGTAGTTACTTACCATCAGGTGAGCCGCATGCTTGTTTGCTTCCTCTTCTATAAAAAAAAAGTATTTTATTTGTAATGTTGTTTATCCGAAAACAAAATATCCTCCATCCATAAAATTGGCGGGAAATTAGAAACGAGTCGTTAAATATCTGAGACAAAATGGCCGCTTGTTTTTCTCTTTCCGTGTCGACCTCCGCACTCGCAATAACTAATCAGGAAATATCGCCGGCAATCCATTCTATTTTCCTTTGTTTACAAGAGAAAAGATTGCGCTAACAACGTCGCCGGTAGCGTTTATGCTTGGGAAATTTTTAATCTATCTTATGCTGATTTTAGTACTCTGTGCCAGCATCAGTTCTTGTACTATTATTTATTCTGAGGTATTGCAAAACGGAAAGCTTATTCAGGCTCAGAAGAACTAGAATCCGGAGCCGTAAGGTCAGTTATTAAAAAAAAGAACGCTTATTTAACTTGACTGTGTGTTGATATGTTACAAACATTTTTCTTTTGAGATGAATTTAGTAAAGTAAAGAATAGAATAGAATAATTTTTTAATTCAATACAGATTAGATTACAACATGTAATGAGGACTAATAATCTACCGTTCACCAGATGTCGCTAGTTCATACTGAGGTGAAGTTTTTTATTACACAATGTCACTCAATTGAGAAGTAAGTTTTAAATAAAAGTTTAGCATTCTCTAGAGTATTATAACAATACACAAAACAATGCCTAAGTGGTTTGCTCTTTAATTTTATGCACATTTTTATCTCTATTTTTTTACTTTTATGAATGTCTTTGGTTTCGTTTAGTGTATATTTTTATTCAAATTAATGTAAAATGTAACTAATAGTATAGAAATAAACATTAAACTTTACATTTTTCGAACAAATTGACTTCCCCGCTATGAAATCTGTTAATTATTACACTTGATTCTAAGTGGCGTCTAAGTGGCAGAAAAATTCGCGGATCATTCTTATTGAAAGTAATTTTTTACTTTCACCACTGGTTTGGAGAAAACGTTTGTCCTGGGAAGAACCAGCAAGATACCCTATGGGACTTATTTTCCAAATAAAATATGCCCTACTAATGAACCTAAGTATCCTCTAATTTCTGAGAGAGTTTTAGAGCAAGGAAGTGTTCGCCGCCTCATGCATGTCGGTGCGCTACGAATGTCTTTGGAATATTTTTTCTAATTTCTCAGGCATGATTAATTTTTACTTTAATAATAAAAACTTAGTCTTTCCATCCGATTACAATGTTAGTATCTTTAAGGCGAGACTGAATAGTTTTTTGTCAAGTTAAGTCAGTGCGCTTCATCATCTTCGCCATCACTACTCTCCATCTGGAGGTTTAGTAGTCAAGCGGTGGCTTATTTATAAAAAAATAGTGCAATTGCGCCATAATTGCGCAAATATGAAAGTGAGTACAGGTCAAACTGTTGTAGCTCAGGGGCCATTATTTTACTAGCTACTAAACTAACACTAGCCACGGTGGCGGATTATTTTTAAGGCAAACTAGGCACATTTTAACAGGGGTAGAGCCACGCGGCAGCTTTTGCTGTCGCACGGATGGGCCGGCTCGAACCGGGGTGGTACTACAACCTCACGGAATACCAGCGTGAAGTAGAGGTTTACCTCTGTGTTTCGCTTGGTGAGTGCAGGTGGCCGGAGGCCCTTTTTACTGGAAATGAGGCATTCTATCTTAGTCCTCACGGGTGACAACGCATCTGCATTTTGATTCGCATGCGAGGATAGATGTAGATGTCTATGGGCCGCAGCAACCACTTACCATCAGGTGGAATGTGTGCTCGTTTGTCACGCTTATCCTATAAAAAAAACATACCTAGAGGCGCGAGATTACAAAGGCGTGCGCGCTAAAGTTCTTAAACGAAGAATATGCGTGCACGGCAGTCAGCAATTGCAGTGGTGAGCGAAGTTTTTATTGCCGAAAGAGAGATAAAAATCATCTTCGCTCAACCTATCTTTAAACTACAACGATGTTATTGATAACTGCCCGAAACAAATAATATTTTTATAAATAGGTACTTTTCTTTTTTGATGGTCCCAATTTTAAATAAATAATTTTATTCATTCGTTGTATTTTTGCTAGATTTTGTCAAATTTATTGTATTGGACAACATGAATTCTAAGTCTGTGCGCCCTTTCTAATGTGTTTTAATACAGAGATTTTATCATTTTTATAAAATTTGTCAGCATATATAGTCTGTTAAAGATCATCTAATTTTAAACTGCACACGCCTCCCTTATTTTTTTCCTTATTTGACAACATGAATTCTAAATCTGCGCGTCTTTTCACATTTTTTTTATTTTATATTTGTCATGTCAGCATTTATACTCTGTTTGTGTTGTCAAATTAGAATTATAAAATAGATAATCTCTACCTTACTTTACTCAACCCGGACTGACCCCTGGCAGAGAGCGAGCGTTCCCTTTTAGTTAACCGAAGTTAATTAGCTATTTCAGCGTCAAGTCTTGAGCAGTCTTTTCAGCATATATAGATGTCACTGAAACTGATATTTGGTCCACCTTAAATAATTATTCTGATGTTTCAAGTATTAATAACATTGTAAGGCATTCTAGTTTCATGTCAAGGCATCAATTAAAATCAATTCGTTAATGTTACTCTCCACACCTTAGTTTAAATTTGTTATCCATTTTTAGAGAGGTTAGGATGACGAATCCACATCATGATAATTTAGTGGATGCTGTGATCAATAGACTTCTATATCTATTCTCGATTAAAAACATCAAAATGAAGATGCGTTGTAACCCCTGAGAACTAAGATGGAATGCCTTGTTACCAGTAAAAAGGGTATTCGGTTCTTGTAACGAAATACAATAGCATTAAGTTGTTGTATGTATATATGTATTCTGCTCGAGCGTGGTCCTTCTCCGGTCCATATTATTCCCATATTAGTCATTTATTTTTAACTCCAAAAATATTAACCCTACAGTAAGATTTTTGCCTGTATCATGTAGGCGATTTAAATACATAAATTGGACAAGGACACACATTCAGAACCGGAACAGTTATTTATAGGCCACACAAACGTTTGTACCGTGCGGGAATCGATCCTACGGCTCTGCAGGGCCATAACCTGCAGAGCCTGCACTGCTCTACGGAGACGTCATATACATTTGATTGTCACTCTAATATTATATCAAATAAAAATCTTACAAATACTTTTAATAAATCTTTAAATTATGTTATAAAGAATGTATTATTAATTCTATGGGAAAGAAGTATTATGAATTTCTTTTTAGATTTTTAATCCGCCGATAGCATAATAATATTAAGTTTACCGCAAGAAAAGACTTAATAACACAATTAGATAAAACAATAATTGTAACTATAATTGTTAATGGTCTTAATTTAAAGTTATTTTTTTAACAACAGAATGTTTTTAAAAAAAAAACAAATGACAACGACGTGGTATTTGAATTCAAAAACTTTAAAATAAATTATCACTATTAACTTTGCAAAATAAAACGTCATGGACAATATTTTTCACATTTTAAAACGTCACTAAAAACGTTATACTTTATATTCGTTGACAACACTGACAAATAGAGGGGAAAATAGCAGCTAGTAAAATTGTGTCAACATTCAACAATCGGAACGAGAACCCGTGCGGTAGCCTCCGCATCGTCAGCACTACTATCCGATTGGATTAATATAGGTTTTATTTTCACCTGGTTAGGTACATTTCTTTCAGCCCTCGATAGTGCTTTATAGGGCGCTCAAATCGTTTTGATACTTTATTTTCCATTAAGAGGTCAACCAATTACTACGAAACGTTAGTTACGTTGTGACTGCCTCGTTGGTCTAATGATCGTTATCGTGATCGCTGATCAATTAGGTCTCAGTTTTGAATCCCGGGTCGGGCTAAAATTCTATTGGGCTTTTCTCTCAAGAAATTCTCAATAACAGCCCGGAGTCAGGAAGTTGGCGGTGTTTCACGCTCGTTTCTCGGAGAAAGCACGTAAACCAGCTTGTTCTGCCCTGATCTCTCTCCGGTCGTCTCGGATTACCGTCCCACGGTACTAAGAGTGTGAAGGAATAGAAAGCACCTGTGCTTTCGCATTATTACTAGTTATTTTAATAGAAATTAACAAGCTTAAAATTGGTATAATTAGTTTGCCTACTTCCGGTCAATAAAACAAAACGATAAATAAAATAAAATATCTAGTTTGAAGAGCACCTCTTGCCCTCCCTCAATTGCGTGCACTATCCCTGCCACCACTACTCCTAGCACCACTACTCCCAACACCACTATTCTCGGAAAGACACACCACCGACGACAATACGATGTTACGTGTTTCGCCCCTAAATGAGACATCCTCAGGTGAAGTAGACTCCGCGGTGGCTGACCGCTAAGTCAGGTACTTAGCGGTCAGCCACCGTAGAGTATATTATGTAGGCAATGTAGTTTTAACCAACTTTAATATACTTAACGGACTTCCGCAAAGTAACGCCTGATTCTATTTATTAACAAGGCTGTTTCATTCAAAATTATAACAAATAAAATTGTTATATCCAGTTGTACATTACAGTACTTTGCTTACGAGACGTTTCATCTTAGTACTCAGGGGTGACAAGGCGTCTGCATTTTGATTTATAATCGATATAATGTTCCTATAGGTCACAGCACCCACTTTCCATCAAGTGGACTGTGACTCGTTTGTCAGTTTGACAGAGGACTAACAGTTTCCTATTCATTTATATTATACATTTCGTAGTTTCATGTAGCATAGATTATCAGCTATTTTTTGTGTAATTTTTATTTGCTTTTCTTTTTCCTTTCCTTAATGGTATGTTTTGTGAATATTGGTTTTACCAACAATATGAAATATTCTACTCCCCGCCCTTACCGTGTCGGCGGTAAATTTACATCTAGTATATTATACCAGACGGAACCTGTAAGATACGATGCATTATCTTGTATCGACCAAATATTATGACAAAAATGACATATAAGGTATCATCGTCATCATCATCATTACAGCCTTTCACAAGTCCACTGCTGAACGTAGGCCTCCCCCAAGGAATGCCACAAAGCACGGTCCTGAGCCTCCTGCATCCATCGACTCCCTGCATATCTTACCAGGTTGTCGCTCCATCTAGTGGGGGAGATGCCCTACACTTCGTTCGCCGGTACGAGGCTGCCACTCGAGAACCTTTTTTCCCCATCGTTTGTCGGTTCTTCGAGCTATATGGCCGGCTCATTGCCAATTCAGCATACTAATACTTTGGGCTATGTCGGTAACTCTGGTTCTACTGCGGATATCCTAATTTCTAAGTTTATCAGGCAGAGAAATTTGTAACCATATCATTTAAAGTCTCCGAAGTCATGATCGACATATTTCGTAATAACTTAACTATCAATCGGTTATGAAACACGCATGTGGAGAAGGAATGTATCACACTGCCACCTCGTGGCAAATTAAAAGTGTTAATTAAAAGTTCATTTATATTGTTTACACCGACACATGTATCAAGATAATTGGAGCTGCACACATTCAGGACTCTAACAATGCTTATACAGAAATTACTGGCGCACTATTATTCAAAGTCCAACCCTGTCGATCGCAATAACAGAAAAATCTAAGGAGTCGCCATTCGGCAATATTTTATTGAATCACAAAACACTCAAATGGATTATATGACTACTATATTTACTACACTTCGATAGTCAGTCAAGGCAAATTATCTCGGTACGTAAACTTTGTAAAGGAAGAAAATCATTTTATTAAAACGTAAAACAAAACATTAATTTTTACTGTCCCGTACTCAGGAAACGGATCTACTGGAATCATGCAGTCTAATTTAGGAGTATCACCAGCTGTGTTCTTAGAGGCTATTTCACATACTTAGTTTCTTTGTTGAAAAACGATTTCGAATATAATATATGTACATAGTTGCTTATACCTTGTAATCCCCGAGGGGGTAGGCATAGTCAAGAGAGCCGCGAGCTACTGTTACCGTGTTTAGCCAAAAAATATGGGTTTAGGATAGGTGGTTAGCCCATCTCCTACTCAACCACAAACCCAATATCCCACTAGTCGCCTTTTACGACATGCTAGGCAAGGAACACAATGGCACGCTTACCAAGCGTGGCAGCTATAGCAAATATCCCCCCTATGAGGCAATCTATGGGAAGGCCTATGTTGAGCAATGGACTTTATAGCAGCACTAACTCTTATATTATTTATTGAACGAATTTCAAATTTAAATATTATAAATAAGTAGTTAAGCTTGAACGATTATTAAGGCCTACCCTACTCACCGATGAAAATGGTTTTTTTTATTAATGTTTGTTTTAAATCTTAAGACTTATTTTACATTCATGTTACCGTTATATTTTGGCCTATCAAAGGTCCACCTGAATATAGGTCTCCCCATAGATTGCTACATAGGGGGATATTTGCCATAGTTGCTACGCTTTGCAGGTTGGTTGGCAACCGCAGTTTTAAATCTTCTGGTTTCCCTTTGTCGTCTCTTACGACACCCACAGGACGATATGGGATAGTGGATATTCTACGCCGTTACTACGGTCCATCATCGGTCACTTATTTTTAAACAACGGTCTAGCTGAGACCGACGAAGCGAACAATTATAATTGTCTTTGTATATACAATTATACGTGGTAGAGCCATGCTGCAGCTATATTAATAGTATAGTTGTAGCACGAATGGGTCGACTCGACCGGGGAAGGACCGCGCTCTCCTTTTTACTGGAAAAGAGGCATTCTATCTTAGTCTTCACGGCTGACAAAGCATCTGCATTTTAATTCGCAAACGAGGATAGATTTAGATGTCTATGGGCCACAGCAACCATTTATCATCAGGTGGACTGTGTGCTCGTTTGTCACTCTTATTCTATAAAAAAAATAATTTCCTTAGTGTGACTTCGTCTCCAAGTAATAAATAATTTTACTATTTATTTATTTATTTTTATACTGCAGGTCTGATGAATAAAAAAAATCGAAGAGACAACCACCGCCAAGTCGTCATCATCATCATCATTACAGCCCTTCACAAGTCCACTTCCGAACATTGGCTTCTCCAAGGAATGCCACAAAGCACGACCCTGAGTCACCTGCATCCATCGACTTCCTGCATGAGTCACCAGGTCATCACTCCATCTAGTGGGGGGACGCCCTACACTTCGCCTGCCAGCTGTCACCCGAGAACCTTTTTTCCCCATCGGTTGTTGGTTCTTCGAGCTATATGGCCGGCCCATTGCCACTTTAGTCATCGTCGGTTGTCAGTCACTCTGATTCTACAGCGGATATCCTCATTTCTAAGTTTATCATGCAGAGAAACCTCGAGCACCGCCCTCTCCATAGCTCGCTGAGCGACCTTAAGCTTCCTCATACAGCCACCAGTGAAGGACCACGTCTCAGATCCATAAGTCATTACTGGCAACACACACTGGTTGTACAATCTCGTATTCAAGTTTTGAGGTATACCTGACGAGAAGATGTGTCGTAATTTCCCGAACGCTGCCCAGCGGAGTTGAATCCATCGATTGACCTCTGAGTCGAAGTTGGACTTACCTAGTTGAACTATTTGTCCCAGGCAAACATACTCGTCAACAACTTCGAGCTTAGTGCTCCCAATAACTACCGGCATAGGTGTGACATGGACGTTACACATGTCCTTTGTTTTGTCCATGTTCATCTTAAGACCTATCCGTGAAGTCAAGTATCAAGTGAAGTCCTAACCAAGTGAAGCGGACTTAATGTCGTGAAGCGGATCAAAGGCAGTACTATGTCAGTTTTCATCATCATCATCATCATTACAGCCCTTCACAAGTCCACTGATGAACATAGGCCTCCCCCAAAGAATGCCACAAAGCACGGTCCTGAGCCACCTGCATCCATCGACTTCCTGCATATCTTACCAGGTCATCACTCCATCTAGTGGCGGGACGCCCTACACTTCGCCTGCCGGTACGAGGCTGCCACTCGAGAACCTTTCTTCCCCATCGGTTGTCGGTTCTTCGAGCTATATAGCCGGCCCATTGCCACTTCAGCTTACTAATCCGTTGGGCTATATCGGTCACTCTGGTTCTACTGCGGATATCCTCATTTCTGAGTTTATCACGCAGAGAAACTCCGAGCATAGCCCTCTCCATAGCTCGCTGAGCGACCTTGAGCTTCCTCATCCGGCCAGCCAGCCAGTTGTCAGAATGTCAGTTTTGGTAATTTAAAATTAAATTTAATAATTTTAAAAATAATAAAATCCTTATAAATACTCCAAGGTATTATGTAATAATCTAGTTATCTCTATATACATCAATCACTATCCGTTAGTCTCGAAACTGGCTCGACCGATTCTGACGATTTTTTGTATGTGTTTGAATGGGTACCTGATTGTTTTAGGTTTGCAATCGGACCCGGTAGGTGAAACTGTTATCGAGATCCAAATATCACCCGTGCGAAGCCGGGGCGAATCGCTAGTATTGAATAAAAATCATTCTATTCTATTCATAATACCTAATACCTATGTACATTATTTAATACTTCAACCAATTCAGTAACATATTATAGCAAACGAACTGTAATTACACTGAAGTAACAGATTTCAGCAAATCTAATATATACTTGGCTCTAAGCATCGCTTACGAAGTTATTTTGTAGATCATGAATAAGATTGTGGCGCGACGAACAGCGCCTACAAAAAAAGAAAGATGTATTTGGAAACTTTCATTATAATTAATCTGTTTTTGTTCATATACGTTGGTTCACATTTTGTAAACAATATTTAGCATTATACGTATTAACCAGCTATGAGAAATGATCGTATTAATTGCGCAAAGTACAGTTATTAATTTATATAATTTACAACTGTACTATATAAGACTAAGTATAACATAATAAAGCGAAAGAATTTTTTTTTTGTTTAACACGCTAATCTCTGGAACCACCGGATTTGAAAAATTCTTTTAGTATATAATAGCCAGATTCACGAGAAATAGTATAGGCTAACTAGCATTAGGGTATATCATTTAGCTAGCCTTAAATATTGATTTTCATTAAGCAAGTCAGAAGAAAAAACGCTCCTGAAATAATTTATCCGCGTACGCTGGCGTAACAGTTAGTGATACGTAAAAATACAACGTTCTACAAAAATATAGGTCTTTACTCCGTCTAAAAAAAGCCCGCGATACCATATGCCTATTTCTGATATATAAGCTACAACAAGGTATATTGTGACAAAAAATTGTTGAAAATTAAAAAGTGATTTATGAGCGTTATTATTAGGCATGGCATATTAAGCCTTACGAACGAAAGTTATTTCATCATCAGACAATTTTATTTGTTATTTGCATAGTTTAAGAGAAAATAATGAAAAATTAAAATCATTCAACAGTCGGCTTGGTCCGCGAACGACGCAATTCCAAAACAAGTTAAAAAGCGAAGTTAAATTTCCCACTTCCGGTTGAGACCCCGGAGCGCAGTTTTTCACAGTTTAAAGAAAACCGTACACTAAATACATGAAAGTGTGTAGGTACGAAATGATCATTGATAAATTTGTTATCAACCTCTTTATAAGTACAAAAGCGATATGACATATAATTCTGCCACAAAATATGAACATTTATCACTTACTTATCTATTTTTTTTGCTCAAGTTTAGTTTTCTGAAAAATTTCGTACTTTACCACTAAGATATGTACCAAAGTAAAGACTGGAATATGTTCTTTAAAATGAGGTACAATTTCTTTCTAAACTGTTTTATTTCACGTTTCTATGCTATTTTGAATTTAAATGATACGGTCATTCGATGAAATATAAATATTTGTATTTTTAGCTAAGAAATTTGCAAACTTAATGGAGTATAAATAAAACAACTCCATTATTTTTCTAATTCTTCCCTACATTGGTATCTAAAATGCTTGAACTAGGTGTCATGCCATGTTAGGTTCAAACCGCTGGACATAGCTAGTTACTGTTAAAGTTTATCCTGCCTATGTCCTTACTCACTCACTTTACTCATTGGTCTACAGTCCAAGTTCGTAACCACAACTGATGATCTTAAGGTCCCGGGTACGAATCCAGTTTTTCTGTCAAGTATTAAGCAGTTGTAGAACGGAGTCAGGAAGTTTGCGGTGTTTCACTTCAGGCCTCGAAATGCACGTAAAGCCGTTGGTCTTGCGCGTGATCATTCTCCAGTCGTATCGGTTTGCCGTTCCATCCGACTATGAGTGTGAGGAAATAGAGAATGCCCCTATGCTTGTGTATTGAATTGGGCACTATAAGCTTGTCTTGCACAATGGCTAGTCAGTAGCAGGAAGACATTAAAACTCATCCAAAGTCCTCTGCTGAATATGGCCTCTCCCATAGACCGCCTCATAGGAGGAATATTTGCCACAGTTGCCACGCTTGACAGATGGGTTGGCAGGTTTTTTCTTTTATTATTAGGAAGTGATTGTAGCCCATGTCTGGGTTTGTTTGGCTTATGTGTTTAGCAGTAGACTTTCATTAGACAGCGACGGTAAAACATTTATAAATATATACTTATAATACTATTTACCGTATGACAGCAGTAAGTATAAGGGTATTACCACACCAATCCAACCAAAGTTGATCGATGCCATCGATCGATGGTAGAATAGATCAGTTGACGTCGATCGAGCTGCTTGATTATTCTAGAACCCGTCCTGCTTGCCCCACCGACCGCTTTTAAAATGTCGTTTAGACGAAATAAGCTATGTCTGGACTTAAAAAAACGGTCGCATACAGAGTCTTCTGCGTTTGTGTTTCTGTAATAATAATAATAGAAAGAGTGTACTGGCCAATAATAACGCGTCCTCTTCTGAATGCTTTTTGAAAAATACTGACAATGAGCCCACAATCACATAATTGTCTATCGATTTCGATAGATCCGTCGATCACCTGAAGCTAACACACCAATCGATCGACATCGATCGACGTCGATCAATGGCATCGATCGACGATCGATCGGTTGGTGTGGTAACACCTTAATAGATATCCGCAACTAATTCTAAGAATTTGCTTTTTTATCGCTCATAGACCTTCCTTAAATACTCACTCTTACATACGCACGGGCACTTAAGGTTTTGCCTACAAATAGTGTATTATGATAACTAGATCTTCAATAATGTCACATATTCATATATTAAATTACATAAAAATATTTTATGAGTAAAGAATGTTTATGAGTAATACCTAACATTAAACGCCTAGATAATATACGCAAGGAATTTTCATTCCCTGAATATTTGCTAATGCTTTTATACAGGCTTTTTTCCTCGGTCGATACCCTATTAAAACAATTATTATTTTCGTTAAATACCATTGTAACATATTTGTAGCGATGAACTTAGAAGTTAAAAATTATATAGTACCCTTCATGTTCGCTTAGCCACGCACGTATATTTTTAACCCGAGTACCCAAACTTCATAGCATTATAAAAAGTATCCAATGTCCTCCATAACCTAAATTTCATTAAAATCCCTTGAGCCGTTTGAGCGTGATTTTTGAATTATTTTAAATTACGTTATTTTCACATTTAGAATATTATGTATAAAGATGTGAATTAAAGTCCTACCACGTGACCATGGGTGCTGTAAAGCAGCCGAAACGTTGGTAATTAAAAAAGTAAAATAAGTTAACATAAACGCAAAATTCGTTTTATTCAATGTCAAGTATACGTGTAAATATAATAATTCATTATAAAATGTGAATTATATGAATTTACGCTGACCTGTGAATTATATGAAGAACACACATAAATATTATGTAGGTACATTCTATTGATTTTAAGTTGTAATTAAAACTTTATTGATAGAGGATTTTAAAAATATTCTAACTCTTATCGACTCCATGAAACTGCCGAAACTTCCACAATGATCGACCAACACCTACCATTGATTGGCTGCTACATAATGCATAGACAACCTCCCCGCGGCCCACTGCTTTAAAATATCCTACTCGCCAATCTATTCAAACCACTAACTAACCCTTGAAACGCCCTTAATATTCTAACATAGAGTCCAATAAAGAATCATTTATAGGCCAAGTTATATTGGTTTATAGATGAGCGTCACTAGTCCTGAATCGATTTTTTAATATAAATTATAATATGTTAGTCATGTACGTACACTTTGTTATGGTATTGAATGTGTTTCGAGTGTAATCAAAGTGAAATGTACATAGATTAGATGTCAACAAAATGTAAATTACTTATTCACGCCATAATTACCGGTATTCACAAATAAATAAAATTTAATGATACGCCTGCAATAAAATAATAGCAAAAGGTATTTTAGGCAATTGTTTTTCACTTTTTAAAATTATATATGTAATAGATTATATAATAGCTAAGATTTCTTATTTACTTTTTTCTTAATTGTTTAAAACTTGTTTATTGCACGTTTTGTTTGATATTCAACATTGTTCTCTATTACATTTTCACTGTATTTCTTATAGAAACGGACTAACAGATATGCCAAACAAATTATCTACTGTTTTATTTGAGAATAAAGTACGAATGTTCCCAAATGGTCCTATTTTCATGCTTGAACTAAGACACCTCTCTTAAAATATACATGTAGGCTGTTAGTCTATGAGGTCACGACCGAGTTTACGGACAAGTCAGAGCGCCATTGAGTTATTTATTCGATTTATATCGTGTAACTTGTCAGTTATATATGAACATTAAATGTCGGTCTACACTAGACAATCTATTTTACAATTGAGTATGTCCAGAAAAGAACTTAGAGTTATATAAAGTTATTTATTACAATACTCTAGTAAAACCTAGTGCAAAGTATCTTAAAAGGTTTTCTACCAAGTCTTTATTAACTCGCTTTCTTGTCTGTTCGGTACAAATTTTACAAATAATTTTAAACTAACTTCCCGATGAGCTGAAGACTTAAAACTTTAAACATAGCTCTGAACTGGATCACAATGCAATATTAACTCACTTTTTTATAGAAGAAGGGTGACAAGCGAGCACACAGCCCACCTGACGTTAAGTGAATTTTGTGGCTACTAGACATCTTCATTTATTCTCGACTAAGAATGAAAATGCAGATGCATTGTCACCCCTGCGGACTAAGATACCACCATACGAAACACAGCGGTGTTAAGCTGCTAATTTACGTTGGTGAAAACGTCGTCCTTCCGAGGTCGAGTCAATCCATTCGTGCTACAACAATTATAATATAGCTGCAGCATGGCTCGACCACGTAAAACGTTTCTTTTCTGTCTGTTTGTTTGTTGGTTCGATACAAGTTTAGCAATCGATTTTAAACTAACTGCCCGATGAGTTAGAGATTGGGAACTCTAAATATATCTCAGGATTAGAAACGTGGTGACAATGGTTACCACTTTAAATTATAATTACCTAGTTCTAATTTCATTAAAACAACAGCAAAACCAATTCCATAACCTCGATAACATTGTTAAATATAGTCGAATTGATAGGCTTTGGAAAGGATGAGGCTTTGGTTAAAATTTGTTTACATTCATCTACGACCCAAGACCGTCAATTAAATATCAACCAATTCTTGTAAAGCCGGATGACTCATTTAGTTGTGGTACATTAAATAAATCATATTAAGTGTTAATCTAAATGACCATCGTCACGAACTTGAGTTGGTAGTTATTTATAATTAATGAAAATAATGGTTGATCAATAAGTTTTTAGAAACGCAATGAAACTATAGGATAAGTAATTGTAAATTGTATTTATTTTTCAACGTAATTTTTTTAGGTAATACATCTTGAATAGCGTTTTGCATGTTGGTTATTTTCCTTGATAAAAAAGGCTTGATTTTGGGAATCGAAAAGGGCCTTTACAGCACCTCACCTCGTCGCCTTTTTCAAGTGAGTAAAAGGTGAAAATCACGGAGCTGGGTCCGGGGAATAAACCCAGCAGCTCGGGTGGTTGCACCTGCAACATCAGATCGATGGACAGGGACATTACCATGATGAAAAAGCACTCCAGCACGCAATTTTCCTCGAACCTTATTCTTTAATTCTTCGCGTAGTTTTTTTGATTATTGATGCGTAATAAACTCCGGTGATTATTTCTCTTTTACTTAAATAGTTGATCATTGTTATACCTTCTGCACAAAGTTCATTATTTTTCCAGCGGATGCAGACACCTTGCATCTCTTGGCTGGCGGGGAAGGCGGTTTTTTCTACAACTTGCTTTGGTTATTTGCCTCCGGGTCAAAGTAGTGTAACCACGTTTCATCAACGGTTACGAAACGAAATCAAAAATAATCTGGATCATTTATTGTAACTTGTACAATGTTATTATTACATACATATATGGATACAGGTAAAATGAAATAATATACAGAATTTTATATAGTTAGGTAGATTACTTTTACCTGGATCGAAAAAAGATTGCTAGAAGTATGACATTTGCTGTATCAATTACATAAAATAATCGAATAATCACTATAACACCTATCTATCAACTTTACACAACAAAACATTAATTACTTACTCAACTTTTGACATTCAACAGAACAATTTTAATTTTTAAGTGGGTTATTATATAACTTTAAAGTCACTGCCTTTATAAAAGAAAAGAAAACCTAACACTTATTAATAATACCGAATTGTTTAAACCCTTTTCAAATTGAATACTTACATTTAAATAAAATTTACTATAGAAAAAAAATCACAACGAAAATTATCATCGGTGTTATTTTAACTAAACGAAAAATTAATTTATGATAAACCATGGTAAAATTAAAAATATAATCTACTATATTATTTCATTCGTTTTTGTATTGTGCCCTGCACAGTAATAAAAATAATATAAAACAATAAGCAATAACTAATAAAATTGAATATAAAATCGTTTTGTGCCATAATACATATACATACTGCTTGAGTGCTTAAAACGTAACTTAATTTTTAATATTACATTATGTTTTTATAGATACACTAAGAAATATATTAAAATATCAGTTAAACCGTGGAGTATCTAATTAATAAACTCGACTTTACAATATTATATTAAATATAAAATATAAAAAACATAACATTTTTTTTTTATATTACGAGTAGTTAAAACTTTTTAAAGAAATTTAAAAAAAATGACAAAAAATACGCTGATTCGATGTTACCTCACATTTTCTTCTTTGATCTTCTTGGCTCAATTTTGTCATTCTTCTGATTCTGGACGAAGCTTTCAAGATCTGCCGTTACTTGGATTTTGCTCATTATATAAAAAATCACTTTTTATTTTCCTCTTAGTTGCCTTCATAGTAATACTTCATATACATTATACTTTTTAAGTTTTCAGTCACCTTCTGTAAAATTATTATTGTGGCCTCTTCTTTTATTCATATTTATTTATTTTTTAATCACATCCGGGTGAATATATTTCCGTGTAGTCCGGGTAAATATTTATATAATTTTCAACAATTTTTACAGGCCGTGGCGGTGCGCGTGCATTGTGGCAGGGTCGCCATGTGATATCGGAAATATGTCAATGAGAAGAGGCATGTTGCTGCTTCTATAACTTTAACTGTACTGATCTTATTCTACCTTAACACTAATATATATATATATATATATATATATATATATATATATATATATATATATATATGTATATAATTATATATATATATATATATATATATATATATATATATATATATATATATATATATATATATATATATATATATATATATTGTCGCGGGGGCTATACTACACTACAGAATTTAAAATTCGAAAAAAAAAATAGAATGCATTTCTGTAACTAATTGATAAGTGTCCTCTTCCAAAAACGTGCTGATCAACTTGTATAGCTGTATGTGAAAAATATATTTATGGTTTGGTAGTACAGCGGATAAACTTATTTGGCTGCGTTACTGCGAGCCGCGGGTTCAAATTCCGCACAGTAAAATAATAATGTTCTCCAGATCGAATTTCGATCACGGCGGTCAGTCTCAACAAAGACTAGCTATCTTGAGCTATCTGCGCAGGAGATTACGGTCCCAGAGTGTATGCCATAGATAATATACTATATAGGGCAGTGTATACGCAAGCGTAGGTACACTCTTTTTCCTCATAGTCAATGATTAATTTTGTTATTGTCGATAAAACATTGCTAAACTTGTTCAGCTGTAATATTACTTTATTTATTTTTATAATAATGTGAAGGTAAATCGCTGTTATATTTATGTTGTATGTTATTTTTACATTAATAATACATAATTGACTCATTAATAATATCTATTTTGTTATTTTTAACACTTTGTTTTATCTAAGCGCCATCTTACGAATATTATATAAACTAACTCGACTTTAACAATAGATCCATTCAAAGTTTCTAATATCAAACTGTACATTAATTTGATAGACCACCTTTCTCAAATATCTGTAGATATACCAACAGATGGCGATACTTGTACCGAAATAATATCAATGAATTGAGACCATTGACGGAAGATATTTTATTATAATATAATTATTATTTATTTAATAAATATTAAATTAAACTTCTGATCTAAAGAAAAATGAAAAAATTGTGAGTGTGTCGGGCGTGAGTGTCGTGGAACACAAGGTTGGAACGAAGTTCCGTTTGTAGTATATTATTATTGATAAACGTATTATATATTATTATTATTATTATTATATTATTCGTTAACAAATGATTTACTAGCGTCTATTAAAATGAAGCGTCATTTAAAATAATATTTCTTTCATGGCAACATAAGAAAAAGTACAAGGGAGTTGGTTGATCTCGCTCGCACTATAGAAAAGGGGTCGTGACGCAAAAGTCTTACACTTTTCTCGCCTAACCCCCATCCGCCAAATTCGTACCATACGATAAAGAACTTCGTTCCCAAAAATGTACGTGTCAGTTAAATTCCAAAACATTTCCCTCGATATAAAAAAAATATTAACATTTATTTTAATACTATACCTACTTACCAAATAATCAAAGGCAACAGACATTCATGTAGGTTTACTTATGATCAAACAAAAATTTTAAACGTGGTAGAGCCTTATTAATTGTATAGTTGTATCACAAAAGAGTCGGCTCAACCGGGTAATGACCACGCTCTCACAGAATTCCAGCGTAAAGTAGCAACTTAATGCTGCTGTGTTTCGTATGGTGAGTGTAGAGAACCGGAGGCCGTTTTACTGGCAAAGAGGCATTCCAATTTAGTCCTCACGGCTGACAACGCATCTGCATTTTGATTCACAAACGAGGATAGATGTAGATGTCTATGAGCCACAGCAACCACTTACCATCAGGTGGACTGTGTGCTCGCTTGTCACCCTTATCCTATAAAAAAAACGCGCAAACTGAGGATTAATTACCTGTTGAATAAAACTATTTTTACGGATTTTATCGCTTTTAATTAACTTATTTTATATTCCCGACGTTTCGCTGGAAAAAAGCAACCGAAACGTCGAGAATATAAAATAAGTTAATTAAACGCGATAAAATCCGTAAAATAGTTTCATTCAATGTGTAGTGTTCGCGTAAATATAAGAAATCATTATTAATTACCTGCTTTAGATATAGTCTAAACGCGAGAGATCCATTTCCAGCAGGGGACTTATACGAACTACTTTATGTATTTATTGCGGAGGTTAAAAACACTACAGGTGTACAGGTGCAATGCCGTGTTGTGTCAGTATACCTAGAATCTATCACCCACTTCATCCTTTTGTGTCGTTAGTCGTTGTCTAAGATAGGTGCGGTCGCAGCCTGAAATTTTGGAGGGCGTCACTAATAATAAAATATGTCGAGTAAATTAGATTTTATTGCACAATACACAATTTTATTACACACATTATAAAACAAATGAAAGTGACAATATTTGAGACGTCTGAGGCTATCTTTGGATGAATATTTAGAAGAGCTAAACCTGTCAGCCTCTCTTCTAACATGTTTGTTCTCAACCAAGTTTTTACACACCTTAGAGGAGAAAATTAATATCACTGATGTAGTTGGGGTAGCAAAGTATTTGGGTAGAGATCATCGTCGCAAACTTCGATTGTAGAAACCACACACTTAGGAAATTTTGTATCAGTATTTTCTTTGAGTTCCCGTTTACACTTTCCATAGCTGATATTCTGTAACGAGAGTGGCAGCAGGAACACTCAAGAAATGAGAATAACATTCTGATACTTTCTTCACATTAAGAAGTTTATATTTTTATTTTGTAAAGTTTTAAAAGCTTTTTCAATTTGACGTGCACGATTTGGGGGGGGGGGGGTTAGTCATGTCCCCTGTGACCCTCCCCTTCGACCGCGCATAGTCTAAGAAGCCATGACAGAAATCTAAATAATAGCACCTTATTATTTGAATTTCTGTGGAATAGACTATAGAATATTCCAGAAAGATTCATAGCTTTGGATAGATGGCCGCCTTCTCGATCCTTCTTCCATCTCGTAAACCCAGACGTAAGGAACCCAGACCGCCTACGGGGATCGACATCAAAGGTGCAAAATCTGGATCTGCGAACGTCAATCCACCTTCAAATGAAACTAGGCTTTACGGATTTTATCGCGTAACGCTATAACAACTTATTTTAAATTCCTGACGTTTCAAGTACTTTACAGAATCCATGGTTACTGGGCGGACTGAGGTGTTCGTTCGTGTTCGGTGAGGGTCCGATCTTATGGCGTAGCTACCTTACGTATAGGACCCGTGTAGAGTGCCCCGGGGCCCCCAAGTTCAAATGACCCTTTATTTTTTTATATCTTCCGCCCGCGACTTTGTTCGCCTGTTATGAACCAACATTGAAAATTATCCCACGGGATCTTTTTATTGGGATAAAGGTATCCTATGTCTTAACCAGGTCGAGATGTATCCGTGTGCAAAATTTCATCTAGTAGCTTTTGTGAAAGCGTAACAAACAAACAAACTTTATAACATTACTAGCTGATCCTCGCGACTTCGCCCGCGTGCTATTTGGGGTTTTAGTTTTTTTGCGCGGAACCCTAATTATTTTTCTAAAATAAAAGTAGCCTAAGTTACTCCTTGTGACATCAGCTATCTGCCAGTGAAAATCTCGTCAAAATAGGTCCAGCCGATTCGGAGATTAGCCGGAACAAACAGACAGACAGACAAAAATTTTAAAAATTGTGTTTTTGTTATTATACGAGTGGTACCGTGTATACTTTCATATGCATTTAGTAAAAAGCTGTAATTTTGACATTACAAACAGACACTTAAATTTTATTTATTTGTATAGATTAAGAAATAAAGAATAAAGATACAGAAATTACTGTGATGATTGTTGTTACTGTTAACAAGGTGATAAAGTCCTAGATGGTAAATCGCACTGCCTTAGCCTAACAAAAGCCCATTCACTCTTGCCTTGAAGACGCCCAGGTTGTATTCGGACGGAAAAACACCAGCAGATTATTCCCTCCTTTGGTGTACGAATTACGAAAGACGAAGCAAACCGTTTGGTTTAAATGCGTGGAATATCGACAACAAAGTGGTGAAGGCACGCAGACCACTTGGTGGTCCAATCGTGGAAAGGGGATGGACGAATTAAGCATGTAATATCTGTGCACACTCTCCTATATACATCCTATAGAATACAAAGAGGCTCAATTCTGCGCATGTGCTCAAGGCTACTAAGATTTAACCAAATCAAGGTCACCAATTAGCCTCTTAGGACTCCTTACCATTTACTCTACAGCTGCTGGGTGGCATTTTGCAGCACCAGTCCATATGTGTGTGACTGCAGCTCCAAGACTTAAGCCTCTCTAGTTATACTGGCTTGACAATCGCAGTCCCAGATGTCTCGCACTTTTAATTGTGCTACCAGTCGCCGATCTTGGTATTATTACATAAGATAAAATTGATGATCACGAAGTATCATTAACTTAACGTTATCAGTATGATCGTGCGGGGACACGATAATTTGGAAACAATACCTTCACACTTCATACCAAAAGCTAAACGTAGGAAATTCAAATGTTTAACCTCACGTCTGTAAGTATTCGGATTTTTCCGGGGATATTTCACGGGATGTGATCAAACTCACAATTCACAATTCACAGAAAATCAGCGTAAAATAGCAGCTTAACGCTGCTGTGTTTCGTATGGTGAGTGTAGAGAACCGGAGACCCTTTTTACTGGCAAAGAGGCATTCCATCTTAGTCCTCACGGGTGATAACGCATCTTCATCTTGAATCTTTATTGAGGATAGATGTAGATGTCTATCGGTCACAGTAACCACTTACCATCAGGTGGACTGTGTGCTCGTTTGTCACCCGATCATATAACAAAAATGTAGAAGAAACTTTTTACAGGCTGTAATGATGATGATGAATTTCCGAATCTGAATCATCGCACGGGAAAAATCACTAACAATCTATATAAATAAATTGATAGAGGTTTGCAGTAGTGCGCGCATCACGGAAAACCTCTGGATAGATTTCAATTAGATTTTCTAAGTTTTATTTTTTAGACACTTGTCCTTATCAAAAAAAAATATTGCGATATCTTCATTTAATATAAAGTTATTAAAATTTTAAGAAACAACGATTTTTATACGGGGTTTTTCACACGGTCAACTGTACGTCACTTACTCTCGTGTTACTAACCCAGATTATTTGCATATTTTAGCTACAAACGGAGCAACGAATAACATTGTTTACAAAGATATTTTGTAAGCAAAGTATATTTTGCTTGCGAACTTTTCGATGTTTTTTTTCCTTCGCACATACGAAGACTTTGTTAATATATCAAGCAAAGCCGACGAAGTCGCGAGTATCAGGTACTTTTAAATAAAACTGAAGTGACCAACGAACTTACAGTTCACCAATTTTATGTGAACAAATACTATTTTCAGTGCCACCTGCTGTTCATGGACATCTGTAACCAAATTCAAACAAAGAAGGCTGCAGATGAGTTATCATCTCCGAGTTGTAGCTGTGTGTGTATGTGTGTTCAAGTTTAAAGTAAGTTTACATTAACCAGTATTTAATAGTACTTATTAGTAAACACATTATGTTAATAAACATTATCTTAATTGTATATATTATTTCTCGCTCAAAGGCTAAGTATAGCTATTCAGCGAGGAAGCGCAGCCAGCGTTCTTATCGCTATACCGCGGGGAGTAAAACTGTATGATTATTTAAGTTTTTACTTTTACTTTTTTATTATGGTAATAAATAATCTATATTTGTATTTTATTTTAATATTGTATGTATTGGAAAAATCCTTTTGGTTAAGAAATAAGTACATTATTTCTTAACCAAAAGTCTTGAAACATGGGTATATTATACCGTTGTATGGTAGATCTTTACGTTTGACAGGAGGTTTTATAAACGCAGTTTTTTTTTAAAAACAAAAACTGAAGTGACAAACGTGGTAGAGCCATGCTGCAGCTATATTAGTAGTATAGTTGTAGCACGAATGGGTCGGCTCGACCGAGGAAGGACCACGCTCTCACAGAATACCAGCGTAATAAAGCAGCTTAGCACTGATGTGTTTTATATGGTGAGTGTGAAGAACCGGAGACCCTTCTTACTGGAAACGAGGCATCTTAGTCCTCATGGGTGACAACGCATCTGCATTTTGATTGGTAATCAAGGATAGATGTCTATGGGCCAGAGTAACCACTTACCAGCAGTGCTCGTTTGTCACCCTTATCCTATAAAAAAGCTACATTTTTTTATAGGATAGGGTGACAAGTGAGCAGACAGTCCACCTGATGGTAAGTGGTTGCTGTGGCCCGTAGACATCTACATTTATCCTCGATTGCGAATCAAAATGCAGATGCGTTGTCACCTGTGAGGACTAAGATGGAATGCCTCGTTTCCAGTAAAAAGGGTCTCCGGTTCTCTACACTTACCATACGAAACACAGCAGTGTTAAGCTGCTATTTTACGCTGGTATTCTGTGAGACATCTTTCAGACTGGAACTAAGCCGTGCAAGCATTACTATTAGAGGGTGGTATCTAACCAGGCGAACTCCCAGGCGGAAAACCACACTGTTGATAACTTTTTGACTGGCGAATAATTTTATTAGTGTACCGTTTTCTACGGACAAAACTTACTACTACTAGTAACTTAGTACGTTTTAGTTTAGGTACTTAATAGATTCAAAATATTAAAGACACTATCCTCTACACAAGTACAGTAGAAAAGACACCATCTTCTATAATACGACACGTGTTTCGCCACTAAACGAGGTGTCATCAGGCGAAATAGATTCTGCTCCTGGTGAAGTATTGTTGTTATTGGTGTTGGGATTAATGGTGACTAAGATAATGCACGCAATTAAGGAAAGGAGGGTTGTGCTCCTAAAACTAAGGTAAGACACATAATTTTATTTTACTCGGATTAGCTTAAACTAAATTTAACATATTTCTCGGTGCGTCCATGTTAGCGAGATGTTGCGTCACTTTGGCGGAGCGTCATGTCAATAGTGGTGAGTTGGAATTGAGGGTATATCGAAAAACCCCACCACTCAATGGTACAGTGTAAAGTTCGCTGTAGGCGTCGTGCGCTGGATATTCCGTTTAAGTTATTATATTCTACGTGTGCTAAGATAGCATTATGGTTGTGTCCGTTGTGGTGGTTTTTCTAGTGCAGGGGAAAAGGATGGAGTTGCTGAGAGGCTGCCCTGTGTTACAATGAGACGGTTAGTGTTGCTGTTGGTTTGCATACTTGTGTTATCATGTAATTATGTCCTTCAAGTTCCACCAGTGTGTAATTGTGACGGGGACATATTACGATATGGTCGAAATGTAATTGCTCTATACTGAATGTATAGTGCGTTACGCTGTTTTGTTGCTGATAATGTTTAATTGCGTAAGCAAAAGAGTGAGTTGAACATCCTCTCTAACACCTTTATTATTTTCAATAATTAACCATCTGATTTATTTTCGACATATTTAATACTTTAAGCACGCATTACGAGACACAATTCGATCAACAAGTGAATATATATGAAACAAACAAAATAACTGTATTTAGTAGTTTCGTGTAGGCTTTGCTGGTTATTCCGCACAGCAAATCACGGACCACGCAGTTCTCTTTAAAAGGAGGGTTATAGGGTCTCGATACTGACGAAAACAACGGTTCACTGACCGATTTACGGATATCCTTTGAGCGCAATAAAATTCAAAATAAGGAGTTGTGTTAAATAAATACATGATATATGGCGACAGGCAGGAGTGAGATCAAGTGGCAAGAAAATGTAATCTTTATCACATGTTAATCTAGCTAGCAAAGTGTTATAAAATAAATAAAAATAGTGATATACATTATTTAAATACTAGGAACTAGGTATTTCATTGTTTTACGTGGTAGAGCCGCGCTGCAGCTCATTACTATGGTTGTAGCACAAAGGAGTTATGTCGACCGGGGAGGACCACGCTCTCACAGAATACCAGCGTAAAATATTATAGCAATACTAGCATTCCACCCTGGTTTCTAAATCTATTAATCCCACACACACACACACACAAAATTTCGAATCAACTTAATCACACACACAAAACTTCATCAAAATCAGTCCAGCCACAGAGGAGTTCAGTCACAGCACGGACAGAAAAATTACATGTGTAAAGATAATGCTGTTTTGTTTCTTATTTTGAGTGTAGAGAACCGGGGAACCTTTTTACTGGAAACGAGGCACTCCGTGTTAGTCCTCAAAGGTGACAACGCATCTGCATTTTGGTTGTTAATCGAGGCTATACGAGGATATACAGGTAGACTGTGTGCTCGTTAGTTACTCTAACTTCTATTGTGATCTCTGCTATGCCTACAGTTCACTGCTAAGCGCTATGTCTTCGATAGATTAAATGACGTGCTTAGCTGTGAGCATTTTTACTTATTCTGGTCTAAGTACGTAGTTTCGTAGATGAGTACAACGTTTAAATCAGGGTCTTAAATTAAAAAAAAAAACTCTAACGCAGTTGTCATCCAGGAGGACTTCATCATTGAAAAGTCATCGATTGTATTTTGTTTTGATTTAAAATGCGGCTTCTTAAATTCAAAAATCTTTAGAAATAGTCATTAGAAGTAGCCAATGCAACATACGTATTCACGTAATGGAGGCAAGTGATGTTTCGTATCACCCTAAACTTAGACGTATGACTTGATTTAACAAAAGCACTGCTGTCAACCTGTAGAATTATTTATTTGTCTAATGAAGAGACACCGCCAATAAGTATATAAAACAAACGTACAAAACAAATTCAGAAAATTCATACGTGGTAGAGCCATGCTGCAGCTATATTAGTAGTATAGTTACAGCACGAATGGGTCGGCTCGACCGGGGAAGGACCACGCTCTCACAGAATACCAGCGTAAAATAGCAGCTTAATACTGCTGTGTTTCGTATGAGAACCGGCGACCCTTTTTACTGGAAACGAGACATTTCATCTTAGTCCTCACGGCTGACAACGCATCTGCATTTTGATTCTTTATTAAGGATAGATGTTGATGTTTATGGGCCACAGCAATCTCTTACCAGCAGGTAGAATGTGGACACCCTTATCGTATTATTACTTTGTGTGATTAACACAAAAATAAATAAGTTCTTTTTCTAACATTAAGTACTATACTATATTAATTCCATTGTTATCAACACACAATACAGACGAAGTATACTTGAAAAGAAAATTGGAAAACCGAAGTTTCCACTTCCGAATAATCTATTTGCCGACCATAGAGAATGTCCTATCCTTCCTGAAAGTTTTAACCACAAACAAAAATAACAAACAAAGAATAACGTCTCCACTTTCCCGCCCCAACAATATTAGGAAACGTTCAATAGGAATTTATTTCGCGGGCCATATACTGCTATGTCATGTTACGTATTAACTGTGACCCTCTTTTGTTTTAACACGAGTACTTTTGTATTTACCGATTGTGTATTTGTTTATTTAATTCAAAAAACTTGTGGCTTAGAGAAAATCCAATACGCACACAAGGTCAAATTTTACATGCAAAAAATAATTTCAAAAATTGTATCCATAACAACAAAAATTAATAATCATAAATTAATTAATTTTAAATTATAGTACCTAATATAAAATCTCGAAGCTTTTAGCAGCACGTGTCAAAAAATTAAAACTGTAATAAAGCCAACTGATACAATAACGTATTAGATAATAATTGTACAATGAAATATTTTGTCATATCAATTTATAATGCAATGTCAATAAAAACTAATAACAATCCTAATATACCCATAATTAAAATTACATCTTAAATATAAAGAATTAGATAGTACATAGTCAACGAAATTAAATAAATTGTAATGGCGATGTAAGAATATATATGAATACTAGCTGGCCAGGCAGACGTTGTTCTGCCCTTTTCGACGACCCTTCATATAAAAAATCCTTAAATTCGTAATAAAAAAAATATTCAGTGTCACTTATCAGGATAAAAACTATCCTATCTCTTAAGTTGGACCAAAATGCACAGAGTGTCAAATTTCATTGAAATCAGTTCAGTAGTTTAGGAGATCATCGCGGACAAACAACGTGACACGTAATTTTTATATATAAAGATGTAGAATATTAACTACCCCATATCGTCACGTAGATGTCGTAAGAGGCTACAAAGGGAAACTAAAACAGAAAATATGCAGCAAAATCTTTCTGACAACAATTCATAATAATATAAGACGGTTACCAACCTGGCTGCCAAGCGTGCCAGTGCTATCAGACAATCTATGGCAGAGGCATATGTTTAGTAGTGGAGTAGTAGTGTAGTGGACTTTTATAAGCTGTAATGGCAATGGAAATAATGGATATTTTTAGGGTTCCATACCTCAAAAGGAAAAAACGGAGCCCTTATAGGATCACTTTGTTGTCCGTCTGTCTGTCTGTCAAGACCCTTTTTCTCATGAACGCGTGGAGGTATCAAGCTAAAATTCATATCAGATACTCAAGTTTACTGTCCCTTGAAGCTGTGAAAAAATCAAACTTCTAATCCAACGCAATCAAAACATACAGCCGTTTATGCCGCAAATTTTCGAAATTCGCAAGGGAATCAAAACCTACAGGGTACTTCCCGTGAACTCAGAATCTTAAAATTTGGTACGAAGCAACGTATTGTATCACAGATGAAGGAAAAATTGTGAAAAGCATAAATTTTTAGTTACATCATATAATAAAAATATTTTAATAACTTTAAACTTATATACCTACGGATTTGTTTGGAACCCTCGGTGCGCGAGTCCGACTCGCACTTGGCCGGTTTTTTTTTATAAAAAATTTACTACGAGAATTTGGAGTTAAACAGTTATAGCGTGGGTGACAAACGACCACACAGTCCACGAAGGTGTGATGATGTGAAATAGATGCTGTAGTCCATAGACGTATAAGTGTCTATCTATCCTCGATTATGAATCAAAAAGAAGATGCGTCGTCAGCTATAAACTAAGACGGTCACACTTATGGGCCTACTTCACTGTATGGCTATACTTAGACTTTGGGCGAGGAAAGAACCAGCCCCCATGTCACTAACGGCCATCACTCAATTGTTCCAGTAGAAACCTTGTACATGTTGATTCCAAAGATTTATAGTTAGACGTGGTAGAGCCATGCTACAGCTATATTAATAGTATAGTTGTAGCACGAATGGGTCGGCTCGACCGGGGAAGGACCACGCTCTCACAGAATACCAGCGTAAAAAAGCAGCTTAATGCTGCTGTGTTTCGCATGGTGAGTGTAGAGAACCGGAGACCCATTTTACTGGAAAAGAGGCATTCTATCTTAGTCCTCACGGTTGATAACGCATCTGCATTTTAATTCGCAAACGAAGATAGATGTAGATGTCTATGCACCATAGCAACCACTTACCATCAGGTGACTGTGTGCTCGTTTTTCACCCTAAATCTATAAAAAAAGCTTTTGAAATAAATGGAACAAAATATAGTAAGATCCACGGTATCTCTTTATTATTACTTTACCTATTTCATTTCAGTTGACTGCCTCGTTGATCTAGTGGCCGTAAATGAGGTAGCAGATTATGAGGTCCTGGGTTCGAATCTCGGGTCGGGCCGAAATCAGTTACTGGGTTTTTCTGTTAAACGATACTCAGTAGCAGCCCGTAGCCAGGCAGTTGGCGGTGTCTCACTCCATGCCTCGGAAAACGCGTAAAGTTTTGGTCCTGCACCTGATCTCTCTCAGGTCATGTCGGTTTGCTGCCGCATCGGAATATGAGAGTGAGGGAATAGAGAGTGCACCTGTGCTTGCGCATATACTCGTGCACTATAATCCTGACCTTCGCAGATGGCTAGTTTCCGTTGAGACTGACCGCCGTGATCGAAATTCGGTTTGGAGGACTTTTGATATTATCTTTTTCATACTATTTCCAAACTTCAAACGTTATCATATCATATTTCAATTAAACATATATATTTGCATAACTTTTTGGTACACCTATATTAACCATTGTTTGCAACAGACCTCTAGGCACAAGTTGTCTGTGACTTTAAAAAAAATAAAAGAAATATTAATACATTGCATAACACTTCTGTGTATTCTACTATATACCAACTAACATCAAAAGGGTTCAATTTGTTTTCTCACAACACCTAACCGTACAGTAGAAGATAACACCGTCCATTGTTCATATTACACTTTGGATTGTACTCTAATCGCTTTCATTATTTGGTGTACCTACAATAAAGAATAAATAAATAAATAGCACAAGGTCTAAGCGTCAAAAGATACATTAGCTAAACAGATTGTCCTTTTGAGTTATAACCGTACGTTAACCTCTTCTTACTTTAATGTTACTTTAAACTTAATCGATAGATAAAAAGAGAGAACACATTTTCTTATTTTATACTAGCGACCTGCCCGACTTGACTTGAATAAGATATATTAATGTGTCTTTATTTAGGTTTAAGATCATCAGAAACTATTTATGTTATAAATTTTTCGTTTCTTCAAAAAATAATATCTTCAAGATTTTCAGATAAAGTATAGCCTAGATCCCACTTGACATTGCTCTCTATCTGTTGCCGTCTTCTGGTGAGAGTGAAAGGAAAGGCATCATCTCCTTTTGTCGTTTCGTGGGTGTCGTAAGCAGCGACTACGGGTGAAGTGAGAAAGACCTAATGACCTCTATAGATAGCGATGTATATACATACTAGATATAAAAAAACGGCCAAGTGCGAGTCGGATTCGCGCACCGAGGGTTCCGAACAAATCCGTATGTATATAAGTTTATATATGATGTAACTAAAGATTTATGCTTTTTTATCTATGCTTCGTACCAAATTTTAACATTCTGAGTTCTCCAAGGGACAGTAGACTTGAGTATTTGATATGAATTTCAGCTTGATACCTCCACGCGTTCCTGAGAAAAAGGCTCTTGACAGACCGACAGACAGACTGACAACAAAGTGATCTTATAAGGGTTCTGTTTTTTCCTTTTGAGGTACGGAACCCTAAAAGAACTTACTAAAATATTAAATTGACCCATGTACCTATGGTAAATATTACCCCTCTAAGGCATTCTATGGGAAACCTTTGTTCAACTATCGACTTTGATAGGCTATAATGAATTAATGAATGAGTCTCAAAGATGTTAACCACGATAACCCATCGCCTGCCAAACAAGAAGACTAACGCCGGGTTTCTACTTTCTATATTTAAAAACGCTTTGTTTTCTTTTCCGAACTGTTAACCACCCGATGAAAACAGAGGGGTGTTATATGTTTGTGTTGTGTATCTGTGTATTTGTGTTTTTTTTCTTATAGGATAAGGGTGACAAACGAGCACACAGTCCACCTGATCATAAGTGGTTGCTGTGACCCATAGACATCTACATCTATCTACGATTATGAATCAAAATGCAGATGCGTTTTCACCCGTGAGGACTAAGATGGAATGCCCCGTTTCCAGTTAAAAGGATCTCCGGTTCTCTACCCTGACAATACGAAACACAGCAGCGTTAAACTGCTATTTTGCGCTAGTATTCTGTGAGCGTGGTTCTTCCCCGGTGCTATAACTATACCAGTAATAAAGCTGCAGCATGGCTCTATTACGTAAAAACGTGCACCTTTGTATCTGTCTGTCTGTGGCATCATGGATCCTGAACGGATGAACTGATTTTTACTAAGTTTTTATTGTTTGAAAGGTGTCTTAATAGAGAGTGTTCCTAGCTATGTTTCAAGAAAATCTGTTCAGTCGTATGAAGATCATCAGATCTTTTTGTTTCGGGGATTTTTTAAATTTTTAATCAAAGTTATGTAATAATTGAAGTGTATGAAAACCTTTTTTTTTAAACAAAATACCAGAACAACTATATATGAACGGTTTAAAGTTTTTACATTATAAGTCACCAAAAGTTGGTCCACGAATAGTTTGTAATACAGATTGTTTCACCTCGTATGCAATAAAACGGATGGTTATGGAGAACGAAACGTTTATTGCATATTATATGAATCCGACAAAATTTAAATTCTTCTTGCAATAGAAAAAGTCAGTGACGAGCTGGAACTGTTTACGGGCTACTTACACTGCTATTATGTGAAGAGCATTTTCATTGTCCTTTTTCAGACAAGGTGTGCATCGGCCATTTCTGCTAAAGCTAAAGCTATATTATTTAACTCATTTTCACGAAAAATTACAGATAACTGGTTTTACCAGTAAACCCTTGATATTATTGTTATTTATTGAGAGACATTCCGTTTCAGTCCTCAGAAGTGACAAAGCATCTGCATTTTATTTCTTAATAGAGGATAAATGTAGTCTATGGGCCACAGCAACCACTTACCATTAGGTGGGCTGTGTGCTCGTTTGTCAATCTTACTCTATAAAAAAAAACCTAGATCTTAAAGTAAAATAAGCAATGTTACAACCTACATTAGAGCAAAAAGATCGTCGCGATACCCCAGTGTTGCCAGACTTCAGACGTCCACGAAATATTATATTCATCAGGCGTGCAGGTTTCCTGGCGATGTTTTATTTCACCATCGAGCACGTGGTAAATCATCACTAAAAATTTCAACTAAGAATTTCATTGAAGCCGACGGGGTTTGAATCCAGGTTACTCGCATACCGCACGATTAGCTAGAACTGTATATTTAGGCAGGTATAGATCCATGCTTCATCTGTACCACGAATGGGTCGGCTCGACCAGGGAAGGATCGCGCTCTCACAGAATACCAGTTTAAAATATTATAGCAATATAATGCAGCTGTGTTTCGTATGGTGAGTGTAAAGAACTGGAGACCGTTTTACTAGTAACGAGGCATTCTGTCTTAGTTCTCATGAGTGACAACGCATCTGCATTCTATTCTTAATCGAGGATAAACGTGTATATAGGCCACAGCATCCACTTACCACCAGGTAGACTGTATGTTTGTTTGTTACCCTTATTCTATTAAAAAAAGATTCAAAATGTTAAACGTAAAAGGCGATCAGTGGTCGGATATTCCGTTATTCGAGAATAATCAATACACCGTTAACTTAACTAGTTTCCCTAAAAATGGTGATTTTCCATTTCACATAAAAACAATCGTACACAACCGAATAAGGGAAGCTGATAGTTAAGGGGGCGTCGATTCGAATCTGGTCTAATAATCATAGTGTTTTGGACAGAGTTACGGTATCGGTGTTAAATCGTATACGTAACGATTTTTGTGATGTACACATAGAAATATATACTTTATATTCAGTATGGATTATAAATAATACTTATTGAAATTCACTTTAATGTCTAATTTAAAACTGGTTCGGAAAATACCTCTGTTTTGAAAAGAAGCACCATGAAATCCAGCGGGACATTTTTACACATATGTATTTATGGTGTTTTTTTATAGGATAGGGTGACAAACGAGCACACAGTCCACCTGATGGTAAGTGGTTGCTGTGGCAGATGCGTTGTCACCCGTGAGGACTAAGATGGAACGCCTCTTTTCCAGTAAAAAGGGTCTTCGGTTCTCTACACTCACCATACGAAACACAGCAGTGTCAAGCTGCTGTTTTACGCTGGTATTCTGTGGGAGCGTGGTCCTTTCCCGGTCGAGCCGACCCATTCGTGCTACAACTACACAATATTATACACAATATAGGTATAATAGCTAAAACTATTCCGAGAAGACAGTCACATATACATAAGGTATTATTAACTTTGGACAAACAAATATTCTACCGGATTTTAAAAGGCTGTTGCAGGCAAGGGACAACTTTAACCAAGCTCAAACAAAGAACGTTGACGGCTCCGTGGCGCAGTGGCTTAGCAATGAGTTACTGCGCTGGGGGGCGCGGGTTCGAACCCCGCACGGAACAAGTATTTGTATGGCCTACAAATAATTGTTCCGGGTCTGGATGTTTGTCCTTGTGAAATTTGTGTTTGTAAACTGCCTCCACGATACAGGAGAAAATCCTAGTGTGGGGGTAACGTTAATAAAAAAAAAGAAAACCAAGTTATATTGTCACTCTTGAGAACTATTATGAAAATGTCCGCGTTTCCTTTTAGAAAAGTTAAGAACGGCGGACATTTATCGATAGTAGTTTAGTTTCCTCATTCTTAATTGCATTCTTCATCATTTTTCATCATTCTTTATCGATAATAGTTTTTAAGTTTTATAGAATAGGGGTGGCAATTACCCGATGGTAAGTATACATCTATCCTCGTATGCGAATCAAAATGCAGATGCGTTATCACCCGTGAGGACTAAGATAGAATGCCTCGTTTCCAGTAAAAAGGGTCTATGGTTCCCTATACTCATCATACGAAACATTAGGCTGTTATTTTAAGCTAGTATTCTGTGAGAGTGTGATCCTTCCCTGGTCGAACCGTCCCATTTGTGCTAGTACCATAAGTTTAACGTATAAGTTTTACATGCGGAGATACAAATGTGTTACCTGCTGGGTTAGCTGAATTGACTTTCTACTATCGATTTTAAACGTGGTAGAGTCATGCTGCAGCTATATTAGTAGTATAGTTGTAGCACGAATGGGTCGGCCCGACCGGGGAAGGACCACTCTCTCACAGAATACCAGCGTAAAATAGCAGCTTAACACTGCTGTGTTTCGTATGGTGAGTGTAGAGAACCGGAGACCCTTTTTACTGGAAAAGTGGCAATCCATCTTAGTCCTCACGGGTGATAACGCATCTGCATTTTGATTCGCAAACGAGGATAGATGTAGATGTCTATGGGCCACAGCAGACACTTACGATCAGGTGGGCTGTGTGCTCGTTTGTCACCCTATGCTATAAAATAAAAAATAAAAACTATAATAAAAGCGGCCAAATGCGAGTCGGAAATTGCTCATCATGTTTCCGAACATATTATAACCAAATATATTATTTACATATCGCAATAACCCGAAAATGAAAAAACAACGTAAAAATGTTGTTTTTTTGTTTTTGTTTTATAAAATAAAGGTTATAAATGAGCAAACAATCCACCTGATGGTAAGTGGATGCTGTGGCTCATAGATATCTACATTTATCCTCGATCAAGAATCAAAATGCAGATGCGTTGTCACTCCTGAGGACCAAGATGGAATGCCTCGTTTCCAGTAAAAAGTTACAACATAGAAAAACACGTGTAAACGTCCTTGCGTAACTCAACCGCCAATTAGCACGACGTTTGTCAAGTTCCAAGACAAAGTTTGAAGTTCAATTCGCATCACCAAATACGTTGTTTGGCTTCACAATTTCGTTACGCCCAATAAGGCATGTCGCTTTTGGTGTTGCCACTCTAATTAGTTCAAAACTAATTTTGTCACATATGTAACAGCGCGTAATACAGTATGTTGTTACTACAGGAAACTTTTCAATAACAATTTTTGTTAGAAGCTGCTATTAAATGTTCCTATATTTACAAACATCCGTCCATTACAGCTTATAAAAGTCCACTGCTGAACATAGGCCTCCCCCGTAGATTGTCTCTTAGGGGATTTTGCCATAGTTACCACTTGGCAGGTGGGTTGGCAACCGTAGTTTTTTTATTATTTTCAAATGTTACAAGAATTATGCCGCGTACAGCTTATATATAGTTAATTAATATGATATTTAGTTTATATTAAATTTAAAATTTCACCCAATATATACATACGAGTACGCTTTTGTATACAAATCAAATGTAGCGTTAGTAATGTAGACTCATATTTTATTTATATGAGTGAGTCTATTTTGTTAGCATTTATAAATGGAATCCTTTTCTACCGACTCCAAAAAGGAGGAGTTACTCAATCCGACTGTGTTTTTTATGTGTGTTACCTCATAACTTTTTTCTGTGTGAACCGATTTCCATGATTCTTTTTATTTGAAAGCTGGTGCTTCTCATATGGTCCTATATAAATTTTTCAAGGCCTGACCAATAGTTTTTGAGTTATTCTTAATAATTTATATTGAATTCGGTTTAGCAAAATTTTAAAGAGCAATGGCAGACTTTCATACATAAAATTAGTTGAGAAGAAATGGTAGCGTCTATATACCAAAAATATCTTAAAATGTTAAGCGTAACTCTGTCAAAGAATTTTGTACTGAGGAGGCGTTATTAAAAGATATTTACATTTGAAGGTTATGTCCTATGTCACTTGGAAAAAGTCATGCTTCCTGTGGATGTTTGATGTTAGCTTAATACATAATACATAATTGAGAGTTTTTAGATTATTGTATCTCTATTATATGTTTGCATACTATAAATGTATATTTCTGGCATGGCTTCAGGGCTTTTGTATCATAGTGACATTCTCAGAAGGGCTAGAACCCAGAGCCGTAAAGCCATTAAAAAATAGTGACATTTTATTTTAGCTAGTGTTGGCATAACATTAAATGGAATTGTTACATAGTACTATGATTGAGATATTGCATTATTGTAGGAAATTCTTTGTAAGAGACTTATTCTCAGCCATATCACTTTTGTTTTTATTATTACTGATAGTACAGTTATTACTAATAATAACTTAATATTAAAATATTTTGTGTGTTGTGTTGGTAGTCTTAAAAAGTATATACGAAAATAGTATGAATATGCTAAATGGCAACATTTGAATAGAGTAAAATGATTTAAGTCATTTGATATTCCCAAAAATGTTTGTTTTTTTCTGTGGCTTTAATTAAAATACATTTTTATTTGAAAACTCATTTTATAAATAACTTATTTCTAGACGCTATAATTTTTGTCAACTATTTTTCTGCCATTGCTCTTTAAAATATTGTGGAGTCATTGTCACTCCAACAACTAAGACGAATTTAACGACACCTTAAATGTTAAAATCCATCAAGCCGTTTAGCCTACAGAGCGTGCCGAAGAAATAAACTAATACATACATACATACTCTCGAAAAACATTAACCCCTTTCCAGGGCAGTCGGGTAAAAAGATTTGGATCAATTATAAAAAGAAAAGTACAACTTGAAAATAAAAATGTCTAAATTGCAACAAAAACTTAATAGATAATTGAGAAAGAGAAACGAAAGAATAATCATAGCAATGGCACTGAAGATAATTAAAAATTAAAAATTTTGTACAACCTACTTCAATATAATCTATTAAGAATAACTAAATAACTATTGGTCAGACCTTGAACATCAATTATGGGACCACATGTGAAGCACCAGCTTTCAAACAAACAAAAAATCATCGAAATCGGTTCACCCAGTAAAAAGTTATGAGGTAAACACATAAAAAAATACATACAGTCGAATTGACTAACGTCTCCTTTTTGAAGTCGGCAAAAAATGGTAAAAACCAAGCTGAATTCATAAACTACATAAAGTTAATCATTTTAGTATCAGGTACTCACTTAGACAACAAAACAATAAGCAACATCAACCGAATACGACAACAACCTTCTACATTCGCCCCATCGTCGTCTCTCTCACCACAATTTTCGAAATAACATCTGATTTTGAAAATAAAGCCACATCTACGTAAAGGAGGACCATTCAAAAGATGTACTTGAAACAAGCATCGAAATATACAACACCTAAAATAGTTATAAGGAGACTGAGACGAAAATTATAACAGATATCCCCGATAGGTTACTTGATAAGAGGGATATTTGCCATATTTGCCACGCTTGGCAAGCGGACTGGCAACCGCAGTTTTTTTATTAAGGTTTTACAAGGAACATGCTGCTACTTATCTCCTGGTTTAGTATCCCTCAGTCCCTTCTTACGACAACCACGGGATAAAACTAGAGGATGTTCTTACCCCGTCACTACATGGCGAAAATTATTACAGATTGTTAAAATTAAAATAAAATACTTTTTGTTGATGTGATTTGATATGGCAAGAAACCCATAAACATTACTTAATATTTAATAGAACACTATTACTGGGTTTCCTAATCGTAAATATAAATAAATATTATATCAAAGTCATCACGCTCGGCCTGGAGCATTACCACGACATTAACATACGACTAAAGTTAAGCTTATATTTTATTTTGGCACTAACCGGTACCGGGCGCGTAGCAGACGCAGAATAAATAATTGCAGAAATATCGTTTTCAATTTGGAAGGGTTACATTGTTTAATTATTTAAAAATGTCGATTTTTATTATATACGATATTAAAAAATAAAATGAAAAAAAAACTAAAACTAGTAAACTATCTTAACTATCATACAGTCCTGCTTCCCGCGGTATCGTGCCAAGAACGCTGGCAGCGTTTCACCGCTGAATGGCTATACTTAGCCTTTGAGCGGGAAAGAACCAGCCCTCTTATCACCAGCAGCAACGTCCAGCCGCGGATGGAGTTCTTTTAGCAACTTCACCGCACGTGGACCCTACGGACCGATAGATTGTTTAATTAGGAATAATAATAAGTTCATTGAAGTTGAATGATATAAAACTTTCAAATAAATTTGTCGGTATAATACGCGCGCCATCTGCTGTAAGTTAATTGTACTATGTCTATAACCTTCGCGGAAATGCAAGTAATAAGTTGACAAAAATTACCTCAATCAGATAAACGGCATGGAAGCGCATAAAATACGAACAAACAACCATTCATTTTTATATATTAAATTATGAGCAAAAAGCCATGTATCGAAAGTTTTAAGTAGTGGCCAATGCCCGTACTCAGTGCTTTAAAAAAAAAACTAATTAACAACTTTTATTTACTCGCGATTACACACTAAAACTCGCTTTGCAGATCTCCCTTTCGTCACCGTATTACCATGCCGTTATTGACGCGAGAGTGTTTCACAAAAGGGAAGGTAAACAGTGTTCAATCAAGTATTATGTAATTTAACGGTCACCCGTGCTGTCCGCTCCATTTTCGGATAGTGCAGACCAAAAATGAATATCCCATAGTACATAAAAGAGCATCTTTAGCGTACACCACTTAAGGTCTCCTGCCTTACCGAGATCGTTGCGGCTAAATAAGTAATGCTACATGTGGGGTAAGGTATCGGTCAGTTTGTTATGGATCGGGACCAAAATTATGGTCTCGGAGCACTTAAGGAGATGCACGTGGTGTCTCCTGAGCTGGGGTTTCCTTGGATCGCTGACGAATCGGCGCGTAGCGAAAGTGACGCTGATAGTTCATGAACTGGTGGTTAAATTTATGATTTATTGTATTACGTAAACGTAGATCGTAAAGTAAATTATATAGTAAAGTTATAGTCTTCTTACATCCCACAGCTGGGTACAGGCCTCCTCTTTTTCAGAGAGGATATTAGGCCTAGTGGCAGCGTAAGAATATCCACTACCTCATATCATTTCGTGGGTTAAGAGACAATAGAGGGAGACAGAAACAGGAGATGGGAAGCAGTATCTTCCTGAAAACAACGAAAACGATAAAAAAACAGTGGGCATCAACGTGGAAACTATGAACTAAATCCCTCGTTTAAGGTAGTCTACGGAGGTAGCCTGTGTACAGTAGTGTACTTTGGTAGGCTAGGCTGTTATGAATGTAATCAATTAAAATGTAGGACAAAAAAGTGTCCACCGCACTGTCTCAATGCGTGGTTGGTAACTTCACATGTCACCGAAATATTTCTTTTTAATTTCTCATAGTTCAGGTTTTCTCATGATGCAATATTATACTTTAGTGCCAATGTATGTGCTGTATGCACCAAGATTTTTATCGGGTTATATTTCCACTTATTTCATATTCTCGCATATCAGTCCGTCAGTCAGTCACAGAAAGACCTAGTATGAAAACTTAGTGTGTACTTAGTACGGTACGCATGACTTGCCTGATAAAAAAAAATCCAATATTTTTTGTAGGAATAAGAGCTAAAACGAGCACACAGTCCGCCTGATAATAAGTGGATGTTGTCATTTACATTTATAATCGATTACTCGTAAGAATCAGATGCGTTTTCAACTACAAGGACTAAGATGGAATGACTCGTTACTAGAAACAAGTGGTGAAGTTAAAAATTTTGTACAACTGACTTCAATATAAATTATTAAGGTTAACTCAAAAAAGATTGGTCAGACTTTTATCAAATTTATATGGGACCACATGAGAAGCACGAGCTTTCAAATAAAATAAGAATCATCAAAATCGGTTCACGTAGAACAAAGTTAAGAGGTAACACGCATAAAAAAAAAACATTCGAATTGAGTGCCTCCTCCTCTTTGAAGTCAATTTTAAAGAGTATATGCGTAAGGAGTCACTCAAAGAGCTTAACCGATCTTCAACCAAAGCTCGGAAATATTTCGCCGAGTAAGTGGTTTCTTGCGCGTGTCAGAAGAAACTCCTAAAGTCACTAAATATCCAGACGTTGGTTCTAGCAAGTTTTCTTCAAGGCTGTATTTCGAACCTAAGAATCATGGCGAAGTAGCTAGCCAAAGCACTTAATACATAATCAGTCCAATGCTGTGGATACTTTTTATGTTTCTGCAATTAAGATACGCTGTTATTATAGAAGAGGGCCGTTTGATGATAAGTGCCTACTGGCGCCCATAATAACACAGAGTATTTTGCAAACAAGTGAAACTAATTCCATAAATATCCGCAATACCAGAGAGATTACATGAGTTTTGCCGGTCTTTTCTTGTAGGTTCCTAAGTCGAATCGGTCCGAGAAATTTGTGCTAACTGAAACAACTGAGAGTCAATTCCACAATCGTATGGGTACTTACTTATCTTCCGGCACATTCCCTGGCGGCGTAGCCAGAAAGTACAGATCGCTAAGTGTCACGATCCTTACATACCCCTTTCGCTTCTTTCAGATTCATTATCTTCTTCATACATGCACGTCTAGGTATCCGAGTAATCTTGACCCTCCCCTCTTCGAGCAATTTGCTCACATGGTCTTCGAAAGTTAGTCTCGGTCTACCTCGACACCTTTTAATATTAAATTTCGCGCTATATATTTTCTTCACCATTCGGTCTTCACTCATTCGTTCAACGTGCCCAAACCATCGAAGCACGCCCTTATCAATTTTTGTGATAAGGTCATCTTTCAAACCTGCCATATTGCGAATCTCTTCGTTTCGCTTTCGGTCGGCCATGGTAACGCCGCACATTTTACGAAGAGATCGCATCTCCACTGCATTCAACTTGCTTTTATGCTTCTTCTGGCATACCCAGATTTTGCTGCCATATAACAAAGTCGGTACCAATACTGCGTTATGTATTGCAAGGCGTGCACTCTTCACTACGCCTTGCCTTTTGACTAACGCAGTCAGAGCATCATTGACTTTGTTCCCGGCAGCGACACGCCTGTTCACATCTAAATCACATCTTCCATCCCGGCTAAAAACACTCCCCAAGTATATAATTTCATTTACCTGTTCTAGACATTCCTGATTTACCCATATTTCACACTTCGTTCTCTCTTTGTCCCTTTCAAATACCAAAACCTTAGTTTTATTAGCATTCAAACGGAGACCTTTAATTTCACATTCCTCTTTCATACACGTGACTAATGTCTGCAGTTCTGCCTCTGATGGTGCAATAAGCACTGCATCATCAGCATACAGCAGACAATTTACTTTAATGCCAATTTCACACCCAAACAGCTATCTTTCAGCTTCTGTAAACAGCTGTCGAGATACAGTATGAACAGCCAGGAAGACATGACACAACCCTGTTTTACGCCCGTTTGGACGCTAAACATGGGTGACAGGTCATGCCCTACCCGCACACAGGCTTTACAGTCACAGTAAAGTGACTGCACAGCCCTTAGCAATCGACCATCCACACCATACCCCGGCAACAGTTCCCACATTTTCTTCCTTACAACCTTATCAAATGCTTTCTCAAGATCCACAAAAACACAGAAAATCTTCTGGTTAGCAGCCAGAAGCTTTTCCGTGATCATGCGGAGAGAAAACATTTGATCCGTGCATCCTCTTCGAGGTCTAAATCCGCATTGTGCCTCCCATAGAAATCTTTCCAATTTCTCTTGCATCCTACGTGTCAAAAACTTCGAGTAATCTTTACTTGCTAAACTGGTCAAGCTGATCGCCCGATAGCACCCGCAGTCAAAATGTGAACCTTTACCTTTATATAAAGGCACAATGACTGCGGATCGCCAATCATCCGGGACATCCCCCGTCCGCCAGCACAAATTGCACAGCAGATGAAAGCTGTCCCAGACGCGAGGCCCACCATACTTGACCATTTCAGCAGTAACTCTGTCTAGTCCCGCAGCCTTACCACATTTCAAACTTCGAATCGCACGTTCAATCTCTTTCATACTGATGACCTCAGTGTCATCGAGGTCCGGGTCTGGCGTACCAGTCACGGCGTCACCCCCGGATCCCTCACTAAGATGGGTACTGCCTAAAGTAAATTCCTAGAAACAACACAATGGTAGATTGCCAACCACCAAGATGATGTAGGTGGAATTTAGTGATAATCGTTATGATTTATCCTCGGTATTTACCAAGCTTCTCTTTTTTATAGAATAAGGGTGACAAACGAGCACATAGTCCACCTGATGGTAAGTAGTTGCTGTGGCCCATAGACATCTCACCCGTGAGGACTAAGATTGAATGCCCCGTTTCCAGTAAATGGGGTATCCGGTTCTCTACACTCACCATACGAAACACAGCAGCGTTACTGTTATTTTACGCTGTTATTCTGTGAGAACGTGGTCCTTTCTCCGGTCGAGTCGACCCATTCGTGCTACAACTAGTATGGATGTAGCACGAATGGGTCGGCTACTGATATAGCTGCAGCACAGCTCTACCACATATAAATTCTCCCGTTTGGATTAGTAATATTATTAACTACAAATTATCAATTTACATTTGCAAGGTGGTAGGACGCCTTTTCACCTAGGGTACACTTTTCACCTATCTAGGTTTACAACCCTTTTACAAAATAGCAGTGCTTGCATTTTATGCCTTCTGGTCTGAAGATTTTGGAGATCCAGTACAATTACAGGCTGTTAGTTATAACACCTAAGTCTTTAGAGTATACAAGCTATAGTCTCCTTTGTACGTAGTTGGCTGCATATATCCATGAGCAGTAGCCACTTACCATCGGGTACACTGTATACACTATTACAACAAGATCCCGGAAAGTGTACTGGCTCTCTCTATTACCAAGTTTAAATGTTTTGTTAAGTTGAAACTGTATAAAAAGGGTTATCTACACTTATATATTATATATTATATACTATACTATTATAAAGAGGAAAGATTTGTTTGTTTGTTTGTTTGTTTGAATCGAATAGGCTCCGAAACTACTGGACCGATTTCAAAAATTCTTTTACCAATAGAATCCTACATTATCTTGATGAACATAGAACATGAACATTTTCAAAAAACTTAGGTATCCGTATGAAAACTTCGTTAACGTAACCCAAGGTGTGAAAAAAATATCAAAAAGAATCCTAATATCGCGTACGCTGCGGAAACCATTGATAATAGAGCAAAGTAATGTACTTCAGTTTTATAGAGGATATCAATATCTACAAAAAATTCTGCGATACCATATGTTTAAATATTACAGTTGTGACACAATAACTACTTTTTCACGTTAAAATGTCAAATAGTAACGCCGGTACAAAATAGGCCACATTATTCGTATCAGTACCTGTATCATGCATAACCACCAATTACGTTACATGTAATTTTAGTAACATATTTCATTTTTTAAATCTTTGTTAATTCAGCAACCGTCCGTCGTGATGTCTCTCTGGAAGTTCGCATGTAGCAAGGCGCAGACGCGTGATATACGCGGGTGAAACCGCGGGGCACAGCTAGTTATAGTATAAATGAATACATGGTTGATAATAATCCCTGGGAATGAGGTGGTCGCTTTCAAGCAGTTTCTAAAATAAATTTTGTAAATAGTTCGTAATCTATATTGTAAATAAATTTATATAGTAAAATTTATTTAAAAAAAAGTCCCGCTGGGTTTCTTGCTGGTTCTTCCCAGGACAGAGGTTTTTTTTCGAACCAGTGCATGTGGTAAAGTAAAAAATGACTTTCAATAAGAATTACACATGTGATCTAGGTATATTGAATAAAAAATTATTCTATTCTATTCTACTGTAAGTTCGTTTGTCACTTCAGTTTAATAAAAAAAATCAACAGAATACTAATTTCGTAAGTAACAACGTCGAAATTAGTAAAAATTCAAAGCTGATTCAGGTCAACGCGCCAGTTTAGCGCGCATCCTTCCGCAAGATGGCGATTGTTATGCAATTGGCGCGAAAGTAACTGTCCACGTCCTTCCTGCGCTCACCGGAAGGGAAAATAAGTAAATGGCCGCCACATTAAACTTCTAAACACGTTAAAGTCAAACGGGGTCAGCATATTGCGAATGACATTGAAATATTAAATTAATAATTTGTTGCTTAGCTTATATTTGTATGCCAAGGGGTATCCGCGTGCTAGTGGCTGGGTCTATTGATATCCGGTACTTTAGACAGTACGTCTGTTGTCATTACAAATGAAAATTTGACTTTAGAATATTTTATAATCATATTTCTTTTATGGAATTGAAGTGATATAATTATAACTTTTAACAAAAAGTAAAAACCAACTTTAATTTGGTAAAAAAGAAGTTGTTTATTTGGTACCCTTAGGGAGGAATTTTTTCTCAAAATTTATATGGAAGTGAAGCATAACCTATTTAATAAAAATAGAACGATCAAAATTGGTTCACAATCTGCGAGATATCGCTTAACCTACATCCAAAAAAACACACTCAGATATTTAATTAAAATAATTTTGGTGCATACACCATTTTAATTCGGTGAAAACACTATCTATTTCAATCGGACTAAAAATAAATGCGGGCATTTGTTTCGCCCTGTTTCGCCAATCACTCAATGCTGATTGCATTCAGTCACAAACTCTTCCATAGAATAGATGATACTAATAATAAAATCGCTTCATTGAGACGGGGGCTTTATACGCACTATTAAGGACCGAAACTATCTCGTCTAGACCCGATAATTACTAAAATTTTATTTTGCACATTAATTTGAATTCCATAAACTTTTTATCGGCTCCGAGGCGAAGTGCTAACGTTTGACGCTACGCTGCAGGATCTGTTTCTGATCTGGCACGCACCAAGTGTTTGCATGGCCTACAAATTACTGTTCCGGGTAGATGTGTGTTCTTGTGTAATTTGTGTATGTATGCCGCCTCAACGGTACAGAAGAAAATCCTATTAAGAGGCAATTTTCTTAGATAACAGAACTTTTAGGTGAGGACTCCTTATCTGCCTTTTTCATCATCTACCCAAACGTATTGGAGTCTGTCTGGGTAGAGATACCACTCGTGCCTATTCTGCCGCCAAACTACTGTATTCCGGTCCGAAGAGTATAGAGATTCAGTATCATTACAGGCTATGATGTTTTCCATCTTAGTCCTCAGAGGGAGCTAAGATCCTGCTTTTGTTTTTTTTTTTAATACTAGTAGTTTTGTACGTGGTAGGGCCATGCTGCAGCTATATTAGTAGTATAGTTGTAGCACGAATGGGTCGGCTCGACCGGGGAAGGACCACGCTCTCACAGAATACGCGGACGCGGACCGCGAACTCGAAAGGTCCTGGGTTCGAATCTGGCATGCGACTGCGGTCGTGAACCACTTCTAACACAAGCATTTTAAGCTTACCAGAAGTGTTTAAAGTGAATATTAGTAAAGTTCTTTTTTATGGGATAGGGTGACAAACGAGCACACAGTCCACCTGATGGTAAGTGAATGCTGTGGCACATAGACATCTACATTTAACCTCGTTTGCGAATCAAAATGCAGATGCGTTGTCACCCGTGAGGACTAAGATGGAATGCCTCTTTACCAGTAAAAAGGGTCTCCGGTTCTCTACACTCACCATACGAAACACAGCAGCGTTAAGCTGCTATTTTACGCTGGTTTTCTGTGAGAGCGTGGTCCTTCCCCGGTCGAGCCGACCCATTCGTGCTACAACCATAATATAGCTGCAGCATGGCTCTACCACGTAGATAATCATTCATATGTATGTATATTTAACCCAAATTTTAGTGATAGAGCACGCTGCAGCTGTATGCAGCACGAATGGGTCGGCTCGACCGGGGAAGAACCACGCTTTCACAGAATATCAGCGTAAAATAGCAGCTTAATGTTGTTTTGTTTCATATGGTGAGTGTAGAGAACCGGAGACCTTTTTTATTGGATACGAGGCAATTTATTTTAGTCCTCAGGCGAGAAGGTTACAGGTGACAATGCATTTGAATTTTAATACTTAATCGAGGATAAATGTCACACACACACACAGTACCCACTTACCGTCAGGTAGACTGTATTCGTTTGTTTCTATTCCTACTTAATATTATAAACATGAGTTTGTGAGGATGTATGGATGTTTGTTACTCTTCCACGCAAAAACTACTAAATGGATTCTAACGAAACTTTACAATTATACAGCTCATACATCAGAATAACACATAAGCTATAATTATTAAATATTATTGTGTAAATTTGCCAAAATATAACGATAAATGTTAAGTAAGTCGGAAAAAAGAAACACGACGTCTGTCTGAACACATAAACCTGATAACTGATTTGGATGGAACTTTCACTGGCAGATAGCTGACGTTATAAAGAGTAACATAGGCTACTTTTATTTTAGGGTTCCGCTCAGAATAATTCGACGCGGGTGAAGTCGCGGGGAACAGCTAGTATTCTATAAAAAAGGCACGTTGCAGCTGTATGCAGCTCGACCGGGAAAGACTACGTTCTCTAAGTGTAGAGAACCGGAGACACTTTTTACTGGTAACAAGGTATAACATCAGACCTCAGGGGTGACAACGCATTTACATTTACATTCTTATGCGGTAGTAGATGTACCTGTCTATGACTATGATCCATTTATCATCAGGTGGACTGTGTACTCGTTTATCACGCTTACTTATTAAAAAAAAGTTTTTTTGACAGTGCGTATGCGCTTCTAAATCCCTAATGGAACAAGTTTTTTTTTTATAGAATAAGGGTGACAAACGAGCACACAGTCCACCTGATGGTAAGTAGTTGCTGCGGCCCATACATCTACATCTATCTTCGTTTGCGAATTAAAATGCAGATGCGTTGTCACACGTGAGGACTAAGATAGAATGCGTCTTCTCCAGTAAAATGGGTCTCCGGTTCTCTACACTCACTACACGAAACACAGCAGCGTTAGGCTGCTATTTGACGCTGGTATTCTGTGAGAGCGTGGTCTTTCCCCGGTCGAGCCGACCCATTCGTGCTACAACTATACTATTAATATAGCCGCAGCATGGCTCTACCACGTACAAAGTATTACACGGTCTTCAAATATTTGGTTCCCTTCCTTGCTAGTTTCAATGCAGGGCACATGCGTCCTGTTATTTCTCAGAGGGTTGTACAGATCGATTCCGTTGCACTGCTCCAATACGTCTTGGCAGACTTTCCAAGTCTTCAAAATATTTATTCCATGACATGCAGGTTTCTTAACAATTTTCCTTCACCACCGAGCACGTTGTAAATCGACACTTAAAATCGTAACGCCGGCGGGAATTGAATCCGAGTAGCTCAGGCACTATAATATTTACGATAATCGCTTAACACTTGAGCTCCTGTTAATGTAGTAAGAGAGGGACTACGAGAAACGTTAGACAGATATAAGAAAATTAGACGTGGTAGAGCCATACTGTAGCTACATTATAGTTGCACGGATGGGTCAGCTCGACGAGGTGGGACCACGCTCTCACAGAAAACCAGCGTGAAATAGCAGCTTATTGCTGCTATGATTCTTATGGTGAGTGTAGAGAACCATTTTTACCGGAAACGAGGCACTCAAACTTAGTCCTGAGGGGTGACAACACATCTGCATATTGATACTTGATCGAGTTTAGGTGTGGATGTCTATGGGCCACAGCATTCACTTACCATCAGGTACTCATTCAGGACTGTGAGCTCGTTTGTCACCATTATTCTATAAAAAACGATCTCATGGCTTCCAGTAGATGGCTGTACCGTCGCAGGTAGCATGAAAGGTGCAAGACGTCTGGTACTATGATCGCTTATGCTTATGATCCTAGAAGCTAAAGAGCTTGCGAAGCATGCGAAGCGATTAAGTTGAATTTTCCGAGCGAGAGGATCACGATCAGCTGTGGACTTCTGAAGCTGATGACGGAAGAAATAATTTCATATGGTAGGTGATGAAAACCGGTTGCCCAATTAACATAAGGTAGATATTTCACCAGGTTAAGCCGTTGTAGCTGAATTCGACCACCTTTGAAAATGTTAATTGTAACTCTAAGTGCTGATTTACCATGTTTTAGTGGTGAAAGAAAGCATTGCATAAAATACTGCGTATTCATGAATTAAAATATTTGGAAGACACGTAAGGTCAATTGGAAAGGCCTGGCGGTAGTTAGCGGATTTGGAACATAACAGGTCAGTAACGATTATAATATTATAAGCAACCTATATTTATTCTCCATTAAGAATCAAAATACAGATGCATAGTGACAGACAGACATGAGGACAATCACAACAGAACTAAACCCTAAAATTTGTGTATCTACCTAATGAAGATTCCGGCTGGGAAGCAAAAAAGTATGGCTACTTAGTAATAATATATATTCTTCGGTATGATATGAGATCGCAAGCAACATAATAAACTGTCTATATTATATTCATACAGCAAAGGCTCCCTTTTATTCTCCTAATATAAGTTCTTTTATGGGCTTGTAGACATCGATAATAAAGAAACTAGTATCCTGTTCATTACTCCATCATGATTCTAACTGACAACAGATACTGACAATTGGTACATAAAAGGATTAAGTTGTAAGAACAAAAAAGGTTGTTAAAAACTAGTAACCCCAAGAAATTAACTATTACAGCCATTGAGTTGATTTAAATTTAAGATAAGATGAAAACTAAGGCTAACTAACTAAGCTTAACATTGTACATTTAAATTCAAGTTGTCAATTTGCAAATTAAAGGCTGTATGTCAGTACTTCTCTTTGCCTCTAATGACAAAACACCTTATGATTTATAACAAAAAAGTACGGTGTTCTAATTATAAAAAAATATTTTATTTAAGACCTTGCTTTCCCACGCAATTGTTATCAATACAATTTTCAAAGAATTATACTTTTAAATTGTTTTAAATTATTTTGTAATGAGACACAAATTGCTCAAGAAACTGCCAGCATATATACGACATGTTTTTTCCGAATAAAAATAGTTACCAGTTAATAATATTTTAAAGTATGTACATGGACTTTTTACGCCACTACTGTGCTAGAATGGTTATATAAATGTAATTATGCATGGGCAGTGCTAAGGGAGGTGTGTCGAGTGCCCTACAAGTGTAACTCTAGTCCCCACCCATAACACGGAATATACCAATACGACATTAAACTAGATGCAAGTCGGATCAAAATTCGCCACACGTTACAGCCCACACATGTTTTTTTCAAGCCGTCCTCGTAGGAATCTCCCGTAAATTCCTGCGAATGCATTAAAATTGTATTGGATATTCGTTTTTGCTGGCGCGTCGTATGTGACGGTTCTTGGAACACTGAGCAAAGCAGCGCGCAATTAGATTGTCAACTGTTTTGACGCGATTTTCTCCATTAAATAAACAATATACAGGCGATATTCCTTTACCTTTAAACGTCGAAAGGTTGATGCAGTCATGGTTCGGTGTACAAGTATATAATTGTAATTAACATAAGATTTCCCGTAATAACCGGAGAGTGCGCGCGCGCGTCCAAAATGGCGGCGTCCGCTTTTTGTCGCGCGGGCGTACGCTGAATATCATAAGCTACGTGCGTGGAACGTTCCACACGGGTGCATTTTTCCGACATCAAAATAGAAACCAATTTGTAATGTCACATGGTATTTTGTATTGTTTAGAAAACTCTCAACAAAATATAACCGTATAAAATCTAATCCCAATATTAAAAATGACTTCTAAAAATTATATAATTAAGTTTTCTATGCATTACCTTAAACGCATAGATTACTTTTGCATACGTTTACTTTTATAATCACTTATTAAATGTTAAATTCAATAATTATTTATAATAATTTTTAAAATCGTCCAATGTGTTTATCTCATTGGCAGGAGGAGACAGAGCTACGCCCTGTGCGCCTTCAGATCACGACTGCTACTTATCTTACAACTAAAGAGTTTCTTTTGCATTAACGAAACGTCTTCGATACGATTTCTAAGGCAACTCTCGTGGGGACATAATACACATTTAAAATATTTTTCTTCGTGCCCTTATCTCAAGATATTTGGTGGTCGACATATTTTACGTGGTTACGTAAAATTTTACGTGTGTACTCGACCGTGGTAGAACCACGCTCTCATAGAATACCACCGTAAAATAGGAGCTTAATGCTGCTGTGTTTCGTATGTTGAGTGTAGAGAACCAGATACCGTTATCAATGGATACGGAGGCATTCCATCGTAGTCCTTAGCATATTAATTTTGATCGAAGATATATGTAGATGTCTATGGAACACAGTATATGTATCCACTTACCACCAGGTGGAATGTGAGCACGTTTGTCACCTCTATCTTATAAAATAACATTACGACGGTAGAGGTCCAAGTCGTGCAGTGGACTTAATTCACTTATAGGCCCGACTCATAAAATTTGATATAAAATAATTTAGTATTTCTAGAAAAAAAATATGCCTGTAAATATTTAAACTGACTGTACCGTTCTAATCTACTCTCACTAGTGAACATAAATGCTTTTGGACGAATGTCGTCAACGTAAAGGCGGGTTCACACAAGTGGATCCCAGCAACTGGTCTCGTACGCTGCCTTGCGTTGATTCAGTTTTTGCTGGGACCCGTAACACGATCGGTCCATCTCATAATTTTAGCGTTTTTTCATCCGATCCAGTGCCGGCCTTATTAAGCCAGCGATCGATTCCTTGATTACGCTTGGACGGCGTAGCGGAATGATTTACACTAGGTATTATTTTATGCAAGGAATACCAATTGATATTGATTGTTTGTGCAGTGGTGACAAAACGAATACGATCTAATAATAATGTCCTCCAGACTGAATTTCGGTCATGGCGGCCAGTCTCAATTGAAGACTAACCATCTGCGCGGGACAGGATTATAGTGCTATGTGGTAGAGCCATGCTGTAGTTATATTGTGGTTGCAGAACGTATGGATCGCCTCGTCTGGGGTTCCTACCCCAAAGGAGGCGATCTGTATCTCTCACAGAATACCAGCGTAAACTAGCAGCTTAATGCTGCCGTGTTTCGTATGCTGAATGTAGAGAACCGGAGACCCTTTTTACTGGAAACGAGGCATACCATCTCAGTCCTCAGGGATGACAACGCATCTGCATTATGATGTTTGATTGAGGATAAATGTAGATATATGTCTATGGGCCACAGCATCTACTTACCATCAGGTATACGGTGTGCTCGTCTTTTTCCACTTTTATAATCCACTGGGACGGTTATCCGACGCGACCAAAGACAGATCAGGCGCAGGACCAACGGCTTTACGTGCTTTCCGAGGCACGGGAGTGAAACATCGCCAACTTTCTTACTCCAGGTTGCTATTGAGAATTTCTTTTCACGAACCCGGATTCGAACCCGGGACCTCATGATCAGTAACCGCGTTTACGATCACTAGACTAACGAGACACTCTATCAGATATAAAGTAGTCGTTGAGCCTCTTTCATTCCTGACCCAGCTTATTAAACTGTATATCTTTCAATATACTTTGAGGAATTGACAACAGACAGGAAATAAAGAATTTCGAGAGGTAGACTCGTAACGGCCAACGCAATGTTGAGCGACCCCCTACTAGATGTAATGACGGCTTGAGGACTTGTGATAAGTAGTAATATAAAATGAAATAAAAACTGTTTGTAAAGAACCTAACATATCTTACCTTGGTACCTTACGAACTTATGGAATACTGGTCAAGGTTACTACACACCGTTACACATCAGGTTATATTGTCCTTCCTTAATAGTCTGCGTAAACATTATTCTTTCTCCTAGAGTTTATCGTAGTTTACCATCTCTCGTCCAAGCGTCTGTTCGCGCAAGTGTCTTTTTTAATTTCTTGAGTATTTTTTTTATTAAAAAGTGATACACTACTTAAATCACAGAAAAAAAAACATACAAAAATATATGATATGACAAAGAGGTCATAAAAGAACGGTGTTTTACAGAATACATTTTGGAGAGTGTGCGTAGGAATTGCACGACTTAATTCCTTCCTCTCCATTTCATAATCGGACCACCAGACGCTCAGCTTATCTGCTCCCCTTTGTTGTTGACATACTGCGCATTCGAACCTAATTTGGGCTAATAATATTTCTATCACCAGATGTCACTAGTTGACACTGAGGTAAAGTTTTTTGTTACACAATGACATTAACTGATTAGTTAGTTTTTTAATAAAAGTTTATCAGTTTCTAGAGGATTATATTAATACAAAAAACAATGCCTCAGTGGTGTGCTCTTTAATTTTTTCACATTTTTAACTTTTTTAAATTTTTTCTACTTTTATGAATATCTGTGTTTTTTTTATTTATTTTTAATCTTAATAATATAAAATATAGCTAATAGTACAGAAAGAAACATTACATTACAAAATTTGACATTATTCGAACAAATTAACTTCCCCGCTATGAAATCTATCAAATATTATATCTCACTTTTAAGTGGCGCCGCCCTGGTGGCAGAAAAAGTCGTGGATGCCCTTATTGTTTGCTTCGTCTTCCATAATGCGTACAGCAAAAGATAATTTACCAGCATCTGTATTTCCATCTGTATATAATGCCGTCTTCAAGCCAAGATAGGCTTTTGTTATGATAAGCCAGTGCACTTTACTATCTTAAACTACATCACCACTTACCATCAGGTGGTATAGTATTCAAGCACAGTAAAAAAATGCTCTGTTTCAAAGTCCCGAAACCTTTCAGCTCGAGTTACAAAACCGTTTTCAGTGCCTAGAAGACTGCAATGAAGTGGACGATATGAATGACAAGCTCGTGGAAACTGTCCATGCGGTTGGAGCTAAGTTCTGCAAGACCCGCCGCAGAAGAACACAAAAACTCTCCGATCACACTCTTAATCTCATGGCTGTTAGGCGGGAGATGAAGCTACATTCTTCAACAGACTTGACAGCATACAGGCATCTGAACAGACAGATCTCCAAATGCATGCGGCGGGACTTACGCAACTTCAATACAGCTCGTATTGAAGAAGCGATCGAGCGGAACCAAGGCTCCAAAGTCTTTGCCAGAGATCTGTCTGCCAGAAAGAGCCAACTGTCAAAGCTGAAGACAGAATGTGGCAGCATCGTTTCCGGGACACCTGAGATTTTGAGTGAGATTGAGAGGTTCTATGGGCAGCTGTACACATCATCGTTGGAGCCACACGCAAGTGTGAGTAACGATCCAAGAGCGAGTGTCATCCGACACTATTCCGAAGATATCCCGGATGTCAGTCTGAGCGAGATTAGGATGGCTCTCCAGCACCTTAAAAACGGTAAGGCCCCAGGCGAGGATGGAATTACAGCGGAGCTTCTGAAAGCGGGTGGAAGACCGGTACTTGAAGTCCTTCAGAAGCTCTTTAATTCCGTCCTCCATGGTGGCATTACACCGGAGGCGTGGAGCAGAAGTGTGGTGGTCTTGTTCTTCAAGAAAGGTGACAACGCTCTCTTGAAGAACTACAGACCGATTTCCCTTCTGAGCCGCGTCTACGTGCTGTTTTCGAGAGTCATTACGAATCGTCTCGCGCGCAGACTTGACGACTTCCAGCCTCCCGAACAAGCCGGTTTCCGAAAGGGCTTTAGCACCATAGACCACATACATACCCTTCGGCAAGTTGTACAGAAGTCCGAAGAGTACAATTTGCCACTATGTCTGGCGTATGTGGACTATGAGAAAGCCTTTGATTCCGTCGAAATTTGGGCGGTGCTGCAGTCCCTTCAGCGGTGCCAAGTTGACTGTCGGTATATCGAAGTGTTGAAGTGCTTGTACAGTAGGGCTACGATGGCTATCCGAGTACAGAACCAGAGTACGAAACCTATCCAATTGCAGAGAGGTGTAAGACAGGGTGACGTCATATCCCCGCAACTCTTCACCGCTGCATTGGAAGACGTTTTCAAGCTTCTGGACTGGAAAGGATACGGTATCAACATCAATGGCGAGTACATCACTCACCTTCGATTTGCCGACGATATAGTCCTTATGGCAGAATCGCTGGAGGACCTAAGCACTATGCTCAATGACCTCAATAGTGTTTCCCAACGGATAGGTCTTAAGATGAACATGGACAAAACTAAGATCATGTTTAATGTCCATGTCACACCTATGCCGATAGTTGTTGGGAACACTAAGCTCGAAGTTGTTGACGAGTATGTTTACCTGGGACAAATAGTCCGACTGGGTAAGTCCAACTTCGACCGAGAGGTCAATCGACGGATTCAACTCGGCTGGGCAGCGTTCGGGAAGCTACGACACATCTTCTCGTCAGACATACCTCAAAACCTTAAAACGAAATTGTACAACCAGTGCGTGTTGCCAGTGATGACTTACGGAACTGAGACGTGGTCCTTCACTGCTGGCCGGATGAGGAAGCTCAAGGTCGCTCAGCGAGCTATGGAGAGGGCTATGCTCGGAGTTTCTCTGCGTGATAAACTTAGGAATGAGGATATCCGCAGTAGAACCAGAGTGACCGACATAGCCCAACGGATTAGTAAGCTGAAGTGGAAGTGGGCCGGCCATATAGCTCGAAGAACCGACAACCGATGGGGAAGAAAGGTTCTCGAGTGGCAGCCTCGTACCGGTAGGCGAAGTGTAGGGCGTCCCCCCACGAGATGGAGTGACGACCTGGTAAGACATGCAGGAAGTCGATGGATGCAGGTGGCTCAGGACCGTGTTTTGTGGCATTCTTTGGGGGAGGCCTATGTTCAGCAGTGGACTTGTGAAGGGCTGTAATGAAAAAAAAAAAAAATACAAAATAAAACTGGACAAAAGCAAGTAGGACTTGCGTCCCGAGGGTTACGAATAAATTTTAATTATATTTTTTTAAGTATAAGGGTTCCGGACGAGCACACAGTCCACCTGATGGTAAATGGATGCTGTGACCCATAGATATTTACATTCTTAATTGAAGAGAATCAAAATGCAGATACGTTGTCACCCCTGAAGACTATGATGAAATGCGTCGTTTCATAATATAACGTCGTTCGTTAATATACTTGCTGCGTGGCACTACCAGATCGTAAACACAGTATCTAGATAGTTTATCCATCCTGGGACTAGACCACAGATAAACATCTATATCTGTCCCCACGATTTTGTCCTGTTTTCAATACCGATACGCGAATACCGTAAATTAACAAAGCTAATAGTATAATAACTGTACGTATAAAAGTACGTATAAAGTTACTTGAAGTTGCTGAAGCATACAGGTGATCGTCGGCTGCAGGAGCCTTATACCATCAGGTACACTGTAATTGCGTTTGTTGCAACAGTTTCATATAAAAAATAATTTTTTGTCGTGCAGACACCATTTTAAATTTAAAATTAATTAATAATTATTTTAAATAAATTTCCGTTAAATACTTTTTTCTTATAAATGTTTCTTTTATCATCACTTTCTTCACAATTGAGGTAGGATTGGTCCGAAATAGTGTACCGTTAAATGAAACTAATTTTTACGGATTTTTTCGCGCTTAATTTAACTTTTTAACTCCCGACGTTTCGGGTGCTTTACAGCACCCATGGTCACGGAGGGGACTGAGGTGTTTGACGTCTCGGTGTCATAGCTAGCCCGGCTACCTTCAGTTTTTGAATATTGATTTTTAGCCCGATCTACGTCTTGCGTTTGCTTGGGTTTGGATTAAATTTTATTAATAATAGGATCCCAAGTAGATGGCAGCACCCATTCATCTTCTCTATTGAAATTGGGATGTTTTTTTTAATTTCAATAGCCTCGCGAATCATCTTTGGTAGGAATCGGTGTTCTTTTGCGAGGATTTGTGGTCAAATCTAATGTAATGGTGGGGATAATGTATAATACAGGGTGACAAACGAGAACACAGTCCACCTGATGGTAAGTGGTTGCTGTGGCCCATAGACATCTACATTTATCCTTGTTTGTGAATCAAAATGCAGATGCGTTGCCACCCGTGAGGACAAAAATGGAATGCCTCGTTTCCAGTAAAAAGGGTCTCCGGTTCTCTACACTCACCATACGAAACACAGCAGTGTTAAACTGCTATTTTACGCTGGTATTCTGTGAGAGCGTGGTCCTTTCCCGGTCGAGCCGACCCATTCATGCTACAACTATACTACTAATATAGCTGCAGCATGGCTCTACCACGTATAACATGGCTCTACCACGTATAATCTTGAAAATGTTCACACACTGCACACTTCCAGGAACGTCGGTGCTTCAAGTCAGCTGCAAATTCTTTCACGTGGGTTTTTATAGATCTTTTTGTTTGTTGTTTGTCCTATGAGAGACCACAATCACGATCCAGCTTGTACACTCCTGCATCTTGTAGAGGGATATGACACTTGATGGATGTTAAAAATTGACTAATCTTTTTCGGTGGCTTGAAGTATGTTTTAATGGAAGCTCGCTTCAAGATGTAGCCGACCTTGTCTGTAACTCCTCTAACATAAGGTAGTACAGCGCCATAGATTTAGTATAAACTGACGTGGTAGCGCATACACTCTGGATTTAGAAACCTGTGCTGTGCAGATAACTAGTCTTCAGATTGGGCCAAAATTTAGTCTGGAGGACATTATCATGATGTATTAAGGTTCGTTATATTTCGTGATTGCTATTTTAGATCATGTTGAAAACACATTTTTCAAACTCATGTTTATATTTATCTTATTAAAATAAAAACCAAAATTGAACAGTTTTGGCGTTCGCGGCTGTGCTGGACATCGCCCGCCGGGACGTCTTTATATCCATACATATTTTTTTCCTTATGTTTTTCCCTCTTCAGTACTACTCGCCCGACAATATCAAGGAGCTAGGGAACGTTTTTATAACAACACACTGTACTACAAGAGGACCTTATTAGTGACGCTCGGCAGGAGGACTAACGATTGACGTAGGTACCAAACGTTTTGCCTCTTTATATTTTACGTATAGCGTCCATCCATCCAGCCTGTAAAAGTCCACTGCTGAACATTGGCCTCCCCATAGATTGCCTCGTAGATTGATTTTGCCTTAAATGCCACGCTTTGGGAAGTGCGTTGGTAACTTCAGTTTTTTATAATTTCAAGTTGTTATAAGGAAGACGCTGCAGTCCATCTCCTGGTTTGTTTCCCTCTGTCGCCTCTTACGACACCCACGGGACGATATGGGGTAGTGGATGTTCTTACACCGCCACTACACGGGATACGTGTAGCATAAACGGGATGACTATGCAGCTGTCTATCGGATATCAAGAGATCCTTTTTCCGTAGTCACCTGTTATGATACTTGCGGGATGAAATGGGGTGATAAAGTATCTGTTCACCATCAGGTGATCTGTGTGCTCGTTCTGTTCGAACTGTAGTTTCTAAGAATGTCGTGGGTTGTTTTAGCTGAGTGGACACGGGAAGACGTACACCAATACGTACCGATCGGCAGGCAGGCATATACCGAAATCATTATAACTCTTTATAAGGCCTTACATTTAAAGTAAATTCAAGAGTTCACCGTGTTGTTGCGGTGTAGGAATATCCACCCCAAATCTTCCCGTGGGTTTCGTAAGAGGTGACAGAGTTAACCTGAGGCAGAAGATGGGCAGCAGCAGGTTTCTAATAACAGTATAGTTACAATAAAAAACTGCGGTTGCCAAACCGCTTGCCAGGCGTGGCAACTATGCCTATGTAAATTAGTGCACTTGTGAAGGGCTGATGATTATGACGTAGGTGTTTCATTCTACAGTAACAATTTTTTTAAAAAAGGCGTCAACCTTACTTCTATAAAAAATAAGTCATTTATTTACCATAGGATGTGATATAATAGTAAAAAATAAAGACCTATTTGCTCGTACGATTCCTGGGCACAGGCATCCTCTCATTTCTAAGAGAGTTTTAGCGCTAGATTGTGTCCACCGCCCTACCCTAATGCACATTGGCGAATATTTATTTAACAGACGTGAAGTTATTCTTACGATGTTTTAAGGAAACGTAGTACATTTTTTTATAGGATAGGATGACAAACGAACACACGGTCCACCTGATGGTAAGTGATTGCTGTGACCAATAGACATCCACATCTATCCTCAATAAAGAATCAAAATGCAGATTGTCACCCGTGAGGACTAGGATGGAATGCCTCTTTTCCAGTAAAAAGGGTCTCCGGTTCTCTACACTCACTATACGACACACAGCAGTGTTAAGCTGCTATATTACGCTGGTATTCTGTGAGAACGTGGTCCTTCCTCGGTCGCGCCGACCCATTTGTGCTACAACTATACTAATAATATAGCTGCAGCATGCCTCTACTACGTAAAAAAGTACATTGTAAATAAACACTTCAAATTGCATTTAACATTTGCATTAGTGCCGGCGGGGATCGAACCCGGGTTGCGTACGATAGGAATACATAAAATAATAGAACCCAGGTTGCTCACATATAAAAGGATATTACTAGTGTTTAATCGAGCCCTTAATTACCTTCTACAAATAAGTTTTAAAAGTATACTCTTGTAAATCCATGTCCTGATAGACCTTTCTTAATTAACAACCATCATAAATAACTGGTGTATTAATTATTAATACCATAGCTCAACAACAAAGAAAATCCATTATGTGTCGGGGTACTTTGAAAATCGGCCTTCAGGCGAACCAATGGGCAATTGGTACTTAGGACAATGAACACGACCATAAGCGGAGCGGACGCGACTGTTTAGGCGGGCCCGTGCCCTGACATACTAATTTCATGATTAGTATGGACTTCTTTTAAAAAGTTTTTCGGACAGTCTACATTGTTTTATACAAGGATGTCACAGCACACAGTTTGTCAGTCAAAGTTTTAAAATGTGAAATGTGTTGCATGTGTCTATATCATGTGTGGTCGAAAATCAAAATTCAGATGCGTTACCAACCCTGCGATTAAGAATTCTTGTATATCAGTTTAGAGGGTCACAATCTATCAGCGACCATTTTAAGGTATATATTACATGCGGCGTCAGCTCCTGATATCTGTCGGAAGCGTTATTAGCTACCGAGGAAATATTATGTTATATTGCGAAAAGGTCAAAAGCAATAAAAAATATATGTGTGCCCCTGCCGTGTAGTGCTTTTCTACCAACTTTAAAAAGGAGGAGGTCCTCAATTCGACTGTATGTTTTTATGTGTTTTACCTCATAACTTTTTTGTGAACCAATTTCGATCATTCTTTTTTGTTTTTGCTAGCTAGTGTTTCTCATGTGGTCCCATATAAATTTGATCAAGGTCTGACCAGTAGTTTTTGAGTTAACGTCAATAATTTATATTAAAGTCGGTTGTACACAATTTTTAATTTTACCACTTGTTCGTTGTTGCAAACTGATATCTTCTTCTTTTAGTAAGTTAATTGAAGTCAGCATAGTATGTCTTTCTCTTTCATTCTCCTGTTTTAGGCGTCATTTTTTCACTTACAAGTTGCAAGACAATATTATTATCATTTATTTATAAGCATATTGTTTTTCAGCTTCAAATAGAGTAAATATTTATTTCCTTCAAATTCACGGGTACTGCAATTGCCAATCTAATCAAGTATATATTAAGATAAACTTATAAATACATAGCCATTGAAATTTCCTAACGAAAGGCCTTTTTTTAATTATTTACTGCAAAACTAATATAGGCATTTATATTTTATACCTAACAGATTACTTATCAACTGAACTGCATAGAGGGGGCAACCTGGCGTTCAATCTTATTTCATCGACAATTTAAATTCATATAATTACCGGTACATAACTTGGTTTATGGCAACATGAAACGTATCTCTCATTTAATAGACATGTTTTTCTATATTTATTAGTAAATTATTTAAGTAACATACCGATCTCTAACTTAGGAGTACACAGTGCTTATTTTTCTCTTAAAGGAGACAGTTTGCAGGTCGCGCAATGACATAGTATCGATGAGGAGTTTAACTAAATATTTATAGAAGTATCATAGCTATATTAAATTGAATTACACGTTTTAATCTATATTAATAAAGTCCTTATTTTGCACTAATGAAACTGTTAATTGCAATTTTTGCACATCTGAGGAAATTATTAAAATACTGATCACTGTGACACAGCACTCTAACCCTTTGAGCATTAATTACTTATCCTTTCAAAAATAAGAGGAGACTAGTTATTTTTGACTTCAACCACTTTCGCATTTCAATCCATTGTTTTTCTTAATTATGAATTGCTTGTTGATCAGAGACATGGTTTTTCACAGCTGCCCGCATAAAGAAGTTTAAGGTCACTCGGCGAGTTATGGAGAGGACTATGCTTGGAATTCCTCTGCGTGATAGAATTCGCAATGAGACTGATAGAGTAATGGACATAGCTCAACGGATCAATAAGTTGGTGGCAATGGGTCATATACCTCGAAGATCCGACAACCGCTGGAAAAAGGTTTTCAAATGGCAGCCTCGTAGCGGTAAGCGAAGTGTAGAGCGGCCCCCACTAGATTAAGTGACGACCTGGTAAGACATGCAGGAAGTGGATGAATGCAGGTGGCTTGGGGCCTTGTTTTGGGGCTTTTCTTGAGGTAAGTCTATGTTCCGCAATGAACTCATGAGAGCTGTAATAGTTATATCCGTCCATCCACCCATTACAAACTATAAAAGTCCACTGCAGAATAGGTCTTCTTCATAGTTTGCCTCATGAGTTTTTGCCATAGTTGCCATGCTTGGCAAGCGCGTTTTCAACCGCAGTTTTTAATTATTTTGTAGCTGTTATCAAGAAGATGCTGCTGCCCATCTCCTGGTAAATTAACTCAGTAATAGATATTATGTAAATTGACATTTAATTTTAAAGCTAATTTGATTACCCAATTATAGGTACCTCTTTGTTTATTTTTTCGGCTTGTAACTCTAACAGTCACTTACATTGCTAAAATTATATTAATGTAAAAATTTCGTCCGCATTATTATTGTACTTACGATTGACGACGACGACAAAAGTTTTGGAGTATGCCAATTGTGTAGTTGTTACATAAATATCCACATTATTGTAGATTAAACTAATATCAATTCATTGTAAACAGATAGCTTCATAGTTTCCAACAACATTTAACACGGTATACAGTACGATTATTTTAGTTATAAAAACTCTCCATAGATGGCGCTATCCCTTTGTAAATCGCGCAACCAATTGATTCTCTTCGGAATCACAAGTTAAATATTATGTTATAGAAATAAATGTTCTGATCTCATCAATGAATGTTGGTGTTTTATTCATGGGCCTTCGGAGCCGGATGTAGAGTGAAGTGAACCAGTGAGCAGTGGCGACACCTAGCGGTTGGTGATTTATACGGAGCAGAGCAGCAGACGCAACTGAGGAGAGCAAGTTTGTATGGGCGTAAAACTGTAAGTACATTTAAATCAGTATTGGCAATAGAAGTTTGAAATTGAAAATAAATTGAACCTTAAAGCAAAGAGATATTCAACTTAGAAAAATTTGAAGATTTATTGGTAGTACATGGACTTGTAAAATTTTATGTTGAATTGTGGTTGAGACGGGGAATCCATGCCCGATTTTGCCTAAGTGTGTACAACCCAAACACTTAGAAAAATCACGCACATACTGGACATAGAAAAAATAACTTGCTCTATCCACTCAACGGGACTTGTAAAAAAAAAATTGTCATATTTCAAATAAATAAAGGTAATAATGGAAAGCAAAATAAGAGCTCAGTCAGATATGTACCACCGAATAGAAAATGCCAGAGTCAATTTTAAGAAATCTCCAAAAGATAGGCTAACTTCAAACTACATAGAAACTAGAATTGATATTTTGAATGGACAGTGGGAAACATTTAACAAAGTACATGAACAACTTATTAGTGAAGTTAGTGATGCTGATTATGCAGAGTTAGATTACTTTAACGAGGATTTTTACACCAAAACAGAAGACTTATACGCAGATTATAAAACAGAATTAAAGGCAAGCTTGGAAAAATGTACTCGCGTACCGACCAAAACGCAGGACACGTTGCGTAGCAATGAAGAACAAATTAGTGTGCAGCTTCCAAAGATTTCTATTCCTAGTTTCTCCGGAAGGTACTCAGAGTGGACCACGTTTCGTGACCTCTTCTTATCACTCATTCACAATAATAATTCGTTACAAAAAGTGCAAAAACTTCACTACCTAAAAAGCTATTTAACCGGTGAAGCGGAACAACTATTGCGAAATCTACCAATAACAAGTGACAATTATTCAGTGTGTTGGGATCTTTTGGAGAAAAGATTTAACAATAAGAAATATGTAACTAACTGTATTTTAAAAAGGTTTTTTAGCCAAAAAAATATTATTCATGAAAATTCAAGTGCTCTTAAAGAAATGTTTGATACTACTAACGAGTGTTTAAATGCGTTGAAAAATACTGGTGTGAACACTGAAAATTGGGATATTATTGTGATTTATCTTTTGTCCTCAAAATTAGATAGTGAATCTCGCAAGCAGTGGGAAGCAAAAATTTGTGACTGTACAAACGACTTGCCCACATTAAAGCAATTTTTAGAGTTTTTAGAACACAGGTACAGATCACTCGAATTTTTGAATCCTAAAATCACAAAATGTACTCAATCCCATCATGTAGCCACAAAAAATAATGACAAGATATCTGTTCCATGTTCCTACTGTTCTGCTAATGATCATAAGCTCGGAAATTGTAAGAAGTTCGCAAATGAAACTCTATTAGCACGCCGTAACTTTGTCCAAACCTCCAACTTGTGTTTTAACTGCTTAGGCGCAAATCATTCGGTCATAATGTGTCGTTTGCCCACCAGATGTAGAATTTGCAAAAAGAAACACCACTCGCTATTGCATTCAACCACCACCAACGTTCAATCAAATAATGTAAAGGTAACCACTCAATCGAATAGTAACAATGTTGTCGCGGCAACAGCGACAGCATCAGACGAAAATGATCAGACCAACATTACCACTTGTTTCTCTAACAACAAGAGTCAAGTGCTTTTAGCAACCGCTTTAGTAAAAGCTGAAACAAAAAACGGATCTTTTATGACACTTAGGTCTTTACTGGACCAAGGATCACAGGCTTCGTTTATAACGGAGTCTGCAGTCCAATTACTTGGGCTGAAGAAGGAAACAAGCAAAAGTGTCATATTTGGAGTAGGGAGTGAGTGCAACTCTAAACATGTAGTACACATAAAACTACAATCGATCCATGATCCAACCTTCAACATTAAAGTGAGTGCACACGTGCTCACCAAACTTACCACATTTCTTCCTGAACGACAGGTTGACATACAGCTATATTATATGCCAAAAATGAGATTGGCAGATCCAAATTTCAACGTTCCAAACAAAATAGACTTGCTGTTGGGTGCAGAGGTCTATTGTCAAATATTATTAGAAGGGTTATTTAAAGGTCCAATAGGAACCCCTATAGCGCAAAACACTAGATTCGGCTGGATTTTGTCGGGCCAAGTATCTAAAGGTCGTAAAACGGAATCAAGCTGTAGTAACTCCGTAACCACTTTACACACTCAAGTTATCGAAGAAGAATTTAATCTTAAACAATTTTGGGAAATCGAATCTGATCAATGTCTTCTCAACAAAACTCACCACACACCTGAGGAACAAAGATGTGAGGAATTCTATAAGAAAACCACCAAAAGAGACCCTTCAGGACGATATATCGTCAAACTACCATTCAAGATGGAAAACCCGAGCTGCAAATCAGGGAATTCGCGGGAAATTGCAGTGAGCAGATTCCTTATGCAAGAAAAGCGTTTAGTACGGTCACCACAGCTTAAAGATCTCTATTCCGACGTTATTGATGAGTACCTGGAACATGGCCACATGGAAAAGGTACCAAAAGATGAGATCAACAAATCAGATAGTGTGTACTTACCTCATCACGCCGTAGTGAAGCTTAACAAGACAACATCCAAACTGAGAGTTGTCTTCGATGCTTCGTGTCGCGATAACAACGGTGTATCTCTCAACAGTGAATTGATGATAGGTCCAACTCTTCAATCGGATCTGCGTCACTTGGTGATGAGATGGAGACTTCACCCTGTATGTTTGGTCGCCGACATAGTTAAAATGTACCGCCAAATATTGATTTCTAGTGAAGATATAGATTACCAGCGATTGGTTCGGCGAGCCACGACGGAACAACTTATTGAACATTTTCGATTGTTGCGAGTCACATTTGGCACTGCTGCAGCCCCATATCTCGCAGTTAGAACACTGCACCAACTCGTGTATGATGACGGAAAACCGTTTCCATTAGCATCTGAAAGAATCTTAAATGATTTTTATATGGATGACTTACTTACTGGCTGCGAAACAGTCCTGGAAGGAAAACAAATCTATAAAGAGATCAACGAATTACTGAGCAAAGGGGGGTTTGAACTTCAGAAATGGTCAAGCAACAATGAAACTCTGTTAAAGGAAATAAGCAAAGAAATAGAAACAACAGAAAGCAATTTGGAACTCAAAATAGATGAAATCATTAAAATACTCGGACTTACCTGGAATCGACGTACCGACAACTTCGAATACTCCGTGCAGCTACCGCCACTCGTAGAACCTATAACAAAAAGAAAGGTTATATCAGATATTGCAAGACTGTTTGATCCTATGGGATGGATTGCTCCAGCCATTATAAAAGCAAAAATCTTCATTCAACAGCTGTGGCTAGCGGGAATCGGTTGGGATGAAGAGCTCCCACCGAAACTACTCAATGATTGGATTTCTTACCGAGGTGAACTTACGGCACTTACACAATTTCGTCTGCCGCGCTGGATTGGTATGAACAAGACATGTATGAAACTGGAGTTACACGGATTCAGTGACGCCTCTGCGGATGCGTATGCTGCTGTAGTTTACGCTCGCGTGGTAGATGAATCTGGAACTGTCAGGGTTACTCTCATTACGTGTAAAACTAAGGTAGCCCCAATAAAGCAAGTGTCTATCCCGAGGCTAGAGTTGTGCGGCGCCGTTCTTTTGGCGAGATTATTAAGGGAAGTCTCTGAAGTTTTGAAAGTACCGAAGACAAATCTACATGCATGGACGGACTCCACAATCGTTTTGGCTTGGTTGAGCAGTCATCCAAGCCGCTGGAAGACGTTCATTGCAAATCGAGTTTCAGAAATTTTGAACATTTTGAACAGAGATCAGTGGTCACATGTGTCATCTACTGACAACCCGGCAGATTGCGCTTCCCGTGGAGTCAACCCGTCGGAATGTGAAGCAATTCCCCTCTGGAAAGCTGGACCTGCATGGTTAAAGGACACGAATATGGAATATGACAGGAAGGAGTTAAGCGACACGGATTTGGAAGAGAAAGGAAAGAAAGTTTGTCATGTGACCAGGGAAGATGAATTTGAATTATGGATTAAGTTTTCGTCTTTACAAAAATTGACCAGAGTTATAGCTTATTGTTTGAGATTTATATCAAAGACGAAAAAATCTACTGAAGCAACAACATTTCCGATTTGGTTAACTTGCAGAGAACTATCAAGAGCAATTCAAATCAGCATAAAGGCGTGTCAAGCTACGTACTTTGCACAGGAAATCAAAGATATTAAGTTTAGAGGTGCAGTTAATAAGAAAAGCAAACTTACCACTTTGACCCCTTTCCTGGACGGTGAAGGAATTTTGAGAGTTGGTGGTCGTCTTGAGAGAGCTGATGTAAGTGATGATAAAAAACACCCGATTATCCTGCCATCGAAATCGCATTTCACAAATCTTATCATTGCAGATGCCCATCAAAGAACCCTACACGGAGGTCCTCAATTGATGATCAATTACCTACGATCCAAATATTGGATCCTCGATGTAAAAAATCGTACCAAATTATTTGTACGCAAATGTGTCACATGTATACGATATGCAGCACAATGTAGACACCAACTCATGGGACAACTACCTGTAGCTCGGGTCACTCCAATCCGCCCATTCTATCAAAGCGGCGTGGATTATGCTGGACCCATCCAGATAAGGACTTCTAAAGGAAGAGGTCATCGAGCGTACAAGGGATATATATGCCTATTCGTATGTATGGCTACAAGAGCCGTACATTTGGAAGCCGTAACCGATCTTACGTCACAGGGATTCCTCGCAGCCTTCAAAAGGTTTGTTTCTAGACGTGGCCATTGCGCTGATCTCTACAGCGATAATGGGACAAATTTTGTGGGTGCTGCGCGCGAGCTAAGAACCCTAGTAGCTCAGGAAAATTCAACCATGACGAGAGAAATCGCTGAGAGTTTAGCTACTGCTGGGACCAACTGGCATTTTATCCCACCGAGAGCTCCTCACTTCGGTGGACTTTGGGAGAGTGGGATAAAGTCCACAAAACATCACCTGAAGCGTGTGATCGGCACAGAGACCCTAACTTACGAGGAGATATCTACTCTGCTGTATCAAATTGAGGCATGTCTTAACTCTAGACCGTTGTCACAGGTTAGCACCAATGCACAAGATCCAACACCGCTCACACCGGGACATTTTATCATCGGTGAACCCTTGGTGCTTGTCTCAGATGCCAATTATGAAACTTCGTCAATATCTTCTCTGAAACGCTGGCAACTAACCCAGAAAATGTTACAGAACTTCTGGCGAAGGTGGTCTAGCGAATATTTGACTCAGTTTCTGCAACGTCACCGGTGGGCAAACCAAACACCAGAGCCTAAAATTGGGGACTTAGTTTTAGTTAAGGAGGATGATCTTCCTCCAGCGAAATGGCTTATGGGTATTATTATAGAAAAACATAAGGGTGTGGACAATATTACGCGGGTTGTGAGTCTCAAATGCAAAGATGCCATAATTAAAAGGCCTATTGTAAAATTGTGTGTCTTGCCAGTGGCAGAATAAGGCCTACTTTTTTATTCTCTTTCGTGTCAGTCAATGCTTGACACGTTTATTGTTATTTTCAAGCTTAAGTTGTTTTTTGTTTGGTGAAATGAGCATGTTGTAAATGTAAATGTTTAAATTAAATATCTTTGGATTCTTTATTTAATAAGATTTCTAGGATTTTAAAGATCCTATTTACCTATTTGTTTTTTGTTACCTATGCACCATGATTCAACCATTTGGATCTACCCACTTTCATATTTTACCTTATCTATTTACAGTCCACTTTCGTTGATTGTTGATTCATGGTGGGCGGGAATAATGACCATTCTGGCCATGGTGGGCGGAATGTCTAGTTGTTACATAAATATCCACATTATTGTAGATTAAACTAATATCAATTCATTGTAAACAGATAGCTTCATAGTTTCCAACAACATTTAACACGGTATACAGTACGATTATTTTAGTTATAAAAACTCTCCATAGATGGCGCTATCCCTTTGTAAATCGCGCAACCAATTGATTCTCTTCGGAATCACAAGTTAAATATTATGTTATAGAAATAAATGTTCTGATCTCATCAATGAATGTTGGTGTTTTATTCATGGGCCTTCGGAGCCGGATGTAGAGTGAAGTGAACCAGTGAGCAGTGGCGACACCTAGCGGTTGGTGATTTATACGGAGCAGAGCAGCAGACGCAACTGAGGAGAGCAAGTTTGTATGGGCGTAAAACTGTAAGTACATTTAAATCAGTATTGGCAATAGAAGTTTGAAATTGAAAATAAATTGAACCTTAAAGCAAAGAGATATTCAACTTAGAAAAATTTGAAGATTTATTGGTAGTACATGGACTTGTAAAATTTTATGTTGAATTGTGGTTGAGACGGGGAATCCATGCCCGATTTTGCCTAAGTGTGTACAACCCAAACACTTAGAAAAATCACGCACATACTGGACATAGAAAAAATAACTTGCTCTATCCACTCAACGGGACTTGTAAAAAAAAAATTGTCATATTTCAAATAAATAAAGGTAATAATGGAAAGCAAAATAAGAGCTCAGTCAGATATGTACCACCGAATAGAAAATGCCAGAGTCAATTTTAAGAAATCTCCAAAAGATAGGCTAACTTCAAACTACATAGAAACTAGAATTGATATTTTGAATGGACAGTGGGAAACATTTAACAAAGTACATGAACAACTTATTAGTGAAGTTAGTGATGCTGATTATGCAGAGTTAGATTACTTTAACGAGGATTTTTACACCAAAACAGAAGACTTATACGCAGATTATAAAACAGAATTAAAGGCAAGCTTGGAAAAATGTACTCGCGTACCGACCAAAACGCAGGACACGTTGCGTAGCAATGAAGAACAAATTAGTGTGCAGCTTCCAAAGATTTCTATTCCTAGTTTCTCCGGAAGGTACTCAGAGTGGACCACGTTTCGTGACCTCTTCTTATCACTCATTCACAATAATAATTCGTTACAAAAAGTGCAAAAACTTCACTACCTAAAAAGCTATTTAACCGGTGAAGCGGAACAACTATTGCGAAATCTACCAATAACAAGTGACAATTATTCAGTGTGTTGGGATCTTTTGGAGAAAAGATTTAACAATAAGAAATATGTAACTAACTGTATTTTAAAAAGGTTTTTTAGCCAAAAAAATATTATTCATGAAAATTCAAGTGCTCTTAAAGAAATGTTTGATACTACTAACGAGTGTTTAAATGCGTTGAAAAATACTGGTGTGAACACTGAAAATTGGGATATTATTGTGATTTATCTTTTGTCCTCAAAATTAGATAGTGAATCTCGCAAGCAGTGGGAAGCAAAAATTTGTGACTGTACAAACGACTTGCCCACATTAAAGCAATTTTTAGAGTTTTTAGAACACAGGTACAGATCACTCGAATTTTTGAATCCTAAAATCACAAAATGTACTCAATCCCATCATGTAGCCACAAAAAATAATGACAAGATATCTGTTCCATGTTCCTACTGTTCTGCTAATGATCATAAGCTCGGAAATTGTAAGAAGTTCGCAAATGAAACTCTATTAGCACGCCGTAACTTTGTCCAAACCTCCAACTTGTGTTTTAACTGCTTAGGCGCAAATCATTCGGTCATAATGTGTCGTTTGCCCACCAGATGTAGAATTTGCAAAAAGAAACACCACTCGCTATTGCATTCAACCACCACCAACGTTCAATCAAATAATGTAAAGGTAACCACTCAATCGAATAGTAACAATGTTGTCGCGGCAACAGCGACAGCATCAGACGAAAATGATCAGACCAACATTACCACTTGTTTCTCTAACAACAAGAGTCAAGTGCTTTTAGCAACCGCTTTAGTAAAAGCTGAAACAAAAAACGGATCTTTTATGACACTTAGGTCTTTACTGGACCAAGGATCACAGGCTTCGTTTATAACGGAGTCTGCAGTCCAATTACTTGGGCTGAAGAAGGAAACAAGCAAAAGTGTCATATTTGGAGTAGGGAGTGAGTGCAACTCTAAACATGTAGTACACATAAAACTACAATCGATCCATGATCCAACCTTCAACATTAAAGTGAGTGCACACGTGCTCACCAAACTTACCACATTTCTTCCTGAACGACAGGTTGACATACAGCTATATTATATGCCAAAAATGAGATTGGCAGATCCAAATTTCAACGTTCCAAACAAAATAGACTTGCTGTTGGGTGCAGAGGTCTATTGTCAAATATTATTAGAAGGGTTATTTAAAGGTCCAATAGGAACCCCTATAGCGCAAAACACTAGATTCGGCTGGATTTTGTCGGGCCAAGTATCTAAAGGTCGTAAAACGGAATCAAGCTGTAGTAACTCCGTAACCACTTTACACACTCAAGTTATCGAAGAAGAATTTAATCTTAAACAATTTTGGGAAATCGAATCTGATCAATGTCTTCTCAACAAAACTCACCACACACCTGAGGAACAAAGATGTGAGGAATTCTATAAGAAAACCACCAAAAGAGACCCTTCAGGACGATATATCGTCAAACTACCATTCAAGATGGAAAACCCGAGCTGCAAATCAGGGAATTCGCGGGAAATTGCAGTGAGCAGATTCCTTATGCAAGAAAAGCGTTTAGTACGGTCACCACAGCTTAAAGATCTCTATTCCGACGTTATTGATGAGTACCTGGAACATGGCCACATGGAAAAGGTACCAAAAGATGAGATCAACAAATCAGATAGTGTGTACTTACCTCATCACGCCGTAGTGAAGCTTAACAAGACAACATCCAAACTGAGAGTTGTCTTCGATGCTTCGTGTCGCGATAACAACGGTGTATCTCTCAACAGTGAATTGATGATAGGTCCAACTCTTCAATCGGATCTGCGTCACTTGGTGATGAGATGGAGACTTCACCCTGTATGTTTGGTCGCCGACATAGTTAAAATGTACCGCCAAATATTGATTTCTAGTGAAGATATAGATTACCAGCGATTGGTTCGGCGAGCCACGACGGAACAACTTATTGAACATTTTCGATTGTTGCGAGTCACATTTGGCACTGCTGCAGCCCCATATCTCGCAGTTAGAACACTGCACCAACTCGTGTATGATGACGGAAAACCGTTTCCATTAGCATCTGAAAGAATCTTAAATGATTTTTATATGGATGACTTACTTACTGGCTGCGAAACAGTCCTGGAAGGAAAACAAATCTATAAAGAGATCAACGAATTACTGAGCAAAGGGGGGTTTGAACTTCAGAAATGGTCAAGCAACAATGAAACTCTGTTAAAGGAAATAAGCAAAGAAATAGAAACAACAGAAAGCAATTTGGAACTCAAAATAGATGAAATCATTAAAATACTCGGACTTACCTGGAATCGACGTACCGACAACTTCGAATACTCCGTGCAGCTACCGCCACTCGTAGAACCTATAACAAAAAGAAAGGTTATATCAGATATTGCAAGACTGTTTGATCCTATGGGATGGATTGCTCCAGCCATTATAAAAGCAAAAATCTTCATTCAACAGCTGTGGCTAGCGGGAATCGGTTGGGATGAAGAGCTCCCACCGAAACTACTCAATGATTGGATTTCTTACCGAGGTGAACTTACGGCACTTACACAATTTCGTCTGCCGCGCTGGATTGGTATGAACAAGACATGTATGAAACTGGAGTTACACGGATTCAGTGACGCCTCTGCGGATGCGTATGCTGCTGTAGTTTACGCTCGCGTGGTAGATGAATCTGGAACTGTCAGGGTTACTCTCATTACGTGTAAAACTAAGGTAGCCCCAATAAAGCAAGTGTCTATCCCGAGGCTAGAGTTGTGCGGCGCCGTTCTTTTGGCGAGATTATTAAGGGAAGTCTCTGAAGTTTTGAAAGTACCGAAGACAAATCTACATGCATGGACGGACTCCACAATCGTTTTGGCTTGGTTGAGCAGTCATCCAAGCCGCTGGAAGACGTTCATTGCAAATCGAGTTTCAGAAATTTTGAACATTTTGAACAGAGATCAGTGGTCACATGTGTCATCTACTGACAACCCGGCAGATTGCGCTTCCCGTGGAGTCAACCCGTCGGAATGTGAAGCAATTCCCCTCTGGAAAGCTGGACCTGCATGGTTAAAGGACACGAATATGGAATATGACAGGAAGGAGTTAAGCGACACGGATTTGGAAGAGAAAGGAAAGAAAGTTTGTCATGTGACCAGGGAAGATGAATTTGAATTATGGATTAAGTTTTCGTCTTTACAAAAATTGACCAGAGTTATAGCTTATTGTTTGAGATTTATATCAAAGACGAAAAAATCTACTGAAGCAACAACATTTCCGATTTGGTTAACTTGCAGAGAACTATCAAGAGCAATTCAAATCAGCATAAAGGCGTGTCAAGCTACGTACTTTGCACAGGAAATCAAAGATATTAAGTTTAGAGGTGCAGTTAATAAGAAAAGCAAACTTACCACTTTGACCCCTTTCCTGGACGGTGAAGGAATTTTGAGAGTTGGTGGTCGTCTTGAGAGAGCTGATGTAAGTGATGATAAAAAACACCCGATTATCCTGCCATCGAAATCGCATTTCACAAATCTTATCATTGCAGATGCCCATCAAAGAACCCTACACGGAGGTCCTCAATTGATGATCAATTACCTACGATCCAAATATTGGATCCTCGATGTAAAAAATCGTACCAAATTATTTGTACGCAAATGTGTCACATGTATACGATATGCAGCACAATGTAGACACCAACTCATGGGACAACTACCTGTAGCTCGGGTCACTCCAATCCGCCCATTCTATCAAAGCGGCGTGGATTATGCTGGACCCATCCAGATAAGGACTTCTAAAGGAAGAGGTCATCGAGCGTACAAGGGATATATATGCCTATTCGTATGTATGGCTACAAGAGCCGTACATTTGGAAGCCGTAACCGATCTTACGTCACAGGGATTCCTCGCAGCCTTCAAAAGGTTTGTTTCTAGACGTGGCCATTGCGCTGATCTCTACAGCGATAATGGGACAAATTTTGTGGGTGCTGCGCGCGAGCTAAGAACCCTAGTAGCTCAGGAAAATTCAACCATGACGAGAGAAATCGCTGAGAGTTTAGCTACTGCTGGGACCAACTGGCATTTTATCCCACCGAGAGCTCCTCACTTCGGTGGACTTTGGGAGAGTGGGATAAAGTCCACAAAACATCACCTGAAGCGTGTGATCGGCACAGAGACCCTAACTTACGAGGAGATATCTACTCTGCTGTATCAAATTGAGGCATGTCTTAACTCTAGACCGTTGTCACAGGTTAGCACCAATGCACAAGATCCAACACCGCTCACACCGGGACATTTTATCATCGGTGAACCCTTGGTGCTTGTCTCAGATGCCAATTATGAAACTTCGTCAATATCTTCTCTGAAACGCTGGCAACTAACCCAGAAAATGTTACAGAACTTCTGGCGAAGGTGGTCTAGCGAATATTTGACTCAGTTTCTGCAACGTCACCGGTGGGCAAACCAAACACCAGAGCCTAAAATTGGGGACTTAGTTTTAGTTAAGGAGGATGATCTTCCTCCAGCGAAATGGCTTATGGGTATTATTATAGAAAAACATAAGGGTGTGGACAATATTACGCGGGTTGTGAGTCTCAAATGCAAAGATGCCATAATTAAAAGGCCTATTGTAAAATTGTGTGTCTTGCCAGTGGCAGAATAAGGCCTACTTTTTTATTCTCTTTCGTGTCAGTCAATGCTTGACACGTTTATTGTTATTTTCAAGCTTAAGTTGTTTTTTGTTTGGTGAAATGAGCATGTTGTAAATGTAAATGTTTAAATTAAATATCTTTGGATTCTTTATTTAATAAGATTTCTAGGATTTTAAAGATCCTATTTACCTATTTGTTTTTTGTTACCTATGCACCATGATTCAACCATTTGGATCTACCCACTTTCATATTTTACCTTATCTATTTACAGTCCACTTTCGTTGATTGTTGATTCATGGTGGGCGGGAATAATGACCATTCTGGCCATGGTGGGCGGAATGTCTAGTTGTTACATAAATATCCACATTATTGTAGATTAAACTAATATCAATTCATTGTAAACAGATAGCTTCATAGTTTCCAACAACATTTAACACGGTATACAGTACGATTATTTTAGTTATAAAAACTCTCCATAGATGGCGCTATCCCTTTGTAAATCGCGCAACCAATTGATTCTCTTCGGAATCACAAGTTAAATATTATGTTATAGAAATAAATGTTCTGATCTCATCAATGAATGTTGGTGTTTTATTAACCAATATTTTGTAATATTCTAAAAATGATTTCATATTATAAAACTGTTTTATTTACTTTGAGATAGTACTGGCTTATAATAGTAAAAAAAAAAGAAACAAAAAGAAAAGTCATATTGGTCACCCTATTAAAATTTGACGCGCGAAACCAATTATGGTGGACATTATTAAAATAATGCGCCCATAGAACGATCGCTCGCGAAATATTTATGTGCGGGCGGTGGCGGAATCGTTAATGCGCATTTTTCTTACAATGCCTACCGTACGCGGAAAATTTCAGTCCTGCTTTATATATATTATTTTTAATACCCATTACTTTTATAATAGTTCCTTTAAACGACTAGGAAATATACATTTATGGCCATATTTCTAAACAACTTTTTTATTTACATTGTAGAGATGATAATTTATTTGAAAATATAATTGCTGCAGCTATATCATGGTTGTAGTACGAATGGGTTGGCTCGACCAGTGCAGGACTCAGGGGATATAACACATCGGAATTTTGATTCATAAACGAGAATAGATGAAGATGTCTTTGGGCCACAGCATCCATTTAACATTAGGTGTTACCCTTCTTTAAAAAATCTATGCGCTAGTTTTTCTTATAGCTTCCAGTGAGGCATTGAGGCTATTTTTTATTATATTTTTTATATTTTTAGGTTAAGGTATATATTTGCTATGGATTGCTATGGACCAATGTTCTCTATTTTTGAATCCTTGATGTTTGAAATAAAGATATTGTATTGTATTGTATTTTACGAATAAAATGTTTTAGAAATCTGAAAGAAGAGATGGGCAGCAGCATCTTTCTATAACGACTCAAAATAATAAAAAAAAACACGGTTGATAACCTGCCCGCACCAAGGAAACCTTTGGGGGAGGCCTATGTCAGCAGTGTACACACCGGCTGTATTGTTAATGATGAGGTGCAAAAATGTAATTAAAAAAAACACGCTCAGGTTTTATTTTCTTTTTTTTTTCTGTGTCTACACTGTCGTAATGGCCAGCAAAATTACCTATCGCAACATCTCGCACCGTCCAACGATGACGCTACTCTTACTATAAATTATAATTAATATAAATATAATTATATAAATATAATTATAATCGTCAACGGTTAGTTACATACAGCATATTATGGCAGTGTAGTTTTTAGATTAAAAGTATATAATTAGAACCTTTTCAGCTTCTCTCTGTTATCATTTACGACACTTACGGAATTATATGGAATAGTGAATTCTTTAACGCTGGTCAATAGTAGGTAAATGGCGAACCTAAAAATAACAATTATTTATATATTGTGATTATTAAGCTAATATAACACTTGGTGTTTTCCAAATAATTTAAATGAATAAACAATTTTTTATTAATATTTTAAAAATGCATTTTTATATAACATATATACAAGATAGAGGAGAAGGTAGTAATATGGTCCCCTACTTTATACTTGGGGCTTTATGTAAAACATATTGATCCTTATTTATTTGTCTATGCATGCTTGACTATGGAATAAATGAAACTGTTACAGAATAATCAAAAACAATTATATTCTAAAAGTATGTAAATTTGGCAACTTGAGATCCAGTGAGAGTAATATGGCACCCTGGGGGCCATATTAAATGTATTCAGTGTCTTAAAACCTAAGGGCAAAAATCGCATATATAATTCGCCTTCAGGACCTACACAGGCAGTATGGGCACATGAATTGCAGATCTGGCATTGAACCCACCTCTATCCACTGTGCTCTTAAGATATGCTCGGTTAAAAAGATCAGCAATATCGTAAGGCTTCAGCATTCTCTCGGAATGTAAAAGAAACTTGCGAATCTCCTCGCTTTAGTGAGTTTTTATACCAAGTGGTATATGCACGAATATCTCCAAGGATTCTTGAGAGTCCTTCACCAATCGTTTCAGTGTAGATTTTGGTACTGAACATAGGCCTCCCCCAAAGAATGCCACAAAGCACGGTCCTGAGCCACCTGCATCCATCGACTTCCTGCATATCTTACCAGGTCGTCACTCCATCTAGTGGGGGGACGCCCTACACTTCGCCTGCCGGTACGAGGCTGCCACTCGAGAACCTTTCTTCCCCATCGGTTGTCGGTTTTTCGAGCTATATGGCCGGCCCACTGCCACTTCAGCTTACTAATCCGTTGGGCTATGTCGGTCACTCTAGTTCTACTGCGGATATCCTCATTTCTGAGTTTATCACGCAGAGAAACTCCGAGCATAGCCCTCTCCATAGCTCGCTGAGCGACCTTGAGCTTCCTCATCCGGCCAGCAGTGAAGGACCACGTCTCAGTTCCGTATGTCATCACTGGCAACACGCACTGGGTGTACAGTCTCGTTTTCAAGTTTTGAGGTATACCTGACGAGAAGATGTGCCGTAATTTCCCGAACGCTGCCCAACCGAGTTGAATCCGTCGATTGACCTCTCGGTCGAAGTTGGACTTACCTAGTCGGACTATTTGTCCCAGGTAAACATACTCGTCAACAACTTCGAGCTTAGTGTTCCCAACAACTACCGGCATAGGTGTGACATGGACATTAAACATGATCTTTGTTTTGTCCATGTTCATCTTAAGACCTATCCGTTGGGAAACACTATTGAGGTCATTGAGCATAGTGCTTAGGTCCTCCAGCGATTCTGCCATAAGGACTATATCGTCGGCAAATCGAAGGTGAGTGATGTACTCGCCATTGATGTTGATACCGTATCCTTTCCAGTCCAGAAGCTTGAAAACATCTTCCAATGCAGCGGTAAAGAGTTTCGGGGATATGACGTCACCCTGTCTTACACCTCTCTGCAATTGGATAGGTTTCGTACTCTGGTTCTGTACTCGGATAGCCATCGTAGCCCTACTGTACAAGCACTTCAACACTTCGATATACCGACAGTCAACTTGGCATCGCTGAAGGGACTGCAGCACCGCCCAAATTTCGACGGAATCAAAGGCTTTCTCATAGTCCACATACGCCAGACATAGTGGCAAATTGTACTCCTCGGACTTCTGTACAATTTGCCGAAGGGTATGTATGTGGTCTATGGTGCTAAAGCCTTTTCGGAAACCGGCTTGTTCGGGAGGCTGGAAGTCGTCAAGTCTGCGCGCGAGACGATTCGTAATGACTCTCGAAAACAGCACGTAGACGCGGCTCAGAAGGGAAATCGGTCTGTAGTTCTTCAAGAGAGCGTTGTCGCCTTTCTTGAAGAACAAGACCACCGCACTTCTGCTCCACGCCTCCGGTGTAATGCCACCATGGAGGACGGAATTAAAGAGCTTCTGAAGGACTTCAAGTACCGGTTTTCCACCCGCTTTCAGAAGCTCCGCTGTAATTCCATCCTCGCCTGGGGCCTTGCCGTTTTTAAGGTGCTGGAGAGCCATTCTAATCTCGCTCAGACTGACGTCCGGGATATCATCGGAATAATGTCGGATAAGACTCGCTCTTGGATCGTTACTCACACTTGCGTGCGGCTCCAACGATGACGTGTACAGCTGCCCATAGAACCTCTCAATCTCACTCAAAATCTCAGGTGCCCCGGAAACGATGCTGCCACATTCTGTCTTCAGCTTTGACAGTTGGCGCTTTCTGGCAGACAGATCTCTGGCAAAGACTTTGGAGCCTCGGTTCCGCTCGATCGCTTCTTCAATACGAGCTGTATTGAATTTGCGTAAGTCCCGCCGCATGCATTTGGAGATCTGTCTGTTCAGTTGCCTGTATGCTGTTAAATCTGTTGAAGAATGTAGCTTCATCTCCCGTCTAACAGCCATGAGATTAAGAGTGTGATCGGAGAGTTTTTGTGTTCTTCTGCGGCGGGTCTTGCAGAACTTAGCTCCGACCGCATGGACAGTTTCCACGAGCTTGTCATTCAAATCGTCCACTTCATTGCAGTCTTCTAGGCACTGAAAACGGTTTTGTAACTCGAGCTGAAAGGTTTCGGGACTTTGGATTAGAGCACGAGGGGGACGGAGCGTTGACTTCATTAGACGAGACCTCTCCAACTTAATGTTTAGGTTCAGTATGCCTCTAACCATTCGGTGATCGCTGCCGGTTTTCACCCTCGCGATCACTGAGACATCACTGAACAGTTGTCGTCTGGTCGTCATAATGAAGTCAATCTCATTTTTTGTCGAACCGTCGGGGCTCGACCAGGTCCACCTCCTGTGGGGCCGCTTCTGGAAGAAAGAGTTCATCATAAAGAGTCCCTCTTTCTCCATGAAGTCGGCCAGCTGCTGGCCCCTTGGGTTCCGTTGCCCTATTCCAAATTTCCCTACTTTCAGCTCACCGTTCTCTCTTGTGCCTAGTTTTGCATTGAAGTCTCCCATTAACACCGTATATTGGGTTTTGGAGGAATGCATGGCTCTAGAGATATCCTCATACATTTCCTCCACCTCCTCATCGGGGTGTGCCGAGGTTGGTGCGTAACCCTGTATGACCTTCAGCGAATACCGTTTGGTGATTCTGAGTATAAGGTACGCAACCCTCGTCGACACACTCCCGATTTTTACAACGTTGTTAACGAGAACTTGTGGATGATAAATCCGACACCTCCTTGGGACAGATGGTCGCCCTCCCGGTAATAGAGCAAGTTGCCGGATTCGAGGATTACCGTGTCCTCCCCCTCTCTTCGGACTTCGGATAATCCTATAATATGCCAGCGCAACTTGTCTATCTCTTCTTCCAGCTCCACAATCTTCTCGTCAGTCCTCAGGGTGCGTGCGTTGTATGTTGCCAGGTCGAGTCGTCGTAGGTGGCAACCGAACCTCCACCGGAGATTCTTAGCACCCCCTGCCCCGCCGTTACCATGGTCGCCACCGTAGCCAGGAATAGCGGGGCCGCCGGGGACTGGGGGCCGTTTATTATTGTCATTGCTCATGGGGGGTATATTGCCATAGTTGCCACGCTTGGCGAGCGGGTTGGCAACCGCAGTTTTTTATTGTTATTTTGGCTATTATCAGGAAGATGCTGCTGCCCATCTCCTGCCTGTTTCCCTTTGTCGCCTTTTACGACACCCACGGGAAGATATGGGGTAGTGGATATTCTTAACCGCCACTACACGGCCAATTTTTTGCATAATTGCCTTCAAAATCCCATAGAAAAATCTTTATCGCACACGATATACAAATCGCCAACATTAAAACTTAAGTTTTCCCACAAAATTGAATAAAAATCGGAGTGGTTTTAAAAGTTTATCAGCTGGTTTCTACTGGTTCCATTTATACAAAAAAATGTTACGCCTTCTACCGGAATTGTTAGGTACTAAATAGATTCTGTGACAGGAGCTCTGCGTTACCCTAAAGAGATAGAGGCGGTGTGTTTCGAAGTTATAAATATTAAAGGGAGCCAATATACATGCGGGGGTCACATTACCACATTCACCCAATAATTATTATGTAATAGGTAATATATTTTGAAAATATTTGATACAAAATTGCTTTCTAGTTTATTTTATCCTCGTACAGATTTTTTTAAATTATTAAAAAATAAAGTAATTATGAGTTAAATTTGATTTTGACGCATCTGGTGCCAACCGTGGCGTTCTGTTTATATTCTATGAAATCTGAATATTGTTTTTTTATGTATTTCTAGGTAAACGAGTTGTCAAACATCTAATTCCGTTCACTATAATCTTCAAATTGAAAATATTTTTGTACATTTAGATAATAATATTGCAAAAAAGGGTTTTCATTAGATTATTAGTTCATTTTTTTTATTAATTACAGCCTACCAATGTATACTGCAGAACATAGGCCTCCTCATACTTTACCTTATAAGGGTCTTATTTGTCATAGTTGCCACGCTTGGCAGGTGGGTTGGCAACCACAATTTTTTATTTTCTGATATTTGTAAGGAAGACGCTACTGCCGAACTTTTGGTTGGTTCCCTTTATCGCCTCTTACGACACCGACGGGATGATATGGGCTAATATGGGGCTAATGGATATAAGTTTTTAATTTATTTTATGCTATATTTTTAAAAGTTTTTGTAACAAAATCAAATCTATAACATATTATTAGTAATGATATGCACAGGCAGTGGAAGTTATGTATAATAAACACCTTAAAATATCATAGTGCTTGTCTAAACTGAATTCGATCTCCACCGGACCGCTGAAATTCATTCATTCATTCATTCATTGCAACCAATCAAGGTCCACTGCTGAACATAGGCCTTCCCAGAGATGTTTTTTAATAGGATAAGGGTGACAAACGAGCACACAGTGCCTTATGGTAAGTTATGCTGTGGCTCATAGACATCTACATCTATCCTCGATTACAAATCAAAATGCAGATGAGTTGTCACCCGTAAGGACCAAGATGGAATGGTCGTTTACAGTAAAAAGGGTCTACGGTTCTCTACACTCACCATACGAAACACACAGTAGTGAAGTGCTATTTTACGCTGGTATTCTATGAGAGTGTGATCCTGCCCCAGTCGAGCCGACCCATTCGTTCTACAACTATACTACGAATATAGCTGTAGCATGGCTCTACCACGATTGGGGATATTATTCCATCTCCTGTTTTATTTCCCTTAGTCGCGTGTTATTCCTACGGGATGATATGGGATAGTGAATACCTATTCTTATGCCAACACTGCATTGCGAAGCAGCAAGAATAAAAATATAGATGCGTTTCCACCCCTTAGGATTAAGAGACACGAGATTGCCGCAGGACCTGAAAAAAGTTCTTATGCCCCTATTTAAAAAAGCAAATAAAATGTTGGTTATAAAAAAAAATATGGTGATAATAATGTATCAATTCTACAGTTTTTAAAAGTATACCGTGTAGTGACGGTGTAAGAATATCCACTACCTCATATCGTCCCGAAGGTGTCGTAAAAGGCAACATAGCGAAAATTAAACAGGAGATGGGCAGCAACATCTTCCTGATAACATCTCCAACCCGCTTGCCAAGCGTGACAACTATGGCAAAATAATGAGGCAATCTATGTGGGAGGCCTATGTGGAAATGAAAAATAGAGGTTTTGGCGGGAACTTGATCGACGGCGTATTACTGCTCCTGTGTTATTGTTTTTAATAATCGTGAGCGATTTTGTGTGTTAAATGTCTGCGCATGTAAATTACTATCGGAAACGATGAAACAAGTGATCCGATGGTAATGGGAACCTGAAGATAATGTGTCTTACCTTGAGATACTATCGTCATTGACTGTCTGCTGGCTCAAGCTGCCGTCAAAATCTCCCAAAAAGTTTACAATGCGGGCGCATCAACTTAATGTAAAGAAATTTTAAATAACATACTTTATATAATAGGTTCATTATACTTGACACTGGCAAATAAACAACAGTAAGAGTCCATTACCAAGGACAAAAAATGTAAAATAAATTAGTAAAAATTTGATATAAGAACAAATGCTTCATTACTAGTAAACTCTTTTTACTAGTAATGAGGCATTTGTTCTTATTCTCTCCTTCACCGACGAGCATGTGGTAAATCGGCTCTTAAAATTGTAATTAACAATTTCATTGGTGCCGGCGGAGATCTAACCCGGGTTGCTAGCGTACTGTGAAATTTACAGCGAGCGCTTAACCCCTGAGCTACCATGGCTCTCAGTCTCACAATCAGTAATAAAAACTAAATCACCAATCATTAAATCCTTTTTTATATGATAAGGGTGACAACCGAACATTCAGTCCACCTGATGGTAAGTTAATACTGTGGTCCATAGACATTTACATCTATCCTCGTTTAAGAATCATAATGCAGATGTGCTGTCATCCGTGAGGACTAAGATGGAATGCCTCTTTTCCAGTAAAAAGGGTCTGCGGTTCTCTACACTAACCATACGAAACAAACCAGTGCTAAGCTGCTATTTTACGCTGGGAGCTTGAGAGCGTAAGTGAGAGCGTGGTCCTTCCCCAGTCGAACCGACCCATTCATGCTACAACTATAATATAGCTGCAGCATGACTCTATCACGTAAAAAATCCCATGTAGGGAGGTTTACCGTCTTCTATTAAGAATCAAAATGCTACGAGTACTACTACATTTTGATTCTTCGCCGTTGTTGTCACCCCTATGGACTAAGATGAAATGCCTTGTTACCAGTAAAAAGGTTTCCGGGTCTCAACATTCATCATTCGAAACATAGCAGCATGCTGCAGCTGCTATCTTGAGCTGGTATTCTGTGAAAGCGTGTTTTTTCCCCGAACGATTTGTGCTGCCATAATATAGCTGCAGCGTGCCTCTAACACATTTCCAGCTGTGGGCAACTTGCTGAAGGGTTGTAGTGATGCTAATGATTATGATGATATATTATTTTGCAAGTTTCATCATGAACGTGTAATAATAGTTTCGCCATCGATTCATCTTTAACCGTGTAGTGGCGGTGTAAGAATATCGATTACCCTATACCGTCCCATGGGTGTCGTAAGAATCGACAGGGGGAAATGAGGGCATCCACAACTTTTCCTTCCACCAGGCCGGCGCCACTAGAAAGTAAGGTACCTATAATATTTGTAATATATTTGATCCAAATAATAAATAAAAGCGGCCAAGTGCGAGTCGGCCTCGCCCATGAAGGGTTCCGTAGCAGCAAGTAATATAATTTACGATTTATGACGTTTAAATAAAACTACTTACTAGATCTCGTTCAAACCAATTTTCGGTGGAAGTTTACATGGTAGTGTACATCATATATTATTTTAGTTTTAGTTTTATCATTCTCTTATTTTAGAAGTTACAGGGGGGGCACACATTTTACCACTTTGGAAGTGTCTGTATGGGTTTGATGGAAAAAAAGTTTTTGAGTTTCAGTTCTAAGTATGGGGAACCCTCAAAATTTATTGTTTTTTTTTCTATTTTTGTGTGAAAATCTTAATACGGTTCACAGAATACATCTACTTACCAAGTTTCAACAGCATAGTTCTTATTATAGTTTCGGAAAAAAGTGGCTGTGACATACGGACGGACAGACAGTCAGACAGACATGACGAATCAATAAGGGTTCCGTTTTTTGCCATTTGGGTACGGAACCCTAATAATAACTGCGGTTATCAACCCTACCTACCCTGCCTACTAAGCGTGGCAATTATGGCAAAAATCCTCCTAAGGCTATCTTTGAATAGACCTATGTTCAGCAGTGGACTTCTATAGGTTGTAGTGGTAATGATATCGAGTCATATTTTTAACAATATCATTTTGTGGTTATATTGGTAAACCTTCTTTGCTTTAATTTTCTCTTAGAGATGGGAAGAGGTCTGAACCCATCAGTTAGTAGTATTAAGGTTGTTTATGACCACTAGCCAACCCATATAAATAAAACGAAGGTTAATAATAGTTTTAATTAAATTACGTACATTTATTACCGGATATGGTAATTAAGTGGACAGCTCTCATTAGCTGAGGCCTGAGGCTAAAGTTGCAATCGTACATTTATTTTTAATTACAGGTTTAATTATATGCACTGTATTTTAAAACCTATTTATTCTATGTATTTTCGTGTAGGGTGACCAATTAGGTGATAATCATTATTTATTTAATCTATGTTTCGTTCCCATAAATAATACAATACTTATTTGTTTTGTTTTACAGGAACAGAATAAATTATTAAAGAGCGAACTTAATGCCATTAAACATTCTCTACCAGTCAACCCACAAGTAATTAGGATAATATTCCGTTAATATATAATATTATTATAATTTAATAATAGAATAATAAACCTCGCGAATGAGGTGGTCGCTACAATACTGTTTCTAAATGTTTTTATACTAATTATATAAAATATTGTAAATAATAACAAAAAGTCCCGCTGGGTTTCATTCTGGTTCTTCCCAGGACAGAGGTTTTTCCGAACCAGTGGTAAAGCTTAAATGACTTTCAATAAGTATTTTTGCTTAGACCGGTGACAAAAAGCAGCATCCAAGGTGCGAGACATCTGTTAAGGCCAAAAGGGGATGTTATGACCAATTTTTCCTAATATAAAAGAAGACCGTATTATATAGAGGCATAAGGGAAATTCAAAAAAAGTTAACAATCTGTTAGATAGTAACTAGCTACGGTAGCTATTAGACGAACGCAACTACCTAATAAGCAAAGAAGGTTACTGAAACATAGTCAAAATTGAGGACTAAGGTTGAATTTTACCTGTACAAAAGTAAATAAAAATAGCTAAATAAAAACTATACCACCAATATCAATGTGTCTACACGCAAAAGGTTGGCATATAGCCTAATAACGTCGCGCGAGATCGCAGTGTTGCAAGCAGACAAGCACGGGACGTGGTCACTAATGAATTTGAATCAATAACATCCATTGAACCTCTTCACTGTCATCTTAATTACAGTCTATCAAAGTCCAATTTTGTACATAGCCCTCCTTACCTCATAAGGGCAATATTGGCCATAGTTGCCAAGCTTGGCAGGCGTTCGCATCCGCATCCTGGCATCCGCATTTTTTTATTATTCATATTATTCTACTTCTATTGAGCATCAACCTGTTTGTATTTATCCTAACTCCCTCTCGAATATAGTGACCAATGGAGTATTAGCATCATTTTAAGAGTATAAGGACCTTTAGGCAGTAAGGAATGGAATCTTGCATCCTACTCCTACATGTAGCCAAAAATATTAAAATATTGTTGCCATCCTTAAATTGACAGTAGAATAAGGGTTAAGAGTACGGACCACAAAAATTAACGATCATGGGTTCGAATTCGCACATTCAACTACTATCATATCAATGATATGTTGCAAACCGGTAACATTCATTGCTATGCGGATGACAGCATTGGTGATGCTCTATACACCGACCATGCCAATATTTCTCGGGAAAATGTCGCCGAGTACCAGAACAAACTTCTGCCTGAAGTCGAGTCGTTGGTGAACAAAGTCTCGGATTGGGGGCGACTAAATCTAGTCCAGTTTAATCCTCAGCAGACACAAATTTGCTTGTTTACCGCTAAAAAGAAATCCTTTGTCGTATCTCCTCAGTTTCAGGGCACTCCCCTTGTTGCCTCAGCCTGTATCGGACTCCTCGGCGTCGACATATCGAGTGGCGTGCAGTTTCTTGGTCGCTTGGAAGAGACGGGCAAATTGGCCTCTAAAAAGCTTGGCGTGCTCAGCGGAGCGAGACAGAATTTAATGCCGGCACACCGACTGCAACTTTACAAGGCGCAGGTTCGGCCTCACATGGAATACTGTTCCCATCTCTGGGCTGGGAATCCCCAGTGCCAGCTCCTTCCACTTGACCGCATTCAGCGCAGAGCGGCTCGAATCGTCGACCACCGAGTCCTTTCCGATCGGCTCGATTCACTGGCGCTGTGAAGAGATGTTGCATATCTTTTTATCGCATCTACCACGGGGAGTGCTCTGAGGAATTGTTTGGATTAATTCTAGCCGCTTAATTTCACCATCGCACATCGCGACAAAACTCGCGATACCATCCATACCATCTGGATGATTGGCGGTCCACCATTGTGGGATTTAGAAGATGTTTTCTTCCTCGCACAACTTCCTTGTGAAATCGATTACCACCAGCGATTTTTCCGGACCGATACGATTTAGGGACCGTCTAGAAAAGAGCCTACTAATTTCTAAAAGGCCAGCAACGCATCTGCAATTCCCCTGGTATTGCAGTTGTTCATGGGCAGCTGTAGTCACTTACCATCAGGTAAGTGACTACAGCTATAAAAAAAAACCATGAACCACTCCCAAACTTAACTGAAATTGTTAACGGGAATAGTAGTAGTCTTTTGGTAGTTTTTATAAATAAATAGAATAGGGAAATTTTAGGTACACTAGAATAGGAACATCGTGTCTATGAGATAAAGGGAGGAATAGATTGCAACTGTGCTTGCGTATAGCATTCACTTGGGTACTATAATTCTGTTCTGCGTACATGGCTAGTTTGCTATCAGGATGGCAATATTACTTAAATTAAAATACTTAGTAAATAAAATCCATCTAAAAACTAAACAAGGAGAACCTAGTGATATCTATCCCTACGTTCCACAATGTAGAAACTATTTAAATCATTTAGCTGAGAGGTATTCTAATATATTACCATATGTAACTAGCTGCGGTGGCTATTCTTGCATACATTTAGTACGTGAGTCACAGATCATCTAATTTAATTCTTGGGTATTTTATATAAGTAAGGTTGACAAACATACAATTTCCCTAGTATCTCAAGTGGGCTGCGCTGAATGTCAGTGTTGTTTTCTAATCTCACTGTTGAATATCTGTTCTATAACACTATGATTTAATGATTTCTTACATTAACACTAATACACATAAAATAAAACTCTTTCTAAATAGTTTTCTTGCGTGTAATTTCACTTATTTTTATTTATTTTAAACCTGAATGTTTAGTGCTTTACAGCTGAAATTCGTAAAATAAGTTTTATTCAATGCACATATGATAGTTACCATATTGAAAAAATAATCTTGGTTAATTGTTTTTAGTTTTATACGTTTAGATAAAATTTAGTTTGCTGTTTAATTTTTGTATGTGATAGACCCATGCTGCAGTTAAATTACAGTTGTAGCACGAATGGGTGGGTCGGACCACGCTCTCATAGAATACCAACGAAAAGTAGCCGCTACTGTGTTTCATATGGTGAGTGTAGAGAACTGGAGACCCCTTTAACTGGATACGAGGCATTCCATCTTAGTCCTCAGGGGTGAGAACGCATCTGCATGTTGATGAATCGAGGATATAATTATGTGGTTATCCACTTACCATCAGATGGACTGTGTGCTCGTTCGTCCCTCTTATTCTATAAAAGTATCTTTCAATTTTCTATTTCTGGTTGTACCATGTAGTTGTTGTAGGTTTTACAAACTGTACTTTTTGATGGAATCGCATGATTATATAAATCGAAGCATTTCATCTTAGTTCACTAGGTGGTAGGACTTTTTCCTGTCTTTTCCGTGTGTGTAATTATCATAGTCTTACGTATAGAGAAGCAATATAGCCAGCAGGCTGTGAGGCATTCCATCCTAGTCCTCAGAGGTGACAATGCGTCTGTAACCTTCTTTGTTTTCAATTGGGTGCAGGTGTCAATGGACTACAGTAGCCGGCTGCCATCTAGTGGAAGTCCGGTTGTCACTTGAGTTTTATAAAAAGAGTTCTCAGGGGGACGATAAGTCAGCAGTTTGATTATTAAGCAAGGGTCGATGTGGGTGACTATAGGCATCCACATTCCACCAGATCTAGAACTTTATGCAGCTTTGTTCTTTGGTATTTATATAAAAGTTACAGGCGATATAATGCACGTCAGTTAATACCACATTTTTTATAGTCTAAAGAGTGACAAACTGGCGCACAGTTCAGCTGTTGGTAAGTAGATGCATTGTCGACCCCGAGCATTATGATAGAATGCCTGGTTACCATTAAATGTTGCATAAGTCATTGCATACTACATGGCTACTAGAGTTTTTTTGGATACATACGAAAATGTTACATGAAAATCAATCCTTATTTGTATTAAAAATCTGGAATCTACGTAAATTATACAATAATTTTCAGATGTCATAAAGTTCTTATATATTATACAATAGTATCTCTTTATAGAACGATATGTATCTATGAAATGGACCCTCCGATTCACTGCTAATGCAACTAACACGTGCGTATTGTTTGTATACACGTAAATCAATGTTACAAGTCTGTAGCCGACGCGTTTTTCACTTGTACCTCAATCACTCATATCTGGCAACGCCGAGCCGACTGGATCTGGATTTGAAGGGGCGACGTGCCGACTCCATAGCAAGCTATCGGTGATCTGCTACGCCGCACTGTCAACGACATTTGCAAAGCTAATTCTGATGGACATACATACATACATACAAATAGACCGTTATACGAGTATGCTTGAGCGACGAGGAGCGTAGCAAGTAGTGTTTAGATTTCATGAAGGTTTATTTAGGATTTTTTTTACAAATTTAAAACAGACTTTCGCAACGTTACCTATTCAATATTGTTTAAGAATTTTTAAATATATATTAATAATTTTAAATAAAATTTTATCAATTTATTGTAAAAGATTAAATTCGTATTTTGTGGCAAGTTTTGCGTGAGGCCTGTGCTCAGTAGTAACCCTACACATGCCCATAGACAAACATAGGCCTCCCCAAGGAATGCGACAAGACACGATCCTGAGCCACCTGCGTCCATCAACATCCTGTATTTCTTTCCAAGTAGTGACTTCGTCTAGTCGGGGTGGCCCTACACTTTGCGTAAATAAATGTGTCTTACATAGTATGAAGAACACCTCCCGCCCTCTCTCAATTGCGTGCACTGTCCCCGTCACCACTAATCACAACAGCTGTTAGCCACCGCAGAGTCTACTTCACCTGAGGATGCTTTGTGTAGAGGCGAAACACGTGTCATATTATCGACGGTGGTGTGTTTTTCCTAGTGAAATGTTTAGTGTAGTGTTGGGAGTAGTGATGTAATAGATTTCCGCAAATTAACGCCCGATTATATTAATTATCCATAAGCTTTGCCTACCCAGAGGGGTGATAGACATGAGACTTTATGTCTGTTAATATTACGACATTTTTATATGGTTCTTGAAAAAAAAATTGCCTTTTTTAAAGGCTGATTCCCACTCATTGGATAAGAAATATCCATTTAATAAATTATAACCTGACTGAATACATAAGTGTGTTTGAATGAAGCTATTTTTTACGGATTTTATTGCGTTTAATTTACTATTTTAATTCCCGACGTTTCGGGACTTTACAGCAACCCATGGTCACGGGGAGGGGGGGGGGGGGGACTGAGATGTTTGACGTCCCGATGTCACACCTTCGGTTTTTTAGAACCAAAAAATAATATTAAAAAATTGAAGGTAGCCGGTCTAAGTGTGACATCGGAACGTTAAACATCTTAGTCCCCCCCGTGACCATGGGTTGCTGTATAGCACCCGAAACGTCGGGAATTAAAATAGTAAATTAAACGCGATAAAATCCGCAAAAATATAGTTTAATACAATGTGTAGTGTTCGCGTAAATATAAGATATCATTAAATAAGTGTGTTCTTTAATTTGTTTATGTTGTGTTGAACATTTTTGATCTGAACAATCAGTCCTACATCAATCATCGAATCCACTGTTGAGCATAGGCCTCTCTCATGGGTTACCTCATAAGGAGGATAAATCTTATGAAAAAAGAATCAGAGGGAATCAGCCCTCAATAATATGAAAGTATTTATTCTCTGTTCCCATCGCCTTTTGTAAATATAACGTTTTAGAGAAATTGAAATGGAAATCGTGTCATTTTTTTGAAACATTGAATTAAGGAAATAGAAAGACGCTTCGACTTTATACTATAATTTATGGATGGAAATAAATATTCGTGAAGGCGTGAACAGTCTTAATAAATTAATGGCCATTTTGGTATTCTGTGTGCTGTACTGGTTATATTTCAAGTTGGATTTGATCAGTGGGTGGTTGTCCTTCCTTGAACAGGTGCCGGATTATGTCTTGGTGTGGGAGGGGAGAGGATGTTCATAGCTTGATCAACAGCGGTGCGCGATTTACTCTTACCCAAAAGTTACACTTTGTTAAGTCAAGTAACTTATCTATAGAATATATGTATATTTTCTTGTCTTGTACGGTATAAAATTGTGTCACTTCATAGTTATTTAATTTTAATTTATTTGACATCATTCTTCATAATTTCAGGCCCCGGCGGTGCGCGTGCATTAGCAACGCAACGCCTGGCCGGGTCGCCATGTAATGTTGGAAAGGTGCGTTATTTGCATGGAATGTAGGTATTCACAATTGATTTGTAGAGAACTTTAATTACACTATATCTTAATCTAAACTTAACACTATATATGTTGCCGTGAGGGCTACACAACAATATTTTATATTGTAAGAAACTATTCCACTTCTGATGTTAGAAATTATTCTCAAAAGTATTTAAATAAAAGAACACTACTCGGTAACAAACCCTGCTTACTATCAGGACCCCAATTACATGATAACACCAAAGTATGCAAACCAACAGCATCACTACCCATCTCAATGTAACACGACAGCCTCTCAGCAACACGACCTTCCTTGTCTACACTAGTAGAATACCCCAACGGGCATAGTAACGATAGAGAGACTCGTAGAATTACAAACTGTTCCTCTTTTCGGCTGCGTGATACTTTATACTGCTAAAATAAGTGGGAGATTACCATTCTACCTTCATTTGTTCATATTTTCTTTTATTTTTTTACCCTCATTCTTTATAATACATATATTATATTATTCATTTACATAACATTAAAATATTCTATATAAAACTAAACCAAAAACTTAAAATTTAAATTACCCAAGTACCAAGTGCCAAGAGCGCTGGCTGCATTTCCTCACTGAATGGCAATACTTAGCCTTTGAGCGAGAAAATATCCAGCCCTCTTATCATCAGCGGCAACAAGACGCGGATACAGTTCCTTTGAGAACTTCACCGCACACTCCACGGACCGATAGTCTCTCTCAGGGACTTAATTCTCAAATTCCAAGAGTCGATAATGTATGCGAAAGATTACCAATAAAACAGAATTCTTGCATCTTGTTCACAACGTTTATTGAACTGTGTAATACGTCCAATTAAAGAATGATTTACAAATTTAAAATTCCTAAAGTAAATTCACGATCGGCTGCGATCTCATCCTTGCAATTGTCTCGTATCGCACCATTCATGAATTATCGCATACTTGTTGTCTACTTAGTCAGTATCGCCAGTAATTGAGTAGGTACATAGTTGTTATTTTAATGTTTCTGAACGTTAGCCATTCGTAATTAACGGGTATTTACATTTCTTAATTTAATTATTCACCAGACATTTAGTTCATCCAAGCGAGTAGGACTATATATATTTTCCCATTGACATTTAGTGATGGGCCAGTATTCAAGACCGACTGATGGAACCTTCTCTAATTGGATAAATTTTTAAGAATAAATTAAGGTAGGTAGTGGCATAAGAAAATGCATCACCCCATTTTGTTCCGAAGTTGTTGTTAACGGTGACTTGGGTAAATGCAAGAAAAAATATGGCTTTCGTTAGATAGCGACATAACCATCTCGTTTATGCCCGATGTATGGTATATACATAGCTTTATTATGGTTGTACCACGAAAAATATCAGCTTAATGTTGCTGTGTTTCGTATAGTGAATATAGATAACCGGAACACTTTTCTACCGACTTCAAAATGGAGACGGTACTCAATTCGACGAACGGCGAGGGTTTTTTTATATCTGTTACATCATAACTTTTTACTGAATGAACCGATTTCGATGATTCTTTTTTTCTTTGAAGCTAGTGCTTCACATGTGGTCCCATATAAATTTGATTAAGGTCTGACCAATAGTTTTTGAGTTATTCTTAATAATTTGTATTGAAGTCGGTTGTACAAAATTTTTAATTATTACTGGAACTACTGGAAACGAGGCATTCCATCTTAGATGACAACGCACTCGCATTTTGATTCTTAAGCGAGAATAGTTGTGGATGTCTATGAGACATATTATCCACTTACCATCAGATGGACTGTGTGCTTGTTTATCACTCTTATTCTATAAAAAAGGTCACATTAACATTTACATAACTTATGCTTATGGGCCCATATATATCGCTCGCGGAACAATAAGACCTTTACATACAAATCTTATTTGACACACGAATTGGGAACGCGAATCAAGACTGCGACGTTTTTGTGATATCCTTAAGTACGTAATAATTACTTTTGCAGACGTACGATCGTTTGGCGTTTTCTCAAGATTTGAAAGGCAGATGGTATGTTATTACTTTTAATTTTAAATTAATACAATATCAGTATTATTTATTGTTTGCCTGTAATCTATTATTATAAGCGAAACGATGGTTAGTTTATTGTGTAGCAGCTGTATACGAATATCACTAACTAATATCGTTCCGTAGGTGACGTTAGAGGCGACAGAGAGTAACAAACTTGGAAATGGGAAGCAGCATCTTCTTAATAATAACTGAAAAATAAAGAACTGCGTTTGCCAACCCACCTGCCAAGCGTCGCAGCTATGGCCTATCCCTAGAATCCTATGGGCTATCCCTAGAAATAGAAATTGACCCATATTCAGCAATAGACTTTGGCAGGTTGTAATTGTAACGGTAAGCCTGATAATGAAGTTTATATTAGCCATAAATAATTATTGTGCGTGTAATGTTTTTTTACGTGGTACACGTAAAAAACATTCTGTGAGTCGAGGTGAGGTCGAGGCGACCGGGTAAGGACCACGCTCTCACAGAATACCAACGTAAAATAGCAGCTTAACTCTGCTGTGTTTCGTATGGTGAGTGTAGAGAACCGGAGACCCTTTTTACTGGAGATGAAGCATTCCATCTTAGTCGTCACGGGTGACAACGCATCTGCATTTTGATTTTTAATAGAGGATAGATGTAGATGTCTATGGGCCGCAGCAACCACTTACCATCAGGTGGACTGTGTGCTCGTTTGTCACCCTTATCCTATAAAAAATGGTGTACACACATACGAAGTGAAACTTCTTTACTACATATCACTCTTCTTTTATTTTACATTTTACATATGTAATTAAATAATAGTATATTCATGCAGCCCCGGTGGTGAAACTTTACAAAAGTACGTTGTATTTAAAGAAATTTAGCGTACTAAATTTCTCTACTACGTCGATTAAAAAGTTTCACTTCTTTAAATGCGAATGAATGCCCACAAATAAAATTGAATTAGGCTCTAGAATTATACAGCGAAAATACTCGAAATTAAGCGAAGAAGTTCAACTATTTTACAACTGAGGACGAGATCCAATTTAGTTATGAAGACCAAAGACAACATTTCTGTCGCTGCACAACAATATTCCCATCACTATTAAAATTCAGTCCTTTCGGAAAAACAAAAAAAATATCTCATATGTAATTAGACCGTGTTTTCTTTTAGCGAGTCGACTTTGTCTCTGGTCTATCAGGTATATTTTTTCTGCACCATGTAAATTGTTCATGGATCATTTGCTACATGGAATTCGATTAAATGTCGAACGCTCTTGTTTGTGTGTTTTGTGTTTGAATTTATTTATTTGTGTGCGTGCGCGTTGATGGATCTATATTGCTATGCATTGGCCACCTTTGAATTTGAACAGCGCGACGGAGAACAGAAACAGGAGTGGAGTCAATATTAGATGATTTGATTTAAAATATTATTTAATTCAATTTATTATTATTATCAATACATTATATTTATCCCTCATCTTTGCCGTTTTGTGTAAGATAATCTACTACGCCATATCTTCCCGCAGGTGTTCCAAGACCACGAATTTTAATAAACTGTGTAAGATGACAGAGGGCTACTGAAACAGCCCAAAATAATGAAAAACTGCATTTGCTAACCCGCCTGTCAAAAGACAAAACTATGGCATATATCCCGCCTATGAAGCAATCTATAGGAGCAGGCCTATTTTTAGCAGTGGATTTTCGATATGCTGTAATGAATGATGAATGATCAATAATCTAACGTTGTCCTTTTTAGAATATTTTTCAACACAATTTATTTACATTTCCTATTTTATAAGTTAAATACAAATAATTTTATGCACCGAATTAAAGCTTATCGAGCATTTTCATAATTAGTGTATAGTATTTGATAAAAATTGTTCTCAACAGCTTTCAGCATCTTTTTTATGGAAGACAAGGTAAACGGGCACATGATTGCAAGTAACCACAGCAACCTAAGAACTTCTGAAGCAACGAAGGTATTTCAGATACGGTATTTATCTTTGAAGAAACAGTAGTTTTCTGAAGGTGATCTTATTAATATAAAATGAACGTTTCTTATTGGATAATTTTTTTTAATTGTTATATTTCCGATTGCTTTTGCTTGAGATATATTGTAAAAATGGAAAAACGTGATATAAAATGTTTGAAGTCAATTGGATGAGCAAAACTAAATATTATTACACCGTAATAAATTATATCTTTTACACTACACCATATTAAACATAACCGTGTCATAACTGAATTTATTCCTATGACCTAATAATCCATTTCAGCTTTTGTTACTAGTCGTGTTTGTGTCTAGTCGACCGTTACAAAATACTTTTAATATATTTAACGTAAAAAATTTAACATTCTAAAAACGTCAAACGTATATTTTAATTGTTACTAGAAATAAAAAAGTAGTATTACTTTTACTTGAATTTAATTTATTGAAAGTCACTCCATTGTTTCGATGTTACCAAAGTCAATCAACTCAGCGCATTGGTCGAAAGCCAACCAATAGCGTGCTTCAGAGCATAAAATATCCAGCATATCGATGATGCTGATATGCCAAATATCGTTCTTAGCATACCGTCAAGATCGTCCATTTGTGTATTTGCGTTTTTCTGCATGACATTCAGTTTGAAGGAGGGGTTTTGTTTAATTTGGTACTTAAAAATATTCGCAAGTCGTAATCAAATAACGGTGATACTTGGTTGAACAAACAAATTAATTTTTCGTTGAATTCATAAAGAGAAAAGAGGAGCTATGGTTCTTTTTAACTTGGTCGATGTTATCTGTATGACAGTTAAGTTTTCTTTAGAAGTAATGAAAATTATTTTTCTCTTATTATGTTTGTTTCAAGTTAATTATAATTGTGACGTTTTTATAGTCAGCCAACGAAACAACTATTGTAGAAGTTTTTATAATGTGATGGGTATTTACGTCTAGCATTCTTGAAATAACAATAGTTAACAGTAATATTAAGGCCTGTTTTCACTTTGATTAGTGCGAGTGCAGGTGATTAGTTTTGCGGTTGATTAGTGCAGGTGTGTAGTGTATGTAGTGTCCAATTCTGTTTAGTGGCTGTGTTTAGTAAATTCAGTTGTTAGCAGTCGACCAGGAAGTATGGACATTTTTTTAACAGAAGCGAGCGTTCGACGCTAAACGCTAAACACTAAGCACTGCTGTCTAAACGTGTTTAGTGGCAGGCATGCTGCGAGTGAGGGGAAAGGAAGGGCGCGCGGGGCGTGACACTCGCAGTCCACTCGCAAAAAAATAGAACACGCTTCTAATCACTTTACTACACAGGTTATTAATCACTTGCACTAATCAATCGCTGTCCACACGTGTTTACTCCTAAACACTAAGCACCTGCAGTAATCACCTGCACTAATCACTAATCAAAGTGAAAACAGACCTTTAGGCTAAGTGACCTGTAGTGTAAGTAGTTGGGAGAGGCCTATGTTCAGGGTTGGACTGCTGCCGGCTTATGATGATGAAGATGATGAACGGTGGATAAGCTGTGGTCAGCGGCGTTGCGGGTCGAGGGTGCGACAAGTATTTTATTAATTAATTGTTCCGGGCCTGTATCGTTGACTATATGCATTACCTTCTAAAAATCCATGTAGTCATACACAGATGGCTAAATTAAATGGATACTTTAAAAGAATACAATTATTTTTTTTATAAAATGATGGCGAGAAACGAAAACACAGTCCACCTGATGGTATGTGGATACTGTGAACCATAGACAAATTCAGAATTGTTAATGCAGATGCGTTGTCACCCCTGAAGACTGAGGTGCAATGCGTCGTTTCCAATAAAAAGGGTCTCCAGTTCTCTACATTAATCATACGAAACACGCAGCATTAAGCTGCTATTTTACGTTGGTATTCTGTGTGAACGTGGTCCTACCCCGATCGAGCTACAACCATAATATCGCTCTAACACGTAAAGTTAACTTAAAAATGCAGTGCAATGGCGGCATAAAAACATCGTCATCTAATTTAGCTTCGTGGGTGTCGCAAAAGGCAACTATGAAATAGGTTAGAAGAACTTCATGACCTCCGATATATGACACTACACCATGTAGTATATCATTCATTCATTGAGCATACAGCCTATCAAAAATACACTGTTAGACATGAGCCTACCCTACAGATTTCCTCGAAGAGGGATACTTTCCATAGCTGCCACAATAGGCAGGAGTGGAATTTTTATGTGGTAGAACCATGCTGCAGCTATATTAGTAGTATAGTTGTAGCACGAATGAGGCATGCCTCTTTTCCAGTAAAAACGGTCTTCGGATCTCTTCACTCACCATAAGAAACACAGCAGCGTTAAGATGCTATTTTACGCTGGTATTCTGTGAGAGCGTGGTCCTTCCCCGGTCGAGCCGACCCATTCGTGCTACAACTATACTATTAATATAGCTGCAGCATGGACATCATTTTCTGTTTTTAAATTATTATTTTTACGTATTGTTTTTAATTTCTGTATAATAACTATATGAGTGAAGATTAATGCTTGTCTCATATTGTTTATTTTGAGTGTGTATTAATATGGGTGCTCGTTTCTCAACCTTCTTGAGCGTGATTTTCTAACGCATGACCAGGTGGTCGTCAGAATATGATAAAGGTAAATTCACAGTTGATAACAAAACAAAATTCGTTTAATATTTTATTATAAAAAAGAAAAAGAAACATTAATTATTATTAAAATAGGAAAAAACAAATCAATACACCAGTATAATTACGTACAGTCGGCAAAATCAACTTAAATTAAACTGTTATTCATAAACAATAAAGTATGTAAGTTATAAGTAGGACTAAAACTCTCTCAATATAGTTATTGTGCGGACTGTACTAACAAAAGATAATTCAAATAAATGCTTAAACAGGACATTTTATAACACACTAAACTTTCAGAAACATAGAGAAATGTACAGGCAAATGTCGACCTTATGGCTACACGCACGTGAATAATCTAATGATACATTTTGCGACTTATGCCCTGGTATCAATATATTATAATAAACGTTTTCCCTTACAATACGTTCTACAGAGATGAAGTGCATGAATAAACCATTCATAAAACAAAATACTAATGCTTTACGAACAGCTCGTAGTTGTTTGCAGAAGTAAGTTAAGGGTTATATAGCTCAGGACAGTAGAATTTTGGGGGGCGGCAAAATATTGTTTTAGCATACCAAAAATAAATAGTTGTAGTTAAGGCCAAAAGGTGCCTGTGGCTTTGGACCTAAATACGAGTTTTCATTTGAAACCGCTTTAAGTTACCGAACAAAACGGTTTTACATGTACTTAGTATAAAATAATGTACGGAGTACGAGACGTATATTTTATATAGGATTAATGGCTGTATTTTGCAAAGGCACGTGGAATATTTTATTTCACAGATTTAAACCTAAAAGGCAAATTATTAAAAGTAGTCTTAATACACAACAAAACCATTAATTTTGCTTGCTAGCTTCAAGTTCATGAATATAATAATCGTTGTCAACTAGAAATCAATTTAAAAGACTTACAATGTGTTCCATTAAAATATTTTACATACACTATTGACCCCAATCATACTTCTAACAAGCTTAGATAACGGAAGGGTTCCCTAATATAGAGGAGGGTCTTTAACATTGCTTTATTATTAGGGCTTAAGAGCATACATTGTTCATAAATTCTAAGTTAGGTCTGAGAACTACATATGAGATAGGAACTCAAAGAGAAGAGTGCGTAGCAAAGCTAAAATTACAAAATGGTACATTTAAATAAATTTAAAAAGAATTTTATTCTTAGTAAAAACTGTTACTAGAAATTTAAATATGTTTGTTTATTAAGGACTAATGAAAAAGCCCTCCCAGATATGAGAGGAGCCTCTTTACTTTACCATTATTTATATCTATTGAACAATTGTTACATCATATACAAATGTACTATGCTTATTTCAAAATAACTAATACGTTACAATATTTGTTACAAGTAGATTAATACAAATTCTACAATACAAACTTTCATTACTAATTTGTAACAACGCGAGTGTGAAGTCAGCAGATAATTACAATGTTATCATCACACAATATATCGTTGAGGTAAATGAAACAAGTGTTTATACATATACAATATAACCATCGTGCGGTAACAAATATTCGCTTATATTATTACCTTATAAATTACAATTTGTCACACAGACCTAAGAGTGTATCAGAAAACGGGTTACGGCAAAGTAAAATACATTTTGTTACACTTCAGAATATCGACTATGATGTAACAATATTCTAAAATGTATGTTTTATTGGTACAAAAATAGTCCTATATTATTTACGAATACAGAACATACTTAAGATGAATACTTAATTAAATATAATAAATAACTTTTTAACGTGTTTCATGACTCGAAAATTTACCATTGTCATGCATTTTGGAATACACAATTGATTTAATTATAATAATCGATATTTCGGTTCGGTAACATATGTAAATTTATTTTGATTAAATATACCTAATATTCCGAAGGAGACTATTTTTAAAACGGTGTTTATGATACTTCTAATATTGCCATACATCGACGTCCACACTTTGGTAAATAAAATTAAGAACAAGAAAATCATCAAATTTTCAAAAATTAAGTAATACTTCGTCACCAACATGTATCTGTAACAAAGAAACACATATGAAAATTGTGTATTGATTGTATTATCAGTTTTGAAGTACTTTACTTTCACAGACTAATGATTAACTGAATCATGTAGATTCAGTTAATCATTAGTCTGTGAAAGTAAAGGCCAGCCAGAAAGAACCGGGTGCAAGCAATGTTACAATCATTTAGAGAATTTTGGCCTCACACTAATATTTTACAGCCTCTATACGTCCCACTGCTGGGCACAGGTCTCCTCATTTCTGAGAGGGTTGTAGGGCAAGGAAGTGTCCGCCGCGCTGCCTCAATGCGTGTTGGCGAACTTCACATGTATTTATTCTCTGTTCCCATCGCCTTTTGTAAATATAATGTTTTAGAGAAATTGAAATGGAAATCGTGTAATTTTTTTGAAACATTGAATTAAGGAAATAGGAAGACGCTTCGACTTTATACTATAATTTATGGATGGAAATAAATATTCGTGAAGGCGTGAACAGTCTTAATAAATTAATGGCCATTTTGGTATTCTGTGTGCTGTACTGGTTATATTTCAAGTTGGATTTGATCAGTGGGTGGTTGTCCTTCCTTGAACAGGTGCCGGATTATGTCTTGGTGTGGGAGGGGAGAGGATGTTCATGGCTTGATCAACAGCGGTGCGCGATTTACTCTTACCCAAAAGTTACACTTTGTTAAGTCAAGTAACTTATCTATAGAATATATGTATATTTTCTTGTCTTGTACGATATGAAATTGTGTCACTACATAGTTATTTAATTTTAATTTATTTGACATCATTCTTCATAATTTCAGGCCCCGGCGGTGCGCGTGCTTTAGCAACGCAACGCCTGGCCGGGTCGCCGTGTAATGTTGGAAAGGTGTCTATGAGAAGGAGACGTGTTGATCTGAATGGAATAGAATATTCATTTATTTGCATTGAATGTAGTTAGATATTCACAATTGATTTGTAGAGACTAGAGAACTTTAATTAGACTATATCTTAATCTAAACTTAACACTAATATATTATGTTGTCGTGGGGGCTACACAGCAACATATTATACATATTATATTATTTATTTACATAACATTAAAATATTGTATATAAAACTAAACTAAAAACTTAAATTATCGTATAGTCCTACTCCCAAGTACCAAGTGCCAAGAGCGTTGGCTGCATTTCCTCACTGAATGGCAATACTTAGCCTTTGAGCGAGAAAATATCTAGCCCTCTTATCATCAGCGGCAACAAGACGCGGATACAGTTCCTTTAAGAACTTCATAGCACACTCCACGGACCGATAGTCTCTCTCAGGGACTTATACTTGCCCCGGCTCTCATATTATCTTATCATTTTATACTAAAAAGGTTAATTATAATTCACAAATTCTCAAATTCCAAGATTCGATAATGTATGCGAAAGATTACCAATAAAACAGAATTCTTGCATCTTGTTCACAACGTTTCTTGAACTGTGTAATACGTCCAATTAAAGAATGATTTACAAATTTAAAATTCCTAAAGTAAATTCACGATCGGCTGCGATCTCATCCTTGCAATTGTCTCGTATCGCACCGTTCATGAATTATCGCATATTTGTCGTTTTCTTAGTAAGTATCGCCAGTAATTGAGTACATAGTTGTTATTTTAACGTTTCTGAACGTTAGCCATTCGTAATTAACGGGTATTTACATTTCTTAATTTAATTATTCACCAGACATTTAGTTCATCCAAGCGAGTAGGAGTATAGATATTTTCCCATCGACATTTAGTGATGGGCCAGTATTCAAGACCGACTTATGGAACCTTCTCTAATTGGATAAATTATTAAGAATACATTAAGGTAGGTAGTGGCGTAAGAAAATGCATCACCCCATTTTGTTCCGAAGTTGTTGTTAACGGTGACTTGGGTAAATGCCAGAAAAAATATGGCTTTCGTTAGATAGCGACATAACCATCTCGTTTATGCCCGATGTATGGTATATACATAGCTTTATTATGGTTGTACCACGAAAAATATCAGCTTAATGTCGCTGTGTTTCGTATAGTGAATATAGATAACCGGAACACTTTTCTACCGACTTCAAAAAGGAGACGGTACTCAATTCGACCAGCGGCAAATGTGTTTTTTTATGTGTGTTACCTCATAACTTTTTACTGAATGAACCGATTTCGATGATTCTTTATTTATTTGAAAGCTAGTGCTTCACATCTGGTCCCATATAAATTTGATTAAGGTTACTGGAACTACTGGAAACGAGGCATTCCATCTTAGATGACAACACACTTGCATTTTGATTCTTAAGCGAGAATAGTTGTGGATGTCTATGAGACATATTATCCACTTACCATCAGATGAACTGTGTGCTTGTTTGTCACTCTTATTCTATAAAAAAAGTCACATTAACATTACACATTTAAATAACTTATACTTATGTTTATGGGCCCAAATATATCGCTCGCGGAACAATAAGACCTTTACATACAAATCTTATTTGACGCACGAATTGGGAACGCAATTCCAGACTGCGACGTTTTTGTGATATCCTTAAGTACGTAATAATTACTTTTGCAGACGTACGATCGTTTGGCGTTTTCTCAAGATTTGAAAGGCAGATGGTGTGTTACTACTTTTAATTTTAAATTAATACAATATCAGTATTATTTATTGTTTGCCTGTAATCTATTATTGTAAGCGAAATGATGGTTAGTTCATTGTGTAGCAGCTGTATATGAATATCACTAACTAATATCAGTGAGTGACGATAGAGGCGACAGAGAGTAACAAACATGGAGATGGGAAGCAGCATCTTCCTAATAATGACTGAAAAATAAAGAACTGCGTTTGCCAACCCACCTGCCAAGCGTCGCAGCTATGCCCTATCCCTAGAATCCTATGGGCTATCCCTAGAAATAGAAATTGACCCATATTCAGCAATAGACTTTGGCAGGTTGTAATTGTAACGGTAAGCCTGATAATGAAGTTTATATTAGCTATAAATAATTATTGTGCGTGTAATGTTTTTTACGTGGTACACGTGGTAGCACGAACGGGTCGCCTCGACCGGGTAAGGACCACGCTCTCACAGAATACCAACGTAAAATAGCAGCTTAACTCTGCTGTGTTTCGTATGGTGAGTGTAGAGAACCGGAGACCCTTTTTACTGGAGATGAGGCATTCCATGTTAGTCGTCACGGGTGACAACGCATCTGCATTTTGACGGCTCCGTGGCGCAGTGGCTTAGCAATCAGTTGTTGCGCTGGGAGCCGCGGGTTCGAATCCCGCACGGAACAAGTATTTGTATGGCCTACAAATAATTGTTCCGGGTCTGGATGTTTGTCCTTGTGCAATTTATGTTTGTAAACTGCCTCCACGACACAGGAGAAAATCCTAGTGTGGGGGTAACGTCTTTATTAAAAAAAAATAGAGGATAGATGTAGATGTCTATGGGCCGCAGCAACCACTTACCATCAGGTGGATTGTCTACTCGTTTGTCACCCTTATCCTATAAAAAATGGTGTACACACGTACGAAGTGAAACTTCTTTACTACATATCACTCTTCTTTTATTTTATATTTTACATATGTAATTAAATAATAGTATATTAATGCAGCCCCGGTGGTGAAACGTTACAAAAGTACGTTGTATTTAAAGAAATTTAGCGTACTAAATTTCTCTACTACGTCGATTAAGAAGTTTCACTTCTTTAAATGAGAATGAATGCCCACAAATAAAATTGAATTAGGCTCTAGAATTATACAGCGAAAATACTCGAAATTAAGCGAAGATGTTCAACTATTTTACAACTGAGGACGAGATCCAATTTAGTTATGAAGACCAAAGACAACATTTCTGTCGCTGCACAACAATATTCCCATCACTATTAAAATTCAGTACTTTCGGAAAAACAAAAAAAAATCTCATACGTAATTAGACCGTTTTTTCTTTTAGCGAGTCGACTTTGTCTCTGGTCTATCAGGTATATTTTTTCTGCACCATGTAAATGGTTCATGGATCATTTGCTACATGGAATTCGATTAAATGTCGAACGCTCTTGTTTGTGTGTTTTGTGTTTTCATTTAAGTATTTGTGTGCGTGCGCGTTGATGGATCGATATTGCTATGCATTGGCCACCTTTGAATTTGAACAGCGCGACGGAGAACAGAAACAGGAGTGGAGTCAATATCAAATGATTTGATTTAAAATATTATTTAATTCAATTTATTATTATTATCAACACATTATATTTATCCCTCATCCTTGCCGTTTTGTGTAAGATAATCTACTACGCCATATCTTCCCGCAGGTGTTGCAAGACCACGAATTTTAAACTATGTAAGGTGACAGAGGGCTACTGAAACAGCCCAAAATAATGAAAAACTGCATTTGCTAACCCGCCTGTCAAAAGACAAAACTATGGAATATATCCCGATTTTTGATATGCTGTAATGAATGATGAATGATCAATATTCTAACGTTGTCCTTTTTAGAATATTTTTCAACATAATTTATTTACATTTCCTATTTTATAAGTTAAATACAAATAATTTTATGCACCGAATTGGAACTTATCGAGCCTTTTCATAATTAGTGTATAGTATTTGATAAAAATTATTCTCAACAGCTTTCAGCATCGTTTTTATGGAAGACAAGGTAAACGGGCACATGATCGCAAGTAACCACAGCAACCTAAGAACTTCTGAAGCAACGAAGGTATTTCAGATACGGTATTTATCTTTGAAGAAACAGTAGTTTTCTGAAGGTGATCTTATTAGTATAAAATGAACGTTTCTTATTGGATAATTTTTTTTTATTGTTATATTTCCGATTGCTTTTGCTTGGGATACATTGTAAAAATGGAAAAACGTGATTTAAAATGTTTGAAGTCAATTGGATGAGCAAAACTAAATATTATTACACCGTAATAAATTATATCTTTTACACTACACCATATTAAACATAACCGTGTCATAACTGAATTTATTCCTATGACCTAATAATCCATTTCAGCTTTTGTTACTAGTCGTGTTTGTGTCTAGTCGACCGTTACAAAATACTTTTAATATATTTAACGTAAAAAATTTAACATTCTAAAAACGTCAAACGTATATTTTAATTGTTACTAGAAATAAAAAAGTAGTATTACTTTTACTTGAATTTAATTTATTGAAAGTCACTCCATTGTTTCGATGTTACCAAAGTCAATCAACTCAGCGCATTGGTCGAAAGCCAACCAATAGCGTGCTTCAGAGCATAAAATATCCAGCATATCGATGATGCTGATATGCCAAATATCGTTCTTAGCATACCGTCAAGATCGTCCATTTGTGTATTTGCGTTTTTCTGCATGACATTCAGTTTGAAGGAGGGGTTTTGTTTAATTTGGTACTTAAAAATATTCGCAAGTCGTAATCAAATAACGGTGATACTTGGTTGAACAAACAAATTAATTTTTCGTTGAATTCATAAAGAGAAAAGAGGAGCTATGGTTCTTTTTAACTTGGTCGATGTTATCTGTATGACAGTTAAGTTTTCTTTAGAAGTAATGAAAATTATTTTTCTCTTATTATGTTTGTTTCAAGTTAATTATAATTGTGACGTTTTTATAGTCAGCCAACGAAACAACTATTGTAGAAGTTTTTATAATGTGATGGGTATTTACGTCTAGCATTCTTGAAATAACAATAGTTAACAGTAATATTAAGGCCTGTTTTCACTTTGATTAGTGCGAGTGCAGGTGATTAGTTTTGCGGTTGATTAGTGCAGGTGTGTAGTGTATGTAGTGTCCAATTCTGTTTAGTGGCTGTGTTTAGTAAATTCAGTTGTTAGCAGTCGACCAGGAAGTATGGACATTTTTTTAACAGAAGCGAGCGTTCGACGCTAAACGCTAAACACTAAGCACTGCTGTCTAAACGTGTTTAGTGGCAGGCATGCTGCGAGTGAGGGGAAAGGAAGGGCGCGCGGGGCGTGACACTCGCAGTCCACTCGCAAAAAAATAGAACACGCTTCTAATCACTTTACTACACAGGTTATTAATCACTTGCACTAATCAATCGCTGTCCACACGTGTTTACTCCTAAACACTAAGCACCTGCAGTAATCACCTGCACTAATCACTAATCAAAGTGAAAACAGACCTTTAGGCTAAGTGACCTGTAGTGTAAGTAGTTGGGAGAGGCCTATGTTCAGGGTTGGACTGCTGCCGGCTTATGATGATGAAGATGATGAACGGTGGATAAGCTGTGGTCAGCGGCGTTGCGGGTCGAGGGTGCGACAAGTATTTTATTAATTAATTGTTCCGGGCCTGTATCGTTGACTATATGCATTACCTTCTAAAAATCCATGTAGTCATACACAGATGGCTAAATTAAATGGATACTTTAAAAGAATACAATTATTTTTTTTATAAAATGATGGCGAGAAACGAAAACACAGTCCACCTGATGGTATGTGGATACTGTGAACCATAGACAAATTCAGAATTGTTAATGCAGATGCGTTGTCACCCCTGAAGACTGAGGTGCAATGCGTCGTTTCCAATAAAAAGGGTCTCCAGTTCTCTACATTAATCATACGAAACACGCAGCATTAAGCTGCTATTTTACGTTGGTATTCTGTGTGAACGTGGTCCTACCCCGATCGAGCTACAACCATAATATCGCTCTAACACGTAAAGTTAACTTAAAAATGCAGTGCAATGGCGGCATAAAAACATCGTCATCTAATTTAGCTTCGTGGGTGTCGCAAAAGGCAACTATGAAATAGGTTAGAAGAACTTCATGACCTCCGATATATGACACTACACCATGTAGTATATCATTCATTCATTGAGCATACAGCCTATCAAAAATACACTGTTAGACATGAGCCTACCCTACAGATTTCCTCGAAGAGGGATACTTTCCATAGCTGCCACAATAGGCAGGAGTGGAATTTTTATGTGGTAGAACCATGCTGCAGCTATATTAGTAGTATAGTTGTAGCACGAATGAGGCATGCCTCTTTTCCAGTAAAAACGGTCTTCGGATCTCTTCACTCACCATAAGAAACACAGCAGCGTTAAGATGCTATTTTACGCTGGTATTCTGTGAGAGCGTGGTCCTTCCCCGGTCGAGCCGACCCATTCGTGCTACAACTATACTATTAATATAGCTGCAGCATGGACATCATTTTCTGTTTTTAAATTATTATTTTTACGTATTGTTTTTAATTTCTGTATAATAACTATATGAGTGAAGATTAATGCTTGTCTCATATTGTTTATTTTGAGTGTGTATTAATATGGGTGCTCGTTTCTCAACCTTCTTGAGCGTGATTTTCTAACGCATGACCAGGTGGTCGTCAGAATATGATAAAGGTAAATTCACAGTTGATAACAAAACAAAATTCGTTTAATATTTTATTATAAAAAAGAAAAAGAAACATTAATTATTATTAAAATAGGAAAAAACAAATCAATACACCAGTATAATTACGTACAGTCGGCAAAATCAACTTAAATTAAACTGTTATTCATAAACAATAAAGTATGTAAGTTATAAGTAGGACTAAAACTCTCTCAATATAGTTATTGTGCGGACTGTACTAACAAAAGATAATTCAAATAAATGCTTAAACAGGACATTTTATAACACACTAAACTTTCAGAAACATAGAGAAATGTACAGGCAAATGTCGACCTTATGGCTACACGCACGTGAATAATCTAATGATACATTTTGCGACTTATGCCCTGGTATCAATATATTATAATAAACGTTTTCCCTTACAATACGTTCTACAGAGATGAAGTGCATGAATAAACCATTCATAAAACAAAATACTAATGCTTTACGAACAGCTCGTAGTTGTTTGCAGAAGTAAGTTAAGGGTTATATAGCTCAGGACAGTAGAATTTTGGGGGGCGGCAAAATATTGTTTTAGCATACCAAAAATAAATAGTTGTAGTTAAGGCCAAAAGGTGCCTGTGGCTTTGGACCTAAATACGAGTTTTCATTTGAAACCGCTTTAAGTTACCGAACAAAACGGTTTTACATGTACTTAGTATAAAATAATGTACGGAGTACGAGACGTATATTTTATATAGGATTAATGGCTGTATTTTGCAAAGGCACGTGGAATATTTTATTTCACAGATTTAAACCTAAAAGGCAAATTATTAAAAGTAGTCTTAATACACAACAAAACCATTAATTTTGCTTGCTAGCTTCAAGTTCATGAATATAATAATCGTTGTCAACTAGAAATCAATTTAAAAGACTTACAATGTGTTCCATTAAAATATTTTACATACACTATTGACCCCAATCATACTTCTAACAAGCTTAGATAACGGAAGGGTTCCCTAATATAGAGGAGGGTCTTTAACATTGCTTTATTATTAGGGCTTAAGAGCATACATTGTTCATAAATTCTAAACTAGGTCTGAAAACTACACATGAGACAGGAACTCAAAGAGAAGACTGCGTAGCAAAGCTAAAATTACAAAATGGTACATTTAAATAAATTTAAAAAGAATTTTATTCTTAGTAAAAACTGTTACTAGAAATTTAAATATGTTTGTTTATTAAGGACTAATGAAAAAGCCCTCCCAGATATGAGAGGAGCCTCTTTACTTTACCATTATTTATATCTATTGAACAATTGTTACATCATATACAAATGTACTATGCTTATTTCAAAATAACTAATACGTTACAATATTTGTTACAAGTAGATTAATACAAATTCTACAATCCAAACTTTCATTACTAATTTGTAACAACGCGAGTGTGAAGTCAGCAGATAATTACAATGTTATCATCACACAATATAACGTTGAGGTAAATGAAACAAGTGTTTATACATATACAATATAACCACCGTGCGGTAACAAATATTCACTTATATTATTACCTTATAAATTACAATTTGTCACACAGTCCTAAGAGTGTGTCAGAAAATGGGTTACGGCAAAGTAAAATACATTTTGTTACACTTCAGAATATCGACTATGATGTAACAATATTCTAAAATGTATGTTGTATTGGTACAAAAATAGTCCTATATTATTTACCAATAGAGAACATACTTAAGACGAATACTTAATTAAATATAATAAATAACTTTTTAACGTGTTTCATGACTCGAAAATTTACCATTGTCAAGCATTTTGGAATACACAATCGATTTAATTATAAAAATCGATATTTCGGTTCGGTAACATATGTAAATTTATTTTGATTAAATATACCTAATATTCCGAAGGAGACTATTTTTAAAACGGTGTTTATGATACTTCTAATATTGCCATACATCGACGTCCACACTTTGGTAAATAAAATTAAGAACAAGAAAATCATCAAATTTTCAAAAATTAAGTAATACTTCGTCACCAACATGTATCTGTAACAAAGAAACACATATGAAAATTGTGTATTGATTGTATTATCAGTTTTGAAGTACTTTACTTTCACAGACTAATGATTAACTGAATCATGTAGATTCAGTTAATCATTAGTCTGTGAAAGTAAAGGCCAGCCAGAAAGAACCGGGTGCAAGCAATGTTACAATCATTTAGAGAATTTTGGCCTCACACTAATATTTTACAGCCTCTATACGTCCCACTGCTGGGCACAGGTCTCCTCATTTCTGAGAGGGTTGTAGGGCAAGGAAGTGTCCGCCGCGCTGCCTCAATGCGTGTTGGCGAACTTCACATGTCTTCGAAATTTTTTCTTATTTCTTAGACATACAGGTTTCCTCACGATGTTTTCCTTCACCATTGAGCACGTGGTAAATCGGCACTTAAAATTGCAGTTAACAATTTCATTAGTGCCGGTGGAAATGAACCCGGGTTTCTCGCGTACTGTGCAATTTACAGCGAGCACTAACCATCTGAGCTAACATTGCTCTTCACTCTCACTACACTCCAATGAGTTAGATAGGATTTATTCATCATTTAGTCATGCATTACGGCCTGGTAAAGCCTACTGCTTAACATCGGCATCTTTGCCTCATAAAGGAGATATTTAGCATTATTGCCACGAATGGCAGGTAAATTGGAAACCGCAGCTGTTATCGGGAAGATGATGATGCCTATCTTCTGGTTCAGTTGCCTTTTGCCGCCTGCAATAAGCAGCAAACCCTACTTATTATGGAAGAAGTCCTGGTAAGAGGACTGTTCAATGTGTAGTTAATGATAATGTCCTTCAGTTTCAAAGGAGATTAGCCATCTCCGTCTAGGATTATAAGCACGAGTGTATGCGCAAAAACAGACGCACTGTTTATTACCTAACTCTCATAGTTAGATGTGACGGCAATCCGACACGACTGTAAAGTGGTCAAACGCAGTATCAACGGCTTTACGTGCTTTATGAGACCCGGGCATTATACGCCGCCAAATTCCCGAATCCGGGCTGCTATTGAGAATATCTTGAGTTAGCTTACCTGGGATTCGAACCCGGGATTACATGATCAGCAGTCGCACTTTCGAGCACTAGACCAAAAAGGCATACTGTTTACTTGTCTATGAAGGAGAATTAGATTTTGAGTTCTGAGATTTAACACAAGCTTATTTTCATCTATATAACTAGCTGACCAGGCAGACGTTGTTCTGCCCTTTCCGACGACCCTTCCTATAAAAATCCTTAAATTCGCAATAAAAATTTTGAGGGTCATTTGTCGGAAAAAAAACTATCCTATCTCTCAAGTTGGATCAAAATGCACACAGTGTGCAAAATTTCATTGAAATCAGTTCAACGTGACACGTAATTTTTATATATAAAGATAAAAAGTGAGAAAAGTTTTATACGATATAGAGCGGTAACAGTAACAGTAAAGTTAAGAGAAAAGGAAACCTATGATATTGAAATTGAAAAATATAAATGAAATATATTTATTTTTTCGACGTTACAAAAAACAAAATTTCTTTTGACAGATGTCATTTTTTCAAATCTCCTACCGTTTCGAAATGAATCGCGTCTAACCGGAGAAGAAAGAACGAAAGAAACTCCGAAGGTGTTTTAGTAATTTTTTAAAATAAATATTACAATAGGAAAGCATTTAGAGATTGAAAAACTAAACAAAAACCAATGAAGAAGGGGGATAGCAAACCTATAGTGCTCCGGACATGGTCACTTCCTATCCCCAGTGCTGAGGTCTTGTAGTTCACTGCTGTCATCACTGGAGGCGGAGACCGGACAGCCGTTAGTGGTAGAGTTGCCGGCCGCCGCCATTGCCATCGACAGCGGGATAGTGATGAACTGCGGCTGCGTTGAAGATGAAGCTATAAAAGAACATCGTCATTTTAATTAAATAGGAATAGAGATGAAACAACCATTTCATTAATAAATTTTTTGAATATATGGGGGTACCATTAGCATTTTCTCATGTATCATGGAGACAGTTTACAAACATAAATTTCACAAGGACAAATATCCAATCTCGAAACAATAATTTGTAGGCCATACAACAACATACAAACTTATTCCGTGAGGAATTCGAAACTGCGGCCCCCAGCGCTCCACATCATTACTAAGCAACTGCGCCACGGAGCCGTCAAGTAAATAGCGTAGGGGTGGTGAACGAATGTCCACTACTAGGGTATCACCACGTAGATAAAAGCCTTCCTTTAAAGATGTTAAAAAAAACGACACCAGAGAAATTGTTGATTGCAGCTTCAAGTGCTGATTTTCCACGTGTTCGGCGGTGAAGGAAAATATCGTTAAACTTGCATGTCTGAGGAATACTTGTAAAGTATACCAACACTACAAGCGGTGCAATGGACTAACTGCTTTATAATCAAAGATGGTAAAAGTTATTTATCTAAGATCAGATAAAATAAAATGATGTGTCTTACCTAGTTTGAAGAGCACTTCCCGCCCTCCCTCAATTTTTTTTAATAGCATATGGGTGACAAACGAGCACACAGTCCATCTGATGGTTGCTGTGGCTCATAGACATCTACATCTATCCTCGTTTGCGAATCAAAATGCAGATGCATTGTCACCAGTGTAGACTAAGATGAAACGCCTCTTTTACAGTAAAAAGGGTCTCCGGTTCTCTACACTCACCATACGAAACACATCAGCGTTAAGCTGCTATTTTTCGCTGGTATTCCGTGAGCGTGGTTCTTCCCCGTTGGAGCCGACACATTATGCTACAACTATGCCAGTAATGTAGATGTAGCATGGCTCTACTACGTACAAATCAAATCAGTCAGCAATTCAATTATATTTCATTTTATTACACGGATCTTAGCTACTTAATTTGAAACATCCTTAATTAAGCAGAAATCATTAATATAGATTATAATTTATTTTTATAGAAGAGAAGACAAACGACCATGCGGCTCACCTGATGGTAAGTGACTACCGCCGCCCAGAACAACCGGAACACGAGGGGAATTGCAGATGCGTTGCCGACCTTTTAGAAAGTTGTAAGCTCTTTTCTTGAAGGTCCCTGAGTTGTATCGGTGCGGAAAAATCGCCCGTTGGTAAGTAAACAATTCCACAGAGAAGTTGTACGAGGAAGAAAATTCCTAGTAAAACGTACATTCGTGGACGGCCAAGCATCCAGATGGTGCGGATGGTATCGTGAATTTTGACGCGATGTGCGTTCGTGAAATTTAGCGGCTGGGATTAATCCGAACAATTCCTCAGAGCACCCCCGTGGTAGATTCGATAGAAAATGCAATGGGATGCAACATCCATACGCAGTGCCAGTGTATCGAGCCGAACAGGAAGAACTCGGTCGTCGACGATTCGAACCGCTCTGCGCTGGATGCGGTCAAGTGGAAGGAGCTGGCACTGGGGTGTCTCGGCCCAGAGAGCAGAACAGTATTCCATGTGAAGCCGCATTTGCGCTTTGTAAAGTTGCAAGCGATGTGCCTGCATGAAATACTGTCTCGCTCTGCTGAGCACGCCAAGCTTTTTAGAGGCCAATTTGGCCTTCCTTTTCAAGTGACCACGAAACTGCACCACTATTCGATATGTCAACGCCGAGGATTCCGATGCTAGCTGAGGCAGCAAGGTGAGTGCCTTGAAACTGAGGAGATACGACAAAGGGGTTCTTTTTAACGGTAATCGCGCAATTTTGTGTCTTCTGGGGATTGATTAAATCGGTTGAACAATTTTTTTTTAATATAATTATTGTCATTCACAAACAAAAGCAATAATAACTCACCACCTTCTTGTCCTTGATTGGCAAGCCCTAAAATGAAACTATGTGGGTAACCCATCGCCAAATTGCCTAGTCCAAGGTTAGTGCCCAGGCCATCCAAGCCGACACCGGCCAAGACGCCCGAGTGATACAGCATCGCTCCACCGGGCAGATTGATCTTTGGCAGAATTTTTGGCAGGGAGGGTTGACTTGACTTGCTGCTTTCTGGTTCTTGGTTAGTTGAGGACGTGGAAGGTACGTTATCGTTTGGAGATTCCCTGTGAAGACAAAAAAAGAATAAGTCATTAAATCATGTAGCGGCGTACGAGAATCCAACAACTCCTTTGTGGATCGTATGAGGTGGCTATGGGAAACTGTAATATACCTGGATCAACAAAAAAGAGCGCCAACAAAGATTTGGGTTATTAATATTTTTTTGCTCTTCATACTAGGTAAGACACATCATTTTATTTTATAGCGCGGATGTTTACGAAATAAATTTTTTAAAAAAGCTTGTTTAACATTTTTTTTTAAATAGAATAAGGGTGACAAACGAGCACACAGTCCACCAGATGGTAAGTGGGTGCTGTGGTCCATAGACATCTATATGTATCCTCAATCAAGAATCAAAATGCAGATGCGTTTTTACTCCTGAGGACTAAGAGGGAATGCCTTGTTTCCAGCATAAAGAGCCTCCGGTTCTCTATACTCACCATTAGAAATACAGCAGCATTAACCTGTGAAAACGAGGTATTCCGTCATAGACCTCAGGGCTAACAAGGTTTCTGGATTTTGACTCTTTAAGGAAGACATATGTTGATGATGACCCAAGGGTCACCCTGACGAGTTCGTCGGTATTTTTAACAACTTTTACAGTACACCCATGTACCTAACAAACACATTTATGGTCTTAAGTAATATAGAAATTAGTTTTATAGTTTTAATTCAACTCCTCATCTCCTTGATTGACTCATTGTACACGTCATCGGATCTTTCCTCCTTCTAGTTGCCCTACACTAGCTTATAGGTAGATTTCCACTGGAGAGTTTCTTGTTCATTTTTTGATTTTTAAAACAATTTAATCGTTCCATTGCTACTTCAGCTTACTGGTCCGTTGGGCTTTGTCTTTTTATATGTTCTTTTTTATTATTTGCAGATGACACTTCTTTAATTTTCAAATTAAGTCGACAATTACTAAAATATGACGAAGTAAATAATGCTATATCTAAATCAGTAAATTGGTTCAATATTAATAATTTCATTTAAATGGCACTAAAACGAAATGTATGAAATTCATGACTCCAAATGTCAAACAATTAAATACTAATGTAATTTTAAATGGGGGAGAAACTGAGTCTTGCAGATACCACCGTTTTTCTTGGAATCACACTAGACGCGAAGCTTCAATGGAGCCCCCATATATCAAAACTAGCAAGCAGACTTAGTTCTGCAGCATATGCTGTAAAAAAGATTAGAAATCTAACTAGTGTTGAAACAGCTAGACTAGTTTACTTTAGCTATTTCCATAGCATAATGTCGTATGGTATTTTGCTATGGGGACACGCAGCTGACACTGAAATTGTATTTGTTTTACACAGGAGGGCTATAAGAGCAATTTATGATTTAAAGCCTAAAGAGTCGCTGCGACAAAAATTTAAGGAAATTAATATATTAACTTTGGCCTCTCAATACATTTATGAAAATGTAATGTACGTACACAAAAATAAAAGTAGTTTTACAAAATAAGTGATATTCATTCTGTAAATTCTAGAAACAGACACAAGCTAGTAGTACCAGTTACTCGACTCCATCGAGTCAGTAATTCATTCTTGGGGCGATGTATACGCTTTTACAACAAAATTCCAGAAAATATACAAAGTTTGACCTGCTCAAAGTTCAAAAACTTTATTAAACAAAGTTTGTATAAAAAGGGTTATTATAATATTAAGGAATTTATGGATGATAATAACCCCTGGAAATTAGGTGATCGCTACCAAGCTATTTCTAATTTGTTGTGTTGTTAATTTGTGTAACATCATGATTGTAAGCTGTTATTTAAAAAAAATGTAAAGTGATTCTTAATCTTCACACTTGGCAGGTGGGTTCCCGACATCTTGCACCTTTGTCGCTGATGCCCGTCGCCATCCTAGATATTTTACGTCTGGCGTAAAGGACATGATTATACGGTCATCAACTGGAAGCCATAAGATTTTTCTGGCATTTTTCATAGTCAACTTTTACTATTCTACTTTCACCGTGTAGTGGCGGTGGCTACACCTAACTACACCGTGACACCTACAGGACGATATAGGGTAGTGGATATTAATCTCCATATTGTCCTGTGGGTGACATAAAGGACGACTGAGGGAAGCTGAAACAGGACATGGCAGCAGAATCTTCCTAAAAACGATAAAAAACTGCGGTTGCCAACTTGATCCAAGCAAAATGCTGCCTATGAGGCAATCAATGGGGGAGGCCTATGTTCAGCAGTGAACTTTAATGGGCTGTTATGGATGGATAATGGATCTTTTACTATACATACGAGACAATAGTTATAATTCTGTTACACAGCCACCACACGGTTAGAACACATCCACGGGACAAAACGGAATGGTAAATCCCTTTACGGCTCGCTTTTGTTGGTCTACGTCAGTTACTCTGGTTCTACATAGGATTCCTCTTTCGATACTAGCAAAATATCTAGGAAAATTACCTAGTATTGCTTCGGTCGACGTTGTCGCTGCACACCCAGTCCTGATGGTGGCTCTTCTTCTCGCTTGGCGATTCGGGTTCACTGCCGCTCTCGTCCCCGCTGTCGCCCGATGATGCTGGTTCGTCCTAATAAAGAAAAAGTGTCAATAAACGTAACAAAAATACATATAAAGAAACCAAATGGCTGAGTGTTAAAGTACCTAGTTATTGTTTCTCAGTCCTACGTTCGAAGGCGAGTCCTGCCGAAGCCAATACAAACATCACAAGCGATTGCGTCGTGTCTGTATGTGGTTTGTTTGTTTTTTGTTTCTTAAGGTTTTTTTGCTACTTATTTCTTTATTTGTCTTCTTGCTTTAATATGACTGTCTTGTTGCTTTAATAGTCGTAAAACCTCCATTTCCAATCATGAGGTCTCAAGTTCGAATCCGGGTCGGGCTAAAATTTGTTATTAGGTTTTTCTATCAAGAAATTCTCATTAGCAGCCCAGAGTCAGGAAGTAGGCGGTGTTTCATCCTCGTGTCTTAGTAAGCACGCTAAACCATTGGTGCTGCTCTTGATCTTTCTTCGGTCGTGTCGGATGACAGGCTCATCGGAGTAAGGGAATCAAGAGTGCATTTGTGCTTGCGCATACAGTTGGGCACTATAATCCTGTCCTGCGAAAATGCCTTGTCTCTGTTGAGACTGGGCGCTATGACCGAAATTCGGACAGGAGGACATTATTTCTTAGACCGTAGACATTGACCTCTCTGCTTTAGAGAGGATTTGGGTACCTTAATAGTCACGCTTGACAGACGAATTGATGATCGCAGTACATCTTGCACCTTTAACTGTGCTCCCTGTGCTGGTGTGAATATTTTAACGACTTCTGCTACCTTACACTGTTGAACATATGTTTCCTCCATAGATTGATTCAAAGGGATGAATTGCCGTAGTTTCCACGCTTGGAAGTCGGATTGGCAAACGTAGTGTTTGTTGTTGTTTCGTTGTTATTAGGAAAATGTTGTTGCCTTCGGATATTGGCTGTGACCGTGAAATCTGTTGATTTGCAGATTACATGATCACGGCCAAACATTTAGTGTCAATAAAGATCGAACTCAGGAAGCATTTCTTATACCCGTAATGTTTATTTTAATTTATGAATTATACTTAGTTACGAACATAATAAACCTAGCAAGCTAACAGCATAGCAAAGTGGCGAAGCAATCAGCTTTGTAGCGGTTTCTAACGGTTGCCGTTGAGCAATCAGTTTCAAAATAGGAGGTTCAGATGCCTGGGTGATCAGTAATCGATTGCTGAAAACAGAATTTGAAAATTCGAAACCGTTCTCGAGATAATCGTGGGACAGACGGACAGACGGACAGACATCGTGAAATCAATAAGTGACTTCGCAAGCTTCGCCACTTAATAACTATTATCTATAAAATGTTTTATAGCTAAAAGGAAATCAAGAAACCAATATTCTACCAGGAAGTCATAACTGTGGAGAAGACGTATCAAAATAATCAATTTATCTTTATAAGATAAATTGAAAGTTTAAGTTTGAATTCTCTAAAACGGAATAAAATACTGCAAAGGAATGGACTTATCAAGATTGGATCGTGCCCAGGCTAAATTTTTTTGGGCGTAAGTCATTGTTTTTACTAATTTCAATGATTAGATATTATTTATAAGGCACAATACATATCTAATGATTTGTCCATTTAATTATAAAATACAGCTTGGTAATTTCATGACTCAGTAGTCGGTTGCGCAGTTGCTAGCGGCGTCGGGTTCGAATCCCGCACGGAGCGAGTATTTGCATAGCTTATAAGTATTTGCATGGTTTCAGATCTAGATGTCTGTGCACGTGCAATTTATGTGTGTAGACGCTATCAACAAGATAGTAGTAAAGTTCCTTTTAAATATCATAACCCCCCATACTAGGGTTTTTTAGATTTAACCTTATTCAATATATAGGTACGAAGCGATATATTCCGGATATTAAGGAATTAAATTTTGAGATCTTAGACACCTACATCGGTCCTCGATTAAGAATCAAAATGCAAATGCGGAGACTGACAGACAGACTGACAGAATCACCCTTGAGGACTGAGATGGAATGCCTCGTTACCAGTAAAAAAAGTAGGTAAGTAGTAAGTACCAGAATTCATTATGTCGTAGAACCGACAACGGATGGGAAAGAAAGGTTCTCAAGTGTTAGCCTCGATTCGGTAAGTTAATGGGCTTCAATTAGATGATAAAAAAATACTTGTAATAATAATAATAATAACTTGTAATTTATATTGAATAATTGAATATTCTATTCTAATGCCGGTGATGATTATGTTAAACAAAAACTGTTTTCTAAGTAAATGGTTTAATACAAAATTTGATGAATAAATATCAGAAAATGAATGAAATGGACTGACACTAATAGCCCGCAGAGGCGCATTTAAAAGCTATTATTGCGAAGACGTGAACAATCGAGCTCCGGTACCAAATAATATGAATCGGAGCTTAATTAAAGTACTTAATTTATTACATTGTTAATAGAATCTGTCCTATTGTATTAGATTGTTATTTTGTTAAAATCTAGTAAACAAAAGGTTGAACAATGTTGTTTCAATTAAATTTAAGAAACAAAAGCACAAGTTGATTGCCTAATCGAGATGATTCTTATCGGAAGCTGTATAATTTCTGTCATTTTCCATAATCAACTCTTACGACAAATCAAGGGGCAAAAAGCGATGATTAATTCATTGATTCTTCTTACGCTCATACCACACAGTGACTATTCTTAAATATTAAAGGACTTCACAAGAGGTACCCTAAGTACTCAGTAGACTAGACTAGACTAGAATAGAATGGAATGGGATGTAAGGGAACGGAATGGAATGCCACGGAACGGAATGGAATGGAATGGAATAGAATATAATATAAAACCACGGGGAGTGCTCTGAGGAATTGTTCGGACTAATTCCAGCCGCACAATTTCACCATCGCAGATCGCGACAAAACACGCGATACTACCCATACCATCTGGATGACTGGCGATCCACCACTGCGCGATTTAAAAGAAGTTTTCTTCCTCACAAAGCTTCCTTGTGGAATCGACTACCACCAGAGATTTTTCCGGACCGATACGACTTAGGAACCTTCAAGAAAAGAGCGTACTCCTTTTTAAAAGGCAGTGTTGCATTTGTTTATGGGCGGCGGTAATCACTTACCATCAGGTGAGCTGTATGCTCATTTGCCCCTCTCTTATAAAAAAAATTGTTCTGTATAGATTACAAATAGTTTAAAAATTATATTTTTTTATTTTTGCCACTGCTAGCACTCCTTCTAGTCGAACATATAGTACATATTATTACCATTGTCATTACAGCCTATTAAAGTCCGCTGCTGAACATAGACCTCCCCCAGAGATTGCCTCATATACATATAGGGATAATTGCCATAGTTGCCACGCTTGGCAACCGCAGTTTATTTTTTATTTTTAGTCGTTATAAGAAAGACACTGCTGCCCATCTCCTGATTTATTTCCCTCTGTCGCCTCTTACGACACCCACGGGATGATATGGGGTAGTGGATATTTTACATCTTAAAATAAAATGTAATTCAATAAGTTTAAAATTAATTCAACAACACAACGGAGATTACAACACATCTCGTCTAGCATTCAGTAAAACTTCAAAATAAGAATGAACAGCCAGTGTGTGTTGCCAGTGATGACATATGCATCTGAGACGTGGTTCTTCACAGCTGACCGTATGAAGCTCATGGTGACTCAGCGAGCTATGGAGAGGGCTATGTTCGGACTTTGTCTGCGTTATAGAATTCCAAATGAGGATATTTGCAGTAGTACTAGGGCTGAGGCGGTCCCCACTGAAGTGATGATATGGTAAGTAAGATGCATTAAGTCGATGGATGCATGTGGCGCAGGAACGTGTTTTGTGGCGTTTCTCGAGGAGGCTTATGTTCTTCAGTGGACTTGTGAAAGGTTGTGATAATGATTTTTCATTATAGAATAAAGGCGACAAAAGAGCACACAGTCCACTTGATGTTGAGTGAATGCTGTGGCCTATAGATTTTTTTTATAGAATTAGGGTGATAAACGAGCATACATCCACCTAATGGTAAATGGACCACAGACATCTACACTTATCCTCAATTAACAATCAAAATGCAGAAGCGTTTTCACCCGTGAGGACTGAGGATGGAATGCCTCGTTTCCAGTAAAAAGGGTATCCGATTATCTACACTCACCATACGAAACACCAGCATTAAGCTGCTATTTTACGCTGGTATTCTGAGAGAGCCTGGTCCTACCCCGGTCGAGCCGACCCATTCGTGTTACAACTATACCAGAAATATAGCTGCAGCATGGCTCTACCACGTATATGATGGATAATAACAACAAATACAAAACCGACCAAGTATTTAGACACTTCGAAAAGTAGCAAATTCAAATCAATTACTGTTTTGCACATTATGTTGGCCAGCATGTGCTTTTTGCAAAGCCATGCGCAAAAAGTATCACGGTAATATTCGTTACATGTATGCGAAGCCGAGGTTTTCTCGACCACAACACGGCACAGTTCTTGTATACCCGCGGCGCATCATCAGGATAATTAGCCGGTATCGCTGGATCGCAGCGGCACAATTGTTAATAAATGCCCACAAAGGATGATTCCCAACGTCTCGGTACGTTCGCTGATACAATCGGACGGTTACCACTAACGATAGATTAGTATGGATGAGACAACCTTTGTTGGTTTCTTCTGATTGCCTCAGCGAAGTGATTGTAGTTTTCGAGTGCATTGCAAATATCCCTTTAATATGAGGCCTATTTTCAGTAGTGTAATTTTTCCGGCTTTCTTCTTCAGAAAGCTTCTCAAGAGGTATCCTCAGCAGCACTTGCAGTAAAAAAAAACTCGGGTGATCGTCGCTCCCTGAGAGGCCAGAGGCCTTCGCAATCGTAAATGCCGTGAAATTGATCATGAATTAATTAAAAAATTTATTTATATTTATTGAAACTTAAATTTAACATAAACTCGATATTCTTTTACATAACACTAAAATATTTTAGACTAGCGACCCACCCCGTCTTTGTCTGGGTCGGATCTATTAATGTGGCGTTATTTCGATTTAAGATAATCATCAAAGGTTAAGTTTTACTTGATTAATTTTTCTATTTATTTTTAATACATCCTAGATCATTCCTGATATTGATCTCTATCTGATCGTGAAATTTCGTTACTATAGGGTCTACCATTCCGAAGATTAGCCGGGACTGACAGACTTAAAAAAGACATAAAAAAGGTTTATCATGTCTCACTGACATACAAACAACTCTGGCTCAATAAAAAACGTTTATTTCGATATTATAGACAGACACTTAAATTTTATTTATATGTGTATAGCGTAATATATAGAATTTAATCTGTATATATAAAAAAATACGTGTCACATTGTTTGTCCTAAACTATAGAACTGATTTCAATGAAATTTTGCACACTATGTTCAGTTCGGTCCAACTTGAGAGATAGGATACTTTTTATCCCGATAAATAACCTTCAATATTTTTTTTTGCGAATTTAAGGATTTTTTTATGGAAAGGGTCATCGGAAAGGGCAGAACAACGTCTGCCTGGCCAGCTAGTTAATAAATAAAAAGAAACGGTTATATCCACACTATTGCAAACGAGAGTTAGTCAATACCGCGTGGGCGTTACCTTTATTCGCCGCCGCACTAAATAATAATAATCACGGTTAACTAACTACCGTTTAACGCATTCGGCTCTCCTCAATACATCTGATAAGTTTGCTAATTGTACGGTGCGCAACAAAACTCCACTGAAACCGTAACGAGCGCAGTACGGATTTGTGCTGCTGACTGTTATCGGTAGATCACCTCTCATTAAGTATATAATATTGGCTTCTTAATGCGAATTATACTTTCTACTGCTTTATGCATTACTTTATCGCCTATAGTGGCATAAGGATATTCACTACTCCATATCGTCTCGTGGGTGTCGTAAACAAGCGAGGTAACTATGTGTGTTTTTTTTTATAGGATATGGGTGACAAACGAGCACACAGTCCACCTGATGGTAAGTGGTTGCTGCGGCCCATAGACATCTACATATATCCTCTGTTACAAATCAAAATGTAGATGCGTTGTCACCCGTGAGGACTAAGATGGAATGCCTCATTTCCAGTAAAAAGGGCCTCCGGCCACCTGCACTCACCAAGCGAAACGCAGAGGTAAACCTTTACTTCATCACGCTGGTTTTCTATGAGGTCGTGGTACCACCCCGGTTCGAGCCGGCCCATCCGTGCGACAGCAAAAGCTGCCGCGTGGCTCTACCACTGTTATAATGTTATGTGTAAGTAACCCCCTTGTGAAGAAATCTATAGGGAGGTATTTTTAATAGGATAAGGGTAACAAACGAGCACACAGTCCACATTACACACGTGTATAGATATTAGCAATAAAATACAAAATACAAATAGAAAATAGTTTACTACGGCAACTAAGTAACCCGATTACAATAATTAAAGTAATTGAATCTTCCTTTTAAGCAAATAATTTTGCTTGTGCCAGGAATGATTAAAATGTGATAAAATCCATTATAGCATAAAATATCATCAATATAGCCTTTAAAAGTCCACTGCTAAGTACAGACGTTTTTTTTTTGGTATAGTTGTATCACAAATGGGTCGGCTCGACCAGGGATGGACTACGCTCTCACAGAATAAAAATTGTAACATAACACTGCTGCATTTTACAGCCAGACAATCAGATACCGTTTGTACTAGAAGCGAGGAATAGAATAGAATCATTTTTATTCAATATAGATTGTAGTAGGTACATAATAATTATTAAAAGTGGTTTTTTACTTTTCCCACTGATTTGCAAAAAATCTCTGTCCTGGGAACATTGAGTTATATGTACTACGTACTAGAGAAGCCATTCCAAACAAAAATTGTGTTCTACTCTATGTCTTCGCGCATGCGCGGGAGTAGTAGTCGCGCATGCGCGAAGACTTTAATTTAATATAAAATAAGATATTAATATAAAATAAATATAAGAATTTAATATAAAATATCTTAATTTAATCTAAACAAACATATTTCTAAATAAAATGTAATAATTATTATTTTATGGAATTCACAAATCTTTAATTTACGCAATATTTAGTTTGTATGGATTGCACTACAGTTCAGTTGAACATAGTCAATGTTCGGAATGGCTTCTCTAATACGTAGTACATATAACTCAATGCCTGGGAAGAACCAGCAAGAAACCCAGCGGGACTTTAAAAAAAAAACACAATTAACAATATAATATTTTATACAATTATTATGAAAACATTTAGAAAGAGCATGGTAGTGACCACCTCATTCGCAAGGGTTATTATCAGTCATGTACTCTTTAGTAGTATAATAACCCTTTTTTTTTTGCGGATGGAAAATCATCAAATGACGCCTTTCGCTCTGGGTGGAGCGGAAGGGAGTGTCAGACTTTTACTGACTAAAAACCATCCGTGTTCCTTCAGTGCCCTTACGTTCCGGAGCCGCGGTATCTCTTTCGAACAGCCCGCAGCCCCGGCAGGCGTCGGCCCTTGCGGGCCCCTTCACGCTGCTGACAGCTCTTTGAGGCGCGCGTGGAACAAAACGCGCCGTCGACACGGCCTGTCGTCGTTAGACGGACGGACGGCGAGCTACCCATTGCTCGCCGTCCACAGGCCCGCGCCTACGGTGGCCGGGGGCCACGACGTAGCCCCCGACGCCCGGGGCGTCTCCCGCGGCGGCCGGGAAGGAAAGCTGCTGCTCTCTCCTTCTCCCACTCCGCCACCTCCTTCGCTAGCATCACTGCTTCGCAGAAGGTGGTGACGGCATCCCATTCCGTCTCGCTCCGGACCATGGCTTCGACCAGGGCCGGACGCGAGAGGTCGCCGCCGCCTATCGCCGCTACAAGGACACAGCGGTGCTCCGCCCAGGCAGGGCACACCTCCACGGTGTGCTCCACCGTGTCCTCCGGTCGATCCTCGCAGTGAGAGCACCCGGGCGTTTCCTCCCGCCCGATTCGGTGCAGGAACCTCCCGAACACACCGTGTCCGGTGAGGACCTGCGTCAGGCGGAAGGTGAGGACGCCGTGGCGTCTCTCAAGCCACTCCTCAAAGAGGGGTCTTATCGCCGCTATAGTGGCGTGCCCAAGTATAATAACCCTTACTAGACAATTTTTGATTAATAACTAATTTGAACCTTCTAATAGAAAAGGTCTGCATATTCTCTGGAACTTTGTTCTAAAAGCGTATACATTGCCCCATGAAGGAATTACTGACCCTTTGGGGGTCGATTAACTGGTATAACTAACTTGTGCTTGTTGCATCACTATTTTTAATAAAACTATTTTTGTTTTTGTGTACATACCATATGTTCCCGTAAATATATTGAGAGGCCAAAGTTAATATAGTCATTTCTTTAAATTTATTTCTTTAAAAAAAAACCAAACCGTTACAACCTATTAAAGTCCACTGCTGAACATAGGCTTGTCTCATAGATTTCCTCATAGGGGGGAAATTTGCCACACCTCCCACGCTTGGCAAACGGATTGGCAACCGCAGTTTATTTTTATTTTCAGTCGCTATTATTCCTATTACAAACTTCTGCAACGCAGCCGCCCATCTCCTGATTTGTTTCCCTCTGTCGTCTCTTACGACACCCACGGGATGATATGGAGTAGTGGATATTCTTACACTGACACCAAACGTCAAACGTCAATACGAAGCTAACCAGGATTCTTATCACTCCCACGAGTGACTTGACACTGGCAGAATTCTGTCACCAGAAGCCATAATTTAAAAGACGAAAAAGAAGAATCATGATTCCTACCAGTGATTCGCGATTTCACCGCAGATTCTTATGGATCAAAACCACCCTCGCCTCAGTTAAATTCCAAAACGTGGTTTATTGATAGTCTCTGGTTTTAAATGTAACTGTGTATATAATATACAGGGTTATTTTGCAATAACCGGCCAAATTTGCAGAGAGGGTTCAGAAGGAGTAATATAGGCAAATGGTGAACTAAAACTAATTAAAAACATCTCAAACATTCTCTCTTTCTTATTTTTTAAATTTAAAATGCGTGGTAATGCATTATTTTAACTGATTTTACTGCGCACGCACACATTTGTAAGGGTCAATCGGTAGGCAAAAACGTTGTTGTCTATAAGTCACTTTCAATTTGGGATAATTTCAAATAAAAGTATAAGCCTTATTTAATTGTATTTTCAAAAACTGTAATAACAGTATATCATTATTTATATATTTGAACTTAAATTTAAAATTTGGCTACTCTTTGAAAAATAACCATGTATATTATGTGTTAGAGCCATGCTGCAGCTATATTATGGTTGCAGCATGAATGGGGAAGGACCACGCTCTCACAGAATACCAACGTAAAATAGCTTAATACTTGTGTGTTTCATATGGTGAGTGTAGAGAACCGGAGACCCTTTTTACTGGCTACGACACATTCCATCTTAGTCCTCAGGGGTGACAACGCATCTGCATTTTAATTCTTAATTGAGGATAAATGTAGATGTCTATAGGCTACAGCATTCCCTTACCATCAGTTATACTGTTGTTTTGTCACTCTCATTCTGTACAAAATCTATGGTTTTTAAAAATTTAAAGCATTATTGATAGTTTGAACTCGAAACTATTGATTTCGTAATAAGACTGCATATGTCTCATGTTTGATACTTGGAAAAAGTAGCAACAACATTTAAAGCCAACACAGTATGACATGAAAAGACACAAATAACGGAAGCTTGTAACAAATTTAAACTACTAAAGACATTTAGTATTGCGGTTTACAAAACCATAGACATTATAACGCTAAATTGGTTATCTATTCCTTTTTCGGATGCTAGAAGTCTTATTGTCCACTTTCTAGCCGTCTCAGATGATGCAACGCCAGCCTCATTTGTAATGAGTCAGATATCGCCTTTGTTTTGTTGCTAATGATTTCGAAATTCATTTGGTTTTGGTAAACACGACTGTAGGTCTTTAACTTTGTTGAGATATTTCAGATTTCACTTAATATCTCTGTCATATAACTGTGACTCTTTTTCAGTATGAACAAAGGCGACATATTTTGTTCATACACGTAAAAGTTATAAAACCCAGACAAAACTAAAAGTAGAACGTTGAAATTTTAATATCTTCTGGGTATAGACACACTAACCCTCAATTAAGAATCCAAATGCAGCTGGATAGTCATACTACTAAGATGAAATGCCTCTTCACCAGTGAAAAGAGTCATCGGTTTGTTACACTTACCATACGCAATACAGCAGCGTAGTGCTACTATTTTACACTAGTATTCTGTGGTTTTTTCCCCGTCCGTTCATTCTACAGCCCCATTGCTGCAACGTGGCTGACAGAGGTCAGCTCAGGTTGGTAAGACTCTCTTATAGTTATTTTTGTTGTAAGTTATATACGTTTGTTTTGTTCTTGTTGTTATTGTTTTGTTATATTCAGATGAAAGATCTAACACAATTCCTTCAGTTGATGACGCATATGTAGTTTTCTTTGATAGAAGTTTTTCCGTGATAGATCCACGATGCAACTGTAATATGGCTCCAGGAGTATTGAGTAGGCCCGACCCGAGTGAGACTGCGCTCTCAGAGATTACCAACGTAAAATAGAAACATTATGCTGCTATGTTTTTTATGGTAAGTAACGAGAAACAGGGGTCCTTTTTACTGAAAACGAAATACTCCATCTAGAAACTTAGGAACGACAACACAACTGCAGTTTCATTCTTAATCGGTGATAGATGTAAATGTTTCTAGACGACTTAAGGATAGGGATTAGAGATATTAGATATTAGACTAGGGACCTTCAAGAAAAGAGCCTACTACTTTTTAAAAGGCCGGCAAAGCATCTGCAATTCCACTGGTGTTGCAGTTGTTCATGGGCGGCGGTATTCACTTACCATCAGGTGAGCCGCATGCTGTTTGCCCCCTCTCCTATAAAAAAAAAACATTGCATCCTATTGCCATCGGGTGAACTGTGTGTGTGTTTATCAACCTTCACTATTACTATCGCTACAGCCCGTCACAAGTCCACTGCTGAACATAGGTCTCTCCCATGGAGTCCACCCTAGCTTGTATAAAAACGATTAGTTATTCATGGTTGCAGCTGTTCATGAGTGCACTGGAGACATTATCTGGACTGTTAGGTCGTTTGTCGCATTTAATTAAATAAAAAACAAAGATTATACCCGACAAGATCATCTCACAATACAATCAGATGCGATGTTATCGCGTAACTGAAGCTGCGAGATTAATCTCGTATCGAATCACACACCTTGTGATTACATTGATACTGTCAGTGAAGGTAGCCGAGTTAATTATTAGTGCGAATGATTGCAGTTTAGAGCTGAGTGTTTAAATAAAAAGTTACCCCGTACACGAATGCGACGAATACCTTTTAATAGCTCTGTAGATTTAAAATTGTGTAATAAGTGATTACTAGTAAAAGCTGTTGGTGTTTCTAATAAAATAACATAAGGCTTTGTCTTATATCGAGGAGATGTTTTACATTGATAAATTAGACCCAGAAAACATATTACAATAATAAATAGTGGTAATAAATAGTCGCATAATTATTTTTTATATTTACACGAATACTACACATTAAATGAAAATTTATCGCGTTTAATGTTAACTTTTTTACTTATAGTTAAAATTAAATGCCATAAAATCCGTTAAGTTAGTTTCATTTAATTAATAGTAGATTCGGAGAAAAAATATGAGAAGAATCAGTAAACTAAAGTGGCAATGGGCCGATCATACAGCTGGAAGAACCGATAACCGGTGGGGAAGCAAGGTTTTATGGCAGCCTCGTACTGGCAATTGGAGATCATAAAGTCAATGTATGCGGGACTATGTTTTGTGGTATTCCTTGAGGAAAGCCTATGTTTAGCAGTGAACTTGTGTAGGATTGTAACAATGATGATGGTGTAGTACATTTTCGCTCCAGAAGTCTGTCTGGGTTGATTCCTTGCCGTCAAACAGCATTGCACTCATGGTTGTATCTTGCTTGTAGAGTAGGAGAGATAGTATAATTACAAGTTACGAGGCATTCCATCTTAGTCCTCAGTGGTGACAACGCATATTTGCTTAAAGTTTTTTGAAATCCATGGACATTCCTAGTTACTTATTTCTCTAGCAAAGCCAGTAGTAGTCCTTGGACAATAGCAGACTCTTACTTATTATCAGGTGGAATAAAACCTCCATTATCTATACAAATAAATAAAATTGAAGTGTCTGTTTGTAATATCCAAACTACAGCTTTTTACTATATTCATATGTAAGTATATACGGAACTAATAACAAAAATACATTTTTGAAAGTTTTTGTCTGTCTGTCTGTCCGTCCGTTTGTATGTCTGTCTGTCCATCTGTCTGTCTGTTTGTTCCGGCTAATCTCCGAAACGGCTGGACCGATTTTGACGGGATTTTCACTGGCAGATAGCTGATATCATAAGGAGTAACTTAGGCTACTTTTATTTTAGAAAAATAATTAGGGTATCGCGCAGAAAAAATTAAAACCCCAAATAACACGCGGTCGAAGTCGCGGGGAACAGCTAGTATCTTTATAATATCTAACGGAGTTACTTCAAATAACTACTCCATAGCAAAGTTATACTGAACTGATAATAATTTAATTACTGTTTTAAGACAAAACATTTTGACGGCTCCGTGGCGCAGTGGCTTGGCAATTGAGTTGGTGCGCTAAGAGCCGCGGGTTCGAATCACACGGAAAAAGTATTTGTATGGCCTACAAATAATTGTTCCGGGTCTGGATGTTTGTCCTTGTGCAATTTATGTTTCTAAAATTCCCCCAGAAATTTCTAGTGTGGAGGTAACGTTTTTTTAATAAAAAAAAATGTTGTTATAAATTATGCTGATAATCCTCATTCATTCCCTTTCGATTAGTACTGACGTTCATCTAAATTATTTATGTACAAAGCAGATATAACAATGTTACAAACTAAATTCGCCCGCGGCTTCACATTTATCGCTAATTACAAAACATACAAAATTCTACGGCAGTTCAACTACCAGGTACAAATTTCACAAAGGTAGAAATAATGGAATTAGTTATTTTTACCTTTGTGAGATTTGTTTTTCATAGTTTTTCATTTTCATATAGTTTTTCAAATTGATTTTTCATAATTACCACAAGAACAACCTAATTTGTTTAACATTTTTCATAACAACAATGAATAATTAGGGTAAGCAATTTTATTTTATATCTGTATATTAATAAAAATATATTATATATATTTTTAAAGTTAAAAGGTAAAGCTTTAAAACCTTAGCTGTATTCCACTTTCAAACGCACATTTCTTTTCTTTTTTCTTGCATTTCCTTTTTTATGACATTTATAAATAAAACACAAATAAGTAATATACATACTTTTATGTCTTGACATACTCTCCACACACTATTGAAAAAGGGACATTTGAAATCACACAAAATTCATAGGTCTAAATGAAGTTTGATTTTTTTTTTGTTAAAGTTAAAGTTACAGCCTATATACGGCCCACAGCTGGGCACAGGCCTCCCCTCTATTCTGAGAGGGTTATAAGGCAAGGAAATGTCTGTCGCGCTGCCCCATTGCGTATTGGCGAACATCACATGTCTTTGAAATATTTTTTGTTTTTTCTCAGACATGCAGGTTTCCTCACGGTGTTTTCCTTCAACGCCGAGCACGCGGTAATTATATTTTGTACTAGCTGTGCCCGCGGCGTAGCTCGCGTATATAGGTTTTACTTAACGTTTAGGTAAGAGAATATTAAACGATTTATATCATTACTGTATGAATAAGTGGTATCAAAATAAATCGTTATGCTCAAAGTTCTGAGTCGTTTGTGATAAAACTTCTGAGTAAACGACGTTAGAAGTAGACGGCCGGAGCGTACAGAAAAATGTTACGGGAGCTACTAACGCGGATTACGCGGGAAAAAGCAACATGATGTGCAAAACTGTCAGTACTGAGGTCCACTCCTGCAACGCGTAAAGTTTGACATTGCGCTTTATTTACGGTCATCGGTCATCGCATAACACACGCTGACTGGGAAGTGGGAACAGAACTCGCTTAAAACTGAAAGGAAAGTTATTTGTTATAAGATGGATTCTTGGTATAAAATATAAATCAACATCATGACATTTTGTTTTTGTTGCAATTGTTTAGTTTCTGTTTCTGATGATGTTTGTGCTGTTAGCCTACAGCTTTTAGCTTAAATGGACTCGTTAACGTAAATTACTTCAGTGAGTCTCAATACGATTCAGAAAAAGTTGGAATTTGTACAACACCATCTATTACGTTCTTTGTGAGAAAACATCCTTTTTTTAATTTAAGGAAAACATATTTTTTTGTTTACTGTGTTTTAAGTATAAATATATTATAATAGAACGTTTTTTACACACGAAACATTTTATTACTATTTCTGAGATTTTATGGCGCCTTTAAAGAAATCGAACCTACATTTCAAAATAATAATCATAACTTTCGATAGAATCAACCAATTTTAATAAAACAAAGATTAAATGAACTAGAAGATACGCTTTATGATTTTCTTAACGATCTCTTTGAAAAAAAAGATGTTTACTTAAGACGTGATGCGTTCATAAACAAACAGACAGACAGATAGATAGACAGACAATTCTAAAAATTATAAAAATGTACTTATTTATTGAATTTTAGTCTCCATAATGATTTTAGTCACAAATTAATATACTATACAATGTACAGAAACAGACACAACATGTTATCACCGCATGTATAGAGATTTAAAGATAGATGCCGCTGTTAAAATCATCAATTCTAAAATAAAAGAGATTAATTGACGCGATTGATACAATAAAAAAACATAAAAGAACTTATAAATCAAGCCTGCATAGTAAGCAAAAAAGAAAGTTTGATCCTCGCCGAAACCAACGAAATTGTTAATAGCTCTTTTAAAATTTGATTTACCACATAGAGTACTCGGCGGTAAAAAAATGAGATTGTTAACACGCAGTAGGGCAGCGTGTAATATTAAGATTAGAAGCAAATATGAAAACTCATCTACAGGAAAAAACCTTAACCTGCCTTTTTGTATCACATTTGTGCAACACCACCATCTATCGATGAAATGGGTTAACTATTGTACTTTAGATTTAGATAATAAGGTTAATATATTTTTTTTATATTTATTACGTTCTTTATGTAATACTTTTGTTAACAGCGTTTTAGATATAATTATATTATTATAGAACATTATTTTACATCATTTAATTTTGATTTACAATATGATATTAGTTTAAAATGTACTCGCGTCAACGAACGCCACCATTGAACAAATTCGTACCTATACTTCGTAGCCATACTTCACAATATTTATCATAACTTTTGATGGAATGAACTAATTTTAATTAAATAAAGACTAAATGTAACCTGAATATACACTTTATAATTTCTTTAACAATTCTTGTGATATAAATTGGTACTTTATACGTGATACGTTAACAAACAGACAGACAGACAGACAGAAAATTCTAAAAATGGTAGAAATGTATTTAATTACTTATTTTTAATACCTCTCAATCACTTTTATTATATAAATCTAAAATGTACAGACATCGGCTATTTACATTTTTATTATATGTATAGATGTAAGGATTATTATATAGTAATTTTAAGCATTACTCCCGTAAAATATTTGGAAAAAATATAAATAATGTAATGTAATCTTATTATATGATTTTCAACCATATAATACTAATACATTACATTCATACAAACATATAGATCAAGGTAATACAAGTAGTTAAATGAAACTAATTTTACGGATTTTAACGCGTTTATTAAAGTAGCTGGGCTAACTATGACATCGGGAAGTCAGTCCCCACCTCAATCCCTGTGACCATGGGCGCTGTAAAGCACGCGAAACGTCGGGAATTAAAAAGATTAAATTAAATGCGATAAAATACGTAAAAATTAGTTTCATTTTATGTGTAGTATTTGCGTAAATATAAGAAATCATTAATACAAATTCTTGTTATAACACGTATTTTATATCAGATTCTAATAACAGACTAACGAAAGACCGATTTATCGACTTTATTCATACAATCACACAAACTCTAGTGTTATCCGAAAAAATCTCTCTCACAGGCGGATTCGAACCGAACACATTGTAAATCATTATTCTACGCCCTATACAAATGTCCGGACATACTCGAGGACCCACAAAACATGTGTATAGCCGAGAATTCCTATTATATCGGCCGGAATGCATCTGGTTGATTTTGAATGGTCGCTTATTATGCACCCATTTACACCACGGAGCAGCGACCAATGATCTACGAGGCTCTAGAAGAGCCTACCTATTCCGCCCGCTACTTCAGTGCATATTGGCGGACTTTGATATCTAAATATTTAAGCTTCATAGACATGCAAAATTTCTAGCGTTTTCTTAAACTGTTGATTACATAGTTAATAATAGACTCCAGACTGAATTTCGGTCACGGCGGCTAGTGTCAAGCGAGACTAGCCATCGGCGCAGGACAGGATTATAGTACCCAAGTGTATGCGCAAGCACAGGTGTACTCTCTATTCCCTCACTCTCATAGTCCGATGGGACGGTAAACCAACACGACCGGAGAGAGATCAGGCGCAGAACCAACGGCTTTTCGTGCTTTCCGAGGCACGGGGGTGAGATACCGCCTACTTTTTGACTCCGGGCAGCTACTGAGAATTTCTTGACAGAAAAACTCAATAACTGATTTTTCGGCCCGAACCGGATTCGAAGCCGGGACCTCATTAGCGAGAGGCAGTAGATCACATAGTTAGTAGTAGATACAACAGCACTCGAAATTGATAATGTCAGTGATGCTTTCGGGGATCGGAGTCACGTTGATTGCATACTGTGAAATGAGGGCTAATAATTTTCTGCTCACCAGATGTCGCTAGTTGACACTGAGGTAAAGTTTTTTGTTACACAATGTAATGTAATTGAGAAGTTTTTTTAGAAGATTAAACATTAATGTGTAATTTTTTCCTGAATTTCCCAAAATTACTATATTTTTACATCTTTTTTGGGAAAAATGCCATATTTGTTCAAAAGAGAATGTGGCAACCCTACAAACTTCATACGTTCCACTTAAGCACAGACCTTTCAACACTGAGAGGGTTTGGGACAAGAAGTGTTCGCTGCGCTGACCCAATGCTTGTAGGTGGACTTTACATAACTTCGAAATATTTTTTTTTATTTCTCAGACATGCCGGTTTCCGAACGATCTTTTTTTTACCACCGATTACATGATAAATCAGTACTAAAAATAGCAACTAACAATTTCATTGACGCCGGCGGGAATCAAGCCCACATTGCACGCGACCTGTGAAACATACAGCGAGCGATAATCCCCTGAACTATCCCAGCTCTTTTCTTTCACAGCGTACTTTACTTTGTGTTTATTTACTTATACAAATTCGAGTACGCTCGTCGTATACTAAATGCCCTTTCCAGTGACTCTCTAACTCTGTTCAAAAGATACGAAAACAGTAGCCCAAAGGCACACGATACGCATCTCGAGGCGGCGGTAACAAGCCCCTTGTTCCTGTCAATCGTGCTAATGTCCCCCGCTGTACAATTGCGTGTGTTTGAACATGTTGGGCGATTTTCATACACTGCGCGTCTATATGTAAATATAGCTGCGTGGGTGGCTGATGTTTATAAGACCAGGATATACCGGTACTCTTGAATATTCATTTTTTTAAATAAGTCAGTCAATAAATTACATTTACGTGATGTATTTATATACTTTACAAGATAAAAATTTTATTTTTAGGTTGTTCTATTTTATATTAAAATTAGCGATTCTATTCCAGGTTCTCTTGGATGATTTCTGGATTTCGACTACGCGACGGCGCCACCTACCAGGTCCAACTGTAGCTAAGAACCATCTAAGTGACGCCACAATAAAATTTCATCAAAATCGGTCCAACCGTTAAAATAATTGTGAAGAACCGTGAGAAGAATTACGAACACACACACGCCAGAAATGTATACCTATATAAAGATTAAGTTGGATATTGGGTAAACTTGTTGTTATGAAATCAATATCAAAGTATGTAATAAATTTTCTTTCAATCAATTGAAGTGTGTTGTACATGTATATAGTTATGATTTAAGTGCCGTTTATATCTCAACCCTTTCATCATCGAAGTGGCAAACCCCGAATGTGGTTTCTACCGAAATTGGCGCCCTTTTCACACTTATGTATGTTAGTTAGATAAAATTGTATATTCAAAAGAACGCTGCTTAAAGTTTAGCCGGATTTAACTAATGGAAACCGTATCAGATTAATGTTTCGGTACTGATTTGTTATAAGTTATGTTAACTATCAAGGTCCATTCTCCATGAAATGACGAACCTTAACATCGAAGCAGAGTTACAGGTAGGCATCACTACCTCCACATTTTTAAATTTGGTGTCAGACTAAGTCCGAAGCGCAGATTCAACACGTGTTTGAGGAAATCACATATGTGAAAGTAATTTGTTGTATTTTTTTTTTATTGGATCGGGTGACAAACAAGCACACAGTCCACATGATGGTAAGTGGTTACTGTGACCCATAGACATCTACATCTATCCTCAATAAAGACTCAAGATGCAGATGCGTTGTCACCCGTGAGGACTAAGATGGAATGCCTCTTTGCCAGTAAAAAGGGTCTCCGGTTCTCTACACTCACCATACGAAACACAGCAGTGAGAGCGTGGTCCTTCCCCGGTCAAGCCGACCCATTCGTGCTACAGTCATAATATAGCTGCAGCATGGCTCTACCACGTAGAAAACTTGTTTTTTAATTCAGCGCATTCATTAATTTATTAATTCATTAAACCTTCTGAAATCGACTGCTCAATACAGGCTTTCCCATAGATTGTGTCATTAGGGGAATATTTGCCATGCTAGTCAGACGGGTTGGCAACCGATTTTCGAAGGAGGAGATTTTCAATTCGACCGTATGCTTTTTCTACCGACTTCAAATAGTAGGAGGTACTCAATTCGACTGTATGTTTTTTATGTATTTGTTATGTTACCTCATAACTTTTTTCTGGGTGAACCGATTTCGATGATTCTTTTTTTATTCATCTCATATGGTCCCATATAAATATGTTCAAGTTAAGATAAGAATAACTCAAAACCTATTGGTGGCCTGACCAATAGTTTTTGAGTTATTCTTAATAATTTATATTGAAGTCGGTTGCACAAGATTTTTAATTTTAAATTATTGGAATGTATTTTCGTCCACAGTTGTAAACCGATTTTGATGTTTTTTTTTATTAAATAGCACCCCTATTTAAATCCCGTATAAATTTGGAAAAATAAACTTAACCCCTAAGAGTGACAAAATAGAGGGTGAAGTTTTATATGTGACTATTAAGACCACATTGAGATAGTGATATTCCATAAGCGACTTAAAGGGTACAAACTAAATTGAAATAATTTAAAATTAAAAATGTTCTACAACCGACTTCAATATATATTATTAAGGATAATTCAAAAACTATTGGTCAGATCTTGATCAAATTTATATGGGACCACATGAGAAGCACCAGCTTTCAAATAAATAAAGAATGGTCGAAATCGATTCACGTAGAACAAAGTTATGAGGTAACACACATAAAAAAAGAAAACATACGGTAGAATTGAGTACCTCCTCCTTTCTGAAGTCGGTAGAAAAAGTAAAATCTCAGTTCAAAGATCTAAAATGAATAGTTCTTCCTATACGTTGTCTTAGCACCGATTTCAGAATGTGAAATTATTTTATTATTTTTAATTATTTTAAGTTGGCTTTCACTTTTTATTAATTTTTATGTTTATTAATTATTAATTTTGTAATTAAAAGTTGTTTTTTTATCCTAATGATTCTCCGTAAGTGTTTTGTTTGGTTAATGTCACCGGCGCACTAAAATGTTTAAAAGTAAATCCACCGTTAGGTAGTTTAATGTAATTTTCCAACATTTCCCATAAATACAAGCGCTATACGGTACAGAAACCGCTCGTTGATATCTGGTGACTATCAAGTTTGCGGCTGACATGTGTCCATTGAAGGGCCACAGTTCGAGTCCGGGCGACGGCGCAGACGCAGATAACGTTGACGTGACACTTGAATTTTAAACGCGCGAAAGTGGATGGCAAGGGTGCCAATTACACGCTAGCCTTTTTTTATCTTGCTGTACCAGCTCCGCCGCGGTGCCGGCCATCTTGGATGAATTATGTGAGGGAATTTGTTGGAGGGAATAAACAATTTACATTTTGCATTTTTAGGCTTTTGATTCTTTTGAGGTTTCAGACATAAAAGCATTTTTTTTGGATGAAAAATGCAGATGCGTTGTCACCCGTGAGGACTAAGATGGAATGCCTATTTTTCCAGTAAAAATGGTCTCCGGTTCTCTACACTCACCATACGAAACACAGCAGTGTTAAGCTGCTACTTTACGCTGGTATTCTGTGAGAGCGTGGTCCTTTTCCGGTCGAGCCGACCCATTTATGCTACAACTATACTACTAATATAGCTGCAGCATGGCTCTACCTTGCTCTACCATGGCTCTATCGGCGAGGATGTCGTAAGAGATATTGTGTGACTGTAATATATATGATCATTTGTCATAATCACGATCGCGGTATCAGATGGTATGAAACATGTATTGTCAGTGGTTTATGCGAGGTACCGTCATTTATCGAAGGTCAAGAGAGCGTTTAATAAATGCTAATGACACCCACGGGACGCAATGGAGGAGAATTAATATATCATGATCACACAAGTTGAACGTATAGTGGCGGTGCTAAAATATCCATTATCTCCTATCGTCACGTCGAAAGAAGTGATGTAGGGAAACATACCAGGATATGGGCAGCAGCGAATTCCTGATAACAAATAAAAGTAGAACTGCGGTAGCCAACCCGCATGTGTGGTAACTATGGTAAAAACCCCCTATAAGGGACTTTACGGGAGAGGCCTATGTTCAGCAGTAGACTTTGATAGGCTTTAATAGATGAATGTGATGATGATGATGATGTAGTGACGGTGTAAGAATATCCACTATTCATACTGTGGGTGTCGTAAGAGGCGACGGAGGGAAATAAATCAGATGAGCAACAGCGTTTCATAATAACGACTAAAAATAAAAATCCTGCTGTTGCAGCAGTTTTTTACCCCGCTTGCCAAGTTGCAACTGTGGCAGATATCTCCCCTGTGAGGAAATCTATGGAGGAGGCGTATGTTCAGCAGAGAACTTAATTAGGCTGTAACGGTGATAGTAATGGTTGAATGAAATCTGTTTTCACTCACGCCGCAGCCAAAGTCCCTACTGTTGCTTTGTGGCTCCACCATATATTTAATTGTAACATATTAATTTTGTATCGTTCATCACATAAGTTCACTGTGTGGTGACAGTATAAGATAATTCATCATCCTGTCATTCAAGTCTTTATAGTTTCTGATATATGGCGGTACCTATACCATCTTAGATATTACCAGTACCATTACAGCCTATAAAAGTCCATTGTTGGACATAGGCCTCCCTAATAGATAGCCTCATAAGGAGGGATTATTTTGCCAAAGCGGGTTGGCAACCTCAGTTTCCTTTTTTATAGAATAAAGGTGACAAACGAGCACACAGTCCACCTGATGATAAGTGGTTGCTGTGGCCCATAGACATCTACATCTATCTTCGTTTGCGAATTAAAAAGCAGATGTGTTGTCAGCCGTGAGGACTAAGATAGAATGCCTCTTCTCCAGTGAAAAGGGTATCCGGTTCTTTACACTCACCATACGAAACACAGCAGCATTAAGTTGCTACTTTACGCCGGTATTCTGTGAGAGCGTGGTCCTTCCTCGGTCGAGCCGACCCATTCGTGCTACAATTATATTATTAATATAGCTGCAGCATAGCTCTACCACGTATAAACCGTATATATCGTTTTTATAATTCAGAGTTGTTATCAGGAAGATGCTGCTGCCCATCACCTGTTTCAGTTTCCCTCTGTCGTCTCTTACGACACCCACGGGACAGTGGATATTCTTACAGCACCACACACACACAGTTTATCTCGGTTAAACCAAATACAAAATACACTAACCGGTGACTGGAAGCAGCGCCAAATATGCGAGACATCTGGCACTACGACCTTCAATCCACCAAGCGTGACGGGAATAATGACAAGCAGTCGATGTCTAACTGTGGAATTTTACGGGCTGGTGAAGAAGAAAAACCACTCAAAGTAACATCTATTAATTTGGCTTTATTTAGATTTTAGTAAAATTTTTATTATTTTTCATAAAAAGGTTCCGGTTTTTTGGATAACATATAACCTAGATCCCTCCTGGCCTTGCTCGCTATCTGTTCGTAAAGTTTCATCAACGTCGGTTCAGTCATTCCGAAGATTAGCCCGGACAGACAGACAGACAAACAAACAAAATTGTTATTAAAGACTTAATGGCATGCAGATAACCTCCTCTGCTCAATATAAAGCAACTATTTCAATATTACAGACAAACACTTCAATTTTATTTATATGTATGGTTGTATAGATTACAAAATATTAACGTAATGTAAATCATAATGTAGTTGCACCTGACAGACAGACAGACAGACAATTTTTTACGTGGTAGAGCCATGCTACAGCTATATTAATAGTATAGATGTAGCACGAATGGGTCAGCTCGACCGGGGAAGGACCACGCTCTCACAGAATACCAGCGTAAAATAGCAGCTTAATGCTGCTGTGTTTCGTATGGTGAGTGTAGAGAACCGGAGACCCCTTTTACTGGAAACGAGACATTACATCTTAGTACTCACGGGTGAAAACGCATCTGCATTTTGATTCGTAATCGAGGATAGATGTAGGTGTCTATGGGCCACAGCAACTACTTACCATCAGGTGGACTGTGTGCTCGTTTGTCACCCTAATTCTATAAAAAAATGGTTATTTATGTCTTACTGTCATGCATATAACTCTCTAAGCTTAATAAAAGACAGTTGGTTCAATATTATTTTAATATTAGACAGACACTTCAATTTTATTTACTTCTATGACTAAATGAAAATATTTACTTTAACCGAATTAAATTAAAATAGATTAAGATAACTTTATCCACCTGTCAAGTGTGGCGATTACAGTGAATCCTTCTTGTTATAGAAGGGGCTCAAATTCAGCATTGAATACATAACAGTACGTATAAAAAACCAAAGTTATTCATGCGTAAGCTTTCAAGACATTTTCACAAGCTGGCCAATTAAAATTAATTAGAAACGAAACAATTATTTCAACATAAAACAGCTAACGGCAATATATCAGAAATTACGGGATTAATTAACGAAAGGTTTGTAATAAGGTAAGGAGATTCTAATTTAAAATTTTACGGTCTACTTCGTTTAAAGTTAATATGTTGAGGATTATATGAGTTGTCGGGGAGTTGGGGATAATTTTTATTTATTTCACTTCATTTATATACATTATTTTATTTATTTGTCCAACTTAAGTTAAACTATGAGTCACTTATTAAACTCATTTCGAACTCTAATTGTCTTATATCAAAACGTAGTTTTGTTATAAGTTCAAACTATTGATAATAAAGAGTCCTTTAACTAAAGAAGTAACGAAACGCCGTAGACATACAGTTATAATAATAATGTCCTCCAAACCAATTTCGCGCAGGACAGGATTATAGTGCTCGAGTGTATGCTCAAGCACGGGCGCACTCTCTATTCCCTCACTCTCATAGTCCGATGGGACGGTAAAGAGGGCTATATATATAATTTTCTGCTCACCAGAAGTCGCTAGTTGACAAAGACTTTTGTTACAAAATTGTCATTTAATTGAGAAGTTGGTTTTTAATAAAAGTTTATCAGTTTTAAGAGAGAAAATAAAGCCTCAGTGGTTTGCACGTTAATTTTTTGCTTTTAACTATTTTTTAAATTTTTCTACTTTTATGAATATCTGTTGTTTGGTTTATTTTTAATCTTATTAATATAAAATATGACTAATACCACAGAAAGAAGAAACATTAACATTCACATTTTCTGAACAAATTATCTTCCCCGATATGAAATCTGTCAAATATTATACCTCACTTTCTAGTGGCGCTGCCCTGGTGGCAGAAAAAGTAGTGGACGCCCTCATTCGACACGACCGGTGAGAGATCAGGCGCCGAACCAACGGCTTAACGTGCTTTCCAAGGGTGAATGAAACACCGCGAAATTCCTGACTCCGGCCTGCTACTTAGAATTTCGTGACAGAAAAAACCAATAACTGATTATAACTGTATAACTGACCCGGGATTCGAAACGGGAACCTCATGATCAGTACTCGCGTTTACGACCACCATACCAACGAGCAGTACAAAAACAAACATTCGAATGTAATTTCAACTCGAGAAACGTAACGAACAATGAAATGCTCCAAGAAATAGGTAAGAGACTACTTAATAAACTTTGTCATATATCAGATTGCGCAAGCAGCGCGACATTACCACCGGGGATCTGTACTGATACCGATTAGAGGACAATAAGGTGTCGTAATTTCTGATGTTAATAACATTATAACAGGACACGCTCCGTTTTGGTACGGGCTCGAGAGTAATGGGAGCACACGCAGCGCGAAATCGCATAAGTCAGAATGTTTGAACTATTAATTATCGATGATTTTTACTAATTTGTACATTTATTAATATGTTGCACTGTACGCAAAGTGTTATAAATAATTTTAAGTTAATTAACAATTAATCGCGCAATAAATAATAAATAGATGGGCAATTAATCATAAAATCACACGTCTACTGCTTAACACTTCTACTGACTCTTTTATATAAAATTATCGATGACATTACAATTAATAATTCGACAATTTATTTTCCTTGACTATGTACTATTTATTACTTTGTATTTAATATGTAATTTTAATTATATGGGCATATTAGGATTGTATAATTGACATTGCATTATAAATTGGTATGACAAAATATTTCATAGCCTGACATTGTATGATTGCGACCTTTCTCTTTTTTAAATATTGTACAATTATTAATATTTTATTGTTTCAATTGGCTGTTTTGTGTTTTACTTTTAACTGTTTTAAATTCTTGACACGGGCTGGTAAAAGCTTCGAGGTTTTATATTACTATTATTTTATAAATTATAATTATTAATTTTTGTTGTTATGATATGATGCAATTTGATTTTTTTTTGCATGCAAAATTTTACGTATTGGATTTTCTGTAAGCCACAAGAGTATTTGAATTAAATAAATAAACATATTATTAGCGTTATTTCTCAAGGCATTAAATCCGTCAATGGTATGCTTAAGTGCAATAAATAAATTAAGAGTTAAAAACCTATCAAACAAACCGCGATATACTTCATTATAATTTCGAGTACAAGTTATACCCTGTAGTTAGAGTTCAAAATAAAATAATGAAAAAGATTTTTGTTTATAATAATAAGTATTTATGAAACGTTTTTTGGGTAATAAGTTCCTCACTTGCCATTCCATTGCTTCTCCTTTCGGTCGGTGGGTCTTCACCACTTTGTTGTCCATATTCCACGCATATACGATATGTATCATGAAATACGAAACGGTTTGCTTCGTCTTTCGTAATGTGTACAGCAAAGACATGGAGTTAATCTACCGATGTCTGTCCTTCTATCCGATTACAATCTGGTCGTCTTCAAGGTAAGAGTGAATAGACTTTTGTTACGCTAAGACAGTGCTGTTTACCATTTAGGGCTTCATTACCACTTACTACCATTGTAGATTGTAGTCAAGCACTGGCTTATAATAGGTCAAAATAGTAAAAGTAACAAGAAGGTACTTCACGCATATTTAAATTTCCTCATATGTGGGGTTTTTATACCAGATAACTTATAATTTATAGCATTACGGTAAGTCCTTTTTAATCTAGAAATCCTTCAAGGTAGCTTCCATCCTCTTAACTATGATTGCCGCCAAACAGCAGTGCGTGAACTACAGATACAGGTTGTGAGGCATTTAATCTTAGTCCTCAGATGTGACAATGCCTCTGATCATCTGTATCTGACATCTGTAGCCTTATTTGTATCAAGTTGGTTGCAGGTGGCCACGAGCTGTAATAACTACGTACCGCTTACCATCCTTTCCGATCGGTTTGATTCGATGGCGCTGCGAAGAGATGTTGCATCCCTTTGCATTTTCTTTAGTCTTTATCAAGGGGAGTACTCTGAGGAATTGTTCGGATTAATCCCAGTCGCCAAATTTCACGAACGCACATCGCGGCAGAACTCCCGATACCATCCACGACATCTGGATGATTGGCGGTCCACTACTGTGCGATTTCGAAGATGTGTACTTCGACGCACAATTTCCTTGTGGAATCGATTACCACCAGCGAATTTTCCGAACCGATACGACTTAGGGACCTTCAAGAAAAGAGCCCGCTCCTTTCTAAAAGGCCGGCAACGCATCTGCAATTCCCCTGGTTCCCCTGGTGTTGCAGTTGTTCATGGGGGCGGTAGTCACTTACCATCAGGTGAGCCGCATGCTCGTGCCTCCTCTCCTATATAAAAAAAAACTGTAAGTTCATTTGTCATTTCAATTTTAAAATAGATCCGCACCATAAATAAACAGTCCAGTATGGAATATAAATATAGAACATGTACTGTCACTTTCGAGAGGTAAGCAGACATTGCAGTACCGTTAATATCGTTGCCATTTATAAGGTAGTTTTTAACTTAGTGATTGATTTTAAACTAACTTTCCGATGAGCTAAAGAATTTACGTGTTGAACATAGCTCAGAATCGAATAACAATGCAAAATGTGAAGAAAAAACCTGGTATATTAAAAAAATTTTTTCATCAATAATTATTTTTACAAAATGTCAATTTTTGCGATACATACAGAGCGAAATGTGGTGATAGATATACATAAGCCACTACCACGTGGTACGTTTAAAATTACAAAAAAAAAGTTAAAAGCAAAGTAAATAACGAAATAAAAGAACAAAGCCTTCAACGACCAACAAAAATGCGAAAATGACTTCAGAACGCGTCTCGTCTAAGAAAGAACAAAGCTTTTATCTATTAAGCTAATGCAGAGTGAAATTTCATTCTGAAAGGTGCGGGCGATCGACGAGACGATCATATTTATTTTTATTAGGACAAAAGAATATGATGCGTTTATTTTCTAGCTTCGACCTTGACGGCTAAAAATCTCTTTGTGTTGCGAAATTCTATAAAAACACTTTTTCCTGTACCTGTCCTTCATTTTTGTTAATTTTTAACCTCTATCACAACAAAATATAGTTATTTTTAAACGTCTTTAAAAATATTTATCTTTTATTAGGGAGTGTTTTTTCTTTCTCATTATCAAATTTTCATTTTCTTATTGCCTAGTATCACCGAATCCAAAGTAATAAAGAATAGCAGTATCAGTAAAAATCTATAAAAAATATATTATAGAATAAACACACATGTACACAGTCCACCTGATGTTAAATGGATGATGTGACTCATAGACATATGTATATCATCTATTGTCACCCTTTTGTCAGGAATGTCTCCTTTCCAATAAAAAGGGTCTCTAGTCCTCTACACTTACCAAACGAAACACAGTAGCATAACGCTGCAATACTCAATAATATATTTACTAAATTTATTATAACAGAGAACATCTCAAAAATAGTTCTTCTTATTCGCGACTTATGCCCTTTCACTATACGTCCGAAAAGCACACGGAAGTCTGCGGACCGTGCAGCACAATGGCCGGCGAGATGAAAGCATGAAGGCAACGTTTAATATGCCTCGCGTAATCCCCACTAATGGTGGGCCGAGCTCGCCTGGGAGCATTGTCATGGGCTTTATTTACCGAGACCCCTCTCCCCAGTCTTTTGCCTTAACGTGGACAAACACTTTAGTCTGCAGTTTACGATTAATTTGGCAAAACAAACTTTTGCTAGCAAAACAAGATGTCTGATAAACCAATTTAGGACGATTATTAGATTTTGTGGGATATTTTCAAGTGGTAATGACAGCTCGGTGGCGCAGTGGTTAATCGTTTGGTTGCGGCGTTGAAGAACATGGGTTTGAATACCGCACGGAACTGGTGTTTGTACGGTCTGCAAATAATTGTTCTGTGACTGGATGTTTGCCCGTCGACAGTTAATGTATGTAAAACTATACGAAAAAAGTTGTATACTTTTATGCTACGTAAAATACGAAAATGTACGATCTTTTCGTATGATGTTTTCATGACAATCAAATCCAAGGCAAATCCTTTCTAAAACTTAAGAAGCCAATTCCCACTAATTGACTTTTACAAGCTAATGAAGAAGAGAAGGCAGGTGTTCATTTTCTACTTGTTTGCAATCACGCGAAAATATTTTTATTATTGTTACGTCTATAATAATCTTATTGCATCAAGGTTCCGGGTTCGAATTTTGAGTGGGACTAAATCCAATTATTTGGTGTTTCTGTATGAATTTCTTAAGTAGCCCAGAGTTAGTATGTTAGTGGTGTTTCACCCCCGCACGTAAAGAACGTAAAGTCGTTAATCCAGCGACTGTTCTCTGCGGTCGTGTCGGTTTACCGTCCCATTGGACTAGGAGAGTGAGGAAATAAAGAGTGCACCTGTGTTTGCGCATACACTTGGGCACCATAATCCTGTCCTACGCATATTTCTATTCTCTGATCAAACTGGCCACAGTGACCGAAATTCAACATTATAAATTTGGGTGAACTACAAGTGGAAGTGGCAATGGGCCAGCCATGTACCTCGAAGAAACGACAACTGATGAGTAGGAAAGGTTCTCGAGTGGCAACGTCGTACCGTCAAGCGAAGTGTATGGCGGCCCTCCAATAGATAGAGTAACGACAAACTAAAACATGCAAGTAGTTGATGGATACAGGTGGATAAGGATTGTGTTTTGTTGTATTTCTTGACAGAGAAATATGTCTAGCTGTAGACTTGTGAAGGACTGTAATGATAATAATGATGATGATGATTAAAACACAACATTATTTTCATAAACTGAAGATAGCCGTGGTTAACTATGACATTAGAACGTCGAACACCTCAGTATCTATTGACTATGGGTGCTGAAAAGTACTTGAAACGTCGGAAATATCATCATCATAAAGCCTATCAAAATTCTACGACTAAACATAGGCCTCCAACAAAGAACGCCACAAAAATGTCGGAAATATAAAATAAGTAAATTAAACGCTATAAAATCCGTAATAAGATAGTTTAGTAAGATATTTGGTTTTGAAACCATTGCATAACATTACAATAGCATAATATATAATAAAAATTGTTTTCAGAGTTGCATCCTTTCAAAGATTCTTTCAAAGGGTAATATTAAAGGCGATTTGAAAGGCTTCATTTAACCAACAGAGGTCTTTGCGGCGAGTTCGTCCCGACTGAACAAACTTTATTTATCGAGCAGAAAAATATCTCGGGTTGCCTTTAAGTGGTTGGGCTTGCGTGTTTTCGTACCCTTCCTCTTTTCTCTTTTGTAGTTCTTTGTTATTGTAAAATTCTTATGTAAAGTTGTATACCAGTCGTTGCTTTTAGTGCTATATATTTTAATCTTAATATATATAACGCTATACACAATATGTAACAAAAACCCTGTGGTTCCCGTTAAGTACGTTATCTGGATCATTATTCAAACCTATAGAAATAACTTTTTTTTAAATGGAACAATTTTTTTTTCATTTTATTAAAAAAAAAATTGTATGCAAATTGTATGTGGTTTTATTACCTCTGCATTGTCTGGGGAGCAAGAGGATTGCCAAAGACCCTGCTTTACTTAGCTTTAGCATCGGCTAGTGTCAGTAAGAGGTAATAAAACCACATAAATTTAAAAAAAAGGTTTTTTAATAAAGTAAAAAAAATATGATCAAGTTTAAAAAAAAAGTTATTTCTATAGGTTTGAATACTGATCCTGATAACGTACTTAACGGGAACCACGGGGTTTTTGTTACATTTATACTAATATAATAAAGCGGAAGAGTTTTTTTGTTTTTTTGTTTGTTTAAACGCGCTAATATCTGGAACTACCAGTCCGATTTGAAAAATTATTTTTGTATATTATAGCTAGATTCATTGTGGAATAGTATAGGCTATCTAGCATTAAGCTATATCACTCAGCTAGCCTTAAATATGGATATTTGTTAAGCAAGCCAGAAGAAAAAGCCTCCCGAAATGATTTATCCGCGTACGCTGGTGTTAGCGTTAGGGATACGTAAATACAATGTTTTATTTACAACTCTGACACGTGATGACGCGGGTGAAACCGCGGGGCACAGCTAGTATTGTATATGCACTGAACTCCTTATCGGCTGGACCAATTTCGATAAAAAAAAACTGTCGGTGTTTGAGTCGGTCCCTGGATGATTTAAGTTTGAAAGAAGATCCGGTAGGTTGCGCTGTGGTTGAGATCCAGAAATCACCCGTGTAAAACAGGGATGGATCGCTAGTTCAAATGTATATTATAATAAATACAACCATTTTATGTAAACGCGGAAACTTTCACTTCTACAACGTAAAATAACTTCTTACTTTTTACTATGCCAAATAAACAAAGATCTTCCAAGTTGATTGCCCACTGTATGCCCCATAAATTTGTCAGCATCTTGTAGCTTTCAAAATCATACCAACGGCGTAGCATGGGTAGCTGCTACCTGGGGTCTCTAGAGCTAAAAGTGAAACTCTCCTGTGTAAAAGTCTTTGTATAATATTCGAAATGAATGAAACAATATATGCGTGTATTTTCAGATTATGTGTATTTTCAGAACGTGCCTCAGGTAAGTGGATGCTGTGGCAAAAAATATCTACATTTATCTTCGATTAATAATCTAAATGCAGATGCGTTGTCATCCCTGAGGACCAAGATAGTCGACTGAACTAGTAGTACTGAGGAAGTACTGAGGACTAAGATAGTCGACTGAACTAGTAGTACTGAGGTAGTACTGAGGACTAAGTAGTAGTAGATTACTGAGAAGATACTGGAAACGAAGAATGTCTCGTTGCAGTAAAAAGGTTCTCCGCTTCTTTGCACTAACCATAAGAAATACAGCAGCATTAAGCTCCTATTTCACACTTGTATTTTGTGAGAGTATTGTCCTTCCCTGCTAGGGCCGACCCATTTGTGCTACATCCGTAATATAGCAGAATAATATAGTTGCAGCATGGCTTTGCAACGTAAAAATGTTCGTAATATTTAAATCGAAATTACCGGAACCAGCTAATTTTTAATGCATTCGGTACGAGGCTAGCAATTTCAAAGAAAAAAAAAATTTTTGTAGCAAATTGAAACCTCAGAATACCGCAGTTTAAATTGAGGGTTTGTGAGTTACCAATCAGTTCACACCATTTGTTCAAACATAGAATAAGCACAGCGCTGGTGAGCGTGATTGTTAGAATCCGGGCAAATATCGGCTCACGCGCAAATCAAAACGGACACAGATCGACCCGCGCCGTGCCGCCCCCGGGCTGCGAAAGATTCACGTTGAACACTATACAATGATCTTCGAAGAACAAAATATAATTTTGAAATTTATTAGAAAAAAAAAATACCGTCATGGGATGCCCGGCAGATGTGAAAGACCACAGTTAATGGTAGATTTTACAATTAACGAAAACCAATAAGGAAATATGGAGTAAAATAAATGCATAGTATTAATAATTTAAAATTAAAAATTTTGTACAGCCGTCTTCAATATGAGTTATTAAGAATAACTCAAAAACTATTGATCTGACCTTGATCAAATTCATATGTGACCACATGAAAAGTACCAGCTTTCAAATAAAAAAAGAATCATCCAAATCGGTTCAACCAGTAAAAAGTTATGAGGTAACGCACATAAAAAAAACATACAGTCGAATTGAGTACCGTCTCCTTTTTGGAAGTCGGCAGAAAAGAAAAATACAAAGTGTGTATAGAAGCAGTGAACGCGTATACTATAGTCGAATAGAAAGGCACACGCAGTACACAACTCACACAGAGAAGCAACGAAGTGTATACGCACACACTCACACAAGATAATCGAGAGCGGTGGCGTAGGTATGACGGCATAAGAGAGCGTCATGCCGGTTGCCGTCACGACCGACATACGAGTCGGTTTTAGAGACAAGGCGCGCCAATAGATGTTTCACATCAAAAAGGTATGCAAAAAGAGAAACTTTAAAATAAAAAAGTAGGGATGATTACGACGAAGAAGTTATAACTAACCTAACCATACCGTCTTGCTCTTATTGAAATCCCCTAAAACATTCAGATCGAAATACAAAATGGAATATAGTAATGTAATAAAGGAATGCAGTAGTATAGTAGACAGTGCCAAGAGTTTTATCAGATTTCGCATAAGAATCAGTAGATTTTCCAATCGCATTATTAATCGCATAGCTGCTTGACGGGAAAGGAATAACAGTCATTGATGACTGTATACAGGCAAATAAACGAACAGATATACAAATGTAAGCGAAGAGACTAATAAAATTATCATATACAAATACAGCCCCTATTGAAGAGCGAAAGAACAAACCTATAATCTTCGCCAGTTATCTGCCGGAAAGAACCAACGATGTACCGAATACGGCAGTGTAACTTCCGGGTGATCGGAGATATTGACTGTGATGGAGAGGTTTGATAGCTGTCTTACACAATTTATTTTATATTAAGTTGAAGTGACAATCGAGCTTAGAAGCCACATGATACCACATGATAACGTAGAAGTCTACAGTTGTCACCTCGGGGGACTTAGGTAGAATACTTCACAGCCTGTAATTGCTCTGTAATTAGACTGAAACACAGCAGTGTACAGGCACCTTTTCGGCAGAAATAGGTTAGAAAGTGGAACCTACCCACATGGGCATTTTTCTTCCTTACACAACTTTCTCGTAGAATCGACTACCACCACCGATTTTTCCAGACCGATACGACAGCCTACCAAATTGATACGGCCTACGGCTACCCCTGGAAAAGTAGGCTATCCCGGGGCCCAAGCAGGAATTCTACGGGCAGACGCAGGTCGGGCCTCTAAAGGCCACTGGGAAATATCCTATCACAATCAAGGGGGAAGGCCAGTTAACGGGAAGGCACTTACCTGCTTCGGGAGCGCAGACTGTTCACCAGGATCTGCCCGGCTGATGAAAGTGTAGTGAGTGTAGGTGGTATTTGTGTGAGACTGTGTGTAAGTGGCCTGGGCTAGATGACACGATGCTGTCCTGGAGAAGGTATTCTCTTGTAGCCCCAGAACAATTCCCTTCTTGAGGCACTAGTTCAGTCTATTCACGTAATGGTACAGTCAAAAAAGAAACTTCAAACGAAATCTCTATATAAATTGCACGATTACTTTAAAAGAAGTTAATAAATCGTAAAGAACAACATGTGTTCCCGCCAACGACAGTGGTACTAGTTTTTAACTCCGTTCGTGACAAAAATTAAGTAATAAAACAAGAAACGTCCATTCAGATCACAAGTTTTAAATTTAAGGACCTTCAAGAAAAGAGTCTACTTTTTTTTTAATGCCAGAAACGCATTTGGAATTCTCCTGGCATTGCAGTTGTTCATAAGCGGCTGTAGTTACTTACCATCAGGTGAGTCGTATGCTCGTTTACCCTCTCTCATATAAAAATACATGGATTCTTAGGCAGAAAAGGAGTTCCTACCGTCTAGACAAACAACGGATGATGGAGATCGTTACCGCCGTCAGAATTCAAAAGTGTGTTTCTTTTAGCCACGAATTACAATACACACGAGATAGGATGAAATGCAGTATCATCAAAAATTCGGAATATTGTAAAAAAAGATCAATAAATTTTATAAGTTTCATACTATTCTACTATATTTTTTCTGCTTGCTTTAGTTTTACTACTAAAATGATTTGTTTTGGGTAGGAATAGGCCAGCTTTTTGATAAATCATCGTACAGAAGCGATGTATACGGACCGATATCGGTAAATTTTAGATTACACGAACAAAAGGTTAAGGTGATCGAACACGCTCACGCCCTAGATAAATAGTTCACACTCGATAGCGTTGTGGTAAGTAGCTTGCAGTATTATAAATACATAACAGTTTATAATTAAAAAGAAATCTGTTTAATACATAAAAATTAATGCTTGTTTATTCATATTTTATGCGCTGCCATACCTTTTATCATTATACTTGCGCGTAGGTTATTGGCATAGTACAATTACAGTAGGTAGCGCGCGTATCGTACCGACATTTATTTCAAAGTTATATTGATTCATCTTAAATGAATGTTAGATTATTCCTAATTAAACAATATAACTGTTCCAAATTTAAAACAATATTTCCACAATTATTTCTTTTGCGGCAGCAATGCGCCGGGTTCCAGTTAGTTTACAATAAATTTATCCTATGAAATATTTGTATGTTCTTAATTGTAACGTGATAACTGTTAAACAACGTAGTGGCGGTGTAAGAATATCATCTACCTCATATCGTACCGTGGGTGTTTTAAGAGCCGAAGAGTGAATCTGAAACAGGAGATGGACAGCAGCATCTTCCTGATAACCACTCCAATTGTCGGTTGCCATCCTGCCTCACAAGCGTGGTAACTATCGCAAAAATCATGAGGCAATCTATGAGGCCTATGTTCAGCACTGAACTTTTATAGGCTTTAAGAAATGAATGGCTGGATGTTCTTCATTAAGGAAACACATTACAAAATAAGAACATTTTAAATTTCATGGAAACCACAACAACTTACGGTATAACTATAACATTAATCGTCATCATGGACACGTAAAAGTTTTACGTTGTAAGTGGGTAAATTAACGATGTATATTAAGTTCACCAATAAGTCAGTCCTTAACAAGTACATTCAAACAAAGCCCTCTCAAAACAATCAAACGGTCCTTAAATCAATATAAGAAAAAAAAATTAAAAAGAAAAAAGTTAGGTGAAAAGAGAAAGTTGAGAATAAAAAAGGAGGGAAGTTCATGACGATAAAGTCAACGCAGCGCACAGTTCTGCTCTAATTCAAAGCCCCTACCTAAAACTTCCATCTTGAATAACAAAATGCAATATACTAAATGACAAGAGCTTTGAGAGACCAGAATACCATAAAAAACTTTCCAATCACACTATTAATCTCTCTGAAATTAAACTACAGTTATTCAATTTTATCAATATAATCAGTCGCATTAAATCCTACTACATACCTCCGCGCGTCCCGGCACGTGGGAGAGTGCACCAGAAAACCGCCGGAGGCTTTTGATCCTCGGACGTTTATCGCCCGTTTTCCGACGGTCGCTTATAGCGCTTTTATGATCCTAACTGTCTTCACGTTATCGAGCAGTGAATATAGAACTTTGCGAAATGAAAATTCCAGAAAGGATAAGAGGGACATTTATATAAAAGAACATTTTTCCCATGTCTATAACCATCACAAGTTCACAAAAACAAAAGTAGCCTTAGAAAAAAAAGAAATGCGGCTGATTTAGAAACTATTTTTGTTTTAGTAATTCCAGTAACAAGGGTCTCCGGTTCTCTACACTCACCATACGAAACATAGGAGCTTTAAGCTGCTATTTTACGCTGGTATTCTGTTAGAGCGTGTTCCTACCCAGATCGAGCCGACCCATTCGTGCTACAACCATCATGTATCTGCAGCATGGCTCTACCACGTAAAACGGAATGTCTCACAACATGTAATTATACTGGTTTTCTTTTTTTTGGCGGCATAAATAGGTACCCCGGTCGAAAAGGTAATAATTACCGATGATAGACCTACTATGCCTAAGCAGGAAAGAAGTTCTTTAAGGTAGTAGAAGATACGGATATAGAAAGCCACTAGGCTACAAGGATGCAAATTTGTAAATGAAAATAAAAACTTGTTATGTGTGGATTACCAGTTTACATTTTGGCCCAACATGGGCTCAATTAAAGCCAAAGCAAAATGTGCAAAAAAAGTCTTTAATTCTGCTTTCAAGTCTCCAAAGTTATGAAAGCGTACCCGGCTAGTTGAAGATGATAGAGTGTCTCAATGTCACCACTAGAATGTCACCGAATTTTTTTTGTTATAGCACGAATGGATTGCTCGACCAGCAAAGGACAACACTCTCACAAAGGGCCAGCGTAAAATAGGATATAAACGGTGGTGTATTTTGTATGGTAAGTGTAAAGAACCGAAAACCCTTTTCACTGGAAACTATGCATTCCATTTTAGTTCTCAAGATTGTCAACGTATTTGCATTTTGATTCTTAATCGAGGATAGATGTAGATGTCTATAGGCCACAGTATCTATATACTATGAGGTGGACTGTGTGCTCGTCTTATCCTTATTCTTAAAAACATGGTTAATGTACGACCCAAACGAGACCATTTATAATATTTTTCTTAACAAAACGGAATCAAAGTCGTGACAGCACCAGTAATCCGCGAACTCTCAGTTGATTTAAGGGCACAGGCAAACGCAACGGGAGAAACGCCGTCGGCTCTACGTCCTATCACGAGCCGCCCTATCTGACAGCACTCGTAGACATTCATTGTGGCTTCGATGTGGTTTCTTTGATATTTCTACCATTTGTGATTGTTTAAAAAAAATGATAATAATATTATTCAAACGCCTTGGAGCTTCAAACGTTTCTAATATTAACTATGCTGCTATTCTGTGACACTACTTTAACATTTATTCAGTATGGGAGTATACCAGATTAAGAGGTTTTTTCTTGTTTTTCATTAAGAATTTTAACATATATTTAGTATAGGGTACCAAATGAAGAGATGATTTAAATGTGGAATAGATACATTAATCCATTTTTGATTTTTTATAGGATAGGGTGACAAACGAGCACACAGTCCACCTGATGGTAAGTGGTTACCGTAACCCATATCTACATCTATCGTCAATAAAGAATCAAAATGCAGATGCGTTGTCACCCGTGAGGACGAAGATGGAATGCCTCTTTTCCAGTAAAAACGTTTTTTATGAGGTACAGCGATGCTGCTGCTATATTACTGGTATAGTTGTAGCACGAATGGCTCGACCGGGCAAGGACCACACTCTCACAGAATACCAGCGTAAAATAGCAACTTAACGCTGCTGTGTTTCGTATGGTGAGTGTAGAGAACCGGCGACCCTATTTGCCAGTGAAAGTGTCGTCCAAATCAGTCCAGCCATTCCAGTATAGACGAAAATTTTGAAAATTGTGTTTTTGTTATAAGTACCGTATATAATTTCATATGCATTTAGTAAAAAGTTGTTATTTTGACATTACAAACAGACACTTCAATTTTATTTATTTGTATAGATGACTCAAAAACTATTGATCAGATTGATCAAATCTACGTGGAATCATATGAGAAGCACCAGTATTCAAATAAAAAAAGAATCATTGAAATCGGTTCACCTAGGAACACACACATAAAAAAACATAGAGTCGAATTGAGTACCTCTTCCTTTTTGAAATCGGTAGAAAAGGTTATTTAGTTTTTGTCACTATTCATTTGATATGAAACAATATTTTGCTGATATTTTACGCTGGTATTCTGTAAGATGGTGATCCTAATCCGGTCGAGTCGAACAGCCACATTGTGTCGCTACCACGTAAAAATAACTTAATTAAAAATAATGAATTAATTGTTTTATTTTACCGATTTGAGGGGTCTAAACATTGAGTTATATGTACTACGTACTGGAGAAGCCATTCCGAACATTGACTATGTTCAACTGAACTGTAGTGCAATCCATACAAACTAAATATTGCGCAAATTGAAGATTTGTGAATTCCATAAAATAATTATTATTACATTTTATTTAGAAATATGTTTGTTTAGATTAAATTAAGATATTTTATATTAATTTCTTATATTTATTTTATATTAATATCTTATTTTATATTAAATTAAAGTCTTCGCGCATGCGCGATTACTACTCCCGCGCATGCGCGAAGACATAGAGTAAGACACAATTTTTGTTTGGAATGGCTTCTCTAGTACGTAGTACATATAACTCAATGGGTCTAAAGAATATCAAAATTTCAATATCGTCAAAATATTTACATTAAACTCCATCCTCTAATTTGCCAGCCGTAGTAGTGGATTGTTTTCCCCAAATATGGGAACACCTCTGAAGAAAAAGAATCATGAATATCGGTTGACAGTTGACGAAGATATTGCTTTACATACGTACAAACAAATATACATTCGTAATTGTAAGCCTCTTTCTTTTTTAAAGTCGGTTAGAAATAATAATGTTTCATGTTTAAGAACACAGGACTGTAATTATCTTTTAGAATAATAAAAGACAGATATAGGATATAGAATAGTTCAATAGACAGATTGCAGTTATATTATAAATAACTGTTGACTACATCGTTGGGGTTCGAATCCCAAGTCAAACCCAATAAAAAATCAGTATTTGGATTTTTCTATCAAGAAACTCTCAGCGCCAGCGCGGTGTCAAAATGTTGGCGGTGTGTCACTCCCGTGCCTCGGAATGCACGGTAAATTCCTTTATCCTATGCCTGATCTCTCTCCGTTTGTATAGGATTGCTATCTTATCGAACTTTGAAAAAATTATTATAACTGAAGCTCGAAAGGGTTCGAAAGGGTTGACTCAATAGGGGTAATACCACACTCACACAGATTACCATTAAAAATAGCAGGATTATGCTGTTGTATTAGGAGAACTAAACATTCATTTTACTAGCCATAAAGAATTACATCTTAGTCCTCAGGGATGACATCGCATCTGCCAAAATATAACTAAGGACAGTATCATCCGCTTACAATGGTGGACTATGTGCTCGATTGTCACACTTCATTGGATAGTAATAGATACTAACACAAACCGGAGTTTATAAATGTATATGAAGTTTTAAATATAGCTCATAAACTTCGATAGTGTTTCCGCAGTTCGCTAGTGTATCAGCCGCGAAGTGTTTGCTTAATGGACCGCATTATCATACATCGATCGCTCTGTCGCTGCGGTTATTGTGATTATAGATTCAGGTCAGGGCGTGGCTGTTAATGTATGTTAAAATGAATCGTTACAATACGCTGAATTTATATTTTAATAGCGAGAAGGTAAACGCTTAAATTGTGGTTAGCGTTTAAACGCCGACAATCCAACTCAGAACTTTCTTTTCTTTTGCTTATTGTTTTTCTCAAAATAAATATGTTATGCGTATACGTTTATTAAGAACAATTCTGGCTGATTGATAATACATGTATAATAATAATTATTTTGTTTGGTATAATTTGGTATAAGTATGCTGAAGTTGTTTTTATAAAACTGAAGTGACAAAGGAACTTACTGAAAGAGACTGCTGCAGTCCCCGACACCGGCAGCCAACTTCAAATGAAACTCATTTTTTTATTTACTCGGAAAATACCTCTGTCCTGGGAAGAGCCAGCAAGAAAGCAAGCGGGAATTTTTTTAAAAAACATATTTCATTTTACAATCATTTTCTTTTTTTTTGTACAAATTTTAAATGAGTTTTAATAGAACCAGCATGGATGCGATCACCTCATTCTCAGGGGTCTTTTTCACTTATGTATTCTTTGATATTATAATAACCCTTTTCGTACAATTTTTCTTTAATAAAACATTCGTTGAAATGATGTCACATTCGTTGTCAGACTAGGTACGTTCAGCTTCAACTGAGAGAGAAGACCAAGTTCAATAGATGGATCCAACTCGAATGCGCAGTGTTTGGGATAGTTTTTGTCACGTTTTCTTTTAAAATTTTTCTCCAAGCGGTAGAACAATTTTTCTGCCTAGAAATTCGCCTGGATAGGTACCATCTTTTTTATTTATTCTTAGAAAGGGTGTTACATAATTTACATTTTAAATTTTGCCAAACTGTAAGCCAGTTTGTCGGCAAAACCTATTTCTATGCCATATAGTGGGGCTTGCACTGCTGTATTTCTCACTGAAGGGTATACATAGCGGGCTGTGCGGCATTCTCTCTTAGTCCTCAGAGGAGTCAGAGGTGACAACGCACATGTAGCCTTCATTGTTTTGGTGCACGTGTACATGGGTTGCAGGCACCTATTATCAGAAAGAACGTTTGTTTTATAGGAAGGGGGAAAACGAGCATGTGGCTCACCTGATGGTAAGTGATTACCGACGCCCATGAGCAACTGCAACACCAGGGGAACCAGAGAAATTGCAGATGCGTTGCCGGCCTTTTAAAAAGGAGTAAGGCACCTGCGAGTAATAAGGCCTAGCTAAGGGAAATTCGAAAATAAAATCAGAAATATCTAATTTTGTCTACAGATTTTAATAAATATAATTAGTTCAGTACAGTTTCTATAAAAAATGACTGAATAATTGTAACATTTGCCATAAAGAAAAACAAAATTAAACATTTCAAAAAACCTTGCTAGTAACCTTTATTTCACTATGGTAGGATAATAAGACCTACTGTCTTAACGAACACAAATAATCAATTTATACGTAATATTTTTCATATTTGTGATCAATAACCACATGAATGCGTCAATTAAGACTTAAAATTATAAAAAAAGATATAAACTGATTCGCCTAAAAGCACTTAAAGTCATTAGTATAATGATGAAGAAACTGATAAACAAACGCACACCTTGTGATTGTCATCAGTGCGTCGATTGTGTCTCGAGTTGAGTTGAGTGTTAGGTTGGGTTGAGAATTGGGTTTATTGTTGGCTTGAATGTCCTCCCAACCAAATTTCTGCCTCAGCAGCCAGTCTCAACGGAGACTAGCCCATCAGCACAGTACATAATTATAGTGTCCGCAAGTATGCGTAAGCACAGGCGCATTCTCTATTCCCCCACAATCATCAAATCTCAATCCGACACGGTCCGAGAGAGCTTAGGCGCAGGACTAATAATTCACACATAATTTAATAGCTTCTAATTTCAAAGCCTTAATACTTCGACAAACTTTATCTTTACACTGTTTGGATAGCTGAAACCAGGCCGTTTTCTGACTACGACATTAGATTAAAATAAAAGCGTACGATTTATTTGCATTTATAACATTTTAAAATCGACATAAAATACATAATAAAACAAAAAACACTCAAGAAAAGGAGTATAATAAGGCCTATGGTGAAATTTAGTGGGCCTTAATAACCGCCGACCAAGTATTAAAATAAATCAAAATTAAAAAAATTACCACGATACGTTACTCAAATCTTCAAGATCAACAAAGCATTTATTCATAAAGATAAAATTTACAAATTTAGATAGCTAAGTTTAGTTTAGATTACAAAAAATACCTACGATTTATTTGGTCTCATTTTTATTATTGGTGCGGTGCGATCGTATCTTATAATAGATAATGCAACTCTGGTGACAGGACGCGGGGTAGCGCGTCTCTGCAAACTTGTAGACATTATCGTGCAATGGTAGTCTGTTATTATCTCCTTAAGCAAGTGCGGTTATTTTAAACACGATTTTTGTTACTAGGCCTTATAAGACGACAGGCCTTATTACCCACAGGCAACTCAGGCTCTTTTCTTGAATGTCCCTAAGTCGTATCGGTCCGGAATATAAGATCGTAGTGTATGTAAGATCGTTTGTATGTTTTAAAAAAAACTTCACTTTCCAAGTTAAGTAAAACTTAAAATAGTATAAACTGAAAACACCAACCTACGCACATAGCTTCACATTCGTTATTTACACAGAGGCGTAACTAAGCGCGCGTTCATCTAAATGCAAATGCAAAACGCATGTCGGTTTGGATGCGGCCGCGGCCCGTTGATTTATACAACGAAAGGAGTTGGGGACGGGTGCATTGCAAAAAAAATACTAGGCATGCTTTACTAACGTAATCATTAATACCTAATCCTAATGCAGAGAAAAAGAAACCTATTTGCAAAAAATATATGTTTTTACAATTTATTTATCATCATCGTCATCATTACAGCCCTCCACAAGTATGTGTACTATGTATGTACAGCATTGGACTTGTGGGTTTTGTACGTGGTAGAGCCATGCTGCAGCTATATTAATAGTATAGTTGTAGCACGAATAGGTCGGCTCGAACGGGGAAGGACCACGCTCTCACGGAATATCAGCATAAAATAGCTGCTTAATGCTGCTGTGTTTCGTATGGTGAGTTTAGAGAACCGGAGACCCATTTTACTGGAAAAGAGGCATTCTATCTTAGTCCTCAAGGCTGACAACGCATCTGCATCGCAAACGAAGATAGATGCAGATGTCTATGGGCCACAGCAACTACTTACCATCAGGTGGACTGTGTGCTCGCTTGTCACCCTAATTCTATAAAAAAAAAAACACAGCCTTCCTCCAAAAATGCCACAAATCACATTTTATTAATATAAGGTTGAAATTTTTAAAAAGAGTATAAATCGTAAACCTTCGTTAAAAAGTATAAAATAATTTTTTAATTTTTGCATAATAACTTCTGAAGTCGGTGTTGTGACAAAGAGTTTAAAGAATAACGGTGACAAGTGAACACACAACCCACCTGATGGTAAGTAAATTGGTAACATACATACATAAAAAAACATACGCGTTGATACGAACAAAATTGTTCACATTGCTTTTTGACATTCGCCATCTTCTTTCGTGCTTCTTCAGCAGTTAAAGCAGTTAGTAAACTCATATGTTACAGTAACGTAAACTTACTGCCTATATACGTAAGAAATGTGCATCACACTGTCCCAATGTATGTTGCTGAACTTTATATGCCTTCTAATAAATTTTTCAGAGACGCAGAATTCCTCACGATGTTAGTCCCCGCCAGGTAAAACAGCACACAAAATGAAAAATAACAATTACATTTGGTGCCTGTGGGAATCGAACCCCAGTTGCTTGCGAGCTGCGAAATTTACGACAAGCGTCATAGTAGTCGTGCAAAACTGAAAATTTAATAAAAGTTCACAAACAAAATAAAGAGCTACATTGTAAATTTACACAACCACTTCTAAATTGTGTCAAATCAATCTCTACATAGTATATACAACAAAGTCGCTTCCCGCCGTCTGTACACTAGATCTTTTAAACTACGCTACGGATTCTGATGCGGTTTTCATTAATATACAGAATAATTCAAGAGGAAGGTTTATATGTATAACACATGTATATATTATATAATATAATTTTTCTGTGTGTGTGTATGTGACTAAGCTCCGCCTAAACGGCTGGACCGATTTTGATGGAGTTTTGTGTGTGTGATTAAGTAGATTAGAGAATGATTTAAATTCACAATTGGATCAGTTAAGTGGCGTAAGATCTTAGTGGCGCATAACAGCGAAGCCGGGCCGGATCGCTAGTATTTTATAAATTCTCGGCAGATGTAAGATATATTTGGTGTTATTTTTCATATAGAATAAGGCTGACAAACGAGCACACAATCCACCTGGTGGTAAGTGGATACTGTGGTCCATAAGACCGATGCAGAATGCAGTGCCACCACAGAGAACTAAGATGGAATGCCTCGTTTCCAGTAAAAAGTCTTCGGTTCTCTACACATACCAAACAAAACACAGCAACATTAAACCTCTATTTTACACTGGCCCTTCCCCACTCAATCCGACCTATTCGTGCTATTACCATACATGTATCTTCAGCGTAGCACTACTACGTAAAGGTTTTATATCAGGCGACCCAAGTGTGACTCCAAAAACCAAATCCAAATTTGTGCTAGCCGAAGACATACGTTACGATACATTAATATAGGCAAATAGAAATTCCTCGCCTTGTTCACAGGACCTTAGCTAATAAAGGTTAAGATATAAAAAGTAAACAGGCCTCTTGACTTGTGACGGACGGTGTGACAGTGTCGAGGTTTGATTAATACCTGTCAATGTCACTTTTGACACATGTCACTCCCATTACAATGTTATAGGGGCTGGAACAAATATGGCAACGGATGAACGTGTTAGGAAGTCGTCATAAGATATATTTAATACAGGTGCAAGGCCTTTGAAAGGTATCTATTGAATAGCAAATTTAAATACAGAAAAAGTGATTGCTGCGTTTATTCACTGAAGATATAAACTTGCTCTTCGTGCTATTTGAATCTAAAAGGTAAAATAACGTTCATGTTCATAACAGAAAAACTGGTAAAAATTTCGATGAGATTAAGAAAAGTCGTTTAAAAGTTTAAACAAGATATCCGACTTATTACAAAAATAGTTTACAATTATTCTTAGGTTAAAACTAGAATGTGTTTCACAAAGAAATCCCGGGGAAACGTGCGAACTAAGTAGTGAAGTATGGGATTTGGAAACTAATGTCATATTTCGCGAAGGCTTGTGGCACCATGGCTAAGGCACTTGGCAGACTGTTCTCAAATCATAATTAAAGGCCATACGTGGTAGAGCCATGCTGCAGCTATATTAGTGGTATAGGTGTAGCACGAATGGGTCGGCTCGACCGGGGAAGGACCACGCTCTCACAGAAAACCAGCGTAAAATAGCAGCTTAACGCTGCTGTGTTTCGTATGGTGAGTGTAGAGAACCGGAGACCCTTTTTACTGGCAAAGAGGCATTCCATCTTAGTCCTCACGGGTGACAACGCATCTGCATCTTGAGTCTTTATTGAGGATAGATGTAGATGTCTATGGGTCGCAGTGGCCACTTACCATCAGGTGGACTGTGTGCTCGTTTGTCACCCTATCCTATAAAAAAAATACTAACAATAGACCATGTTTTGTATTAGTGGTGAAATTAAAATTGTTGACCAAATTCATATGGGACCACGTGAGACGCACCAGCTTTCAAATAAAAAAAGAATACAGTCGATTGGAGAACCTCCTCCTTTTTGAATTCGGTTGAAAATAGACACGTTTTGTAACGTATATTACAGCATTCAAGTATCAAAAATACTCTCGAGATCTTTCATAGTAATGTTTCTATGAAAACGAAATTAAAGTACATATAACCTGCCGATGCCGTGAGGCAAAACGGTCGGTTTTTATAATTAGTATATTATTAATTTAAAATAAATATTGAAACTAGTACGCTGGTGGATAAACATCCAAATCACGAAACCAAAATGAAAGTGTTTTTAAATTTAGTTATCATAATAAATATAAAATACAAATATTTTAATAGAACTTAAAATATGCGTTGTAAATCTAAACCGATCCCGGACAAGACAAATGACGACCAAGTGCAACCGAGAAGCGATTATAAATTGTAAACAAACAAGAACTGGATGTGAGCAAATAAACAGAGTCTAATCAATGCAACGCAAGCATCGCGTTGCTACAGCTACTATCGAACGCGAAAAAATTACAACTTATACGATAGCCCGCGCGCCCGAGCGTTCATTAGAAAAACAACCACTCGTCTCTGATTTATAGCACGCGATTTTCCCACGTGCTACGGGGAAGCAAACCCGGAACCCCTCGTTCCTGGGAACGATACGCAACGCGAGGAACGTGCCGGGTATTTTCTAGTACTCCTAGTGACGACCAATAATTGGCTAGCGACAATAATAATTGTAAATAATTGTACTGGCAAAAACAATTCGATTCTTGTAACGTTGGGTTTGTTACTCTTGCTGCGCTGATTACAGTTTTAATTCCGTTTTTCAACTGAGACGTCTCGATAAGGAGCGATGAGAAGTTTTTTGCGATCGCAGCAGACTCGCTGACGGAACGTCTGATAGAAAATAATCGCCATACCGTACGAGCATTATTAGAATAGAACATTATTTCTCAATTTCTCATACGACCTTTGTAATGAAAATAATGAATTACGACTGAAAAATCAGCCCTTATTGAACTAAATAAGCAATAGGCCACTTTTTAAAATTTATTTGACATTTCATTAGCTAATTCTTTGTTCAAAAAAATTGTAATTTTGAAAGCATTTCATTTCTTGCAGCCGTTTAACAAATGTTCCGGTTTCTAATATTTATTCGAAATATTTATTTCGTATATTATATTATTTATTTATTAGTAGTAGTAATGTTCTTTTTATAGGATAGGGTGACAAACGAGCACACAGTCCACCTGGTAGTAAGTGGTTGCTGTGACCCATAGATATCTACATTTATCCTCGTTTGCGAATCAAAATGCAGATGCGTTGTCACCCGTGAGGACTAAGATGGAATGCCTCTTTTCCAGTAAAAAGGGTCTCCGGTTCTCTACACTCACCATAAACACAGCAGTGTTAAGCTGCTATTTTACGCTGGTATTCTGTCGAGCCTACCCATTAGTGCTATAGCATGGCTCTACCACGTAAAAATATAATAATGTACGCACTATGTTTGCCTTTTTAATATATTTTCCTTTATGGGTCTACTGGAAGAGTTTTATGTGAATTACGGAATAAGTAGAACCTTTCACACTGTAAGACTGTTTTTGTATCTTGTTGTTGCACATATATAAATTAAAAAAAAAGTAATCGGTACTTAAGCTTGTCGATTAGAAATGTTTGTCTTTGTTAAATGTGAATAGGAACAAACAAATACTTAGCTAAAGTAAAATCACTGATATATGAACCAAAAGAGCAAACTGTAGAGAATCACGGAGATAGATCGTCCGTACATCACTATCGATCATCCGCGTCGCTTACTATATATTATATAAAATGAAGAGGTATGTCGCCACAGCGGCTCCTTGTGGTACCCGGGGAATCTGTATCGATTGCTGTTATAAATTGATTCGTTCGTAGAGTTCTTATCATGCTCTTATAATAACTACGTTTATTAAAGCCTTAATGAAGTACAAATCGTTCGATGTTTATATCATAATTATCTCACAGAACAACAGTAAAATAGTTGCTTAATGTTTCGTACGGTGAGTGTACAGAACCGGAGACCTTTTTTTACTGGAAACGAGGCATCATTTCATCTTAATCATCTGGTGGCATCTGAATTGTGACTCTTAATCGAGGATAGATGTAGATGTCTATGGGCCACAGCATCCACTTACCATTAAGTGGCCTGTGTGCTCGTTTGCCACCCTTATTCTATTATAAAAACTAAAAAAAATGACGTGGTAGAGCCATGCTGTAGCTATATTAGTAGTATAGTTGTAGCACGAATGGGTCGGCTCGACCGGGGAAGGACCACGCTCTCACAGAAAACCAACGTAAAATAGCAGCTTAACGCTGCTGTTTTTCGTATGGTGAGTGTAGAGAACCGGACACCCTTTTTACTGGAAAAGAGGCATTCCATATTAGTCCTCACGGGTGACAACGCATCTGCATTTTGAGTCTTTATTGAGGATAGATGTAGATGTCTATGGGTCATAGTAGCCACTTACCATCAGGTGGACTGTGTGCTCGTTTGTCACCCTATCTTATAAAAAAATGACTATCAGAATTTACGCACAGATTAGTATTTATATCTTCATAAAGTACGCTTGATGCTATCGTGTTTAATTATCGAAAAATTACGGCGCACACGCGTGCCGATGTGAAATTCGAGAGCGCGGAACGCACGCATCGGTCGATTGCCTTTCATTTATCTGATAAATAAATATAAATCGTTTTATTGTGCGGACACGTTCCGGGATGGAATCCCGCCTAAGGGCCGATCCTTAAAAGGGTAGGGAAGCGCACAGTTCCCTTTGTATTCTCGTCTTGTCGCGCGCCCGCCGCAAAAAACTACGCTACCGTACTCCAACGTACGGAGATTCCGGGACTAACGAGTTGCCAACTGCGACTACGCAGGGTTACCAGCTTCGATAATTAATTTGCTCGTTGTGAGGCAAGATGCGTGCTCCCCTTTTTTACCAACAGCCCGAGGAAGCGTTCGGAATTTTGTTTCTTCGATGGTTTTAAATTAGTTAAATTAGTCGAGTCTGACACTCATCGATCACGCCACTAGCTGGCCAGACTCAATTTGGGGTCAAGGCATCTTCGTGAAATCGCTGTAAATTCTGTGCAACTATTACAGTAATCATAATGATTTCTTATATTTACGCGAATACTATACATTAAATAAAATTAATTTTAGGGATTCTACCGCGTTTAATTTTAAATTTATTGATTCCCGACATTTCGGGAGCTTTATAGCACCCATGGCTACGAATGAGGTGTTTGACGTTGAAGTCAAAATTAAGCGCGATAAAATTCAAAAAAATAGATGAGTTAAGATTATGGATAGACGAAACAGTTCCGATTATACAATTTACTCGCATTGAACCATTTTGTTCTTTAAAATAAATGTTTTGCATAACATTTGTTCGGTTCACTGTAGAACAATACATTTGCAATTTAAGTCAAATTGCGACACATGGTCATTTCACTTTGGGTTCAACCCTGGAAATAAGGAGATCGCTAACATCCATACCGTTTTCAATTGTTTTCATATTTAATTACGAAACATTGTAAATTAATATTTATTAAAAATGACCGGCTGTGTTTCTTGCTGGCTCTTCTTAGGACAGAGGTTTTTTTTTCTTCTTGTAATCTGTATTGAATAAACATTATTCCATTCTACACTATATATACATAAGAAATATTATTAATTTTCCATAAATTGCCCATCATTATAAATTATTCATCTTCAATAAATTATTTACAATTAAGTTGAAAGTTATTAAAATACAAAACGAATCGTGCAGAAAAATTATTAACAGGTCAAGTTTCTATCTGATTTGGAATATAAACGTTTGCATTCTGTCGCGTGGCAGAAGAAGCTCGCGTGGCAACACGTCCGAAACATCAAAACATGCACTAAAAATCATGTCGGCCACTAAAATCGATTCTCAAAACAGTTCGCCGTGCGCGAGGAAAAACAAGGACAAATTGTTCCGATCATGACTCGAATAAGTCCACGGTAAAATATTCGACTTGCAGCCACCGCACCCTTATTACGTGCAGTTTGGCCACAAAGTAAGATGAAGAAACATTGTATGCGTTTTTATAAATAAAAATGGTTATGGAGGCATTACTCTGCTAGACTACTCTAGTGTGGTGGCGAACTTCACATGATCTTGAAATATTTCATTTCTTGGACATGTAGCTGTCCTCGCGGTGTTTTTCTTCACCGCCGAAAACACGGTAAATCAGTTTAAAATTAAAAAAATTAAATATACAACATATAACAATGATTTAATGTATTAGACTTGTTTTTACTTTTCTTTTAACTCTCGACGTTTTCCCATGACCGTTGGTCTACGAGGGGAGGAGGGGGTGGGGGGGACTGAGGTGTTTGTCGTCCTGATGTTATAGTTAATTAAGCTATAAAACAAAAACTAAAAATACGTAAAATTAATATTATTTAATCTTCACGCACAATCCCTGACGGGGTAGCCAGAGAGAACAGATCGCCAAGTGTCACGATCCTTACATACCTCTTTCGCTTCTTTCAGATTCATTATCTTCTTCATGCATGCACGTCTAGGTATCCGAGTACTCCTGACCCTACCCTCTTCGAGCAATTTGCTCAGATGGTCTTCGAAAGTTAGTCTCGGTCTACCTCGACACCTTTTAATATTAACTTTCGCGCTATATATTTTCTTCACCATTCGGTCTTCACTCATTCGCTCAACGTGCCCAAACCACCGAAGCACGCCCTTATCAATTTTTGTGATGAGGTCATCTTTCAAACTTGCCATATTGCGAATCTCTTCGTTTCGCTTTCGGTCGGCCATGGTAACGCCGCACATTTTACGAAGAGATCGCATCTCTACTGCATTCAACTATCTTCACGCACAATCCCGTTAGGGATAAGTTAAGTTAAGTTAATATTATTTAATGTGTAGTATTGGTGTAAATTTAAGAAATTATTATTTCAATTAACGGCTGGCACTTAGCCCCTAAACTATCGCAGCTCTAAAAAAGGTTATAGGATTATAGGATAGGGTGACAAACGAGCACACAGTCCACCTGATGGTAAGTGGTTGCTGTGGCCCATAGACATCTGCATCAATCTTCGTTTGCAAATCAAAATGCAGATGCGTTGTCACCCGTGAGGACTAAGATGGAATGCCTCTTTTCCAGTAAAAAGGGTCTCCGGTTCTCTACACTCACCATACGAAAAACAGCAGTTTTAAGCAGCTATTTTACGCTGGTATTCTGTGAGAGTGTGGTCCTTCCCCGGTCGAGCCGACCCATTCGTGCTATAACTATACTACTAATATAGATGCAACATGGCTCTACCACGCATAAAATTTTATTGTTATTGCAAATCATTTCTAAAATATTGCTTATTTTTCTACGCACTTTATGCTAATGATGCAAAAATAATGGCTCTCACGAAGCTGTTAATCTTCCCTAAACCATCTATGACTCGCGTAATGATTACGAAACTTTGAACTTGGGAAATGTTTGTCATCAGTGTACTATTTAACTGACAAAAACTAAAATAATACAGGTTAGCGGAGTAAAGGGCGGCCTCCGACTACTAATAATGACCATTTGGTACAACATACGCGAAGTCTATGGATGCAGGTGGCTCCGGACCATGTTCTGTATACCTGTAATATTGATGCCGATTAAAACGAGAAAGAATTATCGTATGGTCTGTCGCATCGGTCAGGAACAGGCGGACCGCGATAAGTTGAACATTAGACTCTAATGTGTCGTTGTAGAAACCAATTCAGCCTGCATTTAACTTCACTTTGATATCTCAATATTTGCCTACACAATGTCGTTCTACGTATGTTCGTTGTCACAATTTGATAAATGTTGTGCAATTGTAGGTGTACATATTATTCATCATCATCATCATCATCATCATCATCATCATAATTACAGCCCTCCTCCACAAGTCCACTGCTGAACATAGGCCTCCTCCAAGGAATGCCACAAAGCACGGTCCTGAGCCACCTCCAGTCTACCTGGTAAGTGGCTACTGCAGCTGATGGTCTTCATACAAATTAGGAAAGAAAAGAACGAAAGAAAATTAAAGACATTTATTTAGTGGTACTACTACACATCACATAAATAATTATTTAAACACTACAATAGATTGAGTGTGTATCGAGCCAGTGAAAAGGTACTCAGTGTAATGCTACAGGATAACCTACAACCCTGATGATTCTGCTATAGCCACAGATACGCGCACGGTCCGCTTGATTGTGTATTTGAAATATATTTATTATCTACTTTTATAAATCAAAATATTTCAGTGCCTTATAAAATACATACAGCACATATTATACTATCTATACATAAAATATACAAATTCTATAGATAAAAACAAAAAATTTGGCTGTAGATACTGTCACTTTAGAGTGCTAAAATGGAATTCCTCTCAACCTGTATGTAGTTTAGTTGAATATGAATATGTATTATTCGAAGTATTATGCAACATATATAGTTTTAAACAAATTCAATCATTGATTTCTCATACCAACTTTCATATCGTATCTGAAAATGCGATGTTTCGAGAATAAGGCTGTCGTATAGTATGACAGAAACGTTGATCAGACATACGTATGCGGTCCCCAGCTGTCATGCAAGTATTACAACCTGTCAATAGTGTGCATGCAATTTTCAATTCTAATAACGTGTAGAACGGCCTAAAATTGAGACGCGGATCGTTAAAATATTTCAATGTGGTAGGCAGGCACCAAACGCTCATGTATTCCCGCCTATTTATAGGCGTGTTGATAGATTTCTTAGTTTTTTAATGCATACTCGTTCCAACCTTCAGGTAGAACGGACTGTCAATATACTAAATATTACATTTATACCTTGGGAACTTTTCACTTCTGATATCGTACTTTTCACCAGAGGAATCATTATCTTCACCATTACTACGGAATCATACGAACCTACTTAAACCTAGTAGAAAATTGAGAAGTTAAAGAATCTATAACCGCATTTAGTCCTGTAGGTGTTGTTAGAGGCGACTATCGGGAATACTAGAAAGATGTTAATACTGCCGATGGATGGCAGTAGAGCCATCTCATTTACGCAAGGCATAAAATAGCAGGATCAAAGGTGCAAGTCATCTGGCACTGCGATCTCTAATCCGCCTTCCAAGTTACGATTAAGGCTGTCAAATCTTCCCAACAACGGAAGAGGCCTATGTAACTTACCGTTACCATTTCATCCTATCAAGTCTGAACATAGGCCTCCCCTATCGATTGCCCCATAGGGGGGATATTTGCCATAGTTGCCATGCTTGGTAAGCGGGTTGACAGCCGCAGTTTGTCTCTTTCTATAATAATGAGGTTAAAATTTTTAGATATATAGTTGTAGTTTCCTGTTTTGCTTGCATTAATTTGTTTTTATCTCTGTACTGGATATGATTAAAAGTTCTCCTTTCTTTAATGAAATGTCTTTAATAATTAAAAAACAGTATTTTCATATAACAAAATTAATTATAATGATAACAATCATTATTATTAAAAAAATTTGATCGGTTACCACGTTGCACAATCCCACCCGTAGAGAATTCCAGCCTTTTAAATTCTAATGAGATTAAAAGTATAGACGTCTCTATTTGACCAACACAAGATATCCGCGATCCTCCTTAATAAAGTCCTAAAAAATTCCAATCTTTAATTAACATCAATGTTTTCCAGAACGACTGAACACCCACGGTTGTGAATTTCGAAGTTAAAAAAAAAAAACGAATAAATCTAAACAATTTTGGCCTCCATTCATATTCATGCGTAACCCGAAACTTAAGAGGTGGCCATAGCAGGCGAAATTCTTGAAACCGAGTTTTTCATTCGCAATTAACCTTTTGCAAAGAAGAAGCCTCGTTGCCACGCGTTGAGCGCGCGACTTCCCTACATGGCGACAGCACTTCTCAGATCACTCCATCCTGAACTTTACAACGTCAAAATTCCAAAGTGGCGTAACAATGCAAACACAAAATTTGATTCAGGACGTTATTCCGAAGAATTAAAACCAGAATCTGATTGCATCAAAACTGCTGATGACGACAATTATGTTGTGGATGCAAAGAATTACACTGTCAATTTATTAATAACCTATCGAGGAAGAGTGAGCTTTAACTATGTTGAAATTGATTCAGATTCGTTTGAAGGTGCTTCCATTATCAGTCGTTTTGATTTCAAAAGAGGCGAAGAAGACAGAAGGCCGGCACACGACGAATTCCATACGATTCTCGGACACGATTTAGTTGAATATAGAGCATCATTAAGATAGTTGAGCTGGTGTCGTGACTGTGGGGAAAAAAATTAAGGAATCAAGTCGTGGCTCATATTCATAGATGAATTGGGTATAATGAGTGGTAATGGTGTTGGCGATACTGCCAGTGGTCAGTTTGTTAAATAGGATACAGTGGGACGTTATCTAATGGCGACCCATCGTGACAGTGTGTCACGAATCAGTATTGATCAGTGTGCCCTCTTGACATCGCTCAATTCAAATCCCGGGTGACATTTTGAAAAATAAACCGAAATATTAAATAGTAGGACGCGGGAAGTGTTCATATTTCGATAAAAATGTAAAACTCGCGTCGTTTTATGTTAGAAGCTTGGTAAAACTGATTTTTAAAATAAATAAAACAAATCATGTAAGTAGATAGTGATATATTTTCAATATTTTTACTTTGTTTGCAATGTTAAAGAATCATGTTGAGTTGCGAATATATATGTTTAGAGAAACATTTATTTTAAAAAAACCGGCCAAGTGCGAGTCGGACTCGCGCACCGAGGTTTCCGAACAAATCCTTAGGTATATAAGTTTAAAATTATTAAACATATTTTTATTATATAATGTAACTAAAAATGTATGCTTTTCACAATTTTTCCTTTATCTGTGCTATAATATGTTGCTTCGTACCAAATTTTAAGATACTGAGTTCACGGGAAGTACCCTGTAGGTTTTGATTCCCTTGCGAATGTCGAATGTCGAATGCGGCATAAATGGCTGTATCTTTTGATTGCGTTGGCTTAGAAGTTTGATTTTTTCACAGCTCCAAGGAACAGTAGACTTGCATATTTGATATGAATTTCACCTTGATACCTCTACGCGTTTCTGAGAAAAAGGGTCTTGACAGATAGACAGACAGACGGACAACAAAGTGATCCTATAAGGGTTCCGTTTTTTCCTTTTGAGGTACGGAACCCTAAAAAGAACCCTGTTTTGTTGACATTCGCAAATATGCCGTGATATGTCGGTTTTCCAAAGTAAAAGCGAGTGTTCTTCATATTATAGTCTCTCTTTATATTTACTTTTAGAAATAAAATTGTAGTGACAAACGAATTTACAGTCTATCTGAGGGTTATCGGCTACTGCAGCACATGAACACATGGAACCAACTTTAAATAAAGAAAGTTACAGATGTCTTGTAGTTACAATGACTCTCTATATGCTTGCAACAACAGCATGTTATTTGGCGGCAGAAAGAGGTCAGAGGGTGATAATTACCTAGACCAATTTTTAGGAAGAAAAAGAGTCTTAACACCTACTAAAAAGTACTAATAGATATAATGAGCCCCGTTTAGTATAATATCTTTTTTTTATAGAATAAGGGTGACAAACGAGCACACAGTCCACTTAATGGTAAGTGGATGGTGTGGTCCATACACATTTACATCTATCTTCGTTTGCGAATTAAAACGCAGATGCATTGTCAGCCGTGAGGACTAAGATAGAATGCCTGTTTTCCAGTAAAAAGGGTCTCCGGTTCTCTACACTCACTATACGAAACACAGCAGCATTAAGCTGCTATTTTACGCTGGTATTCTGTGAGCTCGTGGTCCTTCCCCGGTCGAGCCGACCCATTCGTGCTACAACTATACTATTAATATAGCTGCAGCATGGCTCTACCACGTATAAATCTATTCCATATATCCAAACACCAGTTGAAAATGGCAGCGTAATGCTGCTGTTTTTCGTGTGGTGAGTGTGGAGAACCAGGAAGCGTTTTTAGTGGCATCAAATCATTCTCAGGATTTCCAGGGATACCTCAGACCTCGGGGGGCATAAGCCATCTATATTTCCTTTCTTAATCAATAGATGTGCAATAGAGGTGTCTATGTGCCAAGGCATCCACTTGTCATCAGGTGTCACTCATAATTTAATTAAAAAAAACAATAAAATAATAATTAGTCACAGGATAAAATACAACAATAAATAAATTAAAAAAATTACACTATTTATAAAATAAAATATATACTAGAACAATGAACCTAAAACTAAAAACCTTAAAAATATAATATAATAATTAAATATTAAATAAACAAAATTAAATAAATAATTTAATTAGTTAATTTAAACTAGTTGTTACATTAACTTATTAAATTCAAACTTATATTATTCCTTAGTCCCATTCATAATGGTAAAATTTGCAAAGACATAGTGTATCAAAGAATTAAAGCCCCGACTTCAAAAGATAACCTGTGAATATTTTTTTGTTTTTGAATTCAATTTTACTTATTTTCGAAAGTTACACTATTTTACCCTTTTATATATATCACAAATGAAAGGTATCCATGAGTTTTTCTGACACCAGGACGGCGCCACTTAAAAATGAGCTGTAATATTTATACAGATTTCATAGCGGGTTAGTTAATTTGTTAGAAAAATGTGAAGGTGAATGTTTCTTTCTGTACTATTAGTTATATTTTACATTAATTCGATTAAAAATATACTCTTAAGCACAATTAACCGCCCACCATATATTTTATTATTATTTCCAAAAATTTCCGTAAATAAACTTTATTTTTGTTTTTGTGTTTTACGGGTACATTAAACAAAACAATAAATGATAAAATGTAATGACAATGTTTAGAAATTTTTATGAAAAATTTAATAAACGGAAATTATTTAAGAAAAAGAATATGCTGTTTTTTTTTATAAAGAAAGTGTTTTTTTTTACAAAAAGCAGTATTGAAACGAAAATAATTTTGATGAAAAAATACATACATTGCACATGGACAAACATACTGGACTAGACCCGAAAAAATATTTTTTAGACGATGAAATAGTTGTTCAGTGCGGAATTCGAACCTGCGCTATCGAGCGCGCTTTCCTTACGGGTTTTCTGTACTAATCTTTGTCGGAGTTAAACCTGGCAGAGTCACGCTGCAGTTATAATATAGAGCAGAATCACGCTCTCATAGAATACCAGTGTAAAATAGCAGCTTATAGCTACTGTTTCGTATGGTGAGTGTAGAGAACCGGCAACCCTTTTCACTAGGGACGAGGCTTTCTATCTTAGTCCTTAGGGATGAGAACACATCTACATTATGATTCTTAATCGAGGATCGATGTAGATTTCAACCGGCCACAGCATCCATCGGATACCATCAGATGGACTGTGGGCTCGTTTGTAAAAATAATAAAAAAATATACGCAAATCTGGGAGGCTAGTTTTGTCGTGATTATGTCACGATGTTTCTGACCCTGCATCCTAATCTACTTTCAATTTAATCGATATTATACGTGCTAGAGCCATGCTGCAGCTATATTAGTAGTATAGTTGTGGCACGAATGGGTCGGCTCGACCGGGGAAGCACCACGCTCTCACACAATACCAGCGTAAAATAGCAGCTTAACACTGCTGTGTTTCGTATGGTGAGTGTAGAGAACCGGAGACCCTTTTTACTGGAAAAGAGGCATTCCATCTTAGTCCTCACGGATGACAACGCATCTACATTTTGATTCGTAAACGAGGATAGATATAGATGTCTATGGGCCACAGTAACCGCTTACCATCAGGTGGACTGTGTGAGCGTTTGTCACCCTATCCTATAAAAAAATTCACATAAGCATGCTCTGGACACGGTTAGGTTAAGGAAAGTAAAATCAACACTCTTATGATTTCTCTAGTATTAAACTGTTCATGCACGAGTGTTCCACGACACTCATGCATAGTTTTTTATTTAAAATTGACCTATACACAGCACTTTTCGAAAGTCGACGCCATCGCTTCAACAAGTCCCCATGTAATGTGTGAGAAGAAACGGCAAGAAACTCACAAGGAGGCTATTTTTTTCCCTAACATATATAAACTTACTCTATAAAATATATTATTTACACATGTCAATAAAATATAAAAAACTAGATATTTCTAAATAATGAATGAATACTTGTCATTCTTTATTTTATACAGCTAAAATGACAAACCGCTCCGTAGCGCAGCCGCTAAGCAAAGAGTGCAACGGCGCTTAGAGCCACGGGTTCGAATCCCGCAAGGAACAAGTATTTGTATGGCCTACAAATAATTGTTCCGGGTCTGGATGTTTGTCCTCGTGCAATTTATGTTTGTAAACTGCCTCCACGATACAGGAGAAAATCCTAGTGTGGTGGTAATGTTTAATAAAAAAACAAAAAAAAAACACAGCAGAATTATGCTGGTATTCTGTAAGTCATATAACATAAAGTAGTAAACATAATACATATTGAGTTTTTGTCGTCTTACTTAAGACTTTTCGATGCTATATGCGATCCACTTGAATAAATTCTGCCAAAGATGGTCCGAAATTTGCCTGATACAAAAAATTCCCTACAATTCCACGTACAAGTCGCTCAACATCACAATGCGCGCGTACACATTATATCGGGACCCCGCGTCCCCTGCACTTGTTAATATCTTATTGTGCCCCGCTCGTCTGTCTGTCTGTCTCTCGGTTGATTTGCTACCCGCTCCTGTATAGTAATGAAGGTGCCATCGGACGACTGGATTGCTCGCTCGAATCGATGATCGATCCCTCGATTATAATCGATTGTTTTGCGCGCAATCGATTAGGTATCCGAGTTAGCGGCTTAATTATGTCTGACATTGATTTAGAGACTTTTAGATTTGTTGTACAGTCGCGATTGATCCGATGTAGTTTTGTATTTTAATATGAATCCGTATGTAAGTAGATTCTTCAAGGAAGATAACCAGTTAGAGGTTACATGTGGTCAGCTAGTGACCAACGCCTCCTATGTTTTTAGTGTAATTTGTCGGCGTAACATATAAAAATTTCATTTGTCGAATCGTTACCGTTACAGCCTATTAAAGTCCACTGCTGAACATAGGCCTGCCATAGTTGCCACGCTTGCCAGACGGTTTAGCAATCGCAGTTTATTTTTTATTTTTAAGTCGTTATTAGGAAGACGCTGCCGCCTATCTCCTGATTTGTCGAAGGTGTCAGTTCTAAGTATGGGGAACCCCCAAAATTTATCGTTTTTTTTTTCTATTTTTGTGTGAAAATCTTAATGCGGTTCACAGAATACTTACCAAGTTCCAACAACATAGTTCTTATAGTTTCGGAAAAAAGTGGCTGTGACATACGGACGGACAGACAGACAGACAGACATGACGAATCCATAAGGGTTCCGTTTTATGCCATTTGGCTACGGAATCCTAAAAAAGGTCCATATAACCGAAGAAAAATCGGCCACAGAAATTTCGCAAGTAATCTTTTTTCTTTTATATTTAGCGGTTCAAAATAGTACAGTAATTAATAATTAAAGCATGTTCTATAACGTAAAAACTTGTGCTTAGCATTATAAAACGGTCCAGGCCTGTAACAAGTAGCACCTGTTTCAAGTATAGTCCATGTGCCAGTCATCGCCCTCCTCTACCTAGGCTAGATATCTCCTAGTTTTATATCCATATTTATCCATTGGGACCACCCATCCAATGTACAGTGTTCTATACATTTGTAACTTCCATGGGTGATCTCATTGGAAATTATAAGTGTGTTCCTAGTGTTCTTATTTCCAATTAAATTATTGACGTGAACACAACGCAAGCGTATCTTCCCGCAACGTGCACTACAGCCGTAGGGCCTTCGTGATGCAGTGATATGATGTGATCCTAATATATATATATATATATATATATATTATACTGCAGATCCTCGTTGTGATCACTAACCGACCTATATCTCCGTAGCGCAGCGGCTAAGCAGAGAGTGCAACGGCGCTTAGAGCCACAGGTTCAAATCCCGCACGGAACAAGTATTTGTATGGTCTACAATTAATTGTTCCGGGTCTGGATGTTTGTCCATGTGCAATTTATGTGTTCAAACTGCCTCCATAATACATGAAAAAGTCCTAGTGTGCTGGTAACGGTTTTTTTTTAAGAATAAAGAAATGTAATAAAGGAAAACTAGTATATTATGCTATTACAGTATTTAAAGGTGGTATTTTATGAGAGCCGTGGTAGCTCATGGGCTAAGCGGGCTCGATCCCCGCCGGCACCAACGAAATCATTAATTGCAATTACAAGTATTGATTTAACACGTACTCGGCGGTGAAGGAAAACATCGTGAGGAAACCTGCATGTTTGAGAAATAAGAAAAAAATATTTCGACGTGTTCTCTCGTAGAGCGTATACTATCAACATCATCATCATCATTACAGCCCTTCACAAGTCTACTGCTGAACATAGGCCTTCTCCAAGGAATACCACAAAGCAATGTCCTGAGCCACCTGCATCCATCGATTTCCTGTATGTTTTAGCAAGTCGTCACTCAATACCTTGATCAACATGAATGTACCTTAAAATGTATCATGACGTATACTTTTGACGTTTAAAAAATAGAGCTAGAAATTTGAGGCATGCGTAGGCACTAAATTAAGAAGTCATGTCGGGAGGCAATGTGGCACTTTCGTCCCTGAAAGTAGGGTCAAAATACGAACTTTCGATCAAGGATTATGATAAAAAATGTGATATTGGTAACATCAATTAAGCTAACTATTCTAATTAGTAATATATATTATATATATATATATATATATATATATATATATATATATATATATATATATATATATATATTTATATATATATATATATATATATATATATATATTTATATATATGACGTCCTCTCAGAAAAATCGGACGTCATGCAGCGATGGAGCGAATTTTATAGAGAAATGTATGCGTGTGATGATCTTAGTGAGGGATCCGGGGATGACGCCGTGACTGGTACGCCAGACCCGGACCTCGATGACACTGAGGTCATCAGTATGAAAGAGATTGAACGTGCGATTCGAAGTTTGAAATGTGGTAAAGCTGCGGGACTAGACAGAGTTACTGCTGAAATGGTCAAGTATGGTGGGCCTCGCGTCTGGGACAGCTTTCGTCTGCTGTGCAATTTGTGCTGGCGGACGGGGGATGTCCCGGATGATTGGCGATCCGCAGTCATTGTGCCTTTATATAAAGGTAAAGGTTCACATTTTGACTGCGGGTGCTATCGGGCGATCAGCTTGACCAGTTTAGCAAGTAAAGTTTACTCGAAGGTTTTGACACGTAGGATGCAAGAGAAATCGGAAAGATTTCTATGGGAGGCACAATGCGGATTTAGACCTGGAAGAGGATGCACGGATCAAATGTTTTCTCTACGCATAATCACGGAAAAGCTTCTGGCTGCTAACCAGAAGATTTTCTGTGCTTTTGTGGATCTTGAGAAAGCATTTGATAAGGTTGTAAGGAAGAAAATGTGGGAACTGTTGCCGGGGTATGGTGTGGATGGTCGATTGCTAAGGGCTGTGCAGTCTCTTTACTGTGACTGTAAAGCCTGTGTGCGGGTAGGGCATGACCTGTCACCCATGTTTAGCGTCCAAACGGGCGTAAAACAGGGTTGTGTCATGTCTTCCTGGCTGTTCATACTGTATCTCGACAGCTGTTTACAAAAGCTGAAAGATAGCTGTTTGGGTGTGAAATTGGGTGACATTAAAGTAAACTGCTGTATGCTGATGATGCAGTGCTTATTGCACCATCAGAGGCAGAACTGCAGGCATTAGTCACGTGTATGAAAGAGGAATGTGAAATTAAAGGTCTCCGTTTGAATGCTAATAAAACTAAGGTTCTGGTATTTGAAAGGGACGAAGAAAGAACGAAGTGTGAAATATGGGTAAATCAGGAATGTCTAGAACAGGTAAATGAAATTGTATACTTCGGGAGTGCTTTTAGCCGGGATGGAAGATGTGATTTAGATGTGGACAGGCGTGTCGCTGCCGGGAACAAAGTCAATGGTGCCCTGACTGCGTTAGTCAAAAGGCAAGGCGTAGCGAAGAGTGCACGCCTTGCAATACATAACGCAGTGTTGGTACCGACTTTGTTATATGGCAGCGAAACCTGGGTATGCCAGAAGAAGCATAAAAGCAAGTTGAATGCAGTGGAGATGCGATCTCTTCGTAAAATGTACGGCGTTACCATGGCCGACCGAAAGTGAAACGAAGAGATTCGCAATATGGCAGGTTTGAAAGATGACCTTATCACAAAAATTGATAAGGGCGTGCTTCGGTGGTTTGGGCACGTTGAGCGAATGAGTGATGATCGAATGGTGAAGAAAATATATAGCGCGAAAGCTAATATTAAAAGGTGTCGAGGTAGACCGAGACTAACTTTCGAAGACCATGTGAGCAAATTGCTCGAAGAGGGTAGGGTCAAGAGTACTCGGATACCTAGACGTGCATGCATGAAGAAGATAATGAATCTGAAAGAAGCGAAAGAGGTTTGTAAGGATCGTGACACTTGGCGATCTGTTCTCTCTGGCTACCCCGTCAGGGATTGTGCGTGAAGATAAGTAAGTAAGTAAGTATATATATATATATAAGCTTGTTCCTGCTTGAATATATAGATCATCATTTTGTTTTTTGAAAACGACATCGTTTTATTATTAAGTTTATATCTTTCTTTTATGTTAATCACAGAATGTGAAAAGGAATTAGAAATCTATCATTGTACAATTAATCGCAATAAATGAAGCATGCAAGAAAACTTGCACAACATGGTCGAACAATTGCCGTAATTATCATTTTATGGTAATTAAATTTGCATTTTAAAATTAAGAAAGACATTAATAACACTGTCTCACTCATCACCATATTTCTAAAACTATACGCCCGATTGGCTTGAAATTTGGCATATTATACATATTTCCTTTTCCGATGTACTCGTAGACACAAGGGTCTTGGAAAATTCAACATCTAAGGGGTGAAATAGGGTGTTACAGTTTGTTTTTATATAGAATTGAAATGACAAACGAATCTATAGTCCACTGATGGTAAGTGGATACTGCAGCAACCAATTTTAAACACAAAAGGCTTTCTTACGGCTTATCAAAGTCCACTACTGAACCCAAAAAGCCTCGCATATCTACCATAGTTGCCACTATTGGCAACTGGGTTGGAAACCGCAGTTTTTTGAAGTTATACTTCTTTTGGGGCTTTTGTGAAAAATGATGAGAGTGAATTTTTTACGATGTGCGCTCACACCGACACCTAAAAACGACACCATGAATTTGTTACGATGCACGCGCACACTGACACCTAAAAGTGACAACTTCAGTGGGTAATTGTCTTTCAAGTTCTTTTGTTTTGTTACGCTAAAGAAGTATAACGTCCTACGTGCATACATAAGTACACACAAACTTTTTCATTTTATAGTCGTCATAAAAAGGACACTGCTACCCATTCACTAGTTTGTTTCTGTCGTGTCATACGACACACACAGGACAATGTGAGGTAGTGTATATACTTACACCGCTATTACATGATACCTTGTAATCTTTAAATTAGGGAGACTGCAATCGTGCTGGCTCTCTATACACTTAAAGAATGGAACACAGCATTGCGGGCAATACGGCTTGGCGGCAGAAATACGTATTTTTTTATAGAATAAGGGTTACAAGCGATCACACAATCCATTTGATGGTAAGTGGTTGCTGTGGCCAATAGACATCACAGCAGCATTAAGCTGCTATTTTACGCTGGTATTCTGTAAGAGCGAGCTCCTTCCCCGGTCGAGCCGACCCATTCGTGCTACAACTATACCAGTAATATAGCTGCAGCATGGCTCTACCACGTATAATATAACTTACACACATACACACATAAATCTGCTGCTCTACACTATCGCTACATTCGTGCTACAACTATACTATTAATATATCTACCCAGATGGACTCCTTGGCAGAAAGGAGCCCTACCACTTACTATTAATAGACGAAATATGAGGTAAAGATAACTTATAATTTAAAAATAAATAGGTATATTGATGATGATGGTATGAAGTGTGATAGTTTAGACCAATCCTCCTTTACGGATGTGGTCCAAGTCAAGAAGTGGAATTTTATGAGCTGATGAAGAATAAGAGGAAGATAGGAAGTACAAAGAAGTACTTTCTTCAAATTTTGACCGTTAGATGGCGTTTTTTTTTACTTACTACAAGCTAGTTCTTGACTACAGTCCCGCCTGGTAAGTGGTGATGAAGCCCTAAATGTTAAATTGCACCGTCTTAGCGTAACAAAAGCCTGTTCACTCCCGATTTAAGGACGCCCACGGATGGAACGCCGGCAGAGCAGTGGCATAACTCCTCTGCTGTACGCATTACGAAACACGAAGCAAACCGTTCGACGTTCATTATTTGATCACCCGGTAAAAGTCCACTGTTAGACTTGGGTCTTTCTTGCTGTGGGGAGAATTATGCATTAAGTCACGCGAGGCAGGTAAATTAGCAATCACGGTCTAGACGTCTCGCATCTTAGAGACTGATTTCCTTTGCTGGCCCAGGTATAATAATAATGACTTCCAGACCGAATTTTGGTCATGGCGGCCAGCCTCAACGGAGACTATCGATCGGCGCAGGACAGGATTACGGTGCTAAAATGTATGCGCGAGCACAGGTGCACTCTCTATTTCCTCGCTCTCATAGTCCGATGGGACTGTAAACCGACACGACCGGAGAGAGATCAGGCGCAGGACTAACGGCTTTACGTGCTTTCCGAGGCACGGGGGTGAGACACCGCCAACTTCCTGACTCCGGGCAGCTACTGAGAGTTTCTTGATGGAAAAGCTCAATAACTGATTTTTGTGGCCCGACCCGGGATTCGAACCCGGGACCTCATGATCAGCAGTCGCACTACTGCAACCACTAGACCAACCAGGCGTTCACTAGGTATATTACGTATGCAGCAGGAACCTAGCCAGAGACATAACTATAGAATAGATCCGCGAATTTTCAATTCGTCAAGCGGACAGCCAATCGTTTTTCGGATGGCGTCCGTTGCGCAAATATAAATGAACATGGAGAATGGTGGGTTTTGTCTAAGTGCTTGTCTTAGAAGAAATAGGGGCAGAAATAGGGGGGGGGGGGCACGGATAGTCGGAACCCAAGAGATGTTTCTAGCTTTTCCCAGTCATTTTTATAGAATAAGGGTAACAAACGGGCGGTTCTCTACACTCACCATACGAAACACAGCAGTATTAAGCTGCTATTTCACTCAAGCATTCCGTGAGAACGTGCTACAAACCTTAATATAGCTGCAGCATAGCTTTACCACGTATTTTATCATATTGCTTTAACTTATTTACTATAACATGTTACTAATATGACGATACCTTAAAACAACACTGATTAGTGGATTCTTTTCTTTTAGCCGTCACAAAACAGTGGTCATTGTTTCTAAGTATTTCTGATTCCGAATTCGCACGCTTCAGTTAATACAATTTACGCGCAAACGAGCGTCAAAAGTGAACGGTAAATTTAAATGGTCGAAGCGCCCAAAGGCCCGCGACCGTGTTGCCGCATTAATCACACTTGTTAAAGTCGAAGATGTTCAGATAAAGGGGAAAAAATAACACCTCCGAATGAGTTATGTTGTGGCAAGCCCCTTACAAATTAGCTGTTTGAATTTTGGCTATAAAGGAGATGCAGGGGGCTGTTTTATCGCAGTTGATAATTCCAGTAATACCGCACTCGGATGAACGTGACTGTGGTCCGGCAGCCTCGACGCCACTTCCTTCAAAATTAAACTTGATCGATCTTGAATGTAAACTCGTGTGATGGATGTGGCAGTTGACGTGTTATATTCTTATGGCAGATGGAAGCGATTTGTCTTTTGGGTTTTATGAGTTATTGTAAGTTGTATGACTTGGAAAATGTTAAAATTTTTACTTTTGGATTAAATGACTTCAAAAAACGAAATTATTTTAAATAATTTTCCACGTGGCGTTGCTAAGAATTATTTGAAGTCTGTTTTATAAGTCGCGGCACGTAAGTCTAGCGCTGAACGAAACGCGCACGAATTGAAATGCACGAATGCGACTGGAGAGCTAATCAGCGCGAGCGAAAGACACGCACGAGCCAATCAATTATGCGCAATAACTGTCACCGCTAGACTTTTGTGCCGCTACGTATAACTTTGAATTAAATGTCAAAGTGTTTGACGCTTGAGTGGGCTTAAACTTAACAGCTATAATGTCGTCTAAATAGATACATTAAAAATTTCATGCCCTATTTTACCACGATTAGGTGTAGAATGTTTATTTATATAGGACCACTGCTCAAATATACCTACATACGTGAGGGTAATATGGTTACATTCATAAAACTCAAAAGCTACAGCCTTGTTTACCTACTTAACACCTCACGTGTCATGACGCCCACAGTAAGCTGACAGCTTATGCATGCCCATGTGTCAGCCCACCCCGTTTGCCCATTTGACAATTAAACACGCCTTATCTTTAATCTATGTTGTTCAAAGACAAAACTCTGTTTTAATCTTTAATCAACATAGATTAAATACAAGGCCGTAATGTGACGTTTGCAAACGTTTTCGAATTGAACATTTTCGATTGTTTTAACCGATTTTTGGTTTGCCGCTTAAAAGGAGGTAGATATTAAAAAGTTTATGGTGTAAAAAAATGTATTGAAAGGGTATGATTTTTTAATTTCTTTTGATATAATACTTACACTTTATGTACAAGAAACCGACAAAATTGCTATAACGAACATACACATATATATACCGAGATTGATAATATTATAAAAATAGAATTAAATATTTATAAAGTAGAATTAAATATCTTAATTCATAACGAATTAATGCGTATAAGTTTTATACATAGCTGTCATACATAATTTAAAATTAAAATTTTTATACAGCCGACTTCAATATAAGTTATTAAGAATAACTCAAACACTATTCGTTTGACCTTGATCAAATTCATATGGGACCACACGAGAAGTATCAGCTTTCATATAAAAAAAGAATCATCGAAATCGGTTCACCCAGTAAAAAGTTATGAGGTAACACACATAAAAAAACATACGCGTCGAATTGAGTACCGTCTGCTTTTTGGAAGTCGGCAGAAAATTTATAATTTAAAATTAAAAATTTTGTACAGCCGACTTCAATATAAGTTATTAAGAATAACTCAAATAACTCAAAAACTATTGGTCTGACCTTGATCGAATTCATATGGGACCACACGAGAAGTATCAGCTTTCATATAAAAAAAATCATGGAAATCGGTCCACCCAGTAAAAAGTTATGAGCTAACACACATAAAAAAAAACATACGCGTCGAATTGAGTACCGTCTCCTTTTTGGAAGTCGGCAGAAAAGATATCATTGTTTACATTAGCGAATACCGGTATCGTGCAACCTCCCGAACGGCCCTTGCCACATGACGCGTTAAAACACATGAGGGGAATGACTCCCTGGTACGATAGCTCTTCATCACGCAATCAATTATTAAAGGGTCAAAAGGGCGCTGCTTTATCGACACCATTTTGACAGTTGTCTTTGTAGTAAACATTTTAGTCGATTTTAGTATTGTGTAGTGTAGTAAGTTTTTAAGTTGATTTTTCGAAGTGTTCCTAATTATTGCCATAGCTTGTTTGTTACTTGTTTCTTAATATATTAGTTATAATTTACGACTTGGTGTTTTGTCTCTGTCCTCCTCCTAGTTTTGTACGTGTGACGATATTACTCTCACGTACCTTACATAAATACTCACACCAGTCACCACGGTTTTTACCGGTTTTAGTGGTTATGCCACTAAAACCGCTTTTTTATGTAAAAACTGCAATTCTTGCAATCTTTCTTGCAATGTGCTTTTTATATAATTTATATATGTCCAATATGATTGTTAGATACGATTTCATGACGTTGGAATTCAAAACTGTAGAATCTTGATTTTTAGGCGCTAGTAGAGCATATTTACTCGCTTTGCGCTTAAGGCATGCAATATCAAAGGAGACTGGATCCCGTTTTCAACGCACAGAATGCCTGGTACAGCAATCGCTAAATATCTGAGCGAAAATAGAGAGATTAAAAGTGTAAAATGTATTTTATATAAAAAAAAGGGTGACAAAAGACAACACGGTCCACCTGATGTTAAAAGTGGATGCTGTTGCGCGTAGTCACCTATGTATCCTCGAATAAGGACCAAAATATAGATGCGTTGTCGCCCCTGAGGATTAAGGTGGAATGATAAATAATCAGTTTAAGCATAGTAGAGCCATGCAGCAGCTATATTATAGTTGCAGCACGAATGGTACGGCTCGTTCAGGGAAGGACCACGCTTTCACAGAACACCAGCGTTAAATAGCAGCTTAATGCTGTTGTGTTTTGTATGGTCAGTGTAGATAACCGGAGACCCTTTTTACTCTAATCGAGGCATTCCATATTAGTCTTAAGGGGTGACCACACATCTGCATTTTCTTAATCGAGAAAAGGTGTAGAAGTATAGGCCACAGCATCTACCATCAGTTGAACTGTGTTTGTTTGTCACTCTTATTCTATACTAAAAAGGATCGAAAAGATCGCCAATTGGCAGACTTTCATACATAAAATTAGTTGAGAAGAAAAGGTAGCGTCTATATATCAAAAATATCTTAAAATATTAAGCGTCAGTCCCTGAGTAACTTTGTCAAAGAATTTTTCCCTGAGAAGGCGTCAAAAAAGATATCTAGATTTGAACCTTTTTAGGTTATGTCTTATGTCACTTGAAAAAAGTCATGCGTCCTGTGGTTTTTTCATGTTAACTTAATACAATCTCAACATAATGTACCTACCTACATAATGGAGAGTTTTTATATTATTGTATCTCTATTAAATATTTTCATACTGTAAATGTATATTTCTGGCATGGCTTCTGGGCCTTGGTGCCATACAGTGACATTTTGTTTTAGCTAGTGTTGCCATAAAATTAAATGGAATTGTTACATATTATCTCAATCATAGTACTATGCTATGATTGAGATAATGTATTATTGCAGGAAGTTCTTTTAAGAGACTTATTTTCAACCATAACACTTTTATTTTTATTATTACTGATAGTATAGTTATTACTAATAATAACTTCCTATAAAAATATTTTGATTTTTGTGTTGTGTCGGTAGTCTTACAAAATGTATACGAAAATAGTATGAATATAGTAAATGGCCACACTTGAATGTTGTAAAATGATTGAAATCATTTGATAGTCCCAAAAATGTAAGTATTTTTCTGTGGCTTTAATTAAAATACATTTTTATGTGAAAAATCATAGAAAAATTATTATACTCATTTTATATATATTATTTCTAGACGCAATCATTTTGTCAACTATTTTTCTGCCCTTGTTATTTATATCTACATTTATACATCCTATCAAATGTCCACTGCTGAATATAGGCCTGTCTCATGTATTTCCTCATGGGGATGTTTATCATAGTTGCCACGCAATCACTGTTTTATTATTATTTTGAGTTGATATCAGGAAGAAGCTGCCGCCAATCTGCTGATTTGTTATAAAATAAATTGTTTCAACAACTATCGTTATTTGTCTTATATCCTTTCAGATTAACCTACAAGAAATTTTATGATAATTGCATTAGTTTTAAACATTAGAATGCATTATAAAAGTTTAGAGTGGGTTCAAAGTTACTATCCACGACTCAGCAGCTAACGACCAGAGTTATAACATAACCAGGGATTTAAAAACGTAATGAATTTCGTTTCGTTACAGTTAATGATATCTCATAACGTTCCAAAGTTTGTAACGATACTAAAACCTAAAATTATCAATAACGTTATAAAAAATAACGTTAAAGAATATCATTATCGTAGAACAATATCGTTCGTTACATTATAGTTTCAGTAACGTTATGTTATGGGTGTAACGTTACAGATTCACTTGTAACGTTATTATTAAGAAGATTTTCAGCTGACTACCGCTCTGTTATCGCACCCCATACAAGCCACCGGTATTCAAGAATTACCATTAAGTTCGTTAGAGAGGGAGAGAGTGCGCATCGCATATTATATAAAATGTGGTAAAGTATGTGTCACAATATTTTACAGTGTTATTTTATCGTCATATTAATAACGATATTATATGGTTATATTAATAACGATATCTTTTTAATATTGTTATTAAATAATTGTAGATTTCGTTCCGTTACATAATAATAACATTGTTATAGCCAAGAAATTAATTTTTTTACGATCCTAGAGGAACGGTACGAATTATCGTTACTGGAACTACGCTTCACGTTATTTTGAGTAACGTTTCAAGTCACTGGTTATAACACATTTTGATCACTTACGATATTTATTCTACAAGTGATGTTTTATACCAGCATTACCTGAAACAAACAAATACGAACATATTAATTAACTTATTACATATTTAAAAAACAAAAAAATATTTTGTATAAAGGTGGCGTCATAAGAGAACTTATCAGCCCGTGTTAATTTATAAAGAAAAGTTTCATTTTATAAATAAGCATTTTAATTTATAAACTTTATAAACAAAATAAAATTCCCTCATGTGCCGTGGTAGTTCGGAGTACTCTTACCTTAAAATTGTACGCACCAAAAAATTGTTTATTGTAATTTGAAATACTGTATCACCACAGTCACGACGATGAACGGAAATATTGTGAGGAACCAACATAATATCTCAGAAACGAAACATTTTGAGGACATATGATGTTCGCCAACATCTAGGGCAGCGTGGTAGACTCCTCCATGACTTTTTTTTTATAGGATGGGGTGACAAACGAGCACACAATCCACCTGATGGTAAGTGGTTACTATGACCCATAGACATCTACATCTATCATCAATAAAGACTCAAGATGCAGATGCGTTGTCACCCGTGAGGACTAAAATGGAATGCCTCTTTGCCAGTAAAAAGGGTCTCCGGTTCTCTACACTCACAATACGAAACACAGCAGCGTTAAGCTGCTATTTTACGCTGGTTTTCTGTGAGAGAGTGGTCCTTCCCCGGTCGAGCCGACCCATTCGTGCCACAGCTATACTACTAATATAGCTGCAGCATGGCTCTACCACGTTAAAAACAGTACTACCTACTACTCTACTTCCCTAAAAACAGTATTACCTAGATAAATACTATTTCTTTAGAGAATATAGTGCAGTTTAGTGGCGGCGTAAAAGAGTCTAACTCTCCATACATAACGTCACGTGGATGTAGTATAAATATATAGTATTATTTATATTTAAATTTATTTTTAAATACATAATATTACACTATATATTATATAGTATATAATATATAGTATAATATTATGTTGACAGGAAAACACCTGCCTACGCGTGTTTCCTTGACCTGTCGAGAGCATTTGATCTGGTCTCCTACAATATACTGTGGAAAAAATTAGAGGGAATTAAAGTATCAGGTCAACTGATACAGATTTTAAAATATTGGTATGGGGGAATTGCGTTAAATGGGCAAACGCTTTGTCTGAACCATACCGGTTAGAGTGCGTGATGAGACAGGGTGGGCTAAGCTCACCTAGTCTCTTTAATCTTTATATAAATGGACTTATTGAGGCGCTTAGTAGCATGCGTATCGAATGTCATATAGATGGAATGTGTGTAAACAACCTGAGTTATGCAGACGACATGGTACTTCTGAGTGCATCAGTATGTGGGTTAAGAAAATTGCTCAGTGTTTGTGAGGCATTTGCGGCCGAACATGGGCTAAAGTACAATGTACAAAAAAGTCAGTATAATATGATCTTTGGGGCCGGACGTGACCGTACGAGTAATGTGCCTCCCATTACATTAAACAATACACCATTAACTAGGGTAGAGTCTTTTAAATATTTAGGTCATATGGTTACGTCCGACCTCAAGGATAATACTGACATGGAAAGGGAACGTAGGGCTCTGTTAGTTCGAACAAATATGATTGCTCGCAGGTTCGCGCGATGCTCAGGGGATGTTAAACTCACTCTATTTAGAGCGTTTTGCACATCTCTTTACACGTGCAGCCTATGGAGGGACTACACGCAATGGGCCTATGGAGCCCTTCGGATCCAATATAACAACGCGTTCCGGGTGCTGATGGGACTGTCCCGTGGCTGCATCGCATCAACGATGTTTGCTCAAACTCATGTAGATTGTTTTTATGCAACTATGTGTAAAAGAGCTGCATCTCTGGTGCGCAGGGTTAGGGCCAGCCCCAACGGTATTCTAAAAATGATAAGTGACAGAGTGTACTGTCCCTATCTGCAACACTGTTGTAAGATGCATTTGCCCAGCAACTAATTATAAATATATAATAATAATAATAATAATAATAATAATTTTAATGCATGTATCCAATGTTAATATAATAATAGAGTATTTAATTAAAATTATATAATAATCATAATTCTGAAAAAAAATGTAGTAATGAGTCCTAGATACTTGAAATTAAATAAATAATAAAAAATAAAATAGTAAACAATGAACAATTTAAAATAATTGTTTTAACAAACGACTTCAATATAAATTATTAAGTATAACTCAAAAAATATTGGTCAGACCTTGAAAAAAATTATATAGGACCACACAAGAAGCACCAGCTTTCTAATAAAATAACAATCATCGAAATCAGTTCACCCAGAAAAAAATATGAGGTAACATATTATATAAAAAAATTATACGGTCAAATTGAGTACCTCCTCCTTTTTGAAGTCGGTAGAAAATTAAACAGGAGATGAGCGACAGCATCTTCCTGATGACAACTCAATAAAAAACCGGTTGCCGAGGCAACTGGCAAGATGGCCTACCTATGATGCGCATAGATTGAATGCGGCATGCGTATGTTCAGCAGTAGACTTTTGGACAAATGAAATTTTTATTGCTTATGTACGTAAAAAATATATATTTTATTTCATAAACTAGCTGGTACCCAGCGCGTTGCAACCGGAGAAGAAAAATAATTGTGGAAATATCGTTTTAAATTTAGAACAGTTATATTGATTAATTAGAAATGATAGTACATTCATTGAAGTGAAATCATATTTAACTTACGAATAAAGAACAATGGCAGAAAAATTGTTAATAAAAAGGATTGCGTCTAGAAATAACTTATAAATAAAATGAGTTTAATTATTTTTCTATGATTTTTCAAATAAAAATGTATTTTTATTAAAGCCACGGAAAAAAACACATATATTTGGGAATATCAAATGACTTTCATTATTTTACACTATTCAAGCGTTGCCATTTACTATATTGATACTATTTTCGTATACACTTTGTAAGATTACCAACACAACACACAAACACAAAATATTTTTTATAGGAAGATATTATTAGTAATAAGTATACTATCAGTAATAATAAAAATAAAAGTGATATGGTTGAACATAAGTTTTTACAAAGAACTTCCTGCAATAATACATTTTACAATAATACATTATCTCAATCATATAACTATGTAACAATTCTATTTAATGTTATGGCAACTTTGGCGCAAAAGCCCATAAGGCATGCCAGAAATATTATTAAAAAATACCTTCAGGTTCATTGAGTTTTACAGTTGAAGCTAAAAAATATACATTTATAGTATGCAAGTATATAATAGAGATACAATAATCTAAAATCTTTCTATTATGTAGGTAGGCACATTATGATGAGAATGTAGTAAGCTAACATCAAACAACCACAGGACGCATGACTTTTTCCAAGTGACATAAGACATAACCTAAAAAGGTTCAAATCTAAATATCTTTTTTTGAACGCCTTCTCAGGACAAAATTCTATGACAAAGTTACTCAGCGACTGACGCTGAGATACATTTTAAGACATTTTTGATGAAATTTTGATTTTTGTATGAAAGTCTGCCATTGTTCTTTGTTGGTACGATACGCGCTAAACCTAATGTAAGTTATTTGTACTATGCCTATAACCTTCCCTAAAATGCGAGCAATAAGTTGACAAAGTTTTACCGCAATCTGACGAACGGTATGGCAACGCATAAAATACGAACAAACAAAAATTATTTTTTATATGTTAGGTTAGATGTATAAAACTTAACGAAATATAATAGTTTTTATTTCATTTCATTCCATAGATATAGGTGCTTAGGATTCATGGTATTTACTTACTGTCGTTTATTGGACTGTGCGTCTATTTTCCCTTAATTGATAAAAAAAAACAATAGTTTCTTAACACCAAACATGGTCAATAATGTAACACTTTTAAAATTTAATATTATGTAACATCGTCAGGAGTTTACCATTACAATTACAGCCTATTAAAGTCCACTGCTGAACATAGCCCTCCTCCATAGATTGTCTCATAGAAAGGAATTTGCCATAGTTGACACACTTGTCAGGCGGCTTGTTAATTTTTAATTATTCAGAGTTGCTATCAGGAAGACGCTGCTGCCCATCTCCAGTTTCAGTTTCCCTCTCACCCACGGGCGATATGGGGTAATGGATATTCTTACACCGCCACTACACGGTGTCGTCGGCAGTTTATCATCAATTATTGATACAACAAAGCCTAAATAGATCGCAGAATCTTCATTTTTTTAATTAAAATTAAAGTAAAACTTTTTAATACACAATAATTCATAACACAATTCAATTAAACCATTTTCAAATCAATAAGCCATTTGCAAAATTCTACGTGGCCATTTAATTGATCTGTGCCAATGATGGCATATTTATGGCCCTTCAGAATGGCGCAAAAAGTATCATATTAATAAATTGATATAGTTAGCGGACACGTCGTCATAGGGGCCGGCGGCGCCTCATTCCTTGTACACTTGTAAAAAATAATATCATAAATGCAGTTTAAATATGCTGAGGTTGAGAATTTTTGAACAGTACAATCAAAATTTTCAGAGTAAATACCACTCTATTATATTTTAGATAATAACTATATTTAATAAACTAGCTGTGCCCGCGGCGTAGCTCGCGTATATATATTTTACATAAAGAATTTGTCGTTTAGGTAAGAGAATATTAAACGATTTATATCATTACTGTATCAATAAGTGGTAACAAATAAATCATTATCATCAAAGTTCTAAGTAGTTTATGATAGAGCTTCGGTGTAAACGACGTTAGAAGTAGGCTTAGCCGGGGTGTACACAAAAAGGTTACGGGGGCTACTAACGCGGGAAAAAGCAACATAGAGTTGGCCATGTGCAAAACAGTCAGTACTGAGGTCCACTCTTACAACGCGTAAATTTTGACCTTGCACTTTATTTACGGTCATCGCATAACACACGCTGACTGTAACTGGGAACTGAACACGCTTAAAACTGAAGGGAAAGTTACTTCTTAATAGAGGGATTTTTGGCAGTGCTGCCAGATCAAAAAAACTCATTCAGCGCTAGGACAACACAAAAAGCGCTAGATTTCATGAAAACAGCGCTTTATAAAAGCCCTAGATTTTGCGCTAAATTAACTACAAACAAAGTTTGTGTTTTTTATTATAATTTATAATTCAAGAAAATACTAAAGAAATCATAATAATCATAATAAAGAAAACAACATTAAGTTTTTTTCTGGCAATATTTTTTGATGTATCAATACTTCGCAGGACATCGACTTATAATTATGGCAATTGCTGTCAACAGTAGTTAGTACTACTCTAAGTAACTTTTAACTTAGCTGTGCTCTAAACAACTGACTAAAACTGAATAAAGCAAATTAAATGCGTTGCCAAAACCATGAACGAAAACTTTAATGAAGGGGATTCCCCCGCTTATAGTCGTCGATAAAAAAAATCAAGTTGATCATCCTAAAGGGGAAGCCGGGAGATCCATAGCACAGGGTATCCTAGTTTGGACTCGTCTCCCATGCTCTTTGTTTTGTGGAAAAAATATGTTTGAAAAAGATAAACTGCAATGTACTATTTGTGGAAAAAAATAATAAAGTTCATTATTATTATTATCGGTAATGTGGACTAACAGTGCTGCTATAAAAGAGTTAATAACCCGCTAGTCGCTACAATTTTGAAATTTGTGCTAAATACACCAAAAAGCGCTGGATTAAGTGCTAGGTGCTAAAATTTCGAAATGCGCGCTATACATTCCAAAAAAGCGCTAAATCTAGTTCCCAAAGCGCTAAAATGGCAGTACTGATTTTGCGTATATTATAAATACAATATCACGACATTTCGTTGCAATTTTGTTATTTTTGTTCGGGTTCCGTTGTATGGCTTCGATAGATACTAATTTCTTCAGTAAGTCTCAATACGATTCATCGGCGAAAAATCTCAACACAGCAAATCAGAAAAGTTTGTAATTTGTATAACTCCATCTATTACGTCCTTTGTGTGAGAAAACATCCTTTTTTAAATCTCTTTTTATGTTTTAAGTATAAATATATTAATTATTATGGAACGTTTTTTTTACACACAAATCTTTTTATTATTATTTTTGTGATTTTTATGGCGCCATTGAACAAATTCGAACCTACATTTTAAAATAATAATCATTACTTTCGATAGAATTAACCAATTTTAATAAAACAAAGATTAAATGTAACTTGAAGATACGCTTTATGATTTTCTTAACGATTTCTTTGAAAAAAAAAGATGTTTACTTTAGACGTGATGCATTCATATAAAAACAGACAAACAGACAGACAGACAGTTCTAAAAATTATAAAAATGTACTTATTTAATTATTTTTAGTTCCCCATAATGATTTTAGTCACCAAAATAAATATACAATGTACAGAAAGAGACACAACATGTTATCATCATTTTTATTATATGTATATATTTAATTGAAGAGAGATGGCGCTGCTAACATCAACTTGATGACTCAAACAAAGCCACCGTTGAGCAAATTCCCTACCCATACTTCAGAATATTTATCATAACTTTTGATGGAATGAACCGATTTTAATGAAATAAAGACTAAATGTAACCCGAAGATACACTTTATAATTTCCTTAACAATTCTTATTATATAAATTAGTACTTTAAACGTGATACGTTAACAAACAAACAGACAGACAGACAGACAGACAGAAAATTCTAAAAATGGTAGAAATGTATTTAATTACTTATTTTTAGTACCCCTCAATCACTTTTATTACAAAAATATAAAATGTACAGACATCTGCTATTTACAGTTTTATTATATGTATAGATATAAAGTTTTCTTAGCTGCATAGTAGCCTCTTAGAAAGAAAAAAAAATAATTCGTTAATTCTTAATCAACGATAGATACTTATTCACTTATTTATATACACTAACGAAATAGTAATAGAATAGTGTACCTATATATTGTAGTAAATGGATGTTATGACCCATAAACACCTACATCTATCGTAGATTAGGAATTAATGGATTAAGTTAGAATACCTCGTAACCAGTAAATGAGGTATCTCATATTCCTCAGTTATCAGAATTATGGTGATATTTCACACAACATGCATATTGCGTGAAATATATAACTATACCACCACATCATACACTATCATTATTTTTATAACTATATTTATATAAGTATATATATACTTTTGCTCTTGCTTTAAGAAAATGTTGCATGCAAACTAAATAAATAAAAAATATATAATCTAAGTCATAATAACGATAGAAAATATTATTTGTTTTATCTGAAAATTTTAGTTATACTGTGTACAGTTCGGAGTGACAAAACGACTAACAAGTAGCGTTTGGTGGATGTGTAAAAAACGAAAATATGATTTCGGTGACATAGCTGACTCCGAATAATGCTCTATATGACCTATACTGGAATTTATCTGCTATAAAAACTATAAAGGCGCTGTGTTGTTGGGGCCGCCTCTAATGGAATATTTCTCTGTGTATTATACCCCTTAATATGACAGACTGAATGTATTGTTTATTTATGTTCGAGATGTTTTTCGTAGTATTGAATATGGCTTATGAAGCAAAAATGTTATTGTTATGTTGGCACCGATGCTGATGAGGACTTAGTGCCTGATTTGTAGGCAGACAATGTGTTCGAAGCCAGCGACGAAAGTCACAGAAGAAATTGTTTGAAGTGTTACTGTATTGATAAATACTGTAAGAATGATGTATAACTGTACTTCTATATTCAATTTAGACTTTTTTCAAACTTTTATTAACAAATATTTATTAATAATAATAATAAACTTACGTGTTAGAGCCATGCTGCAGCTATATTATGGTTGTAGCACGAATGGGTCGGCTCGACGGGGAAGGACCACGCTCTCACAGAATACCAGCGTAAAATAGCAGCTTAACGCTGCTGTGTTTCGTATGGTGAGTGTAGAGAACCGGAGACCCTTTTTACTGGAAACGAGGCATTCCATCTTAGTCCTCACGGGTGACAACGTATCTGCATTTTGATTCTTGATCGAAGATAGATGTAGATGTCTATGGGCCACAGCAACAACTTACCATCAGGTGGACTGTGTGCTCGTTTGTCACCCTTTTCCTATGAAAAAAAAATAAATAAAAAAAAACTTCTAGTAAAGTCGACCTAACACATTGTAGCGTATTGATGGGTTATCTCGACTAGAAAGAGATAAAGCTCGCAGTTAATACCAGTGTGAAATAGCAAATTGTGCTTCGTATAATAAGTGATGATAACCAGAGACCCATTTTACGTTCATTTTATGAACTAAATGATGAATGCTTTGTGATTTCTAAAATGATAACTCTCTATAAACAAGAATAACGTAAGCTAACATAGCTCAGCGAAGTTAGTAAGCTATCGTAGCAAATTATGTTGATTATAAAATCAAACTAGCGAAAAAGATTTTTGGTGATTCCTAATACAGACACGATGTCACGTCTAAGGAATAAGATAGAAGGACACGTTACCAGAACAAGTGGTAAAATTAAAAATATTGTACAACCGACTTCAATATATATTATTAAGTATAACTCAAAAACTATTGGTCCAGCTTTCAAATAAACTAAGAATCATCGAAATCGGTTAACCTGGAAAACAGTTATGAGACCTTTAAAGACACATTAAAAAAAACATTATCTGAAGTCGGTCGGTAGTCGGTATTTACACGGCTAAGCCGACACATTCGACCAACGGCAATGATATAGCTGCACATACAATATTTTACTCTAGTGTTCTGTGGGGCCGTGGACGTTCCCCAATCGTGGCGACACGTTCATGATGCGGCCATGATGCAGCTGTAGCATGGCTCTACCACGTATGCTGAAACATACACAAAGACAGTAATTTTCAATGAGAACGTCAAATTGTATAAAATGAAAAATTTCAATGGTAAAACCGAAAGCAAGTAAATAATCAGCCTCGGACGCTATACAAAGGAAACCATCAATTTACTCCAAGTAACAAAGTATTTATTTACTGGTTCAAGTATAAATCGACTCTCGAACCGCACTAAATCCCCTTTTTGTGAATTTATTCGCAACTAATTCACCGAGTTTCGCATGGCAATACAATAAACAATAGTTAATTGTTGTCCAGAGGGAGCAAGAAACAGAGGTATCGGATTCGATGCTTTGGAGATGCACTTTTGTGATACTGTCGCCGGAGCATGAAGTTTATGATTGATGATCGATATTCCCTATTCGAATTAATACGTGATTGATTTGATCGAAACGAATAATTTATTTTCGGACAAACAAATGCCTTCAAAATTTTTGTTGGCGATTTTTGTTGCGGATTTTTCGGTTTTAGACAAAAGGGAATATTGGCCTAAGTTTTTTCGCGGCGATATCATTCCATCGATATCGTATCGATTTTTATGAAATTATTTTCCAATACAGTCGTAACATTCATTTATCATACAATAAGGGCTTTGTTTTTGTCCGATATTTCGATCGATTTCATGTACCCTATTTTACATTTTCAAAAATCAATATTATTTTTTCTTTCTATTTAGTATAGATTCAAAAATGAATGGTTCTTTGTCTGTCCCGTAAGCATCCTTATACTATTCATCAGATTACGATGAAACTGTAAAGAGTTTTTGAACGCACGCCCGCGAATTTTTCTGAAAAAGAGCACAGGAACCGCTTTCAAATTATTGCTTTTTTTTAAATTTATTTTTATAAAAGTGGGGATGAGCATGCGGCTAACCGGCTTACTGCCACTAATCAAAAACTGCAACACCAGGGGAATTTCGGGTGTGTTGCCGGCCTTTTATAAAAAAATATTTTATATGTGGTAGAGGCATGCTGCAACTATATTAGTAGTATAGTTGTAGCACGAATGTATCGGCTCGACCGGCGAAAGAACACACTCTCACAGAAAATACCACCGTACAATGGTAGCTTGACACTGCTGTGTTTCGTATGGTGAGTGTAGAGAACCGGAGTCCCATTTTACTGGAAAAGAGGCATTCCATCTTAGTCCTCACGGGTGACGACGCATCTACATTTTAATTCCTTATTGAGTATAAATGTAGATGTCTATGGGCCACAGCAACCACTTATCGTGTGTGCTCGTTTGTCATCCTATCCTATAAGTAAAAAGTAGGCTCTTTTCTTGAAGGTAGAAAGAATAATCATGGAAAGGGGGTTAAAGCAAATCTATAATGCAGAAGTGAATGGCGGAGACGACAAGAGACGCCCTAGACGGAAGTTTATTGACCAAATTGACCAAATGGAGATGATATATTGAAAATGGACCAAATTTAGATTACCCATAACCGACGATCATGTATGCGTAGGTATATGGACTTGACGAAGGCGAGAGATACGAGTAGGTGTGTCAGGATCATGCCAAATGAAAAGCCGTATTAGCTGTCTGTCACCCAGAGTACCCCTCTGGCGTGAGTGTTTATGTATGTTGGTTTATATATGTAAATTATTAACTAAACTGGTTTATCTGTGTTGTGCTACAGCTGAGAAATGAGAACGTGTTTATTTAATGTAATCTCGAAATCCCTAACGACTTCAATATCAATACAAAATCTAACTTCATTTATTTCAGTGCTGTTTTTTCGAACGTAAAAGAAATGCGACGAAGAGCAGGATTCCGATGCACGTAAGTAGCCGCTTGACAATGGACCTCAATACAGAAGCATCGACCTTTACCACGACACGGTACCTTATCGTTATATCTCTGCTACCGATCCGACCTCGTGACCTGTAGGGTCACTATGATTCTGGTATATTACAGGATAGGCTTTTAGGAAGTTCATCATGATTATTAAGGCCTTGATAGGCCGCTATTTAACATAAACTTCCCCTTAGATTTTCTAATAAGGAGAATATTTGCCATAGTTGCCACGCTTAACAAGCGTGTTGAAAACCACAGTTTTTTATTCTAGTTGTTTTAGGAAGATGCTGCTACCAATCTCCTAACTTTTTTCCCTCTGTTGCCTCTTACGACACCCATATGACGATATGAGATAGTGGACATTCTTACACCGCCACTACACGGACCACTTACGGTCGGTTTTCTGTAGTAGATTAGCCTTGTGGCGGCGCTGTCGCCGCGCCACAAGCGAAAACACATCGAAGCCTAAATCGCGCTAACAAAGTTCCGAAGTTAAAGCAATATATATCGAATACCTCCGAACTACCACTCGGAGCGTTGGCCACTCCCCGGGCAGAACACAAAATATTCCTAGGTCGTGAATACCTTTTAAAGAAGAAACAAGGGGTGAAATACAAACTACGTCATAAATAAGAATTAATTTTGTATTTTCACCAAAAGCATGGTCACCCCAACTTCAGCTCATGTTATACGTTGAAAGCGTTTGCGTCCTGCAGTGAAGTCTCAGAATATGTAAATAAAAAAGGATCACGTTTCCATCACCTTAGCCAGATGTATCTCATCCAACGACGGCTATTCAAAGGAAGAGGGTCGAATAACTCAAAGGGAAAGCTTTGGATGAGGGATAACGTTGTGAGGACACCGTTCGGTCGTATTTCTAGCATGTTCGTGTAGAGTTGAAAGGAGCACTTGTTACTGGAATTTAGAATATTTTTATAAAACCTCGGGTTTCTATACAACAATGTTTTGAATACGAGTACAAGGTATTAGTTTTATTTCCCTATGCTCCCATACGCTTGACTATAAGTCTTGTTATATTAAATAAAGTTGAAAAATACTTTTAAAAATAGGTAATACATTATAGGTTTCGAGTAATATTCTTTATTTTTTATTTCTTTATACGTGGTACAGCCATGCTTCAGTTATATCATAGTTGTTGCACGAATGGGCCGGTTCGACCGAGTAAGGACCACGCTCTCAAAGAATACCAGCGTAAAATATCAGCTCAATGCTGCTGTGTTCCGTACGGTGAATGTAGAGAACCGAATTTCAATGGATACGTAACATTCCATCTTAGTTCTCAGCGGTCTGTGTCACGTCAGAATGAATTTAACGCGAGAAAATTTTCGTACAATGATTTTTTGTGACTTTCAATGTCATTTAAGTCAACAAGAAAGTTATGATAGACTTCGAGCTAAGCGAGCACACAATCCACTTGATGGTAAATGGATGCTGTGGCCCATAGACATCTACATCTATCCTCGATTAAGAACCAAAATGAAAAGGCGTTGTCACCCGTGAGGACTAAAATGGAATGCCTCTTTTCGAGTAAAAAGTCTCCGGTTCTCTACACTCACCATACGGAACACAGCAGTGTTAAGCTGCTATTTTACGCCGGTATTCTGTAAGAGTGTGGTCCTTCCCCGGTCGAGTCGACCCATTCGTGCTACAACTATACTACTAATATAGCTGCAGCATGGCTCTACCACGTATGGTGTACGTATAGATAGGTAGTTAATATCTAATGTTAGGTAAAAGTACCAATACAAGCAGTCATACAAGAGGATAAAGATTACGTAATTATTAAATAGTACAATGTACTTAACATTGTATTATTTTATAAGTGATTTCATTAGTTACAGCGAGCGTAGTACTTCCCCGGTCGAGCCCACGCATTCGTGCTGCAACCACAATACACTGAAGCATGGTGAGTGTGCTTTTCTTGAGTGTAAACTTTTTCCCGTAAAACTCCATGAGAAAGGACCTAATTAAATCTTTATGTCAAAAATAATATTATTATATATTATATGAATAAACATGCGTGTGTGTCGTGGAACACTCGGTTGGAACGAAGTTCCTTTTGTAGTACATTATTTATGATAAACTTATTATATTATTGTTTAACAAATACAAATAAATGAATTACTAGCGTCTATTAAAATGAAGCCTCATTTAAAATAATATTTCTTTCATGGCAAGATAAGAAAAAGTGCGAGGAAGATGGATATTATCGCTATATATCCGCTCGCACTATATTCTACTTATAAAGGGGTTCGTGACGGAAAAATCTACACTTTTTCTCGCCTAGCCCCCATCCGTCAAATTGGTACCGTGTGATAAGGAACTTTGTTCCAATAATAATATTCAAAATCTATAAAAAAAAATTGAAAATTTTGAATATTATGTCGTATCCTTTTTACTTCGTGTATTATGTCGCATATCATCCAAGAATATATTAACTATCTTCGATCTTCGATTAATAGTAATAGTCCAGTATACAAAGTAAGCCCCTCATAGAAAATGGGAATTGAAATTGGAAAGGAAATTACCTATCGGTGACGATCAAAGAAGAATAATATATTACGTTTATTTTACAAATGCACCACCGCTTATAGTTTAAGGTAAAAAAAACAACAGCAATGCTACAACAATGTTGATAAGATTCAGCGATTCGAGCTTAAGGCGAGGATTTCCGACGTTTAACGGCTTTAGAAACAAATCTCCGCTGCATGCATATATTGTCCAGCACGAAGTCAGCCTGTGACATCGGTGGACAAAAACTTTCTTTATTTGAAACATTTTTTACGTGGTAGAGCCATGCTGCAGCTGTATTAGTTGTAGCACGAATGGATCGGCTCAACCGGGGAAGGACCACGCTCTCACAGAAAACCAGCATAAAATAGCAGGTTAACGCTGCTGTGTTTCGTATGGTGAGTGTAGAGAACCGGAGACCCTTTTTACTGGCAAAGAGGCATTCCACCTTAGTTGAGGATAGATGTAGATGTCTATGGGTCACAGTAACCACTTACCATCAGGTGGACTGTGTGCTCGTTTGTCACCCCATCCTATAAAAAAAAATATTTATTTATTTATTTATTTAAATACTTTATTGTACTAACAATAAACGGACTTAATGCCAGTAAGCATTCTCTACCAGTCAACCCATGGCGTGGTGAGAAATTATTGGCAGGTAAATTAAGTAACTAAATATAATAAAATACAGATATAACACATATAAAATAAAGCTTGTAAATTATACAAATGCATATAAATACAAACATAAACATAATAAGAATTCATATATAACAATTATCCTTAATACATATATATATATATATATATATATATATATATATATATATATATATATATATATATATATATAACATAAATACATAATATATAGTTTTTATTAGAAAAAAAAGAATATTAATAAAAATTTAGCCAATTAAGAACCTAATTAAAATAACGAGAACTCGAACGTTAAATGTTTTCCCAGTGATTTTTTTTTAATCTCGATTAATCTATATTATTTTAAAAATACATCCTATTAAGAATTAAAATGAGTATTTCATATATGCGCAATTTTTTTTTCTGCACATATACTATTTCAAGAAGCATAAATTCTCAAGCGTCAAAATCGTGTCTAAAATGCGACATTTTGTCCAACCTGGCCTTAAGGTCGGGAACGTTTTTTTCGATTTGACTTTCGCCAACAGCCAACGCCGTATCGTTCTCTATTAAATCGGCAGTGACAGTAAATGAATCATAACCGATGTCACCGAATTATTGATTTATAGCGGATAAGTGCTTAGTTTTTTCTCACTTTTACTTACTAAACGGCCAACGGAATAACTCCTCGGCTAGGGGGATACATCATCTTGTCTCATTAAGACATTATTGGCCGTAATAAAAACGTTTAAACGTGTGCTTCTGAGTATTGTATACGAACATTAAACCCCAATAAATACAACACATTATATAACGCCATTTGTAAATTATGACGTACAGACATCGTACAGACTGCACGACCATCCGTTTTTTTTTCTTCAATGCTTTAAAGAGGCCCTAATTGAATGTATTACTGATAGTTCTTCTTTAAAGATAGTAATGATGAAAACATAATTCAGATCTTCCTATAACAGTAAAGCGGTGCAATAGCGCAATTAGGGATTAAGTAAGAACTTTGAAAATATTATTGTTATTGAAACATTTCATTGTATAAGTGGTCGCCGCGTGGTTGGAGTTTGACCCTTATTCATTTAATATTTAGGTTTGAATATTAAGCAAGCTGTATTAACTTTCAACACCACATTTGTTTAATATGAAACAAAAATGAATAATATATAAAATAAACGCTTTTTTGCTTTATCATACACTCCACTCCACGTACTATTGACAAAGGGACATTTGAAATTACAAAATTCACAACTCTGAATATGACTATGTTTACACCAGTGCCCTTTCTGTTCATCTTGCGTCTTCTTCTGACGCATGCCTGAACAACCATAGCGCATGCAATAGCGCATGCGCTAAAACTAGTTCGACAACAGCGCATGTCTAGCGAACGCTGATCCGTCACCGGTGGGTTCGCAGGAAACATTTCGTGGATTTTAGTAAACAAAATGGCGGAAGACAAATTTAAAACATTAGATAATGAGTGTTATGTTTCGCAATTTTTTGCTCCACTATTTTCAAAAGCCTGTAGAAAGATGCTTTAGTCATGCGTGTGAAATTAAAAAAAATAATGCCATTGTTTAGCTCTAAATCTTTAATATTGTGTTGTTCCGTTACGTCGAATAATCTTTCATCCAGATTCTCCTTTTCTGTTAGAAGTTTTTTCCCTGTACATAACACAAAATATGCCGCACTGATAGCTACTAGTGCCGCGTCCATCTCTAACCAAAACCAACCGATGCGCGTGAGGTATAGACGAGTTGCATGCGACAAGCGCACGGGTATAGACGATAAGCTGCATACGTCTTATAGCACAGCGCTTGACACAAGACGAACTGGAAGTTGAAACGCAAAATGAACATGAAAGCGAAATTGAAAGCGCACTGATGTAGAAATAGTGAGCTGTGAATTGTCTGGTCAATCTGTCAGTAATAAATGAATACATCTGTGCGACGAACAACTGTCGCGTAGCATCGATACTTTTTCATATTTAACATCACCCCTAAAAGAAGATTTGTTTTAATCATCACGCTTGGCAGACGTATTGTCTATTGATATACCAGACGTCTAGTTCCTTTAATGCTGCTGCTGGTCTGGTATTTTACGTCTGGCGTAAACTAGATGGTTATACCGTCATCTATGGGGAGCTATTAGATTTTTCTGGCATTTTCTATATCCCCCTATGTTTCGAAACCCACGGGACGAAATTGGGTGATGAATTCTAATCGCCACAACACGGCTATTTGTAGAATTATTTGATTCACATTTTGATTTTGAGATGGGCAGCAGCGTCTTCTTAATAACCACTAAAAATATACTGCGGTTGCCAACCCTACTGCCAAGTGTGGCAAGCAATTATGGAAAATCCCCCTTTAAGGTAATCTAAGGGAAGCCCCTGTTCGATAGTGGAATTTTGATAGGTTGAAGCAGTACTCTGTGAGAGTGATCCTTTCCCGGTCGAATATATTATGTGGATCAAAACCGTTTTTTCAAAACGTATTCAGTATAAGTAGCGGCACGAAAGTCTAGCGGTGACCGTTATTGCGCATAAGTCGCGCTGATTATCTTATTGCGCATAAATCGCGTTGATTGGCTTATCGCGCATAAGTCGCAAGTCGCTGATTGGTTCGTGCGTATCGTTCTCACGCGCTGATTGGCTTTCCAGTTGCATTCGTGCAATTAATTCGTGCGCGTCCCTTCCACGTTTCGTTCAGCGCTAGACTTATGTGCCGCGACTTGTACAATAATATTATATAAAAAACAAACAGAGAAAAGGAAAATATGCTAGAAATCTCAGCTCGACCCCTGCCAACAATAAAATTGTTAATTGCAGTTAGTTAGTAATAATTTGCATTATGCTCGCCGGTGAAGATAAACATCGTGAACAATATGAAGCCCTCCAAGAAGCCTTGGATGCGGCTGGCTCATTGCTCATAACCATCTCGAAATCAGAGAAGGACGAACGTATATAAGCTGTAGCTAACAACATATACCATCCTCCCCCCCCCCCCCTTTCCCCAAAGGGGGTCGCTTCCTATACAGCAGAAAGGCCCTCCAGGCCAAAGGCAGTCCCAGGCATTGTTTAGTGGGTAGGCACTTTGGTTTTCATAGTAAGTCCCACATAACCACGCAGCCGGCTGCGTGGTATGCTAAGAGCATTCACCACCTCCCTCCCACGCTTCCCGGAGGGTAGCCCTGGGCGCAAAAAAAAAACTATACTTTCTTAGTCAACAGATACTAAGCGAGTAAGCGAGAGAGCTAATAAAAAGTTGTTTTTTTTTAAATATTCCTTTTTATAGTCATAGATTATTATTAGTATATGTTCCTATTTGCTTCTTTCTCTTTTTTTAAAATCACCTCCTCACTAGGATTTTCTCCTGTATCGCTGTCCCGATGATGCTGTTTTTTTGAACATATTTGACAGACACTTAGACAGATTTTTGGAAAATTTTACCTCTAAGGATTACATCGTCATACAAATAGTGCGTCTATTTGTATGACGATGTAATCCTTAGAGGTTAAATTTTCCAAAAATCTGTCTAAGTGTCTGTCAAAAATGTGGGTGTCTACATCGAGAAAGAAGTATATGTGCCACATTTCAAGTCAATCGGGCGTATAGTTTTGGAGATCTAGTGATGAGTGAGTCACTGGTATTTCGCTATATATTTTAGCGAACCAGTGGTAATTAAAAAAAAGAGTGACTTTCAATAAGTATTATTTATAATCTATATTGAATAAAAAAGTTTCTGTTTCTGTTTCTTTTTATATATAGATGTATACCCACATTATGTCTTTATTGATTTTAAAATGCAAATTAAATTACCATAAAATAATAATTACGGCAATTGTTCGACCATGTTGTCCGAGTTTTCTTGCATGCTTCATTAACTGCTCTTAATTTTACGACGATTATAGATTTCTAAACGCTTTTCACACGAAGGATAAACTTAAGGTTTACGTAGTAGAGATACGTTGCAGGTAGGAACTAAGGTCGGAGCACGAATGGCTCGAACGAGGAATATCGTGCTATCATAAAATACTACCTTAAAATATTGTAGCAGAATAATACTGATGTGTTTCGTATATTTTTCTTTCTTTTTTTTTTGAAAAAAAAAACGGTACAAGCACACTAGGATTATTTCCTGTATCCTGGAGGCAGTTTACAAACATACATTTGACAAGGACAAAAATAATAATATATATAATAAAAATAATAATGACAAGGCCATATAAATACATGTAACGTGCGAGATTCGAACCCGCGGCCCATGCGTTGAAACTCATTGCTAAGCCACTGCACCATGGAGCCGTCCAATTTATTTGTTCACATAGTTAGCAGATACACAGCGCATAACAGGCATGAGAAAGTTATTAAAAATAGAGTTTGTAAAAACTACTTCTTTATTGTTATTATTTTTAAATACTTTGACAGGATTTATTGCAGCAGTCATTAAGTAATTTAGTTTCGTTCAAACTTGCTCGTAACATTGAAACATCTCTGCTTCCGTCTGCGGTGCATCCAATTCGTTAAACCGATGACAATGTTTTTACACACAAACGGACGCACAAATCATGATTATCGTGCTGTCCCGACAAATGATTGATCGCTCGGGAATGCTATTACTGGGGAAGGAACGTGCATTTTGGCTATTCGAACGGTTTGCAACTGTACCTAATCATAGTTTAGTTTCGTTTAGATATGCTGTCAGTTGGGTATTATGTGTAAAACCGTTTTAAAAGTAAGGAAAAATTATAATTTAACGTTTTGTAAGCTTTACAGAGGGTGTAAGGGATCATCGCCATCATCATAGTCTATCAAACGTTCACTGGGCCTATCTTCTTCGATCGACTCGCTACCAGTTTTTTTTACAGACGAACACACAGTCCACCTGATGGTAAGTGGTTGCTGTGGCCCATAAATATCTACATCTATCCTCTAAAATGCAGATGCGTTGTCACCCGTGAGGACTAAGATGGAATGCCACTTTTCCAGTAAAATGGGTCCTCGGTTCTCTACATTCACCATACGAAACACAACAGCATTAAGCTGCTATTTAACGCCGGTATTCTGTGAGAGCGCGGTCCTTCCCCAGTCGAGCCGACCCATTCGCGCTTATATACTTCAATATAAATTAATAAGGATAACTGAAAAACTGTTGGTCAGAGCTTGATCAAATTTATATGAGACCACATGAAAAGCGCTAGCTTTCAAATAAAAATTGGTTGTCCTAGAAAAAAGTTATGAAATAACACACATAAAAAAAATGGAATTGAATACTTCCTCCTTTTTAAAGTCGGTTAAATATGAGCCCTATCTCTTTGTATCTACCAATCAAACATTAAACGCATTATTTAAAATTTCGAAGACTGCAGTATAATTCCAGGCTGTGGACATTTCATCTTAGTCCGTAGAGGTGACAACGCATCTGTAGCTTTCTTTATTTGATGCTGGCTGCAGGTGAAGTATTTTTTATAGTAGGGATCTTGTATTTTTTTATAGGATGAGGGTGGCAAACGAGCTCACAGACATCTACAACTATCCTCGATTACAAATCAAAATGCAGATGCGTTGTCACCCGTGAGTACTAAGATAGAATGCCTCTTTTCCAGTAAAAAGGGTCTCCGGTTCTCTACACTCACCATACGAAACACAGCAGCTGCTGCTACAACAGCACAAGCTGCTATTTTACGCTGGTATTCTGTGAGAGCGTGGTCCTTCCCCGGTCGAGCCGACCCATTCGTGCTACAACTATACTACTAAAATAATATAGCTGCAGCATGGCTCTACCACATTAAAAAATTGACGAAGCGAAAGTGTGTCATTATAATGTAAATGACCTGATTAGCAAATGTAATCCGCCCTAAATCGTAAGTTTCAAAGTGGAGTACGGTCATGTTACATTTCAAAATAATGCGCCTTAATCACACAAGAAGGCTTGCCTTAAACACACCTCATTGATTTGCCTTAATCACACAAGAAGCATGATACACTTTCTATATTATTGAATTCAAAGACCTTTCATTTCTAATTGATCATTAAAATCTTTTCTGATTCAGTTCTGTCTACTCGTACATATTGATTATAGCGTTACGAAGATCAATTCGTAGTAACCCTAAAAAACACAATGATTTCATAGAAACAGACGTTCTACATACGTTACCAGAAGCTAAAAGACAATGGATTCACTAAACCTTGTGCTAACTGCCAACCTGTGTGGTCCGACTTGATCACTGCAAAAAGCTGTATCGCTTTTTATACAGAAACAAACATAAAATTACAGCCGAAAAATTGAAATTTGGCTCGCTTTCGACCTTAATCTCCACAAAAAATGTCAGTCTTATCGGTTGTATAGACGCAAATTAAATTTGCAAAAAAAGTCAAATAATTGTCTGAGGACCTGTCAAGGCGGAATGATTTCGTCGCGACTGATATCTTAAATTAATTGATCTAAAAAATAAAAATTACACTATAGTGATGGCGCATTGTTAAACTACTTTTGTCGGATATTGTTTACGCAGAAATTTTAAACGGTTGTCAGGAACATCTACAAACCTTCTTCTTTATTATTCCGTTAGATATCTGCAGATATGTTCTGTGTAATTGCAAGCTAGCGTGACGGACTTCTACCATTTCAGAAAGAATTTACCATAACCTGCATTCATACATTATTTGATTGATTCAGTCACTACAGCCTATCGAAAGTCCACTGGTGAGCATATAAACCTCTTTTATAAATTGCCTTATAGGGAAATATATTTACCACACTTGCCACGCTTGGAAGGCAGTTTGGCAACCGTAGATTTTTTTGTTTCTTCGAATTGTTATTAAGACAATGCTATCCATCGCCTGTTTGATTTCCCTCTGTGGCCATTTACGACACAGACAATATTCAGTTTATGTAACTGCATATTCTATACATCAATCAAATCAAAAGACAAAATAGAGTTTTAAATTTGGACTAGGGCATCTAGGTTTGTGATAAATAGCCTATTTGTCAAATTAATGAACAATATGTTACTTATATGCCCTGAAAGCTTAGAATAAAATAGGGATGTACTGTGTGAGTATCGGATACGTTGGTGGATATAATCCGGGTCGAAGCCCATCCCTAATTCGTAAAAATAAATCTCTGATGATCGGTTCCATCTAAAAAGGACCGCCCTCGTCGAGCTCAGTGGGGATGACGTCCCGATGGCAGATGGAGACGAAATCACTTGATTATTAAGTCAATTCCGACGAAAGGAATTATGGGAAACGGGCCCTTCATATAACTCGTCAATGTACTTACAGAAACAAACAAAACGAAATATGTAAAAGTAGTAAATAAACATTTTATCAGGAATAGGAGGATTATTAGTTTTTTCATTTTAAGTAGTAGTTCTAAGTAGCTGAATGAATAGTTTGTATTATAAACTGTTTCTACATGCACACCGTATGTCATTAAACTGATCGTTACTGACAACGAAACCTTTTTTGAATATAGGACTCGGGCATTAGTAGTTACTAATCTAAAATAATTTATTTTTACGTTAGAAAAAAATTGTTACACAATCGTTTTCAATATCACAACTTGATTTGTCACTGAGTTGCTTAAGAAGGCGATATCTCCTTCCATTTCAAATTTCCGTAGCAATTGAATCGCAGACGAACGGGCATCCGATGCAAACCGGAACATTAATTCGCTACAGACTTGGTTTCTGATATTGGAAGCTGTTCGGAAAATTACCAAAAGCAATGAACGATGTTCATAGTTTTATGTTAGACGATTCGACTCGACATGGTTATTAAAATAAGATAATAGTTTGTATAATGATTTCTTATATTTACGCGAACACTACACATTGAATAAAACTATTTTTACGGATTTTATCGCGTTTAATTAACTCATTTTATATTCCCGACTTTTCGGTTGCTTTCCAACAAAATTATTAATTAAAAAAGCTGAAGGTACTCCGGTTTAACACTGACATCGGGACGTCAATCACCTCAGTCCCCCGTGACCACGGTTGCTGGAAAGCAACCGAAACGTCGGGAATATAAAATAAGTTAATTAAACGCGATAAAATCCGTAAAAATAGTTTTATTCAATAATAGTTTTTATTTTTTACTGAAGATAACTGGTGGCCTCCAAATATTCACGACTAGATTTCTTTTTAAATTTTAAACCCAAGGGTCTATTAGTTTTCATTTTGTTTCATAAATAATACTGTGTTTTTGAACTTAGGGTAATTGCGAAGACTATCTTCACATTTTGCAACAGAAATACCTCATTTTGAAAGGGTAGAAAACTTAAAAGTAAAGTATAATGATTTTTATATTAATTTTAATATTAATATTTTTTTTTGCTACAACCATAATATAGCTGCAGCGTGGCTCTACCACGTACAAAATGTTAGTAATTTAATAAAATATATTGGTTTTGATTTTGATAGCTCCAACTAAAAGTCGTACTTTGGCCCGCAGAGAATAAACGCGTGACATCGACGATATTCACGAATAAATTGCTGCCGAAAATTTCATTGCCAGTGGGGTACGTAGAATAAAATATAGTTGTATAGGTACGTCCGTATGTTAAATATTAGCGATCAGATTAATTTTTTACTTGATTGTCCAAAAATCTTGATAATCGAATGTCCTGCGAATGTTTGAAACACTCGATATGTAGCTGACTGTATCTCATCAGAGTGCGGGTCACAACAGACTGAACGGGATGTCGGGGACGCTACCTTGCTTTTTGTGCGAAAACACACGATACATACTATGTTGATTTGTCAAAGAGTATAAAACAGTTTCGTTAAACCTTTTCTTATCACGCTTTTATTAGATTCCGGTGTATCTATTAAATAATGTAATACGAAATCTTTTAAGGTAATTTGCACTCGTATCAAGGACCAACGACAATACAATAATTTATTGACAATGACGCAGTGTTCGCACGGCGATCATCACATCTCATGATCAATGCGTGTTGTTTAAGTTTTCTTAAACTATAATATAATATTTTTATTACTAAAGTGAACTTACTTTTTTCGATCTATAAACTTTGCGGCTCGGCTGGTAAATGTAAAGAACTGGAGTGGACTGTGTATGATATATTACAACTTGGACAACGGTTGTAATAACTACGGCACAAAAAGTATACGAAAAAATGCGTGAGCTCCGACATCAAAAAGAAAAGAAGTTCTCAATTCGCCAGATTATTTTTTTGTTTTTATGTTAAGCGATAATTCTTCACCACGCTGGTCCATTTTAATGATTCTTTTTTTCTTTGAAAAAATAAAGGATACTTCATGTGGTCCCACATAAATTTGGTCAAGATCATCGATATATATGTACTACGCACTAGATTTCGCATTCCGAACATTGTCTATGTTCAACTGAACTGTACTGCAATCCGTACACTAAACTAAATATTGCGTAAATTGTAGATGTGTGAATTCCATAATATAATTATTATTACATTTTATTTAGAAATATGTTTGTTTAGATTAAAATAAGAGTATTTTATATATAATTCTTATATTCATTTTATATTAAAATCTTATTTTACATTAAATTAAAGTCTTCGCGCATGCGCGACTCTACTATCTCCCGCGCATGCGCGAAGACATAGAGTAGCGCACAATTTTTGTTTGGAATTCTCTAGTACGTAGTACATATAACTCAATGGTCAAGATCTGATGATGAGTCCGTTAGAAAATTAACAAACTCTTCAATTTGTAAAGCCACCTGACTTGATTAATGTTAGTTCTCTGAAGTCAGTTTGAGTCTCATTTTTCTTGATGGTACTGTCTTTCGTGTGGTGAGTTTTTTTTTTATAGGATACAGTCCACCTGATGGTAAGTGGTTGCTGTCACCCACAGAGATCCATATCTATCCTCAATAAAGAATCAAAATGCAGATGCGTTGTCACCCGTGAGGACTAAGATAAAATGCCTCTTTTCCTGTAAAAAGGGTCTCCGGTTCTCTACATTCACCATACGAAACACAGCAGTGTTAAGCTGCTATTTTACGCTGGTATTCTGTGAGATCGTGATCCTTCCTCGCTCGAGCCGACCCATTCGTGCTACAACTATACTACTAATATAGCTGCAGCATGGATCTACCACGTGTAATAGAGTGTAGAAAGAACGGAGGTATTTTTAAAAAAATTTAATTAAACGTGCTTAAAACTCTGGGGAGACGACGCATGTGAATTTTGATTTTTAATATACGATATATGTATATATTCTAGGGGCAAGAGCATTTATTTGCTGTGGCACACAGTCCTCCTGATGAGGTGGAACGTGGGCTCGATTGCCACACTTATTTCTATAAAAATACAACAGTGAGGACATTGCTGTTCCATTGCCAAAATAAGAACGAGGGTTGAGCAAATTCAATCGGTTCCTAAACAGGAAACAATATTCAAACATTTTGAATACAGCTTAGATAATAACTCCAATGGGAATAAGTTTTGAACTCGTGAGAACTATCGCGTGTTTCGTAATCTCAATAGTGATCGAGGATGCGCATCTAAATTTTGTCTAATCTTTGCCTAAGCTTCGTATATACTATAGCCTATACGCGGTAGAGCCATGCTGCAGCTATATTAGTAGTATAGTTGTAGCACGAATGGGTCGGCTCGACCGGGGAAGGACCACGCTCTCACAAAATAAAATGGCAGCTTGACACTGCTGTGTTTCACATAGTGAGTGTAAAGAACCGGAGACCCTTTTTACTGGAAAAGAGGCATTTCATCTTAGACCCCACGGGTGACAACGCATCTGCATTTTGATTCGCGAACGAGGATAAATGTAGATGTCTATGGGCCACAGCAATCACGTACCAGCAGGTGGACTGTGTGCTCGTTTGTCACTCTATCCTATAAAAAAAATTATTGGTGCCGGCGGGGATCGAATCCAGCCTACTATGATATTTACGGCGATAGCTCAGCCCCTAAGCTACCACGGCTCAGAAATGGGAAGAGACTTTTGAACACGGTTGTGCCCAGCAGTGCAACTGGTGTGTATAATACAGGCTGTAACTTTAATTTTTTGAAAGGAAACTAGATTTAGTTAAAATGCGAAAGCAGGACTCGCAACTTGTTAGGAACACAAAGTCGCGCGATGACATAATATACTAACTATTCAGCATCAGAAATCTACCCACGTACAGTAATAACCATAAGCTGGGCTGAGCAACTTCTCGCATCGAACACGAGCTTCGGATGCCGCAGCAAAATGTCGGCGAAAGAAAGAAAAAAAAACTACGAGCCCGGGACTGCGGACAAGTGCGAAAAATTCCGAGTATTGCACGGCGTTTAGTTTTCAATCGGCATGCTTAGCTCGCTGATCTAACTAACATCACCTCGTATATGGAAATATTCCACATTTCTTTTATATTTTTTTAAAACGTCACCTACACACTAGGATTTTCTTCTGTATCGTGGGGACAGTTTACATACATAAATTTCACAAAGACAAACATCCAGACTCGGATAGCAGTAGGATGTAGGCGATACAAGTACTTGTTCCCTGCAGGATTCAAACCCGCGGCCCTCATTGCCACTACCACGCCACGGAGCCATCATTATCCACATTAGTATAATAAAAGAGCTAATAGACCAATTCTTTCCTTCTTTTTCTACCGACTTCAAAAAGGAGCCGGTACTCAATTCGACTGTATGTTTTTTTTATGTGTGTTACCTCATAACTTTTTACTGTGTGAACCGATTTCGATGATTCTTATTTTATTTGAAAGCTGGTGTTTAACATGTAGTCCCATATAAATTTGATCAAGGTTTGACGAATGGTTTTTGAGTTATTCTCAATAATTTATATTGAAGTCCGTTGCACAAAATTTTAAATTTTAAATTATCTTTTATACTACAGGAGTGACAAACGGGAACAAAGTCCACCTGATGGAAAGTAGATGCCCATAGACATCTACATCAATTCTCGATGAAGAATCAAAATGCAGATGCATTGTCACCCCTGAGGACTACGATGGAATACCTCGTTTTCAGAAAAATTGTCTACGAACTTACCGTACAAAACATGCTATTTTACGCAGGTATTCTGTATGAGAGCGTGGTCCTTCCCAAGTCGAGCCAACCCATTCGTGCTACTACCATAATATACCTGCAGCGTGGTTCTACCCACGTATTTATTTGATGGTAAATGGTGACTGCAGCTCATGGATACCTGATAACGAAAGATGTCTTGACGATCGCTATCTATTCTGCCATCGTTTGACGTTTGACATAAATTCTGCCATCGTTTGACACCTCCTTCGGTTGACTGGTTATTATCCTCGTGTCCTCGACCGTCGATTGACGATTGTAGCACAAAAGCGTTACATCGGCAGGAGGAATAAGAATTGACTCGTCAGACATATAAACTAAGTTATGATCTAACATATAAAAATAAAGGTTTGTTTGTTCGTATTTTATGCGCTGCCATACTGTTCATGACTTGTGCGAAGGTTGTAGGTATAGTACAATTTACTTAGAGTAGGTGGCGCGCGTATCGAGCGAAAGTTATATATTATTCAACATCAATGAATGTATTATCAACTCTTCCAAATTTAAAACGACATTTCCCTACTTATTTCTTCTGTGGCAGCAACGCGTCGGGTAACAGCTAGTGCACGATAAAATCCATGAAAACTAGTTTCATTTAATATAGAAGGACTATTTTCAAATTGTAGAAGATTAAAAAACATGTGGACGTTTGATAGACGAAATTAAATCTTACATCGATAAATCAAGAGTTTTCATTTCATCCAAAGCTTAGGATCAAAAACCATTCTGCTGTTTTGTTTATAATGTGATCGCCCCTTTTGTAACGGCAAAGTTAAAATTACAACACGAAATTAACATTGTCATCATGAAGGCATTTCAACGGCAGCAAAAGCTCACGTGAGGCATTTACAAACACAAGACAAATTAAGTCTAAAGTAACTCGAAGAAAGAAGAATGCATTTCGAGAGCATATTTTTGCTCCCGTGTAATACGCGCCAGTATAGGTCTAAGAAATCGTTTTAGTCGACGTGAAGTCACGCAAATGTGTAAATATTTCGTTCTTATTATAAAACCACCCACAATTGCACTCTATCTCCTTAACAAATAACACAACACGCGCCTCAAATTACAATGGTCGTTTGTTTGATGATCTGAGTTTTGGAAATAACAAAATGTTGTGCTAACACGTAGAACGCTGTTCTGCGATACTCAAAAAAGGTAAATATTTCGAACACGGTTCTGACACGCCAAGACATGTCCCGATGCTTTTTCCTGACATGCTGGACCGATCCTGTCGCTTTATTCATATATGAAAGCGGCCTATTCTCAAAGTCGTTAGAAATGTTATCGAGTGTTAGAGATATCTGAAAATAAAATAAATTGTCCATTATAAAATGGAAACCTAAGTGCTGCGGCATTAAATGTATGCGTAGAGCTACTATATTTACTGAACTGTTGTAGTAGAAGTTTTTACAAACGAACATTATTGTTATACGTTTCTGGACTTCCTGAACAGTTGCCCGTTTCCTAACCTATATGATAATCCATCAATAATTAATGATAATTAGGTTTATTTTATTATTACGGGGCTAGCTATTAAATATCCTTACATAATTTTTGGTGCGTCTGTTAGTGATCATATAATTTCGGAACGACTTGACTAATATAGATATACTAATATAGAATCTAACAGGTGGCGCTGTAGTAAAGTTATTAAAAAAATTATATTTTTGGATTAAAATGAGTCACAATATATGTTGTTTCAGTGCCAAATAATCACAAAATCTGGACATGATAGGTTTTATATTTATACAGTGCGAGTAAAAAGTTTAAAGATAATTTGGAGCGACACTTACCACGACATCTACCGGAAAGGCCAAATCAATAGCGTGTCAGCTAGTATATTTATGATATTTTATTGACAAGCAAGCTAATTATTAACATGATGGTATAGCTACACTCGACATCTCGTGAAATACGGAATCAGCTCTTCATTGTCAGTCAGCTCTTATATTGTCATCATGAAGTATGATGTGGTTCTGTGAGGAGCTGTTTTACGAGCTTATTACTACGCGCAGCAGGACTATAAATCCGTTTGACACCAGCGCTAAGATGCAAAGAGACGCTTCGTATCATTATCATCATCATCTATCTTCTGTGATGTAAGTGTTGTTTGAGTTGAGTGATTGCCGAGAATGATGGGGATGAAGATGGTGTTGGTTTATGATTTTTTTGTTGTTACCCATCATCAAGTCCCCTCTGTTGAGGTGTTTTGACCTATCTAAACTTAGTGAAAGCGCATTTATATCTCCGCCGTCCGCCGTTCGCGTGGAATGTGGAGTCGCGCGCGCCGCTTCTAAGGATTTCGTTCATATTTACGACCAATCACATGCTAGATAATAGTAAGATTTTTATTCGATATCGTAATTTTAATATCGTAAATATATTAATGTAGACATTTAGATTGGTTAGAAACTTTGCAAATTTTGTTAATTTTTTTGAATAAGAGGAAAGAATTACAAGTTCTTAATTTTAAAACACCTGTTACATGGTAACTGGTAACTTGTACAATGTTAAGTGGCAACGTCGACACATGGACACTACTTAGAATGAAGTGAGACACAGAGGCGTTGTCAAACTTTAGAAAGAAATTGAAATGCGTCGCAGTCCATAATTTTAGGTTTAGCAGAAGATACAAGTAATGGCTACTAAACCTGAAGGGATAGAGGATTATTTGTGGTCTTCCACGTGGTTTGCAGACTTAAAACAAAAACTGGTGAACTTAAGTGATGTCTGTAAATATGATAAATAATGAAGACATGCATAATACGTCAACGCACCCTGTAGTTGCGTAGTAATCTCTGCTGCTCTCCATAATTCTGTCAAAAACTCGCATGGCTAATTTACTGCAGTAGAAAGTTTATAGGCTGAGCCTTCACTCAAAGATTCCTTGCATTATGAAAGCTAAATAATATTGTGACGGCGAAAGATAACCCCAAATCATGCCGAAGTTATCGTAATGGGTGACAGAGGGAAACTGAACCATCTACTGGTTCAGCAACATCTTTCTTACAACTTGATAGTAATAATAAAATTGCCAATCCGACTAACTTTTGATAATTGCCAAGCGCTACTATGAGAGATAATTCATCAAAAAAAAAAACTCTGAATGTTGGGATATTTTTTATAGTGCATAATTAGTGAAAAATTAATTAAATTAATTATTAACTAGCTGTTCCCCGCGACTTCGCCCGCGTGAAAATTATTACGATTAGATTTCATGGGTTTTAATTTTTTGCGCGGAACCCTAATTCTTTTTTTGAAATGAAAGTAGCCTAAGTTACTTCTTATAAAATCCACTATCTGCTAGTGGAAGTCCCGTCAAAATCGGTCCGTCTGTTTCGGAGATTAGCCGGAACAAACAGATAGACGGACAGACAAAAATTTTAAAAATTGTTTTTTTTTGTTATAAGTACCGTTTATACTTCCATATGTATTTGGTAAAAAGTTGTTATTTTGACATTACAAACAGACACTTCAATTTTATTTATTTGTGTAAATTAAATTTATATTTAACAAGTGACATGATAACACCCCAAAATTAAATTATACGACGAAGTCGAACTTTGATCAGCGTACGTATAATGAATGCGTCTCCGCTAAAGGTTGTTTTGTCCGTTCGTCCGTCTGCGGTTTGACTGACAATATTGTGTTGTGGCGGGTACGGTTTAAGTTTCCAATCTATGATGAATTCATGACTACTTTAAATTAGTTTCTAAATTGACAGTCATTGGGGACTGCCGACAGAAGTGACGATGTGCTTTTTTAGATTCTCAGATTAATTGTAGTATGAAAAAGCATGCGCCATCCAACAGAACTTTAAATTTAGCATGTCAGTGACGCAAACTTATAAGATATAGTGAGCCTATAGAAGTTCTCACTTCAATTCAAATAACATTTCAAATTAGATGAAAGAACAGAAGCGTGTAATTAAAAAAAATGTTTGTAGTAGTTACGCCAGTTTTTCATACGTTAGCAGTATCTGTATCATCACCAAAAAAAAAAATTTAACACAATGGATGCACCAAACCGGTCAGAATAAGACAACCCATTCATTAAGCAACATTAATGAAGGAGGCACTTCCTCGTGGTGTCGAACGGACGAATGGTTCATTATAATAATTTTACACTGCAACACTATTATATTGAAAGATCTGATAGGGAGGTGTGATTAAGACATATTAATTGGGCACCTTCGGAGATCCATAGATTGTAGAGTGTACGATTACTGATATTAGGTACCAATAAAATACGCTAAAGTCGGTGCAGCTCACAAGCGTTCACCTTAAAGTTTATATTGCACGTAGTGCGCGCGAGCAAAGTAAGTAAGTAAGTTTTATCCCCCCCCCCCCCCCCGGCACTAATGAAATTGTCAATTGCCATTCAACATGTTCTCAGCGGTAAAAAGAAATTCTCAGAGGAAGCCTGCAAATCTGTAAAACTTAAAAAAATATTTCGTAGGCAGCGGTGTGGACTCTTTTCATACTTTAAGCACCTTCAGTAATGCATATGTGACCGGCACCGGAAAGTTTGGAGGCTGTTACTTTACCTTTATTTAACATGGACTCTTTTAAACATATTATTATTTTACTCAAAGTTATACTCGTATAATTTAAAATAATTAAAATTTGTACAACCAACTTCAATATAATTAATTAAGAATAATTCAAAAACTATTGGTCAGACCTTAATCAATTATATGGGACTACATGAGAAGCATCAGCGTTCAAATAAAAAAAAATCATCGAAATCGGTTCACCCAGTAAAAAGTTATGAGGTAACACACATAAAAGAAACATACAGTCGATTTGAGTACCGTCTTCTTTTTGAAATCAGTAGATAAAGATTTAAGCACTATCTTGTTACAAGAAGTAGTGTATAATTAGTCCTACATTCAAAACAGAGTCTGTTCAATAAAGAAATCTATTGGAAAATATGGAAAAAATGAAATATAATGTAAAAATCCGCGAAGTCGTCGTCGTGTCGTGTTTCGTCACAGTTTCATGGAAAATACTTTTCTTAAACCACAGTTTATATAATCTTCTTATGAGAAGCTTCTCTATGGTTATTTCTTATTTTATAAATCTTATCCTAGCTTAGCTTATCTTAAGCTAGCGTGGCTTATATTATTTCTTAAAGTTTACCTTTCAAGATATTTTTTTGTTATTTTCAATAACATAATATAATTTTAGACCCAATTCAAATATAATGACTGGGTTTCTAACGGTGTCCAAATTTAAATAAAACTAATTTTACGGATTTTATCGCGTATATTAACTTATTTTACTTTCCCGACGTTTCAAGCACTTTACAGCACCCATGGTCACGGGGGGGACTGAGGTGTATGACGTCCCAATGTCATAGTTAAGGTGTCCAAATGATCGCTTATCAATCAAATAAACAGAATCATTCGACTTGAATGAAAAACGAAGACTTGGATAGGTTACTGGTTTCCTAATGATAGCTCGGAATAATGTGATGTCCGGTCTTTCACTTCATTCATTTGACCTTTGTAATTCAGTAATCATTTGAGATAATAAGCTTGTAAAAATACTGGCTAATAATAACTGCAAAAATTATAAATGTTTAGTAAGTAAAAAAAGTTAGAAAAAGATAAGGCACTGTCTAGTTTTCGACATATAGCTTTTTGTCGTAATATAGTTAATCGCCAGTAAGTAATAAAGAGTATGAAAATGGCGAACGAGTTGACTTCATTAAGCAACCCGTACCGGTTATGAGTGTTACCAGTTCTAAGTTTTAACTCAGCCGGAGACAAACTATGTACCGAAATATGTAGTTTTGGTTTTCAACCATTTCAGGGTTGAGATCCAACTACGAGGATTTTCAGATTAAATATAGTATTAACAAGCCTCGTGCGCTGAAAAATATAAATGTCTTTCAAAGTTATTCTATATATTCGGGTACGTGGCGATTAAGTCCATAGGTTTCTCAAAGCAGAAGTTTGACTTAACGTAGAGTAACGTAGTAACGTGCAGAATGCGCCTTTTTTAGTCAAGTTTTATTAAGAAAAATAATTTATTTACATGTATTGTACTGTACTTTCAATATGAACAATTTTTTTAAGAGATCTATAAGTCTCCGAGCAAATTAAATATCACCTGTTCCATTTTATTTTTAACGTTGATGAAAATAGCTTTATTTTGTTACTCTGAGTACGGTCTCAGAGTGAAAATAAAATTTGTTCATTTGATGAGTACAACCAATTCTCAAGGCAAATCAAGTTAAATAATAAAATTATCTCGTACCTTATACTTACACCATGTTTTTAGTCGTTTTACAAATATATAGATATGAAAGTACTCATGATTCTGACCAACTTCAACACAGGAACCCACATCGAAATCTGGAAAAAAAACAGCTGTTCCAACACATTTACGTTTTCTAAACTCGGCCAAAGGTATAATAAAACAGTAAATATTGTTTTCACGATTTCAGTGTTCAATCCATAGTAAAAGTTAGATTCATTTTCTGTTTTATTTGTTGTTACCTATAGCTCTACTTTGCTCGTGCACAACAACTAATGTCGCAAATAATCGCAATTTTAATAAAAAAGGTACTTGATTAAAAAAAAATAAACCGACTTATAAAAAAATAACTTAAGATTATGAAATTACCAAATTAAGTTACAAAATGAAGTCAAATGTAGGTACCAAACAAATTAGGGCATTACAATTGTTTTTTGCAAAGCAATGCAAATTTATTTCGATACGTATAAATGACCTTAACGAATTGATGTACATGTACATGATTGATTTTTAACTATAATTTATTAGAGTTCATACCTTGTCATATATACCTATTATATAGGTATTCATATCTTAATTTACGCAAAACTGAGGCGTTTGACGTCCCGATGTCAGAGTTAACCCGTAGTACCTTCAGCTTTTTTAATTATTAATTTTAGTCCGATCTACGCAGAATGAACTTACTTTGTCTTGAAGTCTTGCAGTGGTATGCTAGTCTAGTTTTAATTTTATTAATTACAGGATCCCAAGTAGATGGTAGCACCCAGCCTCCCTCTCTATTGAAATTCAAAAATATAAATATAACTGAAATGCTTTTTAATTTCAATAGCCTCGATGAGGCCATGGTGTCCCCCGTGACCATGGGTGCTGTAAAGCACCCGAATCATCGGGAATTTAATAAAAATAACTTAATTAAAAGCGATAGAATGCGTTAGTGTGTTATATGTATAGTGTTATTCAATGTTAAAAAAATTGTTTTTGATTCGCATAAAAATCTTATAACATACTATAATTTTCCCATCTTCAGTTCATTAGATTGAATCAAACGAAACTAGATGTTACACTGCGTGGTTGAGAACAAAGCTATAGTTGGAATCACCGAGAAGGATGTCATCATTCCAGAGAATCGCTTCGAACGCGATTCAAATCGAACCACATCAATCGCAAAACTAAGTGACTTAACTTATTTAACACTATGTTGCTAGTGTTTCATTTTTTACAGTATTCGAAATCAATTTTATGTGGCATCACTCGGGAGTTTATAACGTGTCGACTCGATAAATCGCATTGTTTTCACGATGCCACGTTTAAACAACACATAACTTCTCTATAGTATGTTTCAGAACAACCTCCATTGCTTTTCCGTTTTGATGATCGAAAAAGATTACAACATATACCTGAGAAAAAAATATGAACAAGTTTTTATGACACTGCGAGACCAAAAGCAATATTAGATACAAAAAAGTTTGGTTTGTAACAAATAACTTGCTTTTGAATGCCATCAAAATGAGATGCCTTAAATGTTCTTTGCCAAATGTAAGGCGGGCTACTACTAACACAAGTTTAAACGATAATTTACTTAACTTAGTAGATAACACTTTCTTTCTTGGTCATTACTGACTCTCGCCTGCAATGGGAACCTCATATTGTAGCCGTGTTAAGAAGTCTTAACTTTGCTGTGTATGCAGTGAAAAATAAGACTGTTAAGAGATATGGATACAGCAATAATTGGTTTATTTCCGTTATATCTACAGTATTGTCTGATTGATGAACATACTTTGAATACATATTTATAATATGTACTGAAAAGAGCTAATCGTGCATTTACAATATTAGACCAAATGACTCACGCAGATAACTTTTTAAAGATAAAAACATCTTAACTGTTGCATCTCAATTTATTTTGGGCAATAATATAGTAAGAAACTATTAATGTCTGTGACAAAATGAGTGATGTCCACAATTTTAACACACGCAATAAATCTAATCCTGCTGTTCTCTCCATAAAATTTGAGGCTCATTTTTTGGTAGATGTAAAACTAGTTATAACAAAATTCCCTGTAATATTTTACTTGCATTTATAATAATAATATAATAATAATATTTTATTCAGACTCAGTCCATAGAGATGTTAGTATAACAATAATAATAATAATAACAATAATAATAAGGAGAAGGAGCTCCACGGGAGGTTCTACAAGGCTCTACATGAGCCTTTCGTAGACACAGTCGCCTCCCTTCACTGGCTACGTTTCGGTGACCTCTTTGGGGAAACCGAGGGTTTTGTCTGTGCGATACAGGATCAGGTTATTAAGACCAACAATTATCGGAGATACATCCTAAAGGATGGCGCCGTCGACATCTGTCGAGCTTGTCGCCATCCCGGTGAGTCACTTAGGCATGTCATCTCCGGTTGTTCGGCGCTTTCTAACTCTGAGTATTTGCACAGACACAATCTAGTAGCCAGGATTCTACACCAGGAGCTCGCTCTGAAATACGGTCTCGTGGATCGGAAACTGCCGTATTATAAGTACTTGCCGGAAGCCGTGCTCGAAAATGACCGCGCCAGGCTCTACTGGGACCGGGCCATCATCACAGACAGGACTATTCTTGCGAATAAGCCTGATATTGTGCTGATGGACCGGGCACAGTCAAGGATCTTTTTGGTCGACATTACCATTCCTTATGACGAGAACCTCGTGAAAGCCGAAACAGATAAGCTGACAAAATATCTGGACCTGGCTCACGAGGTGACCGACATGTGGGGTGGACTGCCGGCCGAAATTATACCTGTAGTCGTCTCTGCGAATGGGTTAATTCCAATCAGCCTCTCGGGTCATCTGAGGCAACTGGGACTCCGTGACGGACCGCTCCAAACTCAAATGCAGAAGGCGGTGCTCCTCGATACCGCCCGCATCGTCCGCCGGTTTCTTTCCCTTTCCCCCTAACCCTCGGCCGTCTGGTCTCCCCTGCCGAGGGCTTCCATCTGGTTGGGTTTTTATATATTTATGTATTTTTATGTATTTATTTTATTTTATTGATATTTATGTATGTTTACCATTTTCATTTACAATAATATATTTATACTGCCCAACCAGATGAGAAAACTTTATAGATACCCCAAAATAATAATAATTAAATTAAAACGCTGTTAAATTCAAAGCGTATTTAAAATACATTCTTATGAAGAAAGGATATTATAAATTAGATTACTATTTAAAAGATAAGAATGCGTGGTCATAATTAGTTCTTATTTGTACTTTATTTATTTATTTATATAAAAGGTCAAATTGTAACTGTTGGGAAAAAAATTGTCAAATTGTGACTTATTTATAACAATAAAATTATAGGATTTTTACTTTCTATAGCATAAGCTTCCGTGGGGCAGACTACTTATAATATTCTTAAATTTTATTAAAGATATTAGACATTAATTTTTAAATATAATTAATAATGATAGAAATAATCTGTCCCGCTGCAATATTTTTTATTTATTAAGTGGCGAAGCTTGCGAAGTCACTTATTGATTTCACGATGTCTGTCCGTCTGTCCGTCTGTCCCACGATTATCTCGAGAACGGTTTTGAATTTTCAAATTCTGTTTTCAGCAATCGATTACTGATCACCCAGGCATCTGAACCTCCTATTTTAAAACTGATTGCTCAACGGCAACCGTTGGAAACCGGTACAAAGCTGATTGCTTCGCCACTTTGCTATGCTGTTAGCTTGCTAGGTTTATTTATTTATATAAAAGGTCAAATTGTAACTGTTGGGCAAAAATAGTCAAATTGTGACTTATTTATAACAATAAAATTATAGGATTTTGACTTTATTTAGCATAAGCTTCCGTGGGGCATACTACTTCTAACATTTTTAAATTTTATTAAAGATATTAGACATAAATTTTTAAATATAATTAATAATGATAGAAATAATCTGTCCCGCTGCAATAATTTTTATTTATTTATTTTTGGTTACAACTTGATTGTAATGTATAGAAGCTATTTATCCATTTAGTTCCATTTTTTATCACATCACTGAAACAGTAAAAGGATGCATTACAGGCTTATTATTGTTGCAACTCAGCTTGTTTGCTACAAGTTTCATAATCATCATAACAACCCTTTATCACACTGTTGAACTTAAGTCTTCTCCAAGGAAAGCCACAAAATACCGTCCTGAGTCACTTGCATCCCATGACTTACTTTACGTCTTACCAGGTCTAAAACTATATGAGAAGGGTTATTATAATATTAAGGGATACATAACTAAATAACCCTTTATACGCGGTAGAGCCATGGTGCAGCAATATTGGTAGTATAGTTGTAGCACGAATGGGTCGGCTCGACTGGGGAAGGACCACGCTCTCACAGAATACCAGCGTAAAATAGCAACTTAACACTGCTGTGTTTCGTATGGTGAGTGTAGAGAACCGGAGACCTTTTTTACTGGAAATGAGGCATTCCATCTTAGTCCTCACGGGTGACAACGCATCTGCATTTCGATTCACAAAACAGGATATCTGTAGACGTCTATAGGCCACAGCACACACTTACCATCAGGTGGACTGTGTGCTCGTTTGTCACCCTATCCTATAAAAAAAGTGATCACTACCATGCTGTCTTACACCTTTTGTACCTTTAATGTTAATTATTATTTAAGAAGTGTCCCGCTGGGTTTCTTTCTGGTTCCTCTCAGGACAGAGGTTTCTTCCGAACCAGTGGCAAAACATGAAAGACTTTCAATGAGTACGTATTACTTGTAACCTACCTACACTTTCTTCCATTTTTTGAAGAGATCTTTTTCCACCTTTTCATTTTTTGGAGGTAAGTAAGTAAAGGTTTTTGGGACCTCATAATTATTTTAGATATTTTTATGATAGCAGTGGATCTAGGGACAATCGTTCGCCTTATGTTTATAAAATAGGCGAGCAACTCGAGTTCAAATCGCGTCAACCAAAATCTGCAAGCAGCATCAAAAGTGATACTACGACTGTCAATCTAGATGTCAGGGGGATCGATTCTGACAAATCCATACATAACAAGATAGTAGCCCGTGTCTAGCAGAGTACTTTTACGGGATAATGCAGAAAAAGAAGGATTCACAATTAAATTTACATTTATTTTTTATTTCTACTTCTTGTGAAACACTTTTGTGTGGCAAATGAGCGAACTTAATGTATCATGGTTCATTGTATTCATTATTATCATTATCATCATCATTACAGTCCTTCACAAGTCCGCTGTAAGAACATAGGCCTTCCCCAAGGAAAGCCACAAAGCACGGTCCTGAGCCACCTGCATCCATCGACTTCCTGCATGTCTTAGCAGGTCGTCACTCCATCAAGTGGGGTGCCACCCCACACTTCGCCTACCGGTACGAGGCTGCCACTCGAGAACCTTTCTTCCCCATCGGTTGTCGGTTCTTCGAGCTATATGGCCGGCTCATTGCCACTTCAGCTTACTAATCCGTTGGGCTTTGTCGGTTACTCTGGTTATATTGCGGATATCCACATTGTATATTATTAGTTTATTGTATTCATCATCATCATCATTACAGCCCTTCACAAGTCCACTGCTGAACATAGGCCTCCCCCAAAGAATGCCACAAAGCACGGTCCTGAGCCACCTGCATCCCATGACTTCCTTTACGTCTTACCAGGTCTAAAACTATATGAGTAGGGTTATTATAATATTAAGGGATACATATTAGGATGTAATAACTCAATGTTTAGGAAAATTTTTCGGCAATAACTTGCCACCCGATCCTTATAAACTAAAAACAAAACATTTTTAATTTATTATAAAAATGCCGTCACCATAAATTTTAAGAAATAATTATTATTTACTAACATAACATCCAAATACACAATAGTTTTACGATAGTAAAAAAAAATTAACTAAACACTAAAACTGTCATACAGGCCTACTCCCCGCGGTAAAGTGCCAAGAACGCTGACTGCTTTCCTCGCTGAATGGCTAAACTTAGCCTTTGACTTCAGGAACTTCACCGCACGTGGACACCACGGACCGATAGTCTATACAGCTTAAGGCATAAATATTATTTTGTCATCTCTCGGTTTAAATATTTCTAAAGGAGTATTAATATGAATTTAATCGTGATACAAGTACAACGGAACTATGAAATTTTTAAACGCAAACGCAACCTGACATTTTTACTTCATATATGGATAGGAGTAGAAAGGATTGAAATAACACAAGCATTTTAAGTTAAACTTTATTTCTTTAAAACAGGGTTTAAATTTGTTTACCGTATTAAAAAAGTAACGTGTGCAACACACCAACGCTTTTATAACAAGTAAATTGTATGATGTATGATATGGTTTAAAACTTCTTCATCCTATGATACAAGTCGATTACAATGACTAGGGCTTCATAACCTGCCGGCGCCGGCGCCATAACAGCACTGCAGAAACATTGCTGCAGCATAATGCAGGGTCAGTGGGTATTTTGTTGCTGTATTCTGATAAATGTCCACTATCCCGTGTTGTACCCCATATCGTCCCGTGGGTGTCGTAAGAAACGACAGAGGGAAACAAACCAGGCGTTGAGTAGCAACGTTTTCCTACTAACTACTCGTACTAAAAATAAGATGCTGCGGTTACTAACCCACCTGCCAGCTGTGGTAACTGTTGCAAATACCCCCTATGGTACAATCCATAGAAGATGCCGATCTGTTTATCCTAGTAGTGAAATTTTAGAAGGGTGTAGCGGTAACGGCAATCCCATAAATTATTTCTTTTTATATTATTAATCCCAAATTAAGTTTTTTTTTCTAATTTCTAACGCAAAGTGGTTTGAACCTAAAGGTGGATGAAATGTTTAAAGGTCATTACTTTATCCTTTTTTTAATGTAAGTACAATTGATTACATATTCGTACTATACACAAAGTCACACCTGTTAAGCTGAGGGGTAGGCAGACACTACGGACTTCCAATTGTCACTATCCGGACACACCTCTTCCACATCCATATATGTACGCAAACATGCTTGTCGGTTAGGACCGTCTTCAATTTAATTGTCTAGGGCGTCCCTTACCAACTCAGCCCCTCACTTCTACTGGATAAATTTGCTTTCGTACTCTTTGCCAGTACTTTAGACTAGAATTTTCGTTAACTGTGGAAAGCTGCGTGACTTAAGCTTAGTCATTATCCTATGCGAATTCCTTGAAACCAATTGCACTATTGTTTTGAAGTAATGTAATCGGTCGGTCTGTCCTTGATGGTATATGAGTAATGTTTTGCGCGCAACTAATCATTTGGATCACGTATGATGAGCTATGGTGTCGGTATGCGGGCACGGTTTCGTGACGTAAATTGCTACCTAATTGACAAACGAATACAATGTATAATAGTTACTAATACCTGTTTTTTTTATATAAGAAGGGGCATACATGCATGCAGCTCACCTGATGGTGACTACCGCCGCCCATGAACAACTGCAACACCAGGGGAATTGTCAGCCTTTTAGAAAAGAGTAGACTCTTTTCTAGGAGGCCCCTAAGTCGTAACGGCGGTAATAATATATATTATATTTAAACTGTTAAACTGATAGTTATAACTTTGCCATGAGGGTAGCGTAAGATAATGAATGAGTCACCCCATTTTGTCCCGTGGGTGTCGTAAAAGGCGACTATGGGAGATGCTAGAAAAATCCCAGAAGAAATGAAAAACCACAATAGATAGCGGTATACCATTTTCGATAACGTCAATCGGAAAATATCCTGACCGGCGATGTACAGCAGTATCATAGGTGGTTAATACTAAAGATACAGAAATACGTAGAGTTTTTTACACCAATTTTTTTTCGTATTTTATATTTACGTTGAATAAAACTAATTTTACAGATTTTGTAGCATTTTATTTGATTCATTTTTAGTTAAACGTACGGGGTGCTTGACGTCGCGATGTTATAGTTAATCGGGCTACCTTCAACTTTTGTTTATATCCGTAAAACAAATTTTATTTAATTTGTATTGTAACTTGTTTCTTTCTCACTTGGGAAATAGGTAAAACCCTTGCATAGATATTTTGGCAGCCCCTCATCTCAGTAGTACCTCGTTTATATTCGGGTCGGCATCAGTGGCAGCTGAACTAAGTGGGGCAAATATGAGTATCTGAGAGATGACTGAAGATTTGTGCCATTTGCTGGAGAAATTATCGGTCCTTGGGGTCCATGCGCGCTGAAGTTCCTAAAGTTACTGTACCAGCGACTGAATAAAAGGGCTGGTTCTTTTCTCGCTCAAAGGCTAAGTATAGCCATTCAGCGAAGAAACGCAGCCAGTGTTCTTGGCACGATACCACGGGGAGTAGGACTGTATGATAATTTAAGTGTTATTTCGTTTTTTTTTTAAATCTTTATATATAAAAATTACGTGTCACATTGTTTGTCCGCGATGAACTCCTAAACTACTAAACTGATTGCAATGAAATTTTGCACACTGTATGCAGTTTGGTCCAACTTGAGAGATAGGATAGTTTTTATCCCTATAAGTCACCCTCAATATTTTTTTATTACGAATTTAAGGATTTTTTATACGAAGGGTCGTCGAAAAGGGCAGAACAACGTCTGCCTGGCCAGCTAATATTGTATATATTTCAATGTTATGTAAATAAATGTAAGCAATTAGTTTTTTTTTCAAAATTAATTCATATGCTACTAAATTTAATTTTATTCTTTTTTTTTATAGGATCGGGTGACAAACGAGCCCACAGTCCACCTGATGGTAAGTGGTTACTGTGACCCATAGATATCTACATCTATCCTCAATAAAGACTCAAGATGCAGATGCGTTGTCACCCGTGAGGACTAAGATGGAATGCCTCTTTGCCAGTAAAAAGGGTCTTCGGTTCTCTACACTCACCATACGAAACACAGCAGCGTTAAGCTGCTATTTTACGCTGGTTTTCTGTGAGAGCGTGGTCCTTCCCCGGTCGAGCCGACCCATTCGTGCTACAACCATAATATAGCTGCAGCATGGCTCTACCACGTAGAGAATTATTCTTATATACATAATTTAACGTTTTAAGAATCTGTTTTGTGCTTTTAATTTTTCTCTTATTTTTAAATATTATGAAGGAACAGTTAAGAAATTTTGACTTAAAATAATAAATCGCAACGATACGAAGCCGGTGCGGGTCGCTAGTAAGGTTAATGAAGGACTACAATAATTCATCTCGCAAATGTATGTCACATTAAAACAACCACCTAATTACTTAATCAGTGCAAGAAATTGTCTTAAATGCAACCTACAATGGCAGAAAGCTCGTAACATGTGACGTTATTTTAATGAATTATGATTACCCCCATTTAGGAATGAATGAATGAAACGTGAATTTTATCTTACAGATATCGATTTTGATGTGCGATCCTCGCCGGGACTAATTAAATTGTTAATTTTAAGTACTGATTTATAAAGTGTTCTGCGGTGAAAGAACATAATGAGGAGACTTGCACGTCTTAGAAATCATAAAAATATATTTGCAAGATATATGACGTCTTTAGGCAGAGTCTAATACTACTCGAAACACGTTTAGCCAAAATAAATATGGGTTTATTCACCTATCACTTGTCTTGATGCTGTGATTGAAGTAAAGGTGGTTACCCCATTGCCCACACAATCACAAACCAAATGTCCTATTAGTCACCTTTTACAATATTCTAGGAAAGTAACACAAGTAACCCATTTTTTTTTAAATTATAAGTCCCACATAAACGTGAGACCTAATAAGGCCCAGACTAACCTGGTATTACCACTAACCCATATGAGCCGGCATCTGAGTCCTCATGGGTGACAACACATCATATTTTGATTCTTAATCGAGGATAAATGTAGATTTCTGATAGCCACCGCATCCAATTACCATCAGGTTTTTTTTATAGGACAAGGGTGACAAACGAGCACACAGTCCACCTGATGGTAAGTGGTTGCTGTGGCCCATAGACATCTACATCTATCTTCGATTACGAATCAAAATGCAGATGCGTTGTCACCCTTGAGGACTAAGATGGAATGCCTCGTTTCCAGTAAATAGGGTCTCCGCTTCTCTACACTCACCATAAGAAACACAGTAGCGTTAAGCTGCTATTTTACGCTGGTATTCTGTGAGAGCGTGGACCTTGCCCGGTCGAGCCGACCCATTCGTGCTACAATCATAATATAGCTGCAGTATGGCTCTTTCGAAACCGGATCGAAACCGGGTGGCCCGGTTTCGATCCCCGCCGGCACCAATGATATTGTTAATTGCAATTTTAAATGCTGATTTACCATGTACTCGGCGGTGAAGGAAAACATCGTGAGGAAACCTGCATGTCTGAAAAATAAGAAAAAAATATTTCGAAGACATGTGAAGTTCGCAAACACGCATTGGGGCAGCGCGGCGGACATTTCCTTGCCCTAAAACCCTCTTAGAAATGAGAGGAGGCTTGTGCAGTAGTTGGACGTAAATAGGCTGCAACTTTACATTACTTCAACTTTTATTCAAAATGTAGTGTGTTTATTACTGTTCGAGTTGTCACTCACTAGCGGTACCGTTATAAGACCGGATGCGCACACGCTGCACGCGCACGTGCCCTCCATTTTCCTTTTTCGAATAAAGAAGCCAAGCCGGAAATGCATTCGAAATGGCCGCCATTTGCCACATTTGTCCATCGCACATTGGATTATCATAGCAACTAATTTGTTATTGCAAACTAGTATATATATGAAAACCAGTAGATTCGGTCCCATTAAACAAAGTTAATTAACCTATTAATACTGGTATTTAAAGAAATAGAAAAGTCTAATCGTTGTTTATTCATTTATATTGGAATCTACATTTACATGAGTAATTATAGCTTCAAGTCAGGGTTCGTTAAAAACCAATACTTAATATTGGTTTTTAACGAACCCTGACTTAAAAACCGACGTTAAAAACGAACGAACGAACGTTAAAAAAAATAATACATAATGTTATATATTTTATTATTCGTTCTTACAGCCTATCAAGACTCTACTGCTGCATAGGCCTCCCCCATAGATTGCCTCATAGAGGGGATATTTCCATAGTTGCCACGCTTTGCAAGCGGGTTGGCAACCGCAGTTTTATTTTTTTTAGTTTAGGATAGGGTGATAAACGAGCACACAGTCCGCCTGATGGTAAGTGTTTACCCATAGACATCTACAACTGTCCTCAATAAAGAATGAAAAAGCAGATGCGTTGTCACCCGTGAGGGCTGAGATGGAATGACTCTTTTCCATTAAAAAGAGAAAAAAGTCTCCGGTGTAGGGTACACTCATCATACGAAACACAGCAGTGTTAAGCTGCTATTTTACGCTGGTATTCCGTGTGAGCATGGTCCTTCCCCAGCTCATTTGCGCTACAACTAATATATTTTACGTGGTAGAGCCATGCTGCAGCTATATTATTAGTATTGTTGTAGCACGAATGGGTCGGCTCGACCGGGGAAGGAACACGCTCTCACAGAATACCAGCGTAAAATAGCAGCTTAATACTGCTGTGTTTCGTATGGTGAGTATAGAGAACCGGTGATCCTTTTTACTGGAAAAGAGGCATTCCATCTTAGTCCTCACGGGTGACAACGCATCTGCATTTTGATTCGCAAAAGAGGATAAATGTAGATGTCTATGGGCCACAGCAAACACTTACCATCAGATGGACTGTGTGCTCGTTTGTCACCCTATTCCTATAAAAAAAGCTGCAGCATGGCCCAACCACGTATGCAACATGGCTCCACCACGTAATTATTACGTAATTATTATTAATGAGTTGTTATTAAGAAGATACCGCTGCTTATATTCTGCATCATTTGCCCCTGTTGCCTCTTACGACACCCACGGGATGATAATACGGACTAGAGAATTCTTTTGCTTAGTTAATGACTTAAATTCTTTTCTTTGGGATTTTAGTTATTGCCATCGTTAATTTAAGTTCGCATTATCAATCGACATCTATTTAAAGTATAATAATTAACTGAATCTGGTCTGTTCTTCATTCACGCTTAAAGGGTGAGGACGGATCCCTCATACAGTTTGGCATATTGTCGTACAAGTACAAGTTTTAAAATAATCATTTCACCCGAATGGGTGGATACCCATTATAGCCCATTAAAGTTCTTTTTTTTATAGGAGAGGGGGCAAACGAGCATACGGCTCACCTGATGGTAAGTGACTACCGCCGCCCATGAACAACTGCAACACCAAGGGAATTGCAGGTGCGTGGCCTCATTGCTTAACTTGCCTTATAAGGGGGATATTTACCTTAGCTTCCACGTTTTGAAGAGAGTTGGTAGCCGCAGTTTTTTTATTTTCTAGTTCTTATTAGGAAGACGCAGCTGCTCATCTCCTGGTTTAACTCCGTCACCTCTAGTGATAATCTTACACAGCCAGTATAAGGTTAAAAGAAACAATAATTACTTAAGTTGAATGTAAATAAAACTAGTTTTACGGATTATATCGCGTATATTAACTTATTTTATATTCCCGACGTTTCGAGTAGTTTACAGCACCCATGGTCAATGGGGGGACTGAGGTTTTTGACGTCCCAATGTCATAGTTAACCACGGCTACCTCCAGATTAAATAGATCGTAGATAGGAACAAAAATTACTAATTTTTAATCTTTAAGATCATACGCAATAGAATCCGTAAAACTAGTTATATTTAAATGTGTAGTGTTCGCGTAAATATAAGAAATCATTACTTACTTATCACCAACGCTGTTTCTCCTGCATATCAATGATATGTTGCTAACTGGTAGCATTCATTGCTATGCGGACGACAGCACAAGTGATGCCTTATATACCGGCCGTGCCAATATTTCTCGGGAAAACTTCGCTGAGTACCGGGACAAATTTGTGTCTGAAGTCGAGTCTTTGCTTAACAAAGTCTCGGATTGGGGGCGACTAAATCTAGTCCAGTTCAATCCCCAGAACTCACAAGTTTATGCGTTTACCGCTAAAATAAACCACTTTGTCGTATCTCCTCAGTTTCAAGGCACTCTCCTTGCTGCCTCAGCTAGCATCGGAATCCTTGGCGTCGACATATCGAGTAGTGTGCAGTTTCGTGGTCACTTGGAAGGGAAGGCCAAATTGGCCTCTAAAAAGCTTGGCGTGCTCAGCAGAGCGAGACAGTATTTCATGCCAGCACATCGCTTGCAACTTTACAAAGCGCAAATTCGGCCTCACATGGAATACTGTTCTCATCTCTGGGACGGGGCACCCCAGTGCCAGCTCCTTCCACTTGACCTCATCCAGCGCAGGGCGGCTCGAATCGTCGACGACCGAGTTCTTTCTGATCGGCTCGATACACTGGCTCTGCGTAGAGATGTTGCATCTCTTTGCGTATTTTATCGCATCTATCACGGGGAGTCCTCTGAGGAATTGTTTGGACTAATTCCAGCCGCTCATTTTCACCATCGCACATCGCGACAAAACTCGCTTTACCATCCATACCATCTGGATGATTGGCGGTCCACAACTGTGCGATTTAGAAGAAGTTTTCTCCCTCGCACAACTTCCTTGTGGAATCGATTACCACCGGCGATTTTTCCGGACCAATACGATTTAGGAACATTCAAGAAAAGAGCTTACACCTTTCTAAAAGGCCGGCAACGCATCTGCAATTTCCCTGGTGTTGCGGTTGTTCATGGGCGGCAGAAGTTACTTACCATCAGGTGAACCGCATACTCGTTTGCCCCCTCTTTTATAAAAAAAAAAAACTTAAGGTGAATTTACGCCTAGCAATGCGGGCGCGTAACAGATATTGGATATACGAGTTTTTTTTTTAATAAAAGAGGTAAACGAGTACGCAGCTCCAGGTGAGCTGCGTGCTTGTTGTAAGCGATCACCGTCACCCATGAACATCCGCAATACCAGGGAAATAGTTTTTTTCTATAGGATCGAGTGACAAACGAGCACACAGTCCATCTGATGGAAAGTGGTTGCTGTGACTCATAGACATCCACATCTATCCTCAAAAAAGAATCAAAATGCAGATGCGTTGTCACCCGTGAGGACTAAGATGGAATGCCTCTTTTCCAGTAAAATGGGTCTCCGGTTCTCTACACTCATTATACGAAACACAGCAGTGTTAAGCTGCTATTTTACGCTGGTATTCTGTGAGAGCGTGGTCCGGTCGAGCCGACCCATTCGTGCTACAACTATACTACTAATAAAGCTCCAGCATGGGTCTACCACGTATAAAATACGAAATAGGAGTATGCTCTTTTCTTGAAGATCCCTAAGTCGAACACACTTGTCAAAATCGGTCCAGTCGTTTAGGAGGAGTTCAGTCACATTCACATGGACAAAAGAATTAGATATATATATATATAAAAATAAATAAAATTGAAGTGTCTGTTTGTAATGTCGAAATAACTGATTTTTACGATATGCACATGAAAGTATATACGATACCTATAACAAAAACACGATTTTTAAAATGTTTGTCTGTCTATCTTTCTGTCTGTCTGTCTGTCTGTTTGTTCCGGCTAATCTCCGAAACGGCTGGAACGATTTTGACCGGACATTCACTGGCAGATAGCTGATGTTATAAGAAGTAACTTAGGCTACTTATATTTTAGAATAAGAATTAGGGTTCCGCGCAAAAAAAATTAAAACCAATGAAATCCAATCGTAATAAATTACGCGCGGGCGATGTCGCGGGGAACAGCTATTATAATATATAAAGGTAACCTGTTATATACATTAGAAACTAACAGTCGAATTGATATTGTCCTCGTTTTTGTAAATCGGTAAAAATTACTATATGCTCGGCTATTAAATAAGACGTTGTGAGAAAACCAAATTAAAAATTTCAAGCAAATGTGAGCACTGCACTCGCATCAGGGCTGAAATAAATAAATCTATACATATAAATAAAATTGAAGTGTCTGTTATTTTGGGGTTATTTGCACGTTATTAAGACATGATATAACCATTTTTAAAATGTTTATCTGTGTATCTGTGTGTCCGGGCTAATCTTCGGAATGACTGAACTGATTGTGATGAAACTTCAAGCACAGATAGAGAGCAATGCATTGATAGGCTAAATATTTTAATTTTAAAAACTTAGAGATTAAAAGAATAACGAAAACATTGACAAAACAAATGATATTTTATTATCTTAAATCTTATTTCATCACATTTTTTTTTATAGGAAAGGGGGCAAACGAGCATGCGGCTCACCTGGTGGTAAGTGACTACCGCCGCCCATGAACAACCGCAACACCAGGGGAATTGCAGATGCGTTGCCGGCCTTTTAAAAAGGAGTAGGCTCTTTTCTTGAAGGTCCCTAAGTCGTATCGGTCCGGAAAAATCGCTGGTGGTAAACTATTCCACAAGGAAGTTGTGCGAGGAAGAAAACATCTTCTAAATCGCACAGTGGTGAACCGCCAATCATCCAGATGGTGTGGATGGTATCGGGAGTTCTGCCGCGATGTGCGTTCGTGAAATTTGACGGCTGGGATTAATCTGAACAATTCCTCAGAGCACTCCCCATGGTAAATGCGAAAGAAAATGCTAAGAGATGCAACATCTCTTCGCAGTGCCAATGAGTCGAGCCGATCGGAAAGGACTCGGTCGTCGACGATTCGAGCCGCTCTACGCTGGATGCGGTCAAGTGGAAGAAGCTGGCACTGGGGAGCCCCAGCCCAGAGATGGGAACAGTATTCCATGTGAGGCCGAACCTGCGCCTTGTAAAGTTGCAGGCGTTGAGCCGGCATGAAATACTGTCCCGCTCTGCTGAGCACGCCAAGCTTTTTAGAGGCCAATTTGGCCTTTTCTTCCAAGTGACCACGAAACTGCACGCTACTCGATATGTCGACGCCAAGGATTCCGATACTGGCTGAGGCAACAAGGGGAGTACCTTGAAACTGAGGAGATACGACAAAGGGGTTCTTTTAAGCGGTAAACGCGCAAACTTGTGTCTTCTGAGGATTAAACTGGACTAGATTTAGTCGCCCCCAATCCGAGACTTTGTCCAGCAAAGACTCGACTTCAGACACAAGTTTGTTCCGGTACTCGGTGACGTTTTCCCGAGAACATTCACATTATTTTGTTATGTAATAGAGCCATGCTGCAGCTATATTAGTACTATAGTTGTAGCACGAATGGGTCGGCTCGACCGGGGAAAGTCCACGCTCTCACAGATTACTAGTGTAAAATAGCAGCTTAACGCTGCTGTGTTTCGTATGGTGAGTGTAGAGAACCGGAGACCCTTTTGACTGGCAAAGAGGCATTCCATCTTAGTCGTCACGGGTGACAAAGCATCTGCATCTTGAGTCTTTATTGAGGATAGATGTAGATGTCTATGGGTCACAGTAACCACTTACCATCAGGTAGTATGTGTGTTCGTTTGTCACTCTATCCTATTAAAAAAAAAACATTAATAAATCCTACCCAGGCAAAGCAAGGGCGGATCGCTAGTATCTAATAAATATGAGAATTTTAAACATAATGAGCAATATATTTAACCATTATCTTCGACATTTCCATTTAACACACCAAAATCACGGTACAGAGCAGAGGTATGTGCACAGGCTGTTTACTAAACTTTTATATATCTTATTCATTAACCCCGAAAATTAGACCCCGAGAATTAGACATGGGCCGATCCAGTTGTAGGGAGGAGTTCGTCAATCTTCACGCTGTGTACATGTATTGAAAATTACAGTACCAGATTCCTCGCTCTTTTGTCACTACTCCTCCTCATTTGTTTTGATATTAAACGCCTTGCGTAAAGAAATGGTAATACCGCCACCTATCAGAAGCCATGACATCCACGGGATGAAACGATTATTATATAAATAGCGATTATTATATAGAATGAGGGTAATAAATAATCTAACTGATGGTAAGTGGATACTGTGGTCCATACACATTTACATCTATCCTCGATTAAAAGTCAAAATGCCAATGCGTTGTCACCCCAGTGGACTAAAGTGGTTATTTTTTTCACACACGAAATGCTTTTGGTTAAAAAAAACTCCCTCCTAACTCCTAATATCAAAACCTATTAGTATTTAGCTAGCAGTAAACACAACAAATGGTTCCATACTTTTTACAAACACCACTCATTACCATAATCAACGATATAAACATCACTACACTTAAACAATAAGCCCCGTAAACAAGGCGGTTAACGGGATTCGAACCCACGGACTTGTGTTTAGCGGGCGTTTCACCTTATTGAGATTGGTCTTAACACAGTAGTCAAACATCGAAATCATACGGTATTTTAACACAAAGATAGCTTTAGGGTCAGTGTAAAGATGTAACAAATATAACTTTACGTAAATATTATAAAATCGGGCACGTGCTTACACCATTAGAATTAATAAAGGTTTTACTCAGAAGCCTATGTTCAGCAGTGGACTTGTGAAGTTGTGAAGAGCTGTAATAATAATAATGAAGGTTTTACTTATTTTTTTAAATAATAATAATGCTATTAAACATTACTAATGTTCCCTTTAACCATTTCTGGTAAGCTTAAAATGCTTATGTTAGAAGTGGTTCACGACGGTAGTAGAATGGTTTCGAACCCACGACCTTTTAAGTTCGCGGTCCGCACCCTGCCATTAGGTTACTGACGCTACAAAACTTTTTACTCCCAAATTTTCTTGATTAAAAATAGAAAATGAACAAAAGCAACAAATAGCTGACGTGAAGCACAGACGATCGAGAAGCCAACCATATTACTAACTCCTAATAGTGACGCTGAAGAACGTAAATTACGCAATTGTTGATCAAGAGATTCCGGGTTCCAATCCCAAGTCGGCCAAAATTAACTACTGGGTTTTTCTGTCAAGAAATTCGCAGTAGGAGCCCAGAGTCAGGAAGTTGGTGGTGTTTCATCCCCGTGCATCGGAAAGCATGTCAAGCCGTTTGTCTTGCACCTGATCTCTATGCGGTGGTGTCGATTACTGTTCTCATCGGACTATGAGAGTGAAGAAATAGAGTGTGCACCTGTGTTCACGGATGCTCTCGGACACTATAATCTTGTCCTGCGCAGATGGCTAGTCTCCGTTGAGATTGGCCGACGTGACCGAAATGTAGTCTAGAAGACATTATTCAGTATTGTAGTAGAATTCTAAATGTCAAATTATCACATAGGAACACATCACTAAGTAAAAACTTAGGTTGATTAAAAAACTAGATCCGTATTCGTAGCATGAATCGTCGCATCAGCTTCCGGTGCGAATGGCCGCTGTCGGAAGTCACGTCACAGATTATCGCCCGCCAAATATCGCCTTTACAGAGTTCAGTCACACCCCAATGTCCAGTTTAAAGAAGATTTTTGTTTAGCACCAATGATGCAATACACAGCCTAGGACCTTGACAAAACCAGTCATCGACAATTCAGTCTATCACTAGTTCACGGCTAGTCGGTGCTAAGACATATAGAGAATAAGAAGCATACGTATAGAAAAATTTAAGTCTCGATTCTAGAAGGTGAAATTATTTCATTCTTTTTAGTTGTTTGAAGTCGTCTTTTACTTTTCTACCCACTTCAAAAAGGTGGAGGGACTCAATTCAACTGTATGTTCTCTTTTTTATGTGTATCTACTTCATAACTTTTTTTTTCTACGTTAATCGATTTTGATGATTCTTTTTATTTGAAAGCTGGTGCTTCTCATGTGGTCCCATATAAATTTGATCAAGGTCTGACCAATGGTTTTTGAGTTATCCTTAGCAATATATGTTGAAGTCGGTTGTATTTATTTTTAATTTTTAATTATTATTTATTAAAAGTTTTTCTATCATCTTGAATGGACTACGGAATATCACAATCTCAATGTCGTATAAATAGCTGTGGAGGATTTTTTTACCACGGATGTGTAACCTAATCAGTAAAAGAGATCATGAAAATTGTTTCACAATTATTGACAAATATACGCCTACCCACATACAAAAACTAACATACAGTGGAATTGTTAACCTTCTGTTTTTTTAAGTCGACTCTAAATTAAGGAACTATACATTTCCTAGAAGCCGGATACAACAAAGTGCCGCCGACGCGACGGGCGTAGTCTCGCGGCGCGCTGCAGTCATCAAATAGTGAAATCGCAATGGCGATCACGTATCACTATTATGTCATCGGTACTAGGCTAGCTTGCACTTTACCAACTAGTTGCTACGGGTACACTTCATTGTTATACTTTGAGCCATAAATTCATTACAAACATTGATTCACTTCATTGTAGAATTTCGTAAGATCGTGTTATGTACACACAATGGATTGAATCTCCTTACTGATGTGTGTTTATCCTGAACTATACGATATTGGGGTTGACGAGGTAAGCGAAATTGTAATTGCCATATAGACAAAACTTATGTTTGGCGACTGCTCGTGATTTCTAGATAAGGGCACTGTCAACAGCACTGCTGTTTCACGCACTTCAGCGTAATGCTAAAGTCTCTGAGTCCCATTTGTCGGATGCCTATTTTTGCTACAATAATGTGAAGTATCAGGGCATTGGGTGATATGCTTGGCGTTAGAAAAAATAATTTAGTCACAGATGACTATTACGTAAATATATGGAAAGCGGATCCTGGGTTCTCCCGCGCTGGGCGGGATGAGCAACCGGGATAAACGCTAGGTAGAAGAAGAAGAAGAAGAAGACTATTATGTAAATATAAACTTGGCAAGTAAAACTTGCATAAAATAAAAATTCATATATTTTGGTAGATAATAGTACGGTAGTTTAATTTTTGTACGTACTGTTAAGGATCTCCGAAACGTCACGTTTGTAATCCCCGAGGGAGTAGGCAGAGTTCAAAAAACAGCGAGCTACTGGGATCACGTTTAGTAAAAAATTATGGGTTGAGATGGAAAATTATAACAGAAAGTGATAGCTGGGTAGTTCATCACCTACATGATGACAAACCCAATGTTCCATTAGACGCCTTTTACATGCTAGACTAGTAACGCCATTGGCACATTTTTATTTGTTACTAGCGATCTGCCACGGCTTCACGCGGATGATTTCTGGATATCGACAACAGCGCAACCTACCAGGTCCAATTGTGAATTTAAACCATCCAGGGACCCACTCAAGTGCACACAAAAAATTTTATCAAAATCGTCCAGGCATTTTCGATTTTTTGCGAGACTGACGGAGAGCAATTGATTTATATATATATTATTTGTTATAAGTTCCACATTAACTTTTGGATTTATAAATCCCCAACCAACAATAAGGTACAGTATTATATATGTAAAAAACTTATTCGGTAATATTAAAGAAAAGAAAAGGTAAGTACTTAAATATGTAAATAAGATATTTTTGTCATCATCACCACTTGGAAAGCGATTTGCCAATCGCAGTAATAAATGACTTGCGCTTTTGTCGCTGCTCACAGAATACCAGCGCAAAACAGAAGCTAAATGCTGCTGTGTTTCGTATGGTGAAGGTAGAGAACCGGATATCCTTTTTAATAGAAATGAGACATTCCAGCTTAATCCTCAGGGGTGACAACGCTTCTATATTTTAATTGTTAATCAAGGATGTATGTAGATGTCTATGGATTCCAACATCCACTTACCATCAGGTAGACTGTGTGCTCGTTTGCCACCCTTATTCTATAAAAATAGTATATAGTACTATTGGAGACTTCGATGACTTTTTGCATTTTTCCATCGTCACCTCTTACGACACCCTTGGGACAAAATGGGAATCCCCTTAAGCGATTACCAAATGCCCTTTATTTTCGTCCCATCTCCATTTCGATTCCCAAGGAAAGCATTTTACATGAATGCCACGAACACTTGTCTATGGCGCCAACAAACAAATAGAGAGCATTGAAAATCAACTGCTGCATTGTCTATGCGCTTTGCACCGAGGCAATTAGGTCCCTCCCGTACGTGACGACTGCGGGACGACGACGTGACGTGAAAGCTTATGAACTTTTTAGGACAGTCCACTACAACTGTCGCGAGGAAGTCATTTCATATTGTATTCAAATTGCAACCTGATAGTTTCGCGGCGAATGTTAAAATTGCTTTTTTAAATCACCGAAACAATAACATGTAATGTTTGAAAAGGCATAATATATGACATGCGTCTGAATTATTTTTGAGTTTTAAGACATTTTAATGCCATTACAGCCTATAAAACAGAGAAGGATTTTACCATATTTGACTCGCTCGGAAAGGGGTTAGCATCTGCAGTTTTTATAATTTTTTTTTATTTATTTATTACTTAAAATCAAATAATATTAAGGGCGGACAATGCCTAGAGGCATTCTCTTCCAGCCAATCCATGGAGTGGTGAGAATTTGACGTAGGTGTAGCAATATAGAATAAAAAACAAAATAGAAATGATGATTAACTACGTAATAGATACATGTAGGTAGCTAATAAATAAACTATACAAATATAACCTATGCATACATATATTATAAACATATATACATATATAATTAGTACATACAAATAACTATAAATAAATACGTCTGTTTAGCGATATATATGGCATGGAGAATTCATGTAAGAGGTGTTGTCTTTAATAAATGACTAAACACCAACTTTTTAAAAGCATATTTATTGGGGAGATTTTCTGATGTCATCGGGAAAGGAGTGCCAAAGATGTGTGTAGCCTGAACTGTTAAGGAGTTACCATAGAACTCGGTGAAGTGAACAAGAATAAAGATTTTTTTGTTGGAAGAATAACGTAAAATCTCATCATGAGATGAGAGGAGATAAAAGATAAGAAGGCGAAGATAAGTCATTTAATATGGAAAAAAGAAAGAACAAGAAACATTCTGGAATTGCGTCTCTGCCGGATTGTAATCAATTAAGTTTAGATCTACATTGCGAAATACGGTCATACTTACGAAGCCCGAAAATAAATCTTATACAGTTATTGAGAAGGCGTTCCAGCTTGTTCAGAAGATTCTGGGACAGATCCGGGTAACACACATCTACATAATCAGTTATGGGTAATATGAGCGATTGGACAAGCATATCTTGGTCATGACTTTGCGACTCTCCTCCGAAACCTGAGTTCTCCAATTCAGCGTTCTGTCGATGGTTAGGCAAAGATTTTTCACAGAATTACTGAACGGAATTATAATATCTACCATTGCAATAAATTAGAGGTAAGTCTGCAAGATTCATCTTAGCTAGCGTCCTTGAGCTATCCACCAGTATAACTTGGTATTTCCCGGGATTGACCAAAACTCCATAACGAGTAGACCAATATTTGATGTTGGTGCTGCCCATCTCCTCATCTTAGTCCCTTTGTCACCTCTAACGACACCCACGGGACGATATCGTCAACATGGGAGTGAATATATATATATATATATATATATATATATATATATATATATATATATATGTGTGTTACGTGGTAGAGCCATGCTGCAGCTATATTACTGGTATAGTTGTAGTACGAATGGGTCGGCTCGACCGGGGAGGTTGCACGCTCTCACAGAATACCAGCATAAAATAGCAGCTTAACGCTGCTGTGTTTCGTATAGTGAGTGTAGAGAACCGGAGGCGCTTTTTACTGGAAGCGAGGCATTCCATCTTAGTTCTCATAGGTGACAACGCATCTGCATTTTGATTCGTAATCGAGGATAGATGTAGATGTCTATGGGCCGCAGAAACCACCTACCATCAGTTGGACTGACTGCTCGTTTGTCACCCGATCCTATAAAAAAATTAATATTCTTACACTGCCACAACACGGTGAGAAACATTTTCTTAGTCAAATATTACTGTAGGTGACGTCCTTTTTGCTTAGGTAGATTTGGGAAGATGCCACTATTTCTGCTGGCAGAAAACAGTAATGCCTGCACTTTGTTCCGGAGTTAAGGGTATACAGAGCCAGTTTTAGTAGTAATTACAAACTGCGATGGAGTCCATTATGGTCTTCGGAGTTGACAACGCATTAATAGCTTTCTTTTTTTTCGGAGTTGGTTACGGGTGTTTATTGGCTTATAAGTAGCCATTTACCAATATGAGGACTGTAATTTCGTTTGTCAATTCAATTTTGACGATGTGGATAATACATCTTCTGAATACATAAGCTATCAACTGGGCAGGAAATATTACAGTGCCGCAAGTGTACGCGCTTAATATATTTTTATTATAGTGCCTTCACTGAAGTTGTTGATCACTGCTGGCCGGATCAGGAAGCTCAAGGTCGCCTAGCGAGCTATGGAGGGGACTATGCTCGGAGTTTCTCTGCGTGATAAACTTAGAAATGAGGATATCCGCAGTAGAACCAGAGTGACCGACATAGCCCAACGGATTAGTAAGCTGAAGTGGCAATGGTCCAGCCATATAGCTCGAAGAACCGACAACCGATGGGGAAAAAAGGTTCTCGAGTGGCGGCCTCGTAGCGGCGGACGAAGTGTAGGGCGTCCCCTCACTAGATGGAGTGACGACCTGGTAAGATATGCAGGAAGTCGATGGATGCAGGTGGCTCAGGACCGTGCTTTGTGGCATTCTTTAGGGGAGGCCAATATTCAACAGTGGACTTGTGAAGGGCTGTAATGATGATGATTGAAGTTGTTTGTTGAATTTCACTAGTGTGATTAAAAACGTATCGTACGGCTTACTTTTCTTAATTTATATAAGTAATATAAACAAAGTTGGGCTGACAGGACACCTAATATTGTACGCGGATGACATATGTGTTTTTTATTTCGATAAATCTATTCACAACATTATAACTGATGCTCTAAAAGATCTTGAGTTACTCGGATAATGGTTAAAATATAACCTACTAACAATTTATAGCTCAAAAACATCGTTTATCATTTTTTCTACAAAGAATAAACCTTTTACCAGAGTTTGCATATCTTACTATTGATGATATAATAATAAAACTTTCAAGTCAGGACAAATATCTAGGTCTATTGGTAGGTGACAAACTCACCTGGAGACTGCACAAAACTGATGTCATTAATAGGTGTATTACGTAAAGAAGCTAATTGTATTCCGATGAAGGCACGTACAATTGTAATTATACAAGTCTTTAGTATAAATCACATATCGGATATCTAATTGAGATATGGGGATCAGCCGCTAAAACTAATCTAGATCCACTTCAAAGAATCCAAAATAAAATTATTAAAGCATTATTTCACTACCATTATCTAACTCCAACAAAAGTACTTTACGAAAAAACTAACTAAATCTTACACAACTATATACTTATTGCACTTCCAACCTCATAAAAAATATAACTAATTCTATTAAATCAAACATAGTTGCATAGAAAAACAACAACACACTACTTATGACGGAAAAATAAACTCCAACTAATGACTGCACGAACTAATTAGGGAAAATAACACTATTGTTTGAGGGAGCACACCTGTTAAATAAATTACACGATGACATTAAAAACTTAGGAAATACGTACGTACGGTGTAATATTTTTAATACATGGTACCTAATAAGTAAGTTAAAGTTTAAGTGAATAACCCAAGACTATATCGCTTCTAAAACTAGAGGTAGATGTGATAATATTATCAAATTATAATAGTTACTTTGTATCTCGTTATGAGTGAACCAATGTGTTTACATGACAAATAAAATTCTTTAAACCGATGTTTCCGCAAGCTGCTGGAAGTTCACAGGGGCAGGCAGTTCACCATGTGAAAAAAGTAATTATTACGTGCAACGCGTGGACTACTGTGACGCGGCTCGGAAGCGATCGTCGCACGTTCGGTCATTTCCGCCAGCATTCGGCGATTGGTAGGATGACCATAAACAAAGTAAAATACGGAAGAAGAATGTGAAACTAATTGTAAAAAATTCACCACAGTTCATAAATGGCCGTTGTAAATAGGCCCTCTGCATACTTTGTCACCGAACATTGACACCTTTAAAAGGTTCGTCTCGATATGATAATATAAATTTAAGGTATAATATATTGCATGATCATCATAATCATTACAGCCTATCACAAGTCCACTTGTGAGCATAGGCATTGCCCGCCCAAGGACTGCCACAAAACGTGGTTTTGACTGTATCCGTTGACTTCCTGAATGTTTTACCTATCGTCACACCATGTACTAGAGGCCAACTTATACTACGCTTGTCGGTATGAAAACGTCACTCGAGAACCTTTCTTCGTCATCGGCTATCGATCCTTCAAGCTATACGAGCGGAACGTTCATTTAAACTTACCGATATATTTGGCAATTTAGATTACTCTAGTTCTATTGCGAATATTTCCGAACCGAACACGAACGTGGAAGATCGTTTTATCAAAATGGGCGAACAAAGCAAAATATACAAGACGTACGTAAACATTACTGTGGCATATATACTTCAATTTGTTTCCCCCAAAATTTTATAAAGAAGTCATAAAACACATATATTTATAATCGTTCGTATTATGTCAACATCTCTTAATTAAAAAAATTCTAATTAGGCTCAAATATCCTAAGATTTACCTCTCCATATCCACCCTACAGCGCAACAACAACTCCGTTAAATCGTAATTCGGCGTTGGTCGTGCATTTCTAATTTTTTTTCCAAACTCAAAGTCATCGGCCCCAAGACGGAAGTGGCCTGTCTGCACGGAAGCGGGCATTATGCATTTTGTTTAATTTTTTTTAGTCATATCTATTTTTGTCACATTCGCAGGATATAGCGACGGGATCATTGACATCACTGCGCTTCACCTGTTAATTGTTCTGTCCGGTCATTATTGAAACAATGCACACGCAGTGCCTGTATCGGCATTCGGCAGTAAATTCTGCCGTTTGCTGTTCGGTTCAAAGAACGAAAGTTCGAACGAACTCATGGTAAGTGATATTTTTGATCTTCTCCAGCCAGTAATCATATGCAGTACCATAAAACTACATAGATTCGCCGTCCAGCGATTGTGGCAAACAATGAACGCAGAAGGATTAGTTGACCACAGTGTCATTTGATTTGATGTAACAATATCCCCATCCCCGTATGGTCCCGTGGATGTCGTAAGAAGGAATAGAGGAAAACAAACCACGTACGTCTTCCTTATCTATACAAATAAATAAAATTGAAGTGTCTGTTTGTAATGTCAAAATTACAGTTTTTTACTAAATGCATATGAAAGTAAATACGGTACTTATTACAAACTAAAAAATTAGTTAAAATACAATTTTTTAAATTTTTGTCTGTCTCTGTCTTTCTGTCTATCTGTTTGTTCAGGCTAATCTCCGGTAAATGGCTGGACCAATTTTGACGGGATTTTCACTGGCAGATAGCTGATTTTATAAGGATTAACTAAACCTACTTTTATTTTAGAAAAAGAATTAGGGTTCCGCGCAAAAACATAAAAATCCTTACACGCGAGCGAAGTCGCGGGGAACAGCTAGTAATAAATAAAAGAATAAACAGAAAATTAAAAATAAAGAAGAAAAAACTAAAAAATAAAAAAGGTGCGTTTACCAAACCGCCTGTCAGGCGTTATAGTAGGTATATATCCCTCTATGAAGCAATCTCTTGGTCTCTAGTAGTAAGCGGTAAGTGTATAAAAATTGTTCAGCGGACCACTACATCATACATTTTCGTGTGCTAAGTTTCGTAAATGGCATGCCCATGAATAAATCAAGCGTTAATGAGCTTGTGAATGGGCACCATTGTGTGGGATGCGCAGGCGCCGGTGACGTCACACGCCGATCGCGACCTTAGCGCCTCACTACAAGATGTAGATTGAGAAATAACTTTGATTACACCACCAGTTTAATGTCACCTACAACCAGATACTGCCGCGGTACGGTTAATACTGGTCTTATAGCTCAGAGCCTAACTGCTTTACTCATAAGGCCCAGCGGTGGCGCGTAAAGTGATCCCGCGCGCCCTTATATAAACAAGGAGTGAAGAACTCCAACCCACTTCCTTTACGGGATGGAGCCTGAATGAACTAAAGAATATTAAAATCTCGAATGTCGTCTATGTTGTTACATTACAAAATTCATCGCCAATTTTTCCAAGGTGGAAGTTCTCCAAATTCACGTGGGACCACACCTGATGTTTATTGACGAGGATATCAAGTAACTTACATACAAAAAAAAAACCAAACATACATTTCAATTGAGATCCTCCTTCTTTTTGAGGTTGGTTAAAAAAACCTCGAAAACTGTTCTATGTGTGCCGGCCCATTTTTTAATGCAGTGTACAAATATCTGGCCAAGACCAAATACGTTTTTAAAATATTTGATTTGGGCTCAACTTTGTTGTTTCTCCTTTTTATAATGAAAGGCAGTCGAAGATGTGCAAAAGTTAGTTATTAAGCCAGTTATTTGGTAAAAGTTATAGGTAAGAGTGACAAACAAGCACACAGTTCACCTGATGGCAAGGAAAAATCAAAATGCAGATGCGATGTCACCCCTGAGAACGAAGATAACACTTTGTTTCCAGTAAAAAGGTTTCACTCACCATATGAAATAGCAGCATTAAGCTGCTATTTTACGCTGGTATTCTGTGAGACTGTGGAATTAGATTATTTTGTAACAAAACGCAAATTACACTTTGATCACTCTAGAGCACAAGAAGCGGCCGTGAGTCTCCGTTTCTCTTCACTCACCTACGAAACACAGCAGCTTTATACTGTTATTTTACGCTGGTATTCTTAGGACTGTAGATTGAGATTATTTTGTAATTAAACGCAAATTACACTTTGATCCAACTCGTATTTCACTCAAGAACACTTGATTGGCGAGCGTGCTTGCGACTGCATAACTGTTGGTAAGGCATTCACCTCATAATAATACCATAATTTATAAGACAATAATTCTTTTTCTTTACCAGCTTGTAAAAGTCAACAGCTGGAGATAGGACTCTTCCGTTTTAGGAAGGATTAGCCGTAATCGCCACGTTTGACAGACATCTTGCGTCTTTGACGCTTCGTCCCATCGCCGGTTATATTTTACGTCTGGCTTACAACAAGATAGTTAAAAACTTTTTTGTCAGTCCATCCATTACTGCCTATAAAAGTCCACTGTTGAACTTCGGCCATAGATTGTCTCACAGATGGGGATTATCAGGAAGACGCTGGTGCCTATCTCCTGTTTTGTTCTCCTTTGACGACTTTTACGACACCCACGGGACGATTATAGCGTATTTTTTTTTATAGGATCGAGTGACAAACGAGCACACAGTCCACCTGATGGTAAGTGGTTGCTGTGGCCCATAGACATCTACATCTATCCTCGTTTGCGAATCAAAATGCAGATGTGTTGTCACTCGTGAGGACTAAGATGGAATGCCTCTTATCCAGTAAAAAGGGTCTCCGGTTCTCTACACTCACCATACGAAACACAGCAGTGTTAAGCTGCTATTTTACGCTGGTATTCTGTGAGAGCGTGGTCCTTCCCCGGTCGAGCCGACCCATTCGTGCTACAACTATACTACTAATATAGCTGCAGCATGGCTCTACCACGTATTCAATGAATATTCATACGTATTTAAATTACATGCTCAGATCATCCAAGTTTTAACAAATTTCATGGAAGTTTATTTAATACGATCCTTTGAGACATGTTAATTAAGCCACGTCAAAGAAGAAATCATTATATTTTAGAGTTCAAAGTTAATAAACTAATTTGCAGAAATTTGTTAATGTAATGACTCAAACAAAGGGAATAATTATTGTGATCGAGTTTTAGAGTAACGACTGTACCAACTTTGACATTAACTTATAAAACACGACGACGTCTTTACTAAAGGAAAGCTTATTGAATTAAAACATATTATTTATAAGTTGCTTTTAACAAAATTGTCACAATGTTTAAGCGCTTGGTTGCATCGCTGAGGGTCGTTGGGTAAATTCTGCACGGGACAATATTTTGTACAACAATCAAATAAAATTCCGGGGCTGGTTGTTTGCTCAGTTATGCAATTTATAAATCTCCACGATACAGAAGAATTTTTTATTTTTATATTTATAGACATATAAAAGGCGGTGCAGTAAAGTTCAAAAAGAAATGGATGATAAAAGGTGAAATATGGAAAGATATAAGAACTGTGTTTTTGACATGTTTACGTACGGACGAAACCTGCATGTCTGAGAAATAAAAAAAAAACGAATACATGTGAAGTCAGCCAACACGCATCGGGGCAGCGCGTAGGACACTTCCTTGTCCTAAAACCCACACAAAAGCGAGAGGAGGCCTGTGCCCAGCAGTGGGACGTATACTGGCTATAACTTTACGAACTTATTTTTAAAAACAAACTAGGTTGGGAACTTTTTTTAATATCAAGAGGGATATCGTTCCAGAGTATAGTGACCGTGAGAGCGAAAAAGGAGATAAGTAACCAGTACGGTGCAAAGCCGTGAGCAACTTATGATTACCCGAAGAACGGAGAGAACTATTATGAGAATCACCCAGGTATTCAAATTTAGATTTCAAATACTCGGGAGCGCATAGATCGTTCAGAATTGAAAATGGCCGCAGAGTATTCTAAGATATATACGCTGACGGGTAGGCAGCCAATTTAGCCGAGTACGAAAAGAAGATACGTAGTCGAGAATATCTTAATCTTTTTTTTTTACTTTTAGCGTGCTAATTATTATTATTATTATTACTTACTCGTATTTACATAATTGTTACGTTTTCTTTTGAACAAACAATTACTACCACTACACATTTGAGCAGACGAAAATTTTTATCATCATTGGATCTGATTGGAATTCAAATGTGAAATCGCATAAAGTTTATTCTATTGGTAAACAAAAATAGCTGCAATGTTGAACCAACTTCAGACACATTAAAGGTATGCCAATAGAAAAACAGCATATAGTTGAATTGACACGCCTTCTTCTCCTTTTTCAAAGTTGGTTAAAACTCATGTTATTAGAATTAATCATATTATATTATACTTATACCTAATACTTATCTCTTTTTCCCTAGGAGCCGTTTGAGCGTTGAGGAAGTCTGCAGACTGAACACGTAAAGGATCGCCTCCGTCACTACATCAGATTTGATAGACCAAAAATCCTCGCTAAAGAACAACGATTCCTTCCAAGGATGATTCGCGAGGCTATTGAAATTAAAAAACATCCGAATTTCAATAGAGAAATGCTGGCTGCTACCATCTGCTTGGGATCCTATAATTAATAAAATTTTATCGCAACCCAAGTATACTTCAAGATACTGTAAGTTCATACTGCGTAGATCGGAACAAAAATTTATAATATTAATCTGGAGGTAGCCGTGGTTAACTATGATACAGAGACGTCTAACACCCGTGGTAATGGGTGCCAAGGATGATTCGCGAGGATATTACAATAAAAAATAAAAACATTCTAATTTCAATAAAGATGTCTGAGTGTCTACTATCTGCTTGGGATCCTATAATTAAAAAAAATTAAATCCCAACCCAAGCATACAACTTCAAGACTTCAAGATGTTTATTAGTTCATACAACAATCTGAAGGTAGCCTAGTGGTTAACTATGACATTGACGTCGAACACTTCAAGCCCCCGTGACGTTGGGTGCTGCAAAGTACTTGAAACATCAAGAATATAAAATAAGTTAATATACGCGATAAAATCCACAAAAATAGTTTTATTTCAATACAATTTTAGGTGATGATTTAGCGCTCAAGGTGAGAAACCCGTATGTCTACATTACTGGAGAAAGTTGGCCAACATGGCAACCATCGTGAATATCCCTGCCCTATGATGCAATCTATGAGGGAGGGATGTTCAACAGTAAAACTTTTGTTAGGCTGTAATGTATGAATGAATATACCGATTTTAGCTCATCCTTATATCTTCATCTCGAACCAATGAAATTATGAATTAAAAATATACTGAGGAAAACAATAGAAAGCAACAAAACAAACAATTATCTCGGTGCGTTATACGAGACATTTCGGAACATTAAAACCTCCTATCTAAGCACTTAAGAGGACAAAGAGCTAACTGGTCCTCTCAAACACAGTAGTCCGTACCTAATAAGGTTACGCATCGTGTTGATTTGTATTTGGACAAAAAACACTTGTACGAGCGGCTTAATTGCCCAAGGCCCGTTTTGGGCGGCAGATAGAAGACAAAATGACCAGAAAAGGTCTTCACTGAGTCATACGCCCACGCAACCGTGATTTTAACACCCGATCAAATCAGCCTAAATCTAAGTTTGGTACAGTCGGCCGCAAAAGCATGACACGGTAAAAATATTCATTTATTTAAGTCACGAATATTCATAAGGTTTATTTATTCGATATACTTATACAGTCTTAATACTACCGAAGTACTACTTAATACTACTTGTACTTTGGTCCCGTCCATCGTAAGAGGCGACAGCGGAAAACTTAAACAGGAACATTTTAAAGAGACTGCAGTTGCCAGCCTACCCGCCGAGCCTATTCGTGGCAAATTTAACCTTATGAGGCAATCTATGGGGGAGCTCTATCAGCTGGCGACGTTTGTAGGCTTTAATATAATTTTAAATATATCTTTTCGCATGAAGTAGTAAAGCAATGAGGCAATGAGGCCTATGTACATCAGTGGACTTCTGCGGATAATGATGATGATGACTGTGATAATAAATAGCGTTTTGTGTGGAAAATGACAAGAACTGACGTTACTAAAGATATAAATACTACACCTTCTTATACGGTAACGGTTAACGGTACCATAACTCAGACACTCTATATGGAGATAATTAATAGAATCAGGCGTTACTTTGCGGAAATCCATTATATAAAAGCTTTTAGAAAAATTTACTTCGCAAATATCCGCGTTATAAAATAAAATGATGTGTCTTACCTAGTATGAAGAGCACCTCCCGCCCTCCCTCGAGGGAGACACATCATTTTATTTTATAACGCGGATATTTGCGAAGTAAATTTTTCTAAAAGCTTTCATAAATATGGAGAGTCTGAGTTAGACTTAGTCTGAGCTGGTTTTGCGAATTTAATAACTAAACCATAAGCAAATTCTAATACCTTATGCGTTTAAAAGCGATACATAAATCAATTATTCTCTCGCTTGTTGAAACTGTAACATATAATGTTTTTATTGCGAAAGTTCAAAGCATATACTAGCATTGTATATAACATTGCTATTCATGGTAGAGCCATGCAGCAGCTATATTGTGATTGTAGCACGACTCGTTTCTAATATTATTTGTAAAACATTTGAAGCTGACTGTACAGTGCGTTTACATAAAAAAATCGTGTCTATTTTTTAATAAAAATCGCTGCGTTGATGTATAATGACCTTATTTAAGATAAACCGTTGTTTTTGATTTAATCACCATAACTAGCTACTACTTGAAATAATTGTCATTATTGCTCAGAAAATAGCCTTGATATACCACTTCTACGCCGACAGAAGTATGAACCGAATAATGTAGGAGAGGGATGTGCGATTTGGTGTTTGTAGTACAAGACAAAGAATAGTAAAGTTATAGCGTATATATGTCCCACTCCTGGGAAAAAGCCTCCTCACGATTCTAAGAGGATTTTAGGGACAAGGAAACGTTCACCACGCTGTCCCAATGTGTGTTGGTAGACTTCACATGTTTACCCGAAATATATTTTTTTAACTTCTCAGACTTACCATCATATGATTAAATAAGAAAAAATTGCAAATTTCAAACATGGTAAATTTAACAGTACGCGAGCACCCAAGTTCGCTCCCTGTCGACATTATTGTCATCATCATCATCATCATCATCATTACAGCCCTTCACAAGTCCACTGCTGAACATAGGCCTCCCCCAAAGAATGCCACAAAGCACGGTCCTGAGCCACCTGCATCCATCGACTTCCTGCATATCTTACCAGGTCGTCACTCCATCTAGTGGGGGGACGCCCTACACTTCGCCTGCCGGTACGAGGCTGTCACTCGAGAACCTTTCTTCCCCATCGGTTGTCGGTTCTTCGAGCTATATGGCCGGCCCATTGCCACTTCAGCTTACTAATCCGTTGGGCTATGTCGGTCACTCTAGTTCTACTGCGGATATCCTCATTTATGAGTTTATCACGCAGAGAAACTCCGAGCATAGCCCTCTCCATAGCTCGCTGAGCGACCTTGACCTTCCTCATCCGGCCAGCAGTGAAGGACCACGTCTCAGTTCCGTATGTCATCACTGGCACTGGCGACATTATTGTAGGTGATTGAAATTTTGAGTGTTGATTGACCATGTACTCAACTACTCGGTAGTGAAAGAAAAAGTCAAAGGCAGAAGGAGAACATTGCATTACGTGGTAGAGCCACGCTGCAGCTATAGCATAATTGTAGCACGAATGGGTCGGCTCGTTCGAGGTAGGACCACGCTCGTTCATGGTATACCAGCGTAAATAGAAGCTTAATGCTGTTGTGTTTCGTGTGGTGAGTGTAGAGAACCGGAGACCCTTTTAACTGGAAAAGAGGCATTCCATCTTAGTCCTCACGGGTGACAATGCATCTGCACTTTCACACATCACGTAGACTGTATAATCCTTTGTCACCCTAGTCTATAAAAAAGCCTGTAATTAAAAAAAAGACAAGCTAAATCTCCAAAACACGCACTGGGGCAGCGCGGTGGACACTTTCCAGCTCCAAAGTCACTCAGAAATGGAGAAGACTCTATACGAGTAGTAAAATAATATGTATAATAAAAGGGAAGAGCTTCTTTGTTTTTTGTTTGTTTGTTTAAACATGCTAATCTCTGGAACTACCAGTACGATTTTAAAAATTTATTTTGTATAGATAGATTCATGAGGAAAATAGTATAGGCTATCTAACCTTAGGCTACACCTCTCAGTTAGCCTTAAATATTGTAAAGCCAGTCAGAAGAAAAAGAAGAAAAACCGCTCCCGAACTGCTTTATCCGCGTGCACTAGCATGATACGTAAACACAATAATATATATTGGCATTTACTCCATCTAAAAAGTCCGCGATAACATATGCCTATTTCTTATATGTATTTTGTTACAAAACATTATTGAAAATTAAAAAGTTATTTATGAGCGTTATTATTAGGCAAGGTATATTAAGCCTTACGAAAAAAATTTACTTAATTAATTAAATGAAATAAAATTGTGTTGATGATGAAGTAAATTTTGCCTTACTAATCCATTAAAGGACGCCATAAAAAAAAGCCTAAACGATCTCAAATAAAGAAAAAGGTTGACATCGTTTAGGATATCAATTAAAAGCTCCATAACCATTTAAAAATTAATAAGTCATTTAACCGATTACATTATAAAAAAATCCGGTAATCGCTTTTTAACTGACTTCAAAAAGGAAGAGGTTGTCAACTCGAGTGAATGTCTGTTTGTATGTATGTTACGCGATATCTTCGCAGAAAAGCTTGGCGTGCTCAGCAGAGCGGGACAGTATTTCATGTCGGCACAACGCCTGCAACTTTACAAAGCGCAGGTTCGGCCTCACATGGAATACTGTTCCCATCTCTGGGCTGGGGCTCCCCAGTGCCAGCTCCTTCCACTTAAACGCATCCAGCGCAGAGCGGCTCGAATCGTCGACGACCAAGTCCTTTCCGATCGGCTCGATTCATTGGCACTGCGAAGAGATGTTGCATCTCTTTGCATTTTCTTTCGCATTTACCACGGGGAATGCTCTGAGGAATTGTTCGGATTAATCCCAGCCGCCAAATTTCACGAACGCACATCGCGGCAGAACTCCCGATACCATCCACACTATCTGGATGGTTGGCGGTCCACCACTGTGCGATTTAGAAGATGTTTTCTTCCTCGCACAACTTCTTTGTGGAATAGTTTACCACCAGCGATTTTTCCGGACCGATACGACTTAGTGACCTTCAAGAAAAGAGCCTACTCCTTTTTAAAAGGCCGGCAACGCATCTGCAATGCCCCTGGTTCCCCTGGTGTTGCGGTTGTTCATGCGCGGCGGTAGCCACTTACCATCAGGTGAGCCGCATGCTCGTTTGCCCCCTCTCCTATAAAAAAAGATTGCGAACCAATTTTGATGATTCTTTTTTATTAAATAGGTTATACTTCAAGGGTCGTCCCATTTAAATTTGGAGAAAATATCCACCCCTAAGTGTAGCAAATAAATAAATTTTTTAAGCAATTTGAAGTTGGTTTTTACTTATTGTTAAACGTTATAATTATTAAAACTGTTGTCAAAAACCGTAGTCAGTAAAGATTGAAAAAGAAACTAATTCAAGAGCAATCAATTATAATATTATTAACAATATACTAAACATTATTTAGGACACTTAAGTGGCACGGAAACTTAAATTTGAAAACAATTAAGAATACAATTATAATATTTTTATTCGTCTTGCATTAGCTAATATACGTACAAGATAGGTCGTGAACTTTAGACCACCCACGCTCTACTATCATTCCATCTACGAGGATATCCTGGTGCGTGCTCTGGAATAAAGTTAGATCTCGCCACAGTCTAGTTCCAGCGACACAGTACTTAGCGATTGCTTACTTAGTAACTCCATTATTGTGTGACCACCTACTTAGAATTGATTTACAATTGCAAATTAAATTACCTACTTGTGAAAGAATAGAAATAAAATGAAGAAATAAAATTTCTTCATGGAGTTAAAGAACTATTATTACAAAGAAGTATTTTTTTTAAGATAAGGGTGACTAACGAGCATACAATCCACCTGATGGTAAGTGGTTGCTGTATCCCATAGACATCTACATCTACCCTCGATTACAAATTAAAATGCTGATGCGTCTTCACCCGTAAGGACTAAGACGGAATGCCTCGTTTCCAGTAGAAAGGGTCTCCGGTTCTCTACACACACCATACAGAACACAGCAGCGTTAAGCTGCCATTTTACGCTGATATTCTGTGAGAGCGTGGTCCTTCCCCGGTCGAGCCGATCCATTCGTGTTACAACTTTACCAGTAATAGTAATATAACTACATATAGTAGTAGTAGTATAGTAACTATTAAAAAACTATAATATAAGGCATAACGGTACATTAAAAAAAATATTTGTCTTAATTTTATATCATGGGTGAAAAACGAGCACATAGTCCATCTGATGGTAAGTGGATGCTCTGGTCCAAGACTCTAACATCTCCCCACGGTTAAGAAACAAAATGTATTTAAATTATCATCCCTAATGACTAAGATAGATTGCCCGTTACCTTGTATTGTTCTCGTTTCTCACCATAGGAAACCCAGCAGTATTGTGTATGCTCTTTTACACAGATATTCTGTGAAAGTGTATTTAACGAATTATATGCAAAATCCATATAAATAACCTTTATTGTCACAAATATCCATGATATTTTGTTTTATACACACTTTTTTGCGTTCCTCTAAATCTATCCATGAATATATTAAACATAAAAAAATCACTATAATGAAATATGTATGACACGATTACATCGCAACGATACAGTATTAATAGATTTAAACTAAAGTACTACGCGCTAATTTATTGAAGAGCCGGATTACTAACTAATCTCCAGGAAAATCCCAGCGCCTGTTCCATTACTATATTTATTAAAGCCTGCTAATCCAAACGCCTTAAATTTCATAGTATCTAGTAAATTAGAGTTCAGTAGATTAATATAGTAATTTATTTGATGATTGATAATACCAGTCATTACGACACAACCGGAGAAAGATCAGGCGCAGGACCAATGGCTTTACATGATTTCTGAGACACGGGCGTGAGACACCATGAATTTCTTGACTCCGGGCAGCTACTGAGAAATTCTTAACAGATAAACCCAAAAACTACTTTCGTTCCGATTTAGAATCTGAACCCCAGACCACATCATGATCAGTAGTCACGTTTATTGTCACAAAAATTTACTTAAGTTGGGAAACATATCCAATACCCGCAACTTGGTAGACAAGAATTCTGATCGATGAGCCACTAAATTTTTTTTTATATGGTGTGCGAGTTTGTGCCATGTTGTGCGTGTATTATTGGCTAATAATGTACTAGTTACTTAAGCCTGATAATCTCGCAACATGACTCACAGAAGGTGCCGAAGGTGCCTATCGGGTTCAGTAATTAAAATCTCAAAAGTCACTGATGTTGTATTCAGAAATTACAATTTACAGCTATATGGTACGGGCGATACAATATATTTCCTACTTGGTAGTGACCTAGCGTGGGCTGTGACGAGAAACGACATGTGTTCGCCGTCGAGCGCACTCCGGGCACAAGTGTAAAATGTCAAATCAGCAAAATGTATGTAACTACTGTGTCGCTGCAATAGGATAGAGTGACAAACGAGCACACAGTCCACCTGATGGTAAGTGGTTGCTGTGACTTATAGCCATCTACATCTATCCTCAATAAAGACTCAAAATGCGGACGCGTTATCACAAAAATAGTCTCCGGTTCTCTACAATCACATTACGAAACATAGCAGTGTTAAGCTGCTATTTTACTCTGGTCTTCTGTGAGAGCGTGATCATTCCCCGGTCGAGCCGACCCATTCGTGCTACAACCATACTACGAATATAGCTACAGCGTGGCTCCACCACGTAAAACATTCTTAATTGAACGTATGGAGCTGACTTCTACTCAATTTTATTACTTAATGGAATGATTGACTACAGTCTACAGTGCACTGAGCAAGTGCAGCCGTAATATATTACAACCGAAAGCTTTTAGTTACGAGCTAGAACTAGGCGAGTCGGTAGTAACATCGTAGCAGTCTATACGAGAGTCTGTATGAAACTAAAAGGACGTAGGTTCAGATCCGCCATTCAATTACTGTTATGAACCACTGCCAGCACAAGCATTTTAAGCTAAACTGGTGTGGTTAAACTGCAAAAGGAGTAACTAGTAGGCACAAATAGGATACAGGCATTATCAGTTGTCTCAACCACATGCCTCCTAATATATAATAATAATAAACTATATAATAATAATATTAATTATATTAATAGTGTTTTTGCGCCATAAAAGTATGCTTCCAGTTAATTCCTAATGTAATTAAAAAGGCGCTTTCATTTAACTTGATTCATTAATTCCTAACATAATTTCAAATTTTCTACAACCGACTTCAATATAAATTATTAAGAATAACTCAAAAACTATTGGCCAGACTTTGATCAAATTTATATGGAACCACATGAGAAGCACCAGCTTTCAAATAAAAAAAGAATCGTCAATATCGGTTCACCCAAAACAAGTTATGAGGTAACACACATAATAAAAAACCGTACCGTCTCCTTTTTGAAGTCGGTAGAAAAGTCTACTGTTGAAGCCTTCTAAAGAAATACCTTATATTTATTTGGATTTTTGCCATAGTTAGCAACTAAGTTGTTATCAGGAAGATACTGCTGCCCATCTCCTGTTTTAATTTCCTTCTCTCACCTCTTACAACGGGATGCTTAGGATCAGTGGACTTACACCACCATTACCTTCATATTAGCATCAAATATATGTTTTATACAGAAAGGGTTGACAAACACTGTCCATCGTATGGTGTAGATCCAGCATCCAGTGACATCTATCCTCTATTAAGAGTCATATCTGAGGACTAAGAAGAAAGTCGTCATTACCTATAATAAAGTCTCCGGTTTTAGTGACTCACTAAACAAAACACAAAACAGAATAACGATTTTTTTTTTGTTTGTTAAAATAAGTCCTTGCCATTTCTATATAGGGTTATTTAATTATTTTGCAATAACGGACCAAAATTGGCAGAGAAGGTTCAGAATAGGTAAACAGAATAGATCTTTTCAATTCAAAATGCATGGTAATGCATTATTTTAAATGATTTTTACCACATGAGTAAAGGTACACATATTATACACGCACACTTTCGTAAGGTAAGCCAAACGTCTAGACTAGGAACAGCCGTCGTCTTGTGTCTGTGACCCTCACAAGGCGACGGCTTGTTATTAGGGGAAGGAAATGCCAGCGCCCTAATGCCTGTTGGCGATATTTCTATGAGATTATACGTGGTAGAGCCATGCTGCATCTATATTTCTGGTATAGTTGTAACACGAATGGGTCGGCTCGACCGGGGAAGGACCACGCTCTCACAGAATACTAACGTAAAATAGCAGCTTAATGCTGCTGTGTTTCGTATGGTGAGTGAGTGTAGAGTACCGGAGACTCTTTTTACTGGAAAAGAGGCATTTCATCTTAGTCCTCACGGGTGACAACGCATCTGCATTTTGATTCTTTATTGAGGATAGATGTGGATATCTGTGGGTCACGGCGACCACTTACTATCGGATGGACTGTGTGTTCGTTTGTTACCCTATCATATAAAAAAAAACCGGAGATCCCTTGGAGAACGTATCTACATTTTGTTTTTTAATCCAGAATAGTGTGCAAATAGGTGGATTTTAGGTTCATTTGTCCTTAAAATAATAATAAGATCCCCAAGATCAAATTTCTGAAAACATAGGTCCGGTTGTTCAATGGTCAGATAAAAATTACTCTGAAGATAAAATACTACATAAGCGAATTTAAAACTACACCTGTATGAATAAAATAGTTCAGTTGTTTTTCTTTTATATTTCGTCGAGTTATAATGTATTCGATGGATAACCTTTATCTGACGTAGTTTTTTTTATAGAATAAATGTGACAAACGAGCGCACATTCCACCTGATGTTAAGTGGATGCTGTGGCCCATAGAAATGTACATTTATCCTCAATTAAAAATCAAAATACAGATGCGTTGTCACCCTTGAGGACTGAGATGAAATATCACGTTTCCAGTAAATAGTGTCTCCGATTCTCTACACTCACCATACCAAACACAGCTGCATTAATTCCCGTTCCATTTCCCCGGTCGAGCTGTTCGTGCTACAACCATAATATAGCTGCAGGGTGGCTCTACTATAATCAAATAATACATTATAAAAAAAATGTGAAAACCTATTAACGTAGATCCGCGTGAAAAATCCATAAATGGAGTAACAAACTTAATTGCTCCTGTCTATCCTAAAAAAAATATTATGTTGATATCAATATAATCACAGAACTAAACTATTAGCAGATTCTAGGATTGCGCTTTGTGTAACACGGACCAGCGCCACGAGAAAGAATGTGATAAATTTCCACACTAACGTTTCAAGAAAACGCAATAAATTTTTTCATCCGCACGGTTACGGAAATTCCCACTTTATTTCTTCTCGCGAAGGAAATATTCAGACGTTTCCAATATGTGGCAGTAATACATAGATATTTGGTAGATATTCAGCGCATAATTTTAGATTTATTACTAAGTATTAAATTACGCAGTTGGCTCAAGACCGTGCTTTGTTCAAGTTATGGGGATATTTGCCATAGTTGTCACGTTTGGCGAGCGGGTTGGCAAATGCAGTTTTTTCAGTTGTTATTTTTTTTAAATACTAGTAATGCTATTAAATATTACTAATATTCCCTTTAACCACTTCTGGTGAGCTTAAAATGTTTGTGTAAGATGTGGTTCACGACAATTGAATGGCGGATTCGAACCCACGACCTTTCGAGTTCGCGGTCCACGCCCTGCCATTAGGCTACTGACGCTTCATTAGGAAGACGCTGTTGTTGTTTCATAACTGTGTTAGATGGCTAAAATGTCGTAAAAGGCGACTAATGGAATATTGGGTTTGTGATTGTGTAAGCGATGGACCAGCCACCTATCACTTCATTCTCAATTTTCCATCTCTACCCATTTTTAGCTAACCGTAGTCTGAGTAGCTCTCTGCTTTTTGAACCTTGCCTAATCCTTTGTATGTAATTTTTATAAATAACTAGCTGGTATCCGGAGCGTTGCAGCAATTTGGAAGACTTATATTGTTTAATTAGGAATAACAATACATCCATTGAAGTTGAATGATATCTATATAATTTTCAAATAAATATGTCGGTACGATACGCGCGTCACCGACTCAAAGTTAATTATATTATACCTATAACCTTTGTGGAAGTGCATGCAATATGTTGACAAAATTTATACCAACCTGATAAACGGTATGGCTGCGCATAAAATACGAACAATAATTTTTTTTTTATATATATTAGAAAGTATGATTTATAGTATTAACGAAACAAAAAAACACACTCTGGTAATACTGTTCTAGGTTGCAGCATTTATGATACTGAAGTGACAGACAAACTTACAATCTACCTGGTGGTAAGTGACTACTGCAGTCACACTCACAGAAAACCAGCGTAGAATACCAGCTTAATGCTGCTGTGTTTCGTACGTTGAGTGTAGAGAACCGGACACCCTTTTTCTTGAAAACGAGGCATTATATCTTAGTCCTCGATAGATGTAGATGTCTATGGGCCACAGCATCCACTAACCATCAGATGGACTGTGGGGTTTTTTTTTTCAATCAATCAATTTATTTATTCGTTTTCATAGGTAACAAGGTTGACAATGTTATAATATTTTAAGTATCTCCGTAAAATGTTTTTACAGCATACGAATGTATTATATTCCCACATCATAAAATTAAACATTAATTAAACAAATCATAATAACAGATAAATTAAGTCGAAAACAAAATTATTAAATTACATATTGAAATCATTAGTAAATAGAAATGCATTGACATTATAATAACATTTATCTATAAGAAAATTACTTAGAATACATAATTTTATGTGATCAGGTAATTTATTATATAATTTAGGGGCCATTTCAACAACACTTTTTTTGATAAGGGCAGTTTTACATACATTTGTTTGGATTTTTTGCTTCCGAGGACGAAGGTTAACAAAAGATTGTTGTACTCTTATATCAAAAAAGTTCAAACAATGGTTACACAAGCGTTGTCACCACTAAAGACTTAGAAGGAGTGCCTCATAGTCTATTATACTAGCCCTCTGTACCCTTCAAAGGGGAACACAGCACACACTGCTGCTTCGATGTAGAAAAATACTAATGACATATGACTTAGAAGTACCTGCTATTAGTTATCCGGAAGTGAAAACTTTATGCGTTTAAATCGTTACACGGAACCGGGAAAGTATATATAAGGTATTAATTATGTAAAAACAAACGGTCAATCAATTGCAAACGAGGAAAAAAAATATAAAAATATTACTTAGGTCTGCATTAGGTTAACAAATATGTGATTTAAAATGTCTATAGCAAGTTAAAGATTGGTTAATAAATGGATAATTAAGTCTTAGTAAGCTATGTTAGTTGCTTAGTGGTAAAACCAGCTTGACGGATAAACCAATGCAAATATAGCTACATATATAAAATAAGTTTACGAATTGTCTGTCGGTCATTTTCTAGTTCTTGCTTTTTTTATAAACGATATTTTTCGCTTATTAATTAATATTGTGAATGTCGTTAATGAATATATACGTCCCAGTTGTGCACAGGCCTCCTCTCATTTCTCAAAAGGTTTTCGGCCAAGGAAGTGTCCGCCGCGCTGCCCCAATGCGTGTTGGCAAACTTTACGTCTTGGAAATATTTTTTTTATTTCTCAGACATGGATGGAGCTTCCTTCACGATCACCGCCGAGCACGTCGTACATCAGCACTTAAAATTGCAATTAACAATTTCATCGGTGCCGGTGAGAATCGAACCGGGGTTGTTCGCGTAGGTACTGTGAAATTTAGAGCGAGCGCTAACCATTTGAGCTACCACGGCTTTAATATTGTGAATATGTTATCCAAAATAAAAATCGTTTAATCTGATTGGATACATTCAAAATAGAAGCATTAAACTTATTAAGAATGTTGATTTGATTGTAGTATGTGTGTCAACTTATTTTATTTTATTTGTAATATATATTACAATTGTCCTTTTGCTGCTTTACACGTATTCCTAAATCAATACAAACAAACACAGGGCCACAATTCGTTTTAGATTATCTGTAACTGTATTTGGGTGTACCAAATGCGGTAAACTATTGCGTAAGCTAATTTGTGAACGGGCTACGAACGTCGACAACCTCAACACGGGCCGACCAGTTGGCGGACATGTCGCTCCACCATCAGCCTATTGGTACGCCCCACTAGGCTTCAGAGTTTCCCACTTTCCCAATGTAGTGTGAAGTGAGCCGCACTGCGGTAGGCGGGGCGTGGGGCGGGCCGGGGAGTGGCGGCCAGTCATTGAGATGCAGCGAGAGTGACTCCACGTCATTGCAACAACACTTTCCCGCGCAATGCATTTTTTACGCGGTCTTTAAATTACGTCATTTACATATCTCATTTAAAAACATATACGAATATGCAATAAGAGACCCCAAGACGATATGTGTTGTTGTTGTTTGGCAATGTTGCCAGATATTTGATAAATTAAAAGTGATATTTTCCCATTTGCTGAAATTGGTGTAAGGTAGTTAATCAAATGTTTAATTTATATATTAATCATTATTTTGATTATAGACTAGTCCTTAGGGCTGGTCTATAGGAGACTAATGTATAATACATTATACGTACATACGGGGAATCCTAGTAAACACAAAACAATCTCTCACAAATTGTCTTTAGAATATTATTATGAGAACGCATTATCTTATGTTTACTGCAAAGTTTGTTGAAACGAACTTTTTTTATTTATTATTATCAAACTGAATTTAATGTTATACACAAATGTGCGACTTTACGTCATTTAACAGATATATAATATTTTAATATCTTTGAAAAATTGCAATCGAATTCTTATGCTTTTGTATTACAAATAAAGTAATAGCTTTTGCACGTTCGACTGTGGAGCAAAGGCCTCTTGAAATTATTTGAGTGTTATGACGCTGTCAACTAATTACCAGCTCTCAAGTCATTCTTTACGATGTCTTCCTTCTTTGCTGTACCATCTGTGATATTTTGTTACACAATAAGGGTGACAAACGAGCACACAGTCCACCTGATGTGAAGTCGATGCTGAAGTCCAAAGACATCTTTATCTATTCTCGATTATGAATCAAAATGCAGATGCGTTGTCAACCCCGAGGTCTAAGATGGGATGCCTCGTATCTAGTAGAAAGGATCTCCGGTTCTCTACACTCACTACACGTAGCACAGCAGCATTAAGCTGCTATTTTACACTGGTATTATGTAAGAACCATTCGTGCTAAAACTATAATTTAGCTGCAGCGTGACTCTACCGGTTTTTTTTTATAGAATATGGTGACAAACGAGCACACAGTTCACTTGATGGTAAGTGGATGCTGTGGTTCATAGACTCATCATTTATCCTCTACGTTTATCCTCCACCCCTGAGGACTAAGATGGAATGCCTCGTTATCAATAAAAAGGGTGTCCAGTTTTATACACTCACCATACGAAAAATAGCAGCATTAGGCTGTTATTTTACGCTGGTATTCTGTGAGAGCGTGGCCCTACCCTAATCAAGCCGACCCATTCATGCTGCAACTACAAATTGCTGCAGCATGGCTCTCACACGTTAAACCACGTATAAAAACATACAAATTGCAATTAAAAAATATGATATCATTAGCGACCAGAGGTCACTACATCACCCCAAGCTGCCGTAGCTCACAAATTCACTAAAAGTATTTTTATACATTGTCAATTAATTTTGTTCCATTCTATTGCAGTACTAAAATAGTTCTACACAATTGTCGTATACCTGTCTCTCTCTCTACCGCCATACATCCATCGTTATTATTAAACAAGAAATCATTAACATATAGGTATGAACTCGAAGCAATGATTAGAGCTGTGAGTTTTTTACACTAGAATGATATATCGATTTTTTATCACTCTAGCGAGCCGCGACTCCGCCAATCGGACGCGTTGACTGAACGCATCGATAATAAAGCGACTGACCTTTATCCACACTATTTGTCGCTTGTTCATGCTTTATTCATGACTACACTATAGCTTTTTACGGCTTAAAGTGCGTATGGAACTATTACAAAGGCTCTACCGTTACCATTGAACGACGGAAAAATAAGCCAATATCGATCTTATTGCAGCGATTTAAGGGTCACTGATGCTTTACTTAGATGCGTTTAGTGTTGTAAAATCGAACGTACGGTCGATATTATAATTGGCGCCACATTGTTCTGGTGGCAGTTCGAAGCTGGGGCACAAAAACCAATACGTGAGTGGACAGGATAGATTGCAGTTTTTGTGGCGCAGCACTAGACCGAACGACATTGTTCGCGTCGAACGTCAATTAGGGATAATGAAGAACGGGATTTTTGAGTGGAGTTACGATTTGTGAATCAGTTTCTAGTTTATAATACCGGCAATATCCGATGTTTAAGTTGGTATTTCATTAATTAAAAAGATTAATGCCGCGAAGCGATAGAGGAATACTAAATAAATCGTATGGCTTAATGATTTTCCTGATTTAATCAACCCACACAAATTTATAGTTTTCCAACCCTTGTGATTGGCTATGTGACTACGAACGGACTATAAATGCATAATACTGCTGAACTTCGTGAATTAAGAAAATAAAAAGTAAACTTTTTTTTGGTTACCAGGCATTCAGAAAAAAGAAAGAAACATCTTAATTTTAAGCTACAAAGTACATTATTTAACAGTTTAACAGTTTATTTAACAGTGGTAGAGCCACGCGGCAGCTTTTGCTGTTGCACGGATGGGCCGGCTCGAACCGGGGTGGTACCACGACCTCACAGAAAACCAGCGTGAAGTAGAGGTTTATCTCTGCGTTTCGCTTGGTGAGTGCAGGTGGCCGGAGGCCCTTTTTACTGGAAATGAGGCATTCCATCTTAGTCCTCACGGGTGACAACGCATCTACATTTTGATTTGTAACAGAGGATAGATGTAGATGTCTATGGACCGCAGCAACCACTTACCATCAGGTGGACTGTGTGCTCGTTTGTCACCATTATCCTATAAAAAAAAAAAAAATTATCACATGTATATTTGATTATTTCGAGTCTTGGCTATCACATTAGTTTTATTAACTTTGCGTCAATTTCATATCATCATTATTCCAGCACCAAATAGGCATCCGACTCAGCATAATGCAGCAGTGGAATTACAACAGCACTGATATTCTGTCGGTGCATTTATCAAAAGCTCACAAGAAGTCGACAAACATAAGTTTTGTCTATTAGACTTAAATTATTTACCCTGATATAAAGTGATGATAGGTTCGCTCTGTCTAGATAATGTTTAACTACTCTCGCCTTGAAAACTCTCATAGTAGATTCCAACTGTCGAGCTCAGGGCAGAATGTTCCAAGTAAAGAATTTCAAATCCTGGTGTGCCAAAAACGATGAAAATTTAATCATTCTATGGCAATAGAGAAAAGGAGGAACAGGTTGTAGATCGGAAACGTAACCTACAGGACACCGACGTGTCTGTGTACAAGACTTGGCGGTTTAGCTTATTATATTATAGAATAGGAAAAATCTAATAAGTACCTAATGTATATATACCTATATATATATATATATATATATATATATATATATATATATATATATATATATGTGTGTGTATATATATATATATATATATATATATATATATGTGTGTGTGTGTATATATATATATATATATATATACAAATATACAATCTCCCTGACATTAGCATAATATAAATCAAAGTATTGTAAATAAAAGTAGTAAATCCCGTGTGGTGACAGCATAAGCGAATCCATCACCCCATTAGGTCCCGTGGGTGTCGTAAGAGACGAATATGGGATATGCCAGAAAACTCCCACGGGTTGCGATAGGCGGTATAGCTATCTTGTAAACGCCAGACATAAACACCCATACCAGCGATTGGATGCAGCGTCATAGGTGCGAGACGTCTGGATTTGCGATCGCCAATCTACAACAGGAGAGGCCGATGTCCAACAGTGGACTTTTATTGGTTGGTGAAATAAAAGTATGTAAACGGCCACATTATGGGCAAATTTTAAAAAGGTAATTAGGCGCTCAGCCTAACACAATACTTCGGAAATTCGTACGTTTCGTTCATTTTTCCTACATGCAAGTTTTTAACATATATCAATATATTGATGGTAATGATGTGCGGAATGATCATAGATGTCCCGCGGTCGTTGTAAGAGGCGACACTGGGAAAAAAAGATGTGCAGCAGCGTCCTTCTATTAACAACTCTAAAATGAAAAAATACGGCGAATTAGAATTACAGAGAGATTAATCTATAGAGAGGCCTACATTCAGCCGCGTAATTAAATAGTTTGTAATGATAATGATGATGATGGGCGGAAATAGCCCAATGTGTCGATATCGATAAAAATGATCTACACTTGGCAAGTCTCCTGGCTACATTTATAAGCAATTTTTTTTAGATTTATTTTTACAAAACAATACAATTTTTTGGTAAATCCAAATGTGCATGTTTTAAACACTAATGTTATACGTAATTTGTTTAAAGGATTTTAAATACACACAAGTTTTTTACTTGTGTCAAACGTCAATAAAAAAGAGTTTGGAAAATGCCAAATTGCACGACTCATAATGCTCATATGATCGTGAAAAACTATTAAAAAAAATGTAAATTGTAGGTAGTTCTATTCATCAAAGAGTTCCAGTAGCAGTCACCGAAGTAAACCTTCAAGTCACTCCGTCAAGTCCGGAGGTAAGGTCTCATCATAACTAACAAAACGATCCCAAACTCGGCACACCTATTACTACTCGTCGAGGTCACTCGATGAAGTCCAAGACGTATTTAATATAATTATATAATTATACTTAATATAATTATATATAAATGCTATTTACTTTTAGTGAAACAAAATATTGTAATAAAAATCAGCACGTGCCGCTGCAAACAAGCGATACAGTATCACGACGGCGGCCGAGCCCGGAGTGAGGCAAAGTGTATATAGTAAATAAATTATTACAAGGCTGCTCAAAACATCGAAATTTCGGGATTTCTCAGCCGAAAAAAAATTTATTATAACTAAACAAAGCAAAATTAAACTGCCATTTACATTTCCTGGCCTTCCACATGACAGATGTAGAAATTAAAAAAATAAATTGAGTTGAAAAATTGATATTTTCAAATGTTATCGTGTTTACCCCTCCACGCGGACAGGATAAATCCACACCATAAATCACTAAAACCACTCTTTTTATTAAAAAATAGCAATTAACTTATTAGCAAATTAATTTTTAACAGTGGTAGAGCCACGCGGCAGCTTTTGCTGTCGCACGGATGGGCCGGCTCGAACCGGGGTGGTACCACGACCTCACAGAAAACCAGCGTGAAGTAGAGGTTTACCTCTGCGTTTCGCTTGGTGAGTGCAGGTGACCGGAGGCCCTTTTTACTGGAAATGAGGCATTCCATCTTAGTACTCACGGGTGACAACGCATCTGCATTTTGATTCGCAAACGAGGATAGATGTAGATGTCTATGGGCCGCAGCAACCACTTACCATCAGGTGGACTGTGTGCTCGTTTGTCACCCTTATCCTATAAAAAAAAATTAATCGATAAAAAATAATAATTTCAACAATCATTTATCTTTCTGACAATGTGCTTTATATATCATTTATATGTACAATATAATTTTTAGATACGGTATTTCATGCGACAAAACGTTGGAATCTTAATTTTTAGGCCCTAGTAGAACACACCTACGCGCTTCGCGCTTAAGGCATGCAATAAAAGATGGAATTGCAATTCCTATCTGAGGTTTTGTTTTGTAAACCTGTGTAGATTTTGACGTTCGTAAGAGCTTTAAACAAGCCTAACCTTAAATTGAATAAAAATATATTGACTTGACTTAACTTCACTATTACTGTAGCGCCCAGCAATTACAAAGTAAATGATAAATGTGACACATAGCAAGAATTATTAATAGCAATACTTAATAATTCTTGCCAGCACTTCATCGAAGTCAAACACGCGCATAGCTTCATTGATTTCAATCAAAAGCGTACTGAGCTGAGAAATGCATAATCGCAAGAATATCGCTAAGAGAATATAGTAAAGTTTGGACCGTGGAGTTTCGGCGCAACAAAATCAACCACTCATAACATCCCGTGGGTATCGAAAGAGCCAACAGTGGCAAATCAAACAGATTTCCATCAGCATCTTTCTAAAAATATCTGTGTTTGTCAAACCACTTGCTAAGCGTGGCTCTACGATGCAACATAGGAGGCCTATGTTCAGCACTGGACTTGGATAGGCTGTAATGAATAAATAAAGATTGGACAAGAAGGATTTGATAGAGCTTCAACGATGTCTTATGCCTGGTTACCATATTCAATTAACAGTTAGTTATTGGTACAGGCTTTCAAAGGCATACTAATATACACAATAAAATAAAACACAACACTAAATCGCAGTCTCAAAGAGAACCGAACTGAAGACAACGCACTGCACGCGCATCGCCGTTAATAATTGGCGTGCGCGGTACGTCTCTATCTAACGAATTTCTAATTTATTACCCGCGATACGCACACTGCAGCTGTAAATCCTGCGCGGGCGCATCTAATCGTCGTGGCGCTATCTAGCGGCACCTTTGCGAACTAAGATGCAGAAGCCGGCCGCCCCGTGCACTATAATTCTATTTGCTTTCTATACTCGTTATCTGGAATGGTGCTAGGTGGTGATAAGGCGCGTGCCTTTAATTGTATTCCCTGGCTCGTAATCGGATTTGGTATCTTATATCGGAGCATTATGGTATGTCGCGGGCTCGAAATTTCCTGCTTGGGGTATGTGATGGCGCTCGGTATTGTATCTACAAACAAAATCGCTCGGATCGTTGGCTGGAGTTAAGACGTTTTTAAATAGTGACTGACATTTTACTGAAATAAAAGGCAATTCATTACATTACATTATTCCATGTTTAAGCGTCTTGGCATTTATTTGAAGTATTTAGTCGTTTTTTATTTATGTAGTTTATTTTTTAAAACGTTAACCAAACAATAGGATTTTCTCTTGCAAGTGTTGAGGCAGTTTACAAACATAAATTGCACAAGGACACACACCCAGAGCCGTGGTAGCTCAAATGCTTAGCGCTCGCTCTAAATTTCACTGTACGCGAGTAACCCGGGTTCGATCCCCGCCGGCACCAATGAAATTGTTAATTGCAATTTTAAGTGCTGGTTTGCCACGTGCTCGGCGTTGAAAGAAAACATCCTGAGGAAACCTGCATGTCTGAAAAATAAGAAAAACAAATTAAAAGACATGTGAAGTTCACCAACACGCATTGGGGCAGCGCTGCGGAAATTTCCTTGCCCTAAAACCCTCTCAGAAATGAGGGAAGGCCTGTGCCCAGCAGTAAGACGTATATAGGCTCTAACTTTAACTTTTAACTTTAACACATCCAGACCCGGAACAATTAGTTGTAGGTCGTACAAATTTGTACCATGCGGGATCCGAACCAGCCGGCTTCAGCGCTGCAATTCAATTTAAAAAAATATATAAGTAAATCTGAATGAATTAGTATATATTTCATTTATTACAGTTTATGAACAGTCAACACTGAACAGGGGCCTCCCCCATAGCTAACCTCTTAGGGAGATATTTGCCATAGTTGATGCACTTGACAGGTTGGCAACGGCATTTTTTTATTGTTAACAGGAAGATGATGTTGCCCATCTCCTGTTTTAATGTCTCTCTGTTGCCAGTTACACCCAGAGCGTGGTTCTTTACCGGTCGAGCTGACCCATTAACAGAAACAGAACCACAAACTTTTTTTATTCAATAGAGATTATACATAATACTTGTTGAAAGTCACTCTTTTGTTTAATTACCACTGGTTCGAAAAAAAACCTCTGTCTAATAGAACCAGCAAGGAACCCAGCGGGACTTTTTTCTAAATAACAGCTTACAATCGTGTGTGTTACAACACAACAGATTAGAAATAGCTTGGTAGCGATCACCTCATTCGTCCTGCTGGCATTATACCAGCTGTATTAGTAGTTTTAACACGTATTTCAATCTGGTAGAATTAATATGAACGTTGATTGCAATAGATTTGACAAAGGTACGCCGCATTACGTAAATTTTATGTGTGATTAGCTGTTCCCCGCGAGTTCGCTCGCGTGTTAGGGTTTTTGTGTTTTGCGCGGAACCCTAATTCTTTTTCTATAATAAAAGTAGCCTAAGTTATTCTTTATAAAATCAGCTATCTGCCAGTGAAAGTCCCGTCAAAATCGGTCCAGCCGTTTCGGAGATTAGCCGGAACAAATAGACAGACAGACAGGCAAAAATTTAAAAAATTGTATTTTAGTTATAAAGTACCGTATTCACATTCATATGCATTTATTAAAAAACTGTAATTTCGACATTATAAACAGACACTTCAATTTTATTTATTTGTATAGATATAGGAATATTTACAAAAGGCACGCATTTGCTGATCCGTCCACATAGCGTAATTTATTAATAGTATACCATTACAGCCTATCTAAACTCCATTGCTAAACATAGGCCTACCCTAAAGATTGCGCCACAGGGAGAATAACTGTCATAGTTAAGACGCTTGGCAGGTGGGTTGTCTAACGTAGCTATTATTTGTTTTATTCTAATAACAATTACGAATGCATGATGCGGCTGCACATCTCCTGGTACAGCTTCCCTCTGTCACCTCTTACAACACCCACGGGATGTTATTGGATAGAGAACATTTTTACATCGCTACTACACTGTTAATAAATAGTAATAACCTTTAAAAACATTGATGAATACGGGTTTAATAAGAAACTCTTTACAGGCTGCAATAATTATGATAGTTTTAAAGCGAGGCATGAATGCCTGGTCCCAAGTTCAAATCGCGGCCAAAAGCAGTTATTGGGTTTTCTGTCGAGGAATTCTCAGTAGCAGCCCAGAGTCAGGAAGAGGAGGTGGTGTTGCGGCCCTGTGCCTAGGAAAGCCCGTTAAGCCGTTGTTGCAGCAACAACGGCTTAACGGGCTTTCCGACCTGATCTCTCTCCGGTAGAGTCGGATTACCGTTTCATAGAACTATAAGAGCGATTTAATAAGGCGTGCACCGGTGAGTGCACACTCGGGTACTATAATCCTGTTCAGCGCAGTAGGCTGGTCAGCTTTTAGACTGACCGCTGTGATCGAAATTCAGTCTTGAGGCCATTATTTAAAACGTATTGCGATATTATACAATAATATTATAATATTAACATGTATCATTACATTTGTATTCCAATCGAATTCATTCAAATAAAGTACAAAAAGCCGAAGAAATATTGCAATATAACGTCACAAATAAGCTCCGTTTTGGCAAATAATCGTAAAAAATCAACAGATTCATAATTTTGCCAATACCCGCGCATCGACAGCATTAAAAATAGTGATGCGTTCCATATAATTACGATAACGTGTCGATATCGATAAATTTGTCGCGGTGCGGCGCTGAATCAATAAATCGGACAACGCCGTTGGTGCGCCTGCGCCTAACGAACCGAACGCAAACCTTTCATTAAATGTTTTGATTAAATTCCATGGCATATTAATGAATTTCATGAAAGAGTTGCGTATATTGATTGTTTGGCTAACGGGGCGAAATTGCAAGCTTACCTGTATTGAGAGGAGATTGGCTTACCTGAAATTAAAATACACACATGATTAATTCAAAAATTGACAAGTAACATATTGTTACACACATTGTTCTGTACTGTAATAAATACTAATAATGTACGAATTGCTTTCAACAATCGTTACATGTACATTAAATAAATTTAAAAAATACTTTCTAACACGGCAACATCAGTTAATACCGTTTTTTCTAGTCACAGTCTATAACCCTTTAAAACGTTTTAATTTATTTTTTAGAGATTATTAAATTATCACTAAATTAGCATAAGCGATCTTATTGCAACACCCAAAAATCAAAGCTAAAGCTTAAGTCTTAATATTTTTCTGGCACTTTGAGTTGACGGATTCTGTTTACACCGCCGCTACAAGACATAAAAAAATAAGTATATAATATACACGTCCTAGCATCATGCAGGAAGATTATAACAATCAATATTGTGAGTTTAAACACATTAATAAAGATTTGTGATACACGCAATAACGCCAAATAACAGGGTTCACACAAAAATATCACATTATTTCCAATATTGAAATAGCGGAGGCCGTACGAGGGCTATTCTTAAAGGTATTTTTTGCGTTGTTACGACATGCGGGTGCGGCTCTTTGAAGTTTACACGAAAAGTAAACGTGATGCTCGTCGCGCGGTAATTGCGTTGTGGTAGTGATGTGATTTTAGCTATCGATAATCCTTAAAAAATAATTGAAGCTAAATCATAGAATAACTTCACAGATGTTCTGTAAAACATAGCAACTTTAGACATTATTAAGCTAGAATAAACTATAAAAATAAAGCAAGACGTAAAATTTCTCTTTTCTTCTTTTCTTTTTCTCTACGTGGTAGAGCCAAGCTGCAACTATATTATGGTTGTAGCACGAATGGGTCGGCTCGACCGGGGAAGGACCACGCTCTCACAGAAAACCAGCGTAAAATAGCAGCTTAACGCTGCTATTTTACGCTGGTTTGGTGTTTCGTATGGTGAGTGTAGAGAACCGGAGGCCCTTTTTACTGGCAAAGAGGCATTCCATCTTAGTCCTCACGGGTGACAACGCATCTGCATCTTGAGTCCTTATTGAGGATAGATGTAGATGTCTATGGGTCACAGTAACCACTTACCATCAGGTGGACTCTGTGCTCGTTTGTCACCCGATCCTATAAAAAAAAATACTCAGACGGGCATCGACGTCAGATATAAAGGCGTCCAGTTCTTATTTTGAAATTCCAATGTTTTAAGCCCCAAGTACCTATTGAACGACAAATCCTCCTACAGCGGGAGAGGACCATGTGCAGTAATAGACTTTTAGAATTCAAAATTCGAAATTTGCTAGAATACGGTTTGAAATTAGTATTAAATACTAATTTTATACTAATAGTAAATACTAATTATATTCGTACACCGCCACTGCACGTTTTATTTTTTTTTAAACGTGCTGTGGCGGTGTACGAATATCCACTACCCCATGTCATCTGGTTTGAGTGTTGTAAGATGCGACAGAGGGAAACTGAAACAGGAGATGAGCTGCACTATCTTCCTGATAGTAGCTGAAAATAATAAAAAACAGCGGTTGCCAACCCGCATCGCAAGCATGACAGCTATGGCAAAATCCTTCCTGTGAGACAATCTATGGGGGAGCCCTATGTTCATCAGTGGGCTTTTGAAAGGCTTATTTTTATTTTATTTAAAAAAAAGGCTGTAATAAATAAATGAATAAATTAGAATTTTAAATTTAGATTTGAGAACAACATTATTTTACAGAGTATCAAAAAGAATAAAATCACATTACACATAAATTTAAGTAATCATATGTTATTTTTTTTAATGGCCGAATTAAAAATCTTGCACTAATAAATAAAAGGCCTTTTAGTTAATTCAATTTTTTTCCAACATTGTAACAATAAATCATGTTATATTTAATCAAAACTCTTTAGCAATTACTATATTTTTCATATTTTTTTTAAAACGTTACCCCACACTAGGATTTTCTCCTGTATCATGGAGGCAGTTTACAAACAGAAATTGCACGAGGACAAAAGTCCAAACCCGGAACAATTATTTGTATGCCATACAAATACTAGTTCCGTGCGGGATTCGAACCCGCGTCCCCGGCGCAACAACCCATTGCTAACCCACTGCGTCACGGAGCCGTCAATATATTTCGAAATAACATAATATTATTTTTATACATCAAGGAGTTCCTATGTCAATAAGTTTTAATTAGAATCACGTATAGTGTATCATCAGTAGCGGAATCAGTGGGATCAAATGTAACAGACTATTAAAACACCAGCACCCAATCCGAACATTTTCCGAGTTAATCAAGTCGTAATGCCCACCTGCCATAAAACACTCACTAACTGAGACGTTAATACTCCGACACTTACTATCGCTAGGGTTGTCATCTACGTAATTGTATATCGAACTAGTTCAAAGATAGACTAAAAGTTATATAATATTATAAAATGTCAAGAAATGTACGATAAAAGTCAAGAGTCATTATTCATTTTTGTTTTATTTTTCTTTACAATTTTATATAATGGAGAAATAAATTCAAGTCCTATCGGAATATTTTTAATGGATAATTTATTGGATTTATTATCATGATTTTAGTAAATTATAAATGAAGACAAAAACAAAACATTTTCTTACCTACATTGTAGGTAGTCGACGATCGAGGAAAGTCGACATTAAATACTTGTTGAAAAAATAATTCAAATTACAATTCCAATGGTGGCATTGCAGTTGGCTGGCATCGTAAGAGACCCCCATCACTTTATTTCGTCTTATTGTTGTAATGAAAAGGCCAGAAAGAATTCACGGCTTCTTTAAAATATCTAAATCGTGGACGATTAGCAGCGTTAAGGTGCAAAATGTCTAGTACTGTCATCGTCAATTCGCCTCACAAGTGTAGAATTTTCGGCAAATAACTTCTACAAAGGGAGAGACTCAACAGTGGACTTTTACGGAAAGACGCATAATATGAACGGTAACATATTACATAGATAATATATTATACATGTTTAATTTTAACGGACTTAAGTTGGTTTTATTTATATATAATAATTACGAAGTTCACGACAGCCCTAATTATCGATACGATCGCACCACTAGCACTCGATAATTACGTGTAGTACATTTTGTTTCCGCATCTCGCCGCCGCAGGCGCTGATCGTAATTCGTGTTTTTTTTCCTTCGTACTTTCTTTTTCGGGGCGTCTTCGTGAAAGTACAATTGGGGAATTGATTAAAAAACTGGGTACGGCCGCAACGGGATTTATTCTTCGAGGGTTATGTTTGCTTTACCGGCGAATTTGAGTTTGAACGAATACGCGGCCGATACTTTATGACAAAAAAGGATATTCCCAAAAGTAATAACAAATTCACGAAAAGCTTTTCTATACTCTTTATTTGGATCTACACTGGACCATAACATAATTTCTCCACTTTAACAAAAATATACTCTTTGCCTAACAATCACTTCTTTAATCTATAATACATAATAATCGAAATACCACTGACTCACTTACTCATCACGAAATCACTAAAACTATACGCCTGATTGATTTAAAATTTGGCATATATTCTCCTTTCTTGACTTAGACATCCACTAAGAAAGAATTTTGGAAAATTCAACCCGTTGGGGGTGAAATAGGGTGTTACAGCGTATTGCTCCTAATTGGCCTTATTTTCTTTGTTTATATAAACAATAATAATAATAATTTATTGCTTTAAAATAAGTAGTAAGTTGTTACAATATTGTTGGTTACTATCTTTTAAGTAAATAGATACCTGTAGCAGAGGGACCCGCTCTTCCGTAGTACAATTATATTACTACATTAAATTAGAATTAAATAAAAAAAGCTAAACAATTTAAAACTTGCAGTAAGGTATAATTAATAATATTTGCGTGATTGCGTCCAAAAATAATTTTTTTTTTTATTGAATAGGGGTAACAAACGAGCACACAGTCCACCTGATGGTAAGTGGATGCTGTGACCCATAGACATCTACATTTATCTTCGTTTGCGAATTAAAATGCAGATGCGTTGTCACCCGTGAGGACTAAGATAGAATGCCTCTTTTCCAGTAAAAAGGGTCTCCGGTTCTCTACACTCACCATACGAAACACAGCAGCTTAATGCTACTACCAATATAGCTGCAGCATTGCTCTACCACGTATGTTTATTATTATTATTAATAATAAATATTTCAGTAAATACCGAAAGCTTTTCAACAATAATAAATATTTCATTGCGTAAACAAAGAAAAACGTTCGCTCGTTTACAAACGTAATATTAAAAAGGTTACGTTCTTCTGTTGTCCGAAGGTACCCATTACATTGAGAATATACAATTAAGGAACTCTCAAATGATTAATGACGACGCGCCTATCATCGCCGGTTCACGGCAACGCTGTCATTAATGAAATGATCACCTATGCGGCGCTATCTGAGTATTTAATGATATTTTTTGTGAGCCGACATCGTTCGCTCACTCTTAATAGGAATGTTTGTTTAAATCTATTACGTTTTGAATTTGTATTCGATGTATGTACAATTTGTAAGAGGTACGCGATGACTATACACATCTTCTCGTCACGTATACCTCAAAACTTGAAAACATGACTGTACAACCAGTGCGTGTTGCCACTGATGCCATATGGATCTGAGACGTGGTACTTTACTGCTGGCCGTATGAGGAAGTACAAGGTCGCTCAGCGAGCTATGGAGAGGCCTATGCTCGAAGTTTCTCTGCATGATAGACTTACATTATGAGGATATTCGCAGTAGAACCAGAGTAACCAACATAGCTCAACAGATAAGCTAATGTAGCAATAGGCCGGCCATATAGCTGGAATAACTAACTGGGAGAAAAAAGTTCTCGAGTGGCAGCCTTGTACCGGTGAACGAATTGTATCGTGGCCCCCAAGATGGAGTGACGATATGGTAAGAGATGCAGGAAGTTGATGAATGCAGGTGGCTCAGGACCGTGCTTTGTGGCATTCTTTGGGGAAGGCCTATGTTTAGCAGTGCACTTGTGAATGGATGTAACGATACTTGTTACTGATATTTTCAAAATGCCATTTCGTTTCTGTCATTCATTTTTTTTTAAGATTCAAATATAAGAATACTGAAGGTTCGTAAGTTTGCAGCAAGTAGTACAGGAAGTGGAACAAGACTTTTGCTCTACTCTTTAATGACAAGGGGCCGGCAACGCATCTGCAATTCCCCTGGTTCCCCTGGTGTTGCAGTTGTTCATGGGCGGCGGTAGTCACTTACCATCAGGTGAGCCGCATGGTCTTTTGCCCCCTCTCCTATAAAAAAAGGGAAAATTGTCAACGTATTATACACAAAAGTCAACAATTAATTTTATTTATTTATTTACTCATATTTAACAATTATAATTGGGTATTATTTCTTATTTTTCTTGCACTTTATTTTAATAAGTACTCTACAAACACTTGAAAAATTTATTATTTTGTAACTGTAACAAACAATCAATTATAATTTAATTTTATATTAATATTTTAATGTTTTAGGTTAGTAACCTAAAACACAGTAATAAACACTAAAACTTAAATTACTAACCTACAGCATGTTACAAAAATAAATTATACTTAATTGATTGCGTATTACAGTTGCTAAATAATTAAAGGAAATCAAAATGTCGAAAGAATATGAATGCTTTATGGGAGTAAGAGTGAGTAACGAGCAGAAAGCCCATCGGATGGTGAGTTTTACTAGGTAGTATGACTTCTTCTTTACCTTGAAATCCGTCTCTATAGGTAGATACTTCGTACTATTTTACTTACTTCTACCGCTAAATAGAAGAGCTTGCACTGATGTGTTCAGGCCTGATGGGTACAGGCAACCAGTACATTTACAGACTGTTTGGCATTCCATTCTGGTCCTCACAGGTAACAATACACCTGAAGCCGCCTTTGTTCGAAGTTTTCTGCAGGTGTCCATAACTGCAGTAGCAACTAACCATCAAGAAAGGGAATTCTGGTGCTTAGAGACTCCTACATTTATCCTGAATTAAGAATTAAAATACAGTTGTGTGTTCACATATAAAGACTAAGAAGTAATACTTTGTTACCAGTGAAAAGGATCGCCAGTTCTGGTCACTCACCTTACGAAACACATTTGCTAACCTCCGGTCCGCCGATGGCCCTTGTTGCTTTATGATGCCAATGCGTCACATTGCAAAGTTTGTGGAAGATATTGACAACAGCTTAACCCAGCGGATAGTCGGTTACGACAGTTTATATTTTGTCCGAAAGTCCGGCAACTTTACAACATACTAGAGCGTAGTCTTTTCCCGGTCGAGAAGACCCATTCAGCTATAGTATAGCAGCGAGGCGTTTAATATAGTCTTTCGGAGATATACAAAAATAATAATCGCTTTATCTTAACGCTCGTGCCAACCGATCATCAATTTCGATGAATGACAAATAAGAAACGATGATTACACCCCTACCAGTCATTACCGGGTAATTGATTCGAACGATTTGTAACGAACACTCAACATCCCTTGCTCGTACTGTTCCTTTTTTCGAGTCTTGATCGATAAACTTTTTATACAATGCGAGATATGTATCAAGTTTAACAGTGGCGAAACGTTATATAGCTTATAATTAACACGGGTGTCTAATAACCGGTAATAATAGGATTCAATATAACCAGTATTAATTGCAGGTTTTCGTTCACGTATAAAATTAATAAGTGTTACTTAGCCGTGGCAGATCAGGGACTAAGTGCTCGGCGTAAATATCACACGTGAGCAACTCGGGTTCTATACCCGCCGGCACCAATAAAATTGTTCATTTTAAGTGCTGATTTACTACGATCTCCGCAGTAAACGAAAACATATATACACTACTTGACTTATAAATACAGTTAACTTTTAATAATTACTAAGAAAAACTTCAATAATCTTCAAAAACACAGTGATAAATCAGCATAATATATAGAACAGGCACATAAATTTTCACCAGTCCACCAGTCAACCCTGAGAGAATTAAACTTTTACTTGTTTAATTCTCTCAGGGTTGACTGGTAGAGAATGCCATATGTATGGCATTAAGTCCGCCCATTGTAATCCTTAGATTAAGGTGTAACACAATAAAGATTAAATAAATAAATAGCATGGTTCTCTTTTGCAAAACAAATATCCTCGTAGTATCTAAATCAGCCGCATTTCTCCATAGCGAAATTCCATAAGACATTATGCTATAAATATAAGTGTAATAAGAGAATCTAGCTATCGCAACACTACTAAGATTTCTAGTCTTTTTACAGAATAAGCTGCAGAATTTAGACCGCTTGTGAGTTTAGATATATTTTTTTTTATAGGAGAGGGGGCAAACGAGCATGCGGCTCACCTGATGGTAAGTGACTACCGCCACCCATGAACAACTGCAACACCAGGGGAATCGCAGATGCGTTGCCGGCCTTTTAAAAAGGAGTACGCTCTTTTCTTGAAGGTCCCTAAGTCGTATCGGTCCGGAAAAATCGCTGATGGTAATCGATTCCACAAGGAGGTCGTGCGAGGAAGAAAACATCTTCTAAATCGCACAGTGGTGGACCGCCAATCATCCAGATGGTATGGATGGTATCGGGAGTTCTGCCGCGATGTGCGTTCGTGAAATTTGGCGGCTGGGATTAATCCGAACAATTCCTCAGAGCACTCCCCATGGTAGATGCGAAAGAAAATGCAAAGGGATGCAACATCTCTTCGCAGTGCCAATGAATCGAGCCGATCGGAAAGGGCTCGGTCGTCGACGATTCGCGCAGCTCTGCGTTGGATGCGGTCAAGTGGAAGGAGCTGGCACTGGGGAGCCCCTGCTCAGAGATGGGAACAGTATTCCATGTGAGGCCGAACTTGCGCCTTGTAAAGTTGCAGGCGGTGTGCCGGCATGAAATACTGTCCCGCTCTGCTGAGCACACCAAGCTTTTTAGAGGCCAATTTGACCTTCCCTTCCAAGTGACCACGAAACTGCACGTCACTCGATATGTCGACTCCGAGGATACCGATACTGGCTGAGGCAAGAAGGGGAGTGCCTTGAAACTGAGGAGATACGACAAAGAGGTTCTTTTTAGCGGTAAACGCGCAAACTTGTGTCTTCTGAGAATTAAACTGGACTAGATTTAGTCGCCCCCAATCCGAGACTTTGCTCAGCAAAGACTCGACTTCAGACACAAGTTTGTTCTGGTACTCAGCGACGTTTTCCCGAGAAATATTGGCCCGGCCGGTGTATAGAGCATCACCAGTGCTGTCATCCGCATAGCAATGAATGTTACCAGTTAGCAACATATCAATGATATGCAGAAGAAACAGCGTTGGTGATAGCACACAGCCTTGTGGAACACCAGCGTTAATAGGCTTGTAGTCAGAGCATGCACCGTCTACCCTTGATGCTCCGATCTGCAAGGAAGCTGGTGATCCAATTGCACAATTTCTCGGGAAGCCCATAGGAAGGGAGCTTCGAAAGAAGAGCTTTGTGCCAAACCCGATCGAAGGCCTTCGCAATGTCCAGACTAACGGCCAACGCCTCCCCCTTGGACTCTACTGCCTCCGCCCATCTATGGGTCAGGTAGACCAGAAGATCACCAGCTGATCGACCCCGACGAAAACCGTATTGGCGGTCACTAATCAACTGGTGATCCTCAAGGTACCGGATGAGCTGGCAGTTAATAATAGATTCCATTATTTTGGAGAACAAGGAGGTGATCGCGATAGGCCTATAGTTGGTTGGGTCTGAGCGGTCGCCTTTTTTAGGGATCGGGTGGACAAAAGCTGTCTTCCATGAATTCGGGACTACGCCTTGGGAGTAGGAGTACCGGAAAAGACGCGTTAGGACCGGTGCCAACTCCGGAGCACACGTCCTCAGCACAATTGGGGGGATTCCGTCAGGCCCACTCGACTTCTGGATGTCCAGGGAGAGCAGTGCTTTGCGAACCGAGCGCTGTGAGAACAGCACATCCGGCATGGAGCACTCACACCGCGGGATGGTCGGCGGTGTTTTCCCCCCGTCATCAAGAGTCGAGTTGGACGCAAAAAGGGAGCCTCAAAGCTCGGCTTTGTCTTTTGCGTCATGGGCCAGTGAGTCATCCTCCCTGTGCAGAGATGGTAGTGATGGCTTACAGAAATTCCCTTGGACAGCCTTGGCGAGAGACCAGAATGCACGGGTTCCCGAAGGAAGGCGAACTAGTTTCTCGCCAATTCTGCCTATGTGCTCTGACTTTGCCTTGGCAATAACTCTTTTGAAGGACCTGGAGGCAAAGTTATACTTCTTTTTAAGTGTGCTGGTGTTTACATCCCGAGTCGCCGAAGCCGCAGCCCAGGCTTGATAACACTCCTGCTTACTGCGTAATGCAGTCTTACAGGAGCGACCAAACCAAGGCTGAGATCTGCCTCCGATGGGTACCACAGATGATGGAATAAATAGTTCCATTCCCTGTAGCACCACATCAGTGACAGAGTCAGCAACAGCGCTGGGATCGTCCGGCGAGAAGCAAACCCGCCCCCATGGATAGGATGCAAAGAAAGACCGCATTCCGTCCCAATCCGCCGACCTGTAATGCCAAACACGGCGGCAACCTGCAGAACGCAACCGCGAAGGGAGCGTGAGTGGCACCACACTCCGGATCAGAAAATGGTCCGAAGAGCCGAGAGGGGCATCGACGGAAACCTGATATCCGTCCGGATGAGAGGTCAACAGAAGGTCCAACAGGGAAGGTGTATGATCCTCCACATCTGGAATCCGCGTAGGCGAAGTAACCAGTTGTGTCAGACCATATGCCAAGGCAAAGTCATAAACAGATCTCCCCGCATGATCGGTTAGACGTGAACCGAGCCATTCGGCATGGTGGGCGTTAAAATCGCCAAGGATCACGATCACTGCGGATGGGACCTGTTGTAGCAAGGAATCTGTAGCCATTTGGACGTGGTCGATGAGTCGGTCTGTTTCGGCATTACCGCTATGGGACCTATAGAGGCACCCGTAGACTCGCGGATGGTCGTCGCTGTCTACGCGTAGCCAAAGGATAGACAGGTCCGAACCTTCAAGACTGCCGAGGCGTCGAGAACAGATGTCCTCTCTGACATACACGCAAACTCCAGCCCGAGGCACAAAGGAATGCATCAATTTGTACCCCGGGTAGGAGAGATACGAAATATCAGCCGGAGAGGAAACCTGCGTCTCGGTCAGAAAGAGCAAGGCCGGCTTCGCCGTCTCGAGATGGTAGTGGATGCGTTTAAGTTAGAGTGAAGTCCCCTGATGTTGCAGAAATTCACGGATAGCGTGGCAGGGGTCGCCTTGGTGTTCTTGCTCAGTTTGCCCCTAGCAGTTATGCTTTGAGTGGAATTTTGCCCCCCCCCCCCCCCCCAGAATACGCGGGGCAGCCTGAGCACCCACGCTCAGGATCGGAATAACATGGTCGTGGATGCTCAGCGAGGGATTCTCCAGGGGTACTGGTACCCTCCTGGGGTAGTTCATCGTGTAATTCCGCTACCATGTTGATGGGGGGGGGGGGGGGGAATTGGGCCTCCGGCCACCTGCACTCACCAGACGAAACGCAGAAGCAGAGCTTCTACTTCACGCCGCTAGCTTTGCGTTGAAAGTAATGTCAGGAAATATAGTTGAATCGACAAGGCTCAATTCTTCCCCATTTAAAAATACATTGGTATTCAGATTTTTAACATTTAGTGTAGTAAATTTTATACACTTAGTATTATTATCGTTTAAATGATTATTAAGGTTAAACCAATGCACTAATTTTGACATAGCATTATTCACTTCGTATATATATACGATTGTTGTTTAAGTATAAAAATCAATGAAGTATCATTATCAAATAATAACATTATTGTCTCCTACAAGGGAAGGTAAGTCATTAATATAGACTAGAAATAGGAATGGGCCAAGAATTGAACCCTGAGGAACACCTATCAGTTCAGAGAAGAGTTCAGAGTTAGAAATTTTTCTATTGATAATAACTTTTTGCGTTCTATGATTAAATTAATTACCTAAAATAACTTGCCATGTCAATATGCTTAACGTGGGAAAACGTTAAGAAATTTGACATGGAAAAAGACAAATTGTCTTGTATATCAGATACGGTAACACAATATCATAATTGTTTTCTACAGAGTTTTCAAATTTCTATCTTGCCTTGCGGGATCTGTTCACAGGGACATTGCCAATTAATGCGTAGGGTAATTATACAGTAAGTACTAACGATCCGCCCCGACTTTATACCTAACCGGCCACCTACCGGGTCCAATTGTAAACCTAAAACATTCTCGAATCAAGTTAATCACACACACAAAATTTCATCAAAATTGGTCCAGTCGCTTAGAATGAGTTCAGTTACATAGACACGGACAGAAGAATTTATGTATAAAGATTAGCACGAAAACAGAATGTATACTTCATGGCCACACAGCTTCGCATTGTTAAAATCAATTACACAATTACACGAGAAAATATAATAATACAATTACAAGAGAAAATTGAAATAGCAAATAAAATAAATTATCCATTTAACAGATATGATATGGTAAGAAATCATAGTTGCTTTTGTGAAACAATACTGAAAATTCTTATTTCGAATGGTATACTTCTATTTGCATACGAAATTGAAAAGCAACGAGATTATTCAATCCTCAACCAAGTAAGTATTAGTGTAATTAAATGTAACTAAGCAGTAGATATTATAAAAATGAAAAAGTATTTATTTGAAAAAAACATAGGTCATTTAGAAAGTTGTTTAAGGATTTTAGAAATAAATATATACCTGTAGTAAATGTATCCGCTCTCTACTAAATTAATTACGGTTGCCTGGTGTTTAACCAAATTGTTAGTAAACTTTTACATTCGTTATACGTTATATTTAGTTTTGTTGTATTGTACAAGTATTTCGAGCAAATACTATATTGTCTACGTGTTAATTTAGTTCTAAATAAATCCATATATTTAATATTTCCGTCAACCGACGATTAATGAAGGAACCGATCCATCTACTGTAAAAATCCAACGCGTAACATTGTAGGATATTTTGAAAGTAGTACATGGACATGGTCGTAAGTCTTTAAGAAAAAACAGAAATATATTTCTATTAAAGTCATGTATAATATACTACTATTATAAACAACAAAATGGCATGGAGCCAATATTCCCCCCTTTTAGTTTCCAATGAAGTTGTAGCGATCACAAAATTAAATCTGCGCTGAGCGATGAAATTACTATTTAAAAACGAGACAGGAAAATGTCTGATTAAAAAAAAAACGTTTCATCTTTGTAGATGTTCACAATGAAAATGATGGTACAAATATAGATGGATCAAAAGAAATAAGAGCTACATCACAAAATCATAAATTTAAAAAGTTGATACAAATGTAAAGGAAAACGTACGAATTTATAATTTAATTTGCCAAATATAATTTTTTAACCGACGACGAAAAAGAGGCGTGTTACATGTTTAAGGTGTGTATCTGTGTGACTGTTTGTGGCGTCGTAGCTCCCAAAGTGATGAACCGATTTACATTTATTTTTTTTTTGTTTGACAGGTGACTTGAACGAGAGTGTTTTGAGCTATAACATAATAACATAAACACTCCCGCCTGTCACCCAGAGGGGTAGGCAGAGACTACGGACTTCTATTTGGCACGATCCTGACACACCTCTCTCGCCATATGATCCATATACGTACGCATACACGCTCGTCGGTTAAGGGTACTCTTAATTTGACCCATTTTCAATATATCGCCAATTTAGTCGATAAACTTTTTGATTCAAGAAAATATTTTCCAGCCGTTTGATGATAATCAGCTCTTTATGTTTTTTTTTTTAATTTAAGTTATTTAATCCTCTAACCATTCATAATAGGTTCCTTCTGCCCGGAAAAGAAATGGTCAATGAAACTACAAGCATCACTCAAAATGACATATTTAAAAAAAAAATTCATAAGTACCCGAAGCATGTGGTTTTATAAAACAAAAACTAGACGTACAAGTAATCAATGCATAATTAACTTCTAATAGAAATCAAAAGCCGGCTTCAAACAACTAAAAAGAGAAAAATATAATTTTGCTTTTTGAATTCGGTGCTAAAACATATTGTGTAGAAGAATATTAATTAAAGCCCCGACTTCAGAATGCGAAATTATTTTATTCTTTTTAGTTTTTTGAACTAGGCTTTTGCTTTTTAATATATATTTTTTTTATAATACAATGGAATCTCGATAAATCGAATCTCGTTAAATCGTAATCCTCAGTAAGACGAAAAGACGAAAAATGCCATTACCTTCCGCTGAACCCCTAAATAAAAAAATAACTCGAATTATTTAGAATTAGTAACTCGAACGAGGTATATTGAATACCGTAAATCAAAGTATAGTAAAATATAATGAGTCAATGAATTATCGAAATCCCCCTGTATATGGGACAATCTTTGAAGTATAACCTATTTTTAAGTTTGTAATGTTAAAATAACAGCTTTCTACTAAATACATATGAAAGTATATACGATACTTATAACAAAAACACAATTTTTAAAATTGTTGTCTGTCTGTCTGTCTGTTTGTTCCCACTAATCTCCGAAACGGCTGGACCGATTTCGACGGGACTTTCACTGGTAGATAGCTGATGTTATAAGGATTAACTTAGGTTTCCGCTTAGAATTAAAGTTCCGCGCAACATAATTAAAACCCTAAATTACACGCGGGCAAAGTCGCGGGGAACAGCTAGTCTATAAAAATAAATAAAATTGAAGTGTCTGTTTGTAAATCAAACTTCTGAATAATAAAAATAATTTAGCATTTCTAAATGTAGTATTACTACGGTCATTACCTACTTACTCAAAAAGGGGCCTTAAAAATAATACGACTGAATAAAAGTTTACTTTTTGTATTACTGGTACGATCGATGTTTAGTTATTTATAACTAATTCATTAAAGTGTAGAGAACCGACTCGATAAATGAGCTAATTGATGTCGCTTAGTTCTAATACCTCGTCTATAATCGATAGCATCGCTACGTCGTATCGATTTTCTGCTCGATTACAGGAAGGAGATTGTTTAGCAAATTATATCAACTATGTTACGCCTTTCTTTTAATATATGAGAAGTCAGGCAACAAATTACAAGTAAATAAGCAGAGTAAATTTTGAATTTCGATAGCGTTTTTAATTCACAGAGGGTTCTTGCGTTGAGGTGTGAAATAGTATGGTGACATACCCTTGTGGTCAGAGAACCTGATTACTGCGATGCAGGCTCAACATTAAAAAACTCAACTGGTGACAATAGCCAATTCTTATCACCATTAGGGGACTAGAGCCTGTCATATTTTCAAGCCTTTAAGGCTGATCACATCATCCAATGTATTATTTTCTAAGTTCTCTATGTATCGGCGCAATCTTTTTTTTTATAGAATAAGGGTGACAAACAAGTACACAGTCCACTGATGGTAAGTGGACGTTGTAGCCCATAGACATCTATATTTATCTTGGATTAAGTATCAAAATACAGATACGTTGTCATCCCTGAGAACTAAGATGGAATGCCTCGTTTCCAGTAAAAAGGGTCTCCTAATCTCTACACTCACTATACGCAACACACAGCATTAACTATCGACGGCTCCGTGGCGCAGTGGCTTGGCAATTAGTTGCAGCGCCGGGGGCCGCGGGTTCGAATCCCGTACGGAACAAGTTTTGTATGATCTGCAAATAATTATTCCGGGTCTGGATGTTTGTCCTTGTGCAATGTTTGTAAACTGCCTCCACGATACAGGAGAAAAACCTAGTATGGGGGTTACGTTGTTTAACAGAAAGAAACAAACTGCTATTTTACGCTGGTATTCTGTGAAAGCGTGGTCTTGCCCCAGCTGTGCCAACCCATTCGTACTACAACCTTAATATAGCTGCAACGTGGTTCTACCACGTAAAAAAAATCTTTTTTTCAACCGATAGTGAACGCAAATCAACGAATGACGTGCAACGCAGCTTCTTATGAAATTGCAAAAGCGCTGGATTGTGAGCTAAAAAAAAGGAATGAATTACGCATAACGCGATCTGAGCTCCCGCTGAGTTTCGCGTGTCACGTGCCTTTATTACAGACATACGTTTCGATGTAAGTACGATATCGTTTCTGTTTAATTTAATTTATTTATTTAAACTTGGTTGTACAAAAATGTACAAAGTGTACAAAATGTACAAAAATGTACCTGTGCTTATGCTTAACGCATTGAGGCGTTAAGCATAAGAACTTACACACAAATAGGTACTTTCGCACTAATACACACCCACGCACGCACGCACGAACGCACGCACGCACGCATGCACGCACTCACGCACGCATTTATCCAACCCATTAACCTTAACGAGTATCAAGAAAAAAGTCAGTGACAACAAGAGTCTACAAGGTCTTGAAGTTCCTAGGATCATTTTGTTTTGGCTGATGTGTCTAATAGAATGCTAGATACAAAATGATATTCAATACTAAGAGAATGGACACAAGAGGTTATTTTAAACCATCAGATAAAATATTTATAAATAAATTGTCAATATTATAAACCGGTCAACAAAAAAAGAAATGATAGTGTCATTTTGAAAAAAGTTAAAGCTGTTTTTCTTTATAGAATAAAGGTGATAAACAAATACATAGTCCACCTCATGGTAAATGGATACTGTGGCTCATAGAGAATCAAAATGCAGTAGCGTTGTCACCCCTAAGGACTGAGATATGCCTCGTTATCAGTAAAAATGGGTTCCGGTTCTCTACACCCATCATACAAAATACAGCAGTATTAGCAAAAGTATTCTGTGAGAGTGTAGTCCTATCATAGTCGAGTCTACCGATACTACAACCACAATATAACTGCAGCGTGGCTCTACCAAGTAGGTATTAGTTACAGCCTATACACTTCCCCAGACTAGGAACAGCCGTGGTCTAGTGTCGTGAGGGTATTAGGGCAAGGAAAGGCCAGCGCCCCAATGTCTATTGGCGAAATTTCTATTATTTCAAAATATTTTTAACTGTCATTTCTCAAAGAAGCGGGTTTTCCCAGGATGTTTTTAATGTTAAACCATTAAAAATTACAATTAACAATTTCATTGGTGCCGCCGGATATCGAATCCGAGGTGGTCAAAAAACAGTAATTACAAATCTACTCTGGCGACCTAGCCAAGCAAACGACAAAACTGTACTAGAGAAATTGTGGTAGTTCTTGTGACTATAAATTAAGCATTTGATCAAGATTGTATGCTTAATAGTTGTAAGTCTAAGTTAGAAACTTAGACTTGAAATAATTTATATAACGTTGATTAGTAGCTGCCTCTGTTGGAGCCGTAAGTCGGTTATTACACGCGTATCAAGTAATTGGACGGCATTGGACCTTATCGCACGGTATAACCACTGAACAAGAGCGGCCGGTGGACTGCATAGAAACTACGTATTAATTAATAATTAATTGTCATCCACTAACCCGTATCATACCGCGGGTGTAGCAACAGGCGACAGGAGGAAACAAACCAGAAGATTGGCAGATATGTCTTGAATTACGTTTTCTTTACCAAAATATAGCTATTTTATTTCATACTCGTACTAGCTGTTCCCCGCAACTTCGCCCGCGTGTAATTTATTACGATTGGATTTCATAGGTTTTATTCTTTTTTTTTTGCGCGGAACCCTAACTATTTTTCAAAAACTAAACCAGCCTAACGTACTCCTTATAACATTAGCTATCTGCCAGTGAAAGAGCCGTCAAAATCGGTTCAGCAATCCTGAAGATTAGCTGGTACAAACAGACAGACAGACAGACTAAAGATTTTAAAAGTTATGTTTTTGTTGTAAGTACCATATGGCATATGCATTTAGTAAAAAGCTGTTATTTTGACATAACAAACAGACATTTCAATTTTATTTATGCTAAGGGTGTAGAGATTCTTGTTTTCAGTAATTGTAGGTCAAATGACTTCTTTAGACACAAATCGGGATTAACACTAGGGAATTACAGTAGAGAATCAATCACGTATTAATTTAATTTACGAACTATAGACATTTGTTGTAACGTTTTAACAGTCATGGTAATGGTCATCGTTGTCGTCAATGTCATTGCAATTTACATCGTCATTGTGATTGTCATCGTGACTAGCAGTCAGCACCGGCTTCGCACAGTTGATTTGTGGATGTCGACAACACCGCCAACTACCGGGTCCAACTTTAAAAATTATGTTTTTGTTATAACTAACGTATATACTTTCATATGCATTTAGTAAAGGCTGTTATTTTGACATTATTAACAAACACTTCAATTATATTTATTTTTATAGATATTTAAAGATTGACAAACGAAACAAAACAAGATTTGATTTTGTCTCTTTTCAATAATTGATAGCGATATTGTTTGATATTATAACAATAATGATTTTAAGAAATCACTACGCAATATTCTTGATCTGCAGTCTAAGTAGTTAGTCACAAAAGATCTATTATATGACTAAGAGTCTAAGAGCCCGACTATATTTAGGCTGGTGTTTTATGCAACCCTCTTTATGACGTAACGCGAAATTAGTTCAAATTGCGTACGGCCTGGCATTGTTTGCGTCTGTATATGGATGCAGGCTGGAGAGTAATGTGTGCGGAGCGGTGAAATATAGTACCAGACTGTATTCCTACTTGCGACATATAAGTCCGAATTGAGTCGAAAGTACAATTACATAGTTGGTTATAAGATCAAATCAGTACAAGAATTGCTTGCACAATTAGTATTCCGTCATCAGCCCCAACGAATTTTTGTAGTTATACTTCTTTTGGGGCGTTTGGGAAAAAATTAGAGAGTGAATTTTTTTGAGATGCGCGCATACCGACAGCTATGAACGACACCATGAAGTTGTTATGGTGCACGCGCACGCCGACACCTCAAAGCGACAACTTCATTGGGTAACTGTCTCTCAAGTTTTCTCGTGGGAACTGATAACTATGTTTAAGGTTACTCTAAAGAAGTATAACTTCCTACGTGCGTACATAAGTACACACACATGTCTTTTATAACGATTGACCGCGCTGGAAATATTCAATTATTTCGGCTCATTCATTTGGCTATTTTGGTGATCACTGGCCATCAGGTGAGCCGTTCGTTTGTCTGCTCTTTTAAAAAAAAACATAATAGTAATAGCATTGTAATTGAAATTAACGGATTAGTAATTCACTCGCAAGCTTTAATTAAATTCTACACAATGTGAATGAATAAATAAAATATCTATAGAACTTAAATAATTTAATAGCAAATGGCATTAATTTCCTTTTATATTGATTTTTTTTATTTACTTAAGTAATATTTGTATGCTTTAGGGTACTAAATAATTGTACACATACACAAGTTGCACTTCTTTGATATTGTCTACTTGCCGATGTTTTAGTAGCCTACATAATTTTATTAATTAGATAAATCACGCACGCAAGCTGAATTAAATTTTATCACTGCGCGCGTGTCCGTATGGCTTTGCATCTTTTCTCCTTCCTACGTCACGGACGACATCTCGTAGTTATCTAGGGCTTTCAACAAAGAGTAAAAAATACAGTACGTAGGTATATTACCTGTCAATTATTAATTTAATTTACAATCGTTTTACTTTAATATAATGTCTTATATTTTTTGGCGTCCCTAAAATAACAGTTATAAAATTAAAAAAGCAAAAAACTCTGAATGTGACATACAATCTAAATAAATACTGGATAGGGAAACATGGGACACGGAGTGATAGAATTTAATATTCGTTAATAATTTCAGTAAATTTTTTGCTGGTTTCTTCATTATTATGTTTTCAAAATCATTACTGAATGTATTTTATAGAAAACATAAAAAAATATACCATATATATAAATTACACTAAAACTTATGTAACTACTTTATCCTAAAACTAAATATACTAAATAATAAACAAAAATATTTATACATGTATTTAGAAAAAAAAAACTATTTACGTAAACAGTGTTAAAAGACTGAAATTCGCTTAAATACGTCGCTCTCCTAAAACGCGCTAACCACAGAGTACTTTTTATAAACCGAAAGCGCTACCTCTGACTGCGTATGTAACCTGAGGTTTCGCCCGATTGTAGGTATGTATGTCGCGCAGGTAACAAGAATGACAGAGGCCTGCTAAGGAATGTAATCAGTCTTTTTTAAAATCCATTCTGTCTCATTACACTTTTATTATATTATATAGATATAATATAAATCAATAATTGCAGTCCGTTACTCTTGTAAAACTCGGAAACGGCTCTAACGACTTTGATGAATTTTTTGTGTGCATTTGAGCGGGTCTCTGGGTGGTTTAAATTCATAATTGGACTCGATAGGTGGCGCTCTTGTGGAAATCCAGGAGATCCCTGTAGAACGCCGGGGAAGATTGCTAGTATTCTAACACAAATTGAATTTGAAATTCAATTCAAATCAAATCCCAATACTACGAATTTGATTGGAATTGAATTTTGGTTACAACTACGATGAAAAAATAGGAATTCTTCTCGTGGAGCGGTATAGTTAAATACTACCTTAGAGTGTAAAAGGGACAAAGAATCCACCTGATGGTAAGGGTCCACTGCAGCCCACAGACATAAAATAATGAAACTCATATAAATTGACATTAAAGGAAAACTTTTTAATTTTTAAGCATGAAGTGAAAATCTCTTTAGGTAAATTTTAAAAATATAACAATTATAAATCGCCCATATTGCATGCACGGCCATCAAGCATTGACCGTCAGCTAAAATAATATAACATTTACCTGTACTGCACTTTTATTTCAACTCGTAATTACGTGGAAATTACCTGAAACAATAATAAATAATTAAATATGCAAGTCAGATTTTTATCAAATTCTTCTATTAACAACCTTAAGTCCATAGTAGAATTTTCTCATTTACAGAACACTAAATATACATAAATTGCACAAGAACAACATCCAGACCCGGAACAATTACTTGTAGACCATACAAATTGATACATTTTCCATGCGGAATTCGTGCCTGCAACTAAACGGTTAGCCATCGCGCTACCTACCCATCATAGAAAATTATACAAGTCAACTAAAGAGTGATAAAATTTTAACGAATACCTTTATGGAACGTTTTTATTAAACTGTTCTGACATGCATCGAAATGCTTCTTTCTGTCAAAAGCCTTCGCAGATGCGCACAAAACAACAAACAGAAGTGTTAAACATATACAATTTGAAAAAATTATCTTTGAAAAAAATTTAAAACAGTCTTCAAGAACTAAAAAAATTACTAAATAATTTGTTCGTAATAGCTTCTAAAGTCGGTACTAAGAGATAGTCTGTAGAAGAATTGAAGGATTTCATTATTTTTATCGTATAGTTTTACCCTTTCAGTGAACTCAAGGTAACAACTAGAAAGTAGTCTAAATATTTACATTTAAAACTTCATGGCCTACTTTTCCACCCTAGGAGTAACATTTTTTTTAAATGTATATGGAACCAATGAACTATAATCTATTACGGTACACAAATACTCGTAAATAAATTATGCCCTAATTACGAAAAAATATATACACAAACTAATATACAGACAAAAAAAATAAATAGACGACTTGAGCATTCTTTTCCTTTTATGAGGTTGTTTAAAAAACAAATTGTCATTTTTTCATTAACTATCCCGGGCGTGCACAACGCAACTTAACAAAGTTTCATCGTAATCAGGTAAAGGAACAAACAAACAATTATCAACTTTTATATTTTAAATACACAACAAAGTACTTTAGCAAAAGAAAACAAACTAACGCGCGCGATAATTAATTGATTTATGTGCGCAGATTAACAAAAGCAAGCAGGGCGGGAGTGCACTGTGTGGTCCCGGGACGCGCCCCGTGGCGACGCGTTCGTCGTCCAACTTTACTCCGGGTTGAAATACCGATACGCTTTATAGAAAACTAAGGAAATTAATTTACCTACTTTGTCGGGCGCCAATTTATTGGTGTTAAAGTAAATTAAACGTATATAAAAATAATAGATTGAATAAAAACGTGTAGTTGCAGTTTTAGAATATCCACTACCTCATAGCATCCCGTGGGTGTCGTAAGAGGCGACAGAAGGTAACTGAAACAAGAAATGGGCAACAACATCTTCTTGTTAATAAATTAAAGTAGGTAATAAAAAAAACTGCAATTACCAACCCGCCTGCCAAGCGTGGCAACTATGGCAAAACCCTTTTTGTAAAAATCTATTGAGGGTTCCATTCAGCAGTGGACTTTGAAAGGCTGTAATAATGATGATTAATAAAACTTATTTTACGGTTTTTTTTATAGGATAGGGTGACAAACGAGCACACAGTCCACCTGATGGTAAGTGGTTGCTGCGGCCCATAGACATCTACATCTATCCTCGATTACGAATCAAAATGCAGATGTGTTGTTACCCGTGAGGACTAAGATGGAATGCCTCGTTTCCAATAAAAAAGGGTCTCCGGTTCTCTACACTCACCATACAAAACACGGCAGTGTTAGGTTGCTATTTTTCGCTGGAATTCTGTGAGAGCGTGGTCCTTCCTAATATTACTAATATAGCTGCAGCATGGCTCTACCACGTATGAATCTTCAAACAAAGAAGACTACAGATGCGTTGTCACCTCTGAGGACTACGTTGGAATGACTCACATTCTGTCACAGCATATGTTCAACAGTGGGTTTTTGATAGGCTGTATGATTTGATATCGTTTCGCTTATTCGTGTAGCGTTCGTTCAGTTTAGACACATGCTAAGTGACATAACAACCAACTCATTATTTTACTACTGTAATGATATGAATGACCGACGCTTTTTTAGTCATAAGAAAGTCTCGTAATGGATAATTACTTTAAACCGAATAGTAGATACGCATATATTTTTTTAAAGAATTAAGCTGACAAACGAGCAAACAGTCCACCTGATGGTAAGTGGATGTTGTGACATCCACATTTATCCTCAATTAAGAATCAAAATGTAGATGCGTTGTCATACCCGAGGACCAAGATGAAATGCCTCGTTTCCTGTTCTCTACACTCACCATACGAAACGCAGAAGCGTTAAGCTGCTATTTTACGTTGGTATTCTGTGAGAGCGTAGTCATACATCTGCCGAGCCGACTCATTCGTGCTACAACCATAATATAACTGCAGCATGGCTCTACCACCATATCTGAATAGCAGATAAGCATATCACTTAACACCTGACACCAAACACCGAATCCAGTATTTTTTTCTATAATAAGGGTGATAAACTAGCAGCAGCTTTTTGTAGTAGATAGCTTCCAAAAATATTGTCTCCGCGTATAATATATACGCGACAAAATTAGGGATAAGTCTTATTTACACGCCCACTCAATATACACGCCCCCACTTATAATTTGTAGGGACTGTATCGTGGAGAAGTTTGGAAAAATTGGACTGCTGGTTTTCGTATGTTGAGTGACCGGAGACTGTTTTTACTGGTAATGTGACATTCCATTTAAGTCTTCAGATGTGACCACGCGTATGCAATTTGATCTTTGACCGAGAATAGATGTGGGCTACGATTCACTATGCTTAATTGTATTAAAATCCAATTCTTTGCAGGGCAGGGTACAGAGTCACTACAGCCCCTCACAAGTCCACTGCTGAACATAGGCCTCCCCCAAAGAATGCCACAAAACACGGTCCTGAGCCACCTGCATCCATCGACTTCCTGCATGTCTTACCAGGTCGTCACTCCATCTCGTGGGGGGACGCCCTACACTTCGCCTACCGGTACGAGGCTGCCACTCGAGAACCTTTCTTCCCCATCGGTTGTCGGTTCTTCGAGCTATATGGCCAGCCCACTGCCACTTCAGCTTACTAATCCGTTGGGCTATGTCGGTCACTCTGGTTCTACTGCGGATATCCTCATTCCTAAGTTTATCACGCAGAGAAACTCCGAGCATAGCCCTCTCCATAGCTCGCTGAGCGACCTTGAGCTTCCTCATACGGCCAGCAGTGAAGGACCACGTCTCAGTTCCGTAAGTTATCACTGGCAACACGCACTGGTTGTACAATTTCGTTTTAAGGTTTTGAGGTATGTCTGACGAGAAGATGTGTCGTAGCTTCCCGAACGCTGCCCAGCCGAGTTGAATCCGTCGATTGACCTCTCGGTCGAAGTTGGACTTACCCAGTCGGACTATTTGTCCCAGGTAAACATACTCGTCAACAACTTCGAGCTTAGTGTTCCCAACAACTATCGGCATAGGTGTGACATGGACATTAAACATGATCTTAGTTTTGTCCATGTTCATCTTAAGACCTATCCGTTGGGAAACACTATTGAGGTCATTGAGCATAGTGCTTAGGTCCTCCAGCGATTCTGCCATAAGGACTATATCGTCGGCAAATCGAAGGTGAGTGATGTACTCGCCATTGATGTTGATACCGTATCCTTTCCAGTCCAGAAGCTTGAAAACGTCTTCCAATGCAGCGGTGAAGAGTTTCGGGGATATGACGTCACCCTGTCTTACACCTCTCTGCAATTGGATAGGTTTCGTACTCTGGTTCTGTACTCGGATAGCCATCGTAGCCCTACTGTACAAGCACTTCAACACTTCGATATACCGACAGTCAACTTGGCACCGCTGAAGGGACTGCAGCACCGCCCAAATTTCGACGGAATCAAAGGCTTTCTCATAGTCCACATACGCCAGACATAGTGGCAAATTGTACTCCTCGGACTTCTGTACAACTTGCCGAAGGGTATGTATGTGGTCTATGGTGCTAAAGCCCTTTCGGAAACCGGCTTGTTCGGGAGGCTGAAAGTCGTCAAGTCTGCGCGCGAGACGATTCGTAATGACTCTCGAAAACAGCACGTAGACGCGGCTCAGAAGGGAAATCGGTCTGTAGTTCTTCAAGAGAGCGTTGTCACCTTTCTTGAAGAACAAGACCACCGCACTTCTGCTCCACGCCTCCGGTGTAATGCCACCATGGAGGACGGAATTAAAGAGCTTCTGAAGGACTTCAAGTACCGGTCTTCCACCCGCTTTCAGAAGCTCCGCTGTAATTCCATCCTCGCCTGGGGCCTTACCGTTTCTAAGGTGCTGGAGAGCCATCCTAATCTCGCTCAGACTGACATCCGGGATATCTTCGGAATAGTGTCGGATGAGACTCGCTCTTGGATCGTTACTCACACTTGCGTGTGGCTCCAACGATGATGTGTACAGCTGCCCATAGAACCTCTCAATCTCACTCAAAATCTCAGGTGTCCCGGAAACGATGCTGCCACATTCTGTCTTCAGCTTTGACAGTTGGCTCTTTCTGGCAGACAGATCTCTGGCAAAGACTTTGGAGCCTTGGTTCCGCTCGATCGCTTCTTCAATACGAGCTGTATTGAAGTTGTGTAGGTCCCGCCGCATGCATTTGGAGATCTGTCTGTTCAGATGCCTGTATGCTGTCAAGTCTGTTGAAGAATGTAGCTTCATCTCCCGTCTAACAGCCATGAGATTAAGAGTGTGATCGGAGAGTTTTTGTGTTCTTCTGCGGCGGGTCTTGCAGAACTTAGCTCCAACCGCATGGACAGTTTCCACGAGCTTGTCATTCATATCGTCCACTTCATTGCAGTCTTCTAGGCACTGAAAACGGTTTTGTAACTCGAGCTGAAAGGTTTCGGGACTTTGAAACAGAGCACGAGGGGGACGGAGCGTTGACTTCATTAGACGAGACCTCTCCAACTTAACGTTTAGGTTCAGTGTGCCTCTAACCATTCGGTGATCGCTACCAGTTTTCACCCTCGCGATCACGGAGACATCACTGAACAGTTGTCGTCTGGTCGTCATAATGAAGTCAATCTCATTTTTTGTGGAACCGTCGGGGCTCGACCAGGTCCACTTCCTGTGGGGCCGCTTCTGGAAGAAAGAGTTCATCATAAAGAGTCCCTCTTTCTCCATGAAGTCGGCCAGCTGCTGGCCCCTTGGGTTCCGTTGCCCTATTCCAAATTTCCCTACTTTCAGCTCACCGTTCTCTCTTGTGCCTAGTTTTGCATTGAAGTCTCCCATTAACACCGTATATTGGGTTTTGGAGGAATGCATGGCTCTAGAGATATCCTCATACATTTCCTCCACCTCCTCATCGGGGTATGCCGAGGTTGGTGCGTAAACCTGTATGACCTTCAGCGAATACCGTTTGGTGATTCTGAGTATAAGGTACGCAACCCTCGTCGACACACTCCCGATTTTTACAACGTTGTTAACGAGAGACTTGTGGACGATAAATCCGACACCTCCTTGGGACAGATGGTCGCCCTCCCGGTGATAGAGCAAGTTGCCGGATTCGAGGATTACCGTGTCCTCCCCCTCTCTTCGGACTTCAGATAACCCTATAATATGCCAGCGCAACTTGTCTATCTCTTCTTCCAGCTCCACGATCTTCTCGTCAGTCCTCAGGGTGCGTGCGTTGTACGTTGCCAGGTCGAGTCGTCTAAGGAGGCAACCGAACCTCCACCGGAGATTCTTAGCACCCCCTGCCCCGCCGTTACCATGGTCGCCACCGTAGCCAGGAATAGCGGGGCCGCCGGGGACTGGGGGCCGTTTTTTTGTTGCTCTCATCATTGGGGGGTATTTGCCATAGTTGCCACGCTTGGCGAGCGGGTTGGCAACCGCAGTTTTTTTATTGTCATTTGGCTATTATCAGGAAGATGCTGCTGCCCATCTCCTGGCTGTTTCCCTTTGTCGCCTTTTACGACACCCACGGGAGGATATGGGGTAGTGGATATTCTTGACCGCCACTACACGGCACAGGGTACAGAGTAGTTATCACAATATCAATTCCTGATAGATTTTAGATAAAGCATCGCTTATCAATTAAAATATTAATTGCGACCATTTATTTATTTTATTTGTTTAAAAACTTATATGTAACACCTTAAAGTAAAAGCTATGTAGGGAAGGCTTAATACCATGTGGCATTCTCTGCCTGTCATCCTTGGTTACCACTGATAGCTCACAGGACCACAGTTATATTAAACAAGCTGGCCCGGCTGACGGGCAGAACGCTTTCGGCTAACTACTCTCCGAATTCTCTCTTCATTCATTCACTTGACTTTAGGCTTTATAGTGCTACGTGTAACAAAAAATATTTAATAGGTCAGTATCACCTATCTGTTCCAGACTCTGTGTTTTTCTCTTTTGGCATCAATATACATATTTTAGATCCATCGGGAGGCACTATTGAGGTCATTGAACATAGTGCTTAGGTCCTCCAGCAATTCTGCCATAAGGACTATATCGTCGGTAAATCGAATGTGAGTGATGTACTCGCCATTGATGTTAATACCGTATCATTTCCAATCCAGTAGCCTGAAAACATCTTCCAATGAAGAGTTCGGGGGTATAACGTCACCCTGTCTTACACCTCTCGGAAGTTGGATGGGTTACGTTTTTTGGTTTTGTACTCGAATAGCCATCGTAACCCTACTGTACAAACACTTCAGCACTTCGATATACCGACAGTCCACTTGGCACCGCTGAAGGGACTGCAGCACCGCCTAAATTTCAATCAAAGGCTTTTTCATAGTCTACATACGCAAAGTAAAGTGGCAGATTGTACTCTTCTGTCTTCTCTACAATTTGCCGATGGTTATGTATGTGATCTATGGTGCTAAACCCTTTTCGGAAACCGGCTTTTTCGGGAGGCTGGAAGTCGTCGAGTATGCGTGCAAGACGATTCGTAATGACTCTCGAAAACAGCACGTAGACGGGAAATCGGTCTGTAGTTCTTCAAGATAGTGTTGTTGCTCTTTTTGTAGGATAAAACCATCGCACTTCTGCTCCGCACCTCCGAAGTAGTCCAACCATGGAGAGCTTCTGCAGGATTTTAAGTACCGGTTTTCCACCCGCTTTCAGACGCTCCGCTGTAATTCCATCCTCGTCTAGGGCCTTGCCATTTTGAAGGTGCTGGAGAGCCATTCTAATCTCACTCTTAGACTGAATTCCGGGATATCATCAGAAAAGTGTCGGGTAAGACTTGCTCTTGGATCGTTATTCACTCTTACGTGCAACGATGACTTGCGCAGCTGCCCATAGAACCTCTAAATCTCACTCAAAATCTCAGGTGTCCCGGAAACGATGCTGTCACACTTGGTTTTCAGTTTCGACAGTTATTACAGACAGCAATTAAAAACAACCGCGATAAAATCCGTTAAAATAGAATTATTCAATTCATTTCAATATGTAGTGTCAACCTTAAAATAATTATATATAAAATCAATATCATACTATTAATTTTAAGTATCTTTCTGTTCAAAAATTAAATATTTGTACAATATTTATTTATTACAAGAACAGCACCGGGTAATTTACACTGGCGCCTTAAGTCAAAGTAATATGCATAAATCATGTATGGCTAAAATCACTTTCTAAATTATGTAAGCATAATTAAATAATAGTGTGATATTTACATTTATTGATCATAACAACAACCGTAATTCTATTATTGTAAAAATTCTTGTGGCCCTTTCTGCGAACGGGTTGATCCCGGGAACCGGGACTCCGTGACGCACGGCCCCACGATAGACGTTCGACGTTCACAAGAGCTTTGTTTAAAGTCGATTTGAAATGCAGAAAATGATCATCGATGCAGCCCGTATTGTTTTTTTATAGGATAACGGCGACAAACGAGCACACAGTCTACCTGATGGTAAGTGGTTGTTGCGGCCTACAGCCATCTACATCTATTCTCGATTACGAATCAAAATGCAGATACGTTGTCACCCGTGAGGACAAATTGGAATGCTTCGTTTCCAGTAAAAAGGATCTCCGGTTTTCTACACTAACCACACGAAACACAGCAGCGTTAAGCTGCTATTTTAAGCTGGTATTCTGTGAGAGCGTGGTCCTACCCCGGTCAAGCCGACCCATTCGTGCAGACGTGCAAACCTTACTCTCAGCCGTTTGGTCTTCCATGACAAGGGCTTTCATGTTCCTGCCGAAAGAAGTAGCTATTGAGCGGGGCGTCTGCTTCACATTACACAAGCGAACTTGTTGATTCCCGACGGAAAATTCCTATGGGACCATCCCTGCTTTAGGAAACGAAAAATCACTAAAATCGGTTCAGTGGATAGCGGTAGATGGACAAACATAAAAAAAATAGGCGTCGAATATAATATCGAAACCATGTTTCTGAACTCGGTTAGTAAAATCAAAGGTAGGTGAAAAATTTTCTTCGTATTTTAAATACAAATTGAAGACATTTTTTTGAAGGTTGAATTACATTAAATTTTAATATATATGTGACATTTTGTTAGATTACTTGTTGCCATCTTGCAAGTAGTTACAGAATCCCGTTGCTGCAGAATTCTAGGGATTTTTGATGACAAAAATGCGACAAGTTATTTTAACAGTGCAGTCTTGATGTTAACCTAACACTACCCAAAAAATTCTGAAGAGACCGAAACAGATGAAAATCAGGTGCAAGATCAAAACTAGATGGTAGATGCATTTACACTTCCCAACCAGGCTCTCTCAATTTTTGCTGAGTGGCCAAAGATGTATGTGGTACGGCGTTATCACGATGAAAGACCAGTACTTTTCTATTGATCAATACCAGCCATTTTCTCTCAAGTTTTTGCTTGAGTCTCATTAGTTGTTGGCATTAGAGATCCGAATTGATGGTTTTGCCCGGCGGTAAAAGCTCATAATAAACGATGTCCTTCCTATCCCACCATACACACAGCATCAACTTATGAGTGTTAATCCGGCTTTCTCTACAGTCTGTGGAGCTTGACTACCCTTTTGACCATGATCTTTTTCGCACGTTCTTGTCGTAGGTGATCCACTTTTCATTACTAGTGATCAATATATTAAAAATGGTTCGGTTCCATTAGGTTTCAATAGAGAATCGCAAATGAGTATACGATTCATTAGGTTTCATTCAGTAAGTCCCTTTTTACTGGCAAACAGGCATTCCATCTTGGTCCTCACGGGTGACAACGCATCTGCATCTTGAGTCTTTATTGATGATAGATGTAGATGTCTATGGGTCACAGTAACCACTTACCATCAGGTGGACTGTGTGCTCGTTTGTCACCCTATCCTATAAAAAAAAGTAAGCTCGTGTGGTACTAAAATATCGAGCTTTTTTGTATAGCCAGATTTTTTCAAATGGGTCAAAACTATATTGTGGTGTCAATTCTCAATTCCTCGGCTATGTCGTAACTATTAATATGCTGATCTTGCTCTACTTTTTCAAAAATGACATCGAGTTTATCCATATTAGGGCGACCAGAGCGAGCTGCATCTTTGATATCAAAATTCCCGAACTGAAAACGCTTGAACTAACTTTATGTTACTCTTATTGATACTGCATTAGGTCCATAAACGTCACACGTTCGCGGCTTGAGTCGCCTTCTTCCCTTTTTTGTAATATAACTTCAGAATGTATCGAATTTCTTAGCTAGATTCACTCATTTTGGCGGACAGAAAAACAATGGAAAAATGGCGGAAAAGTGTTTTTTACTTTTTCTTTTTCTTAATATTCTATATGTATTGATATTAAAACCAGCCAGATAGTATAACCAAAGAGATTTTTCGACAATTTTATACAAACAAATTACGAAGAAAATTTTTCCCCGACCTAATAGATATGTTTCTTTATTTATTTTAAACTAATTCTAGCTGATGTCTGTTCTTATAAAGTTAGCATCCAGTTGGAGAGGTCAGGGGTGATAAAGGGAAACACCACAAACATCTCTTGGCCTTCGATATTGTATACCAAATCGTATAATATGCTAGATTTTTTATAAAAATATGAGTGACAAACACGCACACAGTCCACTTGATTTTTTTTGAATAGAATAAGGGTGACCAACGAGCACACAGTCCACCTGACGGTAAATGGATACTGTAGCCCATAGAGAATCAAAATGCAGATGCGTTGTCACCCCTGAGGACTAATATAGAACGTATCGTTACCAGTAATAAGGGTTTCCGGTTCCCTACACCCACCATATAAAACACAGGAGTATGAAGCTGCTAACTTACGCTGGTATTCTATGAGTACGTAGTCCTATCCCGGTTGAGCCGATCCATTCGTGCTACAACCATAATATACTTGTATAGCTCTACCATGTATAATATATATCGAATCGAACAGACGATAATTAATATCGAATTATTTAGCAAATTGGAAGTTGGATAACTTATTCAATAAAGAGCGGGGTCAATTTTGCAGTATTATATATGGTCTTTATTTTTATATTTATGCGACTTTAAACCACTTCTCTGTTTTTATCATTTTCGCTTCTTTTTTAAGCACAAATCACCTAAAAAGCAGAGTCTGCAATAAAATATAGTTTTATAATGTTTTATATTTTACGTAGTAGAGCCACGCTCTTTTTCTCTTTCTCCTTTTCTTTTTAGAAACGTTACCACCACACTAGGATTTTCTCCTGTATCGTGGAGGCAGTTCACAAACATACATTGCACGAGAACAAACATCCAGACCCGGAACAATTATTTGTAGACTATACAATTACTTGCTCTGTGCGGGATTCGAACCCGCGACCGCCAGCGCAACAACTCATTGCTAATCCACTGCGACAAGGAAACGCTGCAGCTAGTTTATGGTTGTAGCACGAATGGGTCGGCTCAACCGGGGTAAGACTACGCTCTCACAAAATACCAGCGTGTAAAATAGCAGCTTAATGCTGCTGTGTTTCGTATGGTGAATGTAGAAAACCGGAGATCCTTTTAACTGGAAATGAGGCATTTCATCGTAATCCTTATGGGTGACAACGTACCTGTATTTTTAAAAAAGATGGAGAAGAGAAGATCGAAGTGGAAATCTCATATGTCACCTCTATTTTTTATTAAAAATAGCGAATACTTTATATTGAATGCATGTAATATTACGGATTTCATCGCGTTCAAAATGACATTTTGAGTGCTGAGTACACCAGTATATGCCAGTACTGCTGACAAATGCTTGGATTGCAAAATGACTGGATCTCAAGATAAATAAAAATTTAACGCAATAAAATGCATAATATTAGAATTTAACCAGTTCCAAGTATCACATTTAGGAAACCACACATTTAAGAAATTCAAATTCACAATTAAGAGAACGGCACTACTAACGGGTCATTGGATTGTCTATGCAGCACACTTTAAGGCTACTTAACACTTAAAGACATTTGATTAGATTTGGAAAAATGTGAAACGTTTCGACAATACTTTGGAAACAGAAATAAAAACAGAAACTTTTTATTCAATATAGATTATAAATAATACTTATTGAAAATCACTCTTTTGTTTAATTTAATGTGCTGCACAGTGCTCTGTGCAGGTTATCGAACAGGATCGTATTTCGTAAATTTGTTCGAAAAAAAACCTCTAAACACAGTGCTCTGTGCAGTTATCGAACAGGATCGTATTTCGTAAATTTGTTCGCAAAAGAAACCTCTAAACACAGTGCTCTGTGCAGTTATCGAACAGGATTGTATTTCGTAAATTTGTTCGAAAAAAAACCTCTAAACACAGTGCTCTGTGCAGTTATCGAACAGGATCGTATTTCGTAAATTTGTTCGCAAAAGAAACCTCTAAGCACAGTGCTCTGTGCAGTTATCGAACAGGATCGTATTTCGTAAATTTGTTCGCAAAAGAAATCTCTAAACACAGTGCTCTGTGCAGTTATCGAACAGGATCGTATTTCGTAAATTTGTTCGCAAAAGAAACCTCTAAGCACAGTGCTCTGTGCAGTTATCGAACAGGATCGTATTTCGTAAATTTGTTCGCAAAAGAAACCTCTAAACACAGTGCTCTGTGCAGTTATCGAACAGGATTGTATTTCGTAAATTTGTTCGAAAAAAAACCTCTAAACACAGTGCTCTGTGCAGTTATCGACCAGGATCGTATTTCGTAAATTTTTTCCAAAAAAATATCCTCTAAACACAGTGCTCTGTGCAGTTATCGAACAGGATCGTTTTTCGTAAATTTGTTCGAAAAAAAACCTCTAAACACAGTGCTCTGTGCAGTTATCGAACAGGATCGTATTTCGTAAATTTCTTCGAAAAAAAATCTCTAAACACAGTGCTCTGTGCAGTTATCGAACAGGATCGTATTTCGTAAATTTGTTCGCAAAAGAAACCTCTAAACACAGTGCTCTGTGCAGTTATCGAACAGGATCGTATTTCGTAAATTTCTTCGAAAAAAAATCTCTAAACACAGTGCTCTGTGCAGTTATCGAACAGGATCGTATTTCGTAAATTTGTTCGCAAAAGAAACCTCTAAACACAGTGCTCTGTGCAGTTATCGAACAGGATCGTATTTCGTAAATTTCTTCGAAAAAAAATCTCTAAACACAGTGCTCTGTGCAGTTATCGAACAGGATCGTATTTCGTAAATTTGTTCGCAAAAGAAACCTCTAAACACAGTGCTCTGTGCAGTTATCGAACAGGATCGTATTTCGTAAATTTCTTCGAAAAAAAATCTCTAAACACAGTGCTCTGTGCAGTTATCGAACAGGATCGTATTTCGTAAATTTGTTCGAAAAAAAAACCTCTAAACACAGTGCTCTGTGCAGTTATCGAACAGGATCGTATTTCGTAAATTTGTTCGAAAAAAAAACCTCTAAACACAGTGCTCTGTGCAGTTATCGAACAGGATCGTATTTCGTAAATTTGTTCGAAAAAAAAACCTCTAAACACAGTGCTCTGTGCAGTTATCGAGCAGGATCGTATTTCGTAAATTTGTTCGTTTAATTACGCTATTTCGATTACGCAAGCGCATCGGCCGCTACCGTTTTAATTGCAATAAAAATCGCCTTTAATTGGTCTTACAACCGAGCCGAAATTTTCTCTTCGGTACATTTAAATCAAGTGATAGTTGCGCAATTTACTGCCAATTTTATGTCTTTTATAAAATATATAGTTTATTGAAATGAGCTGTATTTTAGCGGATATTAAATACAAAAACAGCCTGACACTGTCAGCCTTCGTTTATTATAAGAGTATGTGAATAAGTAATACCCACTATAAATTATTACAAACCGTACAAAAATTATTGATTTTAAAAAGATATTAGACAATTAGTAATAAATATTACCAAAAATTAATACTGTCCCTTTTAGGGACGCCTCGGTGCTTCAACTCCTGTCTGCCCGTAACTTAACCCGGCTCCGCTAACACAAAATAGTGAAATAAAATAAGTCGTAAGCTTAGATTTTGACCGTATTGTGGTGGTGTGATAATATCCACTAACCCATATCGTTCCGTAAGTGACAAAGGGAAACAAAGCAGGAGATGGGCAGAAACGTTTTCCAAACAACAACTAAAATAAAATACTGCGATTCAGAACCCGCACACCAAGCTTGGCAACTATTGTAAATTCCCCCCCAGTCAGCACTAGACTTGATATCAGTAGCAGTAAGCTTAGATACAGTGACAGAGACACTCAGAACATAAACAATAACGACATAAAAGGAAATACGAAATATTACTCTGCATTAATGAATTCCAAATTCAACGTCATATCCGTTTATACATAAATAACATTTACACGAATCTGTATGTGAAATAAACATTTGTCCAGTAACGTCACACCTGTTGCACGTGTTGCCGTATATTAAATTCTCACGTAATTTTGCATGCGGCTGTCAAAATGGCGGGCTTGATGAAACGACACCTTGCGGTTGAAAAACATGCTATCAAAATAGCATATAAACACTACGTTTTAATAATACCAACCATTATAAATAAATAGAATAGAATATATAGGATAGAATATGACAGGGTTTGATAGGATAGGGATACGACAGGAGAGGATATAATCTATAATTTAAAATTTTGTACAGGCGACTTCAATATAAGTTATTTAAGAATAACTCAATAACCATTGGTCCGACCTTGATCAAGGGACCACACGAGAACTATCAGCTTTCATATAAAAAAAGAATCATCGAAATCGGTCCACCCAGTAAAAAGTTATGAGGTAACACACATAAAAAAAAACATACGGGTCGAATTGAGTACCGTCTCCTTTTTGGAAGTTCGCAGAAAATAGGATAGGATAGAATATAATATTTTTTTCAATATATATTATTAAATGTTTTTTTGATGCCAGCAGGCATATAACTCGGGTTGCTCACGTAGAATAAGAATCCACGGAGAGCGCTTAGACCCACATATTGGGGATATATCCCCGCTATGGGGAGACCTATAGAAAAAAATTCGTAGACATGTGAAGTCCACCAACACGTACTGTGGCAGCGCAGCCGACATTATCTAGCCCTAAAACCTTATCCGAAATGAGAGGAGGCCTGTGCCCAGGAGTAGGACATAGCAGTCTGTAACTTTAATTGCATCTTCTGATATCAATTTACCATAACAAAAATGAAAATATATCAATGATAAATCCACACTATCAGGTAATCAATATATGAGGAACGTATATGTTCACCTGTGAACTATTGATAAACTGTCTTGAATGAATTAAGGAATAGTTACTCGCTGAACGAAAATTCACTACTTTATTATCGCATAATTCCTGTAACCAGTATCGCAGCACGAGCAAGAGCGTCGCATACCGGCGAGCATCAAAATGCTGTCGCCGCCAATACCGGCACTTTAATTGAATATTTTCACTCAAAGGAACACACTCCAAGAATCGTGAATATGCACCACTGATACTTAGAGATAAACGAAGGATTCGGTTTTAATGATTTTAATTTAATTAGTGAATTGTTTTCATATCTTTTACACGAAGAGAAAACTTTGTAAAGGGTAACTAACGGGAACTTATTACTAAGCCTCCTCTGTCTGCCCGTCCGTCAGTCCGTCCATCTGTCTGTCAGTGGGCTGTATCTCATGATCCGTAATCGGTAGACAATTGAATTTTTCACAAAATGTGTATTTCTGTTGCTGGTATAATAACAAATTACAAAATAATAAAAATAAAAATAAATCAAATATTAAAGGGGGCTCCCCTACTAGAAACGAGTTTTTTTGCCTACATATTATTAAATCTTGTACGACGGTACAAGATTTAATAATAGCAGGTTTTAATGCATATTGCGCGCATGGAAGTGTGTGAGATTAGATTGGGAATAGTTAAAGTGTATATGAAGAAGAAGTGCAAGAAGCTAAAAGAGCAATGGCAGAAAAATAGTTGACAAAAATTATAGCGTCTAGAAATATGTTATATATAAAATGAAATTTATTATTTTTCTATGATTTTTCAAATAAAAATGTATTTTAATTAAAGCCACAGAAAAAAACAAACATTTTTGGGAATATCAAATGACTGAAATCATTTTACTCTATTCAAATGTTGACATTTAGTATATTCCTACTATTTTCGTATACACTTTGTAACACTACCCACACAACACACAAAATATTTTTATATTAAGTTATTATTAGTAATAACTGTACTATCAGTAATAACAAAAATAAAAGTAATATGGCTGAGAATAAGTCTCTTACAAAGAATTTCCTACAATAATACATTATCTCAATCATAGTACTATGTAACAATTCCATCTAATGTTATGCCAACACTAGCTAAAATAAAATGTCACTGTTTTTTTTACTGGCTTTACGGCTCTGGGTTCTAGCCCTACTGAGAATGTCACTATGGTACAAAAGCCCTGGAGCCATGCCAGAAATATACATTTATAGTATGCAAATATATAATAGAGATACAATAATCTAAAAACTCCCAATTATGTATTATGTATTAAGCTAACATCAAACAACCACAGGAAGCATGACTTTTTCCTAGTGACATAGGATATAATCTAAAAAGGTTCAAATGTAAATATCTTTTTTTTGACGCCTTCTCAGTACAAAATTATTTGACAGAGTTATTAAGGGACTGACGCTTAACATTTTAAGATATTTTTGGTATATAGACGCTACCATTTCTTCTCAACTAATTTTATGTATGAAAGTCTGCCATAGCTCTTTATATATATTATAACATGTGTTACACATACATTACATAAAATGATTTATTTTATTCATTGTTTTCATTGTCTTTAAAACTTACCACCGTGTTGTGGTGGTGTAAGAATAACCGTTACCCCATATTTTCCCGTGGATGCCGTAAGAGGCGACGTGGGGGAATGAAACAGGATAAAATCTGAAGTTGCCCACCCGCCTGCCAAGCGTGGCAACTATGGCAAATTCAAAATAAAACTTAAAAAATGCGTAAGGTGATCGATTCTCTTGTTTTTCATGCACGACATAGACTTTTATAAAAATACATCCGTAGCGACTGGTTGGATTAAAATAACGACTAGCATAAGACAGAATAAGAAATTATAGGGCCAACATCATTATAAAATAAATAATCTGAATTTCCTAGCAATAACTCAATAACCATACTAAAATTAACATACGATGAAAAAAGAATCAACTCTTTTCCTCAAACCCCTTGCCAGATCCAAGCAGATAATTTGCTTACAATATAATCGGACAGCGATTGCGAGCCGACTTCATGGAAAGGGGGTAAAAAGCGAACCATAGGAGAGGGGCTATTATATTCAAATTCGGCCCCACCGAGCAATTTATATGGACTTTATTGACAAGACCAAAGACCGGCGGCGCGGCGACGAAAGCGCGAAATTCCTAAAGAAAATATCTTCTTGCCGGCTTAATTGAACGCCGGGGACAATATTGTTAAAGATTTTTACGCGCCTTTATATTCCCTCCGTTCCTTTTCTATAGGCAATAATGAGAAAAGCAAATAATTCAGCATTAAAAACCTCCGGCGCCGTGTGTTTCAAATCGGCCATTCAAGCCGTTACTGGTGATTTATTTTTCTAACATCCACTCTTTTATATTATTCGTAGGCCAAGAATTGTTCGCGCAGGCCTGGTATTAATGTTTGCATAATTGATTTTTAATTTTACACCATAACTTCATAATGTAGTTTTGCTGAGTAACGGCGATTTAGAGTAGAAAAATGAAATTAATCAAGAAATAAGTCTTTGCGTTAACCAACTTGAATATCTGATGATACATGGTAAAGCCATGCTGCAATGTAATATAACTGCAACAGCAATAGCACAGATTACGCTTGCACAGATCACCAGCACGAAATAGCAGCATAATACGTATTTGCACGTTGCTGTGTTTCGTCTGGAGACTGACGGCAATTGGAGAGACTTGTAACCAGTAACAAGGCACTGCTTAGTTGATCACCTCGTCGTCATAAATCTAGGATAAATGTAGCTATATATAGGCCACAGAATCCACTTGCCTTGTCAGGAGAACTGTTTGCCTGTTTGTCAATCTAATTTAATAAAAAACGTCGGTTTTCAGAAGAAAGCGACTTCAAGATCAATAATACTGTTGCAATATTCTCCGTTTGCTAGATGGAACTGACATATTCACATATTTATTAAATTAACACTTTTAAATTTTTCTAATTAGAAACTAGTATATCGCCCCAATATTAAGGCAGCGGCAGTGTTGCTAAATCAACCAAAAGTCCCACGTAATGGGTAAAAGAAAGTAAAGTTAACCTTAAATAGAGAATGATAGGTAAGGTAAAGCGCACTTCTTGAATGCCCTGGTCTAAGGAGTTAGATGCTGTCAGAGAAAATTATAAGATGATACTTAATCTCGACGTAAGAAAATCCACTAGGTACATCATATCATATTATCCCGTGGGTATTATATGATGCGGTAAAAGAGGTAAACTAAACAGCATCTTCCTGATAATAACAACTCAAAATAATTAATAACAGCGGTTGCCAACCGGCCCGACAAGCGTGGTAATGGTAAATATCCCGCTATGGGGCAATCTATGACGAGGACCTATCTTCAACTTTGATAGGCTTCTGATTCTGATTTCTTAAAAAAAACGTTACACCCACATTAGAATTTTCTCTTGTATCTTGAAGGCAGTACACTTTTTGTACTTCATGCAAATACATGTTCCGTGCGGGATTCGAACCCGCAGTAATTCATTGCTAACCCACTGCGCTATGAAGCCATCACAGGCTGCAATGAATAATGAATTAATGGAACAAAGATTTGATGTTAACATTAATAACTTTTTATATATTTTCTAGTTATGTTTATAAACATACCGGGCTTGATTTAAAAATAAACAAGCAAGAAAAGTTTTGAGCGCATCAAAAAACAAATTTTCGTAAAAACCTTTTGTGAATTTTAAAGAATCGACAATTCAGCATAGGTCTTTGTCCGGACCTTTTTTCAATGTACCGTCCGCCAAAAGCAGGTACTTTCGCGAAAGTCCACATGAAAGTGGACACAATGCGGGATTTCTTTAGACAGATTACAAAGAGCCGCATTAATCAGGGGACATTTACATGTCACGGTACGGCTTAGATTATTTTTTGACACACATTAATTGAATACCTAAGACTTGTCGATTATGACTTAAGAATGTCAAACACTTTTCTATTCCCTGGTAAACGTCGGCGAAAACACTCACAGCGGAGGCAACAAAAAAATTATATCAATCGCTATAAAATTCAAAAAAAAACGACGGGTTGCACTCCGGGAGTGCCGGCAGAAGTGAAAACTTGAATATTAACGTTGTGCATTTTTGATATTTTAGAATGGCGGAGATTATTTATTATTATCTTATTTCATTTATTTTCATTCGAAATTATTTGTTTGGTAAACCTACACCGCACATGTGCTTATTGTGATGTTATGAAAATATAGGTTAATGCTATAAAGTATAAACATATTACAAATATTACATCTATAATGTGTAAGTACACATGTATCTATATTAATAATTTCGTCAAGCAGTACAGTAGACTCGATCGAAACCTAATCTTAATAATAAAATTATATTATATATATATAAATGAAAATTAATTAAACCTAACCTAACCTGAATAATACTACTACGCCGCGCCGGCTGTCTACTCTCCGTCCGTCTTACGAATTTTCGATCAGGACACGTGACCTGACGCGAGTTTAACATTTTTTACCCGTTACAAAAAAGTGCACAACGCCGCTAAAGAAGTTTTCACTTCAAAAATTCACAAAATAAATAACCTAAATATTATTTACTGTAATGGAATTGGCTATAAACAAGTTATAAAGGCTGTGCTTTGTTGTAGCGGCGTAAGGACTTTGGGAAATGCCAGAAAAATCTTACGGCCTATATGGCGATATAACCACCTCGTTTACGTCAGACGGAAATATAGCTCATACTGGCGCGGCGACATAGAGCAGCGTCAACGGTGCGTATTGCGATCGTCAATTCACCTACCAAGCGTTAGGTATAAAGACAAGTCCTCCCACCAACATGAGAGGCCCATGCGTTTAACAGACTGATAAAGAAGAATAAGGAAAAAAAATTATAAGTAGACATTTCAACTCCAGCGATAGCACACTCAGCACAATACACAAAAAAAGTAGTAGTTTATTTTTGTACCAAGCTTGTCAACATCGGTGATGAAACATCGTGAGAAAACCAGCATGATTATAAATATTTTAAAGACAAATGAACTTGAAGTCAGGATAACACACTATTTGGGGAGGGCGGTGGATTTTTTCTTGTTCCATACTCAATTAGTTTATTTGCTCCTAAGATGTGCCGAACAAACGCGGGAGAGCGAGCTCCACCACGGTGTAAAATGAAATCATTTAATCATAACATTTAATGATAACTTTACTGATCTTGACATATTTTCTTTATCATTTGTTCAAAAAGCGTAGTTTAAAAAAATGTTCTATTAAGTAAAGTATCGCCTTATGGTTTAAAAACATTATTAATGGTGTAACTGTTGTTTCTCGAGGCAAGTTTTGGCTATCATAGCTACAATAGTGGTTTTGTTGGCTAGGATTTGCTATCATTATTATTATTGGTATCATACAACGTGTTTGCTGTACATTATAATATTACTTTTATTGTGACATTACATTGTGGATAACGGTGCTGGTTGTGTAATTACTTGGTTTCCCTTTTTATAAGACCTGTATCTGTGTTATGTTTTATTACACAATTGTTTGTTGTCCTGAAGAAAATAACAAAAAATAGAAATATAATTTTAGTAGGTAGGATACCTTTTCTGCCTACAAGTACGCTTTGTTCTGGTCTAAAAGGTATGGAGAGCCAATATAATTAAAGCTGTGAGGCATTCCATCTTAGTCCTCAAAGGTGACAACGTATCTGTAGCCTTTTTTCTTTGAAATTGATAGCAAGTGGCCATGGTTTGCAGAAGCCACTCACTACCTGGTAGACTGTAAGTTTGTTCGTCACTTCAATTTTATAAAAAAAAAACCGGCCAATTGCGAGCCGGACTCGCTCACCGAGGGTTCCGAACGAATCCGTAGGTATATAACTTTACAATTATTAAAAATATTTTTAATATATGATGTAACTAAAAATTTATGCTTTTCGCAATTTTTCCTTTATCTGTGCTATAATACGTTGCTTCGTACCAAAGTTTAAGATTCTGAGTTCACGGGAAGTACCCTGTAGTTTTTGATTCTCTTGCGAATGTCGAAAATTTGCGGCATAAACGGCTGTATCTTGTGATTGCGTTGGCTTAGAAGTTTGATTTTTTCACAGCTTCAAGAAACAGTAGACTTGAGTATTTGATATGAATTTCAGCTTGATACCTCCACGCGTTCCTGAGAAAAAGGGTCTTGACAGACAGACAGACAGACGGACAACAAAGTGATCCTATAATATATAAGGGTTCCGTTTTTTTTACGAAACCCTAAAAAGAATGAGACGGCCTGTACAAATGCACACTGATACGTATATAGGTTGTAAGTGTATTTTAGTTTATATTAGTGGAGAAAATAATTGTGATAAAAAAAAACCGTGCAATTAATTAATCTTTATTCAAGATTAGGGTAAGTGAGAGCTCAAGTAATTCTATTATGAGTGAACTTTAGTTCAATAACATTTATTTATTTGCAATAATAACAGCTTTATCTTAGTGTTATAATATTATAAAAGTATTTGAAACAAGGGCCATTAAATTGGTCGATAAATGAGAAAACAGAGAACATAATATTTACTATAAAAATTCGTTTCAAATTATAAACTTTAATTAAATCAATACACAAAAACAAAATTTAAATATGGTTATATGTATTAAAACGTAAATCAGACAAAAATATGTCTTTAATATAAAAATATCATATAAAAATAATATATGTAGTATAGTTGTAGCACGAATGTGTCGGCTCGACCGGGGAATGACCACGCTCTCACAGATAACCAGCGTAAAATAGCAGCTTAACACTGCTGTGTTTCGTATTGTGAGATTAGAGAACCGGAGACCCTTTTTACTGGAAATGAGGGATTCCATCTTAGTTCTCACGGCTAACAACGCATTTGGATTTTGATTCGTAATTGAAGATAGATGTAGATGTCTATGGACCGCAGCATTACCATCAGGTGGACTGTGTGCTCGTTTGTCACCCTTATCCTATAAAAAAAATTATGAGAACAAATAGAATTAATATTAAAAAAATGATAATTTTGTAAAGAAGACTACAAGTGGCCAAATTGTACTCACAAGCACAAAATCTTTACACAATAATAAAAGAATATACGATATATGCAAAATAAACCTTTTTTACGCTCTCTGAACTAATCTCTAACATAAAGTGTCATAAGAAATCGTTTACGTTGAAAACGTCGTTGGCTGTAAAAGCAACGAAATGCAAACATGTCGCGATCTCGAGATAAGATCGTAATCTTTTCGGATATTGCTCGCTATAATCATATGCGGCCTTTTTTGTTTGTTCGTGTTGTGGTTTTTTCGAAGGGACGAGAGGTAATGGACAATGAGTACAGTTTGAAATAATTATAATAATATATCATAATATAGGTATAGTATTATGAAGACGTGACAGTCTAGGGATAAGCTGTCGCCTTAATATTTCAAAATACGTTAAGCCAATTTCGATCTTGTCGGCACCAACGAATAATTGCAATTTAAATGCTCCAGCTCTCACACAACAACTCAAGCACCACGATCTCAGAGAACACCAGTGTAAAATAGCAGTTTAATGCTGCTGTGTTTCGTATGGTGAGCGCAGAGAACCCGAGACCCTATTTGCTGGAAACGGAGCATTTCACGGTAGGCCTCAGGGGTGATAACGCTTCTGCATTTTGATTCTTAATCGAGGAGAGATGTAGATGTCTATGGGCCTTATCATCCACTTACAATCGGATGGATCCACATATTCGGTTGTCACCCTAATATATTTTTACAATCGTGTTTACTAGATCTTGGAGAGATCGCCTTGTGGGAAAGTGATCTTGGAAACCCGTTCAAAGTTAACTTTGTATACGTACTAATTGCTTTTGATGTACCGCTCTCGTGACCCTACGCTACGTCAGATATAACAAAGTAAAAGTAAAAAAAAACTGCACTGTTTAAAAATTAATTTCTTTGTTGGTTTAAAAATCTTTATAGCTTTGAAAGTGTTCAACTGGCGAGTTTAATGTCTTCGGACATTCTGTACCAGCCAACCACAAGCCAAGCAGAGAAACTAAAGTAGGTGCCATTATGAAATATTGACTAAAGTAAAATTAATCTTAATCGAGGATAAATGTAGATGTTTATGGGCCTCAGTACCCACTTCAGGTAGACTGTGTGCTCGTATGTCACATATACTATTTAAAAAAAAACATTTTCACGATATCTTATATCTATATTTACAGTCTTATTCATAAAAAGTTAAAATAGGTTTATTAGCTTGTTTTTTTTATATAGGAATAGGGTGACAAACGAGCACACAGTCCACCTGATGGTAAGTGGTTGCTGTGACCCATAGACATCTACATTTATCCTTATTTGCGAATCAAAATGCAGATGCGTTGTCACCCGTGAGGACTAAGTTGGAATGCCTCTTTTCCAGTAAAAAGGATCTCCGGTTCTCTACACACACCATACGAAACACAGCAATGTTACACTGCTATTTTTCGCTGGTATTCTGTGAGATCGTGGTCCCTTCCCGGCCGAGCCGACCCACTCGTGCTACAACTATACTACTAATATAGCTGCAGCATGGCTCTACCACGTATATAATTGTTATAAGGAGGTACCCGTAAAACATTATTCATAAACGTTTAATAACGCTATAACGCGTTATAAGTGTTCAATAACGGCTTCACAAGTTATAGAAGGGTCCACATTACTATAAACCTGTAATAAAGAAAAATATGGCCTATTTGCGTGCGAGCAACGAACAGGTTATAATATTGTTGGTGAAATTGTTTTTTGTGACTGTTGTGAATCTTGGTGAATTTGTCTTTAGACGCTATGGAGCAAGTAGGAAATGCTCCGCATCGTCGTCGTAAGGTTTACCGGAAGAGATATGATCCGTTTTGTTTGCTCGATGTAGAGTTCAAACAGCGATACCGCTTCAAAAAGTAATGGAAAACAGTACATGTAAGTACTGTTTTCCATTACTTTTATTGAGTATAAAATAAAACTCAAATCAATTTCTTGAACCGATTTAACGAAAACAACGCACTTGTTTCGACGGGTATGTCACAATTGCTATCACACGTTTTAGGGTTTTAGGGATCACTTTGTTGTCCGTCTGTCTGGAATAAAGGAAAAATTGCGAAAGGCATACATTTTTTGTTACATCATATAATAAAAATATTTTTAATAATTTGAAACTTATATACCTACGGATTTGTTCGGAACCCTCGGTGCGCGAGTCCGACTCACACTTGGCCAGTTTTTTTTTTTTACCGTGGCTAGTCTATGGATTCATCGGAATGACAACATAATAAAACTGAAGTATTCCATAAAATACGTTGTAACTATGACAGGCTTATCAAACGTTAATGAATAGAGAATTTTATAATAGGTTTAATAGTACTATAATGAGCATTTTAACTAATTACTGTTATAACGCCATTTATTTTTATGAATAATGCTCAAATACTCAATCGCTGCTCAATTTTAAGACGCCGTTAAGTATCGTGCTGTCTCTATCACTTTAAGACAAAGTGACTGAGACACTACGAGACTTAGACACATCTTAAAATTGAGTAGCGGTTGAGTATTTAGTCATAAGACTGTTAGTCTTTTAGTAATAGGACAGAACTACTCATTGGGCTTTTTATTATTATATTAAGAATTATCATATTTAGTGCAAAACATAGCGATGTAGGCAGCAAAGCCAACTCCATGGTAAGGAGGGGGCGGCACGAATTACGAGGCAGCATCGCCCTACGGCGCGCACGCGCTTCAATTTACGCGCTACACAGTAATGCAGTCTAGGGTTTGTACGGGTGTACTATCGATAGAAAACGCAGTACAACATCACCAAGAAGGATTTTATAGTTTCGGTAGAAACCACAACACGCCATCATCGTCATTTTTTTTAGTTGATTACAGTTTTCATTCACATGTCTAAGTATTTATAAAGCCAGAATATTATCCAGTATGTTGTAAGTGTCCAAACAAACTTATAACTACAATATCATTCGATGTTAAGTTTTAAAAGCTAGGGGACAGGTAGATAGGTATCCAAGGTTAAAGATTTTCTAAATGAATTATGAAAAAGATACATAATAAATTGAACACTGCTGTGCATGGGAAAAAGACTGGAAGTTTTTTTTTATACAGATACTAAAATAAACAATGTATCCTTCCTTTATTTTATTTGGCCGAAATTAAAAAAAAATTTTAAAGGCGGCTAAAATGCGCTAGGTGAAGTGCATAATTTTTTGGGTATCGCTTATACTTATCATGCTGGGATTTACTTTTAGGCAGAAAAGATAACATAATATACGAGAAAAACTATTTTTTAAAGATATTTCAATATTATTTGGTTTGTTCAAAACAACACAGCCATGTAAAATGGTTTCTTTGCAGGTTCAATAAGAAATAACTTATTTATCGATATCATATAATCTAGATTATCTGCAACACTATTTTGCCTTTGGCAACCACGCGCAATATTGATCTGTTAAAAATCAACCGTGACCCTCGACACTCACCAAATTATTCTCGGTCCTAACGCTGCGATAACGGATCTCCCACTGTCAGGTCATTGTTGAAATGAGAGACATACGCAACAATTAATCTGATAGGATCGAACTTTCTGCTCCGGAAATATTCTTTGAGGCACTACCAGTAATACAATGAAAGTCTTAATCCATAATATGATATATTATATATATATATATATATATATATATATATATATATATATATCTATATATATATATATATATATATATATATATATATATATCCCCTCATGTGCCTCGCCCATTTAATTTTTTTACGCTTCAAGTGTCAGGGACCGTTCGGGAGTTTGCCCGACACTGGTAGGCGCAAATGTAAACAATGATATATCATATATTTTTAATGTTGTATGCCAGCTATATACATATAAAACTTATAAGCATCGATTCGTTATGAGTTAAGCTATTTAATTCTACTTTATAAATAAAAAGAAGTTGGAGCTGCGCCTGGTCTCTCTCCGGTAGTGTCGCATTAGCGTCCCACATGACTATGAAAGGGAACAGACAGTGCACCTGTGTTCGCGCGTACACTTTGTTTTTTGTTTAAAAAAAAAAAACAAAAAACACTTGAACACTATAGTCCCGTTTTGCGCAGATGGTTATCCTCGGTTGAGACCGGCTGCCATAACCAAAATTCGGTTTGTAGGACATTTTACATAAACATCCATATCGCTCGTTTCAATTAACATGTAGTTTGACAAGTGGTGTAGTGATGTTTTTGAAAGAAGAATGACAGTGTATCAACATTAAACGTCCGTAGTAAATAAAAAATAACTTCTAAAAACTAAAAAAAAATGATCAGAGCACGTAAAAATAAATTACACTTTATAAAATAAAAAAAATAAAAAAAACAAAGATTGCGTGCGCTTGAAATTCTAGTAATTCTCGATATGCATAAAAAATTTAAAAACCAGTAATTGTGTGAAACAAAAATAATTTAAGCCGAACGTTCTCAAGTGGGACATTTAAAGGATACAACCGATGCCTTTCTCCGTTTAACATTGTTATTAAAACATAAGATAAAAAGTGCCATTCGGTTTATTATTATTTCATTAATTATAGTCATTAAATTATCGATAAATGAAATCAAGAAGCATATCGAAGTATAATACACGAAATGAATACGAGTTAACGAACCTGCTCACTGTCACACGCCGAGACGCCTCTGAATTTTCATTAGCGGTGATTTTGTTACAGTTTGAAATTCCATTTTATTTTATTTAAAAGCTTTAATTGTAACAAAACGGTGCTTTTAAAGCGTCCAATATGCCGACGATAGTTCGGTCTATGTCACAAGCGAAAGCAAAGTTAGGATAAAGATAATATTATAACAATAATACTCATACATAATAATAAATAAATCTTCAGGATAAGGTCCTCATTATTTTTTATTTATTAATAAACCTAGGGCTATAATTTTTGTATTCAATGCAGACACAATAAATTAAATAATTTGAAATTTAAAAATGTTGTACAACCGACTTCATTATAATTAAGAATAACTCAAAAACTAATGGTTAGACCTCGATCAAATTTATATGGGACCACATGTGTAGCACCAGCTTTGAAATAAAGAATCATCGAAATCGGTACACCCAGTAAAAAGTTATGCGGTAACACACATAAAAAAACATACAGTCGAATTGAGTACCGTCTCCTTTTTGAAGTCGGTAGAAAAGGTCAACAATTAGGAAGTTTTTTGTTTCATTAAGAATCCCAGTTATTATTATAAATCTAAAATGTGTATATTAGTAGTGATTGCCTCGTTGGTCAAGTGAGAGTGAAATCTGTGAGTTTTCTGTTAAGAGATTCCCAGTAGCAGGACAGAGCCAGAAAGATGGCGGTGTCTCACCCTTATACCTCGGAAAGCACATAAAGCCGTTGACCCTGCGTTTGATCTCTCTCACCGGTCGTGTCGGATTGCCGTTGTATCGAAAATTGAGATTGAGGGAATAGAGAGTGCACTTGTGCTTGCGCATACATTTGTGCACTATAATCCCATCCTGAGCAGATGGCCAGTCTCTGGCCTGGCCGCCGGTGACCAAAATTCGATTTGTAGAGAATCACATAAGTAGTAATCTATGCAAATAAATAAAATTGGAGTGTCTGTTTGTAATGTCAAAATAAAAGTTTCTTACTTTATGCATATGAAAGTATATACAGCACTTAAAACAAAAAGACAATTTTTTAAATGTTTGTCTGTCTGTCCGTCTGTCTGTCTGTCTGTTTATTCCGGCTGATCTCCGTAATGGCTGGATCAATTTTGATAGGAGTAACAGCTTTAACTGGCAGGTAGCTGATGTTATAAGAAGTAATTTAGGCTACTTTTATTTTAGAAAAATGATTAGGGTTCCGCGCAAAAAAAAGCTATGAAATCCAATCGTGATAAATTTTACGTGACCGGGTCACAGGGAACAGTTGTTAATTAATATTACTATGAAATAACAAGTAATAAACAATATACACAGGACAACGATGTGTGAATATAACTTTTACCCTTCACATACAAGTCTCCTGGCTATTTATAAAAATATTAATATACATTTACCATCATATTGAATTTCTATAAGTTGTAAATTACGTTTAAATATAGCATTTGAAAACCCTATAGTTTCTTGACTGTTCTTCTCAGAGATATTATTTTTGCGATTCGGTGTAAATTATGACGTTCATAAAACTATAAACAAGCCCAAATTAAATAAAAAAAGTTTTGACTGTGTCTTCACAACCCATTATTTTTTTTTTTTTAGTAACGATAAGTATAACGTTGGTACTAACACCAAAATTTATCGACACTAAAATTTAAATTGTCACACATTATCTGATTCAATTGATCAATAAATAGGTGGCAAGTATTCACACTTATAATAAACGTTGTTAAGAACAATGACATAAAATAACCATAAAAATATAATATTTATATAAATTATACTAATGTAGAGCGATGACGAAAGATAATTCATATTACATCACCTTCTTTTAAATAACTTTTCTATGCGACAATATACAATTACTATAAAATATAATTAACAAATTAAAAATAAAATACTTCTGTGTACCGTAAACGTTTCGCTAAGATTTCAAGATTTGAATAGAAATTGATTTATAAACAGTTTTCTCGCTACCTCTTTATCACTTGCACCAAACCACAAAATGTAATTAGGTAAATAAAGTTCAGTAATTAATATTTATTTCCGACCTTGTTACGTGGTGCCAATACTTATTCACTTGTAGGTTTTCGTTCACTTTCCCTGTCTTCCTGGCGTCGACGCTATGTAATCTGTAGAATTTATGTGAATTAGTGGCAATGGTATACCTTTAAGATCATTGCATACAGTCGTAATTTATCAATTTTGCTATATTACTCCAGCTGCAGTTATTAGCGTGTATTGCTTGCTTCAATTCCCTATATTACGATATCAATTAATACGATTCTAAGATAATTTGAACTACCATAATAAATATCTACTTTTTATAACAGACGCAAGTGGAAGTAGCGGCATATATCAATGTAGAGTGCCTGGGCGATCAAACTTTGCTCGGCGTTAAAAAATATCTAATATGATGTGAGTACTGGGATGACATCTATCAAGATAAATTTGGAAAATAACTATTACCGTTACAACCTATTAAAGTCCACTACTGAACATAGGCCCCAACCCATAGATGGCCTCATAACGGGGATATTTGCTATAGTTGCCACGTTTGGCATGCGGGTTGGCAACCACAGTTTTTAATTTTTAGTCGTTACTAAGAAGACGCTGGTGCCCATCTCCTGATTTTTACCCTCAATCGCCTCTTACGACACCCATGTGATATAGGGTGGTGGATATTCTTGCACCGCCACCACGCGGTACGGTTAGGAAAGTAAAACATTACCTAATAACGGTAAGTGAGCAGAAACATGGGGTCAGTTTTTAATTGCAATGCGTCTTATGATTATATTGCATAAGTTAAGTATAATAGTTAATGTGGCCTGCAACTTATAACAAATAAATAACCCAAACTGGAGCGCAATAACAGCTCAATAATGATTTCTTATAATATTTATGCAAAGGAAGGATGTCATTGAAATTAAAAATCAGCCTAATTTCAGTAGAGAATGCAGCTTAGTACCTACTACTACTTGCTTATGATCCTGTAATTAATTAAATTAAAACCAAACCCGAACATACCACTCCAAGACTTCAAAATACAGTAAGTTCATTCTGCGTAGATATACTTCGGGTTGGCTACTAGTCGGGACGACAAACATCTCAGTCCCGTCCGTGACAATGGGTGCCACAAAGTACAAGTCTTTGAACTAATATAAAAACCCATTCATCAGTCATCAGCAATACCCTTTTAAGTTCATTGCTGGACATGTACCAAGAAGAATGTGGCAGCTGGCAGGCTGATGTAGTAACAATATTTGCCTCTCCACTTCTCACTATTCTCTAATATGAGTCCACTGTGCTTTAACGGTCACAACGGGGACAAAATCAAAAATAAACATACCTATATCAAAAAAATGAACGCTTTTTGCTTTTGTTGTGTAGTTAAGGAAAAGGTTGAATATCGCGTACTCACAGAATGCGCGGGACTGCGCCTTGAGCACCACGGGCCGCATTAACCACGACAAAGTAGACTCACGTAAATTCTGTATTAATTAATTTGTACAGACAGAAAAAAAGTTATTTTCAACTTTTTCACGTAGACGTAATTTTTTCATTAGCCAAGCCATTTTTCATAATTATAGGGAACCAGTTTAATTGCAGACAGTCATCATTTTGTAATCTTAGTCCTCGGAGGTGACGCGTTATTATGCCTATTATATTTATGTTATAAAAAAGCAGTCTTTTTATACGCGGTAGAGCCATGGTGCAGCTATAATTATATGGTCGTAGCATGAATGGGTCGGCTTGACCGGCGAAGGACTACCTACGCTCTCTTATAATACCAGCGTAAAATACCAGCTTAATGCTGCTGTGTTTCGTACTGTGAATGTAGAGAACCGGAGACCTTTTTTAATAGTAACGAGGCATTCCATCTTAGTCTTCAGATGTGCCAACGCATTTATGATGAGAATAGGTATAGATGTCTATGGGTCACTTAATATACTGCACCCACTAAACAACAGATAAACTGTGTTCTCGTTTATCACTCTTATCCACAAGAATAGTTACAGCCTACACACTCTACCTATCATTTATGAGTGGAATATTGAGCTCGTGGCAAATCAGTACTTAAAATCGCAATTAACAATTTCATTGGTGCCAGCAGTAGTGGAACCCGGGTTTTTCTCGTACTTAGTCACTCGCGTATGAATAAATGTTATGTTTGACTTCCTCTGTTGCAAATTGTATTTCCTCTGTTGAATTCTGCGACATATTATTAATAATTATACTGTATATGTATCGGCACTGTCGGCGCGGCAAAAGCGTAACGCATCGAAGCCTAAATCGCGCTATCAAAGTTTCGAAGGAACTCCGGTATATTAAAGAGCTTCGAACACGAACACGGAGCATTGGCCGCCCACCGGGCCAATCACTTTACCCGGCTGGGTATCTCCCCCTTTCCTTCCACGGCCAAAACACTGTCTTGTGATGGCTGCGTAAAATAATCATCCCAATTCGTCCCGTGGGTGTCGTAGGAAGCGACTTTGCAAAATCCCGGAAAGATCTTACGGCTTCCGATAGAAAGTGTTGTAAGCATCCATTTACAAGAGGTAAAGTACTCAAACCGATGATGGGAAACAGTCTCAAAGGTGTGATACGTCTGGTAACTGACGTCTCACACCAATCGCCAATCCGCTAGCTAACTATGATAATGTAGATCTTTTTTTTAATATTCTAAGCCAGTGCTTAACTACTATCCCATCTGATGGTAAGCGGTGATGCAGCCGAAAATGGTGAAACACACTGACTTAACAAAAGCCTATTCACTTTTGCCTTGACGACACCCACATTGTAATCGGATAGATGGACAGATGCTGGCAACTTATTTCACTGCTCTGCTGTGCGCATGCCGAATTTCTGTAGCCAACCGTTTGGCTCGAATGCGTGGTAAGTCAAGAAAGAAAATTTTGAGACTGGCAGAGGGTCTGGTTGCCCGATGATGGAAGGGAGAGGTAGGAATTAAGTAATGCAACTTCTGCACACACTCTCCGAATTGAATCCTATATAAAACTTAAAGGTTGCATGATCGTGGCCCATGTCCAGTAGTGGACTTTTACGACCTAATGCAGAAAAAAAATTAAGGTAATAAAATTTTCGACTCGATTGCCTCAGAACTTGACGCTACGGTCCAAATTGCCAAGCAGCGTCATCATTTATACGATAGTACTTATACTGTGAATGTTATAACACGGCACTTTTATTTTAGATTTCGTAAATTTGTGATCATAAAAGTTTTATTACTGATAAATCGATGAGATTCCGATTAAAGAAAAAAATATTCCATCGTAAAAATCGATATTTTTATCATTGTAATGTTTTTTATTTTCAGTTATAAATTTTGATCTGTCATTTGAAGAGAAATTATGTATTTATTAGTTACTGATAATTTTAAAATTATGTATTCAAATTTGTAATAATTTTACAGGGAAAAAATATATTTTTTTTCTTTTTAAATCTTTAACGACAAACACCATTACAATCTACTTATATTATAAAAAATTTAACTATGATTGTGGTTAACTGCATAGTGGTGGTGTAAGATAAGAATATTTACTACCACATATCACCCCGTGGGTGTCGTAAGAGGCGACAGAGGGAAACAAACCAGGAGATGGGCAGCAGTATCTCATAATAACAACCAAAAATAAATAGCTGCGGTTGCCAATCCACCTGCCAAGCGTGGCAACTGTGGTAAATATTCCCCCTATGATGTAATCTATGGGGGAAGCCTATGTTCAGCAGTGGACTTTAATAGGCTGTAACGGTAACGGTTTGTGGTAACTTCTAGGACTTAGCACATATCTAAGTTTTTTTTATAGGATAGGGTGACAAACGAGCACACAGTCCACCTGATGGTAAGTGGTTGCTGTAGCCCATAAACATCTACATCTATCTTCGTTTGCGAAATAAAATGCAAATGCGTTGTCAGCCGTGAGGACTAACATAGAATGCCTCTTTTCTAGTAAAATGGGTCGCGGGTTCTCTACACTCACCATACGTAACACAGCAGCATTAAGCTGCTATTTTAGCGCTATGTTAATTATGTAAGTTATGAAAATATCTCCTTTGTGATTCCAGATTGAACACAAAGTCCTAAAAGCCTAACTAGTTTTAAGATCTCTGGACACAAAGCTTAGATTTATTAACATATATGTAAGTAATTTTTTTACTATTTTATTATTTACAATAAATGAACAATTTACCAGAATCTGATTTTCCAGGCTGGACCTATATTGACGGGACTCTCAATGGCAGATTGCTGATGTTATAAGAAATAAAACGCTTAAATTTAATTAAATTTATTTTTTAAATTTTTATTTAACAAAAATAATTAGTGATCCGCGCAAAAAATAATTAAAACCCATGAAATCCAATCGTAATAAATTCCGTGCGACAGGTATTTGAACAAATACATTATAAGAGTAAAAGCTACAGGAAACTAATTTCAAATATTCTTCCTTTTTTCTTATTTTTTGTGGCGAATTCACGAGTATGTAGCGCCCTAAAATAATGTATCATTAATATTAAAACATTATTATTTTTGCACAAACGACATTTCAAGGTCTGCGTAACATGCTGACGTTCCTTCGTACATAATCATTGCACAGTAGGTGCATCTGCAGATAACAAAAAGATCTTCAGAAACGCAGAGGACCTCATAACAAAACACGGTGCACGACCGCGCCCGCCCCGCCCGATTATTTTATTGTTGTACCAACTCACCATTACCTACCATTGTTTCACTTGCTGCCTTCAGTATTAATGCTCCGATATTATCATATGATGTCAGTTATGTGTTGTTTAATTGAATATTACTTCGGTTTAATTGCCTACTGGCAGCATAAGTCCATGATTTCTTATGACAGTAACTAATTAAACTTGACATGCTTCCACGACATAACTACACTTGTAAAAGTCTTAAAGCATGTAACGAAAAATCATTTTTTTTTTCAAATATAGAAATTAAAGTATTGTTACAAACTGTGTAATTATTATTATTATATTCACTTTGACAAAAGGATTTGCAATAATTATTATTATTTGCCATATAATTGCGATTGTGAAATTTAAAAGTACGTAAAAATTTAAAATATTTTTTTATAGCATAAGGTGACTAACACAGTCCACCTGATGATAAGTGGTTGTTGTGGCCCATAGACATCTACATTTCTCCTCGTATTCGAATCAAAATGCAGATGAGTTGTTACCCGTGAGGACTAAGATCAAATGCCTCTTTTCCAGTAAAAGGGTCTCCGGTTCTCTACACTCACCATACGAAACACAGCAGTGTTAAGCTGCTATTTTACGCTGGTATTCTGTGAGAACGTGGTCCTTCCCCCGTCGAGTCGACCCATTCGTGTACTACTAATTTAGCTGCAGCATGTCTCTAAAGCAATGCAAATTAGCCATTATTTAAAAATAATCAATATCAAAAAATTTAAAATTATATTCAGATACATACGTTCCAATGAATATGAAATTTACCTCATTAACATTTCTGCGTGTTAACAACTTATGGGAATCACTGCGTTTAGTCCTTTAGATGTTCAACTCTGAACAAGAGTTCGGCTCTTGTACGAACATGGTGTATTCCAGAAAATTCTTTCACCATCCGAAATATGGTGATATATCCATTATGTTTACTTTAGACGTTAAATATCCATACCGAGGACGGGCAGCAGCGGCAAAGGTACAAGACGACAGGTACTGCGGACGTCAACTTGCCTCACTAACGTGACGTAAATAAAATAGATAAACTCTTACGTCTATAACGACTTTCATGTAACAGTAATCCAATAAATTATCCACACATTTTTATAATAATCCCTTGTTTATTTTATTTTTGTTTTGTAGCGACAAATAGACTTTATTTCTTTGTTTCTTATTTCAAATGCGAGGTTGTCTGTGTCTATAAGTGGACTGACAGTCTTTGACGAAAGGCCGCAAGGCCGATAGAAGTGAAAAATTAAAACTATGAAACACTGGTTTCTTTTTTAATTTGAATTTAATTGTCGTATTAAAATTTCATAATTCGAAAACATCTAACATCCAGTTTTCACATCTATTGGCACTCCGAGCAACAACTATATACATATTTAGAGTGAATTTAACTTTACTTATATACATGCATATTTAATAATGATAAAAAATTTAAATTATAGTCAAGATAAAAAATTAATTTATATATTCCAATTATAGCCTATTGGTGATGCGAACTCCTATGAATCATCCGAAAATCGCTCCTCATGCCATAAGAAGTTCTGTTTTTGATGACAACGTATCACGATAATTTAAACCGTCGTTTTGTTAACCGAACCTTTTTTCCCTCGCTTGTTAATTTTTCTTAGAAGTGTCTGCCCGCGCTTTTCTCACATTAAAGTGGACACTTGGAATTATCGGTGTTTGAGTTTGCTAATTAATACTCCCCGGTGCCTCTGGCGGGTAAGAAGCCTCAACGGTATTTCCCACCGGACAAAATAATTAACTACTGAATGTATCTTTAGTTAATGCCCTATTACGGCGACACCTGGGAATAAATCTCGGCAAAATTATTCCGCTAGGAAATGTTTTCATGTCGCGGAGAAAGTTTTATAAGTAAGGCAGCACAGTTTGTTTTTCAATTTTAACTTTTGATCTGGCATATATATGGCAATTCATTTCGATTTTTATTTAATTACGTTTTATTGACAATCAATCACCCTATTTGTCCCATGGCTCTACAAAGAGCCTCATTGGTAAATCTTGGGGTCCTGGGTTCGAATTTCAAGTAAGGTGAAAACCCAATAACTAATTTTGGCCTTCAAGAAATTCTCAGTAGCAACACGGAATCAAGAAGTTGGACGTGTCTCACCCACGTGCCTCGGAAAGCACGTAAAGCCGTTGTTCCCTCGCCTGATCTCTCCGTCGTGTAGGATTGCTATCCCTTCGGACTATGAGAATGAAGAAATAGAGAGTATACCTGAGCTTGCGCATACAATCGGGCACTTTTTTAGGTGATAGGGCCATGCTGCAGCTATATTAGTAGTATAATTGTAGCACGAATGGGTCGGCTCGACCGGGGAAGGACCACGCTCTCACAGAATACCAGCGTAAAATAGCAGCTTAATACTGCTGTGTTTCGTATCGTGAGTGTAGAGAACCGGACACCCTTTTACTGGCAAAGAGGTATTCCATCTTAGTCCTCACGGGTGACAATGCATCTGCATTGTTTCGTATTCGAGGATAGATGTAGATGTCTATGGGTCACAGCAACCACTTACCATTAGGTGGACTGTGTGCTCGTTTGTCACCCTATCCTATAAAAAAATCCTGTCCTACACAGATGGCTAGTCTCCAATGAGGACTGGCCACCGAGACTGAAATTCAGTCTGAAGAATAATTTGTCCTATATTGTCGTTACTTTTTAATTATGGATTAATTGGTAAATAAAAAAAAAATACGTTGTGTTATGTCCTCTCAATGAATAGTAAAATGACGCAACTTTGGCAAATATCACCTTTACGAAGCAATCTAGGGAAAGCAATTTGTTCAGATGTTGACTTTGATAGACTGTAATAAATTAAAAAAAAATGTCTAAGGTACGAGACCTCTGGTACCTAGCGCGATGATAAAGGCAAACAGTCTCTAAAGAGAAGATACTAATGTCCAGTTGTGAACTTATACAGGCTGGTTCATCAATCACTAATTAAAATCTAGATACACAATCAGTGACAAAAATGTCCTTACCGAAGGATCGCCCACTCGAACATTTGGGTGCGCTTTTAATTTGTACGCAGCTTTGTGAATACAACTTTGGGCAATGCATTTAAGGTTGAATTTACATTAATGTATGTTTATTTCAACTAGAATTATTTCAAAACAATTAGCGACAGTTTTAGAGTCCTTTTGCATGGGATTGCGTATCTAGTTTTTTATTAGAGATCGATGGGCTGGTTAAACAAATAATTTTAGGCAATTAAAAATTTATAACTATTTTATCACTAACGTTAAAAACCCTTGTTAATACTTAATAATGTTGATCTAAAAACTTACTTATTTTAGCAAGAAATGTTCTCACGATAGAGAACAAAAAACGATTAAAGAATCAAAGAGAGCACATGACTCCATGTCTCAGTTAGCTTATAACAAAACGCTATAGAGTCACAGTGGCACCATTTTATTAGACGTGCAAGTCACGATGTTCTTCTTCCTTAAGCTCCAGATAAATCCTTCCTTATGCAAGCCCTATCGAACTCAGGAATTGACTCATAATCGTAATTTAAAATTGCAAATGAACTCGTGCATTATGTTGATTTATATTTAAGCGGCCGTACTCATAAAAATCGATGTCAATTCAAGAAATACTTAAAGTTGCTCTTTCTCCTTTCACTTAATAACAATAGAAAAAGACATGTATATACGTACGATAGTACGATTGTGTTCGATTAATTCTAAAAATCTCAGGCTATTATCATTGGAAGTTCTAGATTAATTGAACAATTGACTGGTCTTGCCTACCCCCTATTAAATAAACTGCGCTCTAATCTCTTATAGTTACAAGGTTAAAAATCTGGGGTTGTGGTCATTAACCTGTGAACCTCACAGGTTAATGAGGGTAGTAGAAAAATGTTTGCTACGTTATGTTCTTTACGTAGATAACGTAATTTTCTTCCCACGGTAACTAAAGTTACACTTGATCAGTCTACTTCTACCCATCCTTGACTATGATGATCATTGCTATCAGGACATTACCTAGAAGCCGCTTAATAAGTTTGAGCGCATTCAAATGTATGTATTCAAAACATGATCACATCTCTGAATTTCACAAACAGCTCAAATGACTACCGATTCGCCACATTCTCTCCGCTTTGTATGGTGTACTATTTAATCCTTCCAGTTCTTATTATTTAAAATACCGTTTCCAATATCTTTCAACATAATCGGTCTCTTCGATCCTCTGTCAATCTTACTCTCTCTACTCCTTTGCAATCTTCCTCCTTTTAAAAGAAATCCTTTACAGTCACTGCTGCGCGTTTGTGGAATTCTTTACCTTTCAACATACGTTACAGTGCTAAATCTTTTCATTCCATGAAAAGTCTTGTTAAATTGCATTACTTAGAATGCTATTAGATAAATTACTTTACCTTTTCGTACTCTTTAACCACTACAGTTAACTACTTTATCATATTATATATCGTTTGGACATATTTATATCTGTATATATTTTCATTATTTTTTTTACTATTGTTAGCATCAGTATCCTCCACGGCAAGGTTGTATAGAAAAGATTACTTTCAGAGTAATAAGACCGATTGTTGTATATATTACACTTTAGACTGAACCCTACTTACTAGTTTTATGTATTTTGATGTACAATAAAGAATAAATAAATAATGCTTCAAAATGTCTTTCGGTATCTGGAAAACTACCATCGAGGAAAATCTGAATAATACCTAAATATATAACCTTTAGATAATAATTATTATTAACCCTACGAGAGTAGGGCATCAAAAATTATACCTGAAGACTGTGAGAATCTTCCAGGCGGTTTTAGGGGTACCGTTTTAAAATGTTATAATTTGTTATATCCACAGTAGTCAAAGATAAGTAAAGCATGAATTTATTTGAGGCAGCGCCATCTAGTATCGAATATAAGTAATTATTAAGGACTAGCTGCTCCCCACGACTTTGGCTGCGTGGAATTTATTACGATTGAATTTCATTGGTTTTATTTATTGGTGCAGAACTATAATTATTTTTCTTAAATGATAGTAGCTTAAGTTACTCCTTAGAACATTAGCTATCCGCCAGTGAAAGTCCCGTCAAAATGGGTCCAATAGTTTCGAAGATTAGCCGGAACAAACAGACAGACAGACAGATGGACAGACAGACACATTTTTTAAAAATTGTTTTTTTGTTATAAGTACCGTATATACTTTCATATGCATTTACATTACAAACAGGCACTTCAATTTCATTTATTTGTATAGATGTTAAAAATTAATAAACAAAGATCCGCGTCATAGAAGTTTAAAGAGTACGTCCCGACCTCCCTAAATTGCTTATAAATTATTAAGTACTAGGTCATTAAAAATCTTTAGAAAATAAAACGATACAAAAGCTAAGTAAAAATTTTTGTACCAAAAGAAAAAAATAAAATAATAGTAAAGTCAGAAGTTATGATGGAGGTTTGATTATAAAATTACATTTTGTTAATATTCAATAATATATCCTAAAGTTTTTCCACTTTTTTATTCATTGATGGATTTCTAGTTATCGTCGGATTTTTATCTAAAAGTACATAGCTGAAATGAAATGACTGCCGTCGAAGTTTAAAAGTCCATAAACCCTCGCGCATCTTGAAAATTTTGTGGCAAATTTACTGAAAATAGAAAACTTGGAGAAATAAAAATTTTACTGTTTTGTTGAACTTATTTAATTAAATTCTGCTAAAATTCTTGTAAAATATAGAGTATTTAGGACCAAACTCGCTTATCTATGCATCCCATGTACCTGCGTGTACGTGTACGTACTTAATTGTAAAGGTACCTACTTATATCAAATACCCCATATATCAAAACTAGCAAGCAGATTTAGTTCTGCAGCATATGCTGTAAAAAAGATTAGAAGTCTTACGAGTGTTGAAACAGCTAGACTAGTTTACTTTAGCTATTTCCATAGCATAATGTCGTATGGTATTTTGCTATGGGGACACGCAGCTGACACTGAAATTATATTTGTTTTACAGAAGAGGACCATAAGAGTAATTTATGATATAAAGCCTAAAGAGTCGCTGCGATAAAAATTTAAGGAAATTAATATATTAACTTTGGCCTCTCAATGCATTTATGAAAATGTAATGTACGTACACAAAAATAAAAGTAGTTTTACAAAATTAAGTGATATTCATTCTGTAAATACTAGGAACAGACACAAGCTAGTAGTACCAGTTACTCGACTCTATCGAGTCAGTAATTCATTCATGAGGCGATGTATACGCTTTTACAACAAAATTCCAGAAAATATACAAAATTTGACCTGCTCAAAGTTCAAAAACTTTATTAAACTAAGTTTGTATAAAAAGGGTTATTATATTATTACAGAATTTATGGATGAGAATAACCCCTGGAAATGAGGTGATCGCTACCAAGCTATTTCTAATTTGTTGTGTTGTTAATTTGTGTAACATACATGACTGTAAAGTGTTATTTTAAAAAAAAAAGTCCCGCTGGGTTTCTTGCTGGTTCTTCCCAGGACAGAGGTTTTTTTTTTCGAACCAGTGGTAATTAAACAAAAGAGTGACTTTCAATAAGTATTAATAATAATCTATATTGAATAAAAAAGTTTCTGTTTCTGTTTACAATTAGGTAAAGTTCAATTAGTTCTTTCAATTATTTTTCTATATAATATATAGTTTATTATGTTACTATTTTATTTACATAACATAACATAACATAAACACTCACGCCTGTCACCCCGAGTGGTAGGCAGAGATTATGGACTTCCATTTGGCACGATCCTGACACACCTCTCTCGCTTCCTCCACATCCATATACCTACGCATACACGCTCGTCGGTTAAAGGTACTCTAATAGAGAGTATTTTATTTATGAACTCAAAATAACAAACTATTTGAATATCGAATTCCTCGTTTTTGAGATATAACGTTCTATTTAAAATTGAGTTATTTGATATCATTTTCTAATACAGAGACAGAGTATACACAGACTAAAAATTGATTTTCCCCCGTCTGCTACGAATATTGGACGCTGGTGGGACGAGACACTTATTGGACGTATAACCTGTCGGAAATATCTGCGAACCTGGCTTGATGACGTCATGCAATATGGAGAGATGGCAACGGTACTGGATAGACGATAACGGGCGGAGGTGCGGGGAAGCGCGAGGGGAAGCGCATTCCAGCGAGGTTCGCAGATATTTCCGACAGGTTATAATGCCAGATACCCGGCGCGTTGCAGCCGCAAAAGAAATAATTGTGGAAATATCGTTTTAAATTTGGAAGAGATATCTTTTAATTAGAACGGCTAATACATTCAAATAAATTAGTTTCTGTACCATACGCGCGCCACTTACTGTAAGTTAATTGTACTATGCCTATAACCATCGCGCAATCGCAAGCAATAAGTTGACAAAGTTGTATGGCACCGCATAATACGAACAAACAAAAATTATTTTTTATATATTAAGGTAACAACTCTCTAAATTCAATTGAATTTATTACATAATCGGTCAATTTCAAACTTAAATGTTTATTAAGATCTGCCCACAAATATCTAGTGAGGCATATAATAACCCGGCGCCCCCCAGTCTGCTCCGGAACCGGACCGCAGGCGTCGCATACCGGCGCGTCACAGTTCCCGCGACCCGCCGCTGTTCCCACCGGTTGACTCCGAACTAGAACTTGGCTATCTGTGTATAGAGGTAAAAAATAACTAAACGCCCGTTAAACACACGTATAATACAACTTATCCGCGACTAAGAGAAGCAATTAACGGATCTAATTATCTACTTTACGTGTTATTTGCTTATTATTTCAAATAAAACGGAAATAGTTATACAAGGGCGACAAACAAACACATATTTCACTTGATGGTAATTAAATGCTTATGCCCATAGACACCAATATTCTTAAAGCATGAAAATGGCTGTGTAGAAGGGTTCCCCGTCGATCTATTACAGCCTATTAAAGTCCACTGCTGAACATGCCTCGTAGATTGTCTCATAGGAATTTGCCAAAGTTGTCACGCTTGGCAGGGAGGTTGATAACCGCAGTTTTTTATTATTGGAGTTGCTATCATGAAGACGCTGCTGCCCATCTCCTGTTTCAGTTTCCCTTTATCGCCTCTCACGACACCCACGCGACACTGTAGAATATATTGTGTGTACGAGCAAGTACATGGTATTACAATAGTTTAGGAAATATGCTGACATTGTGCCTGCGCGCGCGACACGTTCATTCCAATTACATTTTATTCATTAGTATTTTTAGTACAATAAACGCTCTCTACGTAATCGGACATATCCCGTAACGTAGATACAACCTACATCGACATCCTACACATCAATTATATCTAGAGGGTCACAATTCACAAACCTCCCCCTACATAGTGGATATTCTCATACCGTCACTACAAGGTAACTACGAAACGATATTGTTTCTACGTGGTAGAGCCATGCTGCAGCTATATTATGATTGTAGCACGAATGTGTCGGCTCGACCGGGGAAGGACCACGCTCTCACAGAAAACCAGCGTAAAATAGCAGCTTAACGCTGCTGTGTTTCGTATGGTGAGTGTAGAGAACCGGAGACCCTTTTTACTGGCAAAGAGGCATTCCATCTTAGTCCTCACGGATGACAACGCATCTGCATCTTGAGTCTTTATTGAGGATAGATGTAGATGTCTATGGGTCACAGTAACCACTTACCATCAGGTGGACTGTGTGCTCGTTTATCACCCGATTCTATAAAAAAAAATCGTTTCTACGGAGTACAGCGGCACTATGCTGCTAATTTATTCGCCTTTAAATTGCACACTACAAAGTGACTTGAAGTTGTATATTTACACACATATTAAAATTAAATATGATGGTTCTCGAGTGAGACGTAATACTATATTCATTTAAGTCACGCAAATATGATTTTACCCGACGCACAGTGCACACTAAAAACCCTTAACAAACACAAAACGCGTTAAGATAACGTGAAAATTTAATTTAACCTTAAGGCCACGTTCGGTAAAAACATCTTATTTTATATATTATTTTGACGATATTAATATTGATACTTTTTGAAATAGTATATGATGCTCGAAAAAAACTCGTACACGAAAAACTTAGTTCAATTCTTATTCGAATGGACTTTTCAAATGCTGTATGTACCTCATCGTGATAAACACGAAAATCATCTCGCGAAGCAAAGCCAAGCGTGTACGATATGAATGATCAAGTAAGTAACTAAAAATATCTTTTGATGTTCGTCATGTTAAACATTTTAATTAAATATGATAATTATCTATATTGACTTGCTTGTCCTGATGGTATTGGTCCTGATAATATATGATAATTTCATCACCGGGAAAAGTCTTTGACTTTCTAGTTCTCATTTTTATAAGCTATAACCATATCATATTTTTAGATAATATGAATGGCACGTTATGGAATAAGATTCTTCATTGGCTACATTTTTACAAATACGTTTCAAATAAAGTAACTTTTTGTCCACCGAATGTCACGCGATTACTATGTGACAAAAATGCATACAGCGGAGAAGGGAGAACATCTTCGCCTTAAGTTGACGTGAAAGTTTAATTTACCCTTAAAATAATAAGTGCGCCGTGGCCGACCAAAAAGCAAAGAGCGTACAACGGCGCGTTGGCGAGCGCGCGCGGCGCATTGTAATGAGTGCGGCTTTTTGCCGCACGTCACCGTGGGAGCGGTCGGTGCACGTAGTATGCGTGTGCCCTTATCTCTGCAGTGTTCGGACTGATTGACTTGATCTATTCACGTTGGTGATTGTAAGATTTTGATCCTTTAATTTTTTATGTAGAATAAGGGTGATAGACAAGCACACAGTCCGCCTGATAAATAGAATAGAATAGAATAAAATATTTTTTTATTCAATATAGATCACATGTATGTAATTCTTATTGAAAGTCATTTTTTACTATACTTTACCACTGGTTCAGAAAAAAAAATACCTCTGTTCTTTTTTTCTTTTTTTATAGGATAAGGGTGACAAACGAGCACACAGTCCACCTGATGGTAAGTGGTCACTGCGGCCCATAGACATCCACATCTATCCATCCTGTATTACAAATCAAAATGCAGGTGCGTTGTCACCCGTGAGGGCTAAGATGGAATGCCTGATTTTCAGTAAAAAGGGTCTCCGGTTCTCTACGCTCACCATACGAAACACAGTGTTAAGCTGCTATTTTATGCTGGTACTCTGTGAGAGCGTGATCCTTCCCCGGTCCAGTCAACCGTTCTGGGAAGAACCAGCAAGAAACCCAGCGGAGACTTTTTTTAATGTAAATTTTCATTGCAAGGTTATACAAACTATTTACAAAATTCATTTTAGAAACAGCTTGAATGCGACCAACTCGATGGTAAGTGGGTGTAGCGAACTATAGACATATATATTTATACTCGATTAAGAAGCAATACGCAGATGCACTGTCATCCCTGAGGACTGAAATGGTCTCGTATCCAGAAAAAGGGTCTGTTCTCTACACTCACCATACGAAACACAGCAGCATTGAGCTGATATTTTACGCTGGTATGGCTGTGAAATCTTGGTCCTTTCCCGATCGAGCCGACCAATTCTTGCTACAACCATAACATAGCTGCAGCCTGGCTCTATCACGTACAAACGTAATCTATGTCCGTTGATGCTTGCTCAATTTAACAAATAACACACTGATCGACACCCAAAACTGTGATTGTTAAGAGAAGCTCTGTACGGGATAAATAGAAAACCTGGTTATGTTACATATAGTTGAAGTTAGTAACAGTATATACGTCCTAATGCACAGCTCGTCGTCGTCTTTTCATTTCTGAGAGGATTGTGGAGCAATAAGTCGCTGCTCCAATGCGTTTTGACTAAATTCATATCATTGATACGAAATAATTTTATTCCTCAGACATTCAAGTTCCTTGATATTTTCCTTCACCGCCGAGAACGTGGTAAATCGTGGTCGATCGAGCTTAGGTTGTTTCACAGATTCTGTGAAATTTAATAGGAGCAGTTAGCCCCTGAGCTATTAGGGCTCTCTATGTTACATGTGATTACCCCGTTACTCTAACACAAGGTTCCATTTCTAGGGTAAAATTTACGTATGAGCTGATATACTACAAGTAAGTAGTACCAGTTACTCGACTCCACCGAGTCAGTAATTCATTCTTGGGGCGATGTATACGCTTTTATAACAAAATCCCAGAAAACATACAAAATTTGACCTGCCCTAAGTTCAAAAACTTTATTAAACTAAGTTTGTATAAATAGAGGGTTATTATGATATTAAGGAATTTATGGATGATAATAACCCCTGGGAATGATGTGATCGCTACCAAGCTATTTCTAATTTGTTTTGTGTTGTTAATTGTTATTATGTAATTGTGATTTTATGCTGTTATTTTTTTTTGTCCCACTGGGATTCTTGCTGGTACTTCCCAGGACAAAGGTTTTTTCGAACCAATGGTAATTAAACAAAATAGAGACTTTCAATAAGTATTATTAATAATCTATATTGAATAAAAAAGTTTCTGTTTCTGTTTCTGTTTCATGTTTGAAAGTATGTTTAGCTTCTTATACTCTTGTTTATTCTGTGGTTTAGCTACGGTCGCACTTTTTGGTGCCAGATGAGGGAACAGTAACCTAAGCGTTTTGAGACCAACAATACTACTAAATATTATATAGATAAATGGAAATATGAAAATGTTAGCACCGTAACTTCTGAACTAGATTTTCTATAAGATAGAAATGGAATTCCTATAAAAAAAAAAATAGAATAATGGCTCACTTACCCTACATAATCAAACACAGCATTGATCGTTAACAGAGGACAATTTACCCGTCCATTTTGTTTTCCTCTCGTAATTACGGAGCACTTACCTGAAACAATAACAAACGTTTATAATGTAATTACACGAACAAATTGAAATGCGATGAAATTTTAACGAAAACCAACAACAAAGCGTGTTTTGAAAATGTTACATTTTACAGGTTAATTAAATTTAATGCATCAAATTTCATTTACGTTCAGTATCACAGAAACCATTGGTACATAAACTGTTGCCATGGTGGCCACGGGGGAGAATACAATTCGTTTTTTTAACGTTACCCCCACAGTAATATTTTCTCCTGTATACGGTTTACATGCATAAGACCCACAACAATGAGTTTCCAACCGACTTCTAAAAATGGAGGAGGTTCTCAATTCGACGGTATATTTTTGTAGGTTAACCGATTTCGATGATTATATTATTTGAAAGCTGGTGCTTCTCATGTTGTACTACCATATAAATTTGATCGAGATCTGACCAGTACCTAGTTTTTGGGTTATCCTTAATAATGCGTATTTAATTGACTTCGACTACATTGATGATGTTCTCGTTTTATTTTTATTGAAGTTTGTTGTACAATTTTTTTAATTACTAGGCTACTGTGAATTATATCAGAATGATCTACAACTACTGCTTGCGATGGAATGCGGTATAGCTATTTCGTTTACTCCAGACGCGATTTACTCCAGACGCTATACTGCGATCGTCAATTCGCGTGACGATGAATGTCCAGCAGTGCACATCTACGAGCTGATGGCGAAGCTAAAGAAATAAACGACTGTCAGTTAAAGTATGGCCATATTATTGTGTCTTGTAGAACATTAAAACGATAATTTTTTTTATTAAGTTTACAATAAATTTTATACAATATATTAAATACTAAAAAACTAAATATTTAATACAATAGGTATTTATCCATTTGATGAAGTGACAGTTCCTTAACCCATTTACTACTATAAAAATATAATGTCTTAAAATCAGTCAATAATATTTCTTCTTTATGCTTAATTTTTTTTTGTAAAAAGTAAACAAATTGACAACATTCTTGGAACTGCCTTAGTAACCGAGTACCTAATGGGGCGTTCGAAAGTGGCTCTAAAAAATTCGTGTGAATATACACACAACCAATGCATCGATATTCATGGGGGTAACGTTTTTTTTTTTTAAATAAAAAAAAATATAAAGAATCCTACTAATATTATAAGCGTGAAAGTTTGTGAGGATGTATGGATGTTTGTTACTCTTTCACGCAAAAACTACTGAATAGATTTAACAAAACTTTACAGTTATATAGCTCATGAATCAGAATAACACATAAGCTATTATTAATAAAGATATTTTTTAAATTGGCCAAAATATAACGATAAATGTTCAATAAGTCGGAAAAAACACACGACGTCTGAATGAACACGCATCACGTAAAATCCTGTGAACCGATTTGGATAGGACTTTCACTAACAGATAGCTGATGTTATAAGGAGTAACTTCGGCTACTTTTATTTTAGGGTTCTGCACAAAATAATTCCACGCGGGCGAAGTCGCAGGGACCAGCTACTCGTAATAATAGATATAAAGTTAGCACTGATCTCTGCATTCTGTAAAGAACTTTTCTTTGCAGAACTCACTGCCGCGAGTCTAGATAAAAAGCGCTGACAATTAATAAACTGCAACGGAATTTTGTTTAGTTGAAATCATATAAGAAACTACAGCATCTCAAAAAAGAACAGACTTGAGAAAAAGGTTCGCAGCAAAAAGCAAACCACAAACAACACCCGCCTTATATTTTATAATTTAAAAACTGAATTCTCAAATATTCAAAAAAAAGCAGCGAAAATTTCTTGCTACAAATCGCCTCACAACACACAAAACAAATAATCATATTTGTTAAACGAAGTCGAGCACACCACACCATAATTCTACGACGGTAAAAAAACGATAAAAAGTATCGAAAAACTTTTCGCAGCCTTAAATTTCAAACTGTCGGTCGAGCCTTTTTTCCTCCGGTTGCCCTTTTTCACCATTCCGACTCTTTCAGAGTTCGCCGAAGCATTCCCGCCACTTTTTTCTGCAGGGGTGCAACACGTGCCGCGTAAAACTTGAGTCGCGCTTACTTTTTGTACACTTATCAATTGGTAACAAAACTGGAAATCTGACTTCACAGTTATTGCAATGCTCTTTTTATATAGAAAAACGGGTGACAAACGAGCACACAGTCCACCCGATGGTAAGTGGTTGGTGTGGCCCATAGGCATCTACATATAGCCCGAAATCTAGTGCGAAAGCATTCCCGTGGCCCAGCCAATATGCGGCGAAGGTGGAACACCGTGGGGTTTTAGTCGGTGCGAGTCCGACTTAATCCGTCATTGCCCCCGCGAGGCGGGTATGCGTAGGCATTTCCCCATGTACATCTATCCTCGATTACGAATCAAAATACAGATGCGTTGTCCACTCCCGAGGACTACAATGGAATGCGTCGTTTCCAGTAAAATGGGTCTCCGGTTCTCTACACTCACCATTGCTAACACAGCAGCGTTAAGCTGTTTTTTACGCTGGTATCGCGTTAGAGCGTGGTCCTTTCCCGGTCGGGCCGACCCATTCGTGCTATAAATACACTACGAATACAGCTGCAGCATAGCTCAACCACTAAATAAATGCTAACAATTAGTTTGACGTATTCGCTCTCTATGAAATTTAAAAGAAAGATATCAGCAACATAATTACTAAGCATATTCATTCCTACATTTATACATTACTTAATTAAAACCTACTCATACTAACTACAAAGTCCACTTCTGAACCTTCCACAGACATCACCTCGGAGCAGGCAACCACAGTATATTTTTTATTATTTTGAGCACTTAACAGAATGTTGCCGCCCATTATGTTATTTCAGTTCCGTCTTAATTATTTAAGATTTTATAGGTAGTTAGAAACATCATACAGAGCATGCAAGACCGAATACAGGCAGTTAGCATAGCTAGAGGAGGAAACACTTGGTACTAACGTGTATAGACAATGATAAAAAAATTGCTTCTTCTTTATTTTGTTAAAGTGTTTAAAGTTGAGAATTCAAATTTTCCTTAACAGTGCGTAGTTTTAATTAACCGCCGCTACAAACTTAGTTGATGGTGGAGTTACCTTATAATAATCATGAAAAACTACAGAAAACTGAAGGGAGACATTTATTGTGCCCACCTACGCAGTATTAATTGAAAAAAAAAAATATTTAAAAGCAAGCTGTCGCAAAATATAATGTTAGCCAAGTTTCCGCACCGTTGTGTTTATAAATGTAAGATGTCAACTTTAACTTCTTTATAACTATTTGCATTAGAAATAAAGCACTTAAAAAAAACATTTTCGGATCATCCAAACGCGTAGAATAACATACTGAAGAACTGCATATTAAGAAACCGCTTTCGATTACATTCGCCAGCTGTCGTTGTGTAATCGTAGACAGTGTAGGTCGTACGCTCGGGTATGCTATCGGAAACTATCAAATGTAACCTTCCCATAAACGATCCTTATTGTTTATTCGTGAGGGCGACCCTTCAGATAATTCTTAAATCATCTCAAAGTAAATGGTAATAAAACCGCAAAAGTAAGAGTAATAAAATAACAAGGAAATACAAAGGGCGGACTTAATCCCGCTACATTTTCACTAGTTTTGTTAGTAAATCCTTCACCACGCTATATTATATTAAGCTATATTATGATATAGTTGTAGCACGATGGGCTCGACCGGGGCAGGACCACACTCTCACAGAATAACAGCGTAAAATGGCAGCTTGACTTCTGAATCTCTAAGTATATATGGGACCACCCTTGAAGTTTAACCTATTTAATAAAAAAAGAATTATCAAAATTGGTTCACAATCTAAGGAGGATGATTTTTATACGTGGTAGAGCCATGTTGCAGCTATATTAGTAGTATAGTTGTAGCACGACACTGCTGTGTTTCGTATGGTGAGTGTAGAGAACCGGAGATCCATTTTACTGGAAAAGAGGCATTCCATCTTAGTCCTCACGGATGACGACGCATCTGCATTTTGATTCTTTATTGAGGACTAGCTGTTCCCCGCGACTTCGCCCGCGTGTTGTTTCGGGATTTAATTTTTTTGCGCGGAAACCTAATTCATTTTCTAAAATAAAAGTAGTTACTCCTTGTGACATCAGCTACCTGCCAGTGAAAATCCCGTCAAAATCGGTCCAGCCGTTTCGGAGATTAGCCGGAACAAACAGACAGACAGACGGACAGACAGACAGTCAGACAAAAACTTAAAAAATTGTATTTTTTTATTAGTACCGTATATACTTTCATATGTATTTCATCATATCAAAAAGCTGTAATTTGGACATTACAAACAGCCACTACAATTTTATTTATTTGTATAGATAATTATATTTTTTACTTTTAAATAAAACTATTTTTTTACGGATTTTATCGCGTATGTTAACTTATTTTATATTCCCAACGCTTCGAGCACGTTCCAATGTCATAATTAACCACGGCTATTTCCAGATTTAAATTGTTAATTTTTGTTCTTATACGTGGTAGAGCCATGCTTCAACTATATTAGTAGTATATTTGTAGCACCCATTCGTGCTCATTACTGTATCAATATCACTTATTAGACGTCAGTGTAACAGACGTCTCTGGTTAGTGCGTATATACACTAAGTGCTCCGTCTCTATTTTCGCATACATGTCCACTATAAATTGGTAAAACAATATTATGCCTTACATGTAACAGGTGCGAATAAAATTGCAGAACAAATATTTTTTTATTAAAATTGGTCTCTCTGGTATTAGGATCGTTTCATAAATTTCTGGCAGTCGATCGTCATGTGTGTGCAACACGATGTCACGTCTATCGCACTCCTGGTCAACTAATACCACTGCCACTTCATCAGTGACAGGAACGTTGCTACCGCGGTGTTCAGTAACTTTTTTTTTAGTAACAGGACGTCTGTCAGATAACTATTTTATAATTGTTTATTAAATCTTGACGAATCGATTGCAATGCAACCCTAAAACTATGAACGTATGGATTTATTTCATGTAGCATCCTTTGAAGTTGGGATATGAGTTCGCTATTGAGTTGTGGGAAGTTGTGATTTCGGATATTAGTATGTTCATTATAATCTGTTACAAAATAAATTGACTTCTATTACTTATATATACATATATATTTATAACTCACAATAAACTCATAATATATATCATTTAATTTAATTTATTAAGTTGAAATTGAAATTGAAAATATATAATATCTACATTGGTCCTGGGTAATGTATGGTTATTTGTGAGACTGTGACTGCACGTCAGTGAGTCTCAATACGATTCGGAGTATCTTAACGCCGCAATTCAGAAAAGAATGTAATTTGTACAATGCCATCTATTACGTTCGTTGTGAGAAAACTTTTTTAATTTAAGGAAAACATCTTTTTTATTGTTTACTTTGTTTTAAGTATAAATATATTATTATAGAACGTTTTTTTACACACAAATCTTTTTATTACTTTTTCTGAGATTTTATGGCGCCATTGAACAAATTAGAACCTACATTTTAAACTAATAATCATAACTTTCAATAGAATTAACCAAATTTAATAAAATAAAAATTAAATGTACTCGAACTTGAAGATACGCTTTATGATTTTCTTAACGATTTCTTTAAAAAAAAATGTTACTTTAGATGTGATGCGTTTATAAACAAACAGACAGACAGACAGATAATTCTAAAAATTATAAAAATGTGTTTACTTAATTATTTTCATTTCCCTATAATGTTTTTAGTGACAAATATTCTATACAATGTACAAAAACAGACACAACATGTTATCACCATTTTTATTATAAGTATATATTTAAAGAGAGATGGCGCTGCTAACAGCAATCAATTCCAAAAATAAAAGAGATTAATTGATGCGATTGGTACATTATTATATATATAAAACATAAAAGAACTTATTATATAGCAAAACGCCTTTTTATATTACATTTGGAGCATACCGCCATCTATCGATGAAATTGGTTAACTATTTCACTTTAGATTTAGTTAATAAGGTTATAATATATTTTTGTATATTATTTTATTTAATACGTTCTTTAATACTTTTGTTTACTGCGTTTTAGATATAATTATATCATTATAGAACGTTATTTTACCTAATTTAATTATGATTTATGATATAGTATTAGTTTAAAATGCACTTGATGACTCAACCAACGCCACCGTTGAACAAATTCGTACGTATACTTCGTATTCATACTTCAGAATATTTATCATAACTTTTGATTCAATGAACTGATTTTAATAAAATAAAGACTAAATGTAACACGAAGATACACTTTATATTTTCCTTAATGATTCTTATGATATAAATTAGTACTTTATACGTGATACGTTAACAAACAAACAGACAGACAGACAGACAGAAAGACAGACAGAAAATTCTAAAAATGGTAGAAATGTATTTAGTTACTTATTTTTAGTACCTCTCAATCACTTTTATTACAAAAATATAAAATGTACAGACGTCTGCTTTTTACATTTTTATTATATGTATAGATAAATGTAGATATCTATGGGTCACAGCAACCACTTACCATCAGGTGGACTGTGTGCTTGTTTGTCAGCCTATCCTAAAAAAACCATTCAGGCTGCACTGCTCAGTAACTTCTTGCCCGAAGATGTTAGAAAAATGTCTAATAACACAGCCTTTAAAAGATTGGTACGAGAATTACCGTCGCCACCATTTGCAACCGCACTGAGTAATCGTTCGCGCGTATTTCTCCACTAGTAAGAACGAAATAGCTATGCGCAGAGTGATGAAATATTAACTATCTGGTTTCACCCTCTATCCGGTATCCCCCCTCATTCCCCTACGTCTCTTAATGCACATGCGTTGTCACAATCTTCTAGTAGTGTGACCACCACTCTGCTTACCAACCTCAGCAATTTTGTAAAGGCCCATGTCCAATAGTGGACTATTATTCGGCTGAATAATAGTCCACTAATTAATATGTACTTAGTACTAACATAATAGCATGTAAAAGATAAAAATACATTTAATTATGTATAATAAACCTGACGAATGAAAGGCCTCTGCCAAGAATGTTAAGGCATTGCTTAAATATACATACGGTTTTAATTTTAAATTAAAAACTCTTTTTCCAAGCGTGCCCTCTTTTTAGCGAACAACCCATTGTGGGCCCCACAATGGCGAAGACATTAACTCATTGCACTTTTTCCGCCAACATCTTTATCGAAATCAATGGGTCGTTACGCTGCCTCCTCACCTCGAAGATTTGCGGGGACGTGAGGCGCGAATATTCTTGCCAAAGACTCGCCCGGCAAAAACGCCAAATTTTAATTGTAGTCAAAATCGAAGCGCCTGTCTAATCAAACCTTATTCGTGAAAGACGCCCGAAAACGCTTAAGCTTTATAAATAATTAACTTTTAAGAATATCCTTCAAGATCTTTTCGAAAATTGAAGACAGCGAAAAACAGTCTCAACGTAGAAGATCTTTAAAGTTCCGTTTTGTGTGTACATACGTTTCGGCATTTTAGTTGTATGCCGAATAAAATTTCATGGCTCTCAATCGTTTTCATTCTGCCTTACAAAATTAAGTACTTCTTTAACTCTGATGGGTTAAGATGCCGTCAATTTCCGAGAAAAAAAAAATTGATGCATGTACATATTGGGCAGAATTTAACGAAGAAACTTTTAGAATTGATATTGGATAATATTTTACAGCATTATTTGGCTGACGACCTTAGAGTCAATGCTAACACAAAGTAAAAAAATCTGACAGAATTCGGTACCTATCTTTACAATACATGGTGTAAGCAAGATAAGAATACGACTGTCGGATATTACATTTCGTTTCACGCACATCCTTAAGTGTGTTGTTGAGTAGGACGTGCAAAAGTTCAAAGCAAAACTAGAGACTGAAAAGATTTCAATATTACCGGTAGATGTCTAGTAATTAACCGTTCTGATTATAAAATATAGAACTGACACCGAAATCTTAATAAGAACCGTTTGGTATCTTTATTATACGGGTAGGTACACGAGCGAAACCAGATTGTGTTCGATCTAACTTGTTTGATTTTATGACGTCGGCCAGTTACAAAATAATATATGCAATAAAAAAGACATCGAGCAGTAACAATTTCTTTATCTTATTTTACGATCTGGTAATAATATAAAAAAAACTTAATATAATAATAATAATAATTTACTTCTTTATCACCATACAATTTCAACAATATCAACGCTACGAAAGTTTTTTCTCTTCGAAGTGGAAGCTAAAAAATTTTGATATTTTAGAGTTGGAATATCGATACCATTACCGGAGCCACAGTTTTCAAGCCTTGGTAAAAAATTCATATAATTAATATTTATTTTCATTTCAATTGTTATTAATTTTATGTAGTGACTACAAATTGTTATGTTAATAATAATAAAATAGCGACGATACTATAAAAATGAACTTTAAGCGAGTGAAATTATCACTTCATGTCATGTACGTTATTGATATATGATACATGATAATTTTACGTAGGAATTGCTTTTTTATGTAATTTATATTTTATGGAAAAAATATTTTTATTACTGAATTAAAATTTTACTATAAAGGTATTCCTTGTCACAGAATATATATTTAACCTTTTATCTTTCAATTTAACATCTTAGGTAAGTCCTTAAACTAAAAACATTATATAAGAAAATGTGTTTATTAAATACACTATAAGGTCTCTATTAATTTCACTACAAATCCTGACAATATGTTTTATCATAACCGATCCTAAATCACATATCTATAGATCAATGTTTTAATTGAAGCAATTTAACAGTGAGTGCAATGTCAAACATTTGACCTCACATACTTACTTTATCACCAAAGCTGTAAACATGTCTGTCTCTGTCATGTCTCCATCTCTGACGTTTGGAACCCTTGATTTGATTTTAATGTCACCTTAAATGAACTCGAAATTAGCGAATTTACGCACATCAATTTCGATATCCGAATAGCGTGACATGCCGTGCCTCAATTTTCGTAATTCGCAACGGGTACAAGGGAAAATAGTCCATAAAGTGACAGCCATAAATGTTAGTAGTGAAAATGTAATTGAATTTTGTATGGTAGACATTTCGCTGGTGGTCCGCTGCTGGTTTCTGGCGTAATACGTAGCAGAAACAGCTATTTATGTTTAATAGGGTAATTATGTAGTAATTTTTATTGAGTTATATTCAAGTATTGAGAGAAAATCTGACGAACCTTATATAAAATTACTATTAGGTTAGTCTTAAGGTCTCGAGAATAAACTTATTTAATATCATATAATGTTCTTAATCTATAAAAATCGACGAGATCAAACGACAAATCACACAGGAAATTAACAAATTTAAGATCAATATTCGAACGCGGAAATGAGTAAATTAGACTGACATACATAAGTAAGATATCGATAGGGAATAAGCCCTTTTGCCTCGTATAACGCCCGCTCTTTATGTGTTTTTTTTTTTAATACATACCTTAATATTCTTTTAATTTATTATAAGAATATACCGCACCCTGAGGAAGAACCCCACTTTACACAAATATATTCTCATTCGGTATACCACGAAACGTAAAGACAGTAAAAGTGCAAAGTCAGGCAACATCATCATGAATACACATCATGATTAATTTGCGGCAATAGCTTCGTTCTTAAAAACACAACAAAGTATAAAAAACATAGTATAAAGCAATAAACATGTTCACGGAAATATAATATATAACTTTACAAAATACATCAATGAATAAACAAGACCTTGTACAGAGATTCAACAATTATAAAATTATAAATACTTAGCTTTTAAAACACGGTTTTTGAATTAATTACAAATTGAACTATCATAAATTTCACCGAAACGTCAATATTAATTAATTTATTGCTGGAGCAAACGTTGAAATCTGACGTGAATTCAATTGAAATGTTTATATTGTGCTTGTTATAGGTTCCGAGCTTATCCGTTCTTACATCGGTAACAATTTGTCTCGTATCCAATTGAAATGCTTTAAAATAAATCAGTACAACTGGTAGCACACCGGTGAGTATATTTCACTACCGTACTGACCGCCGACAAAGCAGCCATACTAATTCCGATTTAATGCGCAATAGCAATCCGCCATCTTGTTAACTTGACGGCTTCCGCCATTTTGTGTTTATAGCCACTGGAAGGATTAGATCGCTGAGGTCAGAATGTTAGCTGCGATTTAGTTAAAGATTCCCATTGTAAGTTTAAAATTGCGTAGCTTATGCAATGATAATGAATAATAAACATGCTTTATATTTATCATTGTATCATCTCTAAATCACATTCTAACAAAATATTTTTAAATGCATATGATAATATGTTTTAATTTTTATTAACCTAAAAGTTGACAACATTAACTTCATGAAGTAAAAGTAAATTTACAGCCTTTAACATATACACTGTTGGCAAGGGCCTACCCTCATTGCCGAGAGGGTATTTATAAAAAAATATTATTAAATTTTTACCATTCATGACATCCATAGGGCTCCTATTATGAATTTCGATTGAAATCATGAGCCACCGAAAAGCCATGCTGCGGCTGTGTTATAAAAGGGACATGAATGAATCAGTTCGAGCAGAAAATGACCATGTCTTCACTACATACCAGCGTAACAATAAGCGAGGACGTTAGCAATAACAGCATAATGCTGCTGTGTTTCGAATGATGAGCGAAGATAACCACCGACGCTTTTATTGGTATAACGAGGCTTCCTTCTCAGTCATCGCGGATAACAACGCATTCATCCACCACCATCCACTACCACTAAGTAGGCTATATGCTTATTTGTCGCAATTGTATCAGAAAAAAATGTCTCTAATCAATCATACTCATTCTTTACTTATAACAAGTTCTTCCCAAATCTAGCATAATAGTTTAATTTTCGCCAAGTTCATTTGGATTTGGTGATATCTTTCAGTATATATTTATTATTTATATAACACATAAAGTAAATTTATTTATTTATTTAAACTTTTATGCACAAAAGAATAATCGTACATATAGCGGACTTAATGCCTTAAGGCATTCTCTCCCAGTCAACCATTAGGCTAAGCAGAGATAAACATATGGGAGGTAGTGCAGCAAAAGTAAAGGAATAATGATTTTTTTTTAATTTAATTTAGCTCCTATGAAGTTTTTCCGTCTTAAGACACACTGGCACAGAACTCTTCTCAGTATTAAGAGGAGACCCACGCGGCTCTAGTACATATACCTGCTTGAAGACTTCACATTTATTTATAAAGAATCGAGTTAATAGACATAAAGAAATCATTTATCCTGAACCAGCAGTTTCCTTCGTGATGTTTTCTTTCACGGTGCACACAAGTAGTTAACACATAAAGTTGTAATCGACAACCTGAGTTAATAACACCACATTGTTATAGTAATTATACTAACCTGTGTGTGTATAACTCTAGTTCTCTGTCTAAAGCTAGACAAATCTAGGATTCAAAAAACAAATAAAACCTCTTAAAATGATTTTCAATTGAGAATCGAAACTCTAGTTTTCGATTGGAGGTTAAGCGACATCGCAATCGGGCCATAAAGTAGCGCACGCGCGACGTGTGCATAAATCGGGCGGCTCGGGTGCATCGTTGATAATTATTCAAATTCGAAACTCAGTCCCGCGGCGGCTGGCACTAAGGGCGGTTGTTACTCGCAGTTAATGGCGCGGACGTGGACCACAATGCGTCGGAGGCGCATACTCTGTTAGTATTTCGCGGGATGGCCGGTACGAAAATGGTGGAACAAATCTAAGCTTCTATTTTTAATATTGAATGTCACAATTTTAGAGAAAAGATTTCTCGGATTTCATGAAGAAGTCGGGGCTCCACTATAAACGACAAATCCCTGCAATACAAATGCAACTATCCCAAGCTCAGTCGCCCGGGACATCGCAATTAATAAATAAGGATGGTTCCCATGCAATGTCAGAAATACGATAGCAATCATAAATCCAATCACTTGTTTCATAGTGAAGAGATAAAAGAACTTACAGTCTCTCTGATGGTAAATGACTACCGCAGTTCATGGACACCTGCAGCTGCAGCTAACTTCAAACAAAGAAGGTTATATATATAGGTTACGTACGCACTCCTAGGAAAAAAAGCGTCCTATCGCCTAGAACCTAACGCCTTATACAATATATACTATATCTTATATAAGATGTATACTACATCTTATATCATTGTATAAGTAATCTTACCCTTACATATATATATATATATATAGTTATTCAAGTTCACTGCTGAACATAGGTCTCCCAGATAGATTGTCTCATAGGGAGGATATTTGTTTCTTATTCTTTGTTAGAAAGACGCTGCTGCCCATTTCCTGTTATGTTTCCCTCTGTCGCCTCTTACAACACCCACGGGAAGATATGGGCTAGTGGATATTCTACGTGCACCTTGGACACTACTGTTCGTCGTCGATTAAAATATATATTTGTTATAGGATAAGGGTGACAAACGAGCGCACAGTCCACCTGATGGTAAGTGGTTGCTGTGGTCCAAAGACATCTACATCTAACCTCCATAAAGAATCAAAATGCAGATGCGTTGTCACCCGTGAGGACTAAGATGGAATGCCTAGTTTCCAGTAAAAAGGGGTCTCCGGTTCTCTACACTCACCATGCGCAACACAGCAGCGTTAAGCTGCTATTTTACACTGGTATTCTCTGAGAGCGTGGTCCCTCCCCGGTCGAGCCGACCCATTCGTGCTACAACTGTACCAGTAATAGAGCTGCAGCATGGCTCTAACGTACGTGGACGTTAAAATATGCTGTTATCGGAAGTCATATTTTTCAGGCATATCCTATAGTCGTCTTTTACGACAACGCGGAATCAAATGAGGTTTTGATCCTCGTAAGCTATAATTAAACGTATGTAAAAAAGTTTGTTGACTTTTTTCATAATATTCACTAAATGCCACGCATCGTGTACCGTGGCGCATCTTTGTAGCTCCGTGCGACCGACCAGTCGTAAATAGAGCAGTGTCACGCGCCCGTACATTGTACGAGCCACCCCGGGAGTCAAAACTAGCTGTTTGAATCAGTGCACCGACCTAGTGCCAACAAACAACAAAGAACTTTTAACCTTACATCTATAGCACTAGAATTGCGATTTGTTTTGTAAATATAATTTCCATTACTCTAGCAAAACGATAAGAATTTTCAACCTAAAAATTTGATATGTACAGTTGAAATTTAAATGTTTTGCTATTGTCTAGTTCTTAGGAAAAACGAGGATCACTTTCCAAGATAACGTCGTAACGCTAATGAAATAGCGAACATATTTGAGTTTTATTTAAGTTGCTTACGGTCGGTTTTAGCTTGTTTTAAGCGATCGACATAATAAAGCGCAATTAAGCAAGCATTACGCTCGTATAAGGATCGGATTAATCATTCGGTTCAAGAAATGGAATACCTATGAAGCTCTATTGTTTAGATATTATTAAGATTATCTCGCTGTCCGTGTGTTTGTTTTTGTAAATTAAGATCTCTAGCAATTGTACGCCGTTCGTGAAACAGTGTTATACGATATTATGCTGACTTTGTTACAGGTTTATTAGAATTAATATTAATATAGGTTAACGTTTTAAAGAGTCTATTCTTAAAAAAAGGCAATACGCCACTTACATGAGATTGAAATATCAAAGAGTAAACGTATTTTAAGCAATGATCACTGAACCAAACACTCATTTAACAACTTTGTAGTTGTAATAGGTATTAATTTATCATAATTTAAACAGTTTTATGTAAAAAGTGCACATTTTGCAATGATATATTGAGAACAGGTGACATTTATTACATAGTCAAGTAGCATATTGCAAAGTTGTGCTCCCACAAACGTGATATTTTTTAGCATATTTTGTAAGAATCTATCTGGTAATAAGTAAGCTAGGTCACCCAAGACTGCTTTTATAACGTTCCCTTTTTTATAGGATAAGGGTGACAAACGGACACACAGTCCAACTGATGGTAAGTGGTTGCTGAGGCCCATATACAACCATATCTATCCTCGTTTGCGAATCAAAATGCAGATGCACTGTCACCTGTGAGGACTAAGGTGGAATGCCTCTTTTCCAGTAAAAAGGGTCTCCGGTTCTCTACACTCACCATACGAAACACAGCAACGTTAATTTTACGCTGGTATTCTGTGAGTGTGAGAGCGTGGCCCTTCCCCGGTCGAGTCGACCCATTCGTGCTACAACTATTCTACCGAAACAGCTGCAGCATGGCTCTACCTCGTGAAATACCAGTGCGTGTTTTTTTCATGTTTTGAGTAATGCGTGCTTTGTTGGGATTTTTAGGTGATTTTTATGCAAACGTGTTTGGTCAAAGGTTTGTTAAAAAAAACTTGCGAAGGATGTCGCTGTAATTAAAAACGACTAAGAGAACATAACTTTAAGACGCTTGTACTACTAAACACTATTAATTATAATACTATATAAGAATATTTTAATTATCATCATCATTACAGCCTTTCATAAGTCCACTGCTGAAGTTAGGCCTCCGCCAAGTAATGCCACAAAGCACGGTCCTGAGCCACCTGCATCCATTGACTTCCTGCATGTCTTACCTGCGTCTACAGGTCGTCACTCCATCTCGTGGGGGGTCTCCCTACACTTTGCCTACCGGTACGAGGCTGCCACTCAAGAACGTTTCTTCCCCATCGGTTGTCGGTTCTTCGAGCTATATGGCCGGCCCACTGCCACTTCAGCTTACTAATCCGTTGGGCTATGTCGGTTACTCTGGTTCTACTGCGGATATCTAATAAAGAATATATAAATCTATGTAAAGAATATTTTAATGATATGACATATTTAAAAAAGTGTGTTACGCGCTCAAACCTTATCAAATTTTATTGAATTTGATAATTAAATTTTTTGCATACAATAATATAAATTATTTACCAGTTTTACCAGTTTTTTTTTTTTATTTCCAATTAAATTCATTTTGTTTTATTCTTTCCAGCGATTCTCCCGCGAATTATGTTTTGCGAACCCTAGAATAAAAGTAGCCTAAGTTACTCCATGACTTACACATAAAATATAGATATATACTGTCGCGGACCTACAAAAAGAACTATTTAGGAGAAACAATTCCACCATACATTATATACGTGGTAGACCCATGCTGCATCTATATTATGGTTGTAGCACGAATGGGTCGGCTCGACTGGGGAAGGACCACGCTCTCACAGAATACCAGCGTAAAATTGCAGCTTAACGCTGCTGTGTTTCGTATGGTGAGTGTAGAGAACCGGACACCCTTTTTACTGGAAACGAGGCATTCCATCTTTGCCCTCACGGGTGACAACGCATCTGCATTTTGACTCTTAATCGAAGATAGATGTAGATGTCTATGGGCCACAGCGACCACTTACCATCAGGTGGACTGTGTGCTCGTTTGTATCCTTATCCTATAAAAAAAAAAAATTGTGTAACTCTCAGTTTTTGCACCGCACGCCAAAATAGCTTGCAGATGACAGATTTTGTCCGACTTACTTAACATTTATCGTTATATTTTGGCCAATTTGCACAATATCTTTATGAATGATAGCTTGTATGTTATTATGTTGTATATATTTTTTTTAATTCAGTAGTTTTTGCGTGAAAGAGTAACAAACATCCATACATCCTCACAAATTTTCACGCTTATAATATTAGTAGGACTAGTAGAATTAGTAGGATTGCTATACCCAAATGGGTATAATGATAAAATGGTCTTGTAACATAAATTCATAAACCACCCTATGTTTACTCATGAATGCAATTAACGACCGACTATAATAACCTGACATAATATTATATTGATCATTATTACAAAATATAAACAGCCAATTATACAAATCAAACCCCCATCCTTCGCATCGGAACGTTCCAAATCGAAAATCGCCAATCGGAACTCGAATCGGTTTAATATGGAGCCAATCGCTCATTAGGTTCCCAGTGCCAGGTTCGCATGCCGTCAGCGACCTCCGCTATGATCATTTAACAGGGTCACCGCGCCCTTACAGTTAGTGTACTTACAAACTCAACCTCTTCTATATAGAACCGTATTACTCAGACCTTAGAGTCTATAATCATCTGATGGGGGGCTCCGACCTTAGTGTTTTATATTGCAGTCATAATACAACGTTAAGTATAGAGATTAAAGTTGAATTTCCTCTGTTGTAGTTAATTTAATGTGAGTCAGACATCGTAGGGTGGTACTGATTGTATCGAATGACCTGAGGCCGTTGTTTAATTGCTGGATCCTTGCTTCGATTATGCAATGCTGGGGACGATGGTAGACGCTCCGACCTGTACATTACAGTTCATGTACAACAAATGTTTAGTTATCTTGATTGCGTTAATTGCAGCATTTTTCTAATTCGCTAATTCATTAACACGTGCTTTATATCTTAGATATGGTGGTTAAATTAACTATAAAGCCAGTTCAAGTCATATTCAGTCAGATTTAGTCTTATAATACTAAGCCTACAATACTAAATTCTTGTTTTAAGGTAAGGAAGCCTATTAAGAAGTGATAGAGGAGAGACAAGTGATGATAGGTGGCTGGTACATGCGTCAAACTACCCACAAATTACGTCCGGTTAGTTCATCAGAAGTAAACTATCATGCTTTAGTTCACCACTTGGTCTATTATTAAAAAAAATCATGTCCCAATTATTATATTTCAACTTTAAAAAAGTAACCTAAAATACGATATTTGAGGGTAGAAGTAGTCATTCAGATCGATGGTAGAGATTGTAGATTAAAGGGGACATTCGACAATATAATAACAATCTAAGTTTGCGTAAAACATTGTATAAATGATGTTAACGTGTAAAAACGAGCGCTCATGTTTTGCTTATTTTACGTATAGCACGCAAATATTTTTGAACAATGTTAAATGTTTCCTTAGTTATTAAGTGGCGAAGCTTGCGAAGCACTTATTGATTTCACGATGTCTGTCCGTCTGTCCGTCTGCCCGTCTGTCCCACGATTATCTCGAGAACGGTTTCGAATTTTCAAATTCTGTTTTCAGCAATCGATTACTGATCACCCAGGCATCTGAACATCCTATTTTGAAACTGATTGCTCAACGGCAACCGTTAGAAACCGCTACAAAGCTTGCTTGCTTCGCCACTTTGCTATGCTGTTAGCTTGCTAGGTTTATTTGTATTACAATTAGTCACATGATTCCATTAAAAATACATTGTAAGAATATTATAACAATAGTTAAATAAAAATAATAGTATCCAATATTGAATCTAATTTTTATTAATCTAAGAACTGTTTTACGCTGTAGAAGTTATTTTCATTGAACAATTTGTACAATTTCTTTTTGAGGAACGAAATTTTAATTTGGCGGTTACAAGTAATGCTTCAAACTTGAGAGACAACTATGTAGTTGATGGTGACGATTATGTAACGGCTTCTAACTTGCTAACTGAAAAAGCATTAATAGCGTTAAGTTTTACAGTGATATTGATGTAGCCGAGTAGTGTCGGTGTAAGAATATCCACTACCTCATATCGGTCCCATGGAAAGAAGACTGGTAGACTTCAAGATATTAGCATTTTATACGTGGTAGAGCCATGCTGCCGCTATATTAGTACTATAGTTGTAGCACGAATGGGTCGGCTCGACCGGTGAAGGACCACGCTCTCACAGAATACCAGCGTAATGGCAGCTTGACACTGCTATGTTTCGTGTGGTTAGTGTAGAGAACCGGAGACCCTTTTTACTGGAAAAAAGGCATTCCATCTTAGCCCTCACGGGTGACAACGCATCTGCATTTTGATTCGCAAACGAGGATAGATGTCTATGAGCCACAGCAACCACTTACCATCAGTTGGACTGTGTGCTCGTTTGTCACCCTATCCTATAAAAAAAATTCTTGAAAAGGTCTACGTATTAACTTAAATAGGTCGAAGAAGATCTTTCGTAGTGAGTACAAGAAAGCAGTGGATTAATTTCCCGGCGTCTGTCTTCCGTCCGATTACAATCTGGGTCCTCAAGCTTTAAGGTAAGAGTAAGTAGGCTTTTTTAATCTAGTACTATAGCTTTGGTAGCTCAGGGCCTAAGCGCCCGCTGATTTTCCCGTAAATTTTCAGTACACGAACAACCCAGATCGATCCCTGCCGGCACCAATAAAATTGTTAATTGCAATGTTAAGTGCTGATTTACCACGTGCTTAACGGCGAATGAAAATATCGTGAAGATTCTTGCATTTCTAAGAAATAAAATAAATAATTGGAAATTATGTGAAGTTCATGACTTCCTTATGATAGACTAGCTGTTCCCCGCGACTTCGTTCACGTGTAATTTAGGGTTTTAATTGTGTTGCGCGGAACCCAAATCCTTTTTCTAAAATATAAGTAGCCTAAATTACTCCTTATAACACCAGCTGTCGTCCAGTGAAAGTCCCGTCGAAATCGGTCCAGCCGTTTCGGAGATTAGTTGGCACAAACAGACAGACAGACAGAAAGACATACAGACAGACAAAAATTTTAAAAATTATGTTTTTGTTATAGCTACCGTATATACATATAGTAAAAAGCTGTTATTTTGACGTTACAAACAGACACTTCAATTTTATTTATTTGTATAGAGTTTAGATTTACTTTAGTAAACTATTTAGTAATCTGTGGTTTAGATAAGACATTTCCTAGAACCGTGTCAGGAATGAAAGGAAGTTTGTGTCCAGCAGTGAGACATATGTATATAGAGATTGTAACTTTACCTTTTTTCACTTTAAGACTTTAAAAGCTTTATCACCGCTCATCACCAGAAAGATTGTAGTCGAACCTGACTTATAATAACTCAAATAAGTAGTAAAATTAAAATAAAATGTACAACCGACTTCTACATACCAAAATAAAATGAAAACATCATCAATGTATTCGAAGTCAATTAAATACGCATTACTAAGTGTAAGTTTTACGTGGTAGAGCCATGCTGCAGCTATATTAGTAATATAGTTGTAGCACGAATGGGTCGGCTCGACCGGGGAAGGACCACGCTCTCACAGAATACCAGCGTTAAATAGCAGCTTAACGCTGCTGTGTTTCGTATGGTGAGTGTAGAGAACCGGAGACCCTTTTTACTGAAAAAGAGGCATTCCATTTTAGTCCTCACGGATAACAACGCATCTGCATTTTGATTTGCAAACGAGGATAGGTGTAGATGTCTATTGGCCACAGCAACCACCTACCATCAGGTGGACTGTGTGCTCGTTTGTCACCCTAACCTATAAAAAAAAACCTCAAAAACTACCGGTCAGATCTTGTTCAAATTTACATGAGACCACATGAGACGCACCAGCTTTCAAATAAAAAAGAATCATCAATATAGTTTCATCTAGAAAAAAAGTTCTGAGGTAAAAAAATTCAGTCGAATTGAGTACCTCCTACATTTTAGGTCGGTTAAAAAGAGGTCATAAATTTTTACTAAATACACTTAAAACATAAAAAAGTCGAAGTTCTTTCACGAGAACAACAGCTGATAAGTTGCAGCCAATATTACGAATCATAAAGCAAAGCTAAAATTTATATGGAATCGCCCAAAGCTCCAATTATTCAAAATGAACGACCGGGCAGCGATGTATATCGACGTCGACGACAGCTACGGCGTGGTAACGAGGTTCGAATCACGCGGGAATAGGTGGGCGTGCAGTGGCGGGTCCTTATAAATCGTCAAAGCGGTAGCCTGCGCCGGCGTAGGGTGGTCTTCGACCATACACTGCGACGCCCGGGTGGTCACCACCGCGTTATGTGCTCGTGACTGACAAATTAAGGATAGTGCTTGTTTGTTACATTTTATTATTAAATTAATTGTCGGTTTTATTGACATGTGGTTAGTAGTATGAACTGTTTATTTATTCATCGAGTTATATGTACTACGTACTAGAGAAGCCATTCCGAACATTGACTATGTTCAACTGAACTGTAGTGCAATCCATACAAACTAAATATTGCGTAAATTGAAGATTTGTGAATTCCATAAAATAATTATTATTACATTTTATTTAGAAATATGTTTGTTTAGATTAAATTAAGATATTTTATATTAAATTAAGATATTTTATATTAAATTCGTATATTTATTTTATATTAATATCTTATTATTAAAGTCGTCGAGAATGCGCGGCTACTACTCCCGCGCATGCGCGAAGACATAGAGTAGGACACAATTTTTGTTTGGAATGTCTTCTCTAGTACGTAGTACATATAATTCAATGATTTATTTACTGTTTGACTCCAAATAAAAAATGTTGCTTGTGGACTACCTGGTCTAGTAGTCGACTGCGGATCATGTGATCGCAGGTTTGAATCTAAAGCTGTAAAAATGTTATTGGTTTTTTTTTCTGTCAAGAAATTCTTCAAGTGTTTCACCCCCGTGCTTTATAAAGCACGTTAAACCGTTGGTTCTGCGCCTGATCTGTCTCCGGTCTGTCGGATTTTCGTCTCATCCAATTACAAGAGTACAGGAATAGAGTGCATCTTTGCTTGCGGACACACTAGTGCACTAAAATCTGACCTAACCTAATATTGTCTTCTAGACCGAATTTCATTATTATTTTGTTAGTTTACAACTACGTCACCATTTAAAGGTTTAAAAAAGTTAAAGTTACAGCCTATATAAGTCCCATTCCTGGGCACAGGCCTCCTCTTATTTCTGAAAGGGTTTTAGGGCAAGGACGTGTCCGCCGCGCTGCCCCAATGCGTGTTGGCAAACTTCACATGTCTTCGAAATACTTTTTTTTCTTATTTCTCAGACATGCAGGTTTCCTCACGATGTTTTCCTTCACACGCCGAGCTGATGCTGTGCTGATTTACCACATGTAAGTCAGCACTTAAAATTGCAATTAACAATTTCATTGGTGCCGGCGGGGATTGAAGCCGGGTTGCTCGGGTACTGTGAAAATTACCGCGAGCGCTAACCATCTAAGCTACCACGGCTTTAATGGTTGACTGGTGCATCATCCACCTGGCGTCTTTCCACTACAGCGACAACTTTTTGTTACCGTCAGAAGCTATCAATTGCGTAGGAGATATTCGAATAACAGTATTATTACGTGATAGGTTTCTCGCCATGTATCGGAGGCGGATCTTCCGGGCTTTGGACTAAGTGATCTCCTAGGCTATCCTAGAAATTATGGGACGATGGATTTTTTACGTTATCATCAAACTTCTATATTTGATGTAGTATTGATAACATTCCGCTTTAATCAGCCATGCTGCAGCTATTTGATGGTTGCAGTAGGAATGAGTCGGCTCGACAGAGGAAGGACCACGCTCTCACAGAATACCAGCGTAAAATAGCAGCCTAATGTTGTTGTGTTTCGTATGGTGAGTGTAGAAAACCATAGACTTTTTTTTACTAAAAACGTGGCATTCCATCTTTGTCCTCAAGGGTGACTGTGCGTCTGCATTTTGATTCTTAATTTAAAATAGATGTAGATGTCGATGTGTAACAGTACGCAATTACCATCAGGTGGACTGTGTGATTGTTTGTCACCCTAATTCTGATTTTTTAACGCTGCTCACCTACACCGGCTATTATTTGATAATGTCGTATTATCGCGCCAGCTCCAATGCAGCCAAACTTAGCGTGCAAATATGATCACATCACAATAAACAACTTCAAAAACTCTCGTCGAACGATGACATGAGAATGAGTGATCCAGTCAACGAATGTCTCCGTGCTCAAAACTGGTTTGTTATTCGACAAGGAGGGTGGGTAGATTACCATCGGCAGCGATGCTATAGCCATGCTCAACAATGCATCAGACTTGCGACAGCGCGGCTAAGTGCACCCGTTCACCAAGAGGCCAGTGAAAGCGATGCAATCACCGCGCGTTATCTGTCGCTCGTGTCGCGCGATTGTCCGATTGTCGCCGCAAAGACGCCGCCCGGTTTGTACTTTACCGCGCACGATCTGTTCCCGGCTTAATATTCTCCGATAGGAGTCAGCTAGCTTTACTGGCGTTACCATGATTATGATAATTTCTGGGACATCTCGAGATATTTTATGTTCGGAACATTCAATATACAATGATGATTAATTATTTACGAAAGTCTACTCCACAATAGTATTTCTATAATTTTATCGCTTTTTTTCCAATTTTAAAAATTTATAAAGGAAACACACTTTAACTTATTGGTCAAATACATTTTAACTCAACAATTACGTCCTCTCTACCATGACAAAAATAAATGAGAGTATCTTATATTTATTTACCTATATATTTATCACTCACAATTTTTGTAACATAAAATATTTAACTAAAAGAACGCAAAGGAAAGACGATCCAAAATAAATTGTATACTAGAGCAGTTTTCCACAGCAAAAACAACCACATGCATGAATTTTGTTTATGTGAGTGCTACGTACTATCTAGTCTGATCCTAAAGGTTTCCAAAAATTTAGGAATTGCAATTTTTAATACAGATTTATCACGTGCTCAACGGTGAAGGAATGCATCAACAAAAAATTTTCGTGGCGATCCCTTCAATGTTTTAAGAAAAAAAAACGAGAAGGATCTACATAGATGGGTTGACTAGTAGAGCAGACTTCATGGCATTAAGTCCACTCTTTGTATTGTTTTGTTATTAGGAATGTAATAAAAATAAAAATGTTGTAATACAAAAAAAAAAGAATTTATATATCTTTGAAATTTGATAAGGTTTAAGGTATCCAGCAGTAGATATAAATATGTGTCTTTAATATAAAAAATATATATTATTCATATTTTTGGTTACTAGTTGGTATGACTCTTTCCTGCCTAGATGTTGATCTTGGTAAGTACCACTCTCTTACCTACTTCTGCCGCCAAACAGAAGTCAACGCATCTATTTCTTTCTTTGTTTAAAGTCAGCTGCAGGTATCTGTGGACTGCAGGACCCACTCCACATCAGGTGGCCTGCAGGTTCTTTTGTCACTTCAGTTTAATTAAATAAAAGTTGTATTATGAATATATATTATATTCTTTATACAACGTGAAAAAATATTTTTCTATAACATTAAACATGAATACAGTCATCAACATATTAAATAGTAATACTATATTTATAACGCGGACTTTACCGTACTGTAGTCACCACCTCGCGTTGTCGCTCTACTACCGCGCTGGTGCAGATAAAAGAGTAAATATTTTACGTACACGCGTTGCTTATCGCGGCAGGGATACGGGGCCAGTTTTTAGCTGGGCCGCTATTATGTATGCGAAAACCGCGGCACGGCTGACCTAGTCACATGTCTGCTCGATGCAATCGCGACACAGAGCACTCTGCAACTTAAAATGCTTCATTCTTAGATAATTTTGTTTTTTAATTTTCTAGGCAACAACTCTATGGAAACATACAACTCTATAGAACACACGATGATTTTTTTTTTGGAGAAATATCATTATTACATAAAGTGTGATTTACATTACTGTATTATGCATTTTCTTTTAAAAAATTAAATGATAAACCAGCTTATAGTCCACCTGATGGTAACTGGCAGCACATGGAAAACTGCAGTCAACTTCAAATAAAGAAGGCTGATACGCTGTCAGCTCTGAGGACTAAGATGAAATGCCTCACAGTCTGTATTGTTGTTCTTGCTCCCTACAATATTTTTTTAAATAACTGGCTTTACGGCTCTGGGTTCTAGCCCTTCTGAGCCTGAATTTACAATGTATAATTATCCTTCATAATACACTGCATCACAATATGTTGATGAGTCACATTGTGCAGACCTTGGGAGATTTTGACGGCAACTTGAGCCAGCAAACTTCTGAAAGTTGGCGATGGTATCTCAAGACTAAGCAGACAGACACCGTATCTTGAGAATCACATCACCATTAGAGCACATGTTTCACCGTTTCCACTAATAGTTCACATGCGCAGACACTTAATACACAAAATCGTACTACTTTTACATATCAAAATCCACTTCAAACCATTATTTAAACAATAATACAGGAGTAGCAACCCGCCGCCGGTCAAGTTCCCGCCATAAAAACCTTGCTCCCTACACCCTTCAGTACAGAAGAGAGCAGTGCACGCACTGATATTTGGTGGCAGAAATAGATAAGAGGGTTCCTCTTAACGGGCTTGTAGGAAGAAAGGGAATCCTACCCTGTAAAGTAATATCTTTCACAGAGATTTAGAATAAGAAAAAAAACTGCCGCGCTGCCCCGAATCCCGCCCCGCCCGAAGAAACATCGATGTTTCTCTTCACTAACTAGTTCACTAACTATTTAGGTTCCTGGTTAGTTTCCCCTATGTCGCCTCTTACGACACCCAAAGGCCGCTATGGGGTAGTGGCCATTCTTTCACTACAACCGTACGGTTAAGGCTGGAAGTGAAATCGAGTAGCATATAGTGTAAATAAAGTTATATACAATTAATATATAGTGTGGATAAATAGTTAGTTGGCGGTGTCTGACCCCGTGCCGCGAAAAGCAAGTAAAGCCGTTGGTTCTGCGCCTGATCTCTCTCCAGTCGTGTCGGCTTACCGTCCCATCGGACTATGAGAGTGAGGGAATAGAGAGTGCACCTGTGCTTGCGCATACACTGGGGCACTATAATCCTGTCCTGCGCCGATGGCTAGTCTCCGTTGAGACTGGCCGCCGTGACCGAAATTCGGTCTGGAGGACATTATTAGTGTGGATATTTCGATAAAAAGCAAAACGTCAACCATTCGTAGAAGTGCTTAAGTATTCTTATTATTTGGGTTTTTCACAAAAGAAAAAACCGCCGATCCAGTCATGTGCGACAATATGAACTCCAAGCATGACTAACGAAGGATGTGTGCCGGGAAGAGAGACGCGGATGTCAAATATTTGTACGCAGCGGCGCCGACAGAGCAACTTTAGTACAAGGTCGCGCCCCGGCCGCAGACCTCAGATTACAAGTGCCTTAACATCAAAATACTTTTATATTTTACGCCTCCATAAGCTCGTGTATTTGCAGTGTCAACAGGGAAAACAATTTAAGCCTTCGGACATGTGTCTTAGATGTTGTAAAATTTAGATCGGAAAAAGCGGAACGAAAGGTGTGCGAAGTAACTCGAAGCAATCAAATTTGGTACTTATTAAGGAAAACTGCTCGCTTTAGTATATATTGTATACGAGTTAGAACAAGCAAGTATATAATCCACTTAATGGTGAGGATTATGTAGACATACGGAAAATAATTAAATGCAGATGCGTCGTTGAACGACTGAATGAAATGCCTCGAAGTTTTGAACTATAGTGACTCTGGCTCTTTAAACACAATTAAACAGGTTTTTTTTTTATAGAATAAGGGTGACAAACGAGCACACAGTCCACCTGATGGTAAGTGGTTGCTGCGGCCAATAGACATCTACATATATCCTCAATAAAGAATCAAATTACAGATGCGTTGTCACCCGTGAAGACTAAGATAGAATGCCTCTTTTCCAGTAAAAAGGGTTTCCGGTTCTCTACACTCACCATACGAAACACAGCACCTTTAAACTGCTATTTTACGCTGGTATTCTTTGAGAGAGTGGCCCTTCCCCAGTCGAGCCGACCCATTCGTGCTACAACTATACTATTAATATAGCTGCAGCATGGCTTTACCACGTAAAAAGATGCACAACCGCTTGTTAGCAGATATAGGTGATAGTACTTAGTAGATGGACTCGTAGAAAGGGAGCTTCACGTAAAAAGTACAAAAGTAAAAGTAAAGATACCGCATATATACGTTCACTCCTAATCATAGGCCTCCTCTCTCATCTAATTTTTGGGATGGTTTTAGGGCCAGAGCAATCGCGCGACTGCAATTCTTATTGGCCGACTTCAAATACCTTCGCAAGCCCCTGAGCCACGATAACTTTTGGACGTTTACCATTGCGTTATAGCATATCGGCGTAAGTACGACAAAGTGCGAAATTAAACTCGGTCTCTGCGATGAATGATTTTAAAATTGAAATATTTTATTTGTCATACAGCAGACGCAGTTGGCAACCTATTTCACAACGATTCTTTGTGACGGTTCAAGCAACAAGTCGGATTCGATCTAATCGTAAGTATGTCACCGCAAACATGCTCCTTATTTCGGGGGATTCTCAACCGGGCCTTTACGAACATTACGTCAATACCATTTAAAACATTACAAGTTTCAAAATAAAAACTTCCGCTCGTGTACTATGTTTACGTTCCCACGATTTCATCAATCAACGAATCATTATTCAAAACCGAATTAGTGGGTGATAATATGATACTGGCTTGATGAACGGGTATTAAAAAGTAGTAAGTTGGACCCCCCAGACATTATTGTAAGTGTTACTAATGTACCACGTGCTCGGTAGTGAAGGAACAAATAGTGAAAAAAGTTATGTGTGTTTGTGAAATGTGAAAACATATGAAGACCGTCAACACGATTTGAGTGGTGGACGCTTCTCTAACTTAAAACACTTTGATAAATTGGTCCCGCAGGAGAGCAAGTAATTTATTATATATAGGATGTTTGTTTAATTTTTACTCTCGTAAATAATTAACTCAAATGCTTTACAAAATGGTCGGGCAACTAGACAGCTTGTATTTAGTATAAACGCCAGTGGAACAAGTACTTACACTATTACAAAAAGCTGAGCGTTATTAAAATACGCTAATATTAACACAACGTTATTTCGCAATGTTTTGCACAACTGTTATTATTACGCAATAATGAAGAAACGCGGCCGATCGCGAGCAAACACTGGTACAATAATCATAAACAAGATCACGATACGGAGGCGGCATCTCATCTGATGCTATCTGTATCTCGTTACGGCCAACAGATGTCGCTGCGTCGTCGCCACGGTATTGTCCTGTCATAATAATTAAGTATCTCTAAAGCGCTAAATAAATCGAATTTGCAGCAGGACACGAGGGGCTGCTAATTTCACAGTTATCGCTTGTTTACTTACTCGCTTTTGAATAATTTCTTTTTTCCATTCTTCTGTTAGACCTTTTGTAGATGCAGGTATGTTACACCATATCGTCCAGTGGGTGCCTTAGATGCCTGCCTATGCCTCACACACAAAAAAAGACATATCTTTTTGGGGTTTTTCTTCAACAATATGCACATGGTAAATCAGCCTTTGAAATTTACTACAACGGTAGTATCGTTAAGTTCTAGTGTGACTAGATGAAGCAACGATCTGCACAAAACCATACTCTGTGGCATTCCTTGCGGTACGCCTATGTTGGAAGAGCAAGGGGACTTGCGAAATACTTAATAATGATAATAAAGAATTCAGATGAAATAGTTAAATTTTTGACCAAAATTATATTTTGGAATCATTGCAATTACCATCTTTAAGTCATTTGTTACCAACGTTTAAATTTAAAAGGTCTCCTACCATTGTCGATACAAGAGTCTTGTATGTATTAAGAGCGGTTCTTAGATGGAAAAATTACCTTGACAATATTAAGAGGAGAATTTAAATAGCGAGGTCTCGCGGGAATCGCTCTACAAATTAAACAATGTCTCGCCAGAACAAATTCAAATCACGAGCTGGTTTTTTCGTCGTCGTGAATAGGTGCGTGGGCGACGCGTGGGTGTGTCAGCCGCAAAAAGGTCCGAGTTTTAAATTACTGTTTTTGCGATAAATCAAGATCTCGGGCGCGTTGGGTGCTTGAACTCATTTCCTTGCGCTATCAGCGGGCCAGGTGACGCGCGAATAGAAAGTGACAAGCGTAACTTCTTTATTAACTTTATTACATAACTTACCGTGGAGTGGCGGTGTAAGAATATCACAGTCACAGACTACCCCCTTAGGGGGTAATCTGTGAAGAATATCCACTACCCCATACCACGCCGTGGGTGTTGTAAGAGGCGGCAGAGGGCAACAAATGAGGAGATGGGCAGCGACGTCTTCGTAATAACGACTAAAAATAATAAAGCTGCGGTTGCCAACATGCTTGACAAGCATGGCAACTATGGCAGATATCTGGCAATCTATGGAGGAGCCTTATATTCAGCAGTGGATCTAATAGGCTGTAACGGTAACGGTAACGGTAACTTCTATATTTTTTTTAATAAGTGTGACAAACGAAAGTTTAACAATGGTAGAGCCACGCGGCAGCTTTTGCTGTCGCACGGATGGGCCGGCTCGAACCGGGGTAGTACCACGACCTCACCGAAAACCAGCGTGAAGTAGAGGTTTACCTCTGCGTTTCGCTTGGTGAGTGCAGGTGGCCGGAGGTCCTTTTTACTGGAAATGAGGCATTCCATCTTAGTCCTCACGGGTGACAACGCATCTGCATCTTAATTCGCAAGCATCAATTCGCATTCATCTTAAGCAATGGAATGAAGAATAAAATGAAGTCTTTAGTAGGACTTGATGACTATATACGGCCTACTTACAAGACTAAGCGGCGTTTACCTGTTGTTGATTCGTGGATCCTGGGTTCAAAGCCCAACAGAAAAATATTTGTGTAATATTTTACTGCTTTTAGACTTTGTAATTCATCAGAAGATGGGCAGCAGCGTCTTCCTAATAACGACTATAAATAAAAAAAAACTGCGCTTGCTAACCCGCTAGCCAAGCGTGGCAACTATGGCAAATATCCCCGCTATGAGGCCATCCCGTTTATTTTTTTTATCATTCATTCGTTTATTTACTACAGTCTAAATAGACCACTGCTGAACATTGGTCTCCCCCTTGATAGCAACGTCAGTTTTTTTTTTAATTTGTTATTATCACGAAGATGCTGCTGCTGATCTCCTGTTTCAGTTTCCCTCTGTCTTAAGACACCCACGGGATATGGGTCAGTGGAATGGACCCACGGGGTAGTGGATTCTTTTAAACCTAACTAAACGGTTTTAAATAAGGTTAGTTAATTACATTGACTTATATGTTCGTTATGATGTAAAAGGTAATAATATTGACTCATATTTTCGTTTTAAAATAAAAAATAAACTTTCTATTTTTAACCTCCATACAAACACGCGGGCGGCGATTAGTCACACATATTTATAACGCGTGTAACGACGCTAAATTACGTTATTTGTGTGAGTCATCTGTTTTTGTTTTGCCTTCCAAATAATTGATCGGCCAAATAATTCATCTTGCATAGGACGTTTAGGGTGTTCGTTCATTAGGGTAATAAAGTCCTCTCGGGCGGTTTTAGATTGACATATTTAGGTCATATTTAGCTGGAAATTGTCAGTTCTGCTTTTTTCGTTTGGTTAATTATTTAACTAATACCCAGGAAATAAAAGTATATTTTTGTACTTATTATAAATGACCAACCTATTCTCGACGGTTACCGCTTAGACTATGACAGGAAAAACTAATAAATGCTTTATGTCTCGACCCGGGATTCGATTCGTGACTACATAATCAGCAGTTGCGCTTACCACCATTCAACTAACGAGGCGTTTCAACACTGAAGCAGAACCACAAATTCTACAATAAGCACTTCTACCGTGCGACTATCATATACAAACTCGCTCCAATTCACCGCGGGGAACGCTCATATTAACTAATTCAACTTGATTTTATTTATACGTAATAAAACGTGACAACAAAAGAGTGGGCCAGATAAGGGCCACCGCACACTGTGGAATAATAAATAACGTCATATTAAAGCCGGCATTAAACGCAAGGCTGCGTGGGCGGCGCCGTTAATGGATAACACTGTAGCTGGATTTTTCGCTGCACGCGCTCTTATTGTAATAGCCATGTAATACTAGGTGATTTTGTTCGTTTACGTCGTCTATTTATGCCGAACGCTCTTTTAATATATAAATTAAAAGTAACAAACGAACTTACAATCCCACTGATGGTAAGATGTTATTGTAGTCCATGGTCAACCAGCTTCAGACAAATAATAAGACTATAGAGGCGATGGCACATCAGAAGACTTTTTTAGGGTTCCGTAGCCAAATGGCAAAATACGTAACCCTTATGGATTCGTCATGTCTGTCTGTCTGTCTGTCCGTCCGTATGTCACAGCCACTTTTTTACGAAAATAAGAACTATGCTGTTGAAACTTGGTGAGTAGATGTATTCTGTGAACCGCATTCAGATTTTCGCACAAAAATAGAAAAAAAAACAATAAATTTTAGGGGTTCCCCATACTTAGAACTGAAACTCAAAAATTTTTTTCCCATCAAACCCATACATGTGTGGTATCTATGGATAGGTCTTCAAAAATAGTATTGAGGTTTCTTATATAATTTTTTTCTAAACTGAATAGTTTGCGTGAGACACACTTCTAAAATGGTAAAATGTGTATCCCCCCCCCCCCCCCCCCCCCCCCGTAACTTCTAAAATAAGAGAATGATAAAACTAAAAAAAATATATGATGTACATTACCATGTAAACTTCCACCGAAAATTGGTTTGAACGAGATCTAGTAAGTTTTTTTAAACGTCATAAACCGTACATTATGTTACTTGCTGCTACGGAACCCTTCCTGGGCGAGTCCGACTCGCACTTGGCCGCTTATTAATAGAATAAGGGTGACAAACGAGCATACAGTCCATCACACGGTAAGTGAATGCTGTGGCCCATAGACATCTAAATCAATCCCCGGTGAAAAATCAAAATGCAATGTGTTGTCACCCCTATGGACTAAGATCGAATGTCTCGTTTCCAGTAAAAAGGCTCTCCGGTTATCCACACTAAGCATTCATAATTTAAAATTAAAAATTTTGTACAGCCGACTTCAATATAAGTTATTAAGAATAACTCAAATAACTCAAAAACTATTGGTCTGACCTTGATCAAATTCATATGGGACCACACGAGAAGTATCAGCTTTCATATAAAAAAGAATCATCGAAATTGGTCCATCCAGTAAAAAGTTATGAGGTAACAGACATAAAAAAAAACATACGCGTCGATTGAGTACCGTCTTCTTTTTGGAAGTCGGCAGAAAACACAGCAGCATTAAGCTGCTATTTAACGCTGGTATTTTGTGAGAGCTTGGTTCTTCATCGGTCGAGCCGAGCCATTCGAGCGACAACTACACTACCGATGTAGCTGTCGTATGGCTCTACTATACTATTAAAAGACTAAAATTTTGTTTGTAATCATATTAGCTATAACCTTACAAATTTCTTCCCTTACTTTTTCCACACTACAATAGTGGTGTATGAATGAAGCCGAACTGTTAATATCGATGTTGATCTTACAGCACATACAAACATACAGTACCTACATTGTGTACATTGGACAACTTGTGCATTCTTCGTTCACCATTGTTTTGTGTGTTCTCGCAGGGCTTTAGATAGCGGTTTAGTGCCTATGGAAATATCGTCCTTATATCTACATGTTATCAATGAAATTGCCTTGACATCGATTGAACATCGATAAAAGATGACCATCGGAAAACAAATTGGTGTTTTATTGTTATTATCGCGCGTATGTGATTTCTATCGATGGACTTATCATCATCATTATCATCATTACAGCCCTTCACAAGTCCACTGCTGAACATAGGCCTCCCCCAAAGAATGCCACAAAGCACGGTCCTGAGCCACCTGCATCCATCGACTTCCTGCAAATCTTACCAGGTCGTCACTCCATCTAGTGGGGGGACGCCCTACACTTATATGATGGACTTATAATTAACCTTTATTTGTTATCTATTGGATGGCGTCCATTTTCCTTGTCGTGTGTGATGGTGTCTTGTTTAGACGACAAATATGCCGCGAAAATCTTATAAAATATAAAACAATAATCGTACAAAAACTACATACATACGAACATAAACTCTCGCCTGTCACCAAGATCGGTAGGCAGAGGATACGATTTTCATTTTACACAATCCTGACACATAGCTTGTTTGTTAATATCTTAATTTGGTCTGCGAAAAGCGTTTGGCTGCGACGCTGCTGTGACTCAGGTTTGAGTGTAATTGTTTTATGCATCAACCGGAGAATATCGTTACTGTATAATCGATCTTGAAGTCGCATTTAACTGGGAACTGAGATTTTTTAAAGAATAAGATTTACAAACGTGCAACCACACAGTCTTCCTCATGATAACGGTTCACCTGATCGTAAGTACGAATAGCTACTGCAGTCCATGGACATCTTCAGCAAACTTCAAACAAATAAAGCTACAGATGCGTTGTCATCCCTGACGACTAAGATATAAACGTGGTAGAGCCATGCTGCAGCTATATTAGTAGTATAGTTGTAGCACGAATGGGTCGGCTCGACCGGGGAAGGACCACGCTCTCACAGAATACCAGCGTAAAATAGCAGCTTAACACTGCTGTGTTTCGTATGAAGGGTGTAGAGAACCGGAGACCCTTTTTACTGGAAAAGAGGCATTCCATCTTAGTCTTCACGGGTGAAAACGCATCTGCATTTTGATTCGCAAACGAGGATAAATGTAAATGTCAATGGGCCACAGCAACCACTTACCATCAGGTGTGCTCGTTTGTCACCCTTCTATAAAAAAATGCCTCTTTTCCACTAAAAAGGTTCTTCGGTTTAGATGATATTCTAGTTGTTAACTGGAACTTGTGTTAGTCTTTAGTCCACTTAAAACTGATCAAAAAATTTCTACTCTTCGCCAATAATGAAGTTTCATTTTAGAAATTAGCTTGCGTTGTTGCGCAGTAAACTTACATTATCGATTTATTATAACGACCGTTAACGCTCGAAGGAACCTAAATGGCAGTTTGCTTACGGCGTGTTACACACGAGAGTGGTGGTCCCCACCGATTGGCCGCCACCAGTTTCTTTGTTAATAAAAACCGTAAACCGTCAACTGTGGGCGGAGCATGGGAACGTTACTATAGGTATTTGAAGTAAGAATTTTGTGTAAAACTGTAATATTATGAGTTTAAGCTACAAGCGAATATCAAATCGTAATGGATGCTTCAAAATTAACAGAAGGTGATAAAGTTCTGCTTGAAATCAAATAAAACTAAAAGATTCGGTTAGATTGAAATTATTCGGTATTGAAATTTGTGAATAGTTAACCTCAGCGGTCTGCGGGGTCACATTAATGTAATTGGATTTGTGTTTACAAAAGGTGCTTTCACCCTCAGATTTTCTATTCTATCGTAGATGTGTTTGTTTGTACTTATGTTGATGTCCTGATGTTAATCGCTCATAGCATCCACTTACCATCAGGTGTACTGTGTGCCCGCTTGTCACCCTTATTAACAAAAGAAATATGTTATTATATAAATTGCACATGGTGTCTCCATTCTAAACATGCATAATTTGAACAATTATTAATAGACCTTACAAATATGTATTGCTTACCGGATCGCAGCCACTGTGCAACCGAGTAGACAGGAGACAATAACTATTTTTTAAACAACGTATTTTATTGTTAGCCCGACAATCTTTACAGCGTCGTCAAAGCATACTGAAAGGATACGTAATCTCGGCTAAGATCACGAACGATGTAGCCGTCACCTTTACAGTCTATCAAAAGTCCACTGCTGAACATAGGCTTCCCCCATAGATTGCCTCATAGGACAGATATTTGCCACGTTTGGCAAGCGAGTTGGCAAGCGCAGTTTATTTTTTATTTTTAGTAAATGTTAGGTAAACGCTGTCACCCATCTCCTGATTTGTTTCCCTCTGTCGCCTCTTACAACACTCACAGGATGATATGGGGTAGTGAATATTCGTACACGGCCTCTACGATCAATGTAGCAAAGAGCACAAATTATTATTTCTGCTCTTGAGTCTGACATCGGTCTTTCACAGTAGGAATAAATTGCCATTAATCAGTTGTCTTTTACATGCCTAATTATTTACGTGCCTTTACACACATAAATCCAATGGAATGAAATAAATAATATTATGAGTCGAACTAGATCTTTGTGCAGACACTCCAAAATGCTGATGACCGTGTTGTAAGTCAGCCACACGTAACCACATGGCCAGCAGTTTTTCCGGGCCGATAGGACTTAGACTCAAACTAAGACTACTATACAAATATATCTATATGTATGGAGTCTAAAGTACCGTGAAACGTAGCAACTTTGCCATTTTTGGAAGGATTTCAAAGATTAGGACCAATTTTCCAACAAAAAATGTACTGGCAGACTGGTTGTCAATGTTAAATGTAACATTATACACTTCATATATTTGGTATTTATTAGTGATTTAAACAAATACTAACATTAAATATACAAAATACTCAAATTTTAACCTCACTTTGTGCATACAGTCCACTTTGTTGCAAATTTGCCATCAGGTATTATAATGAAAGGTATTATAATTTCACTTCAAGGTTCAAAGTAAGTTTACCTCATAATATAATACACAACACTCAGAGTTATCATTCGCGCCTTTAATTTTGTTTCAAATAGCCAAGTTTACGCTTGTGGCAAAGTTGTCCTCCCATTTTTCAATTTTTCATATAAACATGGAAATGTGTGTCAGGGTTGTCACGTACCCTTTTTATTATATATATATAATAAATGTATTTTTTATTATATATATTTAGATTACGTACTTTATTTAAATAAGAACTATATAAGAGCGCGGGAATATAAAGTTCACCTGTGCTTGCGCATACAAATCAATATATAAAAAAGTAAATAAAATGAAATAGTAAATCTTCGCTAATACTGACCGAAGAAACCGTAATTCTGTTTGGAGGACATTTTTATTATTACTTGCACGTGAATCCCACCGTCTAGTGGCGGTGTAAAACAAACTATTGCTAAATCAAATTGTGCATGCCTTAATTTCATTAAAAAATTACGCATAACATGATTATACGTAAAGGAGAATGGGAATTTTGGGCCTAAAATTAACTAATTGGTTTATACTTTAAAAAATTGGCTATATTTTTCTTAAGTGAAATACAAAAAAGTAGCTCTTTTTACAATCTAGATTTCGAAAAAACTATATAATTAGAAATAAGTTGCAAAATCGATTGTAGTGTATTACGAGTATTTATGGCAATAAATCGAATACACTAGAATAATTCTCGTTTCTATCTACGTTTCTGTACATAATCTTCCAAGAGAGGACTTCTCATTTTGAAACTTGACTTGACAGTTCATACTTCAAACTATTTACTTAAAAGAAAAAGATAGATTTTCGATTCGATTTGAAACGAGCGCAATATAATCGAATCTCGGTTAAATTAAGCATTTTAATATCTATTTTCGATTATTTTTCCATGTTAACTAGGGAGATATAAAAAATTGCGTACATATCTACAAAATAATAATATAAAAATAAAAATATCAAAACTCCAACAACTAACAGTTACAACAACAATTCATGTTGTAATCGATCTCGGAATGATATCTCTAATATTCACTTCACTTAGTTGTTGGTGTTTTAACTTTCGTTAATCGTTTCACCATTTCGGTTCATTATTAACCACAGCTTTTTGGTGATTTTATACTGATCCTGCTTTTATATCTTTAAGTAATTATAGTGAAAAATAGCCTGTTACATTGTAATAACAGTGAAAAATCACCTGTTACAGTGTAGGTAATAGATAATCTCACCTTTACTTATTCTACAATAACTCAGCTCCTAGATTGACAAATCTTGCCATATTTTCAGCTATGAATTGCTTATACGAGTATATACGCTTTCAAATGGTCCTACTTTCATCTTGTTAACACTTGGGCCCAAGAATGTATGAAGACGTCTCCTTCTCCCTTTTAAAGTAGTTTACACACAAGTAGTGAAACTAAAAACCTTTTACGATAATTTCATGTCAAATTTCAATTAAAAAAAGCTTGGAAAATCCAAAATTGCACGACTCTTGAGATCGTGAAGAAATTAAACCGCCACTGTCCGGAGGTAAGGTCTCATGAAAACTAACAAAACGAGGCCAAACTCGGCACACCTAGTTCAACTCGTCGAGGAGTTCCAGTAGCAGATACCGAAGTACACCTTCAGGTTACTCCGTAAAGTTCAAGACGTATAGATATATTTATATTTAAATCCTACGTACTTTTAGCGAAACAAAATATTGTAATATGAATCTGTGATTATAAAAATAATAACCTTGGTCAAATTTGGTTTTTGGTATAGGTACATATTTTTTATTTCTACAGCGATCGATATTTTTGCTTCCTACTCGTATTACCGCTGCTGTAAGCAAACGATGCAGTAATCCACTCACGATGCTGGCCGAGCTCGCAGTGCGAGTGAGCTGTGTTGTTGTGAGGCAAAGTGTATTTAATAAAATAAATTATTACAAGGCTGCTCAAAACACCGAAAATTTCGGTATTTCTCAGCCGATAAAATTGAATTATAACTAAACAAAACTAAATTAAACTGCCATTTACTCGTACATTCCATGGCTTTCCACGTGATAGTTGAAGTGATTAAAAAATAGATTGAGTTATGCAATTGATATTTTCAAAAGTTATCGTATTAATAAGTTCAGCAATCATTTATCTTTCTGACAATGTGCTTTTTATATCATTTATATGTTCAATATGATTGTTAGATATGATTTCATGCGACAAAACGTTGGAATCATGATTTTTAGGCGCTACTAGAACATATCTACGCGCTTTGCGCTTAAGGAATGCAATATACACTACCCCATAATGTCCCGTGGGTGTCGTAAGAGGCGGCAAAGGGAAACAAACCAGGAGATGGGCAGCAGCTTCTTCCTAATTACTACTAAAATTTAAAAACTGCTGTTGCTACCCCGCCTGCAAAGCGTAGCAACTGTGGTAACTATAGCAAAAATATATTTTTGATAGGTTGTAACGGTGACACTTGAACTGTTCTTGTAAATTGTACCACACGCCAAGACTTAACCGCTAAGTACTTGGCAAACGAAGCAAGAGCAACCGAGATGCGTAATTGTTTTATGTGCCCCGCACAAAGGGACGGTTTGTTTTATTAAACGCTCCTTGAGCTTGTTAGCGACTTTTTGTACACTCACAGACTCTTTTTGGTTCTGTGTAAGATAAATGTAATTTTAGCGCGGGCAGCGTAATGCAAATTGGAAAAGTTTTGGTTGTTTCACGTTTGCAGTTGCATTTTACGGAAGTTTTAATATATTACATCAGTCCGTTGTGCATAAAGTAATAGCCTCTTTTCTTATATTATTCAGAGGGAATAGGCTTTTGTTATGCTAAGATATTGCGCTACAATTCCCCTGGTGTTGCAGTTGTATATGGTCGGCGGTAACTGACTACTAACAACTTAGCGTCGCTAACGCCGCAAAGGAGCGAACCTCAATTTTTCCAAAAATTACAGGAGAGCAAGAAAACATTTATTATACCCCGATTACTAGCTTTCTTTCATCCGAAAATTAACCTTATTTGTAGTTCACCATTAAGTCTCATATATTTAAATTTCTGATGAAAAAAAAGCTTGTAGACGGGGAATAATGAATGTTTTCTTGGTCTCCTGTAATTTTTTGAAAAATTGAGGTTCGTCTTTTTGCGGCGTCAACGACGTTAGGTCTGCCGCATGATTGTTTGCCCCTTCTTACGAATATATAAAAAAAATACAAACCAACATACAGGGCTTCGTCACCACTTACCACCAGATGGGATTGATCAAGAACCGGCTTATATTTAAATAAGTAAAAAAATAGACGTAATGAAAGACTTTATTTTCAACTGAACTGTAATCCCCCAGATTTGATAGACCACAAATACTCACAAAAGAACACCAATTCCTTCCCAAAATTCACGAAGTTATTAAAATGAAAAAACATCCTAATTTCAAAAGAGGAGATTGACTGATGCTACCATCTGCTTGGAAACCTATAATTAACAAAATGAAGTCTAAACCTAAGCATACCACTACAAGACTTTAAGATACTTTTAGCTCGATTTGTGTAGATCGGACCAAAAAAAATGTTCAAGAGCATGATTTTAGCCCGGGAGAACTATGAAATCGGGACGTCAAACACCTCAGTCCCTCCGGGACCATGGGCGCTGTAAGCACGCGAAACGTCGGAAATTAAAATTAGTAAAATAAAGTTAAATTAAACGCGATAAAATTAGTTTTATTCAACGTGGAATACCTCTTCGTGTAAATAAATATAATAATATGAGATTCTTTGAAAGCTGTGTACTGGATTCGAGAAACACGAACGCGAGTAGAGCTCTGATAAAAAATTACTGACCTGATCTAGTGGGTCATACGTTTCACTGTGTAGCCTTGACCAGCGTCTATGAGTCATGTCGTGCACCGTCGGTCTCCGGCGCCAATGGGGGGAGGGGGGGAGGGGGGGCACGTCGCGTCGCTTTACACTAAAGCAACTAATTAAGAATGTTTTCATTTTGTTGATTATGTTGAGTCTCATAATTTTCAGTTACGAAAATATTACTCAAGAACGACCGTGACACTGAGTGCTCAGAGTGCAAATGTTGGAAGCAAAAAATGGTTAGCTAGGTATAGTGACGAGGAATGCCCGAGTTCTAAGATCCTACGGCCTCAGTTCACAAAACCAAAGGAATCTTTAGTCATCTCTATATTATTGTGTGGTACTCCACTAGATGGAGTGATGACCTAGTAAGCTATGCATGAGGGCGATGGATGCATGTGGCAGGATCGTGCTTTGTGGAGGTCTATGTTCAGCAGTGGACTTGTGAAGGGCTATAATGGTGGTGATGATAATATTATTCTGTGAACAATGTCTCTATGATCGTAGATATCATTTCATTATATTTTTTAATTGTTCCTAATTCGTTCATAAAGCAACGTAAATATAATGTAGTTTATATAATTTTTACAAAGTATCTCCACCGTTTGTGTAGACTGATTCATTTATAATTTACGTAGACAGGGCATACATTTAAATATTACAAGCTTTTGACAGTGATTACAATAATATGCACTGAAAAAACGTTACTTTACTTTTTTTACTTTGATAATATTAATAACATTTTAAGCCTGTTGTGTCCTAGCAGGGCTTCTTTAACCTCTTTCCACTGTCTTTTAAAAGATCGACAACGCACCTGCAATTCCTTGCGGATGATCCTTGATCTTGCACTTAGGTACTAACAAGAGGGCTGCGCGCTCGTTTGATCTATCCCCATTATTGTTTAAAGTAAACCCAAAAAGGCATCCAACAGTTCAATTTAATGAATTTTAGTAATTCTGCTAAATGTTTGATTGGTTGGTTCTCTTTGATGCTTGCTAGGGAAGACAGAAATTAATAAACAGCTAAGTCTATACACAATTTTTAGGGAAATACCTTAGAGTTACGTTCGTTTCTTAAGTTTTATGACAATATAGCTTCAGAAATCAACCCTAATCCCGATGAAGATAGGATTTCGTAGCAAGGAGCAGTCCGGCAGCAATGAGCAAGCTACTCCAAGGCAAAACGCATGCAGCAACCTAGATAGGAAGCATCAGGCGGTAACTCGATCCTATATCTGCGGGCTGAATTGACTCATGGCGTGTTTACACTGGCGTCACGTTCGAAACAGCATTACGCGATAGCGAGTACAGACGATTTAAAAGTTATGTTTTGAACAATTATGTGGTTTTAACTGGTGGTAGGACTACTATTCTACCAAGGATACATCTGGGTAGTTTATACTTTCAAACCGCTAAATAGCAGTACTTGCACTGATGTATGCCGGTCTGTATCCTATAAAAACCGAGGTGACAAACGAGCACACAGTCCACCTGATGGTAAGTGGTTGCTGCGGCCCATAGACATCTACATCTATCTTCGATTACGAATTAAAATGCAGATGCGTTGTCACCCGTGAGGACTAAGATGGAATGCCTCGTTTCAAGTAAAAAGGGTATCCGGTTCTCTACACTCACCATACGAAACACAGCAGCATTAAGCTGTTATTTTACGCTGGTGTTCTGTGAGAGCGTGGTCCTTCCCCGGTCGAGCCGACCCATTCGCGCTACAACTATACTACTAATATAGCTGCAGCATGGCTGTACCACGTATAAACAGTCATTTTTATAGAATCACATTTAATTATAGGCATTTTTAAAGAATAACCGTAACACGCGAACACACAGTCTGTCGAATGGTAAGTGGATGCTGTGGTCTGCAAACATGTACATCTATTATCGGCTTAGAATCAAAACACAAACGCGTTGTCACACATGAGGACTAATTTAAAATGCCTCGTTTCCGGTAGAAAGGGTATCTGGTTCTCTATAATCACCATACGAAACACATCAACATCAAGCTACTATTTGACGACGATATTCTATTAAAGCATGATCTTATCTCGGACAAGCCGAAACAATTTTACTACAACTATAAAAAAGGTGCAGCGTCACTCTATCACGTACAAGTATGATAGACACGTAAGTGTGAGTGTGGATGCTGTGTGGCATTCCATCTTATTCGTCAGATGTGACAACGCATCTGTAGCCTACTTCGTTTAAAGTTGGCTGCATGTATTCATGGACAGCAGTAGCTACTGTAGCTACATCACTGAAATAGGCTGTCAGTTCGTGGTAGAGTATAATTTAAAATTAAAACAATTGTACAACCGACTTCAATATATATTAATAATAATCAAAAAACTATTGTTCAGACCTCGGTCAAATTTATATGGGACCACGTGAGAAGCGCCAGCTTTCAAATAAAAAAACAATAATCGAAATCGGTTCACGTAGAACAAAGTTATGAGGTTATAACACATAGAAAAACATACAGTTGAATTGAGTACCTCCTCCTTTTTGAAGTCGGTAGAAAATGGGGATGCGTTGCCTACAAAAGCGGCAAAAAGGGTATAGAATAGAATAGAATAGAATATTTTTTATTCAATATACATTACATGTGTAATTCTTATTGAAAGTCATTTTTTACTTTACCACTGGTTCGAAAAAAAACCCTCTGTCCTGGGAAGAACCAGCAAGAAACCCAGCGGGACTTTTTTTTAAATAAATTTTACAATATAAATGATTACGAACTATTTACAAAATTTATTTTAGAAACTGCTTGGAAGCGATCACCTCATTCCCAGGGGTTATTATCAACCATGTATTCATTTATACTATAATAACCCTTTTTATACAGTTTCAGCTTAATAAAACATTTAAAATTGGTAATAGAGAGAACCTGTACACTTTCCGGGACCTTGTTTTAATAGCGTATACATTGCCCCAAGAATGAATTACTGACTCTGTGGAGTTGAGAAACTGGCATCACTAGCTTGTGTTTGTTCCTAGTGTTTATATTTAGTTATATCTATATAATTATATCTATATAGTTATATCTAGTTCTCGTACTCACCATACGAAACCTAGTAGCATTAAACTGCAATTTTCACAGGTTTTTTGCACGTTCACTGTCACAAAGCTTTAAGCGCGGTAAAAGCTGATGAATAAGAAAAAAAATGTACACATTCAAAATATGTATAATATGGTATGATTATTTTTTTATTTGAATACTGGTGTATCTCATGTGGTCCCATATAAATTTGATCAAAATCTGACCAATAGTTTTTGAGTTATTCTTAATAATTCATATTGAAGTCGGTTGTACAAAATTTTTAATTTTAAACTATATTAAATAAGATATAGTTTTAGAGTAGACCTAAATAAATTTAAAGAAAAATTCCATCCCTCGGGGTGGATAAATAGGGGGTAAAATTTTAATGTAACATGTTACCCTGTACTTGGTCCACTCAAAAGGGTGAAAAACTAAACATTTAAAAAAGAGAAAACTATATTCGAAACTAAAAAGAACATTTAAATAAAACTAATTTTACGGATTTTATCACGTATATTAACTTATTTTATATTCCTGACGTCATACACCTCAGTCCCCCTCGTGACCATGGGTGCTCGAAACGTCGGGAATATTTTTTTTTATACGATAAGGGTGACAAACAAGCACACAGTTCACCTGATGGTAAGTGGTTGTGTCGGCCCATAGACATCTACATCTATGCTCTATTACAAATCCAAATGTAGATGCGTTGTCACCCGTGAGGACTAAGATGAAACTAAAAAGGGCCTCCGGCCACCTGCACTCACCAAGCGAAACGCAGAGGTAAACCTCTACTTCACGCTGGTTTTCTGTTAGGTCGTGGTACCACCCCGGTTCGAACCGGCCCATCCGTGTGACAGCAAAAGCTGCCGCGTGGCTCTACCACTGTTAAAATATAAAATAAGTTAATATACGCGATAAAATCCGTTATAAATTAGTTTTATTTAAATGTGTAGTGTTCGCGTAAATATAAGAAATCACTAAAAAGAACAAATAAGTTCCACGCTGCTGAAGTCGATGCTATGACATAATTTATCGAAAAATAAAAGCCCCGAATTCGGAGGCTACTATGTAGAAATTATTTAATTCTCTTAGGTTTTGAATTCAGTTTGTACTTTTTTTATTGATTTGTTTCCGTTATAATTAAATTAACTAAAGCAGGTGTCACCGCAAAAAGTGACGAAGTGTGCAAATGCCTACAAAAAATACAAATCAAGTTCGGAACAGCAGAGGGTTCTTGCAGTACGCGTTTCAGACGTAATTTTATGGGGTTTAATTAAAATGGGATTAACAATTCATGAACCCCGGGGTTCCCTTCGTTAGAGTGCTTACGATAAAGTATGGCTTGTGTTTTTATGTAGAGTGAGGCTGTTACTGGCAGCTGAAACTGAATATACGGGCTGGAGTAAAAAGGTACGCCTTGAAATTTATATCGATCATGGAAACATTGCGCGTTCTACCAGAGGGATCGTTATATTTGTTTGGTTGTCAAATTATTTCGCGTATTGTTGGTCTTTTTGTTGGGCTAATAATTAGTGAGAGACTTTGGAAAAAGGCATTCGTACATTACAGCATATCGAAAGTCCACTGATGAACAAAGGCCTCATCCCTACATTACCTGATGGGGGGAGGGTTATTCGCTATAGTTCTCCCACTTGCCAGGCGGTTTTGTAACTATATTTTTTATTTTTTAGTTGGTATTAGAATGATGCTGCTGCCCAACTCTTGCTTTGTTTTTTTTTATAGGATAGGATAACAAACGAGCACACAGTTCACCTGATGGTAAGTGGTTGCTGTGACCCATAGACATCTACATTTATCCTCGTTTGCGAATCAAAATGCGGATGCGTTGTCACCCGTGAGAACTAAAATGGAACGCCTCTTTTCCAGTCGAAAGGGTCTCCGGTTCTCTCACTCACCATACGAAACACAGCAGTGTTAAGCTGCTATTTTACGCTAGTATTCTGTGAGAGCGTGGTCCTTCCTCGGTCGAGCCGACCCATTCGTGCTACAACTATACTACTAATATAGCTGCAGCATGCCTCTACCACGTACCAGTAATGGATATTCTTACACCGCCACTACGTGGTCGTATATAATAAAAATAATAATAAAACCGTTGTTACTTTCTCCTCTATACTTCATATTATCTGTTCTATACTTTGTAAAATTATAAAAATTATTTATAATAAAAACACATATGCAACAAATCCGTTTAACCCGACGTCATGGATCAATGAATAATGGGTTCCACATAGTTCCATACGACCTTAGAGAGCACAACCGACTTAACCATTTTAAGACGTATAGAAATGCCTGTGCATACATTCCAGCAACAATTAAAGCTTCCCTTCTGCAGCCATTGCGGTGACATTTAGCTTGATCAGACGCAAAAACATGCATGTCTTACGTTCAGTCATTTGTATAAACGCGGCGAAGGAAATAATTAAAAAATAAACGAACAAAACCTTTTACTATGTTGCTCCGGATAAAATGTTGTTAGATAAAAATTACAGAAATAGCGACAGCTGATTAAAAAAATATCAGCTGTCGTTGTCTTGTGTTGGACCCCACAAGTCGTTTTATCAGGTGGGTATCATTTTATTATAAACTAGCTGTGCCCGCGGCGTAGCTCGCGTATATAGATTTTACATAAAGAATTTGTCGTTTAGGTAAGAGAATATTAAACGATTTATATCATTACTGTATCAATAAGTGGTAACAATTAAATCATTATCATCAAAGTTCTAAGTAGTTTATGATAGAGCTTCGGTGTAAACGACGTTAGAAGTAGACTTAGACGGGGTGTACACAAAAAGGTTACGGGGGCTACTAACGCGGGAAAAAGCAACATAGAGTTGGCCATGTGCAAAACAGTCAGTACTGAGGTCCACTCTTACAACGCGTAAATTTTGACCTTGCGCTTTATTTACGGTCATCTCATAACACACGCTGACTGTAACTGGGAACTGAACGCGCTTAAAACTGAAAGGAAAGTTACTTCTTAATAGAGGGTTTTTTGGCAGTGCTGCCAGATCAAAAAAACTCATTCAGCGCTAGGACAACACAAAAAGCGCTAGATTTCATGAAAACAGCGCTTTAAAAAAGCCCTAGATTTCGGGCTAAATTAACTACAAACAAAGTTTGTGTTTTTTATTATAATTTATAATTCAAGAAAATATAATCATAATAAAGAAAACAACATTAAGTTTTTTTCTGGCAATATTTTTTGATGTATCAATACTTCGCAGGACATCGACTTATAATTATGGCAATTGCTATCAACAGTAGTTAGTACTACTCTAAGTAACTTTTAACTTAGCTGTGCTCTAAACAACTGACTAAAACTGAATAAAGCAAAATAAATGCGTTGCCAAAACCATGAACGAAAACTTTAATGAAGGGGATTTCCCCGCTTATAGTCGTCGATAAAAAAAATCAAGTTGATCATCCTAAAGGGGAAGCCGGTAGATCCATAGCACAGGGTATCCTAGTTTGGACTCGTCTCCCATGCTCTTTGTTTTGTGGAAAAAATATGTTTGAAAAAGATAAACTGCAATGTACTATTTGTGGAAAAAAATAATAAAGGTCATTATTATTATTATCGGTAATGTGGACTAACAGTGCTGCTATAAAAGAGTTGATAACCCGCTAGTCGCTACAATTTTGAAATGTGTGCTAAATACACCAAAAAGCGCTGGATTAAGTGCTAGGTGCTCAAATTTCGAAATGCGCGCTATACATTCCAAAAAAGCGCTAAATCTAGTTCCCAAAGCGCTAAAATGGGAGTACTGATTTTGCGTATATTATAAATACAATATCACGACATTTCGTTGCAATTTTGTTATTTTTGTTCGGGTTCAGTTAAGTTTCAATACGATTCATCGGCGAAAAATCTCAACACAGCAAATCAGAAAAGTTTGTAATTTGTACAATTCCATCTATTTCGTCCTTTGTGTGAGAAAACATCCTTTTTTAAATCTCTTTTTATGTTTTAAGTATAAATATATTAATTATTATGGAACGTTTTTACACACAAATCTTTTTATTACTATTTCTGAGATTTTTATGGCGCCATTGAACAAATTCGAACCTACATTTTAAAATAATAATCATTACTTTCGATAGAATTAACCAATTTTAGTAAAACAAAGATTAAATGTAACTTGAAGATACGCTTTATGATTTTCTTAACGATTTCTTTGAAAAAAAAAGATGTTTACTTTAGAGGTGATGTATTCATATAAAAACAGACAGACAGACAGACAATTCTAAAAATTATAAAAATGTACTTATTTAATTATTTTTAGTTCCCCGTACAGAAAGAGACACAACATCATTCAGTTATCATCATTTTTATTATATGTATATATTTAATTAAAGAGAGATGGCGCTGCTAACATCAACTTGATGACTCAAACAAAGCCACCGTTGAGCAAATACCCTACCCATATTTCAGAATATTTATCATAACTTTTGATGGAATGAACCGATTTTAATGAAATAAAGACTAAATGTAACCCGAAGGTACACTTTAGAATTTCCTTAACAATTCTTATGATATAAATTAGTACTTTAAACGTGATACGTTAACAAACAAACAGACAGACAGACAGAAAATTCTAAAAATGGTAGAAATGTATTTAGTTACTTATTTTTAGTACCCCTCAATCACTTTTATTACAAAAATATAAAATGTACAGACATCTGCTATTTACAGTTTTATTATATGTATAGATTAGTAATTAAATTAATTGAATTGTTTTGCGTTAATTTAAATTATTATCGGAGAATGCTCGTGTTCATTTCTTGCTTCATTTACCTCTGTAGCATTTTTCGACGACCACTGAATGTTAAGGGATTATCGATTCTCTAATGCCGTAGCTACACGCCACATCTATCATAAACACTCACGCCTGTAACCCAGAGGGGCAGGCAGAGACTATGGACCATTTGGCACGACTCTGACACTCCTCTCTCGCTTCCTGCACACTCATATACCTACGTAAACACGGTCGTCGGGTAAAGGTACTCTTAATTTGGCCCATTTTCAATATATCGCCAATTTGGTCGATAAACTTTCGCTTAGGGCGTCCCTTCCCGACTCTGCCGTTCACCTCTGCAACACAAATTTGCTTTGTCACTCTTTCCTCATTCATTCTTTCTACATGACCAAATCACCGAAGCATTCCACCGCCACATCAAAGGGTACGGTATTCCGCAAAGTTAAGCTTGGAGCGCTTCGGCATAATTTTCACCCAAGATTGTTGTTTCAAAAAAACACAAGATAAATTTCGCGACAAGCTTTTACATAAAATTGTGTAATGTAATATTGGTGGGTTTGATTTAATTTAAAGTTTATTTTCTTCTTTTTAGAACATTTAAAAAAAACCTTTTTTTTTAAATGCTTAGTTACTATTAATTTATTTGATTATAATGTTATATAATATATCAATGATATATTACAAACCAGGAGCATTCATTACTATGCGGATTACAGTACTGGTGATGCTTTTTACACCGGCCGTGCCAATATTTCTCGGGATCACGTCATCGAGTACTGGTACAAACTTGTGTCTGTCGAATCGACTGTCGAATCGCGTTGTTAAACAAAACAAAGTCTTGGATTGGGGACGACTAAACCTAGTCCAGTTTAACCATCAGAAGACACAGGTTTGCGCGTTTACCGCTAAAAAGAACCAATTTCAAGGCACTCCTCTAACTGATTCAGCTAGCATCGAAATCCTCGGCGTCGACATATCGAATGATGTGCAGTTTCGTGTTCACTTGGAAGGGAAGGCTAAATTGGCCTCTAAAAAGCTTGACATACCTTTTGAAGGCGCAAGTGCGGCCTGCCATGGAATACTGTTCATATCTGGGGTGCCCCGGCCCAGAGATATGAAGATACTCCTTCCACTTGACCGCATCCAGCGCAGAGTGGTTCGAGTTATGTCTGATTGGCTCGTTTCAGTGGCATCCCTCCCTTTGCATTTTATATCACGTCTGCCACGGGAAGTGCTTTGAGGAATTGTTCGGAGTAATTCCACAGCCGCCAAACTTCACGAACGAACATCGCGGCAAAACTCACGATACCATCCACACCATCTGGATGCTTGGCGGCCCATCACTGTGCGTTTTACCAGTTCTCTTCCTCTCACAACCTCTTTGTGGAATCGTTTACCACCGGCAATTTTTCCGGACCGATACGACTTAGAGACCTTCAAAAAAGAGCTTACTCATTTCTAAAAGGCCGGCAATACACCTGTAAGTTGTTCATGGACGGCGGTAGGCAGTTACCATCAGGTGAGCCGCATTCTTGTTTGTCCCCCAAAAAAATGTGTAGTGTTTGTTTTTAACAGTTATGAAAACGATTGTAAGGCTTATCAAATTTTATTTCAGTAATTGTGATGAGTAAATTAACTATGAGGATAAAATATGCGAATTCATATAAACAGATTAATATTATACGGATTTATAACAGTCATTAAAATAGCTAATTTATACTTTTTTTAATATAGAACCATGCAAATAATTGTGCCAATTTTTGCCCATGTAATTCCCAGTGTGTTTAATGTAATAACATTTTCTTTTTAATAGATAGTTTTATGGCTTGTAACAATATTTCGGAGCTTCTGAAATTCCACCAACTTGCGTTGTACCATAGTGGCACAGCTAACAACTCCATTAACCTTTTTAAATTGACAGGAGATCTATGTAGACACCGCTGTAGATAGAGAGACGTTAAAGGCTCATGTTTTGCTTTTATAAAAAACCAAACGTTCGAATACTCCAATTTCCCTTCGCATTAATGCCTAATGGCCATGAAATTGGCCGCAAACGAAGAACAAATGGTATAGCTTTGAATAAATAGATATTTCTTTAACCCGCTAAAGGATCACGGCAAGCGGGTACTAACGTTCTATAAGTCGCACAAATTTTTTTCTCCTGAACCAGAACAATGCAGCTCGCGGCGGGCTAACGACGCACTTAGCGTTTTGCACTTTTCATTATTCCGAACGCCTTATTATGCCCTTATGCATATTTATAGAAACAATTTAAACATTTTTGGTTTTTGATCACCTGCAAGATTTAGTTTTTAGAATTGAAAGCGATCGGACGCAGCGGGTGATGACAGTTGCGAGATATACTTAGCGTGGGGCCTAACAGATTGTAAAACTGGTTGCGACTTGCGATGTGCTTTTGACACTGCAACATAGGTATTTCCATTAACGATTAAATACAGCATGCAATATATTTTAGTTACTCAAAAGTAAACCTGTAGATGCGTTTATATTCTTGAATAGAATATTATTTAAATAGAATATGTAAGATGCTTCAGCGTGGTATATACAGCCTTGATGCTAAATTATGGTTGTAGCCACGAATGGGTCCGCTCAACCAGGGAAGGACCACGCTCTCACAGAATATCAGCGTAAAAATAACAACTTAATGCCGCTGTGGTGGTGAGTGTTGTAGAGAACCGAAGACCCTTGTTACTGGATAAGAAGCACTCCATTTTAGTCCTCAGGGAAGACAACGCAGCCGCATTTTGATTTTAGTGGAAGATAAATATAGATGTCTATGAGCCACAGTATGCACTTACCATCTGGTGGACTATGTGCTCGTTTATCAGCCTAATCCTATAAAAAATAAGCTGATTCTTTTAAGAAATGAAGACGCTTCAATCTTCAATAATATCCGGTAGGTCAATATTAAATTGAGACTTAAAAATATTGAAAGTACAGTACTTCTTGTGCCCCCATTTTTCAAGTGGGTGAGATATCTCACCGGAGGCAAGTCGGTAATGAAATAAATTAAAAACATCTTATCGTTTCAATTCGCGGTGTAACGAGAGGGCCACGAAAAATTTTCATACAGAAACAAAATTCGTGGAAGCCACAGTGTAGAGCAAAGCAAATGGCTTATTCGAATGAGGGTGTACAATGAAAACTGAGGTAATTTTTTTTATAAATTACAAGCTGGTACCCGGCGCGTTGCTGCAAAGGAAATAATTGTGGATTTTTTTTTGAATTTGTAAGAGTAATATAGTTTAATTAGAAAAGATAATACATTTATTGAAGTTGAATAATATATAACTTTCAAATAAATTTGTCGGTATATGTACGATACGCGCGCCACCTAAATGTATAAGTTAAATGTACATGTAATGGGGTTGTTATAAACTAATTTGTTCAATTCCGCGTAAAGAAAGAAAATGCTGTGTCCTGCCCAGTTTTAAGGGGACCTCCCACCCTCCCTCAATCGCGCGCACTATACTCGTCGCCGTTAATCCCAGCACTACCAACCCCAACACCAGCACACTAGGCACGACACACCACTCTCGAAAATACGACACCTGTTTCGCCTCCACGAGGCATCCTCAGGTGAAGTTAGGGTTACCATATCTCAGGATTTGTCCTGAGATTTCAGGATTTTTAGACTCTTCTCAGGATTGCGGCTGATTTTTAGAACTTTCAATATAATACAGCTTACATTTTAAAGAGCTCTTTAATAAAAAGTTAAACAAACTAAAAATAAGTTTCCTTTGGTAATAATTCCACAATGAAAATCAAAACTTATTTATCCAAGTAGGTACTTAAACAGTTTTATCATACTTAATATGTGAAGATACCTTTTTAAATAAGGTTTTCTTCTCAAACCGTTAAAAAATTTTAGGATTTTTAAAAGTCATTTCTGGTGGTGAAGGTGATTTCTGGATCTCGACAGCAGCTCCAACTGTAAATCTAAACCATCCATGTTCATCAGAATCGGTCGAGTCAGTATCGAGTTTTAGCTAGAGACTAACGGACATCAAACTTTTATATATAGAGATTTGGTCGTCGTTGAAAAAGGATAGATCTACTGCCGGGTAACGTGTTCATCCCAGGGAGCGTTTGTGTGCTTGGACTCCTGTGGTAAGACGGAGTTTTAACAGATTCGTTCGAAAACTAATATAGCATGATTTAGACATTGACTATTGTTCGGAGCATGTGCATATATGTATCATTGTGGCGCGATGAGAACGCCGCCACTCGAAAAAATCTTAATATTTTAAATGTTGAATAGAACAGAATATTTTTTTAATTTAATAAAGATTACAGATAATTCTTATTGAAAGTCATTTTTTCTCTTACCAATGTCACAGCAAAAACTTCTGTCCTGGGAAGAACCAGCAAGAAACCCAGCGGGACATTTTTTATACAGTTTTTGGCTGCGTATGCCTACCCTGTGACTCCATCGCTTAATAAGCATCGTTGTCAGGAGTGAAAGTCCAGATTTATACCGCGATGCGTGCGAGCCCATCCTTATGTAAGACCAACTGCGTATAATGAAATTTATTTACCTACATCACGACTGGCCCTATTGTCGTCCAATAGCGGGGCCCAATGCTCTTCTTTCTGTAAATCTGACGCAAGAGGTTGTAAGCTTGATGGCTATATTTCACTGGAGGATTTATGGCACGTGCCGAAATGATGGATTTATTTTGTTGCCTTTCTACTTTAATATTATTTAATTTCACCGTATAATGGCGATGTAACTACCACTACCACATATCAGCCCATGAGTGTGGGAAATAAACCGTACTTCGGCAGCGGCATCTTCGTGATAAAAATGCCAAAAAATAATATAATTGCTGAAATATGTTAAAAATGTATTTTCTATTATGCGGTAATAGTATTACACGATAGTGTCTTTCCTAGTGTACTAGTGTCGGGAATAACAATACTGGGATAAGAGGTGACGGGGATAGTGCACGCAATTGATTATTCTTCAAGCTAGGTAAGACCACCATTTTATTATGCGGGTCTTGGCAAATAAATGTTTAACATTTTTAATATAATGTATTTCCGCAAAATTAACGCCTGATTCTATTAATTATAATAAAATTGGGCGACGCACCTGCCAAACGTGACAACTGTAACAAATACTACCTATGTATACCCTATGAGAGACAATATATGGGGAGGATCCATGTACATCGTTTTCAAACGTGGTAGAGCCATGCTGTAGCTATATTACTTGTATTTGTAGCACGAATGGGTAGGCTCGACCGGGGAAGGACCACGCTCTCACAGAATACCAGCGTAACATAGCAGTATAACGCTGTGTTTCGTATGGTGAGTGTAGGGAACCGGAGACCCTTTTTACTGGAAACGAGGCATTCCATCTTAGTCCTCACGGGTGACAACGCATCTGCATTTTGACTAGTAATCGAGGATAAATGTAGATGTCTATGGGCCACAGGAACCACTTACCATCAGGTGGACTGTGTGCGTTTGTCACCCTAATTCTATAAAAAGAAAATATGATAAACTGTAATAAGTGAATGAATGAATCACTTTATTTAGCGACCATCGCCATTCAATGTGACCTAGTGGTTAGTGCTAGCTGAAAGACACCGCAAGTCCTAGATTAGTTTGCTTTCTTCTGTCTCTGATATTCTTCCTAATTCTTATCTTATAATTTATATTGTAGATATACTAGTTTCAGATAGGAATGCTTCGGTGGTTTGATCATGTAGAAAGAATGAACGAGGAAAAAATTACAAAGCAAATTAAGGTTGCAGAAGTCGACGGCTCCGTGGCGCAGTGGCTTAGCAGCGCGGCCCCTACCGCGAGTTCGAACCCCGCACGAAACAAGTATTTTGTATGGGCTACAAATAATTGTTATGGCTCTGGATGTTTGTCCTTGTGCAATTTATGTTTATAAACTGCCTCCATGATACAGGAGAAAATTCTAAAGTAATAATAGATTTAAAAAAAAGAAGTGATCTGCAGAGCCGGCAAGGGACCGCCCTAAACGAAATCTTATCGACCAAATTGGCGATATATTGAAGATAGGTCAGATTAAGAGTACCTTTAACCGACGAGCATAAGGAGCATAAAGGAAGTATAAAGGAGGCGAGACATGTGTGTTAGGATCGTACCAAATGGAAGTCCGTAGTTTCTGCCTACCCCTCTGGGTGACAGGCGTGGGTGTTTATGATATTATTTATGATTATGACATGAATTAGGATAATTAAGTTCTTCTGTGTTTGCAAGTTTCTCCTGAGTAAATATCTCCTTCTGACTATTTGGATGTTATTGAATAAAACTGATTAAAAATACATCATCTTTGTTAAACTGGTGATGATGAATAAAAGTGCCTTACAATTAACAATTTCAAATCTACACTATCTATCAACACTATAAACCGAAGACCATGAAGTTACCATATATGGTATCTGACTTATCAAAGAGTTCTAAGGAACTAATATATTCGTCCTAATTCAGGCACGTGCGAAGCTTAAGTCATCAGTAGGTGACGTAATGACCCTGTACTTTGACCCCGAACACGAGATGTCTCAAATAAACCCCGCTGATATTAATACGATCCGATGCGCCTTCAATTCTTTAAGATCAAACAGGGGCCGGCAACATTTTTTAGAGTGCGGTAAAGCAAAATAAAAATAAAACTATTACTGATCTTAGAAGATGCGACTAAGAATTTAGTAGCACAATGACAATATCCCGTAGTTCCACTTAAAGTTACTTTACCGGATTACTAAATTGCAAGTCGAACCCCAGTAGACGTCAACAATAAATTATGTTTTTGTAGAATAAGGTTGACAAAAGAGCACACCTCTATAATTAATCAAAACACAGAATGCGTTGTTATCCCTGAGTACTAAGACGAAATGCCTCGTTACCAGTAAAAAGCGTTTCCGATTCTTTATACTCACCATACAAAACATAGAAGCATTAAACTGCTATTTCACGCTGGTATTCCGTGAGAGAGTGGCCCTTCCCTGGTCAAGCCGTCCCATTCGTCATCATCATCATCATCATTACAGCCCTTCACAAGTCCACTGCTGAACATAGGACTCCCCCAAAGAATGCAACAAAGCACGATCCTGAGCCACCTGCATCCATCGACTTCCTGCATGTCTTACCAGGTCGTCACTCCATCTCGTGGGGGGACGCCCTACACTTCGCCTACCGGTACGAGGCTGCCACTCGAGAACCTTTCTTCCCCATCGGTTGTCGGTTCTTCGAGCTATATGGCCGGCCCATTGCCACTTCAGCTTACTAATCGGTTGGGCTATGTCGGTTACTCTGGTTCTACTGCGGATATCCTCATTCCTAAGTTTATCACGCAGAGAAACTCCGAGCATAGCCCTCTCCATAGCTCGCTGAGCGACCTTGAGCTTCCTCATCCGGCCAGCAGTGAAGGACCACGTCTCAGTTCCGTATGTCATCACTGGCAACACGCACTGGGTGTATAGTCTCGTTTTCAAGGTTTGAGGTATACCTGACGAGAAGATGTGCCGTAATTTCCCGAACGCTGCCCAACCGAGTTGAATCCGTCGATTGACCTCTCGGTCGAAGTTGGACTTACCTAGTCGGACTATTTGTCGCAGATACACATACTCGTCAACAACTTCGAGCTTAGTGTTCCCAACAACTACCGGCATAGGTGTGACATGGACATTAAACATGATCTTAGTTTTGTCCATGTTCATCTTAAGACCTATCCGTTGGGAAACACTATTGAGGTCATTGAGCATAGTGCTTAGGTCCTCCAGCGATTCTGCCATAAGGACTATATCGTCGGCAAATCGAAGGTGAGTGATGTACTCGCCATTGATGTTGATACCGTATCCTTTCCAGTCCAGAAGCTTGAAAACGTCTTCCAATGCAGCGGTGAAGAGTTTCGGGGATATGACGTCACCCTGTCTTACACCTCTCTGCAATTGGATAGGTTTCGTACTCTGGTTCTGTACTCGGATAATCATCGTAGCCCTACTGTACAAGCACTTCAACACTTCGATATACCGACAGTCAAGTTGGCACCGCTGAAGGGACTGCAGCACCGCCCAAATTTCGACGGAATCAAAGGCTTTCTCATAGTCCACATACGCCAGACATAGTGGCAAATTGTACTCTTCGGACTTCTGTACAATTTGCCGAAGGGTATGTATGTGGTCTATGGTGCTAAAGCCCTTTCGGAAACCGGCTTGTTCGGGAGGCTGGAAGTCGTCAAGTCTGCGCGCAAGACGATTCGTAATGACTCTCGAAAACAGCACGTAGACGCGGCTCAGAAGGGAAATCGGTCTGTAGTTCTTCAAGAGAGCGTTGTCACCTTTCTTGAAGAACAAGACCACCGCACTTCTGCTCCACGCCTCCGGTGTAATGCCACCATGGACGACGGAATTAAAGAGCCTCTGAAGGACTTCAAGTACCGGTTTTCCACCCGCTTTCAGAAGCTCCGCTGTAATTCCATCCTCGCCTGGGGCCTTACCGTTTTTAAGGTGCTGGAGAGCCATTCTAATCTCGCTCAGACTGACGTCCGGGATATCTTCGGAATAGTGTCGGATGAGACTCGCTCTTGGATCGTTACTCACACTTGCGTGTGGCTCCAACGATGACGTGTACAACTGCCCATAGAACCTCTCAATCTCACTCAACATCTCAGGTGTCCCGGAAACGATGCTGCCACATTCTGTCTTCAGCTTTGACAGTTGGCTCTTTCTGGCAGACAGATCTCTGGCAAAGACTTTGGAGCCTTGGTTCCGCTCGATCGCTTCTTCAATACGAGCTGTATTGATTCGTGCTTTAATCATAATATAAATGCGGCGTGGCTCATGCGTGGCTGTACAATTCAAAGAACCGACAACCGGTGGAAAAGAAAGAATGTTCCCCAATGGCAGTGGCGAGTTGCAACCGGTATATACACGAAGTTTTGGACGACATCCCACTAAATGAATCAACGGCCTGAACGATAAATATGCAGGAAGTCAGTGGTTGCTAGTGTCTCAGGAACTTGTTTTGTGGCACTTCATGGATGAAGCCTGTGTTCAACAGGGAACTCGTCAGGGGTTGTAATTATAATGATGTTTATGGACTGTAATATATATATTTATCTTGCATTGTACAATGGAAAACAGTCATAAAAAAAGGTTGCGTATACCTTTCATCAATGATTGATCTTCAATATCGGATCTGTCATCAACTTTCTGCGAATTCTTAAGCTGAGAGAAATTCGATACTTTGCAAATGCACGCGCAAATTAACACAAGTTTGAAGCCAATATACCTATACAGTACATTAGGTAACATAAGATGAAAGAGGTGGAATGGGCCTCCTTTTACACCTCTTTCCCGTAGTAAGACATAAGAGACACTATCTTTTATACCTGTTGGACAAGACACCAAACCATATGTATGATATGATTGGTGGCCTGTTCGAAAAGATAATGATTCCACTTTATTTGAAATAACCAGGATTCCAAAAGTACTTTTTTAGAACAAAGGTGATTAAGGAGGAAGCAACCCACCTGGAGATTTTAATGATGTCTTCCTCGGAACTAAGATGAAATGCCTCCTTCACATAAAAAGGGTATCCTGTGAGAGCGTGGTCTTTCCCCGGCCAAACTCAACCTATTATTTGTGCTACAACCATATGCATTACATACATAAATAAAAAATAATATCTATACTTTTTATTTAATATAATAAAGCGGAAGAGTTTTTTGTTTGTTTAAACGCGCTAATCTCTGGAACTATCAGTCCGATTTGAAAAATTCTTTTTGTATATTATAGCCTGATTCATGTGGAATAGTATAGGCTATCTAGCATTAAGCTACATCACTCAGCTAGCCTTAAATATGGATATTTGTTATGCAAGTCAAAAGAAAAAGCACTCCCGAAATGATTTATCCGCGTACGCTGGTGTTATCGTTAAGGATACGTAAATACAATGTTCTAGAAAAGTATAGATCTTTACTCCGTCTAAAAAAAGTCCGCGATACCATATGTCTATTTCTTATACATAAGCCATAATTAGGTATTTTGTGACAAAAAAATATTGAAAATTTAAAAGTGATATATGAGCGTTATTATTAGGCATGGCCTATTTATCCTTACGAACGAAAGTTACTTCATCATCAAGACAATTTTATGAAGATAAACTTTGTTCTTTATACCATGTTATTTGGACGCATAGTTTAAGTTTTAAAGTAAAATTAAAATAATTCAATACTTGGCTGGGCGCGCGAAAGACACATAAACCCTAGCCGCCCTGTGAGAACTGCGAGAACTGCTCAACCGGGAGGGGGAGGGAAAGTGGATAAAACTTAACTTCGCTCTACATCATACATAATATGCAGATAAAAGTACTCCATTAATTACGCCAATTTTTCCATCCATTACTATCAAATAGAATATTTAATTGCAATTATAAAATGCTTGAACTAGGTCATGTCGCGCCCCTCCGACACGTGATGACGCGGGTGAAACCGTGGGGCACAGCTAGTAATTACATACAGGGTTATTTATCAAAAAATAACCAAATTTTAAACTTAAGTTTAAACATATAAATAATGATATACCGTTATTGCAGTTTTTAAAATTACGAGTAAATATGGCTTCTACTTTTATTTGAAACTATCCCAAATTGAATTGATTTATGGGCAACAACGTTTTTGCCTACCGATTGACACATTCGAATGTGTGATGAGTGAATGCAGAATCAGTTAAAATAATGCATTACCACGCATTTTGAATTTAAAAAATAAAAAGGACAGAATATCTCACAGAATACTAGCGTGAAATAGAAGCTTAACACTGCCGTGTTTCGTATGGTGAGTGTAGAGAACCGGAGACCCTTTTTACTGGAAAAGAGGCATTCTATCTTAATCCTCACGGGTGACAACGCATCTGCAATTTCATTCTTTATTGAGAATAGGCGCAGATGTCTATGGGTCACAGCAACCACTTACCATCAGGTGGGCTGTGTGCTCGTTTGTCACCCTATCCTATAAAAAAAATATAAAAACTATAGAGATTTTTTTTAGTTAATTTTTCTTTACCATTTTCCTATTTTACTTATTCTGAACCTTCTCTGAAAATTTGGCTGGTCATTGCGAAATAACCCTGTATACTCACCGTGTAAAAAAATCCATTACCCCGTACCTTCCTCTGGGTGTCGTAAGAGGCGACAGAGGAAAACTCAACCAGGGCAGCAGCGTCTTCCTTATAACAACTAGAAAATCAACCGCGGTTGCCAACCCGACTGCGGAACGTGGCAACTATAGCCAATTTATCATCCTCCTAATGGGGGGCAAACTACGGGAAGGCCTATGTTTAACAGTGGGCTTTGACAGGTTGTCATGAATGAATAATGAAGACCTATGTTCAATTGAGACATGGATTGAATAAAGGTATGTCCGTATGTAGAGACGTCATAAAGCTAGGAACATCGACTTCCAGCATTCCTCATCAGGTCATCACTTTATCGACTATTCGGAACCCGTCGCTCTAATCGAAATTAGTCCAGGAGACGTCAACGTACTTTAAATTTGAATTGGAACTTTGAATTTGAATACCAGCTTAAAGTAGCGTAAAATGCTGCTATGTTTCGTTATCGTAAGTTTAAAGAACCATAGGAGACCCTTTTTACTGGATACGACGCGTTCCATCGTAGCCCTCAGCGGTGACAATCTGCATTTTTATTCTTAATCGAGGATAGATGTAGATATCTGGGCCACAGCATCCACTTACCATCAGGTGTGCTGTGTACTCACTTGTCAACCTTATTCTAAAAATTAATTAATAATTATATTACATGAATAATCTTCGTTACGAATAGGCGCCATTTCTACAACCATTTTACATATCTTAGTGACATCCCAGAGTGTGATAGAGTCCGAAACTTGCCATGCGAAATCCACTTTACACGTATTAATTTAATCTTCAAAATTTTCAATTTATATGAGGTATTAATCAAGCGACGGCGCCCGAGGGCCCTGGCAACGTTGTAATTGATTTTAATGCTTCCAACTTACTTTTTATTGCCGACGGCCGACGATTTAAATGCTATAGGATTATTAAGTGATTAAATTTTAAAATGGTGGCAAGAAGTGCTGAGGATTGCCATAGTAATGCCTATTTATACTGTTGACAGTGAGCGAGTGTCTTTAATCGGTGCTCTCGTATCGAGCGATTGTACTACACAGGAAGCGATTTTATTATTTAGCGCCAATGTTTTTGAAACGAAATTTAGTTTTATGTCGGCTTATGGATTACGGTGTGCTCTACAGATTTTTTTTTTTATATTTGGTCATTTGCATATTTAATTGTTCACGTTTCTCCTTACAGGAATGTCTCGTGTATTGAAGCATTAAACATGCATAGACAAATTGCACATTCATTTCCGTGGCGCAGTGGCTTATTAGCACTGAGTTGCAAAGGGCCTAGGCGTCAAATCGCGGAACAAGTATTTGTATGGCCTACAAATAATTGTTCCGTATCTGAATGTTTGTCCTTGTGAAATTTATATATGTAAACTGCCCCTACGGTACAGAAGAAAATCCTTGTGTGGAGGTAACTTTTTAATAACATAGATAGGCACCCGAAACAGAATGTAAAGTTCACAACTACTAATTATATGCGAGAATTGAACCCAAAGTCCGTAGCACCGCAGTCAAGTGGTAGACTAATGCTCTATCGAGTCATCAGTTTGGGACATCAAGTTGTTTAAAAAAGACTGATAATATAACACTGTTCGTTTTTTTTTTAAAGAAAGTATAAGTCTATAGTAATAGCATCAGACGTTATAGTTTGCGCAAATCCATTATGTATATCAAAGATGTTAAAATTAATTAGCGTAATTTTTTAGTTGATTTTAACGTCTATATAAAACAATACATAAAAATAAGTTTCGACACAGGTATCCTCACAATATCACAATAGGACGAAATAAATTGTAATTAAAAATCCTAGTAGTGCAGGCTGAAATAGCGACTGGTTTTACTCGTATACTATGAAATTTTAACATTTATGCCAATGTCCAACTCGTAATTTACAGCAAATAGTCGTCAAATATCAGACAAATCACGTGAATTATAGCTGAATGCAAAAGGCAAAAGAACGCGAGTTTCGATGTTTTCGACTAAACTAAATCCAGCAACGGATTGGGAAATACTTATAACGGTTGACCGTAAATAAATTTTATTAGACACTTTATTATAGTATTCAAAGATGTTTAACATTGAGCCGTAGTTCAGGCGCTCGCCGTGAATTTAACAGTATGCCAGCAACCAGAGTTCAAGTCCCGCCGGTACCAATGTAATTTACTACGTGCTCGCCGGGAAAGTAACATGTTGAGGACATCTGCATGTCTGAGGAATTATATCATTTCCAGGACGTGTGAAGTCTAACAACATTCCCTGAAATATCGCGGAGGACTAATTGCTTCATAACCCTCTCAGAAATAAAAGGAGGCCAGCTGGGGGCACAAATAAATTGTAACTTTTTTATAGGATAGTGTGACAAACGAGCACACAGTCCACCTGATGGTAAGTGGTTGCTGTGGCCCATATACATCAACATCTGAAAATGCAGATGTGTTGTCATCCATGAGGACTAAGATGGAATGCCTCGTTTCCAGTAAAAAGGGTCTCCGGTTCTCTACACTCACCATACGAAACAGAGCAGGCGTTAAGCTGCTATTTTACGCTGGTAGGTATTCTGTAACTCTACTAACTTTCAACTTATTATAACTAGTAGTCACTTAACATTCCGTCCATGAGAATCTAGATTACAATCATAGACTGCGGACATCCTTTCTACACACTCGTTGAACTCTTTCGAACGTCGCCATCTCAAAAAAAGTGCAAAATGATGTGTATACTTTGACAAATAAATATCACCACAATGACACTTGTAATAAGGTTCAAGCAAGATACGATGATGTAGGTTTGGCTGACGGAAGCGGCACGGCCTCGCACTTAGGAGGTGGTCTAAAGCATAAAAAATAAGCGGGTCTTTTAGCATTCATAGTGTAAAAAAACATTTAAATTATTGTGTGATATATTTCTTTTGTTTATTTTTTATGAAAATCAAACATTGTGACAAATAGCATTGAGGAAAAATAGACATTTGTTCCAATTTTGGTACAGTGTTTATAACTATGTAAAGGTAAAGGTATGGTGAGTATAGAGAACCGGATACCCTTTTTACTGGAAAGGAAACATTCCACCTTAGTCCTCACGGATGAAAACGCATCTGCATTTTGATTCGTATATATATGTCTATGGGTTATAGGCTATAGGATATAGATGTCTATGGGTCACAGCCAATCAAGTGATTGGCTGTGGCCCATAGATGCTAGTATGGTAGATGGTAAGTATCATCAGGTGAAATGTATAGTTTGGTTGACGTTTGTCACCTATCCTGTGATCCTATAAAATGTGTATACGAACAGAAATATATATATCATTTTAAAAATCAGAATATTTAATTTATAAGGAGGAAGTGCTGTAATTGCAAGAAACAAGATCTGCTACTTCGTATTTCCGTGGTGGTTTTAATAGGCGACAGAGGGAAATTGAAATATGAGACGGGTAGCAGCATCTTCCTGATAACAACGACAAAAAAAAACTAACCCACAACTATGATATATCCATTCTATGAAGCAGGTCAATGGGGAAGGCCTTTGTTTAGCAGTGGATTTACATGAATACTCTACATTGAATACATTTTACGGACTTATAGCGTTTATTTTATGTTATTTTTAACTCCCGTCTTTTCGGTTGCTTTACAACACACAAGGTCACGGGAGCGGACTGAAGTGTTTAACATCCCGATGTCATCCGGCTACTTTCAGCCTTTGAATATTAATTTTTGATCCGGTCTACGCAGAATTAGGTTACAGTATCTTGAAGTATTGTAGTGGTATGGATTTAATTTTATTATTATTAGGAGCTCGGGCAGATCGTAACACTCATTCATGTCCTCTATTGAAATTATGATAGTAATGAATGAATATAAGTTTTTTATCTTTGTCGTTAATTTCTCTTTGTACTTAATTCCGCTACTTGATTATAACAATAATAACTACAATTACAAGAACATCATTACTCGCTTCCGCTTGTAGTTTGGTCCCCCTTCTCAGTGGAGCGACGCACGCGCCGGGAAGTGGCGAGGGCGCGCCCGTCCGCCCGCACTATCGCGGTCGGACCCACTTATCGAAATTGATCCCGTTGGCTCACTGCTCACACGGACTGCTTCTTACATCTCTGACAAGACGTCACATTCACACATTCCTGATACAATGTTCGGGCTCTATATATTAAGTTAATTTATTTTAATTTCAGACTTATTTTTACCTAACTTTTTTATATAGGAAGGGGCGATAAACGAGCATGCGTCTCACCTGATGGTAAGCTAATTAAGTATTTATTATAATTTAATTCATTACAGCTTGTCAAAAGTCCACTGTTTAACAATAGACCTTTGACATAATTGCAACGCTTGGCAAGATTAGCAACCTGAGTTTTGTATTATTTTAGGAAGATGCTACTTTATACGTGGTAGAGCCATGCTGCATCTATATTATGGTTGTAGCACGAATGGGTCCGCTCGACCGGGGAAGGACCACGCTCTCACAGAATACCAGCGAAAAATAGCAGCTTAGCGCTGCTGTGTTTCGTATGGTGAGCGTAAAGAACCGGAGACCCTTTTTACTGGAAACGAGGCATTCCATTTTAGTCCTTACGGGTGACAACGCATCTGCATTTTGACTCTTAATCGAAGATAAATGTAGATGTCCATGGGCCACAGAGACCACTTACCATCAGGTGGACTGTGTGCACGTTTGTCACCCTTATCCTATAAAAAAAAACAGTCCATTTCCTGTTTCATTTCATTCTGTCGCCTCACTGGCCTCTTACAAAACCCACGGGAATATATGGGGTTAGTAATTTCACTTATACGTAAGACTTCTAGTATCAGAATTTAAAGACGTTTCTGTGCTGTGTCTGATTTCTTGTACATATTAATTTCGATATCAAGGTCATGTTTAATATTTCTTAGAATTGACATTTGACGTTTCTAAGATAGCTTTACTTCGTACAATTTATCAATAACAGCATAAAACAACAAGCTTACGGCAGCTAATGACTGAGTAAGGGCAAGGACTGGGTGATATTTAGAGCGACTAATCGAAACATGAAATAGAGATGTATGTTAAGTTACGAGGGTGCATTAAATTTTAGGAATTTTGATGTCAATTCAGGGCATTTAATTTTATTAATGACGTCATGTAGAAACAAAATTTGTAGAAGTGCCCGTCCTCTAACTGCAAAAGAATTAAGGTAGTCGCAAGATCCCGTGCCTTTATAAATGTGCCTTGGATTAGCTTAATATTTTCTATGTTAGGTTACAGCTTATATACGTCCCACTACTGGGCACAGGCCTTCTCTCATTTCTGAGAGGGTTTTAGTGCAAGGAAATGTCCGCCGCGCTGCCCCAATGCGTGTTGGCGAACTTCACATGTCTTCGAAATATTTTTTTTTCTTATTCCTCAGAGATGCAGGTTTCTTCACGGTGTTTTCCTTCACCGCCGAGCACATGGTAAATCAGCACTTAAAATTGCAATTAACAATTTCATTGGTGCCGGCAGGGATCGAACCCAGGCTCTATATTTTCTATATAAGACAAATCATTTGGATTTCTCTTTACTTATTATAAGCTAGTTCTTGACTACAATCCCACTTGGTGAGTAGTAATGAAGCCCTAGATATGCTAAATGACAAAAGTTTTAAACGGTTTTGTCATGGTCGTGATAAAATTAAAACTAAAATACTTTTTCCACAATTTCGTACTCTAATGTAAACACACCACGCATAAGTACTGAAAAATTTATGTCTGTATGTTCATACATAGCTCAGTAGTTGAAACTCTACTGAACTATGCTTTTTTTTATTTTGTTTACGAAAATTGACGACTTATGAGGGCTATTGGGCAAGTATAATAAATGAATCTCGTAAATAAAATTCTGTAAGCTAAATAAAATTTAATTTTAAATATTAGACTTTAAAAAGTAAAAACCGACTTCAGAGAACTAAAAATAATAAAAAAAATTCTGCAATTTAAAAAAAAGTTAAGTTTGAAGTTTTTATTTAAAGTTTAATTTTGACCTCTTTTGTCCCGACTAAAGAATATAAAATGCTCGAATGTCGGCTAAATAACATAATAACTTTATCTTTTATTTCTTGTTTATGGAGGAAAATTTTCCATTACCTAATTTTACCCTATGGGTCACATTTTTCCTACAATTTTTTATGGGACCATCCCTGGCCTATTTAATAAAAAAATAATCATTAAAATCGGTTGACAATAATTGACAAAAATATCCAGTAACACATATAAAAAATTTCCTAGTGAATTGAGATCCACCTTTTTTATGTCGGCGAGAAAAACAATTATTTACTTTTCTACCGACTTCAAAAAGGAGACGGTACTCAATTCGACTGTATGTTTTTTTGTGTGTTACCTCATAACTTTTACTGGGTGAACCGATTTAGATTATTCTTTTTTTATTTGAAAGCTTGTGGTCCCATATAAATTTGATCAAGGTCTGACAAATAGTTTTTGAGTTATTCTTAATAATTTATATTGTAGTCGATTGTACACAATTTTTAATTTTAAATTATATCTTTGATGTTTTTACGCGTACTATTTTATTTTCTGTAATAAAATTGTACGAGTTTATATTGCTGACTAATTGCATGTCTATTTTATATTGTCTATTGCCTATTATATATGACGAACAGCGTCGAAGGTGTCTGATATTGCGAACATCAATACACCTGCCAAGTGTGGAGATTAATTCAAATTCTTCGTACAGGTGAGGTCCATGTCCAGCAGTCCTAATGAAGAAGACTAATAAGAAGATGGTTTAATGCAGTTAATTAACAGCTTACAAACATTCCACTACTCTTAATTACCACATTCACATCTTGCCCACGAAACATTTCTAATTTCTCAGGAATTACTAAAATTAAAAAAATTATTTTTAGTAATTTCTAATTAAAGTGCCGTATCGTGGCGGTGTAACGATATAGGGTAATATCCACTACCCCATATCGCCCGTGGGTGTCGAAAGAGACGACAGAGGGAAACTGAAACAGGAGATGGACAGCAGCATCTTCCTAACAACTCTGAATATAAAAAACTGTAGTTGACAACCCACTCGCCAGACGTGTCAATTTTGGCAAAATCCCCCCATGAGGCAATCAATGGGGGAGGCGTATATACAGCAGTGTACTTTTATAGGCTGTAATGGGTGGAACTTCTATTATATATATGGCTGCAGCACGAATGTCGCGGTTCCACCTGGAAACCATGCTTTTCCAGAAATAGCAGCGCAAAATAATACCGCTGCTATGTTTCGTATTGTAAATAACAGGAACCGAAAACCGTTTAACTGATTGTAACGCATTCTATTTAAGTCCTCTGGGATATAAACACATCTGCATTTATGTCTATAGGCCACATCATCCACTTACGACTTTGAACTATTTTTACGTGGTAGAGCAACGCTGCAGCTATATTAGTGGTACAGTTGTAGCACGAATGGGTCGGCTGGACCGGGAAAGGACCACGCTCTCACAGATTACCTGCGTAAATAGCAGCATAACGCTGCTGTGTTTCGTATGGTGAGTGTAGAGAACCGGGGACCGGAGTGGAAATGAGGTATTAAACCATGCATTTTGAATTGGAATAGAGGATAGATATAGATGTCTATGGGCCGCAGCAACCACTTACCATCAGGTGGACTGTGTGCTCATTTGTCACCATTATCCTATAAAGGAAAACTGTGCACATCATTTGTCAGTTACATAAAATGAAAATGCAGATTTCTACCCCATGCTTGCCCTCAAATGCACTTACCGTTGCGATTAAAAATATAGGGGAATCCGAAAGCTTGTAACCGTACAGGAATGTTAAGGTAACTTAGTCTCTGAGTAACTGCATATCCCATCATCAACACTCACAGAGACGGAATAGGAAGAGGGATTCGCTTTCGCCGATAGCACTTAGCAATAGTGTAATTTATCCACTTCAACATAATTGAAACGTTCACGTCAATTACAGTATTTCCGACACTTAATCGCCGATGCGACGCTTGATAATGATTGCGAGACAGAGACGGACGCGTTCCAATCACCGATATCGAAAAGAGATAAATTCACTTCTTAGTTATCTGATTTAATCAACACCCTTATCATTACAGACTGAATGTCGTATCACCTGATTGTCAAACCTCTAAATTATAGCTTGAAAGCGAATTAATAAAGTTTATTTTAGGTTGTTGCGGAATATGCTTAGTGAAATCAAAGTTTAATATCTGAAGCCTAAGCAATAAACCGCGCTGGTACGCATACAAGTAGATTTAAAAGATATGGCTGTGTCGCCGCCAATAGAGTAAAGTTAGTACACACGCTTAAACTTATATATTAAATAATTTACACGAGGTAGAGCCATGCTGTAGCTATATTAGTAGTATAGTTATATCACGAATGGGTCGGCTCGACCGGGGAAGGACCACGCTCTCACAGAATACCAGTGTAAAATAGCAGCTTAATACTGCTGTGTTTCGTATGGTGAGTGTAGAGAACCGGAGACCCTTTTTAGTGGAAAAGAGGCATTTCATCTTAGTCCTCACGAGTGACAACGTATCTGCATTTTGATTCGCAAACGAGGATAGAAGTATGGGTCGCAGCAACCACTTACCATCAGGTGGACTGTGTGCTCGTTTGTGACCCTATTCTATAAAAAAAAAAGTAAAAGCCGCTTCCGTAAATGTCTTAATGTTATTGTATGTTTTGTTTTCTCGACTGCATCCACATAACAGTTGCCGTTCTGTGACTGTATCGATGGTGTAGTGGTCGTAAACGCAACTAATCCGTTATTGGATATCCGTCACGGGTCAGTTATTGGGTATATTGAAGGAAATTTTTAGTAGCCCAGTGACGGGCAGTTGACGGTGTTTCAACCTCGTTCCTCGGAAAGCACGTACAGACGTTGGTCCCGCGCTTGTTCTCTGGTCGTGTCGGATTGTCGTTCCATCGGGCTATGGGAGTGTGGGAATAGAGAGTGCACCTATGCTTACGTACACACTCGTACATTATAACAGAGCCTGTGCATATGGCTAGTCTGCGTTGAGGCTAGCTGCCGTGATCTAAATCCGATCTGAAGGAGACTATGATTTGTACCAATCATTGTAAAGGACTGTAATGATGATTATGATGGTGGTAGTGGTAATGGTGGTGGTGATGATGATGATAATGATGGTGATAATCACTTTCGCTTTTTACTAAATGCATATGACAGTATATACGGTACTTATAACAAAAACACTATTTTTAAAATTTTTGTCTGTCTGTCTGTCTGTTTGTTCCGGCTAATCTCGGAAACGGCTGGACCGATTTTGACGGGAATTTCACTGGCAAATATCTGATGTTATAAGTAACTTAGACTACTTATATTTTAGAAAAAGAATTAGGTTTCCGTGCAGTAAAATTAAAACCCTAAATTACACGCGGGCTAGTACTCGTAATAAAAAAAATTTGTTAGTTTTTATCAAAATGAAATCCTTAAAAGATGTTAATGGCTACTGCAAACCACGGAATATCAAACAAAGGGTAAAGTTGCGATGTAACTCCTGAGAATTAAGACATTCGATTTTTCTTATCTTATTTTCTTTTTAAAAGTTGTATTGGACATTTGATTAGAGACATTCGACCAGTAATCATATCCGATCTTTATCTTTCAAATAAAAATACAACGCTATCTGCACTGCTGCTTAACTTGACAAGTAGTAAAATGAAAAAAAAATTGCACCGACTTAAAATGAGAACATCATCAATGTATTCGAAGTCAACTAAATACACATTATTAAAGATAACTCAAAAACTACTGGTCAGATCTTGATCAAATTCATATGGGACCGCATGAGAAGTGCTAGCTTTCAATTAAAAAAAGAATCATCAAAACCTAGAAAAAAGTTCTGAGGTAACAGACATAAAAAATACAATCGAACTGAGAACCCCTCTTTTTTTTTGAAGTCAAACTGAACTAAAACCACTGAACTAAAACGGCTCTATGTGTGGCCTAACAGGAATAACAAATTACTTATATTTCAAGAACTTTATATATCTAGCACAGTCTTATAGGAATAAGTACAAAATGATGTTATGTTATTATGCATACGTCTACAGAATCTTACCTTGCAAAACTTGAAAACGATATTCATTTTACACAATAACGAAGGGAACCTAAAAACGAAACTAAAACAAAAGAATTACACGTCATTGTATTTAAAAAAGGAGCGAGCATCTAACGGCGGGTTTCATTACGTTCTTTTCCCGCGCACCTGTGTGCCACATGTCGCCAAAACATCGATTCCCGCGCATCCCGAAACGTCAGCCCACCGCCGCCATCTTTGTATGTATCATTCGTCGAAATTCGAGACATCTTCAAAGTGTTACCACTGTATCAGCGTTCGATCCCCGTTTATACCGATATTTCGCTACATGTGACCGCCCTATTTGGTATGTTGTTTTTGCGTCACGACTCTCTCTTCCCAGCTCGTCTGGTCGTATACCTGTCTTGGCTAAGTGACGTCACGCAACGGTAGTTCTCGAGTCTACGGACTCGTAATGCATGCGATGATATGCTGTGATTCAATTTTATCACTTAATTTATGTAAACAACTTAGTTTTGTGCATTAATATAAATGTTACACGTAATTTTTCTTTTAATTTACCTTCGTGTTTTTTATTATTTTTAACAAAGAAGTTATTTACACAAAGATACATCAATTGTGATTCTTTCCTATGAACAATGGAACCAATTATGATTTCTATTCACGTCGAACTTCTAGCGTATATTGAAGAATTTGCAAAAACGGAATGCACATACTCAGTTTTTAGGGTTCCGTACCTTGAAGGGTAACCAACGGGACCCTATTACTAAGCATCCGCTGTCCGTCCGTCTGTCTGTCAGGGGGGTGTATTTCATGATCTGTAATAGGTAGACAGTTGAAATTTTCACAGAATACGTATTTCTGTTGCGTTTGTTAAATTCAAAATTAAAGAGCCCTCCCCTACCAGAACTATTACGATGGTACAGAACCCTTCATGCGCGAGTGCGGCTCGCACTTGGCTGGTTATTCAGTTTGTCTTATATTGATGACGCTAGACAAATAATATTGAAATAGATGGTAACAAAGTAAGAATCGTCTGTGAATATTTGTTCATCTGGAAATTTCCTTCTAAAGGAGTTAGTTGCAAAAGATGGAAAATGATGAAATTTAATATTTATTTGCCGACGCTAGGAATAAAAATTAAATTAAATTGGTAAAGGTCATTGCTTTTAAATTCACTAACGTTTCTACATGAGCTTCTTCTGATCACAGAATGGAAATGACGATAAAAAGTGCGAATAGTGGATAGTGGTGAAGCAGCGGTCTCTTGTAACGTGGGACCAGATTTTAAATACGAGGCGAAGGGAATATTTGGCTAACACATACATATAATGTATGTACTGTTAACGCCCATGAACATCCAGCCTGCAACGAGGACCAGTGTCGTTACAAGGCATTCCGCCTACCAAGTGTCGCGATTATCGCACCATGCTCCCAAATTGAAAGTCTAGTTCTGCAGTAGACAGTTATAATCATAACAACAGGAATGACGTCCCTCTGGTATTAAAACTATTTAGTTGCCAAAGTTATTTCTTTCTCTATCTAGTAGTAGTAGAGTCTATTTCTGGCTGAGAGAGAGAGAGAGAATATATTATATACAGTGGATTTCATTTATTACGACCTTGGTTGCAGCGACCATTTGCCTATAGCGACGTTAAATCTAAGTCCCTTGAATTTAAATCATATTTTAGTACAAATTTCATGTGGCTATAGCTACGAGCACTTAACCATAGGCTATAGGGACTTTGGATGTAATGCAACAAATTCCTAGAAATCCCGTGCAGATATTGCGACCAGAGTCGGCCGTCAAAGACACAAAGATTTCTTTCTTTCACAAACATTTCTTATCTTTTGTTTACATCCACACAGATGGTCAGCAAGTGTGGAGACCTTTACCTTTTGTTTATATATATCAGCTAAGTAGGTAGAGAAGCGTGTACGTTTTGGAGTTAAATTTATGGTTCAGTTACAAAGTGATATACTGAGTAGCAACTGCAATGTATTGAATTTGTTACCTTTGCCTGTAACGACTTCCGGATATAACAACGCAAATAGAGTGGTCCCTTCATCGTCGTTATACCCAAAACCACTATATATATATATATATATATATATATATATATGTATGTATGTATGTATACGTTGTGATTCACCATGTATTTTATACAATATATCAACATTCAAATAATAATAACACGGGCGTTAGCACCTTATCTCCCGGTTCTTCCACTGAAATTAGTGTTGTACCCGCGTTCACAGTAGCATATATCGATACATAATAGCGATATTTATCGATTGGAGCGACAAGTTATTGCTGCCGATCGGCTGTTAACGAGCCAATTTGTTAGCGTTTCGAGACGCGCGCCAGCAACGAAACGCGCTTTTCTTTTTTGCAGACACCCTGTAATGGGACTGGTCTGGAAGTACGGCTTTGGTAGGACGCTAGCTTGAAGAGACGACGAATACACTGCATTTCGGATATTTATAGCAATACTGTTGACATTTTATAATAGCAAAATATTGTTTCATCACGCCGATCCTTAAGATACAAACATTTCAATCAGGCTTACAACTTTTGCCTGTTTTTCTAAAACGTTTCTGGTAATAGTCAATGAAGTTCACATTGAATGCATCGACAGCTGTGTTTTAGGAGGAAAAAATAAGTTAATCGGATCCCTCAGTGCGCGAGTCCTATGCGTTCTCGTTCGGTTTTATCATGGGAAAACTTTTAGGCATACTCGTGGAAGCAAGGACGGGTTCACCGCATATCGACAGAGTAACGCCGTTGCATACATTCGTATCTCCAACAGCGCCTGCCGTCATTTTGGAGCTCCTGTTCGGGAAGGGAAGACTCTTTTCTTTATTACTAGTCATCTCAGAGTTTGCAAGTTCTTATTTTGTAAGTAATACTGCACGTAAAAAGTGGTCCTCTCTTATAACCTGATAATGGTAGCGGGAAGAATTACGCTTAAGGAATACCAACATCAAAAGAAGAAACGTAAAGGACCAGAGGATTCAATTTATATGATGATGATATCGAGGCATTCATTTAAGTGAGTAACGAGTAATAAAAGATAACTATTTGTAATATTAAATCAAATAAAAAGTATTTTCGTTCACCACTACGAACTTGATAAATGTGTACATACAAATTTATATTTCGTCATACAGTGAAGGCGTATAGGAATCCATTACCACATATCATCCTATGGGTGTCACAAAAGGCGACCGAGGGGAATAATTGTATATAATAAATACGATGAGCATCAGGAATAAGGGTGACAAACGAGCACACAGGCCACCTGTTAGTAAGTGGATACTGTGGCCTATAGGCATTTATCCTCAATTAAGATTCAAAATGCAAATGCGTTGTTACCCCTAAGGACTGAGATGGAATGCCTCGTTTCTAGAAAAAAGGGTCCGGTTCTCTAAACTCACCATACGAAACACAGCAGCATTAAGCTGCTGTTTTACGCTGGTATTCTGTGAGAGCATGGTCCTACCCCGGACGAACCACAACCATAATATAGCTACAAAGCATAATATAGCTACAAACCACAATATATGTAGCTACAAACCATAATATAGCTACAACCATAATACAGCTGCAGCGTGGCTCTATCACGTAAATTATTGCTGATAGCAACTCAAAATAATTAATAAAAACTGCAGCGAGCTTAGCGCTTTAGCCTCAAAGACGTATTAAAAAATATAGACAGGTTACACACTAACATTATTGTATTTTAAAGTGCCGCAGGTAGTACTATATCTACGTACAGTTATTTATTATGACTCGTTGCGCTAACAAAAAGAGACAAATGATAGGGCATACCTATCGTTAGAAAAAGATGAATATACATCATTAGTTGCATATTGATTGCTGCTGAGCGCTCATTGGCGCGAGCGCGTGACATACCGATATGGAAATGAATACACTAGGTAGCGTAAAAGTTTACACTAGCGGTTAGTGTTGAAATAATAAAACCAATTATGAACAAAACATCTATATTCAAAATATTAATGAAACGTTTTTCTTGTCTCTAACAGTTGCCGTGTAATTTTTGCACCACATAAAAACACAGGAAGGCATTTTAGTCACGAATAACTATAAGATTTACGTGCTGTAGCGAAGGTATAGCCGCCACGCGAGAGCGTGCCAGACTGAATGCGAGTCAGGCAATTACCTGACTTTTATATTGCCATTTTAAAACGAGTATGATGTATCTATACTTTTAAAAACATCTTAGTTTAGCCTCTGATCTACCACGCCTCACCCTGATAGTACCAATTGAACGTAATCCTCCCCAGCAGGATCCATATAGAATAAAAATAAAAAGGGGCCAAATGCGATTCGGATTCGCCCATCCATCATCCATCATGAAGGGTTCCGTAGCAGCAAGTAACATAATTTACTATTTATGACGTATTAAAAAAAACTACTTACTAGATCTCGTCCAAACCAATTTTCGGCTCACAGAATACACTATCATTTTATTTAGTTCCGATAACAAAAATTCCCTTTTGCAAAAATTCAAACAAAATGTTGATTTCACAACCCTTTTGTTTTTAATATAAGAATTGAAACCAACAAACCAAAGCCAAACTACCTTATTGACATTTATCTAAATCCATCTCGGGAAACTTTCTTGACAGCAAAACGATTACTTTGTAGTACATTGCGTCGTATGCTTTAATTTCCTTAGTAGCCCTAAAGCCTGGCGTCGACTACAGCAGAAATGCGTCGAATCGAAGCGAGTTGCATTTATTCCTATTGCGTCCATCTCTGACGAATCGAATCGAATTGTTCATTCATCGCAAATTCTTCATCAAAATAGGTCATTTTTGCGTCATGGACAGCTCTGATGAAGAGATGTTTTTATTTCATCATGATAATGTGGATCTTCATGATTAAACAATTCTGAATATTGTTGGACCAGTGATATCAATAGTTCTTCATTAATTTTTATTTAAACAAAAAGATTTTTACGGAAAAGAAATAGAAATTAATTAAAATACGCTGGCACGCATCCACTTCTCCGTGTCGACTGAGGCGCGCCGAGTTGAATCGAAGCGCATCGGCGAAGAAATTCGCCTGTCAAGCAATTCGCGCGGTCGTTCAATTCGGCGCGCCGCGGCTCGTCGCTGATGGACGCAGTTTCATAGTAAATATATAGGAGGCGATTTTCTGCGATTCGATTCGACTCGGCTCGGCGAGCCTAGTGGACGCTTAGCCTTATAGAAAAGCCGTATGGAATACGCAATGTACTATAAAGTGACCATCATTTTGTTTGTCAAGAAAGTTAGCAAATAAACAAGTTGTTTCGTCTCTTTAACAGACAGAACAGAAAATTTACTGTGCTGTCACTTAAACTGCTCAGCTTATCAAAAGTGGATTAATTATAATGATCATAATATGTGTTCCTCTTTTTAAATGTTTTACCATTATTTTTTAGTTTAGATCGTTTTGAATATGGGAAATTTTTGATTAGAAACTGTTGATACCTAAAGCTTACCATAGCTGTAAGGAGTTCATTATGAAATTATAAATCTATATAAGACTTATTATAATAACCGGCTAAGTGCAAGTCGGACTCGCGCATGAAGGGTTCCGTACCATCGTAAAGCATGTTTCTAGTAGGGTAGCCCTCTTTAATTTATTTTTATTTTTACTATATGTTGTAATAGCGGAAATAGAAATACACATCCTGTGAAAATTTCAACTGTCTACCTATTACGGATCATGACTGACACAGACGGACGGACAACGGAGGCTTAGCAATAGGGTCCCGGTGGTTACCCTTCGGGTACGGAACCCTAAAAATTAAAAGCCGACTTCAAAATCTTACAAAAAAATAATTTCTATTGGCTTCTGAAAAAAAATGATATCTACTTCAGCCGCCATCTTGGATTTACATTTCGACAGCACTATCGGCTTCAACACCCTCGAAAACCATGAAAATGACACCCATGATAGAAAAAAATATATACCTATTGCAGCCGCCATCTTGGATTTACATTTCGACAGCACTATCGGCTTCAACACCCTCGAAAACCATGAAAATGACACCCATGATAGAAAAAATTTATACCTATTGCAGCCGCCACCTTGGATTTACATTTCGATAGCACTATCGGCTTCAGCACCCTCGAAAACCAATAAAATGACACCTATGATGAAAAAATTGATATCTATTGCAGCCGCCATCTTGGATTTTCATTTCGACAGCACTATCGGCTTCAATGCCCTCGAAAAACATGAAAAGGACACCCATGATGAAAAAATTGGTACCTAATTCAGCCGCCATCTTGGATTTACATTTCGACAGCACTATCGGCTTCAACACCCTCGAAAACCATGAAAATAACACCCATGATGAAAAAATTGATATCTATTGCAGCCGCCATCTTGGATTTACATTTCGACAACCCTATCGGTTTCAACACCCTCGAAAACCATGAAAATGTCACCCATGACAAAAAATTGATACTACTTACTTTTAGTACGTACTACTATTATTTATTCTGTGCTTTTAAAATATTGTAATAAAAAAATCTCTTATCATTATTATAATCAAGTATTTAAGAAATTTGGTTATTCGAATATTGTGTATTTGTACAGCGATCTTTTTGAGCCGCTGCAAACAACCGAAACAATGTCCACTCACGACGGCGATTGACGCCGAACTGAGTGTGAGTAAACTACTCTGTGGCTGTAGCTCCCCATTTACAGAAATAATTTACATACAAGGCTACCAAATCAACGAAAATTTCGCCATTTTGGAGCCGTATAAAATTAATTATAGCTAAACAAAACAAAATTACACTGCCATTTACATTCATAGGCTTCCCACATGATAGATGAAGAGATTAAAACATAGATTGAGTTAAACAATTGATATTTTCAAAAGTTATCGTGTTTACAAGCCTTGGGGACATGATAAATCCACACCATAAGCCACTAAAACCCCTTTTTTATTTGAAAATAGCAATTAATCGATTTAGAAAAAATATTAATAAGTTCAACAATCATTTATCTTTCTAACAATGTGCTTTTTATATCATTTATATGTATAATATGATTGCCAGATACGATTTTATTCGATAAAACGTTGGAATCTCATTTTTAGGCGATAGTAGAACATACCTTGCGCTTTCGCTTAAGGCATGCAATAAAAGCGGGCAATATAAAATACAAAAAGACTACAAGTTCCGAGGCGATGCGAATGTTACTGCACCCGTCGAAAAAATACGGAAGGCTCATCCGCAACAATGAGATAACATTTTTAAAATATATGAACCCATAAAAACGGACGCAAATACAAATTACATTGTAACACCTAGCTACTATCGCTTCATCTACGCAATTTACAAAAATCAAAAACATTATATCTGACTACCCTTACCTTTATGTGGTACGATTTAAGTTCAGTTTACCCAAGAAAAAACTATAAAAAATTCTCTTAAACACATTTGAAGCTGTTTTAAATACTCGTTTTAACGGAGATCTTATATTAAGAATATAAGGCTCAAATTTCATTAGCTCAAGTTTATGACACGCAATGTTAAGGTGGTACCGTAGGGTGAAGCGATAAGCTCAGATTAATTACCAAGATGCGAGGATAGAACGACTGGTTACACGCTACCGTTATGTTTTCTCGACGTTCGCTAACCGCGGCGAAACTGTATCACATTAAATTTATTATTTCACATGTGACATTTAATTTACTATAGTGCGCCGACAAAAGACGACCAAGCTGCTACATACACCATGTTGCCAGCCATTTATTTTCATTTTAGTCACATTAAATTTTCATTTTGATCTTTAATAAGTTATCTCATATTCGTCATCTTTTACTGGCCATCATTTAGTAAACAATATTTCTTTTTACACGGCAGAATCGGCAAGGAACGCCTTTGACGAAATTTTATCGATTAACTTTGCGATATATTAAAAATAGGCCAGATTAGGCGTACCCTTAGCCGAGGAGCACGTATGCGTAAATATATGGATGTAAAGCAGGCGATGGAGGTGTGTCATGAACGTGCCAAATGGAAGTCCGTAGTCTCTATCTACTCCTCTGGGTGACAGGCATGAGTGTTTGTGTATTTATGTACGTATTTTTTTTACAATTCAAAGATAGACAGAAAAAAAAAACATTAATAGAATATGGCGTTCCTTTGCGGGAAATTCATTATAGATGTCAAAATAATTATCTAAGATCCGTGTAGAAATAAGATTATATATTTTATCATAGGATAAGGGTGACAAACGAGCACACAGTCCACCTGATGATAAGTGGTTGCTGTGGCCCATAGACATCTACATCTATCCTCGTCTGCGAATAAAAATGCAGATGCGTTGTCACCCGTGAGGACTAAGATTGAATGCCTCGTTTCCAGTAAAAAGGGTCTCCGGTACACTCACCATACGAAACACAGCAGCGTTAAGCTGCTATTTTACGCTGGTATTCTGTGAGAGCGTGGTCCTTCCCCGGTCGAGCCGAACCGTTCATGCTACAACCATAATAAAGCTACAGCATGGCTCTACCACGTATAAGATATGTGTCTTACCTAGTTTGATTGATATCATTTATATTTTTACGCGAATCTCGGCTAATTAATTTAACATCTTTAATACTTTAAAGCAAAAAAAAATGTCTAAATGTGTGTTGGGACAAACATAAGGCAGGGTATTTTTATTGTTATTATCGTTCATATTTATTACAGTTCAAACAGTAAAAGCTTCGTTGTCATTTTATCAAAAGGATTTCTGATCTTTTATTTAGTAAGTGCTTATTATTAAGTGGCGAAGCTTGCGAAGTCACTTATTGATTGATGTCTGTCCGTCTGTCCGTCTGTCCGTCTGTCAGTCTGTCCATCTGTCCGTCTGTCCGTCTGTCCCACGATCATCTCGAGAACGGTTTCGAATTTTCAAATTCTGTTTTCAGCAATCGATTACTGATCACCCAGGCATCTGAACCTCCTATTTTGAAACTGATTGCTCGACGGCAACCGTTAGAAACCGCTACAAAGCTGATTGCTTCGCCACTTTGCTATGCTGTTACCTTGCTAGGTTTTTATACTTTATTCTGCTCAACCACTTTTAGTTTTGTATATTTATTTATTTACTTTATTAAAACAGAAACTTTTCTAGATAATTTGAAGGTTTATAATGTTCTAAAATTAAGCTTAATTGCTCACAGATGCGTGAAAATCTATTTATTTGGGTCCCGTTCAAAAATAAAAATTAAAAAATAACGGTTATCTTAAAATTAAGATCAATAACGAAAAAAATTCAATCAGATTTAAATATGATATATTCTAATCCAAAATTGGAATAAAGCTTTTTCCTTGATAAAAAACACCCAGAGCTTTATAAGAATAAAGCCTATTTTCTCGCTGAACAGATTATTTCCGTTTAAGTCTTAACCTTACGTTAATCTCTACTTAAATATTAGATACTTGAAGCTTATTCGATAGATAAAAAAGAGAAAACCTTTTTTTATTTTGCATTATTTTAGTTCTTATGACAATTGAAAAGGTTTTATACATAATGTTCTTACTTTAATTACTTATAAAAGCTGTGGTAGCACACAGGCTAAGAGGTCGCTATAAATTTCACAATACGTAAGCAACTCGGGTTCGATCTCAGCCAGTACCAAGGAAATCATTAATTGCAATTTTAACTGATTTACTGGAAACAAGGCATTCCATGTTAGTACTCAGGAGTGACAACGCATCTGCATTTTGATTCTTTATTCAGGATAGATGTATATGTCTATGGGCCACAGCATCCCTTACTATCGGGCGGACTGCGTGCTACTTTGTCACTGTTATTCTATAAAAAAGACGTGCTCAGCGGTGAAGAAAAACCATCGTGAGAAAGTTTGCAATTCTGAGGATTTTTTTATATAACGGGTTTTTCAACAAGAACTTTGTTTTTCAATTGGGGCAACACCAAAAACATGTCAGTTTTGACATTTAGTTTTTTGACCTATTCGTTGTAGATGCTTTGGCAATTGCTACAATGAATTCAATTTCGCTCGAAAATCGCATTAAAATAATAAAAATCCACTATGAATATGGTGGTTCTGTTAAAGTTACGTTTCGTAAAATTCGTGATATTTTCGGACAACATAATCGTCCTTCTGAGACCGCTATTAAGAATTTGGTCGCTAAATTTGAATCGACAGGCTCGGTACAAAATGCGCCAACACCAACGCGTGTTCGACCGGGTCGTTCAACCGAAAACATCGCAGCCGTGAGCCACAGTGTTGAAGAAGATCCAAATTTGTCAATTCCTCGACGTTCTTAACAATTGGGGTTATCCAAAAACACCACATGGCGAATTTTGCGTAAGGATTTGGCTTTGAAGCCTTACAAGGTTCAACTGGTGCAGGAATTGAAGCTGACCGACCATTCACGTCGCCGTAGATTCGCTCAATTCATTCAGGAACAGCCCGCTGGTTTTTCTGAAAAAATCATTTTTTTCAGATGAAGCCCATTTTCACTTGTCAGGGTACGTCAACAAGCAAAATTGCCGTATTTGGGCTTCTGAAAATCCGAAAGCGATTATTGAGAAGCCTTTGCATGCTCAACGTGTCACTGTATGGTGCGCTATGTGGTCTGGAGGCGTGATTGGGCCGTTTTTTTTTCGAAGATGAGGCTGGAAATGCAGTAACGGTCAATGGATCACGCTATCGCGAGATGTTAACATCTCAATTTTGGCCTATTATTGATGACATCGATATCACAAACATGTGGTTTCAACAGGACGGTGCCACATGCCACACAGCCAACGAAACGATCAATTTATTGCAAATCAAATTTCCCGATCGCATAATTTCACGAAATTCAGCTGTTAAATGGCCAGCCAGATCGTGTGATTTAACACCACTGGATTATTTTTTGTGAGGCTATGTTAAGGACAGAGTCAATACAGAGCCAATCGAATCGATCGCGGCCTTAAAACTCAAAATCCGTGACGTGATTAACGAAATAGACCCGCCATTTTGCCAAAAAGTGATTAAAAACTTTGATGAAAGAATCGACATCTGTCAGCGTGGTCTTGGTGGATATTTGCCAGATATCATTTTTCATTCATAATTGCCAAACTTTTCTCTTCGTAATACAATAAAAATTTGAATCATCTTCATCTAAACTCTTTGTTTTATTTTCTTTTAGAAAACAAAGTTCTTGTTGAAAAACCCTGTATATTTTTTTTAATATAAACTTATTTCGAAGACATTTGAATTCCGCCAACACGCATTGTATCAGCGCTTCGGACAATTCTTTTCCCTAAACCCTATCAGAAATGAAAGGTCTGTCTGTACCTAGCAGTGGAACACAACATATATAATATAGGCTGTACATTTACTTTCACTTTGCTGCATATTCGGGATATATATAAAAAAAGACAATAAACTAAGTAAGATTATCAGCTCTTTTAGCATCATTTGAAATTTAAATATCATCAAGTATAATTACGACAGTCGTAAAGTCATAATGTACAAAATTTAAAACCGTTTCCGTGGTACACGGCCATATAGCGACACTCCATCCTTCACTCGCGACGTTGGTCAACACGGGAAGCCACTATAAAAATGTTAGTATTGACTATTAAAGTTATCCGAGAGAAAACTCTTTATCCTGATTAATACGCTTTTTTATAAAGGTTTGAGGTATTGTTGTGGATATATTGAAAATTGTTGCATAAAAGAATCATTTCCTATAGAAAAAGTTACATAAAAACTAACTGATCAGCAGAAATAGGTACGAGTGGTACCTGCCCTGACGGACTCCTAGGCCGTAAATGAGTTTTACCACTTGGTAAACACTTCTCATTTTCTATTCTTCATTGAAGACATCTACGAGTATAAACCTAATCCAGCACCCAGAACGTGGTAGAGATATGCTGCAACTGTATTATGACTGCATCACGAATGGGTCTACAGTTTCACAAAATAACAGCGTAAAATAACAGCATGATGTTGCTGTGCTTCGTATAGTTCGTGACGTGAATCGAAGACCCTTAGCATAGCATGAACAGCTGCCGCCTGTGGCCTCTAGAGCCCATAAAAGCCGCTCTTCGATTATTATCTTAAAAATTGCCAAAATGCCGCCCTCGAACCTCTGCCGCCTTGCAAACCTCTTGCTACACCACTGACCCTTTTTACTCAAAGTTAAAGTAATTTTTTTTTCACGATTATATATAGGGCGCTTTATGAAAGTCAATGGTGTGCATTGCTTCAACAAGTCTCCACTATTGCTGTTTTTTAAATACAGTGAAACCTGGTTAAGTGGGACCTGAATAAGTGAGAAACCTCCATTATTGAGACTTGCGATGAGGTCCCGGTTCTTTTTCATTAAATTACCTCTGTTAATGAGATTTTGAAACTGGTTAAATGAAATTTGAATTCTAAGAATTTTTCGATGTTTACCTCTATAATTGATACTCTGTATTGAATAAAACTATTTTTACGGATTTTATCGCGTTTAATTTACTTATTTTATATTCCCGACGTTTCGGTTGCTTTCCAGCAACCATGGTCACGGGGGACTGAGGTGATTGACGTCCCGATGTCAAAGTTAACCCGGAGTACCTTCAGCTTTTTAATTATTAATTTTGGTCCGATCTACGCAGAATGAACTAACTGTGTCTTGAAGTCTTACAGTGGTATGCTTGGGTTTAGTTTTAATTTTATGAATTACAGGATCCCAAGCAGGTGGTAGTACCCAGCCTCCCTCTCTATTGAAATTAGGATGTTTTTTAATTTCAATAGCCTCACGTATCATCCTTGGCAGGAATCGATGTTCTTTCGCGAGGACTTGTGGTTTATCAAATCTAATGTAATGACGGGGGCCGTCTAGGATATGATCACAAACTGCAGACTTCCCGGAACGTTGGTGCTTCACGTCAGCTATGTGTTCTTTTACGCGGGTTTTTATTGATCGTTTTGTTTGCCCTATATATGAGAGACCACACTCACAATCAAGCTTGTATACTCCTGCATCTTGTAGAGGAATATTGCACTTGACGGATGGTAAGAACTGACTAATCTTCTTCGGCGGCTTGAAGAATGTTCTAATAGAAGCTCGCTTCAAGATGTAGCCAATCTTGTCTGTGACACCTCTGACATATGGTAGTACAGCAGGCACACGCTCGACTGTGGCCGGCTTCACTCGGTCACTGTGACGTAGGCGCGGAACCCGAAGCTTGTTGTCGTGCAGAACCTGCTTGACGTGCTGAAGCTCGGCGGCCAGGTGTTTGCTGTCACAGATCCCTCGTGCTCTCTGCAACAAAGATTTGCCCACGGTAGCTAACTGTGAAGGGTGATGGTGGGATTCACCGTTTAAGTATCGGTTTGTATGGGTCTTTTTTCTATACACAGTGTGACCTACGGTGTTATTAGGATTTCGAATGACTAACACATCTAGGAAAGCTAAAGAATTATTTGCCTCTAACTCCATAGTAAATTGAATTTTAGAGTTTATGGAATTAAGATGTTCTAAAAATGCAGTTACTTTGTCTGATGGTAAAATTGTGAAAGTATCGTCTACGTACCGCTTGTAGAGACTTGGAGTTACTGGTGCAGTAAGCAGGGCTTTCTCCTCAAAGTCCTCCATGAAAATATCGGCGACAATGGGAGATACCGGTGAGCCCATCGCAACACCATCTACTTGCTTGTAAAACTGTTCCTTCCACAATAGGTAGCCAGATGTAAGGCAATGTCTGAGTAATACTGCATATTCTGCTGGCATGTTGTTTTCCTCTAGTTTCCTAGTTATAATTGAGATGCAGTCTTCAACAGGTAGGCATGTAAATAGAGACTGAACATCAAAACTGACCATAGTTTCATTGTCAGTAAGACATAGGTCTTTTATCTCACTGACAAAATGGTATGAATCCTTAGTGTGTGCTCTTGTATGTCCTCTGAGTGGTGATAGTACTTTTGCTAAGTGTTGAGCCAATCTGTAAGTTGGCGAATCGATCTGACTCACTATTGGACGTAATGGAGCGTTCGGTTTGTGTATTTTTGGTAACCCATACAACTTCGGCGGTTTGGCACACGTAGGTATTATCGAATTTACGTCTAGATTCAGTTTCTCGGAGTATTTCTTTATTAGATCGCTAGTTGTTTTAAGCGTATTAGTTGTAGGATCTGTTTTGACCTTTACGTACGTACTTTCATCCGATAAAAGTTGTTGTATTTTAAAATTGTAATCCGACGTATCCATTATAACCGTAGCATTACCTTTATCTGCGCGGAGAATCGTAAGATCTGGTCTGTTGCGTAAGTTTTTCAATGCAGTAAATTCATCTTTGGGAAGATTTAATTTTGGCGCTGAGCTTCGACGTAACAAGGACGAAATGTCTTGACGTATAGCCTCTAAATCTTCTTTACCAATATTATTTTTATACAGACAGTCCTCAACACTACAGATAATGTTTTCATACGGAATTTTTCGCGGTGTTATAGCGAAATTCATACCTTTGGCCAAAACTTTTATCGTCGCGTCGTCTAGAGATTGTTTTGACAGGTTATAGACCGCACGTTGTTTATTACTCGCGTCTGTTGTCAATGATTGCGGTCCGTTATTACGTTGATATTGGCGTTGGACATTTGATTTGGTTGTTAGTTTTTGGTATTTATCTATATGTTTATTTTTGCATTCATTGTATTTAGTTGTTTCACGTTTGTCTAAAGTTTCCATGCAATTCTTATAATCAAATGTCGATAAAACTGTCTTTAGATCACTGGACGATTTGTCTATGGTTTTATTAATGAAACATAGATCGGTACGTTTTTGCTGAATCACCGTTATTAACAATTTTTTGCTTGCCTGATTTAAGATCTTAGCGCTTCCTCGAATGTCTTTTTTAGTAGATATCTTGACACACGTAGGAATGAGATTATGGTCTCTGCATCTCTTCAAGAAGTTTAAAGCTGTTATGTATCTTGCGCGCTTGGTTTTGAGATCTTCTAGTCGGCGTATTTTATTTGCTATTTCCAGTCCGTACTGGTTTACATAATGATTTCTTATATTTACGCGAACACTACACATTGAATAAAACTATTTTTACGGATTTTATCGCGTTTAATTTACTTATTTTATATTCCCGACGTTTCGGTTGCTTTCCAGCAACCATGGTCACGGGGGACTGAGGTGATTGACGTCCCGATGTCAAAGTTAACCCGGAGTACCTTCAGCTTTTTAATTATTAATTTTGGTCCGATCTACGCAGAATGAACTAACTGTGTCTTGAAGTCTTACAGTGGTATGCTTGGGTTTAGTTTTAATTTTATGAATTACAGGATCCCAAGCAGGTGGTAGTACCCAGCCTCCCTCTCTATTGAAATTAGGATGTTTTTTAATTTCAATAGCCTCACGTATCATCCTTGGCAGGAATCGATGTTCTTTCGCGAGGACTTGTGGTTTATCAAATCTAATGTAATGACGGGGGCCGTCTAGGATATGATCACAAACTGCAGACTTCCCGGAACGTTGGTGCTTCACGTCAGCTATGTGTTCTTTTACGCGGGTTTTTATTGATCGTTTTGTTTGCCCTATATATGAGAGACCACACTCACAATCAAGCTTGTATACTCCTGCATCTTGTAGAGGAATATTGCACTTGACGGATGGTAAGAACTGACTAATCTTCTTCGGCGGCTTGAAGAATGTTCTAATAGAAGCTCGCTTCAAGATGTAGCCAATCTTGTCTGTGACACCTCTGACATATGGTAGTACAGCAGGCACACGCTCGACTGTGGCCGGCTTCACTCGGTCACTGTGACGTAGGCGCGGAACCCGAAGCTTGTTGTCGTGCAGAACCTGCTTGACGTGCTGAAGCTCGGCGGCCAGGTGTTTGCTGTCACAGATCCCTCGTGCTCTCTGCAACAAAGATTTGCCCACGGTAGCTAACTGTGAAGGGTGATGGTGGGATTCACCGTTTAAGTATCGGTTTGTATGGGTCTTTTTTCTATACACAGTGTGACCTACGGTGTTATTAGGATTTCGAATGACTAACACATCTAGGAAAGCTAAAGAATTATTTGCCTCTAACTCCATAGTAAATTGAATTTTAGAGTTTATGGAATTAAGATGTTCTAAAAATGCAGTTACTTTGTCTGATGGTAAAATTGTGAAAGTATCGTCTACGTACCGCTTGTAGAGACTTGGAGTTACTGGTGCAGTAAGCAGGGCTTTCTCCTCAAAGTCCTCCATGAAAATATCGGCGACAATGGGAGATACCGGTGAGCCCATCGCAACACCATCTACTTGCTTGTAAAACTGTTCCTTCCACAATAGGTAGCCAGATGTAAGGCAATGTCTGAGTAATACTGCATATTCTGCTGGCATGTTGTTTTCCTCTAGTTTCCTAGTTATAATTGAGATGCAGTCTTCAACAGGTAGGCATGTAAATAGAGACTGAACATCAAAACTGACCATAGTTTCATTGTCAGTAAGACATAGGTCTTTTATCTCACTGACAAAATGGTATGAATCCTTAGTGTGTGCTCTTGTATGTCCTCTGAGTGGTGATAGTACTTTTGCTAAGTGTTGAGCCAATCTGTAAGTTGGCGAATCGATCTGACTCACTATTGGACGTAATGGAGCGTTCGGTTTGTGTATTTTTGGTAACCCATACAACTTCGGCGGTTTGGCACACGTAGGTATTATCGAATTTACGTCTAGATTCAGTTTCTCGGAGTATTTCTTTATTAGATCGCTAGTTGTTTTAAGCGTATTAGTTGTAGGATCTGTTTTGACCTTTACGTACGTACTTTCATCCGATAAAAGTTGTTGTATTTTAAAATTGTAATCCGACGTATCCATTATAACCGTAGCATTACCTTTATCTGCGCGGAGAATCGTAAGATCTGGTCTGTTGCGTAAGTTTTTCAATGCAGTAAATTCATCTTTGGGAAGATTTAATTTTGGCGCTGAGCTTCGACGTAACAAGGACGAAATGTCTTGACGTATAGCCTCTAAATCTTCTTTACCAATATTATTTTTATACAGACAGTCCTCAACACTACAGATAATGTTTTCATACGGAATTTTTCGCGGTGTTATAGCGAAATTCATACCTTTGGCCAAAACTTTTATCGTCGCGTCGTCTAGAGATTGTTTTGACATTTTTTTTTTTTTTTTTTTTTTTTTTTTTTTTTTTTTATAGACCGCACGTTGTTTATTACTCGCGTCTGTTGTCAATGATTGCGGTCCGTTATTACGTTGATATTGGCGTTGGACATTTGATTTGGTTGTTAGTTTTTGGTATTTATCTATATGTTTATTTTTGCATTCATTGTATTTAGTTGTTTCACGTTTGTCTAAAGTTTCCATGCAATTCTTATAATCAAATGTCGATAAAACTGTCTTTAGATCACTGGACGATTTGTCTATGGTTTTATTAATGAAACATAGATCGGTACGTTTTTGCTGAATCACCGTTATTAACAATTTTTTTGCTTGCCTGATTTAAGATCTTAGCGCTTCCTCGAATGTCTTTTTTAGTAGATATCTTGACACACGTAGGAATGAGATTATGGTCTCTGCATCTCTTCAAGAAGTTTAAAGCTGTTATGTATCTTGCGCGCTTGGTTTTGAGATCTTCTAGTCGGCGTATTTTATTTGCTATTTCCAGTCCGTACTGGTTTACATAATGATTTCTTATATTTACGCGAACACTACACATTGAATAAAACTATTTTTACGGATTTTATCGCGTTTAATTTACTTATTTTATATTCCCGACGTTTCCTGTCAAAACAATCTCTAGACGACGCGACGATAAAAGTTTTGGCCAAAGGTATGAATTTCGCTATAACACCGCGAAAAATTCCGTATGAAAACATTATCTGTAGTGTTGAGGACTGTCTGTATAAAAATAATATTGGTAAAGAAGATTTAGAGGCTATACGTCAAGACATTTCGTCCTTGTTACGTCGAAGCTCAGCGCCAAAATTAAATCTTCCCAAAGATGAATTTACTGCATTGAAAAACTTACGCAACAGACCAGATCTTACGATTCTCCGCGCAGATAAAGGTAATGCTACGGTTATAATGGATACGTCGGATTACAATTTTAAAATACAACAACTTTTATCGGATGAAAGTACGTACGTAAAGGTCAAAACAGATCCTACAACTAATACGCTTAAAACAACTAGCGATCTAATAAAGAAATACTCCGAGAAACTGAATCTAGACGTAAATTCGATAATACCTACGTGTGCCAAACCGCCGAAGTTGTATGGGTTACCAAAAATACACAAACCGAACGCTCCATTACGTCCAATAGTGAGTCAGATCGATTCGCCAACTTACAGATTGGCTCAACACTTAGCAAAAGTACTATCACCACTCAGAGGACATACAAGAGCACACACTAAGGATTCATACCATTTTGTCAGTGAGATAAAAGACCTATGTCTTACTGACAATGAAACTATGGTCAGTTTTGATGTTCAGTCTCTATTTACATGCCTACCTGTTGAAGACTGCATCTCAATTATAACTAGGAAACTAGAGGAAAACAACATGCCAGCAGAATATGCAGTATTACTCAGACATTGCCTTACATCTGGCTACCTATTGTGGAAGGAACAGTTTTACAAGCAAGTAGATGGTGTTGCGATGGGCTCACCGGTATCTCCCATTGTCGCCGATATTTTCATGGAGGACTTTGAGGAGAAAGCCCTGCTTACTGCACCAGTAACTCCAAGTCTCTACAAGCGGTACGTAGACGATACTTTCACAATTTTACCATCAGACAAAGTAACTGCATTTTTAGAACATCTTAATTCCATAAACTCTAAAATTCAATTTACTATGGAGTTAGAGGCAAATAATTCTTTAGCTTTCCTAGATGTGTTAGTCATTCGAAATCCTAATAACACCGTAGGTCACACTGTGTATAGAAAAAAGACCCATACAAACCGATACTTAAACGGTGAATCCCACCATCACCCTTCACAGTTAGCTACCGTGGGCAAATCTTTGTTGCAGAGAGCACGAGGGATCTGTGACAGCAAACACCTGGCCGCCGAGCTTCAGCACGTCAAGCAGGTTCTGCACGACAACAAGCTTCGGGTTCCGCGCCTACGTCACAGTGACCGAGTGAAGCCGGCCACAGTCGAGCGTGTGCCTGCTGTACTACCATATGTCAGAGGTGTCACAGACAAGATTGGCTACATCTTGAAGCGAGCTTCTATTAGAACATTCTTCAAGCCGCCGAAGAAGATTAGTCAGTTCTTACCATCCGTCAAGTGCAATATTCCTCTACAAGATGCAGGAGTATACAAGCTTGATTGTGAGTGTGGTCTCTCATATATAGGGCAAACAAAACGATCAATAAAAACCCGCGTAAAAGAACACATAGCTGACGTGAAGCACCAACGTTCCGGGAAGTCTGCAGTTTGTGATCATATCCTAGACGGCCCCCGTCATTACATTAGATTTGATAAACCACAAGTCCTCGCGAAAGAACATCGATTCCTGCCAAGGATGATACGTGAGGCTATTGAAATTAAAAAACATCCTAATTTCAATAGAGAGGGAGGCTGGGTACTACCACCTGCTTGGGATCCTGTAATTCATAAAATTAAAACTAAACCCAAGCATACCACTGTAAGACTTCAAGACACAGTTAGTTCATTCTGCGTAGATCGGACCAAAATTAATAATTAAAAAGCTGAAGGTACTCCGGGTTAACTTTGACATCGGGACGTCAATCACCTCAGTCCCCCGTGACCATGGTTGCTGGAAAGCAACCGAAACGTCGGGAATATAAAATAAGTAAATTAAACGCGATAAAATCCGTAAAAATAGTTTTATTCAATGTGTAGTGTTCGCGTAAATATAAGAAATCATTATGATACTCTGTATCTCAATTACCGGTATAAATGAGACAAATTAATCTTTTAACACGTTTTGACATGTTTGTTTATATACATTTCGCGTCGTCTTTCGCGCATGCTTTGTTTCTCAGTACGAGGGCCTCTGTAAATGAGACAACTATAATTTAAACCTGCTTAATTGGAAAACTGGATTATTGGAAACCCTCAATAATTGGTACATATGTCTTGGTCCCTTGAGATCCCAATTAACCATGTTTCACTGTATTCAATCATTTTTAGGAGTGGGTGTCTATGGGTCACAGCAGCCACTTACCATCAAGCGGACTGTGTGCTTGCATTTGCCACTCTTACTCTCTATTCAAAGTAGCATCCCAATTTTCTTATAAAATAAGGGTGTCAAATGAGCACACATTCCAAGATGTAGGTGCTAATGACCCAGTTTTTCTTGTATAAAATATTTGACAACTTTGCCTAAAAAAAAAGCGAAATATCCGAAAACTTTCTCACTGTTAAAATTATGAACACAAGAAACATGACAAATGTCTCTAACAAACAACAATCAGCATGTTGGAAACAATGTTTGAGAACGCGCGACACACGCCCTGCCTTTCAACGAGCTCGAGTCACAATGCAAACTTTTCACTATAAATGAACATGAAACGTGGGTGGAGCAATTTGCTACAAAACAATGAAAACAATATCACGCCTCTAACTCCGTGACAGTTTGCTTTTAGTTTACAAAAAGTTGGTCCTTGAAGAAAATAATATAAAAAAAACTAAAGATAAGGTGAGAAATATCTTTTACATTAACTAATGGACGACTTTCGATTGTAATTCATTACATTTTTAAGTTTATAAATTAGGCAAGCTGTATTTCTTCTTCTTTACTTTATGGCTTCTCTTAAAAGAATTCTGCCAGTGTCAAGTCAGTCATGGTAGTGACAACAAAGTAAATAAAATCTTTTTTAATTTTTTTTGTGATTGGCCGCTCATCTACAAGAAAAGCTAGCACAGACATTTATAATTCTACCAACAACAATGATTAGTATAGATAAAATCACGTAAAATATGAACAAATGAGGAGAACACGAGAGACAGCAGACAGGTAGAATTAATAGGACGAAGGATGTTTTGGGGAGAACTTGAGTCGTGGACATTCGAAAAATATGTGATAGGTGGAACCTTCATCAAGACCACATTCCACTTTCAACGTTTTTGCATAACACACTATTAAACGCTCCACAGACTATTAAAAAAGGAAGACGCACAGAGTAGGATTGTCATCAAAGAATTTTAAAATGTTGCCAACAAATAATTACTGACAAATTGACTGAATAAGCTGTGAATTTTGATTTGTGTGATTTCAAATGATCCTTTTTCAACAGTGTTGTTTTGTGTCAAGCTAAAAAAAGCATTTTTTTATATTATCTATATTAGATATTTAAGTATGTTTTATATTTTCATGTGCAGTTGAAAGTGAAATACAGCTTGTTTAATATACAAACCTAATAATTATAAGTTTTAAGTAAAAACCAACTTCATTGTTGCTAAAAAAGAATTTATTTATTTAGAGATGGACTTTAATGTCCAAACGTATATAGGGCCATCCTTGAAGTATAACCTATTTGATAAAAAGAAAGAATTATTAAAATTGCTTTACAATCTGCGAGGATATCGCGTAACATACATACATAAAAATACACTCGAATTGAGAACCTCCTCCTTTTTAAAATCGGTTTAAAATTTAGTGCATTACGGCCGAATCCGACCACTATGCGACCACTAATATTCTTTTAAGAGTACAAAGTTTTCCTTTCACGTATAGATTTCTGAGAGAGCTTTTCGGCAACAGCACTCCGCAAGTATTAGGTAGGTACTGCATGTTACCACCCCCCCCCCCCTCCCGAACGGGTTCCCGCCTTGTCGTGGCGGGGGGGCTTAGTAGCCGTGGCTTGGTCACCCGCGGTGAACAAAGAGGAACCCCTTGGCTGGCCCGGGGTGGCCACTCCGAGTGGTGGCGGAGCCATAGACCAGATCCACCGCTGGGGTCAGGAAGGCTGGTGCTTCTGAGTTCTAGTTTTTCCTAGCCCCGTGGTCTTCACGCATCGGACACGGGGGCGTCAGTTGCGCATGTGACATTGGAGGCCGAGGAGGAGGGCGCGCCATGTGTTCTGGTGCGCCTGACCTGAGAAGGAGATGGGGGAGGAGTAGTCCACTCCCGAGGAGAGGCCGCCATGGGGCGACCAAAGCAGGTGGGGCCGTGGATGTGTGCGAGAGCGTTCCCATGGCCCTGCCAATATGCGACGAAGGTGGAACACCATGGGGTTTTAGTCGGTGCGAGTCCGACATAACCCGTCCTTGCCCCCGCGAGGCGGGTATGCGTAGGCATTTCCCCATGTAAAAAAGAAGGTACTGCATGTTGACTAAAACATGTCTTTGAAATATTTGTTTTTTTCCTCAACCATGCATCTACTTACGATGTTCCTCATTACCAATGATGCAATGTGCTCTTCAAAATTGCAATTAACACTTTCATTATTCTACGTGGTAGAGCGAGCTACGCTGCAGCTATATTATGGTTGTAGCACGAATGGGTCGACTTACACAGAATACCAGCTTAATGGTATAGTATTCTTTATGGTGAGTATTCTTCGTATGGTGTGTAAACTCTTTTTACTGGAAACGGGGCATTCCATCTTAGTCCTCAGGGTTGACAACGCATCTGCATTTTGATTCTTATTCGTAGACAAATGAAGATGTATATGAACCACAGCATCCACTTATCATCATCAGGTGGATTGTGTGCTCGCGTGTCACTCTTATTCTACGAAAAAAAAACCTATAAATTAAGGCAAACACTTTCAAGAAAATATGCAATACTCATGAAAACAATAATGATACAATTAAGGTACGGTAGGTAGGTAAGATTCGCAAATGTAAAAAAGTAAAATTACAGCCCACAGCTAGACACGTGCCTTTGTAATTTACGAGTATATGTATGTATAATTTACTATTAAAAAAAAAAACATTTCTAAGCCGAGCGGAGCCTGATGCGGATGTAAGTAGCATAATGAAAGCTAAGACCTAGACATAAGGAACGTTTTTTTTATAGTATAGGGTGACATTCGAGCACATATTCCACCTGATGGTAAGTGGATGCTGTGGCCCAAAGACATTTACATTTATTCTCAATTAAGAATCCAAATTCAGATACGTTGTCACCCCTGAGGACTAAGATGGAATACCTCGTTTCCAGTAAAAAGGGTTTCCGGTTCTCTACACTCACCATACGAAACACAGCAGCATTAAGCTGCTATTTTACGATTGTCTTCTGTGCCACGTAAAAAATATAAATAATTATAATATATGTAACATGAATAATTAAAAAATATATTTAAATTTAAAAAAATCGATAAAACAAAGAATGATGACCAGAGGGGATGAGGCAGAGAAGTTTGCAGAAGGTTGGTAGAAAACATATAAAAATCGCGCTCATTTGCTGGGGATTCATTCGACATTCGGGCCTTACCAGAAAAAGAAAAAAGAAAAGGAAGATCGAAAGGAAAATCTGCCCTCAGCTACCTCCCTGACAAGTCAACAAGTGTTATTCTTCGTCCTAAAATCCCTAGGCAATCTATCTACAACATTTACCTTAGACGGCTCCGTGGCGCAGTGGCTTAGCAATGAATTGCTGCGCTGGGGGGCGCGGGTTCGAATCCCGCACGGAACAAGTATTTGTATGGCCTACAAATGATTGTTCCGGGTCTGGATGTTTGTCCTTGTGAAATTTGTGTTTGTAAACAGCCTCCACGATACAGGAGAAAATCCTAGTGCGGGGGTAACGTTAAAAAAAAAGAAACTTTCTAGTAAGGTTCTGCCATAACTGGGTATGGGTAATACCACTTTTACCCTATACTAAACCGTATTTATGTGTTGGATTTGAATATATGATATTGAATCTATATATTTGAATATCTATATATCCGTTAATATGTACGTGACTCTATATGGAAGTCAGTATTCAGTACTGCACGGTGATACGCCATTTTTAATTTGATTTGCTTAGATATTGTAATATTTAGGTATGTTAATATGTATTGGTTAATATATATGATACTTGAAACGAGATATACTCAACGAAGAGTCTGAGTAGGTAGATCGGGTTTACTCAAATATATCGTGTTTTTTCGCGCTCTTATGGTTCGTTCAAATTTCGATTCGTGTATCATATCACAGATATTTTACGTAGGTCTTACCTATGAAATTGCCGCTTTTTATGAGATAACGTATATTTTTTTGAAATGGCAGTACTGCAGAACAGCAATTTGATAGGTAAACAACCTATTATATACGATTTGTATCGCCCACTACTTGCCATAATCACTTACTATGTACCCCAGACGTTTTGCGCCCCATACTCAAATGCACACATCTTTGTATTACATGTGATTAAAACTTCCAACAATCAATTTTGGGTGTAGGTTAGACAAGATCAGATATGCCGAAACAGCTCCATATATTATCCAAATGTTGCTTGAGTTCATAACAGATAATATTATTTATGTTGTTACGGCTGAAAGCCGAAGTGGGGTCTACACCTAGTTCTAGCCGGCTAGAACTAGGCGTAACATATTATGATACAAACTATTTTAACACCTTTGATAAAATGAGTGATGTTACAAAATACAACCAATCCAGCAGCTCATTTTTGGATATTTATATCAAGATTCCCAGTAATTACTAATTTGCCTTTGCATAAATTCAAGCCACATGTTAAAAGCATTCTAATAAAAAAAAAAGTTATTAAAAGTTAGACTGCTGATTTTAAATGATAGAAAGCTTTGTGTATACTTATATATTTCATAAGTTTAAATTATAACTGTTGGGAGAAAAATAGTGAGTGTCTTGACGTTTCTTGTCACAAGATCTCTCGCAATATGGACTTGATGAAGCGATTATGTAGTTTACACTGTCAAAAAGCGTTTTCTAAAGGCCAATTTTGAATATATTTTTTTACTTTGACATATTCAAGATGCCGCAAAATTTCAGAATTGCAGAATCACAGAAATACAAACATTCGAAACTTCCACGGATAGTACTTTCGACTGGGACTCGAGCCCAGAAGCCTGCAAGCAGTTCTTGACACATTAAGCGAAACAAGCAATTTATTTACCGCAATCAAATAATTAAGTTAAAGCCTCGAGGGCGCTTGCCCAAGCCAAAGGATGAGACGACGCAACCCGTGAAACAAATGACATCTACTCACGCCATTCTTTATTATTGATTACTTTACTGGGATAATTATACCTTTATCTTTGGTGTTCGAAAATTAAAAATACAGTTTTACGACAGTCGCGATAATAAATGTAATTTTTAATACAAGATCTTCAGGATATTTATACGTGGTAGAGCCACGACGCAGCTATATTTTTGTTGTAGCACGAATGTGTCTTTACCGAAGAAGGACCACGCACTTCCAGAAGTGAAATAGAATTGTTTGCTGTGTTTCGTATGGTGGGTAACCGGAGACCTTTTTTACTGGAAACGAGGCATTCCATCTCAGTCCTCAGGGGTGACAAAGCATCTGCATTTTGAATCTTAATCGAGGTTAGAGCTGCATAAGTGCCCATAGGCACTTGTGCCACAGAGTAAAGGTCGATTTCTTTACTCATGTGCTTGTGCATAGAGATGAGGATAGAGATCCTCAATTAACATTTTTTATAATTAAGAATTGATGCCCTGTCTCACATGCACCAATTTACCATCTGGTGCTCATTTCTCGCCTTTAATTGAATAAAAAATTGTTTCTTCTAAGTAAGAGTTCAAGTTAATTTTGCTATCAATATTTTTTGTGTTTCCGAAGTACCTAGTAATTAATAAAATAAGGCGCTGTCTATTGCCTTTCGCGCATATAATCGATTTTCATTCCCTTCCCCATTTATTTTATAAATACCCACTTCTAAGAAACGCTATCAGAGCGAACCGACATTGCATAGAATGCTTTGCGACACCGACATTTCGCCTAATCTACATTAGTGAGATCATACGCGCGCGCAATCTCACAATCGCCGAACAAAAGCCGCGTGTCCGCTGTCCGCGCAATATATTCGGCGGGCGATCGTAAACAACGGAGCCATCATCGTAAATTGTTGCAATGACGTAAACAACTAAGCCCATACTACCACTGGTGTACGGCTGAGTGAAAGAACTGGGGCCACGAAACATGCGAACACGAAAATGACGGTTAAAGAAAAAATATTTTTTCACATTTTTATACCTTATTCACACTAGCCATCTACACTGTTGTATAAAATAATTTTTCATATTTACATGCACATAGGATAAATTAATATATTTCGTGGGTATAGCTCTTCAATATGCAAAAGGGTATAAGCACTTCCCTGCTCCAAAAACCCTCCTAGATTTAAGGCTTGGAAGTGGGTCTGTACCTAGCAGTTTTTTTTTAAAACGTTACCCCCACACTAGGTTTTTTTCCTGTATCGTGGAGGCAGTTTACAAACACAAATTGTACAAGGACAAACATCCAGACCGGGAACAATTATTTGTAGGCCGTACAAATACTTGTTCCGTGTGGGATTCGAACCCGCAGCCCCCAGCGCTGGAACTCATTGCTAAGCCACTGCGCCACGGAGCCGTCAAAGCTCCGTTCCGTCAAAGTTGGAAGCGAATAAGCTGTTACTTTGAGAGAGGCTTATATCCAGCAGTGGGATTTATCTATACTATTCTTTATTACACTGCATGGATAAAGGATTACTTTAGAACCAGATTTCCATAGCACCTTTTTTGTTAATGTAATACGAAAATGTAACTCCCCTTCCGATACTTTCAATCCACTTTTATGAAGCCGAATTTATAAACAGAGTAAATTTGCACTTTGCTTTAATTGCACCTCTACTATTGTTTCGCTGCGCGTTTATTGTAGTCAGAAATATTCATAATATTCTCCCGTACCTTTGCTGCTCCTATCTATTACTATTGATTGCTCCCATCAACCTAATTATATATAATAACTATATATTCGGTCATCCATTGACTACAGCCTATCAAGGTCACCACGGATTTTTATTCTATAGTTGTTACTAGGAAAACGTGACTCCTGGTTTGTTCACCTCTAACACCTCTTACGACACACACGAGACGAATTGGGGTAGTAAATATTTTTACAATGCCACTACACGTCTGCGTAAACAAATACAAACTGTGTTGTAGCACGAATAGGTCGGCTCGACCGGGGAAGGACCACGCTCTCACAGAATACCAGCGTAAAATAGTAGCTTAATGCTGTTGTATTTCGTATGATGAGTGTAAAGAACCAGGAACCCTTTTTTACTGGAAAGGAGGCATTCGATCTTAGTCGTCAGGAGCGATAACACATTTGCATTTTGATTCTTAATTGAGGATAGATGTAGATGTCTATAGTCTACAGCATCTACATACTATGAGGTGGACTGTGTGCTCGTTCGTCACCCTTAATTTTATCCTTATATAATTTTTTCTGTTTGTATATTTGACAAAACTCGTTCTAAACAACTGGACTCAATGAAATTTTGTGTGTGACATTGAGTTGATTTGAGAAAGGTTTAGATTTTCACTTGGACCCGGTGGTGGCGCCGTTATCGAGATCCAGAAATCACCTGTGCGAAGCCGGGCGGGTCGCTAGTTCCATATTTCATGGACCCACAATCTGCTAGCAGCGGACGCTACCGTGCAAATGTCTATAACTCTCAATTATCGGCACAATCCGGCGCGTTCCGTTTGCATACAGATTGTTAATAACCACGCGCACATGATGTCCACTATTCACGGGCAATTAACCGTTTCACAGAACAGCGGCAGATCAATGCAGATAAAATGTCGACAATCTGATAAATAGCACAGACGCGTTTAACATGTAAGTGCCATTGTATAACTGGATTCTGGATGTCGTTCGGAAATAAATCGTACCTCTCAGAATACAAAGAACACCAGCGAGAGATAGCAATATAAAACTGTATTACGTATGGTGAGTAACGAGAATACAAACGAGTAAACAAATGGAGCCGAATAGGGACGGCATGAGATAATTACTCCAAAGTCATCCCGAGGATGTTGTAAGAGACTACAGAAGGAAACCGTAACAGCAGATGGACAGCAGCACCTTCCTTATAACAACTTAATCCATTCCATTACAACCTACAAAAGTCACCTGCAGTATGTAGGTCTCCCTCAAAGATTGCTTTATATTTGGGATTTCGTCATAGTCGCTACGCTTCACAGGCGTTGGCAAGCGCAATTTATTTTTATATTTTAGTTGTTTTTAGAAAGACCCTGCTGCCTTGATTACGTTCCCTATTGTCGTTGCTTACAACGCCCCCGGGACGGTATAGGATATTGGCTAATCTTACACCACCATTACACGGTTAAACAACTTAATAATAGCAATGACATATGCCTGAAAAACTGAGCAACTAAGACAAAGATCCCCCCTATGAGGAAATGTTAAGAGTAGACTTATGTGCAGCTTTGAACTTTTGAAAAGCTTAATGATGATCATTATGATAGAAACTTCGCGCTGTGTGCCGCGAGTTGGAATCCCGTACGGAACATCTATTTGTATGGCCTGCAAGTACAAATACTGTTCCGAAACCGGATGTTTGTTCACGTGTTGGCTATTATACAGATGCAGCATGCCTTTTACACGTGTAGTGAGCTGTGTTTAGCAAATTCTATGGAAGTATAATAAACAATGTGCTCTAAACCGAATTTCGATCACGGCCAGTCTCAACGGATACTATCCATCTGCGCAGGACAGGATGACAGTACCCGAGTGCACGCGCAAGCACAGGTACACTCTCTATTCCCTCATCACACAGGCTGACGGGAATGCAATCTGACACGACTGGAGGAGATGAAGCACAGGATCAACGGCTCTACGTACTTTCCGAGGCACGGGGCTGAAATATTGCCAATTTTTGACACCGGGACGCTACTGAGAATTTCTTGACAGAAAAACTTAATAACTGATTTTTTTGGACCGGCCCGGAATATAAACGCGGGACCTTATGATCAACAGATGCGTTTATGCCCACTGTAGATATGGGTTAGGAATAGAATCGTATTAAATTCCTAAATACTTCCTTGATATCACGTGTATTACCTACCATGGTGAACATAAACCCGCTATTGTTTCGACGCTGTTTCAGTCGTGAATACCGTCAAGTAAAAGATTTCAGGGAATTATTTAAATTTTGCACTTTTCGTTTTATTAATATAATACATCTATATTCTATATGAACGTTGGTGCATCTGATTATATTATATTGATTTGTATATTTGATTTGTCAGGACGATGCGCCACAGCTATGTTAGTATCGGATATGTCACGGCATCGCTTATGAGCTTAGTATGACACTAATGGCATCTCTTCACGTCGGTGTTGTGGCAAAGATATTAACCAAGAGTTTGCGATGGCGTCCATACGTTGGAAGGTCGTACAGTTTACTTCGGTTCGGGCCAATGTGTGGACGCATTTACTAAAATTGATATTGAGGCGCTAACAGCTGCTGTGGTTTATTTATTCATAGCATACTACGAGAATGTGTAAAAGAAAAGTTGATAAAAAAGAAATGGAAAAAAAGAAATTTTATTTCTTGGACTCCACAACCAATTTTCGGTTTGGTAGATTCTTCATTGGTTATTGTTACTGCCATTCTGTAGACACTAGTTACGACGCGTCAATATAAATAGGTACGTAAGATCACTCTGTGAGCTCATAGCAAACTAAACGCGCGCCCAACGTGTGGACGACGCGGCAGCCATAACTCTGCCACAATACTTTGCTCTTTTGTAAAAAACTGACAGCACACGGATCTCACGCCAACTTGTGGACCATCATTCCAATACATACCAAGGTAAGCACATACACCGGCTCTACATGAGGGTTATAGGTATTCGCCACAACATTCACCACAATGTTGGCCAACGTGAAAAGCCGTCTTAAAGTGAAATTATTAACAAATTCTATATTTAATGATTTCTTATATTTACGCGAACACTACACATTGAATAAAACTACTTTTACGGATTTTATTACGTTTAATTAACTTATTTTTTTGTGCTTTCCAGCACCCGAAACATCGGGAATTAATAAAAATAAGTTAATTAAACGCGATAAAATCCGTAAAAGTAGTTTTATTCAAATTCTATATTTGTTTATTTATGGGCCAAAACTCGCATTATGTTAGTTTACTGTCACAAAAAAAAAGAAAATCAAAAACCTTAGACATGATACGATTGTGACGCTGTGTTAGAGTTATTAATAATTTTTATATTTACAGTGTAAAAAGTGTACAGTGACTTCAAAGTGAAATTCACAAGGAAAAGGCCAAACAACGCTGGGACCAGTTATTTTTCTTATAAAACAAAAACACTATAACAATCGATCAAACTGTTACAGAATAATTTGAAGTATCTCGATTTGCAACACACACAAAGATGTAACACATTCAAGATAACTAACGCAAAAATGATTTATAGAAACATATACGAGTACATCGCCAATATGTGAGGAAGACGCGGTAAACATTCCTATCGCGATCCAACTAAACTGACGCTAATCTGTTGACGAGCTAGGCAGATGCAATTAAATTTTTATGACAACATATCTAGGGTACTTGGTAATTGCTATTAAGAGCAGTACCTAATTGCTTAATTGCCGGTCGCCTAGGTCTTTATAAATTACTTAAAGCACATACAGTCGTTTGCATAATGCGTTGTTGTATTATGCAAATGTATAATGTAATATGTTTTGTATAGATACATTTTCCATCATGGTTAGAATCTATCCCGACTTTAATCTAACTCGCAAAAAAAATATTGCGAGATCAAGAACAATAAACGTATCATCAGCCACATTGATATACAAATTCCACTTGTAATTTGATTTGTTATTTTTATAATACTAAAGTATGCGGCTACTGCTGTGTCCAGGTACTGGACACATGCAGCCAACTTTCTACAAAGTAGGCTACTGATGCGTACTACAGATAGAAATAGGTAAGACGGTGGTACCGACCTAGACGCACTCCTAGGCAGAAAATAAGTACCATCTAAAGTATAATCTGCGTCTTTTTATCATAATGCTTTAATTTTTTCATGTTTTTTTGGGGTTCCGTACCTCAAAAGGAAAAAAACGGAACCCTTATAGGATCACTTTGTTTCCGTCTGTCTGTCTGTCTGTCTTTTTCTAAGGAACGCGTGGAGGTATCAAGCTGAAATTCATATCAAATACTCAAGTGTACTGTCCCTTGGAGCTGTTAAAAAAATCAAATTTCTTTAAAAACGTGCTAACCTTTCATTGGTTTTTCTGGGTTTTTCATTATTTCATTTTAGTTCTAAACGTAGAATTAATAAGGATTAATGTATACGAGTACATATAATTTGTAGGTGTACCGAATACATAAGATAAATAGATCAAATTTTTAGTGTTACTTTAGAACTTGCTTTCAGCTTTTAATTCATTAACATAAATAAACAATCGGGACTCGAAAATTCTTTCAGATTCGTTCCTAATTGTATTGTGTAATCTAATGTTAGAATATTTAAACATCAGATTTTATATTAATACTATCTGACACGGTTATATTGAGCCCATCCTACATTTTATTAAGAACTGACTTAACAATCATCAGTTAAATGTTATACCTACAGTGTATGTCATAAAATCACGACTGTAATCCCTTAAGGGGTTGGCAAAGTTCAAGGAGCAGAGAGCTCGGACCTTGTTAAGAGAAAAAAATGTCCCTTATTAATATAGTATGTCAATTATATAAAAATACTAGCTGTGCCCCGCGGTTTCACCCGCGTCATCACGGGTGCGCGACATGACCTAGTTCAAGCATTTTATAACGGCTAGGGTTTAAGCGTCGTTCGCGCGCCCAGTCAAGTATTGAATTATTTTAATTTTACATTATCTCTTTAACTATGCGTCCAAATAACATGGTATAAAGAACAAAATTTATCTTCATAAAATTGTCTTGATGATGAAGTAACTTTCGTTCGTAAGGATAAATAGGCCATGCCTAATAATAACGCTCATAAATCACTTTTAAATTTTCAATATTTTTTGTCACAAAATACCAAATTATGGCTTATGTATAGGAAATAGACATATGGTATCGCGGACTTTTTTTAGACAGAGTAAAGGTCTATATTTTTCTAGAACATTGTATTTACGTATCCCTAACGATAATACCAGAGTACGGGGGCAAATCATTTCGGGAGTGCTTTTTCTTCTGACTTGCTTAACAAATATCCATATTTAAGGCTAGTTGAGTAATATAGCTTAATGCTAGATAGCCTATACTATTCCACATGAATCTGGCTATAATATACAAAAAGAATTTTTCAAATCGGACTGGTAGTTCCAGAGATTAGCGCGTTTAAACAAACAAAAAAACTAAAAAAACTCTTCCGCTTTATTACATTATAAAAATATTTGTGACTTACCTTTGTCTTCGGTTTGCTTTTCGTGGATTCAACCAGCTTCTGTACGGAAAGAAATACAAAAGCGTTTGTTAATCATGCCACACAATATCAAATTCTAATTGTTAAAGCATTAAGTTTATTTTTGCGATCCATCCAATGAAGCCGAATATTAGTTTAAGGCATTAATTATTAATTAATTTAAACGATATACAAATTAAATTAGGACATATGTAAAACCATAATATAGAAAGTGTTAACGTCATTAAATTAGTAATTCTTATGGTTTTACAATTTCAATTGGCGCTGTATATTTCATTGTAAAGTTATGCCACACTGCCTTTAACTCTGTTTAGGTATATATAAAAATAGCTTCACGATAAGTTCTCACTGAGAAAAGGAATTATTAACATTGAGCAGGAAAGAGAAGTGTCGGGACAACCTTTAATTGTTATTGAAATTAAACAAAAAAAAAAGCTATTAATATTATTTAGAAAAAATTGTTCTTTAATAAAATTAAAGGCTGCCCTTTCAGATATCAGTTGCGACTGAATGTTTTTAAAATAATTTAGTAGAAGCGGCCTAAGTTAAGGGTATGCATATTAATAATATTAAATGTTAATAACGAAAAATGGAAAGGTGTTAAAATTAAAAAAAAAAACAATTATTTTGACAAATTATTTATTATGAAATTCTGTAAAAGAAGTAAATGTAACATTATTATTTATTACCACATTTGTGTAATAATCAGCCAAACCCTGGTGACACCACTAACACTGGAGATTATGTAATATATATTATTCGCATTGTATCGATAACAAATATTCGAATCCACACTCGCATTCGCGAATACTTATAAATTTATATTCGTTACATCACTATTACGTATTTGGAAAGTTTCTGTGAGCCCGTTGGCATTGTAGTGATAAACTCGATTAATTCTTATACACATATGACAGTATTTCACATTTTAAAATGTTTCGTTTTCCTTTACGAGCCGTTATACAGGAAATAAAGAGCCTATAATAAAAATAATTCTTACACGTACTTCGTATGTAATAAAACGAATTGTTACGGAGAAAGAAAAGTTTCTTGAATGCAGAAATCGGGCATCGAAAAAGGGTAAGAAAAGTATAAAATTTATTGAAGATTAATTTATTGAATACTAGCTATTCCCCGCGACTGTGCCCGCGTGGAGTTATTTTTCCCGGAACGCTAAAATAAAAGCAGCCCAAGTTACTCCTTATAACATCAGCTATCTGCCAGTGTGTATAAATATTGAAAAATATTGACATTAATATTTATACGATACCAACGTCACTCAATTGTTTTGCCTTCCCGGAACCCCTCCACTAACACTTAAACTTTATGGTATGGTATTAAAGTTCAAATTGACTTTTAAGTATTATTACGAATCTTTTGTATGGGAATATAGAAAAGTGTTGTTTTTAGACTTTTTCAGGCAATTTTTTAAATTTTTCTCTCCTTAAGAACCATCTTCGTACTTCAAGGAATATTATAAAAAAAGAATTAGCGAAATCGGTTCAGCTGCTCTCGAGATTTGCGCTTAGCAACACATTCAGCGATTCATTTTTATATTATAGAGATAATATTACAACGTAAGTGTCAGAGAGCTGATTCTTTTCTCGCCCATAGGCTAGGTAGAGCCATACAGCGAAGAAACGCAGCCAGCTTTCAAGGTTATATGACTCCTGTTCTGCCAAGAAATCCGTCCGGATAGATAACACTCGCTTGCCTACTTCTACCGCAAAACAATTGTGCTTGCAATGTTTCGATCTGAAGCGTATAGAGAACCAGTACAATTACAGGATGTGGAGCCATTTCATCTGTTCTCAGGGGTGACAACGCAACTGTAGCCTTATTTGTTTGAAGTTAGCTGCTGATGTCCATGGATTGCAATAACTACATACCATCAGGTGGACTAGAGGTTCATTAGCCTAGTTTTATAAAAAAAAAACTGCGAGAAATAGGGTCGTATTACAATTTCATTTTGTATTTTTTAAGTCATTAATATTGAATTAATTATATATAAATAAATATATTTAGAGAGCCGTGGTAGCTCAAATGGTTAGCGCTCGCTGTAAGCTTCACAGTACTCGAGCAACCCGGGTTCGATCCCCGCCGGCACCAATGAAATTGTTAATTGCAATTTTAAGTGCTAATTTACCACGTGTTCGGCGGTGAAGGAACACATCGTGAGGAAACCTGCATGTCTGAGAAATAAGAAAAAAAAAATATTTTCGAAGACATGTGAAGTTCGTCAACACGCATTGGGGCAGCGCGGCGGACATTTCCTTACCCTAAAACCCTCTCAGAAATGAGAGGAGGCCTGTCTTTACTTTACTTTAAATAAATATATATACCATACTAAAAAACTATAATAAAAAAACTAAAACTAATACTAATTTCATTATCATACAGTCCTACTCCCCGTGGTATCGTGCCTAGAACGCTGGCTGCGTTTCTTCGCTGAATTTGCTATACTTCGCCTTTGAGCGAGAAAAGAACCAGCCCTCTTATCCCTATATAAATTATGATTTATAAGTAGATAAATGTTATTCAATAAACCATAATAAATATATAATTTATATAATGTAGTAGTTGATAAGCCAATCGCTCATCACAAGAAAGATCAATATTGGAGCAAAAGCAGTCTTTACAACCAGCACTACAATAAGATCAACGCGATTATTTTCGCTTACACTTAAAGTATTTTTGTACTTAAGACGAACAGACGCAGAGTAATACTCAAAATAACGTTTTATTTCACAGCCTCAGATCACATTTTCTCTCTGTAAAAGCCGACTTTATAAATTTATTTCAGCATTAATTTTTATTTTAATATTTAACTCATTACACGGACTTAACTCACCTTGGGTGACGGCTGGTATATCCAGCCGATTGGAAATCATCAAAATTGATTGTGTCCGTGACACGCTCGTTGACTTGTAATGAATGATTCATTGTGAATTAAGAAAATCACGTATTATTGATAAGCAACGACTTGTGTTAGTAACATTGTGGTGTTATTTATTACTAGCGACTCGCCCCGGCAACGCCTGGGTAATATCTAGTAATATTAATATAATTATTGATATTAATGTGACGTTACAATATCTATTGATATTAATGTAACGCTATTTAGATTTAACATAATCATCGAAGACCATTTATTTTTACAACTTTTCGATATCTCTAAAAAAATTCAAGCTTTTGGGATAAAATATAGCCTAAATCACTCCTGGCATCGCTCTTTATTTACTCGTAAATTTTCATTTCAATTATAGTCTGTTCGCTTAGATACGGTCGCCTTTGTGACACGCCGCCTTGGCACGTGCCGCATCTTGTCAAAGGCGCCGCAGAGACATCAAATGTCACCGCATACAGCGTACACCCGCAGGAGAATTTGACATTTTAAAACGAAGCGCCGCGCCTTTGTGAAAAGTTCTTTGCTACCTAATTTGTGTTAATTAATTATATTAATATTTTATACAGTAACCGGAAGAATAAAATAGTATTCTATTTTATTCTTAGAATATAAAAACATTTATTTAACAAACACAGCAAAAATAAATAAATAAATAAAAGTAAAATAAGTGCGCCTCCGGGTGTACCGACACTATTTTTATTTTCTGTATTTCTGTCCTCCCGAATTTAAGCCGGAGCAGACAGGCAGACAAAAATTTTAAAAGTGGTTATTCATGTCTTAATTATATGCCTATAACCCTCTCTGCTTAATAAAAATCAGTTATTTCAATATTACAGACAGACACTTCGATTTTATTTATATTGTACCTAAGGATGTTAGAACTTTCGTTATATTTACGTCTGGCATGCAAGTATAGTAAATGAAACGACTCAGCGATTGTGATCTCTAGTTGAAACTATCTTATTTACACAGATTTTTATATAATTTAAATGATGTTAGAGAATTTGCGGCAGAACCACAATGAACACTTAAACCATCGAAAATCATACGCTATGCATTTTCAAATTTTGAGGACATATTGAATTCATCGTCATCATCATCATCATCATTACCATTTCTGAACATCGACCTAACCCAAGATATGCCACAAAAAAGATAGTAAATTAATATTGATTATTTATATTAATGATATTTCAAAATCACATGTCCAACGTTGAAAATAACTAAAACATAGGATCAATGTATTTATTAGTACAATGTTTATATCTAATCTAAATGAAACTGGACTGAATCTAAATTCAATCATTTCGCACTATTCGATTTCTTGATTTTACGGTGTTTATAGAATTAATTAAAATCCAGAAGTATCTACATGAAATCATACAGCTAAAGCGGCTTGAATATCATTTTTTTGACTTCTTAAATGCCAATTGGCATCCCAATTTAAAGACAGAATTTAAAAAAAAAACTTTAATTTCGTCAGTGTCAACGTTGGCGCCGCGATGCACGGCACTGGGCCGGACCGGTCGCGGCGACCCAGATGCAATAATTGCGGGCCTTGGTCTGCGCTCACTACATTACCTGCGTGGTTGGAATACTGCACGGGCTTACTTTGACCCATCTAGTTGACAGATGACGTAACAAATTATAGGGGTGTAAGTTCTTTAAATTAGCCGATGCTACTCTGAAGGCTGCAAAACTTAAGAGGAATTGGGTCACACGCCACCATCTGGACCCCATCAATAAAACTGAAACATGACAAAGGTGGGGCCACATTCTGGATTTTATAATAAAGGTTGGCTATCGCTTTTGTTAGATATTGGCATATAATAAACTGTTAAAATATTAGTTTTTTTTTTCAGAACAATATCATTAATAATAAGGTTTTCAAACTAAAGTGGCTGTGGGCCAAATATTTAGATGGCAGAACCGGTATCCGTTAAAAAAGTTCTTCTCAGTCTAGTACCGGACTTAGGATGCACCGACATCATATTAGTTCACCTTATAATTTTCATTTCCATAATTTCCATTTAATGAAACGCATTTTACGGATTTTGTAGCTATCAATTTTACAGTAATCTTGAATGCTCCACTGTACCCATAATCACTAGGATCACCTCACTACAGGTGCCATAAGGCAATAGAAACGTAGAGATTATGAAATAAGTTAACCACAATCCAAGAGCACGCGGCGATCTTATAAATTGGCTACATGCGGGTAATACGATAAGACAAAGCGGTATGGTAGGTTTTATGAAGAAGCTCAAAAATTTCAAACATCCACTAACACAACGCCTGTTTATATGATTTAGATGATTTCCAACGTGGGCAGCGCGCGGGCGAATTGTGCACATCGAAATTGTGTCAACCGAATGCGACCTCCACACTGAGCCGAGAAAATACGAGTATCTTATAAATTATAAGTATATAAAAATCTACACAACTGTCCTGTCCAGCGAGGAAGAATAACCTAGAAATTCGTAAGGTAAAACCCAACTTTTGTGCTGTCGACATCTCAAATGTTATCAATATCTTTATATATAAAAATTACATGTCACGTTGTTTATCCGCGATGAACTCCTAAACTACTTACTGAACTGATTTCAATGAAAGTTTTGCACACTGTGTGCAATTTGGTCCAACTTGAGAGATAGGATACTTTTTATCCCGATAAGTGACCTTTAATATTTTTTATTGCGAATTTAAGGATTTTTTATAAGAAGGAGCGTCGGAAAGGGCAGAACAACGGCTGCCTGGTAATAACAATAAAAACTGAAATATTTAAATAAAGAACGAAAAGTTATGGTCCATCAATCACGATGCCCCCCTGCCGCAACGACTTCCGGAATTTTCTTAGGCAAGATTTAGTGAGGAATTGGCAACCATTAATGGCTAAAGAAAAAAATAGTAATAAGGATGACAAACGGGCACACACTCCACCTGAATGGTAAGTGGATGCCGTGGCCCATATACATCTACATCTATCACCGATTAGTGATCAAATTGTAGATGCGTTGTCAGCCGTGAGGACTAAGATCGAATGCCTTGTTTCGAGTGAAAAGGGCTTCCGGTTCTCTAGTCACCATAAGAAACACAGTAGCATTAAGCTACTATTTTACGCTGGTATACTGTGAGAGCGAGGCGCGTCGCCGGTTCCCTACCACGTTTTCAAATCATTACTAGCTGGTACCCGGCGCCTTGAAATAATTGTCGTTTTAAATCGTTTTAAATTTGAAAGTGTTATGTTGTTTAACTAGGAATGATAACACATTCATTGAATCCTAAAGGAACTCCATCCGCGGCTGGTCGTTGCTGCTGGTGATAAGAGGGCTGGTTCTTTTCTCGCTCAAAGGCTATGTATAGCCATTCAGCGGGGAAACGCAGCCAGTGTTCTTGGCACGATACCGCGGGGAGTAGGACTATATGATTTCTTCTTCTTATCTTCACGCACAATCCCTGACGGGGTAGCCAGAGGACTATATGATAATTAAGTTTATAGTTTGAATTTTTTTTATTATTATAGTTCTTAATATTGTATGTAATAATATATTGTATATTAAATGTCAAATTTAAATTAATGTTTAAGAATTAGCTTATTTAAATATAAAAAAAACACACACACACACACATGCATTTAACAGACCTCTCGAGGACACTCATTCCGCGCTACCAACCTGAAAAGGTAATAAAAAGAATTAGACAATAAAACATAAACAAAAATAATAATTAATGATCATTTATAAATATTTAAGCATAATATGGCCTCACTCATAACAAGTGAACCACATTTTTTCATAACTCATCGGGACAAAGGGTCATTCACAGACTATATTTTTAATGACAACCTCGTTGGGCTAGTGGTCGTAAATGCGATTACTGTATATGAACAATTTGGCGGTGTTTCACCCCCGTGGCTCGGAAAGAACGTAACGCGTAGTAGGTCTTGCGCGTGATCTCTCCGGTCGTGTCGGTTACTGTCCCATCGGACTATGATAGTGAGGGAATAGAGTGCACCTTTGATACGCATACCCTCGGGCACTATAATCTTGTCCTGCGCATATGGCTAGTCTCGAACGAAATTCGGTCTAGAGGACATTATTTATTATTCTGAAATGAACTATAACATTAGAGATTTTTTAGTTACATATAATAAATTTAGGTCAAACTTAATACAAGAGTACGATTTACATAGACAATTTAAAAATAAATCTTACGCTCCATCTATGGCACAACATCTAGAAACCTAACACTAATGTTTACAGCGAAATACGTGCCATAACAAACCTCTAACTATGACTAATAGATTAAAGATATCATAATAGTTTTTTTTTTTCGTAAACGTGCTTAATGGAACCAGTTTATTAGCTGCGTGCAGATTAAATAATATGAGGTACCTACCAACTGTACATTTATGCCAACTTACAACAATAAGCTGGTAACACATGACTAATTACCACTCAAACGACAACTTTGTTAATCCACTTTTGGGAAATTCAATTTGATTATTTTCTTCCCTCAGCACAATTTATTAAGAAATGTTCGTAAAACATTATATCTAATTCTTAATTAAATTATGCCGAATCATCCGTATCCTTAAAACGAAACGAAACAAGTTCCATACTCTACGCTCTCATAGAATACCAGCGTAAAATAGCAGCTTAACACTGCTGTGTTTCGTATAGCGAGTGTAGAGAACCGGAGACCCTACTGGAAAAGAGGCATTCCATCTTAGTCCTCACAGGTGACAATGCATTTGCATTTTGAGTTTTTATTGATGTTTATGGGTCACAGCAACCACTTACCATAAGGTGGATTGTGTGCTCGTTTGTCACCCTATCCTATAAAAAAAATATTATCATTTAAATTATCATATTAAAAAACAATTTAACACAAGCACCTAGTCGGATAACTTATTTCCATTAGCTCCTAATTGGCTCAGAACAAGAGTAAAGCTAGATTAATGTTTAGCGATTTATTCTCGGCATCACCTGCGAATTCTGTCCTAGGCATAAATTTAATGCTGGCTTTATGTAATGTATCCAACGCCTATTTACCTCAGTTATGCGTCGCGCGGTTCCAGTTAGAACGCGTTATCACAGCTTGAGCTAAATCTTAATCCAAACCCATAAAGCAAACTACGACATTAATTTTTATAATATGTGTAGCGCATTAAATACGTGTGTGACGGTAGCAGCTTTCAATGTACAAGGAATTTACGTCCTTAAAGTACCTTATCGTCTGTAGTTATTCTTATCATGTTCCTGTGAACTGATGGACCGGGAGCTGACATCTGTGTGTGCTAATGTTATTAGTATGCAAGTAATATATTGGCATTTTTTAACGAGTGGCAAAAGGGCGTAGCCGCCTAATCATTTTGTACTGCACACGACTACAACACATGTGTTAAATGAGCTCGGAATTATTTGCGAATGATTTAAATATCTCTGCATAATGCAAGGCGCACTATGAAACGAAGCATGTGTAACCTCGAGTGTGGTCGCCCTTGTAAATTATTTTTTTGCTATGGAACGTTTCATAGAATTTATTAAGTCTATATATAATAACCAAAGCATTTAATTCCTGGTATCCACATATTCACAATTACAACAGCCTATCAAAGTTCCACAGCTGAACATAGGTTCCTATAGTTTGCCGCTTAGGGGAGATATTTTCGACAGTTGCTTCGCTTGGGAAGCGTAGGGGGGGGGGGGGGGCATTTTTAATTATTTTAAAGTTATTAAGTAGGAGATGCATCTGTATATTTCCTGATTCCCGAAAGGAGCAGTATGGTCCACAAATAATTGTTCGGTCTTTAAATGATTGTCATATGTAAAATGTAATGCACATTAATAATTTTTAATCTGGAGGTAGCCGTGGTTAAGTATGACACTGAGACGTCATACACCTCAGTCCCCACCGTGACCATGGGTGCTGTAAAGTGCTCGAAACGTCGGGAATATAAAATAAGTTAATATACGCGATAAAATCCGTAAAATTAGTTTTATTTAAATGTGTAGTGTTCGCGTAAATATAAGAAATCATTCTACAAATAATTGTTCCGCGTCTGGGTGTTTGTCCTCGTCCAATCTATGTTTATAAACTGCCTCCACGACTCCACGGTACAGGAGAATATCCTATTGCGGGGTTAATGTTTTTAAAAAAAATGAAAATAAATGAAGAATTCTTTTTTTTTTATAGGATAAGGATGACAAACTAGCACACAGTCCACCTGATGGTAAATGGTTGCTGTGGCCACCTGTGTGTAGACATCAACATCTATTTCATTTTCATTAGATTCACTACGAATCAAAATGCAGATTCTTTGTCAACCGTTAGGACTAAGACGGAATGCCTCGTTTCCAGTAAAAGGGATCTCCGACTCTCTACACTCACTGTACGAAACACAGCAGCGTTAAGCTGATATTTTGTGAGAGCGTGGTCCTTCCCCAGTCGAGCTGACCCATTCGTGAAACAACTATATGAGTAATTTAGCTGCAGCTAAATTACTAAATTAAATTCCCCTGGTGTTGCAGTTGTTCGTGGGCGGCGGTAGTCACTTACCATCAGGTGAGCCACATGCTCGTTTGCCCCCTCTACTATAAAAAAAAGCATTGCTCTACCACCTATAAAATTAATTTTCTGCTTATAGTCCGCCTGGATAGGTCCCACTTTCTTACTTAATTTACTTTTTAAAATAATTAACGGAAATAAAGTACCAAAAACCATGCGCACGAAGTCGCGGGCACAGCTAGTACTTCATATACGTAACTACGTCTTTTGTGATGGTAAGTGGCTACTTCAGCCCATAGACACCAAGAACTCACTATATAGATAGAATGCCTCACCGCCCGCAATTAAACTGTCTCTTTGTGTGCTACCACGCGAAACAGCAGTGTACCCACTGCTGTTTTCAAAGCTTTCACTTCGAAAGCGACTTCGTTAGCATCGTTTTTGGTTATTTATTTCCGTACTTCTCTATTTGCATGGGATTTTGTTTATAATTTCATAAGTTTATTAAATCCTGTCGAAATCGGTCCAGCCGTTTCGGAGATTACCCAGAACGAACAGACAGACAAAAATTTTAAAAATTGTTTTTTGTTATAAGTAGCGCATTAACTTTCAATATACATATAGTAAAAAGCTGTTATCGTGACATTACAAACAGACACTTCAATTTTATTTATTTGTATAGAAGATATTAAATAAATTCTAATAATAAGTCAACATGACTACGGGATGTTTATTCCTTTAAACATAATGACACGTGCAAATGTTAAATATATTATCATATACAACCCACCTGTTGTTTTATTATATCAATGGGGCATTAACTTTATAAACATCATTGGGGCTTAGTCGCTGGACATATTCTAATCGTCAGTAAACACGCCAATTGATTATTACAACTAAGTTATATACGTTCATGGTAACTAAGTCCTCATAGACGTCTGAGAGCCGTCAGTTGGGTTAATTTTTATAGGCCCAAGGTGATGCATACTTTGCTGCAGTTTTATAATAACATTAAAAAACAATTTACGTGACTTAGTGCGAACGCGTTTGTGGCAAATGCGCAGGGAATGCGCGAAGATAATTGGCGTTAGTTGTAACTAACTATCAACAGATGCAAAAAAATCCGCAATGACTCTCAGTTTAAAGTTCAAGCTATTAATCTATTTAATATAGGCATTAAACTTTTTTTTTTATAGGATCGGGTGACAAACGAGCACACAGTCCACCTAATGGTAAGTGGTTACTGTGACCCATAGACATCTACATCTATCCTCAATAAAGACTCAAGATGCAGATGCGTTGTCACCCGTGAGGACTAAGATGGAATGCCTCTTTGCCAGTAAAAAGGGTCTCCGGTTCTCTACACTCACCATACGAAACACAGCAGCGTTAAGCTGCTATTTTACGCTGGTTTTCTGTGAGAGCGTGGTCCTTCCCCGTTCGAGCCGACCCATTCGTGCTACAACCGTTCGGTAAGGAACGCGCGTACGCGTAATTGTTGCCATAAATCACATTCAATTTTCGATTATTTCAAATAAAAGTAGAAGCCTATTTACTCATTTTCAATAACTGAAATAGCGGTATATCATTATTTATATAAATGAACTTAAGTTCAAAATTTGGCTACTCGGCATAATAACCCTGTATAGGTCCGGTATTGAACACTGGCATTCTCTCATTTCTGAGAATAATATGGAGTAATATGTACGCCATCCATCTTTGAAATATTTTTGTTCTTCCCTAGAATATTTTTAATTACCGAGCATGTTGATACCCTAACCATAAGAAAACACAACAAATGAATTTAAACTCTACGGTGGCATCAAATTCAAGGGTCTCTTTGCACTACGAAGCACCCTAGCTGACATTTTGTTAATCATTACCTATAAAAAGTGCACATTGCATTGGACAGATATTTCAAGTAGGTTAAAAATAGCTTTTTGTCCTTTCTTTGTGTCAAAGTGGCTATTCAAAAAGTCCAAATTATTACTTGCTGCTCACACTATACAACATAAAGCCGTCCCCGGGACAGCGTGATGGACGCCCCGCGAGCAGAGTCTGGTCACCTCCAAACATAATGTGTCCTGTACCACAAAAACCATTTACACTTGTGTACGGTCCGCAGAGACGGCTTGCTTATACATTATTCATTTGGTATTCGCTCTTTCTGTGAGATATCGTATGTTTACGGCGTACGTTCGCCAATTTACCGGCTACATATGACATTGGTTTGGAATCAAATTGGTGTAACGTGTCATATAGAATATTTTGATTTATGTTCGTATTAATCAGGCGCAGGAGCATTTGTTGCGTAACAAATTAGGTTTCTACTAAGGCCTACAACTATCTTTATAGATTAGTTGGTGGAAACAAAACAATGATTTTTCTGAACAATTTATATTAAACATTTTGATTCCATGTACTAATTTACCACATAACGCTCGATGATAAAGCAACGAAAGATATCTTAATACTTACATGCAGTCCGCCAAACCATTTTTAAATATCGTAGCTAACTCCCGTTGTATTGTAGTTAATAGAATCGGACGTTACTTTGTGAAAATATATTATCATAAAGATGTTAAAATTAATAATCTATTAAAAATCTTAAGCGGATAAAAACGAATAAAAATTAATAAAAAACACGTGTCGTATTATCGATGGTGATGTGTGATTTAGTGCAGTGGTGTTGGGAGTAGTTTTGGCATTAGTGGTAGTGTTGCTTTTTTTATAGGATAGGATGACAAACGAGCACACAGTCCACCTAGTGGTAACTGGTTGCTGTGGCCTATAGATATCTACATTCATCCTCGTTTACGAATCAAAATGCAGATGCGTTGTCACCCGTGACGACTAAGATGGAATGCCTCTTTTCCAGTAAAAAGGGTCTCCGGTTCTCTACACTCACCATACGAAACACAGCAGTGTCAAGCTGCTATTTTACTCTGGTATTCTGTGAGAGAGTGGTCCTCCTCGGTCGAGCCGACTCATTCGTCCTACAACTATACTACTAATATAGCTCCAGCATGGCTCTACCACGTATCAGGGTGGTGACGATAAATCGGATTTACTCAGCTCCAGTCATCAGCCACGTTCACTGTCGAACAAGGACTGCATCGTTCCAATCTACTAAAATAAATTTTGTGCTTATATAGTTTGTACAACCATTAATGTAAAATTTGCTTTAAAAAAAGTCCCGCTGGGTTTTTTTCCCAGGACAGAGGTTTTTTCGAACCAGTGTTAAAGTAAAAAATTACTTTCAATAAGAATTACACATGTGATCTATATTGAATAAAAATATTCTATTCTATTCAATAATTACGTTTTCTAACGTAAGTTATTAATTCTATCGTGTGGTCATTCATTAGCACATACCCAATTTTTTATCAATTTGAGTTTTTTTATAGGATAGGGTGACAAACGAGCACACAGTTCACCTGATGGTAAGTGGTTGCTGTGACCGATAGACATCTACAACTGTCCTCAATAAATAATAAAAATTCGTTGTTACCCGTGAGGACTAAGATGGAATGCCTCTTTTCCAGTAAAAAGGGTATTGCTGCTATTTTACGCTAGTATTCTGTGAGAGCGCAGTCCTTCCCCGGTCGAGCCGACCCATTCGTGCTACAACTATACTACTAATATAGCTGCAGCATGGCTCTACCACGTATAAAAGAGTTATTATCAGGAAGGTGCTACACCGCCAATACACGGTTTTAAACATAAATAGATTTTATTAAAATGATTTCTGCGGACACTACGCACGTGTGACAACAATATGGCCGGTCACATTTATCATCATAAGAGCTGTATTAACGTTGTCCGGCGCACGGTGGGCCACAATGACCCGCGCGATGCAACCTCCGAGGCACGGAGGACGTAACTCTGTGCTTCGTGCCTCGGACTAACATTGTTAAGTTTTACACCTCGGCTACTATTACCACTCGGGTTACGACAAATTAATTATTTTTATCGAACTATAATCGAGTTAAGGTCAATCAAATTTTGAGCATTCGGCTCCAAACTTCACAAAACGAAACACCTAAGGATCACCTCGGTGTCGATTGCAGTTTGGCATAGACAAATGCGATTACTGAAATACACAGTCGTGAAGTTACGAGTAAATTCAATTTTTTTTTTCTAAGTTTTAAAAAAATATGAGGTTCTTAAAAACATTCTTGAAGTACCATTTTTAATTTTAGGAACGAACTAATTCATACTGTAGGTATGCATACCTACGGTAAATTTATTATGTATGTCACTAGTAATTTTATTTTCTTTCTGTTAAAAATTTCACTACCTTATCTACACTCGGAGCTGTATTCTACTAGCTTTATTTTTGGTCATGACTGAATTGAAATTTACTAAAATCAGCGTTGTGGTCGCCACTACTCATGCTGAGTCACCTTTTTGGTCACGCCTTCGACGTATGAAGCCAAATTAATTAAAATTTCGTATTTTTGTTATAAATTAGCACAGTATAATAAACATACAGTAGGACGACGCCCTTGATCTCGTGGTAAATGCCGACAACGTCTAGACAGCGTATGGAGGTTAGGGTTGTCACAAATTAACAACTTTTACTAATTTTATTATTTATTTTAGATCCACATCGTCATCAGCAGTATGATGACTAATATAAAAAATAAGTATCAATTTGTTCTTAGATTTTTCCTGAAAGTACTCAAAACGTTAATTGCACGCCTCACAACGTGAGGGCGTGCTCTACTCTCGATATGTGGCCATACCTCAATTTCGCTACATAAAATCGTTCTTATACTCTTAGCTAGACATCAAATCCATATTATTATTAACGTTACAATGACTATAGACATTGAATTATTAGTTTATTTTATAATTGATTCTTTAGGCTTTCAAAAGTTCTTCCATTTAAATTAGGTCTTCCAATAACTTCCATCCATAATATGCATCTGAAATTTTTAAATGCAATACTTATTAATAAAATTTTCATAGTTATCACCCCCCGAAACCTTAAAATTGACATCCATATTGTATATTAAAAAAATCCACCATCTTGGATATAAAACTTGATACCTTTTTCGTAATTGGCATCCCAAGAAACCTCGAAATTGACATCCATAACATTAAAAAAATTATGTCCACCATCTTGGATTTAAAAATGAATTCCATTTTCGTAATCAGCACCCCAAGAAACCTCGAAATTGATACCCATATCATATTATTAAAAAAATGTCCGCCGTCTTGGATATAAAAATGGATGCCATTTTCGTAATCATCACCCCAATAAATCTTGAAATTTACATCCATATCATACATATATTAAAAAATAACCGCCATCTTGGATTTAAAAATAAATGCTATTTTGGTAATTAGCACCCCGACAAATCTAAAAATTGAACCCTAAATCTTAATATTTTATAAAAAAAAATTCGAAAAACCGAAGACGAGGCACTATAGTATGGTCTAAAACCTTAGCCTGTCCAACCAGACGATTTAGATGAAGAAAAAAATCAAACTTCGAAACAGTAATGCCTAGCAAATAGTACCTATTTTTTACGTCCGCCATTTTTTTACGTTGGCAATTTGGCATGAACATGACAAAATATACATAATGTAAAAATAATAACAATATTTATTTACCTTCCTTTCGTGTGCGGGATTTGGCGAAATCGCAGATCTTTATTTATGCGAGATGACTCAATCTCTCACAGCACACGTCGTATGAACCATTTTAATTAAAAGTATCAATACTTAATTTAAAAATTATAAAAGCAAACGCGCGTTAACCCTGAAAGTCGTGTCCCGAGCTACTAATACGATTGACATAAGCAGCTCGGGCTCGTCATTCCCGCGTCTCACCCCTCACACCCCGCACGATTGCCCTGTCTAGACGTCTTAGCCGGACGACTGTACGGATTTATTGACTGTGAAATTAGTATATTGTCGTATAGTCTGTTCGTTTATATACGGTCGCCTTTGTGTCGCGCCGTCTTGGCACGTGCCGAATCTTGTCAAAGGTGCCGCCGCGACATCAAAGGTCGCCGGCTGTAACGTACACCCTCAGGAAAATTTGGCATTTTAAAACGAAGCACCGTAGTGAGATTTTTTGCTACCTGTGTTCATTATTTATATTCATATTTTATTACAATGAAGAAAAACATTTATTTAATAAACACAGTAAAAAATAATAAAATAAAAGCAAAATAATAAGTGCACCTCCGGGTGTAGCGACACTAACGTAGCGAACAGACTAAACATCAATGGTCTGTGGCAAAATAAAGTATTTCGTTCTTTCTTTCTTAATTATGTTTATAATAACAATCATATGTTCATAATGTAATAACCGGCCAAGTGCGAGTCGGACTCGCGCATGAAGGGTTGCGTACCATATTAAAACACGTTTCTAGTAGGGGAGCTCCCTTTAATTTTTTATTTATTCTTATTTTTATTATTTGTTGTTATAGTGACAATAGAAAGACACTTTCTCTGAAAATTTCAACTTCCTACTTCTTACAGATCATGAGATACAGGCCGCTGACAGACAGACGGACGGGACCTAGAAATGCGTCCATTATGGTGCATTCTTGAAAAGATGAGGACTAGCAGTTAACTAAAAAAGGGGATTAAGAAAAGCTCGTATCAAATAACTTAAACAAGTGGTAAAATTAAAAATTTCGTACAATCGACTTCAATATAAATAAAAAGAGAACATCATCAATGTAGTCGAAGTCAATTAAGTACAGCTTTTAAATAAATAATCATCGAAATCGGTTCGATACGCGGTAGAGCCATGCTCCAGCTATATTACTGGTATAGTTGTAGCACGAATGGGTCGGCACGACCGGGGAAGGACCACGCTCTCACAGAATACCAGCGAATTGCAATAATAAATTAATAAATACCATACAAAATAGCAGCTTAACGCTGCTGTATTTCGTATGGTGAATATAAAGAACAGAAGACCCTTTTCACTGGAAACGAGGCATTCCATCTTAGTCCTCACGGGTGACAACGCATCTGCATTTTGATTCGTAATCGAGGATAGATGTATATGTCTATAGGCACAACAACCACTTACCATCATGTGGACTGTGTGCTCGTTTGTCACCCTTATCCTATAAAAAAAACCTAGAAAAAATTTCTGAGGTAACACATTAAAAATAACAGTCGAATTGAGAACCGCCTTCTTTTTTGAAGTCGGTTAAAAATGTGGTCACGTGATGTTGTCACGTTGACGATCCTCGCTGAAGGGTTATTGTCTACCGTACTCTTTTGTGTTCGATTACTGGGCTATACGTGGTAGTTCCAAGTCTTCGGAGTTCAGACCGAATACGACTACAGAGTACAGAGCATTGAGTTATATGTACTACGTACTAGAGGAGCCATTCCAAACAAAAATTGTGTCCTACTCTATGTCTTCGCGCATGCGCGGTAGTAGTAGCCGCGCATGAGCAGTCTTTAATTTAATATAAAATAAGATATTAATATAAAATAAATATAAGTATTTAATATAAAATATCTTAATTTAATCTAAACAACAACAAACATTTTATATTTTTGTAATAAAAGTGATTGAGAGGTACTAATTTCTAAACAAAATGTAATAATAATTATTTTATGGAATTCTCAAATCTTCAATTTACGCAATATTTAGTTTGTATGGACTGCACTACAGTTCAGATGAACATAGTCAATGTTCGGAATGGCTTCTCTAGTACGTAGTACATATAACTCAATGGTACAGAGTAGCGATCTCCTCTCAGGTAGATAGAGAAGATCGCTATGCGTGATTGCGTCATTATTTATTTTTAAAATTTTTCGTTTTTTAAAGAAATTCTCCAAGTTATTCGGAATATTAATATTAAATATAGCCTAGAACCGAAATCACTTCTGGTCTTACTTTCTATCTGCTCGTGAAGTTTTATTACGAGTACAATCGGTTAAGCCATTCCAAAGGTTATCCGACACAGACTATAAGACATACAAAGTTTTTAAAAATGGTTACTAACGTCCTAATGACATAACAAACCTAACAGCTTAATATAAGGCATTTTATCGATATTACAGACCTACAATTCAGGTTTATTTATATGTAAAGATTTAGTATTCGCGAAAATAATAAGAAATCATAACTATAACATATAAACTACAGGAAATATTACCTAATTTGCATTGCTTATCAAGGCCCTATCATATAATACAACCCTATCTTGTTAAGGCATGTCCACCAACATGCCTTCGGTCGATTTTTTAATTCTCATTCTCTTTATTCATAATTAAATTATGGAAGTATCTTTTATACTCTCGTAAATGACCAAATTAACTATCGGTGCATTTTATCTACAAGCTGTACATTGTTTATGGTACGTGTGACACGATCGTGACCGCACGATGGAGTCATTCTGTGACTCACTGAAAGGTAAAACGTCACCCAGAGGTATGGTTTGTGCTTACAGATCCCTTAGTAACACATATTTTGAATACTCACTATCACATATTTGAACTGTGCTTAATCAAACGAGCTGGTGCAAACCAGAGGCTAACCATAACATTACAGCCTATTTAAGTCCACTGCTGCACGTAGGCCTACCCAATAGATTGCCTAATAGGGGGGACATTGGGCATAGTTATCACGCGTGGCAAGCTTTTGGCAACCGCCGGTTTAATTTTTATTTTTAGTCGTTATTAGCAAGACGCTGCTGCCCATCTTCTGATTTGTTTCCCTCTGTCGCCTCTTACGACACCCACGGGATAATATTGGGTAGTGGATATTCTTACACCGCCACTACACTGCACCAGAGGCTGAGCGCTAGCTAAAATATAACAATAAAGCTTTTTACGTGATAGAACCACGCTGCAGGTATATTATGGTTGTAGCACGAATGGCCCAGCTCGGCCGGGGTAGGACCACGATCTCATAGAATACCAGCGTAAAACAGCAGCTTAATGCGGCTGTGTTTCATATGGTAAGTGTAGAGAACGAGACACTTTTTACTGGAAACGAAGCATTCCATCTGAGTCCTCAGGGGTGACAACACATCTGCATTTTGATTCTAATTGAGGATAACTGTAGGTATGTATGTCTATAGGCCGCAGCTTCCACTTACCTTCAGGTGGACTGTGTAGATAGAGTTGGTTCTTCGTGAATTGTAGATGGTTTGGGTTCATTTTGAATTTCAGGCACGACAAGTTCGACATTGGATCTCCGAACAGATATTGAAAATCAAAGCAGGAAGGAGTATTATACAGGGTTATTTTGCAATAACCGGACGAATTTGCAGAGGTTCAGAATAAGCAATATAGGCAAAGGGCGAAGAAAAATTAATTTAAAAAAATCTCATAAATTCTGTCTTTTACCTTCTAAATTCAAAATGCGTGGTAATGCATTATTTTAACTGATTTTGTTGCGTATGCACACATTCGTAAGGGTCGATCGGTAGGCAAAACGTTGTTGCCCATAAATCACATTCAATTTGGGATAATTTCAAACAAAGTATAAGACTTATTTACTCGTATTGCAATAACGGTATATCATTATTTAAAGTGGTGTGATACATACTCTGAGGAATTTCTCCTACAATGCGGTGTGAGGCAGGGAGGGCTAACATCGCTTATGCTTTTTAATCTGTATGTTAATCAGCTGATCGAGGAGCCTAGAAGCACCAGACTGGGTTGCCAAATTGGTTCTGAATGCTTTAATAACTTGAGTTATGCTGATGATATGGTGCTGCTGAGTCCCTCGATTGGTGCACTGCGTGCACTACTCCAGATATGTGAGAAATATGCAATGGATCATAACCTATTGTACAACACCAACAAGTCTGTTTGTTTGCTTTTTAAGAGTGGTAGGGTTCAACCTCATATCCCCCCATTGTATTTGTGTAATTCACAATTGGAGTGGGTAACGACGTTTAAATACTTGGGTCATATTGTTACTCAGGATCTGTGTGATGGTTCCGATATGGACCGCGAGCGTCGTTCCTTGTCAGTGCGTTCCAACATGATAGCTAGACGCTTTCAAAGGTGTTCTTATACCTCAAAGCTGGCGTTGTTTTCAGCTTACTGTCACCCACTTTACACTCCTCAGCTGTGGACGAATTACACTAATGAGGAATATCGCAGGCTGAAGGTGCAGTATAATGATTCGTTCCGCGTGTTGTTCCGTCAGCCACAATACTGTAGCGCGTCTCAGATGTTCGCAGAGGCCCGTGTCGTTGGTTTGGATGCGTTGATCCGTCACCGTATCGCGCGATTTAGAAGTTTTGTTTTTGGGTCGCAGAAAAATCTCATCTAAATTATTTGTAATATGTATGCATATAGTGAAATTTTTAGTAGATGGTCAAATTTATTAAAACCTTATTAATAAAATGTAATAATATCATTGATAAACCAATAATTATAATTAAAATTTAAGGTATAGTTTAAAATTTTAATTTTGTAATGGATCTGTGTTGTCTGTATCAAATAAATTATTATTATTATTATTATTATTATATATTTCAACTTAAGTTTAAAATTTACTCTACTAATATTACTGCAACTCTTTGAATAATAAACCTGTATACTGCAGCACAATCAGTATTTTACCATGGTAAAATAGTGGGAGATAATAACCGGAAACCTTTTTAACCGACTTCAAAAAATGAGGAGGTACTCAATTCGACTGTATTTTTTTGTGTGTCACCTCCGAACTTTTTTCTAGGTGAACCGATTTGGATGATTCTTTTTTATTTGAAAGCTGGTGCCTCTCATGTGGTCCCATAGTTTTGATCAAGATCTGACTAGTAGTTTTTAAGTTATCCTTAATAATGCGTATTTAATTGACTTCGACTACATTGATGATGTTCTCAATTGATTTATATTGAAGTCGGTTGTTCAAAATGTTTAACTTTTCGACTTGTTTCTGATACAACGCAAGTGCAGTTTACTTCATAATTGAAGAAAAAGGTCCACTGGTCACATTATCCACTTACCAACAGGTGCACTGTGTGCTCGTTTGTCACAATAACACGATGACCAACGCTATATTATAAATAAAGTGCACACTCCATATTTACACGAAACAGCTCCTGCAGATCCCTTCCTCTTTCCAGATAAAAGATGAAATGGTGTTATTCAAAAATGTTCTAAGAAACAATAACACTTTGTTCCGACGTGGACGGCCACTCGTCTTTCCGCCATCACCGACAGGATCTTGGCGATTGTATCGTTAAATTTTACATTGTCGATTTGCGTGTAATATTTCATTCGCCATCTCATTCGCAACCTTTTGATAAACAAGGACAGACGCAACCGTTAAACTAAATTGGATGCGAAAATTCGCGGCGGTTAGGTTAAAGCAAACACATTTCTATAAAAACATGAAACTGTGATTTTCAATTTCATAAAGGTGTAGCTGAAAGTGAGCTTTAAATATACTAGTTTAGAGTAAGAAATTCCTGGGCAAGGCAGAAATGTTATGATATAGCTTGATTTAATGTGCCATCAAAAGCTGTTACGGTGAGTTATCAAGTATCGAAGATCAGTAATTATGGTGTCAACGATCGATCGGGCGAAATGTCTCCGTCGTAACTGACACTTAGGTCGAAAGCTGCGTTAATTTTTTTATAAAATATCCGAAACTCTGTATCCAAGAGAGAATTCAAGGTTTCTACAATTTTGTGTAAAAAACACCAATCTCAGTATATTAGTACATTTAGACAGTCAGTATTGTATTAAAAAATGCTTTCGTAGAATAAAAAGCCTCGCGGTACTCGTTACGAATTTTGCCTCAACATTTTAGTGTCGTTTAATCTCAACAATTCACAGCCGTGGTACTTTTTAGTAAGTTCCGTATATTGTGAAATCTTAATAAATCTTTGTTTTTTCTCAAGATTGTGTTTGAATCATATATATGTGTGTCTATGTTTTCTACGTGGTAGAGCCATGCTGCAGCTATATTATGGTTGTAGCACGAATGGGTCGGCTTGACCGGGGAAGGACCACGCTCTCACAGAAAACCAGCGTAAAATAGCAGCTTAACGCTGCTGTGTTTCGTATGGTGAGTGTAGAGAACCGGAGACCCTTTTTACTGGCAAAGAGGCATTCCATCTTAGTCCTCACGGGTGACAACGCATCTGCATCTTGAGTCTTTATTGAGGAGATGTAGATGTCTATGGGTCACAGTAACCACTTACCATAAGGTGGAATGTGTGCTCGTTTGTCACCCGATCCTATAAAAAAAACATCAATCAAGTAAAAGGTGTGTGGTATACCAAGACCATACAGCGGTCATTGCAGATGTCGCAAAACATTTCTGATTCCGAAGACGATAATCAGTCTATATCATACTTCTTGTCTACTATGTATTCTATATAAAAAAAATAGTAAATAAAATAGATTCATCAGATCAGATTTGGCAGAAGAGGAAGAATTACAATAATTGAAAACGGTTTGGTAGAGCAGAAAACCACATCTCAAAATGAAAAAAAAAACAGGTTCTTTTAGAATAAAAATCATTGTCTAGTTTCTCCTAATAGCTCTTAGTGCTAAGCATGAATAAAGTTTTATATATAAACACTCACGCCTGTCACCCAGAGCGGTAGGCAAAGACTACGGACTTCCATTTGGCGCGATCCTGACACACCTCTCTCGCCTCTTTTACATCCATATATCTACGCATACACGCTCGTCGGTTAAGGGTACTCCTAATCTGGCCCATTTTTAATGTATCGCCGATTTGGTCGATAAACCTTCGTCTAGGGCGTCCCTTCCCGACCCTGCCATTCACTTCTGCAACATAAATTTGCTTTGTCACTCTTTCCTCGTTCATTCTTTCTACATGAACAAACCACCGAAGCATTCCTTTTTTAATCCTTGTCACAACATCATCTTGCAAACCACACTTTTATCTTATCACACTATTTCTCACCCTGTCATTCAGATTCAGCCCTAGCATACTCCTTAAGGAACGTTTTAATATTCTTTAAACCACAGCACATTTTAGTTTACACTTAGCAACTTATCAAATTTCCATAATAATAATGTACCTATGCTAATGCTAAGCAAAAAAGCGGTTCCGTGAGATTGATGGACATTTAGCGACCTTTAAGTTTAGTTTCACTTGTATTTAATTAGATTATTTGCTGCTAAACTATACAACGAGTATAAGGCGGTCAAATCACTAAACAGCAATGAAGCGTAGTCTAAGAGTGTAATTTAAACAATGCGTCAGAAATAAAAAAGTTAAAGTAGGTTAGCCGCATTTTTGTGTATGATTATTGTCAGTGCTTTACTAAAAAGCAGTTAAGCTATACTTAACTGCCTTTTATATTGTGATAAACATTCAGATATATTTGTTCAATACTACCGTAACTACATTTTTATATTTTACAGAACAGTATGCCAATAATTTCAGTCAAAAATGTGTATGACAGATTCGTAATTTTTTTTTACATACATTCCAATAGTTGAAATATTTTTCTCAGTGATATCTATGAAGAAAACTGATTTCGCAATTTTTTTTCAATTTTTCTCGAAACAATCTTTTGTGGCTTAGTCGCCTTCTTCCGTATCAGGGCAGGGTAGCTCTAGCTAAGCGCTCGCTGTAAATTTCAAAGTACGCGAGCAACCCGGGTTTGATCCCCGCCGGCATCAATGAAATTGTTAATTGCAATTTTAAGTGCTGATTTACCACGTGCTCGACGGTGAATAATAACATCATGATGAAACCTGTATGTCTGGGAAATAAGAAAAAAAGTATTTCGTAGACACGTGAAGTTCGCCAACACGCATAGGGGCAACGCATTTCCTTGCCCTAAAACTCTCTAAGAAATGAGAGGAGGCCTGTGCCCAGCAGTGGGACGTGTATAGGCTGTAACTTTAACTTTATTTTAGTGTTCACTTGTGAACAGAATAATGCGAAAGATATTTTTATCTTTATTTGTTTAATTTGGCATTATAACTGTTTAATAAATTAAGGGACGCCCTACACTTCCGCCGCTCGCCGGTACGAGGCTGCCACTCGAGAACCTTTTTCCCCCATCGGTTGTCGGTTCTTCGAGCTATATGGCCGGCCTATAGCCACTTCAGCTTACTAATCCGTTGGGCTATGTCGGTCACTCTGGTTCTACTGAGGATATCCTCAATTCTAAGTTTATCACGCAGAGAAACTCCGAGCATAGCCCTCTCCATAGCTCGCTGGGGCGTCAGGGCGTCCCCTCACTAGATGGAGTGACGACCTGGTAAGATGCAGGTGGCTCAAGACCATGCTTTGTGGCTTTCCTTGGGGGATATGTTCAACAGTGGGCTTGTGAAGGGCTGTAATGATGATGATGAATAAATTAGGACGATTGTGTATATTGTCTAAATTTAATGACATTATTATAAATGTTATTTAAAAATAAATTTATTATGAAATATTTATATAGCTTTCACGCGTAAATGTGCAGAATAAGTCACACGTAGCAAAGGCTAGAAATAAGAAATATTATATTTACCTTATGTATGTAGTAAAAGAAAATAATAAATAAATAAATTGACACTTAGCGACCAATATCAGCTTGTGACAGTCTTATGTTGTACATAGCCTTCCTTCTAGTTGGGGATGGAGAATCGCTACATCACTATCCTGGAGACGATCTTTTAATCGAAACGCCAGAAGCCTCATATTTTAATGCTGTTCCCTATACTTATGTTTCGTTACATCTTATGAAAATTTTAACACAGAGCTTCCCCATACATAACATTGTCTCATTGGGTGGGGAGATATTTGCTATGTTTTACTGCAGTTTTTAATATTATTTTGAATAGTCATCATATCATCCTGATGATGATGCCGCTGGCCATTTCCAATTTCATTTCCTTTTGTCGCCTCTAACGACATTCATTGATCACACAAACGATCTCTTGATTATTGAACATCGAATTAAGCGAACCTAGATAAAACGACCCGCAATATAAGATTCACATCCGCTGACACGTGACCCCTTGGGCCGTGGCATGAAAAGTGTAAAGATGGAAGTGTCAGAGCCATCAGTGGCGGGCTGTTTCTGGGACGCGGCGATATCCATCATACGCGAGCCGAAGGTAATTCGCGAACAATTTGCTTGCTTTATCAGTGCGCAATTATCCAAAAAGCGCACCTTAATGAACGGTTGTAGTTACGCATCGGTGCAAGTTATAGTCGAATTGCGATTTAGCTAGTAGCTTAAAGGTTGCTAACGAATGAGAAGCATTTAAAATTAAATCAAAATCAAAAAACTTCTAATATGTTACCTATTTTAAAATCATGGGATTTGAGTGTTAGTACTAAAAACTAAGCAATCCATTTTTGTCGGTAAGGGTTACAGTATGTTCACTTAGACCGTGTCGGTACACCCGGAGGTGAACTTATTATTTTATTATATTTTACTGTGCTTTATTAAATAAATCGTTTTCTATTCTAAGAATATAAAAATGGAAGAGTAAAATAAAAAATGTTTTATATTTTACTCTTAGGATTGTTGTCATAAAATACGAATATAAATAATAAACACAGGTTAGGTAGGAAAGAACCTTTCACTACGGCGCTTCGATTTAAAACACCAAATTCTCCTGCGGGTGTACGCCGCACACGCCGCCGCGAACTCTGATGTCGCGGCGGCGCCTTTGACAAGATGCAACATGTTCCAAGGCGGCGCCACACAAAGGAGACCGTATCTAAGCGAACAGACTATACAGTGTAGATATCTACATAAAAAAATCGCACACTAGTTAATGAATACCATAGGGCATTGAGTTCGCTCTTTGTAACCGCTAGTTGAAAGTAATAAAGGATAAATAAATAAAATTAAATTAAATAAATATTATCGATATAGTTTGATCCAGTTCAGTCTTAATTAAGACCTACAATAGGCAATGCTTGTATATACATATATGTCACTTCAGCACAGATTAACACTACACGCATAATACTACTCTGCATTGTATTATATTTTATTCGCAGTCTTTTTTTGTTCTCATCTCGTAAATTTCCACAGCTGCAAAGGGTCTTTCCCATTACAGGGAGGATTGGCAGACCAGAGGCACCTTTAACGATGGGGCAGCGTCTTTGTGGGTACTTTACACCTGGCGAAACATGACAGGTGTACCCACATCTATTGGAAGCCGTAAAATCTTTCTGGCATTTTCCGAAGTCACCTTTTACCGCCGCCACCAAACGACTGCTCATTGAGTTCATAATATTTTTATTTAATTTGTCATATTTTTGTATTTTATATATATATATATATATATTCAGTATGATAGAACATACGCATTTTATCGGACTACCTGTACCTAGAATTCCCGTCTTAAAATAAGCAGACCGAATATGAGGAATTAGACGCTAGTCCTTAGGATAAGAGTTTTGATCTCTGAATTTTTTTATCTATAACTATAACTGACTTTCATTTTGATTTAATTGTTAGTGAATCGCAGTATGTCTAAGCTTAGGCAGATGTGTTTACTTTAGTCAAAATTCAAACTATTTTGAGCACATTGCAAATCCGCCTCGCTTCCCGCTTATGAACTGCGCCAGGCACTGAGACATTGTCGTCTTACCGAGATGCGCGTAAGAGTAATGCAATGGGCCCCTCCGCTGTGTTATTAAGCTGGTGAGTTATGCCGTTGACGCGTCCAGTGTCGTCCAACAGTGACGTGCAGAAGCGATAATTACGCGCGAAATTTCGTTTCCGTGAATCTCAAAAAACGATGGAAAGCCACTCCGAGCGCACCGACCGACAATTGATTACAGCTATTGACAAGAGAACAGGTAGGTACGTTGGGATAGTGCGTTGTAAAATTCAATTAAATTGCACCTCAGAAGCGAGGAAAGTACTGCTCGAAAATTGTTTTCCGATCAGTGAACACAACTAAAGGCTACCTTTGATCTTTTTACCCGACTGCCCCACGAATGTAATGTTTTCGAGAGTATGTACACCAAAACGGCTTGATGGATTTTAACATATGATTTGTCTAATCACTAATAAATAAAAAAAATTAACGCGCGAATATTTGATGCAGTCGGGTTATTTAATTACCGTCAAGTATTTCATCGAATATGTGCATGTACGTGTGAAATAATATTTGTAACACTGTTTACACAAATGTTCATTTCTGGCGATGTATTCTGTGACGTTAAAAATTTACGAAAGTTTTCGGGTAATTTAATTATTTATAGCAAGGGATAAGGAATAACTTACATATTAATATGATAACTATGAACTCACATTATACAGATAATAATTTTTTGATTGTATTTTAATTAATAAGCTGATTGTTTTTTATAAAACATTTAGCGTATAATTTCCTAATTTCCTTATGCTATCATAACTTTCTTTAATCTAATGATGTTGTGAAATACTAATTACTTTTAAACAATCAAAAGATAGTGAGAACTGTCCCGCTTGATCCTAAGTGATAATGAAGCCGAAGATCAAAGCGAAAGCGCACTGACTTCTAATCATACGCCTATTTTTGCTGTACCACCCCAAACAGGTATATAATAACTCAGTACCGATTGCGCAAGAGCTTTGTAGGTGATGGTGAGGGTCGTTTCATTTGCAACATACCTGAGTTTTTTGAACATCCATGTCAGTTTCCTTAACCTGTCAGCGATGCTTTCAATGTGTTGACTCCAGGTAAGATGCTGATCAATAGTTACACCGAGATATTTGATGGTACTAGCCCTAGTGTTTTTTACATCAGCAACTACTATGACTATTTAAATACGTATTATGGCAGGTATGAACTGTTAGATTAAAATTACCTTGAACCACCACGATAATAATTATATTGTAATTGGGTAGAAAGACAAATGTTGCTAAATTAATTCATACCATGGAACGGTATGCATTAATTTAGCAACATTGTGTGCGCAGCATTACGAACAACGAACCATTTGGTTTGGATATTTACCTAAGTACCTACGTACGTAGTATGTCGAAAACAAAGAAAAAAAAAGGGGGCGGAGACTGGCCGGGCATTTAGTTGACCGCTAGACCGATAGGTTGACGGATTGGTAGAAGAGATAGGATTATATTAAGTTATACAATTCCTGTGTATACTCTCCGAAATGTATCCTTTAGAATATCAAGAGGTTGGCTATATTGCACCTGTGTTCAAGACTGGCAAAATTGGCTTTTATCAAATTCAGGTCACGAATAATTAATATTAAATTGTTTAACTCGACTCAGCCAAGGTGTTATTTTTAAATCATGTGCACATTCGGCAGCATTCACTGTATAAGAAATTAAAAATAATTTAATTAAGAAGTTTTGTGACTGTATCTTTCAGACCAAAAGTTTAAGAATACAAGATATATATAAAAAAAAAACATGTATCTCGCACTCGTGCACTTATTTACGAGTGTGGCTATTCCCTGGTCGAGCCGACCCATTCGTGCTGCATAATAATCTTTACAAATAAATTAAATTGAAGTGTCTGTTTGTAATGTCAAAATAACAGCTTTTTTCCTAAATACATATGAAAGTCTATACGGTACTAATACAAGAAAAAAAAATTTTTTGTCACTGTTTTTTCTGTCTGTCTGCCTGTCTGTCTGCCTATCTGTCTGCCTATTTATTCGGGCTAATTTCCGAAACGGTAGAACCGATTTTGACGGGACATTCACTGGCAGATAGCTGTTATTATAAAAAGTAACTTAGGCTACTTTCATTTTAGAAAAAAAAAAACTCTTGAAAGTGTGAAAAAAATCATTTTCAAATGGGGAAGTATAATAATAAATTACTAAAAACTAGGCTTACGAAGTCGCAGGCGCAGCTAGTATGCTATAATACAGCTGTAACTTGGCTGTTCCAGTATAAAATATGGCTGTTTATGCCTTTAACTGGCAACAGATATGAGATTATCAGTAGTTTGATCTCGTTACTATATCTACGCATGACGCCAGATTTACGTATGTCAATACCATATAGCGAGATGATATTATTCGTGAAATTGACAATTACTTGATTCCCTCTCTACGTATTGGTGGCTTGTGTAATCTATATAAGCGGGAACATAAGTAATTTCATCGTCATAAGTAAGGCCATGCCATACAGGATAATCAGTATATTTAACTTCCATTTTTCTATCACTTTTAAGCCGATATGCTTCCTCCCTAGAAAACGCTTTTTACTTTTCTAGATCTATTTTAGTGTAAAGCACCAAACTCTCGCGTAATGGTTACTGGTCTTTGCGGCACATCATCACTATTGTGTTCGATGAAAGATTGAAAAATGTAATTTCAACCGTAAGTAAAATTGTATCACACGTTATAACGATTTAGGTCGCCAGTTCCCTTATCTTTCAATTTGCAGAGTAGCAGGTTTGTTACTATTTTCAGATAATGTGCGATACGAAATACATAGCTGACTTGATACTAAGCTACAACCCCATTAACTACTACTGTACTGCAGAGAATTCGTTGATGAGGACACGTAATGTTGAAACATGAAAATCGAGCTTTCGCAACGACCCCAATTATCAGACGTTTCACTATTTCAACGTGCAAACGACGTCGATAATGACTTAATAAGTTGATATTCACGCCGCGCCATGGGCGGGGTGCGCAGAGGCTCAACACTAGTGATTTCACCTCCACGAATAATCGATTGTAATTCACAATGTCTCACTTTCGAAGTATCGATGCTATCGCTTCCTTAACGACGGTTCCCGAGATGAATCGAAATTGCAATTTGTTGTGAATGTTAAATAATGGTATTGGGAAGTTGTAAATTGTCAATAATCTTGCAGATTCATTCTGTAATGGAGGCGGGTATGAATCCATTACAGACTGAATATCGACTGGTTAACCAGTTTCAATGTATACAGATACAAGTTAGTTCTCGTTCGAATATAATTTATGAGTCATATGAAAAGTGTTTGTATTCATAAGTGTAATAAGAGATGGATACATGTGGCTCAGGACTGTGAGGCATTCCTTGGGGGAAAACTTGCGCGAGACTTATGTTCAGCAGGAGACTTGTGAAGGGTTGTAATGATGATGATGATGAAATCAAGGGTGTTAAGTTTTTAATATAAAGAGTAAAACGTGTCTTCAGCTAATTATTTAAAATTTTACTTACTTATCTTCACGCACAATCCCTGACGGGGTAGCCAGAGAGAACAGATCGCCAAGTGTCACGATCCTTACATACCTCTTTCGCTTCTTTCAGATTCATTATCTTCTTCATACATGCACGTCTAGGTATCCGAGTACTCTTGACCCTACCTTCTTCGAGCAATTTGCTCACATGGTCTTCGAAAGTTAGTCTCGGTCTACCTCGACACCTTTTAATATTAACTTTCGCGCTATATATTTTCTTCACCATTCGGTCTTCACTCATTCGCTCAACGTGCCCAAACCACCGAAGCACGCCCTTATCAATTTTTGTGATAAGGTCATCTTTCAAACCTGCCATATTGCGAATCTCTTCGTTTCGCTTTCGGTCGGCCATGGTAACGCCGCACATTTTATAAATGCAAAATATTGAAACTGACATTACTACTTGGAGGCTTGCTAAAAATCTGTTGGTAGGACGAAACTAAAAAAAAAATCCAAATAAAAATCAGAAAAGAAAACGTATTAATTTATATCTACTATTGTATTTATTCTATACTATTGTATATAACAAATACGTACCTCAATATCAAAACTCTAGTAGACAACATAAATTCACAAAAATATTTCAAAAACGACAAAATCTAGGAAAGTAGATTTAAAACGACGGTGCAAAACCTACTCTATAATCAGCAGTGTCAGCGTCAAATTTGGTCATTTCTAACTAAAACTCTAAGCTCATATCAAAAATCTGTGTTAAAATTATCTTATATATTAATATAAAAAATCTACATTAAAATTTTAATGTATTTGTTGATTAAAAATAATAAATATTTGTAACAAAATTCGGGTACATTAAATTAAAAAAAATCCCATATGGAAATGTTTATACACGAGACTTCCGTTTCGATCTACAAATTAAGCGCACTAATAAAACAAATTTTAATTCGCCATAAACAAAACTGGACAGATAAATATCGCTAACGTAAATTCATTTATAAACAAATCGCCCAGGAGCCAGCAAAATGGCTTAAACGTCCAAATGAAAAATGCTCACAGCGCCGCTAACGAGCCTTATATAAATACATCAAAAAAGTCATTAATATGAACAATAACATATTTATTAAGCGCCTATAAAATTCAAGTGGGCGAAAATCTACAAGAATTCGATACCTCATAATAATAAATAATTAAGTAATTAACAATGTGAAGGAATAAAATAAAGATAAAAACGTAGAACTGATTCCGGGGTACAGTGTGGGTAGTATGAATAATTTAAAATTGCCATTTTTTTCGCTGGCAACCCACGGCCAGATTAGTCAGTATTTCGACATTCCCTGCCCACGTGCGTACAGTTATTAACATAAAACGCCACAATTCATTGTACAATAAACGCGAAATGAGATTTTATCTAGGGACAAAACTCCTGCGTAAATATTAGCAACATTTTTTATATAATTAGGATGACAAACAAGTACACCGTTCACCTGATGGTAAAGGAATGCTATGGTTCATAGACATCTACATTTATGCTTGATTAAGAATCAAAACGCACAATTCGTTGTCATCCATGAGGACATACGTGAAGTGCCTTTTTTTTATAGGATGGGGTGACAAACGAGCACACAGTCCACCTGATGGTAAGAGGTTACTATGACCCATAGACATCTACATCTATCCTCAATAAAGACTCAAGATGCAGATGCGTTGTCACCCGTGAGGACTAAGATGGAATGCCTCTTTGCCAGTAAAAAGGGTCTCCGGTTCTCTTCACTCACCATACGAAACACAGCAGCGTTAAGTTGCTATTTTACGCTGGTTTTCTGTGAGAGCGTGGTCCTTCCCCGGTCGAGCCGACCCATTCGTGCTGCAACTGTACTACTAATATAGCTGCAGCATGGCTCTACCACGTAAAAGAAGCGTCTTTCCAGTAAAAAGTGTCGCATATATACTTTTCGAATCGCCGATATACGAGTACACTAAATGTGCTATCGGTAGCCAATACTTACAATTAATTTTGTTAGCATTTACAAATTGACTAATCAGGTTTACAAGTTTGATGTGCACAGTTGTTCTAACTGCCAGTTTTCCTGGCATTATAGACCAAATTAGAAGAATATACAAATTCAAATTTTAAGCTAATTTTGAATTTAATCTTAGTCATTATCGCCCCTTTTAAGATTCAAGTGTGAGAGTAAGTTTGCTTATTTATTTGCTCTTCCTGCGAAACCTTGTTGTATACCGATACGACATTTGCACATAAATAGTTAAAAAACTAAAAAAATCCATAAGCTATATTTCATCTGAAATAAATATCTCATTCTTGCAGAAAAATTCTTAATGTTTACTTACAACCTATAAAAATAATAGTACGTAACGATAATAATTAAACAGCGTCAATTTAAAGCTGTTGGTGTGGGAAGCAATGTAAACACATTATATTTACATAAAAGCAATAAGCAGGTATAGAATCTTGATATATCAAACAATACATAAGGGAGGAATGTCTGTACTTGTATTACCGACTGTTAATTTCCGACAAATTCTGCCAGTTTCCGTCCTTCAGATGGGCAAATCCATAGACAAAAGCTTGTCTCAAGTCGTGAGGCTTATGAGCAAATGCCAAAGAATTGGCTTGAAACAGATGCCAAGGATTGTGTATCGGTAATTTAAGATTTATATAAGAAAAAGTAAAGTGCACATTTCTGAGAGTAATTCATTCTTTTGTTTAAGTGAACACTACACATTTAAATAAAACTATTTTCACGGATTTTATTGCGCATATTAACTTATTTTAAATTCCCGACGTTTCGAGTACTTTACAGCACTCATGGTCAAGGGAACCCACGTACACGCGGAAGATTTATGTAATTTGGTGAAGAATGGAAATTATTTATTTTGCAACTGTCTACCCTGCTCTACAAAACAATACAAGTAGGTAAGAGTGAGTAGGCTTTTGTAAAACTAAGTCTAAGTGTTACTATTAGGCAGTCAAGTACTATAATAAGTAAAAAAATAATTTAAAATTAAAAATTTTGTACAACCGACTTCAATATAAATTAGAATAACTCAAAAACTAATGGTTAGTCCTTGATCAAATTTATGTGGAACCGCATGTGAAGCACCAGCTTTCAAATAAAAAAATGCGTGAGTGTCGTGGAACACTCGATTGGAACGAAGTTCCTTGCGTAGTATATTATTATTGATAAACGTGGGTATTATATTATTGATTAAGAAATACAAATAAATGAATTACTAGCGTCTATTAAAATGAAGCGTTATTTGAAATACAATAAAATAATATTTCTTTCATGGCAATATAGGAAAAAGTGCGAGGGTGGATATTATTCCATCTCACTTCCTTATTTCGCCGCCAAGGCCGTCTACACTATGACACAAGTGGTAGTGATGAAAAAATCTTACAATTTTTGTCGCCTAGCTCCCATCCGCCAAACCCGTACCGTCCGATAAGGAACTTCGTTCCAAAAAGAATCATCGAAATCGGTTCACCCAGTAAAGTTAGGAGTTAACACACAAAAAACATTCAGTCGAATTTAGTATTGTCTCCTTTTCGAATTCGGTAGAAAATAAACGAACTGTGGTACTAACAAAAATTACTTCTCGCACAAAAATTACGTTTCCATCTAAATTGATTCCCAGCAGCACCAGTCTACTCTAACTACTCGAAACGTCGCGAATATAAAATAAGTTAAGAAAACACGATAAAAGCCTTATTACACTAGTTTCATTGAACATTTACTATTTACGTATAAGAAACCATTACTTGCTACATTACGTCCTACATTACCGCCAGTTGTCAGGTGCATCCTCATATAAACTCCGATTGAAATTAGTTGTTCCGACATTGCTAATCTAAAATGTTGTCATCGATGAGTACATTTGACATTACCACGATTATTTATTAGAACGAGGCTTCGTGTCACACAACGTGGGCGAATATATCTGGTGGCTCATTTTAACGATGGTTGGAAAATGCACAATCGTTATATAGTCGCTGTTGACCCCCGTTTAAATGGGGCTAATAATTTTCTGCTCACCATATGACGCTAGTTGACACTGAGGTAAAGTTTTTGTTACACAATCTAATTTAATTGAGAAGTTGGTTTTTATACACAAAACAATGCCTCAGTGGTTTGCTCTTTAGTTTTTTTGCACATTTTTAACTTTTTTTTAATTTTTCTACTTTTATGAATATCTGTGGTTTAGTTTATTTATTTTTAACCGTATTAATATAAAATAGTACAGAAAGAAACAGTAAACTTTACATTTTTCGAACAAATTAACTTAACTAACCCTACTATGAAATCTGTCAAATAATATACCTCACTTTTAAGTGGCGTCACCCTGGTGGCAGAAAAATTCGTGGATATTCTTAATAAATAGTAGATATTCGTGACAAAGGAGCATACCTTCGCAGTGCCTTCACAGAAATAAAATGCTACACTCTGTCGCCATGGTCACATGATCACAATATTTTAGTTTTCTCTCTCCAGCTACATCTACAAACCCATCAATTATATCATCTTTCTCATTAAACGTTAAATGTGATGTCAAAGAAACTTCGTCAAAAACAATTGTGCACGGCTTTTGTTTAGTGTTCCAATTTTTGGTTTTATTTGATATATTATGTTTAAATATTAATGCATCTAGTCCTGGTTGTATTGAACCCTTCTCAGAAAGTCTATTTAATGTCCGTTTGCTAGGCTGTGCACCTTGGACATGGTACATGCATATGGTAAGTGGATACTGTGGTCCATAGACATCTTCATTAATCATTGATTAAGAATGAAAATGCAGATATGTTTTCAACCCTGAGGACTGTAATGGAATGTCTCGTTTTCCAGTAAAAAAGGTATCCGGTTCTCTACACTCACCATACAAAACATGCTATTTTACGCTGGTATTCTGTGAGAGCGTGGTCCTTCCCCGGTCGAGCCGACCCATTTGTGCTACAACTATACTACTAATATAGCTGCAGCATGGCTCTACTACGTAAAAGCCGTAAAATGTATGTGTACACTTCGAAAAACCATTTCTCTCACCTAGCCAACATAGAGATGCCTAGGTGAGAGCCTCACATCCTCGACGTCTTAGCACCAAATCGGAATACTACAACATATCTTATAGTCATAAAAATAATTCTGTGTTCATGGTCAGGGTCTACTGAATAAACTTCCATTAAAACATCTTCAAAAAAAACTAAAACAATGGCTCATCCAAAATTGTTTTTATACTCTAGATAAGTTTTATTGTTATAAACCAAAATTATAAATATTTTATATTTATTTCGTGTAAAATTGACTAAATACATTTAAATCAAATTATAATAACTATTGACATGTACACATATTTAATTTTTTTTTATTTAAGACGGGATAAAACTTTTTTTAATTTATTGTTATATGTCTTAATTATATTATGACTTTAATCTTGAAATAATCATACAAATATAATTAAACATATTTTTTATTGAATTTTGTACATTTTATAAAATTATGTATTTGCATGTCACTGGCGAAATATACTTATATTTTTTTAGTCATGTCAGTAAGCACCATATTTCTTGAAAATAAATTATTATTAATAATAATAATTCTTCGTTATTTTTCAACTTATTCTTGTCTGTTTACAACGACGTTAGCGATGCTGCGGGCAAAATGAAATTTATGGTTATACATTCAGTCAAAAAAGTATCGGGAATGGATGATTTGTTAATGGTTCCAAATTCAATTTTTTTTTGTTGTTGTTAGATTGGCACAACTGCATTTAGATTAAATACAGTGCTGTTTTTATTTATATCATATCTAGTGTGTATTGCGAATTTCACAATGAATAAAAACATTGAACAGAGAGTTTGTCTAAAATGTTGCATCTCCAATGGAATTTCGTGTTCGGAGTCACTGAAAACGTTACAGAAGGCTTGTTAAAAAACACGTGCTAATGAGTAGTACAAAGCATTCAAAAGCGGTCGAGATGTGATGGAAGATTTGCCTCGCTCTGGTAACGTCTGCAACTGAAGTTAACATCGCAAAAGTGAAGGAAATAGTGACTGAAAATCCTCATTCAAATTTGAGAGAGATAGCCGCCGGACTTTCTGTGTCTCACAAGTCGATCCGTACCATTTTAAATAATGACTTGGCTCGCTCGGCTAGTCCCAAAAGACCTAAATTTTCTCCAAAAACTCAATCGTATAAGAGTCGCTGAGGACATGCTAAAACACGTCAATTCTGATCCAACATTCATGAAACGCATACTTACTGCTGACGAGACGTGGGTTTACGAGTTTGACATGAAAACTAATCAAGAAGCTTCAGAATGGCGCCTCCCAACTGAACCGAAACCGAAAAAAAACACGCCAAAGTCATGTTGACTGTTTTCTTTGACTATTGCGGTGTTATGCACTCGGAATTCTTGCCAGGAGGTCAAACGGTAAATAAAGAATATTATTTAAGCGTTACGCGGCTGTTAAGAGAGCAAATTAGACGAAAAAGGCCAGATTTGTGGAAAGAAAATTCTTGGATTTTACACCACGATAATGCGCCTTCGCACAAGGCCATCAATGTGAACGAATTTTTGACCAAAATCTCAACAAATACCATCGAGCAATCACCTTATTCACCAGATATGGCTCCAGCCGACTTCTTTCTTTTTCCTAAACTCAAATTGCCACTTCGTGGCACCCGTTTTCATTCGTAGAAGGTATAAAGGAGAATTCGCAGCGAGAACTGAACCGGAAAAAGTGTTTCAAAAATGCTTTGATGATTGGATTATTCGTTGGCAAAATGTATAGTTTATGAAGGAGCATACTTTGAAGGTGATAAAATAAACTTGGATGAATAACTAACATTTTGTGTATTATTAATATTTTTCCGGTACTTTCTTGACAGAGTAGTAAGTTGTGTAAAATTGCAAACGTAAGAAGACGAGGAAAAGTGCCACTATGATCGTATGATAAATAGAATAGGAAATAATATATTTACTCATTTCTGATCTTCCTCTCTGGCTTTATTTTGCCAAGGAGTCCATCTGGGTTCTTAGCCCTGTCTTATGAAATACTGGTTCCGAGAAATATAAGCACTGCCGTGTCCCAGGGTACGAACGATACAGTACAACCTTAGGTCACGTGACTGTCACGTGGCTTAACGTTGAGATAATACGTCCTTTTTATAGATTTCTATTAGTGTTAACGATAGTAGAAAATCAACTTACGAGTAGCTAGCTCCGTGTTTAGTGTAACTTTCTAACAGCATCTTACTCCTCAGGGGTAAGAACGCATCTGCGGATTTATACGAGTATGATTTATATGCTGAGACGGAATCCTTTTGGCATCATATCACTCATTCTTGCTGAGATTTATTTTATTTTTATTTATGTTTTTCAACTACTTTGTATGTTTTTATGTCTCATTATTTCTAAATGCATATTTTGTGTGTGTATTGATGCTAATAAAACATGTCTATGTCTATTACACATGTACCATTGTTGTGCCATAGCGGGAGGTATGGCGGGAAAATAGCAAATAATATGAATGTAGTTTTATTTTATTTTTTTCAATATAATATCATAATAAATAATATACTACTAACCTACTTATAAGTAATACTAACAAAATATCCCGTGAACTCTGTCGCAGATGGTTATTATTTTTTTTATACAAAAATAATTAATAAAAATAATAACAAATATACCTATCTACTGTGATGTATTCGAGTAACAAATCCACTATTAAATTCATAGAACTTTGTTGTATGGTTATGTTAAATGGTTGCTGTGGCCCATATACATACATCTATCCTCGATGACGAATCAAAATGCAGATGTGTTGTCACCCATGAGGATTAAGGTGGAATGTCTCGTTTCCAGTAAAAATGTTCTCCGGTTCTCTACACTCACCATACAAAACACAGTAGCATTAAGCTGTTATTTTACTCTGGTATTCTATAAGAGCGTGGTCCTACCTCGGTCGAGCCGACCCATGTACTAAAACTAATATAGCTGCAACGTGGCTCTACCACGTTCGAAGTAGACCATCTTAATTTTTTTTTTAAATTATCATCACAATCTACGTTGAATGAATATAGACGAATATGTAAACGCGTCGTACTGGACCACGAATAACTCGGCGAGTTGTTCGTCCGATAACCTAAACGTGCCATAAAGTGATAGAGACAGCACGAGACTTAACGGCATATTAAAATTGAGTATCGTTCGAGCATTTGCGCATTAATTACTTGACTAAATTAATTATTCATCTATTCGGGTTGCAGATGTCCATGAGATCCACTTACCATCAGGTGAACTATAAGCTCGTTAGTCACTTAAAGAATTTTGAATAAATTTACAAAAAAAAGTTAACATGCAAAAACTAAGCTACATTTTTTCTGTTAAGTACAACTTTGCATATGTTCAAGTTAATTGACTCTAAATAGTTTTAAATGCCAATCGTGTAAAATTGCATTCGTAATAACCACTACTTAGAATTATCTGGATTCCGAAACATAGCTATTTCAACCGATTCACGTTCGTATTGGTAATTTAACGGCACAAATTAATTGTAACAAGATATTCAAATTCTCGGAAGGAGTTCTACGGATGCTTCGCAACGGCATATGCTGTAACAGTTTACGGTTTACAAGACAAACATAAAATCATCCCAATTATGCGAATCGACTATTAATAAGTAGATTTCGAATATTCCCTGTTATTTAAACTAATAGTAGACGTGGTGGTAGGATTTGATTATGTCTAGTTGCAATAAGCATTTTGAACAAGCCGCCAATCCTACTACATCTATACAAATAAATAAAATTGAAGTGTTTGTTTGTAATGTCAAAATAACAGATTTTTACTAATTGCATATAAAAGTATATACGGTACCTATAACTAAAAAACACAATTTTTAAAATTTTTGTCTGTCTGTCTGTCTGTTTGTTCCGGCTAATCTCCGAAACGGCTGAACCGATTTTAACAGGACTTTCACTGGTAATTAGCTGATGTCAAAAGGAGTAACTTAGGCTACTTTTATTCCCCCCCGAACGGGTTCCCGCCTTGTCGTGGCGGGGGGGCTTAGTAGCCGTGGCTTGGTCACCCACGGTGAACAAAGAGGAACCCCATGGCTGGCCCGTGGTGTAGGGCCGGCCCGAGGTGGCCACTCCGAGTGGGCTTGGGAAGCCTACTTCGGATGTGTGTCGGGGGGCTGCGGTGAGACGGGAGTCCGCACCCTCTACCGCTGCAGCCGAGGTGGAGTCGCGGAGGAAGAGGAGTGTTGGTATGGCGATGCGCCACTCGCCCTATCCTCCGCGACTCAAACGGGGCCGCACCGTTGATGCGGTGGTGGTGGGGCCGCGGGGGGAGAGGAGTGTCGGTATTGCGAGGCGCCGCTCTCCCTACCCTCCGCGGCCGAAACTTCGTTGGCGGCGGAGCCCGAGACCAGATCCGCCGCTGGGGCCAGGAAGGCCGGTGCTTCTGAGTGCTAGTTTTTCCTGGCCCCATGGCCTTCGCGCATCGGACACGGGGGCGTCTGTTGCGCATTAGAAATTGGAGGCCGAGGAGGAGGGCGCACCATGTGTTCTGGTGCGCCTTACCTGAGAAGGAGATGGGGGAGGAGTGTTCCTCTCCCGAGGAGGGGCCGCCATGGGGCGGCCAGCGCAGGTGGGGCCGCGGAAGTGTGCGAAAGCGTTCCCGTGGCCCTGCCAATATGCGACGAGGGTGGAACACCATGGGGTTTTAGTCGGTGCGAGTCCGACATAACCCGTCCTTGCCCCCGCGAGGCGGGTATGCGTAGTCATTTCCCCATGTAAAAAAAGGCTACTTTTATTATAGAAAAATAAAGAGATAAAAAGAGTTCCGCGCAACAAAATTAAAACCCTAAATTACACGCGGGCGAAGTCGCGAGGGGCAGCTAGTATATAATATTATTGTATCCTACTATATAAGGAGTCGGAATACTATTATTAATTATATAAATCCCTAACTTAATTACTGATTATGCGTTGTTTTGGTCGTATTGATTTAGAAAAGTTGTGTGTAGACACGTCTATATTAAAATGGGAATAAGTCGTGGCCGTCCCACAGACAAAGTCTCTGCATTTAATGACTCTGTTCTCAAGCGATATGATGTTCATGCTCCTGTTAAGAGTTAAGGTCAAGCGACCACCTGGTCGGATCGGATCGAGCTTAACAAAGGAGCAAAAGGTATTTTCGCTTCCCTTACTATTGCACCCGTTAGTTTTAGAATTAAATTACTGAATTTATGACAGTTATGTGCTATTAATCATCCATTCCTGACAAACTAGAGCTTACCATATATTAAGTGTTGACAACGTGTTAACACTTACTATAAATTAAGTTGCTTAAAATTAACGTAAGATTTAGTTAATTACTTGACTGCTTAATATGTATTAATGATGCTTACGGATTTCATCGCGTTTAATTTGAATTACTTTTGTTTCCTGACGTTTCGGGTGCTTTACAGCACCCGTGGTCACAGGAAACTAAAGTGCCAACCCGGGCTACTGCTTTTGGATATTAATTTATCCGATCTACGTAGAATGAGCTTACTGTACCTTGAAGTCTTGCAGTTGTGCTCGGGTTTGGATTTAATGTTATTAGTTTTAGGATCTCAAGCTGACGATAACGCTCAGCTATTTTCTTCGTTAATTTTTGGATGATTTTTAATAGCCTTGCGAATCATCCTTGGCAGAGATCGGTGCTAGGTGCTAAGACTAATATAATTTTCTTATCATTAATATATTATCTATGTAATTTATCAAAGAATTAAAATCCCCGAATTCAGTAGCCATTATGTAGAAATTATTTGTTTCTTTAAAGTTTTTGACCTGTTTTGAGTGGACTAAGGTATATCACAAGTTCAAGACAAAAACTAGAATGTTTTCTAAACAGTTAGGTACATAAAAAACTTTATCGCTTAAATTTTTCACCGTTAGGGGTGTAATTTTTCTTCAATTTTAAACGAGAACACCCCTTGAACACTTACCGACTTAAAAGAAGGAATCATTAAAATAGATTCGCAAGTGCTACAAAAATTGTAATATTATCTAGTTATATATTTATTAAAATGTAGATTTATGGTATTGAAAAAGAACACAATTTTTACAAACAGTAAGCATTTCTAGATCTAGTAGTATCAAGAAAATTTTAATCTTAGCTAAGTATTACTTTAATTGTTTTTTTTGATTTCTGAAAAGTAACGCCTGATTCTGTTGATTATCGGAAAATTTACTTAATTATTATTAATACAGTTTAGACCTAAGTTACCTCTTATAAAAAGGATAACGTACAATAATCCAAAGGGATCTATTTACGTGTACCATCTGATATAACAAAGATCGTGGCCAACATCAACCCGACCCATTCCAACTGCCACGGACAATGTCCGGCGCCTTAAAGATAATATTTCACATGGAACAAAGCTCCAGCAATTTCGCCAACCGACAAAGCGGGATCGCAAATCTCATTTGCAGACAACAACCAGATAAATATCTCATTCTTTCAACAATGGCCGCGGGCTCATAAACAGAGCCTAATTAGTAATATTCAAAGTGCATTGTTGGTAGCTATCTGAGAACGCACAATACGATGGAAACGGTTTATCTAGGGCGATACGCGCTGCACCAGGGAGCGACAATTATCAGCCAATGACGTCTGCCTTGTGCGTTTTTGTTGCTGGTTACTGCGCACTGCACACCCCTCCTACGATCAAGACCGTGCACACAAGCGCGATACCCACTGCCACTTTCGTACCGAAGCTTGTGCCGAGCTTTCGCAATAAAGCGCCGTTGGAATCGTATTAAGACACTCGGTCGCGTTTTCTCTCGATGCAAGATACGCTCGTGCTCGGAATACGTAATGGCTGTTAGTGCCGACTCGTGTAGTCCCCTCGTATTGTTAAACCTTGTGTCCGGCGCGGAACGTAAATTGAAAATACGTAGCGACTTGCGGTGAGCTACCGAGCGCCTTTCTCTAAATTGGATACGAAATCATGTACGCGTGTAATGCGATCCCGTCCTTCAAATGATAAACATGAATTTGTATATAGTTCAGTCACACGAGATGTGGCGCAGTGGCTGAGCGTTTGCTCTCGGCGATGTAGAGCAGGGGGTTTGAATCCCGCACGAAACCAATGTTGAGACGGCGTACAAATAATTGATCCGGATCTTGATATGTGTCTTGTGTAATGTGTGCAAATATATCTCTAAATATAGATAAAAATTTAATTGTGTAATGTTTACAAAATAAAACAAATAATAACTATAAAAAGGACCAAATCTTTTGGACATGGTCTAGATTTAGATAAAATCATAAACATACCAGTTAAATCAAAGCATTAGTAGTCAATCTTCTATTTTCTAGTTCTAGCTACCCATTGGTTAAAGCTGATTTTATTATATTCCACCTCTTTACGATCTTAAACTTCTCACATCCAGGATCCAATGAATTGCTTGTCTTTTGACATTTCAGGGTATTTCATTAGTTTTCAATAATGGAATTATCAGTCCTTTTAAAATTAGACGAAAGCTTTAAAAAATTCACATAAACTCGTAGATTCAGTTTAAGCAGAACACGAAACTAACGTTTTAATTAAATGCAATTTAGTTTCAAAATTTATATGGTTATAAAAATGCACTTAATATTGTGCGTGTGGGGGTAAAAATAAAAAGTATCTACACAACATTTATAAAAGTATAGGCAGTTGTCAATACGCAATACTCGACCGCCGACCGCGCGTACGTACTGCAGGGCTGCGCTGCAAAAAATGTAAACATATTGAATGTTTAATTGAATATAGTTCTTGGACATCGGCCGACATCTTTTATTGTTGCTAATAGCGCATCCCGCTGCGCCGGAGCGTCTATCGATGGAGACGAACAGTGGGTGGTCGCTGTTGACTTGCATTGCACCCAAGTTCCTGGACTGGACAAGTATGATAATTGTGAAAATATGGGGTATTTTCTAATGAGCTATTAGCGAATGAAATTTCATTATGTGGGTAATATTTTAAGTGAGAAACATGTTGTTTCAAGTTCACATTATGTTATTCTGAATGCGTTTGTAACATTATACTGAGATAGAGAGAGCAACTGACGTATTAAATACATTTTCTGCCGACTTCCAAAAAGGAGACGGTACTCAATTCGACTGTATGTTTTTTGTTTTACTGGGTGAACCGATTTCGATGAACCTTTTTTTATATGAAAGCTGATACTTTTCGTGTGGTCCCATATGAATTTGATCAAGGTCAGTCCATTAGTTTTTGAGTTATTCTTAATAACTTATATTGAAGTCGGCTGTACAAAATTTTTAATTTTTAATTATTACTTCTTTATTCTGTATCCGCCTTCTTAATAGATTATAGTCAAACGTTATCAGATATTAAATTTAATTTTATCATGACAACCTAACAGCCCATAACTCATTCTGTTTTACTCAAGGTTAGCTGGTAGAGAATGCCATATACCATTAAGCTCGCCTTTGTAAAGGATTTTGTTGCTATAAAGGAATAAATAAAAAAGTCAATAGCCTATCATTTAATTTACTTATATCAGCTTCTAAGACTGTAGATTCAACTAGCACAATGATTAGCGTTTAATTTAATGTTCCATCCATCTATTCATTACAGTGTCATAGGCCGATTGTCAATCGTATTTTTTGGAACGAAGTCCCTTATCAGACGGTACGAATTTGGTGGATGGGGGCTAGGCGAAAAAGTGTAAGACGGCTTTGGCGGCTATAAGGAAGCGAGATGGAATAATATCCATCTCCCTCGCACTTTTTCTCATCTTGCCATGAAAGAAATATTATTGCATGCCTAGGGCGAAGCGCGCAGGTATATTCTGCTAGGGCCTAAAAATTAAGATTCCAACGTTTTGTCGCATGAAATCGTATCTAGCAATCATATTTTATTTTAAATGACGCATAATTTTAATAGACACTAGTAATTCATTTATTTGTATTTGTAAATCAATAATATAATACGTTTATCAATAATAATATACTACGAAAGGAACTTCTCACAGAATACCAACGTCAAATAGCAGCTCAACACTGCTGTGTTTCGTATGGTGAGTGTAGAAAACCGGAGACCCTTTTTACTGGAAACGAGGCATTCCATCTTAGTCCTCACGGGTGGCAACGCATCTGCATTTTGATTCGCAAACGAGGATAAATGTAGATGTCTATGGGCCACAGCAACCACTTCCAATCAGATGGACTGTGTGCTCGTTTGTCACCCTATACTACAAAAAAAAAACTTCGTTCCAACCGAGTGTTCCACGACACTCACGCATGTTTTTTTTAGTCAATTTTACAAGGAATGTCATAAAATATTTATCATTTTGGTTTATAACAATAAAACTTATCTAGAGTGTAAAAACAATTTTGGATGAGCCATTGTTTTAGTTTTTTCTGAAAATGTTTTAATGGAACTTTATTCAGTAGACCCTGACCATGAACACAGAATTGAGCATTATTTTTCATGTTTTCTTATTTACAATTTCTTTTAGATATTAATAGTAATAAGACGATAACTGAAACAGGACCATCACATGTTTCAGTTTCCCTGTTCAGGATTTCAAGGTCCGAAACCATAGTGCGATCTATTTCGATCCCAACGCCATCTATGGAAGCGTCAAGCAAACCTTGTACATACGAAATATTATTCCATATACATTAAATAATACATAATATTAATACATTCCCTCTGTCGCCTCTTACGGACACCCACAAGACCATATGGGGTAGTGGTGATGTAAAACTATCCACGGTTACTTTAATTTAATTTTAACTGTACTGGTACCCTAGACCGAAAAATGTTTCACGAATAAGAGTCCTACTGTCATTTTAGTATTATTTCTGTTTATTTTTAAACAAGCTACAAATTTACAGCATTTCATATACTTAAAACAAAATAACACTAAAAGCTTTGAGTCAATGGCAGCCCCACCTTGTTTACCCTCTGCCATGCACTCCGTCTCTACAGTTCTTTGTTTCATAATGATGCCGTTATTCGTTTATAATTAAATTTTATGCACGTAGACACCACAGGGGTGCTGTACCAACCTGTTACATATTAATAGGGGCAAGGAATTGACGATTTTAATTTTAGCACAGTTTCTTAGCTAACTTTATTGAATTGTCGTAGATAATCTATTTAGTTTTCTTATTAACGTGTTGAGATGCATTTAATCAATAAAATTCTTGATAGTAGTTGAAGAGTTAAAAACTTGCAGGATTGCCAAGGCGTATTTAGCCGAGCACTCAAGGAAGCTCCTTCAGTGACTACAAATGCTCTTTCTTCTTCTTTTTCTCTCTCGTTGTAGGAAAGATTTGTTCTTGCGTGACCTTAATCGTCACTCTTAACAGGCGGAATGATTGCAATATCAGATGACCAGCTCTTTAATATTGCTGATTGCTTTCTGTGGCCGATCTGAGTATGTCTGCCGTAAACGAGGTTCTACCGCCACCTATCGGAGCAATGTCCATTTCCTGCATTCAGAATAGAGTCATGGATTCGCTGACGCCACCAAAAGAGAACCCATGACCTGGCAAATAACATATATAAAAAAGAAGGTTTAGATGCGTTGTTTAACTTATTAAAAGCCAGTGATTTACTAGAATCAGATCTTGTGGTAAGCGTTGACTGTGAGTTTGTGGTGTAAGAATATTCACTACTCCATAGCGCACCGTCCCGGTGTTGCAAGAGGCGGCAGTGAGAAACAATCATGGAGTTGGGCAGCAGTTCTCGTAATAGAAGCTAAACTAAACCTGCGGTTGCCGACCCGCCTCACAAGCGTGTTAACCAGAGCTAATACAGGGGGTATTTATGAGGTGATCAATGGGAGAGCCCTATGTTCAGCAGTGGACTTTCGATAGGATGTAACGGTATGACACGATGGTAAGCGATGATGATGTTATAGATGGCCAATCGCACTGTCTTATCGTTATAAAAATCTATCTACCCTTGTTTTAAAGACTCAAATGTTGTTTTCGGATGGAAAGACACACGATGGCAAATTATTTCACTACTTTAATATACGCTGAACGAAAAACGAAGCAAATCATTCCTTGGAAGAGGCCTGTATTCAGCAGTATACCTGTGATGTGCTGTAATGATGATGATTTTCATACATACTAATATAATACAAATATAAACCTAAATTTGTTATCCCTATCTATGCCCGATTACCATAATTAATATATTCATTAATTTATTTAGAGCCACGGCTGTATTAAATTATCCAATAATTAGAAGGAACATCTACAGCCTGATATAGAGAGGTTTCGTAATCCAGCCAACAGACGAATAGTGTTACTGTATCAGCGCTATCTACAACCTTATGTAAATACTAGCTGTTCCTCGCGACTTCGCCCGCGTTTTAGTTGGGGTTTCAATTATCTTTGCGCGGAACCCTAATTCTTTTTCTAAAAGTAGCCTAAGTTACTCCTTGTGACATCAGCTATCTGCCAGTGAAAATCCCGTCAAAATCGGTCCAGCCGTTTCGGAGATTAGCCGTAATAAACAGACAGACAGACAAAAACTTTAAAAATTGTATTGTTGTTATTAATAACGTACATACTTTCATATGCATTTAGTAAAAGGCTGTAATTTTGACATTACAAACAGACACTTCAATTTTATTTATTTGTATAGATATAGATTTTAAGCTTAGAATAACAGTAACACACTGACTGAATTAAATCTGGCAAATATTTCACCTCATTTCTAAGTGACGTCGCCTTGGTAGCTGAAAAAACTGTAGCTACGTGAAAGGTTTTCTACAACACATGAGAAAACCAAGTGTGGGGTTATCTTTTTTAACAGAAAAGATTGACGACCTAATGACTTAACCAGATAGAGTTCAAAATCTCTTTAGTTTGTGCGTAAGCAAAATTAATTTTTGATTTTATGGTGTAGATAGATATTTTATGATTTTCCGCACGTCTTCCATTGTAAAATTTAGAATTATGTCTGAAAATCTTGCTGAAATGACCCGGCTCGTACGAAAATTTTGATACCACCTGTAAATTAACTATTTGCAGCAGCTTTTTTTTCCTTTTTTTTTTGTTTTCAATTAATTCAATTGTTTATATTACCTTACGGAAAGTTGTCTTGCATAGTGATATATCTTTGTAATGATGTAGGTAATGAGATCTCCACGCCACCAGAAAAAGCTTGATTATTTTATAAAAAAAAATATAGGATAGGGTGACAAATGAGCACACAGTCCACCTCATGGTAAGTGGTTGCTGTGACCCATAGACATCTACATCTATCTTCAATAAAGAATCAAAATGCAGATGCGTTGTCATCAGTGAAGACTTGAATAGAATGCCCCTTTTCCAGTAAAAAGGGTTTCCGGTTCTCTACAATCACCGTACGAAACACAGCAGTGTTAAGCTGCTATTTTACGTTTGTATTCTGTGAGAGCGTGGTCCTACCCCGATCGGGCCGACCCATTCATGCTACAACTATACTACTAATATAGCTGCAGCATGGCTCTAACACGTGTAAATGATGCTTTCGTTTCAATTAATTAATACCCCTAATGATATATACTTGTGGAAAAAAAATCCATAAAAATTGTTAATTTTTGGAGTTTGAGGCATAGAGTACTAATTGTGCATAGCATGCACTTAAACGATATTTTATTTTTATTTCTTACGTCTAATTTAATTTACATTCAGCCTATTCCCGCGGCAGGGAAGTAGGTATCGAAGTGATGTAATTTCTCTTGCCCCTGTCGCTGCTGTTTGCACTGACGTACGTTACCCGAATCGGCGGTTTCTCATGCGGAAATCAATGATAAGGCAGCGCGTGTGCATATGCGATAAAGCAGTATATGTATATATATACACATATACTGTATATATATATATACATATACTACTCTATCGCTTAGATGCCATCATAGATTATTGTATATAGTAGGTTGCCACGTACTGTTGTAATTCTGTCTTGCCATAATTCAAGCGGATTGGAAAAAAGACAAAATAATAAGGTCATAACAGTTTCTTGAGAGATATAGGTGGTAGAGCCACGTCGCAGCTATATTATGGTTACAGCACGAATGGGTCGGTTCGACCGGAGAACGTCAAATGTTATCTTCGTATGGCGTGTGTAGAGAATCGAAGACTCTTTTTACTGGAAACGAAGCATTCCATCTTAGTCCTCAAGCATCTGCATTTTCATTCTTAATTTGAAATTGAAAGTATAGCAAATAACAGGCATGCTTTACGAACTAAAAATATAGCGTTTGAAGAGTGAGTAAGTGCATTATACAACATGTATATATATATATATCTAAGGTCATAAGTATTGTCACATAGTAAAAACTTTTCTTTTTAGAATGGTGGCCACAAAAAAGTTTAATTGAATTCGAATTTCGAATTGTTCATGAAAATAAAACTGTATACTTTTTAGAATTTTACTCATTTTTATATATGGAGTGGACGCTAAAAGAAGACCGTGTTGCAGTTATTGCGTTGCATTGTTGCGGTTACGCGCCAATTCAAATTTTTGACATACTGAAAAATTTTAATATAACCAAAAGATTCGTTTATCGTACCATAAAACGATACAATGAAGACTCTAGTGTAGATGACAGGTCAAGAAGTGGTCGCCCTCGGTCTGTTAGGACTCCAGCAGAGATAAAAGCTGTGAAGGCGCGAATTCAAAGAAATCCCAAACGTAAGCAGAAACTGTTGGCCCTTCAGATGGGGTCAAGCAGAACCACGGTGAAAAGGGTGTTAAATGAAGACTTAGGGCTTCGGGCATATCGAAGAAAAACAGGACATCGTTTGAATGCTCGTCTAATGGACCTGAGACTGAAGAGATGCCGCGCTTTGTTGAAGCGGTACGCGGGAAAAAAATAACGGGAAATTCTTTTTTCGGATGAATAAATTTTTACCGTAGAAGAGAACTACAACAAACAAAATGATAAGGTGTACGTACAAAGTAGTGAGAAGCGAGCAACCGTATTCCGCGTGTCCAACGAGGTCATTTTCCATCCTCGCTCATGGTATGGTTGGGAGTTTCTTATTGGGACTTAACAGAGGTACATTTTTGTGAGAAAGGTGTAAAAACGAATGCAGTTGTGTATCAAAATACAGTCCTGACGAACCTTGTGGAACCTGTTTCTCATACCATGTTCAATAACAGGCACTGGGTATTCCAAAAAGATCCGGTGCCAGCTCATAGAGCGAAGAGCACACAAGACTGGCTGGCGGCGCGTGAAATCGACTTCATCCGGCACGAAGACTGGCCCTCCTCCAGTCCAGATTTGAATCCGTTAGATTACAAGATATGGCAACACTTGGAGGAAAGGCGTGCTTAAAGCCTCATCCAAATTTGGAGTCACTCAAGACATCCTTGATTAAGGCAGCCGCCGATATTGACATGGACCTCGTTCGTGCTGCGATAGACGACTGGCCGCGCAGATTGAAGGCCTGTATTCAAAATCACGGAGGTCATTTTGAATAAACTTTAGTGTCATAAGAATCTATGTTTTGTTAAATTCACTTTGGTATATAAATGGTTACATAATGAATAATATTAATTATTGTTTCAATTATTTTATATTAAACATGTGACAGAATTTATGGCCTGACTAGGTATATATATTTAAAACTTGTTCTTCTTCAACTACAAGAAAAACTATGCAGTAGTTCATACCTATTTTTTTAAACAAAAAAATTTTGTTTGTTGGAAAGTATCAGTAACCGAGCAATGACTGAATGATAAAATCCGAAAAATATCAGTTTTATTCAATGTGTAGTATTCACGAAAGCTTTAAGGCATAATTAGCTCCCAGGGTGTAATTAGGTTGAAATCCAAATCCGCTGCTGAATATAGGTTTTGCCATAGATTCCCCTCATAAGTGGGATACTTGAAAAAGTTGCCAGGCTTGGCAGACTGATGGGCAACCGCAATTTTATATTATTCTGAGTTGTTATCACGAAAACGCTGCTGCCTCTCCAGCTTAATTTCCCCCTGGCTTCTCCTACGAGAACCACGGGATGGTAGTGGATTCTCTACCGCCTCAACTACATGTAGATTTAAGACATCATACTTAAGTTCTATTAAACATTCCACTTTCTTTACACTCACATTTGGTTAAGAAATAAACAGCCTAATGTGATGCAATTAACTACTGTCCCGTTTATGTTCTATATTGTTTAGAATACCAACATTTCCGGTGGAATGTAACGGAAATAGAATTCATTTAAATCACGTTCATATTCCATCAAATAATTGTTTAATTTCACACACGCGTGCCGTGCACAGATTTAGTAATAAATATTAATAGCCAACCCAGATCTGTATTTTCACTTTCCATATGCAATATTCTATAATTTATCTCCTTACATAAAAAGGTATTGTAGCTCAGGGTATTTTTAGTAGTATAAGGGTACCTAACGAGCACACAGTTCACCTGGTGGGAAGTAGATGCTGTGGCCCATAGACATCTACATCTATCCACGATTAAGAATTACAATGCAGATGCAGTGTTAGCCCTAAAGACTAAGATCTAAGGCCTCGTTTATAGAAGAAAAAGAATCTTTGGTTCCTTACACTTATTATACGAACCCCAACAGCATGAAGCTGCTATGTAATGCTGGTATTCTGTATCTGTAAGACCGTGGTCCTTCCCCGGTCGATATGACCTATTTGTAATACAATCATAATATAGCCTCTACTCTAGAGGCTGAATGTCTGATATGTCTGAGAGAAAATGCTTGAATCAGCTTTTAACCTTTGTAAGAGGGTGGTACCTATAGAATCCTGTATATGATAGATGTTAATACCCCGTATATGACATGTTAATACGTAGGCCGGCGACGGGAAGCAATCGAATCTACCTACCAAACGTAATGATATTAACAGATTCTTTCTTGAACAATGAGAGAGGCCCATGTCCCCAAATGTAGAAAATTATGGGTTGTCTGATAAGTAACTCATTAAAAAAAATCATAACTAGTCATCTTTAAAATTACCCACTTAGCAACAAGCCAATGTTACAGAAAAATAAAGACAATACAATGTCAATCGGCGATGTCCATCAAGGTTCGACGGATTCGATTATAGGTAATTTCGCATTGGACTAAAAAGCGCCCCGAATACCGCAACAGCTTTCGCAAATACTTCTTTAATGAAATGACAATTACCTACGAGCAGTCCGAGGATTCCTGGAGAACTTACGCAACTTGGGAACCGAATCCTGAACCGAACTACTATTGTCTTTCGATAGAATTTCACTTGCAATTTCGATGAAAAAATATTCCTTTGAGAATTTTTATTACAAGTCAATTTAATAAAAGCAATTCATAAACTTAAGTTTTGATATAAATAAGTCTCATTTTAAACTATATTTCAAGTAACACTAATTATGAAGCAACACATTAGTACAAAATAAAAATCAAACTAAACACATTTTATTTTTGAATACCTTCAACACACGGAATGTTAGATAGAGCCGGGTAAAATAACTAGTATTTGTTTATGTTGATAAGTGAATTATTTCAATACAAAAGAAAATTCACTGAACAACCATCCGTAGCAATAGTTTCTTTTCTCGAATTGTTTTTGCTCGGGGATATCTGCGCTACCATTGGTAGGAGCTAACATTTATCGTATTGAAGACGTTCGATTGTTTTATAAATAAAGCGACCGCAAAAAATACTATCGATCAATCGTGCGAAAGCCAAGCGATCGAAATCGATAACACGCACTTCAATCAAATCAGAACTCTCACGTACAAGATTTAAGATTTATATTCCATCATCTCCGAACAACGAGTACAGCTCGAGAGTAAATTATGTGGCTGTGTAAACTGCTTTATGCCCTGTTTCTTCGGATTTAAGAGCTACTTTTAAAAAAATCAATGAAATCATCATATTTGCGTCGTACAACGTGAAAGATTCCATACGAGAGCTGTCCAAACATTTTATACTTTCAAATCCCTGGTACCTTATCTATAGTGATGATCTGAAGAGGCTTATCGAAGCATCGGCTCTTGGGAGGTACCCTTAGATCTATATTAAATGCGTGGCTCGAATGTTCCACTTATTGTACACTTGGCGTCGTGTACAAGAATATGTTTGAGGGAAAGTATGCTTTGGGTAAAAAATTTAAAGGCCTTTTTGAATCGTGGGACTTGTAAAAAAAAAATTGAAGTGTACGCATAAACACCTCAGTATTCTGAAATTTTGATGTGACGTCACATCATGCCATTGTTTTCCTGGTGTGCTATTATCAGTCCGGTGAAGCATCGATGGATTTATTGCAATATGCCGACATCCCATTAAACTTATCTCTATTGGATCTGTTTCTCATTTGTTGCTAAGGAGGCGCTTTAGTTTTCCATATGATAGTTGGAAGAAACATAAAAAGTTAAGGCACTTATTTTTTACGCCTCGTATAATAACATTATTTCTTAACTTTCAAATTAGATACGTAATGAAACCTATGTAATCATCATTTTGACATTATCATTACTATTTACGTAAGTTTAGTTTAATAACTTAAGTAAAATATTAAAATTCCTTTATTTTATTGTAAAATTATAAATCATCATCATCATTAGTAATACAAGAAATGTTTATTGTAAAGTTATTCTATTATCGTCTAATAACTGGGTCATCTTCATTAAGATCATATCCCATCACAAATCTACTACTAAACATAGCCCTCCCCCAAAGATTGCCCCCAAAATACGATCCTAAGCCACCTGCATCCATGGACTACCAGCATGTTTCATCTGGTCGTCACTCCACTAGTGGGGAATGATGCCCATTACTGTGCTTGCCAGCATAAGACTGCCTCTACAAAACCTTTCTTTCCGATCGGTTGTCGGTTCTTCGAGCAATATGGCCGGCACATCGCCATGTCGTAAGAGGCGACAGGACAAATCTAAACTACTGAATAAGAACAGTATACGCTTTCCAACTCGCTTGCCAAACGTGGCAACTATGACTTATGGCATATTATATCCCCCTATAGAGTTTCAATTCACGATCATTTCCTGATTCAGGTCAACTCCTTGCTGATTTTGTGCATACAGCCACTGTCCGTTTTATTATAAAACGTAGATTATTGATAGTCTTTGTCACAAAAAAGTACCTTAGCTGCGACGCCACAGTCTTCACGTAATTTCAAATGTTCTATTAAATTCCTTACATAAAATTTTAGTTCGCATATTTTCCGCGGGGTTTCTTTATTGAAACAGACTAGTCTATTTATAAACAACTATATGTAATAATACGAAAACGTATATATATATATATATCTTTCATTCTATTATTAAATTTAACTTTTGTCAAAGTTATTAAACGTGAGTCCCAACTTTTCAACACTATCGTTTGTTTCGTAATCCAGTTAAATAAATTGCGACCAATTTAACTTTTATAACAGCGGTATAGTAACATTTGCAAACAACTTATCAGCTACTAATGAATCAATTTTTCCATTTCTGGAAATTGTGTCGTTGTATACCAACACAATTAAGATTTATTATAGAATAAATTATTTCGTAAGATCATACAAAAAGCGGACGAAACTGAGAGGAACGTGCAAAATTACATGGACGGGATTCGTCACGCTATGATTTTTGACTCGCCCACATACAAAATAAGATTAACTTCGTCAAGTGATAAGATAAACGCGATAATAATATATTATAATAACTACTCGTAGTTTATTTGCATAGGAGTGTAACTAACAGAATATAACTTACAATGTGTCTTAATATAAAACATTCTGGCGTAGTGTTACATTAAAATCCTATCCTATCCAATCCTAGTTTTATAATATAATATCTCGTAAAACGACCGATACCTTCAGAATTTAGAGTAAACCTCTAAATTCTGAAGCTATGGATCTAGTAATGATGTAGGTTTCTCATCTCAAGCTCATCATTTATATTGTGTTATAAGTATTTGTATATCAAATCTTAATAATTATATAGGAGTAAGATTGAAATGAGCATTTTAGTCATGAATCTGTCACATCAAAGCAGGGATTGTGTTTACCTGTCAGGATTTATTTTCTTTTATTTTAAAGATTTTCCTATCATATTATATTCAGTTGTATACTAACAACAGAATAACGTATGTCATATTTATTGGTTTACTCTACATATAATTTAAAATATAGGTAGACAGACGACTTGAAAAAATATGCAGGTAGTCGATGGATGCAGGTGGCTCCATGCCGTACATTGTGGAAATCTAGAAGGGTGGTCTATATCCAGCTAGACCTGCAGTAATATTAATAGTGATATATAATTTGAAGACGCGTTATGAAAATATAGGTATTAATTTGGCATCTGTGGTGCACGTAGATTTCACGAAAATCCGACTTAGGTACATGAGAATCGATTTGCTATGCATTTTTTGCTCTTAATTGTTTGTGTGTGTGTGTGTGGTATTTCTATCCTATGCCAATAAATGTTTATTTTGTATTTCTTTCAATATACCACATTTGATACCATGACGAAAATGAAGCGTAGACTCGAAAGGTTGTGGGACTTTTTCTGCCTTGGATTCCAACTAGGTTGGTATTACGCCCCTATTTATGCCCCTAGGCAACAACCTGCTGTGTACGTGTGAAAGGTAAGAGCCACTTAGCCAATACAATAACAGGCTGTGTGGAATTTCTTCGGTTGCAGGTGTTCAATAAGGTGTAATAGTCACTTTCAATTACGGTAAGCCCATTTGACTCTAATATTATGATAAAAAAAAAGTATTGTTAATTGACTCTTAAACATGATAAAAAAAAACTTTACCAACATCGCAGAAATTTTTTTTATCATGAAAATTTCATATTGACAAACACTCAGACCCGCAACAATTATTTATAGATCATAGAAATATTTGTCTCTTGGGTGAACTGAAAACCCTCGGGTCATAGCACCGCAGCCAAACACTCAACCACTGTGCTATCAAGGCGTCTGCTGGTATCAAAGAGAATGATACCTGAAATTGATACTAAACAAATATATACATATGAAGTTAAATGATAACGGCTTATATTTTATATTTTTATGATAATTGTGTGTAATGATAATATAATTACTTACCACATTTCTATTTAAATATATTTTAATAATTGTTAAAAACGCCATTTTCTTTTGACGTGCACCATACAAACACCCTGTCAATTAATGAATCGCCCACGCTTCAGATTTAATTTGAGCCTTTTACGTATTATTTTGTTTTACAAGCGATTTACGCAATTTAATTATTAGCTTACTGTTAGATGAAGAATATCTTTAAATATTTAATGTATGTAGGCCGATTAATATTTAATACTTGTAAGGTAAATATGTCAATGATTCTAGAAGCTTATTCGTTTACTTAGTCGCACAAAACATAAATCACTTTCCTTTCCATAATAAACCACGAATTAGTGATTTGATTCCGAGAAAATTGTTTCAGAATGGTATGATTAAGATGTAGAGCCATAATAACACCTTAATACTATTTTAGCGTCTAAATTATCTAAGCTTAGTTATTTGTCTAAAATAGGCATGGTCACTTTATATCAAAACAACTTTAAATAAGTATAATATTATTGCGATGATAGGACTCCTTTCTTGCCTAGCAGTCTGTTTGGGTATGTGTGCATAGATCGTCTCATTAAAAACTGCACGCGTCTCATTTGTATTTAGGGTACATTTTATCACTTTTATCATATCAAATATATTCAAAATTCTAAAACATCTACTAAACACAATAGAAAGAACGCGCAGATTTATATTTCTGATACCTAATACGTTAAATGTGACAAAATCACCAAAAAAAAACCAATGGGAGTTACGTGCAGTAAATTAGACTTTGGAATGATAAGCCCTCAGCGAACAACCAAAAATGGACTAAGTGATGAAATTATACGTGAAACAAACTACGATATACTAGCTTTGCAGCAGCAAGTAGCCGAATTTGTACCCCGCTTGCTTCCCGAACAAAAACGAGTTTTTGACAAAGTATTAGGACAAATTGTATCTGGAAATGGTGCACTTTTCTTTTTAGATGCCCCTGGAGGAACTGGGAAGACATTTTTGTTAAATTTATTATTAGCGCAAGTACGAAAAGATAAAAAAATTGCTGTGGCCGTAGCTTTCTCCTGTATAGCTGCCACGCTGCTAAGCGGGGGCCGCACTGCACATTCTGTTTTAAAACTCCCTCTAAATCTAGCCCAGGAAGAATCGCCGATATGAAACTTTAGCAAAAATAGTGCACGAGCTATAATGCTACGACAATGCAAACTTTTAATGTGGGACGAAGCAGCAGTAGCTTTACTGCTCTGAACACCTTGTTCATAAATATATACAGGCTGTGAGGCATTCTATCATGGTCCTCGGAGTTTACAAAGCATATAACTTTCTTTTTTATAGGATAAGAGTGACAAACGAGCACACAGTCCACCTGATGGTAAGTGGTTGCTGCGACCCATAGACATCTACATCTATCCTCTATTACAAATCAAAATGCAGATGCGTTGTCACCCGTGAGGACTAAGATGGAATGTCTCTTTTCCAGTAAAAAGGGTGTCCGGTTCTCTACACTCACCATACGAAACACAGCAGCGTTGAGCTGCTATTTTACGCTGGTATTGCGAGTGCGTGGTCCTTCCCCGGTCAAGCCGACCCATTCGTGCTACAACTATGCTACTAATATAGCTGCAGCAAGGCTCTACCACGCACAAAAACGTCCTTGTTTAAAGTTGGCAACTTACAATTACGTGCCCTCGTTTGTAACTTTAAATTTATAAAAATATATATAATCCAAATAAATTGCTATGTGGTGGTGTCTTAAGAAAATCTATCACTCCATTTAGTCCAGTGGGTATCTTAAAAAAAAGAATCTCGAGTGTCGGCTTCATACCGGTAAGCGAAGTGTAAGACGACCGCCCACTAGATGGAGTGACGACCTAGTAAGGAATGCAGAAACCATGCTCAACTTATTGTCTGAACCCACACTCCCCCAAGAAATGCCACAAAACAGGATCCTTAGCCACATTCATCCATCGAATTATTGCATGACAATGGGATCCCAAAATTTTAATACGTTGTAGAGCCACGCTGCAGCTATATTATGGTTGTAGCACGAATGGGTCGGCTCGACAGAGGTAGGACCACGCTCTCAGAGGACACCAGCGTAACGTAAAATAGCAGCTTAAGACTGCTGTGTTTCGTATAGTGAGTATAGAGAACCGGAGACCCTTTTTACTGGAAATTTATTTCTTAACTGAGGATAAAAAAATGTAGATGTCTATGGGCCTCAGCATCCACTTACCATCAGGTGGACTTATTCACCCTTATTCTATAAGAAAAATTGTGGTATAGTTATAGTAGTTACGAAATTTACGCCAGGCCAATGACGGGCGGCATCGTCAAAGGTGCGAGACATCTGATATTGCGATCGTCAATCCGTCCGACAAGCGTAACGATCTGGTAAAGCAAATCCTCCCTTACAGTAAGAGAGGCGCTAGTCCAGAAATAGAATTTCATTGGCTGTTGAGAAGAAGGAAAAGAAGGATTTCAAAGAAATATATCAATTTCTCTTCATCTGCGAATTTGATCCGCACGTAGTGAATCCTGCTATCCAAAGAACGAGACTTTCGTGATCGACCAATGGCGGTAGATTCATTCGAAAGTACCAAACCCATATCCAACCAACTAATAATGAGGAGCCGCATCGTCAGTGCGAGGATATTGGCACTGTTCACCAACCCGCCTGGACAGCGTGCTGAGTATGGGTCAATTTTTCAAGTATTGCGTCATTTGATACATTCAAAATAGGTATTCACTATTGGATAGAAAAGGGTATCAAAGAAAATAAAACTTTACTTAAAAGTAAAACATCTCCCCTACTGTTATCAAAAGTCTGCTGAACGTAAGCCTCTGCCATAGATCGCCTCATAGGGTGGATATTTGCTACAGTTACCACGCTTGGCAAACTGATTGGCAACCGCAGTTCTTCATTTTTAGTTTATATTAGAAAGACACCGCTGTCCATCTGGTTTTTTCCCTCTGTCGCCTCCTGTAACACCCACAGGACAATATGAGGTAGTATATATTCACATGGTCTGAAAGAAGATGTAGTGACAAAAATTGAGAAAGGTATGCATATGCAATGAAGAACGGTTGACGAAAAAAGTGTATAAGGCGAATGTGAATGAAAGTGTTGGAAGGGGTAGACCTAGGCGGACATTTCTAGACCAAATCAGGGACGTCTTGAAAAAAGGCCAGGTCAAAAGCACCCTAAACCGTAGAGCATGTATGAAGGGAATAATGAAAGTGGACGAAGCGAAACAAGTATGTAAGGATCGTAGCAAGTGGAAAGAAGTGGTCTCTGCCTACCCCTACGGGAAAGAGGCGTGATTATATGTATGTATATTCTTACACCAATTGTAGCCATTCTCATTTCATTCTTACACCGCCACACAGGTGGTGGAGTAAGTTAGTTTGTTACTTAAATTTTATTTTAAAAAAATAACGAGAAGGTAATGGGAATGTTTGTCTTTATTCTTGGACAATAATTTGACAATATCTCATCATGTCACGAGTTGACCGGGAGAGAATGCTGTAATGCATTAAGTCCGCCCATTATTACCTTATTTATGACGGTGAAAACAATAAAATAAAAATTAATTAATATTTGAGTACAAAAGCTAAGGCAACAGACAACTTAAACTCTATGCCGTGAAAAACACTACCAATTAATAAATTTACTTCTAAAATCCTTAACCCAAATAAACGCGATCCATCCATCCATCAAAGAAACTGGCCACTGTGTAGTCTACAACTTCGGGTTATTTACGATTGCAACACCGTAATTGCCATCAATAAAAATGCCAAACACATCAGTCCACGCACTTTTAATGTGAACATATATACATTATTTATGTGCACTCATTTGAATACCGCTGCAGCCGTGGAATAATGTAATGTGTCTTTACCTGATAGTTACTTGATTAGTTGCTAAGGGTTAAGAAATGCATCGGAAATTTTTAACGTTTTACGGATCGTTAGTAGTGTAAACATTAATGTATTTTGATGATGATGATTATGATGATGACATTGCATTAGTGGCATTCTGTTTTCAGCCAAGGAGACAATTTTATATGTCAAGTTTACGCATTAACTCTAGGCGGTCACACGTCTTAAATTACCCATGCTAGATATACGCTTACGCGCTAAGATCATCATCAATAAACCCAGTCACAATAACAAATCAACTACGTACGTACTATGTAATAAAGCTACATAAATGAGTGTAATCCTTCGGGATCAAAACCCCTATAAATGGGATATAATGATTTAATCACCCGACAGTTATAGCATATCTACAAAGTTCTAAATTATAACAAAATCAAAATATTTAGATTCCTAAACATTTCTTTCCTTTATCTTTTACGTAAAGCTTAAAGTGTCACGGCTCCACGACGCAGTGACTTAGCAATGAGTTGAAGCGCTGGGGGCGGCGGGTTTGAATCCCGCACAGAACAAGTATTTGTATGGCCTACAAATGATTGTTCAGCGTCTGGATGTGTGTCCTTGTGTAATTTGTGTTTTTAAACTGCCTCCGCGATACAGGAGAAAATCCTAGTGTGGGGGTAACGTTTTATAAACAAAAAATTCAAAAAAAAAATCAACAATCAAAACATAAATCCACTTTCTTATTGTAAATTTTTTGTAGTTAACCGCCAATAGTCGTGACATATTGCATTGCCTACAAGTATGACCACAAGCAAAAGCAATTGCCTTATATTTAACAACCAATCAAAATTACGCATATCCAAACGACTTGGTAATTTAAAATTAAAAAAGAAATTGTGGATCGCATTATACATGGGTTGCACATCTAACATCATCAAGTACTGTGAAAAGACACCTGCCCTGACGTCCCCTTTATCACAGATGACAAGTTGATTGTATACGATAAAGTGAGACGACGAGCGTTGATAGTACTCGGTAATTGTTTGAAGCCTCACCAGCACAATTATGACGGAATGATTCATTTTTAATAAGCACTACACCATTTGGACGTGATCACGATGTAATTGCTTTCCTTGTGAATATATCCGTAAACAAATAACCAGAAAAAATTTTTGATGCGCAAAAATTTATTACTTTCAATATTGTTTGAAAATCGAAAGTGATATAGTATATTTATTCAGTGGGTCCTAATGAAGCTCCTTGAGGTAAACCTGATGCTAATTTGAATAAAAATTTGCGTCGTCGTCATATGAGTTATCGTAGTTTACATTTGATAAGACTCAACTATCAAATTAAGTCTTACCCTGTGGTGGCGGAGTAAGAGAATCCACCACTCACTACTTCCGGTGGTTGTCTTAAAAAACGACTACGGGAAATGCCGTAAAAATATTTCCGGTAGATGACGGTATAACCAACTCGTCGACGACAGACGAAAAACCCTAGGCTTACGACAGGCAGCAGCGTCAAAAGTTCGAGACATCTGACACTACAACCGTAACAAAAATATAGATTAAGGCAAATCCCCCAACAACTGGAGAAGCCCATGTACAGAAGTGGTATAGACTACTGTGCTGAAAGTCGAAGGAATTACAGGATTTCATAATTAAGATAGTGAACACCAAAAGTTTTTCAATTTTATTAACGGTATTGACTATTTTACTTCAGACATAATATGCCACCAGTTCATCATAATTTATCCCAAAATAATTACTGACATTCTTAACCTCTGCTTAACACTGCAGCTTTCCCGAAACAGTGGAAAGTGGCTTGCGTCAAGATTATACCCAAGCCAGGAAAGAAAGATTATGTAGAGCTGGGCTCTTTTCGAATAGGTCTTTTGAAAGCTGGTCCGTTTTTTGAAAGCTTTTAGAGACGGAGCAGCATTAAAGGCTTCTGGTTCGATCGCCAATAGCAAGTTAGCTAAACGGGTGAATGTCGTGCATTTCTATACCGTACACAAAGGTTTTAAACTTTTACAGGCTGTAAAAGTTTAAAAGCTTTGTATTAAAAGAAAGCTTTTGTTTTGTTTAAATAAAGACTTAAATTAAATAATAATATTTTTGCGGATTTTATCAGCTAAAAACCACGAAAATTCGCAACAATTAATTAGGCTATTGGAGTTAAAAATCATCCGGATTTTAATATAGAAGATAACTGGGTTCCACATATCTGTGATCAAATAAATTTAAAGCCAGCTGCAAAGATGGGATCAAAGGGAACTTACTTAGATATTAAAAGAACTCGTGTTAAAAATGATATCGGGACGTGAAACACTGGGTATCCGTGAAACTTGAAAACATTAAGATGAATCAACTGCAATAGTATTCTTAAATACTAGTTATATGAAGTGTTCGCGTAAATATAATAAATTATTAAATTAATTTAGTAACAAACCGTGGCCAAATCAACAAAAAGGTTCGTAAAATAATGTGTATACGCTTATAGAGCCGCGTTTACAGTTTTGTATATCCTATCATTGTGAACTTGTTATTAGCACTAACGAGGGTTGTTCCAGCAATTTTCCGTTCAGATACAGTTTGATAGGGCATGGCCCCTAAAAACCGGTGATACGTCTTCAGGTCTCGGATTTAACACAATAATCGTCGATCATCCGCTATCCGACTGATTAAAATTACGGGTCAAGTGGGCTTGAACCAGTGAGACTGTGTGGAAACACAGCACCGAACCGTTTTACCAGCGACCGCACTATAAATACTTCGATTACAATAGGGGCATTGCTCTCGCAAATTTGTTTCTTATAAAAAAAAACTGTTGTTTCTTGTATAAGAGACTTAACTTTGGAGTAACCATTGTTAGTTGCAAATTAATCTTATACGTGTAGCATATTGAGTATTATGCTATACGTATAAGATTAATTTATAAGTATATATTATATATGTACTATAGGTATACAAGTAATGATACTCCCACTTCATACCGTTACCGTTACTGCCTATTAAAGTCCACTACTGAAAATACGTCTCTCCCATAGATTGCCTCATAGGGGGGAATTTGCCATAGCTGCCACGCTTGGCAAGCGGGTTGGTAACCGAGGTTTTTATTTTTATTTTTAGTCGTTATTAGAAAGACGCTGCTGCCTATCTCCTGATTTGTTTCCAACTTCATATGCATCTTTAAAACGTTACCATTCGACCGAATTGTATATGGATTTATGTCTTCGGAATAAATAAACCAATTTTACCAATTTTTTGCTGATAAAGTATAGTGGTCCTATAAAAATTTCAAGGAGATATTATAATAATTGAAGTCAATTTATATGTTTAGAATTGCGTACCACATTTATCAAATAAGAACCCTTACTGTGTCTGCCTGTAGTCACAGACGATTTCTCTGAGGTTTTAATATAGACGATGAAATTTAGAATAGCTACAAAAATATGGTTACCTAAATACAATGTAGTTGAGTGAGTGCTAAAAATCAAATCAAGTACTTTTTAAAAAGGAAGGATGTAAAAACATTTTTTATATGTTTTATAAAAACCTTTGAATCACTATTTTTAAAAGTATATAATTTCTCTTTTTTTTTTGTTTTATTTCTAAAATCATTTTTGCTGTGGGCAACAGCAATTTTGAAGATTTAGCTTACCCTTTGCATCCCCCGCCGTATTTACGAAAGTATCACATAGTAAAGATAAAGGAATTTTTAAATTTGCTTAAATTTTGCTGACCCCAATTACTACCAACAATATAATACATAATTTAGCTGTGCAACCACTGCTTTGCATAACATGCACTTGACCGCTTTATTTTAAATAATTCAACTACTTTTATAAATTAAACATATGGAGTGATTTAACTCAATATTGACGATCTCATTTTGACCAATTTTTATAATATTTACATAACGCATTTCAGATGTTGGCATCTAGACAGGTTATATATAAAATTTTGTCAATCCACCATCCTTTCTTTCTCAACCGGTGAAAGGATGTGTAGTTGTGAGATACACAGCGACAATCTTCACAACACATTATCTTAAGTTAGGTTTTCTATCTATATATTCAATTTTAAGACAATTTTTTTTTTGAAAATTGTTTTAATGTGATGATTTGAGCACTTTAACGCACTGATTGGTTACATTTAAAAAAGTACCTTGTCAATTTTGTTATCTAATAAAAGTCCTCATGATTCAGCACAACATAATTTACGAAAGTTACATGAAAGTGACATTACAGTAAATATATTTGGCTTGATTAGACTTGAGTGTGATTATGTCCGTGGTCAAACAGTGAACAGTTTTAAAATTACTATCGAATAACAAAGAAATTATTAAGCAATTCGAACTAAGATCAATTTAACGAAAAATTTATTTTGGGGGTAAGAGAATCAATCCTATGATCGACCTGAAATGCTGAATCCTATGTTCAGCAGTGGTCTTTGATAGCCTGAAACGGCACATTTTCAGACTGTACAGATTTAGCATTTTGCAGAGAATTCAAAAAAATCACGGGTGACAACGCATCTGCATTTAAATTCGTAATCGAGGACAGATGTAGATGTCTACTAGCCACAGTAACCACTTACCATCTGAAGACGGACTGCGTGCTCAATTGTCACACTTATCCTATAAAAAAATATTCATAAATTAATACATCGTTAAAGTGTTAATATCTCTCGCACAAGACGACACTAGTGAGATATCGTGTATAGTCCGACACGATTATTTCGATATTTTTTTTTAATAATTGTACTTCATTTGGTTGATCAGGGACGACCAAACCATTGCTCAGTTATCGTTATAAGGCTCTAATATTTTTTATAAACTTACTTTTGTATTATGATATGAAATGACTCAAAAATAGAATATTTGCGGAGCTTCTATAACGTTTCTTTCTCCGTTCGATGGAAACTCATGAAATCATCCTTCAAACCGCAGTAAACGCTTGAAAAACAAAATTTTGATATATTACAGCCAAAAATAACGAAAACTTTATCACTATATTTGATAGAACTTGCACGCACTAAAACGTTTTCTAAATATCGTAGAAGACATAATAGTAGATAATATCATAGATAATCAGCACTGTTCTATCTGATGTCGTCAGCATTTAGTTAATTCTGATATATCATCTTTGATGTATTCTGCCAAAAAATATTTTCTGTAATATTCTGTTCTCATTATTTTTGGATATATGCTGTTTGTTCTATCTTTCTATTTGGTCCAACTAAAAGCCGAAAGGAAATTTTCTTTCACTGTAAAAAAATAAGAAAATAACCACACACTGTCGATCAACCGTCGTTTACACTGAATCAAAAGATAAAATGTCGAGTTGCTTCCCTTTCAGTTATTCCAAAGACGTGATCGTTAGCGCATAATTTCGTATATTTAATTGTGCCTTTTGAAATTACACTTTTCGTTAAGTACCCTTAATGGAATATTTCTCCTCTTAAATATCGTCTTAATCATAACTAACGTACCGAGAAAGTTAATTAATGAGGAGTTCGAGTAAACAAATTTATTGTCATTGAAATTAAAGTCCATTACAATGTAGCAATTAACATGGTAAGAAGAACTGTCTTGTTTAATAATTTCCACTTAATTTAAAACACGTAGGGATAAATCTTATTAAAGAAATCGCTGCAACCTTGCCAGATTGAGGTGATAGCCGTTTTTCTGGTTGTTTGTTTCATAATTTCGCAAGTTTATTTGCGTTATGCTCTTTCATGATAGAATTTTCGGTTGGCGCAATTTCTGTAACAGGGCGCCCTTAATTTCGTTGTGTACTTTCTATTTAAAGCTCAAGTTCGTTGGGCTCATTCCTAAACCTGAACTGAATGTGTTTGGTTTTAAACTTGAAAGCCAATGTATAATATCAATGTATATTAATGAAATACCGCTGATCTGTGAAGTAATGCTTAAAGGGGTTCCACTAATGAAAAGGTATCAGTGATTTATAATTTTGTAGTTAAAATTTATGATGAAAATATATGGAAAAAAATGGACTGATGATATGGTAAGAGTTGCAGAAAGTTAATGAATGCAGGTGGCTCAGCGCTGTGCTGTGTGGCATTCCTTGGGGGAGGCCTATGTTGAGCAGTGTTAATAATGAGGATGTTACCAATATATCTTCAAAATAATGATAAAAGTACAACCAGTATGGAAGATTTTCAATTATCGGTCACAGTAATTTTATTTCAATTACACCCTTCGCTCCTTCGCTCATTGATGGTTTTATAGAAACCGTAAATATTGTAAGCTGAGGCATTACTGTGTTTGGTCTTAACAGCGCAGGCGCGAAATCATATAGATTACGAGAGATGATTGCTCTCACATTATCATTTTCGACGCTTCTCGGAATGTTTATTTTTTTCTCTGACAGTTACCAAAATTATATTAATTACAGTCTTCGCGAGAAAATTTTAACGGTCTTGAACTAGTACTCTCAGTTTGTTTTTACGTTTATGTTAAAAAATGACCCATAAACCAATATATATGTCTATGTATGTGTGTGTATATGTATATTTATATGTTTATATGTATATACAATATTTTTTTAGCGCTTTCTATTTTGATTACTGCTGCACCGCCTCTTGTTTGTATATCTCTGTTTAGCCTAATGGTTGACTGTGAGAGATTGCTCTATGGCAGTAAGTCCGCCATATGTACAACTTTGTGCATGAAAGATTAAATAAATAAATAAAAAATAAGTAAATATTTCGGGTCAGTCCAATTTTCCCTGGCTTTTAAATCATAGTTACTAACTACTACTAGTTACAACTACATCATAGTAATGACAGTTTCCTATTAAATTCATATGAAACTATATTCAAAAACTATGAATTTTACAGAAGATCTTAGAATTACACAATTGTATTGAGATCAGTAAGCAAGTGTAGAGCGGCAAGCCACTAGATGGAGTGAAGACCTGGTAAGCTATGTAGAAAGTCGATTGCTGCAGGTGGCTCAGGGCCGAGCTTTGTGGCGTTCCTCGGGGGAGGCTTATGTTCAGCAGTGGACTTGAAGGGCTGTAATGATGATGATGATGATGATAATGACGACGATGACGCTAATCAAAACAGGGACAATCACTTATCCTAGCATATTAGTGCTTGATTGTTAACGTTTGTACGATGTGTGTTTAACACGAGAACCATCATAATTAAACCCCGAAAAACAACGATAAATGTTTCTGTCCATAATGTTAATCATGCTGTTGTTTTCGGCTGGAATTTGAAACCAAGTCCAGCAAACTCTCGCTGAGTTCGTTAGATATGTGAGTCTTGGTCAGGTCAGACAAAATGACCACTAGATACTAATAGTTCCGTAATAATACGATAGACAATACGATTGCTAAATCAATATGTAATCATGACAAAAAACTAAAAACGCATCATGTTAATAATGATTCTGAATCCGATTCAGGGAGTCTGGTCAAATAATTTAAAAAGAAAAACTAGCTCGCATTTCCTAGAAAGTTCCATTTTGATTCCCATTTTTCCTACCTGATACGCAAAATAATCTGATGGAAGCGTCCGCGCATCTTACAACACAATGATAATGCAGTGTAAATATTCCGTCGTAAGTTTAAAATGTGCGATAAAGCTACGTCGTACTGCCGCCGGCGACATGCATTAATGCAACGTATACGTCTTATCGATGTAGGTGCGGCGCCGACATAAATGACACTGGGGAGAAAATCCGCCGAAATTTAATACGGCTTTGTCAAAACTGAACATCACTCTTACAAGTGAACTGGCCCACCCAGATTACCCAACCCATAAGAAATCTCATATAAAATTGAAGTAAAATTAAATTTAATAAGCTAATAGCCTGATTTTTAAACGTGTAGTGATTAAGACAGGAGCGTAAACACGTTCGCCTAGATAAATATCTATTCACTCTTGTAACAAAAAGCTATAAGTACTGTTAAAGGTAAACGAAGAACTTTGCAAACATCAAACTGAGTTTAATTACATTTTAATTACGTTCTATGTTAGCACTAAGTTCTCTGTAAGAAGAAGGCAATTATTCAAGACCATACTGTGACGATATGCACTTCAAAGAGAAAAAAACTATTGAAAAAAAAATTTTTAAAATGTGGAGGATGAAAAGAAGTCACAGAAAGACAATCTTAATCGTATAGATGACTTAAATTTGCAAGCATGCGACAAATATGGTGATGATAAAATCAATTGTCCAAAATCTTGTATCTGAAGTACCTGTCTTAGTCTTGTTGATTATCCTTCATTGAGCAAGAAGTGATGATGAGAACGACCGAGTCGCACCAACTCGCGGTTTTTATTTCTTAATATTTTTAATGTCTTTTTTGCCAAACAAATTAGTATAAATATATTTTTATATATTGTTTCACTTTCAAGTTGTTCCCCGTGTTCTGTTATTTTTTAAAGACAATGCTAAATGAAATGTTTTAAAACTGATATTTTAACATGTATTTTTTAAGATTATTATAGTCACTGGTGAATCTAAATAAATAACAACGATAAACTGTTATTGCCAGAGCGTCTTTCGTTATGTAGCAACATTTCCGCGTCAACATTTGAGAAGTTATTGAGAAGGAAATCGTCCCTTACATTTCTGTACTATACAAAAATATTTAATTGGACCATGATATTTCGTTTGACATAAATATCACAGTACAAGAGCCACCAATGAAATTGTCAATTGAAATTTTAAGTTAGGACGAAGAATTCGGCGATGAAGAAAAACATCAAAATCTTAAACCTGCTGCCAAATAAGTGCTTGCATTGTTATTGGCAGCAGACTGTTTGAAGGGGAAAGAGAGTCACAATAAGGGGGGGGGGGAGGGCAACGCATCAGTAGCCTTCTCTGTATGAAGTACCTAGGCTACAAGTGATCCAAGGAGGATTGATCACAAAATCTCTAAAAATGTATCTAAATTTTCAGAAACGGCTTACGGTACCGTAGACAGCAGTAAAAAAGACGTTAAGAACATCTGACAGATGCAAGTAACTTATTCGAATTGGAATTCAATCGCTAATAACTCCGTCACGCCACCAATAAATCAACGACACACATTATCATAATACACACACGCAATCCCTCGCGTCCAACATTATTGGCTGTTTATTGTACGATGAAAATTATGAGACTCGTATGAAAAATTCTCCTTAGAACTCCACTCGACTGTAGAATGGGAATTCTAGCAGAAATCCACTGTTAACGCTTTTTGCGATTCAGTCGAGTATTCTCTAATTGCTCGTTTGAAAAAACACCACAGTGGGGTTTTCTTGTTTCTACAGCCAATGCAATGCAGTTAAATGTGGAAATTAGCTACAAAGGTCTTGAAAGAAATATTGATTGTTGATTCATGGAAAATAAAATAAAAAGTTACTTTCTTACGGCGTAGAAATATATTTAAAGAGTTTTTGGAATTAAATACGTAAAAAACCTAATAGCAGTTTGTTAAAGTGTATTTTACAGTGTTACTAGTATTATATATCAGCGCCATATTTTCATTACGATGTAAATGCTCCTTCTTGTTTGCTCTGCAGACAAATGCTCGCATACAGACTCAAAGCGCCCATTGTGAAATTATTCAAAGCCATCAACATACTATAACCATTAGACAAGCGGATTGACGCTCAAATAAAGACTGTAAACAGATGAACTACCGCTCCACGTTTCGCTGTAAATCTACGCCATTGAAACGACCATCATCGAGAGAAATTAGAAACCAACGTACAATGAACCCCACACCCTCGCAACACGCATCAACGTTGGTGTGGGTAGCTGGAAATGGCGAAAGGGTAGACGGTCCAAACGCAAATGGTCGGTATAATGTAGTAGGGTCACGTAGGAAGGATTATTCACGAAACGTCACAATATTTTAAACGAATACATTAACGTTCTGACCCGCCGCTGATAATATTGGTGTCGGCTTTAACAGATGGCTTAACGAATGTGCAAAAATATGCTATTCGTGCTCGATTTTAAGCGTTTGCACGCGATTCCGAGTGAGCACTCGAGATTTATTTAATGAAGATACATGCAGTTATAAAGGATTCTTATATCCAGTACTTGTTATTAACGATAAATATTACCTTTTAAATAAAATAGCAACGGATTTATTTCTTTGTATCCAACGATAATAATTTTTTAAACGATAAAATATTTGAACTATTATATTCTTATAAAAGATTTGGATAAAAATTATGAAAATGTGGATTGAAAAATTGATATAGAACTCAGAAATTAGGAATATTATATGCATATTCTTTTCATTTCTTACTCCTATTGATACCTGTACACAGCTTAGCTGAAAAAGCACATTGAAAAACACACAACACACATAAAGTTAAATTTGTTAGTATATAATATAAAAATCGGTATTACAAATCACACTTACCTTTTTCAAGTTTTCATTATTCACTCTTCATTATTCAGATTTCACTTTCAAACGTTAAAGATTGGCCAATCTTAAAGTCTATATACGAAAATATCTATCGATGCCAAACGTAGGTTGAATCAAACGAAATCCCTCGGGCTTCAAGAGACCCATAGGAAGTTCAGCAAATTACAAGATTTTACATTATACATAATATTTACTATACTTTTTCAATGGGTGAAAGTAATAATTAGAGGAGCGATCACAATGATACAACTTTGGGCATCGATATATTTTAAAACTACATACTATGTGACCGCTTCAAGATGATACTCTTCAAAGAATGTAATGAACATCTCGAAACCGACACAGTTAATCGATGAGACCAAACACAATCAGACACGCTTTCTTTTAATTATTGATGTCAGTCTCAAGTATAGTATCATCAAATATGATGCTAAGGAATTAAGTTGAAGGAAAATGATTCGTGTGGTCCGTTGTGGCGGCAACCGAAATTTTAAATACGCCAAAATTCCATTGAATACGGACACATAACTTTAGGCCTTTAAGTCATGTGACGGAATCAATGGAATAGAGTAGTATTTAAAAATGGGGCCCCTCGGTAGCCGCCCCTAAACACACTAATATCAAACGCTATCTGGATTGAAGTGTCAGAAATAGAAAAAATAAAAAAAAATCAATTCTGATAAAGTTATGGCTGAAACTTCAATCCAAGATAATGGACTACACACAGAAACATGTTCCAGAAATGTGTCCGACCGTGGTGGGGATTGAGGTTGCACTTAACCTAATGACAATACAAAACCTGATTAAATTTTTCAACGTTTTATTTTTTATAATTTTTTTAATGTCTCCTCCCATTTCATCTACGACATTGTACAAACACGTAATATAAATTATTCGAAACGATAAAATAAGTCATTATTAAAAATAGTGTAGATTAAATCTTTTTTATCAAAAAATATTTAAATAGAAAAACTTGTACAACATTGCATCTAGTATTAAAATTACATTTGCTTAATTCGTTATTGTATTGTACATATTTACAAGAAATGTATTTTACAGTAACAATGATTTAGCGTCTTCAGGTATTATATCTATCACATTATCTTAATGAGTTACTTTTGGGGTACCTAAGATATTCAACAAACTATAGGACCATTGACTGACTGAGCAAGCGACCGTCTGGTAAGTCGCTAGTGCAAAAATTGCATATTCAAGATGCATATTTCACAACCACTTTAAGTCTTCAAAAATTAAGTCTCCAAAAATAATCTCACAACACGTCACGTTTGCACATTAATGATTATTTACGTCAGTTTAATTAAAAGATTTTTGAGATTCAGTATGCTTAATAAAATTATTTTGTTATGGATGTTGCATCATTGTATTTTAAAATTTCGGTGTAAATATCATTTGAAAACTTGATACATTTTTACATTTTATCATTTTTTTAAAAGATCAGTGTTTGCACACATGAGGATTTCAAATTGTTTCTAGTAAAAAAATAGTGCCAACAGATAATCTGCCGCAAATTTACCAACTTTAGAATTGTCATTTATGAAATTCAAAATTTGGCGGCTATAATAAAGATAAAAGCATATCACGACAAACAAGCAGATGTTTTGTTGTAGAAAACAGCAAAAGTCCCGTTTAATGAACACTATAAACTCGAAACAAACATTGCCCCAACTCCGGCACAGTAATCGTTTGCGCGGACCTGAACACGAAGCAGCTTTTAAACGAGAATTGAATTATTGCACGTCGCACATTTATCAGCCGAGCATGAATAATCGCCTCAAAAAGCAATGAAAGCCCGTCGAAAAACTTAATTTCATATTTAAATATATGTTTTCGACTTTTTAGTTTAATTTACGCCCAAACGTTCGTTCGAGGTTCAATTGAGTTAACATTTGCAGTAATATAGACATTCGTTTCCCAAATAAAGATGAAATTGTTTCTTACTAAATATAACAATTTAAAACATAATTAATTGAAAGGCGATTAATCTTGTTGAGGCATATAAAGATGGGAACTGTCTGCAAATGATAAGGATCAACGAAGACACAAAACTTCAATCTGCTTTACTTCGGCTACAAATATAAGTGCAAGTACCGTGTATTTCTTCAACAATGATTTTCCTTTATTATACGAGCCTAAAAGTTTGTGAAACATGACTTGTCCCGAAACCGAGAAACACGATAAAGAGTTGAAGGCATTTATAACCAAGGAAAAACATTTCGGGTATTTGTCGATAACGCGATTTCTTTTACAAATATGAATACAAATTTTACATCTTTCTATATTTTGCTCAGAAAAATAATTTAAACATTGCAATGATTACAGGTATACAATTAAGTTGTTGGCCATATATACTCGAAAGACTAGCTAGCTAATATTACTTAAGTACATTTTTCAAGTCTCTGTTAAAACCAAATAATTTATATATTCTGGAAGATACACAAAAAAATCATAATTTAGCCATCTGAGCAGAGATTTAAATTCTTGATAATATCATATATTTTGACAACCATTTAAATAATACTGCGATCACAAATTGTTGTAGAGTTTTTGAGTTCTGTCATCATCTTCCCACTAGATGGATATCGAGTCACTAAGGCACTCACATAGTCTTTTCGTTATCGTTGGTTTTTTTTTAATGTTAGGATACATCATTCATTACCACTAATACTTAGTATCTAATATATTAATTTATTATTATGTTTTAACATATTCATTGCGAGCTCCAACTGCACTAGCATTTGCAAAGCATTATATTGACACTCAACTTAGATGCTAGTAGAATTGAATTCTTATCCACCTGACAACTTAGTAAGCGATTTGTATTAAATAGAAAAAATATACATTAAAATAGAAGTGAAACTTGTAGCACCAATAGACTTTTATAAAGTAAACGCGTAATAAGTCGCCAGTGGATCACGAACAAAAACCAAAAACAATGTTTAAGACACACATCATGCCGTAAAACTAATATGTATATATAATCGTTACGTTGGATGGATCACAAACTTTGTTATACGAACACTAAAGCACAAACTGGGAATGTTACGTTACAATACAGGTATCAATATATTTGAGACTTTGCCTCGAACGGAATCAGATCAACAAAACTGAGTTACTAAATAAAATATATTAAGATTTAAGCTTAAATATAAACCTGAGAACAATTTAAACTTAAAAAGAGATCACCTAATAGAATGAAAAGATTTCAACACTGCAGCAGCACCAGGAAATCTAACACAAATCGTAATCATTGAAAAAATGAGTAGGAAGAGGGATCGGTGACGGGATGAGTGATACGGTGCATATTAACTTAAAATCTAATTGTTGCTTTCAAATATCAAACTAAAAACTAAACGGACGATGGCACTTGATTAATGGCCTGAGAATTAATCGAGTAAAATGCATTAGAGTAAATCCTTACAGTTACAGTAATAACGCGAAATTATAAACAAAAATTTACATAGCGACGTAAAGTATTTTATTATGCTAAGCCTCGCGTCTCGTTTGATTTGGTAAGTCGAGTCACGTTCCAACGATATTTGTTTGTTTGCCTGCTATCCAGGTCTGTTGGCTACTTGTATATTGTTTGTTCCTCTTCTATGACAACTATTTATGATAGTTTTATGATAATGACTTATAGACATGTTTCTGTACATTCATGAGGATTTGAGTTAGGTCAAGATAAATCATTCCGAAAACTAAGCTGCATGCGGCATCTGATATTCAAAAATAGTTGCATCTGACAGCGACAGCGCAATCCACGATTAGACTACAAAATGTTATTGTTTGTTGGTTAAGTATAAGTAAATTTATTACAAACAAAGTAGAAAGTTTCGTTATTAAAAATATATCCGATAACAGAACACAACAAAGGATCTTTCAAAAATTAAGTCATATTTTAAAGAGGATGGTCATTTCAAAATGTAAGGCAAAGTGGTCGCAAATGCGTTTTATAAGCACGCGCCACCTACGTGTTGATGTCATTCGCGCGGGCACAGTTAAGAAAATCGAATTTAAAAAATCAGAAAATGACTTTGCAAAAGACAGTAACGTGTGCTTTGCCTATTTACCCGTCAGCAGCAGTTTACCCACTGCTGTGTTCCAGATGAAAGGGTTTAGATAGTTATAGGTTATGTGACAATCTGTACTATTCTTTAAAGATGACAGTGATGTTGTGCCCTTCTCTGTTTGAAGTTAGTTAGTTGACCATGAGCTACTGTAGCTACTTACCATTAAGTGGACTGTTAGTTTTTTTTTGCCACTCTGATATTTATCACACACTTGATTGCCAGTCATGATATTTTTGATTAAATATCTATATTTTGTTTTAAATTATTTCTTGGATACCTATAATAATTATAATATTATGTATCGAAATGCGCGTGATAAATATGTTTTATTAAAATTCGAAATCCTCTTTAAGTGATATCAGGTGTTATCGCAACGAAGACCACCGGATTGCGATTTTTAAGTTGAACGCGTAGGCGGCGCCCGAGCCGCGTAGGCGGACGGAAGTGAGAGCGCCAGATTGTAGATTTTGCATCTTCGTCTAACATTTACAAAAACGCGTTAGCGCAAGTAGAATAGTAGAGGCGCTATCAATAATGTCACAGATCACAAAAAACGATAAAAATATTGCCAAGGCTCTTTAGTTTATGGCTACTTTCGATTCTGAACGTGACGCAAGCGATGATTGGAATTCCGAAGCAAGCGCACCGCACATGCACCTTTCATTGAGAGAATATGGTTAATATGCAGTTCATAAGCAAATTGCAAAAATATGATATTCGGATCACGTACCGCTGAAAGGCCGCTGGACAGAAATTGCTCCAGATAGGTAGGTAATTAGGCTAAAGGCAATTACATACTTCAAAATCACACACATACAGTTCAACGAATTGACAACCGCACTGAAGTACGGTTCGATTTTAATAAAAATATTTAAAATATATTTCTTTTAAGGTCTGTAATCAAAGGGCTCTAATCTTTTTTTAAATAACATGCTTTAAATATAAATTCGAAAATATTATTTACTATGGATGTGTGTGTGTGTTGTGTTGTGTAATGTTCTGCGTGATTTATATTAAGCTATGTAGCCACATGACGTGTTCTGTAACAACTTTCGTTATAAAAAAAGATTTTTTTGAATCATTAGTATAAGTAAGTATCTAAATTAAAAATTACGTACGCACTAAAAATGATAATATTTTCCATACATTACGATCAACTTATTTACTGTTTTTATGTTTAATTCTTTGTCCATAAAGTGAGATAATGTATAAAACAACTTATAAAGTTTCCAAAGACAAGTACAGGTAAAGAAAGTAACGAGCGTAACTAAAATAATAAAAGCTATATCTAGGTACATCTTCCTTTATCTTAGTGAAACAAGAAAACTGCTCAGAGATGTGAGATTTCTGATAGATCGGATCGATTTTACGGCCACGACGAATATTATACCCGAGGCAGACAAAGGTAAAGCAATAAAATTGGCCTATGACCGCACCTTTTGTGTTAAATACACGGAGAACCGCGACGTTGTAAGCGTTGTTTAACGGCGGGTAAGATCGTGTCTCGGTGCAAATTAAACGCACTGCCGGATAAGCTTTAGATCAATACTTACATATAGGACACTTGAAACATTTGTTAAGATTCCGCTATTATTAAAATAAAAAATACTAATCTCGCTTTAAAAACATTCTTGACGAATGTGTTACGTTTGAGACAATGTTATATATAATAATCGTATTACATAAAGTTCATTATGCATATTTATGTACCATATTTTAGATAAAAATATAAAATTTTGATTAACAGTCTTATTTGTTTGTTATTTAATTATAAATTATACCTTAATACAATTTTTAATTAACATCCAATTTCTAATGTCGTGATTTTCCAACCTTTTCTAATCAATGTGTTTCAATTTGATAATAACAAACCAATAGCTAATCATACCAATTTTGTATTACCAGCTAACGAGACATCGATGAGCTCTCGATAACTTGTTAAAAAATTAAAACGCAGGGTTCGCGACAACAGAGTAATGTATCATTACACCCAATTCCGATTCGCGGCACGTATCCGTACTAGTTCGCATTGGATAATATGATAATACCGGAATATCTACTCTGGTAATGGAATAGAAAATGGTACTCGTGTGTATAAAGATAACTTGAGGAATATCGCCTGCATTCTAAGACAAGAACTACGTCAAAATCATGTTTAGAGGATATTTCTTTTAGTTTTACTTTTATATCATTATTTCCGTGGTAATTAGTTAGATGTAAGATTATCCATTATTCTATATGAGAAACCACAGAAGGAGCCCTTTTAGATACTGCCGATGTAAAAGTTAAAAATGCGAGACATATGGCCATAGAACAGAGACTTATGAACAGCCATCGCCAAACAACCTGCCAGACGTGGAGATTTCTATTCTTTCCTACAATCAAATCCCTCCCGCAATGATACAAGATCATATCCAGTAAGTGGACTATTATGGACTTATAAAGAAGAACAAGGAAGAAAAAATAGTTTAAGTAAATTTGCGAACTGAGTATCATTATCATTACCCCGTAAAAGTACACTGTCGGAAATAGGCCACTCCCGTTGCCTGCATATGCCTTATTTGTCACACTTGGCGATAGCATTACCTCTCGCTCCTTTGACGCTGATTGTTATGGATTTAGTATACATTATACTAACTATCACTTAATGATAACTGCCGATAAATCTTATTCCGGGGCATACTTGTAGAAGCTAAATATAACATGTAGCGTTCATGCATAAATCATACCGGGTACTACGGAAGAAGCCGCACGCGCCCGATATCGATGTTGCTCGAATGTCTGATAGTAACTAAACACAATCATTACCATTGTATCAGACAATTTTTAAAAATTGTTTGAAATACTATTACTGCTAGTTATTGACAGTTTTGAACGTTGACAGTAAACTGAACAAGGCTGTGGTTCACGTTATGGAAATAACGATTCTAATCAGTGGAATAATGATATGTTCGAGTCAATGTCATAAAAATTTTTACGTAATTATCATCTTTCATCGTCATCTTTGCTAACAATGGCGGGTAAGCCGTGACACTGTCAAGTAAACTCCCGACCTTCGGTATGCAGTAGAGCTAAGCTACAGCGAATAGTGGCAGTAGCAAGAATGGAATGGACCAAGCGTAAAATAGTAGCATATTATTGCCTTGTTTCATATGGCATATTACGATAACCGGAAACTATTTTTACTGTATACGAAGCATTCCATCTTAGTCGTCTGGGGTGACAACGCATCTGTATTTCGATTCAAATCGGGGATTTGTGTTGGAGTCTATAGACCAGACCATTCAGTTACTATCAGGTAGTCTGTGTGCTTGTTTGTTTTCTTCAGCCCGTAAAAGTCAGGCAGATTTGCGAAACTAGTGCCAACCGGTACAATAAGCGGGTGTAAATTTTTTAACATGTTCACCCCTTTTATTGTAACTACTATGAAGAGAAACAATATATATATTCTTGCTTTTAATTTTGCACGTAATCTTTTGAAAGTTTAGAATTTAAATATCAACCGTCGCTCTACGTCGCAAGGTCTTCAAGCGTTCGGTACAGAAGGACACATCCCACGCATCGACGTGAGTCGATATCGAGCGATTATATCACCGTTTATGTAGGTGGCCATATAAGGCCAATTGTTCAAAACACAAACAAACGACCGATTTGTTGTTCTATGACCCACTTTGATTTCTGTCATATGATTCTTAGAAAATATTTGATCCTAATTTCTTTTAAAATATTACAGTGACAAACGAACTTACATTTCACTTGCTAATAACTCCAAACAAAGAAAAGATCCGGATTCGGCAGTCACCAGATTACTTGTGATTACACTGGCTTTCTTAAACTTCAAACTAGAATAAATCAGTAAGTACTATGATGTAGTAAAAATGGGTAAGAAAAATAGTACCGATTCAGACAAACATCTTACTCAATCTTAAAAGGTTACAATGACGAAATAAGATATGATTCTTATAGTAAAGCTGTAGAAACATAAATAAAATAGTAATGAATATACCATTTTCCTTATACTAGAATCGAACCCTGTGTCTGAATCAATGACAAAAACCAAAACCAAATCATGTTTCTACATTCTAAAAAACAATGCATTTAAAACAAGTTTAGGACATTTCCCACGTATTCGACGTGCGGCGGAACTAATTCGTGGCACGTACCGCGGATTAGCATTTGAAAGCTCATTGTTTGTGTTAGCCGCGATTTGAACGGTCAATAGAAAAAAAGTATGATGGATCGCCGCGCAAAGAGACCAAAGATATGTTTTCAAAGCTGAATAGCCTTGGAACTAGCGGAACACGCGTGCGGAATACATTACGCCAGTACCTTGCAACGTATAGATATAACTGAACAAAATTCACCGACGTCCACTGCCATAAAAGTCTCTGGTGAATTCTCGTGTCTTGCAGATGAATAACTTCCTGATCTGGTGTCATAATGAGATTTCGTTTAATAATATACTAAATTCTGTCAAAAATATCGCAATATAACCAAGTAGAAAACTAAATTAAAATAGAAAAACTTACGTGTAATTATAATATCAAAGAACTATAACTACTAACTAATAGACGAGGTGTTACTTTTCTTTGAAACGTTTATCTGTCTAATCTCGAAATTGTCAAATTAGGTATTGTAACCTAACAGAATAATACCCATTACCGCCATAATCCACAAAAATTAAGATAAAAAACTCCGAAAACAATGTTGCACCATACGAGTAAATCTTAAATGCAATACAAACGCAAATTGGCCGCAAGCTCAGCTGTTCCCACGTTGCTGTCACCGCGGGCGTAGACCCACTACTGCCTATCGTCTCATCTACACTGCAGTGGACAATCCCCTTAACAAAGCCTCACCGACTAAGGCCCGGCCCGATGATTTCCCACGCGGTAACGGTCGACGACAAACCGGGACGCTAGGACCCACTTACATTAGTTGTACTTTCGACGCGAACAATATCCAATCCTGGTCTACTACGGCCTAGTATTGAAGACGTTGAATCGAACGGAGATGAAACAAAAAAAAAAGAGCGGACGCGAGCGAAGATGACGAGTCTCGAGATGCGGTCGAAATGACGCGTCGAGATGCCGATACAAAAGGATGACCGATAACTTGTATGTTCACTCGATGACAGAAGAAAACATTGTTTGCGTTGTGAACAATTATTTTAAAAAATTGACCAGCACGCCGATGAAAAGAAACGCAAGTCGCGCGCTACGGAATAAAGTATCTTTTGTCTTGTAATACAAATTCTCTTTCCATTGCGTCCGAATGTTTACGTATGATTAAATTCGCAGCGGGTTGCGTAAATTTGACATGAGTTTCTATTTTAAATATACCTATACTGTAAAGCAATATTTATCAATGCTATGATCACTTTGAATCGACACTGTAAAAAATGTTTTAATGTTAAACGTAATTAGCGTTGAGATGCTTACGTATATACCTTGCTATACTCACTTCTAAATAGAAATAATATCACTTGGGATCAGAATTATTACATACATATTTAAATGTAAACAAGTCAATTACATTTTTCGGTTACTGAATATTAGATATAACAAGCAATTATAGCATCTCTATATATAGTGCAGTGGATGCAATATAGTAATAATGATAACACTGATATAGCATTGAGGCATGTGTTATAACATATTACTTCTGTAATTTTCCCGACCCAAATATAATGTTTCAACAACAACACACGCTATGTACCACGTGTGCCCGCGGTATATATACACGTCTGCATTTTTGCATTAACCCAGCCATTTTATATAAATGGCCTTAAATAATAAGAGTATTCAGGAAAATAATGTAATCTGTGGGCGATGACTGAAGGGAAATAATATTGTAAGGGAGAGCTTTGATTAAATGTAACACAATCTGCGAGTTAGGCCGGGCAGCGGTGACGCGGCACCCAGTTTACGCTATTCCCGGCGAGCCTAATTTTAACCATCTGCGTTTCCCAGTCTAGTTTTAGGAAGTGGGCCGGCTTGTTTTCGTCGAATCAATCGCACCGCGTCCCGTCACATGAGCGTGTAGAGATAATGGAGTAAATTCCGGTAGATTTAAAGGTACATTTGGTTGACATACAGCCTCCTCGATGAATGAGCTCAATTAACAGGAGTAATGATACAACTATGGCAATTATTTACTAGACTTTAGAACGCAATTACGAGAGGCCTTTAATTGGGGCCCGGTTGTATCCGATAGCGAATGACGCAATCGTCGTATGCCAATCACTGGACCTATCGCAGATGTTTGTGGATTGCGCGAGTGGAAATATAATTGTCCTTCCAATTATCGAAATGACACTAGTGACGTCCATATCGGCTGGACGTTACAATCCAGACTAAATCTATAATGGATGAGGTGCATCTCCGGCCGGTCCAGTAAACGAGATCGAATGAACAAGCGCGCATACATAACTAAACAGGCAAGGAGGAAGTCATTGGCCAGTAGCTCATTTATCTAATCGAGTAATTGTTAGCTTTGTGGACTATGAACACAAGGATTAGGTGGTTTTAAATATCACGAGCAATCTGTATTGCCGGTCGCGGAAGTTTCTGGAGAGTGTGGCTCAGTGTAGCAGAGTCGTACCTTGCATACGAAGGAGACGTTAAATGCATACAAAAGAGAACTGCTGTCGCCAATCATTAAAATCGCTTTAAGAAAGTTGTGACCAGAATCGTGTTAGATGCGTGATAATGTTGTCGGGATTTCGGATTACTTGGCACCCGTTTCTAGGATGCTTATCTTACGATTACGAAATCCTCTACACTTCTGCGAGTTAGTTGTGCCACTCGTATATTATGTACTATTTTTGTAATTGCAACGTAATATATTCATTAAGTGTGTGTTTTCCTACTTATGATGGTAATAATATCACGGAATTTTGCACTTTATCTATTTTTTTTTGTTAAATTTATTTTTATTGTATGTAGCTCTGTTACTGTCGATGTTATTATTTGTTCATTAGTTAATACCCTGTCATTATTGATCAAAGTTATCTCTTTTTCATTAAAATTTGATTTTTTTTTTTACTGTTCAATGCCATGTTATTTTATTGCACTTAACGTGAATTGTCTATTCTATACAATTTCCACTTCCTCCCTCAAACAACTTTGTAAATCATTCCAAATGTAAACTTAAACAAACAGTAACTTAAAATATATATCAAGGGCACGACCACAAATTCGATTCAGCACATCAATCAAAGCTGAAACTCAAAGCCGATATAATAAGAAGCGCTGGTCCATGCATCACAGCACGCCAATTTGTTAACGTAAACAATACGCGAACGTAACGAAGCTCCAAGCAACAATACAGTCCCGCATCAGAGCCCGCGAAATATCTCAGGCGCTGACAAGGCGACCGAAGCTTGCTGGACTTTACATTGGCCGACGTAACGAAAGGAGCTGCCGGTCCGCCCATTGTATTTATGCATCAAACACAATTTATTTATTCGGCAAACATTACGGAGACACAAAATCTCGTCCATAAATACATGTAGAAGCACATATCAAGTATCGGAATGCAAACGGCGGGGTCCCGCGCCTGAATTATGCAACAGCGGCGTGCGCGCCCGTCGTAATAGTGCCGAAGTGGACGAACGCAACTCCTAAAATAATATTACGTGAGGCCACGCCTCGGAACTACGCTGAAGCGGTTTAATCATAACAGCTGAACTTTCTACTCTAACTAAACATAAACCTGATTGAGCGACTCATAAAGAATATTGCATAGAATTACGGGATCAAGTCCAGTCCTTTTTTATTCGTTTTATATGCCTTTTGTGAATGCCAGCATGATTATCGTTAATATCTTTTTATAATATGCCTAACACTGCTTAACATTGAAGATTTTATGTATCGATTTTTTTTGTCATTTGCACTGTAAACTGACACGACTGTAGAACAACTTCATCCAAGGCCATAAAAACATTGTTATTACTGTGCTAGTTTTGATGTGCATCCACATTTGGATGTGCACGCCGATTGTCATCGGGATGTTAGTCACGCTCGGAAGTTACGTAATGGTAAAATTATCGTCTATCGATTCGCGAAGATCCCAACCGATATCCTGGCCCATTACTTAAATGATGGCGCGAAGCGAACTCACGACGCGGCCGTTGCTCTTGCGGGAATTTCACTAAATTAAGATTGTCCACGGGACCGTACCCTCCAGCGAATACTGTTAAAATGCAAGCCGAACTGGTCTTTATCGGTTTTTGATAAAGATGTAATTTGTATCTACACCAACTGTTCAGCGGCTGCATGATTGCATCGGTATAGGACGAATCTCTTCATTTGTTCGGCAATTGGCGACACGTTCCACCATCCGCGATTATTGCCCTTACGCTGGATTAACGGTAGGTCCATTTATCTCTCACGTGTGGTCGATCGGCGTGATAATTACAGAGCAGGGCGCTCGTTTTATGCGAATTTCGCAAACATTAAATAATTTCTTTTAAAAATCGAACCGGCGGTGTTGTGTTCACGAAATGAATTAATGGCCTCGGACGACAGTGCCTCGCCTTTCGCATCGACTACTTCAGTCTATAATTAAAGCAGCTGCAATGTCGTAATTTAAAAGATTTGCGTACACTGAAAGGGTGTAGCATGAAAATGAAAGAACATCTACATTTTCCTAAGCTATCATAAGTTCGGTATCCACTTGACTGAACTTGAATCGTATAAAAAAATTACAGTTAAATTAAAAAAAAATTAAGCGAATCTCAATTGAAACACCGCCTAACTAAGAATGAAGGTAATCCCCGTTAAATTAAAACCAAGAACAATAGCCAAGGATGTGCGTTCATTAACTGACACTAGGAGTGGCGTTGAGACTATGACGTAGTTAATCCTAAAACCACACGCGGTGACGATTACAACGCACCTATTAGTCAAATTGGCTTTATTGTTAGATAGCGTCTGGGTTGCATAAGGCAGACCAATCAGCTTACACGCGGACAATTATGTAAGGCACATTAGCCACACAATACGATGAGTCAACAGAAATGGCGTCCCGGGCGTTTATCAAAACAATAGTATTGATAAGTTAATAAAGGGTGGCGCGAGCCGACTAACGAGCGATTACGGATCGACGTCTGACATAGACGCGCGTCTCGCGCGGAATATGTTATAGACCCGTGAGTCACTGTCCGTATCAGAAGGACCGATCCAGGATTATCGAGGTCTAAAAAAGAGGAAGAATTTACGACTCGTGTCTATAAGTTTCTAGAGTGGCAACCTTCCCTTTTTTACAAACGACGCACCCGAGACGTGCTTTGAAATAGAATCGAGGTATCCACGATGGAATCCGCGGAAGAAACTCGAGCGCTGAAAGCGAAAACTCAGTTTTGCGATATTACGAAACGCGGAGACGGCGGACGCGAGATTAGGAGATCCGTTCGGAGCGAGGGCATTGACCGAATTCCATATTTATACGGCTAATTCATGCACAAGAGCATCTGCATCCTACGAGACCATGTTGCGTCAACATGCCGACAGCGGACTTAATACAGTTTATATTCACGAAACAGCCGCGGGTATAACACGCCGCGAATACTTAAAGAATTATATTTATGTGTATGACTGCTATGATGACAGGTGAAACCGTTCCCTGGGAAACAGAGAAAACGGTCGCCAGTCGTTCCGTAGATCGAGAAACTGGACCACGATCGGTATGTCACACGTCCGGCCGCCATAAAAATATAAACAGCTGTAAGTAAAGGAGAGCGCGATCACTCGAGAATTTACACGCGATGGGTTCATCACTCGTAATCATAATTATAGTGTGAATGTGTCAATCAGACTGCCTTATCACTTAGTAGGCTTTTATACGTGGTAGAGCCATGCTGCAGCTATATTAGTAGTAAAGTTGTAGCACGAATGGGTCGGCTCGACCGGGGAAGAACCACGCTCTCACAGAAAACCAGCATAAAATGGCAGCTTAACCCTGCTGTGTTTCGTATGGTGAGTGTAGAGAACCGGAGACCCCTTTTACTGGCAAAGAGGCATTCCATCTTAGTCCTCACGGGTGACAACGCATCTGCATCTTGAGTCTTTATTGAGGATAGATGTAGATGTCTATGGGTCACAGTAACCACTTACCATCAGGTACACTGTGTGCACGTTTGTCACCCTATCCTATAAAAAAAAGGCATGCGTGAACAATAATGACCTATCTCCCAGCTGACGTGTTATCGTCCGTCAAACACGATACACTCACCTGAAGCCGAGAGGTCTTTATCAATCTGAACGGAAAATTTAAATCAACATATCAAAGGAAGAGTGATTCGAAGTAATCGATTTCAACGTTTCAAAATGAAGAGCTTTGAAGAGGTCGGGGGCACAGTGGGCGCTCCAATGGGTTCGAAATTAAATCGATATGCAAATGAAGCACGAGCGATTAATCGTTGTGCGCAGTCGATGCGACGCGAGTTAAAGCGGCTACTGGGAACAAATCGATGAATAAATAGTGGCCGATTAGCGGCACCACATTAATCGATGAAGCAAAACTCGTTGATGAATCGTTCGACTGGAAGCAATTTGGCAATAACATGTACAAGTAAATACTCCAATTAACGCGCACATGTACACGCCCATTGAGTTAAGAAATTGATAAATAATTACATTTTTCCAAACTTGTTGTTACATAATGAGATGCGTTAGTCTAAAAATGGATCAATTGGTTGTGAAATTTCAATTAAGAAGTAAACATAAATGAGGAAGCATACTTACTACTCGCGCGCGCATTATATGACAGGATTTCGTCCTGCTTGACAAAAGAATATCTAAGAATCACTCTTGCAATAACCAAAAGTAATTTTCAATGAATCTGTTGATAATCCGGATCACAGTGAGTCAGTTGAAGACTTGGGGCGTCGTCGGCAACCGCGCTCCGGTGATAATTGGAAACTGTCTCTAGTTTCAAACACCTGCTACTTTGTGAGTGACTTTTTCTCTCTTTGCATTATTTAAGGCGCAATGAACGGGCACTCGATACGGTTTTTTTTTTCTTTACTTTAGTAAGTTTATCCATGACTTGATTTATTTCAGCTTCTCTCACATTTTAAACCTACTTTTTACAAAATTATCAAAGTTCATTTAAACTAAACTATAATCAACTGACGTATCAAAATAAATACTTTTTTGCTTCTATCAAGTCAAAATTAAAGTTGTGAGAAAAAAGAATGTGAGGGATACATCCCGTTTCTATACAAAAAAAATATATTAAAGAAGACGTTTGTTTTTGTACTAATACTGACTTCGGAGAGATATGAGTCCAAGACCCGCGACTATATACTCAAGTACCTACCTACTTGTCCGTTAAGTTCGTTGCCTCGTTAGCATGTGGCTCATTACATAACAAAGGTTAATTTATCGTAACGAGGGCTTTCCGCAGTTTACAATAAAATTTGTATTATTAAGACAAGTTTAAAATATATCGGCCAGCCATTACGAGTATGAATGGCCGATTCATTCATCATAATGAATCAATAGCTGTGTAAAAGGCCGCTCCCACTTCCGACTCCGTCATTTTAAGATCTACAACCGGTTTTGGATCTTAACTATCAAACCGATCCAAATATTATATTGAGCTCAACCAACACTTCAAAACTATCAATGACATTTTTAAAATTTTCAGTTGAACACATTCTTTAGAAAAATTCCACCTGTTTTACCAGTGATAATCTCATTAAAAAAGTCATCATCCTCTTTAAAATCTTCAATAATTCAAAATAGATGATAATCAAATAAAAAAATTAAAACTATTATTACTAAAGTAAGGCGATAAGAAAAGGATGTCACATATTGGTCGGTTACTTATTAGATCCCATGTTTATGTGAGACTTATAATAAAAAAGTGCCAACTGTATAACTTGCTTAGCATGTCGAAATAGGCGACTAATAGGATATTCGGTTTGTGATCATGTAGGCGACAGACTAGCCATCTATAGCTTCTTTCAGAATTTTCCATCTAAAGGCATATTTTTCTCTAAAAGTGCCGAGTAGCTCGGTGCGCTTTGGATTCTGCCTACCCACCCACTCGGGGATCACAAGCGTAATGTACAAAAAGGAAGATATCATCAACTGCATTACGCTAAACTCTTAGACTACTCTTTCACAGAAGTCCATTGAAATGTGCAACTAGATATCGAATCGAATATCGAATATCGATATCGAATAATTAAAATCGGTTTACATTTTTTACAAATTCAGATATTTAATTGGCGGTTATAAATATAGACCCAACTCAAACTCTCAAAAAACAAACAAAGACATAAATTAAGAAATTACACTCTATCCCCGAGCTATTTACAAATATAGTTAACAAAATACTTTATTGCTTGCATTTATGTATATTACTCTCCTTATCAATTTAATTTACAAGTCTACCTTGAACGTGACTACTGCGATAGTCTAATCGGAATCCCTAGCGGTATCGCAATTAGGGGCCGTTGATATCTCAGTTAATTGCGTATGCGAACTACCGTTGCGGATGATGCGACATGTGAGGGTGAGATAGATGGGGGTGGGAGTACGGCTGACCTAACGAGCCGAGCGGAAGTGGCGACGGACAGGGAGGGTGTTGATGGTACTGCTGCAGCGGTGACGGTGCTAGACCCGGGTGGTGTTCCAGGGGGTACTGCGCGGACCCACCGTACGCCAGTTGTCTCACCTTCATATCCTCGTCTACTACGTTATAGGTGAGCTCGGTTTCCTCGAAGCCGGTGGCCGCCATGCGCTGCTCACTGGTGGTGGGCGGGTCCGGTGAATTCAGACAGGTCTGAATGAGCCGTTTGCCGGAATCCGATGTGATCATTGGCTGCAGTTTCCGCGTGGCGAATGTGTACACGTGTCCAGTTTCAGATGCGACTAGTAACATCACTTGTGTGCCCGTTAGGGTTGAAAGCTCGTATGCCTGAAAAGAAAAAAAAATATTTTAGTATTTATTGCTATTTTTGTATCTATTACAACGTTCTTCTCCACTCTATAACAGTGATACCTTCCATATTATGTTTATCTCTGCTTAGCCTAATAGTGAACTGGGATGCATATGCAATGCTGTTAATGCCTTAAGGCATTAAGTCCGCCATATGTACGTGTATATAAAAGTGCATAAGTTATAATAAATAAATAAAAAAATAAAATGATCCAGTATCTTCCCATCGTAGGAAGGAATTGCCGTAATCACACTTGTACAATGCTGCTCCAATTATTTGGGTATTTTACGTCAGACATAAACGAGACAGATAGCGCCATCTATCGCGGAACGTATCTACACATACGTAACGAAATGGGGTAGTGAATAAAATAAAATGTAAAATAGTCTTATTTTCTCTTATTATCAAAGTACATAGTAATGAAATAAAAACATGCGTGAGTGTCGTGGAACACTCGGTTGGCACAAAGTTCCTCTCGTAGTATGTTATTATTGATAAACGTATTATATTATTGATTAACAAATACAAATAAATAAATTGCTAGCGTTTATTAAGTGTCATTTAAAATAATATTTGTTTCATGGCCAAATAAGAAAAAGTGCGAGGGAGATGGATATTATTCCATCTCGCTCGCACTATAAAAGGGCATCGTGACGGAAAAATCTTACACTTTTTCTGGCCTAGCTGCGATAAAGAAGTTCGTTCCAAAAATACAACGGAATAAATTAAATTAGACGGCATGATAATGAGGGGTTTTATATCGGTAAAAGCTATTTAAAAGTTTTATAATAAGAATATCCACCTAAGCTTTGAGTAAGTGGATTATCCTATGCCTTCACATCACGGTAATACTGTTTAGAAAATATGCTAATATATACATATGCTATGCTGATAACATCAATGGTAGAACGTACGATGTTTGAAAACTTACAAACTTCACACTGGAACAAATCGGTCAAGTGCACGCTATGCACTATTAGTTTACCAAGCCATCAACCATCCCCTTTCCCGTCCCTCCCCAATTCAATTATTAATTATATTATGGAATTATAAGTTAGTTTTTGTACGTGGTAGAGCCATGCTCCATCTATATTGTGGTTGCAGCACGATTGGGTCGACTCGACCGGAGTAGGACCACGCTCTCACAGAATACTAACGTAAAATAGCAGCGCAATGCGGCTGTGATTCGTGTGGCGAGTGTAGAGAACCTGAGACCCTTTTTACTGGGACTGGACAATCTTAATTGAGAATAAATGTAGTCTATGAGCCATAGCATCTACTTGACATCAGGTGGACAGTGTGCTCGTTTGTCACTAATTCTATAAAAAAAAAAGTCCAAAAACTCTAATTTTTAACTTTACGTCGGGTATTTGAGCAAACGCATTTTATTACTAAGACAAATTGAAAAACTTATACAAAACATTCAGATACTGAGGGTTCTGTTTTGCTAAATTTGGCACAGAATATGAAAAAAATTCACAGGTTTAAAAATAAAAACAAAAAGTTTTAATAGGCAATAAAATATTGGTTATTTAACATGTACCATTAATTTAAAGCTATTTCAAGTGTTCTTTTATGATCCAAACTGGTTTCAATTTACGATCAGCATATAACCGACACTTGGTTACATTTAGAGCAGTTTTTATTCTATTATTATTAGAGATCTGGCCGATTATATTATTCAGGTTTTTAATAAACGGCTATGACAATAGGTGGAATGGTATGGACGCTTTGAAGCTGCAGATATAAAATAAACAAGACATTCAAAAACAGGAGCGTGAAATGAGAGGAAAGCAGGAAACGCTGTTAGAACCAAAAAGTGCCCTTGCAACCTTTCACCTCTCCCACGCCCTTAATTCGTAAGCAAACTGAGCACTTTGGAAGCAATATCACTCTCACGGCTATTCTTTTTGTTTGCCCGACGAATTATCACACCCACAAGCGCCACCTACACAATTTAAACCAATTTACATCAAAGTGCGACACACACACAAAAATCAACTTAAGCTGTATAAAAATACAGTTTCTCCGGCGACAAATCGATCGGTGGACAATTGAAACGGGTAACTGACAAATTTGCGGTAGCCCGTTCGTTATTTGACACTCAAATAAGTGTTAAGTAGAAAGTAAACCTTAGCGCGTAGGTCATAGAGCTAGGTGTGAAAGGGTTGCGTGGCTTTAAGAGTAAAATTACGCATGTTTGACGTATAAATTATGCACAGTTATGTAATACTGCGCAAGTGTGTTTAAAACACAATTCGCCCACCTATTACGTGATTTCGGTGATACGGGAAATATTATATTATGTTTGTCATGACGATCTGATTTTAAATTTTATTCTAAAGATTCCTATTGCAATACAATAATAACTGTTTATTATTTGTTAAATGTTTTAACGATGTCTGTAGTTCAAATATACAGTCAACACGAAGAGCGAGACACACACTACACTACACTCCTTAGTTCCATAGTACGCTAAAAACACGAGTTCGATGCGATAAGTATCCATCCGTCACCACTAATCCCAGCACCGCTACTCCCAACACGGGGATAGTGCACGCAATTGAGGGAGGGCGGGAGGTGCTCTTCATACTAGGTAAGACACATCATTTTATTTTATAACGCGGATATTTGCGAAGTAAATTTTTCTAAAAGCTTTTATATAATGGATTTCCGCAAAGTAACGCCTGATTCTATTAATTATATTAAAAAATATTATCAACAGTATTATTATCAAACAAACATTTTAATATTAATTATAGATCTTCAGGTACGGCGAGACTACGTTTAAACTTATCGAATAGATTATATTAAAATAGTTATACACTAAGCACATGTTGGCCTCCAGACCGAAATTCTTTCACGGTGACCAGTCTCAACGAAGACCATTCCCTCACTGTCATAGTCCTATGTGACAGCACAGCGACACGATCGGATAGAGATTAGGCGCTGGTACAAAGGATTTACGTGCTTTCCTTAGCACGAGGATGAAACACAACCAACTTTTTGAATTCCGACTGATATCAGCTGCTAAGAACATTTCTTGACAATTTGAGTTTAGCTTGATCGGGGATTCGAACTAAGTCATTAGACACCTAGACACTGCCTACGAGGCAGTCAAACTGAATTAGCACATGACGAGGTTCTCGCGATATGAAAATTCTTGAAAATACTTGAACCAACTACATAATATTATGAGAATTCAAAGCTTCAAATTGAGGTATATTTTATATGAAATTGAAGCCAATTAAGTAAATTAAGTAGTTAGAGATACATAACAATAGACAAATATAATTTTTAAACACTTTTACTGTTGGTTTTTTTTTATCGTAAAAGGGTTTATTTAAAGTTTCCTAAAATAAAAGCACTAATTGAATCTGTACGATTTACACCCACAGATTCTAATAATGGTTCTCTGGACATTCAACACTAACATCATTTTAATAAACTAACAGAATTTATACAATACTTAAGTCAGTTTAGGGATTTTCAAAGTTCTTATGAATGTCAAAATCCACCTCCGGTTCAAAAAGTGAGAACTGTACCCAAAATATCTGTCAAAAACCCGGGGTTCTTGTTTTTCCTTTTTATGAATGAATATTGAACATTGAATGGAATTATATCATATATCATCACATAAATTACAATTTATGTCATTGTAACAGCCGAACAAGAATTTAACTTCTCATCTCTATCCTACAAGTATTTTTAAACATTAACATTACAAGTATTTGTAACATTTTTGTTACTTGTTAAGTGACGTTTAATCAATTAAACTTAGCAAAACTGAAAATAATTCAAAAGTATTAAAATTCAATTTAAACTATGCTTTAGTTATGTCATGTTCTTCAAAAAATATTCAATACAATTGATTAGTAACCTTATTACCTTTAACACAAGACCGCATTTCACTTGCAACAACATCACACCCTCCTAGGTCGTTTCGTCGATCAATAAAATGATTGATGATAAGACGCTAATTAGCAACTGTATTCCCTTCAGCGGCAATTTCAAGCTCATCTGGGTCATTGCAAAATATTCTTTACTCTTATTGAGAACACGTTTCACAATGGCGGCACAATTAACCTTACCACAGAGCCGAAATTGATGATTACAAATGCACCCTTAATGAACTTTGTTGTTAATATGATTAACGACACCTCGGGAAAACTGCGCGTCTCGTGAACAATGATATAACTGAAAGTTAACATATTACAAATTTCATATGTTCAAAACTTTTTAAAGATTGAATCTACGGTACGGTACCTGCATTAACCTGTAGCATCAAAATATCGAATCTTCAGCAGGCAAATCGATTAAGTCATTAACAAGAGCCGTAACGGCTGGTTTAATAACGTAGTTTAAGGTCATTACGATGATAAGTGTAGACATGTAGCAAGCCAAATTACTACCAAATTGATTGACACTATAATTCACATTCAAAGGATCGAAGATGCGGCGGTTACGCCATTTCAATTTTATACGGTGATCGGAAATGCACATCAAGTTAAGGAGCTCGAAGTATGTGTTAATTTGTGGCAAGCGCTGGCAATGTTCTCAAACTTGAAACCAGTGATTCTCAAAGTCAAAGAATCTCAAAGTTTTGTCCTACAACATTTAATAAGTGATTTATGAATAAAAATCAGTCTTTAAACTAACTATTAACTAATCTATCACATTACAGGTATGTCACCTAAGCTTACTACAAAATTAAAACTGGCAAAATTTGTTTGACATCCTTCAATTTTTTAAATAATTTAACACCAGCCCGTAAATAGTATTAAACCCTTGAGAAGCAAATTTCAAAATCACGCTCAGTAGACAGTTCGATATGATAGCAAACGATGTAAACAAGAAATCAAGATTTGCTTAAACGTTATTTGCAATATTGCAGACGAATCCAGTAGCATTACATTTTGTAATTCTGTAACAAGGCGCAATAAAAGCATAATGCGAAATTTATCACCGCGATTCTCTCGTTTATTCATTGTGGCATTTAAAAGTCAATAAATATGGCGCGCGGAAACACTGCACAACTTTAAAACAACCAGCAGTCCGTCCTATGCGCCTCTGACGAGTCATCCGGTGACATAAGAGAACAATTATATAAATACTTGACCGCTTTTGGCCACAAGATATTTTCGTAAATTTTCATTCATCTTAACGAGCGCTTATTAATTACCAGCTGGAAATCGCAATCAGACTTTTTATTACCGCGGCATTTACTGAGAATACTGTCAATTAAATAATTAACTAAATATTATAAACCTCATTAACGGACACCCCAGGTAGAAAATTTAAAAACAAAATCCATTATTTAATAAAGGGAAAGGAGATCCATTCATTAATAAAGTTATTGGTTAGAATTTTTAGTGCCGATTTACCACGTGTTTGATGAAGAAAACATTAAGAGGAAACCTGCGAAAACTGATATTAAAAAATATATACGTGGTAGAGCCATGCTGCAGCTATATTATACGTGGTAGAGCCATGCTGCAGCTATATTAGTAGTATAGTTGTAGCACGAATGGGTCGGCTCGACCAGGGAAGGACCACGCTCTCACAGAATAGCAGCGTAAAATAGCAGCTTAATCCTGCTGTGTTTCGTATGGTGAGTGTAGAGAACCGGAGAAACTTTTTACTGAAAAAGAGGCATTCCATCTTAGTCCTCACGGGTGACAACGCATCTGCATTTTGATTCGTAAACGAGGATAAATATAGGTGTCTATGGGCCACAGCAACCACTTACCATCAGGTGGACTGTGTGCTCGTTTGTCACCCTATCATATGAAAAAATATATATATATTTTAAGGACATAAAATTCACCAATACACATTGCGGGGTGAAATGACAAGAGACGTTACTTTACTATTTTTTACTTAAACCCCATTTATCTACCAATTAAATTATCAAGTTATTTAATATAATTGGACTTAACGCATATGACGTACATATTAGAGTTATATAAATTTAATAAGAAATCCACCTTCGAATGCTACTCCATTCATTAGTCTATAATCCCATCAATGACGCAACTAATCCGACGAATACGATCTGCAAATTATTTTTTTCAATAATTCTTGAAACTGATCAACTGCCACTGATTGGATCCGTTAAAAGAGATTGCGAAAAGTACCAAAAACCGGACAACTGATCCAGTTGAGTCAAGAGTGATTGTTGTATCAGGTGCGACGTGAAACAAACTTGTTAGGTTCTGTGTAACCCGAAAACAGCCTGCGCGTGGACCGAAAAGAGCAGCCGAAAAACGCCAATCTGGATCTGTCATGATTAAGTGTCATTACGCACACGGAAGTCGGCGCTTAAACAAATTCAATCACTCCAGTAAGCTGCCGAACGAGATTAAACTTTCGAAATCAATGTGTCGATTGTGACAAATCGTAATATTGCCATGAAGATATCAATAACAGAAAAAAAAAGGAAAGTATTTCAAGTAGCCTAATTTTTTTATGAAAGTCAGAGTCTTGAATGAACATTCTTCGATTCGCTAAGAAAGCAGCAACATGCTGCTACTTTACGCTGGTATTCTGTGAGATCTTGGACCTTATCCCGTTCACGAACACAATTTACATTTATTTAACCTCCTTTATAAGCCTATTTTAGACCCTTATCTTCAAAACGTCTATTGAAGAGCCAGCTCCGCGCCCCATTAAAAACTTGCTCATACTAAAACTCTTTGGACTGACAGCAATTTTTTTTCTACGTGGTAAGACTCTTCTCCTGCTTTGGAGTGCGTACAGTGCTGTGTTTAGGCATGAAAAGTATAGAGAAGCAGAATAGGCATTCCAGCTAAGTCTTCGGAGGTGGCAACTTAGCCCCTTTTGTGTTTAAAGTTGGTTGCAGGTGTCCATCGGCTGCAGTAACTACATTCCACGAGGTGGACTGTAAGCTCGTTTGTGATTCACTTTTAGGCAGGTTGATGAACGCTGAACCAATAATTCTGACATGTCTATGATCTCAAATCATTTGGCTCTGACGCTGCGAGTAACAGATTCAATTCCCGCACGGAACAAGTATTTGGCCTATAAATATTCGATATAGAACAAATAGTAAATGATCTCTTGCTGGAGTAAATTATGGTCTTCACTCTTTTCTGGGAAATGAAATTGTATTAATAAAAGCACGTGAAAATGTTTAGTGATGCAGAAGAAGTGCGAGAGCAAAATTAATTCTGGTGAAATGTAGTCATTAAGAATTATTTAAAATTTACGGCGAGAAAACCCCCTCCAAATGAAAGGACGCCTGTAACTTTCTCTTAGGCATATCAACAAATATTTCTTAATACATTTATAACTATATTTAATTTCATTATCGCCATAATTTATTGAATTCCATCATTGATAAATCCTAGATAAATATGTTGGTTAAACCAAACCAAATACTAGAACTGCAACAAAACTTCAAACTCGATAGAATGGCGGTATAATATCCCAAATAAGGTTTTTTACAAGAATTGGCGTTTATTGCGGAATATGTCATGTTTAAAAGTGATATTAAAAATATTTAATCAGCGACCGAGAGCGTCCGTCGCTCCATTTTGTTTTCAATTTTTTTTTCTTTTTTTGCGTACTTTCTATAGCGTAGTTTCTTGTCAGCCTGTTTGTTTATACAGCAGAAAATTCAGAATAAAAATGAAATCGTAAACGGTATTACCAAATTACAATTAAAAAGGGAGTAATTACATAATATTCTTATGATTTTAGTAATTACCTGCTGCCCCTGTAACTTCGCTCGCGTGGAATTTATTACGATTGGATTTCATGGTATTTTTTTTGTACGGAACCTTAATTCTTGTTCTAAAATAAAAAGTTAATAACTTATGCTAGTTACTCCGTTCCCTTTCGCATCTTAGTCGGAACAAACAGACAGACAGATAAAAATTTTAAAAGTTGTTTCTTGTTATGAGTACCGTATATACTTTCATTTAGTAAAAAGTTGTTATTTTTACATAACAAACAGACACTTCAATTTCATTTATTGGTATAAATATGCATAACTTGCTAAATAAAATCGCCCTCGAATTGCTCTTAACACCGTTGCGAAATAAAAATAGTTGCAATTTTTTTTAAATAATAAACAGTAGCTGGTGTAAAGTATATGAAACGATGGCCAGCAGTGGTAACATGGTCAAATATTGGCCGTTATGGTCCAATGTTGGTTAATGGTTATGTTTCGCGATGACTCAGCCAACCAGTTTCCCTTGAGCGCCTCGAAAATTAACGACATGAAATCGAACAAGCCACCGCGCCTATAATTTTATTTTATTCTTGCAATGTATAAAACGTTTCATTATTTAGTCTCCGTGAAAATTTTTTCGGAAAGTTACCTTTGCAAAAGTAACTTAAAAATTTACCAGTAATAAATACTTAGAACGAAATAAAATCATTCAAACAAAATTCAACTTAGATACGTGCCTTCTAGTGAGCACAGGCTTTCTCTCATAACTGAGATTTATACGTGGTAGGAGGCATGCTGCAGCTATATTAATAGTATAGTTGTAGCACGAATGGGTCGGCTCAACCGGGGAAGGACCATGCTCTGACAGAATACCAGCGTAAAATGGCAGCTTCACACTACTGTGTTTCGTATGGTGAGTGTAGAGAACCGGAGATCCTTCTTACTTACTGTGAAAGCGTGGTCCTTCCCCGGTCGAGCGGACCCATTCGTGTTACAACTATACCAGAAATATAGCTGCAGCATGGCTCTACCACGTACAATATAAATCTATACAAATAACTCGCTTTGCCCGCAGACGTTTTTCTGCCGTTACTCGTACCGGGTTGTGACGTAAAGAGTTTCACCTCCAATTCACTCCAGACTTGTGTTCCAGTCTATATCGTAAAGAGATCCAGTATAATTACATACAGTGAAACCTTATATCTTGGTCATCAGAGGTGACAAAGAACAAGAGACAAGTTATTTTGGTTGATACGTATAGCATTTTAGTTAATATCTTGACTACAAGGCACCCAATCGGATCCTAGTCATAGAAATTAACCATCGTCTTATCTCAACTGGTCATATCATTGAACGTCTTCATATGTATTACAAGCAGTAACTATGTATGACAAGGCTCAACATTGAAGAAAAAAAATTGTACAAAAAAAAAAGAAAAAATACGACAATTAGCTATGGAATAATACCATTAAAGAATTTTCCAGAAAACCACTCTCTGACCGAGATCGCACACAGAATCCGACGACATGATAACTAATAGCTCAATAAAGGAGATAATCATCTCCGTAACATAAAAGCTACGTACCGCGAGGCGGGCGCTTCGGCACACACTAAGCTAGTAAAACCTTTTAATAACATCGTACGTAAAATTATATCTACTAATAAAAAATGAGCATGGGTGCAATTAGAACTTCCTTGATTAACAACTTGACTGTCGCGTTGGTATAGTGGTCGCAAGCACGACTAGCGATTTTGAGCTCTCGGGTTCGAATCGGTCGGGCCAAAAATCAGGTTTTGGGCTTCTTTGTTAAGAAATCCTCACTAGTGTATCCAGAATTTAAGAAGTTGATATTCACCCCCATGTCTCGGAAGCATGTAAAGTTGTCGGTCTTGCGCCTGTTCCCTATCCATTCGTGTCAAATTACCGACCATCGGACTTAGAGATTGAGAGAATAGGGAGAGCACCCACGCTTGCGCACACACTCGTGCACTATAATCCTGTCCACCGCATATGGCTACTATCAACAATTCCCACAATGCTAACAATTCGCTTGATGGAAAGTGGTTACATAGCAAGGGTGTAGTCCAGAAGGAATCCTAGACAGGAAAGGGATCCAACCACCAAGTAAAATTACAACGATGACGTAACACGTCGCAATATCCGGATACTGAAGCTAAAGCGACGTTTATTAAACAACAATGTCGTAAGTGGCGCCAACACGAGGCCACTCGCTTAACCGTTGTGTTTCAATTGTGATAAATACCATCAAAAAAAAGTTTCCGATGCATCCGACGCAGGTATCATATACAATACAAACATTGGAAACCAAAAATATTTGCTAAACCGCCTATTTGTTTTTCCTGGACACTTCGTATTAGGCTATTAGCAGACAAAGATATTTAAAACACAAAACAGTTGTCACAAAATCCGGGCCAACCATCATTATTACTTGACGACATTGATAAATTATGTAGTTCATTTTATAATTCAATTTAATTAGAAGAATTCCATGCAATATATGTTAATACGCAATATGGAAAGTATATTATACATATTAAGTAATTCTAATATTTAGAAAGAACAAGAAGTCTTAATTCTTATCCATCGTAACTTTAATATGTTATGATTTCTGTCAGAGTCAATAAGAATATTAACCAAGCGTTTCAGTTATAATGTAAAATTTTTGCGTATTATTTACGTAAGAAATGAAAATTAAGATGTCTCCATACTAGTAAGTAAGTATTGGATGTCACACACATAGTAATAACTACCGTCCCTTTAAAGAAACGAAACGTATCAGAGTTAAGTAACAATTTTAGCCTGAATTCCGCTGTATATAGTCAGGTCGCCAATCGTATTTATTCCGACCGCTCTCTGTACAATATTACTAAACAAAGTATTCATTCGTTCACTACAGTCTATCAAATTGTCTACAGCTGACCAAAGACAACATGGTCGCCACACGTGACAGACGAGTCCGGCAAGAGTAGTTTCTTTATTGTTTAAAGCTTTTATCAGGAAGACGCTGCCGATCTCTTGTTTCAGTTGTCCTCTGTCGCCTCTCACGAAGCCCACGGGATAACTTAGTGGATTATTCTTCGCCGCTACCCGGTACAGTAAAAACAAGAAAAAAAGTATGATATTATTAAAAAATAAAGCATAACTTAAATTTAAGTTGAATTTTAACCGCAATCATCACATCATCATCAATAAGCAACAAGAAAAAAAAAAACAAAAGACCAACTCGGGAAAGAAATTCGAACGGACCACCGAAGACAAAAAATGCCACTCAAACCGTTCACACGTGAACAACTGCTTATGATTCGCAAAAAATAAACATTTGACGATCTCGAATTGTTGTATAATAATTTGTCCCTGCGCTGCGTATGCGGTGCGCGCTCGCAAGATAAAAAAACACGCACACAGTCGAAGTATAAAATAACGTAGTGGTGCGTAAGTCAGAAATTAACAGCAAACATTTGGGCCAACGCATTAAGTGATGCGACGTTTCTCTGACGACTTGGAATTAAGGGAGGAAAAAAACGCAGCTAATTACGAGTACAATGGGGCACAAAGCGACCGCATTTCCCACGGTGCATCCAAGGCGCATGCGTACCGAGCATATCACGCGTGCCCCCCTTTTATTGCCAAAAATTAATGCCCGGTAAACAGTCCTTAATTGGAAGCCGGTCTCGCTGAAATCAACCAGAGTCAGTACAGGTGCCCGCCTGTCCGCAAACACACATTCAACGAAATGCGAAACCAGAAAACGAGTAAAGTTCGCAATAACCGACCAATAATAACGCGCTATTGCGAATATGCGAAGATACTTTGCGAAACTTCTGTATTTCTGTACGCGATCAGCGTTTATTACTTTTGAATTTAAAAGGCTGATGTTTTAGCCGCTACTGCACCAAGTGACCAATTACGTATTTTATTATCTATTTAAGATACGATGTAAAACCATTCAATGATATTGTTTATATTTAAAATGATATTCAAGACCAACAACAATTATAATATAAAATGCAACCTAGTAACGGAAACTTTTAATACAATTTTTATTGATAAATCCTTTTGTATATATATCCTCTTAGGTTATAATCAACCATAAACAACTCCTATGATATATATTTTGACTTTTAACTCGATATAATAACATAAGGTAAATACGTGAAGGGTCGCAATCGCAAGTATTGTGATGATGCCTGGTTCGCGGCACTTGCTGACAAGTCATACACAACATCAAGGTAACTCAATATCTTCTGCCGCAAAATTCTCTTGTCGGCTCTGTGGCAAAACATGTTCTCGCATTGATCTCTTTATCCACCAAAAACAATGTCTCCCAGACATTCATAGATAGACTGTTAAAGACGCAAAGGCATGTATGCAAGGAACGACAAAACCAAAGGAGAAAGTATTTGTAAATCAACTTGACCCAGAATAACACCATAAAGCATGTGCAATAAAACAGATAATATCTATGGTTCAAATAGCAAGAGCAACATTAGGCAGATGACAGAACTGATAATAAAATTCAAAACAACTTTACAACATAAAATTCATTTAACGCAATAGATAACAGACTAAGCATTACATGCAATTACCTACCGTACATTAGTAAGAAGTTGATAATAGTGATTATCATCGAGCAGCCGTGAAAGGAAAATAGCTTGTATCAAGGACCTGGCACTTGATAACTGTTCTTTGTAATTTATAAACTTCAGCGGCTATGCAAAATAGACTATGATGGATCGCTAAGTTGGAACCGTTTACAGGAATTCCGCAAATAGAATAGAATAAAATAGAGTAAAATAGAATATTTTTTTATTAAACTGACTACCAGTTAATGCTTTAAATCATTTATGATTTTACCAATGGCTCGTCTTTAAAATAATAATTTATAATAATTTACAATGTACAATTTAATTATAGATTACAAACAGCATGATTAAGGTCACCTCATTCCCAGGGGTTATGGATTATTACTATTATTATCAGTTGTGTATTTCTTTAATATGATATTAGTACTAATATAAAAAATTTAAACTTTATTAGATACGCCCTGCATATTTTCTGAGACTTTGTTGTAAACGCCCAAACATTGCCCCATAGAGAAATTACCGACTCTTTGGAGTCGAATATCCTACTTGTTTGTGGTTGCAAAATATACATCACCATATTTGTTTCAGTGTACATACGTTAAACTTTCACTAATACGCTAAAAGACCAATGTTAAAATATTTATATTTATTTAATTATTTGTCTAAAGGTTTCCTTCGGATTTAGCTTTTATGACTCTCTTTAAAAAAAAAAAGATAGCCCCCGTAGCAAGACTCCATAATATAATATTCTACTATGGAAACAACTAGCGTAAACGCTGTTAAAGCTGTTAAATTTTTTCATGGAATAAGACTGACAGTCGAGCACACAACCCACCTGATGGTAAGTGGATCCTATAATCCCTAGATATCTACATCTATCGTCTTAAAACTAAAATGGAATGTTTCGTTTCCAGTAAAAAGGGTTTCGGGTTCTCTACACTTAGTGTACGTACTGTAATCGTACTATATGTACGTACGTTTATGCTAGTATTCTGTGAGTGCATAGTCCTTCCCCGGTCGAACCGACCCATGTATACAAAGCTTGATGCATTGAGGTGTTACTTAATTATGCAACCCTAATAGTAATGTTAATAGTCCCATGCGACCGGTTAACTCATTTAGACAAACATTCTATCCAATTTCCAACATTATTAACGACTAAGCATTATTTCTTATTCGAGTCAAAACTTACTTTAATGTGTTGCGATCTACTTTCACTAGCACGTCCACCGTCCCTGTCTCGTGGTCGACAGACAGCAATTTCTATGATAATGAACCATGTGGGATCAAGTCAGCTAACAAGACGTTTGCTATAACAATACTATGGTATTGTTTAAAAGGTTGTGCACAAGATTTTTTTCTCGTACTTGCATAAAACAAATACAATGGAAAATGCATCTCTCTGCCTTCTAAATGCTCTTATGAAGTCATACTCTATAGACAAAGGTTATTCTCCCGCTTCAGTAAATTTCTCCAATTTGAAAATATTCGCAATTCCATTATCGTCTCTTTTGTAATATTTGAAACGGATTAAACCTCAAAACTTGCAAAGATATGATTTATTATTGTCAAAATATTAGATAAAGTTTAAAGTCCATCGCAACACTAGACTGTCAATACATTACTTCAGTAAATAATATAGAACAAAATCGGTTAAGCCGTTTTGGAGATAAATGGAAACATTCGTTTGCACACACAAACAAACAAACAACCTCTCACCCTAAACGCATACACGTTCTCCGTTCCGTCGCGGATAAAAAATCACTTTTCCTCTTTTGTGCATTCGTTCAAAACGTTATAACAGCGTGATAGATTTTGATACGGTTTTCACCACCATGCATTTTGCAGGTTTTCGTGTACTACACAGTTGCTTAATTTACATAACCAAAACTATAAAATGTAAGTGTTTTGTGATTCAAGGCGTAAACACATAACTCGTGATACACACCCTTGCGAAGCTTAGGCAAGTCGCTAATAAAATCATCATCATCATCTTCATCACAACTCCACTGCTGAACGTAAGCCTCAAGTAATATCACGAAGCAAGGTCTTGAGCGACCTGCATTCATCGACTTCCTGCATGTTTTATCAGGTCTTCTAGAGAGGGACTGTCGTACACTCCGTTTATCGGTATAAGACTGCCACTCTAGAACCTGGTGGTGAAGAACCATCGTTTGTTGTTTAAAAAAAAAAACTTGTAAAATCACTTGTAACCTCACCAGACAAATGTCCAACGGCTAGACGTTTGTCGGGTTATCATTAAAATCTTGTTTTATTAACATATTCATTTACTGACCATAAGTAAATCTAATCATCGTATAAAAATGATGTGATTATAATATATTTATCTAATTTCTATTTACAGAGATAATGACGGTGCCATTGAAGTGTCCAGAGGAATTTCCTGCTAACTGCCGGCGTTGGTCTTGAATAGAAAAAAATGTTTGAAATATGCAAAGACGTATATGTATATTATGATAAAACGAGTAGAAGGAATTTGGTCAACATTTATCAAAGAAAATCATTCTGATTAATACTTTGTTGTGTATAACTTACTTAGACGAATCTTTCTTTGTGTTAATCGATTGTTGGCATTATAGTTTTATACGCTAATCGATCTTCAAAAATAAGCACTCCTAAAATGCCACTGCTGAACGTATCGCGTACGGCGCGTGTTTCACAAACAACGACAATCAGGATCCGAGGAAACCCCAAAAACAGGTTATGAAACGTCAGGTTGCCATATTTGTTGGCAACACTCGACTGGATTAATCGCAAATGGTCTAAACGAGCCGTCTTCGGTGTGGCCAGGCCGAACTCCACGTGGCTTTATTTGTTGCTCTCAACATTTTACGTCACCACACCTGTAAGGCAAGGATGCTCTTATGGCATTTGCATAAAGGTCGACCAGTTAGTTCGCTTCGGACAGGATTTCAGAAAACTTTAAATTCGCTTACAATAGCGAACTTTTACTCAATGCCGCGTATAATGAGTACGCAGGGCTTTTGCAATGACCCCATGATGAAGTTTTGCGATATGTGTCATAGTGACTTGTTACTTTTAATAACGTTATAAAGTTCGAAATTCAATTTTATTAAACTGAAGTTACAATCGAACTCACAGTTCACCTGATGATAAGTGAAACAAGGACCTGACCCACCTGATGGTAAGTGGTTACTGTGACCCATAGACATCTACATCTATCCTCAATAAAGACTCAAGATGCAGATGCGTTGTCACCCGTGAGGACTAAGACGGAATGTCTCGTTTCCAGTAAAAAGGGTCTTCGGTTCCTTTACACACACCATACGGAACACAGCAGCGTTAAGCTGCTATTTTACGCTGGTATTATGTGAGAGCGTGGTCCTTCCCCGGTCTAGCCGACCCATTCGTGCTACAACTATACTACTAATATAGCTGCAGCATACTTGTCAGACCGGAACACAGCAGTTCTGATATTTGGCGGCAAAAATAGGTGTGAGGATGGTATCTACCCAGACAGACAGACAGCTAGCTAGAAAAGTTGACCTAGCAAAACTTGATAAAATAAGTTTGGTTTGTAATTTCATTTAGAATTTGACGACCGTTGCGAGAAAACAAGCGAATAATAATTATAAAATAAATTATGCCGTTAAACGGTACCGTAAAGCCGACCATTAAAAACTTAAAATTTTATGTCATTTTAAATTCCAAAGCCTACACGAGATAACATTCTCTGCTCTAGATACGTCAAAACATTTTAATACAAAAAATTAACGATTAAATTATCAAAAACCGCCGGTATATCTGCACAGGGTTGCCAGTCCTTCACCGAGACAGTAATGATGGAAAAGCGAAAGCGGGAGCGAGGCTCCATTATCTTTCATTCTGCCGATCGGGAGCCCGGCACTTAATCACGATTAAAACTACACAAAAACGACAGCAACACTTCGCCGAAATTGACTTAACATGTCATAAAGAAACTAATATAAATATTCTGCCAGTCTTTAAGGTCGATAATGTGATTCGCGACCGGCAAAATTAATAATGTCAAAATTCGCGCCATGTTTGTTTTGAGCGCTCGTCAGATGCGTTCAGAAACTTGATTACAGAAAAAAGGGGTAATGATTCGTTACGAACAAGAGTAGTATCTTTCCTTGAATAGCGGTATAATATGTAAATCGCTTCAGGAATAAGATACGAGTGATTTCCGAACGCATATGAAACACGGTTTATTAAGGCCAACAACAACAATGACGCAGTAAAACTTCTTTAGTTGGAGAAATGCTTGCTTGCATAAGTGAATGTTTCGTCAGCAATTCAATAAAGTATAAAAAACATAACAATGTCTGCATATTTTTTAATAAAATTTTATATTAGTAATAATAATAATAAGCATAAAATAAAAAAAAAATTGAACAAATACGCAATAAGAATGTTACGAAAAACAAAAGTAACCTTAATTTCAAGTGCAGGAACGCTATCAAAATATTATCTGCAATGCTACGAGTACTCGTATGTTGAAACGTTTTAAATTGAAAATGCTTTTAGTCGGAAAATTAAAACAGTGAATGGATACAACAGACGATTAATTAAAATAATTTGAATACTTTTTGTTTTACTAGTTGATGCTTTTTTGATAATTAAGTAAAATAAATTGAACTATAATATTATAACTTGCATTTTAAACCAATCTTGGTTGTATTAAACAAATAGCAGAATTATAATATTACTTTGTAGTCGAATTTTGAACTGTACCTTGGAGAGGGCTTTGTTTTTCTTTGTCAGCAGTTTACCTTCGTAGGCATAAGACAATCCATCTCGAAATCGAAGTCGACTTAAAAAAGTCCTGGAAAACGATCGCGCCTTATATCGAGATAGAAAACCTAAAGAAATTATGCAGAACGTGATGTCTATGATAAGAATATGGTACAACAATCTCCAAGCGCTTGGCAAAGAACCGACAATTTTTGTTGGTGTGATCTAAGCGTTGTGATGTATTTGCAAGTTATTTGTGAGAATATTGTTATTTTTATATAATACGATGAAATCAATTTTCTTACTGAACCTGAAAATCCTAAAAAACAGTTACTCCGTCCGAAACGAATATAAATGAATACACAAAAGAAGCAATCAAAGATCGAGGGAATTAGAGACTGTCAATTAAACAATGGACCAAACGCGACAAAACCCGATCTATTAGATAAGACAATGGCCAGTGCTTGATTAGACGTGCCATTTATTCGTAGACGTAAAAGTGACCCTTTTTAAAGCGTATTGCCAAAACATCTTCACGGGAAATTTGTGTGCCAGCTACACCAAGAAGTCGCTGGACACCCTACGAGTCCAATATAATAATTAGTTCAGGATGTTGTTGGGATTGCCTCGTTTCTGTAGTGCATCAGCGATGTTTGCAGAATACCAAGATGACGGCTTTGCAGTCATTATTTGCAAAAAAAATCACATCACTGATATTTATAGCGCGTGGTAGTTCCAATATCATTCTGCAATCCCTAGCAGATAGGTAAGTACACGTCTCCCCGCGTTGGGCCTGCTTTGTGAGGAGGGTTATTTTAAAACACTGTTGTTGAAATTAAATCCAAACTGACTTCAGTTGATTTTATTTTGACATTTTATTTTATTTTGATTGTATTTAATTGTACTTAATTTCTATTGATTTTTATTTGATTTTATATTTGATTGCATTTAATTTTATTTTGACATTACTATTATTTGATTGTTATTTTTAGTTTGATTTTATTGTGATTACATTTTGGGGTTTAGATTTGATTTTGGTTTTTGATTTAATTTGATTTTACTTAATGTATTCAATTACTAACCTAATCTAAGTCATCCTAACAACTTGTGAATCTTTGACATCTGAAATAAAGAATTATTATTACTATGGGATATCTACAATGTTTTCTCAACTGGTTGGGCTGTATAAATATATAGTTGTAAATGAAAATGATAAACATACATAAATATCAATAATGTTCTATTTGGAATAGGTCACCAGCATTGGGTTTAGAGCTCTCACGACAGCCCGATTCCTCTTGCTATTTTATGTTATTATTATTATTATTATTAATGTTTCAAGTAATTATTTGGACTCCTACCGGCTCATACAAATTTACTATAGACGGATATTATATTCGACATTGGGTGTCGTTAAATTTACTGTAATAGTCACGTTGGTTGTTTCATTCATAAACGTAAAAGACTTTATGAATGGCGGTTTAGTATGCCCTAACTTATTGTGTCGGTCGACCGACTTCCATAAGTTAACTGTTGGCCATTACCATTTATCGCATGTTGTCCACGAGGACTATCATTTTGGTGCACGCTCCAACTCGCCCTGGATTTATAATCCTGCCTAATATACCATTGGAAGACCAGCGTCATGGAGCAATATGTACTTGATAACAGGCGTTTATATTAATACTCGCCACAAAAATATCTATACAAATAAATAAAATTGAAGTGTCTGTTTGTAATGTCAATGTAATGTCAGTTTTTTACTAAATGCATATGAATATACGGTATATAGAACAAAAAAACAACTTTTAACATTTTTGTTCCCTATCTGTCTGTCTGTCGGTCTGTCTGTTTGTCTCTTTGTTCCGGCTATTCTCTAAAATGGCTGGACCGGTTTTGACAAGATTTTCACTGGCAGCTAGCTGATGTTATAAGGAGTAACTTAGGCTACTTTTATTTCAGAAAAAGAATTAGGGTTCAGCGCAAAAAATAATTTAAAACCCATGTAGTTCAATACGGACGAAGTCGCGGGGTACAGCTTTCTTTTTATAGGAGAGGGGGCAAACGAGCTTGCGGCTCACCTGATAGTAAGTGACTATCGCCGCCCATGAACAACTGCAACACCAGGGGAATCGCAGATGCGTTGGCGGCCTTTTAAAAAGGAGTAGGCTCTTTTCTTGAAGGTCCCTAAGTCGTATCAAACAGCTAGTTGCACATAAAATTATAATGATTATTAAGATAATGGAATACGAAGGAACAGACGTCACTCAACTGACCGGTCACCAGGCAATCATTAACGTGTAAAGCTGTCCAACTGTTAATAAATTACACCTTATTTTTAGGTTTCCCGTGGCTGAATAAATTTAAGCGCTAAATAAACAAGTCTTATCTGTAATCTCCACAATGCAACGGGTCCGAGGAGAACAGAAGCCGACTGAAGCGCCGCAAGCACGATACCATCACGCCGATACAAATCAAGGAAGACCACTTGTCAATACATTTCACCTGCGAACTGCAAATCGTTGTAGCAACTCGATGGTCTGTTCTGCGAACGGGTTCTCGTGAATTGTGTTGCTTGGAAGACATTTTTATATCTGTGTCCAACAAGATGTAGCAGTGCCTCGCGATTACATGTTAATGTATAAGGCACCGTCACAGAGTGTATGTGAACGACCGCGCTTTGTCCCAGCACGAAGATACGACCATCGATAGAATTCCGAGGACTGACGACGATTCAATGCACGGTACAAATCAAGAGAATCAGCCGTGTTAAATGCTAATTCCCGTCTCAGCGCTATGCAAATTAACAACAACGCCACTAAATAGCATTAAGACGGAGCGGGGAGATATTCCCGCTAATCTTATTTACTGGACAATTCAGACGTCCGAGCGGGGGAACACAGGTGGTCCAATAAAAGGTTCGGTGGAAGCCAAGCGACTCATAGAGATGCCGCCTTCCCTAAAAGGATAATAATACGTCGTTTCCAAGCTCCCAACCCGCGTTGGAGCCCCGGGACTGCGGAGAAATGTAAATTGTCACGCCACCTGACAAATAGCTTAATTAAAAAGTGACACGAGACGCAGGAGTAGTTATTAAGATCACCGGATGGTCTTTTACAGAGCTTACAACGGAACATTTTATGCAGCATAAGTAAGACCAATTTTACGACTTTTTAGAAATTTTCAGTTTTTTTATCTGCAAATGCCAAGTAATTCATTAATTATTAAAAACTAAAGAATTCAGACAAAACAAAATGCATTTGATATCAAGAAACTAAAACCGCGGAGTGGCCACATATAAATAATTTAATGAAGGCATTTAATTTCAAGGTTGTAAAGATACTCGGAGATTTAGTTTTTTCGCAATGTTATGCCGTCGGTAGGCGTCTCGTGGGCGCGCACGTGACTAAGTTGTGGCTTTGTGGTTAGCTAGCACACGACTACACGCGTGGGCGGCGGCCACGAGACTGATCCGGATGGGTGCGTTAAACACGGCGCCGTGTAAAAGTCAATTTAGTCTATGGTCTTTCGGCAATTTAAAACGTTTACAATCAATTATAAGTGGGCGCCAAAGAGAGAAAACTTAAACATAACTGAGAGTTGTCAGCCTTGAATTATTGATCAAGGCTGACCACAAAGAAGCAGCCGCCCAGAAAAGCGTCTGTAAAATGCCAAAACCGCATCGAAATCCAGCTCCACGTCAAAACAAGGAATCCACTAAAGCAGTTGCAAAAACATCGCGCACGTTACGATCGCATGACAATGTTGGCAAAATGCGAGCTTTCCCACCGAAATCTGAACGTTTCGCTGATTTTTTTTAATTGACCAAAAAACGGAACGCGCCGCCGCGGTACTCCCGAGACGTGGTCAAATAAAAACCTACTCGTTAATGTATTATGTATGAAGGCGGCGATGCCGATACATTATGGATGGAGTCCCGCTGGCTTGTCGCGTTCTGATATTTGGATGAAACGCCAGTATCGACGATCGCTATGGTGGCCGCGAGGTCCCTTAGCCGTTTTTTCCACATCAGACATGTACCTCGAATATTGGCACATCTAATATTGATCACGCGTATCTGCATTTCTACGATAAACGCTTTACGTATGGAAATATATATTTTCCGACTCTAAAAGTGTAGTCGAGTTTTATTGGTATAAATCGACGATTTATTTCGATTATGCTTTGATTAATTTGACTAAGATAATTGAAAATTTAATTCTTTTATTTTTTGTAAGTTCGGTGATATTTATCATAATTGTTTTATTTTTGAGTTTGACTTGCGTATGAAGTCGTCGAAATAACCTCTCATACTTTTGGTACGTCTCGTAGTCTGTTTATGCTTTGCATTGCAGCAATTTAATAATTATGAATGTAGAATTTTCCTTGGTAAATCATGTGAATACAGGACGACACAAGAAGATACATTCTTTCATTGAAAATGAGCTGACGTTATTCACCGCTTTACTACGACCATCATGTAGCGGCACCGTAATACTAGGAAACCAGAGCGCATAAGTGTTCTGCAAGGTAAATTGCTAGAGAATATCTACAAACAAATTGTAACACTGTGTCAACGTAAGTAGTCAAACTGTGACGGAAAGTTGGCAACATTATAATTGTTTGTATCAATCATCTCGCAGACCTGCCCACGTACGTTACGTACACACCAATCGATTTTGTATTCGTACCAGCTGCATACATTTACACCGGCTCTAACTTGCTGCTACTACTTTAAACGTGACGCTTGAACGATTATTTATAACGATGCAGGTGTGGACTCGAGCTTAGTTTATTGAATTTCCTTAGTCTTAATTTAAAAAAAAAAACAATATACTATTCAAGTATATTTTTTTATAGGAGAGGAGGCAAACGAGCATGCGGGTCACCTGATGGTAAGTGACCGCCGCCCATGAGCAACAGCAACACCAGAGGAACCAGGGGAATTGCAGATGCGTTGCCGGCCTTTTAAAAACGAGTAGGCTCTTTTCTTTACATGAAGTAAAATGATGAGTATATAAAAAATAATTAACTTACACTGACTAAGAATAATCTATCCATTATCGCTTATCGTCCCGTAGGTGTCGACAGAGGGATACAAACCAGGAGATGAGATAACAAAAAAAAAACTAAATAAAAAAGTAAATATTCCCGCTATGAGGCAATCTATGGATAGGGCCTATGTTCAGCAGTGGACTTGTGATTGACTGTTACGGTAACAGATGAGTGACTAATTCATTTTTCATTTTATTTTATACAAATAAAAACGTGCAATATATTCAGACATTTTGAATGTTTGATTCTGACCGATTATTGTTTTGTCCAAAAAATCCAAAATAGGAACTCGAAGGGTTGTGGCCGAGAAAATAACTCGTTTGAAAATAATTGCGCTGGACCTGAACAAATTGCGGACTTTATAAGCTCTCTAAATGTTTATTTCCCAAGTAATGTCCTCACGACGTTTTCCTTCGACGCCGAGCACGTGGTTATTCAAAAATAAGAGGTGCCAGCGGGAATCTAACCCGGTTTGTTCTTGCAAACCAAATTTTAAATTTACCACGAGCACTAAGACAACACGAATAGCACGGCGCTGTGGGAGAAAACCTTAATATCTTATCGGAAGCTTATTTCATTGCTTGAGATAGGCGGCAAAGGCGATTCGTTTATCTGTTATTAAGGCACTGGAGCTGTGTTTTACTTTTTAACTGACACGAAAGGGATACTTTATTAAAACTTGATTCTAGTGAGATAAATGACGACACCAATTTAACACGTAACCAGTAAGCAAAACATGCAAACTAATGTTAACAGCTGGTTACGAGAAATTCAGAAGAATTAAACTTGGATTAATTAACTCATTATTTGACCATAAGATACTCTTTAAGATACTAATGTCTACCTAGCCAAGTAGGAAAATTTGTTATTGTTAATCTTACTTATCATTTATGCACAATATTGCGAACATTATTTTGACTTATTTTTATTTAAGTAATCATTAAAATCTCTAAAAAAATTGCAAGAAATATTTATTATAAATCCTGATCCTCTTTCCAGTCCAATAAGGTGAAGGGGGGGGGGGGGGGGTTGAACCAGAGAAACTTGCGTATGTCTTTGTTATAAGTTACTTCAAGTCTCAAAGAATGTCAAGATATTCAAGGGAGCAAACATCAGTTTTTTGTTAATGTTTTGATTAGTGATGCAACGAATACGAATATTCGTATTCGCCGAATAGTAGACATTTACCGAATATTCGTATTCGGCGAATACTGATCACGAATATTTAAAACTAATATTTTTGTACGCATCTCAATTACTGGCGGACTTGGATAACGCGCGTCGTCGGCGCGTAATAAATACGACGTGTGTTTTGGCCCTTAGCCTCAACGACGGGGGACTCCCAAAAATATTTCTTACTGAAACTATGTACAGTCGCCTCGAAAAGACTTTTTCAACGGCTGGGAACGTCTCCAGACTGAAAAAAGAAATCGCCTAAAACTAGAAAATCTACAAATTTCATTTTTTTAAATAAAAAATTTCCTATTGTTAATTTTAATTATTAGAACAATAGAAAATCATCAAATAAATTAGTTTTTTATTACCATGGCGAGATATTCGTATTCGTATTCGTTAAAGTAGTGTATTCGTTGCATCACTATTTTTGATTAAAGTTGTAGAGCATAAAATTCTATACAAATTTGGTCAAGGGCAATATTTTATACAAGTTACACCGATCTTACAGCGCGAAGAGAACGCTTAACCGTAGTCGACACGATTGTAATGTGATGAGAAGTGCCGCACTTGTAGGAGGAAGTCTTGTTGATTTGATGAATTGCATAATATCGAAAATTGTCACAGTTGACTTAGTATATCATTATATATATAATAAACATAACTAACGCACACTCTCAGACTTCCCAATTAGTATATTATGTTATAGTCATAATACATACGCTGACTTTTTAGGCATTGATTATTTAATAAATTAGTTATACTAATTCCGGAAGAATGTTTTGCATGTTCCACTCTTCGCGCTCTATATCGATAACGGTAATAACTAAAAAAAAAAATCAGCCTGAAACTAAATTTGTAGTAAATTTTATGCTCTACAACTTTTCCAGTAACAGTCCCAATGTAATTTGAAGCAACCAAAACATAGATTTTAATAACAAGATATTTACATAAAACTGATTTTTACGACCTTGAATATCTTGACACGCATACAGGAGATTCTATGATACTTTTGAGATAACTTACAGAATCAAGCTTTACCGTTAAACTTATCTCGATATAAAAAAATGATTTTCAAGCGCTGTTTTTATACATCTGTCAAAATACCGGCTACCGAAAAACAATTTGTTAACATTATAGAATTCAAACACGGGCGCAATCGTGCGCATTTACGAGCGTTTTCTCGAAAACTTAACTCGTGAACATTATAGTCGTGATCTTTTGAAAGCCTTTTGATCTACCGACATTTAACGAACTAGTGTCCAACGATGAATTTGCCGATTAGTCCGACATGACGACAGTCTGTCCATCATATGGATTTGATCAATCCAACTTGTCATCTGTCTGTTTGAAATGGACCTTCATAAGTAACTTTTATTATGAGGATTTTTCCATGCACTGCATTCAATCCTTGAGCCTATTAAAAAGTATAAGAATATGGTGCTTCAAGTTTGTCATTGAAGAAAGTGTGCATGCAACCAACCAACCACCAACTTATCCAAAACAACGCGCGGTTGACTCAGCATTGCCACCCGTGTACTAGGAGCACATAACAGAGAGGCGTTTACGTGGTGTGGTTGGGAGGCGGGCCGACACGCTAGACGCTCCCATCCCACCGCCCAATCAATCTAGAGCTCCTCTGCCACCCGCAATGTGATTATTATATTCTGAACACCGGTGTGAATAAAGATCAATGCATACTGGTCATATTTGGCGTTCTCTCACATAATCGTGAACTCCTGGTAGTCGAGTCGCATAAGCAGTTGCGTTTAGTGTTTAACGAACAACGGGCACAAAAAGCTGAAATAACTTTTAGTAGTTGGTTAGTAGTCTCCCTGGTTTCAGGTTGCAAAAACACATTTTAATTTTATACATAATATTCATATCCTAATTTAAAAATACGAAAAATATATTATTTTATTTTGAAATATTCATTCCATTATGGATTCTTTTTTATAAGATCCAAAAAAAGAAACAATCCAAATGAAAATGTTTGAAGTTAATTTAGCGTTATCAATACTGTATGTAGTATACCTTTACCTATCTAATTTTTTTTAGATATCATAATAATTTATTCTAGTAAGTAATTATTCTAATATTAACGTTTAATTTAATTATATACAATATTAAAAACAATATTAATATCTAAATAATCTAAAAAAAAAATTGAAATGCACAATCCACCAAGCACCGAATCTATTCCTACATATTGTTCACGGCTTCGCCAAAAGATGTCCTTACCTTACAGGACAACACAAGAGATTTAAAGGCGAACTCCTTTCTATGTTTGCACTCCTGGTACTTTTGCGGCCATATTTGGCACTTTCTAACAATCAATAATTTTAAAGAAGGGCCGGGCCCTTTTAATTATTGTTATAAAATTTTAAAAATAACGGTATTTATTTTATAGGCTTAATTAGATTGACAAGCACTAGATGCGAGTGGCTAGACCTGGTAAGATATCTAGTAAGTATGCTCTGCAGGTGACTCAGGATCGCGGTTATGTGGGCAATCTTTGGGTGAGGTTTATGTTCAGCAGTGAACTGATGGACTGTATTGATCATTATTATTATTACCTGTTTTCCGTTTTAATTCATATTTTTTTAACCAGTGGTCTAGTATATTTTTTGATACAGAAATAAACGTTTTAGCGGAACTTTTGAAAACCCCGCATTTTAAAATATAAAGCGCATTTATGCACAATAAAAATTATCAATAATTTCATGCCAACTTGTTCTCAACATTAAAACTAAATAAGTTATCTAACCCTTATTGAAAATCAAAGAATTGCAATAAAAGCATCGTAAAAAGTTTATTCGCTCGTTAACACTCACTACATTTCCTTAACAAAACGATAAAATTAATATTTTTACAGATTCCAATTACGGCATTTTAGCATTAACTCGCTAAGTGCCTTTTAACATACAAAATACAAACATAACGTTTTTAAGTGAAGAAGTAATTATGGATACTATAAACTAATCATCTTGCATTCTAAAATACCTAATTTTTTCTCCCTTTCAAAACACGAAATAGGATTTGTGACATTTTTACCATAAAAACCTAAAATGCCTAGATTGATATTTATTTGTCAGGTTTATTAAGGAAATCACAACCTATATTTTTTATATAATAACGGTGACAAACGAGCACACAGTCCACCTCGTGGCAAGGGGATGCTGTGGCCCATAGAGACGTCTATGGGCCACAGCATCATCTATCCTCGATTAAGAATCAAAATGCAGACGCGTTGTCACCCCTGAGGACTAAGGTGGAATGCCTTGTTTCCTGTAAAAAAGAACCTTCTCTACACTCATAATACTCGTATGAAACACAACTGCATTCGACTGCTATTTTACTCTGGTATCCTATGAGAGCATTATTCCCGGGAGAGCCAACCCATTCGTGCTACAACCATAATAAAACTACAGCATGGCTCTACCACAGTGATTCCCAACCAGTGGTCCGCAAGAGCTTAAATATGGTCGGGGAAAGATTTAAATATTTTACCTACCTATTCGTTTTTTATTATTTACTCGTCACGCGGACAGTGCAACACCACGCGTCGCGTTAGTGTACTGGTAATGAATGCTTCTTTTCAGTTTATTATACTAAAAGTTATGATTATAATTTTTTTGTTAGATTAACATATATTAAATATGTTTAAAACTATTAGTACTTTTTTTTAAATTGAAAATGAATTGATTCTGTAAAGCATACATAATATTAATACGTGAAAATGGGGTAGTGGGTATTCTTACAATACCACTTAAGAAAATAATAATAATAATTACATACATCCAATTTCAACTTTATTTTTGTTCAAAAAAAATAACATTATTTCAGAGCGCAAACTAAAATTTTACACATAACGCAAAACGGCCGGTCATTCGATGTAACAACGCTCGACAATGGTTACAAAATTTCACTCCTCCCGGCGATGGGTCGTGTGTGACTCGTGTGGGAAAATAATCAGCGGCGCAATCTACATCCGAGCTGGGTCCTAATTAATTTAGTAATCGCTCGTGACGACTTATTCCTAGACCCAGCCGAGTACCTAACGAAATCACGACTCCGGCAAACGATAATCGTTATTTTAAATTTATTAAAATGTTCTCCTTAGGGACTGTATCGGGACTTATCGGGACTGTATAATTTATTCGGGTCGGGCTAAGGCGGCTTCAGAATTAAAGCTGTAGGTTGGACCATGAGTGGTCATTTTGCATTCAATTGTTCTACGCTATTTATTGAATTCATTATTTAGTTTATCGTTTCAATTAATACATAGTTATCCAATAAAATACATTTTTCTTTTAAAATACTATTTAATAATTTAAAATTTAAAATTTTGTACAGCCGACTTCAATATAAGTTATTAAGAATAACTCAAAAACTAATGGTCTGACATTTATCAAATGTATATGTGACCACACGAGAACTACCAGCTTTCAAACAAAAAAAGAATCATCGAAATCGGTTCACCCAGTAAAAAGTTAGTAGGTAACACACATAAAAAAACAGTCGAATTGAGTACCGTCTCCTTTTTGGAAGTCAGCAGAAAAGACACAACTTTCTAAGTCCTGTATGAATAAAACGATTAGTAAGTTCTCGTAGATAGGTCTATGAAATAATATTTATTGTTTTGCCTGTTTATAATAGACACCATCGACAATGTCGATGATAGCACGACCTCTGAACCGGACGCAGCCCACCTGGATAGTGTACTTATTTGAGCTTGTTAATTTATTTCCGAGATTTTAGTGCCAATTACTAACGGTAATAGTAATTCATTTTAGAATTAAGTTTTCTTAATCATTTTTAAGTACTAAAATATTTTTTTTTAATAAATAACTTGAGTACCTACCAGCTGACAGTAGGTATCGCAAAATGATAATATATTTTTGAATATAGTATGCAGGGCGAGCATTGGACTACTGTTTAAGAACCTCCAAATGAGGCGGAGTTATAGCCGAAATAAGATTTTTTTTTATTTTGGTCATTTTGACCCTCTAGGAGTGTAATGAGAACTTTTTGCCCCTATTCAACCATGACTCCAATGACAGCCTCCATGATAGGCTATTCAAACTGACTATGGCTAAAGTTCGAGCCACCCCCAATTTTTTTGGTTTTTAGCCATTTTGATCGCCTAAGAGTAAAATGAGAAGTTTTTGCCCCTATTCAACCATGACCCCCATGACATTCTCTACATGATAGGCTATTCAAACTGGCTATGCCTAAAGATAGAGCCACCCCCGAATTTTTTGGTTTTTGGCCATTTTGACCCCCTAGGAGTGTAATGAGAACTTTTTGTCCCTATTCAACCATGACCCCCATGACACATACATGATAGGCTATTCAAACTGACTATGCCTAAAATTAGAGCCTCCCCATTTTTTTGGTTTTTGGCCATTTTGACCCCGTAGGAGTGAAATGAGAAGTTTTTGCCCCCATTCAACCATGACCCCCATGACATCCTCTACATGATTCAAACTGACTATGCCTAAAGATAGAGCCACCCCCCAATTTTTTGGTTTTTGGCCATTTTGACCCCCTAGGAGTGTAATGAGAACTTTTTGTCCATATTCAACCATGACCCCCATGACACATACATGATAGGCTATTCAAACTGACTATGCCTAAAATTAAAGCCTCCCCCATTTTTTTGATTTTTGGCCATTTTGACCCCGTAGGTGTGAAATGAGAAGTTTTTGCCCCCATTCAACTATGACCCCCATGACATCCTCTACATGATATGCTATTCAAACCGACTATGCGTAAAGTTCGAGTCCCCCCCCCCCCAACTGATTTCTAATAGTTTACTTCCAATTACTTCCAAAATAATTCAAATGGGATTAATTGCTTATTGGAATAAGATTATACATTGTTGTTACATTGCTCTTTAACAAAAGGAAATCGTCCAAATTTTATAATTTTGTGTAAAAAAGGGTTTTAGTTGGAGTTGTGAATTCGAAATATATTTCTGTAGAACCTACACAAAGTAAAACAATCTACCACCCCATTTCGTTACGTGGGAGATGACATAACACAACAATGCGACATTCCAGAAAGATGTTATTGCTTCCAGGCATAAAATACCCAAGTAGCGTAAGTGAGAATAATATTATGGTCATCCGGTTAATATGGTCACATTCCTGTAACCGCCTTTTTTGTATAAATGGCTCTGTAATACGATAGCTCTTCATCAGTCAATCAAATAATAAAAGGTCAAAAGTGCGCTGCTTTATCGACGTAAATATGGTCATTAACTGTTTTCATGTAAGTTGATTTTTCGAAGGGTCCTTAATTATTGTAAAAGCTTGTTTGTCATTTTTTTTTCTTAATATATTAGTTATATTATACGACTTTGTGTTTTTGGCTCTGTCTCACTCCTAGTTTTGGTTTTATAGAGCGGCAAAATTTACATTACCCTCACGTAGGTACCTTAGACTGAGACCGCGTCTACAGGGAGGTGTCGAAGAAGCAACACACGCCTTGTACCGCCGCGATGGTCAATACGCCTGTTAAATGAGACGATTATGGCAAACAATCAATGAATCAAAAATATGACCATAGAAGAGATTCATGTTCAGCAGCGCACTTTACGGGCTGATTAAGGAAAAGAAGAATGTGATGTAACTTGATAAACAATAATTTAAAATTTAAAATTTTGTACAGCCGACTTCAATATAAGTTATTTAAGAATAACTTAAAAACTATTGGTCTGACCTTGATCAAATTCATATGGGACCAAACGAGAAGTACCAGCTTTCAAATAAAATAAGGATCAACGAAATCGGTTCACCCAGAAAAAAGTTCTGAGGTAACACACATAAAAAAAAAAACGAAAAAAAAACATACAGTCGAATTGAGTACCGGCTCCTTTTTGGAAGTCGGCAGAAAATTAACGGTTCAACAGTTCGGTACAGTTTACCAATACCTGTTCAGAGTCTGGGTGCGCATGGTCAGCGCAATAAATGTTTGTAAAACCGTTCATCGATAAACGAGATCAAAAAAAAAAAACAAATCAACCCTACAAAAGTAAAGAAAAGAATATTACAATTCCCAAAAAAGTTGACAGCATTTATAAATTTTTCATTTTTTAAACTTTCCTTATGTCCTAGTACCAAGCTACGATTTTTCAAACTTTCCTATCTCTAACTAAAATTAATAAATAAATAACTACTATATAAATTCCTAACTACTGAAGGTTACACGCAATCGTGCATAGCTTTAATCAAAACGAGCCAGTGTCCGCTGTCGGCGATCACACGACAAAGTCGGCAAAAGCTGATACGCCGACATCGCTCCGACAACAACTTTGCTACGCCGACATGACTCCGCCGACGTAAAATGCGGTCGTGTCGCACCACGCGGCCCCTGGGGCGGCGTAATTAAAGTCCCGGGTATTCGACATGACCGAATTTATGGCGCAGTATATATAGGTAAGGAACCTACCTACCCTAGACCTTTCAGCCAAGATTCTTTGATTAGATGAAAATATTGAAAAAATACAAATCTCAATAAAATATCGGGTGTTTTCCATTAATTTATTACATTCTATTACAAGCCAGACACTGAACGCATCAGTCACAGATTTTCACAAAGCACAGTTCTCTACGCATTTGCATCAATAGTCTTCCGGCTTTTTTATTTGAAACTGAACAACTCCATGGACAAACACAGCTAACTTCAAACAAAGAAGACCACAGATGCGTTGACAAGTCTGATTACCAAGATTGTATGCCTCACAGTCTGTAGTTATACTGTTTCCCTATACCTGTAAGACCGGAAAACAGCAGTGCAAGCACTACTTTTTAACCCCCGATGAAAACAGAGGTGTGTTTTATGTTTGTAGTGTCTATCTGTGTCTGTCTACAGAAACAATGCTCGTCACAGTCGCTATTTAAAAAAGTTTTTATTCCCCTACACTCACCGCTGCAGATATTTGAAAATAGGATGTGAAGTCAGACATTTTAAGGATAATTATGTACGTACGTACTATCGTAATAAAATATCAATAAATATTTATTCTGATATATTAATGTGACTCCAATAAAATTGAATTTATTTCCAAGAATCTTAAATTAATAAAAACAATATTCATGAATCCACTAACACCGGGAGTTGCGTGGCTGATTTATATGTATCACCCTAGCTCTCACAAAATATGTAATAGGAAGCCTTAGCCCAATTTGAAGATCTTTATAATTTATTAATTTACATTTAATTTCTAATATAGCAGCACTATTGATTTAAAAAAAAAAAACTTTTATACTGTTTGGACAACTCTAAGTACTCTATGTTCGTGCTCTATATACAATGGACTATAGCAATGGACTTCAGAAGCTTTAATTCAATATTCAAATACTTATTATTTTATATTTACTTTCTAATTTAGCAGTAATATTAATTAGAACAACATTTATACTGCTCCGAGCTATACTCTATGTTAACTCTTTGTACTCTATGTTCGTACTCAATGTTCAGTAGTAGACTTGATAGGCTGTATTTTTTTATATATGTAATAAAACACCTGATCCCATCTTTGAAATGCTAATAGTTCGTTAATTTACATTTTCATTCTAATTTTGTAGTACTTAATGTTAAGAAAACAACCACATTTATACTCTATATAATTTTTAATTTTATACTCTTTAATATTTATAATGGGGTACAAACGTATTGGTAAATGTATGCTGTGCCCCATAGACACCTCGATTAAAAATCAAATATACAGATACGTAGTCGGCAGTGGTCACCTCCTGTAGACCAACATGAATTGCCTTATTATCGGTGAAAAGGTCTCCGGTTTTCGTTACTCACTATGTGTAACGGCAGCATCATGCGGCTATTTAACTGAATGATCATACAAAAAAGGGGATCATAGAGAACATATTATCCATAAACAAGGGAAGTGCCGTCTATAATTAGATGCAAGATGAGATAATGGAATAAGGAGTATAGTGAGTTTTGTGCAAGAGTTGATTACTTTTACGTAGTCACGCAGAAGTTATATTTGCTGATTTTTTTTTTTATTTATATTTGGAGTTAAGACATGCAAGAAGTCGATGGATGCACTAGACTCAGCACCGTGTTTTGTGACATGCCATGGGGAAGGACTTCAGCGGTAGACTTGTAAAACGCTGTAATGATAATTAGTATTATTATTGTCCGTCCTCATTGTACGTATTTTTTTAAACTTATTTTATATTTTTAGCAATACTATAGTTATAATAATAGGTTAAGCACAGTTTACTGAAGCCATAGTTAAGACAGTAATGGCATCATAACGACCGATAACCGACACCAAAACAGCATCTGATTCCGAAACAAATCTGGAGCAGTAAAACGAGAGAAAAAGGACGCGCGTGTCAGTAACGAGGCTAAACGGATGCCGCGTACAAGTAACAAGGCTCGACGGGTTCGATTCCCGCTGTGCTACAGGGCCGATCGCGTGCGCTTGGTTGCCAGCTGTATGAAATTTCCCTAGGCATAGCAGTCCGGTCCGTTACCTGTATCCCGGATAGAAGTATGTAATTTATCGGAATGTTTCTAAGAACTTAAAACTAACATAGCTAATTCTAGATGGATACCTATAATACCTAAAAGCCCAAAATACATTATTATGTTCTTTATATCTTTTAAATATGCTAGGTATTTTTACTTTTATATGTGGTAGAGCCACACGAATATATTACAAACTAGCTGTTCCCCGCGACTTTGCCCGCGTGGAATTTATTAAGATTGGATTTCATGGGTTTTAATTTTTTTTGCGCGGATCCTAATTTTTTTATCTAAAATAAAAGTAGCCTAAACTACTCCTTATAACATCAGCTATCTGCCAGTAAAAATCAACGAAAGCAGTCAAAATCAAAAATCAAAAATTTAAATTTTTTTTTGTTACAAGTATCAATACACTTCAATTTTATTTATGTATATAGATGAATTGATTAAACGGCGAAGTGTCACGCTCGCAGATTACTAGAGTATAAGATAATAATGTTGCCGTGTTTCGTACGCTGTTGCTGTGTCGTAGACGAGAACCAGAGATTCTTACTCTTAACTGAAGCTGCAACTTATTCCTCTGGACGATGTCGAATTTGCATTTAGTAGAAGTTAATTTTCAATCTCAACCTCTTACCGTTACTTATAGGCATAAAACCGATTAAAAAGTAAATTACAATATAAATGCGAAAGCAATTATGATATAGAATATATGGCGCAATAACGAGACCGCAAGAGAGCATGGTCAATCCATGCCAATTCGCCAGCCAAGTGATTATACCAAATTGTCCCTCCGAACAGTAGAGAACAGTGTCAGACGTTCAATGAGTATGTTTTTTTTTTGTACAGAACAAGAGTGACAAACGAGCACAAAAAACACCTGTAGTGGATGTTGTGGCACATAGACACATTTATTATTAATAAAGAATCAAAATGCATATGAGTTGTCACCCCTGAGGACTAAGACGAAATAACTAGTTTCCAGTTAAAAAAGGTCTCCGGTTCCCTACACTCGCCATACGAATGATGAGACGAATGAAACGATGTATGTAAACAACTATGTTTTAATGATTTTTTTTTAAACTAGTTACGTGACACATGCTAGAGCTTGATAGTAATACTCGTATTATGTTCTGTGGACGTTTGTCATTTAAGTTTGAAAAGTTATTTTAGTTATCTTCTAAAATGAAATGCGCGTTTTTGAATCTACTACATATATTTTATTTATTTCTACTAAAGGAAAACTATATTATATTCCCCCAAAACAGAAGAGACTCTACATAAAACTGTTAACAATATAAACTAACGCCATCTAGTACAAAAGGTTGGAAAAGCGAGCCTAGTGCAACCTCCGAAATATTGTGTTATGTTACTTAAGCAGAGCTAAAGAGGCCGCTTCAATATGTTAGATGAAACTTTATTTAAGAGAAAATCGAATGTCATCGGATAAGATTCTTTATTAAGTTTATTACGTTCTATTGAAAATTAATTAATATTTTATTATCAATCAAATTTCTTTAAATTTAATACCGTCACAAGAGGCGCATACGAGCTTATTATTTGAACGGTTTTTGGATTAACTTAGATGGGTATATTACTAATCGTTATCATCATCGTCTTTAGACATAATAATCCACTTGATCACCCACAATTTGTCTCTCTGATATACCAAATCACTAGTTACAACACTCCGAATAAGAGAGCAGAATGATTTTTTATCCTCTCTACTTCAGATTTCAACTTTGGCGTCGCATTAGCGATGAAATGTCTGGAAGACTTGTATGGTGCAAGTGCTCCTCGTCACGATTCTGAGACTACGTACTTATGCGTTCTGGGTATACTTCTTTTCGTAGATGACTTTTTATGTCTCTCACGAGAATAGATGGTGTGATAAATTTATATCGCATCCACACAAATAGTGGTTTATTGTATTATTTAACAATGTATTAATTATTAAGCATATGTTTTGTACCATTACTTGAGGGATATGTTCAGTACTGAACTTGTGCAGGGCTATAATGATGATGATGATGACGAATGATATAGATAGATAGGTAGTGATACTTCACTAAGTCAACAAAATGTTTAAATATTTCTTTAAACCGAATATAAGAAAATCTTGTCACAAGATATTATGATAAAGGATATTTTATATTTAAAAAAAAATGTAACGCTACTGATTTATTAACAAATATTACTGTCAAAAATAAAACACGAAGGCGACGGATCTTGGTAATTAGCTATTAATTATTTTTTCATACTTTTTTAACATAGTAGAGCCACGCTACAGCTGAAATTGTCTGCAGCAAGGATGAGTAGTATCGACCGGGGAGACTGCTGTTGCGCGTTATTTGGAAGCAACAAGAACCGGACAGCCTTTGTAAAGCCCTTAGGGATTACATTGGTCCCAGATTCCACAAGTGGACTCCTGTGGTAACTACGGCAAATTACGAGGCAAGCTATGGGAAAGTCTATGGTCAGCAGTGGACTTTGATAGACTGTAATTGAATGACAATGACACTATTCATGAACAATAGAAGTTTTGATGTAATTTTTCTAGAAATAAGCACATTTTAAATTTAGCTGTTAATTTTACGGCGAGCCACTAATTGCGGTGTGAAAAACACATTGCTTTAGATAACTTTAAAACTTGCAGACATTTTCATTATTATATCGTGCAATTATTGGAACGAGGTTGCTCAATAATCGGCCTAGAAAAGAACAATTACTCGTTTTTTAAGTTAAGTTAAAAAAATTATACATAGTTGCAACTTTATTTGAATTTCCGTCGCGATACTTTTCAATTACGGAGACAACATTCTTTGAACATCAACGTTCAGACTATGGATTTGCGTCGATCTTGCGCAAATTCAATGGCGGGTTTTGATTTTGATAGACATCTCTACACGGGTCGTCGGGACATTTCTACACGTAGATTGACAACGCCTGTGAGGTTAATGAAGCAACATTTCCCGATTTTCAGAACTTCTATACCTTATATTTAAATTAATATGTACAATAAATACCATTTTTATACACAATTTACAAGAACTGATATTAAAAAACGAATTTATCTAAAAATCTACTAGAAAGCAGTTGGAAATAATTACAGGAATTAAATTAAAACTCTACTTATGGTCCGAAAGGTAAATCCGAAGAGTGGCTCTAACAGAAGTGACAACAGTTGTTAGTTAGTTGTGGTACATATTTTTTTATCCAAAATAAAACATGAAAAATACGAACTTTTGCGTTTATGTTTGCGGGTACAATTACGATTTATTAACACACATTTAACACGTCCTGCTCAACGCTCAAAAAAGATGAAATCGAATTTGAAAACGTAAGGCGAACCAATTAAAAAAAAAGACACCCACTTGTTTAATCATCGCGTAAGTTTATAATTTAAACAAATTACGCATACTCTGCACTTAACTTACTTTAACGTCGCATAAATGAGTATTACATTTTATGTCAAGGCACTTTATATATAAAATGATAATTAATTTGGTGTATTTTCATCAACTTTGTATTTAAATTAGTAACCCTAATAGTGATTTGTAAGTAAAAAAAATATGTATGAAAAGTATAATGCAAAATAAATAAATAAAATAAAAACAAAAATCCTAAACAATCATCCAAAATGTATGGACTATTTTTGTTTTTTATAAGCTCATGCTGCATGAGCTTATAAAAAAGAAGATAAGCAAATGGAAAAACAGCAGTAAAAAAATCGCAACACAAATTAAGCTCGTGTGTAAGTAACGCCATCTACCGAACATTAACATAACTAATTCTGACAGATGCCACTCATGTTAAAATATTTGAAATAATTTTATGAAAATCTTTAAAATTAATACGTTTTTGTGATTTTTAACACTATGTAACCACGGTATGTTACCAGGATTATGCATTGCAAGTTAAACCTCGAAATACTCACGGTACAATTTCTTAAGTATCAGCTGACATCTGTCAAAACTTTAGCCACAAATGCTCACAAAAACACAATTTATTCCTCTTCAACACACATTTTCTACTTTCCGTGATGAAAAATAGATGTATAATGAAGAAAACTATGCATTTTGACACTTTTTAGCAATATTCCATCACATATTGTCCTTAGAGCAAACATAACCTATAATGTCAACAACTCTTGCAAATGTTTATTATTTATAAAAATAGCTGTCATTTATAACTGTAAAGTGAAGCATAATTTACTAATTTGATGTAGTATTTTAAGAAATATTATGTATTCCATATGTTTTGATTTAACTCTTAGTGCAGAATAAAGCGTTTCACTTCTTAAATACATTTAGAAACCTACTTTTCAAATTATACAAATGATTTGATTTATAAAGTACTTTCTATATAGATAAAGTTATTCAGAAGTATGGTAATGACTAAGCACCACAAATTCTGCTTTTCTTTTAATTTTTCAAAATGTTGGCGGTCATTGAAAAACTCAATTTGAATTCTTACAAGAAAACTACAATTCAGTGTTTTAAAACAAATTGTTACTATATTGAGTAGAGTTCTGTTAAACTAATCTGAAGCTTTTTCTTTACAGTTGTTATACCAAACTACTTGCAATTTGTAATACAATTACTTTCCATTTCACATCAATTTTTAATTTTACCCAGCTGTCACACTTCACTTTGCAAAAACCAGCTTATATGTGCGACAAGCACTCAACACATTTAATGGCCATTTAGTCCAGATGGTTATGTGATGGAATATTGCCAAAATCAGTCTCCGACCCACCTTCTTCATGATCCCAGTCTTCCGCTTGGAGAATGTTGTGTACCGTCGTAGTTTATTATCTATGTACTCCATTTTAATCTTAACACGGCCTTTCGTCTTCTTGCCATTAGATGGAGGTGACTTCTTGGGCTGGAGTGAAGCGTACCCATCATCAGCAATATCAGGCATGGGGCAATGTTCAAGCCCGAGACTTTGCGATGGTCGCTCATCGTAGCACTGGTCTGACGGGCGCTTGACACCAGTACGGGGCACCGGACAGGGCTGCATCCCTGGTCGTAGACCTCCGCCACCGAGAGAGCTGGGCGGCCGGCCAGCACCGTACATGTCTCCAACATCCCCAAGGAGTCCCATACCGTACGGCGACCCGAAGCGGGGCTCCCGCGCTCCGCCGGGCGCGTCCATTATAACCTCGCAGTACGCCACAGTAACCGGTGCGCACACGCGCTATACACACCTCACCGTTCGAACGTCGAACGGAGACTGACCGAAAACGCGAAAGAACCGAGGGCGGGACTGTCGACTCGGCCGCTCGGACCGCAACTGACTTCGCGCGGTTCCGTCCCGCGCGTCTCGACTTCTATCCGTCTCGCTTTAGCGCGTTGAATTAGTGCGAGCGAGGAGTGAGATATTAGCTCACTGAGTAGCGTAACCCGACACATCCGTAGGAAACCGGGAACTTGCGAACGTTTCAGTGCCCGAAATCCGTATGAAAATAGAGATTTTATTTTGAGTTTATTTCGTAAATAGAAATAATAGAGTCGGAAGCACAACGAGGCGCGCGCGGCACGAATCGGTGGGCTGGCCGCCAGCCATATTTAGACTCGAGTCATGCCAAATATGGCAATGGCGGTCAAATGGGGGCCACTGAAATCCCTCCTACTCGCAGCTGGCGATTTTCACGTCTAATAATTAAAAACTTTGTCACGTCATTTATTGTGCGAGTCTTACCTACCTGTGAGTGGAAATACTGCCTGAACGAACCTACAACATTTTCAACGTAGCAATCATTTTCTAAACTATATACCTACCTAACAAAGATAGATTAGATTACCTACACAATTTTCATGAATTTTATTGATATAATATTATTAAATTTTCTAGCTGGTACGTGATTTTAAAAACAATATATTAGAGATTTAGAAAAAGGACCGTAACCAAAACATATTCTGTTTTTTATTGTGTTCGTTCATACATTGAAAAGGTAGGAGGACTTAAATTTTAACCTATATTCTTTTCTTATTCTTTTTTTTAATATATAGCACAAAGTTTCTCATAATGCTTTAAAATACAGTCTTCCATCGTTCCACTTCTTCTGTATATTTGCCATTTCAGAATAAATAACAAGCCAGCCTCTCGTTAAAGATTAATAATCTTCTGTGGTACCAGCTATTCTATATTCTAGAGTTCTACGTTAGGTTAATAGGTAGGTATTAGGTATATGCTTTTAATCAGTAAGAGCAACTGCGTTTTAAGGTTAAAACATTTTAAAAGCGGATAAAATTAATCAATCTGTCAATGATATGTAAGTAAACCCACGAAAACACAGCGTAGTTAAAATGTTAATTACAGTATTCATTCCTCGTTATATGAAGCCAAGATAAATACGAAAACTATATAAAAATAAAACTCGTTCTGTTTTATGTATGTACAAAATGTACTTATTAACTATGAAATTTAATGCAGATATGCAGATTTTTTTTCTGTATTCTGTACTTAACAAAATTTCAGTGCTTAACCTCTATCACGGCTTTAGACGCTCTGGGAAATGCGATGAGGCCTGGGCACAGCTGTAGACTTTAACTTAACTAAATTTGAAAACATTTTATCTATCACATACATTCTCTGCCAAGTAAGACACAAAAAGAAACAATAAAAGGTAATAACCGCCTTCAAAAAACTAAAAAGGATGAATTAACTCCCACATTTATACGTGTTATTATTTATTTATACGTGGTAAAGCCATGCTGCAGCTATATTAATAGTATAGTTGTAGCACGAATAGGTCAGCTCGACCAGGGAAGGACCATGCTCTCACAGAATACCAGCGTAAAATAGCAGCTTCACGCTGCTGTGTTTCGTATGGCGAGTGTAGAGAACCGGAGACCCTTTTTACTGGAAAAGAGGCATTCCATCTTAGTGTTCACGGGTGACAACGTATCTGCATTTTGATTCGCAAACGAGGATAAATGTAGATGTCTATGGGCCACAGCAACCACTTACCATCGGGTGGACTGTGTGCTCGTTTGTCACCCTATCCTATTAAAAAAAATTATCCTACACCTGATAACTGCATTCGTCGCATTCTCTCGAAATTTAGTTTTCACTTCGACCAGGTGTGAACTGAACATATTATGTTTTTTTTTAATTATGGTTATAAATATTGTATATATGAATGTTATGTAAATATACATTAATGAGAAAAAATATCTAAATAATCGCAGAGCTTCGTTCTCCATCTTTAACATCAGCCCGTAAAATTCCACCGTTGAAAGTGGACCTTTTCAAATTTTGCATTTTTAGTCTCAGTTAATAATAATTTCACCATTATCGTTACATCTTATTAAAAGTCCACCGCTGGACAGCCTACAGAATAGATTGTCTCATATTATATATTTGCAATAGAGGCCACGCTTGACAAGTGGGTTGTTATCCATCTCCTAGTTTAGGTCCCTTTGTCGCCACTTACGATACCGACGGGACGATATGGGGTAGTGGATACTCTTAGACCTATTATTTTTCACAAAGTATTTTATACGTGGTAGAGCCATGCCGTAGCTATATTAGCAGTATAATTGTAGCACGAATGGGTCGGCTCGACCGGGGAAGGACCACGCTCTCACAGAATACCAGCGTAAAATGGCAGCTTGATACTACTGTGTTTCGTATGGTGTGTGTAGAGAACCAGAGACCCATTTTACTGGAAAAGAGGCATTCCATCTTAGTCCTCACGGATGACGACGCATGTGCATTGTGGTTCTTTATTGAGGGTAGATGTACCACTTACGATCAGGTGGATTGTGTCCTTGTTTGTCACCGTATCCTATAAAAAAAACACTACACGGTTAAATAATAATAATTTTATATAGGAGCACGACTACGAACTGTATTAAATAGCAGCGTCAACTGTCGCATACACAATACGCTCTACATTCTACTACGATCGAGCCGACCCATTCGTGCTACAACCATAATATAACTGTAGCGTGGCTCTACCACGAAAATTCTATCTGAGTACGTATCATTTCACACCTGTAAGCACGCCTATTGATTTTTTTTAATATAATAACAGTGATAAACGAGCACACAGTCCATCTGATGGTAAGTGGATGTTGTGACCCTTAGACATCTACATTTATCCTCGATTAAGAATCTCAATGCAGATGCGTTGTCACCCGTGAGGACTAAGATGGAATGCCTTGTTTCCACTAAAATGGGTCTCCGGTTTTCTACACTCATCATACGAAACACAGCAGAATTAAGCTGCTATATTACGCTGGTATTTTGTGAGAGCGTGGTCCTTCCCCGGTCGAGCCAACCCATTCGTGCTACAAGAAGCTCTACCACGTAATAACCTAAATAACCTAAATTGTTCTGTCCCGCAACCGTACCCATTAACGTTCAGTTTTGTACTACACTAACGAAATTAGCGGTTTATTCTAAAAATATCGGAAGCCATAAGATCTTTCTGGCAATTCCCATAGCCGCCTCTTACGACACCCGGGGGAGGAAATGGAGTAATGGATTCTGTTACGCTGCCATTCAAACAACAATGTTTATTTTCCTTAAAATTGATGAACAACATATTTGGAGTGGATAAAGGGCATTACTCCGTCTTTTGTAATCCTTATCTATACATATAAATAAAACTGAATTCTCTTTCTGCGAAATAACTGTCTTTTATTGAACTGAGGGGGATATATGCATGACATTAAGACATGAATAAATATTATAAATTTTTTATTCTGTCTGTTAGGCTTTTTTTTATATAGAATAAGGGTGACAAACGAGCACACAGTCCACCTGATGGTAAATGGCTGCTGTGGCCCATAGACATTTACATCTGTCTTCGTTTGTGAATTAAAATGCAGATGCGTTGTCAGCCGTGAGGACTAAGATAGATTGCCTCTTTTCCAGTAAAAAGGGTCTCCGGTTCTCTACACTCACCATACAAATACAGCAGTGTTAAGCTGCTATTTTACGCTGGTGTTCTGTGAGGGCGTGGTCCTCCCCGGTCGAGCCGACCCATTCGTGCTACAACTATACTATTAATATAGCTGCAGCATGGCTCTACCACGTATAACTATGTAACTATGTATTCATTTATTTATTTATTCATTACAGCTTACCAAAATTAAATATTTAAAAAATATATAATATTTATTAATTACTCTCTTATTAGGGGGATATTGTTCATGGCTGGTAGGCCACCGCGGTTTTATTATTATTTTGAGTTGTCCAGAAGATGCTGCTGCCCATATCCTGCTTCATTTACGTTTGTCGTCTCTTACGACACCCACGGGATGGTAGTGGATTTTATATATGCTGCCACTACACGGCTGCTACTGCCTATTGTTCATATATTATAAGACCATAGTTCAATCATATATAGGTAAGATAAGAGATCGATACACCTCAAATCTTCTAAATTAACAGAGTGACATATGAGATAAAATCATCCTATTACGATTGTAGCCCATGAAACTTAAGCTTATGTAAGCCCATGCACAACAATCAAGAAGCACTGGCGCAAAATACTTGCACATATTTACTTCCCGCGTATTTTTTTATTTGAAAGCTGATGTTTCTTATGTGGTCCCATATAAATTTAATCAAGGTCTGGCCAATATTTTTTGAGTTATTCTTAATAATTTATATTGAAGTTAAACTTCACCGCACGTGGACCCCACGGACCGATAGTCTCTACAGCAAATGACACAAATATGTAGTCATCTCTCAGAGACTCTTCACATCTTTTAGTTCAGCTGCCTCTGATATTTTTGAAAATTAATTTGATTCTATTTGGATTTTAAAATTTAAATAAAATTCAACGCAATCACCACATAACAGAGGTGAAACGGTTTATTTTTGTGGCTTATATGGCCAAAAAAACAAACCAATAAAGCAATATATAAGGTGCAATGATGTTCGTATATAATTTAACAGTTATGGTTTGATTTCTTTTAAGTTAGTTTAGAGAAGACAATAAAAAAATTATATGAATATACGTATGCTTATGTATGTACGTATATATTTGTATACATGTATAAATAGGATATCTTGTTATAGTTTATTTATTGTATATATTATTAGTTAAATGTATATATAACGTAATTAATTATCATTTCTATTTAGTTTTTATTCTATATTGCTACACCTACTTCAAATTCTCACCACTCCATGGGTTGACTGGTAGAGAATGCCACAAGGCATTAAGTCCGCCCTTTGTATTCTTTTAGATTAAGGAATGCAATAAAGAATAAATAAATAAATAAAAAATAAAAAATATACCTATACACCTACTTTAATTGACATTAATATTAACCCTATATAAATATGATCAAAAAGTAAACTTAAGTGTATTTTACTTGGTATTTACATAAATTTTAGCTCCACGACAATAACTATCTAATAATTGTTTTAAATACCATCCCGAAAAAGAAACATCTTCCAAAAATTACATTACAGATGTGAGTAAGCACTATTATATTCTATGCTGTGAGTTCGATGCCTTCATTTCGCACATTTAGACACGTCTTCAATACTTTTAACTCTTTAACTATGAAAGAACTAACCAAGCGTAGGATGAAAATTGGCTAGAGAAAATTAATCAAGTTTTATATCCAATTTATGAGGTTATTAGCGAAAAACTGCTAGATTTCTCAACACGGACGCGGCCGCCCACCGTCCTCCACTGTGCGCCGTTTTTCCATTTACAGCGGGTTTTATTGCATTTAGTCACAGTTCATTCAACTCTTTATTTTTTCGAAGCTTTTAAACTGTAAACTGCAGTCACATGTTGCAAAAGTTTTAAATAAATATTTATAAAGAACAGAAAGGTCTGTGGAAAATCGGAATATATATTGCACGAACGATTTTAACCTTACCGTTACCGTTACAGCCTATTAAAGTCCACTGCTGAACATAGGCCTTCCCATAGATTGCCGCTTAGTGGGGATATTGACCAGGCTTGGCAAGCGTGTTTCTTTTTTTTTTAAAACGTTACCCCCACTAGGATTTTCTCCTGTGTCGTGGAGGCAGATTACAAACATAAATTGCACAAGGACAAACATCCAGACCCGGAACAATTATTTGTAGGCCATACAAATACTTGTTCCGTGCGGGATTCGAACCCGCAGCCCCCAGCGCTGGAATATAATACAGTCGAATTGAGTACCTCCTCCTTTTTTGAAGTCGGTTAAAAATAAAAATGGAATATCTCTGAATGATACAGCATTACTTTAAATTGCATGTCTTGCACAAATGACCTCATTTGGAGTATCTTGGTATTAGGTATTCGTAATGTTTTTGCAAGCGGGTTGGTAACCGCCGTTTTTATTTTTATTTTTAGTCTATATAAGGAATAGAATATAATAGAATAGAATGATTTTTTATTCAATATTTATTATTACATAATACTTATTGAAAGTCATTTTTTATTTACCACTGATTCGGAAAATACCTCTGTCCTGGGAAGAACCAACAAGAAACCCAGCGGACCTTTTTTTTTCAAATATATTTCACTTAACAATAATTTTGTGTATACAATTTTCATAGAATCAGCATGGTGGCGATCACCTTATTCCCAGGCGTTATTTTCATTCATGTATTCCTTGATATTATAATAACCCTTTTTGTACAGGTTTTCTTTAACAAAACTTTTAAACTTGTTTATTGACAAACTTTGAACATGTTCTGGGATTTTGTTGTAAAAGCGTATACATTGCCCTATAAATGAATTACCGATTCTGTGGAGTCTAGTAGCTGGCATTACAACCTTTTTAAGACGCTGTTTCCCTCTGTCGCGTCTTACGACATCCACGGGATGATATGGGCTAACGGATATTCTTACACCGCCACTACACGGTGGTGTAAATAGTTTGTACAACTACAATTTTTTTTAACGTACTATATGCCAGTGTTTGATTACAATCTCACCTGGTGGTAAGTGGTGATGAGGTCCCAAATGGCTAATCGCACTGTCTTAGCGTAAAAAAGCCTTATATTTACTCTTGATTTGAAGACGCCCAGATTGTAATCGGATGTATAGCCGACGCCGGCAAATTCTCCTCCTTTACAGCGACGAAGACGAAGCAAACTTTTTGGTTCTAATGAGACAAATGTTGATAGTAAAGCGGCGAAGACTTGCCGCCCACCTGGTTGTCCGAACGTAGAAAGGAGAGAGAGGAACTAAGGTATATTATTACTCCACACTCTCCCGAATGGGTCGGCCCAACCGGGGAAGGACCACGCTCTCACAGAAACGAGGATGAAAATTTTCAAACTTAATTTTAAGATATTATAAAGTCAATACGAACTTTACAGAAGTACGAGTATAGGTGACAAACATGCACACAATCCATTCTATCCTCAAAATGCAGATGCGTTGTATCTTGTAACACTTATGGACTAAGAGTAGGTGTCCTGTTTCCAGTAAAAAGGTTTGCATACTTAATCTGCTTAAGAAATTTTTAAATACAAATATTACTAAATTAAATTACTGTTTTTGTAAACGTATTTATGTGTGTACTGCTATAGCAATGTGATAAGCTGTGTAGCAAGTTGCTACCTACTAGGCTGTAGTATAGAGTTAGGTATTCATCCCTCTTGTGATTTTGTAACGTGCGTATTTAAAAGTTATTTTGGATATATATTTTATTTTTGCATGTACACGATCGATGTTATGATTATTTTTAGGTTTTCAAAAAATAGCGCCGGCTATGATTCCGATTGAAAGTGATTCGCCAAACAATTTGTTTTCCAATTAACAAGTAAATCCAAACAAAAATTAACTTTTTATGGTCTTCTGAAAAATTGCGGCTGGCGATCTCTTAGTTCAAACGTTTGTTGTGATTATCACGGACACGGAATGAAAATAGATTTTCTTACGGCACCTTCATATCTACTACACCACACCACATCTATCATTATTTTATCGTTTTATTACATTCATTTATTTTAAACATTTTATTCATACAATGTTACATTGAAAAACAAATGGTGTTCACTGATACATTTTATACCTAGTAGCGCCATCTTTTGAAGCATAGCTAAGACTTTCAACTTACTTATCGAACGATTTTAAAAATGAACATAGCAAAAACAGATGGCACTATAAATTGTAAACTAATATTGTGAAATTTAAATGCTAGCTCCGTCTTGCTACGCCACTGATCGCACCTGAAGCTACTTTCTCATGAAGTTGATTGCATGCATTGTGTAAGTATGTAGATACATAACAGCAGTCAGCAGCCATCAAACCACCACCCATAAGCTCGACAGTTAACTTACTTGTCAGTTTAACAAGACTGAGTAATGAAGATGTGCATTCTCCAATACATGGTTATATTTTTTCATCTTTTTTTTTCGATTTATTTTTAAATCGCCAAAATAGGGTCAACTAAATTTCAATACCTTTTAATATAATATTAATATTATGGCGATTCGGTTACTCTTTTTATTTAATTTTTAACCAATGTTTAGAGCAAGAACTTTGAAACAAACTGAAAAAGTTGTCATTACCATGCTTAAAGTAGTAAAGCCACGCTGCAGTTGTATTATGCTTGTCAGTGTGAATGGATCGACTCGACTGAGGAATGACCACACACTCACAATACTAGCGTACATTAGCAGCTTTTTGCTGTTGTGTTTCGTATGGTGAGTGAAGAGTGTAGAACCGGAAATCCTCTTTACTGGTAACGAGGCATTTTAACTTAGCACTAAGGGGTGCCAACGCATTTACATTTTGCTTCTTAATCAAAGATAGATATATAGATATATATATATATATATATATATATATATATATATATATATATATATATATATATAGTGTTGCCCAAAATCGGTCTTGGTCTTGCAGTCTTGGTCTTGTTCTTGCATTTTTGCAAGACCAAGACCAAGAACAAGACCGCCTCTTTTTAGCAAGACCAAGACCAAGACTGACCGTGCAAGATTTGCGCAAGAACAAGACTTAGCTTGCGAGACTCTTGCGTCTTGCAGTTAGGACTAAGTGTCGTTTCAGGGAGTATAGGAGTTCGGGTATACGCTTAGGGACTCTATGAGAACAATAACATAAATATACATAGCGAATGAAAATATCCATTAAAAGAAAAAAGAGTGCATCCCTAGTTTTGACCATCGGCACTTTGATGGTGCGCGGCGTCTTGTTGTCGGCGTCATCAAAGGTCGGATACTGACCTGTCAAAGAAATTGTGCAGCTATTCGAACGTACAAGGTCAAGATACACGTGCCGGTGGCTACTATTGATATCGCATAATCGTCGCCGCCGCGCCACACGCACTACATTTGACACTGTTTGATTGCCGCCACAGAGTACATGTTTCAAAGAACAAAATAAGTTTCCGGGTGCTCAGAATGGACACGAATACATTATCCTGATCTCGCAAATCTTGTAATTAGATAATAGGTAGGTATCATAATAATTTATTCGAGTAAGTAATTATTATAAAATTAACTATATGGATTTATAATAATTGCTTACTATTATTGTTATTATTATTACCTAAAAGATAAACATGTTCAGTAAGTTCACTGCAAATCTCGACTTTTGCAAGTGTGTGTTTTTAAAACACAAAGTGCTCGAATATGTCGTCACACATTTGATAAATATGGTTGACACCATAGCACTTTTAAAACACTTGAAATGTATAATAATGGATCTGGATCTTGTCTTCAAGGCTTAGTTATTAAGGAGTTGGAGGGGTACCTAGGTAAACCCAGAGCCGTCATCTCGGAACACATTTTAGACTGTTGGAGGACGCATGAGACAAAATATCCGATTTTATCGAAGATGGCCCGTGATTTTCTTTTAATACCTGCAACTTCAGTACTGCTGAGAGATTATTTTCTAAAGCATCATTAGTAATTAGAAAACATAGAAATAGGTTAAGTGATGAGTCAGCCATATGGTTACTTTGTATTAATGCTTTGTCAAAAGAATAAATATAAAGTAACAGCAATGTCAAAGCTGTTGTATACATACTGTGAAGTAATTTAATTTGCATCGTATTTTATTTTTTATTTAAATAAATGATATATTGTATAATTCTTTTATTCCATTTCATGTATGGGGAGGGTCCATCAATCTCTTTCTAGAGAGATAATGTTATTTAAAATACAGAGTAGTTATTGCCATTAATTTGTTTTTAAATGTATGTTTAACCATGTTTTAGCACATGTAAGCTTATTAAATGTAAACGTTTATTAAGAAACTGACGCTCGTGGCCGTGGGACACTCAGTTGGTTGGAGCATCGGCACGGATCGCTTAGGTCGTGGGTTCAAATCCCACCCGGTGTCAGTTGATTTTTCGAATTTCTCATTAAATGTTTAGACATTTATTAATATGGTTGGTCTTTACTATGGCTATGTTAATTCAAGCTCAATATGTACCTACTCTGTTAAGTTGTTCTAAGATCTAAAGTAACGTTTAATAAATAGTAATAGGCTAACAGGTCATTGCGAGACTTGCGAGACTCTTGCTGCAAGACCAAGACCAAGACCAAGACTCGGAGCGCAATACCAAGACCAAGACCAAGACCAAGACCAGGTGTATTGGCGCAAGACCAAGACCAAGACTTGCTAAGTCTCGTCTTGTTCTTGCATTTGGGCAACACTATATATATCTATGTGTCACAGCCTTAAATTACCATCGGGCAGGATGACCGTTGCTCATTTTAATTTTTACCATATTTAAAAAAAATCTGAAAAACGGTTGACCCTGCAGGCCATCCCTGAAACTTCCCGCTTATTTATTTGTTGTTTTTTTTTATAATAATATGTAAATATTTGAATATCCTCAATAAAGAATCAAAATGCAGATGCGTTGTCACCCGTGAGGATAAGATGGAATGCCTCTTTTCCAGTAAAAAGGGTCTCCGGTTCTCTGCACTCACCATACGAAACACAGCAGCGTTATCCTGATATTATACGCTGGTATTCTGTGAGAGCGTGGTCCTTCCCCGGTGGAGCCGACCCATTCGTGTTACAACTATACTATTAATATAGCTGCAGCATGTCTCTACCACGTATAAAGCTGTAAAGTGTGATGTAATAAAATTCTATATACTAGGTGGTAGAAGTCCTTTTCTGGCTCGAAGTCCGTCTGAATAGGCACCACCCGCTCACCTATGTCTTCTGCCAGTGCCTTCACTGCTGCGTTCCGGTCTAGAGGGTATAGACAACCATTATAATTTATAATTACACACTGTGAGACATTACATCCAACTCCTCAAAGGTGACAATGCATCTGTAACCTTCTTAGTTTTATTTAGTTTTATAATTTTAAGTTGATTGTAAGTGACAGGTGTCCATGGGCTGCATTAGCCATTTAGCATCAGGAAGGCTGTCAATTTTAAAAATCTGTAAATTTAGAAATAAAACTATAAAGAAATAAATGAGAAAAATGTTAAAATACTAAATTTTGCTTCATTTAATTTGTGTTGCACAGGTGCGCAGTGGATCAGCTTCGATCCCTTTCGCTACCATTATGTAATTTTATGTGCTAAATCAGCCGATTGCAGATTGATTTGCCAGATACTCTGTGATTAAGTAAAATGAGGATTTTTTTTATTAATTTACTTCAAAATCAATTAATGACTTACGTGCAAGAGTCATTGGAGTAGACAGTATTCATTCCAAATATCTATGTAAATAATAAGATATAAATTACAAAAATTTGCTGCTAAATCCAAGTTTCCCACTCTCCAGGATATTTTTAATAGCGCTGTCGGCTAAGTAAGCTATTGTTTGGTTGTGGCTGACAAATGTTTACTGTTCATGGTGTTTAAGGCAATAAAAATGGTAACGGTGTAGCCCACCGATGACTTATGACTCAATAAAGTGAGATCACGGCCTACTTCTGAACACGTGCCTTCTCTCATTTCTTAGAGGGATTAAGAAGAGTAGGAGTAACAAAAGTCCGAAGCGGTGTCTCATTGTGTGTTAGTGGACTTCGCATATCCGCGAAACATTTTTAATTTCTCACAATTAATTTTTTAATTTGTACGCCATACAAATACTTGTTTTTTTTTTGAATTTATTTATTTGCTTAAGATATTTATGACTTACAAAGACAAATAGTTTTGGTGTAAACATTAACTCATTTGAGTTTTTCGTACACCAATGCTGTCGACATTATGTACACTTTATTCTATTCTACACTTTACATAACACAGTTAAGAATTACATAACATTAGTTGGTAATAATATTAAATGTACAGAAGTTACATTTAATATTATTACCAACTAAAATTAGGAGCATTATTAAATATTATATATCTATTTAACAAACGAAATGTGGGTACATAAATAAATAATAGTTGTAGGCAATGAGCATAAAATCACACAATGAAACTTATTACATTTCGTGAATAATCGTTATACAGTATGATTATAACATATATTTTTATTTTAAAATAATTTATAGTAATATAATATGTAGGTAAAGTAAACCAATAACGTAGAACGAGGAGTTGTTTTAAGTTGTTCCGTGCGAGACTCGAACCGCTGCGCCACAAATCAATTTTCCTTCATCACCGAAGTCGTGCTGAATCGTGGGTACATTTCAAGTAAATCAGTACATAAAACTATCTAACAATTTCATTATTGCCGGCGCGCACTTATCACTTATTATCTCGGTTCCCAGAATTTTAAATGAAAAAATATAATACATTAAACAAAATGTTCTCTGCATAGTATAAAACAAAGTCGCTTTCCGCCGTCTGTACGCTTAGGTCTTTTAAACGACGCTAGTTATTTAGATGCGGTTTTCATCAATAGAGAAAGTGTTTCAAGAGAAAGGTTTATAATTATGATACATGTATATTTTATATTATATAATTGTCCATGTGATTGAACTCTACTGGACCGATTTTGATGAAATTTTGTGTGTGTAATTAAGTTGATTAGAGAATGGTTTAGATTCACAATTGGACCTGGTAGGTGGCGTTGTTGTCGAGATCCAGAGATCAACCGTGCGAAGCCAGGGCAGATCACTAGTATGAAATAAGTTAATATATAATATTTAATATATGCCAAAGGCAAGTGACACTATATAGTCAAAAACTACCTACTATAAGTACACTATTTTATTTATTCTCTGCTATAAAATGAAGAAAAATTCAGCTACTAAAACAAAGATTACGTAACTAGAGGTCATAACTTAAAAATTATTTTAATTAATTGATTGTTTGCATATTTTTCAAGTCTATAACAGGAAACTCGCTGTCAATAGAACCAACAAACGTCCGGTGCATTGAACCCACAAATATTTATTCATTGGCAAATTATGGCGGGGCTCCTTATTATATTATAATTACTTTGCGTCACCCGCATTCAGTAATCATCAATATTGTTAGAGCTCCCATCAGATATCAATTCATCAATTCGTTAATTAATATTTAATGATATGATGTTGTCCTTCTGGCTTATTGTGGTTTCGCCGATATCTATTAACAAGGAAGATAGCTGATCTTGTAACATCCCTATTTGAGTATCGCCATCTTAACTCTTCCTGGTGTAATATTCTTATTTTATTTATAAATTGCTGGCTCATTACTTTGGCTTCGTAATAAAAAGTTCCACTTGTTTCACCATTCAGGGGATCTGCTCAAGCATAGGAAACGCTCTACGAGAACGTTTTGCTACAACGTCCAGCATCCGACGTGGGCTTATTAGCCCATATAACAATACTAAATCCAAACAGCTATAATTAAACGTGGTAGAGCCATGCTGCAGCTGTATTAATAGTATAGTTGCAGCACGAATGGGTTGGTTCGACCGAGGAAGGACCACGCTCTCACAGAATACCAGCGTCAAATAGCAGCTTAACACTGCTGTATTTCGTGTGGTGAGTGTAGAGAACCGGAGACCCTTTTTACTGGTAAAGAGGCATTCCATCTTAGTCCTCACGGGTGACAACGCATCTGCATTTTGATTCGCAAACGAAGATAAATGTAGATGTCTATGGGCCACAGCAACCACTTACCATCAGGTGGACTGTGTGCTCGTCTGTCACCTTATCCTATAAAAAAAATGCGGAGTTTTGGGGCGAAAATAAAGGTTGTAGTGTTATGCTACTCACATATCATTTTACATTATTTTAAATTCATTTTTCCATTCTGTTTCGATTTTCTGCATTCACCTCAAAAATGGATATTTTACATCACCTTTATTTCCATAGGATCCTGTAACGATTTTAAACCATAAGAACACAATAACAAATCATTTCTACTTCGTATTTTCACATTATCAGCACTTTTAAATTGGTGTCAATGGAGTCTACCTTTTTACAAACCGTTGCTCTGCCTGAAGTCGCCGGGATCCTACAAGTCTCTGCTCTACCTGGAGTCGCCGGAACCTGCAAACCTCTGTTCCGCCTGAAGTCACCGGAACCTGCAAACCTCTGTCCCGCCTGCAGTCACCGGATCCTGCAGGCCTCTGTGCTGTCTGAAGTCGCTGAGGATCCTGCAAGCCCCTGTCTGGCCTGAAATCGCCGGATCCTGCAATCACCGCATTCACCTGAGGTCGTCGCCTAGAGATGCCCACGCCTTCTCACTTACGCCGTGCGTGCTCGTTCCAGGCGCTGAGAGCACACTTTGGATCTTCAGACTCAGCTTCGACACTAATCTCCTTTTTTTATTACCTTTTTTTAAATAATTTGTAAATCACATCATCCATCCTCATCTTCATACTCCATTTTTGTTATATAAAATTGTAAATATCTTTTGAATCTTAAATATATTATTTGTTTTTGTTGTGTTTTTGTTGTTTTGTTGCTCTTAGGTTAGATTCTTTTTATTCTTAATTGTCGCTTCACGACAAGGTTTAAGGGTAGTTTCGTGGATACGTAAAAGTAATGCGATATTGTGTTCATTTAAACGCCTGAAAACTCGAGATACTATCGGTCTTAATATCTGCTGGCAAAATCAAACATCGCAATATGACTCATAAACTGCATCAATAATATGTATATGTGTGCACTTTCCCTTTTTTTTAGAAGGGGAGTGACAAACGAGCACCTGAGGACTAAGATGGAATGCCTCGTTTCCAGTAAAAAGGGTCTCCTTTTCTCTACACTAATCATACGAAACACAGCAAACACATTAAGCTGCTATTTTACCATGCCGCCGACCATTCGTGCTACAATCTTAATATACCTGCAGGGTAGCTCTACCACGTAAAATTTATTGGCTAATAGGCCAATGCCACAATATATTAAAAAAAACCGCTACATTACAGTTTTGGCGGTAACTTGACCGCACACGGATCGTTAATCCTGTATTAATTATCGTTCATATAATTGTTTGATGCGGGTTTAAACAATGATGATGAAAAATGATTTGTATGTAATTTATGCGAATGTGCTCCGATGGTGATAAAGTAATTATTATATATTTATCTTTTGATGTATACTTTTTGGCTGTAGCCAATATATATATATACATATATTTATATTTTTTTATAGGATAAGGGTGACAAACGAGCACACAGTGCACCTGATGGTAAGTGGTTGTTGCGGCTACGAGTACATCTATCCTCTATTACAAATCAAAATGCAGATGCGTTGTCACCCGTGAGGACTAAGATGGAATGCCTCATTTCCAGTAAAAAGGGCCTCCGGCCACCTGCACTCACCAAGCGAAACGCAGGGGTAATCCTCTACTTCACGCTGGTATTCTATGAGGTTGTGGTACCACCCCGGTTCGAGCCAGCCCATCCGTGCGACAGCAAAAGCCGCCACGTGGCTCTACCACTGTTAATATATATATATATATATATATATATATATATATATATATATATATATATATATATATATATATATATATATATATATATATATATATATATATATAGTATAGTAGCCAATGCCATAATTAATAAATCAAAACTTTGGAACAGGAGCAGCTGGGAGCAGCATCAAAATTTAAAAACAAATAATCATTTTTAATTAACTCTCTTTCTTAGCTTAACTTGTATATATTTTTGTATCTAAATATGTGTATGTACGGTATAAATGTAACGGAATTTTATATTCAAATTTCACCCAATTCCGGACGTCTGAACAATATAAAATTTTACACCCGTATCAACGACCGATGATAATTTTTATTATTAAGCCATGACATGGTTTTTGGAGTACCTACCTACTTATTTCAACATTCCTTATATTATTTAATATCACGATATCTTGAAACCTATACAAAAAAATTTTTTACACACTGATTGAGAAATCCTACACACTGAATAAACAAATCCAAGTTTGCAAACAGATCGATTGTGATATGTTCAAATTTTTCCGAGCGTTAGTTGCGTAGATTCGATCCATTCACCTCATCGTCCCTTAAGTGTTGTAAGAGATGACTGTGGGAATGGTAGGAGACGGTCGGGATATACAATCTCATATTATAATATGCAATATTTGAAAAACTAAAACCAGCGATGGGTATTGGTTCATCTGGATATTGGTCTGCGATCGCAGTTCCAGATCTCCAATCTGCATCCTAAGCGTGCCAATTACGGAAAAGCTTTTCCACAGTAGGAGAAGGCTCATGGCAAGCTCTGGTCTGCTACATTTTGACAGTGAAGTACAAAAATAAATGTTTAAATATACGACAGATATAGACGGCTTCGTGGCGCAGTGGCTTAACAATGAGTTGCTGCGCTGGGAGCCGCGGGTTCGCATCCCGCACGGAACAAGTATTTGTATGGCCTACAAAATAATTGTTCCGGGTCTGGACGTTTGTCCTTGTGTAATTTATGTTTGTAAACTGCCTCCACGATACAGGAGAAAATCCTAGTGTGGGGGTAACGTTTTTTTTAAAAAAAGAAGAAAAGAAGATACATGGAAATACCTACGTGTGTAAAAATATAAGAATATGTAAACAGTATTCCTCACATGGAATACTGTTCCCATCTCTGGGCAAGGGCTCCCCTGTGCCAATTCCTTCCACTTGACCGCATCCAGCGTAGAGCGGTTCGAATGGTCAATGACCGAGTTCTTTCCAATCAGCTTGACTCACTGGCACCGCGTAGAGATGTTGCATCTCTTTGCGTATTTTATCTCATCTATCACGGGGATTGCTCTGAGGAATTGGTTGGACTAATTCCAGCCGTTCAATTTCACCATCGCACATCGCGAAAAATCTCGCGACACTATCCATACCATCTGTTTGATTGACGGTCCACCACTGTGCGATTTAAAAGAAGTTTTCTTCCTCGCACAACTTCCTTGTGGAATCGATTACCACCAGCGCTTTTCCTGGACCGATAAAACTTAGAGACCTTCAAGAAAAGAGTCTACTCCTTTTTAAAAGGCCGGCAACGCATCTGCAATTCCTCTGGTGTTGCAGTTGTTCATGGGCGGGGTAGTCACTTACCATCAGGTGAAGGTAAGCCGCATGCTCTTCTGCCCTCTGTCCTATATAAAAAAAATATGAATGTATCGAAAAAATGGCCCCAGATTTCTTGCTTATTCTTTTCTTAGATTTAAAGATAACTAATTTTATCTGTCGAACAGGCGCTAAATATTATCGACGCCCATTCATTCGCCTATTTGTATACTTGCTTGTTGCTGGATCTTACTTTATTGAAAGTAATATATGTAATAAAAAGTAAATTAAACATATAAGACACTTTTGGCAATAATCAGAAGCAGTTACCATAGGTTGTGATTATCAAATTGATCTTGGGAATCTTCAAGATCATTGGCATCTTAGAATAAGTGAAAAGATTAGATGTACAAAACCAATAGTCGGCTGAAAATCTATACTTTCCATAGAAGTAAGAGGAGGAGCATAGCGACCACCTGATGGTAAGTTAGTGCTTTGGCCCAATGATACATCCAGGTCAAGGTCAAAAATCAAAATGCAGATTCGTTGTCACCCCTGAAGACTAAGATTTTTTATACGTGGTAGAGCCATGCTGCAGCTATATTAATAGTATAGTTGTAGCACGAATGTGTCGGCTCGACCGGGGAAGGACCACGCTCTCACAGAATACCAGCGTAAAATAGCAGCTTAATGCTGCTGTGTTTCGTATGGTGAGTGTAGAGAACCAAGACCCTTTTTACTGGAAAAGAGGCATTCTATCTTAGTCCTCACGACTGACAACGCATCTGCATTTTTATTCGCAAACGAAGATAGATGTAGATGTCTATGGGCCACAGCAACCATGTACCATTAGGTGGACTGTGTGCTCGTTGAAATGGCTCGTTACTAGTAAAGTGTCTCAGTTTGTTATGTTCCGCAGTCAACTCACCATACAAAACACAGCAGCAATAAGCTGCTGTTTTACACTGGTATTCTGGGAGAGTGTAGTCAGTCCTAGGCCGAACTACCTAGGTCGAGTCGAACTAACTTTAATACAGCTGAATGCTCTCAACCAATAAATACCAATACCTAACAATAACTAGCAATACTTACCAAACAGCAACAATAACCAATTGAAATCGCGATTACAACTGGCAGAATCAACACCAAAGCCCGTTATTCTGTTAGCCGGAAAAGATGCGATCTGCGAGCGGACAATACTCGCTCGGGTCCATATATCGATGCTTAGCTTACTTACGACTGTACTATAGCATTGTCGCCCGATATATTCGCGTACGCCGCCCGCAAATCGTTCGAAGCCTTTGCGGTACCGACAGCGATCGCATTGTACCACTAGCGCGGGAGGTGTTAATGTCAGCCACCGCAAATATGTAGCAAGATGGCGGACAAAAGCAAAAAGCGCACGAACAAGCGCCCGAGTCGAGATTTATTGGCGCGAGCCACCGTAGCAATTTTAATTAGAACGGCCTTTTAATTAATATAGACATAAAACGTGTTGTTGAATTCCGGTAGTTCACGGTGTCATTGATATCGTAGCTAGTTTGAGTGTCGCAATACAAACACAGTCAAAGCAATACAAACAAAACAAAGTCATAAACATCGCCTACATTTCAGACACAATCAGTTTGTTTTGATTTGCTAATGTCAGGAACTGTCACCTCAATGTCCTTAAATTTTGATTATAATAACCATCAATCAAGAAGTTTGACCTATCGTGGAGTTATTTGCCTCTTGCCACAGGTCCTCCATATATGGGTGTTAATGTTCAGAATTTCATAAGGCGGTTGTCAAAATCGATTTTAGATTTTATAGCGTTTAATTATTTCTATAATATTATTATTATTATTTATTTTACGGATTAGTAAGTTGAAGTGGCAATGGACCGGCCATATAGCTCGAAGGACCGACAACCGATGGGTAATAAAGGTTCTCGAGTGGCAGCCTCTTAGGCGAAGTGTAAGATGGACTCCACTAGATAGAGTGACGACCTGTTAAGACATACAGGAAGTCGATGGATGCAGGTGGCTCATAACCGTGCTTTGTGGCGTTCCCTGGCCTCCTCCCATTGTTCAGCAGTGGACTTGTGAAGGGCTGTAATGATGTTGATGATGATGAATTATTTCTATTATATCGATGCCTTTTCGAGAGTAACTATTCCATCACCAGATGCAGGAGTGTAGAAACTTGTTACGGTTGTGAATATTTACTTAACATAAACAAAAATCCGTCCCCCTCGTTCTCTAATCCAAAGTCCCGAAACCTTTCAGCTCGAGTTACAAAACCGTTTTCAGTGCCTAGAAGACTGCAATGAAGTGGACGATTTGAATGACAAGCTCGTGGAAACTGTCCATGCGGTCGGAGCTAAGTTCTGCAAGACCCGCCGCAGAAGAACACAAAAACTCTCCGATCACACTCTTAATCTCATGGCTGTTAGACGGGAGATGAAGCTACATTCTTCAACAGACTTGACAGCATACAGGCATCTGAACAGACAGATCTCCAAATGCATGCGGCGGGACTTACGCAACTTCAATACAGCTCGTATTGAAGAAGCGATAGAGCGGAACCAAGGCTCCAAAGTCTTTGCCAGAGATCTGTCTGCCAGAAAGAGCCAACTGTCAAAGCTGAAGACCGAATGTGGCAGCATCGTTTCCGGGACACCTGAGATTTTGAGTGAGATTGAGAGGTTCTATGGGCAGTTGTACACGTCATCGTTGGAGCCACACGCAAGTGTGAGTAACGATCCAAGAGCGAGTCTCATCCGACACTATTCCGAAGATATCCCGGACGTCAGTCTGAGCGAGATTAGAATGGCTCTCCAGCACCTTAAAAACGGTAAGGCCCCAGGCGAGGATGGAATTACAGCGGAGCTTCTGAAAGCGGGTGGAAGACCGGTACTTGAAGTCCTTCAGAGGCTCTTTAATTCCGTCCTCCATGGTGGCATTACACCGGAGGCGTGGAGCAGAAGTGCGGTGGTCTTGTTCTTCAAGAAAGGTGACAACGCTCTCTTGAAGAACTACAGACCGATTTCCCTTCTGAGCCGCGTCTACGTGCTGTTTTCGAGAGTCATTACGAATCGTCTCGCGCGCAGACTTGACGACTTCCAGCCTCCCGAACAAGCCGGTTTCCGAAAGGGCTTTAGCACCATAGACCACATACATACCCTTCGGCAAGTTGTACAGAAGTCCGAAGAGTACAATTTGCCACTATGTCTGGCGTATGTGGACTATGAGAAAGCCTTTGATTCCGTCGAAATTTGGGCGGTGCTGCAGTCCCTTCAGCGGTGCCAAGTTGACTGTCGGTATATCGAAGTGTTGAAGTGCTTGTACAGTAGGGCTACGATGGCTATCCGAGTACAGAACCAGAGTACGAAACCTATCCAATTGCAGAGAGGTGTAAGACAGGGTGACGTCATATCCCCGAAACTCTTCACCGCTGCATTGGAAGACGTTTTCAAGCTTCTGGAGTGGAAAGGATACGGTATCAATATCAATGGCGAGTACATCACTCACCTTCGATTTGCCGACGATATAGTCCTTATGGCAGAATCGCTGGAGGGCCTAAGCACTATGCTCAATGACCTCAATAGTGTTTCCCAACGGATAGGTCTTAAGATGAACATGGACAAAACAAAGATCATGTTTAATGTCCATGTCACACCTATGCCGGTAGTTGTTGGGAGCACTAAGCTCGAAGTTGTTGACGAGTATGTTTAACTGGGACAAATAGTCCGACAAGGTAAGTCCAACTTCGACCGAGAGGTCAATCGACGGATTCAACTCGGCTGGGCAGCGTTCGGGAAGCTACGACACATATTCTCGTCAGACATACCTCAAAACCTTAAAACGAAATTGTACAACCAGTGCGTGTTGCCAGTGATGACTTACGGAACTGAGACGTGGTCCTTCACTGCTGGCCGTATGAGGAAGCTCAAGGTCGCTCAGCGTGCTATGGAGAGGGCTATGCTCGGAGTTTCTCTGCGTGATAAACTTAGGAATGAGGATATCCGCAGTACAACCAGAATAACCGACATAGCCCAACGAATTAGTAAGCTGAAGTGGCAGTGGGCCGGCCATATAGCTCGAAGAACCGACAACCGATGGGGAAGAAAGGTTCTCGAGTGGCAGCCTCGTACCGGTAGGCGAAGTGTAGGGCGTCCCCCCACGAGATGGAGTGACGACCTGGTAAGACATGCAGGAAGTCGATGGATGCAGGTGGCTCAGGACCGTGCTTTGTGGCATTCTTTGGGGGAGGCCTATGTTCAGCAGTGGACTTGTGAAGGGCTGTAATGATGAATGATGATAAACAAAAATATCAATTTAGACCATTCTAAAACTTTATCTTATATTACCTGACGTGAAATAGAGCAAGCTCAGGATCGCCCCAACCATTAAATCAGATTCGAGAGATCACTATGACGCTAACAATGATCAAACTGGAATTGCTCACGATACACTAGTACTCGTAGAACTCTTTAAACTTTACTACTAGCTTTTGGCCGCGGCTTCGTCCGCGTAGATATTATACTTTAAGCCACAGGTGATCCATCAATAATTTCACTTTCATAGTAAATCCCATTACCCTCTTTAGGGATGATTTCCATGAACAAAGCTATCCTATTTCCTTCCTCGGGAGCTAAACTATCTCAATACCAAACATCTCGCTATTAAGCGTGAAGAGGTATACTCGTACATTTGCTCTCGCGGCGATGAGCGATGTTTTCCCCCACCTCGCCCGCAGTACGCCCAACCGCCATGCGCGCGCCGGACCGCACAATGTTATATCGTCGTTACTCTTAAAATATTTAACCAAATTACGTATATAGTTTAAAAGACAAAAGTTATCTACTTTGAACATCAGAAGCGATTAAAGTATGTATTTTGATCATATCCAATTGTTACTGCAAAATGTGCATTGGAAATAATGTACCAAATGTTATTGTATTTATGGTTCAATATTTTGGTAATAATCGCTTACGCATAAAAGATAGAAAGAGACTGTCGCGGACTTTTTTGTAGAACTATTTAGAATAAAAACAATCCCACCATACATTATATTTGTGTAACTCTTATTTTGCACCGCACGCCGAAATAGCTCGTAGAAGACAGATTTTTCCGACTTTTTTTGCTTTGTTTTTTTATAGGATAAGGTTGACAAACGAGCACACAGTCCACCTGATGGTAAGTGGTTGCTGCGGCCCATAGACATCTACATCTATCCTCTGTTACAAATCAAAATGTAGATGCGTTGTCACCCGTGAGGACTAAGATGGAGTGCCTCTTTTCCAGTAAAAATGATCATTAAGCTGCTATTTTTGCCTCCGGCCACCTGCACTCACCAAGCGAAACGCAGAGGTAAACCTCTACTTCACGCTGGTTTTCTGTGAGGTCGTGGTACTACCCCGGTTCGAGCCGGCCCATCCGTGCGATAGCAAAAGCTGCCGCGTGGCTCTACCACTGTAAAAACTTATATCGTTACATTTTGTCCAATTTATACAATATCTTTATTAATTAGGTATAGCCTATGTGTTGTTCAGATGTATGAGCTATATTATTTTATTATTAAGTTTCATTAAAATGCCTTCAGTAGTAATTGCGTGGAAGAGTATCAGACATCCATACATTCTCACAAACTTTCACGTTTATAATCTATACATATAATAAATCTGTAGAAAAGTCGTGTCTGTAATCTGTAATTCTAATATATTCTTGAAAAAACAAGTCCAGGGGATTAAATAAAGGGTTCTGAAGCCAAATTAGTGGTTTTTAGAATTTTTGTCTGTCTGTGTGTCTTTCTGTCTGTCTGTCTGTGTATTCCGGATTCACGCAAAAACTACTGAACCGATTTTTATGAAATTTTGTATGTAGGTAGTCAGTAACCCGGGGCAACTTATAGGCTACTTTTTATCCGATTACGGAACTTCAAAAAAGGATGTTTAAGTATATTAATTAACTTTAGATGTTAATTTTCAGTTGTATCTTAGTTATAGGCGGAATGACGGGTGTTTTTCAAATAAATACCATATTACCATATTTGTAAATAAAGTTTAAAATATAGTTATAATTTTGGTAAAATAATTTGAAACTACACCGATTTCGTATTCAAAACAGCGCCATCTATCATCAAATAGAAAAAGTTGTATATTTTGCCTTCAGTTACCAATAAATGAAATAATATAAAAAACTTACATTTATATGATTAAATTATTAGATTTTTAAAATTATTAAAAAATTGTAAAGTTCAGTTTTTTAGTATTTTTGTTATTTTATTTTAAAAGTGTAATAATTTGAATAGATAATAGTGACGTCTATCAAAAATATGAAAATTGATAAGGTATTTATTTCAATTACTAATATATATGTCAAGTGATAAAAATTGGTCTGTCTGCAATTGTTGCAAAATTTTCATTATCATCATAGTTTTATTAAAGAGATTTTTATGTATGTTGTGGCCAGATCGTAGAATTGATCATATATCATAAAGTAGTCTATCATTTCGTGAAAACACTGAAAAAATAACTGAAATGAATGTGTATTTAACACTATTTGATGACCGTGTCATGATATAGCTTGAACAAATCAATGAATAGAAATCTTTTGAAGTTATTAGTAACTAATAACTTCAAAAGACAACGTTGCTATTTCATAATATGGTCATATGACGAAAAAAAAAAACACAACGTTGCTATTTCATAATATGGTCATATGACGATATCATTATCGTTTTTCACCGCTAGCGGCGCTGATACGAGTAGCTTATTTTTAACAGAAACAGAACTTTTAAGAGAATTGAATTTTATCCCTTATTGATATAATAAATAAATGTTCGTTTCTATTGCTGATATTACTAGATGGTATAGTTTTGGCTTTCATTATTTCATGTAATATTAGCGCCACCTACTTACTTCTAAATAAATTAAAATGGCAAGACATTGATAAAATGAAATAATACAATGCTACTGAATATACGATGTAAATAATTGAATCATTTACATTACGTTCATCCCGCGTTGGAATCAGTGCAGCGAACTCTTTTTTGGCCAGAACTCTAGTCTGTGTCCAGCAGTAGCATGTATAAGCTGCTTTTTTACTTTTCATGGGGCAATATATGCAGTTTTATTTCATTCGTGTTTTCGGGTATGATAATTTATGTTTTCACTCTACCGTAAATATTGTTGCGCGCCACTATTAATGTCTTGTACATGGCAACACTAGTTACACTAGCGCCCTCTAGTGTCGAGTAAATGAAAGTGTTGCACGCCACTATTAATGTCTTGTACATGGCAACACTAGGTACACTAGCGCCCTCTAGTGTCGAGTAGCAGAACTAGGAGAGTCAAGATCGATATGTACTCGAACATTCTAGATGTCGCTACAGTAGAAGATTCTGGAAACTATCTGAGGCCCTATATAAGGCCGGTATAGACCACGACCGAGGTAGTATTGAATTGGCGATACAAGAGAATACTTCGAAGCGAAATAACGGCGAACTGTGTTTTATTATTAGTGTGATTTTAGATTGTAATTAGTGTTGTATAATTAAAGTGTTAATTTTGGTACTTCAATCGGCAGTTTTTAATTGTCTCGAACCCCAAGCTCGTAACAATTGGTGTCAGAAGTGGGATCAAATATGCCGATTTTACCTAAAGACGACACCGAGGGTATCCGTACCCGAAGTCAACGCCAACAGGAGACGGACCAGAGACGATTTGGTGGTGCAACGTCACAGACGTCGGCAGGCCAGTTGCCGACCACGGAGTCCGGCCCGTCAGCAGCTCCTGCATCTGCAGCACCTGACTTAGGTACTCTGATGATGATGCTGCAGGAACAAGCTCGCTGACAGGAGGAACAGGCTTGTCGGTTGGAAGAGCAGCTGCAGCGCGGACAGGAGGAACAAGCCCGCCAACAGGAGGAACAGGGCCGTCGGTTGGAAGAGCAGCTCAAACGCGATAAGGAAGCGCAGATAATTCTCATGAAGGACCTTCACGCTACCTTCGGGAAAGAAATAAGTGAGGTGAAGGATAAGGTTGCTCAATATGACAACCGCCTGTCGGAAGCTGAAACCCGAATCGACCAAGTGTACAATCGGGTTGACAATGTGATGGCTGACGTGAAGAAAACGCTGAACGACCTCAAAATTGGGGATGGAGTTACAGCTCCCGTGGTAGCTACAACACCTTCGCTACGTGGATTCAAAGTGCCACCGTTCGATGGGACTTCTTCCTGGTCGGCCTACAAAATCCAGTTCAAGGCTGTCATGAAAGCGAACGGCTGGAATAAAAGTCAGGCCATGACTGCTCTTACCCTAGGCCTGCGCGACCAGGCCTTAACTGTTCTGGAAGCTCTCGGTAAGGAAGTGACTTACGAGCAGCTCCTTGAGGCATTGGAGGCGAGATATGGCGACGCTCACCTGGAACACGTCTTTCGTGCGCAGCTCAAAGATCGCGTGCAACGCAGTAACAAAAACCTGCAGCAGTGGGCCCTTGAGGTGGAGAAGCTGGTTCGAAAAGCGTACCAATCTGTACCTGCGCTTATTGTAGGGAACCTGGTGCAGACATTCATCGACGGCATCCGCGACCTTGAAGTCAGAGCTGCTGTGAGGCTCGGGCACCACGAGACGCTTAAGGACGCCTTGACCCATGCACTGGAGGTAGAAGCCGTGCGGCAGGATCATCGTTCCCACCGCGTCAGGGAGGTTGCAGCAGCTACAGTTCAGGACCGCAATAAAAGCTACAGCCCTAGGTGCTACGGCTGTGGGGAAAGGGGCCATCTTCGATCCAGCTGCCCTAAGCGAACTGTAGAAAGGGAAGGTGATCGATCTCGAGAGGGTAGTGCGGCTAATAGCACCGCCCAGCAGCAGCAGGGAAACGAGTAAAAGCCAGGACTGCGGGGCGGGTGCTGGCTGATGTTAAAAGAGCCCCAAGGATTTCGATCTCACAAACCCATGATGGGAACAGCCTAATCATCAAGGGCGAAGTCAACGGAACGCCGTGTAAACTGACCATAGACACTGGAGCCTCTCGCACGGTTGTCAGTTCCCAACTTATAAGTCGGTTCCTTGGGGACTCCGCATACAACCGAGAACGCATTAATTTGGTGACAGCCACTGGTCAGCGCATACCCGTCCGTGGAGAGAAGGAGATGGAGTTGAAGCTAGGCAACATGATCTACCTGCATAATGTCATCGTGGCTGATATAATGGACGACTGCATCCTGGGCCTAGACTTTATGAGGGAGAATTGTTGTGAGATCGACGTTAAGCAAGGTGTTTTGAAATGTGGACAAGAGGAACTTTTCATGGAAGGGGCGTTACCAGGGAATGTGTAAAGCCTTAAGAAGATTGTTCTTCCGCCGAGATCGGAAACGATTGTGCCGGTTAGTCTTCCTCGGAGTCCTGGGCAAGCTCATCGTTGTGTACTCGTGGAAAGGGTAGACAATGACCTTCCATGGAAAGTGGCTCGAACCTTGGTCAGTACCACCGACATCTCAGGAGTACGTGTGTTGAACCTTTGTGATCAGGAACAGATTATAGAAAAAGGCACATTGGTTGGTACTAGTGAGGAAGTGGATTGGTTGCGTCGGTGCGAATATCTATCGACCGGGACCCCTAGCAAGGATGGACAAACGAGAGTGACCACACTTTTACTGTCGCAGCGTTCTCTCCCCGAATGAAATGGTCAAGGCGAAGAAGTTGTTACTCAAGTACGCCAATGTTTTCTCGTCAAACGAAGCTGACATAGGAAAGACTGGCTTAGTTCAACACAAAATAAACACAGGACAAGAATTGCCTATTCGTCAGCGGCCAAGAAGATTGCCTGTAGCACGTGAAAAGGAAGTGGAAACCATGATTGAGGGTATGGTGAAGGATGGTGTTATTGAACCTTCATCTAGTCCATGGTGTTCACCTGTGGTGCTGGTAAAGAAGAAGGACGGCAGCATGCGGTTTTGTGTTGACTACCGCCGCCTGAACGACGTTACGAAGAAGGACAGCTATCCCTTGCCTAGAATTGATGACACGCTGGACATGCTCACAGGCGTAAAGTGGTTTAGTACGCTGGACCTGAAAAGTGGCTACTGGCAGGTTGAAATTGACCCTAAGGACAAGGAGAAAACTGCATTCTCCACAGGAAAGGGTCTGTGGCAATTTAAAGTCATGCCGTTTGGATTTTGCAATGCTCCAGCAACGTTTGAAAGATTGATGGAGCTTGTACTTACCGGGCTAATTGGAGATGCCTGTCTGGTCTATTTGGATGACATCATCATCGTAGGCCGTACGTTTGAGGAACACCTTCAAAACCTGGAACGCGTACTCATGAAGATCCAGAGTGCCAACCTCAAGTTGAGTCCAAAGAAGTGCTCACTATTCAAACGGCAAGTTAGTTTTTTGGGGTATGTAGTGTCGGAAGAAGGTATCCGCACGGATCCAGAAAAAATTGCCGCTGTCAAGGAGTGGCCGGTTCCAAAAGACAAGACACAGGTTAGAGCATTTTTGGGTTTATGCTCTTATTATCGGCGATTTGTGAAGAACTTTGCAGATATAGCCAAACCTCTGCACAAGCTAACCGAGGAGAAGCGACAATTCTGCTGGGATGAAAGTTGCGATATTGCATTCCAGGAGCTCAAGAACCGTCTGTGCAAAACACCTATTTTGGGGTACCCTGATGCGGGCAAGGAATTCATAGTTGACACAGACGCAAGTGATATAGGACTTGGCGGTGTGTTGTCTCAACGGAATGCTGATCAAGAGATTGTGATAGCGTACTTCAGCAAGTCGTTGTCAAAGCCGGAAAGGAACTTGTGTCACAAGACGGGAATTGCTTGCTGTGGTAAAGTCCTTGCAGCATTTTAGCAAATATCTTCTAGGGCGGAAATTCCACTTACGAACTGACCATGCTGCACTCAAATGGCTATTGCAGTTCAAAAATCCGGAAGGACAAGTTGCGAGATGGATTGAACTACTACAGGAATACGACTTTGTGATCGAACATCGCAGCGGGAAATCTCATGGCAATGCAGATGCATTGTCAAGAAGACCTTGCCCTGAAGATAGCAAGCATTGTACTAGGCAAGAGGGTAAGGAAGTGGTATCTGTGAGAATGCTCAGGACAGACCAGCTCAGCAATGAGTGGAAGGACAGCCTACAACATGCACAGCAGGAAGATTCGGACATTAAGCCGATTCTGGAATGGATGAAGGCCAGTGCTCCTAAGCCCAAGTGGAGCGACGTCTCAGCAATGAGTTCGACCACGAAAAGCTATTGGGCCCAATGGGACAGCTTGCTGATTCAGGATGGAGTCCTGTGCCGTAAATGGGAAAATGGTCGGGGAGACAGATGTCATTTGCAAATGGTTGTCCCTAAGGCTAAAGTACCGGATGTTCTACAACTGTACCATAGTAGTTCTTCAGGAGGCCACCTGGGTGTTAAACGAACTCTCCTGAAGATCCGAGAACGGTTTTACTGGGTCCACTGTCTTGACGATGTCGAGGACTGGTGCCGCAAATGTACAAGTTGTGCGGCTGTAAAGGGACCTCAAATTCGTAGTAGAGGCGCATTGAAATTGTACAATGTTGGTGCACCATGGGAGAGGATAGCCATTGACGTTGCAGGGCCGTTTCCGGAAAGTGAAAGTGGTAACAAGTATTTCATGATTGTGATGGATTACTTCACTAAGTGGCCAGAAGTCTTCGCCATTCCAAATCAAGAAACTTCAACAGTTGCAGATAAACTAGTTCATGAAGTCTTCTGTCGTTTTGGAGTACCCTTAGAGATTCACAGCGATCAAGGAAGGAATTTCGAGTCTCAAATATTCCAGGAAACTTGCAGAGTTATGGGTACTCATAAAACACGAACAACTTCTTACCACCCACAATCTGATGGAATGGTAGAACGATTTAATCAGACATTGGAAAGGTACCTGGCAAAAGTTGTGGAAAAACGGCTACGAGACTGGGACAGGCACATACAACCGTTTTTGTTGTCATATCGAAGCGCTGTTCACGAAAGTACATCATTGACGCCAGCTTTCGCAAACTTTGGGAGAGAATTCCGGCTGCCTGCAGACCTGATCACCGGAATACCACCAGATGCCCCACGCAGTATAACCGATTATGCAAATGACTTGCGGAACAAAATGAATGACATTTATGAGCACGTCAGACAGACGGGCCAGCAAACGTCTGAGAAGATGAAAACACGGTATGACCGCAAAATAAACAACAAGGGGTTTGATGAAGGTTCTCTAGTGTGGTTACACAATCCAGTTCGCAGCAAAGGGAAATCTCCTAAGCTTCAAGCTAAATGGGACGGACCGTACCGGATTGTGACAAGGATCAATGACGTAACCTACCGGATACAGAAAGGTGCCAGAGGTACTCCTAAGATTGTCCATGTAGATCGACTGGCGCGTTATTATGAGGCCAATAATGCTCGGGACGAGCATGTCTTAGGAGGGGGCAGTGTTGCGCGCCACTATTAATGTCTTGTACATGGCAACACTAGTTACACTAGCGCCCTCTAGTGTCGAGTAAATGAAAGTATTGCGTGCCACTATTAATGTCTTGTACATGGCAACACTAGGTACACTAGCGCCCTCTAGTGTCGAGTAGCAGAACTAGGAGAGTCAAGATCGATATGTACTCGAACATTCTAGATGTCGCTACAGTAGAAGATTCTGGAAACTATCTGAGGCCCTATATAAGGCCGGTATAGACCACGACCGAGGTAGTATTGAATTGGCGATACAAGAGAATACTTCGAAGCGAAATAACGGCGAACTGTGTTTTATTATTAGTGTGATTTTAGATTGTAATTAGTGTTGTATAATTAAAGTGTTAATTTTGGTAATTCAGTCGGCAGTTTTTAATTGTCTCGAACCCCAAGCTCGTAACAATATTAAGACTTGCAAAGATGAGTAGAACTCATTATCGTCAGCCTATCAAAAGTCCACTGAAATGAACATAGGCCTCCCCCATAAATTGTCAAGTAGCTTGATATTTGCTATAGTGGCGGGTTGGCAACCGCAGCTATTATTATTTTGATCTGTTGTCAAGAAGATGATGCAGATCATACCATCTACTATTTTTTTCCTATGTCGCCTCTTATGACGGGACGATATGATGTGTTGGATTTTCTTTCACCGCCACAACAGTGCGAACATTTTTCTATTCCCGTTCATGACTGTAGTGTTCCTCACGTTCACTGTGTATAAAATTTATAAGGAATAAAAGTAATTTAAGGATTTTATCGCGTTTAATTTTAACTTTTTAAATTCCCGATGGTTTGGGCAATTTACAGCACCCATGGTCACGGGAGGGGTGGCGGAACTGAGGTGTTTGACGACCTGATGTCATAGTTAAAATAGAATAGTTAAAATGCAGTAGTAGTTTGAATTTAATTTTATTAATCATGGAGTCCTTAGCAGATAGTAGCACTCAGCCATCTTCCCTATTAAAATTAGGATATTTTTAATTTCAATAGCCTCGCGAATCATCATTGGTAAGATTCGGTGTTCTATTGCAAGGATTTGTTGTATATAATGGTTGGGACGATACTAAACATGTTTACATACTTTAGACTTCCCGGAGCTTCGGTGCTTTCATTCGGTGAGGAGTCAAGATGCGTAAAAAACCCGTAACATTAGTTTTAATCCATGTGTGGTATTCATTATTATAGAACTGTATTTATGAAATTTTCAAGTCTACTCGAAGTAAATAAAAATATCTACATCTTTTTATGGTGCCAATCAATATTAAATAGGACCAATGATATGAATAAAATGTCTCAAATAAACATTATATTACTTTGTTAAAACTAAATTTACTTTAACTATGAATATATATATGTAAAGAGTAAAATGTAAATAATAATAATACATTTCAATTACCTTTCTTATGGATACATTGGATTCGGAAAACACGGCATATATATAAAAATAGTAGGAGTTTCTAGACATATTATAAGTATATTCACGTGTTTCTGTAGCATGTTACCAATTATCTACGTCTAATAGTATTTTGGAATGAAAAAAAATCTCTGACAGACATAGAGACATAGACACCAAGGTGACTCTAAAAGTGATCGAATATTTCTAAGTTTGACACGGAACAGCATTTAATGATGTCCTTAAATTCAAGCGCACGCGAGCGAAGCCTCGGGTAAAAAGCTAGTATTATATAAGTAGGAAGTAGGATGTAAATTGCTTTGCAAATAGTTTTTTTTAATAATTTTATCAGAAGGCTCCTTACTTCAATTCGGAAGATCTGTTGTGTTCGATTCGGGAGATCTCTTGTGTTCCACACATAGTCTTCTGCTGGTGTGAATGTGTGAAGCTCTTCTAATTAACCGGAGAAACATTTTAAGTAGACAGTAATTCACTACGCTATGTGAGAAAGAGTTTGTTGAAGGGCTCACATTCAAAAAGCCTTAATTTAATTCCCATTTAAATAAATATCAGATGATTCCTCTAATTTTGGTTCGAAATCGCTTTAACGTTACCTAAGCTTTGCGTTCACTGTTAAAATTAGGCGCTTAAATTGTGGGATCCTGAATAAGATGAATATTTTAATGGCAAGAATGTTTACAATCTTATCACCAAGCGCTGGCGAAGTTGTACTTGTTTTTTTTTATTCTTTTATCTGGCTAGATGGATGATCTAGAAATACGGCGGCATTCTGAAATGACACCCAGCGTTTTTCTAATAAGCTTGAGTATTTCTCTTGAAAACACTTATTCCACTCGTTCGCAAATTATTATTGCCGCAGGACAGATGTGAACATCGTGAACCAGCACCATAATGCTGTTGTATCGTAGAAGTGACTAGAAGCGAAGACCATATCCACTGGTAACGAAGCATCTCATCACATTCTTCAGAGGTGATAGTACAACGCACCGGTAATTGACATTCACATATTACGTAGGTGTCTAATACCTATTTAACACCAGTCTGGTGGACTGCGTTCTCATTTATCGCACTTATATGAATAAAAATGTTCTCTGAACACATCAGGTTTCGTAAAAGTCTTTTGAAAGTAATTTGTTTCTGGATAGTAAGACAGGCATGTTGTAGCAGCCTACAGTAGTGTACTGTGTAGTGTATTTAGTATAGTCTGAACAATACATAAGGAAACATTAAATCAATAAATAAAAATTTATTTTTCGCACAATTCCCAAAAGGAACTGAAGGTCTTCTCGTGTATCAAATAAAATATTTTTTTTTATAGATTTAGGGTGACAAACGAGCACACAGTCCCCCTTATGGTAAGTGGTTGCTGTGGCCCATAGACATCTACATCTATCCTCGATTACGAGTCAAAATGTATATGCGTTGTCACCCGTGAGGACTAAGATGGAATGCCTCGTTTCCAGTAAAAAGGGTATCCGGGTCTCTACACTCACCATACGAAACAAAGCAGCGTTATGCTGCTATTTTACGCTGGTATTCTGTGAGAGCGTGATCCTTCCCCGGTCGAGCCGACCCATTCGTGCTACAACTATACCAGTAATATAGCTGCAGCGTGGCTCTACCACGTTTACAAGGTAACTCACAAATTTCAGCAATCATACTCTTTAACCGTTAACTGAACAAGGAATAGTGAAGTTATTTTAGCATTGGATCGTTTAACATATTAACCATATTATCGCTGAATCGAGATGAGAATATTTCAGTCAATTTAACGAGCCGCAGCGGGAATCCGTGTAACCGAACACCTTGAATTTTTCACTAATAAGTATTAATTTATGTGGACTTGGTTAATCAATTAAAAATGCCAGCAAATGTAAGAAAATATTGTTAATTTTATGCAATAACACTTAAAAATTTAAAGGTAACGGGTCGTAAAGGTTAAGACCGGACTTTAGGTTATTGGGTTACTTTTGAATAGGCGATTTAGGGGTAGGGTTGCCAGCTCTACTATAATATACAGTACCCTACTTTATCTATACAAATAAATAAAATTGAAGTGTCTGTTTGTAATGTCTAAATAATAGCTTTTTACTGAATGCATATGAAATTATATACGGTACCTATAGCAAAAACACAATTTTTAAATTTTTGTCTGTCTGTCTGTTTGTTCCGGCTAATCTCCGAAACGGCTGGACCGATTTCGATGGGACTTTCACTGCACTATAGCTGGTGTTATAAGGAGTAACTTAGTCTACTTATTTTAGAAAAAGAATTAGGGTTCCGCGCAACATAATTAAAACCCTAAATTACACGCGGGCGAAGTCGCGGGGAACAGCTAGTTAGGAATATTTATTACTATAATTCTAAATAAAATATATTGTAAGCGATACTACTATATTTGAACAACGGCTGAATATGACGTGAGCTGTTAATAAAGGCTCAAAACAGCAAAATTATCCTATACTTACCATATCACCATTAACATACTGTGTTTTTTTTTATTTCTTCGTCACATTTTATATTTTAACAGGTAATAAATCAAAATTATTAAAATATCCGTTTATATGACTAGTCACCCGCCCCGGCTTCGCCTGGATAGGTAATTAAAGACCGTTTTTATCAAGTTTTCGTTTTTATAAAAGTTTTGATTTTGCTATAGTCGCCATGCTTGGCAAGCGAGTTGGCGACAGCAGTTTATTATTATTTGGAGTTGTTATCAGTCTCTCTTGTTAGCTATCTCATTGCCAGTTTCATTTTCCCTCTGTCGCTTCTTACGACACTTGACCCTTGGGACGATATGGGGTAGTGGATATTCTTACACCCCCACTACACAGTTAGTGATCTCTATATGTTTGTAAAGTTTCATTACAATCCGAAGATTAGCCCTGACAGACAGCCAGATAGACAAAATCTGTAACACACACACACACACACACACACGCACGCACGCACGCACGCACGCACGCACGCACGCACACACGCACGCACGCACGCACGCACGCACGCACGCACGCACGCACGCACGTACGCAGGCACGCACGCACGCACGCACACACACACACACATACACACACACACACACACACACACACACACACACACACACACACACAGGCGCACGCACACACAGGCTCACACACAGGCACACGAGCGCGCGTGCACATACGCACGCGCACGCACACGCGCACGCACACGCACACGCGCCTGCACACGCACCTGCACACGCACACGCACACGCACACGCCACGCACACGCACAGGCAAGCTCGGCGGTAAAGAAAAACATTGTGAACACTTACGTCTCTAAGGTATAAAATATTTTGTAAACAAGAAAATCATCACATGGGTAATCTATTGGAGAGGCCTATGTACAGCAGCGGATTTTTGATAACCTGTAATGGTAATGGTTTTTTTATAGGATAACGGTGACAAACGAGCACACAGTCCACCTGATGGTAAGTGGATGCTGTGGTCCATAGACATCTACATTTATACTCGATTAAGAATCAAAATGCAGATGCGTTGTCAGCCGTGAGGACTAAGATGGAGTGCCTCTTTTCCAGTAAAAATGGTCTCCGGTTCTCCACACTCACCATACGAAACACAGCAGCATTAAGCTGCTATTTTACACAGGTATTCTGTAACAGCGTCATTCTACCCCGGTCGAGCCAACTCATTCGTGATACAACCATATTATAAATAGCTGCAGCGTGGCGCTACCCGTTTTCTTGTACTTTTCTATGTTAATTCAATAAATACTTCTTACATTTTTCGTTAACATTTTACAATTTAATTCATTAATCTATATCATCGTAGACAACCCCCATGAATTAAATCTTAAAGTATTCAAAAATGTGATAGCTTATTTTAATTTGTTGGCATTAGGTATCGATGTTGCTATTTAAAAAAAGGCCGCTTATCCTGTCGGCGTTTGACTTGGCATTCGCTTTGGCTACTTGTAAGTTCAAAGGCACGCAGCTGTGTTGGCCGCGCAAATTCCTTTTCTTTCATTTCTTATTTTTACTTTGTATCTTTTAGACATTATCTTGCAATAAAATGGGAAAGAGCTTAATGAAAATATGTGTGTAAATATATAAAAGTGTTCTTCATTATAATTTACTATTTGTTCGAATGCATAGAATGAAAAAAACATTAACATTTATACAATGTTGTAAAGTAGTATTTGTAATGATATTTACATTGCTACAGTTTTATAATTTAAAACTGTTTAACATAAACAACGTTTGCCGCTTTCTATAAAATGCATTGAGTTATTATGTACTACGTACTAGAGGCGACACTGCACTATGCTTACGCTGTTCCATTCAACTGCGGCAATATCACCGCACTGTAATCAGTCACTCGCTAGGCGCTTGTAGACTTGTCACGTGTTGTATTACAAAAAATCTCTTGATAAAATATGCCGGGTGTGTTCTTAGATCTTGCACAAAAAATTAACGAAATATTAGTAAAAACCAAGGAATCATTTTTCATAGGTAAGTAAGATACTTGATTAATAAAAAAAATTATAGTTTAATAATTAAAAAAGTTATTTCTTTGGCGCCAACTTGTGTCATGGAATATAGATTATGAACTTAATTTGTTCAGATACGACATTTCTGTGAGCAAGTGTAGAACGATTTTATTATGCACAACTTTTTTTTAGAAATAAATAGAAGTATTTATAATTAGACTAAATTTGTTACGTTTACGTTTGCTGATTATTCTTTTATTTTATTTTTAGGTTTCCACGTCCAAGCCACGAAAACCGAGACGAGTGGATTAAATTCGTCCAAAATAATAGTAGAGAAGAGATGTGGTTACCAAAAAATCATACATACATTTTAAGGAAGAGGATAAATATGTATAGTACGAAGAAGGCAAAAATTAACAAAACTTATATTGTTTAAAGGCACTTAATTTAATTCCTAATATATATTTTTACAACAACGTTTATACATTTTATTAATTGAAAATAATTTTCAGCAAAAAACAACAAATAAGTGTATATACGTATAATTCATGTGTTAACAGAAAGGGTAGAAGTTTTTAATGTTTTACTATGTTTTCTCACAGTAATTTATAATGCATAATATAAAAAGTATCATCTCTGTGCCCATGCCTCACGCTAACTTAGGTTAGGGCTTTTGGGTACCTAGTTATATATTTTTTTTTACAGGAGAGGGGGCAAACGAGCATGCGGCTCACCTGATGGTAAGTGACTACTGCCGCCCATGAACAACCGCAACACCAGGGGAATTGCAGATGCGTTGCCGGCCTTTTAAAAAGGAGTAGGCTCTTTTCTTGAAAGTCCCTAAGTCGTATCGGTCTGGAAAAATCGCTGGTGGTAAACTATTCCACAAGGAAGTTGTGCGAGGAAGAAAACATCTTCTAAATTGCACAGTGGTGGACCGCCAATCATCCAGATGGTGTGGATGGTATCGGGAGTTCTGCCGCGAAGTGCGTTCGTGAAATTCGGCGGCTGGGATTAATCCGAACAATTCCTCAGAGCACTCCCCATGGTAAATGCGAAAGAAAATGCTAAGAGATGCAACATCTCTTCGCAATGCCAATGAGTCGAGCCGATCGGAAAGGACTCGGTCGTCGACGATTCGAGCCGCTCTGCGCTGGATGCGGTCAAGTGGAAGGAGCTGGCACTGGGGAGCCCCAGCCCAGAGATGGGAACAGTATTCCATGTGAGGCCGAACCTGCGCTTTGTAAAGTTGCAGGCGTTGAGCCGGCATGAAATACTGTCCCGCTCTGCTGAGCACGCCAAGCTTTTTAGAGGCAAATTGGCCTCTAAAAAGCTTGGCGGCCTACTAAGGCCTTCTCTTCCAAGTGACCACGAAACTGCACGTTACTCGATATGTCGACGCCGAGGATTCCGATACTGGCTGAGGCAACAAGGGGAGTACCTTGAAACTGAGGAGATACGACAAAGGGGTTCTTTTTAGCGGTAAACGCGCAAACTTGTGTCTTCTAAGGATTAAACTGGACTAGATTTAGTCGCCCCCAATCCGAGACTTTGTCCAGCAAAGACTCGACTTCAGACACAAGTTTGTTCCGGTACTCGGTGACGTTTTCCCGAGAAATATTGGCACGGCCAGTGTATAGAACATCACCAGTGCTGTCATCCGTATAGCAATGAATGCTACCAGCTTGCCACATATCATTGATATGCAGAAGAAACAGCGTTGGTGATAGCACGCAGCCTTGTGGAACACCAGCGTTAATAGGCTTGTAGTCGGAGCATGCACCGTCTACAACGACCTTGATGCTCTGATCTGCAAGAAAGCTGGTGTTCCAATTGCATAATTTCTCGGGAAGCCCATAGGAAGGGAGCTTCGAAAGAAGCGCTTTGTGCCAAACCCGATCGAAGGCCTTCGCAATGTCCAAACTAACGGCCAATGCCTCCCCCTTGGACTCTACTGCCTCCGCCCATCTATGAGTTAAGTAGACCAGAAGATCACCAGCTTATATATATTTCATTAGCTTCGATTCCTTCCAATTTATATAGTTATCTTATATAATATTTATATAAAAATGTTATTAAAATGCTATTGTGATAATATTATATATTATCATATTATTTTTACCTCATATCATGCAAAATAAATGAGAAATTATCAAAAATTGAACTCGTTATAATAAATTTATTAACAATATATGTAATCTAAGTAAACAATAATTAAATACCTACCGATCATTCTACCTACGCATAATCTATTATGATAAAAAACTGCGCATGCGCGGTAAGACTGTTTTCGGCGCATGCGCAACGACATAGAGTAGCGCACAGTTTTGTTTGAAATAGCTGTTATAGTACCTAAGTACATTATACTTCAATGATAAAGTGCCATTATTTATTAAACGTCCCTTCGAAAGCCGCGTAATAAAATCCATCACCCTTTTCATTTGTGTTAAAGAGTTTACTAAGTAGAATGCCATTACGATGGGCACACTAAAATGAACGGGAATAAGAAAAACCACATGCACGGTATAGCTAAATTGTATTTTATTGTTTTTCGAAGTATTCTCCGTTCAACTTAATGCATTTTCCATTCGTGCAAACCAATCATTAAAACAGTAATTCCAGTCTGAAGTTGATGTTGACAAAATGGCTGATTTGTACGCTTCCACAGCTGCTTCAGGGTCTTCAAACCGTTGACCACGTAATAAATCTTTCATTCTAGGGAATGTAAAGAAATCGTTTCGGCTCAGGTCAGGAATGTACGGAGGATGGCTCATCAGCTCAACGTTTTCCTGCTTCAAAAAATCATTTGTCTTCCGAGCCGTAGGGGCGCTCGCATTATCGTGATGTAAGATGATACCACGTTTCGGGTTATTTTTTCGGAGTTCGGCTATAATTTCTGGCAAACAAACCATGATATACCACTTAGCGGTCACCGTTCTGCATTCATGTAAAGGAATTGTAGCAACATGCCCCTTTTTCGAGACAAACGTAGCGACCATTTACTTTGCCACGCTGCGGGAGCGAACCACTTTCGTTGGTTTGACCTCGTCTTCGAAGACCCAAACTGCTGACTGATGTTTTCTTTCAAGTTCGTATGAATAAATCCATGATTCGTCACCTGAGACGATATTATAAACGGCTTTTGACTTGTTGCGTTGCAGAGTATTCCGGCACCAATCTACACGAGCCGCCTTTTGCTCTTCACAAATTGTGGGGAATCCAGCGGGAAACTAGCTTTCTTACACACAGCTCATTATGTAATATCGACTGAATTGTAGTCATTCCGATACTGATAACTGCCCGAATCTGCTCGTATGTCACATGACGGTCATATAATATAATAGTTCGCACAGCTGCGATGTTTTCAGGCGTGACCGCTAGTGTTGCCCAAATGCAAGAACAAGACGAGACTTAGCAAGTCTTGGTCTTGGTCTTGCGCCAATACACCTGGTCTTGTTCTTGGTCTTGGTATTGCGCTCCGAGTCTTGGTCTTGGTCTTGGTCTTGCAGCAAGAGTCTCGCAAGTCTCGCAATGACCTATTAGCCTATTACTATTTATTAAACGTTACTTTAGATCTTAGAACAACTTAACAGAGTAGGTACATATTGAGCTTGAATTAACATAGCCATAGTAAAGACCAACCATATTAATAAATGTCTAAACATTTAATGAGAAATTCGAAAAATCCACTGACACCGGGTGGGGTTTGAACCCACGACCTAAGCGATCCGTGCCGATGCTCCAACCGAGTGTCCCACGGCCACGGGCGTCAGTTTCTTAATAAACGTTTACATTTAATAAGCTTACATGTGCTAAAACATGGTTAAACATACATATAAAAACAAATTAATGGCAATAACTACACTGTATTTTAAATAACATTATCCCTCTAGAAAGAGATTGATGGACCCTCCCCATATATGAAATGGAATAAAAGAGTTATACAATATACAATTTATTTAAATAAAAAATAAAATACGATGCAAATTAAATTACTTCACAGTATGTACACAACAGCTTTGACGTTACTGTTACTTTATATTTATTCTTTTGACAAAGCATTAATACAAAGTAACCATCTGGCTGACTCATCACTTAACCTATTTCTATGTTTTCTGATTACTAATGATGCTTTAGAAAATAATCTCTCAGCAGGTACTGAAGTTGCAGGTATTAAAAAAAAATCACGGGCCATCTTCGATAAAATCGGATATTTTGTCTCATGCGTCCTCCAACAGTCTAAAATGTCTTCCGAGATGACGGCTCTGGGTTTACCTAGGTACCCCTCCAACTCCTTAATAACTAAGCCTTGAAGACAAGATCCAGATCCATTTTTACACATTTCAAGTGTTTTAAAAATTGCTATGGTGTCAACCATATTTATCAAATGTGTGACGACATATTCGAGCACTTTGTGTTTCAAAACACACACTTGCAAAAGTAGAGATTTGCAGTGAACTTACTGAACATGTTTATCTTTTAGGTAATAATAATAACAATAATAGTAAGTAATTATTATAAATCCATATAATTAATTTTATAATAATTACTTACTAGAATAAATTATTATGATACCTACCTACCTATTATCTAATTACAAGATTTCTTTCGAGATCAGGATAATGTATTCGTGTCCATTCTGAGCACCCGGAAACATATTTTATTCTTTGAAACATGTACTCTGTGGCGGCAATCAAACAGTGTCAAATGTAGTGCTTGTGGCGCAGCGGCGACGATTGTATGCGATATCAATAGTAGCCGCCGGCACGTGTATCTTGACCTTGTACTTTCGAATAGCTGCACAATTTCTTTGACAGGTCAGTATCCGACCTTTGATGACGCCGACAACAAGACGCCGCGCACCATCAAAGTGCCGATGGTCAAAACTAGGGATGCACTCTTTTTTCTTTTAATGGATATTTTAATTCGCTATGTATATTTATGGTATTGTTCGTAATGCGCATAAGTCCAATTTTCCAATTTTTTTTTTCATTATATTTTTTACGTCTCATAGAGTCCCTAAGCGTATACCCGAACTCCTATACTCCCTGAAACGACACTTAGTCCTAACTGCAAGACGCAAGAGTCTCGCAAGCTAAGTCTTGTTCTTGCGCAAATCTTGCACGGTCAGTCTTGGTCTTGGTCTTGCTAAAAAAAGGCGGTCTTGTTCTTGGTCTTGGTCTTGCAAAAATGCAAGAACAAGACCAAGACTGCAAGACCAAGACCGATTTTGGGCAACACTAGTGACCGCTGTTCTTGGTCGACCTGCAGAAGAAACAGTGCTGAGCGACACACGACCGCATCGGAACTCTGCATACCAGCGATATATTGTCGTTTGACTCAGTGCTTCAACATCATAAATCGAAATAAGTTCGCTGAGACATTTATCTTGAAATAAGCCGCGACGAAAATTGTGATAAATTATAGCACGGAAATGTTCACGCGTGAGCTCCATTTCTTTTAACGACGTGTCAACTTTAAACCAACATAGTTTTTGTTTTTAAACATTTTTTTAAATTGTTTGAATGTCATTAAGATTCTAAGAGGCCAGTATTCAAATTCTAAAAAAAGGTTTATTGTAACTCAATCCGAAATATTCTATTCCCGATCATTTCAGTGTGCCTCTCGTAATATATTGTAGCATCCGAATGTCATTTTCCCTTTGTTGTCTCTTGCAACACCAAAGGGACGATATGTTATTGGATATTGTTATCTAATAATTTCATTGCATTTCTAGCGATACGTTTTGCTAGCAACGCAAATTTTAATACTTCGTTGCAGTAAAAGTTTTAGAGCTTCTTTTTAAACTTGGCACCTAATTAGCACCTAAAAAGCCGCGGTAGCCAACTCTGTCTGCGAACTGCCTGGCAACTACTGCAAAATCAAATGAGACAATCTATGGGGGAGGCCTATGTTCTGCAGTGGACTCTTATAGGCTGTAATGGATAAATGTTCCAAATGTAGGAATAATATTCAGAAAAAGTCAGCCCTAAGACTAATTATTCTGTCCGCTGAGGAAAGCTACGTCTGATGGGAGTTACCCATTTTTATTATTATTATTTTTTATAGTACAACACCACAACACCCACCTTACGGCCTTCTATTTCCAAACTTACGGCCAGCAGTGAACTATTTCAACTCGTCAACTTCTTTGCTAATGATGATATCTTATATCCGATGACGCTTACAATAAAATTTTCGGCTATGCTATTGCAGGCGTAGGCCTCTCCACAGATTGTCTCAATGGGGCGATATTTGCCATATTTGCCGCGGTAGGCAGGCGGGTTGGCAACCGCAGTTTTTCATTTTTTAGTTGTTATTAGAATAGAATAGAATAATTTTTTATTCAATATCGATTATTACATAATTCTTATTGAAAGTCATTTTTTATCTACCACTGGTTCGGAAAATACCTGTCCTGGGAAGAACCAGCAGGAAACCCAGCGGGACTTTTTTTTCAAACATAATTTCGTTCATACAATTTTTAAATAATTTGTCATAGAACCAGCATGGTGGCGCTCACCTTATTCCCAGTGGTTATTTTCATTCATGTATTCCTTGATATGATATTAGAAGGACGATGCTGCCCATCTCTTGGTTTGTTTTCCTCTGCCGCCTCTTACGACATGGGATTTTAAAAAAATTACCATCTCCACGTAATGGCTTAGAAGTCGAATTGGGAAAAGGCAAAAAATCTCGTAAGCAACACCTAAAATATTTTTTAACTTATTATAAGCCAGTGCTTGACCATAATCCCACCTGGTGGTAAGTGGCGATGAAGCGGATTATTCCACTCATTTGCTGTACCTACGCATTACGAACGACGAAGCAAACCATTTGTATCGAATGTATTCAATATCGACAAAAAAAATTGCGCAGCAAGCAGTGTGCATCGCATGATATTCGGCGTATTATTCAAACACACTCAAATCAATATAAAGGTAATGAATGTCATATGTTTAGGGGCACTGTCTCCAAACTGTCTTACAATCAATATTTTCAAATTATCCCTTATTAAACCATCTATCGACATCAAAAGGAATTAAAAAAAGAAGCTTCTGCAGACTAAACTTAAAAATGAAGATACAAACGACTGATCTTAAACTACACGGTAGAGTTGCATTGTTAACCAGTTTTTGCTTGCGTCATCACATATCATGCAGCCAAATTAAACCTACCAAATTATTGCACAACCGAATTGTGTAGCGGAAAACCCCCAAATACTTTAATAGGTGTAGATATGCATCTATGGGCTTTCACTTACACAGAACACTAACTCCTAGCCGAGACTTCACTTAACCATCAGGAGTGCTTGTTTTTTATTCTTTGAAAATCAAAATCAGCTACACAAAAGAAAGTGATAGTGACTAATAGGGCGACACCGAAAGTTTTAAAACGCGCCAAATTAACAAAGGCCATAGAAAATAATTTAAATATGGAGTTTAGACGCTTTGGTTCTTGCTAAATTCGTTTGTTATTGATTTTTACAAATTGATTGTAATTTACTGACTTGACACTGGCAGAATTCTATCAAGAGAAGCCATAATTTAAAAGAAGAAGAAGAAGATTGTAATTTAAATATGTGTAGCACGTCGAGAATTTAATGCTATAAGATTGTCGCTCATATTTATTTATTTGTTTATTTATGACGACTTACTTTTCTTGTGACCTTTCTAAACAGCAAAGTTGTGACACAGATTTCGATTGTCGGTTCACGACGAAGCTTCATGTTTACTACTGTTTCAAAAAGTTTAAGGTCTTATCTTTTCTCGCAGCAAGAAGCAGACACTCAACGATAGCTCGACATACTCCGCCAGAAGAACAGTCGAATAATTAAACTACAGCAGGTATAAAGTTAATGAAGCATCCACTAACCAGTCTCGTCATGGTGATAGCAACAATTCCCAAAACTAAATACTAGGTAAATGATCGAGCACTAAAAGACTAGAAGAGACCACTAAAGAAGTAGGACCACTCTTCTTGAAATTAAATTGTCTTAGATAGTCGCGCTACTTTACATTTCACTCTTTGAATTTGTTGTACTCGTACAATATTCGAAATATAACTTCATTTATGAGTAATGAAATACTCTTTCAATTTTTGTTTGGTAGGTAGTTGTATAACAATTTTTAATCATTTGAGAAAGAAATAAGGTCCCTAAAATAGATTTGTGTTAGAGCCATGCTGAAACTACACCATGTAGCACGAATGGGTCGGCTCGACCGGGGAAGGACCACGCTCTCACAGAATACCAGCGTAAAGTAGCAGCTTAATGCTGCTATGTTTCGTATGATGAGGATAGACAACCGAAGACCCTTTTTACTGGAAAAGAGGCTTTCCATAGTTATCAGGGGTGACAACGCATCTGCATTTTGATTCTTAATCGAGAATTGTTGTAGATGCCTATAAGCCACAGCATCCACCTACCAGCAGATGGACTGTATGCTCGTTTGTAACTCTTATTTAAAAAAAAAAAACTAATGTGCAGTTCTCCAAACAAGCATTCTTATTCTTCTTCTTCCTCAACGCGCAAGTCTACAGCTTGACATGATCTCTCGTTGTAGGCAGCATCATCAGGCTAGGCAGGCGGATTGACGATTGCAGTAACAACATCTCGTACCTTTGAGCACAGAACACTATTTACCCAGTACCCAGGCCTTCGAAGCTGCTGCCCGTCACAGACACTTTATGTCTGGCGCAAATGAAATAATGTACCGCCATCTATCGGAGGCTATCAGATTTTTTAGAAGCATTTCCCATTATCGTCTCTTCAAAACACTATCTATTTTAAATAGCATCTACTAATTTAAAAAGATGATCAAGCACCTGCAAGTAAATATTATAGAAAATAAGTAAAAGTTAATAGTATAATTAATAACAGTGGTAGAGCCACGCGGCGGCAGCTTTTGCTGTCGCACGAATGGGCCGGCTCGAACCGGGGTGGTACCACGACCTCACAGAAAACCAGCGTGAAGTAGAGGTTTACCTCTGCGTTTCGCTTGGTGAGTGCAGGTGGCCGGAGGCCCTTTTTACTAGAAATGAGGCATTCCATCGTAGTCCTCACGGGCGACAACGCATCTATATTTTGATTTGTAATAGAGGATAGATGTAGATGTCTATGGGCCGCAGCAACCACTTTTCATCAGGTGGACTGTGTGCTCGTTTGTCACCCATACCCTATAAAAAAAATTAAAAGGATTTCAAAATGACTGGTATTTGTTTTAATGGTACGTAAATTATGCAGTATATCTTTGACGTTCGACACGACATTTACGCAGTGTTCCAATATAAATTTCAACCTAGTACGATGATGATTGGTATCTGTCGGTTAATTTCTTAAGTATTTTGCAATACCCTTGTAAGACCACAGCGGGACATAATATGCTTTTTGAATGGGCGTGGTTTAAAAGGTTTTCCCATATTCACCATACTGGGCTGGTAGATTAGTGAGAACAAAGCAGATTCCCCCATACCGGTCTTTTCTGTTTCCCACCATCATTCTGTAAAATATTAGTTCAACGTCCTTGGATAGATTTTCCAAAAGTCGGAAAGCCTTTTCACATAAAACTGTGCGTTGTTTGTTACTTCATCACTTACAAACTAACATTCATTTCACCTGATGGTAAGTGGTAGCCACAAAAGGTACTCCCCTTGTTGCCTCAGCCACTATACGAATCCTCGGCATCGACATATCGAATGATGTGCAGTTTCGTAGTCACTTCGAAAAGAAAGCCAAATTGGCCTCTAAAAACTTGGCGTGCTTAGCAGAGCGGGACAGTATTTCATGCCAGCACACCGCCTGCAAATTTACAAGGCGCAGGTTCGGCCTCACATGAAATGCTGTTCCCATCTCTGGGTTGTGGCTGCCCAGTGCCAGCCCCTTCCACTTGACCGCATCCAGCGCAGAGCGACTCGAATCGTCGGCGACCGAGTCCTCTCCGATCGGCTCGATTCACTAGCGCTCCGAAGAGATGTCGCATGCCTTTGCATTTTATTTCGCATCTACCACGGAGAGTGCTCTGAGGAATTGTTCGGATTAATCTCAGCCACCAAATTTCACGGACACACATCGCGGCAAATCTCCCGATACCATCCACACCATCTGGATGCTTGGCGGTCCCCCACTGTACGTTTAACTAGAAGTTTTCTTCCTCGTACGACCTCTCTGTAGAATAGTTTACCACGGGCGATTTTTTCGGACTCCTCCTACTCAGAAGCTCTTAGTCAGAACTACCTCGTAGTCGGAAATATAGTTCTACTACATTTAGTAGCCTTGTTTTATAATAACCACCGCGCATCAGTAAGATTGCCATTGGAGAGAAAAAATTGTCATTTTTCTTTTAATACCCCTTCATCATCGTCAACCACAACCCAAGAGTCCAATGAACATGGGCCTCTTTCGTTCTAGGGAAGATTTGTCAGCGCTTTGACAGCGCTTCCCGTCGCTGGTTGGAGCTTATCTGCTCATAAGTCTACACGAGCTGTATTTATATAGAATAAGGGTGACAAACGAGCACACAGTCCACCTGATGGTAAGCGGTTGCTGTGGCCCATAGACATCTACATCTATCCTCGATTACGTATCAAAATGCAGATGCGTTTTCACCAGTGAGGACTAAGATGGAATGCCTCTTTGCCAGTAAAAGGGGTCTCCGGTTCTCTACACTCACGTTACGAAACACAGCAGCGGTAAGCTGCTATTTTAAGCTGGTATTCTGTGAGAGCGTGGTCCTTCCCCGGTCGAGCCGACCCATTAGTGCTACAACTATACAATTAATATAGCTGCAGCATGGCTCTACCACGTAATATGTATTTTACGCCTGGCGTAATCGATATGGTTATTTCCTTAATTCATCCCTTCATAAGTTTACTGCTGAAGAAATTTTTGCTGACCGATACGCCTTAGGGACCCACAAACTAGCTTACTCCTTTTTAAAAGGCCGGCAACGCACCTATAATTCCTCTGGTGTTGCATTTGTTCATTGGCGGCGGTCCATACTTTCCATCAGGTGAGCCGCATTCCCCATCTTCTATATATAAATAAACATACTCCCCCAAGGAACGCCACAAAGCTCGGTCCAACCAGGTCGTCACTCCATCCAGCGGCCGGCTGCCCTACACTTCGCCTGTCGTCTTGGTCTGCCCCATCACTTGTCGGTTCTTCGAGCTACATGGTCGGTCCATTGCCACTTCAGCTTACTGATCTATGTCGGTTACTCTGTATCGAAATGGTTATACCTGCTGCCACATATCCGGAGACATGCATATCCTATACTCGCCTATTACGTCTCACGGGACAAAGTTGGGCGATGGATTCTCTTAGCTGTAGACATTTGTAGCACTGCGCTGCGCACAAATCAGTTCACTGCACACTGGGCAGGACCGGGAAATTCGCAAGGTGTAAAGGTAGTTGCCCGCAGAAAGAAAAGTGTTTTTGAACACTGAACACTTGTGGTATTGCACGAATCTTATTTTATATTTTTATAAACTGCAACTCTGTGAAATGTATTAGGTGTGATAGTGATAGATAATCTTACTTTTTTACCTACATTTATTTTACTTACTGACCACAAGGTTTTATTTTGACAGATGGCTGAGTTGACAGCTGTGTGTATAATTTGTAGCGCCATGGCGCAATCATGAACCAGCGCAGTAAACTGTACCCGAGTTACTGAGCTAAAGCATGGAATTTCGCTGAGCTACCTGTTTACTTAACTGTCGACACACGGATACTTTTACATCACGCTCATCCTTTTTTAATAAAGACATAAATGAGGTTTACACACACACAGAAAAACAAACTTTACAAATTGATATGTCTTCTTTTATTCACATTATAATATAGTGTACTATTTACACGCTGTACAGACTCGCAACAAATTAAAATATCTATTAAGTACTTACACCTACAAAACATTATCTACACATAAAAATTGAAAAATAAAACATCAACAAACATTTTACTTGTGATCTACTACAACTGTTTGGACACTGTCGATGTGTATGTGGCTTTCAACCGTCCTATATTTTAAATATTCGAAAAGTTGACTATTGCCCGATTCCTTTATTCAAGAAACGTTTCGTTCTTCATGACGATCCGTTTTATTAAATGTAAAGTGTTGAAACGGTTCGTAAATTGTTTTTTGTGGCCTCTAGAGCGACTCGTAAGGAAATACGAAACGTTTTATAATTATAGAAACCTAGCATTAGCGAGAAAGATTTACAACAGTTAATTTCGCATTTACGTTATGAACAAATGGGTAATTGAATTAATGAATGTGATTTTAAATATCGTATGTTGTACATTTTTACACATTAATAGTATAAAGGTTGCAAATATGTTTGAAAAATATTTATATGAATAATGCTTTATCACACCATATTTTTGTACTTTTTTAATATGTGACGTAAACAAACATGTAAGATTATTATAATATTTATGAAACGAATTTTCTACAAAATTTATTAACGAACTCAGAATAACAAAGAAAGATAGACGAAGCGCCGCGTACACATCAAGTGACGTTGAAACCATGCTCACTTCTTGCCACGCATATCTTTCTTCTTTCTTTTTTTAACAGTCCATAAAAACTCACAGCTGGACGTACAAAATTTAGATGTGAATGATGCATGTGTGTGTTCTTACAATAAGTTAATCTATATTTTGACGTCACTTTAAATGAACGCATGCTCTATCTTTCTTTACCTACCTATTTAGTAATTCAGTAAAACAATGTGCCAGAGAGATATAGAAATATATTTCTTTGCTTAAAATTTCAAAAGCTTATCACTGTTTGTATAAAAACTTGTAAAATATATAAAGCTTTTTTTTTAGGTCACAGACCTTATTTCTAAGGGGTCTTTTAAGGTAGCCAACACCGCGGTCCTATGTCTGTTGCAGGTCCTTACATGATCTCGAAATATTGAAGTTTCTCTGACATGAAAATTTCCTCACGATGTTTTCCTTCACTGACGAGCAGACGAACCAACGAACTTTATAACGAGTTCATCTATAAATTGACACTGCAGCTCTACTAGCTTGCATTCTTAATTTAAAGCGAGTGGCCCTCTTCAGAACAAGAACAAATGACTTAGCATGACTTAGCATGGTATTATATACAAGTATGACCGTACTCAGTTCGGAAGCCATGCTCTCGCCTTAAATATCATAGTATGCCAGCAACTTTGATTCGATCCCCGCCGGCACCAATGAAATTGTTAATTGCAGTTTTAAGTGCTGATTTACCACGTGCTCGGCGGTAAGAAAACACCGTGACAACACTTACATGTTCGAGAAATTTAACAAAAAATATTTCGAAGACATGTGAAATCCGCCAATATGCATTGGGGCAGCGCGTTGTACATTTCCTTACCCTATAACCCTCCCCCCCCCCCCCAGAATAAGAGAAAGTTTGTATCCAGAAGTGAGACGTATATAGGCTGTAAATGTACTTTTGACTTTTATTTATTAAACTGTAAAGACAAAATATTCAAATGTCATTTATCTAGATAAAAAAGCCACGTACACCTCAACGTGAAATATTCACAAATGAAATCAATAATTCATACAACAGACTGTTTGACTATTTACAAAGTATTTTCGTATATTATTGAAGTAAATTATTAAAATAATATAATATTTTGTTAGCTGCACTATGTCAATGCACCACAGAGTAAACAATAAGAGTAGTTCATATCGAGAGGAGTTAACAACAGATTAAAAAATATTTTAAAGGTAACACCTAAGTGTAATAACAAAAGTCACATATTATGGCAACAAGAAATTTTTGCCCCTTCTCGATATGTATTCAAATATAACTTATATTAAGTGACCATTTAGTTTCGTTCAAAATTGAACGAATGAATCTCATGATACACAGACAATCAATATTAATAAATAATTAAAGACCTTTATGACAAATCACGATATTCGTTCCTTTTTTAGGCCAATAAGTTTTCTTACACTTACAATTCTTGAATTAGTTTTGTCGAAACTTTCATATTTATATCTATCGGTTTCAGAACGGAAAGGAAGCTTACAGAGAAACCTACTGGAATTCTACATTTCATATGTATACACTATACATCTAACTTCTAGCAATATAACTATCGTAAAATGAAAATTATTATCTCAGTCTATAGTTGATATACCGCTGGTAACCAATATCATCCGATAAAGATCTCTTACCAATTAATTTAAATGCATAAACCATAAATACATCTCACATCTCCGAGACTAGTCGACAAGGTCTTTGGCCATGATTTTTAAAAAAATTATCTCCTTCTAAATAAAATAATAACCTTTTGCTACTAAAATATCGTACATACATGATTCTTAAGCCTAACAAATAATAAAATTTATCTATAAAATTGATCAACTAACTGGGTATAAAAGACGTGATTAATATGTACTTAGTATTGCCAGCATAATCAAATTGCTCTTAAAATTTACACATATATAGGATCGTATAAAAGTAAAAATTGTATCTTAAGAAAATCCATTGGTTTGACTTAAAAATAATTAGTCTAATGTGAGACATTAATGCTTAAGCGATTAGTTTACAAATGTTGAAGTGGTGCACAGAGAACGCTTTAAAAAGGGCAACAGAAATGTTGTTTTTTTTTCTGACGGTGTTTTTTATTTTAGAACGAAACGTGTTAGCTATTTTGCTTAAATTGTTATCTATCTAGTAAGGAATGGCGGCAAATTGTCAATGAAAATTTAAATTCGTTTAATACTAAAAGTTTATGCTATGTTTTCAAAGACATTTCAAGATAAATTCGGTTTCCTTCGGAAAACGAAATAAAATACAATAAGGCATGGAATATTATATACAACTAAGGTTGCCATAGAGTTCGTAAGATTTTTATACAAGACTTCAAAAACATATCCTCAAGCGCATTCTACCTTTGTCACACATGACGTGTACAAAAAATATAACCTCACGCACTATAAAACTCTAAAATCTCACTACCTTTATCTATCGTGCGATTTTCATATATAATATACATTATATCATATACATACGTATATATTTATGCTATCTATACTTTTACCTCTTGTTTTTAGAATTATCTTCACACAAGCACCGATATGTCGAAATGGACTAAAATTTCACTATACATCTATAGCTCGTTTACTAACATCTTTAGAATATCATTTCTTTACGCTCCTAAGGATTAGTGACATGTATTTTTAAACTAATTCTTTTTTTTTAATATGTACTGTATGGACCGATCAAAAACCTGTTTTTATAACATATAATAACACTAAAACAACCAGCTACCCGTGTATGGAATTCAATTGGACGATTTTTGATAGGGGTTTTTTTGAGAACAATTACAATATTATATAAGTGTGTGTGTGTGTGTGTATACGAGTATTTTATTACCAAACAAAAATATTAAAGATATTCACGAACCGGAAACAAACACAAACTACTTTAGGGTATTTACACACAATATTTTTCGAATATTCGATCACTGTTTGTTTTTACGCGGAAATTAGTAACGGGAATTTCGTTTTTTTTTTACTTTATGACAAAATAAGATAATTATAATCTATTTAGAAAAATATAACTTGTCTGACACTTGATGGGGTCCTTTCAAATATTAAACTAAAGTTCAAATATATAAATAATGATATATAGTACTTCTACTTTTATTTGAAACTAGCTGTTCCCCGCGACTTCGCACGCGTGTTATTTAAGGGTTTAATTTTTTTGCGCGGAACGGAACCCTAATTCTTTTTCTAAAATAAAAGTAGCCTAAGTTAATCCTTATAACATCAGCTATATGTCAGTGAAAATCCCGTCAAAATCGGTCCAGCCATTACCGAGATTAACCGGAACAAACAGACAGACAGACAAAAAATTTAAAAATTGTGTTTATGTTACAAGAACCGTATATAGTATAAAGCTGTTATTTTGAAATTACAAACAGACACTTCAATTTTATTCATTTGTATAGATATAGATTATCCTAAATTGAAGGTGATTTATGGGCAACAACTACGCATACGCGCGCTCCTCTGTGTATTTTTGCCGACCGAGCGACCCTTACGAATGTGTGGGTGCGTAGTAAAATAGTAGGCGTTAGATATTTATGAATGACAATCACATAAAATAAAACATTACCACGTATTTTGATTTAAAAAGATAAAAAGGACAGAATGATTGAGTTTTTTTTAACTAAATTTTCTTCACCGTTTGCCTATACTATTTAATTTCAACTTTCTCTTCAAATTTGGCCGGTTATTGCAAAATAACCCTGTATAGTCGTATTTACTAAAAAACATCTTTATTCTATTATAGGTCTACATTAACCCTGTTAAATCGGTAGTGTCATCCAAGTCATGATTTTATAAATAGGTTATAGGTTAAGTTAAGGATTAGAATTCATGAGACGGACTAAGAAACATTCAACTTTATATAGACACACAGATTTGTGTACGGCACACAGATTTGTGTGCTCGCTATTTTGTTTTGGCTTTAAGGTAAGGGGTCAAATATCTAGTTATTTTATCTATTAAATTTCTTTAAAAGTTATAATAATATATGAAATTGTTATAAACAATGGTAGAGTTTCGGATTAGTTAAAATTATTATTCACGAACGAATGGATATAGAAAGTTACAATAAATTATGGATTAACAAATAACTAAATCAATATTAGCACACCATTGAAATATATATTGAAATGACTTGCCAACACACACACTAAGCACCAGAGTTCAAATTAAAAAATGTATTAAACACTAGACTTATTGTCTTAAACACATTAATAACCTAAAGCGAAAGGAATGGCAAGTTACGAGGTACCGCTTAGGCCTAGACAACCATTTTGTGTTGTCGACGGTTAAATATATATCATATAAATAATTTACGGTTATCTAAAATTAAATAAAAATGAGTATGAGAGCGATTAGCTTTCTCTTCAATATGATCATATTAAGTAGGGAATTGTAAGTTCGAATTATTAAAAAAAAATTGAATAGAATTTTATGAATAGGGTTTTCATTACGCAACTACCAGTCTCGATTATTTGTTTTCGAGATAAGCGAGTCGATAAAATATTACTGACACAGAAACGTCACACAGATTCTTATACATATAATAGAATGAGGGCATCCACGACTTTTTCTGCCACCAGGGCGGCGCCACTTAAAAGTATATATTTGACAGTTTACATAGCGGGAAAGTTAATTTGTTCGGAAAATGTAAAGGTTAATGTTTCTTTCTGTACTATTATCACTATTTTATATTAACAAGATTAAAAATAAATAAACCAAACCACAGATATTCATGAACGTAGAAAAATTAATAAAAGTTAAAAATGTGCAAAAAATTAAAGAGTAAACCACTGACGCATTGTTTTGTGTATTAATGTTATTACTCTAGAAACTAATAAAATTTTATTAAAAACTAACCACTCCATTAAATGAAATTATGTAACAAAAAACTTTACCTCAGTGTCAACTAGCGACATCTGGTGAGCAGAAAATCATTAGCCCTCATTGGAACCCGGGAACTTAAAAGCGTGGAGGGTTTCCGAAAATCGCCCCTTTACAACACTCTCTTAACAATTATTATCTGCTGTCTTATTTTGATTAAGCATCAGTTTCTTTAAATAAAAACCAACACAAATATGGATTACTTGGACGAGCAGAAAAATCACCAACGACAACACAATCAGGTAAGGCCGAGTAAACGCAGTGATTAAATATAGTTTTAGCTAGATATGTATAAATAACTGAAGAAGCGCTAGCTCAAATTTTCTATGCCCGAATTATATATGGACCATAAAATAATTAATAGAATCAGGCGTTACTTTGCGGAAATCCATTAAATTAAAGTTGGTAAAAAAAAATTATCTCGCAGCATGTATATATAATTTTTTTGTATCAACTTTAATGGACAATAAAACTCAAACTTGTGTGACATACGTCGATATAAATTTAAATTATGTAAATAATACTTAATATTAATTTGATCGCATTAAAAAAAAACATCAAGACAATAGAGTAGTTGACACTCACTTCATTCGAAATAATTGTACCAAGCTGTCTAAACAAAACAGTTTCTATAGTAATTAAACTTTAAAATATAAAGTATGAACCCACTTCAATCGTTACATTAAAATCTCCTTCGCTGGAATTTTTTCTCCTAATTTATATTGGACTATCCCAGTACATAACCTTTTTAATAAAAAGATAATTTAAATCGATTCAGCCGGTGGCCACGCATAAAAAAATATGCATAGAGTACAGAACGTTCTCTCGCAGCTAATAAGGTCATAAGTTCATGTACGCAAATAAACATCTAATGTGTATATTTTAAAGATCAAAATATATCTAGGTCGGTTCCTAAAACGGAAAACCAATCCAGTCTTGAGACTAAAAAAGGAATGAATTCAAATTATATCGTGAAGTAATAATTATAGTTTTGATGGTGTCAACTACGTAATTCACAACAAAATCTACCCACGTTCAGTTGTAATAATACGTACAATCATAATTATATTATTCATGGGTTAATAAAAGCTGCCTTTATAATAAAGTAAATTGTATAAATATTTATGTAAAATTAATATTAAAGTTTCAAGAGAAACAATTCATGGCACAGATTAAAATAAATAGAAAAAGCACCGTCATCTAATAACTGGGCTTAGGATATTATATCGGACCTCTTGTTCGCACTAATACCTTTTATGGTCAGACAATAGTGATGTGCGTTAGTACGTAAATCGATAAAATTATCATATCGCTGAGTGGTGGAGCTTTAGTAGAATTTGTGAGTTAAAAAAAAACATTAATATGAAGAAACTATTATTGGCAGTTAAAACTATATACCCTGGTATTGGGGACGAAACCTATACCTTTTCGTACAGCCTTTCAATTTTTATTGTCCATTCCTCCCGAAATTAAAAAAAAATGTATAAGGCCCCTCTCAGGTTAAAATAATTGACGTTTATAATTTATGTACAATAAAAATAAGGCTTTGGTTTAATTGTCATGTGAAAAAATAAATGTTCATAATCCAATTTTTAAAGAATTTTCATGTTTGTTTCTAATTCAATACGTTAAAACCACATTAGCTTAGCTTAACAAAAGCCTATCACTTTGTTTTAAAGCAATCCACGTTGAAGTTGGAGAAACAGATGCTAAAAATTTTTTCAATTTTTAATCAACCAACTGTTCCAACTCAGTATGTTTTCTTAAGCTATACCGGCTTATATATTACATCGGCTGACTTTATTACAATTTGAAAAAAAAAATTGGGTGTAACTTGTAGACAAAGAAGAAGCCTATGGCATAGATATTAATCAAATTTTCTTTTGAAAAATGGATTTAGCTTTGGAAAAAATAAATAGTGATTAAAATGTCCTTGTCTTTTCACTCTACTTTGCGCTTGACAATTACCAATAAATTTGTGACGCTCTTGACTTTGAACTTGTTCACCTATTAAATCCATAAATAACCATAAAAAGTCAGCCGGGTAATAATGGGCTTATATGCCGGCTATACCGGCATTTACCTCAAAGCGCGCCGATGTCAGGATAAAGCTGTGGGATCCCGGAGTTTTCCCGGTACTGTAGCGGGTCGGCACGGAACTCGACCGGCTTGAGCGCCATGTTGCCGTAGATGCGGGCGAAGCGGTCGATGCAGCCCGACCTCTGCGACATGTGGCGAGCATCGGCCGACAGCATCTCCGTATTCGTGCACTCGGGACATTTGAACTTCTTGCGGGGCGTCACCTGGAAGTAATCATTTATTTCGTGGATCATAGGTATTACATAGATGTTAGATACATTATTATATAATCAAGTTCAACTATGTCCTACCCTCTTGGCATACGAAATACAATATTTTTGGAAATCATTTAAAGTAAATAAAATAACAAAAAATGGAACGTATACAAAAAATTAGTGGGTATAGAATTTGAGAAAAGAGTTAAGTAGGTATGTTAGAAATCTAATTATGACATAAATATATTGAATAATAACTATGTTTTATTATGTACATTTTTAAATAATGACCTAACAATATTTCAAACAAATAAATAGTGACACATTTCATTGTTTTTTATTCACTTAAACTTTAAAATTAATTAATAAGTAGTATCAAATATGATGTAATTACTTTTATATTTATGTTAACATAATTATGTAAAGCAAGTTATTTATCCAATGGTTGAATTTGGTATCAAAAAATCATCACTAAAGAAATCATTTAATGTATAATAGGCTTTGTTTATTAGGACACTGACAAGCGTTTTTTTAAAAGATTTAACATTTTTTATATCTTTAATTTTTTTGGGTATTTTGTTATATATTTTTGGCGCCATGCAAAACACGCTCTTGTTAAATAACGCTGTTCTACTTGCTACAGAGCAGAATTTATCTGTGTGTCGCAGACCAACATGATGTTCATAAAGATGAATGTTCCTTTTTACGAACATGGTGACCTCTAAAATATATAATGAAGTAAGAGTTAATACTTTCAACTTTTTAAAAGATGGTTTACATGATTCAGTTTGCTTTAGATTGCACATAGCTCGTATGCACCTCTTTTGTGCTTTAAAAACATTTTCCTTATTAACGGAGTTGCCCCAAAATAAAATACCATATCTTAGTATAGAATCTACGTAACCGTTATATGCTGAAGTGCCAACTATTATTCTTAGTGTTTCTAAGTAGCTGGAGAAAGAGAATGTGGGGAGCGTAGCGGTATTTAACTTTTGGAGCCGTAGATAATAGACGCTAACGGTCGTGACAGTCAGTTGGAAGTCGCCGTAAGCGCGGTCACTCAAGACCACAATGGTTTGCTTTAAAATAGTTTATTTTATTTTTTATTTTAGCGTGATTGATATATTATTTGTTAGCGATACTGATGACGATTTCGATTTTGAGAAAAATTGTTATTAAGATTTAAGTTATAGATCGTTCTTTCTAGTTTACAATTTCATTATAAATGTTTAAATAATTTAAATAATAATAACAACCTTTAATATAAAAATTATTTGTAATTTTACAATACAGTAACCAACTAATTAGTGTTAACGATAGTAATGCGGCGCATCATTAGGCCTTCCATAAGACAATTAAGAGAAAGCGAGAGCGAAATATTATCGGTGCCGTTCACACTTGGCGTCTACTGAACAATATTTCGTTTTGAATTGTACATAGTACACGAGCAAACCTGCAGTTCTGTAAGGTAACTCTGGTGGGAATCATTTACCCTGTGGAAATAACTCCTCTACTGCTCTCTACTCTGTTATATAAAATAATATATTAAAATAAAAAAAGCATCAACTTATAATCAATACTCATACATTAACACAATACAACGAAACCTATCGTGAGTGAATATATGGTGATGAACTCGGCGGTTCATTGAAGTAATATCAGGCCTCTGTCACTCTTGCTGCCTGCGTGAATAATTAAGTACAATTGCGCGGGACTTCAGGTTATACGCAGTGAGGGCTAGCACGTTCTAGGCGAGTTAATTTTAAAGTTTTTTTTTCACACTGTTACGTAAATAGTTTTTTGTAAATACTTGTTGAAATAGTTTTTGTTTAGTATTGAGTATATTTAATTTTAGTTGAAAAAGGTTTCATGCAATTTAAATATATATGTGTATAATACCTATCTATGATGAATTATAATAGCAAAACGTCGTTTCTACTACGAGTATAGTTGTTGCATGGATGGATGCTTAATGAGCAAACGAAAGGATTCAGATTTGTGATTTTTTTTTTTTTTTTTATAGGAGAGGGGGCAAACGAGCATGCGGCTCACCTGATGGTAAGTGACTACCGCCGCCCATGAACAACCGCAACACCAGGGGAATTGCAGATGCGTTGCCGGCCTTTTAAAAAGGAGTAGGCTCTTTTCTTGAAGGTCCCTAAGTCGTATCGGTCCGGAAAAATCCCTGGTGGTAAACTATTCCACAAGGAAGTTGTGCGAGGAAGAAAACATCTTCTAAATCGCACAGTGGTGGACCGCCAATCATCCAGATGGTGTGGATGGTATCGGGAGTTCTGCCGCGATGTGCGTTCGTGAAATTTGGCGGCTGGGATTAATCCGAACAATTCCTCAGAGCACTCCCCATGGTAGATGCGAAAGAAAATGCAAAGAGATGCAACATCTCTTCGCAGTGCCAATGAATCGAGCCGATCGGAAAGGGCTCGGTCGTCGACGATTCGAGCCGCTCTGCGCTGGATGCGGTCAAGTGGAAGGAGCTGGCACTGGGGAGCCCCTGCCCAGAGATGGGAACAGTATTCCATGTGAGGCCGAACCTGCGCCTTGTAAAGTTGCAGGCGGTGTGCCGGCATGAAATACTGTCCCGCTCTGCTGAGCACGCCAAGCTTTTTAGAGGCCAATTTGGCCTTCTCTTCCAAGTGACCACGAAACTGCACGTCACTCGATATGTCGACTCCGAGGATACCGATACTGGCTGAGGCAAGAAGGGGAGTGCCTTGAAACTGAGGAGATACGACAAAGGGGTTCTTTTTAGCGGTAAACGCGCAAACTTGTGTCTTCTGAGGATTAAACTGGACTAGATTTAGTCGCCCCCAATCCGAGACTTACTTACTTTTTACGTTACCGAAGGATAATGAGGGGTGAATTTATTTCATTTTTTTTGTTAGGTACTTAAAATTATTAAGTACTGATGTACGTAGTAGGTAGATGGTAGGTAGGTATGGTCAATCATGAAATTGTACGGAATGTGTACAAATCTATACATAGACTACCCAGGTATTTCCGTAGCGAAAAAAAAATTAAGTAACAATTTACAGAATCGCCCAAGTGCTTAAGTACTTAATTACAGAACTTAGTTGAAATTTACTTCACTATCGCAGTACCTACTTACATACATATACTTGTATTTTGTACTAAAAATATTTTAAGTTATAATACCATAAAATACTGAAATTAAAGCTTTGTTTACAAGATATTCAACTAAGTAGAATACAATCACATTTCTGTTAGGAATCGTATTTCGGGTTTATTTGTTGTTTACACCGCCTAGGTACCTATTTCTTCCTAGCCAAACATCAAGATTCGCAACGAATGTTCCTGAAAGTTCCATACGTTGGGCTGTTGCCCACACAACACAGAACTCACATAGTAGCGAAAATATGGTCAGTCGACCACAATCAGAATAGGTACCTTACCAAGGTAACTTACTTAACATTTCGCAATGTATTTTTTACTCTTTATTGACAGCCGTTGGTAACTACGGAAAGTCCGCCGTGACGTAGGAAAGAGAAAAGATGCAAAGTAATACGGACACTCACACGCAGTGATAGTTTTATTTAGCTTGCGTGCGTGATTTATCTAATTAATAGTAATTATAAATAATAGGCTATTAAAACACAGGCAAGCAGTCAACATCAAAAGAGTACAACTTCTGTACGTAGTAATATTATTTATTCTGTGGTAATATGTATTATGTACTACCCGGACTCTGTGACTCTTGCTACTTGCGTAACTTAAATACCTACAATCGCGCGTAGCCTCATTTTACATACGCAGTAAGGGCTAGCGCGTTTTAGGAGAGCCACGTACTAGTGAATTTCAAAGTTAGTAACACTGTTTACGCACTGACATAGCTCAGTATTGTAATCGGATGGAAGGAGACGCCGGGAACATCTAATTTGTTGTTCGCATGACAAACGATGAAACAACAAACCATGTGATTCGATTGCGAGGCAAGTCGATATCGTATCGGAGTCGTCGATATGTCGCACTAAGGAACCTGATAGGCAAATTATAAATTGCAATTTTAAGTGCGATGTGACATGTAGTAAACGAAGGAATGAATGAAAGACATATCTGAGAAAGTAAATCAATATTTCGAGGAGGTTTAGTCCGCCAACAGGCATTAGGCAGCGCACCGGACACTTCCGTGACTTAAAACGTGTTCGAATCCCGCACGGAACAAGTATTTGTATGGCCTACAAATAATTGTTCCGGGTCTGGATGTTTGTCCTCGTGCAATTTATGTTTGTAAACTGCCTACACGACACAGGAGAAAATCCTAGAATGGGGGTAACGTTCTTTAAAAAAGAAAACAAAGAAATCCCTCTAGGTAAGGAGAACCCTGGGTCCATCTTGGATATTTACTTACTACTACCGCGGTTGTTACTTACTACTACCGCCTTTTTGTTTTGCATGTATACCACATAAATAAAGTATTTATTATAAAATCGTTTAATATACAAATAGTGAGGAAAGTTTCTTGGCTAATGTTTCTTGGGATGGGTAAAGATGAAAGGTAAAGAAGCTTCTTATCTTATCAAGTATCGGTCGGCTCAAACAGGGAAGGACCACAAGAGTGTAAAGTGTTTGTACGTGGTAGAGTGGTAATACGTGGTAGAGCCGTGCTACAGCTATATTAGTTATATAGTTGTAGCACGAATGGGTCGGTTCGACCGGAGAAGGACCACGCTCTAACAGAATAACAGCGTAAAATAGCAGCTTAATGCTTCTGTGTTTCGTATGGTGAGTGTAGAGAACCGGAGACCCTTTTTACTGGAAACGACGCATTCCATCTTAGTCCTCACGGGTGACAACGCATTTGCATCTTGATTCGTAATCGAGGATAGATGTAGATGTCTATGGGCTACAGCAACCACTTACCATCAGGTGGACTGTTTACTCGCTTGTCGCCTTTATTCTATAAAAAAAAGTGAGAAGGGCATAGGGTCAGTTTAAATAACAGGCTGTGATGCATTCCATTTTAGACCTCAGAGGTGTTGACGCATCTGTAGCTTTCCTTGTTTGAAATTGGCTGCAAGTATCTATGAATAGCAGTAGTTAATTACCAACAGGAAGGCTGTAAGTTTGTTTATCACTCTAATTTTATAAAAAAAAAACATAGTGTTGCCAACAAAAAACAACTCCCACCTTAATCGGCGGCTTCCTGGTGATGTTCGCGACTAGAAAGTTCATCGCGATGTCCTCGCAGTTGAAATACTCATCGACCCAGCTTCGGATCTCGGCTGGCATCTTGTACGTGTAGTACCACGACCAGATCTTGTGGTGGAACGCCGCACCAGTTAGCACCTGACACATACACGGACAGTAACAATAAAGCTAAAAACTCATCTATACATCTTGTTCAGGTTTTTGATGCAAAATTATACTACAAATATACAGTACGTAAAGACAAAGCGCTCTTCATAAATTTCATAGTTCGCGAGCAATTCGAGATGGATTCCGATGAAATTACTAACCGTCAGCACAGATGAAATTGTTAAATGCAATTTTAAGTGCTGATTAACCACGTGCTCGGCGGTGAAGGAAATCAGCGTTAGGAAAGCGGCATGCCTGAGGAATGAAATAATTTGCGGACTTGAGCGACGCGGCAGATTAACTGCAAAAGTAAGTCCTTTAGAACACTGTTAAATAATAATCCGTATTTTGAAAAAAAAAAGAACGCATTTAGATAGGGTTGTTAATCTTCAATTTCCCTGTTATAATTTTAACGGTTTTCTTAATGCGTTATTCGTTGACCTTTTCACCTTTATGCTTGGAGATCATTTCAAGCTAATCAACTCACCATTGAGATTTGGTTGGTCCACTCGCTGTGGTACTTCCAGGACGCGGTAACATTGTCCCAGACGTGCAAGCGAGATGGAAAGCCAACAATACGATCGGGAAATTCCCGCCATACGTCGAAACTGAAAACGAAGTAAATAAATATATTATGTTAAAAGTTTCTTGTCTCTATTCAATACGACGATGTTTTTTAACCAGGAGAATTTTCATTATCTATTTCGTAAGTATATTTGTATTATCTATTTCGTAAATTTAGAAACTTAGGAACCGACGAAGGGAAATGTAAATTCGAAATCTTTAATCTATTATATTGCTTTGTAATGTAGTCCCATACAAAGGAGAATGACCAAAGCACGTTCACTATGTGCCTATTAGGTCTGAACAAAATATTATTGAATTCATATGATGATTTTTATCCTTAAGTAGAAGAACTACATTTTTAATGCAGACATAACATTTTATTTCACTTTTAATAAAAAAATGTTGCTAGCCTACGAAACGCCATTTTTTATCACAATCAAACCGATTTGATCGATATAAACGAAGCCTACGAGTCGATTCGCCACTCTTCACTTTATTCATTCAACTATGGTATGCGTCAGAAAGCGTGAAAATTTAATGTCAAATAAAATTACGATTTCACCATTGAAGTAAAACTGTCATAAGTTTAGACCAAGCCCCAAGAACTAAAAGCTGTGTTATAAACAACAACAAACTATTTATTATTAAGGGCTTAAAAGCAAGGATGGAAAAAATCATGTTTTTTTTTTCATTTTAATCAAACCATACTTATTTTTTTTAAAAAATCATGATTTTTTTTATTTTTAATCAAATCATGTTTTTTTTTAAACAAAATCATGATTTTTTTGATTTTTTTGATTCTTTTTGTATATTTGGAAATTCACGAGTTGGTAACAGTTTTTGATATAGTAGGATTAAAAGTTTATGAATACATATGTACGAGACTGATTAAGAGTAAAATAATTAATACTGTTTTAATTACAGTTTATATATTAAGGGTGAATTTCAAAAAAAATTATGGTTGGTGTTATTAAGTTTATGAGACTGACAAACCACATCGCTCATCGCTACGTCTTTGTTGATTTTCCAAAGTTTATGAGACAATTGTAGTAGAATAAAAAGAATAACATAAAACAATTACATTAATGTATACATGTTGATTTAAATCAATGATTTTTTTAAATAAAAATAAAGCGATTTAAATCGTGATAAATCATGACTTAACTCAGTCTGATTTAAATCAGCCAACCCTGCCTTAAAAGTAATGAAATTTTTACGGCAATAGTTCGTGGGTAGGACAAGAGCACAAATGAGTGGAAAGTTGGAGTGTTTTTATAATTATAAAATCGAGCCCTTCTAAGAAATCCTGCAAAAATTAATATTTTTTTAATTAATAACAAAATATAATATAACTAACTAGTGGTATGCCGTGTAGTGGCGGTTAAGAATATCCACTACCCCATATCTTCCCGTGGGTGTCGTAAAAGGCGACAAAGGGAAACAGGCAGAAGATGGGCAGCAGCATCTTCCTGATAATAGCAAAAATACAATAAAAAAACTGCGGTTGCCAACCCGCTCGCCAAGCGTGGCAACTATGGCAAATACACCCCAAATGGATAAAGTTACTAAGAGACGGCCCCCAGTCCCCGGCGGCCCCGCTATTCCTGGCTACGGTGGCGACCATGGTAACGGCGGGGCAGGGGGTGCTAAGAATCTCCGGTGGAGGTTCGGTTGCCACCTACGACGACTCGACCTGGCAACATACAACGCACGCACCCTGAGGACTGACGAGAAGATTGTGGAGCTGGAGGAAGTGATAGACAAGTTACGCTGGCATATTATAGGATTATCCGAAGTCCGAAGACAGGGGGAGGAAACGGTAATCCTCGAATCCGGCAACTTGCTCTATTACCGGGAGGGCGACCATCTGTCCCAAGGAGGTGTCGGATTTATCGTCCATAAGTCTCTCGTTAACAACGTTGTAAAGATTGAAAGTGTGTCGACGAGGGTTGCGTACCTTATACTCAGAATCACAAAACGGTATTCGCTGAAGGTCATACAGGTTTACGCACCAACCTCGGACAACCCCGATGAGGAGGTGGAGGAAATGTATGAGGATATCTCTAGAGCCATGCATTCCTCCAAAACCCAATATACGGTGTTAATGGGAGACTTCAACGCAAAACTAGGCACAAGAGAGAACGGTGAGCTGAAAGTAGGGAAATTCAGAATAGGGCAACGGAACCCGAGGGGCCAGCAGCTGGCCGACTTCATGGAGAAAGAGGGACTCTTTATGATGAACTCTTTCTTCCAGAAGCAGCCCCACAGAAAGTGGATCTGGTCGAGCCCCGACGGTTCGACAAAAAATGAGATTGACTTCATTATGACGACCAGACGACAACTGTTCAGTGATGTCTCAGTGATCGCGAAGGTCAAAACCGGCAGCGATCACCGAATGGTTAGAGGCACACTGAACCTAAATGTTAAGTTGGAGAGGTCTCGTCTAATGAAGTCAACGCTCCGTCCCCCTCGTGCTCTAATCCAAAGTCCCGAAACCTTTCAGCTCGAGTTACAGAACCGTTTTCAGTGCCTAGAAGACTGCAATGGAGTGGATAATATAAATGAAAAGCTAGTGGAAACTGTCTAGGCGGTCGGAGCTAAGTTCTGCAAGACCCGCCGCAGAAGAACACAAAAACTCTCCGATCACAGTCTTAATCTCATGGCTGTTGAACGGGAGATGAAGCTACATTCTTCAACAGATTTGACAGCATACAGGCAACTGAATAGACAGATATCCGCGGAACCAAGGCTCCAAAGTCTTTGCCAGAGATCTGTCTGCCAGAAAGAGCCAACAGTCAAAGCTGAAGACAGAATGTGGCAGCATCGTTTCCGGGGCACCTGAGATTTTGAGTGAGATTGAGAGGTTCTATGGGCAGCTGTACACGTCATCGTTAGAGCCACACGCGAGTGTGAGTAACAATCCAAGAGCGAGTCTTATCCGACATTATTCCGATGATATCCCGGACGTCAGTCTGAGCGAGATTAGATTGGCTCTCCAGCTCCTTAAAAACGGCAAGGCCCCAGGCGAGGATGGAATTACAGGAATTACAGCGGAGCTTCTGAAAGCGGGTGGAAAACCGGTACTTGAGTCCTTCAGAAGCTCTTTAATTCCATCCTCCATGGTGGCATTACACCGGAGGCGTGGAGCAGAAGTGCGGTGGTCTTGTTCTTCAAGAAAGGCGACAAGGCTGTCTTGAAGAACTACAGACTGATTTCCCTTCTGAGCCGCGTCTACGTGCTGTTTTCGAGAGTCATTACGAATCGTCTCGCGCGCAGACTTGACGACTTCCAGCCTCCCGAACAAGCCGGTTTCCGAAAAGGCTTTAGCACCATGGACCACATACACACCCTTCGGCAAATTGTACAAAAGTCACAGGACTACAATTAGCCACTATGTCTGGCGTATGTGGACTATGAGAAAGCATTTGATTCTGTCGAAATTCGGGCGGTGCTGCAGTCCCTTCAGCGGTGCCAAGTAGACTGTCGGTATATCGAAGTGCTGAAGTGCTTGTACAGTAGGGCTAAGATGGCTATCCGAGTACAGAACCAGAGTACGAAACCTATCCAATTGCAGAGAGGTGTAAGACAGGGTGACGTCATATCCCCGAAACTCTTCACCGCTGCATTGGAAGACGTTTTCAAGCTTCTGGACTGGAAAGGATAAGGTATCAACATCAATGGCGAATACATCACTCACCTTCGATTTGCCGACGATATAGTCCTTATGGCAGAATCGCTGGAGGACATAAGCACTATGCTCAATGACCTCAATAGTGCTTCCCAACGGATATGTCTTAAGATGAACATGGACAAAACAAAGCTCATGTTTAATGTCCATGTCACACCTATGCCGGTAGTTGTTGGGAGCTCTAAGCTCGAAGTTGTTGACGAGTATGTTTACCTGGGACAAATAGTCTGACTAGGTAAGTCCAACTTCGACCGAGAGGTTAATCGACGGATTCAACTCGGTTGGGCAGCGTTCGGGAAATTACGGCACATCTTCTCGTCAGGTATACCTCAAAACTTGAAAACGAGACTGTACAACCAGTGCGTGTTGCCAGTGATGACATACGGAACTGAGACGTGGTCCTTCACTGCTGGCCAGATGAGGAAGCTCAAGGTCGCTCAGCCAGCTATGAAGAGGGCTATGCTCGGAGTTTCTCTGCGTGATAAACTCAGAAATGAGGATATCCGCAGTAGAACCAGAGTGACCGACATAGCCTAACGGATTAGTAAGCTGAAGTGGCAATGGGCCGGCCATATAGCTCGAAGAACCGACAACCGATGGGGAAGAAAGGTTCTCGAGTGGCAGCCTCGTACCGGCAGGCGAAGTGTTGGGCGTCCCCCCACTAGATAGAGTGACGACGTGGTAAGATATGCAGGAAGTCGATGGATGCAGGTGGCTCAGGACCGTGCTTTGTGGCATTCCTTGGGGGAGGCCTATGTTCAGCAGTGGACTTGTGAAGGGCTGTAATGATGATGATGATGAGTGGTATGGAGCCACTTAGTACCAACCCAGAGTCTTTTCTGCCTAGAAATTACTCTGGATTAGTAGTTAGTAATAATCTCATACCTGTTTCAATCGCTATAATTGTGTCAATACCGTATCCTAATTCGTCCTTAGACGCCCATTACACGCCTAGGCAAGCGTCAATCAGTTCGATTAATCATGACTGAGGTTTGAATGATGGAATAATTTGGACATTACACGCTCATGCTGACTGATCGTCAGTCAAACCCAAATTTTCGGAGTGAAAGGACGTACCTATAACCTAAGTTCATTTTCGATTCACCATTTAATTATAATTTTATATCTTGAAAAGAAAAAGAAAAAAAACGAATAGGAAAAATTGTAATATTTAATATCATTTTACCCATTTTAATTTAACGCGCGCAAATGTTAGACCTCTTGGAGTGCATAATCGATACGCGGTTTTATTTAAAACGCATTTATGGACGAAAAATAAGCTTAACTTGTACATTTATTCGTATAGGGTGGATGCCCCTATTACCAGCCTTTTAGTGCCAATTTCAATTTCCTTTTGTGTATCTAATGCCAGCATAGCATAGGGCTATGCCTTTTGAGTTTTTGGTAGGTACCTATTGTAGGTAAATTTTAGGGGCACTGAAATAAATTAACAACAACTTTTAATTTTAAATCATGCATGTCACAAGTATGGAATATGTATTAAGATAGACGACAACAATTATTTTATTTTAATGTTTTACTTCTTACCTTACTGTGGTTTAGCTTTAAGCAGTTACATTTTATCTTTTAACACTAAACAATTAATTAAAATAATATTATAATAAAAATTATGTACACCGATTTCTTATAATTTAATCATCCAAGTTTTACAATCTTTATCATCATTTCAGCCCTTCACAAGTCAACTACAGAACATCATCCTCCATAGACTGCCGCAAAGCATGGTCCTGAACCACTTTCCTTGTTATGACTTTTTCATTTATGTTCTTAAGTTATAATAAAATTAGTATTACTAAGTTGTAGTTAATTACATTTATTGTTTGTTTTTGTCTTTCCCAAAAAATAATTAAATATTGTATGGTGTTCTTAACATATACCAAATGTCTGAAAAGCAAGTACGTATCATTTGTTAAACTTTTAAATCAAACACCAATTTTAAAATATAGACGAATTGACCATAACTTACTTAACTATAAAATAAGTTATGTTTTTTTTATATAGGATAGGGTGACAAACGAGCACACAGTCCACCTGATGGTAAGTGGCTACTATGACCCATAAATATCTACATCTATCCTCAATATAGACTCAAGATGCAGATGCGTTGTCACCCGTGAGGACTAAGATGGAATGCCTCTTTGCCAGTAAAAAGGGTCTCCGGTTCTCTACACTCACCATACGAAACACAGCAGCGTTAAGCTGCTATTCTACGTTGGTTTTCTGTGTGAGTTCAAATTAATGGTATTTATGCTAGTTTATGACAGCCCTGATTTATATTACGTGGTTGAAATAAGGTACTTCTTATTATTTACGTCAAACCAAATAACAGTCGGGCCACTGACATTATGCACTCCATAAATTTTGTATATCTAATTACAGCCCCATTAATTTCCACTAAAATAAAATAAAAAACTTATAAATTTAAACAAAAATAGCTGCATTACTATGTCTATAGTCACATTCATACAAATCAAAAAGCCTAAAGATGAGCTAATGTAAAATATGCTTATGTTTTGATTTTTAATTTAACACTGTTAGGTTTAAAACTGTGAGGTAATATTTGAAATATACTCGACGGGCTGCGCGAGCGCGTGAAACCCGCCTCTTCAATATATTCTGCGTCCGCCTCCATTGCTGTCTGAGCGTTGACTGACGCGTGATTGATGAAATGCCATTACACGTTAAATCAAAATTCGTGACTGAATAGTTGATTGACGTAAAAATCAAAATATCCAGATGGACGTCTTAGACATCAACTTTAGAAACAATTAAAACTATACGTAACAGCCATACGGGAATACATCATACATCCACGCACAATCGTACATAAATACCAAATACATATTCATTATATCAAACAGTCTTCCAAGCGAATCATCGCGTCGACTGATTGATGCTTGAGTGTAATCGATAGACGCCCATTACACGGTAGGTTTTGCTGTCAGTTTTACAACAATCACGGTTGTGATTGACGAATAACCTATCGTGTAATGTAGTGATAGACGGTTGCATGAAATTGATTGACAAATATCTGGATATTTTGATTTTTACGTCAATCAACTATTCAGTCACGAATTTTGATTGAACGTGTAATGGCATTTCATCAATCACGCGTCAGTCAACGCTCAGATAGCAATGGAGGCGGACGCAGAATATATTAAAGAGGCTGCTTCTACGCGCTCGCGCAACCCGTCGCCACTCCCACCAAATGTGTTTCAGCCAGAAAAAGATTTTATTTTAAATTTTCAGTCTCTGCCCGAGTTGTGGGACACGAAAAACCCCGGGTAGGTTGGATGCCCCTAATACCAGCCACGCCCCTAGTTTCAGCCTTTTTACTTCGTAAATAAGATTTCCAGTAGTCTTAACTACAAATATGGTCGGCTAAAAATTCTTCTTAATTAGAGGAAAGTATATTTCAAATATTACCTCACAGTTTTAAACCTAACAGTGTTAAATTAAAAATCAAAACATAAGCATATTTTACATTAGCTCATCTTTAGGCATTTTGATTTGTATGAATGTGAGTATAGACATAGTAATGCAGCTATTTTTGTTTAAATTCATAAGTTTTTATTTTCTTTTAGTGGAAATTAATGGGGCTGTAATTAGATATACGAAATTTATGGAGTGCATAATGTCAGTCGCCCGACTATTATTTTGTTTGACGTAAATTATAAGAAGTACCTTATTTCAACCACGTAATATAAATCAGGGCTGTCATAACCTGGAATAAATACCATTAATTTGAACATAACTTATTTTATAGTTAAGTAAGTTATGATCAATTCGTCTATATTTTAAAATTGGTGTTTGATTTAAAAGTTTAACGTACTTGCTTTTCAGGCATTTGGTATATGTTAAGAACACCATACAATATTTAATTATTTTTTGAGAAAGACAAAAACAAACAATAAATGTAATTAACTACAACTTAGTAATACTAATTTTACTATAACTTAAGAACATAAATGAAAAAGTCGTAACAAGGAAAGTGGTTCAGGACCATGCTTTGCGGCAGTCTATGGAGGATGATGTTCTGTAGTCGACTTGTGAAGGGCTGAAATGATGATAAAGATTCAAAAACTTGGATGGGTAAATTATAAGAAATCGGTGTACTATAATACATTATTTTTATTATAATATTGTTTTAATTGATTGTTTAGTGTTAAAAGATAAAATGTAACTGCTTAAAGCTAAACCACAGTAAGGTGAGAAGTAAAACATTAAAATAAAATAATTGTTGTCGTCTATCTTAATACATATTCCATACTTGCGACATGCATGATTTAAAATTAAAAGTTGTTATGAATTTATTTCAGTGCCCCTAAAATATACCTACAATAGGTACCTACCAAAAACTCAAAAGGCATAGCCCTATGCTATGCTGGCATTAGATACACAAAAGGAAATTGAAATTGACACTAAAAGGCTGGTAATAGGGGCATTCACCCTATACGAATAAATGTAAAAATTTATCTTATTTTTCGTCCATAAATGCGTTTCAAATAAAGCCGCGTATCAATTATGCACTCCAAGAGGTCGAACATTGGCGCGCGTTAAATTAAAATGGGTAAAATGATATTAAATATTACTATTTTTCCTATTCGTTTTTATTCTTTCTCTTTTCAAGATATAAAATTATAATTAAATAGTGAATCGAAAATGAACTTAGTTTATAGGTACGTCCTTTCACTCCGAAAATTTGTGTTTGACTGACGATCAGTCAGCATGAGCGTGTAATGTCGAAATTATTCTATCATACAAACGTCTATCATGATTGATCGAACTGATTGACGCTTGCCTAGGCGTGTAATGGGCGTCATACTGTCAACGAGGCCACTCAACTACTCTCACCAGCTACTGTATTCCTCCCGATTTGTGTATAGAGAAGTCATTTGACACCACAATTGAAAACAAGAAACTCTACACCTTTAGCATCTATACAAATAAATAAAATAATACTAAAGTATATACGGTACCTATAACAAAAAAACATTATTTTAAAAAAAAAAAAATTGTCTGTGTGTATGTTTGTTAGTTCCGGCTAATCTCTGAAACCGCTGGACTTTCACTGGCAGGTAGCTGATGTTATAAGGAGTAACGTAGGCTACTTTTATTTTAGAAAATTAATTAGGGTTCCGAACTAAAAAATAAAATCCATGAAATCCAATCGTAATATATATCGTAATATAATCGACTTCGCCCGCGTGGACGGTTAGTTTTAAATAACACAGCTGGAGCCTTTTCAAATATATTTGTAGATGCAGACTTTACGCGACTGTGCCCTTAGTCGAACAAAACTATAGGTGGATTTCTGCCCATCACGGCTAGCATAGGCTGGGGACAAAAATTTTATCCCCCGATTATATCCACTGACAAGAGATAAAATTATCTTGTTCCTATGCCAAAGCACGGCAACGGGGAGAAGTATATCCCCTTGACATAACGAGTAGACATATATCACCCGTCCGTAGCATGGAGCCAAATTAAAGATAAAAAATTATGCTTTTTTGACATTTGAAAGGGACAATTTTATCCTATAATATATCTTTATATATAAAAATTACATGTCACGTTGTTTGTCCGCGATGAACTCCTAAACTACCGAAACTACTGAACTGATTTCAATAAAATTTTGCACACAGCGTGCAGTTCGGTCCAAATTGAAAGATAGAATAGTTTTTATCCCGGTAAGTGACCTCAATATTTTTTTTATTGCGAATTTAAGGATTTTTGAATAGGACAAAGGGTCGTTGGTATGGGCAGAACAACGTCTGCCTGGCCAAATAGTATAGTTATAATATATAGTTCATTGGATGTGGGTTTAAGTTTATATTCATACAAATGTAAGTAATGTAATTTATCTAAGTCTATCTCCAATTTTATCTACTGTGGATATTATATCCATCGGTGTGCCCATGGTCGAAGGGTGGATAAAACTAAGCGAAGGGATAAACATTTTCTCCTTTCCGAGGGGGTTAAAATTGTCTCCTGCCCATGCTAGCCCTGCGCAGGAGTACGTCTGGGTAGGTACTACTCTTTCCTTTTTCTGTCGCTTAATAGTAGTGCTTGTACTGCTGTGTTCCGGTCTGAAGGATAAAGAGAGGAGAGAGAGAGAGAGACTAAAAACTGCGGTTGCCACCCTGTCTGCCAGTTGTTCAGCAAGAAAATATCCTCCCTATGCGGCAATCTATGGGGAGTCTTCCGTTCATCAGTGTACTATCCACGACTCCGTGGCACAGTGGCTTACCAATGAACTGTAGCGCAGAGGACCGCCGGTTCAAATCCAGCACGGAAGAAGTATTTCCATGGCCCACAAATAATTATTCCAGGGCTAGACGTTTATACTTGTGATATTTATGTATGTAAAATGCCCCCACGATACAGGAGAAAATCCTAGTGTGGAGGTAACTTTTTTTTTTAAATTAAGAAAATAAAGAATGTAATGGTAACGTTTATTTCTAATCTAGAAACGAATTTGAAATTGTAAACCATGAAATAAAACACCAAGGCATTTGTACTTGTCCTTGCGGGCGTATCTCGCCGGCATCCGTATTCCTTACAACCAATTTACTTATCAGGCATCAATCACCGAGTCTACTGTGGTGACCTAAAACGATTAAACTTGTTTGTTCTACGTTTTACCATGAAACGGGGGAAATAAGGGCGCACATACTCTTGGGTGTAACGACTTAGCGATGATATGAATTGACAACAAAAAATACAAAATACAAAATAATTTATTACGGTAACTAAGCCTAATACAATTTTAAGTACTTGGAGCTTCCTTTTAAGCAAATAATCTTGCTTGTGTTAGGAAGCACCGCTCATCCATAGCGAGGTTACACAATAGACTAGAAACCGCCAAATAAATACAAATAAGGATTACAATTTAAATTTTAAAATAAAAGAGGTACACAGCTATCGCAAATTTAAACAAAAAATAAAGAAAAATAAACAAAAAAACAAAATAATCATAACCTTTTTAATAATCATAACCTTTTTAACAACGACTGTAACTACCCAACCTGAATTCGTAGGACAATACATATGACGATTTTGACGGCGATAACGTAGTGGTTGTTTCACTACGCCGCTGTCTCGCTAATTGTTTCGTGTTAAGGCGTTTCTCCTTTATTCGATAGAAGAAGGGACAAACAAAAATGCGGTTCAACTGTTTCTAAGTTACTATCGCCGCACATGACCACAGCAAAGGTGCGTTGCCGGGCCTTATAAAAATGTGTGTGTAATTTATGAACATGCAAGGCGTGGGGGTAGTGTATTTAACAGATTCTTAGTAGGCCATAGGCTACATAAATAAACACATCTGGCACCATTTTGTGTCAAAAAATAAGCTCTTATCGCGGTCATTTGGAGTAAGCAAAATTATCGTTACCGTTACAGCCTATTAAAAGTCCACAGCCGAACATAGGCCTTCCAATAAATTGCCTCACAGGCAATGCATCATGCCTCATATTTGTCATAGTTACCACGCTGGGTAGCCGGTTTATGCAATCAGTTTTTTTTTATTTCTTAGTTGATATTAGCAAGACACTGCTTGACACTTCTTGGTTTGTTTCCCGGTGTCGCCTCTTACGACCTACGGGACGATATAGGGTAGTAGATATTTTACACCGAGATGGTCGCAAAATAAATAAAACATAATAAATTTTGTCATATATAAACAGCAGACTTCAATATAAATTATTAAGAATAACTCAAAAAGTATTGGTCTTCAAAAAAGGCTTACCCATCTTAAAAAAAACAAAAAAGTTTTTTTTAAAGTCTTGAAGTCCCGGGACATTGATTATACGCTGTCCCGTGTCCCGGGACTTTGAAATTGTCGGGAAATCCCAAACCATAACCGGTACTTTGAGACGTTAGCGCGCTTTTGTGCATAGGCGAGGGGGAAATTATAATTAAAAACTAAATTTAAACTTAAAACAGCAAAAATTATTTATTACTTTAGTAAACTCAATTTAACATCGTTTATCGTCCACTGACTTCGTATTCAAGTTTTTATACATACATACATATAATCACGCCTCTTTCCCGTAGGAGTAGGCAGAGACCACTTCTTTCAAATTGCTACGATCCTTACATACTTGTTTCGCTTCGTCCACTTTCATTATTCTCTTCATACATGCTCTACGGTTTAGGGTGCTCTTGACCTGGCCTTTTTTCAAGACGTCCCTGATTTGGTCTTGCAATGTCCGCCTAGGTCTACCCCTTCCAACACTTTCATTCACACTCGCCTTATACACCTTTTTCGTCAATCGTTCTTCATTCATTCTCTCGACATGGTTAAACCATCTCAGCATACCTTTCTCAATTTTATTCACTACTTCTTCTTTCAGACCACAACGTTTCCTTATCTCACTATTTCTTATCCTGTCACTCAGTTTAACTCCTATCATACTTCTTAACGCTCTCATCTCAACTGCATTTATTCTGCTTTCATGTTTCTTCTGCCAAACCCAACTTTCACTTCCGTACATGAGTGTCGGAACCAACACCCCCTCATGCACAGCTCGATTCACCATGTTTCCCACATTCACTCTTCTTTCGATATCACTCTCACACTTTCCATCTCTTGTCAACTTTGAACCCAGATACACAAGCTGTTTCACCTGTTCAATTTGTTCATCTCCAACCACGATATTGCAGTCTGTCACTGCCTCATCTCTTTCAAACACCATCACGTTCGTCTTCCTTACATTCATCTTTACTCCCTTTCTAACAAAAGCTCCACTCATAGCAGTTACCATCTCCTGCAACTCCTCAGTCGAAGACGCAAGTAATACTTGGTCATCAGCATAGAGAAAACATTTGACGAGCAACTCATTCATTCTCATCCCACTTTCATTCTCTTTTAAATCTGTCAAACAATTGTCCATGAACAGATTAAACAGCCATTCACAATTAATAAGATGAAAGAAAAATATCCAGAAAGATAACCACGTAGAATGAAAAAAAATAATTGTGTGTGTATGAAAGAATTGAATTTATTAAAAAATGACTTGAATAATGAATCGAAGTTGAAAATAATGACTGAATCCTTTGTTTTTTTTTATCTACTAGAAAAACAAAACAAGGGATTCGGTATTTTTTTTGTATTTACAGTAAATTTTTTCGTACAATATCGAACCATGTCCGTGTAAGTTATCGGAACTAAAACTAATATTGTACTTTCAATAAGTACAATGCAAATGAACGCATAATTTAGTGCTCATTTTACTTTCTTTTAAAATTCATTGAAAATAAAGGGCAACAATTAACCGTCTGCTGTTGCCTAAACAAAGCAATGTATAAAGATTAGATTTTAAAGTAACTTTGTTATTGCGACGATTAACATGACATGGTAATATAAAAATCTACATTATTTACAACGATAAAACCTAGTACCTACTTTACTTCTACAAATCAGGCCAAATCCGAATAAAACCAAACCTGAAGTCACCCTAGTATAATCAATTACAGTTAAGTGGTGGCTACACGTAGCGTGACCGTATGCCGGTAGTTTTAATAAGCCTAAGCGTCACGAATTACTTAAAAATAACGCAGGAAAAGTGGACATCGTTTATGATTTACATTACTTAGCATTTTTACTTTTTATAGGTTAAGGGTGAAAAACGAGCACACAGTCCACCTGATGGTAATTTCTCGATTAAGTATCAAAATGTAGAATATAATAGAATCATATTTATTCAAAAAAAAAAGAATACTTACTTATTGTAAGTCATTTAAGCTTTATCAATGGTTCGGAAAAAACCTCTGTTCTGGAAATAACTAGCAAGAAACCTAGCGGAACTTTTTAAAAAAAATTACAATATAAACATTTTTTAAATGCCTAGTCGTAGATGCCTTGTCATCCCTGCGGATGAAAATGAAATGCCTCGTTTCCAGTAAAAAGGCTTTGCGGTTCTCTGCCCTCACTATACGACACGCATACCTACTCTGGTATTCTGTGAGCGTATATAAGCTGCAATTTTACTTTTATGTATTTTGACAACGCATCTGCATTTTGATTCGCAAACGAGGATAAATGTAGATGTCTATGGGTCACAGCAACCACTTACCATCAGATGGACTGTGTGCTCGTTTGTCATCCTTATGCTATAATAAAAAAAATAACTGACTACCTATAATGATTAACCAAACAAACAGCAGTGCAGTGCAGTTCCTACTTGCCTGGGAACTGTACCCCGCTGAAAGATAAATTGTTTCGAACAATGGTACAACAAATAAGTACACCTGTATTTATTCACATCCGATGTCACATTGACGCGATAGAATCGAAAGAACGATAAGGTGTAAACGGGGGCAATCTTTATCTTTATATATTTATATAATTCTTCTGTCAGTGTTTATGTGACTGAACTCCTCCTAAACGGCTGAATTTCAATGCTGAATTACAGAAATCACCCGTGCAAATCCGGGACCGAGTGCTAGTATATTTAAATTATATATAATTACTACGTATGTTACGTGGTAGAGTCATGCTGCAGCTATATTAGTAGTATAGTTGTAGCACAAATGGGTCGGCTCGACCGGGGAAGGACCACGCTCACAGGCTCTCACCGAATACCAGCGTAAAATAGTAGCTCAACACTGCTGTGTTTCGTGTGGTAAGTGTAGAGAACTGGAGACCCTTTTACTAGAAAAGAGGCATTCCATCTTAGTCCTCACAGGTGACTACGCATCTGCATTTTGATTTGTTATCGAGGATAGATGTGAATGTCTATGAGTCACAGCAACCACTTACCATCAGGTGGACTGTGTGCCTCTTTGTCACCCTATCCTATAAAAAAAACGTTGTTCTAGTCTAGAACAACGTTTTTACACTACATGGTGAAATTTATCTAGAACTTCTAGATAAATTTCACCATTTAGTGGCGGTGTAAGAATATCCACTACCCCATATCGTCCCGTCGGTGTCGTAAGAAGCAACAGAGGGGAAACAAACGAGGAGATGGGCAGCAGCGACTTCCTAATGTGCTTCCTATAACAACTGGAATAAGAAATAGCGGCTGGCGAACCTCCTGCCAAGCGTGGCAACTATGGCAAATATCCCCTTTATGAGACATTCTCTGGGAGGTCTATGTTCAGCAGTGGACTTTGATAGGCTAATGTGATAGGTAAATGTGAATGGTGAATATTTCACACAAAAGAAGTATAGCTACTTCATATGTGAATTTATTTTATACCTTGGATGGCAGAAAAATGCTACGGTTTTCGATAAATGGCAGTATAGCTTATTTAACCTGTGGTATAACCATCACGTTAACGATAAATTTTGCCTACAACGAGAGGTTCCTGGCGAGCAATGAACTTTAGCGCTGATGAAGAAGAAGATAAATTGACGACAATTATCTGGCTCCTGTGACTACGATAATTTCACAATACTATCGGAAGTTATCAACTGCGCAAGAAATATTAAAACTATAGTGTCGCAACACAAGTGAAGACAGGCACTGACACTAGGGTACTCGTCTTAACCTATCTACCCACCATGTCCGATGTTACGTCTATACGGTAATTATCTCATCTACATCCTCATGGGTGACTGTTATGACGCATCTGCATTTTTATTCTTAATCGAGGATAGATTAAGATGTTTTTGGGCCACATCTTTCACTCACCATCAAATGGACTGTGCGCTCGTTTGTCCCTCTTATTCTATAAATAAATAAAAATTGAAGCACCATAGATGCATGTTACAATAGATAAAAAATAATTATTTATTCAACAGATAATAAACTCAGCATGTAAAAAAAATAGATTATAAACAAGATAAGCATGAAACATGATCTGATTGATGATGATGATGAATGATGAATAAAAATAATGTTCTTTAGACGGAATGACGGTTACGGCAGCCGGTCTCAACGGAGACAAGCCATTTGCACATTGTGCAAGATTATAGGATTATAGTGCACGCGTGTGTGCGTAAACACATGATAAAGCCATGCTGCAGCTATATTGTAGTTGCAGCACGAATGGGTTGGCTCGACCGGGGAAGGACCACGCTCTCACAGAATACCAGCCTAAAATAGCAGCTTAAAACTGCTGTGTTTCGTAAGGTGAGTGTAGAGAACCGGAGATCCTTTTTACTGGAAAAGAGGCATTCCATCTTAGTCCTCACGGGTGACAATGCATCTGCATTTTTATTCTTAAATGAGCATAAATGTAGATATCTATGGGCCACAGCATCCACTTACCATCAGGTGGACTGTGAAAAAAACACATGCCCGCTCTATATTAACTACTCTCACACGAGTAGTTCGTAGGGACGACAATCCGACATAACCGGTAAGAGTTGGCATCAAGTATCATCGGACGTAGGCAATTTTTTAACCACGTGCTCGGCAGTTAAGAAAAACATCGTGAGGAAATTTGCATGCCTAAGGGATAAAAATATTAATAAATATAAAAATCATTTAAATCGATTAATCTCCGAGATATATTTTTAAATTAAAAATACTGATTTTTAAACACACCCCTGCAACGTGGCTTACAGATGATATTAAATCACTGTTAAATAAGAAAAATAAAGCTAGGCTTATTTATAACAGTGATAAATCGGACCACAATAGGGACACGTACAGGAGCATACGGAATCGCTGCAATACGATTTGTAGAGATGCACAACAACGCCATGTTCAAAAATCAGTCGAGAACGGAGACCCTGCAAAAATTTGGAAGTTTCTCAGATCAATAGGAGTTGGAAAATCTAAAGAATCCACTATTTCGAATGAAGACGTTGATATTGAATCACTAAATCAACATTTCTCATGTACATCTTCATTTTTAAATGATAATATAAAATCATATACTCTAAACAATCTGTCTAAAGCATCACCTCCTAATTTCTCGCCGTTCACCTTCAATCAATTTTCCGACTGTGATGTTAAGAAGAACGTTTTGTCCATATCGTCAAGTGCTATCGGATGTGATGATATTAGCCGTAAAATGATCGTCCCCCTGATTGATATTATTCTCCCCATCCTTACTCATATTTTCAATTACTCCATATCCTCTGGATCTTTTCCTCGAATCTGGAAGGAAGCTAATATCCTTCCTCTTCCTAAAAAGAAGAAACCCTGTTCTCCTTCAGATTATCGACCTATATCTATCCTTCCATTCCTTTCAAAAGTTCTTGAACGTTTGGTATTTGCACAATTTAACCACTACCTAAATAAAAACTCCCTTCTTGACTCCTTTCAATCAGGGTTCAGACTTGGTCACAGTACTGTTACAGCTTTACTTAAAATCACTGATGATATTCGCTGGGGTATGGACCAACAGCAGCTCACTATTCTTACGTTGCTGGATTTCAGTAACGCTTTTAACACCGTCGATATTGACGTATTGTTGAGTCTGCTACGTTCTATTAACATATCTCCAGCGGCAATTGAATGGTTTCAAAGCTATTTGCGTGGTCGCCGGCAGCGTGTTATGGTAGAGGGTGCCACATCTACGTGGTGTGAACTAATTGCTGGTGTACCACAGGGTGGCGTGTTGTCTCCTCTCCTTTTTTCTGTATTTATTAATTCTATTACTTCACGAATTTCTTCTCTCTACCATTTGTATGCAGATGATCTCCAAATTTACTCCCATACATCACTCCAGAATCTGACTAATGCCATCAATGACACCAATACGAATCTTGCTGCAATACTTGATTGGAGCAGGTCATTCGGGCTTAATTTAAATCCCAAAAAGACCCAAGCCATTATTGTTGGAAATAGCACTCTAATCTCGAGAATTTGTTGGGATAACCTTCCACCTATTGTTGTTGATGGTGTTGTGATACCTTTTAGTAAATCTGTAAAAGACCTAGGATTATATATTGATCAGAATCTTTCTTGGTCCCTGCATATTAAGGAGTCCAGCAGAAAGATGTTTGCGGCAGCATCTTATTTAAGACGTTTGCGTAACTCGCTTCCCATTCCTACTAGAGTTTTACTGGCACAGTCTTTGTTACTCCCTATCCTTGATTATGCTGATGCATGCTACTCCAATCTTACTGAGGATCAATTAAATAAACTTGAGCGTCTTCAGAATTTCGCTATCAGGTTCATATTTGGCCTTCGCAAATATGATCACGTTTCAGAGTACCGAATTAAGCTCAAGTGGCTCCCTATCAGGCTTCGTCGGAATACTCATATTCTATCTCTACTGTACTGTGTACTATTTGATCCTAAAACACCGAGTTATCTTAAAGAAAAATTTGAGTTCATGGGCGCAAATAAAGATCATTCCAGAATAGCTGATAAACTTTTACTGCGTATGCCTGCTCACAACTCAAAATTTTTTCATTCCTCCTTTTGTGTCAAAGCAATCAAATTATGGAACTCGCTTCCTTTAACAATTAAAAAAGCCCAAAGCATTGAGTCTTTCAAAAATGTGGTTAAAGATTATTATTTAAATATGTGTTCTACTTAATATATTTTATTGTCATATCTACTTTTCTTGATAAGGTTTATGTATATGATATATAATTATAATGTATTACAGAAATATTTATAAAAGTGTATGTATTCTATGTATGTATATGTAGGTATATGTGTATATGTATGTGTGTATGTATATATTTGTTTATGTGTATAGATATATATAATATTATTTTTAATATATGCTTGTTTATCTACTATTTATGCACACTTCTATATATTTAAATGAAAATTATCTCCTTCACTAAGGTTTGCCTGGAAGAGATCGCTGTTTAGCGATAAGGCCACCTAATTGTACATTCGTTGATAAATTTAAGTTTGCTGTGTTGTGTAGTTTTATGTGCAATAAAGAGTATAAATAAAAAATAAAAATAAATAAATACTGATATCAATCATTTAGTAACCGTGTTAAAACACAGTATATGTACTGTACATCTACATAGGTATTTTGTTATGTTAAATAAAAATTGTTTATCTATATATGTACATTTGAACCCATACCCCACAACTCAGATGCTATGTATACTAACCAGTGCACCACACGGTCGTTAAACACACATGCACGCGTGGCTATCTAACACACACAAACTAATAAATATGCTTTTAATACATACTCACCCAAATTCCAACTCATCGGGCGTCAGCATCACAATGTCGTCGTCGATCGTCAGTTGGCACTCCGTCTCTATCTCGTCGTACGGAAAAAATCTGTTTGAGAGTTTGTTCTCTTTCGTTCGTATCACTTTCAACGGCTTGTTGATAACGGGCCATTCCGAAGCTGTCAAATAAAATATTACTAATGTAAAATGTCTTAGCTGATAATAAAAATGTGATAAGCGACTCATCGCTCCTTGTTTATGGGTGCATAAAGGTTCAAGTAAAGGATGATCTTGGGGCCTTCGAGGGCTTATAGCCATTTCGTTTAAGCCCTCAGACGAACAATCAAAGAAAGACTGAACGCTGCATATACTTTAATGATTCAAAACCAACCAAAACCATGTTTCAATTATTGTAAGGACACGCACTTACGGTACACATATGAGTCTAAAATCATTGGCAACTAACAACATGGTTTTAGGTGCATATGTGTGCATCCAGCAGTGAACTTTTACGGGCTGATAAAGAAAGAAAGGAGAAAGACGTGAGCGTGAGTGCGTTAAGAAGTTGAGCACGGTTTTGGAATCTTTCTTTTTGTGCCGGAGTTTAGATCACTCTTTTTATACAATTAAAGCTGACAAACGTGCATATAGTACACGTAATGGTAATGGAGTGATTTGGCCCATAACCAAACGTCAAGAATAAAAAAAAGATGCGTTGTCAGTTGTCACCCATGAGAACTAAGATGGAATGCCTTGTTACCAAAAATGGTACGGTGGTGCATCGAAATAATACGTACGAGAACAGACGCCTCAAACAAAATCTGTGCAGCAGTGCCAGGTGCGTGGAAGAAGGCATACTTGTAGAGTACCTATTTATCCCAAAGACTAAGAAAATTTGAGCTCGCAGGTTCTAACGCATGTCGCACCCAAACAAGTCTCGGCATTTCTTCTAGTACGTATTACATCAATGTTGTGCTACTATTTTACGATGGTATTCTTTGATACGTAGTACTATTATTTATTCTGTGTCTTTGAGTACTTCCATAGGCACACCGACCAATTTATATTGCAGGTGTATTATGTCTACGAGAAAAAAAAATACTACGATCGTCAGTCCGCCTGCCACGTAAGTAATCCTTCTTCGTCTCCTTCATCAGCCCTTAAAAGTCAACTGCTGAACTTGGGCCTCTCCCGTTGTAGGGAAAATTGTGGCTTAATCGTCACATTTGACAAGCGCATTGACTGACGATCGCAGTACCACACGTCTCGCACCTTTTACACTGTTTCGCGACACCAGTCTGGGTAATTTTCGTCTGGACCTGGCGTTAACGAGACGGTAATACCGCCATCTATTGAAAGCCACAAGATCTTTCTAGTATATCCTTTAGTCATCACGATACCAACGAAATAATTTAAAATTTTATACAACCGACTTCAATATAAATTATTAAACATCTTAGATAAAGAATAACTCAAAAACTGTTCAACAACAAAGACTTCAAAAAGGAGACGGTACTCAATTCGACTGTATGTTTTTTTTATATGTGTTACCTCATAACTTTTTACTGGGTGGACCGATTTCGGTGATTCTTTTTTTATTTGAAAGCTGGTGCTTCACATGTGGTCAAATATAAATTTGATCAACAAGGTCCGACCAATAGTTTTTGAGTTATTCTTTATCTAGGATTTTTAATAATTTATATTGAAGTCGGTTGTACAACATTTTTCATTTTAAATTATATCGAAACCGGTCGAGCGGTTATAAAAAAATCGACAATAAATTATATTTATATTGAAGTCTATTGTACAAAATTTTTAATTTTACCACTTGTATATGAGTATCATAGACTAAGTACTTTCAATTTTTAAAACTATTGTAAAATTTAAAACAAAATATAAAGATTTAAAAATGGATACTGCTGTAACTGGCAGAAAGGAAAGTACGATACAGTAGAAAAATCACACGGTAACCGATATTTACGCACAACAAAAACGTTTACTTTTTTTGAAATCATATCATATATGCCGTGTAGTGGCGGTTAAGAATATCCATCTTCCCGTGGGTGTCGTAAAAGGCGACAAAGGGAAACAGGCAGGAGATGGGCAGCATTTTCCCGATAACAGCAAAAATACAATAAAAAAAACTGCGGTTGCCAACCCGCTCGCCAAGCGTGGCAACTATGGCAAATACCCCCTTATAAATGTAACAAAGAGACGGCCCCCAGTCCCCGGCGGCCCTGCTATTCCTGGCTACGGTGGCGACCATGGTAACGGCGGGGCAGGGGGTGCTAAGAATCTCCGGTGGAGGTTCGGTTGCCACCTACGACGACTCGACCTGGCAACATACAACGCACGCACCCTGAGGACTGACGAGAAGATTGTGGAGCTGGAAGAAGAGATAGACAAGTTACGCTGGCATATTATAGGATTATCCGAAGTCCGAAGAGAGGGGGAGGAAAGGGTAATCCTCGAATCAGGCAACTTGCTCTATCACCGGAAAGGCGACCATCTGTCCCAAGGAGGTTTCGGATTTATCGTCCACAAGTCTCTCGTTAACAACGTTGTAAAGATTGAAAGTGTGTCGACGAGGGTTATACGACGTACCTTATACTCAGAATCACCAAACGGTATTCGCTGAAGGTCATACAGGTTTACGCACCAACCTCGGCACACCCCGATGAGGAGGTGGAGGAAATGTATGAGGATATCTCTAGAGCCATGCATTCCTCTAAAACCCAATATACGGTGTTAATGGGAGACTTCAATGCAAAACTAGGCACAAGAGAGAATGGTGAGTTGAAAGTAGGGAAATTTGGAATAGGGCAACGGAACTCAAGGGGCCAGCAGCTGGCCGACTTCATGGAGAAAGAGGGACTCTTTATGATGAACTCTTTCTTCCAGAAGCGGCCCCACAGGAAGTGGACCTGGTCGAGCCCCGACGGTTCCACAAAAAATGAGATTGACTTCATTATGACAACCAGACGTCAGTGATGTCTCAGTGATCGCGAGGGTGAAAACCGGCAGCGATCACCGAATGGTTAGAGGCACACTGAACCTAAACGTTAAGTTGGAGAGGTCTCGTCTAATGAAGTCAACGCTCCGTCCCCCTCGTGCTCTAATCCAAAGTCCCGAAACCTTTCAGCTCGAGTTACAAAACCGTTTTCAGTGCCTAGAAGACTGCAATGAAGTGGACGATATGAATGACAAGCTCGTGGAAACTGTCCATGCGGTCGGAGCTAAGTTCTGCAAGACCCGCCGCAGAAGAACACAAAAACTCTCCGATCACACTCTTAATCTCATGGCTGTTAGACGGGAGATGAAGCTACATTCTTCAACAGATTTGACAGCATACAGGCAACTGAACAGACAGATCTCCAAATGCATGCGACGGGACTTACGCAACTTCAATACAGCTCATATTGAAGAAGCGATCGAGCGGGACCAAGGCTCCAAAGTCTTTGCCAGAGATCTGTCTGCCAGAAAGAGTCAACTGTCAAAGCTGAAGACAGAATGTGGCAGCATCGTTTCCGGGGCACCTGAGATTTTGTGTGAGATTGAGAGGTTCTATGGGCAGCTGTACACGTCATCGTTGGAGCCACACGCAAGTGTGAGTAACGATCCAAGAGCGAGTCTTATCCGACATTATTCCGATGATATCCTGGACATCAGTCTGAGCGAGATTAGAATGGCTCTCCAGCACCTTAAAAACGGCAAGGCCCCAGGTGAGGATGGAATTACAGCGGAGCTTCTGAAAGCGGGTGGAAAACCGGTACTTGAAGTCCTTCAGAAGCTCTTTAATTCCGTCCTCCATTGTGGCATTACACCGGAGGCGTGGAGCAGAAGTGCGGTGGTCTTGTTCTTCAAGAAAGGCGACAACGCTCTCTTGAAGAACTACAGACCGATTTCCCTTCTGAGCCGCGTCTACGTGCTGTTTTCGAGAGTCATTACGAATCGTCTCGCACGCAGACTTAACGACTTCCAGCCTCCCAAACAAGCCGGTTTCCGAAAAGGCTTTAGCACCATAGACCACATACATACCCTTCGGCAAATTGTACAGAAGTCAAAGGAGTACAATTTGCTACTATGTCTGGCGTATGTGGACTATGAGAAAGCCTTTGATTCCGTCGAAATTTGGGCGGTGCTGCAGTCCCTTCAGCGGTGCCAAGTTGACTGTCGGTATATCGAAGTGCTGAAGTGTTTGTACAGTAGGGCTACGATGGCTATACGAGTACAGAACCAGAGTACGAAACCTATCCAATTTCAGAGAGGTGTAAGACAGGGTGACGTCATATCCCCGAAACTCTTAACCGCTGCATTGGAAGACGTATTCAAGCTTCTGGACTGGAAAGGATACGGTATCAACATCAATGACGAGTACATCACTGACCTTCGATTTGCCGACGATATAGTCCTTATGGCAGAATTGCTGGAGGACCTAAGCACTATGCTCAATGATCTCAATATTGCTTCCCAACGGATAGGTCTTAAGATGAACATGGACAAAATAAAGATCATGTTTAATGTCCATGTCACACCTATGCCGGTAGTTGTTGGGAGCACTAAGCTCTAAGTTGTTGACGAGTATGTTTACCTGGGACAAATAGTCCGACTAGGTAAGTCCAACTTCGACCGAGAGGTCAATCGACGGATTCAACTCGGTTGGGCAGCGTTCGGGAAATTACGGCACATCTTCTCGTCAGGTATACCTCAAAACTTGAAAACGAGACTGTACAACCAGTGCGTGTTGCCAGTGATGACATACGGAACTGAGACGTGGTCCTTCACTGCTGGCCGTATGAGGAAGCTCAAGGTCGCTCAGCGAGCTAAGGGGAGGGCTATGCTCGGAGTTTCTCTGCGTGATAAACTCAGAAATGAGGATATCCGCAGTAGAACCAGAGTGACCGACATAGCCCAACGGATTAGTAAGCTGAAGTGGCAATGGGCCGGCCATATAGCTCGAAGAACCGACAACCGATGGGGAAAAAAGGTTCTCGAGTGGCAGCCTCGTACCGGCAGGCGAAGTGTTGGGAGTCCCCCCACCAGATGGAGTGACGACCTGGTAAGATATGCAGGAAGTCGATGGATGCAGGTGGCTTAGGACCGTGCTTTGTGGCATTCCTTGGGGGAGGCCTATGTTCAGCAGTGGACTTGTGAAGGGCTGTAATGATGATGATGATGATAACGTTGTACAATAAGTATCGTAAAAAATGACAAATGAAAGTAAGTGATAATGTGCAATTCTACGATTTAAAATTGAATTTATATTATTGCAGACTCGCGAATTGGGTTAGTTGTAGAGTTTACTTAAAATCAAGTGCATAAGGTCGGTTTTAAGAGATGAAAACGGATCTCACTGACTAGTCTCCACGCAGTCGTGCGTTGCATGTAGGTATGCATGTTTAATCGCATGATGTCAGCAAATTTGTTTATAGTGTTGCATCAATATGTTTTAACGTCAACAGACCAAAACAAAGCACGTTGAAGTTCGATAAATGTTTTAATTAGTAATAAGACCGGAGACCCATTTTATTTACACATAAACATGTTACTAGTCAAGGTTGGCAACGCAACTGCATTTAGATAGTTAATATTATGAGTATATATTGATGTGTCTGGGGGCCATAGCTTCCTCTTACTGGTTGAATGTGAACTCTTTAGTCACCCTTACATGTAAAAAGTTTGCCAGGCAAATTATTTATTTCGATCATAACGATAACATGCGTTAACTAATACAACGCCAACTGACTAGGTAATAGGCATTATTGTGCAATAACACGTGAACCGGTAAATAATAAAGGATGTCCTCCATACAGAATCTCGGTCAGTGCGGCGAGTCACAACTGTGACCATCTGCAGGACAGATGTAGTGCACGAACATGTTCGCAAACACAGGTGCGCTCTCTATTCTCTCACTCTCATAGTCCGATGGGACGGCAATTCGACACGGCCGGAGAGAGATCAGGCGCCGCGCCGGGCTTAACGTGCTTTCCGAGGCACGGTGGGTGAAAGACCACCGACTTCCTGACTCCGGGCTGCCACTAAGGATTTTTTGACAGAAAATCCAAACAACTGAGTTTTGATCCGAATCGGGATTTGAACCCGGGCCCACATGATCGTCGGACTTACGACCGCTAGATCAACGAGACAGTGAAACCCGTAAATATAGGAATGTAAACCAAATATATCGGGTAGGTTTAGCTGTAATGTTACGACAATTATAAAACAAATTTTAACAGTGGTAGAGCCATGCGGCAGCTTTTGCTGTCGCATGGCTCTACCAGTGACGGATGGGCCGGCTCGAACCGGGGTGGTACCACGACCTCACAGAAAACCAGCGAGAAGTAGAGGTTTTCCTCTGCGTTTCGCTTGGTGAGTGCAGGTGGCTGGAGGCCCTTTTTACTGGAAATGAGGCATTCCATCTTAGTCCTCACGGGTGACAACGCATCTACATTTTGATTTGTAATAGAGGATAGATGTAGATGTCTATGGGCCGCAGCAACCACTTACCATCAGGTGGACTGTGTGCTCGTTTGTCACCCTTATCCTATAAAAAAAAAATCTTTACGCTACCAGCGATTACGCCATATAATCGCTGCAGCACGAATGGTTCGGCACAACCGGGATGGACCACGCTTGCGCAGAATACTCGCCTGGAATAGCAGCAAATTGCTGTTTTTTATAGTAGAGAGTGAAGTGACAAGAATCCGAGATCCTTTTTACTGGTAAAGAGACATTCCATCTGCGTTGAAGTAAGATATTCCAACGCATCTGCAGTTATGTTTTTTTTATCGGTAACAGATGTGTAAGGCCCACGGTATACACACCATCTAATGTCTAATGGACTGTGTACTTGGTTGTCACTTGTAATTATTTTTTTTTATTATATATGAAGCGTCAGTAGCCTAATGGCAGGGCGCCGACCGCGAACTCGAAAGGTCGTGGGTTCGAACCCGCCATTCGACTGCTGTCGTAAACTACTTCTAACACAAGCATTTTAAGCTTACCAAAAGTGGTTAAAGGGAATATTGGTAATGTTTAATAACATTACTAGTATTTTTTTTAAAAAGAAAAAATGACCTCCACAGTAGGATTTTGTCCTGTATCGTAGAGGCATTATCCAATCAAATTGCACATGGACACACTACAACAATATACTCTTCTTCGAACGCGATTCGAACCCGCGGCTCTACAGCGCCGAGACCAAACTAAATTTAGTATCATCATTAAAAACTGCTTACATATAAAATATTATAATATATATTTTAAGATAATTGAAGCAGGCGTTCATCATTCATCATCATCATTACAGCCCTTCACAAGTCCACTGCTGAACATAGGCCTCCCCCAAGGAATGCCACAAAGCACGGTCCTGAGCCACCTGCATCCATCGACTTCCTGCATATCTTACCAGGTCGTCACTCCATCTAGTGGGGGGACGCCCAACACTTCGCCTGCCGGTACGAGGCTGCCACTCGAGAACCTTTTTTCCCCATCGGTTGTCGGTTCTTCGAGCTATATGGCCGGCCCATTGCCACTTCAGCTTACTAATCCGTTGGGCTATGTCGGTCACTCTGGTTCTACTGCGGATATCCTCATTTCTGAGTTTATCACGCAGAGAAACTCCGAGCATAGCCCTCCCCTTAGCTCGCTGAGCGACCTTGAGCTTCCTCATACGGCCAGCAGTGAAGGACCACGTCTCAGTTCCGTATGTCATCACTGGCAACACGCACTGGTTGTACAGTCTCGTTTTCAAGTTTTGAGGTATACCTGACGAGAAGATGTGCCGTAATTTCCCGAACGCTGCCCAACCGAGTTGAATCCGTCGATTGACCTCTCGGTCGAAGTTGGACTTACCTAGTCGGACTATTTGTCCCAGGTAAACATACTCGTCAACAACTTCGAGCTTAGTGTTCCCAACAACTACCGGCATAGGTGTGACATGGACATTAAACATGATCTTTGTTTTGTCCATGTTCATCTTAAGACCTATCCGTTGGGAAACACTATTGAGGTCATTGAGCATAGTGCTTAGGTCCTCCAGCGATTCTGCCATAAGGACTATATCGTCGGTAAATCGAAGGTGAGTGATGTACTCGCCATTGATGTTTATACCGTATCCTTTCCAGTCCAGAAGCTTGAAAACATCTTCGTTACTTAGCGGAAATCCATTATATTAAAGACTAGCTGTCCCTCGCGACTTCGCCCGTGTGTTATTTGGGGTTTTAGTTTTTTTGCGCGGAACCCTATTTATATTTCTAAAATAAAAGTATCCTAAGTTACTCCTTATGACATCAGCTATCTGCCAGTGAAAGTCCCGTCAAAATCGGTTCAGCCGTTTCAGAGATTAGCCGGAACAAACAGACAGACAGACAAAAAATTTAAAAATAATGTTTTTATTATAAGTATCGTAAATACTTTCATATGCATATAGTAAAAAGCCGCAATTTTGACATTACAAACAGACACGTTTATACGTGGTAGAGCCATGCTGAAGCTATATTTCTGGTATAGTTGTAACACGAATGGGTCAGCTCGACCGGGGAAGGACCACGCTCTCACAGAATACCAGCGTAAAATACCAGCTTAATGCTGCTGTGTTACGTATGGTGAGTGTAGAGAACCGGAGACCCTTTTTACTGGAAACGAGGCATTCCATCTTAGTCCTCACGGGTGACAACGCATCTGCATTTTGATTCCTCATCGAGGAGAAATGTAGATGTCTATGGGCCACAGCAACCACTTACCATCAGGTGGACTGTGTGCTCGTTTGTCACCCTTATCCTATAAAAAAAAAACACTTCAATTTTATTTATTTGTATAGTTGTATAGATATTTAGTTTTTTCAAAAAAAATATAGCTTTTCTTATCGTTTTTAGGATAAAATATAGCTTAGATCTCTCTTGACACTGGTCTCTGTCTATTCTTAAAGTTTTATCGCAATCGGTGGTACAACCATCTTGAAGAGTAGCCCGGACAGACAGACAAAATATTTAAAAATGTTCATTTAGGATGATAATAACCCCATGAGTTCAATAGAAGTCATTTATATCAATATTATATTTCACGTGATTGAATGAATCGTCTTATGCCAGTTCATTGCAGTCTACAGTGGTATATTCATTCGTTAGCCGCAGTCCTGCCTGATAAAGCCCTTTCATCGGGAATGCATCTGGATCTTGTCCAAATACCACCGACAACGTTGTGTGCCCAAATGTCGCTCAATATGGATTAACGTATTTAGTGTTACTGAGGTCGGGTAGGTATCTGAAAATTTCATATATATGTATTTGTGACATTACCTAGGTAAGTAATGGTCACAGATATATATGAAATTTTTAATTTGGACATAGTGATTCCATATTTTACTTATAACGCATAAAACGGCATAAAAGAATTCAACACTCCCATAACATCACGGTGGACGTTGTAAAAGGTGATAGCGGCAATTGAAACAGGAGAAGGGTCGACTCGATCGGGTAAGGACCACACTTTCACAGATCTACCGTTACCGAATCACTCATAGAATAACATCGTAAAATAGCAGCTAAATGCTGCTGTTTCGTATAGTGAGGGTAGAGAATCGGAGATCTTCTTTAATAGAAAAAAGTAGTTCTATCTTAGTCCTCAGGGGTGACGACGCATCTACATTTTGATTCTTAAACGAGGTGATTTAGGTGTCTATGGGATACAGCGTCCACTTACCATCGGGTGGACTGTGTACTCGTTTGTCACCCTTATACACAAACGTGCTTAGTACCAAAATATATATTATGTAATGTATAGTACATTATGAGTACGAGTTATTTGGGTCCATAAATCCATAAATAAAGAATTTGTTAATACCTTGACTACAGTACCACTTATCGGCCATAGCATAGCTATAAACCATCGTCTCGACATAACTTTAATGAGTGAAAATGACCTTAAACGGTCAAGTCGTTCAGAGGTTACACAATATACATGTACACGTAATATACACCTGGATTGGCATATGTGATATTTTTTATATAAAAATTATCGCATTATTATATACCGCGGTTTTTTTTTATTTATAAATACAATACTTATAAATCACTTTTAATAGACTTGTTAAAGTTAATCTTAAAATTTTAAAGACTTAAATATTAACATTTCTAGTGTTTGTTACATAATAAATCTTACAAAGAATTTGAATTTATTTAGAAATTTACGAAGACAAAGCGCAACAACGAAACAGAAAAAATGTTCTATTAAAATGGTTTTAGCGGGAACTTGACCGCCGGCAAAATGCTGCTGATTCTGTATTATAGTTAGTTAACGATTAGTATGTATGTACTATGGTTAGATAATGGTTACAAGTATATTTTAATACGTATAAGTCATAGAATTATTACCCAGTAGAAACGCAGTCTAGTACAAAACACGAGCGTTAAAGTGAAGCAATGTCATTATGTTAGTGGGCGCGAGCCGAATGTGCCTACGCTGTACTCGTCACACGCACACAAACACGCTTACAGTGATACCAGTTTCTGGCGTTTGCAATCAAATTGTGCAAATCACTATTTTATTGATTAATTTTAAATAATCGATATAATAAAGATTACGTATTACATACGAAGATGTATTTTATGAGAATATAAAATGCAATAAAATAAACACGATAATGATGGTACTAATACAACTTTATTATATATATTTGGTGTAATATGTATAATGGTACGAAAATGCAGATGTAAATAAATTTAAGAATATTATTAAACACTTATACGTACTTATAATGAATTAAATATATGAACTTATATGTGAAATGTAATATCATCACATCTTTTATGTTTATCATCACCGTTGTGACAATATTTTACAACACAAACGGTAATTTTTACAACTTTTCGTGAGCTCTTCTCCGTAAGACGTGATATTGCGCACTAACTCGTCGCTGAGTTAACTTACGCGGTTTCGCGTTAGTTTTACTTGCTTCACTTTCGGTGCGCGTACTAGTATTCTATACGTAATAATTCTAGAAGAAAAATATTACTTTATTTAGAATCTAAGTTTTAGATGATAAATGTAAACCCTTTTTAATTTCTCACAAATACGCAATTGTACTACGAATAATAATAATAATAATAAATTTATTTATAAGAAATATGGTACAAAGATGTTTGTATAAAATAATAAAGTATCACATATTTCACCAATTTTGGTATATGAAAACTTATAATTAGAAAATACAATATATTTAACTAAAATTAAACGTGCATCAGTTTACAATTTTGATATTAACAATTTAAAACACGACCAAAGAAGAAAAAGCGTTTTAACAGTCACTAGAAACGTTCTTTTACTTTTAGCAGTTCATTTACCGAATAAAATTGTTTTTCCAAAAGCCACTTTAATAAATTACGTCTAAATCGATTATAATCTAATTGCCTTATTTCATTTGGGATTTTGTTAAACACTTGAATAGCCATCACATAACAGTTTTTTGAGTACAGACTAGTTTTTAATGAGGGCAAAATAATTTATCGGGGTATCTGGTACTATATTTCACTGTATCTTTTAATTTATTAAAAAAATGAGGATACTTTTTTACGAATATTGAAAGCTCAAAAATGTACATGGATGGCAGAGTAAGAACATCTAATTCTTTAAATAGTGGTCTGCAAGAAACAAGTGGCCCGACGCCACAGATTGCTCGTATACAGCGTTTTTGCGCTATAAAAGCACGGTTCACATCTGTCGAGTTTCCCCATAATATGTGACCATATATTAATACAGCAGCAACATATGCATGATATGCTATAAGAGAAGTGTTTCTTGACGAGATTGAAGCTAGTCTACGTAAAGCAAAATTAAATTTAAATATTTTAGAACAAACTTTATCAACGTGATCTTTCCAATTACTAAATCTCTAAATACTAAAGATCTAAATTTATACCTAAAAATGTGGTACATTCAGTGACAGTAATTTTTACATCATTATACTTAATGTCAAGTAATTGCGGTTTACTATTAACATTGTAGAATTGCATAAATTTAGTTTTAGATAGATTTATACTTAGATTATTGTTGTTAATCCAATCAACAACATTTTCAATTGTATTATTTATTTCATTTTCATATTCTTTATTACAACTAGAATTAAAATTTGTTTTTGGTATTAATATAGAGATGTCTAAATTTTTAGGTGTTTGGAGTAATGCGTCGTTTTTTTGAGCTTTTATTTTTTTAGGACTATTTGATGAACATATCATGAGTAATCCTTTTGTTTTTGCTGTTAATTTTTCAACCTCTTTTTGTAGCTCCTGTTTCTCAAGAATAAGCTTTTCTATTTCCATATGCGCACTGTCTAATTCAAGTTGTAATTTGGAGTTTTTTGTTTTAATTCAATAGATTCATCATTTACTAATGTCGATAGATCTGGTAGGCTTTTTATTAAGTTTGAATCTTCGGATGATAAGGAAGTTTCAGGGTCCGAGTACGTTTCTATTTCTTTGCGATTTTTCATTCTGTTTTGGAAATTATTGGTAGTTAATAGTTGATGACATAAGTTTTCACTTTCATTTTTACTTTTATGCAGCACTTCATATTGTGTGACATTATTTTTTGAGATATTGACTTGTTTATCAACACTGTCAGAAATATCAGCATTAGGTGAACATATTTTTTTAGTATTTTTCTTATGTATGCACTGATCACATTTCCATTTAGATTTTTTTTCAATATTCATAGCATTAAATCTTCTAATTGACATATTTATGCAATTTAGATCATATATTTCATTACAAATAAAACATTTTAAGATCTCTTTAGAAGTGATCACTTTCTTGCAATGGGTGCAGATATTCATAATTGTCTTTATACGAGTAGAAGTCGTTGACAAATTTTTGTTCTTCTGTGATGACATTATAATGAAAGGTTAATAAAATAAGTATTATCTAATTTCTTTTAGGTCTCTTCTTTTTCAAGTAAAAAAGTAAAAAAAACTTGCCTTATGATTATATACAGTAAATACTGAGATATGCAACCGACGTAGTCTTGGGTATAGTACGTACCCGCAATGTATTAGCGACAATACTTGTTTACATCACGGTCCAAAGTTCATTATGTTAAGTAAACAACAGAGTTATAGACTAACAAACTTTTGTATAAACAAAATTTAAAAAATCACCCATTATTTCATTATAATTTGGAATTGTCTATGATTTATTTTGATTATCTTGTGATTTGCAATTATTTTTATATCATAAAAACTGTATAATTACACTTTTTTTAAACTTAGACGTTTTAAATTTTTCTGACGAACTTTTCAAATTAAAGTATAGTTTTCATAACTCACTATTACACATAACAATCACTTATTTGTTACCTATTACAACTATTCGTGTTATTTGTATATTTATGAGCGTTTACTATTTTTTAAGAATTTTGTACTAAGCGCAACAGTCACGTCGTGTGCGCATCGCTACTGTACTATTAAATTTTAAGATAATTAACTTTTCGCAACACAACTCTGTGTTAGCTGTGGTTGCCTATAACTGAGTGAGCACATTGCATGTTTCTCACAATGCTTGGTTCTTGTTTTTATTATTTGCAGGGGTGTCACTTCCACTATGGAAGGTATGGAGCACTCCATACCTCAAGTTTTTCAAGGTATGGAATTCCATAGCTGAAATTAGGAAATAAATCGCATATTACTACAAACCCCATATAAATAAATCGCAAGCCCTTAAACCTCAATACCCCACATCTTATAGTTCAATAAATAAGTTGAGTATATACACTGCAAACTCTTAAACCTTAATACCCCACGAGTAATGCGAACAAATTTGAAAATCGCGCCACCATTTTCCATACCTCAGATTTTTACAAAGTGACACGCCTGAGTATTTATGTATCATATGTCGGTGACCCTTATAAATAATAAATAAATAAAAATAAATAAATAAAAGCTTTTAGAAAAATTTACTTCGCAAATATCCGCATTATAAAATAAAATGATGTGTCTTACCTAGCAAATAGAGCACCTCCCGCCCTCCCTCAATTGCACTATCTATTGGATAGTGCACGCAATTGAGGGAGGGCGGGAGGTGCTCTTCATACTAGGTAAGACACATCATTTTATTTTATAATGCGGATATTTGCGAAGTAATTTTTTCTGAAAGCTTTTATATAATGGATTTCCGCAAAGTAACGCCTGATTCTATTAATTATATAAATAAATAAATAAATTCTATGGTATAAGTAGTATGATTTTGTGTATTTAATTTATGCACGTATAAACTATTAGTGTAACCGATGAAACAAGTGTTCCGATGGTGATGTTTACCTAAAGTTTTTTTAACCTCTGACGCAAAAAGAGGGGTGTTATAAGTTTGACCGCTATCTGTGTCTGTCTGTCTGTGGCACCGTAGCTCTTAAGCGGGTGAAATGATTTGGGTGCGGTTTTTTTTTTAATTTAAAAGCAGGTTTTCTAGCGGTGGTTCTTAGACATGTTTTATCAAAATCGGTTCAGCCGTTTCAAGGTCATCGCCTGTTTTGTTAGCTGCAGTAGGGTTCTTTTCGGGCGTATTTAAACTATTCAATTTAAATAGTGTGATTAGGCGCCTTGAGAATACTATCGTCTTCAGCTGTCTAGTAGCACAAGCTGCTGTTAAAATCGTCAAAAAACTTCGCACTGTGACGCATCAACATATTATGAACAAGATTTAAACAAATTCTTATGAGCATAATTTATTACTTGACACTGGCAAAAGTTTTTTTTTTAATAAATTTAAATTCTATTAATGCTATTAAGAATAGTAATATTCCCTTTAACATCTCCTGGTAAGCTTAAAATGCTTGTGTTAGTTGTTGACGACAGTGGTCGGATGGCAAATTCGAACCCACGACCTTTGGGGTTCGTGGTGCACACCCTGCTATTAGGCTACTGTGGCTGAAAAGTACAACAGTATGAGTCTACTACCAAAGAAAATGTTCTTTTAAATAAAATGTAAAATAATTTTTGACATATTTTAAAAACAAAATAAATTGTATAAAGATAATATATAAATTATATATCATATATACAGTTTAAATTCTTATACAATGGAGAAACACCAAACATTAATAACAGTTCTGAACGCCTGACAATTTTTCATTACTAATAATTTAAGCAACCGACCCTATTCTACAATGGAGGCTTGATTCATTGAAATAAAAGTCACAAGGCAGTCGCAATATTGTATTATTCAATGGCAGTGATGAATAGAATACACTAAAGAAGCTAAAACGAGGGCGGACTAAATACTTAGACGTTTTCACGTTAGATATCACAGTACAATAGAACCTTTGAATAAATAGGAGATCTAAGGTTCACTGGCGTAACTATCTATCCAAGAGCCCCGGGACAAAAATGAAATTGAGGCCCTATTTAAAGTAAACCAAATATTTTAAATGTTACGTAAAATCAAATCGACTGCATGAAATTCAGAGCGCAATTAGTTACAACACTTTATTTATGAAGGATCATTAGCTTAGGGAATGTCCTTTCTCTTAAAGATTTGACAGTTTTTTGTCCATACAAATTTGTACGAGGGCGGCACTGAAAATTTCGGGAATCAAGGAAGTGACACAACATTATTATTTAAAAATGTATTTATTGCTTTCCGAAGTATTCTCCGCGAAATTTGACACATTTTTCCATACGATGGAACCAATCATTGAAGCAACCATTCCATTCGGAAGTTGGGGTCTCCAAAATGGCCGTTTTGTAGGCGTCCACAGCTTCTTCAGGTGATGAAAATGTCTGTCCACCCAATTTATTCTTTATTTTAGGGAAAGTATAGAAATCATTAGGGCTTAGGTCGGGGCTGTACGGCGGATGGTCTAATAATTCTATGTTTTCTTGCTCTAAAAACTCTTTTGTTCTGTGTACGGTGTGAGAACTCGCATTGACGTGATGGAGGATGATGCGGCGGTTGCAGTTCTCTTTACGGAGTTCAGAAACGACCTGTGGCAAACAAATGCTAGCATACCATTCTGCATTAACCGTTCTTTGTCCCTCAAGAGGAATAGTCGTAACATGGCCGGTTTTGGAGACAAACGTGCCCACCATTTTTTTTTGCAACACTCCGTGAACGAACAGTTTTTGTTGGCTTTAACTCATTTTCGAACACCCAAACTCGTGACTGGTTTTTTGTTTCGGGTTCGTACGCGTATATCCAGGATTCGTCACCTGATACGATGTTGTATACAGCATTTGAGGACCCTGCGTGGAATCTTTCGAGAGTTATGACGCACCAAGTAACGCGAGCCGCTTTTTGCTCTTCACAGAGCGAATGCGGTATCCATCGGGAAAACAACTTTTTTACACCTAATTGTTCATGCAAGATTATTTGTATTTGACTCATGCCAATGTCTAAAGTTGCCTGAATTTCGCGGTATGTCACATGTCGATCTTCCTCAATCAGCTTACGCACAGCATCAACGTTTTCTTGGGTGACTGCAGTTGCAGTGCAGAACGAACAATTTTTGTTGTTGTCAATTCTGTTTCCTTCAGCTTACATTTTTTTTGTATAGAGCCTTGTTTTCAAATGTAAGATGATCATTAACATATATAGGTTTTGATTCACCTGTTAATCCTATATCACAAACAATTGATGTTTATGTTCTGGAGGTGGGAGAAATTTTTGTGATTTCAGATCGAGCCGTGCTATTTTTGTTGGTCAGGGGCCAAAAAGTTAAACTTTTTCGAGCTTCATTCATGGAGGCCGAGGGGCCCCTTGAGCTTGGGGGCCGCGCCTAGCCATACGGTAGCTACACCACTGCTAGGGTTCTAATCGGCTTTCAACTATTTTCTACATTTAATAACATAAATACTTTATAAATTTAGAATATAGTAATAATCATTTTAATTTAACAATCTAGCAGTCTGTAAAAAGTAATATAAAGGTATGTTGGAATATTTGACTAAGACCCTATAGACATTTTCACTGTCCGGTATTCAGACACAATAGTAAGACAATAGCAATGACCTGTTTATGTATTATGGGACAGCGAAAGGATTAAGACAGCAAAACGAGGTATTATACTATACTACATTGAAAGATATAATATCACACCGTTTTGATAACACTTTATTTTACTTCATCAAGATTTAAACATCTAAGAACGCACTGTTGTAACGTAGTTTATATTAAATTGTAAAGTGTAAATAAATATTTACATGTCTCACTGCTGATACAGTAAATATATAGCTAGAGCAGTACCTCAACTAGCCCCACAAATAGGTCAACTATTTTCCCCATTGGAGCGTTAAAGTTGTCACACTTAATTTTAGAAAATTGATGTTTCGTAAATTGAATTGATGGAAAGATTGACTCTTTTATATTTATTATAACATTAGATAAATTAGCTTCTAGGGTCATCATCATCATCAACCTGCGGTAGTCACCTGCTGGACATAGGTCTCTCCCAAGGCGCGCCACTTAGCCCGATCTTCGGCTTCACGCATCCAGTTGGTGCCAATCGCCTTGCGCAGATGATCGTTCCATCTAGCCATGGGACGTCCCACACTACTTTTACGTGTGTCTCCACTCCATGACACGTCGACTCCAACGGTTATCGCTTCTGCGTCCGATATAACCAGACCATTTCCACTTAAGCTTGCAAATACGCAATGCTACGTCGGTGACCTTGGTTCTTCGGCGGATTTCTTCGTTACGAATCTTATCCACCAGAGAAAATCCGAGCATAGCTCTTTCCATCGCCCGCTGGGTAACTTTGAGATTGTGGAGTAGTCGTACCGTTAGTGTTCACGATATGAGTATAGGCAGTGTAGGGGACTGCAGTGGACTGTATTTAATTTACTGTGTACTATGACTGATTTTACTTAAGTGTGTAGGGTAAACTATACTAGGGACGGTTGAAGAAAAGATGGTACTGTAGACGATTATATATTGCACTATTTACGAGCGGCGTTAATTAATTAATTATGTACAGATGGGAGTCTTCAATGGAGTATTTTTCTCTCTTGAGGTCTTCTTTCTTGATATTGTATGTCATAGTGCCGCTGCCGAAATGAACCGCTCACAGCCCAAAACTAGGGATGTGAAAAAATAATCGATTTTCATATTAATCGATTATTTTTTTCTTATAATCGATTTTTCGAAGTCGATTTTTATTATAATAAAAATCGATTTTTAATAAATCGATTTTTATGTAAATTACGCTTTTCAATCGATTTTTGTAATCAGAGTAATCTGTGCGATGGATATAAAAACGTGAAGTAAGTTCAATAACATGAATAAGTCAATCAAAAGACGGCGCCACCTTTATGTATCTCTATGTATGTAAAACAGTTTTGCTTTTCATATGTTTTCAACAGGTTTCTTCCTCCGCTAGGAGTAAAAGTATTCTGTGGTTTTCTTTCTTTCTTTGGTTAGTGTAAACAATTATATATAAACAATAAAAATGTCTTGTGAAACGCGTAAAAGTGACTGACAGAAGTATTTTATAATGAAAAAATGATAGCGGCCAACACGTCAATAGGCAAAAATACTGAATTGGATCTATATATTGCGGCACCACTATCAAATCTCAAGATGCCCTCAATATATGGAGAAGCTCTGAAGGAACTTTCCCTAAACTAACCGAATTGGCTTTTAAACTCCTCTCAGTGATGGCCAGTTCCGCGCCAGCCGAAAGATTATTTTTGAAAGCGGGAAATATTGTCAGGAAAAAACGAAACCGTATTTTGGGAAAGAGACGAAGAAGAATTTTGGTGAAATGATTGTTTTTAAAGTCTTTAACTGAAAACTCATAGCAATATTTTTTTTTACACAAGTTTAAAAAAAGATTTGTCTTGTATTTTAGTTTTGAGATCAAAAGGTTGTCGTCGGATTATTTATAATTATTATTTTATTTTATTTTCATTCTAATCCAATGTAAATGATACTGAACATTAGTGGCATAATGATATTTAGACTTTTTGTTTGTTGAAACTTAATTTTAAAAAACCTATCGTTTTCTAAAATTATGGTTTCTTAATGATTTCTTATATTTACGCGAAGACTACACATTAAATGAAATTAATTTTTACAGATTTGATTACGCTTAATATAACTTTTTAATTCCTGACCTTTCGTCATGGTCACGGGGGGAACTGAGGTCTTTGACGTCCAGATGTCATAGTTAGCCTGGCTAAATTCAGTTTTTGAATATTAATTTTTGGTCCGATCTACGCTGAATGAGCTTACAGTATCTTGAAGTCTTACAGTGGTATGCTTGGGTTTGGATTTAATTTTATTAATTATAGGATGCCAAGCAGATGGCAGCACCCATCCATCTTCTCTATTGAAATTAGGATGTTTTTTAATTTCGATAGCCTCGCGAATCATCCTTGGTAGGAATCGGTGTTCTTTTGCGAGGATTTGTGGTTCAACTATGACATAGGGACGTCAAACACCTCAGTCCCTTCTGTGACCATGCGTGCTGTAAAGCACCTGAAATGTCGGGAATTAAAAAGTTAAATTAAATGCGATAAAATCAGTAAAACTTAGTTTAATTTATCGTTTCTGTTTATTTTGGTTGTAATAAATTGTTAAATGGCGCTGAACATTAGTGGCAGTAATTATTTTTAGTTTTTTTATTGTTCAGTTATAATATGTTAAAAAAATTGTTCTGTAGTTTATTTCTAAAACCAGAAGATTATTTTTGGAATAAAATATTTCTTTTTTCGCAAAAATCGATTATTTTTTTATAAAAAAATCGATTTTTCTTAAATCGATTATTATCACAAAGCAAAAAATCGATTTTTTATTAATCGATTTTTTTCACTCAATGTCACATCCGTACCCAAAACACCCTTCTTATATTCGCAAAAAGTGTCTCGGCGCGTGAGTGGTATTACGAGGTGTGCCGCGCGCTGATTGGTCGGTGGCATCACGTGATATTCGGGCGGTGTGCGGGGTGCAACGGCGTATGAAGGGGCGACGGGACGGCGGCTCCCCTCGCCGTCCGTAACAGGCAGGATGCACTGGTCGAAGACTTTTGCCTTCAAGCTTTGCGCTATGAGCGACGAGAAGACCTGACAAAGCTTCCCGAATGGTGCCCAGCCCAACCGAATTCACCTATCGGTTTCTTTCTCAAAATTATTTCTATCTAACTACACAATCTAGCCGAAATAGATGTGCTTTTGGACAACTACAAGAATCTCGCGATCAGCGATAATCGAATCTGGTATGACGTGATCGTTAAACATGACTTTCGTCCTATTTAAATTCACACGCAGTCCGGCACGTTGGGAGGATTCATTTAGGCTGCTCGGCGTGTATTGTAGTTCCTGCAGCGATTTTTTTTTTATAGAATAAGGGTGACAAACGAGCACACAGTACACCTGATGGTAAGTGGTTGCTGTGGCCCATAGACATCTTACATCTATCCTCGATTACGCATCAAAAATGCATCTATCTGCATTGTGTTGTAATCGAGGATATCGCGTAATTGTCACCCGTGAGGACTAAGATGGAATGCCTCGTTTCCAGTAAAAAAGGGTCTTCGGTTCTCTACACTCACCATGCGAAACACAGCAGCGTTATGCTGCTATTTTATGCTGGTATTTTGTGAGAGCGTGGTCCTTCCCCGGTCGAGCCGTCCCATTCGTGCTACAACTATACTACTAATATAGCTGCAGTATGGCTCTACCACGTTATAATTCTGCCATATTTTGCCATAACGACGATATAATCGGCAAAGCGTAAAAGTGTGAGATGTGTTCGCCGTTTATATTGATGGCGCGTCCATTCCAGTTTAGCGTCTTAAAAACATCTTCCAGTGCATTTGTGAATAGTGGAGATACTATGTCTCACTCCACGATGCAACTGAATAGATTTTGTAAGACCATCCTTTACTTGGACGAACTATGTATCGCCAGTCAATCCGGCCACGCTGCAAGGAATCTATGACAGCCCAAATTTCGATGGAGTCAAAGGCTTTCTCATAATCCACAAAGGTAAAACACAGAGGCGGATTATACTTATTGATCTTCTATATAATTTGCCTTACTGTGTGGTTGTAGTCCTATGGTGCTACTGCCTCCTCGAAACACAGCCTACTCGGGTGGTTGAAGGATGGTTTCTAGGATGCTCGAATTAAAGTAACACTCATATTTCTATAATTGTGATATTTGTTTGTGTAATAACATGAGTTTTCATAATGGCGGCCACTTTTTGAACTCTCACAACGAATACACGATCGAAGACGATAGACCCTCAGATATCAAATTTGAAAGCAATCGGTCAACTAACTAAAAAGTTCAAAATGACGGTCACTTCTTGAATTATAGCAACGGACACATGATCGGAGATGTATTGAGTGACCTATGCTTGCTTTGCTGTCACATTTCATTGACTGATACGGCAGTGACGGCACCAATTTATCGTCGCTGACAGATTATCGGCCACGAATCGTCAGTACCACGTTCGCTCTCTACAGAATTGACCTGATAAAATTAAGTGTGACGTAAATTCACACAGATAATGTGACCTATCTATCAAAAAGTTTTAAATTTTTTACTAAGCATTAATCTATACAAATAAATAAAATTGAAGTGTCTGTTTGTAATGTCAAAATTACAGTTTTTTACTAAATGCATATGAAAGTAAATACGGTACTTATAACTAAAGAACAATTTTAAAATTTTTTGTCTGTCTGTCTGTTTGTTCCGGCTAATCTCCGAAACGGCTCGACCGATTTTGACGGGACTTTCATTGGCAGATAGCTGATTTCATAAGGAGTAATTTAGGCTACTTTTCTTTCAGAAAAAGAATTAGGGTATCAGTGCAAAAACATAAAAACTCTAACACGCGAGCGAAGTCGCGGGGAACAGCTAGTTAATTAATAAGGGTATAATAATTATACTCTTAAAGGGTACATGTTTCTAAATACTTTAATATTTAATTGTATAAAATATTACATTGTAAATCAATGTTTAAAAATATCCCGCTGGGGTTCTTGCTGGTTCTTTCCAGAACAAACACGGGGGTAGGAGGGGGGGGGGGGAGTGTTATAATATTAAAAATCTCAATCTGATCGCCGAAATTTGTCGAAACAATGTAAACAAAATTGCTTAACTATTATACTATTTTACGACGTCGATATAAAGCTGATATAATAAATATAAATATTTATAACTAGCTGTTCCCCGCGACTTCGCCAGCGTGTAATTTAGGGTTTACACACATTGTCGTTAAAATTTTTGTCTGTCTGTCTGTCTATTTGTTCCGGCTAATCTCCGAAACAGCTCGACTGATTTCGACGAGACTTTCACTGGCAGATAGCTGATGTTCTAAGAAGTAAGTTAGGCTACATATATTTGAGAAAAAGAATTAGGGTTCTGAGCAATATAATTAAAACCCTAAATTACACGCGGGCGAAGTCGCGGAGAACAGCTAGTAGATAATGTCTGCCATCTTCTATTACTAATATAATAAAGCGGAAGAGCTTTTTTGTTTTTTTGTTTGTTTAAACGCGCTAATCTCTGGAACTACCAGTCCGATTTAAAAATTCTTTTTGTATATTATAGCCTGATTCATGTGGAATAGTATAGGCTATCTAGCATTAAGCTATATTACTCAGCTAACCTTAAATATGGATATTTGTTAAGCAAGTCAGAAGAAAAAGCAGTCCCGAAATGATTTATCCGCGTACGCTGGTGTTATCGTTGGGGATACGTAAATACAATGTTCTATAAAAATATAGACTTTTACTCCGTCTAAAAAAAGTCCGCGATACCATATGTCTATTTCTTACACATAAGCCATAATTTGGTATTTTGTGACAAAAAATATAGAAAATTTAAAAGTGATTCATGAGCGTTATTATTAGGCATGGCCTATTTATCCTTACGAACGAAAGTTACTTCATCATCAAGACAATTTTATGAAGATAAACTTTGTTCTTTATACCATGTTATTTGGGCGCATAGTTTAAGAGATAATGTAAAATTGAAATAATTCAATACTTGGCTGGGCGCGCGAACGACGCTTAAACCCTAGCCGTTATAAAATGCTTGAACTAGGTCATGTCACGCACCTCGGACACGTGATGACGCGGGTGAAACCGCGGGGCACAGCTAGTATTTAATAAATACAACATTCCAATCTAATTTACGCTCTTACGATATCGGTACCGTGTCGTTTAATGAAAAAGCTTTATTAGGTATAGATGAAAAAGCTATATTTGTGTCGGTGAGGTATGTTGGTGATGATCAAAGACTTCTGCGTATACTAATCACATCAGCAATACAGAACAAAAACTGTGTCATTATCGCGGGCGCCGGCTGGGCAGGTAGCTGGCCATATGCCACGCAGTTCTATTTTCATTTACGACACTTACTATTTTTAGACAAATAAGTTAAGTTACATACTTATCTGGAATAAACTTTAAAACACATAAATAATGAAAGCGTTTTCTCAGTCACGTTAAAAAAAATCAGTGTTAGGTTGTCGAAAAAAACGTTCGCGGTTTACAAAACAAAGAACTGATATTCTCGCCCTCTCGCAGTCGACTAAAAGAGTCACAGAGAATCGACCGTAACTTAGTAGGCAATAGAATAAGTCCGCAGAGCCCGACTAGTATTTAACATCGATCTAATAACAATTAGAAAGATATCTAGTAGAACCACGCTAACCCAAGTCCCACACCATATAGCTCCAAGAACCGTCAACCGATGGAAAGATCCAGTAAGCAATGTCTTCTATGTAACCTACGTTTATTGCCAGTCTAGGCAATTCAGAACAAAAACTGTATCACAGCTGTGGATAGTGTTACCAACTCTTGAAAGGACCACCACGGGTGAATTTTATGAAATCGAGTTATTGATAGAAAATCTCAATCATTTATTAATTTTTAAATTTATATTTACTTTGCTTTCGAGCAGCATCTAATATTTGTGAAGTTGGAGAAGTACAGTCTGGCGGTCTGGCAAGACGAACAGATTTACACCGGCAGCGGTGTGCAGTATTGTGTGTGACCGCAAAGCGAGAGCGACCGATGCGCATAATTTTTAGAGAAACCGGTGAAATTATTGCACCCCGGGAAGTCAGAAGATTAACCATTATTACTGGAGTCTCCCGGGCAATCCGGGAGAGTTGGGAACCCTAGCTGTGGATCAGGCGGGCGCCGGCGCCGCTAGTAGCTGACACAGTAAATATGCCACGCACTTGTCTTTTCTTTTACGACAGCCAATATTTTCGGCAAATACGAAATTATGTTACATACTTGTCTGTAATAAACTTCAAATCACGTTGACGAAGTGCGTACATAAATAATAAATTCAGTATCTCAAAACAATTTTACGTAGATACTGAAAAGTATCAAAAGATGAATATCAAAAATATTATGTATAATATGAGTTTCTAATAATTTAAAATTAGAAATTTTGTAGAACCAACTTCAATATAAATTATTAAGAATAACTATAAAACTATTGGTCAGACCTTGATCAAATTTATATGGGGAAATTTATATGTGAAGCACCAGCTTTCAAATAAAAAAAGAATCATCGAAATTGGTTCACCCAGAAAAGAGTTATGAGGTAACACACATAAAAAAACATAAAGTCGAATTGAGTACCGGCTCCTTTTTGAAGTCGGTAGAAATGAATTAAGTTAGCACTGGAATTCCGAGTAAGTGCCAATTCAGTCGGAGTGAGTTTGATTACTTAGAGGTTGATAAGTTCACTCAAAAGGGTCGAATATTATATTAAAAATTAAATTTAATTTAGAGAAAAGTAATACCAACTTCAAGAAACTAACTTAACTAAACTGACTTAACCTTAAATTCAACTTATTACTATAGATATAAAAGTCAACTCACATGGCGGCGGTGCTTTCTTCTGGTTATTCCACACAACAAGTATCTTAGCAAGACTGGGAGTTTTCACCAGCTTCCTAATTAATATAAATAGGCTTTCCACCCTGTCATAAGTTAATATGACTGCTGTGAAGCCAGGCGATTTTGGTGCAGTTACAGGAAGAAATAATGGATTCACAGGACCATACTGCAAGAAAATTTATAATTTAATAACTATGGACTGGTTAAAATCTACTGGTGATATTCTCCAACTTAATTTTAATAAATATATTACTATTGCCTCTAAGTATATTTATGAAAATTTGATGTTTATACACAAACAAAAAGGCTTTATTAAAAATAGTGATGACAGACGTTCAGACACTGTAAAGGAATAAACACAAACTAGTTATACCAGGTACTCAACTTCAGAGTCAGTAATTTCTTCACGGGCCAATGTTTCTAAAACAAAGTCCCAGACAATATACAAGATTATCTGTTAAAAACTTAAAATTTTTTACTAAACACAAATTACTATATATTAATTAGTGTTATATCCCTCTATAAGATGCATGTGTGCACAACCTGGATTGTGAATGTGGTCTCTCTTACATATGACAAACAAAAAGATCTATAAAAATCCGCATAAAAGAACACATAGCCGACTCGATGCACTAACATTCTGGGAAGTCTGCAGTTTGTGAAGATGTTCAAGATCTTCCCCGCCATTACATTAGATTTGATAGACCACAAACCCTCGTAAAATAACATCGATGCCTACCAAGGATGATTTGTGAGGCTATTGAAATCAAAAAACATCCTAATTTCAATAGAGGAGATGGATGGGTGCTGATATCTGCTTGTGATCCTATAATTAATAAAATTAAATCTAAACTCAAGCATACCAATTCTTGACTTCAAGATACTGTAAGCTCATTCTGCATAGATTGGACCAAAAATTAATATTCAAAAACTGATGGTAGCCAGGCTAACTATGATATTGGAACGTCAAACACCTCAGTCCCCCTGTGACGTGATGCGTGACGTAAAATGATGACGTAAAATGGAGACAATGATGACGTGACTTTACAGCACCCGAATTTTTAATTTCCGAAATGTCGGAAATTAAAAAGTTAAATGCGATAGAATCCATAAAAATTAGTTTCATTTAATGTGTAGTCTTCGTGTAAATATAAGAAATCATTACTTAAAAGTACATGATTGATGATAACCCCTGGGAATGAGGTGATCACAGCAAAATGTGCAGGGCCTTTCTATCAAAATGTTTAATTTTTTTTATAAACATCAAATGAATATATGGCCAGCTATTGTAGGCCACAAGATCTTCCTGACATTTGTTATACAAAGGTAGTGATGAACAATGGAAATAGGCTGATGAATTTCCTTATGTCATCTCCTAATTGCAATAAATATTTGCATTTTAATTTGGTTCACTGGACAAACTATAAATAAAATGTAGAACCCACTTAAATATTTTGTATAAGTGCAACAAAAAATTTCAAAATATCACAAATGTTTAAATAACTTAAAACAAATGAAGAGTTATAGAATGAAAGAATCATAATAATTGTCAATATAAAAATCTTACCAAATGTTCAGGCATATTCCATTCCTCATACATTCTTGCTGCTAAAGGAAAAACCTTCTCATTTATAATCTCCAATGTTGTTAATGTGATTTGCTTAATACTGGCAAAATATCTCTCGTAAACCCATCTCAACTGCCAATAAAGTTCTCCCCGCCTCTCTTTACTAACAGAATGAACTATCCTTAACAAATTTTTTATATTTTCTTCTGGTATATATAATGAAATACGGTGCCAATCCACGTGAGAATTAAAAGGCAAGACTATAGTATCTGCTACAATAATAGGAATACATTGTGATGCCAAAATGTCCATTAAAACGGACTGAGTCAGTCTTGCACTACGAACAACCAAACAGAACAAACCCTCTTTTAATATATCTGGATAATTGAACACTCTTCCTGTAGTGTATTCACAGCGTTTGGTATGATCCATCCTATTGGATTCTGCCTTACATTTACCAAGTAATAATAAATCATTTGATGAAGATGCAATGTTCTGCAATTCAGCTAGATAATCATCTGGAATATTTTGTTGTGTTGATATAATAAGGTAGTTCTTCTGTTTTGGTTGTGTGTTATCAATTCCTGTAGCAATATGACTGTATAATGGTAATGAAATGTCAAATCCATATCGAAAAGTCCATGTGTCGAAACCAGATCCTGCTATAATAGCTTTACTGGTGTTAAGTTTGACAACTGTTTCATAATTCGGTGCAGTGCCAGGCAACATGTTAAATATGAGGTGATTTTCTCCATTGTTCCAGCTTAAATAAAAGTTACGAGTTGATAATCTAAATACATTACATACACATTTTTGAATTTGAATAAAGAATTCAAAATTTGACTAACTCATTGGTCCAGTGATTGCAAGCATGTCTGCTGATCATGTGGTTCCAGGTTCAAATCCCTTAAGTTAATAGTTAAAAATTACAGCTTATTTACGTCCCACTTCCAGGCACACAGGCCTGCCCTCATTTCTGAGAGGATTTTAGAGCAAGGAAGTGTCCGCCGCGCTGCCCTATTGCATGTTGGCGAACTTCACATGTCTTCGAAATAATATTATTTTTTTTATTTCTTAGACATGCAGGTTTCCTCACATCAGGTAAAAATAAATAGAAGTAATAGAAAACCATGATCTTTATAATTATAAAAGGAAAAATACTTAATTATAACATAGGCATAGCTACTTAAATATCTATTGAATCAATGACACAGACCCTCAATTTAGAGAGGCCTATACATGTCTAACTCCTGGATTATTTCCTAAGAAAGGTCTGCCAAGAAACTTTTCCTGTGAGCAAGAGAATGCAGAATTTCTATGAAATGAAAGAATAATAATGGAAATATTAATACTCACTGTTCAAGGGAGTACAACGCTTGAGAAACATGTTCACTTGAAAAAGTATTCTGGTTCAATGTGTCAATACTGGGCACCAACAAGCAAGCCTCCTCAGGGTTCGCGGTATAATATTTACTATGTCTTATTGTATCTAGAATTTCATAAAACTCTCTAGATAACTGTGAAATAAGTCTATCATCATCAGTTCTGTACTCTTTTAGAGGATATATGTATATAGTTATTTTGTCGTGGCCGCCTCTACCACATTTGTATACGTTAAAACAACTCCAATACGTGCAATTCGTATTGCGGGGCTCGGAATAGGGGGAATTAATTTTTATTTTTCTCACTTCTAAGCTCACTAAATCCAAATTCACTGCTTTGTATATTTCGGTCCGTGGTGAATTTCCCGCATAAACATTAAAAAGCACAGTAAACACGAGAGACACCACTATAAACAATAGTAGGCCAACAAAAAACCTATGATACAAAATTTTCCTATATGATATATACTTTGAATACTTGTTCGTTTTTAAAAGCGTCTCCGTAGCCATTTGTGATTTCGGATATTAAATTAGTATTCTTAATTTACGTATGGCACCCATTATTAGGTACAATCGATTGGCTCTCATTCAAAACTTCTTGAATTTGTAAAACACTACAAAGGAGAAGCTTTACGAGAATTTTGACTTGTCGCAGTGCTTGACTTGACGCTTGACGGACGGCATGTCACAAAAATTAGGACACAGATACACAGTGTTGTCATTAAATATTGAAAACAACATCGCAATAAAATCGATTTTTAGTGTCTGTGTAAAGAAAAACTACTAGGTACCATGTTATTTCCAATCAAACATTGGTAATAGTACAGCTAAAAATAACTATGATGTAAATTACTGTAAAACACATGATATTATTTATATCAAACCATTAATTTATCTTAGTAATTAAATTGCAACAAAGAGTATATAATTACTACGTTTTGAATCGCAACTGCAGGCGAAGACAAGATACCAAGTTCAAAAGCTAACCGAGCTTTCTTTTTAGAGTAGCCGAAAAATAAGAAGAATAAGAAAAAAAATCACGAAACACAACTCTTTTTTATTTTCTTTTAGCCTTATGTAAATTATTCATTAATTTAAACATTAAATATATTTTCAATACAAATAAGTATATTTGTGATTTCTTATGTTTACTTTGTGAGTTAGCCCTTATCGTCGCCTATAGGTGTAGGTGCTAAATAATCCAAAGTCCATTTGTATATTACTACATTTATTTCCACTCGGTAACAACTACCTATTCGGACCGAGGCGAGAGGCTAACTGCCAGCCCGGCGTCGAACCATTACACCGTGTTACAATATTGCAACGTAAGCCCTTACACTATTCCCCCCCCGTTTAAAAAAAATATATATGTATATATATATATATATATATATATATATATATATATATATATATATATATATATATATATATATATATATATATCGATAGCTCCTACATACACTATGGTAACCCACAAAAAAGCGATTTTTATGTTTAAGAGATTTTAAATTAACTGTTCATTTTCTATCCACCCCTTTTACAAAAAAGTAAATATCTTAAAAAAAAACAAAGACTTTTTTCGCGTATACAACCGTATGTAATAAAAGCAGGCATAGTTTATTGGCGTAATGTCCTTAACGACCATATACGGGGGTGAGGCGCGCGTGCGTTGAGTGGCTGTGCTTGTGGTTACGGTTATAATTATATACTAATTATAATTATACACTCCATGGTATTGTTACCAACAGATGAGGACGAGGTTGCAAGATTAAAATTATCTCTCCGTAATGACTGTGCTGTGGGTTGGGATGGAATACCCTCTAATCTCCTTAAAAGGCATATTAATGTAGTTGTCCCACCCCTGACATATATCTGCAATCTGGCTCTCACAACCGGAAAATTTCCTAAAGCTTTTAAAAAATCGATCATAAACCCGATTTATAAGGGTGGGGGCAGAGACCATGTCAATAATTATAGACCTATAGCTGTGCTGCCTGCTTTGTCCAAAATACTCGAACGCATAATAAACAACAGGCTCGTAAACTACTTGGAAAAACATAACTTTCTTTCGCCCTCACAATATGGTTTTAGATCAGGTAAATCTACTTCGGATGCGATTCATGACCTTATTAATTATATTGTTACAAACTTGGACAATGGGCAGAAGGTTCTTGGCATATTTCTAGATCTCGCCAAAGCTTTCGACACGGTTTCTGTACCCATACTTTTACGTAAGATGGAGAGTTTGGGAATTAGAGGTATACAACTGCAACTTTTTGAAGACTACTTGAGTGGACGTACTCAGTGCGTTCAGGTGGATAAATTCATCAGTACTGAACGCACAATTACCTATGGTACGCCTCAGGGCAGTGTACTCACTCCAACCTTATTTCTAATATATATTAATGAAATGAGTATGCTCACTCTTCCTAAAGGGCAGATAATAAGTTATGCAGATGATACCGTCCTCCTATTTAACGCAGGTTCATGGCAAGATGTCTATACGTACGCCCAGCTGGGCTACAACACAGTCTCTAACTGGCTCCGAAGTAATGTGCTGACACTCAACATAGATAAAACATGTTATGTTGCATTTAGATTAAAAAATAACACATTAACAACATTATCACCACCATACTCTATCGTAAGTCACTCATGTTCCAACTCACTTAATAACGCGGATACCTGCATCAAACTATGTCAAGCTGAAAAAGTAAAATATCTAGGAGTAATAATTGATAGCACTCTACGTTTTCATGAACACATTAATACCCTTACTAACAGGTTGCGTAAACTTATATATGTTTTTAAAACTCTGAGAGATGTAATATAATAATAATAATAATAAATTTATTTATTTACCAGAAACACTTAGCCAAAATACAAAAAAGTTCTGTGACTCCCACACTAGGCATGGCCTGTCTCGTGGGGGTCAAACAAAAGATTTTACAATAGAACAAAGTGGCTATTTGTCGAAATTACGTAAAACAATTGTGCGTAGCAAAGGAAAAAAAAATACGACTTAAAATTATGAAAAATTAAAGACATAACAAGCATATTCTAATTTAAAGGAGCGCGCGTGTAATTGAGGGTGAGTGTGTATGAGTGTGAGTGTGTGTATGAGTGTGAGTGTGTGTATGAGTGTGTGTGTGTGTGTGTGTGTGTGGATATTGGGATCAGATGGCAGGGCTGGCGACATTGCTGTCCACTACCGTTTTAACACCTATTTAAGAGTCACCAATATTTCTTCTGTTTCCTCATAGTCCCAAGTCAATAAATAGTTCATCATTTTTGTTTTAGCCTCGTAATGTTGGGATCGCTTTAAGCCGTATAAATTGACTAATTTGTTATAGATGCGTGGGAATAGGAACAGTCTGAAATGATGAGCGAAAGATGTTTTAACCAAGGTTGTGGGGATCTTAAATACTCTTTTATTTATTAAAGTATCAAATGTCGGCAGTTTCGAAGCTTCCCTGTGCATAAATGTAAACACCCTCAGAAGATACAATCTACGGACACTTAAAACTTGGGCTTCTCTAAAGAGATCTGACGTATGACAACGCCTTGGTTTACCCATAGCTATCTTCAAAACTGCCCTCTGGGCCCTTTCCAGCACTAGCAACGTAGAGGAGGCTATGCCACCCCACGCCAGTATGCAATAGCTAAGTACGGACTGACATAGTGCTGTAGACTGACTTTAAAATGCTGCCATCAGTAGAATCTCTCAATAGTCTCATTGTGTGTATCAGCTTACGGATCCTTGCTGATGTCACTGATATATGACTTTTGAAGTTAAGGTTCTCATCTATTATGATGCCCAAATATTTAAGGGAGCCGACCCTATTTATCTGGTCACAGTTACAATTAGGAGAGCTCACGGAGCCAAAACTACAGTTGTTATTATGTACTTTAAGGCTATTGAAAAGTGACGGCGGCGGTTCAGACGCTGCAGTTTTATGAAAACAAATTAACTGCGTTTTTGAGGTGTTCAATGTTAAGATGTTGTAATTTAACCATGTTTGAAATTTATGCAACCCGGAGACAGCCGAAAGGTAGGCGTCGTGCCAAGACTTACCATAAAATATTATGGCTGTATCGTCAGCATAACATACAACTTCACTATTTTCGAGTTCAATTGACATAATGTCATTAATGTATGAAATAAAAAGTGTCGGCCCCAAAATGCTACCCTGAGGAACGCCAAAATCTACAGATCTAAGATCGCTTGCTTGATCGCCTATTCGGACACATTACTTTCTATCCGACAAATAGCTGGAAAACCAGTTTAAAGCTAGACCACGAATACCAAGAGCACTTAGTTTCTTAAGCAGGATGGGAATCGATACTGTGTCGAATGCTTTAGCCAGATCGAGGAAAACACCGACACAGGATCGACCCTGATCGAGATGAGTTACAACCATATCTGTGATAAGACTAACTGCATCCTCAGTCGATTTTCCCTGACGGAAACCAAACTGACGGTCCGAGAGTATACTATTCTTTTCAAGATAGTTAGTCAGATGCTTATGAACAATGCGTTCCAGGAGCTTAGAGTAACTACCCAACAGTGATATGGGACGATAATTACAAGGGTCGTCCTTAGCTCCATTCTTGTGTATGGGGATAACTGCCGCTACTTTCCACTGGCTTGGAAAGACTCCTGACGAGATACTTAAGTTAAATATCGCAGCCAAGGGCTCCGCAATTGCGTGGACTACTGATTTTAAAAGTTTGTTAGTGATGCCGTCCATACCCGGGGCACTGCCAGAATCAAGAGACCGGATGAGACTCAAAACTTCCTGTTCGTCTGTAGGATCCATGAAAAATGAACCAACGGGTTGAACAGGAATGTGAACTTTTCCGGCAAGGGACTCCTGATTCTCATTTAATTTCTTCATGATAGAGTATGCTAGCTTATTACCTACAGAGGCAAAGTAAGAGTTGCAAACATCAAGAGATTCCTTTACAGAGGGTCTGGAGTTGATGAGAGCCAGAAGAGAACTTGAACTAGTGTCTTTGCCAGTTATGCGGTTAATAGTACCCCAGAGTTTTTTTGGAGCACATTTATTTTTATTTATTTCTTTATTGTTGTAATCACATTTTAGTTTTATGATTAGATCTATGTAAAAATTTCTATAACGCGTATATACAAGTTTTTTAGTAAGGTTGTTTGGGTCCTTACGATATTCAATATAAAGCTTGTCACGGTGCTTAGAGCATCTGATTAGACCAGGAGTCATCCAATGGTGTAAGATGGTTCTAGAGCGGCTTATTACACAAGTTTTCGAGTACCTCAATATTGTCTCTGATACCGTCTTAGTGAAATGACTCACAGACTCGTTAAGAGAGCCACAGTTCATTACTGGGGACCAGTTCGTTCCCTCCAGCTCTGAGATAAACTAAAGAAATCCGTCTACTTCGCCTTGGCCCAATCTCTGTTAACATATGGTATTACCTCCTGGGGCGGTGCTCCAAAAACTAAAATGCTTCAATTGGAGAGAACGCAGAGAGCCATCTTAAAGGTCTCTTTTTCACTGCCGTATCGCTATCCTACAGAGCTCCTATATAAAGAGTTGAAAATTTTAACTGTGCGGCAACTGTTTATACAAAGTACCTTACTAAAACAACATGCTTTATTAAAATACAACCCCTCACTCTCCCGAGATAAAAGGCGTTTTAACCCCGTGGACCGCTATCATATAACTCTATCCACCAAATTATCTAAACGTTTCTTTTGTCACCTTGGAGGTTTCTTATACAATAAAATCAATAAAATTATCCCTATATTTAACCTTAACAAAACTATATGCAAAAAGAAAATAACTATCTGGCTCCAAGAACTAAATTATTATGACACTGAACAACTACTTACTAATTCTATCTAATTACTAATCTAATAAAAGTTAATTACTAACCCAGTCACAAACTAACAAACAAAAGCATGCACACACACACACACACACACACACACGCGCACACACACACACACACCCACCCACCCACACACACACACACACACACACACACACACACACACACACACACACTAATACTAGTTAATATATGTAGAATCCTAAGTAAATGAAAGGAGATATTATATAAATTATAAATATGGTACATGTACGAGTGCATAATAAAAGTATTGTAATTAGAACCATAGGGCGGAGACCTGGCGTCCTGAAATACAGGCGTAAAGCCTAGCTTAGGCACCAGTCTCCCACAGTATATTATTGAGGCTATACTATAATATTATGTACAATAATTCTGTATTGTGGTGAGAAAAATAAAATAAAAAATAAATTACTGTTCGGTACGCGGGGAGTGTGCGCGCAACAGTGCTTGCCGCGTAAATTGTTACTTTCGTTAACTATAGATTTAAAGTAAGTGTTTAAAATTATGAGTAACAAGAGCGCGTAAACTATGCGATATTGCGTGTAAATCAATAAACTTTGGAGATATTGAGTCAGATTTTCTATCTGAAAATGTGGAACAATGTCTCATTAATAATAATTTGGAAGAAGAATAAACTGGGTAAGTTTTTTCATACGTAGTTATTATTTTTAATGTTGTTGTTAAAATTTACCTTAGTTTCATTTCTTGTCAGTCAAAACTATAGTAAGCAACACATACAATTATTTACGTTGTTTTGTAGTAGAATGAAAATACCGTATGTCATACATGCAATATTTTACGCTGTCTATTAAATTTATAATTTTATTGTATGTAATTCATACGATTATTAACGTGGTTTGTATAGATGTCTTTGTTAGTGTATATGTAACTTACTATTGATTACGTCGATAAATATGTACTCATTGCTATTGTAATATTTTATTACAATTGTTCACGAAGCCATTGCAAAATAAAATTATATCTAATGTTAATATAAATGCATGGCTATTGTCTATTATCTAAGTTTTTTTTTTTGTTATTGCTGACTCGCCACTGCCTGACGGGGCTGATTTAGCAGAAATTGAAGCACTTTCTCAGATGATCTATGGTGATTTAAGCAATATGGCATTAATTTTACCTACGAATGATGATGGTACCTAAACTTAACTGTTGTGAATCTTTTATTTTGTCTAGTATAATCAATACTGTTATATAAATATTAATAAGTATAAAAAGTAAAGTTTACTTCTACTGCTTTTTTTATTTTCAGCTGAAAATTAAAATGGCGCCATGCATGATTACTCACAGCACGAATACCTGCTTAGTAATATAGAAAATATACCTCATGATTTTGCTGTGAACGTAAAGTCCACAGACATGCCTCATCCGTCTTCCCCTGAATGTTTCATTAACCATTTGGACATAGATTATACCAATGATTTTTGCCCGTACTTTATTGGTAATGCAATACGAGAACCGCTATCCCAACTTTCTAATTTTTCTGCTTATTCTACACCACAAGCAAATACGCCTTTGTCTTGCTATTCTAGTGATGCTGCGACTCCGCGAGGTAGACAAAAGATCTTACGAAAAGACAAGGGTAATGTTAGAAGAAAACATAAGCATGAGTGGATTGACATGAAAAGAAAAACATTAAAAAACCTCGGTAAAGCATACGTAACTCGCAAAGGCGTAGAAAAACCAAAGAAAACTATGAAACCACCATGCAATTGTCGCATGAAATGTTTTGAGAAGATATCAAATGACCAGAGAAAGAAAATTTTTAAAGATTTCTGGAAACTAGGAGATCATCAGAGACAATGGGTTTATGTGTCAAATTTAGTACGCCAAAATCTCAAAAGAAGAGTTTACACCGATACTCAATCTCGACGAAAATATACATTGAAGTATAAATTACCTCTTCCAGCTACTGAAAGTTCAGTTGAAAATTACCTCATTGTATGCAAAAAGCAATTTTTATCAACATTGGCGATAAGCGAGCAATTTGTATACACTGCGATACAAAAAACTGACTCGTCATCAGGCATTGTGACAACGGACGATCATGGTAGGCACAATAATCACCCTCGTAAAATAACAGAAGAAGTCAAGAAAAGCGTATGTGACCACATTAAATGTTTACAACCGGTAGAATCTCATTACGTTAGAAAAGACACCTCCAGACTGTATTTAGATAGTGACTTAAAATTTCATAAGCTCTTTGTTATGTATAACGAATGGTTTGATCCTAATACTTATAGAGGTAAAGCTGAAACAGAGCGTCAGTACAAAACTGTAGTCAATGATAATTTTAAGATAAATATAAAAGAAAGACCAGTGTGACATATGTCACAAATACATGACCAATGAAACTCACACAAAGGTTGAACGTGAAAGTTATTCTACTCATATTTTGAATAAAACAGTGGCTCGAGGGTTAAAACATGCAGATAAAAAAGAGGCCTTATCATCTAATGGAAAAATAATTGCTGCCACTTTTGACTTTCAAAAAGTCCTAAACTCTCCCTATGGTGAAGTAAACATATTATATTATAAGAAAAAATTGGGTTCTATGAATTTCCCTGTATTTGATCTGAACAAAAAAATAGCTACTTGCTATATGTGGCATGAAGCTCAAGGTAAAAGAGGTGCCAACGAGGTGTCGAGCTGTCTCGCAAATTTTTATCCAAAGGAGTAGAAACAGGGGCTACCGAGTTTAGGTTTTGGTCAGACAATTGTGCGGGACAAAACGGGAACCAGATAGTGTTCGCTGCGTACATGATATTAGCGCAAGAATACAATGTTACTATAAAACACACATTTTTAGAAAAAGGTCATACTTAGCAAGAGGGTGATAGCGTTCATGCCTTAATTGAAAGATGTGCCAAAAACAAATTAATTTATACTCCTTGTGAATGGTTTGCATTTGTTCGGTGGGCTAAACAGGACGGAAAACCTTACAATGTTGTTGAGATGGACCATAACAATTTTTTTGATTTTAAATACATATTTAGCTTTCAGAAATTGGACGAAAAATTTAAACGGTGATAGCGTGCATTGGACAAAAATAAAAGAAATAAAGGTTCTTCCTACTGACCCAAATGAACTACATTATAAATATAATTTGGATGATTCTGAATATATGATTATTGCAACTAAGACCAATACAAGACGACGACATCAAGATAATACTGATGTCCCCCCACTTTATAGTCATGCATTGCCTATTTCCGTAGCGAAGAGAAATGATTTGATAAGCTTTTGTAACAATGGTATCATCCAGCGATTCATCACAATTTTTACAAAAACTTGCCTGTAGAAACCCATGATTTTTCTCAGCCTGATACTAAATCCAATTCCGAATAACTTATGACAGTAGCTAGATATTTGTTTCTTTGTTATTCCTTTAACTGGTAATTTTTGGCTTAATTACTTATCTTCACGCACAATCCCTGACGGGGTAGCCAGAGAGAACAGATCGCCAAGTGTCACGATCCTTACATACCTCTTTCGCTTCTTTCAGATTCATTATCTTAAAATCTTTGGCTTAATTGACAACAATAATTTATTTTTACACAACCTAAGCGATTAATAGAACAAACTTAAAAATTGTATAACAATTATTACTGCCTATTGAAAATTGATCTCTCGATCAAAGTACCAATTAAGTGAGATATTCTAATTTTTATTTCTTATATAAATTTGATTTGGTGCATGTTAATTATTTCAGAAACAGAAGAAAATGTTTTCTTTAAGTAGATTTATTTAATTATTTCTTACAATAAATATCAGTGTTTTTTGTCTTCTACTTAAATTAAGTAAGATTAGTTGCATCAAGAAGAAATCGATTTTAACTTAAATTGATTTTTTTTTAAATATAGATTTATATTCCAATTTCTGTAACAAAAGTCATAATTTTATTCTTATAATTAAGAAATATGCCTATTATTACTTCCCAGTAATAAAAATATATTTTTGAATTAATAACATTCAGTCTTCTTCCATAATTATTTTTTGAAATAAACAATTATCAAAGTCATATTACATATACAATGTTTTACTTTGTACACCAACGAAGTAAAACATGGTATATGTAATATACCTACAAAAATAATTAATCTGCGTCCAATTATAATAGAGTAAGTAGCTCATACGACATTTTTGGTCAACTAAATTACGATGTAAGAAATAAAAAAAAATGTATGTTAAATTCAAACTCTATGTACATCCGACGTAAAATATCCTATTAACAATATCTCAAAAACCTTAATTAATTTACTTTTTGAAGTTATATCATTAGAATGCATTCAAATTTATCTACATATTGTGAAAAAATTAAATCGGTAGCTTTTAATATAGCAAATCTACTATCTAAAATGTCTTTAAACGGCTCTCCTGTAAAGTTCGCTTTTTGAACATACGATAGTGTACTTAGGAGCCATCGATATATATATATATATATATATATATATATATATATATGTGTCTTTCCGTATAGTTAGTCCGCTTTCTTTGCGAAATTAAGAAAGGGAGAAAAGAAAAAAAATGTACTCCAGGTCATGTGTAACGTTGTTTCTCTTCCTGTTGTTTGTCTACTCGATGACGACTTGTGGTGCCCGTCATTGGTCCTGTATGTTGTTGTAGTTTACGCTGCGCGTAATTTGTTCAAGTATCCATTCCTTGACGTTATCTCGGCATTCAGAAATTGCGCAATATAATGTCCTATTCCAGTCCTAGTATGCATATGATTACCAGAACGAACTTATCCAACTTGTCAGCGACTTCCGATTGATTTGTAATGATTTTCGCTCGTGCCACGGCAATTTGATCATGTGCACTAGTTGGACTTACAGAATTTCCTATTTTATTTTTTTAATTTATTATTTATCTGATATATTGCAAATGAAACCATAAAATTATTTCCTAATGTACCTATTAACGCTATGATTATTACTAATGCTTAAACGAAATGTACCGGTTTTTTGATGACTCGTCCATTACGAGCGGTGTGTGGTACCGGTGTTACGATATGGTCGTTTTCATTATTCTCGCTATTACTTTTTAGTACCTCTTGATTTATTATATAAGCCGATTTTAGTCTATTTATTGAGATGTTTGTTTGTCTATTATTTAACTGAACTGTAAATACCTTCTTGTTTCGTTTAATTACTCTAAAAGGGCCGTCACAGATAGATTGCAGTGATTTCCTGACTGCATCATGCCTAATAAAAACGAACTCCGCCGTTGATAGGTCTGGGTGCACAAACAAATTTTTTGTATTATTATATCGTGTCGCAACTGGCTTCAAATTATTAATCGATTGACGTATTTTATTGACACACTCATAATCGGAGTTACAATTACATCGGTTATCACTTGCATCCTTGCATTAAAATCCGCTACTAATCGTACCGTTTGAGCATACACTATTTCTGCCGCGCTTATACCATTTTCCGGGCGTATTGCTGATTTAAGGCCTAAGATGACTGTAGGTAACTCGGTTACCCAAGATAATGTGCTTGCATTAAGTCTAGCGGTTAAAGCTACTTTTAAAGATCTATGCCATCTTTCCACTGCCCCATTGGCTTGTAGGTGGTATGGGGTTGTTCTGCATTTACGAATATCCAAAATTTTTAGCAGTGACATAAACAGGGCGAGTTCAAACTCGTGTTCGCAAGTTAGTTTTACAGGGCACCCAAAACGGACAATCCATCCTTCATAAATTATCTTAGCTAACGTTTCAGATGTGATGTCCTTTATATGAAATACTTCCGGCCATCGTGTCCGCCTGTCGATGATTGTCAATAAATATCTAAAACCTTCTTCCGTTGTGTTTAATGGGCCCACAATGTCAACATGAATATGTTAGAATCAATTACAGTCTGAAAAATCCGCTAATTCTAAATTTGTATGACGAATGACTTTGCTATGTTGGCATTGTAAACATGTTTTATTCCTGTGGTGTACCGGAACTAAATAAATGAATCAACGCGGTGTTTTCAAAACTTGTTATGTGTTTTATGTCCGTTGTAAATTCGCCGATATATGCTAGTTGACGTATCCGCCTAGGTAGTTCTCTACCCTTGTTGATTTTCGAAAATACACAGGTTAGAGGCTTGTGATCGGTAAAAATCACAAATTTACTGCTTTGAACAAGGTTCTGAAAGTATTTTAAAGCTAAGTAAATTGCCAATAATTCCCTATCGTAAGCCGAATATTTTTGTTCCGTATTACTCATTGCCCTATAAAAATAACCGATAGGTAACCATTTATTATTAACACATTGTTGCAACACTGCCCCGACACAGGAATTAGACGCGTCAGTCATGAGTGCGAGCGTTGTATTAGGCAATGGATACGATAAAGTCACCGCGTTTTGTAAACAATTTTTACATTGCAAGAACGCTTCGTCGGCTTCCGTTGACCACTGTATGAGTAACTTGTCCCTATTTCTAGCACCTTTTCAATATTTATTTAAGATTGATTGAGCTTTGACCGCATCCGGTATATATGTTCGATAGAAGTTTATCATGCCTAAAAAACGTCTTAATTCTTCTATCGTTTTAGGTTTAGGAAACTTAGAAATTGCCTTTTCTTTCTGATTAAATGGCCTTATGCCCTGTGTGGATACTTCAAAACCTAAAAACTTAATTTTCTCCTGGCCAAAACAAATTTTTGCTAGGTTGATTGTTACCCCAAAAGTCATCGAAACGCTTAAAAACCTGGTCTAAGTGGGTTTCGTGCTCCTCCCTTGTAGAACTAGCAATAATTACGTCATCAGTATAACAAAAAACGTTGTCTAAGCCTTTTAACACCGTTTGGTTCATAAATCTTTGAAAAGTTTGTGGAGCGTTACAAAGGCCGAAGGTCATGCGTGGAAATTCAAGTAAGTCAAATAGCGTAATTATTGCTGTTTTTTCAATATCCGCCGGGTTAATTGCTATACAGTGAAATGCCCTATTCACATCAATACGCGAAAATATCTTTTTATTACCTAGGTAGGTAAAATGATGAATTCTAGGTATCGGATACCGATCCGGTTTAGTAATTGCATTTAACTTACGGTAGTCTCCGCATGGTCGCAAATCGCCATTTTTCTTTGGCACCACATGTAGTGGGCTAGCCCAAGCACTTCTTCTTCTTGGAAGGCCTGCATATTCCCATTTCTTGCAATATTCTAAATTCCTCTTTTACCTTTTTATATTTATCGGGTGGTAATGGGCGTGCCTTAGCATGCACAAGGGGACCCGTCGTTTCTATGTGGTTTAATACCGAATGACGAGGGGTTTCCTTAAAAGAGACAGGTCTCGTAATATTAGGATACTTATGTAATAATTCCGTGAATTCATGGTTGTTGTCGACAGTTTTAATAGAGTGTTGGTTGCAGCTAATTATCGAGGCTATAACGTTTAAATTGGTTTCTTGTTCAATTTACCTACGAGACTTTATATCTACTAAAAGACCATGGTGACTCAAAAAATCTGCCCCTAATATTGGTTCTCGTACGTTAGCGACTAGAAAAGACCACCTAAATGCCCTTCTTAATCCTAAGTTTAAAGTTAAAATTTTATTGCCATACGTTTCGATGGTTGAACCATTAGCTGCATATAATTTATAATCGTTACATTTTCTATATGTGCGCAATTTATTACTAATTGAAATGACTGAAACATTAGCGCCTGTATCTACTAAATACCTGAGTCCGCTTGTTCTGTCTTCTACGCATAGGCGGTGTGAAGGTGTAACAGTTCAGGGGCCCGCAGTCGCCTGCACTGATTTCGCTTGTATCTTCCTCCTCGCACATGGTTCTACGCAGTTGGTAGCTCGATGCCCATACTTGTAGTGGTAGAAGCATAGCCAGTCTGGATCATTACTGGAGCGTCGTCTCGGAGTCACTCTTCGTCTGTAGCCTGCTGTTGAACGAGGGCGGAAACGGCCTCGTTCCGATCGACGCCACGCTTGTCTGCCACGTAATTTTACCACTTCAAGACGTAATTACTCAAATTCGGCGGCCAGATCCTTTTCTTATGTGCTCAGTTTTTGTGTCACTATTTCCGCTGCCTCAATGGATCGTGTCATTTTCATCATCTTGTGAGCTAACTCTGCCAGTTTGTCTAGTTGCGTAATCTCGGTTACAGTTAATACTGCTCTAACGGATGTAGATAGATGTCCCGTCCATATCATTTCTTGCTAAATTCTTCATTTTTCTTAGTTATTTCGACGGTTTTTGGTCACCTAATTCCATTTCAGATAATAACCTCTGGAATTGTTTGTTCTCAGACTCTTCATAAACGGACATGACCTTGTTCTTCAACATGTCATAGCACTTGGTTTCTGGAGGAGCTAGTACGACGTCACTTGCCTGTTCCATATTGTCTTTGGTGAGTTTGGTCACGAGTAGCTTGAACTTGTTTTCATCCGACAACTTTTGCTTTGCAACGACAGCTTCGAATTACACGAACCAGAGCCTGGGCTAGTCGCTCCAGAACGTAGGTATCCTGGAGGTCAGAGATATTGCTGCCACTTCCGTAATTTCTCTACAGTCGCTTTTAATTTGCACCGGTTTAGCCATTTTGATTCTGAATGTATTTAACCTTCACTAAATATAAATTAAATCGGCTACACCAGTTTTTAATTGTACGGGTCACCAGTGTGAGTTAGCTCTTATCGTCACCTATAGGTGTAGGTGCTAAACAATCCAAAGTCCATTTGTATATTATTGTGTTTATTTCCACTCGGTAACAACTACCTATACGGGGCTAACTGCCAGCCCGGTGTCAAACCATTACACCGTGTTGCAATATTGCAACGTAAGCCCTTAACAACTTTAGCACTACACATTTGAATAAAACTAGTTTTTACGGATTTTATCGCGTATATTAACTTATTTTTATATTACCGACGTTTCGAGCACTTTACCAGCACCTATGGTAAGGAGGCTGAGGTGTTTGACGTCCCAATCATAGTTTACCACGGCTATCTCCAGATTAAAATAATTAATTTTTGTTCCGATCAACGGAGTATGAACTTATAGTATCTTGAAGACAGATGGCAGCACACAGACATATTTTCTTTTGAAATTAGGATGTTTTTTGATTTCAATAGCCTCGCGAAACATCCTTGGAAGGAATCGGTGTTCTTTATCGAGGATTACACTTGACTGATGGTGAAAACTGACTAATCTTGTTCGGCGGCTTGAAGTATGTTTTAATGGATGCACACTTCAAGATATAGCCAATCTTGTCAGTAATACCTCTGACATATGGCAGTACAGCAAGCGCACGCTCGATTGTGGCCGGCTTCACTCCTTCACTGTGACGTAGGCGCGGGACCCAAAGCTTGTTGTCGTGCAAAACTTGCTTGACGGGTTGGAGCACGGTGGCCAGGTGTTTATCTCACAGATCCCTCGTGCTCTCTGAAACAAAGATTTACCCACGGTAGCTAACTGTGAATAATGGTGGTGAGAATCACCATTTAAATATCTATCTCTATGGGTATTTTTTCTATACACAGTGTGGCTCAAGGTGTTATCAGGATTCCGGATTGCTAACACATCTAGAAATGCAGTTACAAAAAAATGCAGTTACGTTATCTAAAGGTAGAATTGTGAATGTGTCCTCTACGTACCGCTTGTAGAATCTTGGATTTACAGGAGACGTAAGCAGGGCTTTCTCCTCAAAATCTTCCATGAATATATCGGCGACAATGGGAGATACAGGTGAGCCCACCGCCACACCATCTACTTGCTTGTAGAACTCTTCCTGGAATCCAATCAAATCCAAGAGTAGTCTTTTTCTCATTTATTTTCCACCAACACGCACTAGAGCATTGGGGCCGACTATAATAAACAACAATCTATAATCTTCACGAAAGTATTTTAATTTTTATTAAGCGATTTCACGCGTTTTAATTTTTTTTGCGCGAAAACTTAATTCTTTTTCTTAAATTTAAGTAGCCTAAGTTACTCCTTACAATATTAGCTATCTGCCAGTGAAAGTCCCGTCAAAATCAAACAGACAGACAGACAAATATTATATATATACTTTCATATGCATTTAGTAAAAAGCTGTTATTTTGACAATACTTCAATTTTATTTATTTGTGTAGATTTGTATAGATGTTTTATGCAATACCTTTGGTCATCATTTATTTGTGGCGCCCCTTAACGTCAAAAAAAAAACTAAAACATATTGAATATATACTCTTAGGTCAAAACCTTGAAATCAGCATTGCCAACATGTGGGGAATTCCCCAAATTACGGGGAATTTAAAGTTCGATGGGGATTTTTTTGGATTGGTATTATGCGGGGAAAATGCGGGGATTTTGAAAATCCCAGGCCAAGTCAGAACCGTTCTTCATGAAATCTAAATACTTATCTTTATATTTTTGTTAGGTAACTTATGAATATCGAATGACTCCCTTTTTTATTATTGCACCACATTTAAGTTTCGAATTTACAACTAAAATTCGAAAACTTTTGTGTATCATTTAATGCTTTTTATTTCTTTATTTTTTAATTTTAAAGCACAGAACCGCATGAAAAATGCAGACACTGTGGTACTTTTTAATGGCAACAAGGGAAAAAATTAAAAATACTCCATGGAGTAAAATGCTTGTTACAAAAATATGGAAAGTGTGAAAAAATTTCGGTAAAAAATAAAAACGTTGTTAGTTAAAAAATAAATCTTATAAAATTAGTTGAAAATTGTTTCATTTCTTGAAATAAAATTGAGGGGAATTTGTGTGGACTCTGTTGAAGTTTTGGGCCTAAATTGGGGAACTTGACATGGATTTTCGGGGAATTTGATAAATTGGTGTTGGCAATGCTGTTAGAAACGTAAACATTCTTGTTGGCCTAAAGGTCTAGATGCCAGGCCATAAACTCCAAAAAAATAAATAAAAAAATAAACATTCTTGTTTTTATGTCAAGTGTCAGTTTTGTGTTGTGCGCAGTTGGGGTTTTGTTTCTGATGGCTTAATTAATTTTGTTATTGTTTTAGTTTTTTATTCCGGCCTAATATTTCGGTTTGAGCTTGATCAATCATGGCATTGTTACCCCCTGACCCAGTTTATACAATCCGAAACGTCGACAACTCGCCAGTTTATTCATTGGCGTTCAGCTTTCTTCCTGGCGGACTTGAGAGGTTACTAGCCGGTTCGAAAAATGGATTTGTTTATGCATACAACCTTCAGGTAACATCAAATATTCCAAGGATATGAATCCTTTTGTTCATCAGTCTTTGTAACTGCGTAAAAAAAAAGGTTATCTCACGTCCGTAAACATTTTGTAAATTGCGTATTTTCTTTGTTTACTACCCTCGTTTAGTGACCTAAAAAAATATCTGGTGCCCTCTGCCAGAATTTGCAATTAAATATCTTAAGATTTGTTCTGTCTATGAATACATTTACTTCGGATTTAATAAAACATGTAATAAATATTACATTTTGCTTCAATGTTATCTATTTATGAAATCTATTATTCACGGTAATATATTGATCGATGATACGATAATGACAGAGTGTGTATGTGTGAATTTTATCAATTTTAGGTTTTTCACCCTAGTCCACTGCTGTACACACTTCTCACACTTTACTGTTGGCTGGTAGAAAATGCCATATGGCATTAAGTCCGCCGTTTGTGCCTTTAGTACAATAGTATATAACTACTCAACCGTCCATGGTGACTATAGTCACCAAACAATATCTTTTGGTTTAAATGTGTGCATCACAAAAGATAGCTGTTATTAATACAGAAAAAAATTATAAAAAACTATATGAAATTTGTCATCAGTGAAAGTGAATTTTATCTGTATAATAGTAACAAAATATTCAGAAAAAAAATGAAATTTCACCATTTTTGTCTGCGGCATATTAAAGTGTGGGAAATTCGATAAAAAATGTGATAACTTTTCTGTTTTTATACGTTATTTCTAATGCCATTGTACATCAAACTAATGTATCATTACGACAATTCCAAAACGTTTACATATAATAATTTAGCTCAAAATTTTAATCACTATATGCGATCATCGTTTATTGATTATATGTTGTTTAAAATGTATTCTAATCAGTTTTTTGTGTTAAATAAATGCTAAATATAAAAGTATGATTCACTATTAACATGTTGATAGCAATTTATAAACAAAATATCTGTTGCGATGTGTCTAGAAATTATTAAAACTTTTTTATTTATACATTTACTTATTTATTCAAATTTATATTGGTTAAAGATTATATACTTATCTATATTGAGTATATAAGATATTACTGATATTGGTGTTATTTTAAAGGGAATATCATGTACTATTATAATATAAAATAATTGTCTCCAGTAAGTATTATACTTTTCTTGTAAAATTCGAAATAAAAAATAAATATGATTTTTTTTATATTCCCATTTTTAAACATTATTTTCATCCTTTATTTTTAATTTGACAAATTTTCTTTTAACAAAATTAAATTTTGAATTCTTTGAGTCTTTTGAGAATATTTTTTTTGAATGTAGCTATAGTAGTTTTTCAGTAGTAATTGTTTTTGTTAAGACAGTCTCACGCGGTCTTAAAAAAATAGTGACATTTAATGCGCGGACAGGTCAGGCGAGAATCACTCGCACGGGGTGGACGGTTAAGTGAATAAATAAATAAATGTAGCAATCCCAGCTGACTGTTCTACCACTGATTACTCAATTCTAACAGGGTTAAGGTATCATACAAATAACCTATTCTTAACTTATGCAGTGTATAATCCTATGCACTTTCATTATACTGTACTTATGTCCATTCCTTTGAAGATTTATGTAATAAGACATCTTTAATTGTTTTTAAAATTTCAGACAAACCGTGTTCAACAAAAAATTCAAGTTGGTCAAGCTCCTATTCTCCATCTTATTCATACAGATAGTCAACTTATTACTCAAGAAAAAGGTGGTAAATTCAAAATTTTTAGTTTAACCAATTCTGGATACAAGGAAGAGCATGTAATAGATATGGACTACCCTGGCTTTTGTCGCTTTGAAGCCAACACAAAACTCAAAATGCTATATGTACCTGACAGGGAATCCAGTATTGCCATTTACAATTTTTCTGGAGAAAAAATGGGTTCCCTCAAACCTGAAAATGTTTCACCTAAACTAGGTGATCCAATGTGTATTAAGTATGTTGAATTTTTCTGTGACAAGTCATGCCTTCTGGTTGGTTATGAAGCTGGATGGCTCCTTTTATGGGATCTTAACACTAGTCAAATCATCAGCAAATTACAAACTAAGGAATGTCCGATGTCTGTGGACTTTCACATCGAACAACAGAAAGGTGTTATTGGTAACGCCTCTGATGTGGTGCAGATATTTAGTATAGGGAGAAAAGACTTGAGTTTGGCCCACAAGACGGATGTCACTATCAAGAACCCCGGTGTTAATAAAGTACAATCACGAATGGATGGAAAAGTTTTTGTTGCGGGAGGCTGGGATGGACACATTCGTATATTTTCTTGGTTTTCTTTGCGACAGTTAGTTGTTTTGACAGAGCACAGGCAAGCAGTGCAAGATGTTGTTTATTCTACTCAAAAAGTTTCTTTCTGGAATGCAAATATAATGGCAGCTGGGGGTCTTGATGGTGCAATTACACTCTGGGATTTATACAACAACAAACAATAATTACAAAAGTATTGTCTTAAATAAATAGCAAAAAAGAAGTGTATGATATAGGGCAGATAAGTCTAGTAATTTTTGTTTAGTTATTCAACATGTATTGTAGAAGTATAATGAATTATTACCTGGGCAGTCGATCATTGTTTGATGTTATAAAAAACTCAATTATATTGTGTAAAAACTAATTTTCTCAGGAATGACATCTATTTAGATAAACTTCGAATATAAAACATTTAAATATAAAGTTTCATCCAAATGACTATAGCCATTTCTATTCCCGCTACTTCTGTGACAACATTTGAACAACAATTGCTTGTTTAAAATAATTAAGATTGGTGTGATTGATAGTTAAACATATTATTTTATGTTGTTTTCAACCTGATGACATAGGTACACCTTTTTTTTTTTAAAAACATATAAGAACAACTACCAATCCAAACCAATGGTTAAACATAAAATAATAATGGCTGTAATATATGAGAGTTAAGCCCTGTGTAAATTTAAATAAAATGTAATACTGCCAGCCCTAAAAATAACTAATTAGGGATTAAACAATAATAATAATAATGTTGAAAGTAAATATCCTCTAATATAACAAAACTAGAATCTGTCCTATATTGAATAATTCACAAAAAGTAATATTATGGTGTCCACAGAAAACACTATGCATATGTCAATTTGTTATCATGTAATTGAATGATTTGCTACGGGTAATTGTCTAAGTGCTGAGTGATTGAAACACCATTCTTACAATATAAACTTAGTGATAGATGAAATTAAGAACCTTTTTCTGTTGTTTATGTCTCTATCTCTGTGTGAATAATATCAGGTTTTTTTTTCTCATCTATCACAAAGTTTACATCATATTATAGAGATTTGATTCAGCACAGTTTTCTGTTTAAGATTTATTTTATTTAATCACCAAATTCAAAAAACACTTCACCACTTTCATAGTCACCTGTATATTAAATATTTATATTGAAATTTAACATAATCTCATCTATATATTTAAATTTTTTAATGCCAGAATTGCCTTTATTAATATTATGTTAATTGCAGAATTGCATTCTCACTAGAAAAAATTCAATAATGCTTTAATAATTTAGAAATATATGAATTTTATGGAGCATAATTGTGAATTATTGTATTGGATCTCAGTAATGTACAAATACCGAACTAGATGCTACATCCATTTAGTGAGGTCAACTCTTAAACTTAAGCAAAATGTTGTTGAATATAGAAATGACTATTTTTACTGTGAATTGTTTTAAGCAATGTTTTTAATGCATTAAAGCTTCGAAGAATTGAAATTTGTTTTTTATGCCACCATACTATTGAATTTAAATTTCTTTTTCATCATCATCAGCCTGTTCACTGTTGCTGCCTCGTCAATCTTGACTACCTCGTTAAAAGTGGAGGTTAAAGGTTTCTTAATCGAGAGTATTCTTAGCTATATCAAGAAAATCTGTTAAGCCGTTTGATGATCACCAGCTTTTTTTTTTTCGGGAGTTTCTAAAATTTTAATTTAAGTAAATGAATACAAAATATCAGTTCAATTATTTAAGAACCGTGTAAGTCATCCTAAGTTGTTGAATTAATAGTTTGTAATATAAACTCTTACATGCGTTTCGTATTTTATAAAACGAACCGTTACGGAGAACGAAACGTTTTTTGAATATAAGAATCGAGCATAAGAAATGCCTCGTTAAAAGGGTCCCCGGTTCTCTACACGCATACGAACCTGCAGCATTAAGCTGGTATTTTGCACTGGTATTCTGTGAGAGCGTGGTCCTTTCCCCATCGAGCCGACCCATTAGTGCTACAACTGTAAAACTGTAGCATGACTATCACATCAAAAAATATTTTTTATTTATATATATAGGATAGGGTGACAAACGAGCACACAGTCCACCTGATGGTAAGTGGTTGCTGTGGCCCATAGACATCTACATACTACGAGGACTAAGATGAAATGCCTCTTTTCCAGTAAAAAGGGTCTCCGGTTCTCTACACTCACCATACGAAACACAGCAGTGTTAAGCTGCTATTTTACGCTGGTATTCTGTGAGAGCGTGGTCCTTCCCCCGGTCGAGCCGACCCATTCGTGCTTTAACTATACTACTAATATAGCTGCAGCATGGCTCTACCATTTATTATATGAAATTATATGAAAACCGCGAAATAACTATATAATATTATTTATTTATACACATAAGTATAGCTATTTTGTTGAAGGTTATTATTCATATTTGTTTAGTTGTAGTTGTTGTCTACATATTTCTACAATAACGTATTGTTTCAAACGTTTAACGTATTGTTAAACGTTTTAACAGCTGCCGTTTGGTTTAGGTACTGTTCCATAAAGGTGTAACCACAAAATAATAAGAACAGGTATGACTAATTACTCCAACGTGATGCAGATTGTATTGGCCCCGTTCCAGTACTCGCATCTGTATTATGATTCTTAATAATGTGATAATAACCTGATAGTAAGTGAATGTCTATGGGCCATAGCATTCACTTACTATCAGGTTGTATGTTCGTTTGTCACTCTTATTTTAAATATCCTCACGATGTTTTCGTTAACAGCAGAGCACGTAGTAAATAAGTACTTAACTTGCAATTAGCAGTTTCTATTGGTGCCGGCGTGGATTGAACCTGGCTTGCTCTCGTGAGCTTCCACGGTTGCAAATCCAACTTTTGTTAGTTACAACATAAATGAGATGGATTTGGCATCAAAAAGATTTAAGCCTACATAAACATAGCATCCCAGCTACCTAATAGATGAAAGACAAAACATTCACTCATTTAATTTTGGACTTGATTTCTACCGCCGAGTATGTTAAACGCACAATGGTTTAATCGTTATATTTTTCATATTTCAACAACTAAGGGCCAATCTTTTACTTAATCTGTCAAGCCTTTGAAGTACACATGAGGCAATCCAAGGTCAACTTTGTAGAACGCTCCAAAGAGTATAGTAATATTTAGAAAGGACCCCTCAGAACCAAAGAGTATATGATCACTACACTACGTTTAGTCAGAACCATAGTTATTGTGCTCATAACAATTATTTTTTAAATGTTATTTAGATGAACTATAAAACTAAAATTTTATTAGAATTGGTTTCGTTATTAAATTACGCTTCTTTATATTAACAGAATTTACTTCAAATGATGAGTTTCCGCCTCGCGTCGCGTTTACGTCACATACTTTAGTCTTATATCCTTCGCCGCGTGAGTGTAAGAGGCAACTAGAAATTTTACAAAAAATTAAGAGGGTACAATAGAAAGTTTTTTGTTAGTTTTTATACAAATGGAAAGTAATTACACTGTTTTAAAATTTAATTCCTTATATTTTGCTTCGTAACAATTTCATATATTTTATAAAATTGCCATTTCAAATACTGTGTCGTTCACGTATCACTATATTTAATAGCCAGAATTAACTGAAAAGTAAATAAAAAGTGTGAGTTATCACAATAAATCATGTAATAAACACAAATTTTCATATCTCACAAAGTCCAATGCGCGAAAATTACGTTTTATGTTATAATTTCGATATATAGTGAACATTATGGCGAAGTTGTTTTCAACAATAACTAAAAATAAAAATGTGAAAGTGAAGCACCAGCTTTCAAATAAAAAAAGAATCATCGAAATCAGTTCACCCAGAAGGTTATGAGGTAACACGCATAAAAAAACACAGTCGACTTCCTTCTCCTGTTTGAAGTCGTTAGAAAAATGGCGTTGCTCAAAGATAGCGTAATAAAGTATATACTTTATTACGCTATCTTACGGATGTACAAGTATATACCTGTGATTTAATTTTTTTTGAGGCTTCTACTGAGTTTATCGATATAATTATATTATATATTTCTTTTCTTTATGAAAATCAAGTGTTTCTATGTCCTTGTTTCTTTCTTCATAATATTTATTCGATTTTAACATATATATATATATATATATATTGAATTTTAACATAATATAGCGATTCGTTAGATTTGCCTTAGTTGTAAAAGTGAAATAATATTTTCTTTTTTTTTCTTTTCAGTAGAATTGTTTGGTTTTGTTATTTAATATTGTTTTAACCATTGAACTTGTTTACGCAACTTTTGTTTAATAAATTGTTTGATGCTGTTTGATGACTTTTTTACACATAATTGTTTACCACCGGCGGATTTTCCGGACCGATACGACTTAGGGACCTTCAAGAAAAGAGCTTACACCTTTCTAAACGGCCGGCAACGCATCTGCAATTCCCCTGGTGTTGCGGTTGTTCATGGGCGGCGGTAGTCACTTACCATCAGGTGAGCCGCATGCTCGTTTGCCCCCTCTTCTATAAAAAAAAAACCACAAAAATATTTTTTTAAATAATAAAATTAATCCCTCCCTCTCCTTACAGTTTCATTCCACTGCTGGTGATGGACCGTTACATCCTATAAAAACCCCCAAAGAACATAGGCCTCCACTATATTCCTCATAGAGGGTATACTTGTCATAGTTGCCACGTTCTGTTCCACGGTACACGTACCTTGTTGTATTGAACAGTGGATCAGTCGCCTCTTACGAAACCCACGGAATAGTATGAATATTCATACACCGCCACTACACAGTAATTGATAATTTCTCGAAACATTTCATTTATCGACAAATCGTCTTGCAATCGTCGTCACTCTAGCGCTCACTTGACCTTCATATAAATAATTCGATATTTTAATTGTTGATAATTTTTTATTTTTGGATATGAACATAGTAATGACTCTAAGTTATTTTTACCATTTTTTTAAAAAATCGTCTGGCCTGACCTACTATACTCTTTGGCTTGACCATAGTTCTAACTAAATATGTCCAATAAAATGTCAAGGTCTGAGAGGTTAAGTAGGATTATATTAATAATTCTTCATATATCATATGGACCAATGGATCACTGCTGCACGATGAAAGTCATAATAATAATACAGTATCTGCATGTCTGTCGTTGGGATCAAAAATATCTAATTCCATATAACAGAAAGTGAATTGTATCTTTTTCTACTATTTTCGCTCATGCAAATTGTCTCTTGATTTTGTCAGAAGAAGGTACAACCCATGAGTGTAAATATTTATAGTCTTCTGCCACCAGAGCCACTTTGGAATGAGGTGAAAATGAAATATTTGAAAGATCTCATAGCGAATAAAGAAAATTGTTAGAAAATGGTAAATAATTTTCTTTTCGAAGTATTACTTATATTTTCTATTAATTGTATTAGAAAGTATAAATCAAACTAGGATCACCTAAAAGAAGATCAGTTAAAATGCGTCAAAAATTGAAGAAGTGGTCGGTACCGCTGAGATATATGTTTTGTGTACCTATTTACATACACTAGAAACCAAAAAGCGTTTAACTAAAACGCAACTTTTCTATGATGATGTCACTTTTACCATCTGCGTTACATATAAGTTCACCTCAGTCCCAACTAGCGACATCTGGTGAGCGTAAGATTATTAGCCCAATTAATTAGCCACTATACGTAACCAACCTTGATGTTTTTAAGAAACGTTTATCTGTAGTTTTGACTTAAAGGGTATAAGTTGTATATACTTGGTACAAACATGGTTGAACCAAGCTATAATTTTTTTCATCTTAATTTATGTAAGATACCGTCAAGTTCAATTATTCGGTATTAGATGGCGCTAATATTAATCTTATTACATTAAACGAATGAAAAAATTAAATACTAATCTTCCAATGTCTTATCCAAAGGCTATATATAATTTCTTATTATAGAATAAGGGTGACAAACGAACACAAAGTCCACCTGATGGTAAGTGGAGGATGTGGCCCATAGACATCTACATTTTTATCCTCAATTAAGAATCAAAATGCAGATGCGTTGTTATCCCTGAGGAATGAGATGTAATGCCTCGTTTCTAGTTTTTTTTTTTAATTTATTTATTTATTACAAAGTATAGTTATTTAATAACATCCGACAGTACAAATAAACTTACAAAAGTTTTTTCACATCGAAAGTTAAAAGGAGCTGTGTCTCGCCAGCAACCCAAAATCAGGAATTTGCTTTTAGAAAAAGCCAAAATTAGTGGCTTTTTAGGTGCTAATTATGTGCCAAGTTTAAAAATTAGGTGCTTTCAAATTTTCACCGCAACAAACTGTTGAAATAAATTTGCGTTGCTGTCAAATCGTATCGAATCAGAGTCTACTGCTGAACTACCTACCTACTAGACCTTCCACATAGATTGCCTCATGCCTCATAGAGAGGATATTTGGCATAGTTACCAGCAATCGGGTAGGCAAATACAGTTTTACTTTTTATTTTAGTCGTTATTAAGATCTCCCAATTTTTCCCCTTTGTCGCCTCTTACGATACTCACGGTGATATAGGTTAGTGGATATTCTTACATCGTCACTATACGGTCAATGTCTCACGGAACGTAAAGGGCTGATGGATTCTCTAACGCCGTCATTAAGCGGCATCGCTGTAGCATCGCAAACTTGCAATTAACAATTTTATTGAGTGTCAGCAAGGATCGAACTGGATTTGCTCGCGTACTTTGAAAATTTAACTTATTTTCCATGCTATACGGCTCGGGAGTACAAGGCATACTACGATTGAAAAGGTAACAAACGATGAAAAGTCATACACAGTTTAAGTATTTCATATTTATTTTGCTTTGAATTACAATTATGTTACTAATATCACATTTACAGTGCTTTCTATTCCTTTAACTGTTAAGGATGTTAATAAAGTTTCAGTACCTAAATAACTTCTTAAAACTAGGACTAGCCATTTGAAAGTATAATGAACTTTGTTCGGATTATCATGCAGTTGTGATATGTATTTATTTTAATTAATGTAACGTCTACGACTGTATGCACGTTTAATTTACACTTCTACAATTTTCCTCGTTTTAGGAATGAGCGAGTCGTCTTCAGTCGCCACTTCTACAAGTCTTCGTCTTTTCCTTAAAGGTCTCGTAGATTCAGCTGATTCCCTGCTTTTGGTCACAATTTTCGCCATTTTGTTACCGAGCCTAGTAATTTTAAATTTTGGTAGAGTCTGCTCAGGGTTTCCGGTTTCACTGGTTCCATTTTCGCCTCTTTCATCATCTATTCTTTCGTTTTCTTCAGTCACCGGTTCTGTTGCGTTTGGTGGTTGAAATTCATCATCTTCTTTCGACTCTTCCACTTTATTTCTTTCACTGTTAATTGTGAAATCAAGGGGACCTTCTGCTTCCTCGTTATTTGTATCTGTCTTTACTTTGTTCAAGCAATGAGCTTGAATGAATGAAGTTATAGGTATGGGAACTGGTATAGGGAGAGGTATCGGTAGTAAGACTGGATAAGGAACTAAAACTGTAACTGGCGGAGCTTGGCCCAATGGTGGGGGAAAGTTGGGTGGCGGAACAAGACGAGGACGTTCTTGCATCAACCCAGGTCGCGGCATGAAGCCTAATCTATGTGGGAACATAGGATATCTGTTATCGTTTATATGATTTGGTGTTTCCGGAAAAACTGGTGGAGGCATTCCAAATAAAGGGTTTGGGAATGGTAGCGGGCCTGAATGTTGATTCATTAGGTGCGGTGGGGAATGGATAACGCCATTTCCGGCTGTACCGATAGTTGAACTTGGAGAAGAACCATCCAAAGATGGACTACACAGTCGCAAGTCTTGTGCTTGAGCTGTTGTATTATGCTGTCTTAAGTTCTGAGAGGTTACTGTTGCCGAGCATTTTGAAGTTCTGCGCTTCCGCAAATTCATTTTAAATTGTCTGTCTTTCTTCGATTCTGGAGATTTTTGAATAGCCTTCTCCTCTGATGTCCTTGGATTCATAAGTTTTGCTGCAGGAGCAACTGTTATTAATGGTAATGGGGATTTTCGGATATTATTTACCGTTTCTGTCTTTTCAATTGTTTGTTTGTTCGCCATGTTTTCTACGTTTGGGGAGCCAGATCGCTCAGATGTTGGCGATACGGATCTGCTCTTACAGTTTTTAAGCCAAAGCTCTGGGGTAATGAGATTGGAGGATGACGAAGCATTCACTAAGTGTGGGTTGAGATCAAGATGTGCTTGTGTTTCTCGACAAAATATGTGCATTTTGTATTGATTCAGGCATTTGTCCGAGCAAAACTGCAGTTGTGTTGCACCATCCTGAAAAAAAAACAACAAAATAAATGTTAAAAAGTATTTACATAAATAAAATGCAAATTAAAAATTTACTTTTAAACTATATTATAACAATTTGATTAAACTATTTTTATGGATTTTATCACGCATAATTTTACTAAGTTTTAATTGTCGACGTTTTGGGTACTTTAAAGCACCCATTGGGAGATTAAAAAACACAGATAAAACGCCGGGAATTAAAATTAAGTTTGATGAAACGCGATAAAATTCGTAAAAGTTTTATTGAATGTGCAGTGTTGGCATAAATATAAGAAATCATAATCTCTATATATAAAAATGAATTGCTGTCCGTTAGTCTCGCTAAAACTCGAAATCGGCTCGAATCATTTTGATGAAATTCACAATTGGACTCGATAGGTGGCGCTATTGGCGGCTATAGGCGGATATTGTCGAGATATAGAAATCACCCGTGTGAAACCGGGGCGGATCGCTAGTTTAATACAACAATGATCTGATGCAGAAGCATCTCAAACAAACAAATCAGAAGGAAAGTTACCAATACGAAACCAATAAAATGTAAAATACTGATTTGTCTGCGAGTATCTATGTTGCAAGTAAGACATGATAATTAATACACATGAATAATAATCGCAATAGAAAAATCAATTGCTTGTCGTTAGTCTCGCTAAAAATCAAAAAGGGCTCGAACGATTTTGATGAAATTATTTGTGTTTTTTTGAGATGGTTTAGATTCACATTTGGACCCGGTAGGTTTATTTTTATAGGAGAGGGGGCAAACGAGCATATGGCTCACCTGATGGTAAGTGACAACCACCGTCTATGAACAACTATAACACTAGGGGCATTGCAGGTGCGTTGCCGGTCTTTTAGAAAGGAGTAGGCTCTTTTCTTGAAGGTCCCTAAGTCGTATCGGTCCGGAAAATTCGCCGGTGGTAAGCTATTCCACAGAGATGTCGTACGCGGAAGAAAACTCCTAGTGAAACGTACAGTGGTGGACCGCCAAGCATCCAGATGGTGTGGATGGTATCGGGAATATCGCCGCGATGTCATTGGTGAAATTTGGCGGCTGGGACTAAGAGCACTCCCCGTGGTAGATGCGAAAGAAAATGCAAAGGAATGCAACATCTCTTCGCAGCACCAGTGAATCTGATCGGAAAGGACATGGTCGTTGACGATTCGAACCGCTCTGCGCTGGATGCGGTCAAATGGAAGGAGCTGGCACTGGGGAACCCCTGCCCAGAGATGGGAACAGTATTCCATGTGAGGCCGAACTTGCGCCTTGTAAAGTTGCAGGTGGTGTGCCGGCATGAAATACTGTCCCGCTCTACTGAACACGCCAAGCTTTTTAGAGGCCAATTTTGACCTTCTCTTCCAAGTGACCAGGAAACTGCACGTCACTCTGTCGCCGAGGATTCGTGGCACTGTTGTCGAAATCCACAAATTACCCGTGCGAACCCGGGGCGGATCGCTAGTGTTTAATATTTATTAAAATTTTTAGTAAGTTATAACATTATGGACAGATAGGTTAGCGATTTAATACCGACTTTCTATATAGGTTAAAATATTTTAGGTCTGGGGCAAATTGGACCGTTATTCCGCCATTTATCGATAGCCTGAGATGAGATTTTTTTTATAGGACACAGTCCACCTGATGGTAAGTGGTTACCTCAATAAAGACTCAAGATGCAGATGCGTTGTCACCCGTGAGGATTAAGATGGAATGCCTCTTTTCCAGTAAAAAGGGTCTCCGGTTCTCTACACTCACCATACGAAACACAGCAGTGTTAAGCTTCTATTTTACGCTGGTATTCTGTGAGAGCGTGGTCCTTCCCCGGTCTAGCCGACCCTTTCGTGCTACAACTATACTACTAATATAGCTGCAGCATGGCTCTTATAAAATTTTTCTAGCACTTCCCCCAGTTGCCTCTTACAAAACAAAATAATGTGATAGATTCCCTATTCCACCACCACATGGTTATTGATATGGCAAACGAAACAATTGAGTAATAATCAGCAAATAATATACCTCACCTGAAAGTCGACGTAAGCCACGGTGTGTCTGACGTGTCGGCACCAGTCGCAAGTCTTGGCTCGTTTGAAATTGGCACGTCGCGACTGACTGAAGCACAGCTCCGAGCAGAAAGCGGCACCGGCCTGCTGCAGGGCTCCGCTCTCACTAGTTATGCTTTTGTTGCACCATGAGCATTCCTCTGTAATAATCAATTAAAAAACATTCATGTAAGATTCATCACTAGCCTTTTTAAGTTGCTGGACATTCTAGGTAAGACCGATGTTCAATAGGAGAGTAAAGGGAGAGGGTGACAAACGAGCAACAGTCCCACCTCATGGTAAGTGGATGCTGTGACCCATTATTGATGTATGACGCTTTTTTATAGCAACTATACATAAGGCAATACCCTTTGTAATTATAAAATTCCATGTATGTAATATTTATTGTAACATTTTTCTATACCTGCTTATTATGCATTTTATCTTCGGCCCTCGCATTACACTTCTGTACCAGATTTATCTCTGAAAAATTGGGATAATCCCAGCATAATTTTTTAACAGTTAAAATATAGTTGTCGTGTCACCCCTTAGGATTAAGATAGGATGCCTCGTTAACAGTAATAACGGGCCAAGTGCGAGTCGGACTCGCGCATTAAGGGTTCCGTACCACAAGTTTCTAGTAGTCCCCCTTTTAGTTTTTTTTATTTTCATTAAAGCGTATAAGAGATACACACTCGACAGGGGAAGGACCACGCTCTCACAGAAAACCAGCGTAAAATAGCAGCATAACGCTGCTGTGTTTCGTATGGTGAGTATAGAGAACCTGAGACCCTTTTTACTGGCAAAGAGGCATTCCATCTTAGTCCTCACGGGTGACAACGCATCTGCATCTTGAGTCTTTATTGAGGATAGATGTAGATGTCTATGGGTCACAGTAACCACTTACCATCAGGTGGACTGTATGCTCGTTTGTCACCCTATCCTATAAAAAAAACACTGAAAATTTCAACTATCTACCTATTACGGGTCATGAGATACAGCCCGCCTACAGACAGACGGACGGACGGACGGATGGATGGACGGACGGACAGCAGAGGTTTAGTAATAGGCTTCCCATTGGTTACCCTTTGGGTACGGAACCCTAAAAAGGATCGCCGGTTCTCTACACTCACCAAACAAAGCACAGCAGAATTAAAATGCTGTTTTACGTTGGTACTCTGTGAGAGTGTGGTTCTTATCCGGTCGAGCCGGTCTATTTGTACTGCAACCATAATAGCCCAAATGGAATGTGAGCTGCAGCTTCGCTCACGTTAAATAATCAAGAATGTAATTCAAAAAACTTATCTGAAAGTAGATTCTAACACAAGGATGTTATGTATGATATGTTTGGATTAACGTAATTTAATACGCAGTTATTGTTTGTCATGGGTGAATGGACGTACCAAATAGACAAATTAGATATGCTGAGATGCAAGCGAGCGATTAATAGCAAAATAAACATATTGTCCTTGCTGTTTACACGCGGTAAACTATGTATCATTTTTATGATGGTTTTACCCCTATTTTGAATACATGCCCTTAATCGACGCGGCCAGTGATCAATCGCAGCACGCACCACACTCATATCTATTTCTGCCGCTGCTTTAGCCAAAGATGGTCGGAGAGACTCCAAATTCTGATGAGGTTTAGCGCAGAATTTCTCCTCCAAATGTTGCCATATTTATAATCCAGTGGGCTTAAATCTGGACTAGAAGAGGACCTGTCTTCATGTCCGATAAAGTCAATTCCATGCAACCAGTTTTGCGTGCTTCGTGCCCTATAAGCTGGTGCAGAGTCCTGTTTGAATATCCAATGTCTGTTTTTGAACATTGTTTGAGAAAGAGGTTCCACTATGTTTGTTAGGACGGTATTTTGGTAGACTTCGGCACTGATTTTTACACCTTTTTCATAGAAAAAACACCTCATTTAAGCCTGAATATGAGACTCCAAGCCAAACCGTCCAAGCAAAATGTCCGGTCTTCTTTCGATAAGCTCGTAGTCCTAGGTCTTCATTGATCACTCTTTTGACCGTGGTTCTGCTTAGGCCCATCTGAAGAGCTAAGATTTTTTGTTTACGAACAGGATTTTGTTGGATTTCTGCCTTCACTGCTTTGATGATCGCGGGTGTCCTAACTGTACGAGGTCGGCCGGTCCTCTTACGATCTTTGAAGCTTGAATCTTCAGTGAATTGTTTGATAGTGTGATAAATGATAGGGTTATTTTCAATGTTTGTAGAATATTGAAAATCTCTTTTGGCGCGTAACCACAGCGGGATAACCGCTACTCTATCTTTTTTCTTCGACCACTCCATATTTGAAACTGAATGAAAATTAATGTTTTATTTTTATTTTCGGCAAGCGCAAACGTTATATTTTTTAAAATTGGTAAAGTTCATCTCGCCAGCATTCAAAAATTTTAAATAACAAGGTTTTGACAGAACTTATGATCCGACTAAGTATATGCTAGCTGACTTATTTTGGAAGCTTCACTGGGTTGTATAGCGAGATTCAGTCCACCTTTTTTATACGTCATGAAGAGAGGCCCATGTCCAACCATGGACTTACGCGGGCAAATAAATAAGAAGTAGAAGAAGTTTCTTTATAGAAAAATGCTATTAAAATTATAGTAATTTCCATTAGCGCATCCGACAGCAGGATCTTCCTGAGAACAACTTTTAATTATAAAATACTGCGGTTGCCAACCAAAAACCAAGCGTGGCAACTATGGCGAAATTCCTCCTATGAGGCAATCTATGGGGAGACCTACGTTCAGCAGTGAATTCACTTTCATAGGCTGTGATGTATGGATGGAACTCCGGTTAATAAAATACGATATGCATTGATTTATATGTTACACTAGATAAGTAATTGCCGCGCCTAAGCGTTGCCATTTCACATATGGCCACAGCTATATGCCCAGCTAACGTCGGTTCAGTGTTCAATGTGACGCCGACCAAGTTGAGCCGAACGATTCACGACAAAAAAGTGGGTAAATACGTAGTAAAAGAATGCGATTCAAGGTCACCAAAACATAATTAATCAAGTGGAATCACTTTCCACAAGTAAGTTTTAGTTTATGTTTTCATATTAACGTAAAAAACACAAAAAAATGAAATAAAATGTCGAATATTGCAATTTAGGTTCAATGTTGCCACTTTTCTGCCTTTGCAATTTTCCCACATTACACTACTACGACTATATAATTTATGGAATAAGTTAACTTGTTAGCCCTGATTTTAAATATTTTGGAAATTGTAATAAAAACTATGTTTCAACCTTTATAAAAAGGAATTAATTATTCTTATTTTAAAATATCCTAGAGATCTATAGATCTATTAATCATATTTTATTACCTATTTTATATTAATAATTTTGCAGGGTACCTCAAGATACAGCACACCGTAAGAAGTGGGTGGAAATAATACGATTGATGAGAAAGGAGACTCACTGGGTGCCTTCGAAATCTACTCTCATTAGTTCTAAGCACTTCCGGGATCAAGGCAAACTAGGACGAAAAAGCGATGGCGACCATGTTTATTTAAGCGGATTAGTACGACAGATTAATACCATTTAGTATTATCTTAAAAATTTATTAATAACCACAGTTTTTGTAGCTAATGTCATGAGACCAAATTTAGGAGACAAAGACTTGCCGATGCTTTCACGATTGATGTATATTTCAAACTCAGATCTTACTCAGGAGTAGTTAATTGTTTTTGGAAGTTAAAGTTGATTTGTGACGTCGCGTTAAGTGCCTTTTGTGTGTTGACTATATAGTTAGTTTGCATGTCAGCTAGGCGGATTTTGAGTCTTAATGCGGGCGTAGTATTTAATATCGTACGAAGGAATTTAGTTTGTTGTTTGTAACGCGGAACTTTGTGACCCTAGAGAAGGTCGTGTTTGGTTCTAGAAATAATTTGTTGCTGAGTGAAAACGGAAGTGAACTTTGATCCACCGTTCATTAGTCGTGCCGTGTGTTACGTTTTGATTACGATTAACGGAGATTTAGTTGAGTTTGAAGTTAGTTAAATGTACAATAAAGTTAATGGATTGAAATAGTGTACGATAAAGTTGATAGATTGAAATAGTGAAATGACGAAAGAAGTTGTCAATTGGTGACGTCCGCTGGAGTACAACATGGTGGGGCAGCATCGGACCAGGCCGCTGCCCGATCACCTCAGTTAGGTCAGGTCACATAAATAAACACTACTACACACCACTTACATGCACCTACATCTACCTACCGCCTGACCGAGCCTTGGGGCAGTCTTAGCTTCGGAACCAGGTACGTACTATTTGTATACCTAGCCTTATATCTATTGTGTAGAATGATAAGTCTCCATAGGCCGTTGGGCCCCGTCCTCTGCTGCCCGTCGATAGGACTACTGATGGGCCCTAGTCCAGTCTACCTTCGTTGGGGCAGCTCAGGGCGTGTACAGATATGTTTGGAATTGTTCACGACAGTAGGCAATCAACACTTAAAATATGGAAGTTGATGTTGTAACCAGGATTAAGAAAGGAATGCTTCGGTGGTTTGGTCATGTAGAAAGAATAAATGAGGAAAGAGTGACAAAGCAAATTTGTGTTGCAGAAGTGAATGGCAGAGTCGGGAAGGGATGCCCTAGGCGAAAGTTTATTGACTAAATTGGCGATGTATTGAAAATGGGCCAAATTAAGAGTACCTTTAACCGACTCTCTCCCTTCCTCCTCAATACCTACGCATACACGCGTAGGTATTGAGGAGGAAGGGAGAGAGGTATGCCAGGATCGTGCCAAACGGAAGTCCGTAGTCTGTGCCTACCCCTCTGGGTGACAGGCGTATATATGTCTGTAGAAGGTGGTCGAATTGCAGATTCGAACTCACGACTTTTACACGTTCTATGAATGATTATGCTACGGTTGTTTTTATTTGTGCTATTAGAGTGACAAATTCCTAGTTTAGTGGTGTTGGGAGTAGCGGTGCTGAGATTAGTGGTGACGGGGATAGTGCACGCAATTGAGGGAGGGCGGGAGGTGCTCTTCAAATTAGGTAAGACACGCGAAGTTAATTTCTACCAACTTTTTTAGTGACAAACGATTAAACAGTCTACTTGACAGTAATAAGCTACTGCGGCTGACAGAACGCAGCAAGAAATTTCAATGGAATTATCCTAAAGGTTGTCACTCGTAAGAACAGAAATGAAATAATGACCTTGTAATTAATTATACTGGTTCTCTTCAAGCAGGATCAGAATAAAGAATGCACTGCTATATGATGACAAAAAGGTAAGGAGGTGGTACCGAATCAGACAGACACAGAAGGAGAAAAGGGGATATATCAATGTTAGTCAAGGAAAAAACAAGGAAAATTAAAAAAGTATAATAGAGCAAATGAAAAGAGCTCTGGTAGCTCAGATGTTAAGTTATTGCGGTAAACATCACAGTATGCGAGCAACCCGGGTTAGATCCCTTCGACACCAACGAAATTGTTAGTTGCGATTCTAAGTGCTGATTTACCACGTCCTAGGCGGTGCAGGAAAACATCATAATTATGTATGTTTGAGGAATATAGAGTGATGAACATCATGTAAAGTCCTGCAAGACGCACCTTAACAGCACAGCGGATTAATTGTTCCATAACCGTCTCAGAAATGAAAGGATACATAATGTTATAACTTTACCTTCTTATTATCAGCAGAGACTATGTGTCCACAGCTCTACGGCGCTCACTTTTTTATCGTAGGGAATTCCTCATGGATACCTACGACTGCACGGCTAGCATGGGCTGGGGACAAAAAAATTATCCACCGATTATATCCACTGACAAGGGATAAAATTATGTCCTCAAGCCAAAGCACGGCAACGGGGAGAAGTATATCCCCGTTTGACATAACGAGTAGACATATATCCCCCGTCCGTAGCATGGAGCCAAATGAAAGAAAAAAATATGCTTTTTTGATATTTGAAAGGGACAATTTTATCCTAGTTCATTAGACGTAGGTTTAAGTTTATATTCATACAAAAAATCTATCTAAGTCTATCGCCCATTTTATCTACTGTGGATATTATATCCAACGGTGTGCCCATGTTCGAAGGGTGGATAAAACTAAGCGAGGGGAGAAACATTTTCTCCTTTCCCCGGGGATAAAATTGTCTCCTGCCCATGCTAGCCCGGCTGGAGGGTCTACGGCGTTAACAGAAAGGTTACGGCGCTCACTAACGTAACTTAACCTAGAGTGGTAAGTATTGATCAAATATATGATTGAATATATACCATATCATTCTTGGAAAAGCCAAAAGAAGCTGAAGACACGAAACCGAATTCTTGCATTCAAATCAACGCAATCAGAGGTTAATTATTTTTTATCGTTTTCTTAAATGATTTGTAAGATAAAACCGGTAATATGATAAGCTTTCTCATTACTGTGGACCGTTTGTATTTATCTAAAGCAGTGATATCTCGTTATGGGTCTTATTAATTTCTTCTGTTGAGGACTAACGACTTGGTATCGAGTTAGTCGGGACATTCGAGATTGTCACAATTATAAGAATACGTTTTCTTGAATTTGATTTATTTGGAATGTTATACTATTTTTCAAATAAGGATCTTTAATATTGATAAGTTTTAGAAAATAAGGAGGCACTCGTTAGAGACGAAGTGTCTCCTCATTTTTCCTGTAAACATTCATATCGTTCATTAAACACTAGGAAGATGTGGTAAGAAGTAAGTTTAAGGTCGCGGAACTACAGTCTGAGCAAACAGAAAACCGACATAAGGTTTAAGAAAGCGCAAAAACGATTTCGCTAGTAAGGACTGACGTGAAGTTTTTTGTTACACTTTGTCATATAAATGAGAAGTTTTTTTATAGGATAGGGTGACAAACGAGCACACAGTCCACCTGATGGTAAGTGGTTGCTGTGACCCATAGACATCTACATCTATCCTCAATAAAGAATCAAAATGCAGATACGTTGTCACTCGTGAGGACTAAGATGGAATGCCTCTTTTCCAGTAAAAAGGGTCTCCGGTTCTCTACACTCACCATACGAAACAGCAGGGTTAAGCTGCTATTTTACGCTGGTATTCTGTGAGAGCGGGTCCTTCCCCGGTCGAGCCGACCCATTCGTGCTACAACTATACTATCTTCTACTAATATAGCTGATTACTGATTTATTGTGATTTCTTAGTTAGTTCTACAGCAAAAGAGTTCAGTTTAATAAGTAATTTCCCCATTTTCAGAATCCTAACGTAAACTTCCAGATTTTCCGACAATGTTACACTGTAGGTACTTGTCCCACAAATGTACGTAATCGTATATAAGTAACAAATTTTTATATTCTGCGCATGCCCGCATATTTTTTTATAGAATAAGGGTGACAAAAGAGTACCCATGACAGGTAAGTGGATGCTGTAGTCCATAGACATCTACATTTATGCTCGATTAAGAATCAAAATGCAGATATGTTGTCACCCCAGAGGACCTAGGTACATGGAATGCCTCGTTTCCAGTAAAAAGGGTTTTCAGTTCTCTGCACTCACCATATGAAACACAGCAGCATTAAGCTGCTATTTTACGCTGGTTTTCTGTGAGAGCGTGGTGAACCCTGGTCGAGCCGACCATTCGTGCTACAACTGTAATCTAGTTGCAGCCTGGCTCTACCATATAAAGAAATGATTTACAGTGTATGAAAATAAATGCAAATATAAATAAATTTCGTAATAACACCAGAAATAAATTACGTTTGGATTTATTCTTTCACTTGTGGCAAAAGACAGGAAGTACATACGTGCCAAAGTTGCTTAGACACCGAGAATTAGGTACGTATCAGTTGATGGACCCGGACGGTTAGACGAACAACAGTGTAGGATCACTAAAGTGTAGGTGTTTCCATTTTGAAGTACTGTACCCTAAAATCAAACACCTTTTCGAAGTGAAAACATCTTTAGCATTGTTGTGATTTGTAACTCAACGAAACCAAAAGCGACACTAAATATAGACATATATATATAAATCTATAGGAGAGAGAATGAGATAGAATCTATACTAATATAATGTATGTCGAACACAGCATTTGAGTCACCTCCGTTAAATCTTTGAACCATTTCACGACACCAATCAACACAACGGAGTTTTTGGGCCTCTGTCAAATTATGAGGTATCCACCGGGCACAAAGTTTCCTGACCGCTAAATGGATCATTTTATGAACTTGACTCATACCGATGCCTAAGCTTGTCCGAATCAGCTGATAAGTCACTTTTTTGTCAGTCTTTATCATACGCCGCACAACACTGATGTTATCTTCAGTCGTCGCCGTAGAAGGCCGTCCCTCACACAGATCATCGGTAAGATTAGTGCGACCACGTTTAAACTCATTAAACCAGTTTTAAAAAGTGGCACGAGATGGGGCTTCACCGTGAAAGGCCAATCGAAGTCTATCATAAAAATGACATCGAGAGTCATAAAAAATCATTGTACGAAAATTTTCTCTCGTTTAATTCATGCTGACGTGACACAGACAATGTGCAATTTGCCGCCAAATCGTAAACAAATGACAAATTAATAAAATACACAATAATATTGGCGAAGAGTTCCATTTCAATATTTGAATTTATTTTTTTATTATATCGTTTACAAGTGGCCAGTTCTAAAAGCTTTCAGTGTCGGCCTCGATAATTTAGTTGCAAAATAATTAGGAGACATAACATTGTTGATGTGTGGTGGGCGTGAATGAAAAATGTTATGATTATGAAAGAGCGAAGGCGACTTTTGTGTGCGTCCCTTTGTAACCTTGTGCCCCTAGGCACGTGCATAGTTTGCCTTAAAGATAATCCGCTACTGCTCAGACCAGCGCTTATATTTACTTTATGTTGTTGTAGTTAATCCGCTGATTGGTAAACGACCAGATTAAGACGTTTAGATAAGACTAGTGTTGCCATCAACAATTTTTAGTTGCGAATTGAAATGAATTTTTCTTTATACTTTTACCAGGCTTAGGACTGACTGGTAACTAATAGAATAGTAACATCTATACAAATAAATAAAATTAAAGTGTCTGTTTGTAATGTCAATATAACAGCTTTTTACTAAATGCATATGAAGTATATACGGTACTTAAAACAAAAAAAAAAACAATTTTTAAGATTGTTGCCTGTCTGTCTGTTTGTTTCGGCTAATCTCCGAAACGGCTGGACCGATTTTGACGGGAATTAGGCACTGGCATATAACTGATGCTATAAAGTAACTTAGCCTACTTTTGTAATAGAAAAAGAATTCGGGTTCCGCCCAAAAAAATTAAAAGCTACGAAATCCAATCGCAATAAATTCCACGCGGGTGATGTCGCGAGGAACAGCTAGTATGTATATTAAATGCAATAATGTACAATCGTTTACGAATAAACTAATTTATCAGTAGACTGTAAACTGGTCTAACAGTTAACTACACTTAAACAGTCTAAAAAACTGTTCATTCATTTAACGCGCACTCCTAATACGCGGATTGGAGGTCGTATTATCAGACGCCTTACGCCTTTGACCATTGTCACCCTGTCACCAGTGCAATCACCCTGCCGTCGGTCATAATTTTTCAGAGCTTTCCTATAGTCTTATAATACAACACCCACAATACGTAATGGAGTCAGTACTGTTAAATTGCCAATACGTTGAGAAAAAAAACGTACAATAAAACTACCTAACACGAACATTTTATTTGTCATTCAATATTTTTAATAACAGAAGTTCATGATTACGCTTTAATAAGTTTTCTAAGAAAACTTACGTGGAAATTATATAAGAAATTGTTCGCGCCTTCCAGCTCGATTTGAAGAGTCTATGTAACATAATAAGGTAACCTTACGCGCTCCTAATAATCACATTTTAACCGCAAAGTTCTACATTTTCATTCCCGACACATGTAGCGATATTGTAATAATATATACGTACTCGTACGATATGTGAAGCGAATTCGCGGCGCGCTCATTAGGAATAGTAAACCCAGTTTGCGGTATCAAATGTGTAAGGTTCGCTTTAAAGCATGAATAATACAAGCGACTTTGCGCATTAACGTTTTAGAAGAATTCGACGAATTATCGTCCGTAATTTTTTTTATAGGAAGGGCAGGGTAAGTGACTACCGCCGCCCATGAGCAACTGCAACACCAGGTGAATTGCAGATGCGTTGCCGGCCTTTTAAAAAGGAGTAGGCTCTATTTTTGAAGGTCCCTAAGTCGTATCGGTCCGGAAAAATCGCTGGTGGTAATCGATTCCACAAGGAAGTTGTGCGAGGAAGAAAACTTCGTCTAAATCGCACAGTGGTGGACCGTTTATCATCCAGATGGTATGGATGGTATCGCGAGTTATGTCGCGATGTGCGATGGTGAAATTGAGCGGCTGGAATTAGTCCGAACAATTCCTCAGAGCACTTCCCGTGATAGATGCGATAAAATACGCAAAGAGATGCAACATCTCTACAAAGTGCCAGTGAGTCAAGCCGATCGGAGAGAACTCGGTTGTCGACGATTCGAACCCCTCTGCGCTGGATGCGGTCAAGTGGAAGAAGCTGGCACTGGGGAGCCCCTGCCCAGACACGGTAACAGTATTCCATGCGAGGACGAACCTGCGCCTTGTAAAGTTGCAAGCGGTGTGCCAGCACGAAATACTGTCCCGCTCTGCTGAGCACGCCAAGATTTTTAGAAGCCAATTTGGCCTTCTCTTCCAAGTGACCACGAAGCTGCACGTCACTCGATATATCGACACCGAGGATTCCGATATTGGCTGAGGCAACAAGAGGAGTGCCTTGAAACTGAGGAGATACGACAAAGGGGTTCTTTTTAACGGTAAACGCAAACTTGTGTCTGTGCTATCGTCTGCATAGCAATGAATGTTACCGGTTTGCAACATATCATTGATATGCAGAAGAAACAGCGTTGGTGATCGCACGCAGCCTTGTGGAACACCAGCGTTAATGGGCTTGTAATCGGAGCATGCACCGTCTACCACGACCTTGATGCTCCGATCTGCAAGAAAACTGGTGATCCAATTGCGCAATTTCTCGGGAAGTCCATAGCTTCGTAAGAAGCGCTTTGTGCCAAACCCGATCGAAGGCCATCGCAATGTCCAAACTAACGGCCAACGCCTCCCCTTTAGACTACACTGCCTTCGCCCATCTATGAGTTAGGTAACCTAGAAGATCACTAGCTGAGCGACCTCGACGGAAACTAATCAGCTGGTGATCCTCAAGGTACCGCATGAGCAGGCAGTTAATAATAATTTTTATTACTTTGGAAAACAAGGAGGTGATAGCGCAGGAGCGATAGGCTTGTAGTTGAAGGATCTGAGCGGTCGCCTTTTTTTAGGGATCGGGTGCATCAAAGCTGTCTTCCATGAGTTTGGGACTACGCCTAGGGTGTAGGAGTACCGGAAAAGACGCGTTAAAACCGGTGCCAACTCCGGAGCACACGTCTTCAGCACAATAGGTGTGATTCCATCTGGCCCACTCGACTTGTTGACGTCCAGGGAGAGGAGTGCTTTACGCACCGAGCGCTGTCTAATACCTGCATGGAGCAATCACACCGCGGGATGGTCGGCGGTGTGTTCCCCCGTCATTTAGAGTCGAGTTGGAAGCAAAATTCGGGCCTGAAATTGATTTAATAGAAGGATTTTTATTCAATATATTATATATATTAATAGTTCGGGCAACAACGTCTTTGTGATGGTTGCAATGAGAGAAGATCTGTGCCCAGCTGTAGAACGTATAATGGCTGTAACTTTTGTAACTATATATTACAAGTCTGTTGGAAAGTCATTCATGCTTTAACACTGGTTTGGAAAAGCTTTGACAGATAGACCTTACGTATTTTCTGGAACTTTGGAGTAAATAATCTAAGGAAGTTTGTTGTGAAAGGAATTACTGACTCTTCGGTGCCGAATAACTGGTAAGTACGAGTATTAGTAGTTTTCACTTGTTACAAATAATTGCTATAACATATATCTTATTTCAAGTATCTCAGAATGTCTTCGCTTGAGTTATTTTGAAGGGAAGATCCGTTTACTTATTTTTAATAAACTAAATTATAAACGTGATAGTTTGTGTGGACGATTTTTATTCAGTCGCAAATAAGCGAGATTTGGAGAGAATCACAGAGCACGATATAGTCTACCTATTCCACGCTCTGTGCAGCGCAGCTATTTCCTTCTCTGTGAAGGATATTAAGCACACACAGAAGCGGAAAAAATTATAGTACAGCCATAAGTTACTGTCAGATAAAAAACATGATGAAGGCGTTCCTGTATTTAGGCGAGCGGCGTCGCAGAAAGTAAGGCTAGTCTATTTGACAATAAAATAAAACAGATATTTGCACAAATTCAACCCAATTCAACCAATGAATCTATCATATATATTACGGTTTATATATATAAACCGTTTGCAGTGAGTACTCCTAATAAAATGACATGTGCACGTAAAGTAAGTGCCATATGGTTTCTTGCGATCATCCAATTAATCAATACTACCACAAATTGCACCATAAGACACTTCGAAGATTAAGACATCTCCTACTTTAGAATTCGTCAAGCCGTTACAGTAATTACATACATATATGTATTACTCTGAGGTCAAATCGATACGCTTCAGAAATTCACAAAGGAACGTACGTACATACATACATACACCCGACTAAAAACCTCCTATTATGGCCGCAAAGTATGAACTCTTTTTTAATATACATATAAGGGTGACAAACGAGCACAATGATAAGTGGTTGCTGTGGCCCATAGATATCTACATTTATCTTCGTTTGCGAATTGAAATGCGGATGCGTTGTGACCGGTGAGGACTATGATAGAATGCCTCTTTTCCAGTAAAAAAGGTCTCCGGTTCTCTACACTCACCATACGAAACAGCAGCACTAAGCTGCTATGTTACGCTGGTATTTTGTGAGAGTGTTGTCCTTCCCCGATCGCGCCGATCCATTCGTGCCACAACTACGAGTTAATATAGCTGCAGCATGCTCCACTGTTAAAGAGTATTTTAATCTCTTATGAAATATTTTAATATAAATTGATACTAGGAATTGAACCACAAAAAACAACTCCATTACCACATTATGATAACAGTGAATTATTTGTTTAGATTACAATCTTTCAATTTCCCGCGATGAAGTCAAAAAGAGCGGGAGGGTGCGTTCGGAAATTCAAAGAAATACAGCTGCATTTGGAAGGTTGGGGGGCAAGTTTCTTAGAATTTATGAAATTTGTTTCTATAAAATGTAACATTCGGGTATTACATTCTTGTTAGTACGTCATATGGAATGAAAATTTATGACGAACGATTGAACTAGAAATAAAAATATAATTTAAGGGATTTCGATTACAATTTAAAATAGATTGTTTGAAAAAAATTTGTAAAAAAATTAATTTGAAAAACAACAACAAATACAGGAAATCTGCGTGATCTATATTATATACCAATGTCGTTTTTCACCTCGGTTCGCGACCCAAACTCTACAACAAAACTGAAAAGTAACTATAGTAGTAGAATTACGGTAGTTATAAAAATTTTTCAGTTATCTCACCTCTTCTAGTTCTAATAACCATTATTTGATATTTGACAGTAGAATTGCTTTTTTCATTTCAACCTATCAAAAGTCCACTGCTGAAATGGCTTCCCTCGTAATTTGTCTCATAGGGAAGATTTTGCCACTGCCACTTGTTGGCAATCAGAATTTTTTATTAATTTAAGTTGTTATTAGGAAGATGTTGTTGCCAATGTCCTGTTTCAGTTTTCCTCTATCGCCTCACAAAATAACCGACATGAGACCCACGAAATGATATTATGGAGTAGTGGATATATTTTTTTTATAGAATAAGGGTGACAAACGAGCACACAGTCCACCTAATGGTAAGTGGACGCTGTGGCCCATAGACATCTACATCTATTAAGAATTAAAATTGCAGATACGTTGTCACCCCTGAGGACTAAGAAGGAATGCCTTATTTCCAGTAAAAACTGTCTGCGGTTCTCTACCACAACCCATTCGTGCTACAACCATAATATAGCTTCAGCATGGCTTTAACACGTCGTTGTACTTACACCGTCATTACACAGCGAAATATACTGAACTTTACAACTATATTTATGATGCCAAAAACATAGTGTATGTTTCAAATTATTTTTTGCAGCTTTGAGATTTTTTAAAGTCTAAAGCCTTTATAAAAATATAGGACGTTCACTTACTTTATATTTTTTAATATTCTAGTATTCGGACACATTTTTTTTATAGGCTAAAAGTGACATTCGAGCACACAATCCACCTGATGGTAAGTGGTATCTGTGGCCCATGGACATCTACATACATCTATCCTCGTTTGCGAATCAAAATGCAAATGCATTGTCAATCGTGAGGACTAACACAGAATGAATCTTTTCCAGTAAAAAGGGTATCTGGTTCTCTTCTTTACACTCACTAAACGAAACACAGCAGCATTAAGCCGCTATTTTACGCTGGTATTCTGTGAGGGCGTGGTCCTTCTCTGATCGAGACGATCCATTCGTGCTACAACTATACAATTGATATAGCTGCAGCATGACTCTACCACATACAAAATATATGACTATATCATAAAGAAGGTGTAGGGTTGGCAGCCCTATGTGTATAAGGCGTCGTAAGTTGTATTAGGGAAAAAGAGCTTTAATACTACCATTAAAAATATACCTTTGTTTTTCTGCTCTGCGGTCTGTTCTGGACTAGAATTGTCCCGTGCCCTGGATGCCGCCCAACGCCTTAGCTCCAGACGTTCGTATCCGTACCAGCCCAGCAGCTCATTCATAGCCGTTTCCGCGAACTCCTGAAAAGGTCAACATCGCTCTTGATATTGATGATATGGCTTAATAGCTTACGTATCTTGTTTATGTTGTGGGGGCCATGAATATTTCTTTTAAAACAAGTATTTGTAATGAATAAATGTTTCTCCTTTTGTTTATCTCTACGTATAAGATCGTAAAATAAACGTTTATTAAAGGCAAGTTAACTTTCAAGTCAGTGAGTGAGTGAAGAGCTTTTTTTTTATAGGATAAGGGTGACAAACGAGCACACAGTCCATCTGATGGTAAGTGGTTGCTGCGGCCCATAGACATCTACATCTATCCTCTGTTACAAATCAAAATGTAGATGCGTTGTCACCCGTGAGGACTAAGATGGAATGCCTCATTTCCAGTAAAAAGGGCCTCCGGCCATCTGCACTCACCAAGCGAAACGCAGAGGTAAACCTCTACTTCACGCTGGTTTTCTGTGAGGTCGTGGTACTACCCCGGTTCGAGCCGGCCCATCCGTGCGACAGCAAAAGCTGCCGCGTGGCTCTACCACTGTTAAAGAGCTGCTGACAATGAACAAATTAATTGGAATAATTTACGTGGTAGAGCCACGCTGCAACTATGTTAATAGTATAGTTGTAGCACGAATGGGTCAGCTCGATCGGGGAAGAACCACGCTCTCACAGAATACCAGCGTAAAATAGCAGCTAAATACTGCTGTGTTTCGTATGGTGAGTATAGAGAACCACATTTTACGGGAAAATAAGCATTCTATATTAGTCCTCACGGCTGACAACACATCTGCATTTCAATTCGTGTAGATGTCTATGGGCCACAGCAACCACTTACGATCAGGTGGACTGTGTGCTCGTTTGTCACCCTTATCCTATAAAAAATAAGGGCAGAAAGAAGAGGAAGAAGTATACTTTAAAGTAATTTCGCAAGGAGAAGCGAAATGTCAGTTTGAATGATTGGCTATTCTTATCGTGCACCACATAGGTGAATTATTTAAATTCTATTTAAACTCCAGAAATACCTCTGACGATGATCATTACGACATAATATAACTACAAAAAAAATATTGATTATTAAATTATTCACCGTGTAAAGACGGGGTGAGAATATCCACTATCCCATATCATGCCGTGGGTTTTGTAAGAGGCGACAGTGAGAAAATGAACCAGAAGATAGCCAACAGTATCTTCCTGATGACAGCTGTATAAAAAATTGAGGTTGTGAATATGGGGTATAGAGTTCAGTAGTGGAATTTTGATAGGCTGGAGTGGTAATCGTAATTGATGATTAAAATATTGTTTAGTAAGAGGAAAAATGCTAACTTTTACTTATTTTGTCAACTTTTGGAAAAGGGAGTCCTATTATATTTTACATAGCAGCCCGTCTAGACAGGTTTCACCTGCTGTGAAGCAGCATTACGTGTACTGCTGTGTACCGGCCTGATGTGTAAAGAGATCTGTACAATTACGTACGTAACAAGTGACAACGCAAATACAGGTGCTTATGAGCTGCAGCAGTCACTTAATTAATTTTATAAAAAAAAACTTCATCTACACACGGCAAGCCCTGCTCACTGATAGCGACGAAACTCTAGTGACCGATTGGTGTCGGTAATCCAAACCAGCATTGGCTGACCATTAGCTTACCAAACCGCTCCTCCAGTGCGGACAACTTTTTTTTATATATGAGAGGGGGCAAACGAGCATGCTGCTCACCTGATGGTAAGTGACTACCGCTGCCTATGAACAACTGCAACACCAGGGTAATTGCAGATGCGTTGCCGGCCTTTTAAAAAGGAGTAGGCTATTTTCTTGAAGTCCCTAAGTCGTATAGAATAGCTAGTCATCCGGCGCATGGAATGACCTATGTTAGGTTTGGACTTAAACAAATTAAATAGTTATTATGAACATTCTTCACCAAATATTTGAGCCAACTGAAAACGAGCGTTGTTGTTTCGGCGACAGCATATTAAGCTGAGTAAGATCAGTTTGCCTAACGCGCCACAACACATGTGTGGGAGCATATTTTAAATGTAATTTGTAAATGTACATACTTTTGTTTTAGATTACATTTGTTCAAGTTGTTTTTTTTTAAATTTCGTAATACCTTTTGTTATTTTTCGATGCGTTTATAAACATTTAAATTGAAGTTGCCTAATTATGTGTGTGGCGTGTTTGCAATAAATGTTTCTTTCTTTCCTTTCTTTTAAAAGTAATTTGTTGAAATTGGTTAAAGTACAATATTAATATTGAGGCTTCGAAATAACTAACTTCAAAAGAATGTCACATTAAATCAATTTGTCCCTGTTATTTTCAAGTGGGCTTTAAAAGTCCGAGACAACTTACACCCGACAATGATATACTCGTAATACTGTTGTATATCAATGTTTTAAATAAAGAACAATTTATATAAAATGGATGGTACCGCTGGCGACCTCCTTACGGCCACTTTTTTTGGCAACGATTGCGTTCATAAATTGGTAGTAAATATAAAATGTTGCGATTTAACACCGTGATGCGTCAAGAAATATCTGTGTCGATTAAAAAAGAGCAATATAAACTTTACGAGTCATCGGTGGTCGCGGTATAGTTGCTTCAAGCTTTGCGGGATTTGTTTTTGTACCGGATTGTTTTCGGGGAGTTATTTGTTTAGGATTTTCCGTAATATTTATTTCAAAGTTTGTCTCCGTGCGTCGATTAAAGGTTCCTTGATTTGTTAAAAATGTATTAAATCATAATAATTTGAATTTACTGAGTAGAAGGTTTTTCTGCCTAAGAGGTTGCCTGAATTGGTACCACCCTCTTAGTTCTGTCTTGCCTTGTATGTACGTGGTAGAGCCTCGCTGCTACTATATTGAAACGAAGTTCCTTATCGGGCGGTATGGGTATGGCGGACAAAAAATGTGAGATTTTTTCGTCACTACCCCTTGTGTCATAGTGTAGACGGCCTTGGCGGCGAAATAAGGAAGTGAGATGGAATAATGTCCATCTCCCTCGCACTTCTTCTTATCTTGCCCTGAAAGAAATATTATTTTATTTCAAATGACGCTTAATTTTAATAGACGCTAATAATTCACTTATTTGTATTTGTTAATCAATAATATAATACGTTTATCATAAATAATATACTGCGCAAGGAACTTCGTTCCAACCGAGTATTCCACGACACTCACGCATTTTTTATGGTTGTAGAACGAATGGGTCGGCTCGATCGGAATAGAACAACGCTATCACTGAATACCAGAGTAAAATAGTAGCTCAATGCTTCTGTTTCGTATGGTGTATGTAGAGAACCGGAGACCGTTTTTACTGGAAACGAGGCATTGCATCTTAGTCCCCGGGGGTGACAAAGCAATCTGTATTTTGATTCTTAATTGGGGATAAATGAAGGTGTTTATGGGCCACAGCATCTACTTACCATTAGGTGAACTGTGTGCTTATTCTATAAAAAAATAAAATTCATTGTCACTTAATGCTAAAGTCCATAGCCATCTACATCTAGCTTCTATTAGAAATCAAAACCTGTAAAAAGGGTCTACGGTTCTCGTCACTCACCATACAAGTTCTGTGTGAACATGATTATTTTTTTTGCGCCCAGAAGCAATTGAAAAGGGCTACCCTCCGGAAAGCGAGGAAGGGAGGTGGTGAATGCTCTAAGCACTGCGACTAACCTAACCTAAACTAAGTGCCTACCCACTAAACGCCACCTGTGGGACTGGCATTGGCTTTTGAGGCCTTTCTGGCGAATCGGAAGCGACCCTCTTTATGGAAAAGGGGGCGCAGGCGGCGACGAGCCGCTGAGGGGGAGAGCATGGTTACTCCCATAGAGTAACTTATATAGACTTAGTATTCCCCGGCCGAGCCGACCCATTTGTGTGTTGACGTCATAATACAGTATGGTGTGGCTCTAAAAAAAACATGTGTGCAGTTCACACGCGGTAGAAGTTAAACCTTCAAGTGAAATGAAATATAATGGCTGATTCACACAGGGACTGTAACTGGCTCCAAATTAGAGGCAAGTTAGTGCTGATCCACTCCTGGCATAATGTAAATTGATTTGGAGTCAGTACAGCACTTTCGCGCCAGTGCTTACTGCAATATTCCTGCTTGAATGTTTTGAAGTCAGTCCACTCCCTCCGCCACCCGCGTCAGTGGTATTAACCTTGTCTAAACGACCAAGTCAGTGCTGGTCAGTCGCTGGCGCTGCATTGTAGGGTGACGTCACGTCAACAACAAAGCAGAACCTCCAGTTTCTTTTCTGACGTCTATTCATTTACTTATGAAAAATCTTTTTAAATAAAAGAGACATTTCAGGAACTTTTTACTCAAATAATATTAAAGAAGTTACCACAACTACTGACTGCGTGGTAAACAGTGCGACTCAGTGCCGTGTAACGTTTAAATCAGCCTTAAAACAAAAACATTTCTCAGTAAATAATTTATTTAATTTCATAATTTTCAACCACAAGTGAGACATAAAATATATCATCTAAGTTTAATTTTTTAGCAATCAAATATTACAATCCTTATTTTTAGACATGTAGAGCCTAAATTTTAGTGTATAATATTTTCTTTCGACGATAATTATTGCTTTGTAATAGCGACATCCACTGCAGTCAATCAATTTACGTTCGATAAAAAGATTTTACCTATTACGATACGATATTTACTTGTACTTACAATGAATTCTATAGGTAAAATCATTTTATCGACCAAGGAAACAATTATTGATTGACTCTCAAGGTGGTTCGTAAAATAGACTAATTTAATATAATATATCGGTAAGATATGAAATCGTGGATTGTTAAGAATAGCTTGGATATGATAATTATATTTAACATAATGAATTTTATTTATTTGATGATAAATTTGTAATATTAATTTATCATAATTCTTTATTTTAACATTTAAAAGTTATATGAGCCATTTTTAAAGCACCGCACATAGAGGAGGCCGAGATAAAAAACACTTTATACTGATACTGACCTAGCTGTTCCCCGCGGTATCACCCGCGTATATCACGCTCTGAGGCGCGCGACAAGACACCTTATTCTTTTTCAGTTCTCATCGGGTCCTTCGGGCTAGACGTCCTTCTCGTGCCGAGCCGAGTTTTGAATTATTTAAAATTTTCATTATCTCTTAAACTATGCGTCCAAATAACATGCTGTAAGGAGCAAAGTTAATCTTCATAAAATTGTCTTGATGATGAAGTAACTTTCGTTCGTAAGGATTAATATGTTGTGCCTAATATATAAATAATAACTCTCATAAATCACTTTTTAATGTTTAATATTTTTTGTCATAAAATACCTTACTGTGGCTTTTGTATAACAAATAGGACTATGGTATCGCGGACTTTTATTAGATGGAAGAAAGATTTTTGTACAACATAGTATTTACGTATCACTAAACATTACGCACGCGTATTAAGCAGTTTGGGAGCGCTTTTGCTACCGACTTGCTTAACAAAAATTTCAATGTGTAAGGCTAGCTGAGAGTTGTAGCCTAATGCTAGATACCCTATACTATTCCCCGTGAATCTGGCTATCATATACAAAAAAAAATTATCAGATCGGACTGGTAGTTCCAGAGATTAGCGTGTTTAAACAAACAAAATCCTCTTTCGCTTTATTATATTAAGTATAGATTCTATCTCTTTCTCTCCTATAGATTAATATATTTGTCTCTTTTTAGCGTCGCTTTTTCTTTTTTTTTATAGGATAGGGTGACTAATTAAATTCTAAACACTATTTGACAAGGCGTCTGTACATGTATATGTAGGGGTTATGAGAAATAAACGTTTCTCAATAAAGATCTGTTACATTCTCAAATATATAAGTTGTTAGCCGATGAATCGAAGAATCGTAAACATTATACCACAGAGGGGTGTGATATCAGATAACGCGTCTTTAATAACACCTTCATTACGCGGCTACGGTATATCTTTGATACACGAGCATCTGTATAACCTGAATTAATTAATCCTTAACCAAGCAGCCTCTGGCGTGACAGTGTCCTGTACATAGGTAATATTTCATAAGAAAGATGACCAGTACCGAGATAATTGGTCTCCGGTTACACAGAATAGCTTTTGTTTAGAGATATTTTTAAAGTGAGCAGAATTAAAAACTAGATTAAGACTATTTTTCCAAATAGATTTTAATCTTGTACTTCGTGTTTCAAAAAAACAAACAAAAGGTTTAACTTTTTTGAACATTTTAAACGCAAAGTAAAAGTACATTTTTTGCTTTTTGTTGTTTTTTCTTTGAAGTGCATTCATAGTCGTGTTTCTTTTTAAAGTTTAAAAAAACCAATAAAATATATAATACAGGTTACAAAGCAATCCATATCCGTTTTACGTGATAGAGTCACACGGCGGCTCCATGATATGGTTGTGACACGAGTGGGTCGACTGGACTAGGGATGGACTACGGTCGCGCAGTATGTTGCTTGGACTTCCAAAAACGACAATTTTTGTAATTTTTTTTTTAGAATAATGGTGGGAAAACTATCACACAGTCCAACAGATGGTAAGCTGATGCATGGGCCATAGACATCTACATCTTTCCTCGATTAAGAATTAAAATGCAGATGCGTTGTCATCCCTCAGGACTAGGATGGAATGCCTTCATTCCAGTAAAAGGTATCCTCAGTTCTTTACACTAACCATGCGAAACAGAGCAGTATTATGCTGTTATTTTACCGACTTCAAAAAGGAGGAGGTACTCAATTCGGCTTATGTTTTTATTTTATGTGTGTTACCTCATAACTTTTTCTGGGTGAACCGATTTCGTTGATTCTTTTTTTATTTGATAGCTGATGATTCTTATGTGGTCCACATAAATTTGATCAAGGTCTGACTAATAGTTTTTGAGTTATTCTTAATAATTTATGTTAAAGTCGGTTATAAAAAATTTTTATTAGCGGTCAAATCGTGAACTCACTTATTGTGTTCATTATCAAGAAAGCCCACGTATTGTGACGGGCAATTACGGAACCCTACCTCTACATTGTGCGTGGCCCGACACGCAATTGGCCAGTTTTTTTTTTAATTTTAATTCTGTGAGAGCGTAGTCATACCCCGGTCGAGCCGACCTATTCGTGCTACAACCATAATATAGCTGCAGCAAGCGTTGTAACTTTAATATCATATAAGAATTTATATATTATTTATTACCTTTCTATTAAATTATACACGTAACCGAGAATTGGTTAACAAACTCGCAGCTCCTTTATTAGAAACATATTGATTTATCGTAAATGATGTACGTAAACTGTAGCCCCATACCTAACACGAGGTTTCCTCTCGTTTCATTTTACGCCAGTGTTGCCAACGTTGCGCCGGTAATAATTATTACCTCAAAACACGATATTTGAAGTCCACATTAGTAGTGGATGTAGGGTTGCCAGGTATTACCTAAATATTTAAAGAAAAAATTAGAACTTAGAATATATTTTGCGATAGGCGGATAATTTTTGATTTTAACAACAATTTGCAGATAAACGTGCTGTATATATCTATACAAATAAATAAAATTGAAGTGTCTGTTTGTAATATCAAAATATTACAGCTTTTTAATAAATGCATATGGAAGTAAATGCGGTAACTAAAATATAATTTTTAAAATTTTTGTCTGTCTGCCTGTCTGTTTGTTCCGGCTAATCTCCGAAACGGCTGGACCGATTTTGACGGGACTTTCACTGGGAGATAGCTGATGTTCTAAGAAGTAACTTAGGCTACTTTTATTTTAGAAAAATAATTAGGGTTCCGCGCAAAAATATAAAAACCCTAACACGCGAGCGAAGTCGCGGGGAACAGCTAGTTCTTTATAAACCATGCCCAACGTGTGGAGGCAGCGTAAAAGAGTCCATCACACCGTATCGTTCCGTTTGTGAGGCGACTATGGGAAATACGGGAAAAATCTTAAAGCTACCGATATATGGCGGTATATCCATCACGTTTACGTCAGACGTAAAATACCAAGACTGGCGACGAGCAGCAGCATCCACGATGCGAGACGTCCGGTATCAATCCATCTATACAAATAAATAAAATTGAAGTGTCTATTTGTAATTTTAAAATAACAGCTTTTTACTAAATGCATATGAAAGTATATACGGTACTAATAACAAAAAAACAATTTTTAAACTTTTTGTCTGTCTGTCTGTCTGTTTGTTCCGACTAATCTCCGAAACGGCCCCGACCGATTTTGACGGGACTTTCACTGGCAGATAGCTGATGTTATGAGGAGTAACATAGGATACTTTTAATTTAGAAAAAGATTTGGGGTTCCGCGCAAAAAATTAAAACCCATGAAATCGTAGTACCATGCAGGCGAAGTCGCGAGGGACAGCTAATTAAATATATATATATATATATATATATATATATATATATATATATATATATATATATATTAAAAAAAAACCCACTGCTGAGCGCAGGCTTTTCCAATAGATTACCTCATGGGGGAGTTTTTGCTGAAGAAGATACTGCTGCCCCTCTCCTGTTTCCTCCTACGATACCTACGGAACAATATGTGGTGGTCGAGGCAACTCGTCCCTACATCGGGAGAGGCTAACTTTTTTATATAAAACCGAAGTGACAGACGAACTTCCAGTCCACATTCATGATGGTAAGTGGTTACTGTAGCCTATGGACATCTGAAACCAACTTCAAACAAATAAGAATACAGATGTGTTTTCACCTCTGAGGACTGAGACGGAATGCCTTAAAGCATGTAATTATATTAGATTTCTATGCCGAACCATATTCAGATCGGAATACAACAGTGCAAGCACTGCTACATGGCTGCAAAAATAGGTAAGTGGACTGGAAATTCGCTTCAGTTTTAGAAAAAAAAAAACGCCTCAAATGGCACGCGCATTAGAACAGGTAGTTATAAAATTAAAAGTTAAAGTTACAACCTATGTAGAATGTACATCTCATTGTTGGGCACTGACATTAATTTATTCGTCTCGTAACTCTCAGAAATGAGAGGGTTATTGAGCAATTGTTCTGTCTTGAAGAATGCGTGTTGGAGGATTTCTCATGTGTTTTTTTTTTCTTTCAGGTAAGGTTGTCTCCTCATGGTCTTTTTCTTTCACAGCCGAAAGCGTGGTAAATGAGCAGTTAAAGCTGATTTTAACAATTTTATTGCGCCAGCGAGGATCGAATCCGGGTCGCTCGCGTACTGTGAAATTTACTGTGGTAGCTTAATCTCTTAGTTACCACGGTTCATAACTGCTGGTGTTACAAGATATTTAAAAAAAAGTTAAATAACTCGTCACGCCTTTTGTATTTAATTTTCAAAAGGTTGACAGCCCTTACGTAAAACTGCGCCAATTAGTTTGCTTTTGCCCGATCACATAGTTCGTTTCGCCAGCGCGCTTGTCCAATGACGTTTCGTTCGAAATGTAGTCACCTGTATCGAGTGACTTCGCCGTACCAATTAATATCAATCGATTGGCTCGTGCGTATCGTTCGCACGCGCTTACAGTCTCATTCGTGCAACTCAATTCGTGCGCGTCCCCTCCACGTTTCGTTCAGCGCTAGACTTACGTGCCGCGACTTGTATAAGAGAATCTGCTACCCTATATCATTCCCTAAGTGTTGGAGGCGAAAGAGGGAAATAAAATAGGAGATGGACAGTTGCATCTTCCTGATAACAAATTAAAATAATAAAAAAACTGCGGCTATCAATCCGCTTACGTAAGCGAGACTGCTGATTATGTGGCCCAGGTCCAAATACCGGGTCGGAACAAAACCAGTTATTCGGTTTTTTTGCCAAGAAATTTTTAGTAGCTATCCAGCGTTAGGTTGTTGATGGTGTTTCACCTCCATTTTTTTATAGGATAAGGGTGACAAACGAGCACACAGTCCACCTGATGGTAAGTGGTTGCTGTGGCCCATAGACATCTACATCTATCTTCGATTACGAATAAAAATGCAGATGCGTTGTCACCTGTGAGGACTTAGATGGAATGCCTCGTTTCCAGTAAAAAGGGGCATCCGGTTCTCTACACTTACCATATGAAACACAGCAGCATTAAGCTGCTATTTTACGCTGGTATTCTGTGAGAGCGTGGTCCTTCCCCGGTCAAGCCGACCCATTCGTCCTACAACTATACTACTAATATAGCTACAGCATAGCTCTACCACGTATAAAATGCCCCAGAAAGCACGTAAAGCCGTTGGTTCGCGCATAATATCTCTTCGTTCGGTCTGGAGGACAATATTTAAATATTTTTAATTCTTACACTAGCTACTTCTTGAACTTACATTGTATATCGATAGACACTGTGTTATATACATGACGCGCAACAGTGTAAAAGATGCGATACAAACGTATTTTTTTATTTTATTTTATTTTTTATTTATATTTTTCAGACGAAAGTTCACCCAAGCGTGGGGTTATCGCGTCCTCGATATATATCTCTATAATATCTTTGATAGATGTGTAATTATTTTAGTTACACAGTCATATTTTCTTCCTTCTTTTTCAGAAGCCCATAAAAATCCACCGCTGGATATAGCCATCTCTCATGATTGGAATTCTTGTAATGCCATATAATATGTCAGGCTAAAAGGTGTTCGCAATCCAGACGTATCGCTCCGGATCGATATATTTACAAAGAGATAGGAACTGGTAAATTTAAAACTAAACTCAAAAGCTGGCTATTACTAAAATCTATTTATGATGTAAAACAATTTTGAAAAGAATAGAATAGTGTTGCGTAAAGTTGACATTACTGTATTTTAGACTTTATATTTATTTAATTTTCTGTAGATTTAATATATATATACTCTTTTGATATTTAAATTTTTATCTGTACATAATGATTAATATGATGATTGTAATTTTAATTTCATTTGATTTAATTTACATACATAATTTTTTTTTGCTTAATTAATCAGTTTCGCATGCCAGATGTGGTAAACATGGGGACTATGTACAATATGCAATTAATTCTCACCTCTAATGTACCATGTTTAAGCGAATAAACGACATTATTATTATTATATCACGGTAAAACTATTCTAGTGCAATTAAGTTTTGTTATCTGTGATTTTAAAGTACTTAATGATTTTGAAAGTCGATCCCAATTATTTTAACCAGTGTTTAAATTTAAATTACGAGTCTGATTTATTTACGCAGTAGTTTTTAAAACGCATTTTTTTTGTATGGATTTTATTAAGACGGAGAGCTAGAAATGGAAATAGCGAATTAACTCTCAGTAACCGTTACTGTTATCCCTACAACGAGAGGCCGCCCACATTCAGCAGTGGACTTTACGGGCTGATAAAGAAATAAAGGATACCGTCATCTCGGTGAAAGTTCGTTAATGCAGTAGTAGGCGTTTGGCTGTGGCAAAATAAATATTCGTATTGCTTAAAACTATTAATACTTCGGGATATGGATATTTGTACGTGAAATATGTATGTAAAAATGCTTCCGTTAAAGAATATTATTTGTTTAATTTTAAAAAATATTTTTTGTAATTAAATACAAAAAAAATCGGCCAAATGCTAGTCGTGCCTCGGCCGTCAAGTTCCCTTCATATTATGAGTATGACCAATTAGGTAATGCATTTTTCTGATAAAAACTCCTATTATAAACCCCCCCCCCCCTCCTCCACCCATAAAGTAAAATCTATGGGGAAGAGACATGTTTAAAAGTGGACTTTTATAGACAGAAATGGATGAGGGATGGATGGATGGACTGTAAAAAGTAATTATATTAATTTTCCAATTTATTCGATTTTGGTTCAATGTACTACACAAAAAATATCTAAATATTAAGTCTGTAACTCATTCCGTATACGAGCTATAGATCCGTGACATACGAATGGATGGACGGACAGACAAACAGCAAAGTGATATTAATAGGACTCCGTTTTACCACTTGGGTAAGGTACCCTAAACAAGAGAAATCGAACACATATACATATCAGATATAAACAATTTTTTTTATACGATAAGGGTGACAAACGAGCACAGAGTCCACCTGATGGTAAGTGGCTGCTGTGGCCCATAGACATCTACATTTGTCCTCGATTACGTATCAAAATGCAGATGCGTTGTCACCCGTGAGGACTAAGATGGAATGCCTCGTTTCCAGTAAAAAGGGGCCTCCGGTTCTCTACACTTACCATATGAAACACAGCAGCATTAAGCTGCTATTTTACGCTGGTATGCTGTGAGAGCGTGGTCCTTCCCCAGTCAAGCCGACCCATTTGTGTTACAACTATACCAGAAATATAGCTGCAGCATGGCTCTACCACGTAGAAACTTAATTAAATTTCAAAATAAGATAGAGTGCCATAGCATTATTACTTATACTATTATCTACCTGTACTATTACTATTACTACTTGTACTATTATCTACCTATTCTGTGTTATAACGCAGAATAAATAATGCAGTGTTAATAAAGTTATTATAAAATCATTAATGTCTTATAAATAATTCCAATGAACTTCTTTCGTCTTATTATAAAATTAGTCTGATATCAATTTCAGGTTTAAACTAGAATCAGTTTCACGAAAAAAGTCCCGCTGTATATGCGAACTAAAACGTAAGTATAGTATGGAGTACAGTAAATGTCAAATTTCCCGAAATTGTGGCGCCGCGGCTAAAGAACTTCTTTCATGAGAAAGACTTCATAAACCATAGTTTAAACCCGAGACGATCAATAAACCACGTTTTGTAGTAAGACGGATGGTGTCAAGAACAATGCCTTCATTTTCTTAGAGCAAGAAAGGAAATGCTACTTCTCTCCAGTAATAATTTACAGTTGACTGCCTCGTTGGTCTAGTGGTTGTAGCAGTGCGACTGCTGATCATGAGGTCCCGGGGTCGAATCCCGGGTCGGGCCAAAAAAATCAGTTATTGAGTTTTTCCATCAAGAAACTCTCAATAGCTGCCCGGAGTCAGGAAGTTGGCGGTGTCTCACCCCCGTGCCTCGGAAAACACGTAAAGCCGTTGGTCCTTTTTTTTATAGGATAAGGGTGACGAACGAGCACACAGTCCACCTGATGGATGGTTGCTGCGGCCCATAGACATCTACATCTATCCTCTATAACAAATCAAAATGCAGATGCGTTGTCACCCGTGAGGAGCAAGATGGAATGCCTCATTTCCAGTAAAAAGGGCCTCCGGCCACCTGCACTCACCAAGCGAAACGCAGAGGTAAGCCTCTACTTCACGCTGGTATTCTGTGAGGTCGTGGTACCACCCCGGTTCGAGCCAGCCCATCCGTGCGACAGCAAAAGCCGCCACGTGGCTCTACCACTGTTAAACTGGTCTTCCCGGTCGTGTCAGTTTACTGTCCCATCGGACTATGAGAGTGAGGGAATAGAGAGTGCACAGTTGCGCGTACACTTGGGCACTATAATCCTGTCCTGCACAGATGGCTAGTCTCCGTTGAGATTGGCCGCCGTGACCGAAATTCGGTCTGGAGTACATTATTATTATTAATTTACATTTTGATAAAAGTACTAACCGACTTCAAAAGATAACTAGAATGTTGTCCTAATAATTACATTAAAAATTTTATTCACCATTTATGTACCCATAGCCATGAAATGTTTTCTTTAAAATATCGGACTACCCCTGAAGTACAATCTATTCTATTTAGTAAACAAATATGGGACCACATGAGAAGTACCAGCTTTCAAATAAAACAGTTTCATCAAAATCGGTTCACCTAGAAAACTTTCTAAAGTAACACATAAAAAAAATAACACGAATTGAGAACCTCCTCCTTTTTTGAAGTCGGTTAAAACAGAGCCATTTACAAACACGCACTCTTTATATAAACTTTTGCCATAGATCGATCATTCCTACAGAAAATTGTGCATATAGAACACATTACATAGCCATCACTTTGATAGTTTTATTATTAATGCGTGTAACCTACAGTTCTAAATATTACCAGCTGTGCCCCGCGGTTTCGCCCGCGTATATGACACTTCTGCGCCTCGCGACATGCGAACTTCGAGAGATGAACAAAGATTGAAAAATGTTACTTAAATTACATTGTTAACGTAACTGGTGGTTACGCGTGGTACAGATACTGATATGGCCTTGAATAAGAAATGATTTATGTATTTGGATATAAGGACTAATACCCATGTACGAATAATGTGATCTAGTTTGTATCGGTGTTACTATTGTATATTTTAACATGAAAAATTAGTTATTGTGACATAATCGTAACAGTTAGACATAAATGGTATTGCAGATTTTTTTTGTAGATATTGATGTCCTTTATAAAACTGTAGTACATCACTTTGCTCTATTGTCAATAGTTTCCGCAGAGTACGCGATATAAGGATTCTTTTTAGTATTTTTGTACACCTTGGATTACAATAACGAAGTTTTCATACGGATCCCTAACTTTTTGAAAATATTCTATAGCTTATGTTCATTAGGGATAATGTAGGATTCTATTGGCGAAAGAATTTTTCAAATCGGTCTAGTAGTTTCAGAGCCTATTCAATTCAAATAAACAAATCTTTCCTCTTTATAATATTATAAGTGTAGATTTCTATCGCTCTCCCTGCTTATGTCCGTCTTGCTTATGTGAGGTCTTTTTTGCATCCTACCCATGGGAGCGGGTTTGCTTCTCGCCGGATGATCCCAGCGCTGTTGCTGACTCTGTCACTGATGTGGTGCTACAGGGAATGGAACTATTTATTCCATCATCTGTTGTACCCATCGGAGGCAGATCTCAGCCTTGGTTTGGTCGCTCCTGTAAGGCTGCATTACGCAGTAAGCAGGAGTGTTATCAAGCCTGGGCTGCGGCTTCGGCGACTCGGGATGTAAACACCAGCACACTTAAAAAGAAATATAACTTCGCCTCCAGGTCCTTCAAAAGAATTATTGCCAAGGCAAAGTCAGAGCACATAGGCAGAACTGGCGAGAAACTAGTTCGCCTTCCTTCGGGAACCCGTGCATTCTGGTCTCTCGCCAAGGCTCTCCAAGGGAATTTCTGTAAGCCATCACTACCATCTCTACACAGGGAGGACGACTCACTGGCCCAAGCCGCAAAAGACAAAGCCGACCTTTTAGGCTCCCTTTTTGCGTCCAACTCGACTCTTGATGACGGGGGGAAAACACCGCCGACCATCCCGCGGTGTGAGTGCTCCATGCCGGATGTGCTGTTCTCTCAGCGCTCGGTTCGCAAAGCACTCCTCTCCCTGGACATCCAGAAGTCGAGTGGGCCTGACGGAATCCCCCCAATTATGCTGAGGACGTGTGCTCCAGAGTTGGCACCGGTCCTAACGCGTCTTTTCCGGTACTCCTACTCCCAAGGCGTAGTCCCGAATTCATGGAAGACAGCTTTTGTCAGGCGACCGCTCAGACCCGTCCAACTATAGGCCTATGGCGATCACCTCCTTGTTCTCCAAAATAATGGAATCCATTATTAACTGCCAGCACATGCGGTACCTTGAGGATCACCAGCTGATCAGTGACCGCCAATACGGTTTTCGTCGGGGTCGATCAGCTGGTGATCTTCTGGTCTACCTGACCCATAAATGGGCGGAGGCAGTAGAGTCCAAGGGGGAGGCGTTGGCCGTTAGTTTGGACCTTGCGAAGGCCTTCGATCGGGTTTGGCACAAAGCGCTTCTTTCGAAGCTCCCTTCCTATGGGCTTCCCGAGAAATTGTGCAACGGGATCACCAGCTTCCTTGCAGATCGGAGCATCAAGGTCGTTGTAGACGGTGCATGCTCCGACTACAAGCCTATTAACGCTGATGTTCCACAAGGCTGTGTGCTATCACCAACGCTGTTTCTTCTGTATATCAATGATATGTTGCTAACTGGTAACATTCGTTGCTATGCGGATGACAGCACTGGTGATGCTCTATACACCGGCCGTGCCAATATTTCTCAGGAAAACGTCGCCGAGTACCGGAATAAACTTGTGTCTGAAGTCGAGTCTTTGCTGAACAAAGTCTCGGATTGAGGGCGACTAAATCTAGTCCAGTTTAATCCTCCGAAGACACAAGTTTGCGCGTTTACCGCTAAAAAGAACCCCTTTGTCGTATCTCCTCAGTTTCAAGGCACTCCCCTTATTGCCTCAGCCAGTATCGGAATCCTCGGAGTCGACATATCGAGTGACGTGCAGTTTCGTGCTCATTTGGAAGAGAAGGCCAAATTGGCCTCTAAAAAGATTGGCGTGCTCAGCAGAGCGGGACAGTATTTCATGCCGGCACACCGCCTGCAACTTTACAAGGCGCAGGGTCGGCCTCACATGGAATACTGTTCCCATCTCTGGGCAGGGGCTCCCCAGTGCCAGCTCCTTCCACTTGACCGCATCCAGGGCAGAGCGGCTCGAATCGTCGACGACCGAGTCCTTTCCGATCGGCTCGATTCATTGGCACTGCGAAGAGATGTTGCATCTCTTTGCATTTTCTTTCGCATCTACCGTGGGGAGTGCTCTGAGGAATTGTTCGGATTAATCCCAGCCGCCAAATTTCACGAACGCACATCGCGGTAGAACTCCCGATACCATCCACACCATCTGGATGATTGGCGGTCCACCACTGTACAATTTAGAAGATGTTTTCTTCCTCGCACGATTTCCTTGTGGAATCGATTACAATCAGCGATTTTTCCGGACCGATACGACTTAGGGACCATCAAGAAAAGAGCGTACTCCTTTTTAAAAGGCCGGCAACACATCTGTAATTCCCTCTCTGGTGTTGCAGTTATTCATGGGCGGCGGTAGTCACTTACCATCAGGTGAGCCGCATGCTCGTTTGCCCCCTCTCCTATAAAAAAAATGTCCAGGCAGAACGTAAATTTAACGTGTGCCTTTTTGAATAAAAAATATTACTTAAAAAGAGCGTAATAAATCCAACACAAAAGCACCATTGTGTGGTATGTAATGCAACCCGTGCTTTGCCGATAATATTGTGATATCCAATATAACATAAACGCTTTTAATGGCGGTAGCTAGTGTAAATTTAGGAGCGTTCGCAACCTGACACCGCGACCTACGCGCTAGTGTTGCCAGCAGTATATATATACCTGGATGTTGGGGTGAAACAATTATCTAAGTTCTCAGTAATAGTTATAAGCTATATAATACAACGGTACATAAATTACTAATTTATGATTATTTTTGACAGTTGAATGTAGTTATTTCATCATCATCACCATCATTATTATAGCCTGCCAGAAGCCCACTGCTGAACAATATATAGGCAATCTACGGCCCCCGCCATAGATTTTGTTGGCGGCGGAGCCACGTACCAGATTCGCCACTGGGGTCGGGAAAGCAGGTGCTTGCAAGTTCGCCATTTTTTCCTGGCCCCATGGCGTACACGTATCGGGCACGGAGGGGGGGGGGGGGGTCCATTACGCTGGTAGAGAGGCATTTCATTTTAGTCCTTAGGGGTGACAATGCAACTGTATTTTGATTCTTAATCGAGGATAGATGTACCTAGATGTCTATGAGTCACAGCATCCACTTACCGTCAGGTGGACTGTGTGCTCGTCTGTTACCGTTATTCTATAAAATAAGTTATCATGTTTCAGTTACCAATGTAATTTTATTAAGCCTCCTTATTACTAAGCCTCTGATATCCTTCCGTCCGTCCGTTTGTCTGTCAGCGGGCTGTATTTCATGATCTGTTATAGGTAGACAGTTGAAATTTTCACATAATGTGTATTTCTGTTGCTGCAAAACTAAAAATAAATCGAAAATAAAAAGGCTCCTCTAATAGAAACGTGTATTACGATACTACGGAACCCATCATACGCGGGTTAGACTCGCACTTGACCGGTTATCTATACAAATAAATAAAATTGAAGTGTCTGTTTGTAATGTCAAAATTACAGCTTACTACTAAATCCATATGAAAGTATATACGGCACTAATAATAAAAATACAAATTTTAAAGCTGATGTCACGAGGAGTAACTTAGGCTACTTTTATTTTAGAAAAAGAACTAGGGTCCCGCGCAAAAAAATTAAAACCCTAAAGCTAGTTTATATATAAAACACCTACCATTACGCCGTGTAGTGGCGGAGTAAAATATTCCACTACGCCCACATAGTAGCTCAATAAGATTATAATAAGATCAAAATAATAAAAAACTGCGGCTGCAAAGCCGCCTGTCCAGCGTGGCAACTAATAACTTCCCCCCCCCCCCCCCCGCAAACCCCCCATAAGTCAATCTATGGGGGAGGTCAATATTCGGCAGTGAACTTTCAGTTGAGATTCTTTCACTGTTTCTTCTCCACTCAGAAGAACCTCATTTTGAAATGATAATATTTAAAAATTACGTTGATAAACGAAATTTTAATTTCTTACGCGGAAAATTTAAAAATAATGTTTTTTTTAAAATAAATACGATTCATTTCATTTGATTTCATTCAATACGCAATGAGGTTTTCAAATAACACGAGTCACTTAAGACCAAATAAATAATTTCTGGTAGCATAGCGCCAGTAGAGAGCCAACGGGAACTTTATACAATTACTATGTTAGAGGCGAGACTCAATGCAAATATATCGTGTGTCGACGACCAGTCGAGCTTATAATTTACCTAATGCCGTGTAAAATGATCGCTCAGCTAATGTTGACGGACGAAAACCTGCACCCTTCAATATGGTACCTTATAACTGTATACTAAGGTACAATCTCACTTGTATTAGACAGTAATGATACAGACGTTTACGAAAAAACAAGTGATATGATAACTTAATAATAGCTCTTGTGCTCTTTTATGCAAACATTTATTTACGTCAACGACAATAGAATAATTGTTTAGCGTACATACTGCGATACTAAAAGACGTGGGTTCGAATCCGCCTTGATCCTACTGCCGTGAGGAACTCCTAGTATAACCATTTTTAAATTTAAAAAAAAAATTGCTTGAAATATTTTTTTGTTAGGACTGACGCCCTAGTCATATAATTTAAAATTTTGTACAGCCGACTTCAATATAAGTTATTTAAGAATAACTCAAAAACTATTGGTCTGACCTTGATCAAATTCATATGGGACCACACGAGAACTATCAGCTTTCATATAAAAAAAGAATCATCGAAATCGGTTCACCCAGTACAAAGATATGAGGTAACACACATAAAAAAACATACAGTCGAATTGAGTACTGTCTCCTTTTAGGAAGTCGGCAGAAAAATCGACACCGTATTGAGAAAGGCTAAAGGTGCTCTCTTTAGTATATGACAACAGAAAAAGACAAGTGTAGAGATACATAGTTAATTTAAGTAATCGATAATCAACGATTATAAGTAATAATAATAATAATAAAGTTTATTCTTTTCTCTCACAAATTTAGCAATTAATATAAACATACAACTTAATATTAATATACTACAATCAAATTGTGAGAGACTGGTGTCCGTACTAGGATTCCCTGTATGACAGATCACCAGCCCCCTAAAATCTAAGGACTAATCCATAATCTAGGTTCTAAGTAATAGTACGTGTATGACAAACAATAAATTTACAAAAAGCAAATGTGTGTGTGTATGCGTGTGTGTGTGCGTGCGTGTGTGTGTGTGTGTGTGTGTGTGTGTGTGTGTGTGTGTGTGTGTGTGTGTTGTGTGTGTGTGTGTGTGTGTGTGTGTGTGTGTGTGTGTGTGTGTGTGTGTGTATGTGTTTGAGTGTATATGCATGTGCGTGCGCGTGTGTGTGTGTGTATATAGTGTTTGGGATTTATATCATGATTATAAGTAATTCCTCAGTCGTTTCATAATCTTGACTTAATAGCCATAGGGTTACTATCTTTTTGCATTTAAATTTGGGAAAAAAGTAAGTATTATTGCTCTATACGCCGTAAGCACAGTATAAAACCGTGCCGTAAGTGCTGTATATACCTTCTTATGTCACGTGCGCTCACGAATAAATCGTCGTTGACGCCGCAAAGTGGCGAACTTAAATTTTTCAAAAAATTGTAGGAGAGCAAGAAAACATTTATTATTTCCCGATTACTAGCTTTTTTTCATCATAAAATTAAATATATTAGACTTAATGGAAAACTACAAATAAGATTAATTTTCGGATGAAAGAAAGCTAGTAATAGGGGAATAATAAATGTTTTCTTGCTCTCTTGTAATTTTTTGAAAAATTGAGGTTCGCCCCTTTGCGGCGTCAACGACAAAATATTCCCGAAAAATTTACGTGCATATGTGTGCGTAAGTGCGTGATTCCACAATAAGCTGATCATGGTTTTGGCGCCACTTGAAACATAGAGTAACTTATATTGTCACTTAAAATGAGTATGTAGTGTTTTGTCTATTTTCTTTGTTGGTCTGAGGTTACTACATAAAATCCGCGTATCATAGCGGCTGGAGCGCCTAGCCTGGCAGCTACGTCACGTAGCCTGTGTTGGTTTAGCTGACCTCAAATAATATCGCCGGGGCGTTTTACCGTTCACCGCAGTGTTAAATGCGTTATGCAACAAGTTGTATTTAATTGATAAATACCTCTTTTCGTGTTATAATTAATTGGCATTTTATTAAATATTTCCCTTACTATTTTACCAATAGGCCCGCAACATTCTATTGCTGAATACAAACCTCTCCCAATATGGGAATCATGTACAATAAACGCCACATTTGGGAGTCAGATTCGCAATGGCATTATCAACTGTCTCGGTGTGAACTATCTGTGCTGTGCTTTCTGGTTTACGAAATGATAATACCGCCATTTACCGGAGGACATGATAAGATACATCTGACATTCCCCTTAGTCATGACTACGATGCACATGAGACGAAATTAAATTATAGATTTTCTCATGCCACCACTAACTACTAATGTATATCATAGTGCATGCCGAGATATTTACTTGTTTTTTTTTTATAGGATAAGGGTGACAAACGAGCACACAGTCCACCTGATGGTAAGTGGTTGCTGCGGCCCATAGACATCTACATTTATCCTCGATTATGAATCAAAATGCAGATGCGTTGTCACCCGTGAGGACTAAGATGGAATGCCTTGTTTCCAGTAAAAAGGGTCTCCGATTCTCTACACTCACCATACGAAACACAGCAGCATTAGCTGCTATTTTACGCTGGTATTCTGTGAGAGCGTGGTCCTTCCCCGGTCGAGCCGACCCATTCATGTTACAACTATACCAGAAATATAGCTGCAGCATGGCTCTACCATGTATAAAACTTGTACCATTATATTGACGTTTTAGATGAATAATGGCTATTTTTGCCACCAAACAGCAGCATTTTGCTGTGCGGCATTACATTTCAGTCGTTAGGGTTGACAATAAATTGATGATTTTTTGTTTGTATGCAAGTCGATTTTGCACTTAATCGATTTTGACGATAGGCGGAGTCGAAAAAGCAGAGAACTACAAGGCAGTTTTAGTTTACACTTTAGATGGAAAGTTGTGATAGAAGTGATATGTAGGTTACTCCATCGCCTAAACAATAACAAACCAAATATCCTATTAGTCACCGTTTACTACATGCTAGGGAAGGAACATAATTGGCACATTCTGTTTTGATATAAGTCCCACATAAATATGTAAGTCCTAGACTTACATGGGTGGCGGTAGTCACTTACTATCAAGTTAGCTGCATCCTCGTTTATTATATAAAGGGGGCAACCTTTTATATACAAAATACATGGTATTAAGCTCAATATACGATTTTCTCCTTTTAAAAATCGTGCCTTACGAAACCGTGATTTAAAACATAAAACTAAGACGTAGCATTTCATGCAAAACGACGCAACAGATTGTTACCCGATAGCCGTTCCTACAACGTCACAGCAGTTCTAAGGCGGTGCTGTAGAGCCGGTGGGTTCCCAGAAGCGGGCTATTTTCGCTCGGTCATTCATAACGAGACGCAAGTGGCTGATTTATGTAGTGAGAGAACCAATTGTGGGAGATATGCGGTTTGAAATGCAGCTGGGGGAGTGTGAGGCGCGGTCTTAATATAGTAGTGACGGAGGGAAGCTGAGTAATGTTTCAGAAACTAGGTAAAGATTAAATGTTACAGTGTACTACGATAACTTTGGTTGAGCGATCAATCGCTATGGCCGGCCACATACATACGGAATTACGTTTCGGGATTCCGTTTCGGAATTCCGAACGGGTCGGCCGCACTCATACGGAATCCCGTTTTGCCAGTTGTGTACCGCCAGCAACGCAAAGTCAGTAATTTGCATTTAGAAAAAGCCAAAATTAGGAGCTTTTTAGGTGATAATTATGTGCCAAGTTTAAAAATTTGTTGCTCCAAAATTTTCATTCAAAAGGTATGAACGACATTTTTTGTTCTTTATCAGTTATATATTATAGATAAGATAGGTCGAATCTGTCATCGTCATCATTACAGCCCTTCACAAGTCTACTGCTTTTCCATCCAGTTGCTGGCGAGACACAGCTCGTTTTGCCCGCAAAATTTCGAACGGAAAACTACCGTACATGTGTGACGGGTCGAATCGGAATATCGAAACGGAGTCCCGAAGCGGAATCCCGTATGTATGTGGCCAAGCTATAATTATATTCCAGTTGACTTGACCATCGTCCTCTGATGGGAGGGCAGGGGGAAAGAATTATATCTAAATTAAATCTAGCATAGAGAAGTTTTTTTCATTCGCCGGTTTTATTGTTCATGGCAATTTCATTTTGTAATTTTATTTTATTTCATTTAAAAATATTTGCATTATTTAAGAAAATTGACTTAGTTATTACTAGATCGGACGGAAATTTATATTAAGACAATTCTGAAAGTACAGTAATAAACAGAAAAATCAAAAGGCAGTGCCACTATTTTGAAGTCGGGTTAAAATGATAAATTTTTCTTTCTTGCTTCGAAATATTTTTATTTCCTTTCATTCTATGCTTATTGAGATTGCTTTTTTTAATTAATTAACATTCGTGCATTTTAATTTTAGGCCATTACTCAATTAGGAAATGGCTATTGATATTTTAGAGAAGCATTTTAAGCTTATTTCAAAACTCGAGTCTGCAGCAGACCACTTCTAAACATATTTAGCCCTCTCTTAGTCACGCATTTAGTTAGTCTCGGCTATTACTTTATAATTTGTGCTCCAAAGCCATAGATAAATATAATAAGACAAAAGTGATGGGAAAAAACGGATAAATAGACAATTTCTAGTTTTCTTCTTATTTATTATCTATTAGGTACAAATAAATAAAATTGAAGTGTCTGAAAATAACAGCTTTTTACTAAATGCATATAAAAGTATTTACGGTACTTATAACAAAAACAATTTTTAATATTTTTGTCTGTTTGTTTGTCTATTTGTTCCGGCCAATCTCAGAAACAGCTGGATCGATTTTAATGGCACTTTCACTGGCAGATGACACTGATGTTATAAGGAGTAACTTATGGTACTTTTGTTTTTAAAAAAAATTAGGGTTCCGCGCAAAAAAATTAAAACCCATGAAATCACCGTAAAAACCACGCGGGCGAAGTCGCGGGGGCAGCTAGTAGATAATAAATATCATCATTATCTGCAGTCTACTGTATGAGTCATGTCGATGTGGGCAGGGCTTGAGCTAATCGCAACGCTCGGTATGATAATGTGATGGAACTAATAAAAAAAACTAAAACTAAAAAAGCGCTCCCTGTCACCCGTCTGTTTTTAAGACTGGCAGTTTATAACATGTTTTTCGTAATTGATCGAAGGTTCTTCCATTTGTCTTATATAGCGTCTGTGTCTAAAAGTAAAATATTTGTAGTTATATTTTTACGCCATGTCATCGTTTGCGTCTCGTGAGTGTTGTATATTATATGACCGTGCATTAACGGTGTAAGAATATCCCTACTCCATATACTCCATATCATCCCGAGGGTGCCGTAAGAGACAACAGAGGGAAAATTAACCAGATTGGCAGCAGCATCTTCCTGATAACAATTCAATAAAAAAAACTGTGGTTGCCAACCCGCTTGCCAAGCGTGAAAACTTTGGCAAAATGCCCCCGTGAGGCAAAAGGCAATCTATAAGGTAGGCCTAAATTCAACAGTGGACTTTAATAAAATGTAACGTGTAAAAATCCATTCGTTACGGATTTGTGACGGAAAGCAACGCCAGAATAACAAGACATCTGGTATTGCGACTGCTAATCCAGCAGGGAATTATGACGTATCCTCCCTACTTACAGTAGAAGAGAAGCATGTCTAGTTATACGTGGTAGAGCCATGCTGCATTTATATTTCTGATATAGTTGTAACACGAATGGGTCGGCTCGACCGGGGAAGGACCTCGCTCTTACAGAATACCAGCGTAAAATAGCAGCTTAATGCTGCTGTATTTCTTATGGTGAGTGTAGAGAACCGGAGACCCTTTTTACTGGAAACGAGGCATTCCATCTTAGTCCTCACGGGTGACAACGCATCTACATTTTGATTCGTAATCGAGGATAAATGTAGATGTCTATGGGCCACAGCAACCACTTACCATCAGGTGGACTGTGTGCTCGTTTGTCACCCTTATCCTATAAAAAATAATAAAAAATAAAAAGTTAACGGACTGTTGATGATAAAGATTACAATACAATTGATTTTCATTTCGATAGGAAAAACGGAGCGAGTTATTAAACAAAATAATAAAAATATCATAAAAACATAAGCCTCTCCCAAGAAATGCGACAAAGCACTGTCCTGAGCCACTAACATGCATCAACTTCCTGTATCTTTTACCAGGTTGTACTGCATCCAGCAGGCGGCCCTCCTTCGTCCACCTTTACGAGGCTGCTACTCGACAACCTTTTTTCCCGGCCGGCTCAGTGTCAATTTAGCTTACTGAACCGTTGTTCTATATCGGTCACCTTGTTTTACTGGGAATATTCTCATTACGAAGTCTTTCACACAGAGAAACTCCAAGCATAACCCTTTCCATCATAGCTCGCTGAGCGATTTGACCTTCCTCAGGTCAGCAGTGAAGGAGTAAATCTCAAATTCATATGTCATCACAGGTAACACACTGGCTGCATATATGTATAATTGTATAAAAATTGTACGAGTATGAATAAAACAAAAGTGCAACATTGTAACAATGAAAGGGTTTATAAAGAAAACCGAAACCTTCGTTGATCGTGGCGCAAAACAAAACCTTGCGGCTAATGTTACATCTCCGATAGCCGTCAATCGATTACTTTTCGCATGTTTCTCATTATAACGTCTGGACGAAACAAAGAGAGTTTAGGGTTACCGTGTATTACTCTTCGAGAGTCGAGCGTTTCGGTTATGTGAGAGTACCTGTACTTTCAGGAGGCGCATTATAGCAGGCAACATCGCTGTGAACGTGATGCGCGCCTTTGTAAAATAATACCGCAACTGTAGCACCGTAGGGATGCCATGTGCAGCGTTTAATTAGGTTTTTTAATTGTCACGTTGACGCCATTATATACGAGAACCACTAAAACTCTGTCTCGTTATAAGACCTGAATACATGCCTTTGTGGACTTTAATTATTAAAATGAAAACTGATAATTTTATAGCTAGTAAATTAAATAAGGCCAGATTTAGATGATTGTTCAATTTTCGTAATATATTTTGGACCACACAATTTTTATACTGTACGAGCTAAGTTTATTTTCTTTTTGTAAATAATAGTTAGTAAAACTATATCTTTTATTTAAATCTTTATTTTTTTTAATAACGCAGCGTTTTGTGGCGATGATCGACTAAAATAGAATCGAATAGATTTTTTATTCAATATAAAACTTTTCTTATTGAAAGGCAATTATTAGGGTTCCTTTCCTTATCAAAAAAAGGAAAAACGGAATCCTCATAGGATTACTTTGTGTTGTCCGCCTGTCTGTCCGTCGATCTAAAACCTTTTTTTCAGGAACAGGTATATTAAGTTAAAATTAATATCAAATACTGACATCTTAGGTCCCTTAGAGCTTAATCTAGCTTCTAAGTTAATGCCATTTATGTCACCTATTTTGACATTCGCAAACTCACTCGTATAAACGTATAGGGCCATAGAGTATTTTAAGTTACAAGTTAATAATTTTGGTGAAAGTGGGTAGGTATTTACCTAATTGCTTACACTGGTATACGTACCTAATGTATATAAATAAATATTATCATGGTCACTTTACGGCATATCGGTATCAAAGATAATTGTGAAGACTCAATTTCCGGGATGGATAAACTATCTACACACATAACTAAGTTTATCCGGAACGCTCAGAACGCGAGCTTCCACTCCTACTCACTCTTTTCCATTTTTTTCAAACTGATGTTACAAACTAACTCACAATCCTCATACTAGTGGGCAGCTGCTGTAGTCTATGGACATCTGCAGCCATCTTCAAACAAAGAAGGCTAAGCCACCTTTGAAGATTTACCACTAATTCGGAAAATACCACATAATTTGCAAGAATTAATTACTAATTAGATTTTATTAATCACCCATCGGAATTTTTGCCGATTCAATATTCGTCTTCAGTTAGTCAATAATATAATTTTTTTTTATAGGATAAGGGTAACAAACGAGCACACAGTCCACCTGATGGTAAGTGGTTGCTGTGGCCCATAGACATCTAAATCTATCCTCGATAACGAATAAAAATGCAGATGTGTTGTCACCTGTGAGGACTAAGATGGAAAGCCTCGTTTCCAGTAAAAAGGGTCTCCGGTTCTCTACACTCACCATACGAAACACAGCAGCGTTAAGCTGCTATTTTATGCTGGTATCCTGTGAGATCGTGGTCCTTCCCCGGTCGAGCCGACCCATTCGTGTTACAACTATACCAGTAATATAGTTGCAGCATGGCTCTACCACGTATAAAGATATTGAAGCTATATTTGTTTTGCAAAAGAGAGCCGTACGGGCGATTTATAATCTAAATTGTAAAGAGTCCCTCAGAGAAAAATTTAAAGAAATAAACATATTAACTTTGGCATCGCAATATATTTATGAAAATGTAATGTATGTACATAAAAACATAAATAGCTTTAATAAGAATAAGGATGTTCATACCTTAAACACTAGGAACAAACATAAGCTTGTAATGCCAGTTACTAGACTCCACACAATTAATAATTCATTTATGGGGCAATGTATACGATTTTACAACACGCTTTTACAACAAAATCCCAGAACAAAGGTTGTCAATAAACAAGTTTAAAAGTTTTATTAAAGAAAAACTGTACAAAAAGGGTTATTGTAATATCAAGGAATACATGAATGAAAATAACCCCTGGGAATAAGGTGATTGCCAACATGATGGTTCTATGAAAATTCGTTTAAAATTATATGAACAAAATTATTGTTAAGTGAAATTATTTTTTAAAAAAAAGTCCTGCTGGGTTTCTTGCTGGTTCTTCCCAGGACAGAGGTATTTTCCGAACCAGTGGTAAATAAAATAATGACTTTCAATAAGTATTATGTAATAATCCATATTGAATAAAAATCATTCTATTCTATTCTATTCTATTCTAATTATAACATTTAACAAAAAAACCGACTTCAAAATATTAAAAAAGAGTTATTTATTTGCTACCCTCAGGGGTGAATTTTTTTCTCCAAATTTAAATGGGAGTACCTTTGAAGTATAACCTACATAATCATCATAAAACATCAAAATGGGTTCACAATCTGCGAAGATATCGCGTAACATACATACAAAAAAACATACACTCGAATTGAAAACCTCCTCCTTTTTGAAGTCGGATAAAAAGGTGACACCACTATAAAGAAGCTTCAACGCTACCAGAGACTAGCATGTATAGCTGCCACAGGCTGCATAAGGACCACGCCAACAGCAGCCTTAGAAGCGATGCTGGAGCTAACCCCGCTTCATCTACATATACAACAAGAAGCGACTTTAGCTGCCTTCAGACTCAAGACCCTAAATCATTGGAGTAAGAATAGTGTCCCTCGTATAGGCATAATTGATAGAATTAACTCAAAAATTCCTATCCTACAAGCCAAATACGATAAGATTCCTAAACAATTTGTTTTCGATAAGAAGTACAAGATACAATTAAATGAAACCAGCCAGCCGGAAGGATTTAGCCCAAAAGAGCTTAGAATTTTTACAGATGGTTCTAAAACAAATGAAGGTGTAGGTTCTGGAACTTTCTCTGAAGATCTAAATATCCACATATGCACACCGCTGGGTACCTATAACACAGTCTTTCAGGCGGAATGTATGGGTATCATTCAAGCTGCTATAGCAATAAATGCTAGGAAGATTAATGACTTCCCCATCAGAATACTGACCGACAGCAGGGCGGTACTACAAGCTCTGAGTTGCAATGTTGTGAACTCGGGACTAATATATGAATGCCATCAACGATTAAATGAGGTATGTAAAAACAACAATTGTGACTCTGCAATGGATAAAGGGACACAGTGGATCCAGAGGCAACGATGCAGCAGACGAACTGGAACCGAAACCAATCATACCAGTCCCCTTTGGTAACGTTCGTTCACTGGTACATAGACACTTCACTAATAAACACGCTCAGCTTTGGAGAAATCTAGTAGACTGTAGACAAGCTAGGGAAGCCCTGTCTGAAATAAACAGTTGTATAACCAAAGTTCTAATGAGACTAAACAAGCCGCAGATCAGGATAGTAACAAGTGCTATCACAGGACACGGCACCTTTAACAAACATTTATTTACTGTAGGTGTTACAGATTGTCCCCTGTGCAGGGCATGTATGGGGGAGGAAGAAACGGCGGCCCACGTGCTACTGAAATGCCCGGAGGTCGCTACGTACAGGGCTAAACATCTCGGCACGCCGGGATCACTCCCCGAAGTTGCATGCAACATCAAAGGACTGTTGAGCTTCTTCGGGGAGATCTCATGGCTCGAATAATCATATTATTCCTGCCCACACGCAAAATACGCGCATAGACGTGGAGTTGCGGATAACAGCCCGTCGTAAACTAAACTAAACTAAAAAGGTGACAAAGACAAAATTACGGCTCCGTGGCGCAGTGGCTTAGCAATGAGTTGCTGCGCTGGGGGCCGCGGGTTCGAATCCCGCACGGAACAAGTATTTGTATGGCCTACAAATAATTCTTCCGGATATGGATGTTTGTCCTTGTGCAAATTGTTTGTCAATGTAACAGTGGTAGAGCCACGCGGCAGCTTTTGCTGTCGCACGGATGGGCCGGCTCGAACCGGGGTAGTACCACGACCTCACAGAAAACCAGCGTGAAGTAGAAGTTTACCTCTGCGTTTCGCTTGGTGAGTGCAGGTTGCCGGAGGCCCTTTTTACTGGAAATGAGGCATTCCATCTTAGTCCTCACGGGTGACAACGCATCTACATTTTGATTTGTAACAGAGGATAGATGTAGATGTCTATGGGCCGCAGCAACCACTTACCATCGGGTGGACTGTGTGCTCGTTTGTCACCCTTATCCTATAAAAAAAAAAAAAAAATTGTGTTTGTAAACTGCCTCCACAATACAGGAGAAAATCCTAGTGTGGGGGTAACGTCTTTTAAAAGAAAAAAAAAATTGTTACTAGCTACTGGATCCATGCATTTAATCATAATAAGTAATAACATATGGGAATCTCCTACAAACCCTAAATAAATAAAACAAAATAAAATAAGATCAGTTAAAATCCAATCATAGTAATGTCTTTTTTAGAAATATTAATTCTTGTTACTAGAATAGCTTCTCATAATATTCAAGTGAAAACATCATCATTATACTGACAGTTTTATTTAGCTTTACTTATCTAGAAAGTTTATTTTTGTTAATGATGACGATAGATAGATTTATATCAATTCAGTTTTCCCAGTAACGTACATAGATATTCACACGGATATCATATAAGTATCGCAAACATGTGTACTGCGCAATAAAATTAGCAGAGCCAGTGTCTATAGCAGGGGTGCCCAACTTGCATAAAGATCAGAACCACTTAAAATGTTCTTAACCTTTGGTTTTAGTAGGATAAATAAAACACATGTAATTTTGGTAATTTATTATTCAAAAGAACTTAATAGGAAGTGCGTGTCTTAACTTTTTGGCTTAGTTTAAAAAATCTGAAGTGTAATCTCTTTAGTACATTTAGTTTTATTTTATTTATTTATTTATCGACAAGTTACAAATAACACTTATAATAAACCTAGCAAGCTAACAGCATAGCAAAGTGGCGAAGCAATCAGCTTTGTAGCGGTTTCTAACGGTTACCGTTGAGCAATCAGTTTCAAAATAGGAGGTTCAGATGCCTGGGTGATCAGTAATCGATTGCTGAAAACAGAATTTGAAAATTCAAAACCGTTCTCGAGATAATCGTGGGACAGACGGACAGACGGACAGACATCGTGAAATCAATAAGTGACTTCGCAAGCTTCGCCACTACTATATATAAAGCAAAGACTTAGATCTTACCACCTTACTATAACGTTACATGTAGTTAGTCTCGCTAAAACTTGAAAATGAATCGACTGATTTTGATGAATTTTTTCCTGTTTGTTTGAGTGGGCCCCTGGATGGTTCATATTCACAATTGGACCCAGTAGGTGGCACTGTTGTCGAGATCCAGTAATCACTCGTGCGAATCCGGGACGTATGGTTAGTTAATTATATGATCAGAGTAATCAGCCTTAAAATCTTTGGTATGTTTTATTATTTTTATTTTGTGAAGTCTTACGCAACGTAACGGTATAAAAATAGCAAGATACAAAAAATTATACAAGGGTTATACGCGACAACCAGTCGAGACTAAATAAAGTAACTATTAATATCATATTTGTCCGCGTTGAATGCAGAAGGCTATACGGGACGATTAAAATCGTATCTAATATGGCTTTTTTGATTCTGACGATATTTCAATACATACTACGTAAGATAACGCATTGGTAACATTGGTAACAAAACGCAAAATACACGATCTTGTAAAATATCACAATGATTTAATTTTTCCGCGCTGTTACAAGCACGCGGGGAATTCCCGCCTGCTGCTAGTAACAGTGCTACTTACGATGACACTGTTGCGCTGTCTGTTGCAGACACTGTAAAATACGAAAGTTATTTTAGCGATTGATTATTTTGTCTCTAGCAATTGGACGTTGCGAACAATTTGTTGAGCGCCCCTGGTTTGTAGCATAATATTAGAAACATGACCGCGTTACTAAAATGTTATAGTTTTCCCTACTAAATCAAGGATCATAAGACTTAAAAACAAAAGTAAATTATAATTTATTCGTATTGTGGCTTCATGTATTCTATTATGTATATCTATCTATGTTTTTGATACTGCAAGAGGTGTACGTTCCTTTTAACCAACTTCAAAAAGGAGGAGGTACTTAATTTGAGTGTATTTTTTATGTGTGTTACCTCATAACTTTTTCTAGGTGAACCGATTTTGATGATGCTTGTTTTATTTGAAAGCTGGTGCTTCTCGTGTGGTCCCATATAATCAAGATCTGTCCAGTAGTTTTTGAGTTAACCTTAATAATTTATGTTGAAGTCGGTTGTACGAAACTTTTAAATTTTACCACTTGTTATATGTCTCACGCTTGGCAAGCTTATTGGCATTCGTAATACCAGATATCTGCTGTGGTTGCACCGGTTTGGATATACGCCTAGCGTGAAGGGGATGGTTATAGTACTACCTATCGGAAGTCATTAGACTCAGTGCTACCGCCTGTGACCGCTGGGACGAAAGATACCACTACCCCTCCATTTTCGAAGTACGTTAATTTTTTTTATAGGATAGAGTGACAAACGAGCACACAGCCCACCTAATGGTAAGTGGTTGCTGTGGTCCATAGACATCTACATCTACCCTCGTTTACGAATCAAAATGCAAATGCGTTGTCACCCGTGAAGACTAAGATGGAATGCTTCGTTTCCAGTAAAAAGAGTCTCCGGTTCTCTACACTCACCATACGAAACACAGCAGCGTTAAGCTGCTATTTTACGCTGGTTTTCTGTAAGAGCGTGGTCCTTCCCCGTTCGAGGCGACCCATTCGTGCTACAACTATACTACTAATATAGCTGCAGCATGGCTCCACCACGTATGAAAGGGTAGTGGATATTATTAGCCTTCATTGTCATCCTTACTCTATTAAAAAATACAACATATAGGCCAGTTCGATGGCTTTCTTTTACAAGTTTTAATGTAATATTTTAATTTAAAAAAAGAACAATTGTGATGTAAAGAAACCAATATGCAATGCTTACGAATTCGAGCCTTCTGTCTCAACGGGGGTGTTTCCCCCCCGCTGAGCTCTGCTCAACAACCTTCTTTAAAATTAACATTTAATTGTTTCCATCGTAAGTAATCGTAAAGCAGTGAATCGACGAGAAGGTGTGCCGTTTCGACAGCGGATTCGTATTAATGTTAATACATGGTGTTAGGTAGCGCCAGCAGGAGTCGGGTTTCCGAACGGCATGGGGTCGCAAGGACAACTAAGTCGAGTGTTTTGTTACTTTTGAACGACAACGTTACGTTTTAAATTTTTAAATCATACACGATAGTAAAAAATATAAGGATTTTATTTTGACGTCAATACGGCGTAGTGGTGTTTTTTATCTCCTTAAATACATCAGGATAAGAGGATTTTTCTTTTTTTTTAATAAAATGTAACAGGCGAGCACACAGGTCTCAGGTAAGTGGTCACTGTGGCCCGTAAACAACTACATCTATCTTCGACTGACAACCCGACTGACAAGCATGTCAACTATGGCAAATACCCCTTTACGAGGCAAAATATAGGTAGGCCCAAAGAGAATATAACCACTACGTTTAGGTAGGCCTGTGTTCAGTATTGGATTTTGATAGGTTATAATGAATTTATGAATGAAATTATAATTCACCGCACAATAAGATTATATACATATTATTTTTTTTAAACAGCAAAGTTATTCCATTTTCACTTCATTCCATTTTTAATAGCAAAGCTATACCAGTGTATAATGTATACTTATCTTATATTTGCAATTAAAAAAATATCTATACAAATAAATAAAATTTAAGTGTCTGTTTAAAATGTCAAAATAACAACTTTTTACTAAATGTATAATATTTAAAATTTTTGTCTGTCTGTTTGTTCCGGCTAATCTCCAAAAGGGCTAGACGGATTTTGACACAATTTTCACTGGCAGATAGCTGATGTTATAAGAAGTAACTTAGGCTACTTTTATATAAGTAAAAGAATTAGGGTTCCGCGCAAAAAATTAAAACCCCTGAAATACAATAGTAATGCGGGCGAAGTCGCGGGGCTAGTAATGAATATAAGTTTTATTTATTTACATAACAAACTCTGCACGACGAATATTTTAATCGTCCTTAGCATATGTGCAGTAGGCACTGTCCGAATGACGTAAGTCTGCATACTCATTTTCAAATAGATTACGTACATCCGTTTTGGCGGGAAAATTATTTAACATTGTCATGATACATAAAATTTTATATTTTTGTTTTATTTTCTGTCCCTTATAATTATACCAAAGTAAAAAACGCTTATTTCGAAGTAAATACCACCTTCCCTCGATTCACTCACCTCCTCTTTTGTTTCACAATCTCTATACCATAGACTTATACGCCAGTATATCCTAAGTCTTGCTCTATACCCACTTTTTTTACTTTTTATGTATTATACAACAGTAAAAAGATCCGTAAAGAAGAAGCTTATGTACCACAAATTTTCGGTTTATGTTTATAAAAATCTAAAGGTGAATGATAAAGTGGATCTACGTTTTTAAACGCATTTATGCGACACAATAAAAATCTTAAGACTAAGTAAAGAAAGCATTTATAACACAATTTCTCAAATTACCAACCCCCATTTTCAATCACACTGCTCACAAAAGAAAGCGCCGACGCCATTTTCAAAACTCATAACTCGACACGTCGCAGTATAAGCGACCTTTGTAAAAACTAGCGTAGCCAGACGTGTTGTGTTACACGAAAATTAACGTCAACCAGCGCGACTGACGCGGTGTCCGGTGGCACGGACTAGTTGAGATGAGCATTAATTATGCACGGATCGTATTCGGAAACGTTCGGGGTTCGCTGCGGGGAATAGGGAACCCTTTACATACTTTTCTATAGATGATACACCTTTGATCGGCGCTGTGGTAATTTGAGTGTGTTGTCAATTGCGGGAAACAAATGATTTGTGGGCATTTTGGTGTGATTGTAAGAAATATTGGTAGATTTAAGGGTGGTCAACCCTGCTTTATAATAGAAGGTTCTATATTGTATGGATATGCTTCTCTATAGTGATAATGATGGCATTGCTGATTTGGACTGTGGCGACGGTATCCATTTCTTTCCAGCAGGTATTGCACAGAAGATAATATTATAAATCCACTATGTTCCGTGCAAACACATAGGCACTTACACGCTACAGGTTTATCTGCCGCTAAGCTCCAGTCCACCTAAAGTAAGATAGTCAATACTTTTGTACGCTGTGAGGAAATCCACTACTGGAGAATATTCCTTTAGCCTGGAGACTTCTTTGTAGTCCGTTAGTGGAAATTTGGACTTGGAAACATTTTATTTCGTCAGAAAAAACTGGTAACTAGGTTCTTAAAATATAGTACACATTATTTTAAAAGTGAGTAATCAAAAAACGTATACGTGGTGATTACTGATTATATACTCTTTGAAAATAATATCACAGAATAGATAATACAACAAGAGGTAACATGTAGAATAATACACTGTATCTCACAACGAATAAGTACTAACTATGCACAATGAAAACTGTTACAGATCTTTTTATCATAGACAAAACGTTAAATAATTAATTTTGAAAAACTATAAATCTACTTAAATTAAAATAGGCAACATTTTGATCACATTACTTAAAGTCATAAGGTCAACTTAAATGTATCATATACGTGGTAGAGCCATGCTACAGCTATATTAATAGTATAGTTGTAGCACGAATGCGTCGGCTCGACCGGGGAAGGACCACGCTCACACAGAATACCAGCGTAGAATAGCAGCTTAACGCTGCTGTGTTTCGTATGGTGAGTGTAGAGAACCGGAGACCCATTTTACTGGAAAGGAGGCATTCCATCTTAGTCTTCACGGGTGACAACGCATTTGCATTTTGATTCGTAAACGAGGATAGATCTAGATGTCTATGGACCACAGCAACCACTTACCATCAGGTCTTACCGTATAAAAAAAAGGGAGAAAATGCCAAAAGGCATTAAAGTCCGACCATTTTTATCCTTTTTAATAAGACTAAAAAGAAAGAAGAAGACGTTTTGCAATGAAGAGTTAATAAATAAATAAATAGATGATGCTGATGGTGATGATGCTAATAGTGATGATGATGAATTAAAATATATTAGGTATGAAAGTTTTCTACAAGTTCGACAGTTCGATAGGACTAGCATTTGACTTTGGGTGGCGGGTTCAATTCTTGCACGAGACTAGTACCTATTTGTATGCGTTACAGAAAAAGAAATATAAGTTTTGTTTATATAAATAATTTTGTGGTAATTTTTAAAGTTTCAAATAAAAAAGAAAGTTAATTTTACCACTGGTTGCGAAAACACGCTTTCACACGTTTCGATCCTCGAAAGAACCTGCAAAAAATCAACACTATAAAATGATGCATACACCTATAACGGTTACAAATCATTTTAGAAATAGCTTCCCAAAGGTAAATTATAATTCATGTAATTCCTTAATATTATAATAACCATTTTTATATAATATTCGTTTGGTAAAATTTTGAACTTGGCGATTGCAAATTTTGTATTAATAGAAATTCCTACAGCAATGATAGCGCTACTGAAAATAAAAGAAATTAAATAAATTTTAATAAATGAAGTTAATCACATTTATTTACTTTTGCTATCTTTTTTTTTGTTGAATAAGGGTGACAAACAAGCAGCCAGTCCATCTGATGGTAAGTTTATTTTTTAATTTTTTTGAAAAACGTTACCCCACACACTAGAGATTTTCTCCTGTATCCTGGAGGCAGTTTACAAACATATATTGCACGAGGATAAACATCCAGACCCGGAACAATTTTTTGTAGGCCATACAAATATATGTTTCGTGCGGTATTCGAGGCCTCGGCGCATCAATTTATTGCTAAGCCACTGTGCCACGAAGCCGTAAGTGAATGCTGAGGCCCATAGACATCTACATAACATCTACATTTTGATTCATAATATAGGATAGATTATCCTATATTGTGAATCAAAATGCAGATGTTTTGTCATCCAAAACGAAAACTGTCGCCATAGTCTAAACGGAATGCATCGTTTCCGGTAAACTGGGTCTCCGGTTCTCTACATTCACTATACGAAATACAGCAGCGTTAAGCTGCTATTATACTAGTGTATTCTGTGAGAGCGTGGTCCTTCTCCGGTCGAGCCGATCAATTCGTGCTACATCTACATAGCTGCAGCATGGCTCTACCATCACGGAGCTCTACAATGTAGATCTATTTATTACTTATTAAACAAACTTAAAAAAAAATTTTTCGGTCATAATGATCTTATTTCTCTTTAAATCGTGACCTTCATATTCTAGCCACTTGTATGTTGTTACATAAAACGAATCAGATGTAAATAAGGATTAGATGTCGTATCATCGACACCTTTCATAAATTCAAATTTAGAATTTATATAATTTTTTTTAATTTCTTCATTTTTTTTATAGGATAGGGTCACAAGCAAGCACACAGTCCAGCTAATGGTAAGTGGTTGCTGTGGCCCATAGACATCTACATCTATCCTCGTTTGCGAATCAAAATGCAGGTACGTTGTCACCCGTGAGGACTAAGATGGAATGCCTCTTTTCCAGTAAAAAGGGTCACCGGTTCTCTACACTCTCCATACGAAGCTGCTATTTTACGCTGATATTCTGTGAGAGCGTGGTCCTACCCCGGTCGAGCCGACCCATTCGTGCTACAACTATACTACCAATATAGCTGCAGCATGGCTCTGCCACGTATTAAATAATAATATTAATATATAATTATAATTATATTAAGTTAAAATTGAACATATTATTAAATTACTGATATTAGATAAAAGTGAAATAATTTATTACGACGACGCTGTCAAGGCTTCGGATGTAAGAGGCTCCTTTTTCACAAAAAAAATTAAGGACGGATCCGGCATCGAATGTCGGCACTAGAGTAATTAAAACGCGATCGAAACGCCCCCGAATCTTCTCGGATTATATAATTAAAATATTTTTAATTACGCAAAAAGAATTTATAAGACGTGGTGTTATTTACAAGATATTCAAAACCACAATATTAATTTCGTTAATTATAATAAGAGAATAACTAATAATACAATAAAAAAATCAAATCATGACAACAAAATATTTGTAAAAGATACAATTTTATTTTGCATTTTTTGAAGAAAAAAGTACTACCCTTTTACACATTATTATTGAATAAAAAAATAATTAAATACTTTAAGGATTAGAGTTCTGTGGCAAGTACACGATTGTGAACTGGAGTGCACTAGTTTACACGATTTGAAAATGGAAATGTTATTAAAAACTAAGTAGCGGGTTTTGGCGGGAACCTGACTGCCCACGGATTGTTGCTAATATTTTATCATATTATATTATTTAGGTGCCTTAATAACTGTCGTCATCGATTGTCCGGGGGGTTAAGCTGTCGTCAAAAGTCTTCCAAGAACTTCGCAGTGTGACGCGTCAGCATATTGTGATGAAGTTTTTGAAAAAAATATTATATAAGATCATTTCTTGTTACTTGACACTGGCAAAAGTATAACCGTACTGTCAAAACCAAAGAAAAAAAGTTAATAAGTAAAATAAACTTAAGAATAAAAATTACCTATTACAAAATGTTATATGCTATATAGGTAATAATAAATTAAAGTACTTAATAAATTGTTGCTTGACGTGATATCAATAACATACGTCATACGTGTAATGTAAACATTATTTCCCGCCCATAGGAGTCGAAGTCGAAACCTATATGTTTTGTCTATGGTCGAAACGCTACTGGTTTCAATTCGAGTCGAACGATGAAATCAGATAAGGCGGGTAATGCTACACCAGGCTAAAAGCGACCCGTCCGAAATGTCATCTTTCTACTGGTATCATCTTACATTTTGTAAAGGGTATCGGTTGATGTATAGCGCTAACACGTTTTACAAATCATTGATAATTTGATGCACGCATTTGTCGTTGTGAATTATGTTTTTCTTTTAAATATAATTATGTAATAATTTCTTATATGTACGCGAACACTACACAATGAATAAAACTACTTTTACGGATTCTATCGCGTTTAAAAATTGAATTATGGTTCAAAAGATGCGATTTTAGTCTGTCGATGGTATGAAAAAAAAGCAATTTATATCGCAAAAAATATTTTAAATTCTTAATATTACAAAAATATAAGTTGACGTATTTAGGAAGTGGTAAATTGAAAGTTAATTTGTTTAAGATTAAATTTTTTGACGATAAACTAAACTATGTATATAATTAACGAATTGTTAGTCCCAATTCATTTACTTAATTAAAAACTTCGTGAGCGCAGTAACCACATACTATACTAATTAACGCCTCTTTCTTTGTCATGTAGGTGTAGGGTATGCCAGTTGCAAATTATGGAACACCATCACTTCATGTTTTAACGCAGTAGTCTCAACCTTAAAAATCTTGGGACTAGCTACAGAGAGTTGAATAATCATTTTAAAGACATATTTTTTATAAAATACTAAACATATGAATGTAGTTTGTATATACATATTTATTTATTCATAACAGATGCCTTAAAAAGAAGACACACAAAAACATATATTGTGTTTTGCAAATTCCATCTTCAAAACCTGTTTTACAATATACCAAATAAGGGTGCCTTCTGAGACAAACCAAACAATTTTGTATTTTTATTATTTTGTTTTATTATACATTTAACCGTAAAATCACATTCCGTCCCGAATATTTATATGCAGTGTTGCCACATCGGATGACTCCGTAACTTGAAACCTCTTGTTTTTAACACCGACCGACAGATACTTGGTAGAAATGGAAATATTTAATGAAATATTAACAGCCGAGGTTTTTTCACCGTTTTTATTTAGTAAATATTATAATTGGACTAAGAAATACGCATAAACAAGATCGTAAAATTTGAATATAGTCATGTTATACCAAGCACGGCCATCATTATTGGATAACAATGTAAAATAGCGGACCGCTGGCACTTGAAATTAAAATTATTTTCTACATTGTTATTTTTTTTCATATAAATTTTTATACAAAACAGCCTGACAAGCGAAGTTGAAGTCCATGCACTTAGGTACGATTCAGAATGAGAACTTCTACATGGCAGAGCCACGCTGCAGCTTTACTATAGTTGTATGTAGGCCGATTAGGTCAGCACGACCAGGGAAGGACCGCGCTCTTACAGAATAACAGCGTGAAATGGTAGCTTAATGTTGCTGTGTTTCGTGTAGAGAATGTAGAGAACCAGATACTCTTTTTACTGGAAACGAGGCATTCCCTCTTAGTCCTTAAGGGTGACAACGCATCTGCATTTTAATTCCTATAGGATGATAGATGTAGATATCTATAGGCCACAGCATCCACTTACCATTAGGTGAACTGTGTGCTCATTTGTCACCCTTAATCTATTGCGATGTCAGGGACCGTTAGGTAAATGAACGATTGGTGGCAATGATTGGAATAAGATTAGTTTATTAAAATGTTACATTTCTTATATATGTACTTAATTCTGACAAAGAAAGGTTACTGTTCCCGTGGGTATATAAGTTGGTTTCAAATGACGGTTTCCAATGACTATCTTCAAGTTACATGGTATGATCTTATTACAATCCTGATTCCCTTATATGGATAAATCCTCGAGTTACAACGAATAAAGTCTCAAATATAGTTCTCAGTAGAAATTAATTACAGTATTCATAAAATTTAATTTGATTCTCTTACCTACCTACCAACCTTTTTGACGTGATAGAGCCATGCTGTAGCTATATTAATAGTATAATTGTAGCACGAATGTGTCGACTCGACAGGGAAGGATCACGCTTTCACAGAATACCAGCGTCATAGCAGCTTAATGTTGCTGTGTTTCGTATGGTGAGTGTAGAGAACCGGAGACCCATTTTACTGGAAAAGAGGCATTCTATCTTAGTCCTCACGGCTGCCAACGCATCTGCATTTTAATCGCAAACGAAGATAGATGTAGATGGCTATGGGCCACAGCAACCACTTACCATCAGGTGGACTATGTGTTCTTTTGTCACCCTTATTCTATAAAAAAAAAACCTACCTAAACATCTATATATACATAATCGGAAATACCACTGACTGACTAACTCATCACTAGATCTCTAAAACTATACACCCGATTGACTTGAAATGTAAAATAGTTAGTCATATGGCAATGTAGACGCTCACTAAGAAAGGATTTAACGACAGTCCCATCAAAAAAAAATTAATAGTTTCCGAAATAAAATATTATTGTGCGCCCAGCAAAGTGAGCGGGTTTCAGCTAGTTACACTATATAAAAAGAATGCAGATAGCTTCACGTTGTCATTCTTGAGGACTAAGTTGGAATGTCTTGTTTCCAATAAAAAGTGACTCTGGTTCTCGTTATTCACAACATGAAACAAAACAGCTATAACATGGTTTATTCATAGAAGAGGGGGCAAATGAGCACACATTTATTACGTGGTATAGTAAGGCTGTAGCTATATTAGTAGTAGGTATAGTTATAGCACGAATGGGCGGCTCGACACGGGGAAGGACCACGCTCTCACAGAATACCAGCGTAAAATAGCAGCTTAACGCTGCTGTGTTTCGTATGGTAAGTGTAGAGAACCGGAGACCCGTTTTACTGGAAACGAGGCATTACATCTTAGTCCTCACGGGTGACAACGCATTCTGCATTTTGATTCGTAGTCGAGAATAGATGTAGATGTCTATGGGCCGCAGCAACCACTTACCATCAAGTGGACTGTGTGCTCGTTTGTCACCCTTATCCTATAAAAAAACCTATGATAAGTGACTACTGAACCAATGAACTCATCCTCAAGTGAATTGCAGGTGTGTTGCCGGCCTTTAAAAACAATTAGGCTCTTATCTTCATGTTTTTTTATCTATTGCGATGTCTGGAAAATTTACTGGCGGTAGGCAATTCCACAAATAAGCCGTGCGAGGAGGAAAAACTTTCGTAAAGAACTCCATCGTCAATGATTCGGACTGCTTGATGCGGTTAAGTGAAAGGAGCTGGCATTGGAGTGCACCAGACCTGACCAAAGGTGAAAACAGTATTCCTATATGAGACCGAACTTAGGGCTTGAATTAGAGGTAAAAGAGTTAGAGATAAAAGAATGTAGAATAAGTAACGTAAAAAAACACACATATTATATGCACGCAGGCGCACGTAGCCGTCGTATTCAGATGGTTAGCGCTCTTGAGTAAATTTCACAGTACGCGAGCAACCCGGGTTCTATCCCCACCGGCACCTATAAAATTGTTAATTGCAACTTTAATTGCTGATTTACCACGTGCTCAGCGATGAAGAAAACATCGTGAGGAAACCTGCATGTCTGAGAAATAAGAAATAAATATTTCGAAGACATGTGAAGTTCGCCAACACGCATTGGGGCAGCGGGGCGGACATTTCCTTGCCCTAAAACCGTCTCAGAAATGAGAGGAGGCCTGTGCCCAGCAGTTCGACGTATATAGGCTGTAACTTTAACTTTTTTAACGCACACGCACATGTACACACACACATACACACGCACACACGCACGCAAGCTCACACGCAAGCACGCACGCACGCACGCACGCCGTTTGGTTCGAATGATCTAGAATTGAATTTGACAACAAAGGGGTAGAGACCAACCGAGCGTCTGGTGGTCCGATGATGAAATGGAGAGGGAATGAATTAAGTCATTAAATTCCTGCGCACACTCTCCGAAATGTATCCTGTAAAACAACGAAAGGCTGGCTACTTCGCGCCTGTGATAGAGACGGGTAAGATTCGTTCTAACCATAATGGTGTCAACAATTAGCATCTTAGCAGGCCTTTCCAGAGTCCAAAAACGCTAGGAGGTATTTTGACATTTTGCCGTATATGGCAGCAATACTCCATGCACGACCAGACTTGAGCTTTATGTAGTGTAAACAACTGTTGCGGTGAGAAGTACCACTGCGCTATCGTAAGGCCACCTAACTTCAAAATATGTGAAATACTCGCATAAAAGTAATAGCTTTTATGTGAGTATGTAGCACAGTCCACCTGATGGCAAGTGGTTGCTGTGGCCCATAGACATCTACATCTATCCTCGATTACGTATCAAAATACAGATGCATTGTCACCCGTGAGGACTAAGATAGAACTCTCTACACTAACCAAACGAAACATAGCAGTGTTAAGCTGCTATTTTACGCTGGTATTCTGTGAAAGCGTGGTCCTTCCCCGGTCGAGCCGACCCATTCGTGCTACAACTATACTACTAATATAGCTGCAGCATGACTCTACCACGTAACAAAACTTACTTATGACCTTATAATTCATGAACACACGTTTAATTGTAGTGGATTTGTGTATAGCGAATAAATTTTGTAAGTGTATATAACATCTAAAAATAAAAAAGGCTTACGTAGCTTTGTTATTTTCTTTGTATGAAAGTAATTTTAAATAGTTCGACCGGGGTAGGACCACGCTCTCACAGAATACCAGCGTAAAATAACAGCTTCATGCTGCTGTGTTTCAAATGGTGTGTGTAGTGAACCGGATACCATTTTTACTGAAAACGAGGCATTCCATCTTAGTCCTCAGGGGTGAGAACGCATTTGCATTTTGATTCCTAATCGAGGAAAAATGTAGATGTCTATGGGCCACTGCATGCACTTACCATCAGGTATTCTATAAAAAAAAAGTTTTTATTATTTTCTCTACTGTTCGGCCAAAAATTCTGTTAGGATGTATTATTTTTTATAGGATATAGGTTGACAAACGAGCACAAACCATTTGATAGTAAGTGGATACTGTGGTGCATAGACATCTTCATATATCCTCGATTAAGAATCAAAATGCAGATGCGTTCTCTACACTCACCATACGAAACACAACAGTATTAAGCTGCTATTTCACGCTAGTGTTCTATGAAAGCGTGGTCCTACTCCGTCTAGCCGTGCTACCATCATAATATAGCCGCAGCGTGACTCTACCACCTATATATGAATGTACGATGTACGGAGTTTTTACGCACATTTTATAAAATTTGAAAATAATTTGCATTCTACATATACCTATTTAAATAATTGTAAATTGGCGGTAGTGGCGGTGTACGACTATCCACTACCTGATAACCACGTCCCGTGGTGGCCAACCCGCCTGCCAATTGTGGCAAATATTGCAAAAATCTCCCCTCTAAGACAGCTATCTACGGACTGTTTCCCTTTTAAAGCTACTGTAATGGAATGGAATTATGAATAAAATAAAAATTAAACTAAATCAATCAATTCAATTAAACCATCAATAATTTTCGATTATTTAAGTAATCATTGAGTGAAAACATTTGAAACTGCAAATCGTACGTCATAAGTCCGATCTCAATTAATCAGTTTAGTATCTATTATTGCTCTTTCTTAAATTAAACAACATTAAACCTTAACGTTTGGGTAAAAGGGTGATATCGAATGCGCAATTTGTCAAGGTAGCCACTTGATACTCGATACGCTTACGTACGCCTCTGCGCCTACACGGTGGTGTTAGTTCACCCCCTGTTCCAAAGATTATAAAAAAAATAATTCAGAAGCGACAAACTGGAAACTGTTAATATTTGTATTTGACTTGATGTAACATTTTACACGGTAGAATCACGCTGCAGCTTTGCTAGCTATACCTAGCTGCATTACGAATGGGTCGCATCGATCGGAGTACGACCACATGCTCGTAGAATACCAGCGTAAAATAACAGAATAATGCTGCTGTGAGTGCAGAGAACCGAAGACCCTTTAATGATAACGAAGCATTTCATCTTAATGAGCAATTGGTCGACAGGAATGACAACGCATTTGCGTTTTGATCCTTAATCTATGTCTCACTATAACTATAGTCTATGGGCCACAGTATCCACTTGCCATCAGGTGAACTATTTGCTCGTTTATATGTTGTATAAAACTCCCCGAAACATTGTAAATAAAGTTTCGGTTAGCTTCCATCCATACCATTCCATCAAGAATATATAATGACGACGAAACCAAGTTGATGTTCTTATTATCTTCTATAATAGCTGCAAAATTTTGGTTTTGATGTTAGATGTAAGTTTAAATGTTTATCTTTAATAGTTATTTAATTTTTACGTTAAAATTGGGGCAAAACTCTACATCGGATTTTGTTAAAATAAATAAACTTTCGGAAGTAGAGATGATGTAAATTTAATAAACATGCCTTCCAGTTGAATTGCATGTAGCAAGCTAGCAAGCAGTAAACCAGGCCTCTTCTACCTATTTTATATAACTATAAATAGAAATCAAAGGAAAGCTGATGGTCCTACAAGGTCTTCTCTAACTTCGAGTTCATTATTAAAAAAAAAATATTTTAATTAGGTAGTAGATAGATGTACAATTTTCACTCAAATCAAACGCAATTATATTATAATATACAAATATATTAATTCATAATTGTTTAAAATAATACTTTTAAAACCGCATCAATATTATTGTTTATTATATATTATAACAACACATAATACACGTATATAAACAAAGTTTAAATTTTCCTGCCTTGGCCTAGTTTTTCAGTGCACTGTATGAAAACACATGCTAGCAAATATGCATATTATGTAATATAATAATATCTACATAGTTAAACAAAACGATAAATCACTTCGATTTAATCCTAGTTCTAGTTTGTTAATGAAAACCAGTTCCTAGTTATTTGAGGAACTTGGTAACAAAGCAATGAAGAACCCTATCTGCAAGGCCCGCCTGCTCCTTGAGCGAAGATGTACAATGCAGGGGCATCGTATGCACGGTGTCAGTTACAACGGGCTATCGAGTGACTACCCATCGCCTGGGCTCGCTTTCCATGTTTATTCATGTTGTATGCTTGTAATTATTATATTATCTCATTCTAGAAACTTCCTTTTATTACGTAATATTTTGAAATTGATGAGTGGAGATCGTAACTCGTTTTTCTTTTAAAATATTAAAGTTACAAGCGAACCAACACAACAGTCCACTTTATAACAATACACGTGGTAGAGCCATACTAAGGTTATATTGTGGTTGTAGCACGAATGGATCGGCTAGAATAGCAGCTTAATGCTGCTGTGTTTCGTATGGTGAGTGTAGAGAACCAGAGACCCCTTTTACTATAAATGAGTCATTCCACCTTAGTACACAGGAGTGTACTAAGGTGGAATGACTGCCGTGTAGTGGCGGTTAAGAATATCCGCTACCCCATATCTTCCCGTGGGTGTCGTAAAAGGCGACAAAGGGAAACAGACAGGAGATGGGCAGCAGCATCTTCCTGATAATAGCCAAAATAACAATAAAAAAACTGCGGTTGCCAACCCGCTCGCCAAGCGTGGCAACTATGGCAATATACCCCCCATGAGCAATGACAATAATAAACGGCCCCCAGTCCCCGGCGGCCCCGCTATTCCTGGCTACGGTGGCGACCATGGTAACGGCGGGGCAGGGGGTGCTAAGAATCTCCGGTGGAGGTTCGGTTGCCACCTACGACGACTCGACCTGGTAACATACAACGCACGCACCCTGAGGACTGACGAGAAGATTGTGGAGCTGGAAGAAGAGATAGACAAGTTACGCTGGCATATTATAGGATTATCCGAAGTCCGAAGAGAGGGGGAGGACACGGTAATCCTCGAATCCGGCAACTTGCTCTATTACCGGGAGGGCGACCATCTGTCCCAAGGAGGTGTCGGATTTATCGTCCACAAGTCTCTCGTTAACAACGTTGTAAAGATTGAGAGTGTGTCGACGAGGGTTGCGTACCTTATACTCAGAATCACCAAACGGTATTCGCTGAAGGTCATACAGGTTTACGCACCAACCTCGGCACACCCCGATCAGGAGGTGGAGGAAATGTATGAGGATATCTCTAGAGCCATGCATTCCTCCAAAACCCAATATACGGTGTTAATGGGAGACTTCAATGCAAAACTAGGCACAAGAGAGAACGGTGAGCTGAAAGTAGGGAAATTTGGAATAGGGCAACGGAACCCAAGGGGCCAGCAGCTGGCCGACTTCATGGAGAAAGAGGGACTCTTTATGATGAACTCTTTCTTCCAGAAGCGGCCCCACAGGAAGTGGACCTGGTCGAGCCCCGACGGTTCGACAAAAAATGAGATTGACTTCATTATGACGACCAGACGACAACTGTTCAGTGATGTCTCAGTGATCGCGAGGGTGAAAACCGGCAGCAATCACCGAATGGTTAGAGGCACACTGAACCTAAATGTTAAGTTGGAGAGGTCTCGTCTAATGAAGTCAACGCTCCGTCCCCCTCGTGCTCTAATCCAAAGTCCCGAAACCTTTCAGCTCGAGTTACAAAACCGTTTTCAGTGCCTAGAAAACTGCAATGAAGTGGACGATTTGAATGACAAGCTCGTGGAAACTGTCCATGCGGTCGGAGCTAAGTTCTGCAAGACCCGCCGCAGAAGAACACAAAAACTCTCCGATCACACTCTTAATCTCATGGCTGTTAGACGAGAGATGAAGCTACATTTTTCAACAGATTTAACAGCATACAGGCAACTGAACAGACAGATCTCCAAATGCATGCGGCGGGACTTACGCAAATTCAATACAGCTCGTATTGAAGAAGCGATCGAGCGGAACCAAGGCTCCAAAGTCTTTGCCAGAGATCTGTCTGCCAGAAAGCGCCAACTGTCAAAGCTGAAGACAGAATGTGGCAGCATCGTTTCCGGGGCACCTGAGATTTTGAGTGAGATTGAGAGGTTCTATGGGCAGCTGTACACGTCATCGTTGGAGCCGCACGCAAGTGTGAGTAACGATCCAAGAGCGAGTCTTATCCGACATTATTCCGATGATATCCCGGACGTCAGTCTGAGCGAGATTAGAATGGCTCTCCAGCACCTTAAAAACGGCAAGGCCGCAGGCGAGGATGGAATTACAGCGGAGCTTCTGAAAGCGGGTGGAAAACCGGTACTTGAAGTCCTTCAGAAGCTCTTTAATTCCGTCCTTCATGGTGGCATTACACCGGAGGCGTGGAGCAGAAGTGCGGTGGTCTTGTTCTTCAAGAAAGGCGACAACGCTCTCTTGAAGAACTACAGACCGATTTCCCTTCTGAGCCGCGTCTGCGTGCTGTTTTCGAGAGTCATTACGAATCGTCTCGCGCGCAGACTTGACGACTTCCAGCCTCCCGAACAAGCCGGTTTCCGAAAAGGCTTTAGCACCATAGACCACATACATACCCTTCGGCAAATTGTACAGAAGTCCGAGGAGTACAATTTGCCACTATGTCTGGCGTATGTGGACTATGAGAAAGCCTTTGATTCCGTCGAAATTTGGGCGGTGCTGCAGTCCCTTCAGCGATGCCAAGTTGACTGTCGGTATATCGAAGTGTTGAAGTGCTTGTACAGTAGGGCTACGATGGCTATCCGAGTACAGAACCAGAGTACGAAACCTATCCAATTGCAGAGAGGTGTAAGACAGGGTGACGTCATATCCCCGAAACTCTTTACCGCTGCATTGGAAGATGTTTTCAAGCTTCTGGACTGGAAAGGATACGGTATCAACATCAATGGCGAGTACATCACTCACCTTCGATTTGCCGACGATATAGTCCTTATGGCAGAATCGCTGGAGGACCTAAGCACTATGCTCAATGACCTCAATAGTGTTTCCCAACGGATAGGTCTTAAGATGAACATGGACAAAACAAAGATCATGTTTAATGTCCATGTCACACCTATGCCGGTAGTTGTTGGGAACACTAAGCTCGAAGTTGTTGACGAGTATGTTTACCTGGGACAAATAGTCCGACTAGGTAAGTCCAACTTCGACCGAGAGGTCAATCGACGGATTCACTCGGTTGGGCAGCGTTCGGGAAATTACGGCACATCTTCTCGTCAGGTATACCTCAAAACTTGAAAACGAGACTGTACACCCAGTGCGTGTTGCCAGTGATGACATACGGAACTGAGACGTGGTCCTTCACTGCTGGCCGGATGAGGAAGCTCAAGGTCGCTCAGCGAGCTATGGAGAGGGCTATGCTCGGAGTTTCTCTGCGTGATAAACTCAGAAATGAGGATATCCGCAGTAGAACTAGAGTGACCGACATAGCCCAACGGATTAGTAAGCTGAAGTGGCAATGGGCCGGCCATATAGCTCGAAGAACCGACAACCGATGGGGAAGAAGGGTTCTCGAGTGGCAGTCTCGTACCGGCAGGCGAAGTGTAGGGCGTCCCCCCACTAGATGGAGTGACGACCTGGTAAGATATGCAGGAAGTCGATGGATGCAGGTGGCTCAGGACCGTGCTTTGTGGCATTCTTTGGGGGAGGCCTATGTTCAGCAGTGGACTTGTGAAGGGCTGTAATGATGACACAGGAGTGACAGCACATTTGCATTTTGATTTTTAACCGAGGATAGACGTAGATGTCTATGGGCGACAGTATCCACTTACCACGTTCTTTGAGAGGATGATAGTGGAACTTTAATATCTTCTGTGCAATACCTACTAGAAAAAAATCTTCACATAAACGAAATCTGTCGCCATAGACGAAATCATCAATGACATGAAGCAACCTCCACTTTTTTTATAGAATAACAAACGAGCACATAGTCCACCTGATGGTAAGTGGATACTGTGACCTATAAATATCTAGATTTAATCCCGATTAAGAATCAAAATGCAGATGCGTTGTCACCCCTGAGGACAAAGATCGAATGCCTTGTTTCCAAAAGGGTTCTCTACACTAACCATAGGAAACAGCAGCATTAACCTGCTGTTTTACGCTGGCTTACTGTGAGAACGTGGATCTTTCGTACTACAATATTAATATAGCTGCAACCTGACTCTATCATGTAAACACTTAACTGCAGATGTTTCATATTTTAGTAACGTAAATTCGTTGACCAAGCACTTCGCACAAATAAATTATAAGCAAGTCGAAAAATCTTATAATAAAATTTGTTAGCTCAGACTTTTAACGAGGTTTATCGGTTAGTCGATCAAGAGTTTGCTTAATCATGAGCGATACATCATCGGCCGCGTGTGACAATACCTTGACCGTATCTGCTGATCTAACGAATTAAGTCGCGTATGAGTTAAATGGGACTCGATCCGGGTCAGTTAGGGTTCCCAATAGTTAGGTGATAGTTGAGACAGTCTTTAACTTAAATTAATAGTTCTGTAAGCTTATTTTTTTTTTTCGAAAAAATTTTTTTTTGAATTATGATGGGAGAACTATCGCTTTTTTAGATGCTTTGATTTTTTATTAAATATTATATTAAAGTGTCAAATGTTATAGTGATTTTGTTACACAATTAGTGTAATCAAATGTTACTTTGCAGAAATCCACTATATTAAAGATATCAAAAATTAATTATGTATAATCCGCGTAATAAAATAAAGTTGATGTGTCTTACCTAGTTTGAAGAATCTTCCGTGAGCCGTGAGCCGTGGTAGCTCAGGGTCTAAGTGGTCGCTGTAAATTTCACAGTACGCGAGCAACCCGGGTTCGATCCCCGCCGGCACCAATGAAATTATTAATTGCAATTTTAGTGCTGATTTACCACGTGCTCAACGGCGAAGGAAAGCAACGTGAGGATACCTGCATGTTTGTGATATAAAAAAATAAAAATATTTCGAAGGTTTGTGAAGTTTGCCAGAAAGTTTGGTAACGCGGCGAACATTTCCTTGTTAGGGCAAGGAAATGTTCGCGCGCAACCCTCTCAGAGATGAGAGGAGGCCTGTGACCAGCAGTGGGATTTATATAGGCTGTAACTTTAACTTTTAACACACACACACACACACACACCACACACACACACACACACACACACACACACACACACACACACACACACGCACACACATACACACTCATACATACGCACGCACGCACACATACACGCACGCACGCACGTACGTACGCACGCACGCACGATGATTTTAAAAGTGCCCGAAAACCTTACGCATGTATTTTCGCTTCTATGTCCGCCCTTAACTTTTATAGTTGTCAGGTTTTGACTAATACACATTATCTCAATTGATTTGCCTTGAATGTGCAAGTGGCATAGACAATGTGACATCATTATATCATCATCATCATCATGTATTAGTATTACATCATCAACATTACAGCTCACCACAAGTCCACGCTGAACATAGGTATCCTCAAGGAATACCACAGAACAGAGTATTAGGCACCTGCATCTCTTACACTCTTACACGCGGTGATCACTCCATCTAGTTGGTGGCCGCCCTACACTTCGCTTGTCGGTACGAATTGATATTACATGAAAGTTGTTAATTAGTGCATTTTAAATATAGAAAATTTTTATGTGATTTTCTTATATACTTGTAAGTACGATAATTGCCATCGGCTTTCTTGTTTTTCAATATCAATTTACTTGTTTATGTGTTGAAATTTGAGGCAAATAACTGGAAATGCGAGCTTCATAAATACGACTACAAAACTGTAAGTTCTCACGAACAAAATATATGCAATTTACAATTCTAGTTTAGCTAATACGTCCTTTTGGAACAGTTTCATCTTCATCATCAGTCTGCAATAATCCACTGCCAGACATGGGTTTTTCTTATAGTAGAAGAAGCAACATATTATGCCATATTCCTCAGCATATTAGAAATGGTTAATCAGCTAATTATCGGGAGCCATTAGACGGGAACTCTCATTTCTGTGAGGGCTATAGAGCAGTTAGTCCTCCCGCTGCTTCAGTATTGGCCGACATTACTAATCTTCGAAATATTGTTGTTTCTCAGACATTTAAGGTTCTTCCCGAAATTTTTTTTTCCCCGCCGAGCACGTAATTACATATAAAATTTCAATAAACAATCATTCATGGTACTGGAGGTGATCAGACTCAGATTCCTCACGTTCTGTATAATTTACAGAGAGCTCCTGTACTACCGAGGTCCATTAAACCTTTTTTTTTATAGGAGAGGGGCAAACGAGCATGCGGCTCACCTGATGGTAAGTGACTACCGCCGCCCATGAACAACCGCAACACCAGGGGAATTGCAGATGCGTTGCCGGCCTTTATTACCTTTACCTCATTTATTTATTGTCACCCTAACATCGTGAAAAAACCTGCGTGTCTGTTTGTGTAACCATTTATTTTGATTTTTTAACCGTGACTACTTAAGGAAAGTAAGCAGTCGATTATTACTATAAATTTTCAAAATGTTCAATACGTTGACCGTTATGAATGTTGTCCAACATAATGATTTCTAAGACTATGTTACACATTAAATGAAACTAATTTTTACGGATTCTATCGCGTTTAATTTAACTTTTTAATTCCCGACGTTTCGGCTGCTTTACAGCACCCATGGTCACGGATTATTTTGTAATTGGTGAAAGGTAAAAGCTTTGTGTACGTGGTAGAGCCATGCTGTAGCTATATTATGGTTATAGCAAGAATGGGTCAACTCAGCCGGGAAGGACAGAATATTCACAGAATACCTACTGGCATTAAATACCTAGCATATTAACGCTGCTGTGTTTCGTATGGTGTGTGGAGAGTCTCCGACTCTTTTAACTAGACACGAAACATTCCATCTTTCTCAAGTGACAGCACATTTTGACATTTTATCAGCGCATTTTAAATGCGGAGAAAAACTATAGTAAGATTGCCATTATGGTAAAAGTAATTTATATTATAAAATTCCTGGCAGAAAGCAATGCCAGCGTATGCATTAGAGCTGCCAAAAATGCTATAATTTTTATGAGAAATTTCAATTTCACGTAAATATCATTTGATTTATTGTTATTGTTGATGCCACAATATGGCATTTATCATGATAAATATTCAATGACTAGCGAAACGCCCTGGCTTCGCCTGGGTAGGGTCTATGGATGTGCCGTTATTTAAATTTAAGTTCTTTTTTTTCAAAAATAAATTCAAGTTTTTGGGATAAATAAAACATTGATTATTCATGACATTATTCTCTATTTGTTCGGGAAATTTCAATTCAATCGGTTCAGTCATTCCAAACCCAAAGATTATCTATCTATAGCTCGGACGTACGAACAGACAGACAAAAATTTAAAAAAAAATGCTATTCATATCTTAATGTCATACAAATAACCCCCTCGATTCCAATATAAGGCAGTTATTTCGATATTACACCCAAACCCATCAACTTCATTTATATGTATAGATTCACTGAAATAATAGTATTAATTATGTCATTGAATCCTAGTTTCAATGATACATACATTATCAAATTCATGAAAATATTAATTCTTAGTGTAGTAAGATCAATCTTTATTAGCACAGAAGAAAAAGCACAAAGTTTTAAGCATTTGAAAAAGTCTCGGATTTTCGTTGCGATCTCACGCCAAAGACTTGTCCGTAATACACGAGGTATTGTGTCAGCTTGCAAATATCGCTTGCATGTTTGTAAATTTCCTCAATACATGTCAATTTGGTATAGTTTGACGTGACACGCCAACGGTTGGTTGGAAATGAACTGATCAGTGCATTGCGCGATTTGTAATTTACATATAAAACGAAAATATCGTATATACGGAATAATAAATCTATTATTTATGCAAGGTTTTGTATCATCATAAAATATTTTTTAACTGCCACCATAATCAGCCTTATAATCTAACCCAGGCATTTAGGAGGCCTTCCCATATTCTATAGAAAGCTTCTCCTATCAGCTGTTTAAGCTGTAGCCTTATCTATGATCTCTACTTTAGAACCGTCCAAATTATTACAACGAAACAAACTCTAAATCGTTCCCATAATAAATATTATTTATAATCGTGAATTCACATTTCGGATCATTTTGGATATAGATATATCAAGCTTTAAAAATAATCATTTTACATTTTGCGAATTTAAACATTTTGCGATGTATATCGCAAATAGACTGGTTCTCTTTTTCTGCCGACTTCCAAAAAGGAGACGGTACTCAATTCGACTGTATGTTTTTTTATGTGTGTTACCTCATAACTTTTACTGGGTGAACCGATTTCGATAATTCTTTTTTTATTTGAAAGCTGGTGCTTCTCGTGTGGTCCCATATAAATTTGATCAAGGTCAGACCAATAGTTTTTGAGTTATTCTTAATAACTTATATTGAAGTCAGCTGTACAAAATTTTTAATTTTTAATTATTGGGTTTAATGGTTTCAATAGCGGCAAACGATAATGAGTTTCCTGGTTTCAATTGTAAGAGTGTTCAATTGGAGGTTTGATGCACCACAGGTGTTCCCCTAGGAACCGTCGCAAAAGGAGAAATACATTATATTTATCTCTTATAGAAACATTTCTCATTTTCTAACTGAATGTTCCCTTCTAATTGACATTGAAAGTGGTTGATGAAACATTGAAATATAAACTAAGAATAAATAAAACATAAATAATTTTTCACGATTAATACGTCCTCCTGGCTGAGATTGACAACGAACGAATTTTCGAATATGGCATGAAATTGTTAAATGCGTGGAACAATATTGATTGCCATAAGTTCAATTGATATAAACTTCTTGTTCTTCATAACCCCTGGAAGGTCCACTACTAGACATGGGCTTCTCCAGTTATAGGGAGGATCACCCTTGGTAAGCGGATTTATGGTCGCAGTAGAAGACGTCTTGGACCATTAAGGGTGCAGTCCTTCGTCCATCTGAGTGATTTACATCTGTTAAGAATACCATCCATCGAAAGCCGTTAGATTTCCCTGGCATTTCCCATAATCAGCTTCTACCACATATTACTGGTACTGGTGGTTTCCCATCTGCAGTTTTAGGCTTAATATAGTTTCTCGATTAAATTTGTTTATTATAGTGTGAATTTGTGCCAGCCCAAATCTGCTTAAAGCTACTATTGCAATAGACAACATTTTAATATTTAAATTTTTAACCGACTTCAAAGAAAAATATATCCAATCAGACTGAATTTTTTGTAACGCGATATATTCACCAATTGTGAAACAATGGTAATATTTTTTATATAGGCTCTACCTCAAGGATTCTCTCATTTAAATCTAAAGAAAAAACTATACGCGGCGGGTGGAAAAAAAGAGGATGCAATTTTTAATACGTAACTATTTAAACGACATTCTATACTTTGTTACTTTATGATTGTTTGTTCCAATGAAAAGAGTCAATTAATTAAACTTAAATAAGTAAAAATTAACTTCAAAAACTAATCAGAATACAACAATTTCCACATAATTGAACAGTTTTTGAAGCGATCACTAGGACATAGTGTTTTTTTTTTATATAGGATCGGGTGACAAAGGAGCACACAGTCCACCTGATGGTAAGTGGTTACTGTGACCCATAGACATCTACATCTATCCTCAATAAAGACTCAAGATACAGATGCGTTGTCACCCGTGAGGACTAAGACCGAATGCCTCTTTGCCAGTAAAAAGGATCTCCGGTTCTCTACACTCACCATACGAAACACAGCAGCGTTAAGCTGCTATTTTACGCTGGTTTTCTGTGAGAGCGTAGTCCTTCCCCGTTCGAGCCGACCCATTCGTGCTAGAACCATAATATAGCTGCAGCATGGCTCTACCACGTAGTGTTTCGAAGAATTGAAGTATCGACTTCGGAAGCACTTAAATGCGCTATTAAAAATTCTTTTTAGTGTTTTAAAGTTGATTTCTACTTCATTTAGTTTTAATTATTAGCATATTTCATTAAATACATTTACTATCATATTTTGAAGAAATCCTAAAGGATATGATATTTTATTGCTTTTAGATTTAAAAAAAAAGCATAGCACATTAGAGAGATTTTTAAAACGCCAACTTCATCTTTAAGGGTTTTAAGTAGTATGTCCTGATACTTAATTTATATTAATAGTATAGTATATGACGCTATTTATATGTAATTGGTTTCTTGGAAACGACTATACGACTAACGATATAGATGAAATTATATAATTAGAAAAAATGTTTTATCTCCTAAGTTTATCTAAACACATGTTTTCTCTCAAGCATCGACATCGACTCAGACAATGAAACTCAGTCGCCTAGACAAAGAGAACCGATATAATTTGAGGCTGTGAGGCATTCCATCATAGTCCTCAGAGGTGACATGCATCTGTAGCCATCTTTGCTTAAAGTTTGCTGGAGGTGTAAAGACTGCAGTAGCCACTTACCATCAGATGGACAGAATGTTCGTTTGTCACATTAGTTTAATAAAAAAGGTACTTTTTTCATAATACTGTGCTCAAATCGTCATAGACTTATGGGGAGGAAAATTACCACTGTGACGGTATCTGCGCCGTGCTCACCACCCCACGTGTTGAGGTATTGGGACTATGGGAAAAATTTTGGTTGTGTACCTATGCTTGGCGCATTCCTTTTTTCAACTTTTTTTTTTGGAACGTTATCTTTAGTAGTATGCCAGCCCCATCGTTCTCTATATAAGAAGCCCACACTTGACGATTTGTGATTAAAAGCTCATAAAAATATCCTAACGACTACTGATGCAGGTTTCAACAGTAGGTATAGCCTGGGCCAAGCCTATAGTCATCCGTTGATGTCTCTTTTACATTTTTATTTGATATACTCCATCAACAAAATGTTGGACATCCTCTAAACTCCCACACTCTTTGTAGTTAGGAGAGTTAAGAAACCAAGCTTTCGTCACTTAAGAAGGTTGTAAAAGAAAATTGATCAAGATCATTTCATACAGATATAAATCTAGCTGTTGCTTGCTTGCGAAGGCTTTTTGTCTTGAGATTTTTCTCTTTTAATTTTAAGTTAACTATACGGCCAATTAATGGTCTATCCCCTTTTAGAAAGCTCAAGTAACAATTGATATGTACAACGAGAACCGTCAGGCACTAACTTAAACTGACGTCATTGCACATGACCAAAATGTACATGAAACCTGCTGATTTATATTGATGCGGAATATCCATTCCCACCATTTCTCGGCTGATAAAGCTACGTACGCAGTGTAGCAGCGGTAATAGAATATCCACTACCCCATATCATTCCATGATGTCGTAAGAGGCGACAGAGAAAAACTGTTTTTTTTTTATTATTAGTTTTTTTTAAAACGTTACCCCCACACTAGGATTTTCTCCTGTGTCGTGGAGGCAGTTTACAAACATAGGCATTGCACGAGGACAAACATCCAGACCCGGAACAATCATTCGTAGGCCATACAAATACTTGTTCCGTGCGGGATTCGAACCCGCGGCCCCCAGCGCAACAACTTATTGCTAAGCCACTGCGCCACGGAGCCGTCAAAACTGAAACACGAGTTGGGCAGCAGCATCTTTCTGATAACCGAAAAAAATAAAAAAAAACTAGGTACCAAACTACCAAACGAATTCAAGCATAGCAACTATGGGCAAATATGCCCCTATAAAGCGATCTATGAATCAGGCTTATGTTTAGTAGCAGCCGTTTAATAGGTTGTAATAAATGAAAAAAATACGTTCGTTAATTAGCAGAGTGCTCCTGTTGTAAGTTATCATACTTTCATTAAATGAGATTTGATAAATCTAAAGCAAATCTATAGCTTTACTATACATATTTAAAGGTTTATATTATTTAAATATATACAAAGTCTTTTCAGCTTCAATTAACAATTTTTTTTTTCTAGAAACATGACGCTCAAATAGAAACGGTGCGGTGTGGCATCACAGCCGCCTTTGTAATAGGAGCAAAGATAACGAAAATAAAAACCCATTACGTGTTCAAAAATTTAGAACGTCTATAAGCCTAATAGGTGTTATAAATTTTATCGACCTCAAACTTTCGAGGTGAGTTGTCGCGTCCCGTGACGTCACCGCCGCGTGGACACCGATGGGGTTATTGACATGTCAAACTATTTCCGCGGCGCCAAAATAAAAAAGCGCGCGAATTCGCGGGGGCGTCCTCCGTGTTTATTACTACACTATGTTATCACCATAATATGTATTTGAATGCGATAATCAGATGAAAACAATAAATTGAGGCGTCGGCTTGCGGCCTGGGCCGGTCTCGAGTTACGTTTTGAGCAAAGGAACGTCTAAAATTACCCCGCACGCACACTACCGTCCCACCAGTACTTACACACTCACACAACGCCGCCGCCTATATCTATTATCAAAACATCCACCGACTCTGGTTACAGCGATCCGAGCGCGCTTCGGATATCGCGTTACACACTTTAATGGCTGGAAAAGGCCTCGAAAACGTGATATTACACGCGTTTTATTGTGTATCGCGAAATGTAATTAATATAGTAACCGAATACAGAATAATTTATTCGACGTATCCCCGCGAACCTTTCAGGACCCTCGGTAAGCGTATCGAATTTAAAAATATACTGCTGAGTATTCTGTTACGAGATGAAGCAGGCCGTGTGCCAACCAATTCAACGACGCCGTTGTAACACGATGAGGAGCTTCCTACGGAAACCCGCGTCAATACTTGAAAATCTACAATTAAATCTTACCTTGATTTCTTCATTTTCCTTTTTCACTTCCATTCGCGGTGGTGGCGATAAATTATTCGGCGTCTTACTCTCCATTTTATGTAACACAAAGTCAAGTTTCACAGAAATAAACACAAAGAATATGTTGGAAAATTGTCAAAGTTTTTCATGTCATAACTAACTTCGGTAAACGCGTAAACATTACACGTGAGCGCAACGAATCCCTACGCGTATACAGCGTGCGGCGTTCGCGACGCGACTGTTCAGTGTTCGCGGTAAAGTAAAGGTGGATACAATTCGTCTTCGTCTCGCTGTGAAAAGCTCCCGTATTTTTTCCCGCGCTCGCTCAATGGAGAGCATGGGCGGAGCTTATAGTAAACGTGTTGGGCGGCTACATTATTTGTCACTCATTTATCATTTAATAATTAACGATTATTCTATAAATATCTTATATATCCCTTATAAAAAAAATGTCAACTTATTAGGTTTACCAGAAAACAAAATTGTATACAGAGTCATACTATATTGATACTGAGAAACTAATTGCAGTTCGAGCGATACGTGATTTAGGCGTTATACTAAACAGCGAATTAAAATTTACCAACCATATTGATAACATAATCACCTCAGCTACTAAGTCACTGGGTTTTGTATTGAGGAATTCCAAAGAGTTCAGGCAGCCCTCTACTACAATCAAACTTTACAGTAGTCTGGTTAGAAGTAAACTAGAATACTGCAGTCAAATTTGGAATCCGCACTTCAAAATCCATAGCATTAGAATCGAAAGAATACAAAAGCGACTGCTGCGTCATCTTGCGTACCGTTCGAATAGCTATCAAACTAAATGATACCTACGAAAGACAGTTGACACAATTTAATACACATCACTACAATCGCGTAGAAGTATCTCAGACATGATGTTCCTATACATAACTCTCAATAATAGTATTGATTGTCCAGCAATAGTTCAATTATTAAACTTTAAGGTGCCATCAAGAATGCCTAGAAATCCGCACGCCTTTCTCAATGTATCCCTTTATAAGTCTAACTTGGGAAAGTATTCCCCTCTAGCCAGACTGGCTCGCACTTATAACGAACTGTCCTCGAAGATTTCTGGTCTATATATTAATTGCGATAGCTTATCCACCTTCAAATCAAAATCAATCAATTTCTATGAATTAACGAATTAATTAATTATTAATTATAACATTGGAATTGTTTTTTATTTTTATAGTTTGATTATTATAATATAATATGACAATGAAGGTATTTATAATATTGTCAAATAATTCTATTTCTTTTTAATAATTTGTATTTATTCAATGATGTAATTCAGTTTTTATTCCTTACAAAATAATCAATGCATGTTGTGAAATAAAAAGAAATACAATTATAATGTGTAGAATTTGTTATGAAAATGATCTTTGTATTACTGTTGTTATTTCTGTTGGTAATCCTAATAAATAAATAAATAAATAAATATTATATAATAATAATAAGTTAATTTTAAACAAAATAAAAAAAATATCACGATATACAAAATATCTAATTTTAGTAGTTTGTGTAACGCCTGTTGACTCTACAATCTCTACATTAAAAATAATGTCTTATACAGTGTCTATTCTCTTGTTATGTTATTGTATTCTCTACATAAATATCTATTACAGCTTTTTGACGATCTCCAATATATCGACTCTATCATATTTTAATTATTTTGTTACCTAATAATATCTCTTATCTAATTCATAGCATTCATTTCATTTTAAAACTTTCAATCCATATCAGTAAAAATGAAGTTGTTAATTACAATTTTAAATTCTGATTATTCACCATGTTACGGGAAACCTGAATGTCTTTAATATTAAAATTATTGCGAGCAAATTTGGAATCCATCAACATGTAATGGGTCAAGGTGGCGGCCTCTTGCTTCCCTAAAATCTGTCTCCAAAGTGAGAAGAAACCTTTGCTTAATTGTGAGGACGTATGTAGGCTGTTATTTTTTTTTCATCAATGTAAATAGATTCGAGTAATATATTTTAAAGTATATTGAAAACATATATGCATATTACAGCCTAGCAGTAACACCAACTATATTACTATCGCTCTACATACTTGTATTTATACACGTTAGGAACCTACTTACTCGATTTTTTATTATTTTATTAATTCAAGCTGTTCCTAAGAATATAAAAATAATTTATTAGGGATCGTCTCGATGGGTTCGAATGTGCGGAGAGATTGTTGAAAGCAAGTGTACTAAATAGATTCGTAGACTGACTGACTAATTTTAATTTAACTTCGATAGTTTATTTACTTTACTAACTTACTATTAGACTGAGCTGGACTGTATAAAAGAAAGGTGGGACAATTCAACACTATTTATTCACTATATACAAACAATAATGCGGTAGTAAAATTAATTACTAATTCTAATAATAATAATAGGGGACACACTAGAGGGAGATTTCTTGAGTCTTCTTTTCTTCAGAGTCTTCTTTTACTGCCTGATGCCCTTCTCATATTTTATTATCTTCTGGTTTCTGATGATGTTTGTGATGTTAGCCTATGCGGCTCTTACAGCTTCATCGGACTCAGGACCTCGCGGCCTCAAATTCCGCGAGCTAAAAAGGGGGTGAATATTTTACTATTCTGCATCGTTAGTTACGGAACGATGACTCCTAGGATAGATAACAGTACACGTAGATGAGTTGTCTAACGGTCGTCCGAAGAAGGGGTAGCGATCCCCTGTTCTGATGGCTAACTCGTGTTATTCTGGGCGGTGAGAACCGCCCAGGGACGCGGGTGTACGGTGTGTACGCGGTGTGGATGGGTGTGCGGCGCGCCCGTCTGTGGACTCGCTGCGTTCCATCCGTTGTTGTGTTTGTGGCACTAGATGAGTGTGTAGTGTTTACGTGTGACTGGCCAGCGACATTTCGGTCGTCGGCATCTAGCGGAAGGGGGGGTTCAATTTGAACGTTACCGGGCCTCCGGAGGATTTCTGTAACGTTCGGAGTCGGAACGTCGGTGGCTGCGTTTACCACTAGGGGGTTGGGATGTGTCTCGGCCCTCTCGAAATAGCGCCGTGGCATTTCCTTGAAATACTCAGAAATCGTCGGAAGTTGACAGTCTCTATATAAGTCGGAATTTCGCTGGTACCACCGAGCTCCGGTGGCGATGCTAATTAATCTGTTTTGGACGACTTGGAGATCGTACAAGTGTGTGTGGGCCGCGTGCTCGAAAACTACGCTTGCGTAAGACATGACTGGCCTAACGCATGCTTTGTAAAGATGGAGCTTGTGTCTTAAGGACAGTTTGCTTATGTTGTCTGTTAACTAGCGGGTGCAGGCTACTGGTGACGATTTTTGGCACGATTACGGACATTGCAAATGTGTTTCGTGAATGTCATACCGTGGTGAAATGTGACCCCTAGGTAAATACCGGCCAAATGGCCGTTGATTGCCTGGGGATTTGGCGGCCATACATGGTGATCGTACCTAGCGATTTCTTGGGATTTTTGTATTGTCGATTGGGGGTGAGCATGGTTTGAAAGTGTATTGCTACACTTTTTACAGGATTCACTTCGATTCTCCATAAGCGGAACCAATCGCCTAAGCGGTTGACTGCTGCTTGGAGCATCTCGGTGAAGATTTTTTATTATGATGGGTGACGTAGAGTGCCGTGTCAACGGCGAAAAGAGAAGCATTCACTACTGGCTCCTTTGGGATGTTACACGTGAAGAGTGTGAAGAGGATTAAGGAGAGGATGGAGCCCTATGGGACTCCAGCCTTGAGGGGACATTTTGTGGAGCGAGTACCCTCCATTCGATAGCGAAAGTGGCGATTGGCAAGAAAGGCTCTTATGCTGTGGGTGAGCCTATCAGGCACGTTGAGTTTATACAGCGTGTAAAGCAAGCCGTCGTGCAAGACTGTCAAACGCTTTTGCGACACCGAAGAAGAGGGCACCGGTCGAAATGATTCTACGACTTCTTCTTGGGAGGTTGAACCCTTTCAGAATGTATTCTTTAAGGCGATGTAGCTGTTCGGTACACGAGTGTTCGGTTCTGACGCTGAATTGTTCGACTGGAAGAAGTTTATTAGCGAAGATGTATTTACGAAGGCGATTCAATATATGAGTCGCTCGTACACTTTCCCCAGTGTGTGTCTGTCTATAACTAGAGGCTAAGTTGCGCGGTTTCCCTGGTTTCAGGATTCCTATCACATCTGCCTCTTTCCAGGCGTCCTGGAAGGAGCAGCTGGAAAGAAGAGCGTTGAATATACCTACTGGCGCAGAGAGCGATTTCAGCACCCTGTTGCTAATGCCATCGGGGCCGGGTGCTGATTTCTTTTTGAGGTTTTTTATTGCTTCTATGACTTCATCTACTGTCACAGGCTCTAAGGTGTCGCCCGCAGGTGGTAGTGCAGACTTACGTTCGACCTCCGCATCGACCTCTGCAAGGTGAGCGGGATCTTTAGGTCACTGCAGGGAGTACATTGGCTCTCTACATTCGGCCTTCTCAGAGTTGTCAAAGGCGAGATCGGGGTTTCCTGGTGAATGAGAGGCGGCATGGATGCTCATCCATTGTTCTGCTTTCAGAGCTCGGGTCAACTGCCAGAAAGCAGTTTGTGATGGCTCGATGCCCGTCAGTAGATTATCCCACTTATCTTGTCTAAACTCTTTAATGCGCTGTTACGCCTCGTTTTGGACGTTGCGCAGTCGAAGTTTATTGTCTATAGTGCGATAGTAATCGTATTGTCTAAGAGCCGCGTTCTATCCTCAGTTGTCAAATGTCACTCGGAAGTTTCATGTGTCGATTGCTCAACACACGAACCTTACGAGAGCGAATGCTCTGAAGAATTTCAACTGTAGAGGTGAGGTGAGCCGATAGGGCGCTAATCGCTTCATTGGCCTTCTCTGGCGAGTCTATCTTATCGGGTATTTTATCTAAGTGCTGAGAGGTAGTATATACTCGAGTTTGATCTCGAGCTTACGCCAGTCCACGATGGTTTTGACCTGAAGGACTCACCTGCAGGCTGGCCCAGCTGCATTAGGACTGGTCTGTGGTCCGAGTTTAATTCTAATATAGTTTCAATCGATGATATCGACAAACGAACATCTTTGAGTCAGTAGCGTAGCTATGTAACCAAGGGCCCCGGGGTAAAAATTAAATTGGGGCCCTATTTAAATTAAACTAAAAACTTTAAAGGTGCAAAACTACTTCATCATCAGCTCCTTGTCGCCAACAGCAGAGCATAATAAGCCAAAGCAACTTACTTACTATTACGTATTATGTGTAACGCATAAACAATGATGAAGTAGATTACACTTAATAATATAGGCAGACAACATAACAATGAAAGAGTCACACGGCAGTTTTTGCTTTCCAACACAGACCAACTCATCGACCACGTCCAAATCGCTACAAACTCCGTGCTACAACAGGTCCCGTCTGCAGAGGTCGTGATCCTTGGTGATTTTAACGGCCACCACAGTGTTGGTTCTCGTTTAGCCGATCATGCGGGAAGATCTGTTTATGACTTTGCCTTGGCATATGGTCCGACACAAATGGTTACTTCACCTACGCGGATTCTAGATGCGGAGGATCGTGCACCTTCCCTGTTGGACCTTCTGCTGACCTCTCATCGGAACGTATTGCCTCATTGTACCATTGTCTGATCCGGACTATGGTGCCACTCATACTCCCATCGCGGATGCGTTCTGCAGATCGCCGCCGTGTTTGGCACTATAGGTCGGCCGATTGGGACAGGATGCGGTCCTTTTTTGCAAACTTCCCTTGAGGACAGGAGCGGGTATACTTCTCGCTGGATGATCCCAACGTGCTTCTTTCGCTGATGTGGCACTTCAGGGAACGGGACCCTTTATTATGCCTTGTATAATCGGAGTATGTACTTGACCAGCGCTGTTAAAAAGAACTATGATTTCTGATGGAGTTTCTCCCATTGTGCTGAAGACGTGTGCATCCTAGTTGGCACCGGTCGTAATGTGTCTTCTAAAACTCTTTCTCCCTAGGCGTAGTTTCAAACTCAAAGAAGACAGCTTTAATGCACCAGATCCCTAAAAAATAACCGAAAATCGACCGCTCAGACCTAATCAACTTGTTAATAAAATAATGAAAACCATTGTGAACTGCCAGCTCATGAGGTGGAGGATCACCAACTGAAAAGTGACCGCCAGTACGATTTCCGTCGGGATTGCTCAGCTAGTGATCTTCTGGGTTACTTGACTCATAAATCAGCAGAGGCAGAGAGGGAGACCCTGGCAATTAATTTGGTCATAGCGAAGGCCTTCGATCGGGTTTGGCATAAAGCGCTTCTTTCGAAGCTCTTTTCCTATGGGCTTCACGAGAGCTTGTGCAACTGGATCAGCAATTTTCTTGCAGATTGGAACAACAAAGTCGTAGTAGAAGGTGCATGCTCCATTTACAAGCCTATTTATGCTGGTGTTCCACAAGGCTCCGTGCTATCACCTACGCTGTTTCTTCTGCTTATCAATAATATGTTACAAGCAGTAACGTGCACTTGTGATGCTTTATACACCGGCTGTGCTAAAATTTCTAGAGAAACGTCACCGAGTACCGGAACAAACTTGTGTCTGAAGTTGAGTCTTCGCCGGATTTGGGCGACTAAACCTAATTAAGTTCAATGCCCAGAAGTCACAAGTTTGCGCGTTTACCACTAAAGATAGCCCCTTTGTCGTAACTCCTCAATTTCAGGGCACTCCCTTTGTTACCTCAGCCAGTACCGGAATCTTTGGCGTTGACATATCGAATAACGTGCAGTTTCGTGGTGGAAGGGAAGGCTTAATTGGCCTCTAAAAAGCTTGGCGTGATCAGCAGAGCGGGACAGTATTTTATGCCAGCACAATGCTTGCAACTTTACATGGGGCAGGTTTGGCCTAAGATGTAATACTGTTCTCATCCCTGGATCCCTGGATATCTGAGCACCAGCACGGTTTCTCTCCAGGGCGATCTACGGTAACAGCGCTGCGTGTCTTGCTCAGCACGGCTAGGTATTCTCAGGCATGCTACGTGCAGACAATCTTTCTGGATATCTCCGGCGCCTTCGATAACGCCTGGTGGCCAATGATGATGGTCAAAGCGAAACGAGGTGGTTGTCCACCCAACATTTACAAAATGCTGGTGGATTACTTCACCTCCACACGTGTGGACCTCTACATCGGTGATCGGGTAGAGTGGAAGACGTCGACCATGGGATGTCCACAAGGCTCCGTGCTGGGCCCTACACTGTGGAACGTATTGATGGACGACCTACTCCGACTCCCTCTGCCTGTGGGAGTAGCCATGACTGCCTATGCTGATGATGTTTCAATTTTGATTGAATCTGATACCAGAGCGGGTCAAAGTCGACCACCATGTCCATCAGAGGGAAACTTCAGCGCCCCCCCCCCCCCGTTATTAAACTTGGTGGAAAATCTATAAAGACTGTAACTAATGCTAAGGCACTAGGTGTGGTCCTGGACTCAGAACTATCGTTTGAGCAACATGCGTCCGATATTTCTGAAAGAGCGACCAAGGGATTCGGCAAGATGACTCGCGTATCGACATCATCATGGGGTGTCCGATATCCGAGCCTAAAAATAATATATAGAGGAGTGTTTGTATCCACGCTTACGTACGCGGCGGAGTGCTGGTACGAGCGTGCGAACAAGCAAGTACACAGTGCATAGCGTACTGCTGAGATTGCAGTGATCAGCCCTTATACTGCTGACTAAGGCGTATCGATCCACCAGTACGGCGGCCTTACTGGTGCTGGTTGGCGTTCTCTCTTCTGACCTGGAGGTTATTCGTGCTGGTAGGATGGATACGTTACGATACGTTTGACTGCACCCAAAGAGGAGTTGACCAGACGGAAACGCGAAATTTGGAATGAGGTGATCGGTGTTTGCCAGAATCGATGGATGAGTGACTCAAAAGGACGCGAGCTCTATCGATTTTTCCCGGAGGTGGCATTGAGGCTCAGGTATACCTGGGTCTCACCGGACTATCAAACCTCTCAGATTCTCACCGGACATGGATGCTTTCGGAAGAGACTGAGTGAAATGCGACTGTGTGAAACAAGTATGTGTGAGTGTGGTGCGATAGAGGAGGACGTTCACCATGTTCTATGGGAATGTCCTCTATATGACGACCTAAGAGCGAAAATGATCGATGGATTAGTTCGTACAGTTCAAGGATCGATCTACTACTCGGATCTCGTCAGCGATGGAGTAAACTACGGGCTATTGCGCGAGTTTGCGCACAGATGGCATGATCGAAGAATAAGCAAGATAGAATGTTGGCAGAAAGGCCTGACGCGTGTAATAGTGCCGTCAACCCCAGAAGGGGGAGAATGACAAAAAAAGGAGTAGATTAAATAACTTGTAGAGAGTCAAAAAAGTGCTCGCGGAAAAGAGCCCTGAGTAAGTACCGCGTGCATCTCTCGAGATTCGGCCCGTATAACCGAAAGGTTGGTGGGGCCATGGGAGGTGGTGGGTTGTTCTCATCCCTGGGCCGGTGCTCCCTAGTACTAGCTCTTTCCACTTGACCGCATCCAGCGCAAAGTGACTCGAATTGTCGACGACTGACGAAGAAGAAAGACGAGACGAAGAGATGTTGCATCCCTTTGCATTTTCTATCGCATTTACCACGAGTACTGTTTAGAGGAATTGTTCGGATTAATTCAACGCATTTTGTCACAAATCCACATCATCGGGATGTTTGGTGGTTCATTACTGTCGGATCGATACAACTTAGGAAGCTTCAAGAAACGAGCTTACTCCTTTTTAAAAAAGCCGGCAACGTGCCTGTAATTCCCCTGGTGTTATATTTGTTAATAGGCGGTGGTCGACAATTGCCATCAGGTGAACCACATAGTCGTTTGTCCCTCTCTTCTATATAAAAAAACAATAAGACGAAGTAGACAATTATCTTTAACAATGTTCTACTTATGTTCTACAAGTGGGAGTGTGTGTGGTTTTGTGATTTCAATTCGAGGCGTTCGCGGTCAGGGGCCAAAAAGTTAAAACTCGAAAATCTTTATACAACTAGGTTAGTACATAATTTTTCGAATTTCCTTCTTGGAGGCCGAGGGGCCCCTTTAGCTTGGGAGCCCCGTGGCACTGCCCCGGCTAGTCCCTGGGTATTTACGCTTCTGCTTTGAGTATCGCTACGTCAAGGACGTCCGGTTGGTTGTTGATTGCGAATGGCTAGCGATTTGGAGTCTCAGGCGCGATAACATCGAAACTTAGTCGCTCCGTGAGATCAAAGAATATCATACCATTTCGATTTCTTGTATGCGAATTCCAGGAGGAATGCTTACTGTTGAGGTCTCCAGCTATTATAACACTGGAGCTTAGGTTAAGTAATTCAGCAAGGTCTGATTCAACTATGCGTTTGAGCGGCCTTAGTTAAGCCGATACGATGGTGAGTGGCGGATGGCCTGAGAGAGCTACCTTACATATAGAAACTTCTATAACGGGGGAGCGTCTATTGGTACGCAGTGCAAGGACCTTTTGTAGTAGATGAAGGTGCAGCCTGCCCCAATGGTCAACTTATCATTTCTAACTAAGATGTAATTTGCAATTTTAGGGTCGCGATGGCTAGGCTAGGTCAAGAAGGTATCTTGCACTAGAATGACTACATCGTGTTTACGCAGGAAGAGCGCGATCTATTTTTGGTCTCTAAGGCCGTTCGCGTTAAAGAAAGCGACAGTGAGAGAGCGTAGTTTAGTTCTTCCGAAAGATTGTACTACCATTCGTCGATGCGTCGATTAGCCCTATATGCTCAATCGTGGCGTTGAGCTTATCCTGTGGGGTGGTGGCTCCGCGGAGTTTACGGGCCAAAGAGGATAATTCAACAACGTATAATATTGCTGATGAAGCCGCAGACTAGAGAGAAGTCTGCGGCGAAAGGAGACGAGCCTTGTGGAACGGGTTTCGGACTTTGGGGCTTGGGATGGCGGCGTTGGCCGTGAGGCGACGAGTACCGGCAGTTTCACCCAAGCATTGGGTTTTGGCACGGAGGGCGCGGGAGGTCTAGTACCTTGCTCGGCCGCCCTGGAGACTGGGGCGGGCTTGGTGGCGATTTCAGGCGAGGATGTCGGCACCGTGGACGTTGTGGGTTTGGAGGCAGGGAGCTGAGAGCGCGACACACTGGCTTGACACGCGCGTCTGGGACGGCTTCTACCTCTGCGCTGCTTCCTTCGCGGCGCTTTGGAACACCCGCGATAATTTGCTGGATGTCCCTCTTCGGGGCAACTGTCGCAGCTCAGGGGTTCCAAAGTCTCGGGCTGGCGGGGGCTGCCAGTGGTGCCGTGGTCACCTAGGCACATGACGCACCTCGGCCTGGCGTAACAATTTTTGCCCGAGTGGCCGTACAGTTGGCATCGGTGGCACTAGACAACGATGCCCCTATGTCGTTTAAAATGTGCTCAGTCTCAAGCACTTTTGGGAGACCGCGGACGACCACACGAAGGTTACGCTCCTCTGAAAGGGCGTATGTGTGGAAGCTTACTAGCTGGGCGCGCAGGTGATTTATTACACTGCGGAATTCTTCGGTCGAGTTTACAAACATGCGAATATCCTGACCGGCGTTTTGCACCTTTGGGCAATAGATTTTTTGAAGTTCAACCATTATGATAGGTTCCATTTTGATTTGTCTTCGATTATTATGGGAGGCGGTGGCTTTACCCTACTTTCAGCAGGGGACCCATTCGCTACGGGCTTGGCCGCAGGCTTAGGGCGTTGAGCGCGCAAATTGTGTCTATGGTCACAGGGGTTGGAGCTCTGGGTGTCAAGTCCCGCCGGTCGCCGGTCCACATCGGTCTCCCCAAGAGTATAGTAATATTTAGAAGGGACCCCTCAGAACCAAAGAGTATATAATCACCACGTTTACTCAGAACAATAGATAAGAGTGCTCAGAAGATTTTTTTACATGTTAACTATAAGAATTAAATAACTGAAATTCTAAAAATTTTATTAGAATTAGTTTCGTTAAAAAAGTTATTGTACAGTATAAAAATATATTGTAGTAAATGGGTACAAAAGAAAATTTGTTGATTCGTTTTTTATATAAAAGACAAGTAATTACACTGTTTTTAAAAGTAATTTGCGTATATTTTGTCTCGTAACAATTTTATACATTTCATTCACGTATGAAATAAAGTAGTCAGAAGGGACTGAAAATAAAATATAAAGTGTAAATTATCACTATAAATCATGTAAAAAAAAACAAATTTTCATATTCCACAAAGTGCCATATGCGAAAATTAAGTTTTATGATATAATTTCGATATATCGTGAATATTATGGCGAAGTTGTTTTCAACAAAAGTGGCGTTGGTCAAAGATAGCGTATATGTAATAAAATATATACCTATGATTGGATTTTTATTTATTTACGCAAATATCGCTCATCTCAGCTACGCTGCCCTAAACATCGCACGGAGCACCCGCTTACCACCGAGATAAAATTAAAAAAAATGTTCCGTCTTTCTATCCTCCTACTATTACATTTATCTTATTACTATTACAACAAACACTTACCGTTACAGTCTATTATAAGTCCCCTGCTAAACATAGGACTTCCCCATATATTGCCACATATTGCTATATTTGCCATAGCTGCCATCTAGCACTTCTTATTAGTTTGTGGCTGCCACTATGTAACAGGATGTGTGTACCGTGTACTAAAACGGTACACTGAAAGGCATGACGATCTGAAATCGATTTCTTGTTCCAAAAAGATCAATTTTTAAATCGATATTTAACAGTGAATCGATATTTCACCCTAAAAATCGAAATGCTATTTTTTTCTGTTTTGATAAGAACTATAAAATTATTTACAATTAGCTGAATGTACCCAAACACGTAAAAAAATTGCACCACAGCCTATGAATTTGGAGTATAATATACATATAAAAAAATACTGGCAGACGTATTTTAAATAGCACACCTCAAAAATATTAATTATTTAAACTGCACCCATGTAGTTTAGAAATAAAAATAGTTAAATTTCTTCACCTTATAACGTCGATAGTACTTCAAATAATTAGGATTGGGTACTTTTTACAATATAAAACAAAACTGCACCTTTCTTGAATATTAATAAGCTCAAAAATTTACTAAAACCAATTTTTTTTAAAAAAAATCAGCCAATCGACATTAAATGAATTGATATTTGAGTTGAAATTCACGTAACTCGAGTTTAAGCTCGAGTTACGTGAATTCGAGACTACCTAAATAAATTGCTACAAACATTGATGTATTAAAAGGGGAAGATATGTCACTAAATCACAGCGCCCGGTCCTACAAAACTACGGGATTGCCCGTACTTGGCTCGTAGTGACACTCAGTCGCGCGCGGAACGTCGTTGATTATACAGCTCTTTAATTTCAGTTCCTTTGGTATTAAATACGCATTAAAATGACTTTTTGTGCAGCTAATAAGTGTTCTAATAATTCAAGAAATAAAAATAAGATACACGGGATTACTTACCACTCATAATTATAGCTAAAAATTGTATTTTGTTGAAATTATGATAATGTTTATTGTTGACTTCGTCATGTTTGTGAGAGCGAGATAGATAATACATACATGCGCGAGAGACACGATACGCGATTAACTAACGCGATTTCGCTCGCACAACTACGACGTTTCCTATCTCTGTCCTTGTCTATCGGTAAATTTAATTTTAAGATTATGATAACAGATGTGTAAGTTTCGGTGCATGTAGTCGTGCGCCGAGCCTAGGTTTAGTGATTGCGATATTAGCGCGTAACTTATATTAAGATTAATACCAAAAATTATGTTAATGTATGTAAAGAAAAGCAAGCACTGTTATATGAACTTAAGTTGTATTCAATTGAGGTGGATAACATAAAAAAATGTTATGAGACTGAAGTAGAGTGCCTTAAATCAGAAATATTATCACTTATGAACTCCCTTCAAACTGTGTCCAATAAATATAAATCAGCCCAAAATGAAATAAAAGAACACATATTGGCTATGGATAATCTGGTAAAGACTTGTAAATATAATGAGGAGCGGTTTGACTCCTTAGTTAAATATCAATGTGAGTGTCAGCGCTCAATGCCAGATTCTTCAAAGTCAGTGTGTGCTGATAATATTACACCACCACCAAAACTCTATGACAGTGCCATAGCAGAGGATATTAAAATAATAAATAACTCAAATACTACTAAAAATAATATAATTGTTTATAGCGATGACATGGGAAAAATCTAGGCATAACTTTAAATAACTCTTTAAAGGGACAAAAAGTTACAAATTGCTGCATGCCTGGAGCATCTTTTAGTGACATCCTAAATAAAATTATTGTTACTAAATTTTGCCCAAATAGTACAATAATAATTTTTGTTGGTAGAAGAGGCAGTGTCAACAACAAACAGTTATTATGATATATTGAACAACTTAATAACTTAAATGTACACAAAATTGTCTTGTTCACACTGCCTTATATACAGGGATTGCCACAAGAAAATAATTTAAGACATAATTTAAATATACAAATGCATAATTTAATATGTAATAATAATTTAAATTTGACATATAATTCTAATGATAATAATCATAAATTTCATGTAATTGACATAAATAATTTAATAAAAAAGTTTTGGACAAAAGATAGGTATTACCTATCCAAATATAATTTAAGACTGATAGCAAATGTGCTATCTTATTATTTACTTTTTAACTCAGCCAACTTTTTGGCTACCAAGACTGCTTTTATTGAGCATAATCATTTGACATTTAATTTGGAATCAGTTCCAACTAATTTAAATTAGTGAATGTGACAATAGAGGCAATCTCTAGCAATAATAAGAGTTTAATTAATTTTGAATACAGCCCACAAATAAGTAATAAAAATTGTTTAAACCTGGTGCATCAAAATATACAAGGCATGTTGGGCAAAGAATTGGAAGTTGAATTGTTTTTAAATAGTAACAATATACACATCCTTTGTATTACTGAACATTGGCTAAAAGATTATAATTTCATGTTTAATTTCAGAAATCACCAGGTGGTCAGTTCCTTCAATAGAGAAAAAAGTTTACGTGGTGGCTCCTTAATATTAGCAGATAAATCATTATTATATAAAGAACGTAAGGATATTGTGAGCCTCTCTGTTGAACGAACTGTAGAAATGGCTTGTGTCGAGCTCGAGCACCTCATTGTTGTAAGTGTTTACAGACCCCCATGTGCTACTTATGACCATTTTGAAAGGATTGTGGAAGAAGTTTTACTCAAACTTAGTAAACAGAACAAGTCTGTTGTAATGTGTGGAGACTTTAATATCAATCTCCTTGAAACTTCTTCCATTAGTATTAAGTTTCGCTCATTGTTTAAATCGTATAATCTTGTAAATTTATTCTTAGAACCAACACATATTGCTGGGCCTAGTGCGACCTGTATAGATAACATTTTTACAGATGTTAAGCCCTTGCATAAATCAATTATTCAAAATTTAAGTTCAGATCACTGTGGACAGTTAGTATCACTACCTTACATACACAAAAAACAGAAAAATAAGAAAATTGTGTTTGTTCCAATAAATGAACATCGCTTGGAGAGGTTTAGAAGTAATATAATAAAAAGACTTCCATCACTTTCGTTTAAAAATAGTGCTAATTATTTGTATGCTACATTATTTGAAATCATACGTTGTGAATTTAGTAGAATATTTACTTCTAAAACTTTCTCTCTTAACAGTCGCAAATCATTTAATGAATGGGCGACAGTAGGAATTTATAAAAGTAGGCGAAGGTTATACGAGCTTTATGATGAAAGATCATATAATAGTATTGTTATATTTAGAGATTATGTAAAAACATATTCTAAAATATTTAAAAAAGTGTGCTCCACTGCTAAGGCTTTACATTTAAGCAACAAAATTAAAACTGCATCCGACAAAATTAAAATGACCTGGAGAATAATAAATAGTGAAACGGGCAAGGTCAAACCGCGCAACTCGGATTTTCAATTAAATATTAACAATAATTTAACGCGATCTGATCAAGAAGTTGCTATGGCTTTTGAGAAACATTTTACTGATGTTCCTTTTTTGACAACAAAATCATTAAATTCTTCTCCTACTGTCGCCGAATCATTGCTCAAACAAAATGTAAAGGCTTGTTCAAATACTTTTAAATTCCATAGGGTACTGCCAAAAGATATCGTCAAATATTTTAAAACTATTGATGTTAAGAAAACGGCAGACTTATGGGGGATTTCCGTTAAAGTTATTTTATCTATAATAGATACATTAGCACCTTATCTAGCCACTATATTTAATATAAGCGTCGATTCTGGTGTGTTTCCTGATTTAATGAAACATAGTAAAGTCATACCTATATTTAAATCTGGTAGTACATTAGACCCCGCCAATTTTAGACCAATTTCTGTACTACCAACATTAAGTAAAATTTTTGAAAAAATTATTTTAGATCAGATGTTAAGTTTCTTCAATATTAATAAATTGCTACATAAAAATCAATTCGGTTTTACAAGGGGTCGCTCGACAACTGACGCTGGAGTTGAGCTTATTAAACATATTTTTTGTGCATGGGAGAATTCAGAGGATGCTTTGGGTATATTTTGTGACCTTTCCAAGGCCTTCGACTGTGTTCACCATGAGATATTAATCAGGAAGCTACAGTACTATGGTGTCAAGAACACAGCGCTTAAACTTATTATTTCATATTTAAGTAATAGAAAACAGAAGGTTATTATCAATGGTAAAAGTTCTTCCGGGTCACCTGTACTAATGGGTGTTCCTCAGGGCTCAATTCTCGGCCCATTCCTGTTTCTGGTGTATATTAATGACTTACCTCACCTTGTAGGGGATAGTCATGATATAGTATTATTTGCTGATGATACTTCCTTGATTTTTAAACTTAAACGTCAATCATTTAAATGTGACGAAGTGAATAATGCTATATCAAAATTAGTGCATTGGTTTAACGTTAATAATCTGCATTTGAACGGAAATAAAACTAATTGTGTTAAATTTACAACAACGAATGTTAAAAATCTTAATACCAATGTGTTTTTAAATGGGGAGGAATTGAGCCCTGTTGTATCCACTGTTTTTCTTGGCATCACTCTTGACGCAAAGCTACAGTGGGGCCCCCATATATCTAAATTAGCAAGCAGACTAAGTTCTGCAGCCTATGGTGTAAAAAAGATTAGAGGTCTCACTAGTGTCGAGACAGCTAGATTAGTTTATTTTAGTTATTTTCATAGCATAATGTCTTATGGGATTTTGCTATGGGGAAATGCGGCTGATTCAGAAACTATTTTTGTTTTACAGAAGAGGGCCATTAGAGCTATTTACAATCTAAAACCGAGAGAGTCTCTTAGAGATAAATTTAAAGAAATTAATATATTAACTTTAGCCTCTCAGTATATTTACGAAAATTTAATGTATGTTCACAAAAACAAAGATAGTTTTAGTAAAAGAAGTGATATACATTCTGTAAACACTAGGAACAAGCACAAGCTAGTGATACCAGTTTCTCGACTCCACAGAGTCAGTAATTCATTCTTGGGGCAATGTATACGCTATTACAACAAGGTCCCGGAAAGTGTACAGGTTCTCTCTATTACCAAGTTTAAATGTTTTATTAAGCTGAAACTGTATAAAAAGGGTTATTATAGTATAAATGAATACATGGTTGATAATAACCCCTGGGAATGAGGTGATCGCTTCTAAGCAGTTTCTAAAATAAATTTTGTAAATAGTTCGTAATCATTTATATTGTAAAATTTATTTAAAAAAAAAGTCCCGCTGGGTTTCTTGCTGGTTCTTCCCAGGACAGAGGGTTTTTTCGAACCAGTGGTAAAGTAAAAAACGACTTTCAATAAGAATTACACATGTAATGTATATTGAATAAAAAATATTCTATTCTATATCTTCCCCCTTTTAATCAATGGCTACAAATTACTTTTTTATAAATTTGTTTTTCTATCTAGCTCTTTGGTAGGGTGGGATAACTATAATTACCAAACTTATTATGTTAAACTGACATAGAAAGGAACCTATATTTAGTATCACATACTTATGTATTTTTGGTTTTAATGTTAATTATAGTATAGTATTATAGGTAAGTGGATGTTGAAGCCCATAGACATCTACATTTATCCTCAATTAAGAATCAAAACGCAGATGCGTTTTCACACCTGAGGACTGAGATGGAATGCCTCGTTTCCAGTATAAAGGGTCTCCGTTTTCGCACACTCATCATACGAAAGACAGGAGCATTAAGCTGCTATTTTACGTTGGTATTGTATTGTGGTTCTAACCCGGTCGAGCCGACTTATTCAAGCTGCTACCACAATATAGTTGCATCATGACTCTACCACGTAATTCAATATATGTATTGTAAGTTAAATGTTACATTTAGCGTTAATTTAAAATATTATGTTTTTGAATACTTAACCAACGTTTGTGGGTATTACAATAATAGATCTGTGACTTATACAACTATATTGATCATAATTAATCAAAATAATAAAAGAAATTAAATCACATAAATTAGCTATTATACAATTCTAAATAACAAATCGTTTTGGTTGTAGCTAAATACTCTTTGATACACAAAGCGCGCACATAACGAACGAATCGCGCGCTTACTTTTTTGCTGGCTCACTTAATCCGTTCATGTACAGCAGCCCAAACTAGAGTTAGGGAGATCCAACTCGAGTTAGTAACTCGAGTTGACCCATCACTACCAATCACTACTCATTGCCTCATTGCCAATGCCATACCAAATGTCAATTTGATATTGTCAATTGTCATATTCATAGATTTCAATTTCATAGTATGTGTAGTATGTACGTAATAAATAATAATACGTCTATGTAGTATGTACTAGAAAACTACGAAATGTTTTGCTTAGTGTATTTATAAATTACCACATTATGCTAACTAGTAAATTGAATATAATATTCTATATTCATAATAATGTATGAAATATATTTTTCACAATGTCATCCAAACTACCACAAACTACTTTAAGCTTAAAACAGGTAATAATTGAAGAATACTTATGTGATTTAAGGCAACTTTCCTGAAATAAAGAAAGACTTATATGTATACTTCTTTTTTTAGTTTCTCTTACGTCAAGAAGTATTAAAATTATACAGGGAAATATTCAGAACGTTGAGACAAATACCAGACGAAAGCACACGTTCAGAACTGAAGGTTTGGGCCAGAGCAGACTTTAGAAATAATAAACATCATACTGATGAATCAGCAATTAGGAGCATGTTGTATTATGGAAGGAAATCATTGACAGATTTAAAAAAATCATTAGCGCTTAGTAAAAGCTAACAAAGAAACCAAACATTGAAAATTTATAATTACTTTACTATCACTATGGCCCATCACAAATTCATTGCTGGACTAAGGCCTCCCCCATAGATGATTGCCACTAATGACAGTCCTGAGCCACACGCATCTATCAACTCCATGCATGTTTCACCAAGTCATTTCTTCATCTAGTGGGAGGTGCTCAACAATGCCCTTACCAGTATAAGGCTGCTACTCAAAACCTTTTTTCCCCATCAGTTGCTGGTTCTGTAAGCTACATATATGGCCAGCCTATTGCCACTTAAATTTAGTGATCTGCCAGGCTCACAATTTCTCCGGACAAGATCCTTAATGAGTAAATCTACTAAGGAACATGAGTTACTAACATAGTTTTTAAATTGTAATTGAAATAAAGTTTATATTGAGATTTTTATTTCATTTATTATAAATAATACCATTGACCACAATTAATAGAAAAGGTATATTAATCTTAATACACATTAAAAAGGGCTACCAGACAAAATCAATGTCAAGGACCCCAGTCTATTATAGCCATGTAGTATAAGTCTGTAATTCAGTACAAAGTATGATTTTCTATACTAAAGTTATAGACATTTATTTTAATAACTTCTACCTTATTTATCTATAGATCTATTAAATTGATCATAACATGAATCTTAAGACAACTTTAAAACAGTGAAATAACAACTGAAAATAAAAATATGAATCAACAAAAAAAAAACTCAAAATTGCTTTACAAAATGTGTGGGTTATGATATGCACAGTAATTTTATTGTATGATGGAAGAAGACACGGGAGAACATAACATTTAAACAATTAAAGCTTTATTGCATAGAAAAACTAATTACCTACAAAAATTTCTTTATAAAACAGGTATATCAATATTGGTATTGTAACACCTGTCCCAACCACTACAGTAAATACTGTGAAAAATGTCACAAAATCACCATTCTTGTTCAGATACTTAGCTAAAGTTTGTATAAGACTTTTTGCTATATGATGACCATCAGTTCCATAGCAAGGGACTACATTCAAAAATGCTATACCCATTGAGAATATGAAAATGTATCTTAACAGCTTTTCCAGGTGTGAGGGTGAAAAAAATGACATCAGTGATATTCTAGGAAAGTATTGATCAATTATTACTGTCTCGTATAAGTCATGTGGAAGACCTAAATACAACACAGCATTGTCATCCTTTCTCTCTATGATTATCAAGTATGTGTGATTATTTAACGATGGCTTCAAGCAATGCATGCTACGAGGGCAGCTGTAACCATTTGATTCAGTGCATTTAGCCAATTTATTCTTCACCATATCCCTAGGTTTCAAACAAGAATATTGACCAGGTAATACTGAATCTATAACCACTTTTGGCTCCATGTACTCAAAGCAGAAACTATATAAATTATCTTTCCTACAACATTCTACTACATCATTTTCTTTTACAGTCTCCATCATTATTTCATCATTTTGAGCAATGAATTCAGCACTTGTACAAATTCCATAGCGATCATGAGCTATATGAAGGCAATATGACCAATCATTTGCATTTTTTATATCACATCCATTGATACTTGTAACTACATCACCTACATTAAATCCTCTTGCTTCTTTTAGAGGTGAGTCTTCAGTGAAATCTACAACTTTTACACCCACATCAGTCTGATAAGCTATGTTAAATAAAATAGGTGCAGAGAAGAAAAGTAACATGGCCATAAAAGCCATCACAACATTGTGCCACACTCCTGCACAATAAATTCTTAATCTTTTTGTTATAGCTAGGCTGTTCAAATGTTCTGTATTCAACTGCACAAAAGCTATAGGAATTATTGTAAAAACATACACACCAACAGCAATTAATTGAACATCTTCCTGGGCAGCAGCCAAGGCATGACCAAGCTCATGAAAAATGCTACTCATTCCTATTGCTAGCAAGTAAACCCAGAAATCGGAAGTAGGAATATTAACGCCAGGTAACACACCCCTAATTTCAGGCATACTGTTAATTTGTATGGTTTCATAAAAATGTTCAAAAATAAATGTGAGTAGTATCCATAATGAAAACGGTAGAAACAGCCACACAGTGAATAAATAACCACAAGTAAACCACTTCCTAAGCAACCTAGTAAGGTTTTTGCTCCATCTATAAAGAGATCTGTTAAAAGCAGTGGTTGTCCACGAAAAATTAAATACTCCAATTTTCAAACCGGTCCCCTCCAAGAATGCATAATAAGGATAATGCATACAACTCTGAAAAATAACAAATTTTTACTGAGCGTTGCGTCGTCTTTTTTTGTTTTTAAAATTATTATTATGGACAAATAATACACACCTTGAATAGAGAATTAAAAAACCATATTACTACATAAAAAGCTAATACGAATGAACAAAGTACTGTAAATGCCATTTTTTTATATTAGTTTACAAATAAGTTAGGATTTTATATGCCATTTTTGTTTACAATCAAAGAACCGGTATACCCTTGTAAAAATCCACCCTTATCTAGCAGTCTAGCTTGCTACTTATATATTTATCTATGTAAAAATCGATGAAATAATCTTGACTAGGCATGGGCACAAAATATCGATATATGTAAAAAACGTCGATATTTTTAATCGTGATATATCGATATACCGATATTTATTTTAAAGTATGGAATTCATATGCATTTCGATATATTTTAAAATTTTATATTAATGGGCAATCATGATACAATAAAAGGAGCTAGAAAAGCATTTATGTGTGGTTGTCGTATTTTTTTTCGTCGTCCAACTGTCAGTAATATAACATTTTGGTCCGTATCCTTACATCATGCAGATGTTGACAATATATCGATATATTTTTTCCCTTGCCATCCATAATCTCGGCACAGACTAATATGTTGCTTACGCATATTCAAGCTCTGCCAAACGTAAGCTTACAGATCCTTTACCCAGCTTCCCAATGAAAAAACTAGGACATAAAAATCACCCTTCGGCCTCCTATCAAAATACATTCGTCCACCCTGACTTCAATACAGTTAGACCTGTGAAAATTCCTCTCATGGTCACGGGAGGGACCACGGGTGCTGAAAAGCACCCGAAACGTCATTGAAAAAGTTAAAGTAAACGCGATAAAATCCGTAAAAATTAGTTTCATTTAATGTGTAGTCTTCGCGTTAATATAAGATATCTTTTTGCCTTATTTGAACATTAAATTAGATAAAGCGAGACAAGTAAATTGACTCAATTTATGTAGAATTGTAGGTTCCCTCCACAGACTAATATCTGTATGCATCGTAGATAGAGGATTGACTAGATATTAGATAAAGCATTCGCGTATGCTTTTGAGATAGAAATAGGTGGAAGGTACTTTCACTGGGTTACCAGATATTGTTCCATTTCCCCCGTTATGGGTTTATTTATATTCACAGCACTTACATTCTTACAAAAAACTTAATTGTTACCATAAAAAAATGTTCTTTTATAATTCAGATGATTAATTCATTTCTCTTGAAAATACATTCTGTGACTAAAAACTACGGGCGGAAACGGCGTAAAAACAGAATCATCATTCTGATTTCGACGGCACTAAGTGAAGACACTACTAGCACAAAGTGGGATATTGATAATAAATAACAATATGATGTATGTGCTTAAATATTAATTAAGAATAAAAATATTAAATAATAAACAAAAATTTCCTCGTGTCGAGTTGTTTTTACAACAAAAAAAAAATCAATAATGTTTTAACATACCACTCCATCACAAGTTCAGTGCTGAACATAGACCTCCGAAAGGAAAGGCTTTCCACTCAGGTTTTGTAGTACAAAACACGGTTATGAGGCTACTCCCGCGATTTCCTGCATGTTTTGCTAAGTTAGTGTCTTGTGTGCGGCAAATTGTGGCGTACAAGAGAATTTGTACGCCACAACTGGCCGCACACAAGAAATGATATTACCCCGCGTCGTGAGCAATAATACAAGATGGGGATGGGGCAGTAGCACTTTCCCGATGAAAACTTAAACTAATAAATAACTGCGGTGGCCAACCAGCATAACGCATATTTTCACGCAGGCGTGGCAACTATGGTAAAAGTCATCCTATGAGGATATCTAGGGTACAAATACATTACATGGACATGTAATCTGTAGCCATGTGTAGCCACTATGGCTCGTGCGGCACGAGCCGCAGGCGAGTGTTTGATGCCCAATGTCAGCCTCATACATAATTTTCAACTAAGCGTACTTGTATCTTAATGTAATGTATTATTATTTTACTTTAAGTGCTGGTTCGACGATTTTCAGCTGTTTCGTAGTACAAGGTAGCTCATCAATAATATCCTGAAAAAAAATATTGAACATGTAGAAAAAATATCCCTATAAAATTCAAAAATGCAATTATAGTTAATAACTCAAATTCAAAATCAAAATAGGTTACTCACTGGAATAAAAAGTGTTGGAATCGCATTCGGCAAAAAATATGTCCTCTTGTGCGTTTTACGAAAATAACGCGACTCAAAATGTTTCGAACATATGCGGTCATTCTTCTCAGGTTGCCATTCCTTTCTCCCAGTAGCTACAATCCACATATTTATAATGTTTGCTTCTTTAGGAAATCTAAAGTAAATAAATTATATTGGTAATTAAATTAAGGTTAAAAAATTGTTCACAGTCGTTAAGAAATTAAGGAATTTTTTTGCCAAGCACTGGTATCCCTTTAGTAATTATACAGCAAATTTGAAACAATAAAAAATAAATGGCGACCTTTAAATAAAATAACGCTTCTTAATTTAGTCGTATAAAACGAAAAAAAATTGTAGGTTATTTTAGTAATTTATTGTATATTTTCTGATAATGATACACAATTAGGTTTGATTTACATGTAACAACAGATAATATCCCTCTAAAGTCATATTTTGGTAATAATTCGATTATATAACTAAACTCAAAGTTACTTATAATTACCTGGTTATAAATATTTGTTTTTGTAGATTTATCTACAAACATTTGCTATAATGAGGCCTCATTTTGATAGCGACTATTAGTAAACGATCTCTGCGAATAGTATGTACATTGGTACCTCTGTGAAGAAGCCTAGTGATTTGTACATAGTATTTGTTACACTTGAAAGCAATTTAATCCCATCAGTATTAAAAAATCCAATAATTTTACCTTTAAAAAAAATTACGTTGAAAACAAAGATCCAGACGCAGACTATTTATTTTACAGCTTAGAAACACTTATTCAGTGCGGGAACGAACCATCGGTCCTGCAGTGCTGCAGCCAACCGCTTAGCCACTGCACTACGGAGTCGTCACATATTTTTTACTTAAATAATTACTAGTATAATAGTGCATTTTTTATTTTATATTTTCTTAATACAGCCGACTCTCGTCAATTCGAAACTCGAGGGACTCTTAAAATATTACGAATTATCGAGTGTTTGAAATATCAAATGGTTCAAAATTTTTGAGAGAAAATAAATAAAACTTCGAATCACTGAGTGTTGATCAATTATTATTTATTAACTGCTATTGGCCGTGTAGTGGCGGTTAAGAATACCCACTACCCCATATCTTCCAGTGGGTGTCGTAAAAGGCAACAAAGGGAAACAGGCAAGAGATGGGCAGCAGCATCTTCCTGATAACAGCAAAAATACAATAAAAAAACTGCGGTTGCCAACCCGCTCGCCAAGCGTGACAACTATGGCAAATACCACCCTATGAATGAATGAATGTAACAAAGAGACGGCCGCCGGTCCCCGGCGGCCCCGCTATTCCTGGCTACGGTGGCGACCCTGGTAACGGCGGGGTAGGGGGTGCTAAGAATCTCCGGTGGAGGTTCGGTTGCCACCTACGACGACTCGACCTGGCAACATACAACGCACGCACCCTGAGGACTGACGAGAAGATTGTGGAGCTGGAAGAAGAGATAGACAAGTTACGCTGGCATATTATAGGATTATCCGAAGTCCGAAGAGAGGGGGAGGAAACGGCAATCTTCAAATCCGGCAAATTGTTCTATTACCGGGAGCCCTCCCGGCAAGACACCTCCTTGGGACAGATGGTCGCCTGACCATCTATCCCAAGGAGGTGTCGGATTTATCGTCCACAAGTCTCTCGTTAACAACGTTTTAAAGATTGAGAGTGTGTCGACGAGGGTTGCGTACCTTATACTCAGAATCACCAAACGGTATTCGCTGAAGGTCATACAGATTTACGAACCAACCTCGGCACACCCCGATGAGGAGATGGAGGAAATGTATGAGGATATCTCTAGAGCCATGCATTCCTCCATAAACCAATATACGGTGTTAATGGGAGACTTCAATGCAAAACTAGGCACAAGAGAGAATGGTGAGCTGAAAGTAGGGAAATTTGGAATAGGGCAACGGAACCCAAGGGGCCAGCAGCTGGCCGACTTCATGGAGAAAGAGGGACTCTTTATGATGAACTCTTTCTTCCAGAAGCGGCCTCACAGGAAGTAGACCTGGTCGAGCCCCGACGGTTCGACAAAAAATGAGATTGACTTCATTATGACGACCAGACGACAACTGTTCAGTGATGTCTAGGTGATCGCGAGGGTGAAAACCGGCAGCGATCACCGAATGGTTAGAGGCACACTGAACCTAAACGTTAAGTTGGAGAGGTCTCGTCTAATGAAGTCAACGCTCCGTCCCCCTCGTTCTCTAATCCAAAGTCCCGAAACATTTCAGCCCGAGTTACAAAACCGTTTTCAGTGCCTAGAAGACTGCAATGAAGTGGACGATATGAATGACAAGCTCGTGGAAACTGTCCATGCGGTCGGAGCTAAGTTCTGCAAGACCCGCCGCAGAAGAACACAAAAACTCTCCGATCACACTCTTAATTTCATGGTTGTTAGACGGGAGATGAAGCTACATTCTTCAACTGATTTGACAGCATACAGGCAACTGAACAGACAGATCTCCAAATGCATGCGGCGGGACTTACACAACTTCAATACAGCTCGTATTGAAGAAGCGATCGAGCGGAACCAAGGCTCCAAAGTCTTTTCCAGAGATCTGTCTGCCAGAAAGAGCCAACTGTCAAAGCTGAAGACAGGATGTGGCAGCATCGTTTCCGGGGCAACTGAGATTTTGAGTGAGATTGAGAGGTTCTATGGGCAGCTGTACACGTCATCGTTGGAGCCACACGCAAGTGTGAGTAACGATCCAAGAGCGAGTCTTATCCGACATTATTCCGATGATATCCCGGACGTCAGTCTGAGCGAGATTAGAATGGCTCTCCAGCACCTTAAAAACGGCAAGGCCCCAGGCGAGGATGGAATTACAGCGGAGCTTCTGAAAGCGGGTGGAATACCGGTACTTGCAGTCCTTCAGAAGCTCTTTAATTCCGTCCTCCATGGTGGCTTTACACCGGAAGCGTGGAGCACAAGTGCGGTGGTATTGTACTTCAAGAAAGGCGACAACGCTCTCTTGAAGAACTACAGACCGATTTCCCTTCTGAGCCGCGTCTACGTGCTGTTTTCGAGAGTCATTACGAATCGTCTCGCGCACAGACTTGACGACTTCCAGCCTCCCGAACAAGCCGGTTTCCGAAAAGGCTCTAGCACCATAGACCACATACATACCCTTCGGCAAATTGTACAGAAGTCAGAGGAGTACAATTTGCCACTATGTCTGGCGTATGTGGACTATGAGAAAGCCTTTGATTCCGTCGAAATTTGGGCGGTGCTGCAGTCCCTTCAGCAGTGCCAAGTTGACTGTCGGTATATCGAAGTGCTGAAGTGCTTGTACAGTAGAGCTACGATGGCTATCCGACCAGAGTACGAAACTTATCCAATTGCAGGGAGGTGTAAGACAGTGTGACGTCATATCCCGGAAACTCTTCACCGCTGTATTGGAAGACGTTTTCAAGCTTCAGGACTGGAAAGGATACGGTATCAACATCAATGGCGAGTAAATCACTCACCTTCGGTTTGTCGACGATATCGTCCTTATAGCAGAATCGCTGGAGGACCTAAGCACTATGCTCAATGACCTCAATTGTGCATCCCAACGGATAGGTCTCAAGATGAACATGGACAAAACAAAGATCATGTTTAATGTCCATGTCACACCTATGCCGGTAGTTGTTGGGAGCACTAAGCTCGAAGTTGTTGACGAGTATGTTTACCTGGGACAAATAGTCCGACTAGGTAAGTCTAACTTCGACCGAGAGGTCAATCCACGGATTCAACTCGGTTGGACAGCGTTCGGGAAATTACGGTACATCTTCTCGTCAGGTATACCTCAAAACTTGAAAACGAAACTGTACAACCAGTGCGTGTTGCCAGTGATGACATACGGAACTGAGACGTGGTCCTTCACTGCTGGCCAGATGAGGAAGCTCAAGGTCGCTCAGCGAGCTATGGAGAGGGCTATGCTCGGAGTTTCTCTGCGTGATAAACTCAGAAATGAGGATATCCGCAGTAGAACGAGAGTGACCGACATAGCCCAACGGATTAGTAAGCTAAAGTGGCAATGGGCCGGCCATATAGCTCGAAGAACCGACAACCGATGGGGAAAAAAGGTTCTCGAGTGACAGCCTCGTACCGGCAGGCGAAGTGTTGGGCGTCCCCCCACTAGATGGAGTGACGACCTGGTGAGATGTGCAGGAAGTCGATGGATGCAGGTGGCTCAGGACCGTGCTTTGTGGCATTCCTTGGGGGAGGCCTATGTTCAGCAGTGGACTTGTGAAGGGCTGTAATGATGAACTGCTATTCATTAACAACGACAATACTTTAGAGGTACATTCGTGTACATATTCATAATGTGAATTAATTAATCTTTCGAAAGAACTCTTATACTGGATTGCTTCAAAACACATTGTTGCTGCTGAGACTGTCAATCAATAACTTCTGTGTGAAAAGTGCCTTTCTCTCTGCAACTTTGAATTGTCGAGTGTTTGACGCCGATGAGTTTGAATTAACGCGTCGTTTTGTTACGTATCAATGATATTTTCATTCGAATTACCAAGTGTATAAAAATGTATTGATTTAGTTCGAAATATAAAGAGACTTGGTAGGGAACTGGTGATAACTTTGAATTATTGAGAGGTTCAAATTATCGCGGGTTTGAATTAACGAAAGTCGACTGTACATATTTTTGTACCTAATAATTGTCGAGATATAATCACAGATTGCTGTGTGTAAAATACATTGATTTCTTATGCTCATCGGAATTTTTACTCAATCCCCACGTTAAATTAATTAATTTATCATAATTCAGTATAGAGACCTTTTATGAAAATATATCAAAATATCGTTAAACGTTATATCGATAAAATTATACGAGGATAGATATTTACAGCACTATTATAATTCGTCTATGTTGTCAGCACTGCTTGTCAAAAATTAAATGTCATGTCTTGATGTTGGTAGAGTAGCTTGGCGCCCTTTCATACATTTACTTGCATTTACTTTACCTTAAGAAGTTTCGCCTCTTAAGCCCGCTTTTCACTATGGGATATAATATAATATATATTACATCTCGAGATATAAATTAATATCGCTCACCATACTTTTAAAGGGAACCGTTTACACTGAGCTATAATATATATTACATCTATCTATAAATATTTTTTCGAGCGACTGAGCGATATTTTCATATTATATTTCGCCCCTTTACCCCGCACACCATTCCGCACCGCCGCAGAACCGTGTGCGGGGTACGAGGGGTATTCCAATGACAAACGCACACTGGTTAAAAGATGTATCTCACAGTGTAAAAGCCAAACGTGGGATATAATTTATATTTCGGGATATCATTATTATAGCCCTACACAATCACAAGTCCACTGCTGAACATAGGCCTCCCCCAAGGAATGCCACAAAACACGGTCCTGAGCCATCAACTTCCTGCATGTCGTCACCAGGTCGTCACTCCATCTAGTGGGGGGACGCCCTAAACTTCGTCCACCGGTACGAGGCCGCCACTCGAGAACGTTTTTTCCCCATCGGTTGTCGGTTCTTCGAGATATATGGTCGGCTCATTGCCACTTTAGCTTACTAATCATTTGGGCAATATCGGTCACTCTGGTTCTACTGCGGATATCCTCATTCCTAAGTTTATCACGCAGAGAAACTCCGAGCATAGCCCTCTCCATAGCTCGCTGAGCAACCTTGAGCTTCCTTATCCGGCCAGCAGTGAAAGATATAGTGAATAGCCAGGCTTAAAGCTGAGAACAAATTATCGGACGCGTCCGTCAGCCGCGGCTGACAGTCGCGGCTTAGCGGTGTGCACGGTAGTTAAGACGGCGTCTTCGGACGCCTCACTTCAGTCATTCTATAAAGGTGTTTCAATCGAGAAACACGACAAGCAGCGCCAGCGAGGATGAATTTATAGAGCTAGCAGCAGCTGCCTTATGTTGTTTTCAAAAAAAAAAAAAGTGAATATTAGTGTTTGGGTCTATGATATTATTGTAAAACGACTCGAGTATGATGAATTTCATACATTGTATCCAGACTTACAAAAAGATGATAAACGTTACAAAATGTACTTAAGAATTAATGAAAACCAATTTCATTTTCTGCTTAGTCTGATTGAAAATGATGTTTAATTCAGCAGCAATTTGCTCCCACACTTCCTGTTTTAAAGTAGCATTTATGTGGCCACGAACACATTCAATTAAATTTTCTTCGTCTGACATGTCGCGAGCACGGTCGGTTCGTTTGTGACGCTCGAAACGTCCGCGGACGCGTCCCGTGGCCTGTGCACACCGTCCGAGGACGCACGAATATCCAGCCGGCTAGATTCTGTTCGGACGTCTGAACGCTCAAGGACGACCCAAGGGCACGTCCGCGTCTTACTACCGATAGTTTGCACAGTGTAGTATTAAATGTACTGGCTAGATTCAAATAAGCTGCGTCTGTCAGCGGCGGCTGACGGACGCGTCCGATAATTTGTTCTCAGCTTAAACGTAGTGATTATATTCTCTTTGGTTTGTTTTTTTTTTTTTTTTTTTTATAGGAGAGGGGGCAAACGAGCATGCGGCTCACCTGATGGTAAGTGACTACCGCCGCCCATGAACAACCGCAACACCAGGGGAATTGCAGATGCGTTGCCGGCCTTTTAAAAAGGAGTAGGCTCTTTTCTTGAAGGTCCCTAAGTCGTATCGGTCCGGAAAAATCGCTGATGGTAATCGATTCCACAAGGAAGTCGTGCGAGGAAGAAAACATCTTCTAAATCGCACAGTGGTGGACCGCCAATCATCCAGATGGTGTGGATGGTATCGGGAGTTCTGCCGCGATGTGCGTTCATGAAATTTGGCGGCTGGGATTAATCCGAACAATTCCTCAGAGCACTCCCCATGGTAGATGCGAAAGAAAATGCAAAGAGATGCAACATCTCTTCGCAGTGCCAATGAATCGAGCCGATCGGAAAGGGCTCGGTCGTCGACGATTCGAGCCGCTCTGTGCTGGATGCGGTCAAGTGGAAGGAGCTGGCACTGGGGAGCCCCTGCCCAGAGATGGGAACAGTATTCCATGTGAGGCCGAACCTGCGCCTTGTAAAGTTGCAGGCGGTGTGCCGGCATGAAATACTGTCCCGCTCTGCTGAGCACGCCAAGCTTTTTAGAGGCCAATTTGGCCTTCTCTTCCAAGTGACCACGAAACTGCACGTCACTCGATATGTCGACTCCGAGGATACCGATACTGGCTGAGGCAAGAAGGGGAGTGCCTTGAAACTGAGGAGATACGACAAAGGGGTTCTTTTTAGCGGTAAACGCGCAAACTTGTGTCTTCTGAGGATTAAACTGGACTAGATTTAGTCGCCCCCAATCCGAGACTTTGTCCAGCAAAGACTCGACTTCAGACACAAGTTTGTTCCGGTTTGTGCTCTTAGTAGGGATGCTCGATTTCGTAGAAACATCGATGATGACATCGATGTTGACGTCGATAGCTCAACATCGATGTTCGATGTTTATTCTACTCAAACCATCGATATTGGCCATTATCTATGTTTTTTGCACATGTTTTTAATAGTTATAGTGCATAAATATATAATATAATGAATAAAAAATTGTCATCTTGTTTATGGTTTATAATTAATGAAATAAAAGAAATTAATAAAGAATGTAGTGCAAAAGAGTAATTAAAAAATTGGAAGAAGTTCACAAGTATCTAGTTCATTTGTTATATAGTCCAATATTTTTGCCGATTTATTAAAGAAATAGTAATTTTGACAAAGAAGTACCTTTCAATCTGTTTCTCTGTTAATAAAGAGTTGAGCATGCTATTGAAAATAATTTAAAAATAAAAATTTTGTACAACTGACTTCAATATAAATTATTAAGGACAACTCAAAACTATTGGTCAGACTTATATAGGTTAAATTTATATGGGACCACATGACGAAGCACCAGCTTTCAAATAAAAAAAAATACATCGCAATCAGTTCACCCAGAAAAAAAACCATGCGTGAGTGTCGTAGAACACTCGGTTGGAACGAAGTTCCTTCCGTAGTATTTTTTAAAATACTAGTAATGCTATAACATTACCAATATTCCCTTAAACCACTTCTGGTAAGCTTAAAATGCTTGTGTTAGAAGTGATTCACGACAGTAATTGAATGACGGATTGGAACCCACGACCTTTCGAGTTTGCGGTCCGCGCTCTGCCATTAGGTTACTAACGCTTATATTATTATTGTTTAACGTATTATATTATTGATTAATAAATGAATTAGTAGCGTCTATTAAAATAAAGCGTCGTTTAAAACAAACTAATATTTTTCTCATGGCAAGGTAAGAAAAAGTGTGAGGGAGATGGATATTTTTCCATTTCGCGATGAATCGTAGCCGCTAAGGCCGTCTACACTATATCAGAAGAGGTCATAACGGAAAAATCTTACACTTTATCTCGCCTAGCCCCCATCCGTCAAATTCGTACCGTCCGATAAAGAACTTGTACTTGAACTTGTGGTCAAATACCTCACCGTAAGTTTTTATTTTTATTTTAGATTCTTAACGTGCATTGGATCGTGTTTAAGATCAACCATCGGATTTTTTTTTAAATAACCGACAAAGAAACAGACAACCAACAACGACACCGATAACAAAACGAAATCAGAGACAAATGCGACATTACAGTTGACACTTAACAGTTAATTTTGATACACCACAATGATATATTTTTAGGTTATCGATGCGTTCAAGCATTCCGAATTATTCAAAATTTTAAGATTTCGCGGGTTCGCAGTGTTCGCTAGTACCCAATAATCGATTATGGGTTTGATGATCGATGATCATCGAACATCGATGATCATCGATCATCCCTAGTTCTTAGTAGTCTGTGCTTACTTGCTTGTATTGGGCTCAGAATCAGAAGTCTTCAGGTTTATGTGAAATAAAGTGAAGTTGACGGCCGTGCCGTGTGTGAGATTCGAAATAAAAACATTGTGATATTTTATCATGTAAGTGATGAGTTGTACCGAAAATGAAAGTGGCCCTTTTGTCGTATTCTTCTTACCAGCTGTTGTCGGCTGCCTGACCATACTTTTGGCTAGGCGCTGGGCTAATTCACAAGTTAGCAGCACATCGTCCACAGCTGTTTCTAGACGACGGAAAATAATTAAAGACCCGCTTATTAAGCGGCCCTTACCACCGATTGCTTGTAAAATGGTGCCACCGGGGACAAAAAAAGCCATTGGAGTTCCGAGGAAGGTTTGGATCTGTTATATTTAAACTCTTATCAAATTTGACACCAAAACTGCTATAATGCCTCTTGTTAAAAAACTGTCTGAAAAACTTTTGGCTTTTCATTTCAGATACATGTAGAGATAACAAAACATTGTCAACACAAACATTTTCACTCATTCTAAAATATTTTAAAACCCCAAATGCCAACATGAGTTTTTTAAATTTAGCCCCTAAAGTCACATTTGCAATATGCCATATATGACATGGGTATACCTGTTTTCTCATATATATGCTACTGGCCATGTTTCAATAGTATTTGTAAATTAAGCATTTTTAAACAATAAGATTATTTATATATTATATTATATTTCCTCAGGGTTAGTGGGAGTAGATTTGGATTCATTCCATAGATTTAGTAACTAACTAATGTTAGAGTAGATTGGCAATGAAAAAGAGAACGAGCATAGTTTACACATATGTGAGAATGAGAAAGATGGCCTAGACCATTCAAATACACACTATCAGGCTATATAGGCTTGGAGGCATGTCTGAACAAAACAAATCCCTCTTGTATTTGCAAAATCGCAGGGTTTAAAGTGAAAATTAGTATTTAATAGACATAATTAATTATGACTAGGTGGGTAGTACCTAAATATATCTCACCTCAGAAATAAAACCCATATTATTATATATTCAACTCATAGATATGATTTAACACAACAACAACATTTCGTTTAGCTATCTAAACACTGTACTTTAGAGCAGGTACAAATAATTTGTACTTCAATAGGTAGAAAATATAATCACATTTTATAATAATAATCATCTGAATGCAAAGCAATTCAATTTAAAATAATTACAAATATGTGAAATTCTGCTAATTTTAACCACACTTTTGTGTGAACTTCACATTATCGATAATATCTTATCGAAATGTCCTTAACAAGTAAACTTACTTGCATGCAGCCTTATTCAACTTAGTACTTTTTTTAAGTTTTGGGTGACTATAGTTAAATAATCTTCTAACTGTATGAAAAAATTATATTTAATAGATTAGGGTGACAAACAAGCACACAATTCACCTGATGATAAGTGGATACTGTGGTAGATTTTACAAAATATTGATATTCGACAAAAAAAATCGACTATATGCAGCAAGTACTTTGAAAAAAAAATGTTTTTCTCATAGAGGTGCCCACTGTGTAGAAGCGGTGTAAGAATATCCACTACACCATATCATTCCGCGGGTGTCATAAGAAGTAACAGAAGGAAACAAATCAGATGGGCAGCAGCAGCTTCCTAGTAACAACTAAAAATAAATAAATCTGTGGTTCCCAACCCGCTTTGCCAAGCATGGTAACTATGGAAAATTACTCCTCTATGAGGCAATCTAAGTAGGAGGCCTATGTTCAGTAGTGGACTTTATGATAATTTAAGTTTTTGTTTTAGTTTTCCTAACAATAGTATGTGTTTTAATGTTTCATTGCATCTACAATAAGCCGTCATGTTAGTTTTTATGTAATTTCATCCAGCTTAAAACTCACGAAAGAGCACAATGCTTTTAAAGATATCAAATTTGTCAATATACAATGTATAAGATTTGAGGGAACAGATGATCATAAGAATGTAAATATCCTTCGCAGGTGTTTGGTGGGGATCACATCCATATTGTTTAAAGCTTTTATATAATGCTCTAAACCGTAGTCATTTTGACTACGGTACATATCTTTTGGAACCTTGTAATAAACCGGAACAAACTTGTGTCTGAAGTCGAGTCTTTGCTGGACAAAGTCTCGGATTGGGGGCGACTAAATCTAGTCCAGTTTAATCCTCAGAAGACACAAGTTTGCGCGTTTACTGCTAAAAAGAACCCCTTTGTCGTATCTCCTCAGTTTCAAGGTACTCCCCTTGTTGCCTCAGCCAGTATCGGAATCCTCGGCGTCGACATATCGAGTGACGTGCAGTTTCATGGTCACTTGGAAGAGAAGGCCAAATTGGCCTCTAAAAAGCTTGGCGTGCTCATTAGAGCGGGACAGTATTTCATGCCAGCTCAACGCCTGCAACTTTACAAGGCGCAGGTTCGGCCTCACATGGAATACTGTTCCCATCTCTGGGCTGGGGCTCCCCAGTGCCAGCTCCTTCCACTTGACCGCATCCAGCGCAGAGCGGCTCGAATCGTCGACGACCAAGTCCTTTCCGATCGGCTCGACTCATTGGCACTGCGAAGAGATGTTGCATCTCTTTGCATTTTCTTTCGCATTTACCATGGGGAGTGCTCTGAGGAATTGTTCGGATTAATCCCAGCCGCCAAATTTCACGAACGCACATCGCGGCAGAACTCCTGATACCATCCACACCATCTGGATGATTGGCGGTCCACCACTGTGCGATTTAGAAGATGTTTTCTTCCTCGCACAACTTCCTTGTGGAATAGTTTACTACCAGCGATTTTTCCGGAGCGATACGACTTAGGGACCTTCAAGAAAAGAGCCTACTCCTTTTTAAAAGGACCTTCTCCTGGTGTTGCGGTTGTTCATGGGTGGCGGTAGTCACTTACCATCAGGTGAGCCGCATGCTTGTTTGCCTCCTCTCCTATAAAAAAAAAAAAACAAGCTCTTAAGCTTTTGGATAAAATCCAACTCAAGTGCTTACGAATTATTTTGGGGGCCATGAAATCATATCCGTCAAATGCTCTACAAGTTGAATGTAACAAACCTCCTCTTTACCTACGTAGACAGTATATTGCCGATCGCTTTATATATAGAATATTTCAGCTATCTTCACACCCACTGCTTTCTAAACTGCATTCTTTAAACTCTGGTTTGAAGAATAACAACTACTGGACTCATAAGGACGTTCCCTGTATCCTTAAAAGCTACTTACCTTTAAATTCCCCATATTTTAAAGTATGATTAATTCTCTATTCGTACATCCATTTGAAGCTCTATGTTATCATCCTCCAGTTATTTTAGATTTTTATTATTAAAAATTCCCCTGTAGCCCAACAATCAAAAAACAAAAGGTTGACCCTTTTTACTGATGCCTCCAAACTCCGATAATAGTTTTGTAGGTTCAGCTATCTGGATACCGAAATATAAAATTGTTTAAATTTTAAAAATTCAAATGCTACTTCAATTTTCACTGGTGAAGCGGTTGTTATTTTAGAAGCAATTTTATTTATAGAAGTGCATAAAATTAACAAATGTATTGTTTTTACTGACTCATATAGTTCATTGCAAAGCATTTCATCTAACTTGTTTCGAAGTAAATCGAAATTCCCAATTATTTTTTAAATAAAAGATGCACTGTATAGGTGTTTTTGTCAAGGTCTTAACCTGAAACTTGCTTGGCTGCCAAGTCATAGTGACAATGAAATTGTCGATTCCTTAGCAAAGTAAGCATCTACTTCTGGTACCCTCATGCATCATATAACATATACTCATGACCTTATTTCTCTTGCGAAAATCCATCAGATATCAGATTGGAACTCCCTTGGGAAAAAAACTCTGAAGTCTATCAGTAAATATTATGCAGAACTCCAACCTGACATCCCCTCCAAACCACGGTTTTTTAAATTTAGAAATGGCTCCAAACATAGCACATCTGTCATATGTAGAATTAGATTGGGACTCACTTATTCACCTGTATTTTTGGCAAAACTTAAGATTCAAGATAGCTCAATTTGTGAGTGTGGATTAGACGAAGGTACGATCGATCATAAATTTTTTAACTGCCCTAACCTCTCCTTTTCATTATACGATTTTCTTCCTAATAACGTCCCTCGTCCTGTAAATCTTAAGTTTTTGTTAAATTTAGTTTACACTCCTTTTGTACAAACTTTATTAGACTTCATATCCATAATAATAATAATAATGCTTTATTCCTCTACACATTTACAGAGTTAATAAAAAAATAAATAAATACATAGAACTTAACTATTAGAAATTATTTGTTAGTTTATGTAGTCCCTCTTGGGTAAAAGCCTCCTCCAACTTGAACCATTCTTTGTGGTTTTTGGCAATTTGCATCCATTGTTCTCCTGCTGTGTTAATAATGTCATCCACCCATCTTTTCCTTTGCTGTCCTACACTCCTCTTGCCAAACGGGCCCTTCCATTTTGTTGTTTGGTAGGTCCATCTTTTGTCCTGATATCTAGCTATGTGTCCTGCCCATTTCCATTTTTGTATTTGGCTATGATGAAGTGCATCTGTTAATTTAGTTTTCTTGTGGATATCTATATTTCTTGTTTTTTGTATTCTCCTTAATTTAAAATTTAAAATTCATCCTTAAGATGCTTCTCTCCATAACATGTTGGCAGGACAAAATTTTGTTTTTCACTCTTTCTGTATACTACCCATGTTTGGCTTGCATATGTTAGACTTGGAAGGATACACATGTCCATTATGACCTTTTTCATTCTTGGGCTGTAATTTCCTTTAAGAATTTCTTTTTGAGCCCAAGATTTTTTCCACACTATGTTTATTCTTCTGTCTATTTCTTTTTCATTGCTGTTTAGTTCGAAATATCAGTTTGCCTAAATATACATAGTCATCAACATATTCAATGAACTTTCCTTCTATTTTCATTGGTTTTTTGGAGCTGTTTGTAATAATTTTTGTTTTTGATAAATTAATTTCAAGTCCTACTTTTTGGCTTTGGGTATTCAGGCTCTGAAGCATGCTTTCTAATTCAGTTGCAGATTCACTGAAGAGAGCTATGTCATCAGCAAATCGTAGGTGTGTTAATCTTTTATTTAGTATCCATATAACTTTGTTTTTCCATTCTAGGTTTTGAAATATGTGTTCAAGGATGGCTATAAATAGTGTGGGTGAAAGGGGGTCACCTTGCCTCACTCCTTTCCCAATTTCGAACTCTTCTCAGTGTCTTTCTAGTTTTATTTTGCTTGTACTCTTAGCATATATGTTCTTTAGCACACTAATGTATTTTTCATTTATTTTGTTTTTTCTCAAAGCCTTCCAAATAGATGAATGTGATATGCTGTGAAACGCTTTAGCATAATCTACAAATGCTATGTATAACGGCATGTTGTATTCTTTGTATTTTTCTATTATTTGTTCCATAGCGTGTATGTGATCCATTGTTGAGTAGTGTGGTCGGAAGCCTGCTTGTTCTATTGGTTGGTTTCTGTCTATGTCTGGGGCTATTCTACTTAGGATTATCGAAGAGAACAGTTTATAGGTTGAAGATAGTAGACTAATTGGTCTATAATTGTTTACATCAAGTGGATTTCCTTTTTTATAGAGCAGTATCTCTTATTTTTTTATTCTATTTCTCGTATTTATGCCCAAATTTGGTCATTTTTGAATGCTATCTAATTGCGTTCGAGCTGGCGCGTCACCCGATGGTATGTAGGTGAAAAAAACACCGCCAGCTGGAGCAGCTGTGTGCGGCTTGCAGTGGCTCGACGTGTGGGCGAAGAAGCGGTAGTTCGCTGGCCGCGATGCGGTGAATCCGCGTATCTCGATTATCGCGGCCGAAGTTCACGCGACCGTGTAGGGTCCAGATTTTTTTTAGTGCGTGTTACTTCGCTACGTGGATATGTGAATTTTGCAATATTTAACTTGTTCGGGTGATACGGAATTGTGCACGCGCGCGTCGAGTAGATATAGGGTCTAGGATTCGAACCGCGCATTCCTTGGTCGAGAGCGTCTCCCGGTTGATTGTTTGGAAATCATTATAATTGTGCCGTCGCGTTAAGTGCCCTTTTTGTGTGTTGGTTGGTTTGTTAGTTTACGTGTCAACGAGGCGTATTTTGAATTCTTTTCGCGACGTGGTGTTTTGGTGTCGAATGAAGGAACTTAGTTGTGTTTAACGCTGAACCGTATGACTCATTAAGAGATCGCGTTAGTTCCCTATTTATAATTTTGTGATAAGTGAATCCGGGACATTGAATGTCGAATTTTGAACTACTGTCCTTACTGTGTCGGGTATTACGTGTTCGATTCTACGATGAATGTGGAATTAGGCGAGTTTAAGTTAGTTAAATGTACAATGAAGCTAATAGACTGAAATAGTGACAATGAAGAAAGAAATGGTCCAGCGGTGGAGCCTGCTGGAGCGATGCAGCATTGTGAGGCAGCCTGGAACTCGGCCGCTGCTGGTCACCTAAGCTGGTCCAAGTCTCAGACATTTACACATCACTAAACACTACTTGCCACGCACCTTCACACCCACTTACGGCCTGACCGAGCCTTTTGGCGATCTAAGAGTCTGAAACAGGTACGTACTATATTTCCATAGCCTTCTCCCATATAGCTTAGTATTATAGGAAATTCTTCCATATAGCCATTCGGGCTCGAACCCGCGGCTGCCCGTTGAATCTTCCGCTCATGGGCCCCGGGATATTGAACCTTTGCAGGGGCAGCTGCGGGCCGTAACAATTATGTTTGAGCTGCACTATTGTTTTGGAATTTGTTCTTGTTGTATGATTAAGTTGAATAGTTTCGTCAGGTAGTTTACTAGAATAGATGACCCAAGTTTTAGAGCTTCATTTGTTATTTTATCTGGTCCTGGGATTTTTTCAGACTTCAGTCTTTTTATATGTCTTTCATCTCCCCTTCGGTTATAGGAGTTAAAGTTACTTCTTCTAGTTGGGATTCTCTTGTGTGTTTAATTTTCAATTGTTCATCCTTTTGAGTTTCATCTTGGGATGTTCTTCTGTAAAGTTCTGAGAAGAAAGCTGTTGCGCGCTTTACTATGTCTTCTCTGTTTCTTGTTTCCTCTTTTCCATCTTGTAGACCTTGTATCCAGTTTTTATGCGTTGACAGCTCTTTAAAGGCTCTCTTTGAACTTTTATATGTTGCCATATTTCTCTCTATGATTATTCTTCTATGTCTTTCGTAATCTTGCCTGATTGTCTGTTTGTCTTCTTATATAGTTCTTTTAATTCGTGTCTCATTTCTTTAGATTTTTCTCTTATAGATAGGAGTTCTGTACGCTTAGAAATCAGTTCTTGTGTTAGTTCGGTAATAATTTTTGGTTTTTCGTTACTGGTTTTTAATACTCTATCCTGTTCTAGACTATTTATGATGGTTTTTTCCAGCTCGTTGCTCAGAGTTTGTACATTTTCTGTGTTCTTCATTGTTTCTTCATATCCATTAATAACATTAAACTATAGTACCTTTGCCACTTACCTATATTCATATTATTATATTAGCAATAATTTTGTCAAAACATTATAATGTTAATTAATTCGAAAATAACTACATAAGTAAGTTCGTAACACGGTAACATAAAGCTAAGTAAGTGCATCTACGGAAACGGAAACTAGTAAATACTCTGTGTGACTCTCATGAAATAATTGACGCTGGCAGAATCCATTGGAAGTTGCCAAACTAGGAAAAAAAAAAGATGAACATACATACAAACATAGCCTTCTATAATTGTAATAATCTTTTTGGCTTTGCAGTAGTTGGGTAGAAATATTCACTTACATCATCAGCATCAAATCAGAAAACACAAATATGCTGTAATCAGTATCGATAATTATAGTTGAAGCAGGTAATACATGGTGCAGCACTATTTGTCATGCATGCGTCCATATTACATGCACACTGGTGTATTTTGATTTCGGTCTCGCCCTAATCACTCCATTGCCAATCTACACTATACTTTATCTATGATAATCGCTTCCCCAAAATATATACCAATTTGTTTGTTGTGTTTTACCTATTATTCATGTTTAATTTCTGTTATTACAGGGACCAGTGTCATTACCGGAAGAGGATATGAATGGTGGTGGGAAACGAGTTAGTCGTACTACTCGTTTATCGCCCACAACAACACCATCATCAACTATGGGCACAACAGACATCAAATTATCTGATGGTCTGCTACCTCCCAAACATATACCATTTCCATACATCCCGCAAGATGGGGAAATGTTATTTGAGTTTATGACTTTTATCTTCACACTTGTGGCAGCTGGATTACAGTTTCTTAATTTATATAGGACAGTATGGTGGTTACCACACTCTTATACTAACCAAGCTATGGTAAGATCTTACACATATCACTAAAAAAAACTGTTGTATTTAGAAACTTGGTTTAGTACTACTACTACACTCAAAAGGATTTTTAATGAAAAGCTTAAAAATTATTTTTATTTGTAAAAATCATTGTAATTTGCAAAATGTTTTACCTAATCAGCGATTTTTGTGACTCTTTTCAGAATTTTTATCTGATAGACCCTCATCTGGTGGCATTTATTGTGACTATTATCAGCAGGAGGCTGGTCTTTAGCATTACTTTGGCCATATTAAGATATTTTCTCCCTCCTAAGCTTATGCCGCATGCAACAATTGCTGCCCGGTAAGAAAAATTTAATTATGGAACTGTTTGTTATAAGAGGAAATGTGAGAAGTCTGTCTAATATAGTGTATTAAAATTAAACTTTTAAAAGACGAGTTCGTAGAACTAAAAATAAAAAAAAATCATTTCCAATTAATAGCTTCTAAATTCAATGGTAAAAACAAAGTATAGATAAGATAAGATAACGACGGGCTGTTTTCTGCAACTCCACGTCTAAGCCCATATTTTGCGTGTGGGCAGGAATAATGCAATTATCTGAGCCATGAAATATCCCCAAAGAAGTTCAACAGTCCTTTGATGTTGCAAGCAACTTCGGGGAGTGATCCCAGCATGCCAAGATGATTAGCCCTATCTGCAACGACCTCTGGATATGTCAGCTACATGTGGGCCACCGTTTTTTCCTCCCCATACATGCTCTGCACAAGGAATTATCTGTAACAGCTATGGTAAAGAAATGTTTGTTAAAGGAGCCATGTCTTCTTCATTCTGATCTGTGGCTTATTCAATCTCATTAGAACCTTGGTTAAACAACTGTTTATTTGAGGCAAGGCCTTCCTAGCTTGTCTACAGTACTAAATTTTTCCAAAGCTGTGTTGGATAGTGAAGTTTTTACCTACCAGTGAACAAAGGTTACCAAAGGGGATTGGTATGATTGGTTCCGGCCATACAGTGGCCAGAGACGAACCTTTCTTGGCCAGTTCGTCAGCTGCATGGTTGCCCCTGGATCCACTGTGTCTCCTTAACCATTGCATAGTCACATTGTTGTGTTTACATACCTTGTTATACATTTTTCAGACTTAGCTTTTTTGTATAGTAGCTAGTCTTCATCCATTGAGGTATTCATGGCCCTAGTTAGGGCTTTTCTTACCTTCTTACGTTTTCTTTTCATTGGATAAGAATTTTTTTTTAATGAAATGTGACCTGTTCTAATTCTAAACATTATTTTAATAATATTTCTATTTAATTTCATGTCTATAAACCAGGGTTTTCGGGGCGGTTCACCTGTATAGTTTTGTACCAAATATAGTTCATTTCAAATAGGATGGCAGGATTCCACTTGAGACTTAGCAATTACAGCTGTAATGTTAATCTATTGTTGTGTGATTATTTTATTGCTTTAACACTTGAAGTTAAGCATCTGTTGATAATACTGAACCAGTATAGCTGGAATGACGAATTTTGGTACTTGAACATTAAAACAAATTAAATTGTAGATAAAAAATCTTTATTACTTTTAACTTAACTATTTTAAATACTTATAACAACTTGTTAATATTTTGTTTAATCAATCACTCTGAAGAACATTCATCGGTTTATACGTGTGAGGACACAGATACCGATGAATGTTGATGAGTCGGGGTCAATAAATTTGGTTCTTTGACATAAGTAGAACCAAACCATTAAAACTGATTTTACTGATAAGAGATCATTTATTGTATTATCTTTCTTTTTTTCCATAAGAAATCATTTATTATGGTATAACAGGAAAATATATCTATATTTCAGAAATCCATTCTTTGTTAATTCACGACAGCTTACGATTCGAATCGATTTCAAAATCTATCTTTTTCGGAAAGAATCGACATCCGTACTGACGACGACAATGACATTATAAAATGGCGCCAGTTTTACGCTAGGAATGTAACATAAACATTGCAAAAATAATTAATTTTCAAATAATGTTTTTTCTCAAAAAGTACGCGTTTCCGCATATGTAAACATTGTGTGTGTGCTTATAAAAATGTAACCTTTCCGTAAAAGTACGTATCAACACCAAACTCGACGGCAGTCAATGGAAAGCTAAGCCCATTTATTTCCTTGAAGCTTCTGGTTCCAGAAGTAAACTCTCATATCTACCACTGCCATGTTTTGTTATTATCTACAAATTAATAATTAAAAAATTAAAGGAAGTAAGAACAATTTAAAATTACTAAAATTGCCAAAAGCTAGCACTATTATCTGTTATCTAGCAAACAAATTCAGTGAACATGATACGTAAATGAAAGAAAAACATAACAGTTATAAGAAATGAAAGCAAAACATCAGAAAGAAAGAAGAAAGAATTTGTTCAGCTTCCATTCACCTTATTTTATTTGATTTAAGTATTTATGTGTTCAAGAGAAAAACAGTCTGCTTGCGAGTTACTTTAGCTTGGTTTAACAAAGTCTCCTGCAGTAGGGCTTGAATTTTGAAGCGATAATACACACTGCTGTGTTCCGGTATGAAGAATAAGAGAGCCAGGTAAAATAATCTTTAGCCATTAGGGTCGAAAAAGGATTTTTTTGTTTGAAGTTGTTTTCCCTGTTCAAAAGCTGATTCTTGAAAGCAGGACCAACACAGCTACTCCGTCAATGAAACTATATGACGGCTCCGTGGCGCAGTGGCTTAGCAATGAATGAGTTACTGCGCTGGGGTGCGCGGGTTCGAATCCCGCACGGAACAACTATTTGTATGGCCTACAAATAATTGTTCCGGGTCTGGATGTTTGTCCTTGTGCAATTTGTGTTTGTAAACTGCCTCCACGATACAGGAGAAAATCCTAGTGTGGGGTAACGTTTTTTAATAAAAAAGGAAAAAAAAAAGAAAAAAAATATAGTCATCATTTTTAAATTTACCTAATTATTTTCAGGATGTTCATACTTGGTGTAATTTTGGGTGCCCTTGCATGGTGTACATACTTTATAATGAATAAATATCTACTCAGTGGGATATTTTACCTCTGTTATCCGTAAGTAATATTATGTCCAGTTATATACATTAACTTAAAATTATAAAAAATGTGGTTACCCACCAAAGTGGTGGTGCCAAGCTTTTCAACTATGCCAAATAGCCATATGAGGAAATTTATGGGGAAGGCATATATTCAGACGTACAGTATGATAGGCTGTAACATCATTTGGTACGTTAGTTCTTTAATGAAACACTCCTGGTTTAAATGTTTGCCACTTTTTGTATCAAGTGCCATGGATGTTTATAGTTTTGTTACTTTCATTATTTTTTACACTAATTTATACTTTTACAGAGCTGCGGTATACTTCATATTGTTTGGTTTTCAATCAAGTCCTTTCCTAGAGCTGGATAATGAGACTCCGCCTTTGCACTGCTGTTCCCACGATCCAGAGCACGCACGCAACGAAGCTGACATGCTAACAGCTGATTTCAATCTGAGACTGAAGAAAATAATATTTAATTCTATGCTTGGCGCCTATTACACTAGTTTTGTTCCTTGTTGTTTTGCACCGGTGAGTTTTTATTTTTATTTCTACATATAAGATATTCTCTAAGTCGATAGTGAAGATTTTCGAATTTTGTAGGTATAATAAGGACAGTCGTCAGTTACGTCGTTGATAAGCAAAACTATATTTTTTTAATTTAGTTATTATGACGATCCTAAGCCCGTTAAAAGTGTAAAAGGAAAATTGACATCATAATTCGCGTCATGTAGTTATTAATTATTATCTTAGCATAAGTAGTATGCGTGTCACTAAGAAAGTAAACAATAGGCAAAACACTTGAGAAATGAAAACGTGAATTGAATCACATTATACACTCCTGTGTGTAAAAGTGCGCGTAAGAGTAGTTGTTGCCCAAAAATCACATCCATTTTGGGATAATTTCAAATAAAAGTAGAAGCTTTATTTACTCGTATTTTCAAAAAAATATTTCGATATACATATAATAATTTATTTATTAGAACTTCAATGTAATGGCTACTCTTTGAAAAAATAACCCTGTATAGTATATGTCTCACAGGTCTTTACTCTCCTGAGAGACTTGAGTATATAGAATTTGCATGTCCTCAATATATTTTCTTAATTTTTTTTTTACCCATATTTTCCATATAAAATGAGCTCACTACTGTACACGAATTCTTCTAATTAATCTTTTTGTTATTTAATTTTAACCAAGTATTATCCTTTTTTATTTTCATACTTTACATTGTATTTGGTTCGTGCTCTTTATTCGCCTTTGTTTGTTTAAGTAATATAGAATGTGTTAAATATGTAATCATTATTGTAAACTGTGTTGGTGATACTCAATAAATTAATAAATATGTTGGTGGTGGAGGAACACATCCTTAGAATAAGCACCTCAAATTGCAATCAACACTTTCATTGGTGTTGGCAGGGATCAAACATTACTTATTATATGAAATTTTATGATGAGTGCTTTTGTTAGTGTTCATTTCGAAGAGCACGCAGGCACACCATAATTTCTTCATCCCTTCTACATCATAGGACTAGGATAGGTTTTACCTGTATATCATTTGTTTATTTTGGTGGTGTTCAAAGCGTTATTTCTCATTTTTGGTGCCATCAAGAAGTGGAATTTCTCACCTGTGTTTCTTCTCTCGGACTGAAAAGAGAATGTAGTAACATTAAGTCTTTTAAGTTCATAATCATAATTATATTTAACCTATAAGTAGGCTTTTTTTTGCTAAATTGCAGCAAAAGGTACGTCGGTGTAAGTAGTTGCACATGCATGTTTCTCTGTTTCTTTAACTTATGACGTAATTGGTATTAAGGATTTAGAAGTATGAGGTGTCATAAGATTCGTTTACCTCTCCGAAATGAATTTTGCTATATTTTTAATGTTACAATTCGAATTCGGAATGGAATGGAAAACTAATAGGAGAAGCCCAAGTCTATTACAACATTCGTAAAGCTTGCTTGAATTTTAGCTCATTCTGACAAACGTGTGATTTAGTTACAATAAAAATCATTATCATCATCATCATTACAGCTCCTCACAAGTCCACTGCTAAACATAGACCACGGTCCTGAGCTATTCGTCCATCGACTTACTGCATGTCCAGGTTGTTACTCCATCTAGTGGGGGACCGCCCTACACTTCGTCTACCGTATGAGGCTGTCAATAGAGAACCTTCCTTCCCAATCAGTTGTCGGTTCTTAGCTTAGAGCTACATGACCGGCACATTGCCACTTTAGCTTACTAATCCCTTCGACTATATCGGTTACTCAGGTTCTACAATAAAAATGGATATCTGTAAGAGACACCGCACACTGCAGACTTTCTATCGGGCGAGAGTTTAGTCGGTTTCTTAATTGGTACTCTATACCGATTAAGAATGTATGCAAGTGCGCTTATTGTAACGATTAGTTATCGACCGATAAATCAGTTGATGGGCTACACGATTCTCTTCAAACTAAATTGTTGGTCAAGTATCGGCCAGCTGCTAAATCAGTACGGCGTTCTTCGAGGCGCGCATACACGCCGCATAAGTCGGCCGACTCGGTCGATAACGTCACTTCGCTCAAAATTTTGGCGTGGAAAAGAAGTACGCATGCATCTAATTGAGGCTGCTTGTCGAATCATCTATTTTACAGTTGATAGAAGAAGTTGAAATATGATGTAAATTTATAGAAAATGCTGGGGGAAGAAGTAACCTGTCACTGTATATACACAGTATTCTCGGTCTCTCTTCTTCATCCATCTCCTTCGTTGTATAATAGCAATAATAATAACATTTCTGAACAATATTTCAGGTTTCCTTACGCGACTGCTCACTTCAAGAGCTGCCTACTAACAGTTTTTTCGCAAACAACAGTTAGTAAGCAGTTTCGGTGAGTGCGTACACTAGTCAACAGTCAACTAGCGTACGCACTCACCACTAACCCGACTGTTTAATTGACCCAGTGTGCGCACTAGCAGCCCAAGCCGACTAAACTCTTGCCTGATAGAAAGTCTGTAGTGTGCGGTGTCTCTAATGGATTATATTTTATATTTAATTTTTGCTTCTTAGACGTACTTATACTACGACGTGTACGCGGCGTCCCAGCAAGTGGGCCTAGTGTGGGGCACGCTGTACGGACGCTACGTGGCGCAGCTGCTGTCCGCCGCCTACTGCGACGTGCTGCACCGCTCCGCGCTGCACCTCGGCATCTGGCGCGTGGCGCCGCCCCCGCCCGGTACGTACTTGTACTGCGACGTGTCGCACCGCCCGGTACGTACTTGTACTGCGACGTGTCGCACGCCCGGTACGTACTTGTACTGCGACGTGTCGCACGCCCGGTACGTACTTGTACTGCGACGTGTCGCACGCCCGGTACGTACTTGTACTGCGACGTGCTGCACCGCTCCGCGCTGCACCTCGGCATCTGGCGCGTGGCGCCGCCCCCGCCCGGTACGTACTTGTACTGCGACGTGTCGCACCGCCCGGTACGTACTTGTACTGCGACGTGTCGCACGCCCGGTACGTACTTGTACTGCGACGTGTCGCACGCCCGGTACGTACTTGTACTGCGACGTGTCGCACGCCCGGTACGTACTTGTACTGCGACGTGCTGCACCGCTCCGCGCTGCACCTCGGCATCTGGCGCGTGGCGCCGCCCCCGCCCGGTACGTACTTGTACTGCGACGTGTCGCACCGCCCGGTACGTACTTGTACTGCGACGTGTCGCACGCCCGGTACGTACTTGTACTGCGACGTGCTGCACCGCTCCGCGCTGCACCTCGGCATCTGGCGCGTGGCGCCGCCCCCGCCCGGTACGTACTTGTACTGCGACGTGTCGCACGCCCGGTACGTACTTGTACTGCGACGTGTCGCACGCCCGGTACGTACTTGTACTGCGACGTGCTGCACCGCTCCGCGCTGCACCTCGGCATCTGGCGCGTGGCGCCGCCCCCGCCCGGTACGTACTTGTACTGCGACGTGTCGCACCGCCCGGTACGTACTTGTACTGCGACGTGTCGCACGCCCGGTACGTACTTGTACTGCGACGTGCTGCACCGCTCCGCGCTGCACCTCGGCATCTGGCGCGTGGCGCCGCCCCCGCCCGGTACGTACTTGTACTGCGACGTGTCGCACCGCCCGGTACGTACTTGTACTGCGACGTGTCGCACGCCCGGTACGTACTTGTACTGCGACGTGCTGCACCGCTCCGCGCTGCACCTCGGCATCTGGCGCGTGGCGCCGCCCCCGCCCGGTACGTACTTGTACTGCGACGTGTCGCACCGCCCGGTACGTACTTGTACTGCGACGTGTCGCACGCCCGGTACGTACTTGTACTGCGACGTGCTGCACCGCTCCGCGCTGCACCTCGGCATCTGGCGCGTGGCGCCGCCCCCGCCCGGTACGTACTTGTACTGCGACGTGTCGCACCGCCCGGTACGTACTTGTACTGCGACGTGTCGCACGCCCGGTACGTACTTGTACTGCGACGTGTCGCACGCCCGGTACGTACTTGTACTGCGACGTGTCGCACGCCCGGTACGTACTTGTACTGCGACGTGCTGCACCGCTCCGCGCTGCACCTCGGCATCTGGCGCGTGGCGCCGCCCCCGCCCGGTACGTACTTGTACTGCGACGTGTCGCACCGCCCGGTACGTACTTGTACTGCGACGTGTCGCACGCCCGGTACGTACTTGTACTGCGACGTGTCGCACGCCCGGTACGTACTTGTACTGCGACGTGTCGCACGCCCGGTACGTACTTGTACTGCGACGTGCTGCACCGCTCCGCGCTGCACCTCGGCATCTGGCGCGTGGCGCCGCCCCCGCCCGGTACGTACTTGTACTGCGACGTGTCGCACCGCCCGGTACGTACTTGTACTGCGACGTGTCGCACGCCCGGTACGTACTTGTACTGCGACGTGCTGCACCGCTCCGCGCTGCACCTCGGCATCTGGCGCGTGGCGCCGCCCCCGCCCGGTACGTACTTGTACTGCGACGTGTCGCACGCCCGGTACGTACTTGTACTGCGACGTGTCGCACGCCCGGTACGTACTTGTACTGCGACGTGCTGCACCGCTCCGCGCTGCACCTCGGCATCTGGCGCGTGGCGCCGCCCCCGCCCGGTACGTACTTGTACTGCGACGTGTCGCACCGCCCGGTACGTACTTGTACTGCGACGTGTCGCACGCCCGGTACGTACTTGTACTGCGACGTGCTGCACCGCTCCGCGCTGCACCTCGGCATCTGGCGCGTGGCGCCGCCCCCGCCCGGTACGTACTTGTACTGCGACGTGTCGCACCGCCCGGTACGTACTTGTACTGCGACGTGTCGCACGCCCGGTACGTACTTGTACTGCGACGTGCTGCACCGCTCCGCGCTGCACCTCGGCATCTGGCGCGTGGCGCCGCCCCCGCCCGGTACGTACTTGTACTGCGACGTGTCGCACCGCCCGGTACGTACTTGTACTGCGACGTGTCGCACGCCCGGTACGTACTTGTACTGCGACGTGCTGCACCGCTCCGCGCTGCACCTCGGCATCTGGCGCGTGGCGCCGCCCCCGCCCGGTACGTACTTGTACTGCGACGTGTCGCACCGCCCGGTACGTACTTGTACTGCGACGTGCTGCACCGCCCGGTACGTACTTGTACTGCGACGTGCTGCACCGCTCCGCGCTGCACCTCGGCATCTGGCGCGTGGCGCCGCCCCCGCCCGGTACGTACTTGTACTGCGACGTGTCGCACCGCCCGGTACGTACTTGTACTGCGACGTGTCGCACGCCCGGTACGTACTTGTACTGCGACGTGCTGCACCGCCCGGTACGTACTTGTACTGCGACGTGCTGCACCGCCCGGTACGTACTTGTACTGCGACGTGCTGCACCGCTCCGCGCTGCACCTCGGCATCTGGCGCGTGGCGCCGCCCCCGCCCGGTACGTACTTGTACTGCGACGTGTCGCACGCCCGGTACGTACTTGTACTGCGACGTGCTGCACCGCTCCGCGCTGCACCTCGGCATCTGGCGCGTGGCGCCGCCCCCGCCCGGTACGTACTTGTACTGCGACGTGTCGCACCGCCCGGTACGTACTTGTACTGCGACGTGTCGCACGCCCGGTACGTACTTGTACTGCGACGTGCTGCACCGCCCGGTACGTACTTGTACTGCGACGTGCTGCACCGCCCGGTACGTACTTGTACTGCGACGTGCTGCACCGCTCCGCGCTGCACCTCGGCATCTGGCGCGTGGCGCCGCCCCCGCCCGGTACGTACTTGTACTGCGACGTGTCGCACGCCCGGTACGTACTTGTACTGCGACGTGTCGCACCGCCCGGTACGTACTTGTACTGCGACGTGCTGCACCGCTCCGCGCTGCACCTCGGCATCTGGCGCGTGGCGCCGCCCCCGCCCGGTACGTACTTGTACTGCGACGTGTCGCACCGCCCGGTACGTACTTGTACTGCGACGTGTCGCACGCCCGGTACGTACTTGTACTGCGACGTGTCGCACGCCCGGTACGTACTTGTACTGCGACGTGCTGCACCGCCCGGTACGTACTTGTACTGCGACGTGCTGCACCGCTCCGCGCTGCACCTCGGCATCTGGCGCGTGGCGCCGCCCCCGCCCGGTACGTACTTGTACTGCGACGTGTCGCACCGCCCGGTACGTACTTGTACTGCGACGTGTCGCACGCCCGGTACGTACTTGTACTGCGACGTGCTGCACCGCTCCGCGCTGCACCTCGGCATCTGGCGCGTGGCGCCGCCCCCGCCCGGTACGTACTTGTACTGCGACGTGTCGCACCGCCCGGTACGTACTTGTACTGCGACGTGTCGCACGCCCGGTACGTACTTGTACTGCGACGTGCTGCACCGCTCCGCGCTGCACCTCGGCATCTGGCGCGTGGCGCCGCCCCCGCCCGGTACGTACTTGTACTGCGACGTGTCGCACCGCCCGGTACGTACTTGTACTGCGACGTGCTGCACCGCCCGGTACGTACTTGTACTGCGACGTGCTGCACCGCTCCGCGCTGCACCTCGGCATCTGGCGCGTGGCGCCGCCCCCGCCCGGTACGTACTTGTACTGCGACGTGTCGCACCGCCCGGTACATACTTGTACTGCGAGGTGTCGCACCGCCCGGTACGTACTTGTACTGCGAGGTGTCGCACCGCCCGGTACGTACTTGTACTGCGACGTGTCGCACCGCCCGGTACGTACTTGTACTGCGACGTGCTGCACCGCCCGGTACGTACTTGTACTGCGACGTGCTGCACCGCTCCGCGCTGCACCTCGGCATCTGGCGCGTGGCGCCGCCCCCGCCCGGTACGTACTTGTACTGCGACGTGTCGCACGCCCGGTACGTACTTGTACTGCGACGTGTCGCACGCCCGGTACGTACTTGTACTGCGACGTGCTGCACCGCTCCGCCCGGTACGTACTTGTACTGCGACGTGTCGCACCGCCCGGTACGTACTTGTACTGCGACGTGCTGCACCGCCCGGTACGTACTTGTACTGCGACGTGCTGCACCGCCCGGTACGTACTTGTACTGCGACGTGCTGCACCGCTCCGCGCTGCACCTCGGCATCTGGCGCGTGGCGCCGCCCCCGCCCGGTACGTACTTGTACTGCGACGTGTCGCACCGCCCGGTACGTACTTGTACTGCGACGTGTCGCACGCCCGGTACGTACTTGTACTGCGACGTGTCGCACCGCCCGGTACGTACTTGTACTGCGACGTGTCGCACGCCCGGTACGTACTTGTACTGCGACGTGCTGCACCGCTCCGCGCTGCACCTCGGCATCTGGCGCGTGGCGCCGCCCCCGCCCGGTACGTACTTGTACTGCGACGTGTCGCACCGCCCGGTACGTACTTGTACTGCGACGTGTCGCACGCCCGGTACGTACTTGTACTGCGACGTGCTGCACCGCTCCGCGCTGCACCTCGGCATCTGGCGCGTGGCGCCGCCCCCGCCCGGTACGTACTTGTACTGCGACGTGTCGCACCGCCCGGTACGTACTTGTACTGCGACGTGCTGCACCGCCCGGTACGTACTTGTACTGCGACGTGCTGCACCGCTCCGCGCTGCACCTCGGCATCTGGCGCGTGGCGCCGCCCCCGCCCGGTACGTACTTGTACTGCGACGTGTCGCACGCCCGGTACGTACTTGTACTGCGACGTGTCGCACGCCCGGTACGTACTTGTACTGCGACGTGCTGCACCGCTCCGCCCGGTACGTACTTGTACTGCGACGTGTCGCACCGCCCGGTACGTACTTGTACTGCGACGTGCTGCACCGCCCGGTACGTACTTGTACTGCGACGTGCTGCACCGCCCGGTACGTACTTGTACTGCGACGTGCTGCACCGCTCCGCGCTGCACCTCGGCATCTGGCGCGTGGCGCCGCCCCCGCCCGGTACGTACTTGTACTGCGACGTGTCGCACCGCCCGGTACGTACTTGTACTGCGACGTGTCGCACGCCCGGTACGTACTTGTACTGCGACGTGTCGCACCGCCCGGTACGTACTTGTACTGCGACGTGTCGCACGCCCGGTACGTACTTGTACTGCGACGTGCTGCACCGCTCCGCGCTGCACCTCGGCATCTGGCGCGTGGCGCCGCCCCCGCCCGGTACGTACTTGTACTGCGACGTGTCGCACCGCCCGGTACGTACTTGTACTGCGACGTGCTGCACCGCCCGGTACGTACTTGTACTGCGACGTGCTGCACCGCTCCGCGCTGCACCTCGGCATCTGGCGCGTGGCGCCGCCCCCGCCCGGTACGTACTTGTACTGCGACGTGTCGCACGCCCGGTACGTACTTGTACTGCGACGTGTCGCACGCCCGGTACGTACTTGTACTGCGACGTGCTGCACCGCTCCGCCCGGTACGTACTTGTACTGCGACGTGTCGCACCGCCCGGTACGTACTTGTACTGCGACGTGCTGCACCGCCCGGTACGTACTTGTACTGCGACGTGCTGCACCGCCCGGTACGTACTTGTACTGCGACGTGCTGCACCGCTCCGCGCTGCACCTCGGCATCTGGCGCGTGGCGCCGCCCCCGCCCGGTACGTACTTGTACTGCGACGTGTCGCACCGCCCGGTACGTACTTGTACTGCGACGTGTCGCACGCCCGGTACGTACTTGTACTGCGACGTGCTGCACCGCTCCGCGCTGCACCTCGGCATCTGGCGCGTGGCGCCGCCCCCGCCCGGTACGTACTTGTACTGCGACGTGTCGCACCGCCCGGTACGTACTTGTACTGCGACGTGCTGCACCGCCCGGTACGTACTTGTACTGCGACGTGCTGCACCGCTCCGCGCTGCACCTCGGCATCTGGCGCGTGGCGCCGCCCCCGCCCGGTACGTACTTGTACTGCGACGTGTCGCACGCCCGGTACGTACTTGTACTGCGACGTGTCGCACGCCCGGTACGTACTTGTACTGCGACGTGCTGCACCGCTCCGCCCGGTACGTACTTGTACTGCGACGTGTCGCACCGCCCGGTACGTACTTGTACTGCGACGTGCTGCACCGCCCGGTACGTACTTGTACTGCGACGTGCTGCACCGCTCCGCGCTGCACCTCGGCATCTGGCGCGTGGCGCCGCCCCCGCCCGGTACGTACTTGTACTGCGACGTGTCGCACCGCCCGGTACGTACTTGTACTGCGACGTGTCGCACGCCCGGTACGTACTTGTACTGCGACGTGTCGCACCGCCCGGTACGTACTTGTACTGCGACGTGTCGCACGCCCGGTACGTACTTGTACTGCGACGTGCTGCACCGCTCCGCGCTGCACCTCGGCATCTGGCGCGTGGCGCCGCCCCCGCCCGGTACGTACTTGTACTGCGACGTGTCGCACCGCCCGGTACGTACTTGTACTGCGACGTGTCGCACGCCCGGTACGTACTTGTACTGCGACGTGCTGCACCGCTCCGCGCTGCACCTCGGCATCTGGCGCGTGGCGCCGCCCCCGCCCGGTACGTACTTGTACTGCGACGTGTCGCACCGCCCGGTACGTACTTGTACTGCGACGTGTCGCACGCCCGGTACGTACTTGTACTGCGACGTGTCGCACCGCCCGGTACGTACTTGTACTGCGACGTGCTGCACCGCCCGGTACGTACTTGTACTGCGACGTGTCGCACGCCCGGTACGTACTTGTACTGCGACGTGCTGCACCGCCCGGTACGTACTTGTACTGCGACGTGTCGCACGCCCGGTACGTACTTGTACTGCGATGTGCTGCACCGCCCGGTACGTACTTGTACTGCGACGTGTCGCACGCCCGGTACGTACTTGTACTGCGACGTGTCGCACCGCCCGGTACGTACTTGTACTGCGACGTGTCGCACCGCCCGGTACGTACTTGTACTGCGACGTGTCGCACCGCCCGGTACGTACTTGTACTGCGACTTACCGCAACATAGAGTATATATAAGTCATCTATGCTTATGTATACTCTAAGCTGTATTATATTATGGTTGTAGCGCAAATGCACTCATAGATTATCAGCGTAAAATAGCAGCTCAATGCTGCTGCGTTTCGTATGGACAGTGTAGAGAACCGAAGACCCTTTTTACTGGAAACGAGACATTCCATCTTAGTCCTCAGTGGTGGCGACGCATCCGCATTTTGATATTTAAGCGAGGCTATATGTAGATGTATATGGGCTAGAGCATCTACTTACTATCAGATGGACTATGCTCGTTTGTCAACCTTATTCTATAAAAAGACAAGAGTTTTATAACTTAGTCAATTTTAATTATCTTTGTGAAACATTTAGAGAAAAACCTGTGTAACTGTCACCGAGGTGAATCCACAACTTTTCCGTTGTGCTGAATTTGGCGCTGACTATTAAATGTAATTTTACCAATAGCGGTGTAACGATAGCCACTACCCCATATCGTCCCGTGGGTGTCGTAAGAGGCGAAACAGGGAAACAAATCAAGATATAGTGAGCAGCGTATTCCTAATATTAACTAAAAATAAAAAAAACCTGCGGTTGCTAACTCGCTTACCCAGCATGGCAACTATAGCAAATATCCCTCCTATGAAGCTATCTATGGGGGAGGCCTATGTTCAGCAGTGGACTTTAATAGGCTTTGACGGTTATAAATGTAATTCATTGCAGCAGCGGAAGGTAGTGTAACGTGGTCTGGATCCCGCTGGTGGGGTTTCGGAGCGCGGGTTTGCCTCGATGGTGTGGAGTATGTGGCGCACGCTCACTATGTGTCTGCCCGCCCGGCCGACAGGCACCAAACCAGCTTTTACGTGAGTTGAAATTTATTTTGTTTATTTACTAGCGACCGGATTCGACTGGGCAAGATTTTTTAATATGGCGTTATTTAGATTTAGGAGAGTTATCATAGACCATTTTTTTTTATAAATTTTTCGATTTCTCTGAAAAAATCTAAGTTTGTGTGTGTGTGTGTGTGTGTGTGTGTGTGTGTGTGTGTGTGTGTGTGTGGCAAGCCGGAGGGTCGAACCTCCACTGGATACCCCCCTGGACATGGCAGCACCCAAACAAGTCCTGTTGCTGGACAGAAACCCGACGACCTCTTTCAAATATCTATCCGTGCCCCCACAATTCGTTCCGCAATCAGACTGGACCAGGTTCGGCAAACCGCGACGCGATACGAAGCGGCCCAGCATGGCCACAAAGGCTCCAGTGCTGAGGGCACTTACAAGTTAGAAGTGAACGGCCGTAGTGGTGAGGCACACGAAAACGCATAGATAGGCCCCAGTATGTTTTCGTTCACGCAAGTAGACATAATCAAGCCATCTACCATATAACCATTTACTTAATTGTGCAGTAGCTGATTCCAATCTGATAATATCCTAACTAGCTAGCCTTTTAAACATGCAGTTCTATGCTTATATTTCAACCAAGTTTCAAAAGCATCAATACTCAAAAGTACTATGCAAAACTTGAAAACAAACTGTAACAAATTTATTTCCCGATGCGCATAGATCAAAACAGATAAATTAAGCAAAACGATAAACATAAAAGATAGCCATATTCTTTTCCAAAATAAATAACTTCGACAACGCCAACAAATTGTGAAAAAAAAGAGGATTGATTTTTATTTCTTTCGGCACAAATAGTGTTATTCAATTTCAATTTTCTATTCAATAAAGCAAACATAATGATCAAATATATTTACAAAAACATATGTACACGTATTCAAAGAGTATATTAAGTTCACTTTTTTACTCACAACCACTACAACTACGAAACATTCGAGGTCGCAGGAACCCCGTAGTACCGGTACCGATCAAAAGGGGGGGGGGGGGGACGGTGGTACCCCAGCCGCGGCCACTCAGCTAACGGGGGTGAGAAGGGCCTAGCTGACCGCTGAATGGCCGTGAAGTTCCTCTCAACACGCTGAGGGGGCGCGACGACCGCCCCGCCCCTGGGGGAACGACCCCCCGAAGGGTCGGGGAGGACCCCTTTCAAACCCAGGGGCACGGTGGCTAGCAGGCGAGCGCCGAGCGTCGCCCGACGGAGGGCGAGGCTGAGTGCCCCCGCCCGTGGGGGTCGAGGGCCCGGCAGAGCCCCGAGAGGAGACGCCGTTCGCACCCAGGCACAAAACGGCATGGTGGTTGCCCTGGCAGTGCGGACAGGGCCGCTGGTGCGGGTAGTCTAGTTGAAGGTGCCTTTCCAAGCACGAGTAGCACCAGCGGCGCTCCTTGGCGATAGTTCGCCTCGCCGGAACCGGCCTACCCAATAACTTCGGGCACGACGTCACCCTGTGATCGGATGCTCGACAATAGGGGCAGGGGGACGCCTCCCTGGCCGCTAGGCCACTGTAAGGTGGTAAGGAGCGGCGCCCTCCCACGGGAGCTCCGATCGGCCTTAGGGGGGTTGGCGACGACTTGCCCGGCGGATTCTGCCTCTCCCTGGGCACGGCTCGGTTGGCAACCCGTAAGTCGTCGACGGTGCCCGCCGCGTTCTCAATTTGCCGGCACTGCTCCTCCAAGAACCGCAGCAAATCACTGAAGGGCGGAATATAGGAGGAGCCGTCCCCGCCGTACCTCTCCTCAAAATGTATCCGAAGGTCGAGAGGCAGGCGGGACAGCACGATGTGGAGCAACAAGAAGGACCATTTATCCACCGGTAAATCCAGCCGCCTCAAAGCATTACAGGCCACCAAGACTGGATTCACGATGTCCGGACGTAGTCTGGCCCGGTCCCTAAGCAGCGGGAGGCTTAGAAGATGCCTAACGTATTCGTTCGCAATTCGCCGGACGTTGGCGTATCTTCCGGCGAGGAGGTCCCGGGCAGTCTGGTAGGCGTCGTCCGACAATCTCAAATGGCCGACGACGCCCAGGGCCTCCCCCTCCAGTCAGGCTAGGAGGTACGCCATCTTCTGGCTTTGTGTCAAGTCCCTCCGGGCGTCCACTAGACTATCAAAAAGGCCAACAAAAGTCATCCAGTCGGAGAGGACCCCGGAGAACCTTGGCAGGTCCAGAATTGGGAGTCGTCCCAACAGCTCCGGCTGAGTAGGCTGCTTCCGAGGGGACTCGGCCAGGCCACTCAGCCGTGCTTCACGCGCTTCATTAGAATATTTGGCCCCCGCCTCGATCAAATCGTCAGTGAGCGAAAATAATTGTTCGTAGTCCGCGAGGCAGGATTTTAAGACTCCCTGTTCCGAGGCCAAAAGTTCTGTGCAAGCCTCCTCCACTACGGCCCTTCGGGCATCGACCTGCTCGAGCTGCTTCCCTAAACTATGGACCCGATCGGGTCAGTCAGTTAAATTAATAACTCAAAACTCAAGGATAAGCCTCGTTATCACTTAAAACGTTCAAAACAGACAACTCAATTCGAGGCGGTCTTAACGAGACCCACATCTTCGATAGTAAATTAGGCGCCCACAATTTACTCAAAATTTAGACCGTCAAATCAAAACACCGGTCGCGCGCAATTGGGACAGGGAAGAATTAATGAAATATCATCAGCAAAAAGAACACGGGATATTATTTTTACATTTGTCTTTTTTTTAGTAACGTGTTGCAGTAGCTATGTTAGTGTTTTACAAAACATTTCAGGCATTCTAGTTTTTTTTTTTTTATAGGATAAGGGTGACAAACGAGCACACAGTCCACCTGATGGTAAGTGGTTGCTGCGACCCATAGACATCTACATCTATCCTCTGTTACAAATCATAATGCAGATGCGTTGTCACCCGTGAGGACTAAGATGGAATGCCTCATTTCCAGTAAAAAGGGCCTCCGGCCACCTGCACTCACCAAGCGAAACGCAGAGGTAAACCTCTACTTCACGCTGGTTTTCTGTGAGGTCGTGGTACTACCCCGGTTCGGTTGGTAGTTCTATTTGGCTTTCGAATACTGATGCCCGTGTCCAGTCTGTGGGGTAAACCAAGTTGATTTCTACAATTGTTAACGGTAATAGAATACTGTGATCGAGTAATTACGTGACTTAACTTTGATATTATTATTATAGTTATCTGTATAGTAAAGTAGACTTGACTTAACCTGCTGGGTATTTTATTTATATTTGTTTGGTTATACTGCCATCTATCGGAAGCCAGAACATTTCATAGCATTTACCGTAGTCACCTCTTACAACACCCGCGGAAAGCCTCTGCCATCTGCCACTCATCTTTTCATCCACATCAGTTGTAGTATGTCGTATTACTATTTCAGTATATCCAGTGGACTTTGTTGGTTACTTAGGCTCTACTGCGGATAATGTCATGACAGACATTAGGTCACGGCGGCCAGTCTCAATGGAGACGAGCCATTTTCGCAGGAAAAGATCACAAGTGTGTGCGCAAGCACGGGTACACTCTTTATTCCTTTTTTTTAATAGAATCGAATGACAAACGAGTACACAGTCCACCTGATGGTAAGTGGTTGCTGTGACCCATAGACACTACATCTATCCTCGTTTGCTAATCAAAATGCAGATGCGTTGTCACTCGTGAGGACTAAGATAGAATGCCTCGTTTCCAATAAAAAGGGTTTCCGGTTCTCTACACCCACCATACGAAACAGCAGTGTTAAGCTGCTATTTTACGCTGGTATTGTGAGATCCTTCCCCGGTCGAGCCGACCCATTCGTGCTACAACGATACTACTAATATAGCTGCAGCATTGCTCTACCACGTATAAATTTCTCCACTGATAGTCCGATAGGACGGCAATCCGACACGACCGGGGATGAATCATTCGCAGGACTAGCTTTACATTCTCTTTTACGAGGCACGGGGGTATAACATCTTCCTGACTCCGGGTGGCTACTAAGAATTTCTTGACAGCAGAACCCTTTAACTGATTTTGGACTGTCCCATATCGTTCCGTGGGTGTAGTAAGAGGCGACAGAGGGAAACAAATCATGGGATGAGCAGCGGGGTCTTTCTAATAACGATTAAAAAAAACTGCCTTTGCCAACCAGCTTGCCAAGCGTGGCAACTATCCCCTAATCTATGGGGGAGGCCTGTGCCCAGCAATTGGGACGTGTGTATATAGGCTGTAATTTTAACATTTTTAACTGTACAGCCAGCAGTGGTCTTTAAAGTTAAATTCAATTAAATTATAACATTGTCTAATGTTTACTTAATATTACTTTCAGACCGTGTTCATATACCCGCCGACGCTAATTTGTGTATTTCTGACCCTCCAACTGTCACTAGTTGTTGTACAACTGTGTTTACTGTTCAGCTCCATAGCCTGGCACAACTTCTTGTCAATAGTCATTTTACTTTTCATCAATTACTACTCACTGTTCAAGTTGGTGAGGGATTATATTGTTGCTTGGAAAGTTTATAAAGCAGAAAACATGATACAGGATAAAAACGGATCTGTTCAACTAGCCACTAATTAGTGATATCCGCCATTTTGAAACTGGTTAGACGTTGCGCGCACAATTTTTTTTTAAATGCATTTCACTGAATTTCGCAACGAAATTATTTTGCATTGCATTGTTTGATTTTTTTAAATGTATGAATACTTCATACTATATACTACAGTACAATTTTTTTTAATATTAAATTCCTTCCACCTGTTACATATAGATATTCCTAAAAGTAGAACAGTTAAAAAAGAAAGATTAAAAAATGTGAAAAACATTAAGGAACAAACCACTGAGGCATTGTTTTGTGTATTTATCAAATACTCTAGAAACTGATAAAATTTTATTTAAAACCAAACTTCTGAATCACGTGACATTGTGTAACAAAAAACTTTTCCTCAGTCCCTTATAGTGACGTCTGGTAAATGAAAATTGTTATTAGTACTCCATTAAATTCTTTAACAAATGGATTTTATATTATTATACATTCCGTAATTCCATTACGTCGTTCAGTGAAATGTATTTTAACATCGATCTGTTTTAAATTATAATTGTGTCAATTGTACTTAATGTTAGAAAGTTGCGCTCATTATGATTATAAAAATGTGTTTCGAACAAACTTCGGGAAAATTTGCATTGTGTATAAGCATTGGAAGTTTATAAGACTGAGGTGAACTAAGCCATTATTTTTGTGTTGAACTACGAACTACTCGTACTCTTGTATAAGTGTTATTTTTTTTTGAGAGCGACATAATAATTTTAACCTTAAGTGCATGATAAAAACCATTACATTGTGTATCTGATATAATTGTCAAAAATGGAAAATTAAACACTTGCCAATAAAAAGTTTATTTATTTATATACATACCACAGATAACAGATTGTATTTACATTGTTTTGGTTGGTTGGAAAAATGATTCCATCATTATTTGATGGCTTACTGACTTTTAGCATTGTATTCATTTAAAAACTTACTCCATTGTAATCTAGTCACCAAAAACAAGTGTAACAAAAAATATAAATAAAAAAATGTTTAATAGATGCATACTTTCGTTTCTTTTGTCTCTAAAGAAAATTACTTTGATTAGTTTTATTCAAAGAACGGCTATTTACAATTGTTACCATTTACCCTATGAGTCTTGCGAGGTGTATCTTAGACTAGAGCCGAATATTTCTGCAACAAGGCCACGATCTATTGCAATTGGTTTGTGTGTAGGTACAGTTTTTGTAAAACAATGATACATTGTAAATAAGGTAAGTGGATGTTGTGGCCGATTGACACTACATACAACTATTCTCGATTAAGAATCAAAATGAAGATGCATTGTCACCTATAGACTCAGATGGAATGCCACATTAACAGAGGTGTCCATGAGCTGCGGTGCTTTTGCCTTTTGTCACTCTTATATTATCATATTGTAAAAATGAGAGCTGTGGTTACACAAAAGCCCAAGTTCAATTTTGATTCACAGTGGCTGCCAGCATTACTGCAATTATAAATTACAATTTTACCTGGTGATTGCCTATTAAATTATAAAAGAAAACATCATAAGAATATATTATAACAACTTTTCCTTACACTTTTAGTAGCCTTGATTGCATCTTTAATCCTTTACAATATAATTACTATATAATTACAATCTACACAAGTAATGGTGCTTGTGTTTGTATTTTCTTTTTGTTTATTTCTGTAACTTTAGCTGTCTGGTGGTGATATAAGGTAATGCATTCTACAATTTTGTCTCATAGCTATTATAATATGCGACTGCGGATTATGGCAATAATGTCTCATGGCCTCAATAAGATGGGAGGTACAACCATTGCATTTATAAAAAAGTAATGTATATCCAACAGAGGTATTGCTTGGCACAAGTCTGCCTTTCTTACTAATATTTTTGAGCAAAGTTGTCTAACACAGCTCCATTGCATGTCACATGTCATCATAATTTTTATAATTTCTTTAGCATGCTTGTTTTTTTACAGATGTATGATAAAATTTAAGGTATCCCTTAGTTACTACAAATCTTATTCCATCTCATATATAAAGTTAAGTTAGTTAAAGTTGCAGCCTATATATGTCCCACTGCTTGCTGGTCACAGGTCTCCTCTCATATCTGAGAGGGTTTTAGGGCAAGGAAGTGTCCATCGCACTGCCCCAGAATGTGTTGGTGAAGTTCACATGTCTTTGAAAAAATTTTTTTTTTCTTATTTCTCAGACACGCAGGTTTCTTCACGATTTTTTCCTTTACCGCCGAGCATGTGTCATATATGCCAAATGTAAATTATTAACCGGTTCAGTGGCGGGTGATACGCCAGGCGTGCCATCGATTACTTTTGTGTGTGGCGTATGGCGAGTCGTGTCTTTTTAAAAATCGTTATAACTCGCTCAAATTACTTTTTTGGAAAATTTATCCAGAACGAAATATTCATTATTTTGCGAGTAGTTCATGCATGCAGCTTCGTTTCTAGATATTTTGAAAATTTGAAATTTTTAGGGGTTGACAACCATTTTTTAACGTGTACATGGTACTATTTTTACTTTGTGGGTTATAAATCATGTTATGGAAAAATTGTCTAATAAGTAACAAATAATAGCACTCATTGCGATCGCTCACAAACTCAAGTTGTAAATAAATTTCTGGAAAACAAGTCTCCTGTTAAAAAAAAAACAATGAGTTTGTCTTATTGTTTAATTTTGCTTAAAATGGTTGAACTGCCGTCTTATTACTATCATATGGCCGAATAGACCTACGAAGTACCATGTGCTCTTGTGATATGGTATAAGGTTTATTTTTGCTTGAAACAGTTCGAAACCGTTCATGCATAAAAAAAGTTTGCTAATAAATAGTCTTTTGTCAATCCGCCGCCGTATAGCGCCGGCATTTTTTTCCTTTTGAAAACACTTGTTTTGCTATTCTTACTAATTAGACGTTTACAGATCGACTTTACTTTTACATTTGTATAACATTAAATAATATTTAACATTTGTAAATATCAATTAATGATTTACCTATATTTTTTCAAATTAATGTTCTTCATTGTTTGATATTTACAAATGTTATTATTAGGTGAAAATTTAATTTAATAAAAACGAAGGTTTCCAGGGTGATTTTGCTGTACCTACTTATATAAATGATGTTATTATAACAACAAAAAATAGTACAAAAGGTTTGTAATCTCTTCATAAAAAAAAGTCACTCATTTTCAAAGAAAACGCGTAAAAAAACACGTAGTTACCCGCTAAAAACAAGTATCCTTCCATTTGTAACTTATGTTTGCTGTCAAATAAACTTAATTAGGTCTAAACAAGTAAAAAAGGCATAAAAAGTACATTACTTTTACACATGGCGGATGGCATGGTCTGTGGCGCTTGACACGCCCGGCGTGTCATGAAATATTTGTTCGGTTAACGAATCGGTTAAGACAGTCAACAAGGGCAGTATTAAAGCCACTAACTGTTTGTTACTGAGAATGAAGATGTATCTGTGTAGTTTAGCATGTTAAGCCCCACATTAGTATTATCTCTTGTATCATGGAGGCAGTTTCCATACATAAATTTCACAAGGACAAAAATCCAGACCCGGAACAATTATTTGTAGGTCATACAAATACTTGGTCTGTGTTGGATTTGAACCCATGGCCCTTTAAACGTGGTAGAGCATGCTGCAGCTATATTAATTGTATAGTTGTAGCACGAATAGGTCGGCTTGACCTGGGAAGGGCCAAGCTCTCACAGAATACCAGCGTAAAATAGCAGCTTAACACTGCTGTTTTGTATGGTGAATGTAGAAAACCAGAGACCCTTTTTACTGGAAAAGAGGCATTCCATCTTAGTCCTCATGGCTGACAATGCATCTGCATTTTGATTCGCAAATGAGGATACATATGTCTATGGGCCACAGCAACCACTTACCATCAAGTGGATTGTGTGCTTGCTTGACAACCTTAACCTACAAAAATAAGTGGTGCAACTTCTACTGTGCCATGGAGCTGAGTTTTTAATCGTCCTGTTACTACTATTATGTTATTATGACATTATTCTAAAAAATGCTGTCTACTTAGTCATTACCCAAGTTGGTGTCTTATTGCTATCATTAATCTGAACCTTCATCATTTTCATTTTATCTCTAACTGTGTCACAAGCACTTAATAATTCTTTATCTTTCCGCAACATAGCATTTTTTCTAACCATATGTCTAAATTCAACAATAGTGTCTATCAAAGTGTTTGATATAGTATTTTCTGATGTTTCTTGAAGTGTCAATCCAAATTTTGTAAGGACATTAATAATATACTGAGCAGTAAGTACAACTGGAACAGGATAGTAGTCCTTTGTGTTCCCTTTTATAATTTTGTTAGCACAAGTTACTAGATTAAGTAATGAATTTACACATGATGCGGTATCAAAATCTGATTTCAATGCTTCTAAGTTGTTCTCCTCAACTTTTTGCAATTCCTCCAAAAGTTTGTTACTGTAATCACCATGACCATTTTCACTATCATTTACATACATTAAAACGTCTTTAAGGAAAAATTTAAATTTATTAAGAACGGCTTCAGCTGTTTTCATCATCTCATCACTATATTCCATTGAATATCTATAGTTAGACATAAGGCATGCCATTCTGAATGTATCTGCAGTATACATCTTAAGAAGATCAGGTATTGATAGTGTATTCTGTAAAGATTTTGACATTTTAATATCTTTATAGTTTAAATGCCCGACATGAATCCAATAGTTTGCCCATTGCCTTGTGTCATGGTAGGCACATGATTGAGCTTCCTCATTTTCATGGTGAGGAAACTGAAGGTCAATACCCCCAGCATGAAAGTCTATTTGAGAGCCAAAAACCTTACTGACCATGGCAGAGCATTCTATATGCCAACCTGGTCTGCCTTTACCCCAAGATGTTTCCCAAAATGGTTCCCCTGGTTTATATCCCTTCCAAAGAGCAAAGTCCATTTTATTTCTCTTCTCAGTAGTTGTAGGTTCCCCACTATCTTGCATATTTTGCAATTTCCCATATGAAGGAAATTTAGAAGTATCAAAATATACAGAACCATCATTTGTGATATAAGCCATATTAGAATCCACAAGGTTTTTAACAAAATCTTGTATTGTATGAATATGATCTGATACTCTAGTAATTATCATAGGTTTCTCCACATTTAAACTTGTTAAGTCAAGCCAGAATTCATGTTCATAGTTTTTAGCAACCACTCTAAAATCAGTATTAGTGTCTTTGGCCTTTTTTATTATTTTATCATCGATGTCGGTGATTCCCATTGCTGTGACGAGCTTAATATTAAAAAATGATTTTAAAATTCTTTGTAAAATATCTAGTTTAACATAACAACACGCATGTCCTATATGAGCCGAATCATATACTGTGGGGCCGCAGGAATACCATGTGGCGATTTTAGGATCATTCAGAATGACTGGAACTTTTTGGTTCGCAATACAATTGTAAACATACACTCCGATTGGATTTCCATTTGGCATTAACCATTTTGTTTCCTTATAAGGTTTTAAACTGCAGACGTGAGAAAGTTTTCGCATGAAAATAGGGAACACGTTTATCATTTTTGAAATTTTATCGGTCAATTGAATAAAGTGGTAAAATACTGCACTAATATTTTACAATAATTTATTAAAAATAAATAAATATTAGCGCAACTGACAATGAGAGATATAGCTATCTCAATATCACAATCACATGTTCACATGTTAATAAAAAAAAAATACAAAAACACGTAGAGGGAGTATGTACAAAAACACAAAATCAATTTCAAAACGTCAACTTGACATCAAGCATCAACGTCAATCTCGTGTTTTATAATTTTATATTATTTAAGCTACATACATAACCCATAGAGCCTATGCTTGCATTGTCTGACATGTACTTTTTTCACAAAGTTTTTCATAATTTGTTGTGTTTGTACCTCCACACTCTGCGAAATTTGTTTTTATAACAATATTAATTAATAATAATAACAATCATTCATGGTAGCTGTTTTTTTTCCACCTGATCAAAATACTCGGAGCACCTTAACTCAAAAGCGCCAGTGCTCACAATAAAAAATGACGGCGATTTATGATTATATTTCCCTAGGCATTGCACAACGGAACGAATTTTTCACCAGTGAGAGCACTGAGCAGTACTCGCAGTGTATAACGGAACACGACCTATGTGTGACACAATCATTACCTTACAGACAAAAAATACACGTCAGACAAGGCTTTATGAACGTATATACATCATATACATTACCTTCGTCTTTTAATAATTAAAAGTACCATAGTCAAGACTTGAAAGTCAAGCAAGTGTCAACTGTCAACGTGAAGTTTATCAACAATCTGTTAATTTTTTTCAGAAGGAATTGGAAGGAATTCAGTCAGTAAAACAACTGTCCTGTATTTGTAATTTTTATCGTTTAGCTTATACCCATCATATAAGTATGGTAACCTTTGGTCCTGATGAAGTAGAGTTAGTAGATAAGTCACCGTGTGCTGGTATTAGAGCTGATCTTAAGATGTGTCTTTTGGGCAGCAGTTGCTGTAAAAAGGTTAGCGTTTCTTACACTAGACATATATTTATAATATATGCAACGTCCAATTAAAAATTACTACAGACAACTAATAACTTATTTTAAATAAAATGTTATTTGAATTATAAGAAAGATTGCAATAAAATATATCTATCTTATTATCAGTTTTGTTTTGTGGATTGTTTTTAAATCTAAGGAAGTCATTAACATATTATAAATTTTAGGAAAAAAAGACTCCAAGGGAATGTTTGAAAGATGGTTTAGTCCCTGAAGAATGCCTTCAATTGCGACAGAGCTTTTTTGAGTGTAAGAGGTCATTGGTAAGATATCTAGATGTCCTATTTTATATTTTTTTGTGGTGAATAACCTGAATGAACATGATCATTGATAATTATGGCTATTAGAAATACACTCAGCTTTGCAAGTTCCAGTACAGATTTATGTTCTAAATTTCATAGGTTAAAACTATACACAGAGACATTTAGGCTTACGAGATCTGGAATGTCCCAAAACATATGTGTGAGACACCTATCATCTCGTTTTTTTGTAAACTACTGAATTTCGGGCAACAGAATCTAGAAACCAATGTATATTTTGTATCATCTATTTGGATGAAAATAAAAATATTATCCAAAGTTCACAAAAATACTTATATATAATCAATCGCAAAATAAATCTTTGCCTAAAAAGATCTCAATTGATTCAGAATATGTAAGTAATTTAATACTTTGTTTAATTTTATTAAATACTGGCTGGTCTGGCAAACATTGTTTTGACCTTTCCATAAGGTTTTGCAAGAAGTTTTACTCCAGACTAGTATTAAAAGGGTTGGAATTCTTCAATACACTATGCCTTGGCACTGATTTCAAAGATTCCTACCAATAAATAAATAAAATATGTGTGCAGTTCACATGCTGTAGAAGTAAAACCTTCAATTGAAATGAAATACAAAACAAAAACATTTCTCCGGAAATGATTTATTTCATTTGATAATTTTCAACCACAAGTTCGATGAAAAATATAAGATAAAAGTTCAATTTTGTAGCAAATAAATGATACAATCCTTATTTTTAGACATGTAGAGTCTAAATATTTTAGTGTATTAAAACTAAAATTGCTTTTAATAGCAATGTCTTCATTCTATAGGTAAAATCATTTTATAGAAAAAAAATTAGATTTACTCTCAACACTAGATGGCCTAAACATGACAAATCTATACTAATATTATAAAGAGAGAGTGTAAATTTTGTGAGTTTGTATATATGTGGAAGGTAATTTTTGGAACCACTTCACCTATTGGAATATTTTTGTCACCATTTGAAAGGTACATTATTCCTGATGGACATAGGCTATATATTATGTGTATATTTATATTATCACTAAAATTTTTAATATTTGTCAACAAAGGCGCAAAAGTCGTGCCTCTTGAGAGTTTCCACAGTGTGGTTCATCAATGGTTAAAGTTTGAGAAAAATAATGTATAGCTGAATTGTTCCTCTTAAAAGGTTCTAAAAAGGTCTCCAACAGTAAGTCTATCTTCTAAGGATAACTTACAATCTATACTTATACTGACTAGCCAATTCTACTCTTTCCGACGCTCCATCCTATAAAAAAATCCTTCAGTTCGCAATAAAAAATTTTGAGGGTCATTTATCGGGATAAAAACTATCCTATCTCTCATCATCATCATCATCATTACAGCCTTTCATAAGTCCACTGCTGAACATAGGCCCAAGGAATGCCACAAAGCACGGTCCTGAACCACCTGCATCCATCGACTTCCTGCATGTCTTACCAGGTCGTCACTCCATCTCGTGGGGGGTCGCCCTACACTTCGCCTACCGGTACGAGGCTGCCACTCAAGAACCTTTCTTCCCCATCGGTTGTCGGTTCTTCGAGCTATATGGCCGGCCCACTGCCACTTCAGCTTACTAATCCGTTGGGCTATGTCGGTCACTCTGGTTCTACTGCGGATATCCTCATTTCTTATCACGCAGAGAAACTCCGAGCATAGCCCTCTCCATAGCCCGCTGAGCGACCTTGAGCTTCCTCATACGGTCAGCAGTGAACGACCACGTCTCAGATCCGTAAGTCATCACTGGCAACACGCATTGGTTGTATAATTTTGTTTTAAGGCTTTGAGGAATGTCTGACGAGAAGATGTGTAGTAGTTTCCCGAACGCTGCCCAGCCGAGTTGAATCCGTCGATTGACCTTTCGGTCGAAGTTGGACTTACCTAGTCGGACTATTTGTCCCAGGTAAACATACTCGTCAACAACTTCGAGCTTAGTGCTCCCAACAACTACCGGCATAGGTGTGACATGGACATTGAACATGATCTTTGTTTTGTCCATGTTCAACTTAAGACCTATCCGTTGGGAGACACTATTGAGGTCATTGAGCATGGTGCTTAGATCCTCCAGCGATTCTGCCAAAAGAACTATATCGTCGGCAAATCGATAGTGAGTGATGTACTCGCCATTGATGTTAATACCGTATCCTTTCCAGTCCAGAAGCTTGAAAACGTCTTCCAATGCAGCGGTGAAGAGTTTCGGGGATATAACGTCACCCTGTCTTACACCTCTCTGCAATTGGATAGGTTTCGTACTCTGGTTCTGTACTCGGATAGCCATCGAGGCCCTACTGTACAAGCACTTCAGCACTTCGATATACCGACAGTCAACTTGGCACCGCTGAAGGGATTGCAGCACCGCCCAAATTTCGACGGAATCAAAGGCTTTCCCATAGTGAACATACGCCAGGCATAGTGGCAAATTGTACTCCTCGGACTTCTGTACAACTTGCCGAAGGGTATGTATGTGGTCTATGGTGCTAAAGTCCTTTCGGAAACCGGCTTGTTCGGGAGGCTGGAAGTCGTCAAAACTGCGCGCGAGACGATTCGTAATGACTCTCGAAAACAGCACGTAGACGCGGCTCAGAAGGGAAATCGGTCTGTAGTTCATCAAGAAAGCGTTGTCACCTTTCATCCTCACAATTGCGTGTGGCTCTAACGATGACGTGTACAGCTGCCCATAGAACCTCTCAATCTCACTCAAAATTCTCTCTTGTGCCTAGTTTTGCATTGAAGTCTCCCATTAACACAAATACCAGTATGGGCTATTATCTCGCTTAACAAACATAGGTAGTTACAACAGATATAACATTACGTCGAAACAGAATTACGTGCAACATTACGTGTAAACGCAACTTTATCAAACCTACAATTGACTGGTTATTCAATCAACGTTTTCCAAGTGGCAATTTTCCATCGTCAATGGGTAGCGGTTCTGGCGACAGATTGGTGCAATGGTGTCATGTAGCACCTGGTTTTGTACCCTTGTGTACCCTTCAACGGCCAAGTCACACACAGTCCTACGTGGTAGAGCCATGCTGCAGCTATATTATGGTTGTAGCACGAATGGGTCGGCTCGACCGGGGAAGGACCATGCTCTCATAGAAAACCAGCGTAAAATAGCAGCTTAACGCTGCTGTGTTTCGTATGGTGAGTGTAGAGAACCGGAGACCCTTTTTACTGGCAAAGAGGCATTCCATTTTAGTCCTCACGGGTGACAACGCATCTGCATCTTGAGTCTTTATTGAGGATAGATGTAGATGTCTATGGGTCACAGTAACAGGTGGACTGTGTGCTCGTTTGTCACCCGATCCTATAAAAAAAAAAACATTAACTATAATAATAAACGACACGACTTTGTCTAGATTTCATTACTTTTTAGAGATAAACAAGCAGCTCCATCGAGACTTGGCTAGTTTTTTACAGAATGGTTACTTACTTACTTATCTTCACGCACAATCCCTGACGGGGTAGCCAGAGAGAACAGATCGCCAAGTGTCACGATCCTTACATACCTCTTTCGCTTCTTTCTGATTCATTATCTTCTTCATACATGTACGTCTAGGTATCCGAGTACTCTTGACCCTACCCTCTTCGAGCAATTTGCTCACATGTTCTTCGAAAGTTAGTCTTGGTCTATCTCGACACCTTTTAATATTAACTTTCGCGCTATATATTTTCTTCACCATTCGGTCTTCACTCATTCGCTCAACGTGCCCAAACCACCGATGCACGCCCTTATCAATTTTTATGATAAGGTCATCTTTCGAACCTGCCATATTTCGAATCTCTTCGTTTCGCTTTCGGTCGGCCATGGTAACGCCACACATTTTACGAAGAGATCGCATCTCCACTGCATTCAACTTGCTTTTATGCTTCTTCTGGCATACCCAGGTTTCGCCATATAACAAAGTCGGTACCAACACTGTGTTATGTATTGCAAGGCGTGCACTCTTCACTACGCCTTGCCTTTTGACTAACGCAGTCAGGGCACCATTGACTTTGTTCCCGGCAGCGACACGCCTGTCCACATCTAAATCACATCTTCCATCCCGGCTAAAAGCACTCCCCAAGTATACAATTTCATTTACCTGTTCTAGACATTCCTGATTTACCCATATTTCACACTTCGTTCTCTCTTCGTCCCTTTCAAATACCAGAACCTTAGTTTTATTAGCATTCAAACGGAGACCTTTAGTTTCACATTCCTCTTTCATACACGTGACTAATGCCTGCAGTTCTGCCTCTGATGGATCTTCAGCATACAGCAGACAATTTACTTTTATGTCACCCAATTTCACACCCAAACAGCTATCTTTCAGCTTCTGTAAACAGCTGTCGAGATACAGTATGAACAGCCAGGAAGACATGACACAACCCTGTTTTACGCCCGTTTGGATGCTAAACATGGGTGACAGGTCATGCTCTACCCGCACACAGGCTTTACAGTCACAGTAAAGAGACTGCACAGCCCTTAGCAATCGACCATCCACACCATACCCCGGCAACAGTTCCCACATTTTCTTCCTTACAACCTTATCAAATGCTTTCTCAAGATCCACAAAAGCACAGAAAATCTTCTGGTTAGCAGCCAGAAGCTTTTCCGTGATCATGCGGAGAGAAAACTTTTGATCCGTGCATCCTCTTTCAGGTCTAAATCCGCATTGTGCCTCCCATAGAAATCATTCCGATTTCTCTTGCATCCTACGTGTCAAAACCTTCGAGTAAAATTTACTTGCTAAACTGGTCAAGCTGATCGCCCGATAGCAGAATGGTTTTGGTGGGATTTCATTGCTTTCTGTAGAAACGTGAGCATATTGATTTATTTTATTAGATTTTCTAATTTGACACAGCCGGGCTTTAATAAATTCACTAGAAGTTACTTTCTGCTGCCGATTATGAAATTGGCCGTATTTTCATTCTACATATAAATGTGGAAAATATTTAACATCGAGGTCTTTATCTTGGGCATCAATCGGTGCTGTGTTTGCTTTGAGCATTTGGTAGAGTTCTGAAGCTGGTGCATTTTGTCTCCGTTCATTTAAAGGATATATGGTGTAATACTTATAATCAGTTTCCTTTTCTCTTGTGATTTGGGTCAACAGTGCTGCTGTACCATCTTCTAAACTACCTTCTTCAGCATTATCTGGTGTATTTGTAACATTATGTTGAATATTTTCATGTATGTTTATGAGCTGGTTAGGTAAATCTGGTAATTTGATATAAGCATAATGTTCGTTTACATTTTTTAAGTATTGTAATGCTTTGTACACTTTATTAACGTCAACAATGTCTTGCCATATAATATTTGCTTTGTTTGGCGTACTTCGGACTATAATATAAAGTTCTGGGTTTTCAATTATTGCGTCTTCAGGTTTCGGGAGTTTTGAAAAGTCCTGCCCTTTACTTTTTTAACCACCTGACGATTGGGTAGACGTTTATTAGCCACAGGATTCATTGTGACAACCACCTGAAACGCTTTAGCGCGTTGGATTAAAATGTTTTCATAGTCGTTCAGCTGAGCTATTTGTGGTGGAACAGTGCTTACGTGCATGTCATTGAGGATACAGACAGCAGGCATTTGGTTAGCACGAATATGTACGGACTGTGAGTTATTAGACTAGAATTATAGTAGTTCAGGAGCTGATTCTAAACATCTGTTGATATGGGCTTTCTTAATCGTTCTATGGAACTAATATCCCTAGAATAACAAAGTTTATTGCACGACATACAATCCAGTTTCGGTGTGTCTACACTTTTTTTGGAAAATAATTTAAAAGCAACCTTATTACTTTTTATTATTTCATCTTGCACGATTTCACTGTCAGGTGTACGCTCTACAATGGCACTTCCTACCGTCGTTTGCTTTCCTAGCTCCATAAGCTTATCCACATTACCACTCGCCAAAGAATCGTCAATATCAAGCAATAACTTACAGTCGTTGTGTATTTGATAAATCTCTCTGATAATAGTCCGAAGATGTGGGAAATGCGATTTAACGTTATTAATAAAGTTAATATTTTCTTGCAGTTTACCTGTTTCTACAGACATCGACTAAATTTGCGCAGTAGTTTGGAGGCTCAGTACTTCGAAAATGTTTTTCAATTTTAGATTCCATCATTTAATACGCACAATGAATCCGAACAAGACCATGTCAGACTTTTGGACATTTTCTTAATATTTGTAAAGGTTTTTGCTTTGTCAGTATCATCAATCTCAATAGGTTTTTCTTTATCTTCACCTTATAAGCTTGTTCAGAATAAAATGGCTCCTGATTACTGCGATGTTCGGATTTAGCAAGAAATGCTTCAAATTTGCCTTTAATATCCGTGCTTTCAGGACATATTTTTAACTTCTCTAATGCCGCTATTATTTTTTCTTTTAATTTATTTGCAGTCTTGTTCAAATCTTCTAAATTTCTTTGCCTATTATGGAGAGTCCACTTACTTTTTGAAATCTGTCTAAAACTGTTTAAAATATGAAAATAATTTTCTTCTGATTATATTTTTCACTAATTGATAATTTTACAGCTTGGTTGCTCTTTGTTTAGCCACTTCCATAGAATTGCGTTTGCAATTTTTCTGCAAATCCATGCAAAAAGTGGTCCTTCCGCGGACCACGCTTCCCACAGAATACCAGCGTAAAATCTCTCAATGCAGCTGTGCTTCTTGTGGAAAGTGTAGGGTATTGGAGACAATTATTACTGGAAATGAGGCATTTTATCTTAGTCCTCACGGGTGAGACAACGCATCCACTTACCATGAGGTGGTCTGTGTGCTCGTTTGTCACCCTTATTCTATGAAAAAAACTTATCTGATATCAAGTGCTAAGTAAAAAACCTGTGTGTGTGTACATAACTAAAGCTAAAGAAGTATAATTTCCTACGTGCGTACGCACGTAGGAAATTATACTTCTTTAGCTTTACAAAACAAAAATAACTACCTTAAATATAGTTATCAGTTCCCACGAAAACTTGAGAGACAGTTAACCAATGAAGTTGTCGCTTTGAGGTGTCAGTATGCGCGCGCATCGTAACAACTTCATGGTGTCGTTTTTGGCTGTCGGTGTGCGCGCGTATCGTAATAAAATCACTCATAATTTTGCCTAAACTCCCCAAAAGAAGTATAACTTCAAAACTTTATATTCAAAAATATTTGAAAACAATAGCATTAAATAGGTACTTCTCGTATAAGATTTAACCAATCTATGCACTTACTCTGTGCAATTGACAACTTCTTAAAGGATTTGGAAGTCGTCAATCACATTGTGCTTACTAGATCAAAATTAATAACTAGGATATTATCATTATCATGATCATAACTTTTTTCTACTAGCATATAATTTGGCTTTCATAAATCAGAGCAGCAGAAAGCAATGTTATTTCATATGAGAGCATCATTGTAATTTGTAATTAATCTCAAAAATATTTTTCAGCTTGACAACAGACGAAGGTTTCGTGGGCATAAAGGATATTAAACTGCATTATTTAGACTAACTTAGCTTTAATAAATTTATTAAGACATGTTAATTATTTAAATTTGTAAATAAAGTAGATTTGTTTTACTTTTTTATTGTTTACTTATTTATGATACCCATTTTTTTTTTAATACAGCAGTAGCATGCTTTGTGCCAGGCCAGCTTGGTGGCATTTTGGATGGAGCATTCTGAAATGACCTACGACCTGGGGTAGATTAAACACGACTAATAAATAATAAGAATGGCGTCAATATTAAAGACCTTTTGGTTAGGTGTACATTTTTAAGATTTTCCAGTGACTAGAAATTAGTCAACCTTAAAACAGAAAATTGTCAATAGAGATTGGATGACTTATAATTTTATAAGTGGTAGAGCCATGCTGCATCTATATTAGTAGTATAGTTGTAGCACGAATGGGTCGGCTCGACCAGGGAAGGACCACTTTCTCACATAATACCAGCGTAAAATAGCAGTTTTACATACTGTGTTATGGTGAGTAGTAGAGTAGTAGAGAACCAGAGACCCTTTTTACTGGAAAAGAGGCATTCCATCTTAGTCCTCACGGCTGACAACGCATCTGCATTTTGATTCTTTATTGAGGATAGTTGTAGATGTCTATGGGTTACAGCAACCACTTACCATCAGGTGGACTGTGTGCTTGTTTGTCACCCTATCCTATTAAAAAAATTACTACACTAATATTAATAATTCTAATTACACTAAAATATCGTTTCTTTTTTATGTATACTAGCTGGTACACAGCGCGTTGCTCCCACAGAAGAAATAATTGTGGAATTGTAGTTTTAAATTTGAAAGAGTTATATTGGTTAATTAGAAATGATAATAATACATTCATTGAAATTAAATCATATGTCACTTTCAAATAAATTTGCCGGTACGATACGCGTGCCACCTATTGTAAGTTATTTGTACTATGCTATAACCTTCGCGCAAGTGCAGCAATAAGTTGATAGTTTTACGGCAGGTTGATGAACGGTATGGCAGCGAATAAAATACAAACAAACAAATATTAATTTTTATATATTAAATTTATTTATATTCTTTTTATATCTATGTATTTTACCAGGCGAGAACACCATTACAGCCTATCATATTAGTCTGTGCAGCCTACCAAAAGTCCAAGGCTTATATGGGGGATTTGTCCCATAGATAAATTCTATGATTTTTCCATCGTTGCCACGTTGCCATCGTTAACACGGTTTTTTATTATAATATTTGATTTTTCATTAGGAAAATGCCCATCTCTCTTTTTTCCCTTTGACACTATTATGACACGATTTATGATGCTTTATTTTTATACATGGCAGAGCCATATTGCAGTTCTGTTATGGAATGGGATGGAATGGGTTGGCTCGACCGGGGAAGAACCACGCTCTCACAAAATACCAGCGTAAAATAGCAGCTTAATATTGCTGTTTCGTATGATGCGTGTAGAGAACCGGAGACCCTATTCACTGGATTCGAGGCATTCCATCTTAGTCCACAAGGGTGACAACGCATCTGCATTTTAGTTCTTAGTCGAGGATAGATGTAAATGTCTATGTGTCATAGCACTTATTCACTTACGACTTACTAGGGCACACTGAAATGATCGGGAATAGAATATTTCGGATTGAGTTACAATAAAACCTTTTTTAGAATTTGAATAGTGGCCTCTTAGAATCATAATGACATTCAAACAATTAAAAAAATGTTTAAAAACAAAAACTATGTTGGTTTAAAGTTGACACGTCGTGAAATGAAGCTCACGCGTGAACATTTCCGTGCCATAATTTATCACAATTTTCGTCGCGGCTTATCTCAAGATAAATGTCTCAGCGAACTTGTCTCGATTTATGATGTTGAAGCACCGAGTCGAACGACAATATACCGCTGGTATGCCGAGTTCTGACGCGGTCATGTGTCGCTCTGCACTGTTTCTTCTGCAGGTCGACCAAGAACAGCGGTCACGCCTGAAAACATCGCAGCTGTTCGAACTATTATATTAGATGACCGTCATGTGACATACGAGCAGATTCGGGCTGTTATCAGTATCGGAATGACTGCAATTGAGTCGATATTACATAATGAGCTGTGTGTAAGAAAGCTAGTTTCCCGCTGGGTTCCCCACAATTTGTCCGAAGAGCAAACGGCGGCTCGTGTAGATTGGTGCCGTAATACTCTGCAACGCTTCAACGGAGGGAAGTCAAATGTTGTTTATAATATCGTCTCAGGTGACGAATCATGGATTTATTCATACGAACCTGAAAGAAAACATCAGTCAGCAGTTTGGGTCTTCGAAGGCGAGGTCAAACCAACGAAAGTGGTTCGCTCCCGCAGCGTGTCAAAGAAAATGGTCGGTACGTTTGTCTCGAAAAAGGGGCATGTTGCTACAATTCCTTTACAGGAACGCAGAACGGTTATCGCTGAGTGGTATATCACGGTTTGTATGCCAGAAATGATAGCCGAACTCCGAAAAAATAAACCGAAACGACAAATGAAAAACCGGTAATGCGAGCTCCCATACGGCTCAATAACGACAAATGATTTTTTGAAGCAGGAAAACGTTCAGCTGATGAGCCATCCTCCGTACAGTCCTGACCTGAGCCTTTTACATTCCCTAGAATGAAAGATTTAATACGCGGTCAACGGTTTGAAGACCCTGAAGCAGCTGTGGAAGCATACAAATCAGCCATTTTGTCAACATCAACTTCAGACTGGAATTACTGTTTTAATGATTGGTTTGCACGAATGGAAAAGTGCATTAAGTTGAACGGAGAGTACTTCGAAAAACAATAAAATACAATTTAGCTATACCGTGCATGTGGTTTTTCTTATTCCCGATCACTTCAGTGTGCCCCCGTACCACTCTTCTTCTATAACAAAAACCCATGGGAAGATATAAAATTATGTTTTTTTTACGCTTCTATTAATAACTAGTACGAATCTTAAAAGACGACCCTCCCTGGCTGCTCCTTCTGTTATTTGTGATTCACTTAATTATTCTTCTCTTTGTCACCCTTTGAGTGATATGGGGACGAGAATACAACAAAAATATCCAAAACGAGAATATTACGATATATCATAAATAATAAAAAATCATGTTATCATTATTATTACTACGCAGGAGTGGACTTGTACTCCTGAATATAGGCCTCCCCCGAGGATGATCCTGAGCCACCTGCATCTTTCGACTTCCTGAATTACCGGTGCGAGGCTGCCACTCGAGAACCTTTTTTCCCCTTCGGTTATTGGTTCATTGAGCTGAGCTTGCAGCCGGTCCATTACCACTTCAGTTTACCGATCCAGTGAATAAATAAAGTGTGATAGCACTTTATTTACTTTATAACTATCCTCATGCCTAATTTGTCCTTAGCACAAAATGAAGCACTTATTTCGGTTTTAATATATCAGCCTGTGATGATGTTTTCATGACCACGACTCACTAATACTGTTAAAAGTGTCTACATAAGCAATATTATATGAGTAGTGCCACTAATTTAAGCACCAGCACGAATAAACTTATAAAAATTACACGCGATCGGCCTACATTCTGTTTTTCTTCTTCAGTTCTTGAAAGCCAACTGGTGAACAACGAACATGGACCTCACCTGCTATAGGCAGAAGCGGATTAAATATCGACGTAGCGAGCTTTCGAAACTCTACATCTCTATAGAAAGTATATGTTTTTATTTTTTGCAAGTAGTTATTTAATTAATTTTGTTTCGTTTAAAAACTGCCGCGCTCGCTACTTTGTAACCTTGCACCCCTAGGCACTTGCCTAGTTTGTGAAAGAAAATCCACTTCTGGTTTTACGATTTGCCTTAACCGTTACGATTGGCTGGCGGATTGATCGCATTACCGGACGTTTTGTTGAGCACATAGGCTTCCTAATATATACGATAAATTCTAGCTTGACGGTGGGTATATATACCGCGTCTGTGCGTATAAAGAGTTGCTAGTATAGCCATCGTCACTATAAAAGTGGAGCTTACCGGACGGTGGGCTTGCGGTTAATGGCGACAGAACGGTCCCGACTTATCAGCTTAAGGTCTATGTTGATATATAGTATATAATGCACAAGGTAACCACATGCATTACTTTACACGCCTCATAAAGCGAAGCGTTATTTGGTAGTGCTTCACTCTTGACACGTCAAGGTCAAGTAATTTAATGTTCTTAAAATGCCTCTATCAAAACCATATTACGATAATATGAGTAGCCGTATATCAAGGAAACACTCTAATTAATAAATCTTATATTTTCTAAAAAATCATTTTATAATGCTATCAAACTTTGAAAAAAAAAAAACAGTTTGAAGAAAAATTTACGTGGACGTCCGGAAGTTGATTTTGTATGTGGTAACGATAACTCCTGAAAAAATTAACATATAACGTAACATAACGCTTCAGAATTACATCAACTGACTCCCTATTTCATATCAATAGCCTAGTAGCCTAGTACGCGTAGTAAAAGGAGCCGTGGTAGCTCAGATGGTTAGCGCTCGCTGTAAGTTTCACAGTATTCGAGCAACCCGGGTTCGATCCCCACCGGCACCAATGAAATTGTTAATTGCAATTTTAAGTGCTGATTTACCACGTGCTCGGCGGTGAAGGAAAACATCGTGAGGAAACCTGCATGTCTGAGAAATAAGAAAAAAAAATATTTCGAAGACATGTGGAGTTCGCCAACACGCATTGGGGCAGCGCGGCGGACATTTCCTTGCCCTAAAACCCTCTCAGAAATGAGAGGAGGCCTGTGCTCAGCAGTGGGACGTAAATAGGCTGCAACTTTACTTTACCTTACTAGTACGCGTATTTTATTAATAAAATAATTTTCAACTTTTTTGTTTTATTTATGGAGTGTAGAGTAGAAGGTGGACCATCTCTATATATGAAAAGTGTCCCTAAAAACGTGTCCAATAAGGGTGGCGCTGCAGTAGCATAGGATAAATTTAAAAAAAGCGCCAAAAGTAATTAGAATAAGATGGAGAAATAAATAAGGACCGACCAATCCGCTTGGTTTTGTACTACGTAAATAGTTGAGATTTTGTATACTGGCATTTTACTAACTACTCTAGTCATGAAATTTTTTAAATATTTGAATTCAGCTGACTTCACTCCGTTCACAACAGCTATCTTCATATCGTAGTTTTCCAGACGCCAGCGCTATTGTGGTAGGTTTTGGAAGCTCAATTTTCAGTAAATAGTAGGACACTTTTTCAACTTTCGCCCCTTATAAGATGGTTCTCCTTGTACTCTACACTCCATAGTTTTATTGCTATTAAATTTCTCTGTCGACGCTATTAAAAATTTAAAGGCGCTTTCATATTCTTTAGCTCTTGATAGACAAAGGACAAACCATACAGCCTATATTGATTTTATGCGAAAAAGCATAAACACAGATAAAACAAAGCATAAAATCAATATAGGCTGAATGGTTTGTCCTTTGTCTATCAAGAGCTAAAAAATATGAAAACGTCTTTAAATTTTTAATAGCGACGACAGAGAAATTTAATAGCAATAAAACTATGGATACACTCCATAGTTTTACAAAGGACAAACCATACAGCCTATATTGATTTTATGGTTTGTGTAATCGATTTATTTTTGTAAACATTATTATATTTTTTTCCTGTAGGTAACACTACATGTTAAATGATAGAGCGCTAAAACTCGTAAATAGTATATTTTAAAAGTCAGGATTTCAATTTTTTTTATCAAACCTAAATGAAACGCTCACGGCACACTTTTGGATTTTCCAAACTAATTTAATTAGGATGGCGAAACCATATTGATAGCTCAATAACACAGTAGATAAAGCCGACTTCCGCACGGAGCATGTATTTGAACAAAAAAAAAAGAAAGAAACAGCCTACATATGCCCCATGCTAGGCACAGACCTCAAAGAGGACATTGTAATAAGGAAGAGTCCATCGCACTATCATAATGAGTGCTGGCAGAATTCACTTTCCTCTGAAGTATTTTTCACGTTTCAGACATGGAGATTTCCTCAATATGTTTGTTTCACCGCCAGGTATGTCATAATTCAGCTCTTGAAATTGCAATTAACGTTTTAAGTTTGTGCTGCCGCTGCTTTGGGCTTAAGGTTACTAGACCTGGGTCTAAGTCTAGGGCGGTAAAATTTAAAAACGTCGGCTGTTGGCCAGGACATCATTGCATAAAATCTCCTACTGCTTTAATTTGTGGCGGCGAGAATAAAGGCTGAGTTCGCTTTCGTACTTTGAAATTCTTATGAAAGCGCTTATTTCGTGAACTATAACGCCTATTCTGAGAACAACAGCTCTCGTCATCTCTTATATGGTCTACATCATGCACGTCAAACTCAATCAATGATGGGCCAAATACATAAATAACATAGAATCAGTGCCAAACATAAAGAATTTTCACATCTTTTGTCCTTAACTAAATTACCTATTTGAGGGGTACTTCTATCTGCTGAAAGTAATTTTAAAATTGCATCCAAGTGTGCGTCAGTCAATTGCGATCTCGCGGGAGATTTTTTTCCTTTCATTAGGGAAAATAAATGCCGCAATTGTAAGTGCCTAAATATTGATATTTTTACACAATCGTAGGCCGCGTCAAAAGGCTGGTCTAAAAATTGGATCGGACCGCAGGCAAATACGGGCCGCATGTTTGACATGTCTGGTCTACATGCAATGTTAATAATAATTGTTTTCAAAGAAATTCTTAGTGTAGCAATATTCTTTTTAAAATAAAAATGAATATAAATTATTAGGTACTTTTTATTCTGTAATCTCTAAAAGGTTTTAATACTTCGGAAGTACGATAGACAAAATGAAATGGATGAAAATGATAGTGCAATTTTGTTTTTCCAACATAAATGGCACGTCTATTCTTTGCTTTAGATTAAATGTAGTGATTGTATTTTATGCAGCTACCCTTTGGATTTATGTTTATAATGGCCGTCCAGCCTCTTAAAACGTAGTGGTTATATATTTTAGTTCCAGATTCTGTTCTATCCGAAAGAAGCTTCCGCGGTTTGTGCCAGCGACTAATTAATGCCGGCATTAAAAAAAATACCTTTAACCTATATGACATTAAATCTGGAGTATACTATGATCCAGTGTCAGAAACAAGAGTAAATAAACACTACGTTATTAGTAATATGGTAAAATTTATAATAAAACCCGAAAACATTGACTTATAATATATTACCTGGGTACCTTTTTGAATCAATGTTCGAAAAACAATTTTTATTATATACAAATGTTGGCTCTGGTTTTCGGCTAAGATTTTTAATAATACATATTTCACCTTTATTAACTTTTATTAATCCACCAGACGAAATGGTTCATTGTTTTTTTGTTAAAAATAGCTGTATCCATACTTTAAATTAAATTACGATAACAATTAAGTGTATAAAACTATTATATATTTCAAGTTCAAAATATTAAACATAAAAATAGGTTGTTATCTAGTGTGAGTGGTGTAAGTTGTTATCCTCGATGTAAGGTTAGAAATGAAAGTCAATACAAGTTTATATTTTTATTATAAAAATAAATCAAAATTTTGTCCATCCACAATCGGAGCTTAGCCCATAATTAACACTAGCTTTTCAAGCTAACCAATGCGCAATATCTAGCTTAATCTTAAATGTTAAATTCGTACATTATGTACATTTTAAATGAAATTTATTAGGCAATGCCTTTAAGATTAACAATTGAAATTTAGTGAAAGTATATAATGAAATTTCTAATCGCTTCTATTGTGCAATATAAATTCTATGTGAAGACGGAGCGAGTAGAACAAATGAGTATACTATTTGTATTACAGAAAGTCTATTTTAAAACAAGCTTTTATATGTGTTGCCTATTATTTATTTTGTGGTGTGGCTAAGGCCAGTATCCGTGTCCAAAGACTAGTTCCGTGGTATTATTGTATCGTTATCTAAGTTACTTCAGCTTAATCGGATGTCAGCGAGTGCTCCGGTAAAGCATACAAAGAAAGTAAGTCAATAAAAAAGTTTGTAAAAAGGAATACCAAACAGTAATTCAGCCCGCAGTGTTCGAATCATGATCGGAAGTGTAGGTATATATCTTAGCAAAAGTAATAATTGTTAATATGTCGTACTGTCTTGTTTTATATTTATAAAAACACATCAGCAAATATAAAAATGAATTCTGGATTTTCTATGTGGTATTGCTATTATTATAACTTATGCTTGTAATCGTATCTTTACGACGTTTAAGAATGTAAGTGAAAATTAATAAATCAGTAAATAAAAATAAAAATTAAAACACATTTCTGATGTCACTTTTTCGTTGTACATGTTCTGTCTACCCAATTTTTTGGTCTGATGTCTTTGTTTCCACTTCGACTTTATAAATTGCAAAATGCGTTCATAAATTGATTGATGTTTTCTTATGCGTAATTATGCTATGCTACTAATAAATTTGAGAAATTTACTTTATGCTTCGGCCAAACTGAGGAGAATTCCGCGCGGGACGCGGAACGGGAATCTGCGCGATTTGCTCGCTCGCTTAGCCTCCCAAAAAGAGGTGAATCCCGCACGTTATTAGTTTTGGTTTTTCAATAGGAAAACATGTCTTTTGGTATTGAAGCTGAGGTTTTGTTTTTATTAGCATTAACTGAAGGAGAATCTCAAGATGTGAGGAAGAAAATAAAATGGGTTCATGAGCTGAGCACTCAACGCATAGAAGTTGGAGAGTTTCACCCTTTGATACCCATATTACGAAAAGATAAAAAAATATTTTATATATATTTTCGTATGTCGGAAGAATGCTATAACGAGGTTTTATCAATAATCTAACAAAATATACGGAAACATTTTGTTCGATTCTTTATAAAACTTCCCATACCCGATCCTTTTTCCTATTATTTTTATAGTCTTCGTGGCTGAGGTCGTATAGAATCTTGTTTTCTTTTACTTTTTGTAAAAATAATTCAAGGTTCAATGGCATTTCGAGAAATCAGGCACTATCCCGCGTATATTTCGCTGCAGCACGTGCGAATATTCGCGCCAATGTGAACACCTCCATACAAGTTAGCTGACGCAATCGGCGTGAGCGAATCGCGTTCCGCGTGTCGCGCGGGATTTGCCTCAGTTTGGCTCAAGTTTTAATCTACAGTTTTCTTAGTTTTGACATAAAAATTGATTTTTATCATAGACTTAAAATATACTGGAATATATTATAAGTCTATGGTTTTTATATAAAACTGACTAATATCCACAGAGTAATGTAATATATCTCAACTTACTAGGCCTAGGTATATAGCAATTCAAAAGATAGCCAACATACAAATGTGAAAGTTTCAGTGTTCTACATAAAGACATACATTACCGTTAAATATTATACATCCATGTTAATTTTGGGTTTTTCAGAAACTGCAGTAACTATTTCTAGGCCATGTAGCTCTGTACCTTTTTTTGAATTAAAATAGTAGTTCCCGCTTACAGAAAAAAACAGTTTTTCGTTGGATTTATTCTTTTAAGTCTCAAGTAATTGAAGACGGGTCTTATATAACATTTTTTGTTTATAAAAATAGACACATGTTTCCCATAAAATCTTTCTATTTGGGATTTTATCGCAAGCTTAAAAGTAGTAAGCAATAATTTTCTTTAGACCGAATTTGATCACGGCGGCCAGTTTCAACGGAGACTAGCTATAATCCTAGAATAAAATTAAAGTGCACGAATGTGTACTCAAACACAGCGCACTCTCTATTCTTTCACTCTCATAGTCCGATGGGGCGGCGATCTGATACTACCGGACAGAGATCTGCCGCTGTAACAACGGCTTTTAAGTGCTTTCCGAGGCACGGCCTATAAACACCGCCAACTTCCTGCCTCGGCCCGCTACTGAGTTTTCTTGGATAAGCCCAGTGACGGATTTTGACCCGCCCTGGGATTAGAACCCGGTATCACGTAATTAGCAGTCGCCCTTGCTACCACTATACCTACAATCACAGTCGAATTTCTACAGTCGATGATTTCAAGACGCCGAAGGGGACAAAAACATCGTTCGCATGCGCTGATTGGCTCTCTAGTCGCATTCGTGCAATTCAGTTTGTGCGCGTCCTCTCCACGTTTCGTTTAGCGCTAGACTTACGTACCGCGACTTGTAGAAGCTGGTATGCTTGCTGCTTGCTAATAGTTCACGTGGGCAGACAATACTTAAATCGCACTACTTTTATTTAACAAAATCTAGAGCGCGGTCAAGTTCCTGCCAAAACTTCAAGACTTTTTAATAACTCATTTGTTGATTTTTCTTTTGTGTATACTTACTTTAATATTGGTACCAGAGCCTTCATTTTCACTGATTAATGTATTTAATTGTACATTTCCAGGCAAAACATTACTCCTAAATTAGGGCAGTGGGTATTTACCTGGATAACATCGTAATCACTGTTTTAAGTAGTTTATTTAAATTAAAATACCTTTATTGAGCCTGCAATTATTAAAATTATTATTATCTATTATATATTGTTAATTGCCTATAAACTTATTATGTTTTTAATATTAAAGTTAACTACCAGTCAATTTTCAAGCGACAAAACCATTGCATGTTTATTTGTTAAATATTAACTTTAAAAAACAGAAGAAAAAAAAAAGAATTTCTTATAATTATAATTCGTCAACTAGGAGACAAAACATAAAACTCACCCTGGCACATAAATTATTGCTTCACAATTTATATTAAAAACTATCTTATAAAATATAGATAAAATATATACATAGGTACATAAATTAAATACCATGTAATCAATTTTATTACAAGTATTGCATAGTAAAAAAATTGTAAATTCGAAGCGCATTTAAAACCATTTATAATACGAAAGGACAATGAAAAAGACAAGAATACATGAGCATTGTGAGATTTTTTAAAAAGGTCTAACCTTTTTTACTTTAATTAAATGTTTTTTAGATAACTATTGCGAGAAAAATAGTATAGGTACTTGTGATTTTCTAACTGCTTTCCTCACAAGGTCACCCGCCGCAGGGACTTTTAAAGCGTTGGCGTAGCTTTTGACTTTCAAAAAAGTGTTTTTATAAAAGCCAGTTTGAATAAAATATTTGGACTTTTGAATGGATGTATCAAAAATAGCAGGTAGGTCATTTTTAACGTTAACCTCCGGATATTTTTTTGTTTTTTAAAAAAAATACTAATAATGCTATTAAACATTACTAATATTCCCTTTAACCATTTCTCAAGGATTCAACCTCATATCCCCCCATTGTATTTGTGTAATTCACAATTGGAGTGGGTAACGACGTTTAAATACCTGGGTCATATTGTTACTCAGGATCTGTGTGATGGTTCCGATATGGACCGCGAGCGACGTTCCTTGTCAGTGCGTGGCAACATGATAGCTAGACGCTTTCAAAGGTGTTCTTATACCTCAAAGCTGGCGTTGTTTTCAGCTTACTGTCAGCCACTTTACACTCCTCAGCTGTGGACGAATTACACTAAAGAGGAATATCGCAGGCTGAAGGTGCAGTATAATGATTCGTTCCGCGTGTTGTTCCGTCAGCCACGATACTGTAGCGCGTCCCAGATGTTCGCAGAGGCCCGTGTCGTTGGTTTGGATGCGTTGATCCGTCACCGTATCGCGCGATTTAGAAGTTTTGTTTTTGGGTCGCAGAATAATCTCATCAAAATTATTTGTAATATGTATGCATGTAGTGAAATTTTTAGTAGATGGTCAAATTTATTAAAATCTTATTAATAAAATGTAATAATATCATTGATTAACCAATAGTTATAATTAAAATTTAAGGTATAGTTTAAAAAAGATTTAATTTTAATTTTGTAATGGATCTGTGTTGTCTGTATCAAATAAATTATTATTATTATTAAAATGCTTGTGTTAGAAGTGGTTCACGACAGTAGTCGAATGGTGGATTCGAACCAACGACCTTTCGAGTTCGCGGTCTGCGCCCTGCCATTAGGCTACTGACGCTTCCCTAGTTCTTTTTTAGTTCATCCTTAATAAACGTTAATACCTACTAACAATCTTTAAGACGACCGATTATTCCAAGCAAACTAACCCTGCATCTTTGTTTGCTTGCGCAGTCTATAATTAATATAATTTGAAAAATTCTAAACATTGTATTTACCTCTAAAAGTGCAAATGACTTATCGCTAACTTTAAAACTTATTCGATGTTTAAAAATCCGAAAATAAATCAAATCGAAAACAAGGCAGAATTTTATCTCATAATTTATATTAATTTTAATTAATAATTTAAATCACATTTTTTAATTAGCCGTACAATAATAAAGATTTCTAGTAAGTAGGAAAGTAGATTTGGAAAATATGGCGTTTGACAAATTAAATTTAAAATTTCTAACGCTGAAGAAATAAATAGGTTTTAATCAAAGACTTGTATACTACATAGAAATCTTTCGCCTTAATTTCATTATATGTCAACAAAATGTTGGTCATTTACACAATATTAATTTGTTAAACCACGATAAAATTTTAAAGCATTGCATTGCAGTATATTATTAACATTTCAATAACACAAGATAACATAACAGTCTAAATACACACAAATCTACTTTCATTGATAAGGTTTTGGGGCAAGAAAGAATCCGCCACGCTTCCTCAACCCCACGCCCCGTTAGCGGTCTTCACATGTCCTCGAAATGTAATTTAAAAATTAAATAAACATTTGAAATAAACATTTTTGGTTTATAATTTGCACTTGAAGCTGTGATCTTGATATCTTGATATGTTCACTGGATATGTACATAAATTAGGGTTGCCAACCCCAAATTTAAAAAAAAAACTAGGATTTGAAGTTGGAAAATCCACGACAATTTAGTTTAAAAGCAGGACGCAGTAAAGGTCTTGTCAAACATAACTGTGAACCGAACCGAACCAACAACGTGGCGAATGTATGTACTATGTATGCAAGTATCGATTCGTTTTCGCTTTTTACCTATATGTGAATAGATTCAAACGATACCATACATAACAAAATAAATACGCCTTGAGGGCGCTCGTAACGTAAGAATTGTAAAAGTGCGTATTTTAAAATACATGACCATATCAGGGTGGCTTAAAAACCAAGGACGCTGCATAAAACTATCCAAGACATCCCAGGGCACTATAAAAATGTCCTGGAAAAATAGGACGGTTGGCAACCCTAACATAAATATAAAATAAAAGAAATTCATTGTCAAAGAGATGAATAATATTTTTTATTTGCATTTTCCGTTGGGAGTTGGGAGGCAATGAAGATCCATACTAACAATCTAACAATAATATATAAATTTTCCTACTTTGTTATATCTATGCAGATTATTATTAAGACGAGTTAGAGATAGAGCGAGTTATCCATGTAACTATGGCAAATATCCTCCCTATAACGAAATCTATAAGGGAGGCCTATGTTCAGCAGACGCTTGATCGACTACAATGAATGAAATGATGTTGGTGACGTTGGTACTTTGGCAGATTTCTTTATTATGAAACTTATTCGTCAGAGAAACTTCGAGAATAAATCTATCACTCGCAAGAGACTATGAGCTTGAGTAGTCGTACCGTTGCTGTTCTCTTTCTTTCTTTCAGGACGAACCTGTCGAAGACTTAAGTAGTTCACGCGCAGTACGGGTGACGAGAAGAACTGACGAAGCTTCCATAATATTGCCTACAACTGAATCCGCACATCGGCTTGACTAACGAAATAATGGGAAGGTGGCAATCCTAATTACACCGCATTACAACTTGCAATGAATTAATAAATGAAAAGGTGGCAACCCTAATTACACCGCATTACAACTTGCAATGAATCAATGAATGAAAAGGTGGCAACCCTAATTACACCGCATTACAACTTGTAATGAATTAATGAATGAAAAAGTGGCAACTCTAATTTCACCGCATTACAACTTGCAATGAATTAATGAATGAAAAGGTGGCAACCCTAATTACACCGCATTACAACTTGCTCGAATCATGTACCGCAAGATAGATCTTTACATTATATTACTAAACGTTATTGATAGATAGTTTCAGGTTTAATAATAATTAAATCAGACTTTGTTTCAATAAAGAAGTTCCGTGGAAAATATGCGAATTAATGAATTAAAATGTAAAAGTATGAAATTTGGCGTTTTGCTATAAGCAAACGCCAAATTTCGCAGACTGTGTAAATATATGAATTAGACCGTATTTTTAATAAACTAAAAGCTTATAAAAATGTATATTTATTTAATATCTGTGTTTTGTTAAAATAACACGACGCGCTTTGCTAATTAATCACGCAAACCTTACAGTAATAACATATACTCAGATGCAAACGTAATAATTTAGGTCACGCCAAAAATATCTCGCGTCGTTTAGTAATGGTGCCAAGTGTAGGTAAATTATATTATACCGAAAGCCTAGAAATCTACATTAAATCTATTAAAAACTACATAGTTGAATAAAACTACTTTTAAGGATTCTATCGCGTTTAATTAACTTATTTTTATTAATTCCCGACGATAAAAGTAGTTTAATTCAATGTGTAGTGTTCGCGTAAATATAAGAAATCAATAAGTATATAGTAATTTTTTAAATGATAAGTAGTATAATTTGGCAATAATTACATAGAATGCTATTGTTTACTACTTTATTTTGTTATTAAAATAATATATACTATGTATTTCACACATATACTATGTAATACACGTAAATATAATTTTTAAAGTTAAACGCATATATATCCGTGTCCTTTTTATTTTAGCAACATCTGGTCGCACGGCACAGAATATCTACTAACTATTATTGTTTTGTTGCTGGTACTGAATATATATGACTGTGATAATTAATATAAGTACATAATTTAATTTAATAGGTGGATACTTTCAGTATGCACTTTATGGACGATATAATTATACAGTAAGTTAAGATTTTGGTCCATTTCTCACAACTTGTGCTCGTGTTGACCGAGTAGAAGCGCCATTGGTCACAACGTCGAATTGTATTCAACTAAAATTAATTTTAATTTTTAAAACAAAACTGTTTTATAAATAAAGAAACAGACCATATACGTCCTACTGCTACACACAGGTATCCTCTCTTTTCTGTGGGCGTGTTAGTGCAATGAAAAGCACACCGCGTTGCCCTAATACGCGTTGGTCTCTCGTCAGAGAGTAGTATATTCCTTGACATTATCATCATCCATCATCATTCTTAAAGCCCACATCTTCATCATTACAAGTCCATTGCTGAACATAGGTCTCCCTCAACGAATTGCACAAAGCATGGTCCTGAGCCACCTGCATCCAATGACTTCCTGCATATCAGGTTCAATTTAAGACCTATTTGTTGGGAAAAACTACTTAGGTCATTAAGCATAGTGCTGCGGCCCTCCAGCGATTCAGCCATAAATGCTATATTGTCGGCAAATCGAAGATGAGAGGCAGAGTTCAAAATGACTTCGAAATATTTCCTTTTATATACTGAGACATGCAGGTTTCAACAAATTGTTAATTACAATTTCATTGGATCTAAAGGGATTTCCTTGATAATTATGAAATTTTAAAGCGCTCATTCCCTCACCTATCATTATGTATACTTTAGCATATAGGTAGCAATACGTAATATCACCTTTACTTTCCTACTTATGTAGTGGTTGGCAAAAATCGGCAATGATCCGTTTGTTAAATAAGCAATTATAACTTACTAACTTACGTTACATATAATGACTACATCTTATTTAACAAATTCTCGTTAAATGTGTTTTAAATAGACAGTAAAATTCGAATTCCTATGTTTAAGTTATTGCAATTTAATTATTAATATGTGTAAGTATTAAACGTAATATCTCGTAACAATCCCTTGCGTAGGCGACACTTTTATTAAACCATAATTATTTTGCAATGTCTAAAGAACAGCACAACCAAGGCCTGTGAGGCCTTGTTCCCTCTACTAGAACGTTTGTATGGGTTTGTACAAGCCCGTGTAACCACACAAGCGCGCGCGGAGGGCAGTCACCAACATGGCGGCGCCGGACAAGTCGTCCAACAAGTTGGCACACTCGCACACCAATAAATACATTTTGTCACCATGAGACGCGACGGATTTATGCAGGGCTATCTTTCGCATACCAACAGTGTGTGGTAAATGTCTGTATATCATTCTTGCACCCGTCCAGTACAGCCAGTTCCTTTCGAATCTTTCACCGTCGTCGCCTTCAAAAACCTGGAATAAAAAAATAATCTACTGTTATTAATTGTTTAATTATCGTCGCCACTGCAGCGTTAAACCACTACCCCGTGTAATTCTGTGGGTGTCGTAAGAGACGACAGAGGAAAATCTGCTGTTTCGGAGATGGGCTAACTTTTATTAGGTGGCCAGGTAGACATGTGTCAATCGTAAATGATTCGTTCATTTAACCCGGGTCGCATCAAAGTATTGTTGATTGCAATTACTTGGCAATTACATTTATTGAACGTCAGATCAAACGATTGACAGAACCTACATAGAGTATAGTATTGTCCAAATGATATTATCGTGCGGGTCTCACAGATCACAGAGTACTGAAACTCGAAAAAATCTATTGGAATGATCGACCTGTATGACTCGGCTGGTAAGACGAATCAATACTTGAATGATTGTGTCGCTAGAAATGAATGACACATGTCAAGTGGCAGCACTCCTTTTCTGCATATGTGGCCGTCTTGGTAGGTACCATCCTCTTAATTATTTCTTCCGTCAAATAGAAAGAAATAAAGTCAAATAGAAATGCTACATTATAAATGATTGCACTAAATGAAATACAGGGTTATTTTGCAATAACCGGCTAAATCTGCAGAGGAGGTTCGGAATAAATAATATAGGCAAATGGCGAAGAAAAATTTATCAAAAACAAATCACATATATTCTGTCCTTTTTGTCTTTTAAATTCACGCAAACATTCGTCAAGGGTCGATCGGTAGGCAAAAACGTTATTGCCCAAAAACCACATACAGCAGTGGTAGAGCTAACAGTGCTAGAGCCAAGCGGCAGCTTTTGCTGTCGCACGGATGGGCCGGCTCGAACCGGGGTGGTACCACGAACTCACAGAAAACCAGCGTGAAGTAGAGGTTTACCTCTGCGTTTCGCTTGGTGAGTGCAGGTGGCCGGGGGCCCTTTTTACTGGAAATGAGGCATTCCATCTTAGTCCTCACGGGTGACAACGCATCTACATTTTGATTTGTAATAGATAGATGTAGATGTCTATGGGCCGCAGCAACCACTTGCCATCAGGTGGACTCTGTGCTCGTTTGTCACCCTTATCCTATAAAAAAAAAGCAATTTGCAAATTGCAAACTACGAGTATTTTCAAAAACTGCAATAACGGTATATTATTGAAAAATAAACCTGTGTTATATTATATCAACATAAGTACAGCAACAAAAAGACACCCGCCTCAGCATTGTGCGTGGCACTATAACAACCACAACGCTGATATTCTGCCGGTGCCCTTTTCAAGAATTCATGAGCAGTCGCTGAACATAGCTTCGAAATAGCGGTGCTTGGACTACTGTGTTCTCGTGAGAAAAAATTTGAAGAATTTAATATTGTTACACAATTTTTAAAATCACCTCTTTTGTTACGCCAGATGTTTAAAATTGCGTCTCTGTTCGTTTCACCTAAGTATAATCGATTTAAAAGAAGAAACTTGTGAAATTCGTGCTAAAATCGTTATAGGAATTAGCCTGTGTTTAAAAAAAAATATGTTGAATCCAGTCTCACCTTATAAACACTTATTATAAATCCAGTAGTGGGCGTGTGCGATTTCTTCGGTCCTCCAGCTAAATCGCTGAAAGGTGGTCTGCAGATCATAGCTACTTCGCTGTACAAATCCAATGTGTGAGCAGCCGTATATCTGATAGTTTTCGGATCAAACTTAGACAATGAAGCACATCGCAAGTTATTGTAAAATAGCAACGGATCGGTTTGCGTTGTATTTATCACATAGTACGATATGAACGGAAATTCGGAATTTTTCTCCATGTTCGCTAATAACATTCCACCCACGGCTGTATTGGCTTGGGCAATGTCAGTCAGCAGCTCACCAGCGGCCATCTTTTGTTTTATCAATGGTTTGGTAAGTGGCGATTCTAGTATTGGCTCTATTGGTTCCAACGGGCTCATCAAATGAGCCAATATGCATAGCTTGGGGTCTGCTATTTCCAGGATGCTCAGCGAGTTTTGTGTTGTTTTGGTTGTTACACCTTTTTCTGGCGTTGGTGGTGGCACTGGTAGCTGGAAATTATAATAAATAAGATTAGTTTAGTACATGACACTAGTACATGTTTTACGCGATATCTTCTGCAATTATTATGAACAAACTTTAGTGAATCTTTTTTTAAATAAATATATATGCTCTCTCAAGCGTATTCCAATCTTTTAAAAAAAGATAAACGTGACATTATTAATGTAAAAATAAATTTATTATTAATGGTTGCTTAGTTCACTCAATGGAGCAAAATGATAAAAAAAGTATAAATCGACTTTAAAAAACTGAAAATAATGAAATAATCTTGTAAAGTCCTGACTTTAGAAACTATTTTTATTTTAAACCAATGAGTGTTATAAGTTTCTGCTCACCATATGTCGCTAGTTGACACTGAGGTAAAGTTTTTTGTTAAATAATGTCTTTTAATTGAGAAGTTGGTTTTAAATAAAAGTTTATCAGTTTCTAGAGTATTATATTAATACACGAAACAATGCCTCAGTGGTTTGCTCTTTTATGTTTTGCACATTTTTAACTTTTTTTAAATTTTCTGCTTTTGTGAATATCTGTGGTTTGGTTTATTTATTTTTAATCTTATTAATATAAAATATAGCTAATAGTACAGTAAGAGACAATTACTTTTACATTTTTCGAACAAATTAACTTCCCCCGCTATGAAATGTGTTAAATATTATACATCACTTTCTAGTGGCGCTGCCCTGGTGGCAGAAAAAGTCGTGGATGCCCCCATTCATTATCATCATTACAGCTCTTCATAAGTCTACTGAACATAGGCAGGAGTCACATGCACCCATCGACTTCCTACGTATTTTACCAGTTCGTCACTATCTAGTGGGCACCCGCCGTACACTTCGTTTACCGCTAAGAGGCTGCCAATCGAGAACCTTTCTTTCTTATAGGTTGTCGGTTTTTCTGTTACTGTGGTTCTACTGCGGATATCCTCTTCTAAACATTCCTAAGTCTGTCACGGAGATAAACTCCGCGCATAGCCGTCTCCATAGCTCGCTGAGCGACCTTGAGCTTCGTCATAAGGCTAGCAATGAAGAACCACGTCTCAGATCCATATGTCACTGCTGGCTACAAGTACTGGTTGTCTAATCTTGTTTTCAAGTTTTGGGGTATACCTGACAAGATGTGTGATCTCCCAAACGATAACCAGCCGAGTTGAATCCTTTGATTGACCTCTCGGTCGTCGTTGGATTTATCTAGCCGGACTATTTGTCCAAGGTAAACATACACGTCGACAACTTCGAGCTTAGTGCTCCCAACATGTACCGGCATAGGTGTGACATGGACGTTACACATGTCCACACACAGTTATGTAGAAAGTATTTTATTCCGTTTTAGTTTCTTGAAGTTCTCTTTTCTTTTTTTTGTCTTGACTTGGCCAAGAAATAACTTATGCTTGCCTACAAAGTAATTTAACTTCGTTTATGATACACTATTATTGTGATAGTATTACTTAATCAATTCTCGATTATATTTAATTCTTTTCATTTTTTATTTCTAAAATTTTTAATTTATATTATTAAATATTAGATACATATCTCATATTCACACTAGTCCCTTTTGATAAAATTAATGACTACGTTGGAAAGCGTCTGTGAATTTCCTAGCGGTGGATTTCAATGGCATCCAATCAGATAATTATCTGACAATTAGCCCTTTGAAAGTTAATGAATATCAGGTCATTGCTTGATGGGTCTGAACGGGATAGAATTTGTAAAGTTTAACTATTTGCTTCAATAAACTTCTTCATTATCCTGTTAAGGCCATATAGGGAATACGGGTCTTTACCGATTTTAGCGGAATTTGGTATAATCGCTACGCTTCACAGGCGGATGGAGATTACAGTAACAGACTTTTCGCATCTTCGTGACAACGCTTCAACATTTTAATTTGATCGAAGAAGGAAGGGAGTGTCTGTAGGCTATAGCATCCACTTGCTATTTGGTGGATTGTGTGCTCGTTCTCCAACCTTATTTATACATACAAATAAATAAAATTGAAGTGGCTGTTTGTAATGTCAAAATTACAGCTTTTTACTAAATTCATATGAAAGTATATACGGTACTTATAACAAAAACACAATTTTTAAAATTTTTGTCTGTCTGTCGGTCTGTCTGTCTGTCTGTCTGTTTGTTCCGGCTAATCTCTGAAACGGCTGGACCGATTTTGACGGGATTTTCACTGGCAGATAGTTGATGTCACAAGGAGTAACTTAGGCTACTTTTATTTTAGAAAAAGAATTAGGGTTCTGCGCACAAATATTAAAACCCCAAATAACACGCAGGCGAAGTCGCGGGAAACAGCTAATTTCTACAATAATATCATATCCTAACACGGGAATCACCGAAACGTCAGATACATACACCTTATTCCCCAGTGATTAAGGAAAACGAAGAGATGAGGTGAAAGATCAATTGTATCTAATTTTTTGTCATAGGTAATGATGAGATTGTGATAAACTGACTACTCACCGGTACTCCGTCAGGCAGGAACCTGTCAAGAGCGTGGGCTGGTATCACGAAGCAGTCTTTCTCGAGGGTGGCGAGTGAGACGGGCTCGGTGCGTCGGCGTTCGGTCGTCGGTCGTTCCCAGCGCATCAGTGACACCGTAGGCTCGCGAGTGACCAGCGGCTGCGGGGGCTCCACCTCGGGTCCGGTGCCTCCGCCGAGAACTGGGCCGCATCGTTCTGGAATGTTCGAAGGTTACAGTTAAGTTTCAATACTTAATAAAATCAGGCGTTAGTTTGCCGAAATTTAAATTTAAATTTAATTTGCCAAATTCGGCAAATTAATTTGCCGAAAAAATAATAAACACATTAAAAACTAATTACCTAAAATCTGCATTAAAGTTACAGCGTAAGCCCACTGCTAAGCACAGGCCTCCTCTTATTTCTAAGACGCGTTGGCGAACTTCATATATCTTCGAAATATTGTTTTCATTATTTCTCATACATGCATGTTTCCTCACGATGTTTTCCTTCACGGTTTAACACGTAGTAAATAAGCACTTAAAATTGCAATTAACAATTTCATTGGTGCTAGTGGGGATCGAACCAGGATTGCTGCGTACAGTGAATTTTACAGCGAGCGTTTAACCCCTGAGCTACCACGGCTCACGATCCGCGTAATAAAATCAAATGATGTGTCTTACCTAGTTTGAAAAGCACCTTCCGCTCAACCTCAATTGCGTGCACTATCCCTGTCACCACTAATGCCAGCACCACTACTCCCAACACCATTACACTAGGAAAGACATACGACCCTTGTTGTACGCCTCTAAACGAGGGAGGCATATTCAGGGGAAGTAGACTTTGCGGTGGCTGACCACTTAGACGTCAGCTTTTAGATCTTACATTAGACGGGATAGTGCACGCAAGAGGGCGGGAGGTTCTCTTCAAACTAGGTAAGACATAATTTTATTTTACTACGCTGATCATAGCTAAGTAATTTTTAACATCTTAAAGTTACTTTTTGCGCATATATTACTGAAGTATGTTCGTATCGATTTTAGCTTCATGTTACATAAATTCCGTAACTTTTTACATATTACTGATTCCGTTCATAGATATGAATTGCCCACATTAATATTCTTGTAGATAATGTAGATACATATCGTAAAATGATTGAAATTAAACTCATATTCTATATGTAAGAATACGAGTCTGAAGGAACGGAGTTTGAATTTTTTAATTTAATCATTAACCGTGCCTAGATTATTGAGGCTAGGTAAATAAAATTGACGACTACTTCAAGAGAAGAACGTCTGTAAGACTCATATTATATATACATGTTATACATAAATCATACTAATGTTATAATTCTGATCGAATTGCTTTTTTCTTCTAAAAAGTCTGCTCTTGGAGTTTCTTGCCAGTTCTTCTTTGTAAAGGTCTAGTTTTTGGAATCGGTAACACGGTTCACAGCATTTATAAGCCTTAATTGAAATGAATATAGTTATCTTTCACTTAGAATTACAGATGGACGATTAATTTAATGATATAGCGCGGCGGACTTTGCCTTGCCCTAAAACCCTCTCAGAAATGAGAGGAGGCTTGTGTCCAACAGTAGGACGCAAATATACAAATATATCATCATTTTAATCATTCCATTGCTGAACAAATGCTTTCTCCAATCCTCCACACACATTGAGCCATCTGCATCTATCGATTATGCGTGCTGAACAAGGTCGGTACTTCATCTAGTTAAAGATCATGGTTCGAGGCTGCTACTCAAGAATTCTTGATCTTCATCGATGGTTGAGCTGTATGGAGCTGAGTCTCAAAAACGGATACATTGTGTGTTGCCTAAGTAGTGACATTTGGTCACGTAGTTTTTATTATTTTATCTTTATTTAAAGAGGTTTTTATTCTACAAGGATATGTCAGCCTTATCATACCATATCTTGCTTGTCACGCTGTTAACAAGAAGAAATATATCAAGCTAGTAATTACTGCATTATATGCGGCGATTTTTATAATGATAGCAAGCACGCAGTGTGAACGTTCCACACGAATGACCTTAGAGGCTAGAATTATGATCATTAAAGTCGAAAAGGAATTTTTCAGGTGTGACGTTAACGAATGCTTATGCTATTTCTAAAAAAAATAGCCTCTGATATTAATGAGCTACTCGTAGTACCTTTTAGTTTTTGTTGCCCGTTTGTTTTTACGTGGTCTTTAGATTTCAGTAAAGTTAGACGCAAAGTTAAGTAAATGAAAGTAAGTGTTTCTCTTTATTTTTTCGGGCGGGAGAAAATTCTCTTAAACATATATATATTTTATATTGATATTAGTGTTCGACCGAAACAGGATTTTCAACCGAAACCGAAAACGAACCTTCGGTCTGGCTGTCAGTTTCGGCCGAAACCGAAACCGAAATTTTTTTAGACATGTAATTTTTTTATTGTATACTGAAATCTGGTATATTTTTATACATATACTTATCTTCACGCACAATCCCTGACGGGGTAGCCACAGAGAACAGATCGCCAAGTGTCACGATCCTTACATATCTCTTTCGCTTCTTTCAGATTCATTATCTTCTTCATACATGCACGTCTAGGTATCCGAGTACTCTTGACCCTACCCTCTTCGAGCAATTTTATACATATACACATAGGTAATCCATGTTAATGAAAAACAGTTATTGTAATAGTTATGTAGCAATATATTTATTTATTTTGAAGTAGAAATGAACAATTTAACGTTAAAATATACTTTTTTAAGTCAATTTTGTAGGAAAATCAACACTTACACCCATAAAAAGTTACTCGCTAATTAACAAGTGTTCACAATATTGTTAATATTATTCAATGAGAGCATTAACTTAATATATCACACTCACACACTTACACACAATATACACCCAACTTAATAAAATCCCAGAAAATATACAAAACCAGCTCAAATTTCAAAAACTTTAATAAACTAAGTTTGTATATAAAGGGTTATTATAATATTGTTGCGCGCCACTATTAATGTCTTGTACATGGCAACACTAGTCACCACTAGCGCTCTCTAGTGTCGAATAGCAGAATTAGGAGAGTCAAGATCCTTCTAGAAATTTCGGAACCGATATGTACTCGAACATTCTAGATGTCGCTACAGTAGAAGGTTCTGGAAACTATCTGAGGCCCTATATAAGGCCGGGTAGACCACGACCGAGTCAGTACTGAATTGGCTATACAAGCGAATACTTCGAAGAGAAATAATTGCGAACCAAAGTGACAATTGTGTTTTATAATTGTGTGGTTTTAAATTGTAATTAGTGTCTGTAATTAAAGTGTCAATTTTGGTAATTCAATCGGCAGTTTTTAATTGTCTCGAACCCCAAGCTCGTAACAATATCAAGGAATTTATGGATGATAATAACCCCTCGGAATGAGGTGATCACTACCAAGCTATTTCTAATTTGTTTTGTGTTGTTAATTGTGTTACAAAAATGATTGTAAAAGCGGCGTAGCTAGGCATGGGCAAAGTAGGCCCTCGCCCACAGCCTCGTACTTAAAGTGGCCTCGCGAGGCCCCCTAAAATGCGATGCCGCCAAAATTTACCACAGATGACTAATTAATTTGATCACTTTTACGCTCGAAAAAGAAAGTCATAAATTTAATTGTTTTTGTTTGGGGCCTCGGCAGAAGCCCCTCTTAAATGCGACTGCGAGGCCTTTGTAACTACCTTATAAGACCGCGATTTTTACGATACGATTGGAATACGAGACTTGTCAATAATTAATAGATATGAGTAGGTACGAGGGTGACACTGAAAGTTCTTAGAAAATCAAAAACTGAACAAAGTTTTTAGTTTTATTATATGTTTTCAAAATAGTGTCCATTTACATCAATACATCGCTGCATCCGATGGAACCACTGAGAAAAGCACTTTGCCCACTCGTCCTTAGGGGTCTCTTTGACGGCATTTTGAAACGCAGCCACTGCTTAGTAGACGTCCATAAAACGATTTCCTCAAAGTTTTTCTCTTATTTTCGGAAATAAATAAAAATCGCAAGGTGCGAGGTCGGTGATATAGGGCGAGTGACCCAGTAATTCCACATCTGACGTCGCCAAGTAGCCGATTGTTTGCATGGCGGTGTGCGTCAAGGCGTTGTCGTGGTGAAGGAGGATCCTACTGCGAGGTCGTTTCTCCCGAATTTTTTCCAAGATAAGTGGCAAACAATTGTTAGTGTACCACTCCGCAGTAACTGTTTTTCGATCCTCAAAATGATTCTCGTAATGACCTGTCCTACCGAAGAACGAGGCCACCATCCTTTTTCCCACGCTTCGACATCTCTTCACTTTAGTTGACAACTCCTCGGAAGGAAACACCCAGACAGCAGACTGTCTCTTAGTTTCAGGATCATATGTCGAACACAGCATTTGAGTCACCTCCGTTAAATCTTTGAACCATTTCACGACACCAATCAACACGACGGAGTTTTTAGGCCTCTGTCAAATTATGAGGTACCAACCGGGCACATCAGGTCATCGATGAGATTAGTGCGACCACGTTTAAACTCATTAAACCAGTTGTATACAGTGGCACCAGATGGGGCTTCATCGTGAAAGTCCAATCGAAGTCTATCATAACTTTCTTGTAGTCTAAAATGATATAGAAATTCATAAAAAATCATTATCCGACAATTTTCTCGCGTTAAATTCATGCTGACGTGACACAGACAATTTTCAATTTGCCGCCAAATCGTAAACAAATGACAAATTAATAAAATACATACACAATAATATTGGCAAAGAGTTTCATTTTCAAAATTTAAACTTTTTTTTATTTATATCGTTTGCAAGTGGCCAGTTCTAAAAACTTTAGATGTCGCCCTCGTATGTCGTGTCAAAGCATGTTTGGTAGGATATATCTTTTGGGTAGATCCTAGGAACGAAAAAAAAAGCGGCCTAGCTGATACAACTTCGCCCACGTTTATATTAGTCCACGCTACGCCTCTGATTGTAAGCTGTTATTTAAAAAAAAGTCCCGCTGGGTTTCTTGGTGGTTGTTCTAAGGACAGAGGTTTTTTTTCGAAGCAGTGGTAATTAAACAAAAGAATAACTTTCAATAAGTATTATTTACAATCTATATTGAATAAAAAAGTTTCTCTTTCTGTATAATTAGTGTCATTTGAAAACGGCATCCAATCGCGTTTGACTCAGTGCATCACCCGATGGTGTCGAGGTGAGGTAAACGCCGCCGGGGGGGGGGGGGGCAGTGTGCTGGCTGCCGTGATTCCGGCTATGGGCTAGCAACAGTGGCTTGACAGCAGCGGCGCTGTCGACTAGCGTATTTTTTTTGTGACCGCTGGGCGGTTTCGCGTGGCCAGTTTTGGTTTTGGTGGCCTAGAATTTGAGTATTTGTGCGCGTTTTACTATTGAAAATTTGGGTTTCGTGTCGTGACCGCCTCGAATTTGTTTGTCTAAGTTGTACGTTTCGTGACAAGAGGCTTGTATTGAATTTGAGTGATTAAAGTAATTTCGTTTGCAAGTAATTCACGTCAATTTGTATACTGATTGCGTTTTGAAGTGCATTTTGTAATATTTAACTTGCTTGTGTGACGTGGTACCGTGCGCGCACGCCGAGCAGACAGACGGAATGGAATTTGATGCTCGCATTCCATTTCGAGGGCATGGCCCGGTTAATTGTTTTTGGAAGTTAATGGTTAATTGTAATAATTGGTGCCTTTTTGAGTGCTGACTATTTAGTTAGTTTTGTGTATCAGCGAGGCTGATTTTGAGTTCTTATCGCGGGCGTAGTATTTTAATATCGTACGAAATAATTTAGTTTGTTGTTTGGAACGCTGAACCTTGTGACTCGAGAAGAGATCGCGTTCGTCCGTGTGGTTGTAAATTTGTGCTACGTGAACCCGGAACCTTGAATATTGACGGTTTGTTACTTGTGCCGTGTGTCACGTGTTTGAGTACAATTAACGAGGCTTATCCTTGAGTTTGAAGTTAATTAAATGTACAATAAAGCTGATAGACTATGTATGTATGATAGATGAAATCGTGAAATGAAGACAGAAGTTTCAATTGGTGATCGCCCCCCTTGAGAGATCTCACTTTTGGAGAGAGGCAACGCCTGTGGATCTGTGGTCAGACTTCAACGGTCAAGTCAGGTTACACTTGTACACACTACCACACACACACACTTTACAAGCACATCACTTATTACCTGACAGGTACCCTGTGGTCAACCCTGACTCCGGAGACAGGTAAGTGCTTGCTTAATTGTCAGCCGTTTTTGTAACTTATTTATAACGTTTATCCATAGGCCATTGGGCTCCACCCTTGGTTGCTCGTCGAGGTGTTCCGCTATGGGCCCCGGGACAGTCGACCTTTGTGGGGGCAGCTAGGGGCGTGTACAAAAGTGGTAGCAGAGCTTGGTTTGGATTGGTTCCCCAATCCAGCCCGGCCGTAATATAGGTAATAAATAAGTACGCAATGAAATTTTAATATTTTTTTTGTTGTTTTGTTAGCGGGTTGAATTGTAACCACGCCCGTTAGGCTGCGCAAGCGGGAGTTTGTTAGGGCTAGGTAGGCGTCAGGTAGATAGATAATTTGTCGTTATCACGTAATCGGATAATTATCGTTATCGTATAATTATAGTAGATTAATTGTCGAAGGGATATAGAATGAAATGAAATAAAATGTGTTACGGAATTAACAGAATCCGAGCAATTTGAATGTTGTGGAATAGAAATTCCTTTACATAACATTTACGTTATATGCATCTATAGTATCTATAGTATAGTACTTTAACATTAATACTCTAGAAAATAGTAAAAGTTCAATTGAATTAAATGACATTATTCTGAATTACAATTTATATAGACATATTAATGAACCAACTCGTGGAAAGAATTGTATTGATCATATGATTAGCAATATAATGAACGCAACAGCATGTGTTAAAAAATTATATTTATATGATCATGAATCGGCGCAAATACTATCTTTTGATGTGCATAAACAAAGAAAAAAGTTAATGGACATTTGGGAGTACAAAAGGAATTACAATTTATATTACATTAACACGTTTCGCGAATATTTAAAAGGAATTAATTTTAAGGAAGTTTTTGAGAATAAGGATATTAATGTTGCATATAGTAAATTCAAGGAACTTTTTGTTATTATATAATCTATGCTTTCCGATGATTGACAGAAAAAAAAAACTCGAATTATAAAAATAATTGGAAGACAAAAGGTTTAAGACTAAGTTGCTTAACGAAAAGGAAACTCAAAGTTAATTATTATAAAAAAAGACTGCAGAGAACAAAGAAAAATATAAAAGGTACACTAAATTACTAAAAAGGTGTATTGACATGTCCAAGAGAATAAATTATTTTAAACGAATAAATACCACTAAAAATATGGGAAAATGTTCATGAAATATAATAAAATCGGAAGCAGGGTTAAAATCGATCAATTATTATGTGAACATGATAAATAAGAATGATGAATGTCTAAGATCTCCACAAAAAATTGCTAATGCTTTTAATGAGTATTATGAAATCCAGACAAAGACAGTTAATTTTAACCAAGCGGGAACTACACGTGTCTATAACATTATAAGCCCGTGCAAAAGCATGTTTTTACGTCCGATTACTTTGCAGGAGACAAAGACATTAATAGGCAACTTAAACAATTCTAAAAGTGAAGGATATGATGGTATAAATACAAAAGTTATCAAATATTGCAAGGATGAAATATCGCCTATACTGACATACTTGATAAATTTATCATTCGAAATTGGTGAACAATTACCGTCCAATAACAATTTTGTCCGTTTTCTCAAAAGTATTTGAAAAAAATATGCATAGTAGGCTTACTCATTATTTTAATGAAAATAAATTTATAAGAAAAGGACAATATGGCTTTCAGCAAAATAAATCAACCATGATGGCAAGTTTTGATCTATTAAAAAGAATTACAGATGCAATAGATGATAAGGTAAATGTAACAAGTATATTATTTGATATGTCAAAAGCATTTGACTTTGTTTGCCATGACATATTATTATGTAAGTTAGAAAAGTATGGAATAAGAGGACTAACACTACAATGGATCAAATCGTATTTGTTATCAAGAAAGCAGTATGTGGAAATCGTAAGCCCTAACAAAAATAACGTTTTGACAAAATTTAGATCGCAAATAGTTCTTAAAAACTCTGGCGTTCATCAAGGAAGTGTTCTCGGGCCTTTATTGTTTATAATTTATATAAATGATTTAACGGATGCAACTCTTTGTAACTTGCTAAAACCCGTTATGTACAATTCTATAGTAATATTAGAAACAAACTTGATCTTGACATAATGTATAATAATGATAAACGAAAAGAAAACGAACAGATGAAATTTCTGGGATTAAAAGTTGACAGTAATTGTAATTGGACGACTCATATTGACGAAGTCTGTAAAAAAATTAATAGATTTGTATACGTCCTAAACAGGTTAAGGAGAACATCGTCACAAGAAACCGCACTCATTGCATATCATGGGTATGTTGCAGCAATTTTAAGGTACGGATTACTAATTTGGGGTAATAGCTCTTATTCAAAAAGAGCTTTTTTACCTCAAAAAAAGTGTGTTAGAGCCTTAACTGGAGCTAAATGTTATGAATCATGTAAGCCCTTATTTAGGGAGCTTAACATCCTAACTTTACCAGGATGTATATATTTGAAGCAGGTGTTCATGTAAAAAGGAATTTACATATGTACAAGAAAGCGTCTGATGTATATTTGCGTAACATTAGAAAATCAGATAGACTAGTATTAGACCGAATACCGAAAACTGCATTTTATCAAAAGGGTTGTTACGCGATGAGTGTAAAGATATTTAATAAACTACCGGTAAATGTTATAGAAGAGATGGAAATCGGTAAATTTAAAACCAAACTCAAAAGCTGCTCGTTATTAAAGTGTAATTATGATGTAAAAGACTTCTTAAATGAATAGAATATCGTTGCCTAAACTTGACATAGCCATGCTTTAAACATTTATATTTATTTGATGTTCTTTAGACTAAATACTCCTTTGACATCTTAATTTTTTTCTATATATGCTTAATTAATTTACCTAGTTATAAAACAATAGTGATTGACATGACAATTGTAATTTTAATAAATTTAATTTAATATAATTCCTTAATAAGTACATAAATTTATTGACTTGATTACTTATGAAAATAATGATTTAATATATTATGTTAAATAATTTTCGCATGCCAAATGTGGTAAACAAGTGAACTATGTACAACTATTTGTCATCTTTAATGTACCATGTTTAGCGAATAAATGATATTATTATTATTATTATTATAGGGTCGGTCGCCAGGGCTAGGCATCTTTGCCGATCGACTGTAGTGTGTACATTTATTTGTAGTGTAATTTGTATTTAATTTGATAAATAGTAATTATATTTGTAGTAAATTGTATTGAATTTAATTTGATTTGTATTTGTGCCGCGGATTAATTTGTATTTAGTAGTGATGCCATCGCACTGCCAGGGCAATCACCTTGCCGTTTTGTGCCTGGGTGCGATCGGCGCTTCCTCACGGGGCTCTGCCGGGCCCTCGACTCCCACGGGCGGGGGCGCTCAGCCGCGTCCCCTGTCGGGCGACGCTCGGCGTTCGCCTGCCGGCCGCCGTGCCCCTGGGATTGAAAGGGGTCCCTCCCCTGACCAGTCGAGGGGTCGTTCCCCCAGGGTCGGGGGGGTCGGCGCCCCCCCCCCCCCTCAGCGTGTTGAGAGGAGCTTCACAGCCACTCAGCGGTCAGCTAGGCCTTCTCACCCCGTTAGCTGAGTGGCCGCGACTGGGGTACCACTGTCCCCCCTTTGATGGAGGCAGCCCCAGCTGGGTAGCTGCCGCCCTAGCTCCCACCACGGCCGCCTCCACTGAGCCTTTGAGCCGTCAACAGCCCACTTGTCAAACTGTTCCATTGCAGACGGCCTCAGTGAAGGTTTACAACCCGATCGGCGATTGTTTAACCGTTTGCGCTCTATTGGATTCGGGTTCAAACGCGGTGTGGCCTCCACTTGGTTGGTGGGGAGACTGGGGCTCACTGGGAGCTTTGAATGCTTGGAAAAAAATTTGCAAAACATTTACAAAATCCCGACTTATTCTGTTGTATTTCGACTACTCCATGGTGACAATTTTCGAATGTTTTTGCAAGAAGCCAACTACCTAGGTTGTAATATAGTGGTTTAACCTACACAGTTTGCTGGGTGATGGTCCTCTAATGAGGTTATCTATTAGTGTAATAAAAGAAAAACATAAAGTCAAAGTCAAATGTGACAGAACGTCAATCCACCTGATAAGCGAGGCGGTAAAGTATAATCCTTTCTACAACGAGGGAGGACCATTAGCAGTAAGAAATAGAAGTAGATGAAAAGAAGATTTTTTATAGAATAAGGGTGACAAACGAGCACACAGTCCACCTGATGGTAAGTGAATGCTGTGGTCCATAGAAATCTACATTTATTCTTGATTAAGAATCAAAATGCAGATGCGTTGGCACCCATGCGGACTAAGATGGAATGCCTCGTTTCCGGTAAAAAGGGGTCTCCGGTTCCTTACACTCACCACACGAAACACAGCAGCATTAAGCTGTTATTTTACGCTGGTATTCTGTGAGAGCGTGGTCCTACCCCGGTCGGGCCGACCCATGTGTGTTACAACCATAATATAGTTGCAGCATGGCTCTACCACGTAGAGAAACACCATCTAAATATTAAATTAATTCTATAAGATCAGTGACTAGTAGATTATAATGCGAGGTCAGAGACACAGGAACAAAATCAACAAATTTAGACCTAGTACAAAGTAGTAGAAACTAAAACAAACATTGTTTTGTTTTTATAAAAATTTGTCTCTATCCGGGACTTCAACCCAGGACCAGCAACAAACTACGTCGTTGAGAACAACAAATATATTTTTACCGTATTTGTCTTGAAACATTAATTGACAGTCCGTTTTTTAATAGACGACCATGTCAGTCAGCTTTTGTATTGGTTCGCTAAACACGAAGTGTCAGTCCATTGCGTATTTATAGTTTTAAATAGACCGTGAGTCGTCGTTTAGGATGTACCAAATTAACAAGGTAACAGAATGTGGTTTCTAAAAGTTTAGTAATAACCAGACGCCATAAAATTTGAGATAGGTCTATATGAGCTTTCAATGGAGCTTTACACTAATGATGTTTTTATTCGTTAAAATAGAGACTGTTGTTTATCAGTAAGAAGTAAGTGAATATTATAGTTTTTTCTTATTAAAATTAGTTCTATAAAATATTGCTTGCGAAAACAAACAGTTTATTGTTATAGATTTTTTGACTAAACTAGTTATTAAAAATATTTATGGTATTTGGAGTCACTGAAAAAATAGTCATTTTGCTACGAAATTTAAGTATCTTAAAAATTAAATAAATTTTAATTTTATCAAAGAATTATAACAACGAAATTACTGGTACGATGCATTTCGGAACGTGTGTTTTTTTTATTTCTAATTCCGAATCCTACAGTAATTTTCAGAAAAGTAAAATAGCATCACCACTGGTATCATTAGTACAGTGTCCTCAACAAACACACAAAGATGACAAGAACCGCGTTTACACAACACACACAAACATCATTACGTTACCTGAACCATCTGTGTACTGTGTACTGGTCCTTGGTGCCGAGAAGAACAAGTGTGTCCTGTAGTGATGCTCCTCCATGCAGGAGAATCGGTCGCGATTCTGCCGCTTTGCATTCCGTCCTGCACCTAACGCCCCTTTCGCCTTCCCTCCACCGCCGCCCCCTCCCCCGGTGGTCTTCTCGGTGCTGAAGTTCTTCCGAAACATCAAATTCATCTTGGAAAGTTGCCACGGACTCCGTCCCGCTCGCACTCGCCTAATTATAATTATGCCACCAAAACGTTGCGTACAATACAACGTTAATTAGTCAAGAGTTTGCCAACAAATTAAAGCTACGTTCAGACGTGTGGCGGCTGCATTTAGCCGCGCCGTTTCACTCCCGGTTAGACGTGCTAGCGTCCACGAATAGTCTGTGGTAAGATTTGTAACAAATCCAATACGCGTTGCGTATTTATTATGTGGAGCGACAATGCTTTTAATATTGTTTTGAATGGAGTTGATGTTAGTTACAGAAAAATGTATCTTAAAACAGTGTGTATAAAACAGATAATCCAAACAAGCTCATCGATTAAAACAGTAATTAAAAGAACTCGACTGTGTAAAACAGTTCACTGATAAGTGATTAATTACTTTTCACGTTAATGAGACCTATTATGCGATTATATAAGAACTTTATCACAGCTTTATTAATAAGTTTTGAAAATGTAAGTGAAGATGGTCGCCAACCAACTTTAAAACGTTATAGATCCTAAATGGCCATTCAAAGTGAAAAATTATTAGAGAAACCTAAATATGATTTTCAAAGAACTATTCAATGATACCCCATTTGACATAGTCGACTTTAATTTTTCTCTTTTTCACAATATGGCGTCTGGTTGTCGCCATATTGAATTTTGATTACTATCATGCTTTGGTGAAACTCACTAGATTAAGACAAACCGATTGACGTAAGAATCATCTAAATCGGTCTATGCGTTTGGTCTATCTCTAGAGCACCACAAAGGAGCAAACATACTTAAATACATATACAGGGTGCAGAGAAGGTTTAGAATAAGTAATATAGGAAAAGATAAATAAAAACGAATTAAAATACTCTCAAACATTTTGTCCTTATTATCTATTAAATTCAAAATACTTGGTAATTCATTATTGGAACATTCGTGGAACATTCGTAAGGGTCGACCGGTAGGCAATAACGTTGTTACTATGGGTAACAACGTTATTGATAACGTTGTTTCTATGGGTAACAACATTATCCCGCAGAAACAGAAACTGAAACTTATGTTTCAGATAATTTGGATAGTGGTTATCGAATAAAATAGAAAAAACTGTGTTAAGTATCGTAATGTGTCTTCGCTGACGAATAATAATAATAATAATAATAATAATTTTTATTGACAAATAAAGCCTTAAACTTAATACAATGTAATTGTAGATAAATTGTAACAAGATGGCTAGCCTAAGTGACATAGAAATAAGTTGATCCCCTGACTTTCATGCTAGGGTAACCTGTGTTATGAAAGTCGGTGGTTCGGCTCTTTATAAGATATTTTAAAACAGCATAGCGAGTTGATTTAATTGGTGATTACATTATGGTAATAAGTTTAAGAACAGGCAGCTAAAGAAAAATAATAGTTCAGTGATGAATATGTATGGGATAATATGTGTGTGTTTGTGTGCGCGCGTGTGTGTGTGTGTGTGTGTGTGTGTGTGTGTGTGTGTGTGTGTGTGTGTGAGTGAGTGTGTGTGTGTGTGTGTGTGTGTGTGTGTGTGTGTGTGTGTGTGTGTGTGTGTGTGTGTGTGAGTGTGTTTGTGTGTGTGTGTGTTTGTGTGAAAGTGATTGCGTGTCTTGTGTGCGTGATAGTGGGTACAGTTTATAGGTTTAGGATATTAAAACTTCAGTGGCATTAAAATTTAATTCATTAAGGTACGAAATTACCTTTTTTTTTAACTTCATAGGCATTGAACTTATTTATCTGTAACTTTTCGTCGAGTTTATTGTATAACCGCGAGCTTGAGAAGGAAAATTGCTTTTTAGCAAAAGAAGTCCTACATATTTTGACAGGACATGCGGCTTTTTGACGCCTCCTTGGCGTGGAAGAATTATTTAGAGGTACAGTTGAATGTAGACGCAGAATGGTGCGAAGGATGTAAAGTTGCCTAACTGTAGGTACATTACAATCCATATAAAGTTGTGTGGTCGGGTATCTCCAAGGCCGCCTATGCATAACCTTTAGCACTGCTCTCTGTGCGCGCTCAATTTTAATGAAGGTAGTCTTGGAGGCACAACCCCATATCGGGATGCAATATGTTATGATTGATTCACAAAGGGCGGTGTACACAGATGACAGGATGTCGGCATCCGCAGAGCTACGTAAAGTTTTAAAGATATAGATTAGGTTGCGTAACCGACCTGCAACGGATTCTACTTGACTATACCAGTTCAAACAATTATCCAATTGAATACCCAAGTATTTCATGGTATGGGTTCTTTGCAATTTTGGGCAATTACAGCGAGAAGTCCCACTGGAGCAATTGTGAGCACGCATATCGAAAATCTCGCTTGATGGTTGTGCAGAGGGTTTTATAGAGAAGGTTATTAATTTAGTCTTATCTATATTTAAGGTAAGAAGATTACGACTTAGCCATGTCATAATAATTCTAAAATTATTCTCTGCTATGTTAATTGTATCGGACCAGTTGTTTCCAGAAACAATAAGGGCCGTGTCATCAGCATAAGTAACAATGCGGCAATGAGATAGAGGTAAGTCACAAAGCTCGTTTATGTAGCACAGGAATAACGTGGGCCCTAAAATGCTACCTTGAGGGACACCAAATTCAAGAGATTCTAGTTTGCTGACGAAAGAACCTATTTTTGTGCACTGCGTCCGACCTGATAAGTAATCAGAAAATATTTCTAGGATACGACCCCTAACACCCAGCGTTTCCAACTTATTTAACAGTAGTGGGACAGAGACAGTGTCGAATGCCTTAGAAAGGTCAAGGAAAATACCCAGACATTTCCTACCTTCGTCTAGTTCGGTGACTACATGCCCAACTAGGGAAGCAACAGCATCCTCGGTAGACCTACCCCTTCTAAAGCCGAATTGATTTTTTGAGATTGAGCTATTTGATTCGAGAAAGCGAACTAAATGGCGATTTAGTATACGCTCAAATACTTTAGACAGAGTTGGCAATACAGAAATTGGACGATAGTTTGTGACACTGCCTCTGTCCCCACTTTTATAAATGGGATGTACAATTGCCTTTTTCAAGGCGATAGGAAACTTCCCAGAGGATACCGCCAAGTTACATAGGTGGGTAATGATAGGTGTAAGAACTGGGCTTGATTTAAATATTTGGGATGGTATACCATCCCACCCGACAGCAGTATTATTTCGTAGGCTCATAATAGTATCATTTACTTCGTCTTCATCAATTTAAGCTGAGTGCGAAATGAGGATACATGATCAAACTTGCGAAGACGTAAAATAAAACGGATACAGTTATTGATGAGACGATTCAGCTTATCAAGGAAAACCTCATTGAGATCAGGAAAACATACATCAGCATAGTCAATAATAGGCAAAATAAGATATTGCACCAGAGTTATCTTTACCTTGACCGGAAGAAAGTTCCTGAGACGGTTCAAAGCACTGAGCTTAGCAAAAACAGAACCACTGATATTCTGAATTTGGGTGGACCAATTTAAGGTTGTGTCAAAGTAAATACCCAGATTTTTAACGCTGTCAGAATAAGGTATGGTAGAGTTATCAAACGCAATGGACGTCAAGCTTACACAGATGTTGAGCACTGCCAATTATAATAGCTTGGCATTTATTGGGGTTCACACTAATACCAAACTTACGAGACCAACAGTGGAGATTATATGCTATAACAATATATCATTATTTATATACTTGAACTTAAGTTTAAAATGTGGCTACTCTTTGAAAAATATATAGGCTGATAAAGACATTACCATCTTTTGCGTCGTGCAATTTTGTAAATATCCGTGGTAGCTCTGGTTCGGCTTTGGCACTCATGAAATTGTTTTTAAAGTGCTGATTTAATACGTACCCAGGGGTAAAGGAAAACATCTCGAGAAAACCTACAGGTTTAAGGAATAATCTATTTTAAGGACATGTGAAACGTACCAATATACTGGAGCAGCGAGGCGGACTAAACGCTCGATAACTCTGTCAGAAATTAGAGGCCTGAGAATCAACCTAAAGGGACGTATAGAGGGTGCCAACATGTTCAGCAGTACAATCCTCAGAAATGAGTTTCTTAAAGTTGCAGATATTCAGTGATGGTTAATTAGTATCAGTTCGCAGCGAATAGAACTAAGGCCATTTTGTAAAAGTATGAAAACCGCTGAGCTTCGTAGGTTAATTATTATCTTGTTAGTGCGAACGAAAGGTTCACTGTTTAGCGTTCTATATTTTAGAAGGTGTTTCATATTATACGCGTAGGGGAGTTCAGAGACTCGGTAATTCTGGTTACCGTGACGACGGTGAATAATATTCATTTGGATTTCAGGAACCTCGATTTAGATTTCACCCTATGTTTAAAGAAAGGGAGTAAGACCTAATTTTAATTTAAAAACATCAAATATAATAATAATCATTTTCATTCCCTAGCACGACCTATCACAGTCCACTGCTAAACATAGGCTTCTACTGACAGGATATTTCACTGCTGGGATAGGATATTTGCTATAAGTGCGACGCTTGGTAGACGGGCTTGCAATCTGGCTTGCAACCAGCTCCATAGTTGCTACTTGTGTTATAATTTGTGATTCGCTTAGTTATTTATCGCTTTATCGCAAAAATCTATTCCGTCGAGTTTTTATTTTGTTACTTATCTTCATGCACAATCCCTGACGGGGTAGCCAGAGAGAACATATCGCCAAGTGTCACGATCCTTACATACCTCTTTCGCTTCTTTGAGATTCATTATCTTCTTCATACATGCACGTCTAGGTATCCGACTACTCTTGACCCTCCTCTCTTCGAGCAATTTGCTCACATGGTCTTCGAAAGTTAGTCTCGGTCTACCTCGACACCTTTTAATATTAACTTTTGCGCTATATATTTTCTTCACCATTCGGTCTTCACTCATTCGCTCAACGTGCCCAAACCATCGAAGCACGCCCTTATCAATTTTTGTGATAAGGTCATCTTTCAAACCTGCCATTTATTTTGTTCGAAAATATTTAAATTAAATTTAGAAGGTTGTTATCATTATGATTTTTCGATGATTGAGAAAATATCGATTGCGGACTTGCAGCAATTGTCGACGTTTCTTATGAGAAGGCCAAAAATAGCAGTTGTTATTCGATCTATCCAATAAATTATTCAAACACATAATCGATTTTAGTTAAAGAGATACGTTTGTTACGTAGGTTATGTTCTTCCGCGATTACTAACTAAAACAATAACTTGTTAAAGAGAATAATTTATGTGAGGTGAGGCAAGGTGAAGGATACACGTGTATTGTTTGCTTAAAATGTATTTATTTTTTACTTTAATCTCCTAGGGTCAATGAGCGGATTTAATGCCTTGTGGCATTCTCTGCCAGTCAACCCTGGCAGAATAAGCGTTGGTAGGTGCAACTATCGGCATCTATCGGAAGCCATGAGTTCTTTCTGGTATATCCCATAGTCTCCTTTCACGACACCCACGGGACGAAATGAAGTGATGGATACTGTAACGCCGCCGCCATCACACAAGACACGATCCGATGAGATATATATTAAAAAGAAAAATAGTAGGCTCCAATGATGTTTACCAAAGCATGTTTGTTCTATGATAAAAAATCTAAATGTTTTATAACATTAGTCGAATAACCGGCTGCTGTTGTGCGATTTTAGGTTTTATAAAACAAAATTTTATTTCTAATCTGTTTTATAAAATAGTTTTATAATTCGACTTGTTTGTAGTAGAAAAACAGCCTGGTATACAAAATTTCCGAATAACTTCCAATCTTTATAAATGTTTGTTTTATGGGGCCCTGTAAGCCTTCATTTTTCTGGTTCATTACCTGCCTAATTTGGGCACGCAAATGGCAAGATTTGGCCTACAAGCTTATCCAATGTTTTGTGGAGTTCGTTTTAACTATTTAGTTAAGCTAACTTACGTAATGCGAATTGTTGAAACGCTAATCCTCTTGTGTAGAAACTAATCACCTATGATTTTCCCAATTTGATGTAATTTGTAAACTTTCGCAGATTAAAACAAACAAAGAAAATCATCAGCAAACATTGGTTATTGGTAATATGCCATTCGTCAGTTGCCTTGCCTGTGATTTTAGCATGTTTCTAAATGAACAGCCTAAGTTCCTGCGTCAATAAAACAACTTTTACTGCAACATCCACGAAATCTTTTATCTCGCATTATTTTTTAATTCTCGTGCGATGTTTGATGTCTTATAATCGTTGCAATAAAATGTAAATGTTGTATAGAAGTCGAGGTATTAAGAGAATATAGCCAATATTTTTTTATGCCCATTCTTTCGGAAAATACCTCTGTCACGTATTTATGACACGAAAACGTCTTCAAGAAACTAGTGAAAATCGTACTGTAAGTTAATGTCTTTCTAAAAAATTAATTATTATAACATCTTGATGTCTCCTCATCTTCCATCTTATTTAACTCCTCATTTTCAGTGTCTTAGCTCCAAACATGGATAGAGTTCTCCGTTCTACTAATAACCTTTTGCTTCAGTACCCCCCTTATAGAACTGACTTTGTCCAATTATCGTTCTTTGTTCAATCTGTTCTTCTACGGAATGTTTTCCTTCCGCAGTCGGGATGGCCGAATACTGGTTTTTGTTACAAAGTTCGAGAACTTCTCGTAAATAAAATGGCAGAAGCAACGCAGCGTTCTTAGTTATATAATATATATGTGTATTTTATTTTTGTGTATATATGGAAATTATGTTTAAATATATATTGTGGTTCCCATTAAGTACGTTATCAGGATCAGTATTCAAACGTATAGAAATAACTTTTTTTTTAAAAACTCTAACAATAATTTTCTTTATTTTATTTAAAAAAAATTGTATGCAAATTGTATGTGGTTTTATTACCACGGCATTGTCTGGGGAGTAAGAGGATTGTCAAAGACCCCGCTTTACTTAGCTTTAGCATTTGCTACTGTCAGTAAGAGGTAATAAAACCACATAAAATTAATTTTTTTTAATAAAATAAAAAAATATGGCCGAGTTTTAAAAAAAGTTATTTCTATAGGTTTGAATACTGATCCTGATAATGTACTTAATCGGAACCACAGGGTTTTTGTTACACGTTGTATATACTATATAATGCGAGAGCCAGAGATGCAATGAGTATAAGTGTATATAAAGTTAAATTAATAAAAAAAATAATAAAAAATTGGACTGTTAAAATTAAGGTTTGTACTACATTAAATATTAGCTGTATTAAATATCTCCTAAAGCAAGTTTACTAGATACTAATGTAATACTTTTACCAAAATTTTGTAAGTATATTTAAAGCAGTTACCAAGGATCAATATAAATCACCGATGGGCGATTCCTTGGCGGTCCTTAATATAAGAAGCAATGTAGATAAGTGCGGTGCTGCTGACTGAATAATGTTCATAGTGGTTTCTGTGTAGTTGAATTGAACATTAATTTCGCGACACAAGGCACAGGCATTAGCGTAATTCATAACTGTTTTATATTAAATTATTCTTTTAATAGATACTTTTTCGCTTCCATTTCGTAGACTTACAGAGCAGACGACGCAAGTTTACACAAGACAAATACATTCATTACTAATTGGTAAGGCCAGCGCAATCAGCAAGTCTGAAATTGCGTTGGTATCGTCAGTGCATGTTTATTTTTATATCTTTTTGATACACTCTAATTTAAATTTATTACAAGATTTATTAATGGCAAGTTCGTGGAAACTGTCCATGCGATCGGAGCTAAGTTTTGCAAAACCCGCCGCAGAAGAACACAAAAACTCTCCGATCACCTTCTTGATCTCATGGCTGTTAGACGGGAGATGAAGCTGCAGTCTTCAGTAGATTTGACAGCATACAGGCAACTGAACAGACAGATCTCCAAATGCATGCGGAAGGACTTTTAATACTACGCAATTTTAATACTGCTCGTATTAAAGAAGCGATCGAGCGGAACCAAGGCTCCTAAGTCTTTGCTAGAGATCTGTCTGCCACAAAGAGCTAACTGTCAAAGCTGAAGACCGAGTGTGGCGGCGTCGTTTCCGGAACACCTGAGATTTTGAGTGAGATTGAGAGGTTCTATGGGCAGCTTTACACATCATCGTTGGAGCAACACGTAAGTGTGAGTAACGATCCAAGAGCGAGTGAACCACCTGAGTCAGACGTGGTTCAACGACGTTCGTCGACGCCCGAACCTAAAAAAAAAAAAAAAACAAAAAAAAAAAAAGGTTTTGGCATGCTCTGCTCACGAATTCCATTTTTCCATTTTTGTGTAGAATGCACGGTTCCGGAGATGTGTAGATCAATTAGCTAATATCTAATTGATATCCGGTAAGGGCCTCCACCGTCATTAGCGTCCCATTGTTGTTCCTATTTCTATTGTTCTATTGTTCCTTAATCACCTTCATTGCAGCGTGTGCGTCGACTATATCAGTGCTATTGTGTTATAGTTCTTTGTTTATACAACGCTAATCTGAATCATCAATAAAACACATTACATAATTTTGTTACAATTTTTATTTATAAAATACAAAATCTTATTAATTATTATCTATAAAATAGGAGCGAAACATCTCATCCACTAAAATATCGTTGTACAATGTGTTCCTTGTAAATATACTCGTAAAACTATGTATTGAACATCCTTGAAACTTATATAGTAAATACATTAAGCAATATTCGCCACAAACTGAAGTCCACTCATTCTGAATCCTATCAACATTCCAGTTCCATCTTTTACAATTCCTTTTTAAAAACTCTAGATGATATCGTACAGGTGATCGTCCATATGAATCAAAATATTGACCGACGTCATTCGTATCGATATATAAAGCTACCCAATGTGACCCTGGTTTATCATCTGTATCCAAATTACATATTATATACGTTGGTACGTGGGTATACATAGGCAGTCTATTAGCTGCATAAACATTATTTTCTAGACTGGGGTGAATCTTTTTCAGATGTTGTTGTACATCTAGTGTATCCATGATATTACTGCTATTAGTAGATTATTACAGTACCTAGCTACTCAATGAATAACATAGGAATGGTCAATTATAGTGATTTCTACATATTAAATTGCATTTTTGTGATATACAAATCGTACTTGAGTCATTGATCACCAAACAAAACACAATACGAAGAAATGTTGAGATAGGCAACGGAAATGTGAGATAAACTGATATGTTTCTAAATATTAAATTGCATTTTTGTGTTATACAAATCGTACTTGAGTCATTCATCACCAAACAAAACACAATACGAAGAAATGTTGAGATAGGCAACGGAAATGTGAGATAAACTGGTTGACGCATAAAGTAATTATCAACTCATTACGGAAATACTTTAGATTAGAATTTTTACGTACTGGTGGTATATAAGACCAACAAACGCAGTCATCGAGTTAGTGTACGGTCGTTTGGCTACAGTGGATCTATAAATAGTACATTTGTGTTACTTCAATACACCAAAGGCTATGGATGTAAGTGTTTATTCTATTGACTAAATTACTTTTTTTCTGTTATTTTCATGTGTGTGTATTATTTTATTTAAATATTGTGTATGTATATGATTAAGCCGTGGTAACTCAGATGGTTAGCGCTAGCTGTAAATTTCACAGTACGCGACCCGGGTTCGATCCCCGCCAGCACCAATTAAATTGTTAATAGCAATTTTAAGTGCTTATTACCACGTGCTTGGTGGTGAAGGAAAACATCGTGAGGAAACCTGCATGTCTGAGAAAATTTCGAAGGCATGTGAAGTTCGCCAACACACATTGAGGGAGCGCGGCGGACATTTCCTTGCTCTAAAACCCTCTCAGAAATGAGAGGAGGCCTATGTTCAGCAGTGGACTTTAATAGGCTGTAACTTTAACTTTTTTAACTTTTATGATTAAGTGTTAACAAATTGATATTAACATGATAACTGTGTTGTTGCAGAAATCATTGAGCTTCGATGAAGATACCTATAAACAGTATTACTACTCGCCACTCTCCCCTCAAGAAGAGAGTGATAACCTCGTCATTAATAATAACACATGCGATGGTGGAAAAAGAAAATCGCAATCGATTGATCATTTTTTTGAAGCTGAATCAAAAATAAAAAAGAGGAAGCTGTTATCATCAACCGTAGCACGAGCCGCTAGAGATGGTGTATCATATATTTCTACTAATTCTGACGACGGAGACCAAGCGACGCATCTCATCAAAATTGAAATGTACGATATGAAGAAGCTATCCAAGATTCCAACTACTGATCATTGGAAACATGCTTCCACGAGAATTAAATATTACGTAAAGACTAATAAGGATAGCATCTACGACAATACAAACGCCCTCGTATACAATATAACAAAGACAATAGCAGAAAGTGAAAAAGTTAAAAAATACTTTTTTAACAATGACAGTCATTAGCTGATCATTAGTGATGTGATTCTGTTTACTTCAATTACAGGAAGACAAGAGCGGAAGGAAGAGATGAGTGTGGCATACGTGTACAAAACACATCATTAAATAACAAAACTACAACACTGAGTGGAGAAGAAAACGAGAAGAGTATGCAGTACTCAAGAGCTGAATATCCATTCTTCAGTTCAAAATCTAGCCGTTTGCTTAGTTTCGAAAACTGGCCTCTAGTTATGCGACAGAAACCTGAAGATCTTGCCGAAGCTGGTTTCTTTTATACTGGCCATGCAGACGGGACCAAGTGTTTCCATTGTGGTGGTGGTTTAAAAGATTGGGAAGATGATGATGATCCTTGGCAGCAGCATGTTCAGTGGTTTAGTCAGTGTGCTTATGTAAAATTTCAACTCGAACAGTGTTTTGTATTAGATTAAATAGAAGATTTATAAAGAAATAAAAAAAATATATTGCATACAATTTGTTTTATTTAATTTTATAACGTTTCACATAGTTACATACACACAAAATGCATTACACATAACACATAAAATCTAACACACAACACATATTATAACCTTAACTACTATAGTCTACAGTAACATTTCTGTTTTTATCTATCTCAATAATATTATCAAACTCAGCATAAACTATACAGTTAATTGTTTGTATTAATGAGGATTCAAATCGTACTTCTATTCTTACACTACCATGCTTTATGAGATTCCAATGTCTGTAGTCAAGTTGACTAAAAAGTGAATGCAGCCAATTATTTACAGGTGCTACTATTGTAGTAGATACCAAGTTAGTTGAATCTTGATTTAATACTTTTGCCTTTATGTGGAGTAATGTATGAGACAAATCTATGTAGTCATCGCCGGTCCCAGGAACTTGAAACTCGATAGGTCCATCATCACCAAGAGATGAAATTGGTTTATAATGAATCCACAATCCATTTTCAATGCTAGTTTGTGTAGACGGTAGTGCAAACAAATCCAATTCTGACTTAACGCACTCGCAAGAATGATTATGAAGGAAAGACATATTTAGTTTGAAAATATATCTTTGATATTTTTTGGTTTTAGACTAAGTTTTTTCGCAGCTTTCACTTTAGCAGTTAATGGTGGAATGAACGATGTCAATCGTTTTCTTTTAGTTTTATACCCAGATCCAGTCATGTTAAATTGATCAATTTTCGCATCAGCCTTTCGTTTTAAATTCGTACTAACTTGCTTTAGACGATCTTTTATTGAGGCTTCCATAGGACGGGCTTGAACCATATCCGATAAAAGTCCTACTCCAGCGCTTAATGCCTCCTTACCAATCACTCGAGCACCACTTGAAAGTAAAGGTAAAACTGATCTGAATAACCCCCCTAAGAAGCTCCCAATACCATGACCGCGTTGATATGGTGAACCCTTATAAATTACTCCAACTCCTGATCCAGCTTGATGTGTATAATAATTTTCATATGGACATTTATGATGATCACGAAGAGAATTCATTATTATAATTTTCGGAAATGTAGTTTAATACACACGGTTCCAAACTGGAATGGTATTTTTTGTCCTGTACTCGATCTTATAACTATTTCCAACGTATCGAACTCTCTTCGCATAACAGGTAAGTAGTGAGGTTGAGAGAAAACGTGCATTTTATTTGCACCATAAATGTATTTTGTAGGATCTAATGAAATGACTCTTAATAAAGGAGTCATAACATCACCCACAATCTGAGGATCGATAATATCGCAATATAGAAATAGTTGAGATGGTAACCCTAAGTGTAAATTAGCAGGACACTTTCCAAAATTTCTCTCTAGGAGATTTTTATTTGGTTCATAACCTAGCTGTAAACTTAATTTGGGTGATAATGTTACGAATGTTATATTTTTATCCAATACCGAAATAGACACAAATTTTGTTATTTCATCATAGCGAAATTTCAAGTTCTCTCCGATACCATTTAACACTCTTAAAATATGCTCAACGTTATCATAGTTGGTAGCTGGAATATGTTTTTTGTAGTACACTGTGGATGGCTTATCTTCATTAGGCATTAACATAGATTTTGTAATGTATATAACATTTTCATGGTCTTGAACAGTAAACATGGTACATGGATATTGAAACTCGACAACTCCAACCGACCATTCACCTTCTAATTTTATAGCTTTTGGTAATTTCGTTGAAAAATTTGTGGTCTTGTTATCAGGAAAGTATTCCATTGAACTATTGCTGAGCAAAGTTAAATAGAAACTTTCTTTATTCATATTTCTTTTAAACTAGAAGCTAAAATCCAACTGTTAAATTTATCTGGATAACCTTTCCACTTCACTAATACTTCTTTTCTGTTACCCGAATAACGAGTGTCAATTATTTTATCTATTTTATGTTGTGAGGTGGGGTTGTAAGTGATTTTCTGTAATTCTCTTTCATAAAAAGTACCAATTATTGGTTCATTTTGTAAATCTGTTATTGTATAAACAACCCATGGAGATCTATCAATTATTGAAGATATAATAAATATTTCATCACTCCAATTTGATTCATATCCTTTTTGGAATACATGTTTATATTTAGTTATTCGAACATAATCACCCACATTGAAATTTGGTTTAGGATTTTCTAAAGAAAGTTTTTTTGACCGTCTGTCATAAAGATTAGTCCAAACTGTCATAATATTGTTGGAATTTACATCACATGGGCACATCTTAATACTAGAGTGAAAGCTGTGATTATAAGAGTATATTAAATCTTGTAAAACATCTATATATCTATAAGTATTATTATGAGTGAAATAACGCCACATTTTCATTTTTAGTGTTCTTTGAAATCGTTCAACAATACTGGCCTTAATGTCAGGATTGTTAGTGGTATAGTAATTAATCTTTTTGGATTTAAAGTATTTTTGTACATCTTTTGAAACAAATTCGGTACCTTTATCGGATTGTATGTGAGTAGGTGTTAAATTACTTTCAGTAAATATACTTTCAAAACATTCTTTAGTTGTTTCTGAGTTTTTCTTTTTCATTGGTCTTGCAAAAGCATATTTACTAAATACATCAATAATACAAAGTATATACTTGAAACCATCATTATATTGAGAATAAGTTCGCATATCACTTAAATCAGCTTGCCACAGTTCATTAATATTTGATAGAATGTACCTATTACGCGGGAATTTTTTTCGAATGGGTTTATGTAATGTGTATGTTTCTTGTGATTTTAACCATTCCTTTACTTGCTTTTTATTCATTTTACCCTTCATGGCTTTTGATAATTTATCAATACTACCAAAACCAGCGGGATTAGATGGATCATAATAAATCCTGTTAATTTCTTCTAGTACGGAGTCCATTTTTCCCACTCAAGTCCTTTACGTATTTTAGTTGTAGACTTTTTATCTCTACTGACCGGTGTAGAAAACTCTTGAACTTCAATCTCAGAGGGTTTGTTCAGATCTTTTGCTTGAAGTTGGTTAATAAACTCACATCTCCTTGGATTTCCAATATAAGTAAGTGGTACTTTAATATCTTTTAATGCTTCAGCAAATCTAACCCACCCTACCGGATCACTTCTTTTTAGGGGTCTTAGTGAATCATTTATTAAATCAACAATATTACTTCCAGGAATTTTTTCACTATCAATTATGACTGTACCTTCGTTATCCCAATGTATTTTACTTTTACTTGTTTCAACTAAGTTTAATAATAACTGCCCTTTTTTATGATAAGTTTTTGGTATTAAACTGAGTATTTGAGCTGGTGTGTAAAGTGGATTTTCATCATTTTCTTTACTTTTAATGGATCGATTCTCCTCCAGCAAAGATTCAATATCAACTGAAGTTTTTAGATCTCTATCTTTATTTTTAAAACCAATTTTTGACTCATTTGAATCTTCATTAGATGTATCAGAATAAATTGGTAATTTGAGTGGTTGACGATCCTCTTCGGTAAAATGAAGGTATCTTTGCAGTGTTTGTAAATATAATATCCATTTCTTTCGGTCTTCCGTCTTACTATTCATAATATTTTGCATTTCAATATCTAATCGAGATAAATTACTATTAACCTTATTTTCTTGTTTTAATTTTTCAATCAATCCAGGTTCGATAAGTATCATTTTCTTTGCATTTTCCATGTTAACTGGCTAGTCCACTCACTAATCCACTCAATATTGCACCTAATATTGTTGGTAAGAAAGCCCCTCCTTTTTGTATAATTATATTTTTTCTTAGTTTATGTTTACACTTACGTACTAGTTTACGGAGTATGTTTTTATGTTTATTCAATTTTTGTTTATCCTGATCTTTAAGAGGTACTTTTCCTTGTAAAACGTTATGAATACACTCACAAATACAGTTAATTTCTTCTTCATCACACGTTTTAAGTAATGCTCTTTGATATTTTGGTTTAAGCGTATGCAAAGCGGTTAGCAAATGTTTATACGTTGTGAGTCGACGATGCATCATTTAGCAATGATTTCAATTGTTTGATTCTTGGTGTATTTAAACTCTTTTGTGGGGACGTAGACTGTACAGAAACCATTAAATGGAAAGACATTTGTCTTGATACGACAAAAATCATTGGTATTCTGTTTTAAATCTACCATTAAATATCCATGTGCCTCTAGAGTTGCATCCCTGTAGGCATTTTCAATGAATTTTGGGTTATCTGGTGATACTTGTCTTGCTAAATATCTTATTTGAGTTTTATCTCGAGGGTTATTAAAATATATTATATAACTTGAGTTTAAAGATATGTCTCTTTGTCCTTTACCCTGATGAAATAAATTTTGTGTTAGATAAAATACACTAAGATTCCTGTGATGACTACCTTTTGTAAATATATCCACAATTCTTCCATCGGACTCTCTCATTAGATCATCAATAATAACAAGATGTGGGTTTTCACCATCAAACATATTAAGATTTGGAATTCCTTGATGATAGTTAACATTTGGTAAATTATATAATGGTTGCATTTCATCAAAGCACCATGTGATCTGATTAAAATCACAATTACATATTTCTGTAACTGATTTTATGAAATTTGTTACAAAATTTGACTTCCCACACCCACTTGGTCCTGCCACAATAGCAGTGAACGGATGGATAAAGTGAAACATAACACACGTCTAAAGTTCAAAGGGGTGAAATAAAAAATGAAAGTGTTGGTGTAAACAATTAATATATATTCCAAAAATTATATAAAACAGAATTATCTGTATACTATTTCTAACACAATTAGTACATCATAATTTTACAATTAACTCAACCTCAAATAAATAGAAACAACAATTAGTACATCATAATTTTACAATTAACTCAACCTCAAATAAATAGAAACAACAATTAGTACATCATAATTTTACAATTAACTCAACCTCAAATAAATAGAAACAACAATTAACTTAAATTATTTACAATAAAACAATGTTTAAATATGTAATAAACTACGTCATATTATAGTATTATCATAATTTTACAATCAATATAAATTTTTCTTAAACGCAGACATAAAAGTAAAAACTATCAACACTTAACGCAGTTTATAATGACCCCAAGCTAATGTTTCAATATTATTATCTAAAATATGTCTCTTTGTGTCATTATATGATAAACCTATCTTATTTAATTTTTGTGTGAAAATTGTGTGTTTAATTGATTTAAATCTAAGCATACTATAATATTGCACTTTTTTATTAAATAGAGAAGACTTATAACTTGTCATCTTTTTAGTGATACATTTATTTACCCCTTTTGCCTTGGCTACAGTCTTATTCTCTAAGTTAAAAGCGTACATTTTGGATCGTAAACCCACAAATTCTTTCATGATTTTACCATTATTTTCATCTTTAAAAAAACCTAATTTCTTTTTATTTAATTTTGGATATTCAAAAATATTATTTGTATCATAATCTGAGGTATCAAAGTATGATGAAAGGTCAGGTTTTATATCAGTGTAAAAATCATTTGTAAATATATGATATATTAAACTATCCGTATCTGTATACAATAATTTGATTTTACTAAACTTTTTAATCATATAGTTATAATGAAAATCATACATTAATGTTTTTGAAATATCTAAAATGCAAAACCCTAAATAAATTGGTTTGTTATATATTAACTTCGTTTTTCGCAACTGAACCGCAACTAGGTTTTCCGAAAATATTGAAAGGCTATGAAATTGTGGTTTAGCGATTAGATCTTGAGCACCTAAAGCTTTACCCTGGTTCTCCCAGTGCGTAACTAATTTTATGTTAACCCTTTTTTCAATATTCTCCATAGTCTTACCGAAGACTGAATTATTCATTAATTTATAAAAATCTTTTTCGAAATCTGATTTTGCTAAAGTTCTTAATTTTGTGTTTAGATCTATGTACATCTTCAACCAGGGAGACTGTTTAAATTTTAAAACTCTATGAATTTTAGTTAATTTAACCCCCATTTCTATGCACTGCTTTAAATTTCTGTAATGAATTACATATTTATCTTTATTATTTAAATTTGGGACTAGTTTATTCTCATTAATATTGCCTACACAAATGTTTTCTGGACATAAAGGAAAGTCCGAATGTAAATCATGAAGTTCATCTGGATATTCCAAATCAACTTCTAAAATAAAACCGAAGTCTGATGTCTTAGACACATTAAATTCTGTATTTGGATTTACCCATTCGAATCCACCAGTAGGAAGATATTGAGACATAGCCCAACCATATAAATTGTTGGCATCAAAATATGTGATATATGAATTTGGTTTCCCTGTATCATAATCCTCCATGTATTTGTTATTAGCTCTAGCATAACGATTACTACATTGAGATACACCACCTCTGATACCTGATCTAATAAATGCAATTTTCTCATAATCTGTTAAAAGTTCTAATTCTATTTTTGTATATTTTAACATTGCATCCCAACTTAAACCGGGTGCTGTGTAATAATGGACAGGTTCTAAATCATATGTATTAATACATAACTTTCTAAAGTTTTCAAATACATCGGATAAAAGTAAAACGTCTGTTTTTAAATATAGGTTTGAATAATCTAGCATATTACAACACCCAAAATGTTCCCAAACATCTTTAGCATGATTGTAATCATCATTTGAAATATGTGAATCTGTGAGTGAACTATAAAAACATTTTTGTTCAGGGAGCGATGTTAGACTTAAACTATCATAATTAGTCGTAAGTTCATATGGATAAACACCTTTCCGTTTTAAACGAAAGAAATCTTCATCATTAGGGTAATTTCTACGTAATTCTTGAAATTGATCATTACTGAGATTTTTGGCCAATTCTTCTAATTTACACGATAAAAACTTAAATGAATCTAAGAATCTCAATATAATTTCGTGGTTATTCACTTTTAATTTTTTGGAAAAGGATATATATTTTTCTTTATTTTGAGGGATAACTTCGACTTCACCATCACAAAAGTTTAACGCGTGAACAATAAAATGAGCATCATAGTGACTAAGGTTGTGTAAAAATATTGGTATATAACTAGGTGTTCTGATCTTCGAACAACATGATTCATGAGCAACACCTATAAAACTACCAGTGTACCAATCAAAATCATAAAAATGTTTTGCCAACTCAGTTTCACAAATATGACAAATGGTTGCATTTGAAATTTGGTTTTTGTCTTCATTTGTTAGCGGAAGTGGTGGATATTTTTGAAGTCTATTTATTTCTTTTAGATTGTTAGATAAACTTTCCATAAACACTTGTGCACAGTTGGGTCCGCAATATGTTACATATTTTGATAATTTATCATCATATGAACATTTTATATAATATCCAAAACTATGTACTTCATGTTTCTGAATATTATGAATGAAAGGTTTGGAAGGATCGTTAGAACATGATTCTATTGGTTTTAAAAATGCTTCAAAATCAGCATAAACTACGAATGGTATCTTTAACTTTTTTTCATAACTATCAAATTTAATTTTATCATTTGAAATAGGTTGACCAAACCAATTCTTTTTTTTTAAAGTTTCACTGTTTGGTAATACTGTACAAATGTGAGCACAATCGTATTGTTCATGGTTATTTAACCTTTCCTGAGATGGGAAACGAAGTAGACATGCTTCACAAATGTACATGATGTGACCGTCTTTTGAAATTTGTTTACTAACTAACCGCGATAAATTTTTTATATAGCAATAATGATTTTTTGTATCCTTGGAAAAAAATAATAAATTGATATGTCTATCTTTACGACACTTTGTTAAAAATAATGGACCTACTATAGAATTACATCGTTTTTCTTTATTATATTCTAACCCAAAAACATTAATACTAATATCATTTAATTTCTCTACTTTTGCTATGTCAGAAATTTTAACCGGAAAGGAAATACCATCAAATTTAAGTTTATTTGCATGTTTAACGTACGATGATACCCGATCGGTGTGTTTGTTTACAGGATATAACGCCGAGAGTAACGCCCATTTAAAACAAAAATAATCCTTGTTTTTTACATTTATAACAGCCTTTTTTAATTTTATGTCACGAGGAAGATCTATGTATGAAGTACCGCGTAGGGGGTTAAATTTATTAACATTCATGTCTATAGATTTTATGTTTTTTAGACTCCATCCACTATCTTTTTTTTCGAAAGCACTAATTTTAGTAGTAATTGTATCATTTAAAGATGAAAGAAAAATATTTAAGTCATCTCCTTGACAAATAATATAGTTAAGCGTTTGAAAATCGAACGTATCATGAATATCTTTAGTTTGTTGAACAAAATCAGCATGCAATATGAAGTTTACCTTAAAAATTATGTGTTGATGAATACACTCTTGTAATAAAAATAAAATATCATCTTTAATAGAATTTAAAAATAGTTCAGGAGTTTCAAAATTTACCCATGTCGAACGATCTACTCTACTCTTGATTTTATAAGTTAAAATCCTATTTCCAAAAGCAGATTCAATAACACTAACGTTTGATAAAGAATTATGTGAATTTAAAAGATTATTTTTATGAACATACTTTTAAAATGATTAGCTAAATACCGTTTCTTGATAAATATATGGCACGTTGGACATTCCACTTGATCATCGTTACTGATACTGTTCCCTGCAGAGGTATGCGCTTCTGCTTCCGTTGTTGGTTTTTTGATGATCTTGGATTCTTTGCTGCACGTTCGCTTCGTTCCTCTTCCAAGTTGTAGTGGTTGACTGCTAAAATGTTTAAATTTATTAAAAACTGTATAAGACAATATGTAAATTATGATCGAAATGAATGTTTATTTTACATACTTAAACTGTGTTTCAACCATCGCACAGTGATGATACAACTCATCATCGTATGACGAATCGAACAGTTGACCCCTCTCCATTTCTTCACAAACTTTAGACAACTCCTGATTTAATTCGCTATTGAATAGTTCCGTATTCTCTTCCATGATTGTGGAGAAAAAAGCACTGGTGCACACTTCACTGAAGTTTTCCCTTCCTCTTTTTTATTTTTGATTCAGCTTCAAAAAAATGATCAATCGATTGCGATTTTCTTTTTCCACCATCGCATGTGTTATTATTAATGACGAGGTTATCACTCTCTTCTTGAGGGGAGAGTGGCGAGTAGTAATACTGTTTATAGGTATCTTCATCGAAGCTCAATGATTTCTGCAACAACACAGTTATCATGTTAATATCAATTTGTTAACACTTAATCATAAAAGTTAAAAAAGTTAAAGTTACAGCCTATTAAAGTCCACTGCTGAACATAGGCCTCCTCTCATTTCTGAGAGGGTTTTAGAGCAAGGAAATGTCCGCCGCGCTCCCTCAATGTGTGTTGGCGAACTTCACATGCCTTCGAAATTTTCTCAGACATGCAGGTTTCCTCACGATGTTTTCCTTCACCACCAAGCACGTGGTAATAAGCACTTAAAATTGCTATTAACAATTTAATTGGTGCTGGCGGGGATCGAACCCGGGTCGCGTACTGTGAAATTTACAGCTAGCGCTAACCATCTGAGTTACCACGGCTTAATCATATACATACACAATATTTAAATAAAATAATACACACACATGAAAATAACAGAAAAAAAGTAATTTAGTCAATAGAATAAACACTTACATCCATAGCCTTTGGTGTATTGAAGTAACACAAATGTACTATTGATAGATCCACTGTAGCCAAACGACCGTACACTAACTCGATGACTGCGTTTGTTGGTCTTATATACCACCAGTACGTAAAAATTCTAATCTAAAGTATTTCCGTAATGAGTTGATAATTACTTTATGCGTCAACCAGTTTATCTCACATTTCCGTTGCCTATCTCAACATTTCTTCGTATTGTGTTTTGTTTGGTGATGAATGACTCAAGTACGATTTGTATAACACAAAAATGCAATTTAATATTTAGAAACATATCAGTTTATCTCACATTTCCGTTGCCTATCTCAACATTTCTTCGTATTGTGTTTTGTTTGGTGATCAATGACTCAAGTACGATTTGTATATCACAAAAATGCAATTTAATATGTAGAAATCACTATAATTGACCATTCCTATGTTATTCATTGAGTAGCTAGGTACTGTAATAATCTACTAATAGCAGTAATATCATGGATACACTAGATGTACAACAACATCTGAAAAAGATTCACCCCAGTCTAGAAAATAATGTTTATGCAGCTAATAGACTGCCTATGTATACCCACGTACCAACGTATATAATATGTAATTTGGATACAGATGATAAACCAGGGTCACATTGGGTAGCTTTATATATCGATACGAATGACGTCGGTCAATATTTTGATTCATATGGACGATCACCTGTACGATATCATCTAGAGTTTTTAAAAAGGAATTGTAAAAGATGGAACTGGAATGTTGATAGGATTCAGAATGAGTGGACTTCAGTTTGTGGCGAATATTGCTTAATGTATTTACTATATAAGTTTCAAGGATGTTCAATACATAGTTTTACGAGTATATTTACAAGGAACACATTGTACAACGATATTTTAGTGGATGAGATGTTTCGCTCCTATTTTATAGATAATAATTAATAAGATTTTGTATTTTATAAATAAAAATTGTAACAAAATTATGTAATGTGTTTTATTGATGATTCAGATTAGCGTTGTATAAACAAAGAACTATAACACAATAGCACTGATATAGTCGACGCACACGCTGCAATGAAGGTGATTAAGGAACAATAGAACAATAGAAATAGGAACAACAATGGGACGCTAATGACGGTGGAGGCCCTTACCGGATATCAATTAGATATTAGCTAATTAATCTACACATCTCCGGAACCGTGCATTCTACACAAAAATGGATTCGTGATCAGAGCATGCCAAAACTTTTTTTTTTTTTTTTTTTTTTTTTTTTTTTTTTTTTTTTTTTTTAGGATCGGGCGTCGACGAACGTCGTTGAACCACGTCTGACTCAGGTGGTCTAGAAGTGGTACAACTACACTACTCCCGGACGTCAGTCTGAGCGAGATTAGAATGCCTCTCCAGCACCTTAAAAACGGCAAGGCCCCAGGCGAGGATGGAATTACAGCGGAGCTTCTGAAAGCGACAGAACAAAGATCATGTTCAATGTCCATGTTACACCTATGCCGGTAGTTGTTGGGAGCACTAAGCTCGAAGTTGTTGACGAGTATGTTTACCTGGGACAAATAGTTCGACTAGGTAAGTCCAACTTCACTTCCGGCGGCTGGCGCCCAAGCTGATGGGTGCAGCGGGCGCGCTATCAACGTTGCTTCCCAACTTGGGAGGCCCGAGCGCCGCCTGTAGGCGGTTGTACGTGGGAATCGTGCGGTCCATGGCCCTGTATGGGGCCCCTGTGTGGGCGATGGACATGACGGCCAGCACTCTCGCCATTCTGCGTAAACCACAGAGGGCAATGGCCGTCAGAGTCGTCCGCGGGTATCGCACGATTTCCTACGAGGCGGCTTGCGTCCTGGCCGGATCCCCGCCCTGGGACCTAGAGGCGAAAGTACTTGCGTCATTATATCGATGGCGCGAGGAAGAGCGGGCACGGGGCTCGAGGCCGGTGCAGCGGCAGATCGCGCTGCGCCGAGAGGAGCTCCGTCAGGTCTTGGTGGCGGAATGGCGGCAAAGGCTTCTGCGCCCTACCGCCGGCCTCGCTACCGTCGAGGCGATCCGGCCAGTACTCAACGACTGGCTCGGGAGAAGGCACGGCTCCCTGTCGTTTAGGGTGACGCAAATGCTGTCGGGGCATGGCTGCTTCGGCAAGTACCTGCGCCGCATAGACAGGGAGCCGGACGCTCGGTGCCACCACTGCGTCCATTGCGGGGAGGACACGGCGCAACACACGCTCGCCGAGTGTGTAGCTTGGGAGGAGCAGCGCCGTGTCCTCACAAATAAAGTAGGAGGCGATCTGTCGCTGCCGGCCTTAGTGCGGAAGATGGTCGGTAGCGCAGATTCGTGGGATGCAGTGGTGTCCTTCTGCGAGGACGTGATATCGCAGAAGGAAACTGCGGAACGGGAAAGGGAGATCTCGACTCCCTTCCCTGGCCGCAGAAGGCGCACCGGGCGCAAGAGAAGAGCGGACAACGCCCTTTTCCGGCCCCCATAAATGGGTCCAGGGGCGAGGGACTTGGGGAAGCCCCCGCCACCCCTACTAGATGGACCCGAGGTGGAGGCGCACGCTGGTGTCGGCGCGCGCCTCTGAGGCGATACACGGGGTAGTTGAACACCTCACTACCCCGTGCAGGTGACGAGGCCTGGACAGACCGAGCCAGCACTAGTGTGGGGCTGCGGAAGAATTTGGATTCCCGCGGCCCCACGCGCACGTGTGAGGAGACACCGGGGTGGTTTTAGCCGGTAAGAGTCCGGCACGCCCCTCCGCCTTTCCCCAGGCGGAGGTAGTCCAGGAGGATTTCCCCCCATAAAAAAAAAATAAGTCCAACTTCGACCGAGAGGTCAATCGACGGATTCAACTCGGTTGGGCAGCGTTCGGGAAATTACGGCATATCTTCTCGTCAGGTATACCTCAAAACTTGAAAACAAGACTGTACAATCAGTGCGTGTTGCCAGTGATGACCTATGGTACTGAGACGTGGTCCTTCACTGCTGGCCGGATGAGGAAGCTCAAGGTCGCTCAGCGAGCTATGGAGAGGGCTATGCTCGGAGTTTCTCTGCGTGATAAACTTAGAAATGAGGATATCCGCAGTAGAACCAGAGTGACCGACATAGCCCAACGGATTAGTAAGCTGAAGTGGCCATCGGCCGGCCATATAGCTCGAAGAACCGACAGCCGATGGGGAAAAAAGGTTCTCGAGTGGCGGCCTCGTACCGGCGGACGAAGTGTAGGGCGTCCCCTCGCTAGATGGAGTGAAGACCTGGTAAGATATGCAGGTCCATGGATGCAGGTGGCTCAGGACCGTGCTTTGTGGCATTCCTTGGGGGAGGCCTATGTTCAGCAGTGGACTTGTGAAGGGCTGTAATTATTATATTTATATAATATAATTATTATTATTATTATTATAATTATTATGATTATTTTGTAAAATTTGTAAGTAATTCTTATTATAATACCTCATTTGAAAAACTCAGTAAATAATAAAATGACTTAACAGTGTGTTATATTTATTTTTTACGTTGACGAATCGAAATCAAAGTCGCTTCTTAAACAATGGATTTCAAAGATAGATTTGATGGATTACTATAGATAACTTTTTTGTTTATGCTAGACATAAAATAATAGATCTGCGATGAAAATTCCCAACGAGAGGCCAAGAGTAGAAGTGGACTTTTGCAGGCTGATGATGAGAAGAAGTAGAACACTTGCTAAACTAACTGCGATTATAGTTAATATAATGACCGCGTAGTTGCGGTTTAAGGATATTCACTAATGGGGTACTAATATCATTCCATGGGTGTCGTAAGAAGTGAAAAAGGGAAACAAACCAGGAGATGGGTACAAGCATTTTCCTAATAACAACTATAAAATAAAAAAATGCGGCTGCTAAGCGTGGCAACAATGTTTAAATCCCGCCACATACATACGAAATTCCGAACGGGTCGGCCACACACATAGGGAATCCCGTTTTGCCCGCAAAATTCCGAACGGAAAACCACTGTACGTGTGTGATGGGTCATAGATTTTATTTGAAATTGTTGCGTTCGGAATCTCGAATCGGAATATCGAAACAGAATCCCGAAACGGAATTCCTTAGGCAGGCCTAAGGATATCCACTAATGGGGTACTAATATCATTCCATAGGTAAGAAGTGACAAAGGAAAACGAACTAAAGTTTTGGCGGGAACTTGCCCGGCGGCGGTTTGCTGCTCCTGTATTATTGTTTAAATAATGGTTTGAAGTGAATTTTGATATTTAAAGTGGTGCGATGTTGTGTATTAAGTGTCTGCGCATGTTAACGATTAGTGGAAACTGTGAAACAAGTGCTCTGATGCTGATGTGATTCTCAAGGTAAGGTGTCTGTCTGCTTAGGCGTCTTGAGGTACCATCGCCAACTGTCAGCTGTCTGCTGGCTTAAGTTGCCGTCAAAATCTCCCAAGAGCTGTACAATGTGACGCATCAACATATTGTGAAGCAGTGTACTATGAAGGATAATTATACATTATAACTTCAGGCTCAGAAGGGCTAGAACCCAGAGCCGTAAAGCCAGTTATAAAAAAAGGGAAACGAACCAGGAGATGGGTATCGGCGTCTTCCTCATAACAACTATAAAATAAAAAAACTGCGGCTGCTAAGCGTGGCATTAATGGAACCCCCCCTTAGGCTCGCTATGGAGTGGCCTATGTACAGCAGTGGACTTTGACAGGCTGTGATGATGACGATAATACTATCATTAATAAATTGTTATGTCATACCTATATTTAGTTTAAATTTGCTTCTTTTAATATTGTCTCATAATATGCAAAACTGATGTTGGACTATTGGAGACTGTGACGTAATTTACCGATGTTTTTAAACAATTTATGATACATATTATAAATCCGTGGACACAACATTCATTTTGGTAGTTCGTAAAAAGTATTTCAATTGACATGAGTTTAAACTACCCTAATCTTCGCTTTAGCTTTTGATTTGAACCGTTGCATTAAGTCGCTCGCATTAAACCGATGTTACCATCGCCGGGAGTCTTATAAACTGTTGATTTAAGAAACTGAGATATAAGGAACCATATTTCATTGGTGATGAATTTACTTAGTGGTTTATCGTTGTAATATAATATCGAACGCACGGACGTCTACGTAAACGAACATAAGAATGACCGCGTTACTACTACGCAAAGAATAAATTTCCATTACCATATTGCGTTCCGTGTCGTAAATGTTGGCTTAGGGAAATTCCGGGAAAGTAAAGGTAAATTAAGGTAAATATAAATATTATTATAATTGTGGAACAATCATCTTAAATACAATTTTCTTCGCGCTTGTGGCGTTGTTCCTCGACTCCGGTCTGGATATGTTTACATCTATTTTTTCGTACTATATAAAAGTAGGGGTGATTATAGAGCACACGGTCTACCTGAATAAGTACATGTTTTAGCCGATAAACGCCAATATCTATCAGTCAATAAATAAAAAAAATCATAATAAATACGCTTTGTCACCCGTGAGGATTGAGGTCACTCGTTAGCAGTAGATAGGCTCTCCGGTTTTCATCTCCCACAACCATATGAAACACAGCAGCATACTTAAATTTCACGCTGGTATTTCATAACATAACTGTAGCAGGGCTCTACCACGTAGAAATAAACACCAAAATATAATAAACAACAAAATATCATTGAAGTCTATAGGCGTACTGTTGATCTGCAGCAAAAATAGGCAAGAGGGTGAAACCTACCGGACGGGCTCCAAAGCAGAAAAGAAGTCCCTTTTAGCGTTTAAAATTATGCTCTTCCTTCTTTTTTAAGTTACCTTCAAATTTAACAAAAAAACAGATTCAAAATTGGAACGTTATTGGAAGTAATCCTTCAGTAAAACGCTAATTTCAGTACATAGCAAAGTTTATTAAAATTATTTTCTTTTTTTTTTATTTACTTAAGGTAACAAACAGTCATGTACGAGTATAAAGATAGTAACATGGATAAATATTAATATAACTAAAGACCTATAATGCCTTTTTTTTAAACGCCTTGCACTGATACTTGGATGTTCTCATGTATTATCGTGGTTAAATACATAAATTGCGCAAGGACAAATATCCTTTACATAGTAGAGCCTATATTTTATTATAAAAATATTATTTTCTTTCGAGTATAATAGCGCCACATAATATAATATTCTATCTCATTCTCCCGCAGGCTAAACCTCTATAGATGTATATATTTGTCTCTTCTTAATGTCGCTTTTTCATTTCATCGAGTTTCAAATCACAACGAATCTAAAGAAGTATTCACTTCAAAAAGTAATTTTCGTCACTCCCATGACTGAGTCGACACGGGGAAATTTCTAATGACCCATTCCCTATCCCGTGTATAGTTCATTGCTCTTGTCTTATTATTTTGTTTGAAACTCAGACACTGAAAGTGTTATGAGAAGCTAAAAACAAAATAAAAAGAAGAAAAACGTATTGATTTTAAAGTAAAAGGCCTGGGAACATCCGTATTTAGCACTAATTGTAGCGCAATTGTAAGTGTAAGCGTTAATGGGTGTTAATAAGGGGGAGGATATCCAGCATTGCTCTATTTAGGGGTCAACAATGTCCTTGCCCTTCTTTGACAACTATAACACATGATTCGCGTGTTTGATATCCATTAACGCTACGTTATTGTTATGTCAAAATATAATTATCCAAATACTCGCCCTTGTGTAATGAATCTCCCATATTGGGTCGGGTTTTGTATATTGATCAGACCAATTATCTGTGTTATAATTTGACGAGTAATAGTCAGAGAATTAAAGAATTTTTGATATTAAAACTGGAAACCAATTTGCTGAAAATTATTCTTATAATATGCAAAAATAATTTAACTTTAAAAGAGTAAATCCGAATTTAAAAGCAGATATACATGTAATAATTTCCAGATATCGTATAGTGTATCGATGAATTGAAACTTCAAATTCAAAAACTATTATATGGAAATCACTTTTTTCTTTATTTTGAAGTCGTTCCTCCGTCGTCGGTTTTACTTTCTTAAATTAAGTATTTAACCCTTTTGAACTTAGGAATCTCACAAGTTTAAGGTAACGACTATTTTGAATGTCGTCTAAAAAGTTGCTTTATAAAACTTCATCCCATATTTTGCCACTCTTAGGGGTGAAACTTTTCCAATATATACTATAGTAAATATAGATACATTGTGATAAAAAAAAAATACCGTTACCGTTACCGTTACAGCCTGTTAAAGTCGACTGCTGCACATGGGCACAGTATAAATATCAGCAGTATGGAAACTAAGTCTAGTTGAGGATATAATTACCTACGCTCCATTGAAGCAATAGGGTTGTAACTTTTAATGTTTTGATATTGCTTTTTTTTATATTTTTGTTCTGTAGTGATCAATTAATCGAATTTAAATAACTAGCTTACAAATACAATTTAAATAGGTAATCTCAGCAAAAAAACGATAGTTTAAACACGGAAAACAATTTAATATTAACACACAACAACTTGTAGAACTTTAACTTTGTCATTACGGCGTAACCTTTTACAAGTTTCGGCGGGAACGTACGCGAGCCGCAGTTGGACGAAAACGTACCGTATAAATTAAAAACGTATAAATTATTTACAGAAAAATATTTTCGTCTGCTACGACAAGTTCGGAATTCTTTATTATTGAATTTAACTGTGTAAAAAAATATCATTCTAATGAACAGGTTTTTTTAAAATAAACTGTTGGGAAACAAGGAACGGGTACTATGAAACCGATTTTGTTTATTTTTTTGTAAATTAGATCAGCTACTTTGCAGTTTGTGTTTTTTTTTTAAAGCAACAACGAAAAATCGGTTTCAACTCTCTCAAAAACCATGTAAATGACACTCATGACGAAAAAATTAATACCTATTGCAGCCGCCATCTTGGATTTACATTTCAACAGCACTATCGGCTTCAACATACTCAAAAACTATGAAAATGACACCCATGACGAAAAAATTGATACCTATTGCAGCCGCATCTTGGATTTACATTTCAACAGCACTATCGGCTTCAATATACTCAAAAACTATGAAAATGACACCCATGACGAAAAAATTGATACCTATTGCAGCCGCATCTTGGATTTACATTTCAACAGCACTATCGGCTTCAACATACTCAAAAACTATGAAAATGACACCCATGACGAAAAAATTGATACCTATTGCAGCCGCATCTTGGATTTACATTTCAACAGCACTATCGGCTTCAACATACTCAAAAACTATGAAAAAGACACGCATGACGAAAAAATTGATACCTATCGCAGCCGCCATCTTGGATTTACTTTTTGTTACCACTATAACACTATCAGCTTTAAATAGCCTCAAAACCGCCGCATTCTGGATGTACAAATAAGTTCACGAATTCATTATGATCAATCACACGGATTTATAATTCGATAACGATTATAAAAATGACAATAGAAATCATTCTTACCTTTCAAAATCAGCAGGAAGCTTAAAATAAGATAGCTCCGGTTTTGATGAAGCCGAGTTCAAACAGCCGTATACTACGCAATACGTTCGTGGCATTTTTAAAGTCTTGAGGCGACACTCGCTACTGAGAGCACCGCGACGAGTGCTTAAAAGTCTCGTCGTTGCGCATGTTTGTGCGAGTGTGGCGTTTCGAGCGTTTGTAGGAAGTTTCCGTACTGTTCCTACTATATATTTACTGTGACATGGGCCTACCTCATAGACTGCCTCATGGAGCGGATATTTGCCGTAGTTGCCACGCTTGGCAAGCAGGTTGGCAACCGCAAATTTTTATTTTTAGTCGTTATTAGGGAACAGAAAAAGAAACAGAAACAGAAACTTTTTTATTCAATATAGATTATAAATAATACTTATTGAAAGTCACTCTTTTCTATAATTACCACTGGTTCGAAAAAAAACCTCTGTCCTGGGAAGAACCAGCAAGAAACCCAGCAGGACATTTTTTTTAAATAACAGTTTACAATCATGTATGTTACACAAATTAACAACACAACAAATTAGAAATAGCTTGGTAGCGATCACCTAATTTCCAGGGGTTATTATCATCTATAAATTCTTTAATATTATAATAAACCTTTTTATACAAACTTAGTTTAATAAAGTTTTTGAACTTTGAGCAGGTCATACTGACTCGATGGAGTCGAGTAACTGGTACTATTAGCTTGTGTCTGTTCCTAGTATTTATAGAATGAATATCACTTATTTTTTATTATAACAACTTTTATTTTTGTGTACGTACATTACATTTTCATAAATTTATTGAGAGGCCAAAGTTAATATATTAATTTCCTTAAATTTTTGTCGCAGCGACTCTTTAGGCTTTAAATCATAAATTGCTCTTATGGCCCTCTTCTGTAAAACAAATATAATTTCAGTGACAGCTGCGTGTCCCCATAACAAAACACCATACGGCATTATGCTATGGAAATAGCTAAAGTAAACTAGTCTAGCTGTTTCAACACTGGTAAGACTTCTAATCTTTTTTACGGCGTATCCTGCAGAACTAAGTCTGCTTGCTAGCTTTGATATATGCGGGCTCCATTGAAGCTTCGCGTCTAGTGTGATTCCAAGAAAAATGGTGGTATCTATAAGACTCAGTTTCTCCCCATTTAAAATTACATTAGTATTTAATTGTTTGACATTTGGAGTCATAAATTTCATACATTTCGTTTTAGTGCCATTTAAATGCAAATTATTAACATTGATCAATTTACTAATTTCGATATAGCATTATTTACTTCGTCATATTTTAGCAATTGTCGACTTAATTTGAAAATTAAAGAAGTGTCTTCTGCAAATAATACTATATCATGGTTATCTCCTACTATGTAAGGTAAGTCATTAATGTATACAAGAAACAGAAAGGGGCCGAGAATTGAGCCTTGAGGCACGCCCATTTGTACCATCGACCCGTAAGAACTCATACTGTTAATGACAACTTTTTGCGTTCTCTTACTTAAATATGAAATAATTAATTTAAGAGCATCACTTCTTACACCGTAGTGTTGAAGTTTCCTGATTAATGTTTCATGGTGAACACAATCGAAGGCTTTGGATAGGTCACAAAATATATCCAAAGCATCCTGTGAATTTTCCCATGCATTAAAGATATATTTAATCAGCTCAACACCGGCATCAGGTGCCGAGCGACCCCTTGTGAAACCAAATAGATTTTTATGAAGTAAATTATTTATATTAGAGAAATTTAACATTTGATCAAGAATAATTTTTTCAAAAATCTTACTAAGTGTTAGTAGTACAGAAATAGGTCTAAAATTGGCGGGGTCTAATATACTACCAGATTTAAATAAAGGTATTACTTTACTATACTTCATTAAATCAGGAAACACACCAGATACGATACTAGTATTAAAAATAATAGCTAAATGAGGCGCAATTGTATCTATTATAGACGCAATAACTTTAACGGAAATCCCCCAGAGATCCGCAGTTTTCTTAACATCAATAGTTATAAAATATTTTACAATATCTTTTGATGATACTTTATGAAATGTAAAATTCTTTGTACACGCATTTACATTTTGTTTAAGTAATGATTCGGCGACGGCAGGAGAATAATTCAGTGACTTAGTGGTTAATATCGGAATATCAGTAAAATATTTCTTAAAAACCATTGCAACGTCCTGATATGATTCGGTTAATTTGTTATTAACACTTAACTGGTAGTTTGAATTGCGAGAGTTGATCTTACCAGTTTCGGTTATACTCCATGTCATTTTAATTTTATTAGAAGCCGTCTAAATTGTGTTGCTCAAATGCAAAGACTTGGCTGTGGAGCACACTCGTTTAAATATTTTTGAATATTTTTTTTACATATTCCCTAAATTCGACGCTATGATTATATGATCTTTCATGGTAAAAATCATATAACCTATGTCTGTTCTTATGGACTCCTACTGTCGCCCATTCATTAAATGACTTCCGACTGTTCAAGGAAAATGTTTTAGAAGTAAAAGTATTATTAAAGTTATTGCAAATAAGCTTGAATAATGTTCCATACAAAAAATTTGGATCATTTTGGTATGAAAGTGTTGGAAGTTTTTTCACTATATTACTTCTAAATTTTTCCAAGCGACGTGCATTTATTGAAACAAACACAACTCTCTCATCTACTTGCTTTTTGTGAACATAAGGTAACGAAACTACTTGTCCACAGTCATCAGAACTTAATTTTTGAATTATACATTTATGTAACGGCTTCATATTTGTAAAAATGTTATCTATACATGTTGCACTAGATTGAACAATACGCGTTGGCTATAAAAATAAATTAAAAAGGCCATATGATTTAAATAATGATCTAAATTTAATATTGATTGAGGAAGCTTCTAGGAGATTGATATTAAAGTCTCCACATATTACTACAGATTTATTACGTTTATTAAGCTTAGCAAAAACTGCCTCCATAATTTTTTCAAAAGTATTGTATATAGAACATGGGGGTCTGTAGACGTTCACAACAATGAGGTGTTCAAACTCAACACATGCCATTTCTATAGTTCGCCCAACAGAGAGGCTCACAATATCTTTATGTTCTTTAGCTAATATTAAGGAGCCACCTCTTAAAACCGTTTCTCTATTGAAAGAACTGACCACCTGGTGATTACTGAAGTTAAACATTAAGTTATAAGCAATGTTCAGTAATACATAAAATACGAATATTGTTGCTATTTAAGAACAAATCAATTTCTAGCTCCTTGCCTATCATGCCTTGTATATTTTGATGCACCAGGTGTAAACAATTTTCATTATCACTCTGTGGAGTCATACAATTAAAGATTTGTAAGCTACATTCTAAATTATTTAAACTATTACAACTGCTAGAGATTACCTCTATTGTCTCATTTTCTAATTTAAAATACTTGGAACTGTATCCAAATTACATATTAAGTCATTATACTGCTCAAAAGGAGCAGATGTCTGTGAAGCCAAGTCCTTGGCTGAGTTAATATATATACAATAAGATAGCACATTTGCTATCTGTCTTAAAATATAATATATTTAGATAGGTAATACCTATCTCTAGTCAATAATTTCTTAATTAAATTATTTATGTCTATTAAATTAAATTTATTATTATAATTATAACAATTAAATGTCAAGTTTAAATTATTATTACATGAAAAGTTATTCATTAATAAATTTAAATCATATCTTATTTTATTTTCCTGCGGCCAACCCTGTATGTAAGGCAATGTAAACAAGATAATTTTATGTACATTTAAAGTATTTAGATTATCAATATATTTTAATAATTGATTTTTGTTTACATTTCCTCTTCTTCCAACAAGAATTAGCTAAAACTTTATTTATTATATGACTAAAGGATGCTCCTGGCATGCAATAATTACTGATCATATGTCCTTTTAAACAGTTATTTAACATCACGCGCAAAGTTTTGCCTATGTCATCACAATACATAATAACTTTATTTTTTTTAATATTTACATTGCTTTTTAAGTTTATATCCTTTGTCATGGCACTGTCATAGAGTGTAGGTGAAAATAATGAGTCCTTACTGTGTACTTTGTTATTTACAAATATTGTCCCCGATGCACCTGGTATGGAGCGCTGATACTAACTCTGATGTTTTATTATGGAGTCAAAAGTAAGAGTAGAGTAAGAAGATGCTGCAGCCCTGATTTGCTTCCCTCTTTGCCTCGTAACCCACGGGATGATATGGGATAGTGGACATTCTTATATCGACATTAAACGGTAAATACTAGTCGGTTATCGAGTCAGTGGGTGTTTTCTATTTATTGGCGTTTGCGTGTTTGCGGCGAAGTCTACTTGCAAACTCTTCATTTGTGACACAAGTGTACTGTGGCTCTGTTATATATTCTGGGCAGTTGATTAATAGACTCTTGGAGGATATTATCGTCACTAGGATTATTTCTTAAAGGTTTTAGAGCTGTAATAGTCCACGTAAAATTGTTTTTATGGGTCACTGACTCTTAACGTTACTACCTATATACGTCCCACTGCTGGGCACACGCCTCCTCTCATTTCTAGAAGGTTCTGGAGCAATCACTTCGCCACGATGTTACAGTGCGAGGTTTCCTCACTATGTTCTCCTTCACCGCGGAGCACGTGGTGAAGCAGTACATGAAGTGGCATTAACAATTCTATTGGTGCTGGTGGTGATCATACTTGGGGTGTTCGTGTAACGCTTAGACTCCGAACTCAGGTACTCTGGTACCATGAAAGCTTAAATATGACGTTAAGGTCTGATTGAAAACCTAAGTATGGAGGTAGACACTGCTTTAGAGGTAGGTTCAAAAGATACTAAATTTTCGTGGTGTATGTTGTTTGAAAATTGAACTTTAAGGCTGACATTTTAGAATGCTGGTACGTTAACCACTCAACTTTATTACGGTTTTGTGGAAGAGCATAAAAATTTTAATGTAAAAAGTTGAATTTTACTTGAGCTTTTTAATGACCTTTCAACTTTAAACTTCATGTAATGTACCCTTGTTATAGAGTTGTTGAAACTAAGGATAGTCTTGTGTTGTTGGAAAGTAAACTCTAAAGTTTTATCAACTCCTTAATTGTACATCGAGAATAAAGATCGTTTACCGTTTCACTTTATTATAACTAAAAAGAAGTGAATGAGTGAATATCATGTAGTTAAAAGGCAAAAGTATTTTCCGAATCCAGCCAAAATCTTTATGTTTTAAAATATAAGTGTATAAACTTTTGACTTTGTTTAGAAATTGATGTTTAAAAAATAACTTATACATTATACTTAAATATATTTCTAACGTATGTCTGTGCAATTAATATTGTAGGTTTTCATTATCGATATTCCGTATTTTGCTTAAAAAATTTCTTTTAAAACAAGAATATTAAATACTAGACAATTTAGCAAGCCTAAAATCTACTAAAGCCGATTGTTTTAAGCCTACATAATGAGTAACGATTCGAGCGGCGCGGGCACCGAGCCAGGGAAGAATAAAAATTATTTTTCTAGACGAATATCCTTTTGCACTAATGGATTATTTCGAGTGAGGATTGCTTGCAATAAAAACCTCTAGTCATCGTACACTACACAGTAATAAGCAAGTCTTGTAGTTATTGATGGATTAATAGACAAGCCTGGATTAATAATATATAAATGGATTATTTATATATATATTATCGCTAGACGAACGCTATATATATATATATATATAGCGTTCCGCCTAGATTGCGCACGGGTTATTTCTGGATCTCGACAACAGCGCCACCTATCGGGTCCAATTGAGAAGCTAAACGATCCAGGAACCCATTAAATCACACAAAAAATTTCATTATAATTAAACAAATTATAACAGTGGTAGACCCATGCGGCAGCTTTTGCTGTCGCACGGATGGGCTGGCTCGAACCGGGGTGGTATCACGACCTCACAGAAAACCAGCGTGAAGTAGAGATTTACCACTGCGTTTCGCTTGGTGAGTGCAGGTGGCCGGAGGCCCTTTTTACTGGAAATGAGGCATTCCATCTTAGTCCTCACGGGTGACAACGCATCTACATTTTGATTTGTAATAGAGGATAGATGTAGATGTCTATGGGCCGCAGCAACCACTTACCATCTGGTGGACTGTGTGCTCGTTTGTCACCCTTATCCTATATAAAACAAAATCGGTAGGAGGATATAAACATTATATATATCACGCCTGTAATCCCCGGGATAGGGGTAGGTAGAGTCTGAGGAGAAAGCAAAGAGCAGCGAGCCACTCGGACTACGTTTAACCAAAAAAATTGGGTATAGATTGAAATTTGGGAAAAAATTATAAGATATTAGTCGCCTTTTACGACATGCTAGACAAACATCACACTTGGTATGTTCTCTTTTGTTATGAGCCGCATATAGAACCTATAAGTGCCAGCCAAACATGATACAACAACCGGGATATAATCCGATGAATTCGAGAAAGATCCGTAAAGATAAAAACGTAATCCCATGGAAAATAAATTTATAAATCCCTTACAATAATTATTTTTACAGTAATTACGAAATAACGGATCATTTAAGTCATAATACTTCTAAATGCCGTGGTAGTTTAAATGGTCAGCGCTCGCTGTAAGTTTTACAGTACGCGAGCAATCCGCAAAGCAAATTTTAGAGTTCGATCTCCGCCGGTACCAATGTAATTGTTAATTGCAATTTTAAGTGCTGATTTACAACATGCTCGGCAGTGAAGGAAAACATGGTGAGGAAACCTGAATGCTTGAGGAATAAGAAAAAAATATTTCGAAGACATGCGAAGTTTGCCAACACGCATTGGGGCAGCGCGGCGGACATTTCCTTGCCCTAAAACACTCTCAGAAACGAGAGGAGGCCTGTGCCCAGCAGTAGGACGTATATAAGCTGTAAATATTAAATTTTTTAACTTTTAAATGCTATCCTGATTTGCTAGCTTATGATTTAGTAATGAATTTATGACAACTGGTTGAAAAACAAAAAAAAATTGTGACTACTAAAAGATAAAGCGGCTTGTGCTCGAAAACGCAACGCAAAGCATTGTCTGGATTTAAGACGTAATATCTATTTGAAGATTTATTATACTACTTTAATTGTAATTAAATCTAAATTTAAACGCCATAGACATTTATAAATATTTTAGGTTATTTTTTTTGTGGTTCGTGTGCAGCGATTACAGAATGTCTTATGTTGAGTTGCAACTTGTAACTCAATGGACAATGGGTATATTTTATTTTTTATTTATTTACTCTTTATTGTACACCAAAAAACAAAACAAAAACGAATACAGTTAAATCAAAAGTAGAATATGTACAACAGGCGGTCTTATCACGTTGAATGTGATCTCTTCCAGACAACCTTAGTGTAGAGAACAGATGCAAAAAATAGTTAAAAATGGAGGGGGGCGTACAAAATAAAATTAAAATATTAAAATACATACAAATAAAGATAAGTGAAGATTATGTATGATATCATATAATAGATTAAATGAAAAGAGTACCTACGAAAAGGAAAAAGTAATTTATCTAATAGCATTCTAAGTAATACGATTTAACAAGACATTTGAAAGAATGAAGAGATTGAGTACGACGAATGTGGAGAGCTAAAGAGTTCCACAAACGTACAGCAGTTACAGTAAAGGATTTCTTAAAAAGGAGGAAGAGTGCGAAGGAGTAGAGAGAGGAAGATTGACAGAGAATCGAAGGAACCGATTATGGGTAAGGGAAAGATACTGGAAACGGTCTTTTAAATAATAAGGAGTGGAAGGATTGAACAGAACGCCATACAAAGTGGAGAGAATATGAGTATTCCTGCGAAGGTGGATTGGGAGCCATTTGAGCTGTTTGCGAAATTCAGATATGATCATATTTACGAAGCCCAAATATGAACCTAATACATAGATTTTGAATGCGCTCAAGCTTCTCCTCGGTAATGTCAAGATAGCAAATATTAGCATAGTCAAGGATAGGCAGAAGTAGATATTGGACGAGCGTAACTTTAGTTACTGCGGGAAGAAAATTAACGTAATCGACTTCAAGAGCTTAAAGCAGCAGACATTTTTCTACTAACCTCATTAACCGTTTCGTTAATAAAATCGTTTCGTTAATAAAAAAAATATTTCCATATTCTTTTACTAACGAAACATATATTTCAGAAGGTGACAGAGACCTTTTCTGTGTAGAAGTTCATTTAAATTGGTAACTCATTTTTATATCTGCCGCTACGCACTATTGTTCTTGTGTGAACGTAGGAAAGCCATTATTGTTGCAGATTGTGAGGTATTGCATCTCTGTCCTCATTACTTTTATATGTGGTAAACCCCGCTGCAGCTATATTAGGGCTGTAGTACAAATGGGTCGGCCCGATCGGGAACCGACAACGCTCTCACGGAATACCAGCGTAAAATAGCAGCGTTATTCTGCTGTGTTTCGTATGGTGAGTGTACAGAATCGGAGAAACTTTTTATTATCTTAATTCTCAGGGGTGAAAACGCATCCGCATACTGAGTCTTAATCGCTGATAGATGTAGATGTTAATGGGCCGCAGCATCCATCTACCGTTAGGTGGACTGTGTGCTTGTTTGTCACCCTTATTCTATATGAAAAAGTAACAACGCATCTTTGACTCTCGTTGTTTAAAGTTGGTTACAGAGGTGAGAGAGCGGGAGTCACGTTTCTTTTGAGTTGTTTTTGGGAAGATACTGCTGCTCGTCTCCCATTTCAGGTTCCATCTGTCGCCTCTTACCTTATCCACGGGATGAGGTGGAGAAGCGGATTTTCTTACGCTGCCACTACACACGGCTTGTCATGAATTGGCACCATAATAATGTATAAAAAATCGTTCTTCATTACAATATGGTTTAAAAATATATGTATATATATTATATTGTATTGTAGGGAATGGGGATAAAAAAAATAAAATGAAATACGAACAAATGAAGGTATAACGGTAATCTCCTACTTGTTCTAGCAGTTTAGAGTATCGCGCAGGCAACTGGGAGGTATCAGTTGGTAATTCTACGAGTCTCACTGTCGTTACTATGCCCCTTGGGGTATTCTACTAGTGTAGGCAAGGAAGATCGTGTTACTGAGAGGCTGCCCTGTGTTACATTGGGATAGGTAGTGATGCTGTTGGTTTGCATACTTTGGTGTTATCAAGTAATTGGCTACTGATAGTACTCGTAAGCAGGGTTTGTTACCGAGTATTATTCTTTTATTTAAATAATTTTTAGGATAATTTATAACATCACTAGTGGATTAATTTCTTACATCAGAAGTGGGACAATTTCTGACAATATAATATAAACTTTTTGTTTTCCATTACAATGTTGTATAAAAGGACATTGTAATACAACAAACTATTCCTTTGGCTGCTTACGAAAACTTTAAATGAAATAACTTTAAGAAGATGTTTTGGCGGGAACTTGCCCGGCGGCGGTTTGCTGCTCCTGTATTATTGTTTAAATAATTGTTTGAAGTGGACTTTGATATATAAAAGTGGTGCGATTTTGTGTATTAAGTGTCTACGCATGTGAACTATTAGTGGAAACGGTGAAACAAGTGCTCTGATGGTGATGTGATTGTGTGACATAAGGTTGTTTGCTTAGGCGCCTTTAGATACCATTGCCAACTGTCTGCTGGTTCAAGTTGCCGTCAAAATCTCCCAAGGACTTCACAATGTGACGCATCGACATATTGTGAAGCAGTGTACTATGAAGGATAATTATACATTTGTACTATGAAGGATAATTATATATTGAAAAATGGAAGACATGGCTGACGCACAAACCGTGCAGGCCAAGAAATGGAAGAAAAAAAAACTTTAAGAAATCGTAAGTTGTTGTCGTAAGACGGTTAGAGTTATTTCCTTTTAAAGCTTAGCCGTGTCGAAATATTCATTATTAATTGACTAAGACTGCTGTAGAATGTATATAATAAGGAAAACAAAACTATTTTTATGTATTAGAGTAGCATAGAGCAACACGGGTCACCCGCGAATCGTTCTCGATGTTGCTGCATGTAGTTAAAGTTACAGCCTATACGAGTATACGTCCCACTGCGGGACACAGGCCTCCTCTCATTTCTAAGCGGGTTTAAGGATGATAAAATTTCCGCACTGTCTCAATGCGTGTTGGCGAATTTCACATGCCTTCGAAATATATTTTTTCTTATTTCTCAGACATGCAGGTTTTCTCACGATGTTTTCTTTGACACCAGCACTTAAAATTGCAATTAACAATTTCATTGGTGCCGGCGGGGATCGAACTCGGGTTGCTCGCGTAATATGAATTTTACAGCGAGCGATTAGCCACTGAGCTACCACAGCATTCTGTAGAGTAGCCAGGAATCAGCAGACAAATAAAATACCACACCCACGTGATTCATATCCTTTTTTCAATATATCCGATTGTTAGAAAAATAAAATGTGAAATATGGATTAGTTAATGAAAGGCTACATGCTTTAATGTGATGAAATTGGTAGCGTTAGTTGTCTGCTGAGCTGCTTCTCTTTCTTATGCAAAGAATAAGAAATCGTTCCTCATCGGTACGCCAAATGTTGCCTTGAATTTATTACACAAAGAACCTGAGCGCGTTCCCATCACTACCACAGTTGTTTATAATTGCAGTTTTAAATGTTGATGATCAAGTTTGCGACGATGAAGGAGATATAGTGAGATGTTGTGGACAGCAGTGGTCTACCATAAGGTGTACCGCAATCTTGTTCGCCTGCAGAGTTTCGTTATCGTCACCAAATTGAATTATTAAAAACTCTACAGTTGAACAAGATTATTTTTTAAATTTATAAGGGAGATGTTTCAAGATCACTTACAAAGCACGTAGTGTGACTAGTCCAAAGCTTGAGCACGTATCAACCAATGCAACTAAGTGCCTGGGTACTGTCATTTGCTTTTGTTTAATCATCACTTAAAGTTACGTTTTTCATGGTTTTTATATAGTAAATATGAGGTTGATTAAAATAACCAGTCACGTCCTTTATTTAAAAATATATTTGTCATGGTGTGACTGACAATCCTTTCTTTATAGAATAAAGATGACAAAAGATCACACAGTCCACCTATTGGGAAGTGGATGGCTACTCTTTGAGCCCGAAATTCGGTCTGGAGGACTTTATTATTATTATAATATGAATTATTTTAGCATAAAACTAAATTTAGAACTAAAATATAAACAACCAGTGAAATTTTTTAAATTTTACTTCTTCCCTTTTTTTTAGTTCGTATAGAATAGAGATCTCACACGTACAAGAGAAATTTCACACTTTCTACTAGAGCGTATGTAATGAATGAATAATGGAATGGACACTCAGTTCCCGAGACATTTAAAAGGCACACAAAAGACGCCTGCTACTCGGAACAAGGGATTCCGTTTGTTCCCGGCAGGCGTGACAACGCCATGTTGTTTTCGCATTTTTGGATTTCGTTTTTGAAAAATTTATACAATATTCTACAGGTTATGCAACGTGCTAATGTTCTCACTGTAGTTCTAAGAGTAAGGAAGGATATATGCATTTGTATTACGCAATTGTAGTTTAGGACTATAGTGACCACTTCTTTTTTAGGAGAAGTCAAACGAGAATGCCTGATGTTAAGTGACTTGTGCCACCCATGGACAACTGCAACACCAGGGAATTGCTGGTGCGTTGCCGGTCTTTTAAAAAACGTAGGATCTTTTCTTAACTTCCGAATACTGTCAGAAGACAGAAGAATCTCTGAGGTATGATAGTGCTAGACAGAACATTACGAGCATTTTATGTAATGTAGAAACCATGTTCAAGTTAATGTAAAAAATATGTACGTATTCACACATTCTTGTGCACCTAATACCATTTACTACCAGTAACATACATAATTTTAGTTACCTCATTGGTATAGTGGTTGTAAGCGTGATTGCTGATCATATGGTTCCGGGTTCGAATCCCGGTTCGGGCCACAAAATCAGTTATTGAATTGTTCTGTCGAAAATTTTTAGTAGCAACCCGGAGTCAGGATGTTGGCGTTGTTTCACCCCCGTGCCCCAGAAAGGACGTAAATCTATGGGCATGCACCCGATCTCTTGGTTCGTGTCGGATTTCTGTCACACACTCGTGGGCTATAATTCTGTCCTAAGATGGATAGTCTTATTTGAGAATGGCCGCCGTATTTCGGTCCGGACTGTATTAATGCTGCACAGCATAGCTCCACGGGACACATAGTCCCCTGCAGCATAGCTACAGGACTACAGGACTTTACCCCTGTTGGGCATGGCATCTCATTTTAGGGAGCCTCAAAAGAATACAACAGGTGCACTAAATACCATTAGGCATTCTCTACCAGTCAACCCTTTAAGTCAAGCATGGCCTGATGCTAGATAGATCTGATATATTTCTTAAAGATTATTCAATGGCTAGTAATGTATCCTTCACAGCTATGTATTATTCTGCAACGGATGCAGTTAAAGTATTTTCTCTACATATTTACAAGAAAATGTTATTGTAACGATTTATCCTTGAGTTTCTACACCATCTAATGTTTACGTAACTAGTTGAAGAATAAAGTACGCTGCTTGAAAAATCCTCTTTGTGAGAACATTACGGTCGCGGAATTTTGTTGTTTTAAAATTAAGCTAAAAGTGCATTATGTGGATGCAAAATTTCATTTTTACTTGCTTAGGGTACGTTATGAGTTTGCTTAAGTACAGTTTTGTATACCACAAAATATACAAAACAGTACCTAAGCAAACTCATACTGCTTATTTCTCAGTCATGTTACAGTTACTTGTATCACAATGAACCCAGTTAAGGTATAGCAATATATTATCTATAATAATAATGCTACAACATTGAATTCAAAAAAATACTGGATACATTTCCAAGAAATTTTATAATTAATATAAACTATAGTAATAAAAAAAAACTAAAACTAGAAACTTAATTATCATATAGTCCTACTCCCCGCGGTATCGTGCCAAGAACGCTGGCTGCGTTTCCCCGCTGAATGTCTATACTTAGCCTTTGAGCGAGAAAAGAACCAGTCCTCTTATCACCAGCAGCAACGACCAGCCGCGGATGGAGTTCCTTTAAGAACTTCACCGCACGTGGACCCCACGGACCGATAGTCTCTACAGCAAATGGCACAAATATGTTGTCATCTCTCAGAGACTCATATTTGCGCCACTTACTCAGTTCAGTTGCCTCTAATGCCGCCCCGGCTCTAAACGAGGTACCCCTGAGATGAGAGGCCGCCAGAGTGTCTACGCAAGGAGCATCCCACTCTAGCTTTACCTCTCTCCCAAGGGACCAATGTCATACCGTCGGGTCTCCTGCCATCGTCTCTAAATATTCCACAAGGCTCTAAAACCGAGGGAACATTTATAGAGACAAGAGCCCTTCGGATGACATCGTTTAAAGAACTGTGTCGTGAAAACCTACCAGCGCTTTTCTTACATGAAAGTCCGTGGAGCCCAAACTTGTCGACGCTGCTACCACAGGGGCACTCATGGGATCGATAAAGCGCCGCTCCTAGTCGGATTTTTACGGCAATACGCAAGCTTTCCCCATCAAGTAATGTGCCGAGATTACTTGATGGTAAAGCGTGTAGCCAGTGACTAGATTCCTTAGTCGAAACAGCTAGAAGGCGTGCCTTATCTTGGTCACTATGGAAATTATGAAACAAATCTTTCTGCACGCCCCGTACCAACGGAATGTCCCACTGTTTTTGTTGGTTAACTTCCAGTGGAACATTTTCATCGGAACAGAGCGTTTGCCATGTCTGCCCTGCCTCCGTAGCAAAGCATAGGTCTACTTTATTATTTAAAATTATGTTACATAAGTCACTGACACTATGCACGGAAGTAATATTTATCACACCAATGCCACCAAATTTTATAGGTAAAGTAGCTTGAGTCCAGGCTGTTATATTTAAAGTTAAATTTAGAAATTTTTCTATAGCTATTTTAAGATTATTATCAATATCTTTTAAAATATCCGAACATTTCCAGACTGGACTCGAGCGAAGTATGTAAATCTAGGTAGTAAGAGCTATGTGGGGTTTAATTTATATAATTTATTAAATTTTGTTTGCAAAACAGGTTTAATACTATCGAAAAACAACGGGGCACCTAGCAGGTATAGTGATTCCGTACTGACAATTTTTATTCCTGGAGAATCATGATTGAAATTTTGAATTAAACTGTCTTTATGAGAAGTAGATAAATTATTGGAAAAATATATTTCACATTTATTGCTATTTGGTTCAAGACCAATATTTTTAAAATTTCGAAAAATATGAGTAAGAGATATATTTTTTTTTTTATAGGATAAGGGTGACAAACGAGCACACAGTCCACCTGATGGTAAGTGGTTGCTGCGGCCCATAGACATCTACATCTATCCTCTGTTACAAATCAAAATGTAGATGCGTTGTCACCCGACTAAGATGGAATGCCTCATTTCCAGTAAAAAGGGCCTCCGGCCACCTGCACTCACCAAGCGAAACGCAGAGGTAAACCTGTACTTCACGCTGGTTTTCTGTGAGGTCGTGGTACTACCCCGGTTCAAGCCGGCCCATTCGTGCGACAGCAAAAGCTGCCGCGTGTCTCTACCACTGTTAAAAAGAGAATATAAGAGATATAATTAATAATTATTGTTATAGATAATATATTGCCGTACCTTAATTAATTATTAATTATACTGTTACATCCTATAAGAAATTAACTGCTGAGGCCTCCCTCATAGGTGGGATATTAATATAAAAAAGTTATAATATAAAAAATTAATATAAGAAAATAAATATGAAATAAATATAAAAAAATTTACCATAGTTGCCACGTTTGGTAGTCGGTCCATCTCCTGGTTTGTTTCACTCTGTCGCTTCTTACGATATAGGGCAGTGGATGTACCTATTCCGCCACTACACGGTCTAATTAATGACCAATAGAATTAAAATTATAAATAAACTTATAAAAACTACTTTAATTTGAGAAAAAACTAAGAAGTCTTAAAAGGGAAGATTTTTTTAAAGTATATATATTAAAAACGATATAATAAAAAGAGGTAAATGTGATGTAAAATTTGAATATGAATAAAAACGTTTTAGTGTTCCACAGTCGAGGATAGGTCACAATTTTTTTTAAATTCGTCTACTCGTGGATCTATAATAGATTAAAATCAAATTTCAACGATGGCATTTACAAATAAGTTGGCCAAATAGAATTACGATTTATCCAGTGGCGAATTATCCTAAATCAAACTAGGCACGTGCCTAGGGGCGCAAGGTTACAAAAGGGCGAGGATACATTTTTAAACGAAAGAAAATTAAGTAAGTACAGTTTACTTGATGGTAAATAATCACCATCGTCCATGAAAATCCACCACACCAGAGGAATTGCAAGTGCGTTGCTGGCATCGAGTAAAAGAGACAAAGAGTAGACTCTTTTCTTGAAGGTCCCTAAGTCGTAACGGTCCGGAAAAACCACTGGCGACCGTAAAATCCACAATATGGTCATGCGAAGCAGAAAACTCCACGTAAATCGCACAGTAGTGGACCGCCAGCCATCGAGATGATGAGGATGGAATTTCTAGTTCTGTTGCAGTGTAAGATGGTGGAATTCAGCAGCTGGAATTAATCCGAACAATTCCTTTAGTTTTACCTTTACTCCCCGTGGTATATGCAGTAGATGCATAGAGATACAAGGTCTCTTTGCAGGGCCTGTGAATCAAGCCGATCGCATAGGACGTGGTAGTTGACGATTCGGGCCGTTCTCTGTTGAATACGGTAAAGTGGAAGAAGCTGAAACTGGGTTTTCTCTGTCCAGAGATGAGAACAGTATTCCATATAAGGCCGAACATGCGCTCTGTAAAGTTGCAAGTGGTAAGCCGGCATGAAATACTGTCTCGATCTATTGAGCACACCAAGCTTTTTTGTTGCTAGTTTAGCCTTCCGTTCCAAGTACCTGCAGAACTAATACTATACTTTTCTCGAAATGTCGACGCCAAGGATTTTTTGTAGTAAACGCGCAGATCTATGTCTTTTGGGGGTTAAATTGAACTAAATTTAGAAATATTCAACTTCAGACACAAGTTTGGTCCAGCACTTGACGACGTGATCCCAGGAAACATTAGCACGGCCGATGTATAAGGCATCGCCAGTGCTGTCGTCTGCATAGCATAATTGTTACTAGTATGCAACACATAATTAATATACAGAAGAAACAGGGTACGTGATAACAGGCAGCCTTGTGAAACAGCAGCATTTGCAGGTTTGGAGTCGGAGCATGCACCGTCGACTACGACCTTAATACTCTGATCTGTAAGAAAACTTACAACCCAATTGCATAATTTCTCAGGAACTATTCTATAAGAGGGAAGCTTCAAAAGGAGCGCTTTGTGCCAAATCTGATCGAAGGCCTTCGTTATGTCCAAAGTCAGCAGAAGGGCCAACAGGGAAGGTGCATGATCATCCAATTCTGGGATCCGCGTGAGCGAAGTGACCAGTTGTGTCAGACCATATGGCAAGGCAAAGTCGCAAACAGTACTCCAAGCATGTTCGGTAGTACGACAACCGAGCCATTCGGCCTTTCGACGTGGTGGGCATTGAAACGATCGACGATCGATCTCTGCGGATGGGATCTGTTGAAGCACAGAATCTATAGCCATTTGGACGTGTCGATGAGTCGGCCTGTCTCGACTTTACCGGACCGCTACTCACCAGAATATACGCGTGACAGACTGAGCATCCACGCCAAGAAGGAAAGCCTAGCTTATTTGCAAAATACGTAATTATAATTTATAACATATAAAATAAATAAATGAATAGGTCCTAAATGGGACGTATAGAGGGTGCCAACATGTTCTGCACAGTCTTTAGAAATGAGATACTTAAAGTTGTAGATATTCAGCGATGGTTAATTAGTATTAGTTCGCAGCGAATAGAACTCAGGCCATTTTGTAAAAGTATGAAAACAGCTGAAAAGTTCACTGTTTAGCGTTCGATATTTTAGAAGAATTTTCATTCGGATTTCAGGAACCTCGATTTAGGTTTCACCTTATGTTTATGTTTGAGTAAGACCTAATTTTAATATAAAACATCATCAAAACATAATATGAATAATTATTATTCATATTATGTTTCATCGTCATTCCATGCATAGCCTATCAAAGTCCACTGCTAAACATAGGCTTCTACTGACAGGATATTTCTGCTAGCATAGGACTTTTGCCATAAGTACCACGCTTGGTAGACGGGCTTGCACTGCACTTTTTTATTACCTATTTTAAGTAGTTACTGGAAAGACGCTGCTGGTCATCTCCTATTTCATATTCCTTTGTCGTCTATTATGTCACCCACAGGAAGATATAAGGTAGTGTAGTAAGGTAGGTGGTGGCTTTCAAGCCGCCATTATTATTACCCGTATGAGTCTTAAACAGTAGAGCACCCAGCTCCATAGCCCCTTGACAGTAACCTTCAAGATGGCGTCATTTCTTATATGTCACGAAATTAAGTAATTATATAATTTACTTAATTTCGTGTCTTCTTTAAATATATGGGTATAATACAACAAATAATATAATACAATAAAATAATATTATACAATAAAATATAATAAATATGTTTTTCTTATCTAAATTTATATATAATTTTAACATTAGTGCTAAAAGCACAGTATGATAGTAATTTTCAGTACTTAAAAAACAGAATGGCTGAAAATGGCGGGAATTTAATCGCCGCAAAGGATGACAGTTACTGACAACAGATATTTGACACATCCGGGATGGATGTTTTGACTGTTGAGGGGATAGCTGCTACTTGTGTTATTTGTGATTCGTTTAGTTATAATGATTTCTTATATTTACGCGAACACTACACATTTTTAAATAAAACTAATTTTACGGATTTTATCGCGTATATTAACTTATTTTTATATTCCCGACGTTTCGGGTGCTTTCCAGCACCCGTGGTCACGGGGGACTGAGTTGTTTGACGTCCTGCTGTCATAGTTAGCCCGGCTACCTTCAGTTTTTTAATATTAAGATACTGTAAGCTCATTCTGCGTAAATCGAACCAAAAATTAATATTAAAAAACTGAAGGTAGCCGGGCTAACTATGACAGCAGGACGTCAAACAACTCAGTCCCCCGTGACCACGGGTGCTGGAAAGCACCCGAAACGTCGGGAATATAAAAATAAGTTAATATACGCGATAAAATCCGTAAAATTAGTTTTATTTAAAAATCGTTTAGTTATTTTTCTCTTTATCGCTAAAATCTATTCCGTCGAGTTTTTATCCTATTCGAAAAAAGTATGTTTTTATTATCGCTATACCATTTGATTGTTCGTTGATTGAGAAAATATCGATTGCGGACTTACAGCAATTGTTGAAGTTTCTTTTAATAAGGACCAAAATATCAGTTATTATTCGATGTATCCAATAAATTATTCAAACGCATAATCGATTTTGGTTAAGAGATACGTTCGTTACGTAGGTTAAGCTTTTCCGCGAAGAACTTAACCTACGTGGTAGTTAAAGCTGTTGTAACTTGTTAAAACGAATAATTTATGTGAGGTGATGTATACAAGGTTAAGGATGAACGTGTATTGTCTGCTTGAAATTTATTTATTTATTTACTTTAATCACCCGAGTGTTACAATGAGCGGGTACTTGCACCTACCAACATTTATTCGGCCAGTCAACCCTGGTACCTGCAAGTAACGCCATCTATCGGAAGCCATGAGTTCTTTCCGGTATATCCCATAGTCGCGTGTTACAACACCCACGAGACGAAAGGAGGTGATGGATACTGTAACGCCGCCGCCACCACACAACAAGATCCGATGAGATATATATTAAAAAGAAAAATAGTAGTCTCCAATGAGTTTACAACATGAGCTAACAATATAATTATAAAAATCTAGATGTTTTATAACAGTAGTCGAATCCCAGATACAAACCCACGACCGCTGTCCGTAACTGGATACTGTTGTGTGATTTTAGTTTTTATAAAGCAGACTTCTATTTCTAATCTATTTTATAAAACTAGTTTTATAATTCGATTTGCTTGAAGTAGGAAAATAGAATGGTATACAAAATTTCCAAATAACTTCCAATCTTTGTAAATGTTTGTTTTATGGGACCCTGTAAGCCTACATTTTTTCTAGGTCATTACCTGCCTAATTTGGGCACGCAAATGGCAAGATTTGGCCTACAAGCTTATCCGAATCTTGTGTAGTTTGTTTTAACTACTTAGTTAAGCTTACTTACGTAATGTGAATTGTTGTAATGCTTTCATCCTCTTGTGTCAAAACTAATCACCTATGATTTTCCCAAATTTGTGTCATTTGCAAACATTCGCAAATTAAAACAAGCAAAGAAAAATCATCAGCAAACATTGGATATTGGTAATATGCCATTGGTCGGTTGCCTTATCGATTTTAGTACTTCCCTCATGGCCAGCCTAAGTTCCTACGACAATAAAACAGCTTATACCGCAACTTAGACGATTTTTTTATCTCGCGGTTTTTTTAATAATAATCACTGCAATAACACATAATGTGGTATGAAATTTGAACAAGTCGAGCAAAATATTGTGGAACGTAACGTCATGGCAATTTCTTTTTTACTTTTTATCCAAACAGCTGGCAAAAATAAAAGGCTTATTCAGCAGTGAATCAAAAAGTCTTCTCAAGAATGATAATAAAACTAGACTTTGGAATTTTTAATATTGTATCCCATCACCAAATTTTTTATAGGATAAGGGTGACAAACGAGCACACAGTCCACCTGATGGTAAGTGGTTGCTGTGGCCCATAGACATCTACATTTATACTCGTATGCGAATCTAAATGCAGATGCGTTGTCAGCCGTGAGAACTAAGATGGAATGCCTTTTTTCCAGTAAAAAGGGTCTCCGGTTCTCCACACTCGCCATACGAAATACAGCAGTTTACGCTGGTATTCTGTGAGAGCGTGGTCCTACCCCGGTTGAGCCGACCCATCCGTGCTACAACCATACAATTAATATAGCTGCAGTATGACTCTACTACGTTAAAGAACCTTTTTAAAGAACCCCAGATTCTTCTTAAATTTAAAATTAATTTCCGTCTTTTATTTAAAATAATTATTTCGCTATTTGCCGGAAGTTAATAAATTTTTCTGGCATTTCTCTTACAAATTGCCTAGCGTAGCAACTATGGAAAGTATTTCCCCTGTTGAGGCAATCTATGGGGCAGGCTTATGTTCAGCAGTGGACTTTTGATAGACTGTAACGGCAACATAGCTTCGTCGTTTTATAGAAAAACAAAATAGAGAAATTTTATTTAATATATGTATTAAGAGAATATAGCAAGTCATTTTTAATTTTCCACTGGTTCAGAAAATACTTCAGTCATGTAAGTATGATATTATGTAAAACGCTTCCACGATAACGGCGAAAATCATACTGTAAGATAATGTTTTTATAAAAAAGAATTAATCGGACAGTTAAAATTAAGGTTTTGTAGACTACCGTTTTTATCTCCTGTATCGTGGGGGCAGCTGACATACATCACAAGGACAAACATCCAGACCCGGAACAATTATTTGTAGGCCATACAAATGAATGTTCCGTGCGGGATTCGAACACATTACACATTCGGATATAGAACTTAGAGTTCTATTAGAAGCGTATAAGAGTGTCGAAAACAGATTGTATACTTATAAGAGTGGCTTATGAGTTATTATACAGCTTAAGCTGTATAAAGTCTGTATTATGGGATCTAAGTAAGCTTAGGGTTCTTAATCAGAATATGAGAACTCTACTATACAGCTTTAAGTATTTTGTTACACTTCAATCTGATTTTATCATTAAAGCTGTATAGAAGCTGTTTTTTGCATGCTGTCACTTGCTTATTACAGCTTTAAGTGTTATAATAGTATCATTCAAATATTATTTCTGTACAATGGTGTATGTGAACAAGGGAGTACACTTATTCTTATGGCGTAATTGTACACTCTGAGCGTAATTGTACAATGAGTGATATAAAACTAAAAAAATAAATAACAGCTATAGTACAGATTAAGTCTGTATAAGTGATAGAATATCGCCATTTTGAATGTATAATTGCGTGTTTAATATATTGTGCTATAGTGAACAAATTAATTTGTTATCAATATGTGTAAAAAAGAAAAAGATTTGGTGCAGTTAGAGGAAGGATTAAAAGGGAATATTTAAATATTATAAATTATCAACGTAATAATAGTGATACTGAAGAATATAGAAATAAGTAAATAAATCAGACAAGCTACAGTCAAGCGTCAATCCCATCGACAGCTAACAACGAGGGTTCCGTAACAAAAACATTAAACAGTGTTAATCATGATCACAGTTATGTCAAATGTAACTTAGTTTTCGGCACTTGATTATGATGATTTATCATGCAGCAGCACAAGTAGTTCAAATGATAATAACAGCGAATTTTCAAAAAATCTATTTATTTTGCCAGCAAATTGAAGAATTGGGCCACAGAAAGAACTATATCATAAGTAGCTTTAAATGATTTATATTATTTATATTAGCATCTAATCGCTTTTTTGGCCATCTTAAAACGCCTTTTGATTCCCACAAACTTGGTACAATGAAAATGCAATTTTTCCCTTTCTCTATGGTTTCCAAAATTTTAAACGGTATATTTTCCTAAAATGTAAAATAAATCCGGTATAAAATACACAACACAGTCAAATTACTTCACAAAAGTTAAATTATGTATTTACTAGGGAATTCTTCAACGGATAGAGCGTCACCAAATTTTGTATGTTAGTTTAATTTTGATAGTTTGACACAATTTTTATCATGAACTGTCTCCTCTTACGTTACCCACGATATGAGTTGCAAAGTGGATTCTTTTACTCTACCATTACACGACTTGTCATGTTTTGGCATTATAATAATATATAATTAAATCGTTCTTCATTACAATCTGGTTTAAATATATGTGCATAAGTATCATGTAATACAAACTTTTTGTTCTTTGTTACAATCTGTTATATAAAAAGATTAAAAAAATATTCCTTTGGCTACTTACGATAACTTTAAATGAAATAACTTTAAGCTGTCGTAAGTTGTTGAATCAGTATTTTCTTTTATTATTAGTTTCTGCAAGAATCTATAAGTTCGAACAAAAACAATGTAAAGTCTTGACGTTGAGATATGCCATTTTCATTCTATATTATAGTTTTCTGCAAGCATTAACGATTGTAGAAAGGCATTTAAATGGCGATTGCGATGTAATATGCAAGCGATTAACTAAGTATGCTGTGCACAAAGTGCATAAAAAACTATTAATAAAAGAAAATTCTGGATCATCAATATAGCTTAGAGTTAGTCGTGTCGAAATATTCATTATTACTTGCCCAAGATTGCTGTAGAATGGATCATAATAAGGAAAAACAAAATGTTTTTTATGTATTGGAGTAGCATAAAGCAACACAGGCCACGCGCGGTTGGTTTCCCGTGTACAGCAGTATGTAGTTAAAGTTATGTCAGGCCTCTCAGGTTTTAGGGCAAGGAAATGTCCGCCGCACTGGCTCAATGCGTGTTGGCGAATTTCATACGCTTTCTCTTATTTTTTCTCTTATCTTTTCTCTTATTTCTCAGACATGCAGGTTTCCTCGCGATATTGTCCTTAACACCAGCACTTAAAATTGCAGTTAAAAATTTCATTGGTGCCGGCGGGAATCGAACTCGGGTTGCTCGCGTAATATGGAATTTACAGCGAGCGATTAGCCGCTGAGCTACCACAGCATTCTGTAGAGTAGCCAGGAATCAGCAGACAAATAAAATACCACACCCACGTGATTCATAACCTTTTGCATGCCATAAGCGAAGCAAGGTATGTTCTACTATCGCCTAAAAATTAAGATTCCAACGTTTTATCGAATGAAATCGTATCTAGCAATCATATTATACATATAAATGATATAAAAAGCGCATTGTTAGAAAGATAAATGATTGTTGAACTTATTAATATTTTTTTAAATTGATTAATTGCTATTTTTAAATAAAAAAAGGGTTTTAGTGGCTTATGTTGTGGATTTATCATGTCCCCAAAGCTAAACACGATAACTTTTGAAAATATCAATTGTTTAACTCGAATTTATTTTTTAATCTCTTCATCTATCATGTGGGAGGCTACTGAATGTAAATGGCAGTGTAATTTTGTTTTGTTTAGCTATAATTAATTTTTTTTGGCTCCAAAATGGAGAAATTTTCGTTGATTTGGTAGCCTTGTGCGTAAATTACTTCTGTAAATAGGCAGAAGCCGCCGTCGTGAGTGGACTTTGTTTCGGTTGTTTGCAGCGGCTCAAAAAGATCGCTGTACAAATACACAATATTCGAATAACCAAATTTCTTAAATACTTGATTATAATAATAATGAGAGATTTATTTATTACAATATTTTAAAAGCACAGAATAAATAATAGTAGTACGTACTAAAAGTAAGTAGTATCAATTTTTTTGTCATGGGTGACATTTCCATGGTTTTCGAGGGTGTTGAAACCAATAGGCTTGTCGAAATGTAAATCCAAGATGGCGGCCGCAATAGGTATCAATTTTTTCATCATAGGTGTCATTTTCATGGTTTTCGAGGGTGCTGAAGCAGAGAGTGGTGTCGAAATGTAAATCCAAGATAGCGGCTGCAATAGGTATAAATTTTTTCATCATGGGTGTCATTTTCATGGTTTTCGAGGGTGTTGAAGCCGATAGTGCTGTCGAAATGTAAATTCAAGATGGCGGCTGAATTATATACCAATTTTTTCGTCATGGGTGTCATTTTCATGGTTTTCGAGGGTGTTGAAGCCGATAGTGCTATCGAAATGTATTTAAACTACTTTAAAAATATCCGTATAATCATGTTATAAGTAATTTTTTTAATGCGCTTAAGGCATGCATTATTAGAAAAATAAAATGTTAAATATGGATTAGTTGATGAAAGGCTACATGCATTAAAGTGATGAAAGTGGAAGCGTTAGTTATCGTGGTTGAGCTGCTACCCCTTCTTATGCAAAGAAAAAGAAATCGTTCCTCATCAGTACCACAAATGTTGCCTTGAATTTCTTACACAAAGAACCCGAGTGCACTCCGATCACTACCACAGTTGTTAATAATTGCAATTTTAAATGCTGATGACAAAGTTCGCGACGATGAAGGAGATGTAGTGAGATGTTATGGACAGAAGTGGTCTACCATAATGCGGACCGCAATCTTGTTTGCCTGTAGTGTTTTGATGTCATCATCAAGTTGAATTATTAAAAACTCTACAAATGGACAAGATTTATAAGAGAGATGTTTCAAGATTACACTTACAAAGCACGTAGTGTCACTAGTCCAAAGCTTGAGCACGTATCAACCAATACAATTACGTGCCTGGGTACTGCTATGTGCTTTTGTTTAATCATCACTTAAAGTTTCGTTTTGTATTGGTTTTTATATAGTAAATATGAGGTTGATTAAAATAACCTTTAGCACCATATACCACATACATACCCTTCGGCAAATTGTATAGAAGTCCGAGGAGTACAATTTGCCACTATGTCTGGCGTATGTGGACTGAGAAAGCCTTTGATTCCGTCGAAGTTTCGGTGGTGCTGCAGTCTCTCCAGCCGCGCCAAGTTGATAGTCGGTATATCGAAGTGCTGAAATGTTTGTACAGTACGGCTGCGATGGCTATCCGAGTACAGAATCAGAGTACGAAACCTACCCAACTTCAGAGAGGTGTAAGACAGGGTGACGTTATATCCACGAAAGTATTCACTGCTGCATTGGAAGTTTCCGAGTTTCTGGATTGAAAAGTATACGGTATTAACATCAACGGCGAGTAAATCACTCACCTATGATTTGCCGACGATATAATCCTTATGGCAGAATCGCTGGAGGACTTAAGCACTATGCTCAGTGACCTCAATTGTGCCTCCCAACGGATAGGTCTTAAGATAAACATGGGCAAAGATCATGTATAACGTCCATGTCACTCCTATGCCGGTAGTTGTTGGGGACACTAAGCTCGAAGTTGTTGACGAGTATATTTATCTGGGACAAATAGTGCGAACTCGGCTAAAAAGCGTTGGGGAAATTACGGCATATCTTCTCGTCAGGTATACCTAAAAACTTGCAAACGAGATTGCACAACCAATGCGTGTTGCCAGTGATGACCTATGGAGCGGAAACGTGATCCTTCACTGCTGGCGGGATGAGGAAGCTCAAGGTCGCTCAGCAAGCTATGGAGAGGGCTATGCATGGAGTTCCTCTAGATAAACTTAGAAATGAGGATATCCGCAGTAGAACCAGAGTTACAACTAAGCCTAACGGATTAGTAACCGATGGGGAAAAAAGGTTCTCGAGCGGCGGCCTCTTACTGGCGGACGAAGTGTAAGGCGACCCCCTATTAGATGGAGTGACGACCTGGTAAGACATGCAGCAAGTCGATGGATGCTGGTGGCTCAAGACAGTGTTTTGTGGCATTACTTGGGGGAGGCCTATATTCAGCAGTGGACTTGTGAAGGGATGTAATGATGATGAATGATGAGTTGTTATGTTAAAATTGTTTAAAATTATCAGTAGCAGCCCACAGTTAGAAATTTGACGTTGTTTATCCCGTGCCCCGAAAAATACGTAAAGCTGTTGTTCATGCGCCTGATCTCTTTTCAGCCGTGTTTAGAGGGAATAGAGAGCGCACACGTGTTTAGACATACATTCTTGCGCTATAATCCTGCCCTACGCAGATGGAACTCCGTTGAGAATGGCCGTCATAATTCGGCCCCGAGGGTATTAATGCTGCAGCATAGCTCCACTTCAAGGTCTCCTGTTAGGCATAGGCCTCTCTCATTTTAGGAAGCCTCAAAAGAATATAAAAGGTGGACTAAATGCCATTAGGCATTCTCCACAAGTCAACCCTTTAAGTCAAGCGTGGCCTGATGCATGGATAGATCTGATATATTTCTTAAAGATTATTCAATGGTTAGAAATGTATTCTTTAGAGCTATGTATTATTCTGCAACGGATGCAGTTAAAGTATTTTCTCTACATATTTAGAAGAAAATCTTATTGTAACGATTCCCTTGAGTTTCAACACATCTAATGTATACGTAACTAGTTGAAGAATAAAGCACGCTGTTTGTGAAATTCAAGTTACAACTTTGTGAGATCATTACGCTCGAGGAATTTTGTTGTTTTAAAATTAAGCTAAAAGTGCCTTATGTGGATGCAAAATTTCATTTTTATTTGCTTAGGATAACCGCAAAATATACAAAACGGTACTTAAGCAAACTAATACTGCTTATTTCTCAGTCATGTTACAGTTACTTGTTTACAATCAAACCAGTTAAAGTAATGTAATCAATAAACTTTTTTGTGGCCAGTATTCTAAAAGAAAAGTTTTTACTGTGTGACAATACTTATGACCTGACTAGGTATTGCCTCTTTTCTAGTAAAAGGGGCTCCGGTACTCTATACTCACCATACGAAACACAGCAGTGTTAAGCTGCTATTTTACGCTGGTATTTTTAGAGAGCGTGGTTCTTCCCCGGTCGAGCCGACCCATTCGTGCAATAACTATACTACTAATATAGATGCAGCATTGTTCTACCATGCATATATCGCCCATTTGGTCGATAAACTTTCATCTAGGACGTCCTTTGCCAACTCGACCACTCACTACTGTAGCATAAATTTGTTTTGTCACTTAAGGTTTACGAAAGAATGTTATTATGCTGCTGATAAATCAGCAGCCATTGGCAATATAGACAACTAATAACAAAAAAAAACACTGCTTTTGAAAAAAAAAAGTTTGTATTAAATAATTTGCATTCTGCTCATGTAGTAAAGTGTACTATATTTACATATTTTCTTGAAGTATGGAAATTGAGTGATACGTGATGAATGCAAAGATATATGTACAATCTATGTATGCACAACACGCAGTTGACTCTCTCATTGGTCTAGTAGTCGAAAACGTGATTACGGCACGCATAACATCTTGGGTTCGAACCCCAGGGCGGGCCGAAGTCTGTTACTAGGTTTTTCTGTCAAAAAATTCTCAGTAGCAGCCAGAATCATGAAGTTGGCGCTGTTTCTACTTTGTGGTTTTAAAATCTCGTAAAGTAGTTGGTGCTGCGCCTGATCTCTCTCGGATTGCGTCGGATAACCGCCCCATAGGACTATGAGAGTGAGGAAATAGAGAGTGTACCTTTGCTTGCCCATACACATCGAAAACTACAATTCTGTTTTGTGCAGATAACTAGTCTTGTTGAAGAATATCCGAAATGACCCCAATTCGGGACTATCCATCTGCGGATTGTTCAACTGCGTGTTAGGAAACGTGTAAGGGTGTCGCTGCAAAATGACAATGCTTTCACACAATAATTGTCACAATATTTTCACACAAAAGTATCGAAGGTAACAGGTATTTGGTACTACGATAGATAATACGCTTGTCAAGCGTCTCGATTATGGCAAAAAATTCATGCATGGTAGAACCACGCCGCAGCTATATTATGATCATTCTCTTTTCCCTTCGAGACTTTTATGACACGACTTATGATGATTTATTTTTAAACGTGATAGAGCCATGTTGCATATTATGGTTGTAGTAAGAATGGGTTGGCTCGACCGGGGAAGTACCACGTTCTCACAGAATACCAGTGTAAAATAGCAACTTAATACTGCTGTGTTTCATATGGTGAGTGTAGAGAACCGGAGAGTGTAGAGTGCTGAACTGGAAGGCACAGATCGATAGTGTTTGCAGTAAATTATATACATTTTCATATATATAATAAATAAATAAATTAATAAATAATGCGATTTTTTCGGTAATCTTCTTAACAACATATTGCTGCGACTTCCCAGTGAGTAATCAGAGGATACTCGTGTTAGAAATGACCCGCTACTTCCCTTAAAGATGACAGTAAGATAACAAAAACTTTAATGTCTAGAAAATTTGTAATTAGTACGTATGTATTAAAGAATGTGTGAATCTGAGTGTAGGGGTGTTGTTGTATATATAATGTGGGTGTGTGTGTTGGTGAATGAAGAAAGTATAAGTAAGAAGACTAGTTGCATTGCAAAGCTAAATATTACTGATCAAATATGAAAAACAGCACACTGTTACCTGTAAATGTGAGATGTTGGTGAGATAGACTTCAGAAAATTCTGTTTATAAGATTTTCAACCTCGTACAACCAATGCATTAAAGTCTTTTGCATATTTTTAATTGCAAAGGAAGGATATATTTCAGTATTTTATTTTATTTATTATGTAATTATAAAAGCAGACTGACATGGGTACTGTTTAATAGCAAAGACAGTATTTACAAGAGGTGTAGTGGCCACAATATCAGTTTTTCTCTTTTTCTGAAGGGATTCATTAAACGGTAGGGATTTATGACATTTTAGAATAAGGTTAAGAACATAAAGGTTTCTAACTGAGAGAATTTTACTAATGTATTATAGGCTGTTAGTAGAGAATCTATAACCTCTGTGCTCTTTCCGGATCTAAAACGTTGGTATTGGTGGCTCCTCCTCAGATTGAGATGCAATGGGAAATTATGGATTGTGCTAAGGATACGTAAATTTTATTTAATAGAGTGCCAAATAACTTTCTGATCCGATTTATAACAGCTTCCAACTGCGAGTGCCAACTAAGCCTTTCATCAACGACGAAGCCGAGGTATTTAGTTTGCATATATTCATTTTGGTTTGATTTAATTGAGAGTAATAGTGTTCTGTGCTGATGGCTGACTGACACCTTTGGTATTTTGGTTTTTCATTTTGGACCAATAGGGACAGACAATTAAAAACACATAAAAACCACTTTCTTTAAAATCTTCTAGCTATGTGGCTTTGCTGAGGAAATGGCACTGCAGACATCGACATTTAAAACGCGAATATATTTAAAAATCACAGAAACAAATAGAATAAAAAATAATTTATGGGCGATTAAATCAGAGACTAGCGGCTTTAGGCGGGGGTCGGGTTTAAAGAATTCTACCTCAATAAACATCGCGAACATGCTGATCTCCCCACCATTTGATTTGTGAAAAGAATATGTATTTATTTACGAAAGTAACGGCGAAACCAGATCCTAAAGACCACGTTTTAGTGTAGATATTGTATAATTTTATTATAATTTTAAATTATCATTTGAAATAAAACTGAAATATATTAAAAATATAACATTAAGACGTACCTTTCATATGTTATTTTTCTAAGAGCAAAATGCGATTGTGCTCCTAATGGCAGTTTCGTCTAGACTAGAACTTTGGCTGAATCATGTATTACTGAGTACAAAACATGTCACTTAAAATTTATTGTAAAATTGATATAAAATGGCAGCTTTGTCAACGCTGTAGGTTACACTGCAGCACTACGCTTAGTCATAACTGATTCACTGTACCGTGTCACTTCTAGTCTTAATCCGCCCTAAGTGTAATTATCTTTTTAATTTATATGATGTGTACAGTACCAGTAAATAAAGGTGTTTTTTTTTCTATCTTTCTTTTCTTTCTTTATGGTAATCGGGCCTTAAGTTGTCCTTAAGATGACTATGGAATCCGTTAGAAAAAAGGCTAAGCTAATCGCTATGAATGAAATACGACAAGCACACACTTGGTTCAATCTCGATAAGCTAGGATCTCAAACCGTTACCCACAAAGCTACCGTAATTTCGTATTGAATTATGAATGTAAATCTCGATAAATTAGTTTCGATTGTATTGGACAAGATTCAAATGCAAAACCAATTTTCCGAAACGGAAACAAGATATATGTTTTAATTAATTTTAATGGAATCGTTTTTTGCTGTGAATATTTGCTGGGCTGGTACTTAGTATTTATTGCAGCCTGACCAGAAAAATGAGAACCCGGTGATGGAAGCGCTTCTCTTAAACTTAATGAATGAATTAAATGAAAATGAATGAAATGACAATCTTACAATATTGTAAATATGGTCTTCAGTTGTTTTTTGTGAATATAGCACTGCTTTGCACTTCACGGTTTTAATATTATGATTTGATTGAACGATAGTAAATGGATGGATCGATGGTTGCAACTAGCTAGCTCCTGAGCTGTTGTATAGCTGTGTGCTGAAGTATGGTCCTAAACGTACTTTGTGGCAATATATGGGGGAAACCTATCTTTAGAGGTGGACTTGTGATTGGATGTAGTGAGTGATCGTAATCTACTAGAAAATTTAGTCTTCTTGTTTCAAGTCTTTTAAGGTTGCTTGTTACTTCCTATAAAAAGTTTTTTTTACTTATAAGCCAGTGCTTAACCAAAACCCCACCTGGTGGTAAGTGGACACTGTTCTAGCGTAACAAAAGCCTGTCCATTCTTGTTGAAGACGCCCAGATAGATTTCGGACGCAAAGTCGAAGCAACCCTTTTGGTTTTTATGCGTGGAATATCGAAAACAATGGGGTGAAGACCCACCTACCGCCTGGTCGTCCGATGGTCGAAAGGAGAGGGAGATATAAAAGCGTGCAATTCCTGCGCACACTCACCGAAATGCATCCTATAAAATACCGAGAGGCTGGCTAATCTCGCCTGTGATCGAGGCTCACAAGGTTGGTTTCAACTAAATTAAGGTCACCAATGAGCCTCTTAGCACGTCTCTTCACTGAGCCCAATGCTGCCGCCAGGTGGCATTTTGCAGCACCAGCCCGTATGTGGCAGAAGTACTCCATGCACGACCGGCCTCGCACTTTATATAAGGTAAGAAGCTGCCCCGGCATGGAGTGCCGCCGCACCCTTGCAAAGACACCAAGTTTTCTTGCGGCTGCTTTCTTTGGCTCTGGACTCAATGAACAGCTCATAGTTGAAGTTCGGAGAAAATACAACCCCTAACAACTGAAGGTGGTCAGTGTACTCCAAGGATACATTCCGGAAAGTAGGAGCCAGGGTGAGTAGATTCCTTTTAACTGTGAAAAGACATGCTTGTACTTTGGAGACGTTGAATCTCACGATCAGTGCTCCATTCGGAGACTGCCTGTAGTGTGAGATTCACACGCTTAACCATAGCTTCTCTTTCGGACTGGATTTAATCCCGACTGGCCCGGGCAAATGGTTGGTATCTCTCCACAACTGTGCTATCCTTTGTATACCCATAGATACCGGGCATAAGCATATCATTAATAGGCAGCAGGAAGAGAATTGCGGAGAGAACGGACCCCTGAGGAACACCGGTGTTAGTCGCCACAGTATTGGATGAGCAGCCATCAACGACGACCCGGAAATACAGTTCACTCAGAAAGTCCTTTACTCAGACAATTACGCCAGGGGATAAGCCGTACGCTGAAAGCTTGCCCAATAGACTAGCGTGCCAAACCCTGTCAAAAGCCTTCGAAACATCGAGGAAAACAGCAAGTGCTTCCCCAATGTTCTTGTGGGCTTCGCTTCAGATGTGAATGGCAAACGCTAGAAGGTCCCCAGTTGATGGATTTTGGCGAGACCCGTACTGGCGTTCACTGAGGATATCATTCTGCTCTAGGTATGGCATGAGGTGGTCGTTCAATATATGGTCCATAATATTGCAGAGAATGGAGGTAATTGAAACACTAAAATAAAACCTCGAGTAAACTCCTTCGCGCACCGATTTAAAGAAGAGGTGAAGAGTTACAGTTCCTCTCCCAGAACGGGAAGGAGCCTGAATAGGTCCCATCGTCGGGGCTACAGTAGTGTGCGAAAGCGTTCCCGTAGTTCCGGCAAGGGATAAACGGATGAACACCACGTAACCAAGTAAACATTTGACATAAAATGTCTGTCTGTAAAGATGACTCGAAGAGGGCAAGTGTCCCTAGACATTCATTTAACGCTTAAAGGTGACGACGAATTTTTGTTGTTAAAGTAGTCTTTAACAACAAAAAGTTCTCTTTGGCCATTTTTATTACACAAAAGATTGAAGAGAATAGTTCTGCATGACAAGTAGCCCAGGCGAATAAAATTCGAGCAACGCTAAAAGTAAAAATGTAGACCTAGCAGAAATAAATAATTTCAGCTCATCTATAACTGTGAATCTAATTTAATAACTAGCAAGTTATAAATGTTGATTCCTTCTTATGTAGATTACAGCGAGTGCCCTTGAACTACTCGTACCAAGGATCTTTTCTTGTATTTTTATATGTTTTTTTTTAATAGAATGACGGTGACAAACCAGTACACAGTTTACCTGATGGTAAGTAGATGCTGTCGCCTATAGATACCTACATCTGTCGCATCCCTGAAGTCTAAGATGGTATGCCTCGTTTCCAGTTAATAGGGTCTCCGGTTTTCTACATTCACCATACGCGGTAAAAGAGCATTAAGCTGATATTTTGAGCTGGTATTCTGTGAGAGCGTGTTTCTTCCCCCGGTCGAACCTACCTATTCGTGCTGCATCCATAATATAGCTGCAGTGTAGTTCTAGTATTGTGTTATTTTAGATTGCTGGTTATGATTTACGACATCGAGGCTTCATTGTTGGCCGTATGAGAAAGAGCGAGTTACGGAGAGGATTTTACACGTGATTTCTGTACGTCAGCTGAAAATACCCATAGCAGAAGAAGACTAGCCCAATGGACCCATCAGCTGATGTGGCATTAGATTAGCTTTGCTGGCTTCACTCGCATGTTCCGCCCTTCCTTTTAACATAGGTAACTGATATTCGTTATTTTATCATAAACTCATATTTAATGCTGACATTTGATTATTCTATTCCAATTAGTGGTTATTTCTAACTTCTTTGTAGTAATAACCCTTAACGAACAAAGCGTAACAACATACGGTGGGATTATTTATATTATAGACAGCTTTGGAGTACTTCCCTTCGATTAACACACAGCTAACAAAAGCTGCTTGTTGACACACTTTGAATGTCTCACGTCTAAAGCAAACTTTTTAATGTAATTAGTAATTGGTGTTATACGTGTCAACTCATTTTCTACCGACTTCAAAAAGGAGACGGTACTCAATTTGACTGCATGTGTTTCTATGTGTGTTGCTTCATAACTTATTTCTAGGTGAACCGATTTCGATGATTCTTATATTATTTGAAAGCTTATGCTTCTCATGTGGTCCCATATAAATTTGACCAAGCTTTGACCGATAGTTTTTGAGTTATTCTTATTCATTTATATTGAATTAATTTAAATTTAATTTACAATTTTTTAAATTTTTTATAACTATGTGGTACGAACGGATGACCCACCAGTAGTTGGCGAGAAGTACTTAGTCTTTAGCCTTTCTTTAGTCATTTTCTCCTACGCATTATGTATTTAGTCAACGTTATTTTATTTTTGACTGATAGGAAGAATTTTAAGATTTAGAACCGGTAGCTCAGGAATATACCGATATATGCCGGAATATAAGCGATAAACGTTTGCCTTAAAACCTTGTATTCCGGGTTTTTTAAAATTCCCAGTATAAAACCACATGTCGGCCCCATTCGTATTTGCGGTTGTCATATAATCGATGTGGGACTAACATACATCGACGGTTAGCCGATGTTTCAGGTACTCAACATTTATAATTGTAACTAATAATTAATGCCATGGTAATTTTTACAGAAAGGGCAAACTAGCGGGCAAGCAGGCTGGTAATAACCCAAATAGACTGATTGGCGGGAAAAAGCTCTAGCATCTTAGAAGATGGTGATATTTGATCCATAACTATTTTAACAGTTTATATCACAATCCAGATTTGAATTTTAATGTTGACGAAAATTAATAATAGATAATAAATTAATAATAATAAATTAATGTTAATCAAATTTTAATGTAATTTTATTACACGTGGCTGTATTGATTATTGAGTGTTTTAGAGCAGTATCAATTCTATTGAGGGAGGAGCCCCGTGATCCCATAGCACTGGGCAACTTAGTTTGGGCACCAGTCTCCCACCTAGATCTTATTTAGTAATATTTACAGCTGTTATTTAGTTGTATAGTTCATTGTTACTTAGTTTATTGTGATGTACTGATCATAATCTGTGGAAGAAAATAAATACCAATTTATATATTTTTTTTTAAACGTTACCCCCACACTAGGATTTTCTCCTGTGTGGTGGAGGTAGTTTACAAACATAAATTGCACAAGGAACCAGACCAAACCAGATAAGGAACAAGGACAATTATTTGTAGGCCATACAAATACTTGTTCCGTGCGGGATTCGAACCCGCGGCCCCCAGCGCAACAACTGATTGCTAAGCCACTGCGCCACGGAGCCGTCGATTATATTAAAAAAAAACTAAGACGCGACCTAGCATATAGTTTAGGGGTATTCCATGTAGTCTTACACGTCAGATTACTGGGATTATACCAAGTTGACCTAACAGGTAAGACTACTGAGGAAGAAAGTTCTCAGTAGTCCTACTCTATAGAATAGATGAAATTTACCCCCAAAAATTTTTAATGTATTTTTAAAATAATATGGCGCAGTATTAATTTTATTGAGCGGTTTTAATAGACATTGAAAAATAATAGTCTTTTTGCAAAGGAAAAATTTTATGTGGACTATCGTAAAAATATAAAACGTAACCGTCCTCCACGGACTAATGTAGATTTGAATAATAAACGTTGCTATTCTACAAGGCACTCCCTTTTAGCCCACAGGGTTGATAGTGTATCTAAGTACATTGAGCCTCTTTAGTTATTATTATTTAGTTGTTTATTACGAGAATATAAGTAATGGTCGCTAGTATTTTAATATAAACAATAAATTTGACAAGATTATTATTACAACAGACACAGTGGTATTTGCAAACAAATGGCCGCTTAGTTGTCATCAATTTATACGAGTGTCATCTTTGGAGTAGCGCCAAGAACCCGCGGTATCACGTCAGTAACACGTTTAGTATGACCCTATACTGTTGATATGAATTAATTTTGAAGATTTTTTTAATACATATACAACTACATATATCGTCGAGAAAAAATAAAAATTGAGATGTGATTTCTCACTTGTGGACTAAGATGAACGCTCCGTTACCAGTTAAAAGAGTCTCAAGGGTCGATAAACATCAGTATTTTCGTAGATTATTTCATGCCTGAAGCACATACTAAACTATTGCAGAATATAGTTGATATTTTTGCTATAGTCCACTAAAATGATTCTGATATCTTTATCCTCAAGATAAATTTAATAGTCCTAACAGAAATAACTTTAGCCGTAACATTAAAATATGCTATGCTAGAAAAAGAGAGTAGGTACTAAAATTTTACAATACGGCAGTAATGTTCTGAGTTTTAAGAAGCACCTCTCCTAATCTTTGATTCTTCGTTTATTTTTACTAAGAATAAGATTAATTATGTCCTCTGATTTATACAGAAATAGGTAAGAAGATATGTAGCTACCGGCATGGTAGGTAAGAAGACTCCTAAGCAGAAAACCTGTTCGTCGACGTGTTATAATCCTTTTCTCGTTTTTATCTATGTATATAAAAGTTTTTATCTAAACATCTGTAGATCAATATCTGCCGTTCGATTTTTTTTGGTGCAACGCCTGAATGTATTGTGTTGGAATTTAGTTGTGGTCAACAACGTTAAATCCCGTATTGTGGTAGTTCACGTATCTGTGACATTTCACCATACTATATTCTTAAACGTTATTACGGCAACGAGAAGGTTAAGGATAAGTTAGGGCCTTCTCGGTGGCGTAGATTTTAACACTATATCAAGTCTTTTTGACTGCAAAAGTAAAAATAAATAGTCTGCTCTTGTTAGTGAAGATAACATAATGAACTACAGAGATCGCTAAACGTTGGTTATATAAATATGTCTAAAAATTAGCTGAGAACGAAAAAGCGACGACATTTTATGAAATTTGGATTCTACCAACTAAAAGAAGAGTAACAGTAGGAGTTATTTGTGATGTGTTATTAAATACATTAGCTGACACCCGCTCGCTTCGATGGCCGTACGATAATTTTTTATTGTCGAACCTTCATCTAAAATCCGTTCTTAGTAAGCGTCAACATAGCGAAATGAATAATGGTAGGGACAGACTAGTCCCACGTACGCAACGTATGCGATGCAACTCTCCTACGTTAGTTTACACACTTGACCTACGTATGCAACGTACGCAGTATTGCCAAAAAGTAAAGTAGCTCTCCACCAGATCAACTTCTAAAACCATCAGAAAATCAGTAACAAAAAGTAACCCTACACTCGTAATCCCTAAATTTTCTACTAAATATTTTTTGTATATTTCGAAAGAAAAAATAGGTATACATATTAGTAGAAATTTCTATGTAAATAAACAATAACTCTACATAGGTATAATTAATAAATCAACAAGGCAACATCTATTTATTATTTAATCGACTGCTATTTCAAATTAAATCGTCTTCTTCAGACGAATCATTTTCGTCGACACTATTAATTTCGGTTTCAGATTGATATGATTTATTGGTATAGGTAATTTGTTTTACAACGCTTATCGTAATTTCCATTTCGTTGCAGCTTTTTCCTGCCAACCTCATACCGCAGCGTACTCTTTTTATGATAGTTGAAGGATTTAATTTCATTCTATTTGTCTGCTTGTTTTTTTTATTACAGAGTAATCTACAAAAGTCGCTAATAACTCAAATTTTAATACAACTGGGATGGATCGTCTGACGCACGTCATGTCCGATGAATCATTTTTACCTACACAGTAAAAGTAAATTCTCCTGAAATGTCGTAAATATATACTTCGAAATGTATATGGCTTAACAGTCAAGTGATTATCTTTCCACAAATTGAAACTTCATTCTACTGACCCACTAGAAAAAAACCACCAACTGGAGAAATATTGCACCACTAATAGCAATATTTCTCCACTAAAAAGAGGGTCGAAACCATCAGTTTTAGTGGAAAATCCACTAAGTTGGCAGAACTAGTGGGATTACGTACAAACATCCCCTCCACCTTCCCACGTCCCTATCATAACTATACCAAATTACAAGTCAAACGGGTGTATAGTTTTAGAGATATCGTGATGAGTCAATGAGTCAGTCAGTCAATGGTCAATGGTATTTAGCTATATGGTAGTTTGACATTTCGTGAAAAAGTGGTCTTATATGAAATTACTTTGAGAACATGAGATATAAAAAAATATAATTTGAGTACCTCGTTGGTCCCTTCGAATTGCGGGTCGGGCTAAAATTAGTTATTGGGGTTTTCTTTAAAGAAATTTTCAGAAGCAGCCTGGAATTTTCTGTCTGTGTGCTTCTAAAAAAAATTTTCAGAAGCACACAGATTGGGCACAGGTTTCTTCACAATATTAAGATGGTTTTTGGAGTCTTCACATGTCTCAGAAATATTTCATTGATTAAATTAATATATGTATAATGTAGACACCTGTTACAACAACTTACTAGGCTTTATGCTACTAGTTAATAGTCAAATCATCCAGGATTTGAGAAACTGTAAGAATAAGTGTGTACAATAAAACAGTGGCTACAATACAAAATATAATCTATATAAATAAAATGGTTTGCAGTCACGCGCATCACGGAAAGACTACTGGATAGATTTCTATTAGGTTTTCTAAGTTTTATCTCTTAGAAACTTGGCCCTTATCTAAAAAATATTGCGATATCTTCATTTAATATAAAGTTATTAAAGTTTTAAGAAACAACAGTTTTGTAAGCAATGTATATTTTTGCTTGCGATCTTTTTGATGATTTTTCCTTCGCACATACGAAAACTTTCTTAATATATCAAGCAACGCTAGTAATCAATACAATTTGTTAATACTGTCACGACAGCTTAGCGATTTTGGACGACATGATTGTACACTAGCTGCGTGTGTGGCAAAATACATCCATTTCTCGCCCTAATCGGCAATTTTACACACCTTGCAAGTATATGCTTATCATAAAGATAAGAACTACAATGCAATAGTGTCTATATATTTTAGTAATTCATTTACACATCATAAGTTATCTTTTGATATGTTTGAACAGGTTGACAGAAGGAAGTATATGAGTGTCTTGTCAAGGGTTTTTTAATAAGGGCGGGTAGATATTGAAATGAAATAAAACAAGTTGTGTGTGAGGTATTAACAAAATTCTTTTTTTATTTCAAAGACCCTTATGTGCCATTAAGTGTGGAATATGACATCGTTCAAATGCCCGTCTCAGCTTCTTACAGTAGCACGGATCCGAGTGGTCCAATTTTCAATGTCTCTCCTGCATAGATCCTGCTGAATCGATTGCAGGAGAGACATTACTGAATTTGAACGATGGCCTTGTGTGTTATGTCCACCTTTTGGGCATCGGTCGATTGTGGTTTGTTTGCATATACCTGTAACTTCCAGAAAACTCTACAAGAAAAAGTCCAGCGAGGTCAAATCGCATGACCTTGGTGGATAATTCACATCACCCCTGCGAGAGATAAGCGTACCCTCAAATCGCTAATGGAGAATGTCAATCGTGGTACGTAACGCCGTCCTCCATTTATACGTGGTAGAGCCATGCTGCAGCTATATTATGGTTGTAACATGAATGGGTCGGCTCGACCGGGGAAAGACCACGCTCTCACGGAATACCAGCGTAAAATAGCAGCTTAACGCTGCTGTGTTTCGTTTGGTAAGTGTAGAGAACCGGAGACCCTTTTTACTGGAAACGAGGCAATCCATCTTAGTCCTCACGGATGACAACGCATCTGCATTTTGATTCTTAATTGAAGATAGATGTAGATGTCTATGGGATACAGCAACCATTTACCATCAGGTGGACTGTGTGCTTGTCACCCTTATCCTATAAAAAAACACATATCGTCAAGGTCCATATGGTTCAACTCGGGCCATAAAAAATTCGTTATCATCGATCTGTAGCGCTTGCCGTTGACGGTGACCGCCTCACCGTGTCGTTTTCGAAAAAGTATGGACCAACGACGCCGCCGGGAAGGAATCCACAACGAACGGCAACTTTTTGAGGATGTATTATCACCAGGTGAGTCTTGCATTGGTTGGTATCGTTCCATTTATGGCAATTCTGCTTGTTAATACAGCCGTTCCTTTAGAAATGCGCCTCGTCGCTAAATATGATTTTTCGGCTAAAATTGGGGTCCTCTTCTTGAAAATGGAGGCCCAGTCAGCGAACAAACTGCGTTGTCTATGGTCATTTACTTTGGGCTTCTGGGTCAATTGGATCTTGTGCGGATGTAGGCCTAAGACCCGACGCAAAATTCGCCAAGTTACAGTCTGCGAAAGGCCGAGTTCTTGTGCACGGCGAGGAATGGACTACTTCGGGTTCTGCTTACACTGCTTACTACATACACTTTCATGAACCGCGACGATGTTCTCGGCCGATCTTGCATTCCTTGAACGTACGGGTGTTGGCTGATTATTTACCGAACCGGTCGTTTCAAATTTGGCCACCAAACGTTGAAGAGTCGACTGTAAAGGGCCACCACGTCTATCGTAAAATGGGCGCAATGCGCGCATCGTTTCCAATAACGAACACTCATTTTGATAATAAAGTTTTATCATTTGAAAGTGCTTTTTATTTGTGTAACTTGCCATGGTGATTTGGCATAATTAATAAATAATAAACAAACATTGAGTTATATGTACTACGTACTAGAGATGCCATTCCGAACATTGACTATGTTCAACCGAACTGTAGTGCAATCCGTACAAACTAAATATTGCGTAAATTGAAGATTTCTGAATTCCATAAAATAATTATTATTACATTTTATTTAGAAATATAATATGTTTGTTTAGATTAAATTAAGATATTTTATATTAAATTCTTATGTTTGTTTTATATTAATATCTTATTATATATCAAATTAACGTCTTCGCGCACGCGCCACTACTACTCCCGTGCATGCGCGAAGACATAGGACACAATTTTTGTTTGGAATGGCTTCTCTAGTACGTAGTACATATAACTCAATGTAAACAAAAGATTTGATAGATGTCAACAAAACAAAATGGCCGCCACGGGCCGCCAAAAACTTTCCGCGCCAATTGTGAAAAACACTTTATTTTACATTAAAACCATAAAATAATCGTAATATACCGGGGATGGACAGCAAACTCTCTGAATACCAGCGTGAAATAGCAGCTTAATGCTGCTGTGTTTCGTATGGTGGGTGTAGAGAACTGGAAACCCTTTATATATCTACATTTTGATTTTCAATCGAGAATATATGATTATGTATATTCTATAAAAAAGAGAAATAATATTTAACTCCGTCTGTTATAACAGAAGAACTCTAAAAGTGTTCTGCTGTTGCAAAATATTTTGAGATGGGTGTGCGCTGTGCGTTTGTGTGGGTCAAAGGTAAAGCTGGGCGCCACTGGTGTTTGACCCGTCACGCGATTTATCTTCACATCATCAATTATTTACCGTGTGTATAATGACTATGCGGAATTGTATAAAAAAATGCAGGGCACGTCCTTGACCTCGGTTTTTATAACGTATAAAGTCAACCATTTTCGTCTTTTTTATTTCAAACTAGCTGGTACCCAGCGTGTTGCTGCCATAAAAGAAACGACTGCGAAAATATCATTTTAAATTTGGAAGAGTAATATTGTTTAATTTGAAATTATAATACATTCATTGTAGTTAAATGATATATAAATTTCAAATAAATTTTTCAGTACGATTCGCTCGCCATCTACTCTTATTTGTTTTAACTGTATTATGGCTATAAACCTTCGCGCAAGTGCAAGCAATAAGTTTACAAAGTTTTAGCGCAATTTGATGAACGGTATGGCAGCGCATAAAATACGAACAAATGAACAATTTTGTACAATTCATTCGTTTCGTATTAAGTATATTATTAACATTATAGTGAACCAAGTATAGGTACGTGTTTATTCAATGCAACAATAGGATATATTTTTGATATGCGAACCATATGCAGTGTCAGAAATGTAAGGATGATAGCTACCATCCAGCATAAAAAGTCCAAAAATGTGGTGTATTTGCTTAGGCTGGGATTTCAAACCATGACCTGCAACGTTTTGGCCAAGAATTAAACTACTGGGCAAGCGGTTTAGGTACGTCTTATCTATTTCTGCCGCCAAATAATAGTGCTTACAGTGTTCCTATGAAGGGTACAGAAAGCCGGTACAATTTCAGCCTGTGAAGCTATCTTAGTTCTCAGAGGTGAAGGTTATAGCTTTCTTTGTTTGAAGTAGATTGCAGTAGTCATTTTCTATCAGCAGTGCAAGTTAGTTTGTCACTTCATTTTTATTAAAAAAAAAGAGTCAGAGTATTAGATACTTGTACTTGTATGCCACGCTTAGCAATTGTGGCAAATGCTCCTTATGTGAGCTGTGTGTTTTATCTTAAAAAAGGTAGAGTAAATGATGAGACAGTGACGATAAAATCCTTAATGCTGGCTCTAAACAAAGTAATAAAGTTTATGGGGGCGAACAACATTATTTATTTTTGTTTTTTATTATCTGTGGAAATAATTATGAGATGTCATTGAAAAGGTGCTTTACAGGTTATGCGTAGCATGTCGCTGACTGACAGCCAACTGGCTATATTCCAGGACAGATTGGGACGATTTAAAAAGTGTAATGTTAGAGAGATTTTAGAAATTCAGCTTCGAGCATGTAAAACTTTTAATCGCAATATTAGTTCACATGATGTCTTGAAATATTTATTTTAATTTTTTTGGACATACTGGTAATGTATTCTTTGACCGCTAAGCATGTGGAAAATCAGCACTTAACGATTAAAGGTTATCGATCACTGCAATTAACGATTCATTTATTGCCGACAGTGAAAAGGTAAAAAAAAAGAAATGCATACAATATACATTATCTCCTATCGCCGGTTTTCGGGCAAAGTTGCTGTTTCAAAAATGTCGCTCATATCACCCAAAAATAATTTTATTTTATCATAACACAATGGCGGGATGCCGTTGGATTTCCGCGGTGCACTCATTAATTTGGCTCGAGCTTGTCTAGATAACAATCGTGTTGCATTAAAAGTTGCTTGTAACATTTATTACACCATATATTAAGCGCTTATTTAAAAAAAAAATAATAATAATAGGTTGAATTTGAATCGATGTTAAGCATATTGTCTTCAATTTCAGTGATTATTTGTCTGATGTTAAAATAAAACATTTTAGGGTTATGAAAATAGTAGTCAGTGATACCTCCCTCTGTGCAAATAGATACGCAGATGAGGATAGTATGTTCCATAATCTTCACGCTTTGCAGGATTCAAAGGTGTGAAACGGCGAAAACGGCTATTTAACGTTTGGCCTAAACGAAGGCACAATACCGTAAGCTACTATAAATTTACTACACTATAATTTTATGTTACATAAATTCTCTGTATGCTGATCCACAACCTAACCTTTACGTCAAAATCGGCAATAAATGTCATCAGCAATTTTCACAAAATTCTATTTGTAGCTATTTCTTGACAAATAAAGCTAAGTGCATTGTGTATGATAATAAGTTTTATGGTAAAGACTTATGTTCGACATTAAAATGAAAATGTACTCGTAATGTTCGTCGAAGAGACTGAGTTCATTGAAACTTTTTACAATAAATAAGTCAATCTTAACTTAGCTACCCAAATATTTTTGATGATATGATATCAATGAAAGTTGACATTAGTTAGCAAAATGGCTATATAAAATCCTGTCAGCACTTTTTTTAATACTTGATGTTTGTTTTGAACAAGCAGATAAAAGACCGGTGCACACTAATCAATGAAATAATATATATACATATATGCTTAAATATATGTTATAACATCGCTAAAACAGTGCGATATGCCATCTAAGGCTTCATCACCACTTACCACCAGATGGGGTTGGGATCAAATACTTGCTTAAAATAAGAAAAATAAGGGTTTAGTTTTTTTAATGCTCGTAAGTAGTTGTTGTTGGTAAGCTGATGCCGTGACCCAAAGGCACTAAGACTGATGACTAATATTAAATGCCTCTTTACCTGTAAGCAGGGTTTAGAAGCAGATGGAGACATACCCAGGTAAGTTTGACTGATCTGTTAAATTATAGAATTAATAATATCAAAATTGATTTTCAATACAAGACGTTATCTATTCCATCTTTCAGTCACAGGTTAGAGCCTCGGTTGACTCGTTTAAATTGCAATATACTTATATTAAGTCCATTTATCTTATAATCTATTTAAGTTTGATTCAGAAGTATATTGATCCTAATAATCCGAATACCGTTTAATACAAGATAACCTCAGTTCTATTCAACTAAGAATTCTTCATCCGCGATTTGAATGTAGTTTAATTTGGACTGGAAAAACATTGCAAATCAAGTTGTTTCTATGTGTCCGTTTAACGCTATAATGTGACTGTATAATTTGAAGGGCAGGTGTTTTCTTATCGTTTACGTAATAGGTCATGGTCAAGACCTTTCGGATGTAACGCATTTCCTAAATACGCATACTTTTTTTTTGCTCCTACAAATTAAAGGTCATGGGAAAATAAATAATTCCTGAAGAAAACAGACTCAGAGAGAGAATAATACACACTAAGTGTATTATTTTATTACATGAAAGAATTATAGTAGCGTTTTTAACAATATGGTAATCATTAACAACGGCTCCATCAGCCTGTAAAATAACAATGCTTGTTCGTCAAATTTCTTCAAAAAAAAAAGATCGAAATTGGAGTCCCTTCTTCATATTTTAAGATTGTTTATGACCGCCTTGTTTTTTGGGGAATTACCGACTGCTATACAGGGGATTGCCATTGCATTACCTCCCCATTTAATAATTTTTGTGCTGTCCCGTTACTGATATATGCCTGGATACCGCGTGGAAAATGTTACATCGTTGTTTGACAGTAGGCATGAGTGTCTGTAACCAGTGACGTTGAAGGCGTCTTTAGTTTTAAAAACACGTGATTTTAGTAGCTTTTTAAGGAAAATTACTGTGATTGATGGAAAATCTAACGTAATCAGTGACGTCAAAGGCGTCACTAGTTTTAAAAACACGTGACTTCAGTAACTATTGAAGGAAACATGCTTGATTTTCGCGAAACGTAATGTAAGCAGTGTCGCCAAAGGAATCACTTGTATTAAATACACGTGCTTTTAGTAAGTAGTAATTTTTCTAATTTTGTTACATAGATATTAGATATTAGAAAAAAATATTTTAGATAATATTATCTTTTAGATGATAAAAAAAATCTGTTACAGTAGAATCATTTAGTCAAGATGATTCTACTGTAACTGATTTTTAGGAATGAAAATATTGAGCAATTACGTTATTTATAACAAGCTTTAAGTTTTTAAAACGAGTAAGTTTTTGTAGCTATGCAACTGCTGCTGATGTAACTACATTATAACATTCTGCAGCCTGTGGACACAGTGTACTCGCCGAACTGTCGATGCGGTACGTATTCAGTAAAACAATGGATTCAGGATATTGTTGGGGCTGCCACGCTTTTGCAGCGCATCACGTATGTTTGCTGAGGAACACGTGGACAGTTTTGCAATAATATTACGCAAAAGAATTGCCTCCTTGATGCGTTGCGTGCGAGACAGCACCAACGACTCCTAGCTTCCATATATGGAAGGCAAGCTTGCCCTGTGATGAGGCACTGGAATACAGTGCATATGGGTTTCAGGCCGAGTATGTTTAGTAATAAATGATAACTTCGGTATTGTATAGAAATTTACTAATCCCAAATTTTAAGTGTACTAACAAAATGGGTGTATTTACCTGAATAATGAATAAATAATAATAATAACTCACACACCTACTTGTATGCGTTAGTATGTCATTTAAACTTTAAATAATATTAAATTCAGTTAACTGTTGACTTTTATTTTCTGTTATATTAAAAGAAATAAGCTAAGTGATCTGGAAATAGCCTGTATGTAACTTTAATATAACAGAAAAGGAAACTATTCAGAGCAACTTATAAATATTTCATGTTCGCACTTAAGCGTCTGTGGTTTCTGTAATGTTAGTGCTATTAGCCTTTTGGCTTTTACAGCTACATCGGACTTGAATCTGTTCGGTGTATATCTATGCTTCTTCGAATGACTCGGGTAATGGCCTTAGACCACGAGTTCGTATCCCTTACGGAATAACTTAATAAATGCTCCGGATCCGGAGGTTTGTTTTGTTTAAAAACAATGTTTAGTTTATTACTGTATTTTAATTTTAATATAATAATAATTATTTTCTATTTTACTCTAGTAAAGACTGGAGTAAAATAGAAAAGAATTATTATTTTACTCAACTTTTACTTGTATTTATAATATACAAACATGTTTGGGGATTGCTCGTGTGTTCTTGAAATGGGCACCGGCAGAATGTTGAGACGCATGCGTAGTTGTTGCTACATTTATGATAATGTAATGTATATTCATGTGGTAAAATTATGTGGTAGAGCCACGCTGCAACTATATTAATAGTATAGTTGTAGCACGAATGGGTCGGCTCGACAGAGGAAGGACCACGCTCTCACATACCAGCGTAAAATAGCAGCTTAATGCTGCTGTATTTCGTATGGTAAGTGGAGAGAACTAGAGACCCATTTTACTGGTAAAGAGGCATTCCATCTTAGTCCTCAAGGATGACAACGCATCTGCATTTTAATTCGCAAACGAAGATAGACGCAGATGCCTATGGGCCACAGCAACCACTTACCATCAGGTGGACTGTGTGCTCGTTTGTCACCCTAATTCTATAAAAAAAAGTATTATATAGTTTTAAAAAAAAGATGTTTCTTTCTTTTGTATTTTTTTTATTATGATTCATTATAAAATAAAAATATGCAGCAAAAAATTATAATAAATTATGCAGGCATATTTGGAAATTGACGGTCGTCACAGCGCGATCGAGCGAGATCATTCCCAACTGCATCTAGAAAATCGTGGTATAAAACTATACGCAATACGCTGGAAGGTTTCACCAATTATTAGGGAATAATTTCCGTTACAGTCTCTCTCAGCAGGCGGGTGTCGATTTCAGTAATAGTCTCGCAATTATGGTATTTAAGAGCTGGTTAGTTCAAGATGGCGATAACTATATCCATAGTTTTTAATTTGCTCCTACGACGCTCACGTATGATCGTCGAAGCTATCATCACAAGGCAAAAGTGTAATCGATATAAGTATTTCAAATCTGCATCTATTATTCAGTTTATTTGTCATTTCATATTATTATTTTTTTACATTTTGTGGTATATCCTTTAACTGGAATTAAAATGCTTTCTCCCTTTCTTTCTTTCTTTCTCACACTAGATATGTGTCCGAAGGTATATTTTTCCTAACATTGACCTTGACCTTAATTGACCTACTTTTACTATTGCATTGTGCAGTTGTTTAGCGTGGGTTTTCCCATATTTTCTAACAGTAAACCGACTGTGACTTCTATGTGGACAATGTTCCAAATATAGTTTTGGAATAAAATCAATGTACTGGAAATCCGCAAAGGTAAAATATGCAAATAAATTTAAAAACTATAAAAAAATTACTTAAACATAATCATGGATCTCATGATTCGAGTACTTACATCTTTTCTTATTTTTAAGTTGTGTTTTTATCCATTCAGTACAGCCATCAAAAATCCACTGGTAAATATTTAACTGTTGTATATATTACATTATGGGGGGAATATTTGTAGTTTTTTCATAGCATAGGACATAAACGAGCACACGGTCCACCTGATGGTAAGTGGTTGCTGTGACCCATAGACATCTACATTTATCCTCAATAAATAATCAAAATGCGTCGTCACCCGTGAGGACTAAGATGGAATGCCTCTTTTCCAGTAAAATAGGTTCTCTACACTCACTATACCAAACACAGCAGTGTCAAGCTGCAACAGTTGCAAGGCTTGATAGGAGGGTTAGTGAACGAAGTTATGTATTATTTTGAATTACTTTTAGGAAGATTCTGCTGCCCATCTCCTGTTTCATGTTCCTCTTTCGCCTATTACGACACCCATGGGATGATATAGGGATAAGAAACCATAGGCTAATAGGTAAAAGGTTTTCTCTTGTTTTTGTGCTTGAGTAGTTCTTTACTCTTTTAATTAATAATGTTTTATTTGATATTAATCAAGCAAATGTCAAACAGAGACTGTAAGTGGGAATATGCTAATTTTTTCACAAAATGTCAACTACACCGGTGCACCTTCCTAATGATGGACGAATCTCGTCGAACTTTTAGTGGCGGAAAATCAATCTAAAAATGCTGAAAACAATAAACAGACCGGTGATGGGCAGTATCGTTACAAGATTGCACATATAAGGTCTGTATTCCGCTAGTGTTTGATGTCATAAGAATTTATTAGCAAAAACAAGGTTAAAATATTTTATACAGTTTATTTAATTAGTCTTACTTCCAGCTATTATCAGACGAACTACCGGTTAAAAAAGGTAGAACTGGGTAGAACTCCACAGAGAAGAATCGGTAAGAAATTTTTGGATATAACTTATATACGAAGATAGTAATACTATATTTTGATGAATAAGAAAATCAAATTATTGCTTAAATAAAATAATTGAAATAATAATGTCAAATAATTAATTAAGAAACAAATATTACATTTTGGTATTGTTTACCAAATATTGTTTATTTAATAGCGCATCTCTCTTAACCCTCTTTTTGGTAACTACAGAGAGAAACGGTAAAGTCATGTACGGACTAAGCGTTCCAATGTACGCATAATCTAGGTTTGTTGAATATGTGTACAGGTGGATAGTGTATAGGAGTACAGTGCACCTTCAATGCATTACGGGGTTGTTACACCCACACTAGGATTTTCTCCTGTATCGTGGAGGCAGTTTACAAACACAAATTGCACAAGGACAAACATCCGCGTTATCCTCGCGGCGACGACTCGCCGCGAGTTGACAAGCTACGGACTAGTGTTCCTGTGTACGCGTAAGCGACTACGCGTACAATGGAACGTTTAGTCCAGAATTTCTTTATACTACAATTCAACTCACTCCCCTAAAATAATATATACAACCCATAAATAATAAAGTTATAAAGTTAAAGTTACAACCTATATACGTCCAACTGCTGGGAACAGGCCTCCTCTCACTTCTGAGAGTGATTTGAGGCAAGGAAGTGGTGGCGCGCCGTCCCACTGCGTGTTGACGTACTTCACATGTCTTCGAAATATTTTTTATTTCTCAGACATGCAGTTTTCCTCTCGATGTTTTCCTTCACAGCTGAGCACGTGGTAAATTAGCACACAAAATTGCAATTAAAATTTTCATTGGTGCCAGCGAAGGTCAAACCCGGGTTGCTATTGTACTGTGAAATTTACTGCGAGAGCTAGGCCCCTGAGCTACCACGGCTCTCTTAAACAATAATGAAATAAAAATTTCAATATCAGTAAAAGGTCAACTTAAAGTAGGGGGAAATTATTGTAAAAATAAAAATATCAAATACCTATACAATCTATGAAATGGCAAAAGACTTATTTCCCGTGATTAGGGAGGCGTAAGATGGGATTGACAATTTATTTTCATTTACGTGTTGCTGGAATTTCAATACATGTATCTCATTATTAAGTGCCATTTCATGTGTAAATGTGTGCTGTGTATTAAGAAAAATATATTTAACACTAAGAGATAAGTAATAAAATTTTCACGAATTTTTTTTCTTTGGCGATGTACTCTTATTCGTGTAGTTACCATTTCTGCTATGTCAAGTATGTGAGTAATCCTTCATAATAATTTGTAGAAAAACTAGCTAAATGTCCACCGAAAATTATATATATATAATTTTCATTTAATTATATATATGTATAATTAAATAATAATTGCATAATAAATATTATCCAATACAGAATCTAATTTTTACTATTCAAGAATTGTTTTACGCTATAGAAATTATTTTCATTGAGCCATTTGTACAACTTCTTTTTGAACAATATAATATTTAGGGTTTTTAAGTTTGTCAGGGAGTTATACATTACGTAACAAAAACCCTGTGGTTCCCGTTTAGTACGTTATCAGGATCAGTATTCAAACCTATAGAAATAACTTATTTTTTTAAATCGACAAAGTTTTTTTTTAAATTTATTAAAAAAATTTGCAAATTGCATGTGGTTTTATTTTTATTACCATTTATTACATCTGCATTATCCGGGGGTAAGAGTATTGTCAAAGATCCCGCTTTACTGTGCTTTATTGGGATAAAAAGTATCCTATCTCTCAAGTTGGACCAAACTGAACACAGTCTGCAAAATTTTATTGAAATCAGTTCAACAGTTTAGGAGTTCGACGACAAACAATGTGACACATAATTTTTATGTATAAAGATATATTCGGACATATATGGTAAGACAACTTTTGCCATATTTTCGTGATTTAGTTATATCCTTAAGTACTAGCTTAAATATAGATACGGGCACTATTAAACACTGGTAATCTGTGAGAGCGTGGCCTTTGCCTAGTCTAGCCGATCCATTCGTGCTACAACCATAATATATATGTATAGCTCCAGCGTGCCTATAAAACAATGACACCCACTACCTCACCGATTTTTACTTACAGTACACTTATTATTACCAAACATATAGTAAGGAGCTTCTACTTTGACACTGTTATTTATTTTCTCTAACGATGCTATGGCGGCAAAACATCTAATGAGTTTTAATATAAAAGGGCTGATTTTTCCATCGTAAGATAAAAGTTATCCATCGAATAAATTATAACCTGACTAAATATAAAAGTGAAACAATTGAACTTTTTTTCACTTTTATTTTCATCATACAGGTGTCATTCTGAGTTCACTTACGTTGTATTTATAACCTCCGAAGAAAACAGAGGGGTGTTGTAAGTTAGTAGTGTGTATTCTGTGTATATGTGTGTCTATCTATGGCTTCATAACTTTGTATGGATGAACCGATTTTGATTAAGTTTTTTCAGTTTGAAAGAGTCATGTTTCAAGAAAAACTTTTCAATCGTTTGAATATCATAAGCCGTTTTGTTTTGTTGTTGTTTTTTTTTAATTTTTCACCTGTAACATCTTTCCTCTTGCTTTCCCGCAATCTGTTGGTGAGACTTCGTGAAAAGGGACGGAAGTGTGTTACAGGAAACCGGGGAAACGCGTGCTATTAGACTTCACCAATGAGTGCGTACGGTGGTAGTAAAGGGTGTTGTTATATAAACTAATTTAAATGAGTAAACTAAAATAAATGTATTTACTGTTCATAACAAGTGTCTGAAAAAAGTGCAGATCATTGATAAAAAATGCAAGTGAGCAATAATGAATAATTATTCGAATAAATATTTCAGTAATTAGCTTTTATAAATTTTGATGTTAATTTCCCGTCGCTGCTCAATTGATATTTATAATTTTGATAAAAAAATGATAGCTTTTTAGGATATAATATTAATGTTTATTATTACCAAGGTGATGTGTCAGATGTTACACATCATATGTGACTACTGTAAGGCTTGCTCGTTTTTTCTTAATTTACGATATATCTTGAGACTAACTTTTACCTGACAATATTATATATTTGATATTTTACAATCAAACACTATAAAATTTCTAAAATGCGTAAAAAAATCAAAAACAAAAAGAGAAATAAAACTACGATATATAGTGTGAATCACAGAGTACTTTTTACTATACTAAAACAGTATACTGACATAAAAGTTACGTACAGTTGAAATGACCTTGAACCTAAAGTCGTTTAAAAGCATTCAAATGTTACAGACGAGTAAAATGAACAATTACTTTGCTTATATAGACCAGTGTGTCAGCCCAGTGAATTATTACTATTGTAAATACATGCAACATATACTCATTGAATATCGAAATGAAAAATTTAAAGCATTTATAACTGTGGGAAGTGACATTTGGTTAGCAATTTAAAGTTATAGTTAGGGTGAGTGCAAAAAGACTAATGAGATAAATTACTACAACTCCAATAAAACGAAGAATAAATAACGATTTATATCTAATGGAAGAAACTTGTCACGTTAATGGGACAATCTGGTATGACTAGCAGTGACTCGGAACTGTGACAGTTTTAGAGGGAGGCCTATGTGCAGTGGCCTTAAAGTCATTACAGTTATTGAATGATAGCAACACAGATTCACCTTAGATGAAGACAAGTCACGAAATATTGTTAGGCTTCCTTCTGAGTCCATTACGATTACGATGTATGTTTTAGTTTATCATAATGTAGGATCCAATTTTTACTTTCGTCGACTCAACAAATTAATAAAAATTTGACGCAAGTTTGTTTTCGGCCTTATGTAATTTGATTCATTACTAAATTCCAGACTTTTTTAATTGTTTTCCCAATTTGTCACTAATTAATTAACATTGTTTTGTCACTTACATAACAAGCTGTTGCTTTGATTTTGTAGAGGTATGAGATGAATCCGTTCCAATTATAGTTTTCAATTTGGCTTTATCGTCTTTTGTCTCCATTCGTCAACAAAGCTCTTGGGTAAAGTTAAAGCTTCTAGAAAGATCAGAAACGATTAAATCATAAACTCCCTGTACAATTATTTGTGGTAGCTGATTCATTCATCATGGCATTGTTGATATGATGACGGCTCTGGCGCAGTGTCTTAACAATTAGCTCCAGCGTAAAGGGCCGCGGGTTTTAACCCCGCACGGAATTCCGGATCTGGATGTTTTTTCTTGTGCAATTTATGTGTGTAAACTGCCCCCACGATACTGGGGAAAATCCTAGTATTAAAGTAACGTTTTTGAAATTAAAATAAGATAAATAAGATATTGCTAAGCATTCGTGCAGCACCGGTGCCATTATATAATGGCTGCAGAGTCATCTCATTGACAAAGAATAAAAGAGCGACGGGAAAGGAAATGAATGACTGGAAATTTTTAGTCAAATGCAAGGAATGAGAGTGTCATAGAATACCAACATGAAACAGCAGATAATGATGTTGTGTTTCGTACGAGTATGTCGAGTAGAGAAACGATAAGCTTTTTTGTGATAATGCATCTGCATTTTGAATTTTAATCTATGATAGATGAAGATGTCTATGGGCCATAGCATCCACCTACCACGAGGTGAGCTATGTGTTTGTTTGCCACTATTATTTAAAAAAAAAGAAACCTATTATATCAGGGCTTGAAACCTTAGTACATTTTAAAACTTCATCTTTTTACTTTTTTCACCTACAATGGTCGAACATTTATCATCAAACAAACAGAGCGCTAACCGATCTATATCAAAATAACTCTGACTCTACAATTACCACCAAGTAATGGGCCGAGTTTCATACTTTCATACAAGTTGTGCCTTTGATGAGAAATGAACACGTGAATGCCAGCCTAGATCTATTATCGCCTAATAGGGGAATTTTAGGTTTTATCCTATTTTAAACAATCGACCACCAAACAAAAACTGATTATCTTATAATGATTTAAATGCTGAAACTTACCTAAGAATAGAATAAGATAGATTGTCCTTGTGCCATTTATGTTTGTAAACTGCCTCCACGATACAGGAGAAAATTCTAATGTGGGGGTAACGTTTAAAAAAAAATATCGTTTGAGTTTCTAGTATATAATATCTAAAACTAAAATTTATAGACCGGTGCGGGGATGATCGATCCTCTAAGCCTGAAGATTACGCTAATCCGTTTAAGATGATCAAAGACGATATTTTTGACAGTATAATCTGGTACTACTTTTGAGTTTGAGTTGAGTTGAGTTTTAGTTAATTTTAAAATGAGGATTCCTAAGAAAATAACCAAAAGTCAGATATTAAAGTTAGCGTTCGAGCGCTTCAAAATTATGTTTAGTAATCGAGCCAACTTAGATTCCCGCCGACGCCAGAAATATTGTAATTTGCATAATTAAACTCACATCGTGCTCTTTGGTGTATGAAGGTAGCATATAGAAACCTTCATGTCTAAAAAACTTGCATTGGAGTAACGTGGCAGATTACCCTCTCAGGAAGGAGGGTTGGTATGTACCCACTACCCAGTTATGTAGCCGTGGAAGCTCAGGGGCTACGCGTTTTTCTAAAGATATGAGTAGTCCGCCAAAATTCATTGGGACTGCGCGGTGGACATTTCCTTGACCAAAAATCCTCTCAAAAATGACACGAGGCCTGTGCCAAGCAGTAGGGTGAAATAGTCTGGAACTTTATTTTAACTTATGTACCCAGCATTAAAAAGTATGTGTACTCTTATTTTAATAATCATTGTGTAAGAATTTATTGAACACTTAATTATTGTACTAGCTCACTTATCACTGGTCTTACTGCCTGCTTGCCCGGGTTCGAAGCCGGGTTGAGCCAAAAACCAACTATTGGGTTTTTCTGAGAAAAAATTGCAGTAGCAGCCCGCAGTCAGAATATTGGCTTTTTTACTCCCGTGCCGATGGTTCTGGGCCTGAGCTCTCTCCGGTCGTTCTTCCCCATGAGACGTCCGAACTATGAGAGTGTGGGAATGGAGAGTGCATCCCTGCTTGCGAACATACTTGTGTTTTTTTATAGGATAGGATGACAAATGAGCACACAGTCCACCTGATAATAAGTGGTTGCTGTGGTCCATAGACATCTACATCTATCCTCGTTTGCGAATCAAAATGCAGATGCGATGTCACCCGTGAGTACTAAGATGGAATGCCTCTTTTCCAGTTAAAATTGTCTCCGGTTCTCTAAACTCTCATACGAAACACAGCAGTGTTAAGCTGCTATTTACGCCTAGTATTTCGTGAGAGCGTGGTCCTTCCACAGGCGAGCCGACCCATTCGTGCTACAACTATTCTACTACTATAGCTGCAGCATGGCTCTACCACGTAAAATCCTGTCTTTTGCAGATGGATCGTCTCCGTCGAGACTACATTCCATTCGGTCTAAAGGGTAATAATGTGTATATATAATGGCTACGTTAGAAAGACAGCTGAAATATCAGGGAAATACTATAAAAAAGTTTCGTTTAACTGTGACGGATCACGTGAATCCCTACCGCGTCCCTTAAGGTTTTCTACACGACATGGTGATCGATTATAAATTATAATGTTTGCGATTTGATATATTGTCCTGCGTTGAAGTTGTCCCTTCTCCAAACATTATCCGTCATTCTGTACACTACGCACTGGAAGAAGTTTCGAAGTTTGCTATAACTTAGTTTTATTTTGATCTAATGTTTCAACAAAAAAGATGTCTTACAAATCTCTTCAATTTGTAACATATAAAAATATTTCATTAAACTTTTATGCGTGATAGTGCTACGCTGTAGCGTGTTGTGTTTGCAAATTGAATGAGTATAGAATGCCGTGTAGGAGTGCCGTGTAGTGGCGGTGATACATATCATAATCATCCCCTGGGTGTCGTAAGAGGTAATAATAACAATAATAAGACATGCAGGAAGTCGATGGATGCACGTGGCTCACGACCGTGCTTTGTGGCATTTCTTTGGTAGGCCTATGTTCATCAGTGGCCTTGTGAAGAGCTGTAATGATGATGACAATGATGAATTAAACTTTTATTTTCGCTATTAGCGGTACACTTTTTCTATATATAATCCAACGCGATTAATTTATGATCGATGATTCGTTCGAAATAAGCCCATCGCCTATCATGACATTTTAAATTCTGCTTTTTCATCATACCCAACAGATTTTTAAAGGTCTTATAATTTGTCAAAGATGTTTAATAACTCTACAGCTCAGCTAAAAAGTATTGAAACCTCATCTCTATAAATGATGACAGTGACTAATTACGATAATTTGGACGGATTTTTATCAAATAGGCTATATTATAATATTTTCTAATATAATCGGATGTAAATTATCAATTTTTCAGTTAAAATAGAGTACCACAATTCCAGAATACGTTTACACATGTAAACAAAGGCGCTCGCTCTTTATAACCAGAGATAAGATTTCACTGTTATATATCCGTGTTATAAAGACGTTTCAAATAGAACGATATTTTGGCTGTTACCCTGATACATCTCACCCGATTTTTAAGCTTACACAAGTGTTAAAATTAAGAATTGTGTACAACCGACTTCAATGTAAAAAAAAAGAGAACATTATCAATGTAGTCGAAGTCAATTAAACACGCGTTATTAAGGATATCTCAAAAACTACTGATCAGGTCTTGATCAATATGGTAAAGTATGGATATATGGGACAACATGAGGAGCACCAGCCTTCAAATAAAAAAAGAATCATCAGAATCGGATCACCTAGGAAAAAGTTCTGATGTAACACACATAAAAATACAGCCGAATTGAGAATCTCCTCCTTTTTTGAAGTCGGTTGAAAAACGGGAGTAATGACGACAATAATCTTAACACTGTTTAAAGAACCTTGAGTTTGAAGCGTCAACAAGCAAAAGTGTTTTGTTTTACTAATTCGGTCACGGTTATACACTTGCACTGAAAATTATATATGTAAATGTTTTACAATGGCGACTATATTCCCGTACCTCATTCAAGGTATTTCGAGCGACCAACAAAAGCGTTTTTGTAAGTGCCTCGTCGTAATATTATAGAGCAAAAAGAATTAAAGCTAACAGTGTATTTATGTATATATATATTCGTTGGTGCGTCTTTTTTATAGGATAAGGGTGACAAACGAGCACACAGTCCACCTGATGGTAAGTGGTTGCGGTGGCCCTTATACATCTACATTTAACATCAATAAAGAATCAAAATGCAGATGCGTCGTCGTGAGGACTAAGATGGAATGCTTCGTTTCCAGTAAAAAGGGTCTCCGGTTCTCTACACTCACCATACGAAACACAGCAGCATTAAACTGATATTTTACTCTGGTATTCAGTGACAGCGTGGTCCTTCCCCGGTCGAGCCGACCCATTCCTGTTACAACTATACCAGAAATATAGCTGCAGCATGGCTCTACCACGTAAAGAAGCGAAAGAAAGGTCGAAGAAGAATCGTCTGTTAGAGATCGCGTAGTTCTTGAACAATTTGACCGATTGAGGTCATATTCCCACATTAAACTTGTTTTGTCTAGATAAATGTTCATACTTGACCTTATAGGTGGTCTTGTAGTCAAGTTTTTAAGAAATATTATTATTCTGACCAAAAGACTGAATTTGTTATGTTTGTAAAAATACTAAAATCTGGACTTGACACACTCATACGATACGACAATAACTCTTTCTTGCCCTACATTTTTTAGTTACACTGTCCGAAGTGAATTCGGATTGAAACTTATCACGCCACCAACTGAAAAGGCAGAACAACGTGTGCTGAGACAGCTCGTATTTAAAAAAAAAACTTTGACATAATTTAATAATTAGCAATTTAACAGATTTTGACTTGTTTGAAGTGATTTCAATACGAAAAACATTCTATTTATTTAGATTTGGTATTTTAGTAGTGGTTTATAGTAAAGTGTTCTCATGCTCGAATGAAAGACGCGGTAAAAAGCAAATTGTTATTCGCTGAAAAACACTGTTTCTTGCTCTTTTTTTTTCACCCCGCAATAATTTACTGTTGGAGACGGGAGACGACTCTGGTCGTAGGGAAGATTTCCCATAATCGCTACGTCTGGCTGGGATTGGCGATCATTATACCGCCTTGAAATCGTTATACCATCAGTTTTCGGAAGCCATAAGATTTAACTGATATTTCTCATAGTTGCATCTTACGACACCCTCGGCACTAAAGGGAGTGATAGATTCCACGTGTGCTGAATGCTTAAGAGAATTGGTGTGTATAGAGATTATTATTGAGCGTTGGACACTTTTATTTAAAAGTTATTACAGAGTTCATTCAATGGATGTTTTCAGCTTATCCATAATATCCAGCACAATTATAGTACTTCTTGAAGAACGATGTAGTCATCTATCTTCGATTAAAAATCAAAATGCAGAAGCTTTGCCACCCCTGAGAAATAAGGTGGAATGCCTCGTTTCCAGTAAAAAGGGTTTTTGGTTCTCTACACTCACCATACGAAACACAGCAGCATTGAGCGGCTATTTTGTGAGAGCGTAGTCTCCGGTTAGCCGACCTATTGTGCTACAACCATAAAACAGCTGCAGCATGGATCTACCACGTAAAAAACTACTAAACTAATAGGAATAACTCTTCGCGACTGATTACTTCCGACGGTAGTGGACAGTTCGACAGTATTTGGTCACCGTAATGTGTGAGACGTCTCATGGAGATTACGCCCGGAACGACTTATCGTATCCCTCATCCAATATATTATCCTATAAAGAGTGTTCCCATTTTGGTAGTGTGCCAACGGGTCATACTAAATGTAGCAAGAGTAATAACATGTCTCCTTCGATTCAATATTGACTTCAATGTTCAATGTTCAATGTACTGAGAGGTTACCTTTATAATAAATTGAATAAACGTTTATCAATTTACTCTCTACCAAAACATGCATGTAAACAAAAATTACAGAAGTGGTTGCTAAATATCTATTATAGGGCTGCTGAAAATTTTCTGGCAGTATTATCCTAAAAACACATCTATACATATAAATAAAATTGAAGTGTCTGTTTGTAATATCAAAATAACAGCTTTTTACTAAATGCATATGAAAGTATATACGGTACTTATAACAGAAACTAGTTTTCCGTGAGAGCGTGGTCCTTCCCCAGTCGAGCCGACCCATTCGTGCTACAACTATTCTACTACTATAGCTGCAGCATGGCTCTACCACGTAAAATCCTGTCTTTTGAAGATGGATCGTCTCCATCGAGACTACATTCCATTCGGTCTAAAGGGTATTATTATAATGGCTACGTTAGGAAGACAGCTGAAATATCAGGGAAATACTATAATAAGTTTCGTTTAACTGTGACGGATCACGTGAATCCCTACCGCGTCCCTTAAGGTTTCCTACACGACATGGTGATCGATTATAAATTATAATGTTTGCGATTTGATATATTGTCCTGCGTTGAAGTTGACCCTTCTCCAAACATTATCCGTCATTCTGTACACTACGCACTGGAAGTAGTTTCGAAGTTTGCTATAACTTAGTTTTATTTTGATCTAATGTTTCAACAAAAAGAATGTCTTACAAATCTCTTCAATTTGTAACATATAAAAATATTTGACCTAATGTTTCAACAAATGTGGATGTCTTACAAATCTCTTCAATTTGTAACATATAAAAATATTTTATTAAACTTTTATGCGTGGTAGTGCTACGCTGTAGCGTATTGTGTTTGCAAATTGAATGAGTATAGAATGCCGTGTAGGAGTGCCGTGTAGTGGCGGTGATATATACCATGATCTTGCCCTGGGTGTCGTAAGAGGTAATAATAACAATAATAATGTCCCCCAGAATGTATTTCGGTCACGGCGGCTAGCCTCAACGGAGACTAGCAGGCTCAAAGGAGATCATCGAAGGACAGGATTATTCTGTCCAAGTGTATGCGCAAGCACAGGTGCACTCTCTATTCCCTCACTCTCTTAGTCCTATAGGATGGTAAACCGACACGACCGGAGATAGATCAGGTGCATGATCAATGGCTTTACGTGCCTTCCGAGGCACGGGGGTGAGACATCGCCAACTTCTTGACTCCGAACAGCTATGGAGAATTTCTTAATGGAAAACTCAAAAACTGATATTTTTTGGCCCAAACCGGGATTTAAACCCGGGACCAACGAGGCAGTCGCAAGAGGTAACAGAGGTGTGGCTACTATCGCAAATCCTCCTTGTGAGGCAATCTATGATGGAAACCTATGTTCAGCGGAAGATTTTGGATAAATTGAAAGAAAAAAACAACGGAGGTCGGCTTGAGCGAGGAGGGACCGCGTCCGTACAGAATGTGTACCGTGAAATAATAGCATATTTCCTGAGTGACGAGATCTGGATAGGTGTCTTTACTGGTTATGCGGGATTCCATCTAAGTTTACAACGCATCTACATTTTGATTCTTAATTGAGTACAGATATAAGTGTATGCAAAGCATCCACTTATCATTTAAATTTAATCCACTTATAATTAAATTGTGTACTCGTTTGGAACCCTTTCATAAAAATATTTTAGCAAGAATAAATTATCATTGTAATATAATATTTAAAAGTTAATTATTTACTAAGCATAGGTAGTATATCATCATCAACATCATCATCAACATCATCATCATTACAGCCTTTCATAAGTCCACTGCTGAACATAGGCTTCCCCCAAGGAATGCCACAAAGCACGGTCCTGAGTCACCTGCATCCATCGACTTCCTGCATGTCTTACCAGGAAGTCACTCCATCTCGTGGGGGGTCGCCCTACACTTCGCCTACCGGTACGAGGCTGCCACTCAAGAACCTTTCTTCCCCATCGGTTGTCGGTTCTTCGAGCTATATGGCCGGCTATAGGTAGTATATAATGATTTATAATAGAATATCCACTGCCAGATATGAGCCATTCTCATAAAAAGAAAGCTTTGCCGGCGGATTCAACAATAAGTATTTATTATAACACAAGATTCTCGGCAGGAATTCAATAATAAGTATTTTTTTAACATCCTGAGTCGACAAAGAGTCGAGTGGATAAAGATAATTAAAATATAATTATTTATTTATAAAATTTAACTGTATTAATTAATTCCATTCCATTAGATGGAGTGACGACCTGGTAAGACATGCAGGAAGTCGATGGATGCCCGTGGCTCACGACCGTGCTTTTTGGCATTCCTTTGGTAGGCCTATGTTTATCAGTGGACTTGTGAAGAGCTGTAATGATGATGACAATGATGAATTAAACTTTTATTTTCGCTATTAGCGGTACACTTTTTCTATATATAATCCAACGCGATTAATTTATGATCGATGATTCGTTCGAAATAAGCCCATCGCCTAACATGACATTTTAAATTCTGCTTTTTCATCATACCCAACAGATTTTTAAAGGTCTTATAATTTGTCAAAGATGTTTAATAACTCTACAGCTCAGCTAAAAAGTATTGAAACCTCATCTCCATAAATGATGACAGTAACTAATTACGATAATTTGGACGTGACAGATTTTTATCAAATTGGCTATATTATAATATTTTCTAATATAATCGGATGTAAATTATCAATTTTGCAGTTAAACTAGAGTACCACAATTCCAGAATACGTTTACACATGTAAACAAAGGCGCTCGCTCTTTATAACAAGAGATAAGATTTCACTGTTATATATCCCTGTTATAAAGACGTTTCAAATAGAACGATATTTTGGCTGTGTTACCCTGATACAGCTCACCCGATTTTTAAGCTTACACAAGTGGTAAAATTAAGAATTTTGTACAACCGACTTCAATGTAAAAAAAAATGAGAACATTATCAATGTAGTCGAAGTCAATTAAACACGCATTATTAAGGATAACTCAAAAACTACTGATCAGGTCTTGATCAATATGGTAAAGTATGGATATATGGGACCACATGAGGAGCACCAGTCTTCAAATTAAAACTAAAGAATAATCAGAATCGGATCACCTAGGAAAAAGTTATGATGACACATAAAAAAATACAACCGAATTGAGAACCTCCTCCTTTTTTTGAAGTCGGTTGAAAAACGGGAGTAATGACGACAATAATCTTAATACTGTTTAAAGAACCTTGGCTTTTGAAGCGTCAACAAGCACAAGTGTTTTGTTTTACTAATTCGGTCACGGTTATTACACTTGCACTGAAAATTATATATGTAAATGTTTTACAATGGCGACTATATTCCCGTACCTCATTCAAGGTATTTCGAGCGACCAACAAAAGCGAATCGTTGGTGCGTCTTTTTTATAGGATAAGGGTGACAAGCGAACATACAGTCCACCTGATCGTAAGTGTTTGCTCTTTTTTTATAGGATAAGGGTGACAAACGAGCACATAGTCCACCTGATGGTAAGTGGTTGCGGTGGCCCATAGACATCTACATTTAACCTCAATAAAGAATCAAAATGCAGATGCGTCGTCGTAAGATGGAATGCCTCGTTTCCAGTAAAAAGGGTTTTCGGTTCTCTACACTCACCATACGAAACACAGCAGCATTAGACTGATATTTTACGCTGGTATTCTGTGAGAGCGTGGTCCTTCCCCGGTCGAGCCGACCCATTCATGTTACAACTATACCAGAAATATAGCTGCAGCATGGCTCTACCACGTAAAGAAGCGAAAGAAAGGTCGAAGAAGAATCGTCTGTTGGAGATCGCGTAGTTCTTGAACAATTTGACCGATTGAGGTCATATTCCCACATTATACTTGTTTTGTCTAGATAAATGTTCATACTTGACCTTATAGGTGGTTTTGTAGTCAAGTTTTTAAGAAATATTATTTTTCTGACCAAAAGACTGATTTTACTATGTTTGTTTGTGTCAAAAAAGAAAATACTAAAATCTAGACTTGACACACTCATACGACACGACAATAACTCTTTCTTGCCATACATTTTTTAGTTACACTGTCCGAAGTGAATTCGGATTGAAACTTATCACGCCACCAACTGAAAAGGCTGAACAACATGTGCCGGGGCAGATCGTATTTAAAAAAAAAAACTTTGACAAAATTTTACAATTTGCAATTTAACAGATTTTGACTTGTTTGAAATGATTTCAATACGAAAAACATTCTATTTATTTAGATTTGGTATTTTAGTAGTGGTTTATAGTACAGTGTTCTCGTGCTCGAATGAAAGACGCGGTAAAAAGAAAATTGTTATTCGCTGAAAAACACTGTTTCTTGCTCTTTGTTTCACCCCGCAATAATTTACTGTTGGAGACGGGAGACGATTCTCGTCGTAGGGAAGATTTCCCATAATCGCTACGTCTGACTGGGATTGGCGATCATTATACCGCCTTGAAATGGTTATACCGTCAGTTTTCGGAAGCCATAAGATTTAACTGATATTTCTCATAGTTGCGTCTTACGACACCCTCGGCACTAAAAGGAGTGATAGATTCCACGTGTGGTGAATGTTTAAGAGAATTGGTGTGTATAGAGATTATTATTGAGCGTTGGACACTTTTATTTAAAAGTTATTACAGAGTTCATTCAATGGATGTTTTCAGCTTATCCATAATATCCAGGATAATTATAGTACTTCTTGAAGAAAGATGTAGTCATATATCATCGATTAAAAATCAATATGCAGATGCTTTGCCAACCCTGAGAAATAAGGAATGCCTCGTTTCCAGTAAAAAGGGTTTTGGTTCTCTACACTCACCGTACGAAACACAGCAACATTGAGCGGCTATTTTGTGAGAGCGTAGTCTCCGGTTTAGCCGACCTATTGTGCTACAACCATAAAACAGCTGCAGCATGGATCTACCACGTAAAAAGCTACTAAACTAATAGGAATAACTCTTCGCGACTGATTACTTCCGACGGTAGTCGACAGTTCGACAGTATTTGGTCACCGTAATGTGTGAGACGTCTCATGGAGATTACGCCCGGAACGACTTATCGTATCCCTCATCCAATATATTATGCTATAAAGAGTGTTCCGATTTTGGTAGTGTGCCAACGGGTCATACTAAATGTAGCAAGAGTAATAACATGTCACCTTCGATTCAATATTGACTTCACTGTTCAATGTACTGAGAGGTTACCTTTATAATAAATTGAATAAACGTTTATCAATTTACTCTCTACCAAAACATGCATGTAAACAAAAATTACAGAAGTGGTTGCTAAATATCTATACCATCAAAACATAACTTGTAAAAAAAGCCAAGTCTCGCAACTCAGTTCTTCTACCGTAAAAAGTTGTGAGATGCATGTAATACCAAGTCGGTTAATTTATTCAGTCCCTACTTAAGGTTCCTTCTGTCTTGAATTATTACATAATTACCTAACCTAACAAAATCTTATAGTGACCATATCAATATTAAAAATCTTTTAAGTTTTAAATAAATAGATTGACTTGGCCATCGCATAAGAACACAATGTATCTGTCAAGTAATACATATAATATTAAATGAGATTGTTTAGTGCGATTGTCAAGTGTCTAGTACGGACACAATTCTCTCACAAAGGTCACAAATTGTCTGCAACCGTATTATTTGCCTGAGTAATAATGTGAAGTTTTATACCTTTGTGAAGGGGAAATAAAATGATTTATTATTATTATATAGTATGTCAAGACGTATAAACAAAAATGCTTCGGCCAAAAGTCATTTACATCTTCGACTACATCATCACTTACCATTAAGGGGAATAGTAGTGAAGTAAAGTTAAGGAAATTAAAGTTACAGCCTATATTCGTGCAGCTGGTGGGCACATGCCTGCTTTTAACTCAGAGGAGGTTATGAAGCAATTAATCCGCGGCGCTGCTGTAGTGCGTGTTGATGGACTTCACATGTCCTAGAAATATTAGTTTAACCAATTAAATTCCTGTATTGTATGGGAAAATTAAATGATTTCTATTTCCAAAAAATAAAAAGAAAACTTGAGCAAAATTTTTGCCTCAGTATTAAAACATTCTTGTCATTTTATGAACAGCTTGTTGATGCTCACATGCAGCTTGCTATAGAAGAATGCAACACGAGAATCGGTGAACTCATAGGCGTTCTTTACAACTTTAACAGAATTGAAATTTTTGCTTATTAAACTTCGAAAATATTAAAAGTCTGTTAGAGACATCGATCACTAATAAAAAACTAGATACGCAATCCCATGCAAAAGTTCTCTAAAAACTGTCGCCAATGGTTTTGACGTAATTCTAGTCGAAATAAATATACATTAATGTAAATTCAACCTTAAATGCATTGCCTAAATTTGTATTCTCAAAGCTACGTACAAATTAAAAGCGCACCCAAATGTTCGAGTGGGCGCTCATTCGCTAAGGATATTTTTGTCAGTGATTGTGTACCTCGTTTTTTATTAGTGACCGATGGTTAGAGCAAGAATTGGAGAATAAGGTGGGTGAGGAATTGTCTTTTACTTTAACTTTGCTAATTTTGCAAATGTCTGTTGTGTAGTATGCCGAATGAAAAGTATGGGAAGTTGTCATAAAGAAGCAATGACGAAAAGTATTTCACCAATCTGACTTATTTGAGTGTCAGCTTATCTACGATCATTTGCAATTCTGCGAAATATCAGTCAGTAGTAACTGTAACACTAGATAGCAAGAAGCTATAGTAAATAACACCTACAATATACCACTAAACTGTCATCATTAACTTTCTTCTGGATAATCTTTTATTTCAAGCAATAACGCACAGTGCGTTCGTTAATAGTGCTACATATACGAGTATACACGTCAGAGATATTGCCGTAATAACTTGGCTATAATATAGCGTTAATCTAGTAATACAGAGATAATGAAAAAAACAAGGCTCAAAGAAACAAATGAATTACTAATTTTGAAATAGAAATGAAATGCCTTAATAAATATAGAATCTAATCTAATTTAGAATGCCAAGCCACAAGATAGCTATCATAGTTTAAAATTCAACAAAATGGAAAGACCTAATTCATGCTTATTTAAATTAATAATTTTTATACGATAATATGGCAGATTTGAAAGATGACCTTATCACAAAAATTGATAAGGGCGTGCTTCGGTGGTTTGGGCACGTTGAGCGTATGAGTGAAGACCGAATGGTGAAGAAAATATATAGCGCGAAAGTTAATATTAAAAGGTGTCGAGGTAGACCGAGACTAACTTTCGAAGACCATGTGAGCAAATTGCTCGAAGAGGGTAGGGTCAAGAGTACTCGGATACCTAGACGTGCATGCATGAAGAAGATAATGAATCTGAAAGAAGCGAAAGAGGTTTGTAAGGATCGTGACACTTGGCGATCTGTTCTCTCTGGCTACCCCGTCAGGGATTGTGCGTGAAGATAAGTAAAGTAAAGTAAAGTTATACGATAATATTTCTTATTCGCATGAAAATACAAAATGTTATGATTAGTAACAATACATTCGGAATGGTCTGCCGCTATACGTTTCTCGAGTAATTCAGCACAGACTGATTTAATTTATTTGGCTGTATATTTGTCAGAAACGTTATGAAGCACGCAGTAGACAGAGTAAAATAGGTTATTCGGTCCTTAACGAATTTACTGTTCGCTTAGTTTTGCTTCGAGTAATAACAACATTGTAATAATGCATTGCGTACATATTTGTTTGTCTTTTAATTTAATTTGTATTTTATAGATGAGTGATGGCGATGCTTTCAGGATTGTGACCACAACTTCCAAACACAATGGCTAATAGTCCACCGTGGATAACCGTGCAGGGTATATCTATAGCAAGGTTAGAGAAACGAGATGAAGAATGTAAACTAACTTCATAGGTTCATATCATTATTTACAGATTGTTGTGCCGAACACAAAATCAAATCTACTAAATATTTAAAGATTTATCAGAGAACGGACACATTTATCACAAAACTGTCTATTATGTTGTTATACAAACAAATACATGACAATGACAATGAAAATACGATATCGAACTTTAAATTTTCCTTCATTTTGATTAAAAAGTTAAAAAAGCCGACTTTAAAAAAACCACAAATTCAACTTAATATCTGCTAAATTCGGAGCTTTAATTTTTCTATATTATAGTGTCTTACATTAAAAATTCATTCATTCAATTCATTCTATTATTTCACCTTTAGTTATCTGTCGGTGACCAGCCGTGAAGTGCCGGCAGGCGAAGTGTAGAGCGTCCCCCACTTCCTCCGAACGGGTTCCCGCCTTGACGTGGGGGGGGGGGGGTGCATAGTAGCCGTTGCTTGGTTACCCGCGGTGAACAAAGAGGAACCCCTTGGCTGGCCCGTGGTGTTGGGCCGGCCCAAGGTGGCCAGGCTGCCGCGAGAGGGGTTCCCTCTCCCCCTACCGCTGTAGCCGAGGTGGAGCCGCGGAGGAGGAGGAGTGTTGGTATGGTGATGCGCCACTCACCCTATCCTCCGCGACTCTGACGGAGCCGCACCGTTGATGCGGTGGTGGTGGGGCCGCGGGGGGAGAGGAGTGTCGGTATTGAGAGGCGCCGCTCTCCCTACCCTCTGCGTCCGGAACTTGGTTGGCGGCGGAGCCAAAGACCAGATCCGCCGCTGGGGTCGGGAAAGCGGGTGCTACCGAACGCTCGATTTTCCTGGCCCCATGGCCTTCACGTATCGGACTCGGGTCGACTCGTTACGCAGGTGGAGTTGGAGGTCGTGTAGGAAGGCGTGTCTTGTGTTCCTGATGCGCCTTGCCTGAGAAGAAGAATAGGGAGAAGAAGTCAAGCAATGGGGCGGCCAGCGCTGGTGGCCGTGGATGTATGCGAAAGCGTTACCTTGGCCCTGCCAATATGCGGCGAAGGTGGAACACCTTGGTGTTCGGTGTCGGTGCGAGTCAGACATAACCCGTCCTTGCCCCCGCGAGGCGGGTATGAGTAGGCATTTCCCCACGTAAAAAAGGGTGTTCCCACACTACATGGAGTGACGACCTGGTAAGACATGCAGGAAGTCAATGGATGCAGGTGGCTCGGGACTGTGCTTTGTGGCATTCCTTTGGGGAGGCCTATCTTCAGCAGTGGACTTGTGAAGGACTGTAATGATGACGATGATGAACCAATGTACTGTGTAGGGGTGGTGTGAGAATATCCACTAGCCCATATCGTTCCATGGGTGTCGCAAGAGGCGACAGAGGAAAATTGAAACAGGAGATGGGCAGCAGCATCTTTCTGATAACAACTTAAAAAAACAAAAAAATGCGGTTGACAACCCGCACACCAAGCGTGGCAAATCCTTCTTATTAGGCAATCTATGGTGGAGGCCTATGTTCAGCAGTGGACTTTTAACTAATAAAATAAAATTGAACGTTCTGTAACAACATTTCAATTATATATGTTTTAAAACTAAATGTTATGTTAATTGTTATTGATTACCGTGGCATGCATTTTGTAAGAACAAATATTATTAATAAAACTGTAATGAATTATAATGAGCATGGAGCAATATCAAACAATTGTGTTTTCAAAGAAAGATATTTCATGCCGTAGATATGAGAATTTGTCTCGTAGAGTTAGAAACTACAGGCTGGAGTACAGCTACCAAATCTATACTAATATTATAAAGCTGCAGTGTTTGTTTGTTTGTTTGTTTAAACGTGCTAATCTCTGGAACTACTGGTCCGATTTGAATGATTCTTTCAGTGTTGGGTAGTCCATTTATCGAGGAAGGCTATAGGCTATGTTTTCTTTTATCAAAATTAGGGATCCGTAATAAAATTGCTATTTTGTAACACAAGGTGTAAAATCGAAAACCTATTTTTGCGTGCGCTGCAAAAACTATTGACAATAAAACAAAATGATGTACTACGGGTTTGTAGATCCCATTAAGACCTACAAAAAAGTCCGCGAGAACATGTATCTAGCTATCATGGTTTAATCACAATAACCGATTTTGTGTTCAAATTAATTATTAAATCGTCTGAAGAAAAAAAAACTACGTGAAATATGTATCGTAATATTAATCTTTATCGAAATTAAGCATTATGTTATCAAGAGTATTTATATAGAAGTAAAATACTTTTTGTTTCATCTCAATCGGATATTTCATTTAAAAGTTATCACGTGTGTAAGATGTTAAGAGTTGGTACCTATTAATGAGTTATGGACCATAGAGTTTTTTATCAACATAAAAATCCTGTAATAATCTTTTTCGAAATATAGTAAGTAAGATCTTTGAAGAGTATAATAAATACATTTCTAAAATAACTCGGCTAAGGATCCACGCGCGCTTGATGCAAGCAAGACGACGGCGGCGCGGCGGCGGGCGAGACGAGGAGGCCGCGCTTGCTGGCCGCCTGTCGCTCCCCCCCCCCCCCCCCGCCGCGCCGCCCGCGTGTTTTGGTTTACAAGGTACCATGCCGCGCGGCTCAGACGCGTGGTCGGCTCCCTACGGAACGGTTGAATGCAGCGTTGCGTTTTTTGAAGTCATTTACGATCGTTCCTTTGAGATATATTTCATGCGACTTTTAATAATTACTCACCTTACGTTTCTTTTACCTGATTACTACGTTTCAGTTTATTTTAATTAAGTTTTAATTTTATACGGTTTTTCTTTTATCTCTTTACTATTATGCCTAGAAAAAGAACTCAGCTTTCTAGGCAGACTGCTACTGCAAAGCGATTGCGACTTCTACGCAGCAATGAAACACCCGAAGAAAATCTGCACAGGTTGGCTACTCAACGAGCGATCAGTGAACAAAACCGTTTTAGGGAATCGAGTGTTGAACGTTCGCAGCGGTTAGTCTCACAAAATATCCGTACTTCGGCGAATCGACAACGGGAATCAAGTGCTGAACGTTCTCAACGTTTAGCCGCACAAAATTCCCGAACTTCGGCAAATCGCGAGCGGGAATCAAGCGCTGAACGTTCTCAACGTTTAGCTAAACAGAATTCCCGCACTTTGGCAAACCGGCAACGGGAATCAAGCGCTGAACGTTCTCAACGTTTAGCTACACAGAATTCACGCACTTCGGCAAACCGGGAACGGGAATCAAGTGCTGAACGTTCCCATCGATTAGCACAGCAAAATGCACGAACAGCAGGGAACAGAACTCGCAGGCAATATAATTTATTGAATTCAGCATTTGCTTATGATTATACCCTTGACTATGCTGAGCTAAATGGTACTAATATTTGCAGAATGAATAAAATATGTAATTCATGTCAAGCAAAAAAATGGCCGGCTGAAGCTCCTGGACTGTGTTGTAGTGATGGCAAAGTAAATATTCCTAAAATTCCAGCACCAACGTCAATTCTTAAAGATCTAATATCAGGCTCACATCCATCTTCTAAGCATTTCTTAAATCACTCTAGACAATATAATACTCTGTTTCAGATGACTTCATTTGGTGCCAAAGAAATTCGTGAAGGAAAATTTATGCCCACTTTTAAAGTCCAGGGGCAAGTTTACCATCTAATCGGTAATTTATTTCCACCTGAAGGCGCACAACCCGAATTTTTGCAAATATATTTTATTTCCCATACAGATCAGGTATCTTTACGCTCAAATTTAAACCCAACGTTAAAAACCGATCTTATCGACGCTCTCCAAACATATCTTCACGATCACAATACTTATATTCAAAGTTTTAAATATAATCTCGAAAACAGACCAACGAATGATTTTAAACTTATCATTCATGCTGATGTGAAACCTCCTAATGAACATCGAGGTCGATATAACGCGCCCATGGTAGATGAAGTAGCTGTTCTTTTAATAGATGAAGACAAAGGTCCCCGAGATATAGTGTTAAATACCAGAGACGGGCGCCTTCAGCGAGTTTCTGAAATACATAGATCTTATGACCCACTTCAATATTCTTTACTGTTTCCCTTTGGAAATGACAGATATTGTATAAATATTCCACAGCAAAATACTGCTGCTAGATCTAAAACTATATCATGTATGCAGTTTTATGCATTTAGACTCATGGTGAGAATAAATGACTTTAACAGCATACATTATTTCAAAGGATTATTTAATCAATACTGTGTTGATATGGCGGCAAAAATGATTTCTGAGAGGCTTGACTTCATAAAAAGAAATCAAAAAAAATTAAGAGCAGAAGAGTACATTCATTTAAGAGATGCCGTGGTTAATGATGGCAATGTAGACGCTTCTAATGTTGGCCAGCACGTTATATTGCCATCGTCATTTACAGGATCTCCTAGATACATGAATGAAAAAAGTCAAGATGCCATGATCTATGTTAGGAAATTTGGAAGACCAGATCTCTTTATAACATTCACATGTAACTCCGAATGGCCAGAAATAAAAATTGAGTTACTACCCGATCAAAATTCTTACGACAGACATGATTTGATTTCTAGAGTATTTCATTTAAAACTAAAAAAAATGATAGACCTATTAACGAAGAAAAATATATTTGGACCATCGAAAGCCTTCGTTTATAGTGTAGAATGGCAAAAAAGAGGTTTACCTCACGCTCACATTTTGTTGTGGCTGGCTAACAAAGTGCAACCGGATTCCATAGATGCAATAAAATCGGCTGAAATACCTGACAAACAACAAGACCCAATGCTTTATAACATTGTCATAAAAAATATGATACATGGGCCTTGCGGATTTCACAATCCTGCGTCACCATGTATAAAAGAAAACGTTTGCTCTAAAAAATACCCCAGGCAGTTTATTTCTGAAACACAAACCGGGGATGACGGTTACCCAACCTACAAGCGCCGTTCACCAGATAATGGTGGAAACACCGCAATAATTCGTGTCAAAGGTACAGAAATGAGAGTGAATAATAGGTGGGTTGTTCCCTATAACCATGTGCTATCACGAAGTTTCAATGCACACATTAACGTAGAGTTTTGCCAATCGGTCAAAGCCATTAAGTACATCTGTAAATATATCCATAAAGGTTCTGATCAAGCCACATTTTCGTAACAAAATAATAACGATGAAGTAGAAAAATATTTAAATGGTCGCTATATAAGTTCCTCGGAAGCACTCTGGAGAATTTTCCAATTTCCGATTCATGAACGTTTTCCGGCAATAGTTCATTTAGCAGTTCATTTAGAAAATGGACAAAGAGTTTATTTTTATAATAATGAAAATCTTCAAGATCGCGTCAACAATCCTTCATCAACGACACTTACAGCGTTCTTTGATCTTTGCAAAAGAGACGATTTTGCCAAAACCCTTTTATATCAAGTACCCCAGTATTACGTATGGGAAAGAAATTCATTTTCTAGAAGAAGACGTGGACAAGATGTTGAAGGATATCCCGGTATAAAAAAAGACTCAATTTTAGGTCGTGTCTACAACATTCATCCGACACAAACTGAATGTTACTATTTAAGAATGTTACTGCATCATGTTCGCGGTCCAATGTCGTTTGAACATCTAAGGACAGTAAATGGTGTTATTTTCAATACTTATCAAGGAGCTTGCAAGAAATTAGGTTTACTGGAGGGAGATGAACATTGGCAAAATACTATGTCAGATGCTGTCATGTCCGAGCCGGCTCCAAAATTAAGAGAATTATTTACCATAATCCTCATATTTTGCCAACCATCTGATCCCTTGCAGCTATGGAACAAATTTCGGGAAGATTTGTGTCAAGATATATTATACAGAATGCGTAATGAGACCCAGGATATGACATTAGCATATAGTGATGACATATACAATGATGGACTTATCATAATTGAAGATAAGATTCATGAGATTTGTGATAAATCATTAACTGATTTTGGGCTTCCTTCAACAAAAAGGAATAACACACACCATAATTTGGATCCTTTAGAAATAGCATTGCGGAAGCCATACGATGTAAATGAATTAAATGAGTATATTACTGTAAATGAACCCAAGTTAGTTAATGACCAGGTGATGGCATACAATAGTGTTATGCACAGTGTTCGTTTCAATGAGGGAAAAATATTTTTTTTGGATGCTCCAGGCGGAACCGGCAAAACTTTCATTACTAATTTGATATTAGCAAAAGTAAGGTCTCAGGGAAAACTAGCTTTGGCAGTAGCGTCATCAGGAATCGCTGCAACTTTATTAGCTGGTGGACGCACAGCTCATTCCACTTTTAAACTGCCCCTAACCGTTTCGTTACAGAAAGATAGCGTGTGCTCTATTCGTAAAAATGGCCCTTTAGGAAAAGTTTTGCAAGACGTCTCTTTAATAATCTGGGATGAATGTACCATGATTCATAGAGCTCACGTAGAGGCTCTAGATAGGACTCTTAGAGATATTAGAAGCTGTGATAAAATCATGGGTGGGATTACTGTCATGTTTGCTGGGGATTTTCGGTAAACTTTACCAGTAGTAGTAAGAGGAACTAGAGCAGACATTGTAAAATCTTGCCTCAAAAGTTCTCCATTATGGAAATTTGTTCATACCTTAAATCTATCTACGAACATGAGAGCACATTTGGGGGGAGGTAGTACAAATTTTCCTTTGAAGTTACTTTTAATTGGAGACGGAAAAGTACCTCATTTTGAAAATAAAATACCTATTGATCAAGATTTAGGAGAAAAAGTGACTAGCATTGAGAGTTTAATATCAAAAGTTTACCCAGATATCGTCGAAATAGAAAATAAAGATTATCAATGGATGTGTCAACGAGCAATATTGGCGGCGAGAAACAGTAGTGTTGACGAAATTAACGATTTAATTTTAACTAAACTTCCAGGGGATATAGTCACCTACACTTCTATTGATAATGTAATGGATCAAGAAGATGCAGTCCATTATCCACAGGAATTTCTTAATTCTTTAAACCCGAGTGGCCTCCCCCCACATTCTCTCAAGTTAAAAATTGGTGCCCCAATTATTTTACTTAGAAATCTTAAGCCACGAAATTTATGTAACGGGACTCGACTTCAGGTTAAATTTCTTCGCAATAACGTGATCGTTGCAACAGTTTTGACTGGTCCAGCGGTTGGTCAAACAGTACTTATACCTCGGATCCCAATGATTCCAAATGATTTGTCTTTTCATTTTAAAAGAGTCCAATTCCCAATTAAATTATCTTTTGCCGTAACGATAAATAAATCACAGGGGCAAACATTTAAATATGTAGGATTAGATTTACGGCAAGACTGTTTTTCGCACGGCCAACTATATGTAGCGTTGTCAAGATCAGGTTGCGGAAACAATCAATATATTTTTCTGCCACAAGAAAATAAAACGAAAAATATAATTTACTCAGAAGTACTTTAAAATAATATTTTAACCCGGTTTAAAGTAGACGGACACTCCCGCCTGTAGTCGTAATTCTTATGTGTCTGGCTGAATGTCGAACAGACAGACAGCTATTGCCTGCGACTTATACAATTTAACTTAATCTATATTTTTCTTAATATTATAAAGCTGAAAAGTTTGGTTGTTTGTTATGAACGCGGTAATCTCGGGAAATACTGATCTGATATGAAAACTGTTTAAATATTCAATAGTCCATTTATTGAGGGAGGCTATAATATAGGCAATATTTTATCTCGGTATTTCCACGGAAACGAGAAAAACGCGGGTGAAACCGCGGGGCACAGCTAGTGGGACCTAAAATTTAAATACGAAATTCGGGTTTTACTACTAGCTTTTAATGTTAAGTCCTTACCAATGAAACTGCTCTTCTTCTGCTTCTGCTCTTTTGTAATGGTGGCTAGCTTGAAGTTAGAGAAGTTCTAAATTCAAATGGGTATCATATTAAAGCAAATACATTTAATTAGAAGCATAATAAAATAGAAGAAAATTATTTGTTTATTCATATTCCTGCTGTTTATTTTTCATACTGTCTTTAACCATTGAAAAATGGAAGATTTGGTGTGTGTTTTATGTTTGTAAGTGCGTGTGTGTGCGCGCGCGTGTGTTTGTCTGTGTGTATTTTTGTGTATGTATTTGAGTGTCGGCATATTTCAAACAATCAAACAGAGTTCGTTATATTTCAACGAAAACGTATTCAGTAACAGCTATGTTACTGTTATATTTTTTAATTTTTACAAGCATTACAGACTTAAAGCGAAAAGATAATTTTTATTTTCAACATATCGCGCCCTTATGCTGAAACCCGGGCCCACAACCTGCCTGCCATTCCATCCCCTGCTAGATTACCCTTACAGTAGATACATTAAATTAAATGTAAGAATACGCCAATTTTTCCAAAATGTCAGATTCATCTGTAAGCTGTAAATCCTGTTGATTACGAACGAGACACTGATGACGGACTGATGGCGTCAAATTCATTCGAAAACATTAAATGAAAATTATTGCATTACCAATGCCTAGCTTGGTTAGTATGGGGAACCCAATCAAGAAACCTTTGCGAGTGATACATTTTTGAATAGGCAGTGAAATTACAAATGTTGCTTGTGATCATCGATCACTAATAAAAAAATTTGTTGATTGATGCTTGTGATTTTTTTGAGCGTTGTTGCCTGAAGTAATGCTAGCTATGTTAGCTACCTGATGATATACATATTTATTATTTATTAAAAACTACTTCAGGAGAGTTAAGAGCATAGAACCAGATATATCGTGCAATTTTCATCAATATAAGTACGTACTTATCGAGAAGTTCGCATGAGTTTTGAAAATTGGTTAACTATTTTTTTAATATTTTATTTTCTGATATTATGAATTGCAGTATTAATTACAGTGTAGTTTGGCAACATACGTTTTTTTGTGTAGGTAACACTCATATAACACATATATTTTATTTCAGCCTTACGGCAACATTATAAGTTTTAAATAATGCGCAAATATGTAAGTGTGTGGTGAACTTATTCTGATAGTCCTCAAAAATATGTTACCTTCCCTCTGTCTAGTAATATCATTGGGCTAAAATCTTTATTTTTATATTTCTTTCTACCGATTTACAATAGTGCGTCCATGTTGGATGAAACGCATTATTATTATAAAGGGTATGAAGAGTCAATATATTTTCAGTCATTCCATCTTCATTTCCAGAAGTGACTACGCATATATTCGAATCCTTCTGTATAATACTGTTGGTTTCAGGTGGTGAAGGATTTCAGTAGTCATTAAATATTTTGTGGATTATCAGCTTGTTGTTCACTTAGGTTAAAAACTACCTCAAACTGGATATAAAAGGGAGCGAATTGCTTACCGTTTTAACAGTGGTAGAGCCACGCGGCAGCTTTTGCTGTCGCACGGATGGGCCGGCTCGAACCGGGGTAGTACCACGACCTCACAGAAAACTAGCGTGAAGTAGAGGTTTACCTCTGCGTTTCGCTTGGTGAGTGTAGGTGGCCGGAGGCCCTTTTTACTGGAAATGAGGCATTCCATCTTAGTCCTCACGGGTGACAACGCATCTACATTTTGATTTGTAACAGAGGATAGATGTAGATGTCTATGGGCCGCAGCAACCACTTACCATCACGTGGACTGTGTGCTCGTTTATCACCCTTATCCTATTAAAAAAAATCCACACAATTTTCTCTAAACCTGAGAGGACTCCCTTAAATTTGAGAGTTGAAGTGTCACCCCTGAAGATTTAAAAGTTTTCCGGTTCTCTGCACACACCATATGAAACACAGAAGCATTATGCTGACTTTTTACGCTGGTATTCTGCGAGAGCGTTGTCCTTTTCGGTTTAGCCGGCCTAATATTGACTTAAGAAGCATAAGATACGCGAATAATGTGGTAGAGCCACGCTACAGCTATATTATGGTTGTAGCACGAATGGGTCGGCTCGATCGGAGTAGGCTCCACGCTCTCACAGAACACCAGCGCAAAATGGCAGCTATATGCTGCCGTGTATCGTATGGTGAGTGTCGAGAATCGAAAACCTTTTTTACTGGAAACGAGTCAATCTATCTTAGTCCTCAGGGGCGACAACGCATCTGCATTTTGATTCTTAATCGAGGATTAATGCAGATGTCTATGGACAACAGCATCCACTTACCATCAGGTGGACTGTGTTCTCGTTTTTCACCCTTGTTCTATAAAAAAAAGATTAAACCGAGTTCGATTACATCGCCACCAATAAGATTGTTAATAGCGTTTGTTAGTTATAATTTATTACCTACTTCTTTACCCCGATAGGAGTTCTGTGCTCAGTAGTGGCATGGTGGCATATAGATTGTTGTTTTCCATTTTTGTACTTAATGCGTGAGAATAAAGTTTGTGAAGCGTACGTTCATGTCGTATACTGCTTTGCTTTTTCCGAGGGCACATTATTATGTGTTCCAAGAGACAAAACGACCTTGTCTGAGTATAACTAAGTAAACAGCTTACTTTCCATGTTCAATGTTACCGAGTACAATGGCGTGGAACAAGCGTAATGTGTAAATTATTCACTGAATAACTCTGTCAAATAAAAGGAAAATGTGGCGGGAAAAATCTAGTTTTCAACAAAATGGTTAATAAGATAATAAAATTATTTTGTCCCCTTTTTATAACATTCCGTTTACCGTATTTATCACATTCAGTACTAAGTCACTACCTGTGTGCCTTTACATTTATTTAAAATCCTGCTAAATTTCTACGTTAATTTAAAATACGCTTAAAGTTGTGCTCTCTTTTTTCACCAAATGATAATAGAAAGAGACATGTATAGAGATAAGCAATACTTTATTTAAGTTAAAGATAATCAATGATTATAAGTAAGTTCGTAGTCTTTAGCTAAGTGATTTATAAGAATACATTAGTAGAAATATGTAAGCAATAGCTTTGAATGTTTAGTGCCACACGCTTTAGTATGATTTTACGTACGTTTTTCCCCTTTCTACTAAAATACCATGTCGTTTTATTTTTGTTGAAAACAATCGCATTGATGTGCTACTAATGTAGTCTCCTAAAGCACTATGATAATAAATGTAAACCAGTCTTAAGGGGAAATCCTGTTAGATAAAGGAAATTAATAGATTCTTTAGAAATATGTGTGACAAGCGAGCACGCAATCCACCCGAAGGTGAGTGGATATTGTGTCTCATAGACCTACCCTCCATATTTACCTATATCTATCAAAGTGCAGATACAATGTCACAGAATACCCGATTAATTTGAAATTTAAGTATAGTTACTCATTTCGCAATGTAGGCGGTAACTAAGAACTGATTTTACGATAGTCCCATACACACACACAAACACTCACGCCTGTCACCCAGAGGGGTAGGCAGAGACTACGGACTTCCATTTGGCGCGATCCTGACACACCTCTCTCGCCTCCTTTACATCCATATATCTACGAATACACGATCGTCGGTTAAGGGTACTCCTAATCTGGCCCATTTTCAATGTATCGCCGATTTGGTCGATAAACTGCAATAAAAATATTATCGTGCGCACAGCGAAGCGAGCAGGTATCAGCTAGTATCAGTATAATGGTGCTGGGTTTTGTATGGTGACACTGCAGACCCATTGATTGGTTACGAGGCATTCCATCTTAGTCATCAGAGGTGATAATACATTTCAATTTCTATTTCATTATGCTGCTATTTCAAGCTTTTTAGCTGACACGGTAGACGTTGTTCTGGCTTTTCCGTTGGGTAGCGTGATTAGTGTCACTCCTGTTTTTACAGTGCAAATATCAGATTTATTAATGACTGAACTAAAGGATTCCGTCTAGGTGGACCACTCTTTCTACTTACTTATTTCTGCCGCCAAATAGAAGTACAGGTACTGCTATGTTTCGGTCTGAAGGGTATAGAGAGTATAATTACAGGCTCAGAGACTGACAACGCATTTGAAGCTTTCTACCTATGCTGTCTACGTTCAAAATTGGCTGCAGGTGTCCATGAATTGCAGTAGCCACTTACCATCTGATGGATTGTAAGTTATTTTGTGACTTCGAGTCGAAAAAATCAACTGTAACACCATCCATCGGGTACAGAATTTGTGATTTTATTTTTTGGTTTATAGCGTACATAAATACATAAACATAATACATAAACACTCACGCCTGTCACCCAGAGGGGTAGGCAGAGATTATGGACTTCCATTTGGCACGATCCTGACACACCTCTCTCGCTTCCTCCACATCCATATACCTACGCATACAAGCTCGTCGGTTAAAGGTACTCTTGATTTGGCCCATTTTTAATATATCGCCAATTTGGTCGATAAACTTTCGCCTAGGGCGACCCTTCCCGACTATGCCGTTCACCTCTGCAACATAAATTTGCTTTGTCACGCTTTCCTCATTCATTCTTTCTACATGGCCAAACCACCGAAGCATTCCTTTCTTAATCCTGGCCACAACATCATCTTGCAAACCACACTCTTCTCTTATTAAACAATTTCTCACTCTGTCATTCAGATTCATCCCTAACATACTCCTTAATGACCGCATTTCTACATCATTTATTATTCTACTCTCGTGCTTCTTCTGCCACACCCAACTTTCACTACCATACATTAAAGTAGGTACTACTATAGCGTACAGTGTGAATATAATTATTTTGTTCTATAAATATAGAACTTATTAATAAATTGAGTACCTACACCGCTGACTTATGGATCCTAATATAATTATGAACCATCGTCTCGACAAAACAAATATTAATAATAGTAAGTAATGTTATATTATTATCAGTCTAATATAAAATGTAAATGTATAATATAGTTATTGTTATTGTGATATTATATTATGACCGCAATAGGTAAAGTCGTTTAAAAGTTACTCGATCACTAACAAACGTACTAATAATTATAATGTGTAAAGATAAAGAATATTTAAGAGTTAAATAATTATGAAAAAGAAAACAAATGCAGCAAACAATTCCGATCTACAGCGTTGTTTTTTTTTCCACAATTTACAAGATCTTGCTCGGCGAGAACACAAATTGTAAATAAAATACTATGTAAGCGTATTGTTCTTAGTAGTTTTTACTGCAGTCAGCATTTATTTTGTTTCAAGCCCAGAGGCTAAAACAGAAAGAATTTCTTTGTAACATTTTTAATAGTCAGACTTTAGTTTTGTCACTTGTGAATGGAGACATTTACATTATTCTTAAAACCGATTTCAATATAAATAATAATTTAAAATTAAAACTTTTGTACAACCGGCTTCAATATATATCTATTATTAAAGATAACTCAAAAACTATTGGTCGAATTTGATCAAATTTATATGGAACCACATGATAAGCACCAGCTTTCAAATAAAAAAGAATCATCGAAATCGGTTCACGTAGAGCAAATTTATGAGGTACACATACACAAAAAAAAAATACAGTCGAATTGAGTACCTTCTCTTTTTTGAAGTCGGTGGATAAAATAAGAACATCATCAATGTAGTCGAAGTAAATTAAATACGCATTATTAATGATAGCTGAAAAACTACTGGTCAGATCTTGATCAAATTTATATGGGACCACACGGGAAGCACCAGCTTTCAAATAAAAAAAAGAATCATCAAAATCGGTTCACCTAGAAAAACACATAAAAATTACAGTTGAATTGTGAACCTCCTCCTTTTTGACTACGGTTGACAGCTGTTAGTGATAGGAAGTCACTTTGTATCGATAACACACAGATATTCTTTTTTTAAGCTATTTAAGTGGTAGAGCAACGCTGCAGCTATATTATGAATGCAGCACGAATGGCTCGACTCGACAGGAAAAAGACCTATGTTTTGTATGGTGAGTGTTGAGAACCGGAGAACCTGGTAACGAGGCATCAATGACAACAACATGATGACAGTGCATCTATATTTTGATTCTTAATCAACGAATGACATAGATGTCTATGGAACACAGACTCTACTTTCTATCAGATGGACCACTGTGTGTTTGTTTGTTACTCTTATTCTATAAGTCATCCTTTAAGCTAACTTTCCCACGTGGAAGGGAAAATTATAACAAACAGTTTTAACACCTTACATTATAATTTTGTAGTAAAATTATTTGAGTAAATATCTGTAAAAAGATCGTTGTCGAATTATATCGTATAACCCAACTCCTCGCAGTACAGTGCAAAGACCGTTGGCTACATTTCCTTGCTAAATTAGAGAACGACGGTGGTCACCAGTAGCGAATAATGTCCCTTGAGAAAATTTGCACGCACGTGGGCCCACGAACCGGTGACCTGTACAGCAAACGGCCCAAATATATAATCATCTCTCAGAGACTCATATTTGCGCCATTTATCCAATTCAGACGTCTCTGATGTCTTATTTTTTAATCACCTGGTAGTAAGTGGACGCTATGGTCTATAGATATTTACATATATCCTCGATAAAGAATCAAAATGCAGATGCGTTGTCACCCCTGAGGAGTAAGATGGAATGCCTCGTTTTAAATAATCTCCTATTGTTTTGTTTGCCATCGTAACAGCCGCATTACGACTTGGGAATTAAAACTGGGCTTGCATGTTAATGGCTACGTTCATAAATAAATGGTTTGTGCGCATAACACGCACAAATCTAAATTATTATTACGGATCAGTTTACGGGGCATTCTAGATTATAAGAGCGTATTAACTGAGTTCGCGGTTTGACAGCAATAAATACTAAATATAGGCCCAAATAAGACGATGGTATCTGCAGGACTTATTTTCCAAGCAGACTTATAAGGAGTGGTATTCAAAAAAGATTAAAATCTTCATACAGTTTCATTCGTAGTATAATATACTCTTCTTTTACGCAGGCGAGTCTCAGGATAGTTTAGGGCAGTGATGTTTTACGGGAAGGTTCGTTACCATCGTGTATATCTTTGGGTTCCACTACGGGAATTTAATACATGGATAGTGAACTATATACTAATCTTTTTTAAATACCACTCCCAATAAGTTTGCTTGTAAAATTATTGGGAGTGGTATTTTTGTACGTTAGGCGCTTCTTCTCGTGGTTGCAGTTTTATAATATGAATGTACTAATGGGGTTGTTATAAGCTAATTTGCTTAATTCCGCGTAAAGAAAGATAAAAATGATGTGTCCTGCAGTATTAAGGGGACCTCCCACCCTCCGTCAATCGCGCGCACTATACCCGTCGCCGTTAATCCCAGCACTACCACCCCCAGCACCAGCACACTAGGCACGAAACACCACGAAAATATGACACTTGTTTCGCCTCTACACGAGGCATCCTCAGGTGAAGTAGACAGCCTCCGCAGAGTAATGCTGGGATTAACGGCGACGAGTATAGTGCGCGCGATTGAGGGAGGGTGGGAGGTTCCCTTAAAACTGGGCAGGACACATCATTTTTTTCTTTCTTTATGCGGAATTAAGCAAATTAGTTTATAACAACCCCATTATAATGGATTTCCGCAAAGTAACGCCTGATTCTATCAATTATCTGATTGTACTAAATTATGTCCAGCAGTCCAGCTACCAGTTAATCTTTATATATTTAAAATATGTTTCGTTTATTTCATTCTATCAAAAATCTACAAAAGTAGGCTTCCAAAATAGATTAGGGAAATGTTTGCTATAGTTGCCACGCTTAACTAGCGGGCTGGAAACAGCACATTGTTATTTTTATCCAGCTATTATCCACCCAGAGGATGACACCCACAGGATAATATGGGAATATATAATATGACAGTTCCATGGTGTAGTAGTGGCTTAGCAATGAGTTAAGAGCGCTAAGAGCAGCGGGTTGGAATCGCTCACGGAACAAGTATTTGTATTGCCTACAAATAATTGTTCCGGTTCTGGATGTCCTTGTGACATTTCTGGATGTAAACAACTACCATAATAAAGGAGAAAGTCTAGTGTCGAAGGTAACATTTTTAAAATTAGATCATATTAGCTAGTATCCACTTCACCATCTAGTAGATATTCTTACACCGCGATTACCCGGTAAACATAACTACGAGGAAAAATAAATTCTGTGAAAAGAGCCTCATTATTGAGTCCATGGGAGCAGTAACATCATCCTACTCATGATAGTAAGGAAGATCTGGATGGTCCTCTGATGGGAAGGCTCATATAGAGTCTAAATTCCCATTAGTGCTTAAGTAATGACATAGTTATTAAGTTTTTATAGGTACTTACACCTATGGCTTTCATGTTGTCTGAACAAATAAATAATTAAATACAATATATTTGCACCAGAACAATATTTGATAGTTTTTTTACCCATCTTGATAAAGGATTACAAAAATATCAAAGTTTGTGGTTGCCAAGTAGTCACCATTGTTCAATTGTGCGTGTTTATATTAAGAGCGAAATCCAAAATTAAACATTGGTCGGTGACTTTCTTGGCGAGAAAGAAAACAGCAAGATACGAAAATATTTACAGAGATTAATTACAGCGAACAGAATAAGATGATAGCGCGATCATTTGGACTAAAAGAGAACGTTGAAATAAGACGTAGTGATTATTCTAAAATAAAATTGTAGTACCTAATACAAACAAAATTTTATTAGTGTAATATAAATAAAATTGTAAGTGACTGTCCTGATATCTCTATATATAAAAAAGTTATGTCTACTGCCACAGCATTCACTTACCATTAGGTGGACTGTGTGCTCGTTTGTCAACGTTATTTGTATAAAAATAGACGACTATGAATATAAATTGGTAGTCGTGATCACCTATAAAATCAATTTCTGTCCGTTAGTCTCGTAAAAACTGAAAAATGCCTCGATCGATTTTGATAAATTTTTTTGTTCCCTGGATGGTTTAAAACTCTATTGGACCCGGTAGGTGTGATCCAGAAATTTCCCGTGCAAAGCCAGGGCGGATCGCTAGTAAATAGGCGGACTACATAGAAATAAATGCATTTTATTTAGCTAAATGGAATATTTGCATGCCATTAAGACGTGCATAACGATTTTTAATTATTGTCCATCTGTCTGGGCTAATCTTCGGAATGGCGGAACCGATTGTAATGAAATTTGACGAACTGATAGGGAACAATACCAGGGTGTCCCACAGGGAAGTGTGTTAGGTCCCTTTTTATTTCTAATATACATTAATGATCTTCCATCTACTGTAATTATTAAGAAGAGCCGTGGTAGCTCAGATGGTCAGCACTCGCTGTAAGTTTCACAGTACGCGAGAAACCCGGGTTCGATCCCCGCCGGCACCAATGAAATTGTTAATTGCAATTTTAAGTGCTGATCTACTACGTACTCGGCGGTGAAGGAAAACATCGTGAGGAAACCTGCATGTCTGGAAAATAAGAAAAAAAAATATATTTCGAAGACATGTGAAGTTCAGCGTGGCGGACCTTTCCTTGTCCTAAAACCCTCTCAGAAATGAGAAGAGGCCTGTGCCTAGCAGTGGGACGTGTGGGGCTGTAACTTTAACTTTTAGCTTTATTAAGTGTAAGGATAGAATATTCTATGAAAATGAAATATCTATTACACTCGACAAAATTTTTTTATGACTCAAAAGTAACAATTTAAAAATAAACTTAAATAAAAGCTACATGATACAATTTAGGGATTTTAGAACTCAACCTATGGTATCTGACATTATTTATGATAATACAAAGATTGAACAAGTCAACTGTACTAATGGTTGACAGACACTGTGACTGGAAGACTAATATAGAGTACGTATGCGGTAAGCTTGAGAGATTTGTTTATGCTATAAAACAGCTACGATTGACAGTGTTTACTGAAGCAGCATTGAACGCTTACCGTGGCTATATGTCTCCTCAGTGCTTTCCTACGGCCTCATGTTGTGGGGCAACTCGGTTGAGGTTGCCAAGGCTTTTCGTGTTCAAAAGAAGTGTGTAAGGGCCATTTATAGAGCTTGGTCTTTAGGTAGTTGCAAATCTTTACTTCACAAATATATAAATTTAATTTTTATTTAAAATTTATATTGCCCATAGTTTGTATGTACATACGGGAACTTTGTGTTTTTATCGAACAGCATCCACAATATTTCACCGTTAAGTATTTTAGTCAGTAGAAGTGCCATGCCAAGAAATAAATTTAAACTCTAACTGCCTCAATACAGGCTACAGGTTAGAGTTTACAATAAATTGCTTAACACTTTTAAAGACCTCCTTTTCGTTATTTTTAAAAAGAAACTCACAGAATGGCTGGCAACAAAATGTTTATATAGTTTAGACGAATATATGACTTATAAAGAAATATACAATAATGGTGAAATATGGAAAAACTGATAATTTTTTTTAATATTTAATGTTTATTTTATTTTTTGACAATTTCTTTATTTTTTTAGATTTTTGACATTTATATATAAACATTTACATATTTAATGAATTTTTGACCTGTATTTATTGTAATTTAAAAACTAGACGCTAAAATATTTTTCTAAATAATTACTTAATCATTTTTCTTTAATAATTTACCTCATTATTTTGTGATAATAATATATTTTTTTGTATATTGTAAAGATATTGCACGCCATTATCATGGTAGAATGTAAGGTTTTATTAATAAATAACAACATACATTCTGGCAAGAAATAATTTTGAATTTGGGTAATTTAGGCTACATTTTATCTAAAGAACCTGAAATTTAAAAAAAACAAACAATTTTTTTTATAATAAATGGTCTCTGATTATCTTACATTTTAACACCACGTTAATAGATTCTACCCAGGCCAATCTTCTCGTCAGGTATACCTCAAAACTTCAAAACAAGATTGTACAACCGGTGCGTGATGCCAGTGATGACCAATAGATCTGCGACGTGGTCCTTCACAGCTGGCCGTATGAGGTAGCTCAAGGTCGCTCAGAGAGCTATGGAGAGGGCTATGTTTGGGGTTTTTCTGCGTGATAGATTTAAAAACGAGGATATCCGCAGTAGAACCAGAGTAACCGATGTAGCTCAACAGATTAGTAAGCTGAGATGCTAGTGAAGTGAGTAAAGTGAAGTTCGAAGAACTAATAACCGATGGGGAAGAAAGGTTCTCGAGTGGCAGCTTCGTACCGGCAGGCAAAGTAAAAATTAGAATAAGAAATATTTATTCAGTTCAAAAAATATACAGATGCTGACTAAGTTACTATTATGTAACATATTTTATAAGTCTCATATTTCATTATTTTATAATTTCAAACAGTATTACTGGGCTCCACACTAGGCTTCCCTGTGTCGTGGAGACCAGAATTTGTCGATATTATGTACGAGTGGATTTCTCACACACATAATTTACAACACAGAAAAAAAGAAGAGGAAAAAAAAGTTAAAGAAAAGAAAAAATAACTCATATTTATGTGTAGTTTTATGTTATATTTAACATTGTTCGCATTTGAATTTTTTTTAAAGGATAATGGTGATTAACGAGCACACAGTCCACCTGATGGTAAGTGGTTGCTGCGGCCCATAGACATCTACATCAATCCTCTATTATAAATCAAAATGCAGATGCGTTGTCACCCGTGAGCACTAAGATGGAATGCCTCATTTCCAGTAAAAAGGGTCTGCGGTTCCCGGTCATCACAGCAGCGTTTCGCGTAGTGTAGGTATATTTTCTTTGGCAACATTAAGCTACTATTTTACGCTGGTATTTCGAATATTTCTGTAATATTATACTTTTATAGTACAAATTCAGACCCTTTAAATGATTATTTATTCTCGATATATCAGGTTTATTTATTTATTTAAGATATTATTATACGCTTAAGGCACAGTGTACGCCTATAGGCTTAATAACAATATAACATTTGTGTCTGGTATACTGTCCACGAATGTGATAAGCTTTGTTAGTTTAGATGAGATTTTTTAATAATGCCTCGATTTTTTCATATTTTTAATTTTGTAACCATTTATGTACCAATAATCTACAACCTGATGTGGTCATATTCAAGACTTTATTATTAATTTTATATATTTTAATGTATAGATAACGAACGACCCATGTAATCGTTTGATCTACGGGCAAAAGCGGTTTTGGTCTAAGTGTAGGGCGTCCAGCCACTAGATGGAGTGACGACTTGGTAAGATATGCAGGAAGTCGATGGATGCGGGTGGCTTAGGACCGTGCATTGAGACATTCCTTGGGGGAGGCCTATGTTCAGCAGTGGACTTGTGAAGGGCTGTGATGATGATGATTAACCCAGGCGAATCCGGGGCGGGTCATAAGTTTAATATATATATTTGTCGGAAATACAACAAGAAATCACATTTCTGATGTCGGTAAATTGTTAAAAATAATAAAAGTGTGGGAGCGGATGTTCAACTTGCTTTCTTGCCTATGAAATTAATCATTATCAGTAATAAGACAGCGTAACGCACTATACATTCAGTATAGATCAATTACAGTTCCACCGTATCGTTTGGTGGAACGTGAAGGACAAAATTACAGGATAACACCAAAGTATGCAAACCAACTGCAACACCACCCATTTTAATGTAACACAGGGCAACCACCACAATGGATAGAGACACGGCTTTATCTTAGCACTCGTAGAATGAACTTTATATTGCACAAACGATTGGGAGTTTCTCGAAATACCCTCAATTCAACCTTGGCACCATCGATATGACACATAGCATCATCGATATGGCGCCCACATATTTATTCTATGGCTGTACTCGTGCAACTGTTAAGCGCCCGTATCGCACGTCCTATAATCGTCCTAACGCGTAACTGTCTGCTCTGTCATCATCTGATCTTAGATAAAAAAGTCCATTCCGTTGCATGCTTCTTTTTTCTTTGAAACGAATTTTCATCTTCCAAAATGGAATCTAATGGCGGAACAATTTTGTCGCCTCCGATATGTTTTGTGGGATAATTTACCAGCGCTGCACGTCTGATTCAAAAATCTTGTCGGGCCACCTGTCTATGAACTTGAAACATGACCAATGTTCACGCATATTGATCTGACATCTCTCTCAAACCTTTTTTACATATCCCATTGCCGGTTCTAGTTATAATTGCAGATAACTTATGTTTGTCACATTGTGCATTTTAAAATCCCCCCAATGAGACAATCTACGGAGGAGGCCTTAGTTCAACAGTGGTCTTTAAAAGGTTGTAATGGATTGAGAAAAATACCATTACCATTAGATAATGGTATTTTTGCCACTATTTTTATCTTAATTAAGGCCACAAAATTTGCTAGAAAATCCTACCTTCAATATCGGATACTTCCACAATTTTATTTTCTATATCCCATAATATGTAAACGGAGTCAGCTTCAATCTGACCTGATGCTCTACTTTTGCGAATAGTTAAAAATTGGATCTGACGACTTTTGTCGGCTTTAACAAGTTTTATCTGATATCTTGCCAATCCCAACAGAGGCTTCGATTTGAAATCGGATCATATGTACCGAGCCGTCGTAGCTCACGGATTAAATATCCAACATTTATAACCTATTGTCTAAAAGTCTACTACTGAAAGCCTCCCCTGTATACTGCCTCATAGGGAGAATTTTACTAAAGTTGTCACACGGGGCAGTTGGGTACCCAACCACTTTTTTTTTTATTATTTTCGGTTGTTGCCAGAAAGATGCTGCTGCCAGGTTATATATGTCATATTACCTAGCTACGTAAATGAACCGATTTCAACCTCGCCGGCATATGATTAAATTTTTAATTGTATTTTAAGTATTGATAAACATCTGATTGGCTTGAAACATAAAAATATGGCAAATAAAGAAGGAAATTGGAATCGTAAATACCTATTTCCTTATGAGACACGTTCAACGGGAGACAAGCATTTGTCCCATTTAAATATACATAGCTAAGTATAATTAAATCTTATAATATAACCTTAGCAATATGTGCATATCCAATTTTGACTTCTATTACTGAAAATTAAGGCGTTCCGTGATATTAAGTATGTGCTTAAGCTTGACTGTGCACTGTTATTGCATTTTAATTGAAGTTCTTGGTCCAAGCGCTCGGCGTAATGGCACTTCTAAGAACGGGCTTAGCTGTTTTGAATTCCGTTGCTTTTGATAGATCTAAATTATATCTTTACCATGTGGTGGCGGCGTAATTATTCACCACCCCACTGCGACACGTGGTCGTGGTAAAAGACGAGAGAAGAGGTAGATATAGGAAATGTTAGAGCAATCTTATGGCTACCGATGAATGGTGCTATAATTATTTTTTTTTATACGTAATATATCCTGTTAAAGTTAAAAGCTAAAGTTACAGCCTATATACGTCCAACTGCTAGACACAAGCCTCGTCTTATTTCTGAGAGAGTTTTAGGGAAAGGAAATGTCCGCCGCGCTGCCCTAATGCGTGTCGGCGAATTTCACATGCCCTCGTAATATTTTTTCTTATTTCTCAAACATGCAAGTTTCCTCACTATGTTTTCCTTCACTGTCGATCACGTGGTATATGAGAACTTAAAATTGAAAGTAACAATTTCATTGGTGTTAGCGTTGATCGAACCCTGGTTGCTCGCGTACTGTGAAATTTTACTTAGTCCCTGACTCTTTCTCCTTTTCTATAACAAATATCAATACCAAATACTTTGAAACTTGGACCCTATTTCTCACATTATTAGGTATAGAATTATTTTTGTTTCGTTCACTGTATTATATCTGAATCTGAAGAATAAGAAAAAGTCCAAGCTAAAGATCTAACTGTAGTGTGAAATGAATTCAATTTATATAGGTACCTAATCAATTCGTGATAACGGAAGAGATTTACTTCAAAAATATTAACTAGAACAACAGGAACATTTGTTGGAACTAATTGTCGTATATATAGGACTGAACGTCATTCAGCGACTTTTGCTGGAAAATAAATCAAAGCGAGCTGCGAAAATAGCTACGAGATTAACGTGTCCATTTGTTTCTATGCTGACCCAAATATTTGTTCTAGAAGTGAAATTTGGTGAATTTACCACGTTTAAATAATCAAATGCTGCCTTAGTATGGAAATTTTACAAAAAATATCAAAAAGACAAAAACAAGCTAGCCATTAAGTACATCCAACATCTCTCAATGCAGCCGAGTCTAATACTTACCGTTTTAAAATGAAGTACTCTGATATTATTTTGATGGTTCAAATATAATATTTATTTTAATTACATAAAATGTAATTACATAAAATTATATTAATTTCTATTATAAAATAATGCACTTAAAAGCTTGAAGCTTATTATCATCATCATCACAGCCTATCAAAAGTCCACTCTTAAACATAGGCCTCCCCTATATGTTGTCTCATCATCTATTTGCCTCATTGGTTTGTGGCGGCGCAGTCATCGCACTACAAGCGAAATACATCGAAACCTAAATCGCGCTATCAAAGTTCCGAAGTAAAAGCAGTATATATAGAATAGCTCCGAACTCTCACTAGACAGCGCCCCCTTTTCCTAAAGGAGTTCGCTTCCGATTCGGCAGAAAGGCCATTCAGGCCAAAGCCAGTCCCAGGTGGTGTTTAGTGGGTCCCACATAACCACGCAGCCTGCTGCGTGGTATGCTTAGAGTATTCACCACCGCCCTCCCCCGCTTCCCGGAGGATAGCCCTTTACATTGCTTCTGGGCGCAAAAAACTACCACTAGGAGCGTTGGCCGCTCCCCGGGCAGATCACCTTGCCCGGCAGGAGATCTCCCCTTTTTCTTCTAACGGCTACAGCTTCATAAAGTTGGCAGGAAGTTACATTTCCTGATTTGTTTCCCCATACTAAACGTCGAAGATATGGCAAATTGGTCCTTATAGGGTAATATATGTGGATGCATATTTTCAGCAATCCTTTGATAAATTGTTATAAATGAAAAATTAATTACGTAATTCGAACAAGTATTCAACTTTATACGTGGTAGAGCCATGCTGCAGCTATATTAGTAGTATAGTTGTAGCACGAATGGATTGGTTCGACCGGGGAAGGACCACGCTCTCACAGAATACAAGCGTAAAATAGCAGCTTAACACTGCTGTGTTTCGTATGGTGAGTGTAGAGAACCGGAGACCCTTTTTAAATTTTTAATGGACAGGAGACATTCCATCTTAATCCTCACGGGTAACAACGCATTTGCATTTTGATTTGAAAACGAGGATACTCGTAGATATAGATATGTCTATGGGCCACAGCAACCACTTACTATCAGGTGGACTGTGTGCTCATTTGTCACACTATCCTATAAAAAAAAATACATATAAAAGTCCTTGATTGATTCGTTCGTATATACGGTGATTTGAGTTGAAAAATTATACAAAAAATATTTACATAGTTTTAGTTTTGGCCTAATCTGAAGTATTTTATCATTTCATGATGTTTTGTGCTTGATCCTGTGCCAAGTCGCTACTGTAATCTTTCGAAGGATGTCATAACTCTCTCATTCATTGCTATTTCTTTGTTGTGGAGTGACAATAAAATATGACGAGCCTCAATGTTAATGTTTGATCGCTCGAAAGATTAATTAAAATTATATACTTCTATTACATGCTTTTTTCCGGAATTCATGACATGTTTTTTCCGGAATATAAAGTTCCTAAATTTTTTTTGGATTAAAAAAAAAATACTGATCCTTATAAATTAAACTCAGAAGTGGGCTTTTCTATACAACTGAATTGACAAACAAACTAACAGTCTACCGTGGTGGTAAGTGACTTCTGCAGTCCATAGACCACTGCGGCCAACTTCAATCAAGAAAGCCTGCAGATGCGTTGCCACCTCTGAGGACTAATATGGAATGACTCACAGCCTGTAATTAGGCTGACATTCTTTATCCTCAGACCGAAATACAAGTTAATTGTAAGCACTGTAAATTGGCAACAGAAATAGGTAAGTGAGTGGTAGCTACCTACATAGACAGAAAAGGAGTCTGACCACCAAGTACTAATAGAGCTGTATAAATTAATTCAGAATAACGAAACACGTTAATAAAATGTGTCAACAAGACAGCGGAGATGTCAGTTGCCGATTTGAATTCCGATGCCGATTGAATGTTACACAGTCAGCTCATCACGTTTCGCCTTGGTCCCAGTAGAAAGCGTTCGCCGGGGTGTGAGGCATGCCTTTATTATAACAATCACCTTTGTATTCATATACCTGTTCTAAGTTGCGCCCGCTTGAGTTGTATGAGAAATACGCTTCGCCGATTGCTCTTTACTAGGCCCTAGCCTAAATACCTCGTCCCGTACGCCTCACACACTTCTTTCCACCAGCTGCTGTCCATGAATCTTATTCCATGATGTTTATACCGTTTGGCACGTGGCTTTTACAACTTCATCCAACATGCAGTCCGCAAGTCCGTATCTTGGGAAATGTTTTAATTGGGTTGATTCCTAAAACAACTACAAAGCATAATGGATCAGTAAGCTTTAATGGCAATGAGCCGTCCATATAGCTCGAAGAACTGAAAACCGACGGGAAAGAAAAGTTCTCGAGTGGCAGTCTCGTACATGTAAGCAAAGTGTAAGGCGGGACCCACATCCGATGGAGTGATTATCTGGTAAGAGATGCAGGAAGTCGATGGATACAGGTGGCTGAGGACCGTACTTTGCGGCATTTCTTGGGGGAGGCTAGGGAGATGAAGCTGCTCGCGTCCGTAGGAATTACTTGAATCCTGATTCCCTACACGTATCCCCTGGGTAGTGCTAAACGAGCAGTACTACATACTGGTGGTAGGTTAGTCCTCTACTAGTGAGAGGCCCGGCCGAGGGTTGGTTAGCACCCACCTGGCAAAGACATACCGCCAAATGATGCAAATCGTGTTCCGATATGATGTTAGGTGAAACCCATTTCTTAGGGAGAATAGGTCTGGACAGTTGCGTTGCGCATACGGACCGGTTGCGACGCGGCCGTTTCTTAGTGTCAGGTGCCTGGTTATGGAGGTTAGCGGGATCCGAAGCTCGGTTGCACCGCTGGCCGACCGTAGATAGTTGGGGGCCCAATTAATGAGCAAGCCACTCATGAAAGGCTGCCCCGCCATCTTACGAAAAATCCTGGGATGGCTCCACCATGCCGCTTGGCGACCGGAGGAGAGGGCCTGGTGGCGATTTCCAGGGGGGGTTGGGGCGTCCCCGCGATCTCCATGCTAGGTACCATCGATGCTATGACTCTTTTTGCGTCCCTAGGTTATATGTGTGACGCCTCATCCAACTGCCATTCTCTCAACCTATTCACTCCCACCATTAATGAAAAGAAGGAAAAAGAAGAGTAAGTTTGTACAGCGGTTGCACTCCCTCTCCATTAAAGTGCACCTCACAAACATCCGAGGCCTGCACTGTAATCTCAATGCAATCCATTACCACCTTGAGACTGACAAGCCGCACTTACTCTTCTTGACTGAGACGCAGATCAGATGTCCTCTAGATGGGGCTTACCTTGGCTACCCTGGGTACACATTGGAGCATAATTTCCATCAGCGCGCCGGAGTCTGTGTTTACGTCCGCAACGAGATCTGCTGTAAGCGTCTCCGTTACCTTGAAGACCCCACTCTACGATCTGGGTATTGATAGACACAGGAATGAATAAAATTATTTATTCTTGTGTCTACCGATCGCACAGCGACGACCAGGAGACAACTAGGCTGTTTGAACACCTCAGTGAAGCCTCTGATGTAGCTCTAAATCGGTACCCTAATGCACAGTTGGTTTTTCTGGGGGACTTTAATGCCTGTCATCAGGACTGGCTGTTCCCATACCAGAAGACCGACCACGCTGGGAGAGAGGCGTGGAATTTTGCCTTGTCGCTGGGGCTCTCCCAGCTGGTACAACAAGCGACTAAGGTATCTGATGTGGATGGGCACACAGCCAACTGCCTCGACCTTCTGCTGACGACCGCTCCAGACAGGTACGATGTTCAGGTAACCTCACCCTTGAGAACTTCTGACCACTGTCTGGTGAAATCTGTGTCGTCATATTCCCCACCTAACTACGATTTCCACGGAGTGCGACGAATGTGGCGATACAAGTCAGCAGATTGGGATGAGATGCGGCATTTCTTTGCATCTTATCCTTGGTGGCAGGTCTGCTTCTCCTCTGAAGACCCATCTAGCTGCGCGGATGCCATAACCAATGTGATACGTCAAGCGATGGAGTATTTCATCCCCTTTGCTGACGTGCCCATTGGTGGTAAAGATCACTTTTGGTTTAACGCCAAGTGCGCTCGTGCTGAAAAGCACAAGCATATGGCGTACTTATCCAGGATCGATGCTCGAGAGCGTAAAGCTCCGGATGTCAGCCTTAAGAAGAGAAACTTTAATCAAGCCGCCAAGTCATGCAAAAAGGCATTACGCCAAGCCAGTTTCGACCGCATTAAACGCATCGGCACAAAGCTTTCTGTCAAACCATCTGGCAGTAGAGCTTTTTGGTCTCTCGTCAAAGCGGTCGAGACAAACTTCTGTCGGTCTACACTGCCTCCGCTGGTAAAACCAGATGGCTTACTGGCGCATGCGCCTAAGGAGAAAGCGGACTTATTTGCTTCTCTTTTTGCTTGCAATTCGCGTCTGGACAGTAGCAACAGCGTACCATCTCAATTACCTATGTCTGAGGTACCTCTATGTCTCAGGTCCGTATCACAAACAAGGAGGTTCTTAAAACATTGCGAAGTCTAGACGTGAACAAAGCTAGTGGACCTGATGGTATACCAGCTATAGTTTTAAAGGTCTGTGCACCTGAGTGGTCTCCTGTATTGACACGCTTATTCCGCCTCTCATTCAGGACTGAAATAGTGCCTAAATCTTGGAAGGTGGCCAATGTGCAGCCTGTGCCTAAAAAAGGTAGCCGTACCGACCCTGCCAACTATCGGCCAATTGCAATTACCTCCATACTCTGCAAGATTATGGAGCGTATATTGAACGCCCACCGCATGGCATACCTAGAGCAAAATGATCTCCTCAGTGATCGTCAGTACGGGTTTCGCCGAAATCGATCAACTGGGGACCTTCTAGCGTATGCCACTCACATATGGGGTGAAGCCCTCGAGAACAGTGGGGAAGCACTTGCTGTTTCCCTCGATGTTTCGAAGGCTTTTGACAGGGTTTGGAACGCTAGTCTATTGGGTAAGCTTTCAGCGTACGGCTTATTCCCTGGCGTAATTGTCTGAGTAAAGGACTTTCTGAGTGAACGGTATTTACGGGTCGTCGTTGATGGCTGCTCATTCGATACTGTGGCGACTAACGCCGGTGTTCCTCAGGGGTCCGTTCTATCCGCAACTCTCTTCCTACTGCATATAAATGATCTGCTCATTCCCGGTATCTATGGGTATGCAGACGACACAGTTGCACAGTTGTGGAGAGATACCAACCAAGCTCCCGGGCCAGTCGGAATCAAATCCAGTCAGAAAGAGAGGCTATAGAGAGGTTGAGCGTGTGAGTCGCACACTACAGGCAGTCTCCGAATGGGGCGATGCCAATCTCATGAGATTTAACGCCTCCAAAACACAAGCGTGTCTTTTTACCGCTAAAAGGAGCCCGCTCACCTTGGCTCCTACTTTCCGAAATGTATCCTTGGAGTACACTGACCGCCTTCAGTTGTTAGGGATTGAATTTTCTCCGAACCTAAACTATGAGCGGTTCATTGAGTCCAGAGCCAAAGCAGCCGTAAGGAAACTTGGTGTCCTTGCAAGGGTGCGGCGGTACTTCACGCCGGGGCAGCTTCTTACCTTATAAAGCGCAAGTCCAGTCGTGCATGGAGTACTACTATCACATATGGGCTGGTGCTGCAAAATGCCACCTGGCAGCATTGGACTCAGTGGAGAGACGTGCTAAGAGGCTCATTGGTGATCCTGATTTGGTTGAAACCAATCTTGTCAGCCTCGAGCACAGGCGCAGAGTAGCCAGTCTCTCGGTATTCTATAGGACTCATTTCGGTGAGTGTGCGCAGGAATTACACGCCTTAATTCCACAACGGACAACCAGACGGTTGGAGGGTCTTCATCCCGTTGTTGTCGATATTCCACGCATTAGAACCAAACGGTTTGCTTCGTCTTTTGTAATGCGTACAGCAAAGGAGTGGAATAATTTGCCGGCGTCTATCTTTCCTTCCGAATACAATCCAGGCGTCTTCAAGGCAAGAGTGAATAGGCTTTTGTTACGATAAGACAGTGCGATTTACCATCTAAGGCTGCACCACCATTTATCACCAGGTGGGATTGTGGTCAAGCACTGGCTTATAAGAAGTAAAAAAAAGGCTTACGTTATGCAGTTGACTTGTTAAGGTGTTCCTGAAAGTGTGTTCCGGTACTCTGTGTGTACTGTACTGGTGTGTACCACCAGTCTGGGGGATTTGCGTTCGGCATTGTGGTTAAAAAAATGTTGTTGCCTTAACACTAGGATTTCCTCTTGTATTATGGAAGTAGTTTACATACATCAAATGTACAAGGATAAACATCCAGGCCCGGAGAATTAGTTGCAGGCCTTACAAAACTTGTTCCGAGCGGGATTCAAAACCGCGGTCCTCAACGCTGCATATTATGGTTGTAGCACGAATGGGTCGGTTTGAACAGGGAAGGGCCACGCTCTCACAGAGTATCAGCGTAAGATAGTAGCTTAATGCTGATGTGTTTTGTATGGGGAGTGTAGAGAACCGGAGACCCTTTTTACTGGATATGAAACATTCTATATGAGGGGTGACAACACCTCGAGGATAAATGTAAACGTCTGTGGGCGCCACTATCAACTTACAATCAGGTGGGCTATGTGTTCGATTGTCACCCATATTCTATAAAACACACACAGATTCTTACAGAATACCAGCGCAAAATAGCAGCTTAACGCTGCTGTGTTTCGTATGGTGAGTGTAGAGAACCGTAGACCCTTTTTACTGGAAACGAGGCATTTCATCTTAGTCCTCACGGGTGACAACGCATCTGCATTTTGATTCTTAATCGAAGATAGATGTAGATGTCTATGGGCCACAGTAACCACTTACGATCAGGTGGACTGTGTGCTCGTTTATCACCCTTATCCTATAAAAAAAAAACTACGCTTAACTTAATTTTATTAAAGAGATAAGAAGGTAATAAAAAAAGATGTTTATGTAGATCTTTGTTTATCCCGAGAGTATTTTGTTTATTTCAAACGACAAATAACATTCACCTAGATTTCGACTGAAACTATCTTTGTAAATACGCTTATGTTGTACTTATCTATTAAGTACTTACGAAAAGAGATCGATACAACATTTGATGGAAAAGTTAATAATACGTTAGTCCGCACAAAACTGTCGATGCTAAGACATAATGCCTACAACAATTACAGCATCGACTTCAGATTGTGAAATTATTTTATTAGTTCTTTGAAGTTCGCTTTTTTATTTATTACTAGCTGTTCCCCACAACTTCTCCTGCGTGTAATTTAAAGTTTTAATTATGTTGTGCGAAACTCTAATTATTTTTCTAAAATATAAGTAGCCTAAGTAACTCCTTATAACATCAGCTATCCGTTAGTGAAGGTCCCGTCGAAAGCAGTCCAGACGTTACGGAGATTAACCGGAACAAACAGACAGATAAAAATTTTAAAAATTGTGTTTTTGTTATAAGTACCGTATATATCCTTTCATATGCATTTAGTAAAAAGCTGCTATTTTGACATTACAAACAGACACTTCAATTTTATCTGCCGACTTCCAAAAAGGAGACGGTACTCAATTCGAATGTATGTTTTTTTTAAGTGTGTTACCTCATGAGTTTGTACTGGGTGAACCGATTTCAATGATTCTTTTTTTATTTGAAAGCTGGTACTTCTCGTGTGGTCCCATATAAATTTGATCAAAGTCAGAGTAACAGTTTTTGAATTATTCTTAATAACTTATATTGAAGTCGGCAGTACAATATTTTTAATTTTTAATTATTTATTTCTCTAGAGTATAGATTAAAAGTATTTGTAGTGTTTGCTTATATGTAGTATACAGTAAATATTGTTATTTGTTTTATTTACTAATAATTTACCATGCACAAATACACAAACATACATTTATATATAAGTCACTGTCTCGAGCGCACCGCGTCAGTTACACGAGAGCCTCGGGCGAGAGTTGACGTGTCGTTTAGTTAAAGTGCGTGCCGAGCCTGTGTTACACTACAGTGGTTAGAGAAGATAGCAGACATTACAAGTGGCGACGAGGAAAAAGATAAGTACCTATTTAGTATAAAGATATAATCAAAAATAGGTTAGCAATGTGCAACTATTAGCACTGCAATTGTAAATTAATTCCTAGAGTACCCGCGGAAAAAAAACTGTGGATTATGAATTATGATTTATTGTTTTTAACCCTGTTCTGATCATTTTAATAATTTATATAAATTATATGTTCGCATATGACCACGGTTATGGTGTGCAAAAATTTATTTTCTTTATGTAGCAATGATAAAATAATGATTTATTTTAACATATGTCTATTAGCACAACTTTTATATAAAAAGATTTTTGATGGAAAAATAGTAGATGTTACTAAAAACTCCTCTCGATTCGAACCGAAATACAATGTCGTTAGCTAAATTTTAGTGGCATTTAACATGTAGGTGTGATATTTATCGCCTTTAATGAAAATACTATTTTACTGCTTTCATGGCATATATAAGTCTTACAAAAAATCGTGGACACTTCACGACTTCTGTACATTGCAAAGTAGGTAACTAGTAATACTGTTTATTTATTTATTTGCTTTTTAAGGGAAACATACAGTGCAATAATAAATTACATAATAAAACGTATAAAAGTAATCCTAAAAACCAATGAAGTTTCCACAGATATCTAATACATAATAAAAGCAAACCACAATATTATGTTGTATAAAATTAAAAATATAAAAGAATAAAACAAGCTAAATGGTATTCATAAATTAAAACATTAAGTAGTAAGTAGTTAAAAGTAACATTATATATACAACTCAAAGTGATACTACCAATTATATATTAAGTTTTACAATATTTTCTTTGCAACTATCATATTCAAGGTGAAAAATATGTAATATTTACAATATTTTAAGTTAAACTTTTTGCATGTACGAGATGCAAAATTATTTGAGGCATTTTTTTGTTTTAACTTTAGGTAATGCAAAAAGTGGTTTATTTCGTGCACCTAACCTGTGACACGCAAGATTCACCTTGCCTAAAAGTAGGGGAGAGTCGATGATATTATGAAGCAATTTGTACAACAACATTTGATCTCTTATATTACGGCGTTTCTCAGGGTATTGCTGTCTAAGTTATCAATAATGGTAAATGCGCAATATAGGTATTGAATTTACCCAAAGCCTAAATGGCACAGCGATGGAAGTAGTCGGTATAACAAATAAACCGAAAGAGAAGGGCGAGTGCTATGGAACATATTATTATCATGAAACAGAGTTTGGGTACCAAGATACCAATCATTAAATTGAGTTGGGTACTAAGATACCATCATTAAATTGAGTTGGGTACTAAGATACCATCATTAAATTGAGTTGGGTACTAAGATACCATCATTAAATTGAGTTGGGTACTAAGATACCATCATTAAATTGAGTTGGGTACTAAGATACCATCATTAAATTGAGTTGGGTACTAAGATACCATCATTAAATTGAGTAGGGTACTAAGATACCATCATTAAATTGAGTTGGGTACTAAGATACCACCATTAAATTGGAACTTGGGTACTAAGGTAGGTACCACCATTAAATTGGAGCTTGGGTACTAAGGTAGGTACCACCATTAAATTGGAGCTTGGGTACTAAGGTAGGTACCACCATTAAATTGGACTTTGGGTTCTAAGTTACTACCATTAAATTGTACTTTGTGTACTAAGTTACTACTATTAAATTGGACTTTGGGTACTAAGTTACTACCATTAAATTGGACTTTGGGTATTAAAATACCAGCATTAAATTGGAAAAAAAAATATAAGAAACTGTTTCAGTTTACCCCTAAAATAATAATAATAATGATACCGTTATCAGCTTTAATGTGATAGCACATCTATGGCTATAAGGTGTGGAAAATGGAAAAGGTCTCTACTAATCTATCTCGACGTAGCTGAAGTTATATCAGCACTCGAGAAACGAGCTACGCTATTGCATTTTGGTGGCTCTGGAATAAAAGAAACCGTTGATGTATTTTAAGTAGCCATAAAAAAAAACTCTACGAGTATTTTCAACCTAAACGGAGCAAAGTTTATGAGCGGCATGTTTTTCGATTGCTAAAACAGAAAAAAGGAGAGACATTTGAGAAGTTTTTGATAAGATTGCGTCAACAAGCCGAAAAGTGTATCGAAAAGCAAGATGATCATTTCATAGATCAAATTGTGGAAAAGTGTAATTTGAAATTGCGCAAGAACCTTATATCTTACAAAACGTGGGAAGAGTTAAAAAGCAAAAAAGTATATGCTTTTAATCAAATGTAAAGACCAGACAATTAGCATATGGTAGTAACTCTCCTTTGGCAATAGAGGGTTCATTTGAAACTATAGTCCAAGTCGATGGACGAAAGGAACATACAACCATTTACGTGATTTCGGGGGGTACTAGAAACCTGTTTGGTAAGAAAACAGCAGTCCGACTGGGTGTCTTAAAACTTGGTATCGGGATAAATCAAGTGGAGAGTAAAAGCAAGCCGATCCCCTTTAAAGAGAAGGTTGCAATCAAAATTAAGAAATCACTAAACAGTGATATAATTGAAGAAGTGCAAGGCCCGTCTAAATGGGTTTCACCAATGTTCCAATCATGAAAGAAAATGGTGAATTACGTTTGTGCGTAGATATGAGATATACGAACGCCGTTATATTGCAAGAAAACCACCCCCTGCCTACTATGGACCATTTTTGCATAAAATGAAGAAAGCTAAATATTTTAACAAATTAAGACATAAAAAAATGCCTTCCATCAAGTGGAAATTCACTCTGAATCCAGACACATAACGACTTTTATAACCCCCAAAAGAGTATATAGATATAAAAGTATAATGCTTGGAATTACCTGCGCTTCCGAGATTTTTGAGAAGATCATTGAAAGGATGCTGATAAACTGTGAAGGGGTCGTCAATTTTATTGATGATATCCTGGTATTCGGGAACAGTGAAGAAGAACATGACGCATGACTAAAGAAAGTTCTACAGGTACTTAGTAAAAACAACGCCGTGCTGAATAGCAATAAATGCATATATAAAACGCAGGATGTAAATTTTCTGGGACACAGGCTTACACATGAAGGAGTAAACCCTTCAACAAGTACGTTGAGAGCATTATGAAATTTAAGGTCCCAAAGACCATAGAAGAACTCCAAAGTTTTTTAGGACTCTTAAACTACATAAACAAATGGATACCTAACTTGGCCGCCATGACAGAACTTCTGAAGCACCTGTTAAGACAGAAGATGAGCAAAAGGGAGAGCTTGGAAAAACAATGGTCTGGAGAACAAGATAAAGCATTCCAAAAACTCAAACGGATGCTCACGGAAATACAGATTTTAGGGTATTATGACGTCAGAGATGCAAGACAGGTGATAGCAGATGCTAGCCCTGTCGGACTTGGTGCTGTCCTTGTACAAAATGATACAAATGGCCCTAGAATTATTGCCTATGGTAATCGAGCTTTGACAGACTGCGAGCGCAGGTATAGCCAAACGGAAAAAAAGGCACTAGCATTAGTTTGGGGGGTCGAACATTTTAATATGTTTATTTGGAAAGCCTTTTGATTTAGTCACTGACTACAAGCCGCTAGAGATATTGTTCGGGTCTAAGTCAAAACCATGTGCGAGGATTGAACGATGGATACTGAGGCTACAGTCTTATTCATTTAAGGTTATATACAAGCCAGGAAAAACAAATATAGCTGATCCCTTGTCACGATTATGTAACTATCCTGATAAACCACCAAAAGGAAAAGACCAGCATGTGTACCAAATAGTGGAAAATTCTAGACCAGTTGCTATACCAATGAGTTCCATTGTAGCATATTCAGAAAAAGAACAAGAGATTTACAAAGTGAAAAAAGGTGTCTATCAGAACGACTGGGACGATTCGATTAAGAGTTACAAATTTTTTGAAAACGAGTTGTTTCCATGATAGCATTCTACTTCGTAGAAATAAAATTGTAATACCACAGCAACTCTGCAAGAGTGTATTAGATGCTGCATACGAGGGTCATCCAGGTATCGTAGCGATGAAGGGACGCTGGAGATCAAAGGTATGGTGGCCCCGTATCGATAAAGACGTAGAACAATTAGTAAAGGCTTGTAAAGGTTGTATGTTAGTGGGGTTGCCAAACCCAACTGCACCAATGAAGAGACGAGAGTTGCCTGCAGCTCCATGGATAGATGTCACAATGGATCTAATGGAACCATTGCCAAGTAACGAGTATCTGTTAGTAGTGGTCGACTACTATAGTCGATACAAAGAAGTAAACAATTACAAAAACATCACAAGCTTACAGATTATTAAAATGGTAAAAAAAATGTTCAGTAGACTTGGTTATCCTATTTCTATCACCGCAGACAATGGCAAGCAGCTCGTGAGTGAAGAGTTTCGATCCTTCTGCAAAGAATGTAACATTAAGTTATTTAGTACTGTACTATATTGGCCTCAAATGATCGGCGAAGTTGAGAGACAAAACAGAGATATTTTGAAACGTCTTCGTATCAACCAGATCGAGAGGAAGGATTTATAAGAAATGTTTATGGGAGTATCTTCTAATGTATAACAGCACCCCTCCTTACAGTTACCGGGAAGTTAGCGTCTGAACTGTTTTTTCACCGAAAATGTAGGGATAAAATTCCATCAATAGGTGAAATAAATTACAGACAATCATTTAGATTCAGATATCAGGGATAGAGACAAAATACAAAAAAGAAAAAGGAAAAGAGTATGTATATAGGAAACGCAGAGCAACTCGCTCAGATATAATACAGGGAGATAAGGTTTACGTAAAAGCAGTGGAAAATAATTAATACAGACAATACAAGCTGCTTTGTGATTGTTATGAGTTATAATGAAAAAAAGAAAAAAATCTTGATAAGAAAGAGATGTAGTGTTTGCTTATATGTAGTATACAGTAAATATTGTTATTTGTTTTATTTACTAATAATTTACCATGCACAAATACACAAACATACATTTATATATAAGTCACTGTCTCGAGCGCACCGCGTCAGTTACACGAGAGCCTCGGGCGAGAGTTGACGTGTCGTTTAGTTAAAGTGCGTGCCGAGCCTGTGTTACACTACAGTGGTTAGAGAAGATAGCAGACATTACAGTATTATTTTCAAATTTATATAGGAGTGGGACCGGAGCGTGTGTGTAGTGACGGTGTAAGAATATCGTTACCTCCTACCCCCATATTGCCCCTTTAGTGTCGTAAGTGGTACAATCCAGGAGATGGGCATCAGCATCTTTCAAATATCATCATAAAATAAAAAATAAAAACTGCGATTACCCGTCTGCCAAGCTTAGCTACTATGACAAGTATCATTGGTAACCAGGCATTCAATTTAGTTTTTAGGGGTGATAATACTTAAACACTCACGCCTATCACCCAGAGGGGTAGGCATAGACTACGGACTTCCGTTTGGCACGAATATGACACACCTCTCTCGCCATATCATCCATATACGTACGCATACACGCTAGTCGGCTAAGCCCATTTTCAATATATTGCCAATTTGGTCGATAAATTTTCGCCTAGGGCATCCCTTCCCAACTCCGCCGTTCACTTCTGCAACATAAATTCGCTTTGTCACTCTTTCCTCATTCAATCTTTCTGCATGACTTCTACATGATTCGAATTTTCTACATGGGTGGTAACTCATCTGCATTTTGATTCTTTAAGAATAGACGTAGGTAGATATGGGCGCAGCATCCATTTACAATCGAATGAATACTATACTCGATTGTCATACTCTTGTAAAAGAAATTAGTCAATGCCATCATGTGCTTAGTCCCAGTGAATAGAAGTTCAAAAGCCAAGACTATAGAAGATATAATATACAGTGAAACTTGGATAACTGGGACCTTAAGGGACCTGCAAATTTGTCTCACTTAAAGAGGTATTCCACTTACCCAGTGTCTCAGATATCCAGGCATAAATATAGATCTGTCACATTTACAGAGGTTTCTATTAATATAAGTGAGAATAGAGGTTATTTCAATTATAGAGGTGCAATCATTAAATAAAATAACGTATTTTGTAAACATAATACATAAACATCCGGACGATAGCAAAACCAAACTAAAACTGGAGGTCTCTTTTACACAATTAGCCAAATGTGGACTTTGCGGGTAGAATAAGGATTTGTAAACAAAACAGTACACAAAATATAGTCTCAGTAAAAGAGGTAAAATATACTAGATGTCTCAATTATAGAGGTAATTATGACGAATAAAATCGAAAGAACTAATCCCTAAAATATAGTCTCAGTAAAAGAGGTAAAATATACTAGCTGTCTCAATTATAAAGGTAATTATGACGAATAAAATCGAAAGAACTAATCCCTAAGATATAGTCTCAGTAAAAGAGGTAAAATATACTAGCTGTCTCAATTATAGAGGTAATTATGACGAATAAAATCGAAAGAACGAATCCCTAAAATATAGTCTCAGTAAAAGAGGTAAAATATACTAGCTGTCTCAATTATAGAGGTAATTATGAAGATAAAATCGAAACAATCCCTGATATAGAGGTTTGTGTTGTCTCACTAACAGAGGTAATTCTTTGCTAAAGTGTCGGTACCTAAGCATGAGTTCCAGCTATGGAGGTTTCACACTTATCCAGGTCCCACTTAACCAAGTTTTACTGTGTATAGAAATATATTTTATTCTTTTTTGTTTTTGAAGTCGGTTTTACCCTTTTGATAAAAAGAAAATAATTAATTAATGATTTTCTTTCTGATTAAATAGGTTATATACTTCAGGTGTGGTCCAATTTATACATTTGGACAAAAATTGATCGCAAAAGATGGTAAATAGGGGATGAACTGAAATGTGTGAAATAAAAGATGAAGTGTTTAGGCGACATTCTAGTTGTTACCTTGGGCTTATTGCTTAGTCTACTTACCCACCTGGGGAGTGGGGTAAAAAATAAACTTTTTATAAATAGTAAAAGGTGGTATTCAAAAAAAAAAAAAAAAACTAAGCGGAATAAAATAAATCCGCATAACAAATACACACAAATTTCCCAACGTGGTAGACGCCACGGTGCAGCTATATTATGGTTTTTCACCGACTCACGGACGAATTACGAACGGTATTCTAGCGGACCAGCGTAAAATAGCAGCTTAATGCTGCACTGTTTCGTATGGTAAGTGTAGCGAACCGGAGACGTTTATACTGGAAACAAGGCATTTTATTTTAGTCTTTAGGGTGACAACGCATCTACATGTTGCTTCATAATTGAGGATAGATGTAGGTGGCACGCTGCAACTATGTTTGTACGTGGTGGAGCCATGCTGCAGCAATATTATACGTGGTAGAACCTCTCTGCAGCTATGGTCGGTCCGACCGGGGTAGGACCACGTTCCCACAGAATACCAGCGTAAAATAGCAGCTTAATTCTGTTATGTTTCGTATGGTGGGTGTAGAGAACCGGAGACACTGTTTGCTGGAAACGAGGCATTCCATCTTAGTCCTCAGGGGTGACAACGCATCTGAATTTTGATTCTTAATCGAGGAGAAATCTAGATGTCTATGGGCGGCAGATATCACTTACCATCAGGTGGAATGTGTGCTCGTTTGTCACCCATATTCTATAAAAGATGGCTTAGAAGGGGCTTTTTTCTTCTGTACACTTAATACATGTTTAGCCCCGACTTGAGAAGCTATTTTGCGAAAATTGTTTTATTCTTTCTAGTTCATTGCAATCAGAAAATATTTTTTTTATTCAAGGAATTAGCAAGGAAAATTAATATCTGCAAAATCAAAAAAAAAAACACAGACTAATGTCTATAGATAAAAGATTAAAAAGTAGCTTTGAACCATATCTAATACAAATGTATGATAGCATTTTCTAATCTATGCGCAACTCGCAACGGTCATTTTAAATTGCAATTAAGACAAGTGCCGCTCGCATTGCACTTCAATTAAGGTGAAATAACGACAATAACTTGAGTTAAATATCATGTTTAAACGATGTGGAGAACCGCACTACAACACTAACGTTTTACTATAATATAATCGATTTTATTTGATAACATACTTATTATATGCAATGAGGTCTCAGCGTTAGTTAGTAACTGTGGCGGTACAGTCAGCAACACAATGACGCTTGCACCAAACAACAATTACAGCCTGAAAACATGCTACTGAAGATTCGGAAGGATTTTGCTATTAATACAGATCCGTCTGTCCAGACTGAACGCCTTAACCGGTAGGAGATCTCTCTTTTCTCTGTCATCATGAGTATCTCATGTGGCAACTAAGGAAAATATCTGAAAGACCTCATGGCCTTTAAATTATTCGCGATAGGTATTACCACCTCGCTGGATTTGATACACTCAAACCGTTCACAAAGACATATGTCAATGGAATTAAAACGTCCATGGATTTAAAATATTGAGATACCCAATCCGTAAGTCAAACGTAGATTTCGTACTTCTTTTTTTTTTAAATGGGGTCAGCAATCGACTACACAGCCCACCTGATGGAAAGTGGATGTTGTGACCGATAGACATCTACATCTATCCTCGAATAAAAATCAAAATGCAGATACGTTGTCACCCCTGAGGTCTAATATGGAATGCCACGTATCTAGTAAAAAGGGTCTCCGGTTTCCTACACTCACCATACGAAACACAGCAGCGTTAAGCTGCTTTTTACGCTGGTATTCTGTGAGAAAGTGGTCCTTCCGCGGTCGAGCCGACCCATACGTGCTACAACTATAATATAGCTGCAGCATGGCTTAGAATAAAATATTAACAACAATAGTCTTTGTTGTTAATTAAAACTTAAATTAACAAAAACTTTTGTTAGGAATAAAAGTTTTCTTAAATAAAGAAAGAATAAAAAAAAGAAAACTTTTTATTCCTAACAAAAGTTTAGTTATGACGCTAAAATGCAAAGTACTGATAAGAAATCTCGTGTGTACGTTTTTTATCAATAGTTACTCCCATGCATAGATTACCTCTGTGCTCCCATGCCTATATGCCACCTCTCACTATTTTGTTTTTGGTCCCTTATATTCTGCCACGCTGTCCCAATACGTTGTGGATTTCATTTGACTTTTAATTTTTTTTTAAATTTACTAGACATGGAGGTTGAGAATCATGACGTCTTCCATTATCCCAAAGCACGTGGTAAATCGGCGTGGTAAAATGGAATTAACAATTTTATTGGAGCAGGCGGGATTGGAACTCAGTTTGCTCTATTACTATGAAATGTTTACGTGAACGCTCTCGCAGTATTTAATATTAAGATTAAAATCGCCCTTTACTCTTAAAATTCTCAACAAAATGCCTAAAATGTTATACGAGCGGCGGGAAACTATGTCAGCAATTTGTACACGAGCTAACATCTACGAATCCGCGTCGGACCGGAAAGTTAGACGCCTTCAAGAGGGGATGTTCACACATTAAAAATGCGGAATTTATGTGCTGCTTTGACTTTAAAATCTCTCTGCCTAAATATGAAAACCTTAGTAGATTGAAATGCTGAATTTGTGATTTGAAAACATAAAAGGATTAAAAAATCATAATATAAAATAAGCCATAATGATTTCTTAAACTTACGTGGATGCTATTCAATAAAACTAGTTTTAAGGATTTTATTGCGTTAATACACTTATTTAATTTATTTTTGATTTGATACCTAATTAAAAGCAGAAGTTAGCCCGGGCTAACGGCTTGTACTCGTAAACACCTCAGTCCTCCCGTGACTATGGGGTGCTGCGTATCACTCGAAACGTTACGTCACGTATCAAAAAATTCATTTAACGCGATAAAATCCGTAAAATTAGTTTTTTAGTTAAATTATTTTTGTCATTATGCAGTCTATATAGTTTTTAAGCTATAACATTAAAAAAATATATAGATAATAAAATGTACTTCACGAAACGGTCAAAAAGTGAGCATTTGCGCACATGTTACAGATGTTAAACTGCTATCTTCTTAAGTATATAAAATTATAGTTTGCACTTTGCAAAGATAGTTACAGTTGCAGGCTATTTATGCCCTATATACTCCTGAGCATGGGTCTCCTTTCAGTTTTGAGAGGATTTAATTTTTCCTTAATTTCTCTGACTTGCCGTTTTCAAAAGATAGTTTCTTCATCGCCGAACACGTGGTAATAAATCAGAACGTAAAATTGCAATTAACAGTTTCATCGTTTAGCCTCCAAGCAAGCGCGGCTTTATGAATAATATTTCGGAGACATGAGAAGTCCACCAGGATGAACAATTCCTTGACCTAAGCCCTCTAAAAATGAGAGTAGCCCTGTGCCCTACAGGTGGACGTATATAGACTGTAATAATAAACTTAATAAGCAAACAGTCCTAGCCATGTAATGACGCTAAAATATAATTTATTCGTAATATTATTATTACGAAAAAATTACATTTTTAATAAAAAGAGAAACCGAGTTCAACAGAATAAAATAGAACAGAAAAGAAAGAAATTGCATTTATCGACGTTCAACCGCACACACCTCGCCCACGCCACGCGCCCGCCTCGCACACGCCACGCGCCCGCCTCGTTCCCGGTCCGTGCTAATCCCGCGCTCACCCCGCACACGCATTTTTTATACAATTTCAGATTTATTGATTTGTCATAAGACTCAAATTATATGCAACAAATTTCAAAGCGAGTTAGACGCGGGTGCTGACGCGCGTGACGTGCGCGTAGCGGACGCGTGTCGTCGTAACGCGTCCTTATGTGAACACCTTTGTCCAGTAGTGGATTTTGAAGAAGGAAAATGATGATTAAAAATAATTACTAAAATAATAAGAACTAAAATTCATAAATATTTTTATACGGCTGCAAAAGCTCGTAAAATAGTTAAAACAAAGCGGACTCTACCTACTTGAAAATCTATTAGTCAACTCGCTGTGTAATACAATGCCGTGGAATTGAATAGTTTCTTAATGGATCTGATTCGTATAAAAACAATTTACGCTGAATTCGTACTTTTATATTATCGTAATGAGAATCGATGTATACGAATAAAATTTTATGCAATCAAATCAAATTATTAATGAACTAGCTGTTCTTCGCGACTTCACCCGCGTGGAAGTTTTTTTGCGCCGAAGCCTAAGTTACTTCTTATAACATCAGCTAAGTAAATACCTTAAGTTACTCCTTATAAGTCTCATCCAAATCACTTCACACCAAAATAGCTTGCAGATGACAGATTTTGTCCTACTTACTTAACATTTATCGTTATATTTTGGCCAATTTACACAATATTTCTATAAATTATAGCCTATATGTTATTCTGATGTATAAACTATATTAATGTAAACTTTCATTAAAATCCATTCAGTAGTTTTTGCATGAAAGAGTAACAAACATCTATACATCCTCACAAACTTTCACATTTATATTAGTACGATTTATGCATTTAAAAAAAAAGTGACAAGCTAACCACTGTCCATCTGATGGTTAGTGGCTTCTGCAATCTATGGACACCTACAAACAACTTTAAACAAAGAAGGCTGCTGGTGTGTTATCACTGAGCACAAAAATAGAATGCCTTACACACTGTTATTATACTGGAACTCTACTAGTTCCAAAATTAATGAGGGTACAGGATCTGGAACGTTCTCAGAAGATCTTAATATCCACATATGTACACCGCTGGGTACCCACAGCACAGTCTTTCAGGCAGAATGTATGGGTATCATCCAAGCGGCCATACCAATAGATGCTAGGAAAGTAAAAGGTTCCTCCATCAGAATACTGATCGACAGCATGGCGGTACCACAAGCTCTGAGTTTCAATGTAGTAAACTCGGGACTAATATATGAATGCAATCAACGACTAAACGAGGTATGTAAACACAACAATGTAATTCTGCAATGGATAAAGGGACACAATGGATTCAGAAGCAACGACGTAGCTGACGAACTGGCCAGGAGAGGATCGGCTCTGGAACCAATCATACCAATCCCCTTTGGACTCTACTATCGTTACCCTTAAGACCGGAATACAGCGGTGCAATCACTGCTGTTAAGCCGCAAAAATACGTTGAAGGGTGACACAGACCGACTTCTAGGCAAAAAAAAGTGTCGCCTTTTAGTACTATTTTTGTACTAATCAATTTAAAACAGTTAAAAAAAATGCGTAAGTGTCGTGGAACACTCGGTTGGAACGAAGTTAAATTCGTAGTATACTATTAATGATAAACGTATTATATTAAATTAAATTTAATTAAAATCCATTTATTTCTTTCTCAAGGCATACTAAATAATAAAGTGTGCTAGAGCCATGCTGCAGCTATATTATGGTTGTAGCACGAATGGGTCGGCTCGACCGGGGAAGGACCACGCTCTCACAGAAAACCAACGTAAAATAGCAGCTTAACGCTGCTGTGTTTCGTATGGTGAGTGTAGAGAACCGGTGACCCTTTTTACTGGCAAAGAGGCATTCCATCTTAGTCCTCACGGGTGACAACGCATCTGCATCTTGAGTCTTTATTGAGGATAGATGTAGATGTCTATGGGTCACAGTAACCACTTACCATTAGGTGGACTGTGTGCTCGTTTGTCACCCGATCCTATAAAAAAAAAGTAATTGGAGCTTCCTAGCAAGTATAAAAGAATAGCTGTGTCAGGAGGCACCGCTCTTCCTAATAATATTAAATAAGCGTGCTTAAAAGCGTTAGCATATCTATTATTATTATTTTTATGTAATTTTATTTAATTCTATTCTATTCTAATAAAAAAAATATATCATTTAATTCCGTGACGTAGAATGTTTTCTGTGCTGTGATAAGTTAATGTTTTAAGATGATCGGTAAGTATTTTTTTACATTCGCGGTAATTAAGCCGGTGAAAGTTTAATTTTTTTATTTAAATAATTGTACATATATCTTGATTGGGCACTATACTGTCTCTCAGCAAATATAGGATTCCCCCGTATAGATGTTTTTTTGGATCATAGAGTTAGTATGTGTTTTTAAAATTGTCTGTAAGATATATAGTTGCCTAACCGTATATTATTGATTAACAAATACAAATAAATGAATTACTAGCCTCTATTGAAATAAAGCGTTATTGAAAATAATATTTCTTTCATGACAAGATAAGAAAAAGTGCGAGGGAGATGGATATTATTCTATCTCGCTCGCACTATAGAAATAATCGTGACGGAAAAATCTTACACTTTTTCTCGCATATCCCCCATCCGTCAAATTCGTACCGTGCGATAAGGAACTTCGTTTTAAAAATATTTTATTCTTCTTTTTAAAAAACTATACGCCCACACTAGGATTTTCTCCTGTATCGTGGAGGCAGTTTACAAATATAAATTGTACAAGAACAACCATCTAGACCCAGAAAAATTGTAGGAACATTTCGTAACCGTTACGCTAAGCAGGCACATTGACAATCTCAGTACCAACAGATGCCTCACACTATGGGCTACTTCTCATCACCGGTCTAATCTATTTTGTGATTATTTCATTACATTTATTCATTACAACCCATGAAAGCCATCCGCGGAACATAGGTCCGCCCATAGATGTCACGATTAGCAAGTCGGTTGACAACTGCAGACTTTGTAAATATTATTGAGTTATTATCAGAAAGATGATGTTGTCCATCTCCTATTTCAGTTTCTCTCTGTCACTTCTTACGACACTCGGGATGATATGGGTTAGACTAAGAGGATTATGTAACGCTATCTAACGCACGAAAAATGTAGTTGTTTCAATCGAGTAAACTAGATTATAGCTTTTCTATATAATAAGATATTTCTAAATATCAATAAAATCTATCTTATTAAATTCAATACTTATACGAACAATGCTCGTATATTAGGTAATTTTTTAATAAGATAAGGGTGACAAGCAAGCACACAGTCTACCTGATGGTAAGTGGTTACTGTGGCCCATAGACATCTACATTTATCCTCGTTTGCGAATCAAAATGCAGATGCGTTGTGAGCCATAAATACTAAAATGGAATGCCTCTTTCCCAGTAAAAATGGTCTCCGGTTCTCTACACTCACCATACGAAACACATCAGAATTGAGCCTCTATTTTACGCTGGTATTCTGTCAGAGCGTGGTCCTTCCCAGGTCGAGCCGACCCATTCGTGCTACTACTATACAATTAATATTTAATATAGCTGTCGCATGGCTCTACCACGTAAAAAAATTAGTAAACTTAGGTACTTAATAAATTAATTAAACTGCATTTGTCTAAGAAATATCATTACCACGTGTCATCGCGTGTATATCGTATGAGGCAATTATTGAAAAGCCCAGAAAAACCTCATAAGCTCTGATAGATTAGAGTCAACCAAATTGTGTATGAAAGAAAGACAAAAAATACCTAGACTGACGACGGAGAATTGTGTCAAAAATTCTAGACCTTAGCGAATGTCTAGAATTTTTGACAATGTTCTCCGCCGTTAGTTCAGCGGAACTACTTACAAAGCGTGGCTTTTACGGCAAAGTTAATAGAAGAGGAAAATGTCCAGTAGACCAGTAAATTGTTATGCGCTGATAAAAAAGAAAAAATAATATTTAAAACAAAATCATTTTCTTACTGCAATATAAAGTTTCTTGATGTTGACGTTTTTTTTAGAATAAGGGTGACAAACGAGCACGCAGTCTTCCTGATGGTAAGTGGCTGCTGCAGCCCATAGACATCTACATCTATCCTCGATCACAAACTAAAATGCAGATGCGTTGTCACCCGTGAGGACTAAGATGAAATGCCTCGTTTCCAGTTAAAGTCCTCCGGTTCTCTAGTACACTCACCATACGAAACACTGCAGTTACTTTACTATTATATTAGTTATTTAACATCCTTGTGTTTCAATCAACCTATAATTTCACTGCTGCCTTAATCACCACACTCGGCTGGCGGACGGCAATCACAGTACAAGAATGCAGTACCTTTGGCGATTGTAGTATCATTACGCAAATTTGAGGCTGCTCTCCGACTCCTATTTTATATTTTACGTCTCGAAAAAACCTCCAATCTTAATTTTTTTTTCATTCTAAATGTTCAAAATACAAGTCAGTAGTTTTTGTTTATAATAATCAAACTAAAAAAATAAATAAAAACCGACATGAACGAAAAAGAATAAAACGACTTGAACATAAATGTTTCTTCGGTTGCTGTTCTTGCTTGCTTGGGTTCCAAGACATTAATGTATCGAAGAATCAAAGCCAGCTAAAACACAAATTTACTTGAATTATGTCGTCGTCAAAACATAAAATAATAAATGATATTTATTTTTTATGATTACGCTTTTGTTTTACTTTTCGATTTTAATTATTTTACTCTTTCGCTTGGGTAAGGAATGTCACTAGTTTAGGGCAACTTCTTTAAAACAATGTCTTCTAAATAGGGATGAAATTAATATATTTAATAAAAGAAGAATAATTAAAATCGAATCGGCCATTATCAAGAAATTGATGAACATATACACATAGTAAAGTAAAACCTACTCGTAGAATACACAACCTGCTCGCTTTTGGAACTTCGTAAAATACAAATTAAATTGGATCAATACAAAAACGAATTGAATGATTAAAATCTAATTATCTTCATTAACCAGTCCAAGTCCTCTGTTTAACATGGACGTCTCCGGTTTTAGGGAAAATATGCTTTAATCGTATCGCTTGGCAGACGGCTCAACGATCCCAGTACCAGACGTCTCGCACTTTGCACACTGTTGTCTGTCGCCTAACAATTGACTTAAAGCCATAAGATCATTCTGGCATTTCCCGTAATCGCTTCGTCTGACCCCGGCATGATAAAATGGAGTGATGGATACTCCTATACTACCATCATACACTTAAAAAGTTTGTTATTTTAAGATGATATTGTTTTTTTTTGACTGATTTTTACACGGCGACATCGTCCGAATAGGTAGGTTAATTGAAAGCTATTTAATTTAAGCTAGGCTAGAAAACTAAACAGGTTCAGGTTATAATGTAATAAACCGATGATACACCCATGAAAACATATAACTATAATAAATTGACGAAGTTATCATTAACATTCCCCTGTATCCTCCTTCAAACCGAGACCGATATTTTTAATTTAGAAAGGAAGTACAGCCCGTATTTGTAAATTTTTCCTTAATTTTTAATTTTCGTTAAATTTGATTACGGAGGTAAAACTGGGCAGAAAATTTTAGTAGGTTTCTATTTTTGAAATAATTGATTAAAGTAAAAAAAAAAACAGTATCATTGCAGTGATAGATATTTTTTTTTATAGAATAAGGGTAACAAGCCAGCATATAGACCACATGATGGTAAGTGAATATTGTAGCCCATAGATATCTACATCTTCCTCGATTAAGAATAAAAATGCAGATGCCTTTTCATCCCTGGACTAAGACGGAATGCCTCGTATCTAGTAAAAAGGGGCTCCGTATATACCAAATACGAAACACAGCAGCTTTAGGGTGCTATTCTACGCTGGTATTCTGTGAGAGCGCGGTCCTTCCCCGGCAGAGTCGACATATTCGTGCTACAACCATAATATAGCTCTACATTAACATGTGCTCAAAATGGCTCTACAATTTTAAAATAAATATATAATTTCTATAGAAAAAAGCTCTAGTTGCTCTAGTGTTATCATCCAGGGATATATCAGAGCAATATGTTTATATGGACTAAACGCCGCCTATCCTCTCAAGAGCCGTGGTAACGTGGTAGCTTAGACACTAATTGGTTGCTGTAAATTTCAAATTAAGCAACTAGCTTCAGTTCATTGCACTCTTACACGATGACTTATCACGAGCTCGGCGGTGAAGAAAAACGTGAGCTAAACCGGCATGTTTGTGAATTTAAAAATATTACAATGGCCTGTTAAACTCAACTAACAGGCACTGGAGCAGCACGGTGGATTACCTGCTCAAAAACTTTAACCCTCTCAGAAATAAGACGTAAAATAGCAGCATTACGCTGCTGTGTTTCGTATGGTAAGTATAGAGATCTGGAGACCCTTTTTACTGGAAACGAGGCATTCCATCTTAGTCCTCACGGGTGACAACGCATTTGCATTTTGATTCGTAATCGAAGATAGATGTAGATGTCTATGGGACACAGAAACCACTTACCATCAGGTAGACTGTGTGCTCGTTTGTCACCCTTATCCTATAAAAAAAAAGACGAGGGAGGAACTTTAAGCGAATGCTTAAGGAAATTGACACTCATTGCGCCTAATTTGCTCCTTTATCTATTATCCTTTGTCTCGTATTAGATACGCCTAGTACCCATTTGTATGAAATCAAAACAATCTTTGTTTTATCGGATTATTCCGTTTATCCACCCCAGACGGGGTGAATAATCGGAATTCGTATATTATTTTTCTTCCAATTTTCCCCCTCGCCTGTGTACATTTATATAAACATGATATAATCTGTCCCAAGATTACTTACTATTCTATACGTGGTAGAGCCATGCTGCAGCTATATTTCTGGTATAGTTGTAATACGAATGGGTCGGCTCGAACGGGGAAGGACCACGCTCTCACAGAATACCAGCGTAAAATAGCAGCTTAATGCTGCTCTGTTTCGTATGGTGAGTGTAGAGAACCGGAGACCCTTTTTACTGGAAACGAGGCATTCAATCTTAGTCCTCACGGGTGACAACGCATCTACATTTTGATATTCGTAATCGAGGATAAATGTAGATGTCTATGGGCCACAGCAACCACTTACCATCAGGTGGACTGTGTGCTCGTTTGTCGCCCTTATCCCATAAAAAAAACTTAGTAGACATTAGCATACTTATAAAAATACGTACACACTTCTTGTTTAAAAGGTCAAAGTATCATGTGAAGTGCATTCAAAAACGGGCAGATAAGCTAGGTATCAATAAACCGGATACGTGGAGAATAGTGCTACTTACAGCAAGATTGCTACTAATACTTTCCAACTTGATTCTTGAAGGATGGCTGTTTGTTGAATCTTTTTTTGAATAATCATGATAATATGATGGCGTTTTTGAAATACTATGAAAAGACATGGCTCAAGGACGAAAATTATGTGGCTGTTTGGAGTTCATTCGGAGTGACTCACAGAACTATAAATTCATTAGAATCTTGGCATAAAACTATTTCAAATAAGGTGAAAGACAAACATCCAAATTCAGTTAAGTTTTTGGAATGCTTGCAAAAAACTGTCCATTTTTAGGGTTCCGTACCTCAAAAGGAAAAAACGGAACCCTTATAGGATCACTTTGTTGTCCGTCAGTCTGTCTGTCAAGACCCTTTTTCTTAGGAACGCATGGACGTATCAAGCTGAAATTCATATCAAATACTCAAGTCTACTGTCCCTTCAAGCTGTGAAAAAATCAAACTTCTAAGCCAACGCAATCAAAAGATACAGCCGCTTATGCCGCAAATTTTCGACATTCGCAAGGGAATCAAAACCTACAGGGTACTTCCCGTCAACTCAGGATCTTGAAATTTGGTACGAAGCAACGTTTTATAGCACAGATAAAGGAGAAATTGCAAAATTGTTTTCCAATTATACACCCGATTTCAATTATTCACCCCAGACGTGGTAAATAACCGGAATTCGTATATTATTTTTCTTAAACGTACATTAAAAGAGACGAATTTATCAACGATATACAATTATGTCTACTCAATAATGAAGTTAGTGTTGGTCATTTCCTGAAAATATGGCAGAATTTATAAATTCCTTATTATTATTTAAAACGAGGAAGTTTAATTTGGTTTAAATAATATGATTTTTGCTTAAGTTTGTGGTTATTAAAAAAATATCAGTAATATATTAAAGTATGGAATACATGATCTGTTAAAATGTACTTGGGGTGATAAGGCGGAACAACAATCAAAAGGTGAATTCTGATTATCCAACCCGTCTGAGGTGGATAAACGAACACGCGTTTCCAAGTATCCACCCTAGGGTGGATTTCTTAGGTTAGATAAACGGAATAACCCATTTTATTGTAATTCTCAATTCTTTTGCATTTTTAAATTAATATTATGCCTATTTTTTACCAAGCCCCCTTTCTTGATTTAAAAATGAAAAAGGAGACCTATCTTTACGAATTCTATAGAGAGGTCGTAGAGCCTCCTGGTAAGCACGTTAGCCTAAATTCAAATTTACAAGTGGTAGTGGAGTGTAAATTCCTAAATGGTATAGTGGTCAGTAAATACGGACGTAGGTTAACGATTCTAATTACTCGCGGTGTGCATTAAAAACAATGAAGCAAAAAGCTTTGTATGGGTCTGAAGCATACCAATAACATAAAAGTAAATTAAATTGTATATTCAACGGCAAAATGGGCATGCGAAAAGTAAAGAGTGCAGCTCCTTTACACACCTTCCCAAAATATCAATTAGGCGTTACATTTTTAGCTTCATAACTGCAGTTTTGTTTATTGTTTAGTATAAGCGTAGCTGCGGACAAAGAGTATATAATCACGTTCTAGCCGCGGACACAGCTTGTACAAAACAGAAAAGAATAAAATACACTCGTTCGTAGATTTAAATGAAAATTTTGTAATTTATCTCTCCGGACAAACGTAAAGCTTCTGGCGGCCAAGCGGCTGTCAGTGATTCGATCTATATATATATATTCGTTAAATGATATATCCAGGAATAAACACTACTTGGATGTTTTGCAGTAGTATATTAGTACATTCAAAACTAAATTCAGGTATTAATATCATTTGCCGTGTTTTTTTGTAATATAAGAGTGACAAACGAGTACACAGGGCACCTATTGATAAGTGGATGATGTGGTCCACAATATCTTCATCAATTCTTTATTAAGAATCAAAATGCAAAAAGCTTGGTCACCCCTGAGGACTAAGGTAGAATGCCTCGTATCCAGTAAAAAAGGCTCACCGGTTCTCTACACTCACCATATGAAACACAGTAAGATACTTGGACACCATTATTTCGTGCTGGTATTCCGTGAGAGCGTGGTCCCCGGTTGAGCCGACCCATTCGTGTTGCAACCATAATAAAGCGGTAGCATCACTCTACCACGTATAAAACGCGTGTCGTAAGAGGCGATTATGGCAAAAGGCAGAATAATCTCATGATTTTCGATAGATGGCAGTATAACCCTATCGTTTACAACAGAATAGAATAGAATAATTTTTATTCAATATAGATTAGATTACAAGTGATTCTTATTGAAAGTATTTTTTTTTACTTTAACCACTGGTTTAGAACCTCTGACCGGGAAGAAACCAACAAGAAACCCAGTGGGACTTTCCAAAGTATAATTTTACAATTACAGATTTAATATACTCAGAAGGGTGACGAGGCGTCCTCCTGTTAATGAGAGGTACCCCTTTCCAGAAGGATTTACGGATTGATGAAGACGAAAATTAATAACATTATAATCGTTCGATTTTACATTTATTTTATATGTTTAGAGCAGTGATAGGTCAGTACGATGGATAGCCACTCCCCTTAAAATTTCACGGCACGCGAGCAAGCCGATTTCGACCCCCGAAAACACCAATGAAAAGGCTAATTGCAATTTTAAGTGCTGATTTACCACGTGATCGTTTGTAAAGGAAAATATTGTAATAACATATAAATGTCTTTCAAATTTTAAGGTCATCAGAGGCCTGCAGAAGAGCACCGCTCCAACGCGTGTTGGCGCATTGAGGCGACGCTCTTTCTGCTCTAAACCCTCTCAAAAATAAGATAAGTTTCTGACCTGCAGCGGACACGGAACAAAAAAAGTTCAAAACAACAAACTTTCACCATCGCATCGGATGCAAACCATGTTATTTCACCACTGATCAAAACTCATGTTACTTGTGTTATAGCACATACTGAACCACTATAGTTTTGTAATAATAATTTTATTCATCAACCCGAAAAAGACCACTGCTGGATTTAGGCCTCGCCTGTTATTTGCCTTATCTGTCAATGATGTTAATGATTGATTTATTTGCATGAGATACAATACCGATAAATACGAGTACATAGGTGTGAGTAAAATGCAAACAAAATTCTGTGCAAAAATTACAAATTATATTGTTAATTATATTTATATTTCATGGCTCCGTAGTGCAGTAGCTTAGCATTGAGAGGCAATGCTAAGGGCCACAGGTTCGAATCCCGCACAGAACAAGTGTTTGTATGGCCTACGAATAATTGTTTCGGGATGTTTGTACTTGTGAAATTTATGTTTGTAAACTGCTTCCATGATACAGGAGAAAACCCTAGTGTGGGAGTAATGTTTTACTTTTAAATAAATAACAAAGATATACATTATATCAGAATTAAATAATTTTCACAATACAAAGAGTTTTGCGTGGAACATGCCGTAAATAAAATGAAAATTTAATGATCATAATACCAGACGTCTCACACCTTTGACGCCGTTGCCCGTTGCCGGTCTGGGTTTTTACATCTGGTATAAACGGGGTGGTTATTCCACCATCTATTAGAAGCAATAATTATTTTCGTATTCTTATATTATGACGGGACGTAACAAGTTTTTTTTATAACTGGCTTTACGGCTCTGGGTTGTAGCCCTTCTGGGCCTGAAGTTACAATGTATAATTATCCTTCATAGTACACTGCTTCACAATATGTTGATGCGTCACATTGCGCAGTCCTGGGGAGATTTTGATGGCAACTTGAGCCAGCAGACAGCTGACAGTTGGCAATGGTATCTCAAGGCGTCAAAGCAGACACCTTATCTTGAGAATCACATCACCATCAGAGCACTTGTTTCACCGTTTCCACTAATAGCTCACATGCGCACACTTAATACACAAAATCGCATCACTTTTACATATTAAAGTCCACTTCAAACCATTATTTAAACAATAGTACAGGAGGAGCAAACCGCCGCCGGTTAAATTCCCGCCAAAACTCCATAAGAAGCTACTTTACATTATGAATAGATTATTATTACATAGTTGTGTAGTGTCTATGCACCATGACTTGACCATTTTTGAGACGTTCATTATGCAAGGTAGGCGAGTTTCCCACAAATGGGTTTTCGTATTCTCGTGGTGGAGCGGGTTCAGTAGCCGCAGCCGGATGCGTATTCGTAGACTACGGCAGCCGTATAGGACAGCATGTGTTGTGTTCTGTCGCGCAAGAATGAAGAGGAATACGAGCTGGTGGACGTGATAATGGGTATAAAAGTGTTCCCGTGGCTCATGGAGCTACGGGAACACTTTTGTACTTCCTTGCTCATGGAGGCAAGGGCATAGGCAGCCTAAGCCCTTACGTACGCATTTCGCCATGAAAAAGAGATAGGCGAGATTTTAAACACAGCAACCATACGCTCATACTCGTAGTGAGTGAGATGTCTTCGTATGTATTAGTTCGTGAGATTGGATTATTCTTTAGCAGACTTACGAACTTACAATATCCTCGTGGGTTGGACTGGAATAGTGTTGCCATTACGTGACGGTTTATTCATTGCCAAAGTTGTAGTTTACGTAGCTGCGCATGCGGCATTCGTATTATGATTTGAACGGACGGTAAGAGCACTGTGGAACACAAAAGCATGTATTTGTCAAGCACGCTTAACGCCCCGCGCTGCTATATACTTGTCACTTACTTTATACTCTGTGTTATTGGACCCAAGTAGGATGGATTAAGTAACGTAGCGGCCTGTAGACAATGGATGTTTCGGCAGTAGCCTATGCCTTTAGGTTTGAATAAAATGTTGGTGTGTGTTCAGTATTTTTTTTCTCTGAGAGGGTTCTATTACATTACATTTTCAAGTTACAAGTGCACTAATATTATATTACTTTGACTGTTAGCGTTACTATCTTGAATATTCCGATATACAAGATAGTAACACTAGAAGCATTATGAAGATGAGGATTGGGATGTCTCTTTGGGATTGAATACATTTTTATGTATACGTGCTAAGATACTATTTAAATTTGAAAGTCGCTAAAAATGATGGTTTTGGTGCATTAATTATTATAATACTATGCTGGTTTTTACTTTGTATTCGGGTTGGCTTTAACTATCATTAGTAGGTGTTAAAGAAATTAATCTTATGTGTTAATCAGTTATCAGGAATATAAAATAAGGCATCTGCAAATATCTTAAAAGTTTGATTTCATACTTGATGTTTAAAGCTTTACTTCGTCTTCGAAATTATATGGAACTATTGACTTGACGCTCGACACAATAAAAAAAACGTAGAGGTAAGAGGTGAAAATATGCCGCGAAAAAATGTTATCGATTTTTGATTTCTTTTCTCATGTACATACAGTTTTCTTTTTTTTTTCTCCTATGTCAAGATCCGATCAATATAGTTTATACTTTCGATATAAAAATAATTAATTATTTATGTACGCCAACAAAGGATTTATGGTTTATATTCTGAATGTTACTACATATCTGTATTTAAATATTACATTAAAATACTACATAATTTATTTTCACGGATTAAGTAAGAAAATTGTGTATATAATTTTATTTGAATATTTTTTTCTTTAACCTTAAACCTTCAAATTAATTAAAAGTGTTTCATTATTTTGTATAAATTTTATAAAAATTGCTTAAAAATCAAAGGGAATGAAAGTGTTATATTTAACCATAATTTCTCCATTAAATGTGATAAAAATGTTATTACAGCCAAATAAATATAATCTACTTTTGTTACAAACCTTACCACATTAGTTATTTTTATAAAACAAACCATTTAAATAATTTCACAAAATATCACGATAACACATTTTTAACAACACAATAATTTCCACAAACTTGTTTACGTATTTTGTACAATAATGAATAATTTAGATAGGTATGTACACATATTTATTTTTAAAACATCCGACTTAAATTCGTTCGCGCGCTTTGGGAAATTGACGTTTTGTTTTCTTTTTTAATAACGCGAGACAAAAGTCGCGTTTTGTACGATCCTTTACAAAATCGTGTGAGGAGAAGTTCCCGCGTCGCGCTCGCTTCGTAGACTGAAGCGTTCACACGCCAACCGGTCGAATATTGTTGGTCACTCAGGGGTGTACTATCGATGATGTCTATCATGATAACAACCGTAACAACGAGGTCAGGGTTTTACACAAATCAGTAGCAAACTTTTTGTGGTCAGGTCACATAATATTAGGTGTATATTTTTACTAGATGCGCTTCTTACGTTGACTTATCAGGTCATTTATTTTTATACTGCAAGTTTACTATTTACTTAATAACAATGCTGTAAAATACACCAAACTGTGAAAAATTCTCTAATCTATTTCTGCCGTCAAATAGCAGTGCTGTGTTCTGGCCGGCAGGGTGTAGAGAGCCAGTATAATTAGAGGGTGTGAGGCACGTAACGTGAGGCGTAGTCCTCAGAGTTGACAGTTTTTTATACCTATGTTGGTTGCAGGTGTCTATGGGCTGCAGTAGCCATTTACAATCGGGTGGACTTTAATTTCATTTGTCCTTTGAATGTTTTTTTTTAAAAAAAAACAACAGTAACTGCATAGTGGTTATTTCGTAAACAGTTTACTTCTATAAATTCAATAGTATATTTTGGTCCAGCAATCATTATTTGTCCCATTTGTGGAATATGTTAGCGTGCTTCTAAATACAGAAACAATCTTCTAAGACTTCCATTAAAGACTAGTTATACTTAATGAAAGAATGAAAGTCATTCATACTTTTACCACAGGTTCGGAATAAGCCTTTGCCCTGGGAAGAACCAACGAGAAACCCAACGGGGATCTTTTCAATGTAGAGCCAAAATATAAGGGTATGCACTATCAGATAGGATGAAGGATGAATATTACCTGCTGCTGGTAATGGAGCTAAGATCATCGACTGTGGTACTTTGAGATTTTTACTATAGAAACAAGAACGCATCCACTAAGTATGGTGATTATACTTAGTAATTTATGCACATGTAAATAGACAAGAAAAAACAAAATACCTAAATAACATGAATAAAAAGCTAAAATTGTCAAAAAGTATTCTTGCTGAGAATGCTGGCTGCGTTTCCTCGCTGAATGGCTTTAAATAAATATATAAATAACTAGTTTAAGAAAAAAAATCATCTAGATACTAGACTAGAAATGTTAAGAAATACCTTTAAAGAGGATGGGTCTAATCAGATTCTATGTATATGTAAAAAAATTAGGAAATGCTTTATTCTGCAATAAACAATTTACACCAGAAAATAATAGGACAAATAACAGTAGTGCAATATAGTAAACATACTGCCGTATTATAATTGTAGCACGAATGAGTTAGCTCGACCAGGGAAGGAATGCTCGCACAAAATACTAGCGTGAAATAGTAATTCTACTCTGTATTTTGTATAGCGGTGACGATAACCGAAAACTCTTTCCGCTAATAATTAGGGGCGACAGTGCATCACCTTAATCAATGATAGGTGTAATTGTGTATGTGTAGCTTACCATCAGGTAGACTGTGTGCTTGTTTGTCATCCTTACTTACATAAAAACACATAGGGTAAAATACACAGAAAATAAAAGGTATATGAGTCAGCGCAGGTGTTGCCAGAGCGACAGCGCTAGCATAACTAAACGTTAACATTTTTTTTTTGTTTAGAAAAACGTTACCCCCACACTAGGATTTTCTCCTGTGTCGTGGAGGCAGTTTACAAACATAAATTGCACAAGGACAAACATCCAGACCCGGAACAATTATTTGTAGGCCATACAAATACTTGAACCCGCGGCCCCCAGCGCAACAACCGATTGCTAAGCCACTGCGCCACGGAGCCGTCGAAACATTACAGAGTTATATGGGATATAAGCAAGAATATGTCAACCCCACATTCAATGGGCGTCTGGAAACCAACTAATCTCAGAAAATACACCAAAAACGCTGAACACAATTCACATAAACGGGTGAGCAGCCCTGCCAGTGTCCTATCAGGGAAACTATAGTCCCAGGTGCCAGATATCAGAGGGTGCCATTTAAAGATAGAAAAATCAGTTGTCGCAATTTGAAAGCACGCGCCAAATACATGTTGTTCACAATGCTGTCGCCTGTTGTCAATATAGCTTCGTCTAGGGTAGGCAAAATTTAGCTCTAGCAGCTTCGGGCGATTGAAACCCATATTACGCCACTGGGATCTTTGCTTACCAATCACATCGAACAGCGCGGTGAGCGTGGGTAATTCTGGTGCGATATACATGTAGTAGTAACATATTTGTTGTATTTTAAATTCTTTTTATTTACTTACGATTTTCTATTTATTTTACGTATTATATTTTTTCATTCATTACATTTTTCGGTTTCGGCTCTAGCACCATAGATCACATACATACCCTTCGGCAAATTGTACAGATAACCGAGGAGTACAATTTGCCACTAGGTCTTGTGTATGTAGACTGTAAGAAAGCCTTTGATTCTGTCGAAATTCGGGCAGTGCTGCTAGTCCCTTCAGCGGTGCCAAGTTTACTGTCGGTATATCGAAGCGCTAAAGTGTTTGTACAGTAGGGCTACGATGGCTATCCGAGTACAGGATCAGAGTACGAAACCTCTGTCAAATCATGTGTAACGTCGATGTCACACCTATGCCGGTAGTTGTTGGGAGCATTAAATTCAAATTTGTTGACGTGTATGTTTACCTGGGACAAATAGTCCCACTAGGTAAGTCTAACTCCGAACGAGAGGTCAATCGACGGATTGCACGCGGCTGGGCAGCGTTCGGGAAATTACGGCACATCTTCTCCATACCTCAAAACTTGAAAACGAGCCTGTACAACCAGTGCGTGTTGCCAGTGATGACCTATGGAACTGAGACGTGGTCCTTCACTGCTGGCCGTATGAGAAAGCTCAAGGTCACTCAGCGAGCAATGGAGAGGGCTATGCTCGGGGTTTCTCTTCGTGATAAACTTAGATAAGAGGCTGTCCGCAGTAGAATCGGAGTGACCGACATAGCGCAACGGATTAGTAAGCTGAAGTAGCAATGGGCGGCCATATAGCTCGAAGGACCGACAACCGAAGGGAAAAAGGTTCTCGAGAGGCAGCCTCGTACCAGTAGGCGAAGTGTAGGGTGACCCCGCACTATATGAAATGACGACCGGTTAAGTAATGCAAGATGTCGATGGATGCAGGTGGCTCAGGACCGTGCTTTGTGGCGTTCCTTGAGGAAGGCCTATGTTCAGCAGTGCACTTGTGAAGGGCTATAATGATGATGTATGATGATTCATTACAGCCCATACAGTCTACTACTAAACATAGGCCTTTCTACAGATTGCTTCACTCTTCATGATTTGGATATTTGCCATAGTTGCCACACTTGGCAGATGAGTTGGCAACCGTAGTTTTTGTATTTTAGTTCTTACTAACTGTTCGCTGTGACTTTGTCCGCGTGGAATTTATTACGATTGGATTTATTAGGTTTTAATTGTTTTGCGCGGAACCTTAATTATGTTTCTAAAATAAAAGTAGCCTAAGTTACTGCTTATTACATCGATTTAGCCATTTCGGAGATTAGACGAAACAAACAAACAGACAGACAGAGAGACAAAAATTTTAAAAGTTGCTTTTTGTTTCGTTATCAAGTCACGTATATAAAATTTATTTTTTGTTTTAAGTACCGTAAAGACTTTCATGTGTATTTAGTAAAAAGCTTTTTTTTATTTTAACATTACAAACAGACACTACAATTTTATTTATTTGTATAGATTAAGACGCTGCTGCCCATATCCTGGTTGGTCGTGTTTGTCATCTCTTACAACAAACACGGGACAATATGTGAAAGCGGATATTCTTACATCGCCACTACACGGTATGCGCTCCTTCCTGATATATCTGTACATATAAATGTAATTGAAATGTATGTCTGTAAAAGTGAAATAATTAGCTTCTATTAAGCTTTAAGCTTAGGCTTTAAGGATTTATTTGCATGATATAATATTAAGACATGAATTACCATTTTAAAAATATTTGTCTGTCTGTCTGTCCGGGCTGATCTTCAGAATGGCTAAACCGATATTAATGAAACTCCTATCCCTCTATCCTAAAAAAATTTTCAAAAAACGAAAAATTGATAAAATTAGGTTTTTGAATATATTAAATCTATAAATAACGCCACATTTATCGAAAGAAGGAGCTGGACCGAGTTGCTAATTTAGAATATAATAAGAAATAAATGGAAATATTTTCGTTACTGCATCCTAAAGTTTTTGTGAATGTCTAATGTTTTTGCTCTATTATTTTTAGTGTGAGTTGTGGGGATGAATAAAGCATTTCTTTTTTATCCGGTTTATCCTTTTACAACCAACGTAACAGCTCGCTTAATTCTTGGCACTCCTTTGAGACAATACCTATTCGACCTTCGATATAGACGTTGCGATAAACGATAAATAGAACTTATTTTACAAGAAAGTGCTTTGAGTCATTAAAGTTCTACGCAATCTACAATTCTAATCTCGGCGTTCTTCAAGTGAGACAAAAATAGGTTTAATTTTATTGTTTTATCAAGATTTTTAGGTTGTTTTACCGCTCTAATCCGTCTGACTACATGCCTATCGCCATCAGCTCCTTGGTCTCGAAAATAATGGAGATCATTATTAGCTGCCACCTCAAGTGGTAACGAGGAGTACCAGCTGATTAGTAATCGCCAGTACGGTTTCCATCAGACTCGCTCAGCTGTATTCTGTCGTATCCACGCACACCACGAGGAGTGCTCAGAGGTATTGTTTAGACTAATTCCAGCCGCTCAATTTCACTATCGCACATCGCGACAGAACTCGAAATACCATCCATACCATCTGGATGATTGGCGGTCCACTACTGTCCGGTTTCCAATAGGTTTTCTTCCTCACACAACTTCCTTGTGGAATCGATTACCACCATCAATTTCTCCGGACCGATACGACTTACGGACTTTCAAGAAAAGAGCGTACTCTTTTTTAAATAAAACTAATTTTACGGATTTTATCGCGTATATTAACTTATTTTTAACTTATTTTTTTTTTTTTTTTATATTCCCGACGTTTCGGGTGCTTTCCAGCACCCGTGGTCACGGGGGACTGAGTTGTTTGACGTCCTGCTGTCATAGTTAGCCCGGCTACCTTCAGTTTTTTAATATTAATTTTTGGTTCGATTTACGCAGAATGAGCTTACAGTATCTTGAAGTCTAGCAGTGGTATACTTGGGTTTGGATTTGATTTTATTAATTATGGGATCCCAAGCAGATGGCAGCACCCATCCATCTTCTCTATTGAAATTAGGATGTTTTTTAATTTCAATAGCCTCGCGAATCATCCTTGGGAGGAATCGGTGTTCTTTTGCGAGGATTTGTGGTCTATCAAATCTAATGTAATGACGGGGACGATCCTGAACATGTTCACAAACTGCAGACTTCCCGATACGTCGGTGCTTCACGTCAGCTATATGTTCTTTAACGCGGGTTTTAATAGATCTTTTTGTTTGTCCTATATACGAGAGACCACATTCACAATCCAGCTTGTACACTCCTGCATCTTGTAGAGGGATATGACACTTGACGGATGGTAAAAATTGACCAATCTTCTTCAGCGGCTTGAAGTACGTTTTAATGGAAGCTCGCTTCAAGATGTAGCCAACCTTGTCTGTGACTCCTCTGACATAGGGTAGAACAGCAGGCACACGCTCGACTGTGGCTGGCTTCACTCGGTCACTGTGACGTAGGCGCGGGACCCGAAGCTTGTTGTCTTGCAGTACTTGCTCGACGTGCTGAAGCTCGGCGGCCAGATGTTTTCTGTCACAGATCCCTCGTGCTCTCTGAAACAAAGATTTTCCCACGGTAGCTAACTGTGAAGGATGATGGTGAGATTCACCATTTAAATATCGGTTGGTATGGGTATTTTTTCTGTACACAGTATGATCAATAGTGTTATCAGGATTTCGGATGACTAAAAACATCTAGAAAAGCTAAAGTATTGTTTGCCTCTAACTCCATTGTGAATTGTATTTTAGGGTTTATGGAATTAAGGTGGTTTAAAAATGCAGTTACTTTGTCAGATGGTAAAATTGTGAAAGTATCGTCTACGTACCGCTTGTAGAATCTTGGATTTACAGGAGCAGTAAGAAGGGCTTTCTCCTCAAAGTCCTCCATGAATATGTCGGCGACTACGGGAGATACAGGTGAGCCCATTGCCACTCCATCTACTTGCATGTAGAACTCTTCTTTCCACAATAAATAGCCAGATGTGAGGCAGTGTTTGAGTAATACTGCATATTCTGTAGGCATGTTGTTATCTTCTAGCTTTCTAGTAACAATGGAGATGCAGTCTTCAATAGGTAGGCATGTGAATAGTGACTGAACATCAAAACTGACCATAGTTTCATTGTCAGCGAGATGTAGGTCTTTAATCTCACTAACAATTTGGTATGAATCCTTTGTGTGTGCTCTGGTATGTCCTCTTAGTGGTGACAGTATTTTCGCCAAGTGTTGAGCCAACTTATAAGTTGGTGAATCGATCTGGCTTACTATAGGACGTAGTGGAGCGTTTGGTTTGTGTATTTTCGGTAACCCATACAACCTCGGTGGTTTGGCACATGATGGTATTGTCGAATTCACGTCAAGATTTAATTTTTCGGAGTATTTCTTCATCTGTCATGGCTAGCCTTACAATACCCTATTCAATCAGTCCAATTATTTAGTACCTATATTTTCGATTGTTTGGGCCTCTATTTCGCTAATCGCAACTTCAATTTCATCTTTCACGTCAACAATTGTCTCTGGATGGTTAGCGTAACACTCGTCCTTAACGGATTCCCTCAAAAAAAAAGTCCAACGGAGTCAAATCTCAGCTTCGAGGTGGCCAATTGACATCAGCATTTCGGCTGATTATGCGATTTTTGAAAACTGTGCATAAGATCGATTGTTACGTTGGCTGTGGCACGTTGCGCCATCCTGTTGAAGTCAAATGCCGTCTGTTATCCTCTTCAATTTTGGGAAACAAAAAATCGCTTAGCATGGCGCGATAGCGATCGCCATTCTCTGTAACGGCGTTTCCTTGCTCATTTTCGAAGAAAAATGGCCCAATAATGCCGCCAGACTAAAATCACTCGTTGTGGATGCATTGGTTTCTCCACGATGACGTGTGGATTTTTTGAGCCCCAGATGCGACAATTTCGCTTACTGACGTATCTTCCGAGGTGGAAATGAGCTTTCGCACTGATGAATTCAGCTCTTGCAATAATTGAACTTTGTACGTCGATTGTATTCTTACCAAGATCTTTATGCAAAATTCTTCTCAAAGAAGTGCATGAAATGTTCAATTCTTGAGAACGATAACGAGTTGATGTTGATGGTTGTTCACGCACATTCTGAGCAACAACAGTGATGTTTTGGGTTGAGCACACTCGACGAGTACGTACAAGGGTTGTTTTATCCAACAACGGTTCAGTTTCACGAACTCGCTTCACAAATTGATCTACAAACTGCATTTTAGGCACATAATTTTTGTCAATTTTTTTCGGAAATTGGGTTCGGTTTAGTATCAAGTCGCCTGAATTTGAGGAGTTTGTCACTGTTGGGGGGGGGGGGGGTCAAGGGGGCTTATCTTAAGCGCCCCCCTGTAATTTTAGCTGCCGTAGCTGCGTCGAAATATTTAAAATCATTTTCTAAAAGTATTCGTAAATCACTAATTAATACCTGAAACGGAACTTAATCTACACTAAATTCTTACATTTATAAGTTGCATCTGTCAAAATGCATTGCTAATCAAGTGCTAGACCGCCACTTTGTTGATACTGCTAGTGACTGGTATACTCTATTGTGTCATAAGCGTCATTCTGTTACTTCCGAGTTTACGTGAATGTGCTCGTTATCGTTATTATCTGCCTCCTGTTTTTCGACGACTTCGCTACCTCTCTGGACATCGATTGTTTGCTATTTTACGACGACTTCGCTATGCCTTTAGACACCGATTGGATTGCTTCCAATCTGTGTCCAAAAAGAAGAAGAAGATCTTGGATTACTCATTAGACATTGATTATAATTATTATACTTACTTACTTACTTATCTTCACGCACAATCCCTGACGGGGTAGCCAGAGAGAACAGATCGCCAAGTGTCACGATCCTTACAAACCTCTTTCGCTTCTTTCAGATTCATTATCTTCTTCATGCATGCACGTCTAGGTATCCGAGTACTCTTGACCCTACCCTCTTCGAGCAATTTGCTCACATGGTCTTCGAAAGTTAGTCTCGGTCTACCTCGACACCTTTTAATATTAACTTTCGCGCTATATATTTTCTTCACCATTCGGTCTTCACTCATTCGCTCAACGTGCCCAAACCACCGAAGCACGCCCTTATCAATTTTTGTGATAAGGTCATCTTTCAAACCTGCCATATTGGGAATCTCTTCGTTTCGCTTTCGGTCGGCCATGGTAACGCCGCACATTTTACGAAGAGATCGCATCTCCACTGCATTCAACTTACTTTTATGCTTCTTCTGGCATACCCAGGTTTCGCTGCCATATAACAAAGTCGGTACCAACACTGCGTTATGTATTGCAAGGCGTGCACTCTTCGCTACGCCTTGCCTTTTGACTAACGCAGTCAGGGCACCATTGACTTTGTTCCCGGCAGCGACACGCCTGTCCACATCTAAATCACATCTTCCATCCCGGCTAAAAGCACTCCCCAAGTATACAATTTCATTTACCTGTTCTAGACATTCCTGATTTACCCATATTTCACACTTCGTTCTCTCTTCGTCCCTTTCAAATACCAGAACCTTAGTTTTATTAGCATTCAAACGGAGACCTTTAATTTCACATTCCTCTTTCATACACGTGACTAATGCCTGCAGTTCTGCCTCTGATGGTGCAATAAGCACTGCATCATCAGCGTACAGCAGACAATTTACTTTTATGTCACCCAATTTCACACCCAAACAGCTATCTTTCAGCTTCTGTAAACAGCTGTCGAGATACAGTATGAACAGCCAGGAAGACATGACACAACCCTGCTTTACGCCCGTTTGGACGTTAAACATGAGTGACAGGTCATGCCCTACCCGCACACAGGCTTTACAGTCACAGTAAAGAGACTGCACAGCCCTTAGCAATCGACCATCCACACCATACCCCGGCAACAGTTCCCACATTTTCTTCCTTACAACCTTATCAAGTGCTTTCTCAAGATCCACAAAAGCACAGAAAATCCTCTGGTTAGAAGCCAGAAGCTTTTCCGTGATCATGCGGAGAGAAAACATTTGATCCGTGCATCCTATTCCAGGTCTAAATCCGCATTGTGCCTCCCATAGAAATCTTTCCGATTTCTCTTGCATCCTACGTGTCAAAACCTTCGAGTAAACTTTACTTCCTAAACTGGTCAAGCTGATCGCCCGATAGCACCCGCAGTCAAAATGTGAACCTTTACCTTTATATAAAGGCACAATGACTGCGGATCGCCAATCATCCGGGACATCCCCCGTCCGCCAGCACAAATTGCACAGCAGATGAAAGCTGTCCCAGACGCGAGGCCCACCATACTTGACCATTTCAGCAGTAACTCTGTCTAGTCCCGCAGCTTTACCACATTTCAAACTTCGAATCGCACGTTCAATCTCTTTCATACTGATGACCTCAGTGTCATCGAGGTCCGGGTCTGGCGTACCAGTCACGGCGTCATCCCCGGATCCCTCACTAAGATCATCACACGCATACATTTCTCTATAAAATTCGCTCCATCGCTGCATGACGTCCGATTTTTTTGAGAGGACGTCATTAGTTCTCGAAAGCACTTTGTTCATTCTTAAGGCCGTCGCACCACTTCGGGTCCTTCCAACCTCTTTCCAGAAGAGTTTGGAATTCTCCTTAAAGTTGTGCGACAACCTTTCGTCCGCTTCCATTCTACACCTTTCACGCACTTCCTCAATCAGTGCTTTCGTGTGAACTTTCTGCAGCCTATATCTTTCTTTCATCTTCTCTCTCATATCCTTATCATTACTAGAGGCCAAGTAGTCTAACCATGCTTTCTTCTTCTTCTTTACAGCCTCTTTCACTTCATCATTCCACCATGCATCTCTTCTTTTACTACTGCCTCTTTTTATTGTTCCACACACTTCTTCTGCTGCACTTACCATTCCATCCCTAAGGTTCTGCCAAGTTCTTTCTACACATTCTTTTCTGCCATCGATGGTGTCAAGCTTTTCGGCTACCCTCGCATGATATTTGTCCCTACTATCCGCTTCCTGAAGCTTCCAGCTTCGGATGCGACAGACCGACTGTGGTTCTGTTACTGCCGTCCGGTAGCGCCAACCCGCGAACAGACCCCTAAATCTAGTAATCACTAGATAGTGATCCGTTCCCAGGTCAGCACCCCTGAACACTCGCGTATCCATCACCTGTTTTCGCAGTCGGTCATCCACCAGGAACAAATCGATCATACTTCTCTCATTCTTTCGTTCTCTGGTATACATATGGATTTTCTTGTGATTAAACATAGTGTTTGTCACAAGAAGACCCTTTTCCTTGCACACCGCCAGTATAAGCTTGCCAGCATCATTAACCCTTTTATCGCCAAACTTTCCAAGTACCGACTCGTACCCTGGTCGAGCGGTACCAACCCATCCATTCAGATCACCACATACAACAATTCTTTTTTTTGTAAGCTTTTCCCCAAGCCAAATCTAGAACTTCTCTTACATTCTCCCAAAACTCCTCCAGCCCAGCCCTGGACGACGAAGCTACCGGCGCATAAACAGCCAAAAGGAATAACTTCGCCAGTCCCAATTTAAAGCGAACCCAGAGAAATCTTGAGTTCACAACCTTATATTCAGTCATAACATCGACCAACCGAGAAGACAGCAGCACCCCCACTCCCTGGCAGGCGCTCTCGCTCTCCGGGACTCCGGACCATAGAGCTAACGCCCCGCCAGGGAGCTCTTCAGTACCACTGCCTTTCCGTTTGGTCTCCGACATACACACGACATCTAATTCTCTTTCTTTCATTATTTCGATCAACTCATTCATCTTATCTCTCATGCCTCCTCTAACATTCCACATGCCAACTCTGCACTCTGTCCTCCACCTTCCGCCGTGTCGGGCTGTGCGTGACGGGTGGCGGTCCCCATCGCCGCTTTGCGCGCTGCATTCCACACCAACGGGGACGAGCTGGTGTGCGTCGCCTTGGGGGGGACGCCCTAACCCTCGTTAGCATGGGTGCGCAGCTGAGTAGAATTGCAGCCCTGAAAAGGGCTGGCAGGGGTCGCGACGAGCACGCTTCTACAATGACCCCCTATAATATAATTATTATAATTGATAGAATCAGACGTTACTTTGTGGAAATACATTATATAAAAGCTTTTAGAAAAATTTACTTTGCAAATATCCGCGTTATAAAATAAAATGATGTATCTTACCTAGTATGAAGAGCACCTCCCGCCCTCCCTCAATTGCGTGCACTATCCCCGTCACCACTAATCCCGGCACCGCTAATCCCAACACCACTACACTAGGCAAGACACACCACTGACGATAATACGACACGTGTTTCGCCTCTACACGAGGCATCCTCAGGTGATATAGACTAATATAATAGTTTAATAAATGTCAAACATAAAACTAACTTTCTGTCACATTGGAAATGCCATCAAACCTTCCATACTCAAAATAACCTATAGTTCCAATTCCAAACGTTAGATGGCTCATCCTGAACAACCTCTACCTAGAGAGTTCCATAAAGAAACAGTGTAAAACTTAGATCAAATGAAAAGCTTATAATTTTTCAGGTGATGTTGAGAACATAATTTATATATTCATTTTTATTTTTATCATATGAAAAATAAACAAAATCAAACAGTTCTAACTCTTAGAACTGTTTGATTTTCCTGCCCCGGCCAGTTATCACGTGCTGGCTGGTGAAGGCAAACATTGTGAGAAAACCTGCATGTCAGAGGATATGTGAAAACTGCCAACAAGCACTTCGGTGCCGCGACGGATTTTTTTTTTGCGCTGAAATACCTCTGAAATAAACTTTGCAAGGTAATTGGTTTATAAATAATAAAAAAGTAAAGTTACATGCTCTATACGACCCGATCCTGGGCACAAGCCTACTCTCATTACTGAGAGAATTTTAGACCAAGGAAGAGTCCTCCGGGCTGCCCCAGTGTTAGCGAACTTCACATGTCTTCGAAATATTTTTTTTATTTCTCAGACCAGCAGGTTCCTCACGACGTTTTCCTTCACCGCACGTGGTAAATTTAAATTTTATTTAATATATAAATTTAAATTAAATTTGCAATTGACGATTTCATTAGTTGCGGCGGGGATTGAACCCGGTTTACTCACTGCAATGTAAAATTTTATTCTGTTGTAAAATTTACACCGAGCGATTAGCCCCTAGGTAATATATATTCTTTGCTCTGAGCTACCACGCTCTCTTGGAGTAATTTTTGAAGATAAATTAGAGAAAACCACGTGATTAATTTTCCATGGTCCTTGGAAGTTAAAGTAAAAATTGTAGTCAGAAAAATTATGTTCTTTTTTATTTCAAAATATATGAGACCTTGACTCAGAGTGTTACTACTCTGAAGTACGTTATTGAACTAATCTACAAAAAAAATTACTGTCGTAAATCTTACAGATTAACTCTATTTATCTGATATTCAGAAATCAGTATTCTGTATAACTTGACTATACTAACATCTTATTTCGAATAGCTAATAAATCAATGAATATTAAACAAAATACATGGGGTAAACGTGATTTTATAAAATAATTTGACAAACGAACACGTCGCTCACACGGTGCTAAATATTGCTGTGTCCTATAGATACTTCTACATCAATTCGTTATGAACTGAGACCAACAAAGAATGATAGACGCTGAGGAAACCATGCTCAACTTCTTGACTTTCGTGACTCACACATATTTCTTGTTTCTTTATTTATTAGCCCGTAGAAGCTTACTGCTGGACGCACACATATGCATCTAAAACCATGTTGTTGGTTGCAAATGAATTAAGATGCAAATGTTTAATCGTCTGTTTTTTTCTTCGCAGGAATACTCACATTCTCTCTACTTTGTATAGCGTGCTGTTTAATCCTTCCTCTCCTCATTATTTAAAAGACCGTTTCCAGTATCTTTCCCTTACCCATAATCGGTTCCTTCGATCCTCCGTCAATCTTTCTCTCTCTACTCCTTCGCACTCTTCCTCCTTTTTTAAGAAATCCTTTAGTGTAACTGCTGTACGTTTGTGGAACTCTTTACCTCTCCACATTCGTCGTGCTCAATCTCTTCATTCTTTCAAATGTCTTGTTAAATCCTATTACTTAGAACACTATTAGATAAATCACTTTTCCTTTTTCGTACTCTTTTCATTTAATCTATTATATTATATCATACATAATCTTCACTTGCCTTTATTTGTATGTATTTTATATTTTTTATTTTTATTTTGTACGCCCCCCTCTATTTTTAACTATTATTTACATCAGTTCTCTACACTAAGGTTGTCTGGAAGAAATCACTTTCAGAGTGATAAGACCGCCTGTTGTACATTTTCTAATTTAGATTTAATTGTATTCGTTTTTGTTTTGTTTTGGTGTACAATAAAGAGTAAATAAATAATAAATAAATAAATAAGAGTACAAACGAGCACACAGTGTTTACCGTGGTAGAGTTTGCGGCTATATTATTGTTGTAGCACTAATGGGCCGGCTTCGACCGGGCTAGGTCCACGCTCTCACAGTACGTCAGCGTAAAATAACAGCTTAATGCTGCTGTATTCCGTATGGTGAGTATAGAGAACGGGAAACCCTTTTGACTGGAAATGAGGCATTCCATCTAAGTCCTCAGGGGTGACAACTTATCCGCATTTTGATTTTTAAACGAGGATAAATGTAGATTTCTATGGGCCGCATAATCCACTTATCATCAGGTAAACTGTGTGCTCGTTTATCACCATGGTAAATGGATGTGGCCCATAGACTCCTACATCTATCCTCGATTAAGAGTCAAACTGCAGATGCGTTGTTACCCCTGAGGACAAAGATGGAATACCTAGTTTCTAGTAAAAAGTTATGTGCGTGGATATTCTAGCAATAAGTTGTGCATGGTGGTTTTGACTTGGTTTTTGTAGCACTTGATAGGTACGCAGCGGTTTGCCTTTCTTTCTTTATTTGTCAGGAAAGGATTCAAGGATCAAGGTGAAATACCTCATTACCAGTGAGAGGTGTGGTAGCGTAAAAAAGCAGCACAAACCAAAAATACTTCGCTGCCATTTTATGCTGGTATCCTGTAATAGTGTGGGATTTCCCTGATCGAGTCGACCTATAAATGCCATGCTACAGCTACGATACGGCTGCAGTAGATTCTACTACGTAACACGATAGTTACTAAAGCCCCCCATAATGTAGGTACCAAGTCAAATGCGGTGGGCTATAATTACAGTTATAATGATGGTATTTATGATCATGATTCCTTTTAAATTGAACTGGTGACCGAGCCAAATATCATGACTTGATATAAGACTGCGGCTCAGGCATGCAGAAGGAATGAAAATCGATCGGGCAGTGAAAAGAGCGACGTTTGTCGGGTAACCAAGTGCGTTTCCAACAGTGAGCTATATACTGAAATAAAATTAAATGAAAAATAAATTAAATGAAAGCTCTTTATTTTTCGACCTAACAAATTATAATTTCATTTGTCAAACGTCTACGAGTTTTAAAATCTACTAACGTTTAAAATGAGGTTTCTCTGTCCGGAGAAGAAATGGCGGAAGAATCTCCGCAGATATCCAATTTAATTTTAGTCTTTCTGGACTCTTTGCAAAGAATGATCTATTTTTATAAGATCCATTTTGGATCGCTTAGCTATAAAAATAAGTTAGTTTAGTCCTTTAAAATATGCGTAAAGCCACACAAAAGTTTCAAAAACAACTTAAAATGCAAATTTTCCACGTGTATTGCGAATAAATATCATTTTAATTTTTGGAAGCTGCGATAAGATCTGTACGTGATACGTACAGCTGTCCAACCCTCCAAAAAAATACGGCTTAATTTAACTCGAACGTTGTTAAAAAAATACAATTAGTTTCGAAAATACGAAAAATTTGAATACACTAACGAAATATTTGCTGTGGTGTTATGTACGTATTCCACACAAAATAAAAATAAAAATTGCGTGTTACAGACTTGATTACAAACAAAAACTGTTGACTCTTACCTTGAGAACATTGTAATCGAATGGAAAGACGGAGAACGGATATAAAAGCTTTTAAAAAACATCCGCGCTAAAAAATAAAATGTTGCGTCTTACCTAGTATGAAGAGCACCTCCCGCCCTCCCTCAATTGCGTGCACTATCCTCGTCACCACTAATCCCAGCACCGCTACTCCCAACACCACTATACTAGGCAAGATACACCACTGATGACAATACGACACGTGTTTCGCCTCTACACGAGGCATCCTCAGGTGATGTAGACTCTGCGGTGGCTGACCGTCAAGTCAGACTCGAAACACGTGTCGTATTGTCGTCAGTGGTGTGTCTTTCCTAGTGTAGTGGTATTGACTGGGATTAGTGGTGACGGGGATAGTGCACGCAATTGAGGGAGGGCGGGAGGTGCTCTTCATACTAGGTAAGACACAACATTTTATTTTATAGCGTGGATGTTTGCGAAGTAAAATTTTTTTTAAAACCTTTTATATAATTAATTCCCGCAAAGTAACGCCTGATTCTATTAAGTATAGAGAACGGATAGACTGGTAAATTATAGCTTCAGCTAATTATGGGCTGCAGCACTAATGGGTTTGCGCAATCGGTGAAAGGCCATTCTCTCTGCGAAAATCTCATAATGCCATGATGCAATAATGTATGGTGAGGGACAAGAAACGAAGACAAGAACGTTTTTGATGGAAACAAGAGATTCGTTCATATATGTTTAGATTGTTTAGATTATGTAAAAAGTGGATATATGTCGGAGAATTCAACAGAGGATCGCAATTTTGATCCCTGAAATACATCAGGATAGCATTAACTGTTGAAAGTAATAAAAGTGCGAGAGCGCATGTTCAACTTGCTCTCTTGCTTACACAATTAATCATTATCAGTAATAAGACAGCGTAACGCACTATACATTCTGTATAGTGAAATTACAGTTCGTGTGGTCGACGTAACACGTCTCCGCCACAATCGCACACCAGTTTAACGTGAGGTACATAATTACACGATAACACCAAAATATTTAAACCAACAGCAATACTACTTATCTCAGTGTAACACAGGGCAGCCTCTCAGCAACACCAATCCTCCTTGCCCGCACTAGAAAAATTATAACAACGAACAGAACCACGCCACTATCTTAGCACTAGTAGAATGACCACACTTGTTGAATGACTTATGCGGAATCTCTAGCGCACGGCGCCTACGGTAAACTTCATACTGCACAAACAAGTATATATATATATATATAGTAAACAACTGCTGGGCAAAGGTCTCCTCTCATTCCTGAGCAGATCTTTGAATTAATAAAGACTGCGGTGCTGCTTTAAGCCGTGTGAGCGGACTTCACAGGTTCTCGAAATATTTAAGCACCTTTTTAGAAATCAACTAATGGTTGCATATCATCCAACTCCACTGCACACAACACCACCAACATTACTATCCATCTTAACAAGACAAACGTTTCGCCATAAACGAGGCATCTTTAGGGATAATAGACTCTGCGCTAGACTGAATATTTAAGTTCTCGAATAAGCAGGGAAATCACCTGTTTAAAAATCGACTAAAGATACCATTACATCTAACACCACTACCCCCAAAATCACTATCCTCAACGTTATTCTAACCATACACTAAGAAACACATGTCACGTGTTTTGCCTTATAACCGAGGCATCATCAGGGGAAATAAAATGTGCTAGCTAACACCTCAAATTGGTATTCGGTGTAAGCAGTCATTTATATTCACATCTTTTAATAAAAAAAAATAACAATGAGTGCCCTGCTATGTTACTTAATGCTTTTAGTGGAAATTTATCCCAATACAAATGATAGTTGGCAGTTGTTTTCAATAAAAATCAAGTAGTAAATTATTTTCAATATTAGATCGCCGCTGTAACCAAGTTTCTGTATATCGTATAATGCCGTATGATGATTTTATTGGCATCGTCTTTAAAGTAGTTCATAAAATGCTTAAAGAAGAGGATTTTGGCGATATGTCAAAGTTTTATTACCTACCGTAACAACAGTAAACTGTACAAGTAAACCGTGTAATGGCGGTGTAGGAATATCCATGCGGTTGGCAACCCGCCTGCCGAGTGTGTCAAACTAACTATGGCCCCCTACGAGGCAATCTATGAGGGAGGCCTATGTTCAGCAGTGTACTTTTGAAAGGCTGCAATAATGATGATGATGATTTATTGCCTACAAGCATTTCTTAATATATCTGTAATTAGTGTAACAAACATATGACACACACACACAGACCACATTTTTTATTTAATTTTATTGAAAAAGAAAAAAAACATGCGTGAGTTTCGTGTAACACTCGGTTGGAACGAAGTTATTATTGATAAATGTATTATATTATTGATTAACAAATACAAATAAATTAATTACAAGCGTCTATTAAAATAAAATAATATTTATTTCATTTTCATTAACAGAAAAAGTGCGAGGGAGATGGATATTATTCCATCTCGCTTCCTTATAGCCGCCAAGGCCGTCTACACTACGTCAGAAGGAGTTGTAACGGAAAAATCTTACATTTTTTCTCGCTTAGCCCCCATCCGCCAAATTCGTACCATCTGTTAAGAAAGTTCGTTCCAAAAACAAATAATATATTATAGCTTTTTTCACAATCCAAATCAAATTATGGATTCTGACAGACAGCAGTATAAACATTAGTTTACGCCGACGTCGAGCAAAGATGGACGAAAGATGGAGAGACGTCCGTTACGGCTGCTAAGTTGGGCGATAAAGGCTAATCGTTCTAACAGAAGAGGTCTACGTTCAGCAGTAGATTTTTAAGGGCTGGTGATGAAGAAGTTAGTAAAGCAGGAGATTTGTAACGATGTTAATAAAAATAAAGTATTTTTTGTAAGTGGTAGACCCATGCTGCAGCTATATTAGTAGTATAACTGTAGCACGAATGGGTCGGCTCGACCGGGGAAGGACCACGCTCTCACAGAATACCAGCATAAAATAGCAGCTTAACACTGCTGTGTTTTGTATGGTGAGTGTAGAGAACCGGAGACCATTTTACTGGTAGCGAGGCATTTCAGCTTAGCCCTCACGGGTGATAACGCATCTGCATTTTGATTCGTTTGTCACCCTTTATTACAAAAAAAGAAATTTAAGGTCAGTATGTTGACGGAAAAACTAGATAACTTAGTGATACGGCTTGTGTTTAATTCTTGTTCAAGTTAGCTTGTTACAACTTGAACCATGTTCTAGTAATGCGCAAAATATATCACAGACAAGAAAAAAGTGTTATATAACTTTCGAATCAACAGTTATATTTCAATCTTTTATATCTTTAACCCCCAAGCACCGTTGATAATAGAAAACAAGAAACGAAAATTGGTTTGAGATACAACGAGGACTTATTCTAACATTTGTAAACCATCAAATTTATTTATTAAATGATCAGGCTTTCTACTAGAAAATATTAAGCCAACTATTGCCAAAGCGCCATTAATGGACGTCACGCCTGGTCCGTCACTTTCACAGAAATTATATTGGTCAAGCATATTTCAGTCTATGGTCACCAAAGTGATGTATACTTGTGAAAGTCTTAGTGCTAAAATTGCGTATGTATATCGTTACGTGGGTGGTGCTACCATTAGTGACCAGCTGATAAAATAACAGCGCAACATTGATTCAGCATAATTGTGAGTATGTGGCCTTTCCGTTGCTGCAATTCAATATTTTTTATAGGATAAGGGTGACAAACGAGCGCACAGTCCACCTGATGGTAAGTGAGTGCTGTGGCCCATAGACATCTTCATTCTTGATTAAGAATATATAATAAATGCAGATGCTTCGCTACCGCTGAGGACTAAGATGGAATTTATCTCACCGGACTTTGACTCACTAGACGGAACACGGCAGTATGAGCTGCTATTTCACGCTGGTATTCTGCATGGTCCTTCCCCGGTCAAGCCGACTCATTCGCTCAACAACCATTATACTGGGTTATTTTTCAAAGAGTAGCCAAATTAAAAAAAAAAGTTCAAATATATAGATAATGATGTACCGTTATTGCAGTTTTTAAAATACGAGTAAATAAGACTTCTGCTTTTATTTGAAATTATTCCCAATTGAATGTGATTTATGGGCAACAACATTTTTGCCTGTCGATCGATCCTTACGAATGTGTGCGTGCGCAGTAAAATCAGTTAAAATAATGCATTACCACGCATTTTGAATTAAGAAAAAATAATTCAGAATGTTTGAGATTTTTTTTAATTAATTTTTCTTCACCATTTGCCTATATTACTTATTTTAAACCTTATTTACTAATTTGGCCGGTTATTGCAAAATAACCCTGTATAGCCGTAGAATGCCTGTACCAAGTATATCAAAGTATTTGCTTTGTTATATTTCTTATTATTTATTTTAGTCGAAGTATTTTTTCTTTTTTATAGGATAAGGGTGACAAACGAGCACACAGTCCACCTGATGGTAAGTGGTTGCTGTGGCCCATAGACAACTACACCTATCTTCGATTAAGAATCAAAATGCAGATGCGTTGTCACTCGTGAGGACTAAGATGGAATGCCTCGTTTCCAGTAAAAAGGGTCTCCGGTTCTCTACACTCACCATACGAAACACAGCAGCGTTAAGCTGCTATTTTACGTTGGTATTCTGTGAGAGCGTGGTCCTTCCCCGGTCGAGCCGACCCATTCGTGCTACAACCATAATATAGCTGCAGCATGGCTCTACCACGTTTAAAATTATATAATATAATAATATATAAGTTATTTTAGTAGAAGTCGTGCGAACCATCCAATCTGCAATATGTGCCGTTTCTTTAGTCGACCTAGCTGAAATCTCCTATATCAAGTAGCCTTACAAAGGTCTTTCATCTATAAATGTCATCTAAGGTCTATCAAACGATTTGTTCGGTTTTAGGTGACGTTTGAAATCGTAAAAAATCACCGCTTGAAAAATTTTCCGACACGGAACTTAGAACGAGAGACATATTTCGTAAAAATGTGGAGTGTAATAAATTTTGTATTGTAACATTTGTATTTTTACTTGTAAATATAACTGGCCAATGTCTCTAAAAATACAAACTCTTTTTAGCAAAACTTTCTGTGTATTTATGAAGATGACTCATATTCACGATACACTTTTTTTGGTAAACTGTCTCGTTGATCTAGTGGTCAAAATCGCGATTGCTGGTCACGATATCCCGAGTTTGAATCCAGGATCGGGCCGAAAATCATTTATTTGTTATTCTTGTCAAGAAATCAGTAGCAACTCGGATTCAGAAAGTTGGCGGTGTTTCAACCCCGTGCCTCGAAAAGCACTTAAACCGTTGGTCCTACCCCTGGTGTCTCTCCGGTCGTGTCAGGTTACCGTGACCTCGGTCTATGAGAGTAAGGGAATAGACAGTGCACCTGTGTTTGCGCATACACTCAGCAACTATAATCCTGTCCTGTTCCGATGGCTAGTCTACGATGAGGCTGGCTGCCGTGACCGAAATTCGGTCTGGAGCACAACATTATTATTCACAATATGTTGGTTTGATGCCAAACTACAAAAACACAAAATCTTGACTCGATAGGTTGCGCTGTGGTGTGGTCAGTTTTATGTATTTGTAAGTTTTATGTTGATACTGTTAAAAATATGGAGTGAATTGGGAATGAGACTCATCACGCCACACGCCGTAAAAGGCAGAACAACGTCTGCCGGGCCAGCTTCTTTCTGCATAATATAACTGTTCAATTGTATTGGTATTTGGTTGGTATTTTTGACTGCATTCTTCAATTAAAATATTTTTTTGCAATAATTGCAATAGTTTAGATGCTAAATGACGATATAATAGACGACCTTATAATCTGCCGATAGTAATTCCTTATGACTTCGGCTCTCGCCACTAACCATATGAAACAAGAGCAATAGGTATGTTTGTTTTGTGCTAGCATGGTTGTTGCCCGGTCATGCTGACCATTCGTGCCGCAGCTATAAGGTGCAGAATAGCTCCACCACGTGAAAAAGTATTTCAGTCCATTACTTACTATGACGCCATATTCTCAAACATAAAAACTCATTTAGTAAAGTAGGTAGAGCTTAATGCGACATTATTAAGTAGGTCCGCTGGAAAAATATAAATACCGACCCACTGCTTATATTTAATATTATATAATATTTAAAAAAAAGTAATTAATTTTCCGTTTACATTTAAATTGAGGAGCCGCAATTATTTTTGCTTAATTAAATGAAAATAATCACTGTAATTTAATTGAGTTCACGTAATGAAAAGATTTTGCTCGTTTAGCGACTGACCTGAAAGTGGATTTCCCGCCGTGTTGACGCAGTGTTAGCCTATGCCTAAGGCCTCATTTGAAAGCCTTCGGCGGAGCGCGTGGCGTAGCAGCGTGTTTTCCATACAACTCGAGCAGGCGTCACTCAGGGCTACAGTTCCCGCCAATTAAAAGAGGGCTAACCTTTACTACGCTCATCAGATGTCGCTAGCTGGGTCTAAGGTCAACTTATTTGTTACGCAGATGGTCATACAGTGTAATCATTATAAACAAGTTGCTATTTAATTATAATTTTTTTTTAAATAATAAAGAATACCTATAGAAAATTCTGTATTTTTTATGTCTTTTTATTTTCCATTTTGTTGTATGTATAATTTTTTTTTATAGGATGTGGGTGACAAACGAGCTCACAGTGTGAGTACAGTCACTTGACGTACGTCATTGCTATACGTCAAGCCTACTCATTGTCGTTTTGCATCGTGCATCATGCATGACCTTGGCGGGACGTACGTCAAGATGGACCGTGTATAAGACGTTTTAAATCTATTCATAATTTGTAATAAGCGCCATCTAACGTATCTAACGTGGTACTACTATAAAAGTATTTTTAGTCTGTTTACAGATGGCGTTATTAACACAATAAAAATCTAATGAATGAAAATTGTTATATCTTCTATTTTTTCAAATGTGGATATATAATATTTTTATGATTGATAACACATCTTTTTTTTATAGAATAAGGGTGACAAACGAGCACACAGTCCACCTGATGGTAAGTGGTTGCTGCGGCCCATAGACATCTACATCTATCCTCTATAACAAATCAAAATGCAGATGCGTTGTCACCCGTGAGGAGTAAGATGGAATACCTCATTTCCAGTAAAAGGGGCCTCCGGCCACCTGCACTCACCAAGCGAAACGCAGAGGTAAACCTCTACTTCACGCTGGTTTTCTGTGAGGTCGTGGTACCACCCCGGTTCAAGCCGGCCCATCCGTGCGACAGCAAAAGCTGCCGCATGGCTCTGCCACTGTATGATTGTGACGATATATATTACTTTTAGTGTTTATTTAGTAAGTTTTTGTCAAATTAACTTAGAACTGGTTATATAATAACCTGAAATGTAATCATGTAAAAAACCTAGGTGAACCTAATAAATACCATAAAAATACTATAAAACCTTGCAAGCAAGAAAGAAGTAAGAAGCTCGCCTGTGGACGACCATAACCTAGTATAAACAAGTGTGAGTTTTATTATTATAGACCGGCGATATAAATATAAAATGTCTTGCGTCATATAAAATATGGGACCTTCGCTGCTATCGTCGTCTAAATGAATTTTGTGCCGAAAATAATTTACTGTTCGTATTTATTGAACACACCTGCCAGATGCCCGCGTAAAGTCCAAGATATTATGGTGCCAAATTATTTGAAAATAAAACAATCAAATGTCGCTGTATTGAATATCGGAACTTCGAACATTGAGGGACTCCGAACTAAGGAATGGATTTAAAAAAATATTATGTAGGTATATAATGAAAAACGCTACGTGTATATTATGATATGTATGTATGGTATGTAGTACGACTGGGATGGTTGGAATGTCAACGTAAAATAGTAGCTTAATGCTGCTGTGTACGTATGATGAGTGTAGAGAACCGCAGACACTCTTGACGGTCTTCAGGGGTGACTACGCATCTGTGTTTTGATTTTTAATCGATGATTTGTGTAGATGTCTTTGGACCACAGCATCCACTTACCGTCAGGTGGACTGTGTTGTCGTTTATTCTATTTTTTTTATAGAAGAGGGGGCAAACGAGCTTGCGGCTCACCTGATGATAAGTGACTTCCGCCGCCCATACAGAATTAAGTTTTCATGAACCTAAATTAGACTTCCAAAGATGTGTCTGTTATATAACCATCTGAATATATTTAAACATTGTAAAATATATACTTCCAATATGTTATCATATTTACTGTACCATGTTACGTAATTGTGTGGTGGCGTAAAATAACCAATCATCGTATTTACGTTGTAAGTGTTGTAAGTATCGTTTCAATTTAGCTGCGGATTTCCATATACTAACTGCAGTAGTTATTTACCATCAGGTAGACTGCAAGTTCGTGTGTCAATTTAGTTTTAAAAATCGACTTAAAATTGCTAAAAAATAAGTCATTTATTTTATACCCTTAGGTGTGGAATTTTTCTCTAAATTTATATGGGCCTACCCCTGAAGTATAACCTATTTAATTAAAAAAAAGAATCATCAAAATCGGTTCACAATCTGCGAAGTTATCGCGTAACATACATACAAAAACATACACTCGAATTGAGAACCTCCACCTTTTGGATAATAGTTGTGGTCACACTCACGGAGCAAATACAAAGAGGAGATGGCATAAGCAACTGTGCACTGTGATTCTAACTAGGTCCTGACGTCATCAGAGTGGGAGTGACTTTACTTAGTACACTGTCTGCGTTCGTTGTGTGCGCTTATGTGTCGAAAATCTCAAATCGGTGTATTTTCGTAGTATTAAGGAGAAAAGATTGAAGTGTTGTGTTTCATCGTGTAAAAACTACTCAGATAGACGCTCTGATGCTATGGATGGCATCACATTTCATTTGTAAGTAATTTTATACCTAATTTATTAAAAAGGTTCTAGAAAAGGCTTTCAAATGTAATTAAATATATTCGACACTAGATGGCGACACTTTGTATCATGGGCACTAAAAATATAAAGGTACGTAGAGCTCAGTATTGGTAAAATAATCAAACGAACGTGTTGAAATTTGTTTTGAATTCAGTTCTAACGAATTTTTAATCGCCAAAATATTATTTTTATACTTTTTATAATAATTTTGTGAACAGGCCGCCATCTATCGTCAAGGAGGCTAAACTACATTGCAACATCGATATGGAACGATGCGAGTAGTTTTACTATTTATCGGTAGATAGGTAGTTTTACTATTTATCGGTAGATAAATAGATAAACTACTATACATAGAATAGTAAAGTGGGTGGGGCTTAACATCCTCTCACCTCGCAAATTGTCACGCGTTGTTGGTGAAATCTAATTACAACACCTCCTCTTTGTATTTGCTCCGTGGACGCATTACACTTCAGTGGTACTCTCCGGTACTAGACTGCCACTCGAAAATATTTCTTTTCTGCCAAATGTCGGTATTTCGTCCACGTGGCCGGCCTTTTGACATAAAAGTCTTGTGACATAATACATTCCGAAGTACAAAAATCTCATGTAATTGGGTATTTGACACTCCGTCTAATCTTTACGGATTTTATCGCGTTTAATTTAACTTTTTAATTCCCGGCGTTTCGGGTGCTCTACAGCACTCATGGTCACGGGAGGAACTGAGATGTTTGACGTCCCGATATTTTAGTTAGCCCGGCTACCTTCAATTTTTGAATATTAATTTTTGGTCCGATCTACGCAGAATGAGCTTATAGTATCTTGAAGTCTTGCAGTGGTATGATTAGGTTTGGATTTAATTTTATTAATTATAGGATCCCCAGCAGATAGCACCAATATATAACTATGACATCGGGACGTCAAACACCTCAGTCCCCCCATGACAATGGGTGTTGTAAAGCAGCCAAAACGTCAGGAATTAAAAAGTTAAATTAAACGGGATAGAATCCGTAAAAATTTGTTTCATTTAAAATACATTTTGTCAAAGCAAATATTTGTCCATACTATATATATGATATAATTGTAATATAATTGAAGTGTCTATTTCTAATATTGAAATCACTGCCTTATATTGAGCTGAGGGAGTTATTTGCATGCCATTAAGACAAGCATTTTTTTTAAATTTTGTCTGTCTGTCGGTGCAAGCTATTATTTGGAATAGTTGAACCGATTGTAATAACACTTCGCGAACAGATATAGAGCAAGCTACATTTTGTCCGAAAAACTTAAATAGTATTAAAAAAGAGACTACCCAGGTACCCGAGTACCTGAGTTCAATAAAGAATTTATTTAATTTAGTCTTTAAGTTAAATCTTAAAGACGAAATAAGAAATAACGTCTTATTTGTATGTTTTTGCCGAGTTCAATAAAGAATTTATGTGAAGGTTTCAATGTAACTAACTATCATATATTATATATAACTATTTAGATGAAATTCTATATGCTACGTGAACTTATAGGTACTATAAATTCACTCATATATATAGAATTTGGTCCATATTTCAATAGTATATAATTTCCTTTTACTCAATCATATATATATATCATACCTTAGACTGCTCAAACGGATAAAATAAACGTTATTTTTACTATTATAACACTTCAGGGGTAAATATAAATTTAGAGAAAGAAAATTCGACCCCTTAAGATGGCAAAATGGCGGATAAAACTATTTAATTGACATTAAGATTGCAATATTCCTTAGTCCATTACAAGTGGCAAAATGAAAAAAATGTACAACCGACTTCAATATAAACTATTAAGTATAACTCAAAAACTATTGGTCAGACCTTGATCAAATTGATATGGAAGCACGTGAAAACACCAGCATTCAAATAAAAAAACAATCATCAAAATTGGTTCACCTAGAAAAAAGTTATAACGGTAACACACTTAAAAATATATACAGTCGAATTGAGTACATCGTGTTTTTGACGTCGGTTAATAATAACATTTTTACTGAAAAGTACAAACCTAAAATAAATTAAATAATTTCCACATATTAGCTGCCGAAGTCAGTCTTTTAATTCTATCACAGTCCACCTGATGGTAATTGGTTGCTGCGGCCCATAGACATCTACATCTATCCACGATTACAAATCAAAATGCAGATGCGTCGTCACGCGTAAGGACTAAGATGGAATGCCCCGTTTTCAGTAAAAGGGGTCTCCGGTTCTCTACACTCACCATACCAAACACAGCAGCGTTAAGCTGCTATAAATTATTCAAATCTCATTAATTTGGAAGTCGGTTTGTAATTTTATTAAAAGTATAATTATTGTAAGCAAATATTGAATGGAAAATCGAACACACTTTAATGACTATTAATTAACAATTCAAATTAATAGATGTAGTTTTTTTATTAATGGTCAAGTCAAAAGCCTAATTTCTAGTTTCATTAACCTGGATGATGTGAATGTCCTAATTTATTAGCCATTAATAGATAAAATACTGTAATAAAAGGTAATGAAATAAAGTTACTGCCCATTTTATACGTGCTACTGCTAGACACAAATCTCTTCTCATTTCAAGTTATGGATCAGAAGCTGTTCTTCTGCGTGTTGGCGGACTTCTAACCCCCTGGGGCGTTTATCAACTACATATATTGCATTTACGCATTCGAACCTAACGGTTCTCTACATCATTCATTCATGCGTACAGCAAAGGAGTGGAATAGGTTGCCAGCATCTGTGTTTCCATGCAATTACAATGTGGGGTATCTTTAAGGCAAGAGTGAATAGGCTTTTGTTAAGTCAGTGCGCTTCATCTTAGGCTACATCAACACTTACCATCAGGTGGGATTGTAGTCAAGTGCTGGCTTAGAATTATTCAAAAAAAAATTATGAAGTGGTCGCTTTCAAACAATACATTCATTTATTATTCCACGAGAGCATGCCCTATACCAATTATTGCTACCATTCATTTACCAACCTGTTTCGTAGATATCATCATAATTATTATAATTGCGGCTCTTCAAAAGTCCATTGCTGGAAATGTAAGCATTGGACGAGGAATGCCATCGAACACGGCCCTGAGGCAATTGCATTTATCGACTTCTTGAACGTCTTACCAGGTCGTCATTCCATCTTGTGAGGCCGCCTTACACTTCGTTTACTGGTACGAAGCTACCGCGCGAGAAGCTTTTGTGTCCCCATCGACAGTTAATCGAGCTAGCTATATGGCTGGCCAATTGTCTCTTCAGCTTACTGAAGGTACTTTCGTAGATATACGTGTTCCTGTTAACATTTTGCAAACTCGAAAATTAATCACAACGGTTATTGTGACCGTCCCATTGGTGGTCGAAGTAATTAGTGTGGTGGTTGACATTTTAGTTATCTATTTATGTAAAAACACGTTGATAGTTTTTTAATCTGGGTGTGTTTTCAATTTACCAATCTCTCTTGTTGGTTCGGGTCAAAGCTAGTCCTACAAATCGAACTGGAATTTTGATCAATCTTCATTTTTCTACCGACTTCCAAAAAGGAGACGGTACGCAATTAGACTATGTTTTTTTATGTGTGTTACCTCATAACTATTTACTGGTTGAACCGATTTCGATGATTCTTTTTTTATTTGAACGCTGATACGCTTCTCGTGTGGTCCCATATGAATTTCATCAAGGTCAGACCAATAGTTTTTGAGTTATTCTTAATAACTTGTATTGAAGTACAAAATGTTTCATTTTAAATTATATTAGAATGTATCGTTCACTTACTTAATCAAATAAATAAATCTTAAATAAGCAGCATGCTGTTACACTCTCGTAATGAAAAGGCCTGCTTTCAAGTTTTAATAACGATGCTGAAAGCGGTTTAAAATTAAAAGAAATGTTTGACCTGGTTCTTGGCTAAGTAATTTTCCAGTAATTAACCGAATGATAGAACTACGTTGCAGCTGTAAGTAATGATCATGGGATGATTTTTTTTATGGAAGAGGAGGCAAACAAGACGGTAATCACTACCATCACTTACCGTCACGTGAACCATACAGCTCACCTGATGGTGATTCACTTTTAAAAAAGTAAAAATTATATTCAAATACGATTCCCGTCACTACTAATGCCAGCACCACTGTGAGGCGGTCAGCCACCGCAGTCTACTCCATCTGCGGATACCCCGCATAGAGGCGAAACACGTGTCGTATTATCGACGGTAGTGTGTATTTCCTAGTGTAGTGGTGTTGGGAGTAGTTGTACTGATATTAGTGGTGACTGGGATAAAGCACTAAATTGAGGGAGGACGGGAGGTGCTCTTCAAACTAGGTAATGACACATTATTTTATTTTACTGCCCGGATCACAGCTAATTAATTTTAACTTTTTTTTTATAGGATAGGGTGACAAACGAGCACACACTCCACATGATGGTAAGAGGTTTCTGTGGCCCATAGACATCTACGTCTATCGTCGTTTACGAATCAAAATGCAGATGCGTTGTCACCCGTGAGGACTAAGATAGAATGCCCCTTTTCCAGTAAAAAGGGTCTCCGGTTCTCTACACTCACCATACGAAACACAGTAGCGTTAAGCTGCTATTTTTCGTTGGTATTCTGTGAGAGCGTGGTCCTTACCCGGTCGAGCCGCCCCATTCGTGTCACAACTATACTACTAATATAGCTGCAGCATGGCTGTATCACTTATAAAAATTATTTTATTTAAAGTTCTTTTTTTTTAAATTAATTTTACCCTCTTGAGTGAACTAAAGAATATCACAAGGTCAATGTCATGTGGTTACATCAAAAACTACATTCCATATTTGCCGCCCTTACAGTGATTCTTTTTTCTCCAAATATGTATATATATATATATATATATATATATATATATATATATTATACAACCACTGCTGAAGTTATAATTTTGGTTAGAATCATTAAAATTAGTTTCTAATGACGAAGGTATCGCGTAACATAGATGCAAAAAAACATACAGTCGAATTATGTTGTTGTACCTACTTCTTTTGAATAAAACTATTTTTACGGATTTTATCGCGTTCAATGTATAGTATAGTGTAAACTTCCTTTTTCGAAAATCGATATAATAGTACGGCGAAAAAGATTCTTCGTACTTTGTATTTATAAAATTGAAGAATAATCTCTTTGGTTTATTATTTGTATCTGGCTTGGTTTTAATATCAATACATATAGGACATTAAGAAAAAGAAAAATAAAATGTAAAAAAACAATCAACAGAAAAGGAGTAGTCTTTCATCATAATAACGCCAGAACCACAGAACACAATTACTCTCTACCGAGTACACACAAATATTTGGCCACTCAGCAAAATTTGAGAGAGATTGGTTCGGAAGTGTTAATGCATCCACTATATAGTACTAACCTTGTACCCTCAGAATTTCACCTGTTTCGGTCTCTGCAGAATTCTTTGGGTAGTGTTAGGTTATCATCAAGAGATGACTGTCAAAACGACTTGTCGCATCTTTTTGATAAAAAATCCCAAGATTTCTGCAGCAACAGGTTTATGTCACTACCTGCTAGATGGACATATATATATTATAATTAAATGTAATTAAACTTTGAAATTAAAATGAAATTTAACTTTAATTAAAATTAAAGCTGGTCGTTGCTGCTGGTGATAAGAGGGTTGTTTCTTTTCCCGCTCAAAGGTTAGTATAGCCATTCAGCGGGAAAACGCAGCCAGCGTTCTTGGCAAGATACCGCGGGGAGTTGGTATGATAATTAAGTTACTAGTTTTAGTTTCTTTTTAATTAAATTTTTAATATTGTATATAATATTAAACTATGAAAAAAAATGTCTTGAATTTGTATATAAAATACGAAAAATCATTTTCCTCGACCTTTCATTTTATACATTTCACCCTATAACTGTAAATAATGGTTTATATTGTACAAAAGCATTTCGATATAGGTTGAGAGAAAAAGATGTTGAAATAAGCTTTATAAACTTAGAGTAAATTTTAATGGCCGTAGCTGCTTTGCTTTCTCGCATAAATCGAAAGTGATATGTTAGAATCTTCGCAGAAGTCTACCTCTTTCACTGTTTTACGAGCTAGTTTTATGGCGATGCCAATAAAAGTATACAACGTCATATATCTTAAGATATACGGAATTACTGCGGGAAATTATGTGTTTTATCCCGTTTTGAGAAATTTACGAACATGAGGTCCGTTGTGGCATCGGAGAGTATTCCGTTCAGAGACCTGATAGCATTCCCCGTAAATATCATTACGTGGTAGGGTTTGGGTCCCGGGACGTCTCGTGTCTCGAAGTCCCAGGACTTTTCGTAATTTTAGTTGTATCGAGTCCCGGGACTTTCGGGTCGAGACTCGAGATGAGACAAGATTGTCGAAATTGTTATGTAATCATTTTTATTTTCAAATAATTGAAGGAGCCTAGCGCCATGTGTTAGGTTAATGAATAATTACTTGGTCTACTACGTAACTACTGAATACGCAACACAATAAATGAAACAAATATGTGATTATGAGAATTAACAATGAGATTATGAATTATGATTAGATACTAGAATTACTAGATAATAATAAAGTTATTAAGAATTAGTATGATTTTTGACTAAATTCGTTTCATAACTATAAGATTTAACTGTTTAGAAGTGCATCTGTGTTATTTAATTTTCTGTTTATTTGTTTAAAATATGTTGATATTTACAAAAAATTACTTCTTTTTAATAAGTTTCACCAGAAATTAACTCAATTAAAATTCTTCAAAGAAGGCTTACCTATCTTAAAAAAACAATAAAGCTTTTTCTTAAAAGTCTCCAAGTCCCGGTAATTCCCGGGATTTTGATTATAGGCTGGCCCGAATCCCGGGACTTTGAAATTGTCGGGAATTCCCAAACCATATTACGTGGGTAACCAATCAACTTAGCAATACAAAAATCTGAAAGGAAATGTCAGTATAATTACATGCTGTAAGGCATTCCATATTAGTCCTCTTAGTTTGAAGTTGGCCGTCCATGGACTGACCTAGCCACTTACCATCAGGTGGATTTTATGTTCGTTTATCACTCGTTGGTGCATTGCATATGAACGCACGGTGTAGCTTTGGTTTGCTTCAGTTCAGTAAATTGAGCCTTCACAACACTAAACTCGCTACATTTCTTCATGACATCAGTCATTTTATGATTCGTAACCGGGTTGTCATTTGTGATGAAAAGTGCAGCTATGTACGATAATAAGTACGTTCGTCGCAACGGTTAAACCCAGGGTAGGTAGCCCAATCATGTCCTAAATGCACGTTGAATTGCAAAGAAGCCATTGTGACGTTTCGGTGAACTTGTACTAACATTAGATTAACAGTGACTGTGCGTTGGTCTTTGCTCTGAGGTTAGTCTAGTAATCTCGATCATGTGGTTCCGTGTTCTAATCAAATTACTTATTAGGTTTTTCAGTTAAGAAATTTACAGTAGTATTACGGAGTCAGGAAGTAGGCGGTGTTTCACCTCCATGCCTCGGAAAGCACTTAAAGTCGTTGGTTCTACACTTGATCTCTCTTTGGTCACGTCGAATTGCCGTACCATCGAATTATTAGATGGAATATCGGAGAATGCTTGTGCATATACTCATGTGTTTCGCAGATGACTATTCCATTCCTTCACAGATACCTAGTCTCCATTGAGAGTGGCTACCGTAAATGTGATTCGGTCATAATAGGTCGCAATTATTTTTATCCAAAGCCCATAGTTAGACCTCTATATATGAACTGGCAAGAAACTTTGGGGTAATTTTGTTTTTTGTAGAAAAAGTACTTACAATTCCATTTACTAATCCGATAAACAGCTTAGTAAGCTGAAGTAGTAATGGGCTGGCCATATAGCTCGAAGAACCGACCACCGATGGGGAAGCAAGGGTTCTCGAGTGGCAGCCACGTACACGCTGTGGGGCGGCCCCCCACTACATGCAGTTACGACCTGGTAAAACATGCAGGAAGTCGATGGATGCAGGTGGCTCAGGACCGTGCTTCGTGGCATTCTTTGGAGAAGGCCTACGTTCAGCAGTGGACTTGTGATTTGCTGTAATGATGATGATGATGAATTCCATTTACATAGGTAATGTATTTATTACAATTGATAGAACTATGTCATGTTGAAATTACAATTTAACTGTTTTTCAGCCTAAAACGGCAGCACAAATAAATTTATTTCCATCATACTCCTTCTTCATCATCAGTTCGTAAAGTCATACAGCTGGACAGAAGCCTCTCCTGTTGTTGTTTAGTTGTTATGTATTATTACTATCAGCATTGAGACATTTGTTATCTTAGCAAATGGACAAGATCGTTATCAAATAGGCTAGTGCTCAAATCCTGTCGCTCGCTTACACACTGCACAACAGACTGTCTCAAAATTACAAGGTCATTGATAAGAAGCCAATAAGTTTGCAAGAATCTTTCTCGTATTGATATCTGTTCTTTTCAGAACTTCAATATTACAAGACAAATACTTCAAAACCGATAAGACAGAATAAAACACTTGTAAATATATAGATCTCTTTATAATATTGTAATAATTGTTGGCACGTCCGTTAGTGATCGCATAACTTCCAAACGACTTCACCGACTGAGATATGACATATCATTTGCACAATATATATATAGTAGGATCCGGTAGGTGGCGCTTTAGCCAATTTATCAATTATAACGTGGTATTATACTAACTTATACGTAGTAGAGCCATGTTGTAGCTATATTATGTTTGTAGCACGAATAATAATAATAATAATTTATTTTCTCATCACATTAAATTAACAGTATTGATTATTGACAAAAAATATACGCGGTAGAGCCACGCTGCAGCTATATTATGGTTGTAGGAAATGGGTCCGTTCGACCGGGGAAGGACCACGCTCTCATATAATACCAGTGCAAAAGAGCAGCTGAATGCTGCTGTGTTTCGTATGGCGAATGTAGAGAAACGGAGACTCTTTTACTTGAATCGAGGCACTCCATCTTAGCCTTCAGCGGTGACAAAGTATTTGCATTTGGATTCTTAATCAAGTACAGATGTAGATGTCGATCGACCACAGCATCTAATTACCCTCAGGTGGACTGTGTGCTCGTTTATCACTGAAAGAACTCATTTTATTCGCAATAAGTTGTTTATTGCCGAAAAAGAAAATCACACAATCTGGAACCAATCGATGACACTGTGATCGACTTTGATACATTTTATAATTTACACTATAAGAATTTCTGAGTGCAATCGTAGTGAAACTCATCGAGCCAACTAATGGAAAGGGCAGAGCAACGTCTGCCAGACAAGCTAGTGTTTTTTCTTAAAGTCGAAATTTTATAGATAAGGACCTGATGTAATATCAATTCTTCTTATCATTAACATTATTATTACATAGCATTAGAACACCGTTGTCAAGCACTAGCTTATAATTTATAGAAATATTGATATTATTACGACTTTATTAAAAAGGCTTTATTACTATCGTCACGAGTGTGCACAGTTAATAACAATGTAATGGCAAAGCGATACGTGTTCAGTATAATATGAATTCGCATTGTTCAAGAGAGGAAAGCGCGGGTTCCGCTCGGATATAGGTTCATAACGTAGGTATAGTTATGTTTCTAAATAGATATAAAGAATGAAGAATTTTGAAGACAAAATAATAAAGTATCAAGTTTCTATAAACATAACAAGATCTTTTTACGTGGTAGAGACATGCTGCAGCTATATTAGTAGTATAAGGTACGTGAGGGTAATATGGTCACCTTAAGCTTTGCCGCCCTATAAAACCAAAACTAGGAGGAGGACAGAGACAAATACACAATGTTGTATACTATAACTAATATAGAAAAAAATAACAAACAAGCTTTGGCCATAATTTGCAACACTTCGAAAAATCAACTTAAAAAAACTAACTATAGTACGAGAGGGTAATATGGCCATCCGGTTAATATGGTCACTTTCTTATAAGTCTAAAACTTCAGCGTCGTTTGCATAGAACGCTGTGTGATACGATAGCTCTTGATCAGTTTATCAAATAATAAAGGGTCAAAAAGGCGCTCCTCTATCGACGTTATTTTGACAGTTGATATTATTGTAAATATTTTAGTCGATTTTTGTATTGTGTAGTGCAGTTAGTTTTTTTTAAGTAGATTTTTCGAAGTGTTTCTAATTATTTTCAAAGCTTGTTTGCTATTTTTTTTCTTAATATATTTGTTATAGTATGCGACTTTGTGTTTTTGTCTCTGTTCTTCTCCTAATTTTGGTTTTATAGGACGATAAAGCTTAAGTTGACCATATTACCCTCACGTACTTACTATAATATCAACTGCCAAAATGGTGTCGATAAAGCGGCGGCCTTTTGACCCTTTATTATTTGAATCACTGATGAAGAGCTATCGTGTCACAAAGCCATCTATGCAAACAAGGCTGTAGTTTTTGAGTTATAAGAAAGTGACCATATTAAGCGGATGATCATATTACCCTCACGTACTTTAGATGTAGGACTAATGGGTCGGCTCCACCGGGGTAGGACTACGCTCTCACAGAATACCAGCGTAAAATAGCAGCTCAATAGTGCCGTGTTTCCTATGGTGAGTGAAGAGAACCGGAAACCCTTTTTACTGGAAAAGAGGCATTCCATATTAGTCCTCACGGGTGACAACGCATCTGCTTTTTGATTCGCAAATGAGAATAGATGTAGATGTCTATGGGCCGCAGCAACCACTTATCATCAGGTGGACTGTGTTCTCGTTTGTCACCTTATCTTTCATTGGTTATTTAATGAAAGTTAACTTTGCCATCAGGTACTGGAACTAAATTACGATTAACACAGAAAACGTAATGTTTTTTACGAGATATGCCATTTTTAGAATGAAAATAAAATAACTAATTAACAGCATTGTTTTCGACATGCAACATGAGTTGTTTTTGGCATTTTATTTTTACGTGCAATTGTGACGATGAAATAACTTCTTTGTTCAGTGCTCCAGAACCTTTGTTGATTTTATTTGAAATACTGAATATTTATATCTTTGTAGTAACGTAATATTAATGTTTATCAAACGTAATTTTTAATATGTTGGTCTTAACATTTATTTAAAAAAACTTACCAAAGTTACCATACTAGTGATGCCACGATGTGACGGTAATTTGCCATGTTTTGCTACATTTAAGGGTTGTCACTTACAACCTATATTTTAACCCATTAGAACTATCTACACAAAGTGTTCTGTACTTGACATTCTAGGTATGTATGTTTGTGTCGATGTTTCACCATAGCAGCCCATTAGACCGATTTTACCAAATGAGTCTTCAATCAATTCATCTTTATCAAAAATGAAGAAAAAGAAAAGAGAAATCTATAACATTTTTACTGTGCTGTCGGGCATTAATAATATTATCACTACTCAGTACTTTTCATAATTTCAACTTAGTGTATTGATATTAATTGGCACCCAACAAATAGTGTCGTGTAATTAATGTTTTGCTATTGTGAAAAAAAATTAAATTGATTACAATAATTATGACCTGACATAATTTTATTATGACCCGTAGTAAAATTATGATGACAACTATTAAAAAACGAATGCTTGTTAAAAATAATTGTGAGAATATTTTTTTATCTGTACCATAATAATTAATTTAAGCTTATTATTGGATCAATTTAATTTTTAATTTTATTAATTTTGTTTGATATATTTTAGATTTTTGCTTAAGCAATTGTTATGACAAGATTTAAATAAAAAAATTGAGCTAAGTACGTAATCAAGTATTTTTGACAACCCTGACATATATTTTCAAGTTTGTATAAAATATTCAAAAATGGGAGAGCTAATTTGCCACAAAAGTACTACATTATTTTATTATTTACAACACAATTAAAGGAGCATATCGTAACTCTGTTTCAAAATCACTAATAATTACCATCTATGAAGAATATAATGTCACGTTTAACATTGACGCCCAGTCTGACAGTACCTACATTATTTGTTGGAAAGTTGGTCCTAAGCTTTTCAGTCCTTCCAAAAATGCCAAAGTTGCCAGGTTTAATACGAATTTGAGTAACGTATTTTTCTTACGATTGTGTTCTTCATGGTGTTGACGATGGTTTTACATTTATTACATAAATATATTATATTCACTAATTTTAAAATTCTCGAAATGAAGCAAAACATAAAACCAACAATAATAATAAACGCTAATTTAATTATACGCCTGATTTATAATAGTGGTCTAATACCGGGCGAGAGTTACTCTGCTGCTTTGCAATGATATCATAATTACAACCCATCTAAAATCCCCTATAGATTGCTTCATTGGATGCCTCTAGATTACAAATTTACGAATGCAGCCAGTTCACTTATTTTGAAAGTTCTTAGTTATCGTAGTACGAATGGTGAAGTCTAAAACAATTTTTACATTGTATCGAATTTAATATTTAAACAAGTGGTAAAAGAGTAAAAGAGAAAGAGATGAGAACACCATCAATGTAGTCGAAGTCAATTAAATACGCATTTTGAAGCATAACTCAAAAACTACTGGTCAGAACTTGATCAATTTATATGGGATCACATGAAAAGCAACGGCTTTCAAATAAAAAAAGAATCATTAAAATCGGTTCGCCTAGAAAAAAGTTCTGAGGTAACACACATAAAAAAAATAGAGTCGAATTGATTACCTCCTGCTTTTTTGAAGTCGGTTAAAAATAACATATAAATTATATAGACGTATCTATTTCTAACGTATATCCTCTATATATCAAACGCAATATTCGTTGGTAATATAAACCAATTAAAAATAAACTTGCAACAAAATAGCTAGGTTTTAATTATCGATATTTAGTAATTTTACTTACATAATGAAATTCTCTTCTCTTAAAAATATATAATAATTGGCAAATGTCTAACAAAGCAAGTAGGTAAAGCCGATTGTTTTAAGCGTACCTAATGAGTAATGATTCCAGCGGCGCGGGCACCGAGACAGGAAAGAATAAAAAATATTCTCACCTACTATTCTTATCTACTAATATGGTTTTAAACTCATGGATTGATTTTGAGTGAAGATTGCTGCCAATTTTTAGTCATTACAATAGTAAACGAGTGTTGTAATTACTGATGGATTAATAGGCAAGTCCGGCTATGTACAACAACATTATTTTATTTATTTGATTTAATATTAATATTATATAGATTAGATATTATATAAGCATTAAATCCACGAACTGTAGCTATATCAAATCTGGTTTTCCATGTATATTTATTAGCATATAATTATCTGTTTCCTTTTGTTTCTTTTTTTTTTAAAAATCATTTCACTATTTATGTAAGTTGTGGTTACCTGTAAGAAGATGAACACATAGCATGTAGTCGCAGTGTTGAGTTATATTTTTGTTAGTATTGTGTATCGTCTGTTGGTAATCCAAATAAAGAGAAAAGAAAACAACCAGGATACAATCCGATTCAATCGAAAAAGATCCGTTCAAGAGGTAATTAAGATAAAATAAAAAGAAATTCATAATTACTATTACCATTACAGCTTATAAAAGTTCACTTCTGAACGCAGGCTTCTCAGGTTGAACATTTTATTTATTTATAAGGAGTAGGTACATAACACAATCTATGCTCACATTGCCTCATAGGAGGGATTTTGCCATAGTTTCAATGCTGGGTTGATAACCATAGTTTTTTATTGTTTTGAGCTGTTAATACAAAAATTGCTGCCATCCATCTCCTATTTCAGTTTCCATCAGTCGCCTTTCGACACCCACATGATGTCACATGATTCCCTTACACGGCCACTGCAGCTCCTGCACATTATATACAAAAGGCACATTTTTTTTTCACTGTGAACAAATTTTCTCCGTTTAATTTCCGTTCTAACGACACTCGGTCTAACGACGACTCAAATAAATTTTGAGCTCTATAAAGATAGCAGTGAAAAGTCAGCAGAAACATAAAAATTGTATCCAGGAATTTGTAGCTAATTTGTTGCTAATTAGTTACCAAAATCGAGATTTTGTTGCTCCAATCGGTTTTGAGTAAATTGAATTACTGCTATCTTTACATTAAGATAGCAGTAAAAACTTTCAATCAACCCCGCCGTAGCGGATAAAAGGGGATAATTTGTTGCTAATTAGTTGCTGACATATAATGCAAAAAAAATTTTAAAAAATTAAAATAAAAAAAAAATAAAAAATAAACATCAAAAATTAATAAAAAATTATTTATGTTTTGATACTGATTCTGAAGTTCCAAATTAATGAAAATTTTGCTGCTAATTAATAAATAGATCAATAACTCCCAGACAGCCTACATCATCATAAAATCGGTCGAAAAGCTGTCGATAAGTTACAAATAAATGTGTACATGCTGCCTATATGGGAGATTCAAAAACAGAACAACAGATATATTGTTGCTGTTCAGTTATGTAAGCATAAAGAGCCAGCAACAAAATAAAATACATCGATAAGCTGCACCAAGTAATAAGTTAATAATTATTTGTGTACAAGCTAAAACATGAAAATTTTAGGAAAAAAATATAGCAGATATTTTGTTGCTGGTCAGTAACGGAAGCAGTATGTCACAAAGAACCAGCAACAAAGTAAAATCGATCAATAAGCTGCACCAAGTATTAAGTTAATAATTATTTGTGTACATGATATATTTACATGAAAATTTTAGAAAAAATATAGCAGATATTTTGTTGCTAGCTAGTAATGGAAGCAGCAAGTTATAAAGCGCCAGCAAAAAAAAAAAGATAAGTTGCAGCACGTTATTAGTTAGAAATTATTTCTTTACAAGTTACCAGCAACAAAATATCTTTTTCCCATAATTTTCACGTAAATATATCACGTAAATATATGATGTAGGCTGTCTGGGAGTTATTGATCTATTTATTAATTAGCAGCAAAATTTTCATTAATTTGGAACTTCAGAATCAGTATCAAAACATAAATTAATTTTTATTAATTTTTGATGTTCTTTTTTAAATATTTTTGTTTTTTTTTTAATTTGATTGATTGCTGTGGCCCATAGACATCTACATCTATCCTCGTTTGCGAATCGAAATGCAGATGCGTTGTCAACCGTGAGGACCGAGATGGAATGCCTCTTTTCCAGTAAAAAGGGTCTCCGGTTCTCTACACTCACCATACGAAACACAGCAGTGTTAAGCTGCTATTTTACGCTGGTATTCTGTGCAAGCGTGGTCCTACCCCGGTCGAGCCGACCTATTCGTGCTACAACTATACTACTAATATAGCTGCAGCATGGCTCTACCACGTAAAAGTTACCACCTAGAGGCTTATTTCGCCCTGTGGGAAAAAATTGATGGAGATGGACCAATACCCTGCCGCAGTACGGACTTTTACGTGCCCTCGTCAATAGATTCATAGGCTGAGATCTATGGACCGTACTTTGACTTTGCTCAGACTTTACTTACGAAAAATTTTGCTGAGTATACGCTTTGCATAATCTTTGATTCTGAATTTATAGTTATACCCAGAGAGTCAAACAATTAGTGGATGCTTTATTCCACGTATTATATTCTCGACTTTATTGTATAAAATTATTGTATTATTATAAAACATAAATAAGTCATTATTATATGAAATAGAAAACGGGCATATGGGATCGGGAACGGATGAGAAGAGTGCAAATCAGAAAAAAAAAAATAAAAAGGTTTTAAGAAATTCGAAATAAGTTTGAAATTACGTTCATTAAAAATGGATGCTATTTAAAACTAGAAGACAGCTAAAAACGACCTATATATTATAATAAATAATTAGATTAACATAAAAACAACAATTTAAAATTAATACGGTGGTTTCGGATAATATCCTGAGTTTTACGTAAGTCGTCGATTTCGTTGACTTAGGCTTTACTAAGGGTGCACTCAGTACGACTTCGAAGTTAGCTCTATAGATACCGACATTGTCTTAGATCGAAAGTAAAGTCTGAGCAAAGTCATAGTACGGTCTATAGATATCAGCCATAGTACTTACAGCTTTGCTCATCTTATTCATAATAATCATCTATACTCGTATATTATGGAAAGAGAAGTATTTCGAAGGGTTATATAGTCTATGTATATAAAAAGTAAAATAGTTACTTTTTTAAAGCTGGGAAAACTGACTGAAATCAGAGATTGGCGCATAGTTAGTGATGAAAGAGCAATGGCAGACTTTAATACATAAAATTAGTTGAGAAGAAATGGTAGCGTCTATATACGGAAATTCTTTGTAAGAGACTTATTCTCAGCCATATTACTTTTATTTTTGTTATTACTGATAGTACAGTTATTATTAATAATAGCTTAATATAAAAATATTTTTTGTGTTGTTGGTGGTGTTACAAAGTGTATACGAAAATAGTAGGAATATACTAAATGGCAACATTTGAATAGAGTAAAATGATATCAGTCATTTGATATTCCCAAATTCCCAAAAATGTGTGTTTTTTTCTATGGCTTTAATTAAAATACATTTTTATTTGAAAAATCATAGAAAAATAATAAAACTCATTTTATATATAACTTATTTCTAGACGCTATAATTTTTGTCAACTATTTTTCTGCCATTGCCCTTTAGAAAGTTAGCACAATTAATAAAGGTAATTATGTACAATCAATGTTCACCATTTTTTCCTTGTATCGTTTATGGCAGTAGAGGTTTTTTTTATTCTACTAAGCCAGCGCTTATGTACAATCCTACCTGATGGTAAGTGGTGATGTAACCTAAGATAGTGAAGCGCACTGACTTAACAAAAGCCTATTTACTCTTGCATTGAAGACACCCACACTGCAATCGGATGGAAAGACAAATGCTGGCAACTTATTCTTTGCTGTACGCATGATGAACGACGTAGCGAACCGTTTGGTTCGAATGCGTGGTAAGTCAACAACGAAAGGGTGGAGACTGGCCGAACGTCTGGTTGTCCGATGGTGGAAGGGAGAGGGAGGAATTAAATTATGCAATTCCTGCGCACACTCTCCAAAATGCATCCTGTAGAAAACCGAAAGGCTGGGTACTTTGCATCTGTGTTAGAGGCTGGTAAAATTGGTTCTTGATTGGTAAGGATTGGTTTTAACCAAATTCAGGTCACCAATATGCCTCTTAACACGCCTTTTCATTGAGTCCAAAGCTACTAGGTGAATATATATTATATCGTCATTTTTTAAATTTCATTTCAACATTTTAATGCTATATAAACGTAGGAAACTAATTAATTTTTTGAAAAAGTTGTCAGTGAAAATTAAAAACACAAAATGAGTGTTACAAGCGATAAGATTAGCTTAAGCGCCATCTATGGAAACTAAAAAATACTATGACGTTATAGCTAGCGAATGTAAACACATTTTTAAACGCCATCTATGCAACAGATTTTGCTAGACGCCTAAAAATTTCCTCGTTTATTTTTCATGGAGTTTCAGCAACAAGCAAGATGGCGCCTTTGAAGTTAATGAAGATACGAATATCTATTTATGGGAATTTGCAGTGAAATATTTTAATAATTTATTAGGTCTTGGTTTTGATACCTTTTGAACATTTGTGCATGAGCATAATTTAATGATTAGAGGTTTCGGATGTTTTGGTTGTCCTAATGTCTCTGTCTCGCAATAAACGTTACATTTATTCCGAGTTACTACATTATGCCTCTGCATCATGCGCGTTCACTAGGGACGGTAAAATCTCTTGAATAGTTAATAGTTGTACAAGATATCAACTGAGGAATATTAATATTTCAGAAGATACAAAATTTGTTTAAACTGATCGATCGACATCGAATCCCGCGCGGAACAAATATTTGTATAGTAAGTATACAAACAGTTGTTCCGGATCCAGATATCTGTTATTATCAAAATTCTTCAAACTTCAAGAAAAATTGGGAAATATGGACAATTGTTAGTGTGGGAGCAACGAATCCCAGCAGGGGACTATCTAAAACTTTGAATTATTTTATTCTTTTAAACATACGTTGTCCAAACCTTGGCCTTTTCCTGTATCGTGGAGCCAGTTTACATGTTTACACACGGACAAACATCCAGACCCGGGAAACATATTTTTTGGCCATATAAATACTTGTTCCGTGAAGGATTCGAACCCTAGGGCCTAAGCGCTGCAACTCAATCGTTCGCTAAGCCAATGCGCCATAGAGCCATCGAAATATAAAACAGACTCGTTGCTAAAGCGTGCAATAAAAGTCCTGGTATTGCTGCAAACCTACTCAAACATCAGTAAAATTATAATTTATGATTATTTAATAATCGCGTGTCTCAACTCTTTATAGCGAATTACAATGTAGAAACAAATAAAATGCTTATTAGTAATTAACTTCATAGTAAAATCTAAGTCCCTTTGTTTTTAATGTTGGTTTCTAAGAATTTTTTGACGTGGTAGAGCCATGCTGCAGCTATGTTAGTAGAAGGTATAGTAGTAGCACGAATGGGTCGGCTCTACCGGGGATGGACCACGCTCTCACAGAATACCATTGTAACTCTTAACGCTGCTGTGTTTCGTCTGGTGAGTGTAGAGAACCAGATACCCTTTTTACTGGAAACGAGGCATTACGTCTTAGTCCTCACGGGTGACACCGCATCTGCATTTTGATTCGTAATCGAGAATAGATGTAGATATCTATGGGCCGCAGCAAACACTTACCATCAGGTGGACTGTGTGCTCGTTTGTCACCCTTATCCTATATAAAAAAGACATATTTCAGTAAAATATTTTTAAAATTTTTGGCCTTCATAAAGTTTAATGAAGTTTTTTGGCAGAAATTTGACCACCGACTGATTGTCGCACTTGTTTTATGGTTTGAATAATGGTTTGAAGTGGATTTTCATACGTAGAAGTGATGCAATTTTGTGTATTAAGTGTCTGCGCATATGAACTATTAGTGGAAAAAACAAATGATGTGATGTTTATGTAAGGTTCAAGTTATTTTTTTTTCGCTTTGGTGTCTTAACAACTAGATATGCTGTCATCATCGCCTGTCCGCTGGTTTAAGCTGTCGCCGAGATCTAAGAACTTCGCAATTTAATACACCGGTATTGATAAAAACTGTCTATGACTACAACTAGTGTCTCACAACGGATAGGTCTTAAGATGAACATGGACAAAACAAAGATTATGTTTAATGTCCATGTCACAACTATGCCGGTAATTGTTGGGAGCACTAAGCTCGAAGTTGTTGACAAGTATGTTTACCTGGGACAAATAGTTCGACTAGGTAAGTCCAACTTCGACCGAGAGGTCAATCGACGGATTCAACTCGGCTGGGCAGCGTTCGGGAAGCTACGACACATCTTCTCGTCAGACATACCTCAAAACCTTAAAACGCAATTGTACAACCAGTACGTGTTGCCAGTGATGACTTACGGAAATGAGACGTGGTCCTTCACTGCTGGCCGTAGGAGGAAGCTCAAGGTCGCTCAGTGAGCTATGGAGAGGGCTATGCTCGGAGTTTCTCTGCGTGATAAACTTAGGAATGAGGATATCCGCAGTAGAACCAGAGTAACCGACATAGCTCAACGGATTAGTAAGCTGAAGTGGCAGTGGGCCGGCCATATAGCTCGAAGAACCGTCAACCGATGGGGAAGAAAGGTTCTTGAGTGGCAGCCTCGTACCGGTAGGCGAAGTGTAGGGCGACCCCCCACGAGATGGAGTGACGACCTGGTAAGACATGCAGGAAGTCGTTGGATGCAGGTGGCTCAGGACCGTGCTTTGTGGCATTCCTTGGGGGAGGCCTATGTTCAGCAGTGGACTTATGAAAGGCTGTAATGATGATGATGGTTGATAAGAATATTTGAAATAAAATAATATAAAGGATATACTCATATTACTTGACCCTGGCAAAAGTATAGTAATACGAGTCTATAACCAAAGAAAGAAGTTAACTGATGGATCGCCATCAGTCGGCGTCGACATGATTTGTTTTCTACTGTTTGACACTTCGCTTAGTAGAATTATAGGAAAAAACAGTGGTAGAGCCACGCGGCAGCTTTTGTTGTCGCACGGATGGGCCGGCTCGAACCGGGGTGGTTAGTGTTGCCCAAAATCTGTCTTGATCTTGCAGTCTTGGTCTTGTTCTTGCATTTTTGCAAGACCAAGACCAAGAACAAGACCGCCTCTTTTTAGCAAGACCAAGACCAAGACTGACCGTGCAAGATTTGCGCAAGAACAAGACTTAGCTTGCGAGACTCTTGCGTCTTGCTGTTAGGACTAAGTGTCGTTTCAGGGCATAGATTACCTCCTTAGGAGGTAATCTATGTTTCAGGGAGTATAGGAGTTCGGGTATACGCTTAGGGACTCTATGAGACGCAAAAAATATAATGAAAAAAAAATTGAAAAATTGGACTTATGCGCATTACGAACAATACCATAAATATACATAGCGAATGAAAATATCCATTAAAAGAGTGCATCCCTAGTTTTGACCATCGGCACTTTGATGGTGCGCGGCGTCTTGTTGTCGGCGTCATCAAAGGTCGGATACTGACCTGTCAAAGAAATTGTGCAGCTATTCGAAAGTACAAGGTCAAGATACACGTGCCGGCGGCTACTATTGATATCGCATACAATCGTCGCCGCTGCGCCACACGCACTACATTTGACACTGTTTCAAAGACTACATGTTTCAAAGAATAAAATAAGTTTCCGGGTGCTCAGAATGGACACGAATACATTATCCTGATCTCGCAAGAAATCTTGTAATTAGATAATAGGTAGGTATCATAATAATTTATTCTAGTAAGTATTATTATAAAATTAACTATATGGATTTATAATACTCGTAATTACTTACTATTATTGTTATTATTATTACCTAAAAAAAACATGTTCAGTAAGTTCACTGCAAATCTCGACTTTTGCAAGTGTGTGTTTTTAAAACACAAAGTGCTCGAATATGTCGTCACACATTTGATAAATATGGTTGACACCATAGCACTTTTAAAACACTTGAAATTTGTAAAAATGGATCTGGATCTTGTCTTCAAGGTTTAGTTATTAAGGAGTTGGAGGGGTACCTAGGTAAACCCAGAGCCGTCATCTCCGAAGACATTTTAGACTGTTGGAGGACGCATGAGACAAAATATCCGATTTTATCGAAGATGGCCCGTGATTTTCTTTTAATACCTGCAACTTCAGTACCTGCTGAGAGATTATTTTCTAAAGCATCATTAGTAATTAGAAAACATAGAAATAGGTTAAGTGATGAGTCAGCCAGATGGTTACTTTGTATTAATGCTTTGTCAAAAGAATAAATATAAAGTAACAGTAATGTCAAAGTTGGTTGTGTACATACTGTGAAGTAATTTAATTTGCATCGTATTTTATTTTTTATTTAAATAAATGGTATATTGTATAACTCTTTTATTCCATTTCATATATGGTGAGGGTCCATCAATCTTTTTCTAGAGAGATAATGTTATTTAAAATACAGTGTAGTTATTGCCATTAATTTGTTTTTATATGTATGTTTAACCATGTTTTAGCACATGTAAGCTTATTAAATGTAAACGTTTATTAAGAAACTGACACCCGTGGCCGTGGGATACGGTAGATAGCTCAGTTGGTTAGAGCATCGGCACGGATCGCTTAGGTCATGGGTTCAAACCCCACCCGGTGTCAGTTGATTTTTCAAATTTCTCATTAAATGTTTAGACATTTATTAATATGGTTGGTCTTTACTATGGCTATGTTAATTCAAGCTCAATATGTACCTACTCTGTTAAGTTGTTCTAAGATCTAAAGTAACGTTTAATAAATAGTAATAGGCTAATAGGTAATTGCGAGACTTGCGAGACTCTTGCTGCAAGACCAAGACCAAGACCAAGACTGGGAGCGCAATACCAAGACCAAGACCAAGACCAGGTGTAATGGCGCAAGACCAAGACCAAGACTTGCTAAGTCTCGTCTTGTTCTTGCATTTGGGCAACACTAGGGGTGGTACCACGACCTCACAGAAAACCAGCGTGAAGTAGAGGTTTACCTCTGCGTTTCGCATGGTGAGTGCAGGTGGCCGGAGGCCCTTTTTACTGGAAATGAGGCATTCCATCTTAGTCCTCACGGGTGACAACGCATCTACATTTTAATTTGTAATAGATGATAGATGTAGATGTCTATGGGCCGCAGCAACCACTTACCATCAGGTGGACTGTGTGCTCGTTTGTCACCCTTATACTATAAAAAAAAAAGTAAAAAGTGTACCTACTAATGGCAATAATAAATATAGAAATTATAATATATTATTTATTTTTCGTGTTGTGGCGGTATAAGAATATCCACTACCTCATGTAATTCCGTGGGTGTCGTAAGAGGCGACAGAGGGAAACAAATCAGGAGATGGGCAGCAGCGTCTTTTTAATAACGCCTAAAAATAACAACATGCGTGAGTGTCGTGGAACACTCAGTTTGGAACGAAGTTACAGACAAGAATATATTCTTGTCAAATAGAATATATTCTTAGAATAGAACATATTCTTGCCAAATTTGACAAGAACATATTCTTGTCAACTTTTTTTTTGTTTAATTGTCTGTTAGCCTAACCACAGATTAAATAATGTTACTACGTAACGTTCGTGGCCTAATGTTCTTAATATGCGTTGTGTCCAGTTTATGGCATTCACGGCCGTCCTGCAGTCCACAATCCATCGTTTAATGAATAAATTTGGAACAACTGAGTCGGTGATCGGGCCAGTGTTTGTACGTCAAAAAAAAAACGTAAGATCGATGAAGATTATTGTTGCCGCTCGCGACAGCGTGCGAGAAAAACCCCAGACAGTCCATTGCGTGTCGTGCGCAAGAGTTGAGTCCTTCTGTGACATCAACTTGGCGGATTTTGCGTCAAGACATGGGGTTTCATCCATACAAAGTTCAATTAGCTCAAGAGCTAAAACCAAACGATTGCAGACATGGCATTTGACGGCTGACCCTGCTTTCGGTAAAAATATCACCTTCAGTAAAGAGCCTCATTTCTGGTTGAATGGCTTTATTAACAAACAAAATTACCGTATTTGGAACGACGGGACGGGGATGATTTTACGGGAGATTCTTCATATGCCTCTAAACTCCGAAAAAGTCATTTCTATTTTCTTCAAAGATGCGCAAGGAGTCGCGTTCACTTTCAATGGCGACCGATATCGGACCGTATGGACTTTACAAACATGTGGTCCGTTCAACAGGACGGCACCACTTGCCATACTGCACGGGATACGTTAAAATTATTGACTTAGTCATCTCGCGTGGTGGTGACATTAAGTGGCCAACGAGATCGTGTGTCTCTAACATCGATTATTATTTTCTGTGGGGCGACGTGAAATCTTTGGTCAATGCAGACAAACCAGAGACAACACTGAAGCCAACATAACTCGCGTTCTTCATAAAATTGAGCCCTATTTATGTGAAGATGTCGTCCAAAATTGGTTCACCAGAATATACCACCTTCAGCGGAGTCGCCGAGCCCATTTGGTTTAAATTATATTTCATACTTAATGTCATCGAACTCATACATAATGTCCTTTAAAACAAAATAAAAATTGTGGCAATATCACTAACACAGGTTGTTTTATACTCGTATCATTTCAAAGTTCGAATGCTCATACTCGTAATGAAAAATCTTGTATAGTAGAAGTGCATATTACACTGCGTATTTTACTTTAATTATATAATCATGGTATTTTATATTACGGTAATTTAGAGCACAATAATTGGAAGAATATCAGCTTCTCGCTTTAACTCACCTGACTAGCGTGGTGAGGACGCTTTATTAAAGTACTCGCATTTTTGAAAAATCTTATGAAACAACATGTAACAAAAACCTTGTGATCGCCATTAAGTACGTTATCAAATGTATAGAAATAACTACTCAAATGTACAGAAATAACTTTACTTCAGAAAACCCTTTACCATTTATTTTTATTTGCAAATTTTATGTAGTTTTATTGGCTCTAACTGATACCGACATCGTAAAGAGGAGTCTTTAACAATGCTCTTCGTCCGCGGTCAGAGGCACTTGTAATGATAATTCCGAAGTAAACTTATTTCTATCTTTGAATATAATCTGATAACGCACTTAACGGGAATCACAGGCTGTTTGTTACATGTTGTACCTATATGCAGTGAATAAACAATACCGATACAGAGAAAAGTTATAATCTTTTAATTTTGGATCGAAAATTTCCGTTTCGTTATACTTATACTCGTACTATTTATCAAGTCTGCGGTCTTCAAATAATTCCGTACTATTCGAAATAAAATTCCCTTTGCGGTTTTTTTGATAAGAGAATATATTAGAGGGCAATGGGGTTAATTGGTGCATATGTTTAATTATTTATAATTTATAAATAATATAGTATAATATATAATTATAATATCTTCATCATCATCATCATTGCAGCCCTTCACAAGTCTCTGCTAAACATAAGCCTGGACAGAGCCATGGTATATACTGACTTGACTGCCTCGTTAGTCTAATGGTCATAAACGCGACTGCTGATCGTGATGTCCCGGGTGGAGTTTTTCTTTCAAGAAATTCTCAGTAGTCTATGGAGTCAGGAAGTAATAGGTGTTCACCCACGTACCTCAGAAAGCATGTAAAGCCGTTGGTCCAGCGCTTGATCTCTCTCCAGTCGTACCGTACCGTCCCAGCGGACTGTGAAAGCGAGGGAATAGAGAGTGCATCTGTGCTTGCGCATACACTAGAGCACTATAACCCAGTCCTATGCAGATTACGTTAGTTGACGCTAGTCTGTGATGAGGCTGGCTGCCGTGACCGAAATTCTGTCTGGACGAGATTGTTATCTTTATATATAAAAATTACGTGTCACGTTGTTTGTCCGCGATGAACTCCTAAAGTACTGAACTGATTTCAATGAAATTTTGCACACTGTGTGCAGTTTGTTCCAACTTGGTCCACCTCAATTTTTTTATTGCTAATCGCAGGATGTTTTTTTAGGAAAGCAAATGGTCGTCGGAAAGGGCAGAACAATATCTGCCTGGTCAGCTAGTATATTATAAAATATAAAACAATCAACTTTGAAGAGCTCGAACCAGAGCACAGACTTCTCGTTTGGGGGGTTTATTTTTTACCTCAGAGTGTTAAGGGTAGCTCAATTTTTTCCTGATTGACCTGATTACACTTGCTGCTGTGGCTACTGCAACCAATAGCTAATACCAACAGTAAGAAAGAAATACTTTGCATCCGTTGTCACCTTTGAAAACTTTTTTCTTTTTATAGGATAGGGTGACAAATGAGCACACAGTTCACCTGATGGTAAGTGGTTGCTGTGACCCATAGACATCTACATTTATCCTATAAAGAATCAAAATGCAGATGCGTTGTCACCCGTGAGGATTAAGATGGAATGCCCCTTTTTGAGCCAAATGGGACTCCGGTTCTCTACACTCGCCATACGAAACACAGCAGTATCAAGCTACCATTTTACGCTGGTATTCTGTGACAACGTGACCCTACCACGGTCGAGCCGACCCATTCGTGCTACAACTATACTACTAATATAGCTGCAGCATAGCTCTAACAGGTATGTAAACTGTGCTTAAATGTCTTACCGCCTGTAATCATTCTAAGTCTCTTACCTTTTCAATGGAACATCAATGTGTGAGCTGCTATTTGACAGAAGAAAGAGGTAAAAGAGTAATACCAATCCGGACTAACTTCTAAGCTCATAAGGACTCCTGTCACCAAAGTTCGTGTGTACCAGCTTGTGTACAAGCGTAGCACTGCACGTCGTGCTACGTCACTGTTAAACGTAGGCATATATTTGTAGACATGCAAGTATACCTGCTTTAGTAAATACTTGTTTTCACTAAGGCAGTAGAGGTTAAGTTATGTATAGGTTTCTTATAAAATGTATCTTGAACGAAGAACTTGCAACTGTTGTAAAACAAATATATCTTTCTCTCTTTTCTGGGAGGATTTTGGAGCTATTGGTCTTCCGTGCTGTTCCAGTGCATGTTGGTAGACTTCACATGTCCTGGAAATACCTATTCTACTATCACTTAGACACTTCCTAACGATATTATTCATCTCTGCCGAGAATGTGGTAAGTCGGTACTTTATATTGCAATGAACTATTTAATTGGTGCCGACCTGGATCGAAACTAGTTGTTCACGAATTGTCAAGTTTCCAGCGAACGCGTACCATCTGAGCTATAACGACTCTTTAAGTAGTTTGATAATTATTATTAGATTGACAAATAAATAGTCAAGTAGTGGTGACGTATGGGAATCGATTACCCCAGTCATCTCCAGTCATAGGCCGTAGGTGTTGCAAAATATCCATAGGAGGGTCAACAGGAGATAGATCGCAGTATCGTCGGTTTCGGTTTAAAGAATTTTATTTCTCATAAAATCATACAATGGTTCACTTATAATGACATACAAAGTAATTATTATAATTTGATAATATTATCATATCTACCTCTAGTACTGGAAGCGATATAGTCTGAGGTTATTTAGGTTAGGTTATCTTCCTTATAATAACTCAAAATGATTAAAATTTGCGGTTGCTAACCAGCCTATCAAGGCTGTATGGTAAATATCCTACCCTATGAGGCAATCTATGGGGGACACCTGTGTTCAGCCGTGAACGTTTAATAGGTTGTGATGATGGTAATACACGTGTACTATATAAAATGCAAATAAATTAGATTATTAAGAGGACCAGACTCACTATCTTCAAATAGTGAAATTCTACACTTCTAGCGTGTTAGGATAGAATCTTCTACTCAAAAACAGATGATGATGATGAATTATAAGTTGCTAAAAATTATTTATTGACGCTCATTTTTCGCAGAACACAAATATCAATGTGTAGTACCTTGTCGTACACTGCGCAGTGTCAGTGTACGACAAGGTAATACACCAAGCTTGAATGACAAAGAAATTGTGTTAATAGCTAAAAAGTATATAGTAATCACTGTGTTTTAGTGATAGCCAGTTTATCTCTAATCTCTATAAATAATTTGTTAAACTATATCATAGAGTAGGACTGTATGATAATTAAGTTACTAGTTTTATTGTTTTTATTATAGTTTTTAATATTGTATAAAATAAAATATTGTATATTATGTTATGTAAATAAATAAAAAACATTCAAACTAACGGCGAGAAATTTCGCTCATCAAAAATCACTTCCGCACCCTTAACCTTCTATCAGAGATAGACGATTAGGTAATTATGACTTCAGCGACATCTATCGGGTTCTACCAAATGCTGATATCTATAGGTTGTATAAATATTTCACTGAGTCTGCAGAACGGTAAACCTGTGTCATTATTCTTAAAATTTTCCTAAACTATTTTAATTTTCCACTTTAACTTTTTTATGTTTATTATATTTAAGATGTTAAGATTAATTACACTAATTAATTTTAAGATCTATAAGTTTTTATGATAATTGTATTTTAAATAAAAGATAACAATTTTGTATTAACACGAAAAATTAAATTTATTTTTAAAAAACGCTTATATAAATGCAGTGCAAATTACTTGTTACTACCGAGACTATATTACAAATTTTCATTTATATGTTTGTAAGTATCCATGCTTAATTTTAATTATTGGTCAAACTATATTAACACAATAAACATTTTAAAATTCTTTCTTCATCTAATTATATCATTACCCTATGTTTAACGTGTCGTTCAATTTTAATACATTAATAATATAGCAAAAAGTATACAGCCAACATTTTACTAGCAAAAGTATACTTTGTCAGAAGTGGGATTCGAACCCACGCCCACAGAAGTGGACTGCGACCTGAACGCAGCGCCTTAGACCGCTCGGCCATCCTGACTTGCTTGCAGTGATTGAAATAAAACATGAAATCCAGATGTGTATCATGATCAAACGTATTTATCTTTAGGGCGTGTCACAAAATTACTGATAGATGTAATATTTTTATTACTTCATCTTATTGGATTTAAGAAGTATCATGGAAATTAGTACTATGCGAACGGGATTTTATTAGGTAATAAGTTTCTTCATTTGTCGTGCGTGTCATTAAATATGTGAAATTCTAAATTAATAATATTAGAATTTAAGAAAACTTAAATAACACGCATTAATCATGAGCTGTGATAATCCTAATGAGAATAATAGGTCTTGGTCTAATAATTATTGTAGTTATTTTTAACGGTTCTTAATCATCATTATCATCATTACAGCCCTTCACAAGTCCACTGCTGAACATAGGCCTCCCCCAAAGAATGCCACAAAGCACGGTCCTGAGCCACCTGCATCCATCGACTTCCTGCATGTCTTACCAGGTCGTCACTCCATCTCGTGGGGGGACGCCCTACACTTCGCCTACCGGTACGAGGCTGCCACTCGAGAACCTTTCTTCCCCATCGGTTGTCGGTTCTTCGAGCTATATGGCCGGCCCACTGCCACTTCAGCTTACTAATCCGTTGGGCTATGTCGGTTACTCTGGTTCTACTGCGGATATCCTCATTCCTAAGTTTATCACGTAGAGAAACTCCGAGCATAGCCCTCTCCATAGCTCGTTGAGCGACCTTGAGCTTCCTCATACGGCCAGCAGTGAAGGACCACGTCTCAGTTCCATAAGTCATCACTGGCAACACGCACTGGTTGTATAATGTACGGTTCTTAATACATCGGCATAATTTCTGATTATTCAGACGTCTGGAAGTTAATGAAAACTAAATAATAAAGTTCATTTATAATATATATATATATATATATATATATATATATATATATATATATATATATATATATATATATATATAAGCGTAATACCCTGACTAACTCGCTCATCACGAGGTCTCCAAAACTATACGCCCGATTGACTTGAAATTTGTCATACATATGTACGCCTTTCTCGACGTAGACACGCACGTAGAAAGGATTTTTCGAAATTCAACTCTTTAGGGGGTGAAATAGGTTATTACAGCTTGAATATATACAAACAGGACAAGCAATAATATATTGCATGTAAAAATAGTGCGAAACGTAAATATATATCGGTGCATCAATTTGATAAATTGAAATAATTTTATCCTCACGGCTTTGGTTTTTTTACTTTTCTCGGAGCTGACTTTTCAGTCATCAAATAAAAGATATTTATAGGATTTTTTTATAGATTATGGGTGACAAACAAGCAGACAATCCACCCGATGGTAAGTGGATGCTGTGGCCCATAGACATTTGCATTTGTTCTTAATTAAGAATCAAAATACAGATACGTTGTCACCCCTGAGGACTACGATGGAATGCCTCGTTTCCACTAACAGGGGTCTCCGGTTCTTTATACTCACCATACGAAACACAGCAATATTAAGCTGCTATGTTATGCTGGTATTCTGTGAGAGCATGGTCCTACCCCAATCGAGCCGTTCCATTCGTGCTACAACCATAATATGGCTGCAGCGTGGCTCTACCTAATAAAATAATAATAATATAATTAAAGAAATGGATCTCCGGTTCTATACATTCACCATATGAAATACAGGCTGCTGGTCCATTCGATCTGCATCTTCACTATTGTTACTGCGTGGCTCTACGACGTTGAAGTATTAGTTTATTTATTATTGTACTACGATCGTCTTTGTTTAGGTTTATGATTTTCCATGAATAGATTTCGACCGCGGTGACGTGACTTCAATGTCAACAGCGTAGAATAATGTAGATTGGCTCTACCATGCATTCCATTCAAAAGTATAGCGCAGTACAGCCAGTCTGCAGCATAATTATCTCCACCAAACCGAAGTCAGGACACGGCGGCAAGTCTTCGCGAAGTATAACAAGTGTATTCGCAAAAATGTATTTTCTCTATTCTTTCACTTGCATAGTCTCATAGTAGAGATCAGGCGCTGGGTCAACGGCTTTACGTGCTTTTCGAGACACTAGATTAATATACCGCTAACTTCCTGACTCCAGTGTGCTTCGGAAAAATTCTTGGTAGAAAATTCAAATGCGAAATTTCTATAAAAACGCACGGTGTGGACCGCCATGAATCCAGATAATATAGTGGTATTGAGAATTCTGTCGCAATATGTCATGGTAAAATTTGACAGTTTGGATTATCCAAACTATTGCTCGGGGTACACCTAAAAGTGAATGCGATAAAATCCAAAGCAATGCAACGTCTTTTCACAAGGCCAAACGATCAGCCGAACAGAGAAACTTCAGACGTCAACGTATCGGGCCACTCTTTGCTAAGTTCTATCAGGTGCAGCTTGTACTGGGGTGCCCCAGCCCGGGTATGAGGACAGTATTCCATGAATGGCCGAAATTTTTAAAGTTGCAAGCGGCGGTTCGACATGAAATACCATCTCGCTTTACTTAAGAGCCAAGCTTCGTAGAGGATTCCAGGATCTCGGGACATTACGTCTTCATATGTCCACACGATCTATTATGTCCCGGATATGATGACTAATCGAATAAAACAAATTTAAATAAAATCAAAGTTATTCCATTTCTTTTTCATAATGCTACGAACGAAGCAATCAGCCACAAAAATACACGATATAGTTATCAACTAAGCAATACTTTGGGGTACCATATTAGGTTGTAGGACTCTTTTGTTTTGTATTGAGGAGTCCGTATGGGTGGGTAACTATTCCTGAGATTTCTATAGTAAAATAATTTTCAGAGTAACAACTTGCACAGTTGAAACTGAAAGATAAACTTTTTTATTTAAAAGATTATAAAATAAATAATACTTTGTTGAAAGTCACTCTTTTGCCACTGGTTCGGAAAAAAAACTCTGTACTGGGAAGAACCAGCAAGAAACTCAACAAGACTTTTTTTTGAAAAACAAATGACAGCTTTCAATCCTAAATGTTACACAAAGACATTTATGTAGTTAGTATAAATATATATATACCTAGTCAGGTCATAAGTATTGTCACACAGTAAAAACTTTTCTTTTAGAATGCTGGCCACAAAAAACTTTATTGAATTCGAATTTCGAATTGTTCATGAAAATAAAACTGTATACTTTTTAGAATTTTACTCATTTTTAAATATGGAGTGGACGCTTAAAGAAGACCGTGTTGCAGTTATTGCGTTGCATCGTTGCGGTTACGCGCCAATTCAAATTTTTGACATACTGAAAAATTTGAATATAACCAAAAGATTCGTTAATTGTACCATCAAACGATACAATGAAGACTCTAGTGTAGTTGACAGGTCAAGAAGTGGTCGTCCTCGGTCTGTTAGGACTCCAGCAGTGATAAAAGCTGTGAAGGCGCGAATTCAAAGAAATCCCAAACGTAAGCAGAAACTGTTGGCCCTTCAGATGGGATTAAGCAGAACCACGGTGAAAAGGGTGTTAAACGAAGACTTAGGGCTTCGGGCATATCGAATAAAAACAGGACATCGTTTGAATGCTCGTCTAATGGACCTGAGACTGAAGAGATGCCGCGCTTTGTTGAAGCGGTACGCGGGAAAAAAATATCGGGAAATTCTTTTTTCGGATGAAAAAATTTTTACCGTAGAAGAGAGCTACAAAAAACAAAATGATAAGGTGTACGCACACAGTAGTGAAGAAGCGAGCAACCGTATTCCGCGTGTCCAACGAGGTCATTTTCCATCCTCGCTCATGTGTATGGTTCCTCGGGTATGGTTGGGAGTTTCTTATTGGGGCTTAACAGAGGTACATTTTTGTGAGAAAGGTGTAAAAACGAATGCAGTTGTGTATCAAAATACAGTCCTGACGAACCTTGTGGAACCTGTTTCTCATACCATGTTCAATAACAGGCACTGGGTATTCCAACAAGATTCGGCGCCAGCTCATAGATCGAAGAGCACACAAGACTGGCTGGCGGCGCATGAAATCGACTTCATCCGGCACGAAGACTGGCCCTCCTCCAGTCCAGATTTGAATCCGTAAGATTACAAGATATGGCAACACTTGGAGGAAAAGGCGTGCTCAAAGCCTCATCCCAATTTGGAGTCACTCAAGACATCCTTGACAGCTAAGGCAGCCGCCGATATTGACATGGACCTCGTTCGTGCTGCGATAGACGACTGCCCGCGCAGATTGAAGGCCTGTATTCAAAATCACGGAGGTCATTTTGAATAAACTTTAGTGTCATAAGAATCTATGTTTTGTTAAGTTCATTTTGGTATATGAATGGTTACATAATGAATAAACTTGTTTCAATTATTTTATATTAACATGTGACAGAATTTATGACCTGACTAGGTATATTAAGTGTCTTTGATGTTACACAATTAACAACACAAAACAAATTAGAAATGACTTGGAAGCGATCTCCTTATTTTATAATAATCCTATTTATACAAACATTGTTTCATAGAGCTTTTGAGCTTTGAGGAGGTTAAATTTTTAATATTTTCTAAAATTTTGTTGTAAAGGCGTATAGATCGAACCAAGAACGAATTATAGACTCGGTGGAGTCGAGTAACTGGTACTACTAGCTTGTGTCTATTCATAGTGTTTTAAGAATGAATATCAATTATTTTTTAAAAATTACTTTTGTTTTTATGTACACACAAACAAAAGTAGTTTTAAAAATTACGTTTTCATAAATTTATTGAGAAGCCAAATTTAATAATATAATGATTTCCATAAATTTTTGTCGAAGAGACACACGCACACACACACGCGCTTACCACTTAGATTATACCTATATTCTGGGACTTACATAGTACATACACATTCATGAATAAAAAATTCACTTATTTTCCATTCATTTCACACAAATAGATAACATTATATTTATTATTTCATCATTTTTCCCTCATTAACAACAACGATTAATTTCGCTGTGCGGTTACAAAAAAATACAAAGCTGCTGATATCATTTACTTGCACATAATTAGTGTAATTAAGATCGGAGGTGCTCACTCGCATCGGATATGATGGCCACAACGCCCGTGGACTACAGCAGCGATCCAACAATTAACAATTTGCGGGATTATGTTCGCATCCGGAGTATTCATCCCAAAGTCAATTACGGTAAATTACCTTATTGTTTTGACGTTCTATGGATAAGGGTGGACTAGGCAAATTTCGCATCAGCAACTAGAGTGAATATTGAATAATGAGTCTATAATATTTAATATTCTATACAATATTCTATCACAAAAATTAATCATCATGATTACAAATTGTTGTAATTCCCCACAAATTCACTGCTGAATTAACATCCATCAAAGCTCTGTGTGCCTCAAAATTTAGCGCATAAACATTTTACATTGTAAGTTAATTAAGTATATTTTTGACTGTAGGGTGTAGGAACCTAAGAACAGCGAAAGGATGTAGCGTGAACGGTACGGAACGCCTATTATCGCGATTGTCAATTCGCCTGCTAATCGTTTTACAGAAAATCCTGGAAGCTTTAGCGACTGATGACGATGTGGGTGAAGGACGACAATAAGTTTGTTTCCTGCATCATCCAATTCTTTCTTCAATCTCATCGCATGGATTACGTAGAGAATGGAAAGTTGGGGATTATCGAGTGCTTTACAATTTGCGTAAAATTTGTAGCGCTATAATAAAATCTTAATTGGCCAGGAAAGTCAAAATTTTACTTTAATGTTTAGTATAATATATTACCTAGGCCTTTAAACGATGCAAGTGTCGGGCTACTTTCATTTTTTTAATTTCTTACTTCACGTGACAATGTCTTTTTAAGACCGCGGGATGCTAAGGCGTCGCGAGACCTATTACAATATAATACTCGTACAATAACTTTATTTCAGGAAGAAATTAAAAATTAAGAACATTGGCCCATAGCAATATTATTTAGTTTAACCTAAAATTAAGGCTTTAACCTAAATATACAGGGTTATTTTCCAAAGCCAAATCTTAAACTTATGATCAAATATATAAATAATGATATACCGTTATTGCAGTTTTGAAAATACGGGTAAATAAGACTTATACTTGTATTTGAAACGATCCCAAATTGAATGTGATTTATGGGCAACTACATTTTTGCCTATCGACCGACCCTTACGTATATTTGCGTGCGCAGTAAAATCAGTTAAATTAATGCATTACCACGCATTTTGAATTTAAAAGATAAAAAGGACGGAATATTGGAGATTTTTTTAATTAATTTTTCTTTACCATTTGCCTATATTACTTATTTTGAACCTTGTCAGCAAATTTGGCTGGTTATTGCAAAATAACCCTGTATATATATAAAATATAGACATAATACTATTTAGGGAACTTTCTTCTTTGACGTGTCCCTGTATCGGCGAAACACTTCCCCAGAGGGCCAGAAATTGGGAGCGAGGAATGTCTCTTTGTGTTTTGCAGGAACCTGGAGTACGTAGGATTTGAAGTTGGTTGACCTATTAGACTTCAGACGCTGCAAATATAAAGAGATCGGATCCTCAATGCGGCATCGGCTTCGTTCCTCCACGAAACGCAGGACTTCTTCTCCCGACGTACTTTTGTCCAAACGGGAGATGTAGATCTGTATGGTTGGCTCTACAACACGCAGAGTTGTACTCTCGTTTATTTTGGCGGTCCCACGCTGGTGACAGTGAGTTGGTAGCCACAGTTATTTATTTTAAGTCGTTATTAGGAAGACGCTGCTGCCCATCTCCTGCCTCTGTCGCTTCTTACGACACCCACGGGATGATATTTGGTAGTGGATATTCTCACACCACCACTACACCGTTAACGCCACTACACGTTAAATACATCGATTACAGCATATAAAAAGTCCACTGCTGTGATAGTGCACGCAATTGAGGGAGGGCGGAATAATAGATAATTATTTTTAACATTTTTAATACAAATATTCTAAACTATCTTTGAATTTATTTATTTTTTGAAAATCGAATAACGATTTTATAAATGATACCAGTTGTAATTATAGCAAAATATGGCCGGAAGAAATATATAAAACGTTTATAATTATTGTCAAGCTCGTTGCCAAGACAGCTCACTGCAACGGTTATAGGGCATTCATCTACCAGTTAGAATTAAATGCTTGTGAGTGAATGAGAACAGATGCACGCGAGGACATATTATAATACACACTTACTGATAACGGTGTAGTCGGCATTTTCACGCAGCATTAGTAAAAAAACTTCTGGGTTTGTTGACATACAGTAAGTTAAAACTGTGCCGCGGAGTAGGGGCGTAAAACAATCCACTACCCCATTTTATCATCTCGTTGGGTAGTAAGAGGCGACTGTGAGAAATGAAACAGACGATGGAAAGCAACATAATAACAACTCAATGTAGTAAAAACCTAAATTGTATATAATATGTATTTAGTAGGCACGATAAAAACGTACACTGTACCGCTATTATTTAAAAAATATACAAGATATTGCAGATTCCGTAATGAACCTGTGAAAAAAATTATATTAAATGAAAAGACCAGAAGGAAGTTAGCGTAGAACATTTTTTTTTTAAATTCAATTGTATGCCAATTAATTGCTCTTTAAATGATTCAGCAGAATCCGTAGTTGCTCCACGTCTATTGATATTAGTTAATTTATAATTAATTTAAAAAAAATAATTATCGAAAATTTTATTTTGCTATAAAACATAAAATATCTACTTTTTAAAATTAAACTGTATGCTGTTGAGCTGTATGAAAAGGCTTATTATTTTTTTAAATCATGTTGAAAACACATTTCATAAAGTATTTTTTATTTTTATCTTAAAATAAAATCGAACAGTTCAAGTTCTCGTGGTCACCCCGCTGCTGAAATAACTTTGATATTAAACTTACATTGTTTTTTTGTACTAATTCCCTCGATTTTGCGGGGAGCGAAGTAACATTTACATACTTACACCGTACTATAAATGACCTTAAAATAAATCGCTTATTTTTTAATTTAGATTAGAATGAGGCGGTAAAAAAGGAATGAAAGTGTTCGTCAAAACAGAACATTTTAAGAAGCTGAACGTGGACTTCGCTTTAGACGAAGGCAGAGTAAGTGCAACAGATGAGTATCAGGTGGCGAAAGAATCTTCTGGCGTGAGTTTTTAAATCATTTGTACGCAAAAAGATTATTTATTATGCAAGGTTCATCGCCTGTATAACCATGTATCGATATACAGGGTTATTTTGCAATAATCGGCCAAATTTGCAAAGAGAAGGTTCAAAATAAGTAATATAGGCAAACCGCAGACGGGTGCGCCGCACACCCCTCCACACCGCGCAAACACCGCCCGCGTCTTTGCGCGAACAGCCGAACGACACGAGTTGGCCGTCAGAGCCGGGGCCCGCCACCCTTGTTCGGACGGCGGTTAGATAACCATGTCATGTTATGTGATCACAAAACTAAACAAACTATTATCCACCCTAAGATTAGCGCGAGCCCTGAGTACCATGAGGCTGTAAAACCTATGTAGGCTAACAGCATTAACATCACGGGAACTACTCGTAGATTAGAGAATTACAGACTGATCTCTCAGTCGCCTGTGAGATACTTTATACTGCTAAAACAAGTGGCAGATTATCATTATTGCCTTCATTTGTTCGTATTTCCTTTTATTTTTAATACCCTCATTCCCAACAATATTGTAAATATGTTGAAATGAAACGCAGTAAAATATACCTATAAAATTAATTTTGTACAATATGTAGTATTCGCATAAATATAAGAAATCAGTCATCTTTTTCTATCTTTAAAAAAATCTTCCTCATCTTCATAAGCCCGGAACAGTCCACTGCTAGACGTATACTTCTCCCGTTGAAGAGAGGATTTCTGATTTAATCATCTCTGGCAGGCGTAATGACGATCGCAGTACCTTCTTACACCTTTGACACTACTGCTCTTTGTCGGTCTGTGTATTTTACGAATGGTATAAACAAGAAGGTTATATCGACATCTGTTAGAAATCATGAGACTTTTCTGGCAATTCCCATAGTCGCTTCTTATCACCCACGGGACGAAATGTGGTGATGGAGTGCCTTACGGCGCCACCACATATTGTGTGAACACAATTAGTGGTCTTTGGATACTCAGGGTTGATAGGCATAGATGCGAAAAGCTTTAAGATGTTACATTTTAGTTTTATCAAATGGTAAACATTAAATATTTTGTACAACAACTTTGACCGTGTACCTTGGACAGTTCTTTGAACACATCTGCGTACCCCTTTAGAGTGTACAGGCGAGATGTTATGTTTTGTGATAGATATGCGATAGCAGCAATCGTGGTTGATTTGCTGGCATTTATTGAAGAGTTACGTCTGTCTGTCTCCGAAACTTATCACCAGATCTTTACGAAATTTAAATAGGGCCATTTCGGAATAAACAATACATTTCGGAACAAAAAATAATTTTGCAAATCCGTCGATATATGACGGAGTCAAGTCCGAATATACATAAAAAATTATATATAAATATCCGAACTGTGAACCTCCACCCTTTTTGAAGTCGAGTAAAAATGAAAAATAAATGAATAATAATCTTTAAAATAAACTGAGAGTACTTTTTTAAAGTAAATAAAGAATACTCCTCTAAAATAAATAAAGAATACTTCTTTAAACACACGAGAAATATATTTTATAGCGTAAGCTAGGCTTTGTTAAACGTAACGTTATATATAGGTAGGTCTTACTTAATGCTAATGGCCTCATTAGTCAGCATTCTGTCGTGGATAATCACAGACTGGGAATGTCCTTACATTTTTGAACATTTGTTTTGAGATTATCTTAATGGTGGAAGGGATTGCCCGTTTTATAGTTACTATAATTTTAACGGACATAATAATTGTAGGTAATATGTCAGGTGACGTGACGGTTTAAACCTTGGCGGGCTGTGATATTTTGTAATAGAATATCAAGCTTTATCTTCTTTTAAAAGCTGTAATTGTATCGTTTATTTTACTTTTAAATATAACACTGAACTAATAACAATTGATGATATAATTGTGAAAAAAAAAGCCTGTATACGTCCCACATCCTTCATCCAGAACCTGCTCGTTTTTTTGAACTTGGTTAATTATTAAAATAAAGTTAAAAAATTAATAACACAACAATGCAATGTAGTGTCTTTATAATAACTTATAACAGGAATTGAAAATTGAAAACATTTTTCATCAGCCCACTGAAACTGCCCGGGAAAGTCGGGCAACGGTTCACTGCTGCTCCCGGATAACTGCGGAGAAAAGGTCAGTGGCTCTTTTATGCATTGTGAATATTGAAATGAATTTTAATATTTCTTCAAATTTAAATTACACTTTTAAAAAACTTATTCATCCATCCAATGGATTCAATTATTAATATATAAAATATTAGACTGCAATTGCCAGTCCGCGAACTTGAAACTGTAACAAAACTCCTACTCACACAATAACACCTGCTGTAGGTGTGTCATTTCTGAAGACAAATTTGAAAAGAAAATGTAGATAGTATTACATTTCATCTTGCTATAAAAGTTAATTTCAGTACACTATACTTGATATATTTTTAATACGACTGCCTCGTTGGTCGTAAGCATCGAATTAAGATTAGAATCCCAGGTGGGGCTAAAAACTAGTTAATGGTGTTTTCTGTAAAGCCATTTAGAGTCAAGAAGTTCTCGATGTAACCCCGTACTTTGAGAAGTATGGAAGGCCCTTATATAAGGTCGTGTCGGAATGCCGTGCACTACATTCCTGTGCTAGGTACGCAGATGGCAACTGCAGAGGAATTGCGGGTGCGTTGCCGACTTTTTAAATAGGAGTAAGCTTACTTCTTGGAGGTCTATAAGTTGTATCCTTTCGGAAAAATCACCGGTGGTAAAGAGTTTCACAAAAAAATCATTGGAGGAAAAAAAAAACATAGTAAATCGCACGTATTATAGTACGTAGTATAGTAGTGCCAATATTCTACATGATGCCACCATGACTCAATTCCGGTCTGGAGTACATTATTGTTACAATTATCTTTTCCTATTAATTAATCAATGACAACTGTGAACAATTTATCTCTATTGACTTATAGGTTATTTAAAACCAACATTTTCTTAGCACACTTTCTATTTATTCAAGAACATTGAACAAAGTGCCTTGAAGACAGATTTCCACCAAGTTAGCTTTCGATTTGGTTCTTATCGCATCTGATTTAAATAATGTCTTGAACCGTTTATTTAAGAATCACTTCTTGCTTTCATTAATTTAAAAATTTAAAAATTTCTTGTGGGAACGATGTGTATAATATTAATTCGATAAAACACGGTAAAGTATATTTCTTATGAGTCAAGTGGCTTTTTTACATGATTGTGCCAGAATTCAACTATTATGTCTACAGCACGAAACGATCAGTTCGACCAGGTAGTAACCATGCTTAAACAAAACATTTTTTTTTATAGGAGAGGGGGCAAACGACCATGAAGCTCACCTGATGGTAAGTGACTACCGCCGCCCATGCGACACTAGGGAGGGAATTACAGATGCGTTACCGGCCTTTTAAAAAGGAGTACGCTCTTTTCTTGAAGGTCCCTAAGTCGTATCGGTCCGAAAAAAAAAACAAAACATCTGCATAAATTAGCAACATAATGTTACTATAAAGGTCCGCTCCCGAGAATCCCCAACGAACCTTTTGTACTGCAATGAGGCATTCCATCTTAGATCTTATGGGTGACAATACATTCTTTATTTCAATTATTAATTACATAAATCTGTGGGCTTCAGCATCTACTTACAATTAGATATGAAAAATCATTTTCTATGTCTAATCTTCTGAATGACTCACCGATTGTAATGAAACTTGACGAACGATAAAAAGCAGTTCGGACTAGTGATTTTAAAATCGAAAAATTAATAATATAAAGGCGAAGTCACCAGTTATAGCTAAAATTTTAACTGGTATGTATTGGCGGCGTTAGTGAGTCGACCCGTAAGTGACGCAACAAGTGACTAAAGGAAATGCCATAAAGACCCCATGACTTCCGACTATGGGATTGAGCAATGTTTTTTTGACAGGCTGTAACGGTAACTATAATTAAAGTAAATCTGATTACAAACTTAACATCATTAAATTTAAATTGCCCTATTTTAGATACGATACATCATTGACAAGTTCATGGATCTGCGTCAGGTTGCAAAGAACAAGTTGGAGTGTGATCCATCACTCACTATTGGTGACGTTACCACAATCAATCTAACAGTGCTCACTGTGGGTATAAAATTTCACAGTTATTAGTATATTTTTAAATATTAGACTACTTGGCTAATTTTGAAAAAAACTTACGGTGATATACAAGATAACGTCATTCCGGAGAAAATGACCGCCACTTTTGACATCCGACACGCACTGTCTGAGTATTTGGATAGGTTTCAAAACATGGTACGTTGTTAAAAGAAATGGGGCTCTTTAGCACACTTAATTATTTTGTAACATAATAAAGTAGATACCTAGTTTAGCCCCATAACTATTTTTTGTAATCAAATTAAATTTTAACTATGTGGTTTATTTATTCTTTAGTAATCGTGTGGTTTGAAAATTTGTTATTATTTTATAACATCTGGAGCAACACGGAAACTTATAGAGTGTTATTTAATCTGTCAGACAATCATTAGATGAAACAGTGGTTTAAGGAGGCTGGTGCTGGATTGAGCTATACATTCAACCTGAAGGACGCGTACGTGCCTCCAACGCCTGTAGGTAATACAAATACATACTGGCTTGCATTCAAATCCGCTGCCAATAAACTGTGAGTTTAGACAGCTGTACTTTAAAATCATACACACATGTAACGATATTTCTCAAAATGTTTACGACGCTGACTTTATAGACAGTCAACACTAATTGTTAAATATTTAAAAACTAATAACAAGATATGCGTAAAGTTCATATTTTATTTGGATGACCCCAAGTGTTATTTACTCCAATTGGATATTTGACACGATAATCCAGTGATGGCGAACCTTTTTAACACGTTCGCGTGAGCAACCTCATCTCTAAATGTTTGTACTGCGGCGGTGTAATGTTTATACTTTTTTCCCATACAGAGTTAAGCAACGTCTCAAGACGTCCCGCCGTAATACGTGTATGTCTTAGAACTGTGTTATGTGGCGCAACGTTTCTTCACGTGCGACGTTTATAAACATTGCCGCCACCACGCAGGTCCGATATACCACAATAAACGACACAACGTACATCCGCGGAAATAAAGGATATCCTATGACGTCGCGCCATTTCATAATTCTATCAACACGACGTTGTAAGACGTTGCTCACGCGAACGTGTTAAGAAGTGTACGTAATCGGTAATTTTTTTGTGCTAGCTCATGAGTCATCAAGTCAGTGGAAACAGTTCAAGATAATTTTGCGAAATTAAAATCAAAATTACAAAAAAATCTAATCGAGCCATTATCTCTGAATGCAGATTGAAACATCTAATATTCAAAAGTGTCTTTGTGTGGGTTCAATGTTTTTGACATAACTCCGTCAACTTAAGTCTAGACTGTATAAGAATATAAAAGGTTAAAGTAAAATCTAGATAAGTCCTTAAAATTTTATGTATATATTATTTTATACGTGGTAGAACCATGCTGCTGCTATTAGTAATATAATTGTAGCACGAATGGGTCGGCTGGACCGGGGAAGGACCACGCTCTCAGAATACCAGCGTAAAATAGCAGCTTAACGCTGCTGTGTTTCGTATGGTGAGTGTAGAGAGCCGGAGACCTATTTTACTGGAAACGAGGCATTACATCTTATTCCCCACGGGTGGCAATGCATCTGCATTTTGATTCTTAATTGAGGATAAATGTCTATGGGACACAGCATCCACTTACCACCAGGTGGATTGTGTACTCGTTTGTGATCCTATTAAAAAAATGTATAAATTTTATTTATGGTAAAACTGATATAAAAATCTCCACTTCGCTCTTCCGATGCATGCCGTACTTTTAATTTCAAAGACATGCTGGTTTCATCACGATTTTTCCCTTCACTACCGAGTACGTGGTAAAGAGCACTTAAAATTTTAATTAACATTAAGCATTGATACCAGCGGTGATCGATCTCGGTTTGCTGGTGTGTTATAAAACTTTAAGGCGTTTTAAATTATAACCCATATTCAAGCTAATATTTGTCTAGATCACAAAGAATTGCGCTAGAGCTTCTAACGATGCATCGGTAATAAATCGTGTATCGAGCACAGCCTCACACACTGGGTCTACAAACTTGGAATGTTCCACATACTTTACTTATTTAAAGTATACAAGCATTAAAAAGTGAAATTAACATTAACATTTTTTTAACGAAGTAGAGCCAAGGCGCAGCTGCGAATGTTATGGTTGCAGTACGAATGGGTCTGCTCGATCAGGAAACACCATGCACTCATACAATACCAGTGTGTGTAATAGCAGCTTAATACAGCTGTGTTTTATTTGGAAAGTGTAGAGAACTGGAGAACCCTTTTTTACTGGTAAAGGAAAAAATACAAATATATATGTATGCCATGGTGTGACACCGCATCTTGGAATCTTAACCAAGGATAAATGAAGTCTATACAGTGTGGTGTATGTGGGTCTTTTTATAGAATAAGGGTGCTCGTTTGTCACCCTTACTTTATAAAAATGACTATTTTTTTTTCTATTTATTAGGTTTACCAACAGCAATTGTTGGTAAACCTAATAAATAGAAAAAACACTAACACATCAAATTAGTACAATAACTTAAAAGTATTAACAAAAGTGCTACAATTACTTAAAGGTAAACTCCGCATGCATATAACTTTATAAAACATAAACTGAAAAAACAATAAGTTATTCCTCAACTAAAATTAAAAATATATCTATTAGTAAGAATAGTGCTACATAAACACAAAAAATTAAAATTAAAATGAAAATAATAAAAAATAAAAAAAAAATATCTACTTTACGCTATTAACTTATACATTTACGGAGACACAACTACACTACAAGCCTATTAACGCTGGTGTTCCACAAGGCTGTGTGCTATCACCAACGCTGTTTCTTCTGCATATCAATGATATGTTGCTAACTGGTAACATTCATTGCTATGCGGATGACAGCACTGGTGATGCTCTATACACCGGCCGGGCCAATATTTCTCGGGAAAACGTCGCCGAGTACCGGAACAAACTTGTGTCTGAAGTCGAGTCTTTGCTGGACAAAGTCTCGGATTGGGGGCGACTAAATCTAGTCCAGTTTAATCCTCAGAAGACACAAGTTTGCGCGTTTACCGCTAAAAAGAACCCCTTTGTCGTATCTCCTCAGTTTCAAGGCACTCCCCTTCTTGCCTCAGCCAGTATCGGTATCCTCGGAGTCGCCATATCGAGTGACGTGCAGTTTCGTGGTCACTTGGAAGAGAAGGCCAAATTGGCCTCTAAAAAGCTTGGCGTGCTCAGCAGAGCGGGACAGTATTTCATGCCGGCACACCGCCTGCAACTTTACAAGGCGCAGGTTCGGCCTCACATGGAATACTGTTCCCATCTCTGGGCAGGGGCTCCCCAGTGCCAGCTCCTTCCACTTGACCGCATCCAGCGCAGAGCGGCTCGAATCGTCGACGACCGAGCCCTTTCCGATCGGCTCGATTCATTGGCACTGCGAAGAGATGTTGCATCTCTTTGCATTTTCTTTCGCATCTACCATGGGGAGTGCTCTGAGGAATTGTTCGGATTAATCCCAGCCGCCAAATTTCACGAACGCACATCGCGGCAGAACTCCCGATACCATCCACACCATCTGGATGATTGGCGGTCCACCACTGTGCGATTTAGAAGATGTTTTCTTCCTCGCACAACTTCCTTGTGGAATAGTTTACCACCAGGCATTTTTCCGGACCGATACGACTTAGGGACCTTCAAGAAAAGAGCCTACTCCTTTTTAAAAGGCCGGCAACGCATCTGCAATTCCCCTGGTGTTGCGGTTGTTCATGGGCGGCGGTAGTCACTTACCATCAGGTGAGCCGCATGCTCGTTTGCCCCCTCTCCTATAAAAAAAAAAAAAAACACTTAGAGAATATTCTGGGTGAGTCAAAGTGAATGTCGATTTGATCGCTGTATTCATTAATAACTTTACAGAATCTGGCATATGGAGAATTCCTTCCCATACAGTTCTTCTTAATGGTGAACTAATAATAATAATAATAATAATAATAATTCTTTTATTGTCAAAAATAAATCACAAGAAATTTTATGAAGTCTCTGACTCCTAAACTAGACGAGTCTGTATCTTAGGAGTCAGCGGCCTCTCCCAGAGTTGTACTAAAAGAACGGGTAATACTAAAAGAACTATGCATGTTTTCATTGTTGAAACAAAAGAAAAGTAAACAACTTTACAAATTTAACAAATTTACAAAATTAAATCAAAAAATGATAAAAGTTGTAATATAATAAAGTATTCTATGTGTTATATTTAATACTAAACATCTATACTATACATATATTTAATATACATATATACAAGACGAGCACACACATATATATGTGTATATATACTTATATAATTATCAAATATATATATATATATATATATATATATATATATATATATATATATATATATATATATACATATATAAATATTAAAGTTCATATATAAATTATGCATAACCATAAGTGGTGCAATAGAACTGCGGGGTACTCTCGAGGGTAAACGAAATTTAAAAAGTTCCATTAAACTTGGGCAATTAAATGTAGAATTAAATATTTTATGTACAAAAACTGCATCATTATACTTTCTGCGACTCTCTAAGGTTTCCACATTAAAAAGATGTAATTTGCTATTACAGGACCGTAGCTTTTTTGCTTTACCAATAGAATATGCTAGATGCCAGAGGAACCGCTTTTGAACACGTTCAATACGTAATGAATGTGTAGCATAGTGTGGTCTCCAGACCATACTACAATATTCTAAAATATTACGAACTAGACTATTGTAAAGAATATTTTCGTTTTGTAATGCATATTTTTTGAATTCCTTATAACAAATCCCAACATTTTAGATGCTCTCATAATAATGTTATCCAAATGTGGTACAAAAGTTAATTTTTTATCGTATATTACGCCAAGATCCCGAATAGTCTCGACTTCCTTAATTTTATTATTATAAATGAAGTAATTGACATGTATTAAATGCTGTTTTTTGGAGTATTTAACATGATAACATTTACTTGTATTTAAGCACATTCTGTTATTGCAGCACCACTGGATTAGTCTATCAATGTCACCTTGTAGCAATTTGGTGTCATCATCACTCTTAATTATTCTCATAAATTTTAAGTCATCGGCATATAAAAATATTTTGAAAACAGAAAACATTCTTTAATATCATTTATGAAAAAATTAAATAAAACTGGTCCCAAATGAGAACCCTGAGGAACACCGGAACTTATGGTTTTTGTATTTGATTGAAAACCATTAATTGCAACAAAGAAGGTCCTGTGCACTAAATACGAATTCAACCATTTGAGTAACGAGCCACAAATCCCGTAGGCACTCAACTTAGAAATCAAGATTTTATGCGAAACCTTGTCAAAAGCTTTGCTAAAGTCAGTATAAATAACATCAGCCTGATAGCCCATGTCAATAGCCTCGAACAGGAACTCCGTAAAGGGAACTAAATTCGTACTAGTTGACCGAGACCTGAAGAACCCGTGCTGATGATCACTTATATACAGGCCTAAATGTTGTTGAAAATGATGACAAATCAACGACTCAAATACTTTGGCAAAGGTTGACAGAATTGAAATGGGTCTATAATTGTAAATAATATCGATATTTGATGACTTATGTATGGGGAATACTTTTGCTATTTTCCATTTTGAAGGAAATACGCCAGAAGCTAAAGACAAGTTGTAAATTAATTTTAAAAGATATATCAATTCACAGGCACATTCTTTTATAAAAATTGGTGGTATTTCATCTGGCCCTGCGCCTTTATTACAATCTAGTCCTTCTAGTTTTTTTAAAATTGTATCGTGTTCTATTTTTGGATTTGAGAGACATAAGCTGTTATTTACTAGTGATTGTAAGTAATCGGACATGCATTCATCATAACTATCATCATTCTCTAGGCTATAAACGGAGGAAAAGTAAGAAGCAAACATCTCACATATAACTGTACTATCTGAGGTGGAAGATGATCCATCGCTCATGGTTGTCGGAAATGTACTTGACCCACCCCTATTGTCTTTCACCATCGACCAAAACAGTTTGGGGTTTTTCGAGAGTGCATCTTCACATTTTCTTAGGTAGTAATTGTAATTCTTAGTTGCTAAGATTTCACAACGCCTTCCTTTAAGTTTTAGTTCGATTCTATCCAACGGATTTTTATATTTATTATATCGCTTCCTTATCCTATTTTTTTCGTTCAATAGTTTAATAAGTTTATGATCAAACCACGATGGAAATTTATAAGTTTTTAATTTATAATAAGGTACTATTGGTTACAACGTTCTCTGGTGCTACGGACTACCGCTACGTACGTGCTGCGGGCATACATGCTCTCGGCTTCACGGCTGCGCGCCTCACCACACTTGGACTGCACGAGCACAATGAGAGTCTTCGCGCCGAGCAATTCCTGCGCGGTATACAGATTTATGAGGAGATTCTACCAGCAGTGGCAAATGATTTAACTTCGTTTAACAATTATATAAAATTTTGATCAATGTAATTTTTTGGACAAATTAAAATATGTAATGCATTGATTTTCATTTTATTTTACTAGTATTCTCGATTTTTAGATGCATGATCCTATGTTAGATTTAATAAAATATGTACTTTTCTAGCTCGACCGGCAGACAGTATTGTGCTCTCTCCGGTAGGTGTCTCAATAGGTATCGATACAAATCCGCACCAAACTTTTTACAGAGTAAACTTCAACATCCACTTAAGTGGAGCACACAGTCCACCTAAATTGATTCTGTGGCCCATAAACACCTTTATACAAGGTTATTTTACAAAATATATTCATATTTCCACAGAAGGTTCAGAATAAGTAATATAGGCGAATGATGAAGAAAAATTAATTATAAAAATCTCAAACATTCCGCCCTTTTATCTTTTTAATGCAGAATGCGTGGTAATGAATTATTTTAGGCGATTGACATTCATAAACATCTAACGCCTTCTATTTTACTACGCACGCATGCACACATTTGTAAGGGTCGCTCGGTCTGAATTGAATCGCACACAGAGGAGCGCGCGTACGCGTAGTTGTTGCCCATTAATCACATTCAATATGGGATAATTTTAAATAAAAGTAGAAACCTTATTTACTCTTTTTATCAAAAACTGCAATAGCGGTATATAATTATATTTATATATTTGAACTTAAATATACATTTTGCATTCTCTTTAAAAAAAATAAACATGAACATCAGCGAAATGTTCCTCGATAAATAATCAAAATACCGGTGCTTTGTCACCTCAGAGCACTATGATGGAATGCATCCTTAGCAGTATAAACGGTTTCCAGGTCTTTCACTATACGACAGCAGCATTGTAATTAACTCGCGGTAATTTTTTTAAACGTACATAAAATAAATTTAATAGAATACCATTTAAGTTTTGCATAAGTTTGCAAGAGACGGACATATACAGACAGACGGGTAGATAAACGTTCGCAGTTGAATCCTTGAATGAATTGAGATGAAATTAAAATATTAAAAAAAAAAAAAAAAATATTTTTCTTTAATTTGTAAAATCTTAATGTATTTTGTTACGTTGTTCTGATTTTCTGATTTGTGATAAGCTAAAAAGCCATTTTGTAATTGTAACTTTGTGGATATGGGAAGGAACTGAATCCCGACACACAGCTATTGCTAGTTCGGGAGTCAGGGCTTCAACTTTGTAGTGTCAATATGGTTTTATTCAATAAATAAATTTATTATTATTATTATTATTATTTGTAATGTGGCACTACAAATGAAAGCAAACAAAAGTAACCTCTGTTATGTGCAATTTAATTTAAAGCATATGAACAGCATTAGAACATAACTGAAAAAGAAAAAAATTATTTTCCCGCATCGTAGCGATGACGATGATGATAATGCTGGAGATAATGATTACAATTTGAAACTATAGGTACAATATGCCACAAAAACTCTGTGGTTTCCATTAAGTGCGTTATTAGAATCAGTATTCAAACGTATAGAAATAATTTTACTTCAGAAAGTTTGACCATAAAAAATTTAATTTAATTTAAATACATTTTTATTTGCAAAGTGTATTTGGTTTTATTATATACCTCTGTATGGCCCTGAGAGTAATAGTCATTGTCAAAGACCACGTTTAACCGATACGGGTGTCAGTTAGAGGTAATAAAACCAAATTTAATCTATCTAAACTATAATAAAACTCTAACACGTCGCTTTCTGTCCAGTGAATATATTTTTTTTTAATTTGAATTAGGGTATACTATGTGATGGATATAGACGCCAAAAAAATTTTTCTTGGAAACGTCTGTCTGTCTGTCTGTCTGAACAATCATCAAAAACCTGTGGATCGATTTGAATGGGACTTTCACTATCGTCTTACATAGAGATTGAACCGTTGAAATAATTATAATACCTCACGCTATCTATCATAGGAGCTGGGCAGTAGGTATATATTTCCATTGTGTAGCTACAAGAAGGTTTAAAATTTATATTGTCGTGAGATTGAAAAATTACGAAGTTCCTTATCATAGGGCACGAATTTGGCGGATGGGGGCTAGGCGAGAAAAAGTGTAAGATTTTTCCGTTCCGTCCTTTCTATATTGCGAGCGAGATGGAATAATATCCATCTCCCTTGCACTTTTTCTTATATTGCCATGAAAGAAATATTATTTTATACAACACTTCATTTTAATAGACGCTAGTACCTACCTAATTAATTTATTTGTATTTGTCAATCAATAATATAATACTTTTATGAATAATAATATACTACGAAAGGAACTTTGTTCTAACCGAGTGTTCCACGACACTCAATTACGGACACGGAATTATCCACTGCTGAACATAGGCCTCCCCCAAGAAATGCCACAAAGCACGGTCCTGAAACACCTGCATCCATCGGCTTCCTGCATGTCTTACCAGATCGTCATTCCATTTAGTGGGGGGTCGCCCTACACTTCGCCTACCGGTTCGAGTCTGCCTCTCGAGAACCTTTTTTCCCCATCGGTTGTCGGTTCTTCGAGCTATATGGCCGGCCTACTGCCACTTCAACTTACTAATCCGTTGGGCTATGTCGGTTACTCTGGTTCTACTGCCGATATCCTCATTTCTAAGTTTGTCATGCAGGGAAACCCCGAGCATAGCCCTCTCCATAGCTCGCTGAGCGACCTTGAGCGTCCTCATCCGGCCAGCAGTGAAGGACCACTCTTACTTAAAGATTGTAAATTTGATATGCCATGCGAGTGTTTCACGTTAGATTACTTGAAAAAACTTTATCTTAGATTTAAAATTTACCACACCATTGAAAGAAACTATAAATTATTAAAACAACAAAAATTATAAAAAGAAAATTATTATACTAAATAATTTGTAAGGTATTCAATCATAATTAATATTAAAACTATTTAACATTTTTTTTTGTTTAATTTGTCTTCACCTATTGTGACAACCCTACGAAAATAGGTAATAATTTTGCACATTCTTAAGAAACTGTCTCTATGCCGTTTATTTACTCACGTGTCACCGTATCGTGCGATAAAGAGAGCCAAGGCAAGTCTTGGAGGCAATTGCCTACATTTCCTTTTTGGAATATTGTTTCGGGCGATAACGTTTTCACCCCCCTAAACCTTTACGAAATGAGACAATTTTGCTCTCATTAGATTCAGTACCTTAATCTAGGTTTGCAAGTTTTTCTATCTAAAGTTTTTAAGTCAAAAATATAAATATTTAGATCCTAATAGCTTATATTGTAGGCAATATTTCTTTAAAATAAAAACGTACGGACCTAGTTTCTTATTATATCTACAAAATTAGACTATGTTTATGGTCCGAGAGCTCATGACGCATTTTTCATGAAGTGTTTGATGCATCATGAAACTTTGTTTAAAGGTATCAGTCGACTCAATAAGCAGGTATATGACTGTCTGCCTGGCCTACCTGGGTACACCTGGTACTGCGCATACAGTTAAGTCACAAAAAAATTTGCCCAAAAAAAAGTGTTTGATTCAAATAATAATAATGACTATCCGTTAGCTAAGTTTATAAACAATTAAGAAAAACAATGGCAGACACTTCTGAAGGGGTTTACATAGGGGCAGACGACCACAAAGTTGTATTTTCAAAAATTCCAAAAAAAGTGTTTGATTCAGTCTGCCATTTTTACAGCGTGTTTATTATATATAATAAAATATTCTCACAAAAAGGCAGACAGTTTCTCCGGGGGTTACTAATTTAAAAATCTATACAAATAAATAAAATTTAAATGTCTGTTTTTAATGTCAAAATAACAATTTTTTACTAAACGCATAAGACATTATATACGATATTTATAACAAAAATACAATTTTTAAAATTTTTGTCTGTCTCTTTGTTCCGACTAATCTCCGAAATGGCTGGACCGATTTTGACGGAACTTTCACTGACAGATAGTTGATGTTATAACGAGTATTTTAGGCTACTTTTATTTTAGAAAAATTATTAGGGTTCCGCGCAAAAAAAAACCCTAAAATACACGCGGGCGAAGTCGCGGGGAACAGCTAGTATTTAAATATAATATTTAAATAATCTTAAAAAGTATAATTATTTTCATGTTTGTCAATTGGAATCGGATTCTGCTGTCAATGTACTTATCAAATCATGTGATACAAATGTATTAATTATTATGATAGGAAATATGGACCATTTAAAAAGTGATAACATAAGTATTTATATGGAATATGGAGCTGCAAACAAGAAACGAGTCATTAATATTATTATATATAATAAACACGCTGTAAAAATGGCAGACTGAATCAAACACTTTTTTTGGAATTTTTGAAAATACAACTTTGTGGTCGTCTGCCCCTATGTAAACCCCTTCAGAAGTGTCTGCCATTGTTTTTCTTAATTGTTTATAAACTTAGCTAACGGATAGTCATTATTATTATTTGAATCAAACACTTTTTTTTGGGCAAATTTTTTTGTGACTTAACTGTATGCGCAGTACCAGGTGTACCCAGGTAGGCCAGGCAGACAGTCATATACCTGCTTATTGAGTCGACTGATACCTTTAAACAAAGTTTCATGATGCATCAAACACTTCATGAAAAATGCGTCATGAGCTCTCGGACCATTACGGGGGGCAAACGTTACCGCTTTTTCTATGAAAATTTACAGCTTCAGAATCCTTTTAAAATGAAATGAAATTTATTTGCAAGTTTCTCTTTGCAAATTTCATTTGTGTGCAAAACATGTTGCAAATGTAACAAGTTGTTAAATATCGTAAATGTGAACAAACCTGTAAATAATCCACAAAGCATAGTGCTCAATCATCTTTGAATTTGTATTGTATTTTATCTCGCATTCGCATTTTTGCTTGAGCTTTTCTGTGCAACCCTCTTCTGTGACACCATTTGAGTGATCTTTGTATATTTAATTATCATATAACGTAAATTTTATTCCTCTGACATGTAATCATCACGATGTTTTCTTTCACTGCCTAACACGTGGTAAATCAGCACTTAAATTGAGAGTTCATCACTTAATTTCTTCCACTCCCTGTTACTTTTTGACTTATTTATAAAATTGGACTTAAGCGCATTACGAACAATACCATATGTTCGCGCCAAACACTTTCAAGGATTGACACGAGTGGTGCGCGGGTCGCGAGTGAAAAGGCTCAGTAGTCAGTCGTCTGTAGGCAGTGCTAATGATTGTCACGCTGCCAATTAAGCGCGGGAACTCGGAATAATTAAGCGCGGACAGTAAAAATACGGTCTAGGAATTTTGTGTCGCGGATCCCTACTGAAGAGCTTCCCGGGACTTATTGGGTCCGACTCAGAATCTGAATAAGTGCATTCGACAATATTAGTTAGAGCGGCCTCTAATATTCGACAACTAACTGTTGCAGCGCGAAACGGTAGTGACCTTTGACCCAGAAAATCCGTGCGCGTTTGATGCGGTAACCATTATACCCAGCGATAGTTAGTGGCTTCTGTAAGTTTGTTAATCGCACGATAGAGTTAATGGATTGTCATCGTGACAAAGGAGGAAAGTGACTGTGGACAATCTCGGAAGTTGTCAAGTTGGAGAGGTGTCGACGCTCGGGCTGCTGCCGACGGCCAAGGTCTAGGTTCAATCATCATCAGTCACACCCAGATACACATCACATCACTTATTTCCCTTTCACTACACAACCACATGTGACCTGACCGACTCCGGAGGGACCAGTCGCCTTGGATATAGGTAAGTAAGCTTCGCCTAATTCATCTGCCGGTTGACTGGCCGTAGTATAGAACGCTCCCCCATACATTTTATTGTAATTAGAGAGATTCCACGTGGCCACATTGAGGCCCGACCTACGTTTGCTCGGGAAGTCTTCAGCTCATGGGCCCCTGAGGATCTGGCCCTTTAAGGGAGCAGCCGTAGGCCGTAACAAACTGGTAGCAGAGCGTGGTTCCGGGTTCGATTCCCGGTCGATCCCGACCATAGTGTTTGATAAACATTAAACAATTTTGGTGGCAGGGAGCGTTGGTGTGATTGGTTTAATTTGCATCTACAATCACGCCCGTCCGTAATACGTAAAAATATTCTTTTGTACGTAATAATAGAATTATTTTCCTTTGTTGCTTTGTTGCTTGCCTTTTTTGGTTAGGGGGTAATTTGAAAAGCCGCGCCCTAGGTTGTGCAAGCGGGAGTTTTTCTAGAGATATACGTCATGTAGGTAGATGGTTATTTTTACGTAATCTGTTAATTATCGTTGTCGGAGAGTTGTAGTGGATTACTTATCGAAGGGTCGATTTCCGAGCTAGGCATTTTTGTTGATCGACCGTGATGTGTATCTTCGTTTATACTGTAATCTGTATTTGAACTAAAGAGTAGTAATTTGTATTTGCGCAATTTGAATTTAACTTGATTTGATCGCACTAGTATTTGTTATTTGTTAATTTGATTTGTGTCTTTTCTTTTGTGCTAACTTGTATTTGGTTGATACGTAGTAATTCGTATTTGTGTAATTTCTATTCAACGCGATTTGATAGGAACTGCATTTATTAACTGTTAATTTTTGTTGTATTTTTTATTTGTTATCTTTGTAATTTGTGCTCGAGCCGCGTCGTAATTTGTATTTAGTAGTGATGTTATCGCCCAAGCTACTGATCCGTTGTCTGCGGACTGAGTTGCGCTGGGCCACAAGCGCCCATGCTTTGATAGGTCGACCGGATAGGGTCTATAACTTGATGAAGCGGTTCGAGCAGGTGGATGCTCGAAGGGCCGCAGTGGAGGAGGCTTACGCTGAGCTCGAGGATTCGGATGTGGAGAAGGGAGTCCTGGACTCCTGCTTCGCGGACTATGAGCAGTTCTTGTGGCTCACGGACGAGTTGATCGAGGCTGAAGGCAGGTATGCCGAGGAGGCGCGTGAAGCTCGGATGAGTAACCTGCCCGAGTCCTCTCTGAAGCAGCTTCAGCCGGAGCTGTTGGGATGACTCACAACTCTGGACCTGCCAAAGTTCTCCGGGGTCTTTTCCGAATGGCTGACCTTCGTTGGTCTTTTCGACAGCCTAGTGGACGCCCAGAGTGACTTGACCCCGAGACAAAAGATGGCGTACCTCCTGGCCTCACTGGATGGGGAGGCCCTGGGTGTCGTCGGCCACTTGAAATTGTCGGACGACGCCTACCAGACTGCTCGGGACCTTCTAGCCAGAAGATACGCCAACGTCCGGCGAATTGCGGACGAACATGTGAAGCAGCTTCTAAGCCTCCCGCTGCTTATTGACCGGGCCAGACTGCGTCCGGACCTGTTGGATCCAGTCTTGGTGGCCTGTAATACGTTGAGGCGGCTGGGTTTACCAGTGGGCGAATGGGCCTTTTTGTTGCTCCGCATAGTGCTGTCCCGTCTACCTCTCGACCTTCGAATCCATTTTGAGGAGAGGTACGGCGGGGACGAGGCCTCCTATATTCCGCCCTTCTATTACCTGCTGCGGTTTTTGGAGGAGCAGTGCCGGCAGATAGAGAGCGCGGCGGGCACCGTTGACGACTTACGAGCCGAGCCCAGTGAGAGGCTGAATCCTCCAGGCAAGTCGTCGTCAACCCCCCCCCCCCCTGCTCCTATTGTCGAGCGTCTGATCATCGGGTAACGTCGTGCCCGAAATTATTAGGTAAGCCGGTTTCGGCGAGGCGAACTATCGCCAAGGAGCGCCGCTGGTGCTGTTCATGTTTGGAAGGGCACCTCCAGCGAGACTGTCCGCATCGGCGGCCCTGTCTGCATTGCCAGGGCAATCATCATGCAGTTTTGTGCCTGGGTGCGAACGGCGTATCCTCTCGGGGCTCTGCCAGGCCCTCGATCCCCACGGGCGGGGGCGCTCAGCTACGCCCTCTGCTGGGTGTCTCTCGGCGCCCGCCGGCCAGCCACCAGGCCCCTAAGTTTGAAAAGGGTCCCTCCCCCGACCCGTCGGGGGGTAATTCCCCCAGGGGCGGGGGTGTCATCGCCCCCCCTCAGCGTGTGGAGAGGAACTTCACGGCCACTCATCGGTCTGCTGGACCCTTCTCACTCCCGTTAGCTGAGTGGCCGCGACTGGTGTACCACTGTTCCCCATTTGATGGAGGCGGCCCTGGCTAGCTGCCGCCTTAGCTCCCATCACGGCTGCCTCCACTGAGCCTTAAGCCGTCAACAGTCCACTTGTCAAAATGTTCTGTTGCCGACGGCCTCAGTGAAGGCGTACAACCCGAGGGTGACTGTTAGAGGTTGTGCTCTATTTATCTCGGGTTCACGCTATGTGGCCTCCCCTTGGTGGTGGGAAAATTAGGGCCCCCCTGGAGCGTTGAATCACGCTGTCAAGGGGTATTAGATTTGGTTTGGTCGAGCACTTAGTTAAAAAATACTTTGAATTAAAATTAAAAAATGCTTTGAGCTTTCCGCGAAATTTTCCTATTTGTAGCGGTTTAAATTAAAAGAATTGAATTTAATCTACTCTTTTAAATGCTATTGCATGTGTTTTGTACATCTATTTAATCACTGTATTTGATTGTTGCGTCTGTTTGCTGAAAGGAAAATTTGAATTCATCTGAAATTGAATGGCGCGCTATTTGAAAAATTATGTTTATGATAGTGTTTAATCATTTTTGTTTTGCTAAGAAGTAGGGCTGTCCCTTACGTTATTGTTTTGTTTAATTTGCAAGTTGACCTATGCGCATCGGTAATTAATTTGGTTAAATTAATTCTGTACTTGAACATTGATGCTTTTGAAAAATTAGTTGAAATATGAGCATAGGACTACTTGCCTAACGGGCTAGCTAGGTTTGGAGATTATCAGATTGAAATCAGCTGCCGCACTATTTTATAAAATGATAATATGGTGGGTGGCCTGGCTGGGCCTACTTGTTGAAAATTCATACTAGGGACTATCTGTGCGCTTCGTTCGGCTCTCCACAGACGACGTTCATGTGGAATCTGTGGGTGCTCTCTGCACTGAAGCTTAGGTGGCCACTCTGGGCAGCTTCGTGTAGCGTCGCTGTTTGTAGACCTGATCCGGTCGGATTGCGGAACTAATCATAGGGGCACAGATAGGTGTTGAAAGAGGTCGTCCAGTACAGGACTTGTTAAAGTGCTGCGATGCCCAGGAGGGGCATCCAGTGGAGGCTGACCCTCCGGCTTGCCACATTAGGGCTATCTTTTGAGGCGTTGGTTAGGGTTGCAAGATCTGATGGGGTGCCTAAGGTGGCCTAGTTTGGTTGTAGATTCGGTCTTGCAACTTGCCTTCGCGACCTTGTCCCGCTGACCGGTTTGCTCGCGGACCTAAATCCTTATGTCCGGGACGGGGGTTTGTTCGCGCCAAACACTTTCAAGGATTGACACGAGTGGCGCGCGGGTCGCGAGTGAAAAGGCTCAGTAGTCAGTCGTCTGTAGGCAGTGCTAATGATTGGCACGCTGCCAATTAAGCGCGGGAACTCGGAATAATTAAGCGCGGACAGTAAAAATACGGTCTAGGAATTTTGTGTCGCGGATCCCTACTGGAGAGCTTCCCCGGGACTTATTGGGTCCGACTCAGAATCTGAATAAGTGCATTCGACAATATTAGTTAGAGCGGCCTCTAATATTCGACAACTAACTGTTGCAGCGCGAAACGGTAGTGACCTTTGACCCAGAAAATCCGTGCGCGTTTGATGCGGTAACCATTATACCCAGCGATAGTTAGTGGCTTCTGTAAGTTTGTTAATCGCACGATAGAGTTAATGGATTGTCATTGCGACAAAGGAGGAAAGTGACTGTGGACAATCTCGGAAGTTGTCAAGTTGGAGAGGTGTCGACGCTCGGGCTGCTGCCGACGGCCAAGGTCTAGGTTCAATCATCATCAGTCACACCCAGATACACATCACATCACTTATTTCCCTTTCACTACACAACCACATGTGACCTGACCGACTCCGGAGGGACCAGTCGCCTTGGATATAGGTAAGTAAGCTTCGCCTAATTCATCTGCCGGTTGACTGGCCGTAGTATAGAACGCTCCCCCATACATTTTATTGTAATTAGAGAGATTCCACGTGGCCACATTGAGGCCCGACCTACGTTTGCTCGGGAAGTCTTCAGCTCATGGGCCCCTGAGGATCTGGCCCTTTAAGGGAGCAGCCGTAGGCCGTAACACCATAAATATACATAGCGAATGAAAATATCCATTAAAAGAAAAAAGAGTGCATCCCTAGTTTTGACCATCGGCACTTTGATAGTGCGCGGCGTCTTGTTGTCGGCGTCATTAAAGGTCGGATACTGACCTGTCAAAGAAATTGTGCAGCTATTTGAAAGTACAAGGTCAAGATACACGTGCCGGCGGCTACTATTGATATCGCATACAATCGTCGCCGCTGCGCCACACGCACTACATTTAACACTGTTTGATTGCCGCCACAGAGTACATGTTTCAAAGAATAAAATAAGTTTCCGGGTGCTCAAAATGGACACGAATACATTATCCTGATCTCGCAAGAAATATTGTAATTAGATAATAGGTAGGTATCATAATAATTTATTCTAGTAACTAATTATTATGAAATTAACTATATGGATTTATAATAATTACAGGCTTAGTTATTAAGGAGTTGAAGGGGTACCTAGGTAAACCCAGAGCCGTCATCTCGGAAGACATTTTAGACTGTTGGAGGACGCATGAGACAAAATATACGATTTTATCGAAGATGGCCCGTGATTTTCTTTTAATACCTGCAACTTCAGTACCTGCTGAGAGATTATTTTCTAAAGCATCATTAATAATTAGAAAACATAGAAATAGGTTAAGTGATGAGTCAGCCAGATGGTTACTTTGTATTAATGCTTTGTCAAAAGAATTAATATAAAGTAACAGTAATGTCAAAGCTGTTGTGTACATACTGTGAAGTAATTTAATTTGCATCGTATTTTATTTTTTATTTAAATAAATTGTATATTGTATAACTCTTTTATTCCATTTCATATATGGTGAGGGTCCATCAATATCTTTCTAGAGAGATAATGTTATTTAAAATACAGTGTAGTTATTGCCATTAATTTGTTTTTATATGTATGTTTAACCATGTTTTAGCACATGTAAGCTTATTAAATGTAAACGTTTATTAAGAAACTGACACCCGTGGCCGTGGGACACTCAGTTGGTTGGAGCATCGGCACGGATCGCTTAGTTCGTGGGTTCAAACCCCACCCGGTGTCAGTTGATTTTTCAAATTTCTCAGTAAATGTTTAGACATTTAGTAATATGGTTGGTCTTTACTATAGCTATGTTAATTCAAGCTACATATGTACCTAATTTGTTAAGTTGTTCTAAGATCTAAAGTAACGTTTAATAAATAGTAATAGGCTAATAGGTCATTGCGAGACTTGCGAGACTCTTGCTGCAAGACCAAGACCAAGACCAAGACTCGGAGCGCAATACCAAGACCAAGACCAAGACCAGGTGTATTGGCGCAAGACCAAGACCAAGACTTGCTAAGTCTCGTCTTGTTCTTGCATTTGGGCAACACTAGTAATCACGGCATGCACAAATTAAAAACACAGATTATTGATTTAACAACGAATTTCGTTACGTTTTTATTATAAAATGAGCCATGGTAGCTCAGATGCTTAGCGCTTGTTGTAAGTCTTTAAGTGGTAGAGCCATGCTTTACGTGGTAGCGCCATGCTGCAACTATATTACTGATATAGTTGTAGCACGAATGGGTCGGCTCGAGCGGGGAAAGACCACGCTCTCACAGAATACCAGTGTAAAATAGCAGCTTAACGCTGCTGTGTTTCGTATGGTGAATGTAGAGAACCGGAGACCCGTTTTTACTGGAAAGGAGGCATTCCATCTTAGTCCTCATTATTACCCTTATTTTATAAAGAAAAAGTTTCACAGTACGCGAGCAACCCGGGTTCGATCCCCGCCGGCACCAATGGAATTGTTAATTGCAATTTTAAGTGCAGATTTACCACGTGTTCGGCGACGAATGAAAACATCGTGAGGAAACCTGCATGTCTGGCAAGTGAGAAAGAAATATATTTCGAAGACATGTGAAGGTTGCCAACACGCATTGGGGCAGCGCGGCGGACATTTCCTTGCCCTAAAACCCTCTTAGAAATGAGAGGAAGCCTGTGCCCAGCAGTGGGACGTATATAGGCTGTAACTTTAACTTTAAGTTTTTTACTACAGAATAAATTTCTAATAAAATTCAATATAGTGTTTAATAAATACCTTCAATATATAAATTATGAGTTTCGTTATAAGTATTAAAGTCAATTTTATGTTTTAATTAAAATTCCTTGAATAATATTTGACTATGTATTCAATAAATAAAAAAATATCATGGCTGATACTATATCATGTTCAGGCTTTAAAAATAATTATTAATTAATTTATAATACATACAAATTTTACGAGCTATAACATTTTTTATAACATGTATTTTTGGAATGTCGAGAATATTCTGAATTATATCTTTTACTGTATCGCAGACATGATATTTCAATATTAATTTATTAGTAAGCACCGGTACTATCGGCAGTAGTAATTTTGACAACTGAAACCCTACTTACATTCAACACGATGAAAAAGTAAAGTCAATTGCGTTACCTGCAACAATATTAACACATCTTAAAACACATATTACCAAGTTAAGATAAACAAAATAAATAAAACAAGTTTTATTAAATTAACATTAAGTTAAACAACATCCATCCTAAATGTAGCTATAATCATTCGTAGCACGAACTATACTGTAGTTTGTACAACTTGAGTACGAATAAATACATAAATTATAGGTAACACAACTAATTTACTTTTACAAATGAAAATAGCATACGTTGAGGTTAATAAGGTTTTTTTATGAAATAAAATTAATTTATATCACTGTCTAATTCTATAAAGAAGAAGCACTAGAGTAAATAAATGCTGTAGAAATGCGGTCATTAAGGAGTATGTTAGGGCTGAATCTGAATGATAGCGTGAGATATTTTGTAATAAAAGAAAAATGTGGTTTGTAAGATGATGTTGTTACCAGGACTAAGAAAGGAACGCTTCAGTGGTTTGATCGCGTAGAAAGAATGAACGAGGAAAGAGTGACAAATCAAATTAATGTTGCAGAAGTGAACACCAGAATCGGCAAGGGACGTCCTTAAAAGAGAAGTCGCTCACATATGCACCAAAAACCAAAAGTTTTTTTACAAACGGATATGTTGGTTACAAATTATTTTAGATGTGGACTTGAGTGTGCGCGTGTTCTTACAATAAGTTAAGCATGTGATGTGATAACATTTTGATGTGGTTTTTGCGTCACTTGGAATATAAAATGCGCTCCGTCTTTCTCGCTTTGTTGGTCTGAGTAAATTAAGAAACAAAATGAACAGTTGTAAAACATATCATATACCACATGTAGGACATAAAAGAGGAGTTCTTCATTAATTTCTTCTATGTCGAGTTAGTATAAAATTTAAATATATTTTTCTTTATTTATTTATTATTTATTGCATTCCTTAATCTAAAAGAATACTAAGGGCGGAATTAATGCCTTAAGGTATTTTCTACCAGTCAACCCATATCGAATATATATCCAAATACACCCTTTCGCATCAATCATTTCAGGGGAAACGTCGTCCTGTTTTGGAGGTAAAAGTTAGTTATATCTTATCTTGTATGCTGGAAGTGTAGTCGACTAATTAACTCAACAAAAAATGGATTACATACTTTTTTTATTTTATATTCTTGAGAAAAAATTTCTTTGTATTCTGTTTGCATGAAGTTGAAGAAAAATCTCTTTGGTTACACTGTTTGTATCTAACTAGCTTTAATATCATACATATAGGACATTAAAAAAGAGAAAAATAAAAAATAAAAAACAATTTCGCGCCATTTTTCAATTGTTTTTCTATCCGCTAAAATGAGTGAATCTAACGACGAAATTTGATACTTTCTGAAGTTTTATAACAAAACAAGGAAAAAATTCAACAAAACCCGTAGATCTAAGGCAGGGTCGGTAAGAGTAGCACAAAGTTGGTCTAAGCGTTTTCAGTCCGGGAATTTTGTTGTCAAAAACGCAGCTCGCTCCGGTCGCCTTCATACGGATAAATTCGATGTCATTTTTTGAAAAAGTGGAGCAAGATGAGCGTTTAGTTGTTGCGACATACCCGAGAAATTGAGGATATTCCAAAAAACAGTTCATACCCATTTAAAAAAGTCTGGCTATACAAAAAAGTTCGATATTTGGGTACTACAGGAGTTCACTGAAAGAAACCCAATGAATCGTATACTCATTTGCGATTCTCTATTGAAACGTAATGGAACCGAACCATTTTTAATATATTGATCACTAGTAATGAAAAGTGGATCACCTACGACAAGAATGTCGAAAAAGATCATGGTCAAAGGGTAGTCAAGCTCCACAGACTGTAGAGAAACCCAGATTAACATGTAATAAGGTGATGCTGTGTGTATGGTGGTATTGGAAGGGCGTCGTTTATTATAAGCTTTTACCGCCGCGCAAAACCATCGATTCGGATCTCTACTGCCAACAACTAATAAGACTCAAGCAAGAAATTGAAAAAAAGAACCAGCCGGAATTGATCAACACAAAAACAGTGGTATTTCGTCATGATAATGCCAGACCACACACATATTTGGCCACTCAGCGAAAATTGAGAGGGCTTAGTTGGGAAGTATTAATGCATCCACCATATAGTCTTGACCCTCAAATTTTCATCTGCTTCGTTCTCTTCAGAATTCTTTGGGTAGCGTTAGGTTAACATCAAGAGAGGACTGTTAAAACTACTTATTGCATTATTTTGATCAAAACTCCCAAGATTTCTACAGCAAGGGGATTATGTCACTACATACAAGATGGCAACAAATTATCGAACCAAATGGTATATGTATATATTATAATTAAAGTAATTAAACTTTGAAAAAAAATGTCTTGAATTTGTATATAAAATACGAAGAAACCATTTCCGCGATCCTTTACTCCACTACCCCAAATTATACGAGCTTCTCCGAGCGCTTTTTTTCGGAAAGCCTTTATAGCAGTACCAGATTATGTATAATAGTGTAACACTGTACTATTCTACAGCTTGCAATCTCTATAGATAAAAATCAATTGCTGTCAGTTAGTCTCGCTAAAATTCAAAAATAGCTGGACCGATTTCGTTGGAATTTTTTCCGAGTGTTTAAATGGGTGCTTGGATGATTTAAACGATTCACAATTGGATCCGTTAGGTGGCACTGTTGTCGAGATCCAGAAATCATCCGTACGAAGCCGGGGTGGCTCGCTAGTTTAGTTATTGATATATGTAACTCGTAGTAACGCGTAAATGTAGGATCACACACCTACTTGTCAGTAAAGTCACAAGGCTCCAATAGGTAGCATGGTGGTAGTAGCAGTCTGCAGCATAATAATGTCCTTCAGACCTAATTTCGGTCACGGTGGCCATTCTTCGCGGACAAGATTATAGCTTTTTTTATACAGGACAGGGCGACAAAAGAGCACACAGTCCACCCGATGGCAAGTGGTTGCCGCGGCGCATAGACATCTAAATCTATCCTCGCCTGCTAATCAAAATGCAGACGCGTTGTCACCCGTGAGGACTAAGATCGAATGCCTCTTTTCCAGTAAAGAGGGACTCCGGTTCTCTGAACTCACCATACGAAACGCAGCAGTATTAAGCTGCAATTTTACGCTGGTATTCTATAGAGCGTGGTCCTACCCCTTCGAGCCGAACCATTCGTGCTACAATTATACTACTAATATAGCTGCAGCATGGCTCTACCACGTATAAAGATATAGTACACGAGTGTGTGCACAAGTACAGGTGCACTTCTCTATTTCCTCACTATCATAGTCTAATTTTCATAGAGTGGCAAGTGGATGCTGGAAACATTTACATTAATCCTCGATTAAAAACAAAAACTGATCCGTTGTCGCCCATGAGGACTAAAATAGAATGTCTCATCTCCAGTTAAAAGGGTTTCCGGTTCTCTATACTAAACATACGGAATACAGTAGCATTATCACGCTAGTATTAATGTAGAGCATTCTGTGAGAGCGTGGTCCCTCTCAGGTTGAGTTGATCCATTCGCGTTACAACCATTATATAGATGCAACACTCAACCACGTAAATAATAATAATCTCATACTCCCCGAAGTAGGTAAATGCAATAAAAATGCAAAAAGATACAACGTCTTTTCGCAAGGTCAATGGATCAGACGAACAGAAAGACTTTAGTCGTCAACGTTTCGGACTGCACTTTGCTAAATGATGTCAAGTGGAAGGAGCTTGTACTGGGGTGCCCCAAACCGGAAATGAGAACAGTATTCCATGTAACACCGAAAGTGCTCCTTGATAAATATGCAAGCGGTCGACCGATATAAAATACTGTCGCAAAGCTTCTTAGAGGGTTTCCGAAGGTAAGGTGACCTCGGAACTGGATGTCCTCGATATATCCACGCAATAGATAGTCTATGATGCTCCGGATATGATGACTTATCGAATGACACCTTTAGCTGGACCAAACGGTTTCGCTGACTTTATATTTGAATTAAATCAAAGTTTTTCTTCTTTTTTATTTACTCGTAATTAAAAGACTTTATTTAACTTCACATCTATGTATGTCCTGAAATTTTGCAATCAATATTTCACCTACTTCCACTGAAGCTATCGGGCTAAAATTTGGCACATACGTTTGGTTCTTGTGACAATGCACAATAACTTAAATGCCGCCATTTTTAATCCAATATGGCGGACGTTAAAAATAAGTCATTTATCCTTCCTACAACAATCCCTATTATATGGGTAGCAAATGAAAGGGCTTGATAAGCGAAATACAATAATTAAAGTGACGTTATTCTAAATCCTATATGGCAAACTTCACAAAATGGCAATTTATAATTTCCATAGTAACCCCTATGACATGGGTATTAAATGAGCAAAATATAATGACCTAAGTAAAGTGACGTCATTCTAATTCCAATATGGCGGATGTCTAATGTGACAATGCAATATTATTATGACATGTAGTTGATCTGATGATGGGGCTGGAATGTGGCCATGGCTAAAAAGGCGTAAAAAATGGTCGCCAAACCAGTTTTAAAGAGTTATAACTCAGCAAAGGTTAGGGATAGTTTGGTGGTGCTCGATCAAATGTTGTAGGGAACTACAAGGGTCAATTGCCGATCTAATTTGGCAACTTAGTTGCTCCAATCTGCCTGTAATTTTGTATCCTGGGGTTTTTGGATTACGATTTTGGCGTTGAATTGTTCGGGTCAAATTTCGCAACTAAATTTTAAAACCAAGCTAAGTGATGCCATTCTAAATTACATTAGGATCATTTGCAACTATTTTTTTATCTATGGCTGCTTCTATTGGCTATTTTTGATGACTTGAAAAAGATGTATAATTGTAAGCAAAGAGATCTAAAATATATATATATACTACTAGCTGACCCGGCAAACTTGGTACCGCCTAACAGTCGATTCTTTAATTTTTTTTAATACTTTTTCTGCTATTCGGGACACCGGGTCAGCTAGTAAGATAAAAAAAGTAAAAAGAAAGTTAATAAGTCAACAATTACATTATGTCAAAAAATAAAATTATAATTGAACCACTAATTGGAAGAAGGAAATAAATCCAAAAATTAAGAATGGAGATAATTAAAAAAACATTTTATCTCCTTTTCTTCTAGTTATAGGCTAATGTGACATATGAAAGACTTGAAGAGAATATTAATTCTGATTATTTTCCAATAAGTCTGACTGATATATGTTAATATTAGTTAAGTTAATTAAATGGAAACTTCTTGGATTTATTTCCTTCTTCCAATTTATTATGTACTGCCATGTAATAATTATTCAACCAATAGACAAAATATAACAAAAAATATTTATTTATTAGAAATATTGAAAGAATTAGTTAACACTCTTTTAATCTTCATCTATTTCAGCGGTTTCGTATGTTGAAGTAGGCCAGGTCACTCTATTCGCATTTTCATTAAGCGATGGACTTTTTATTTTTGCTTCGAGTTCCTCACTAGTCGAGCAAATGTCAACTTGTGGCTGACCATATCTGTAGCCATGATTATCATTAAAATATTTTCTATAATAGTTGTTACGGACGGCGAAGGGAGCCGCCACCCCGTCGCCCCTTCATACCCCGTGGCGCCCCGCGCACCCCGCACAACGCCAGCAGATCACGCGATGTCGCCGACCAATCAGCGCGCGGCATCTCCTCATGACGCTACTCACATACCGAGACACTCTCTTTCGAGATATAAGAAGGGCGTTTTGGTCTGTGACCCGTTCATTTCGGAAGCGGCACTCGAAGACAACAGCAAGAGAAGAAACCTCAAGAGAAATCAAGAGAGAAGAATTAATACTCCATTGAAGACTCGTCTCTGTGTATATAGTTAATTAGTAAAAGCCGCCTTGTAAATAGTTTAATACATTATCGTCTACAGTACCCTCTTTCTCTTAAGCAGTCCCTAGTGTAGTATACCTCAACATCAGTCAGTCAGTTAGTCATACAGTCCACTTGCATAGTAAAATCATACAGTCCGCTTCTGTCCCTTATATTCTTGGTCCATCGTCGCCGGATAGGAGCCAGAAGAAAGAAGATAATTATAGAAGAAAGAAGATAACCATAGAAGAAAGAAGATAACCATAGAAGAAAGAAGATAACCATAGAAGAAAGAAGATAACCATAGAAGAAAGAAGATAACCATAGAAGAAAGAAGATCATTATAGAGGAAGAAATAAGTTCGTCGACGAAGAGAGAAGATCGTCGGTTAACTAATTTCATCCCTGTTTCTTGTCAATACTACGTCTACATCTACGTGAACGTCTATTGTCTGTTTCCAGACAATTTTCTTGTTTCTTAACCGCGTTTACGCTGCCAGGTGATTGCTCCCTAACGGTGCCAAACTGTGATCACCTGGTAACGCCCTTGCGGCGGGAACGGCGACCAATACATGCGTCTTTTTGAAGACGATCGGAAGCCGCAACGTGGGACAGCATGCGGAAAATAAGAAGCCAGAAGACACGGAACGACTACGAAACGCCGGTAGGAATGCGGATTTTCGAGGAAGCATCCGCGTCCCCGTCCGATTATCTTGCGTTGGCACAAGCGCCCTCCGCCGCGCCCCAGCCCCCGCTCGCGCCCGCATCTATGCCCGCGCCCGTGCCCGCGCCGCCACGCCCCGCTATGTCCGAGTCTACGACCGATCGCTTGGGAGAGGTTAGCACATCCGCGCCGCGTACAGAGACGCTCGCCGCGATTATAGAAGATCTTCCGGTAACAGAGACCAGTTCGATAGTGCGTACCGTCGCGCTTGTAGCAGACGTTGTACATAGGCCCGCGCCCCGCGCCCCGTCGGTCCTTTCAGTCCGTTCAGCCCGGTCGACAGCTAACGCGATAGCAAAGTTAAAACAAATCGAGTATAATACCGCGGAGGAACTAGCTGCAATTAGAAGTAAGCAATTGCAAATCGAAGAAGATCTCATCAAGAAGAAATACGCTAGGGACGTCGCTCAACTGCAAGAAGAAACGGATAGGGATAGTTTTAACGAAGACGATATAGTGGAAAATAGGGTACGCGTTGATAGGTGGTTAGAGAACGCGGAGACTGTGCGGGGGGAGCCCTACCGCCCGTCTCAGCAAGCGCCCCGCATCGAGATAGAGCTGGCCCCGCCGAGTAGGGGAACCGGTTACGACCACGCTGAAGATGCCCAGGGAAGATCGGTTGTGAACAACAATCAACCACGCCGCGTGGATACGATACAGAGGGACAATGGAGTCGCCGTAGAAATGAACCAGGTGGATCGCCGTGTACGGGTTACGTCGCCGTCGCGCGTCCAACGCTGCACTCTATCGCCTATACGTAGATCGCCATCGCCACATCGCCACGCGGATCGTAGATTACCGTCGCCGTGTAATGACGTAGGTGTACATAGGTCGCCAGCGCCACAGCGTAGGTCAGAGGGAAATAGGGATTGAGATAGGTCGCTCACCCCGATTTCCGCGCCCGGGTCAAACCGCCCAGGAGTTAAATTCATTCCCTATTAAGTTGCAAAATATAGTATGTATTATGTAAAACGTCGACGACAAAAGATATTTACGAAATCCGATGCTAACTAGGGAGGTCACAAGTAAGCTTAGCCCTCAGTTACGGTCGCGTTGGTGCAATTATGCGGAGCACTACGGAAGTGCGGACGAACCGGACATTATCACACTATCCCGGTTTATGATGAGAGAGGCTGACCGTGCGTTAAGTCACGCCTATACGTCCGTAACGCCGACTAAGGAATCGCCCGTAAGACGAGAAGCACCGCCGTCGAAAACAATAGTGTTGACACGCCGCGTAGAGGATAGGGCCCGCGACATAAAAACGTTCACCGCCCAGGAGGACACCGGAAGTGCCTCGTGTATGTGTTGTGGGGGTGAACACCCAATCGGCAAATGTAGGAAGCTGGCGCAAATGGGTCTGGACGACCGGTGGAAGTGGGTAAGGGAAGATGGGGTGTGCTTTAGGTGTTTAAGCAGCAAACACCGACGCCTACGTTGTAAGGCTAGGAAGTGCGGCGTCGACGACTGCAACGCCCCCCACCACGCCCTCCTTCACGCCCGCAAGGCCCGCACGCCTGAAGCGTCGGTAAAATCGGATGAAACCGTGCTCGTCACATCGAACGTTAATAGTAGTGCGTCTGTGTTATTGAAAGTGTGCCCCATTACCGTGCGCGGACCGCGCGTTAAGGAAGTTGATACGTATGCGCTACTAGACGAAGGCTCTACAATATCGTTAATCGACGACGACTTAGCTCGCGAGTTAGGAGCGGAAGGCCCGATAAAGCCGCTCAATATTAGAGGCGTAAATAATAGTCAACGCGAGGCCAATAGTAGGTTAGTAAATATAGGAATACGTGGCAAGACGCGCAGTGAGATTTATAATGTAAGCGCGCGAACAATAGCGGATTTAAAGATAGGCTCGCAGTCTGTGAGTAGAGAGTGCTTACGGTTGAAGCACTTACGCGACTTACCGAGTGCGGTATGTTACGATGACGCGAAGCCAAGAATATTGTTAGGCGCCGACATCTGGCACTTAATAATCACCCGTAATTTGAGAATAGGACGCCGAAGGCAGCCCATAGCAGCACGTACGTTACTAGGGTGGGTAATTCAGGGAACCGTGCCGCGGTTAACGTGTAGGGAAGACGGCGAGACCGTATTACACGTAGCAAGCACTAGCGGACGGTCAGATAGGTACATCCGAACGTTTGCCAGTCAGGAGGAGGAGCTAACGGAACTTTTCAAACGGCAGTATGAGATAGATTCTATAGGTATCTCGCTGTAGAGTAGGTCGCGACGGGAAGAGGAGTGCGCTGTCGACATATTCCAGCGCACCGTCAAGAAGGTTGGCGAGCAATACCAAGTTGGACTGCCATGTAGGACTGACTGCCATGGAAGGACGACAACGTGCGGATGCCACCCAGCTATGAAATGGCAGCTCGAAGACTACGGACGATTGAAAGGAAGATGGACCAGTCGCCGGAGTTTCGGGACGCTTACACAGCCCAGATAGACAACCTCCTGGCAAAAGGATACGCAAGGGAAGCCGAGGGGATGGAGAGAGAGGACCCCAAGAGCTGGTACCTGCCACACTTCGCAGTGCGGAACCCGAACAAGCCGGGGAATATGAGAGTAGTGTTCGACGCGGCAGCGCGCGCATCCGGTAGATGTCTTAATGACTATTTACTCGACGGCCCCGACTTATTACGGAACTTACCGGGCATACTGTTTAGGTTTAGAGAGAACGAGATAGCCGTGTCCACGGATATTAGGGAAATGTTTTTACGTGTGATGATCGACCGTCGCGACCAACCCGCGCAATTGTTTCTCTGGCGAGGAAACGAGCGACACAGCCCACGGCGGGAGTACGTTATGATTTTCGGCGCGAGAAGCTCACCGTTTCTCGCACATAGTTTCAGAGATTATAACACGCGCGCACACGCAGAGACACACCCGCTGGCGCTTAACGCTATCGTATGTAGTCATTATATGGACGACTATTTAGACAGCTATGCAACGGTAGAGGAAGCGGTAAACACGGCGAGGCAGGTTACGGAAGTGCACCAGAAGGCCGGTTTCACCTTGGCAGGCTGGAATTCTAATCACGCAGCCCTATTGGGAGACAAGCCGGAGGAACTACTGGCGCGCATGCCTAAGGAAGTAAGTAGGCTTAAGGCAAGACAGCCCAGGCAGAACCCTAGGGTTGTTGTGGATGGCCGATGAAGACGCCCTAACCTTCAACACATCAATGAATAGGGTGCCGCAGGAAGTAAAGGCGCTACAGCGACCACTGACCAAGAGGGAAGCATTAACCGCTGTCATGTCGGTGTTTGACCCGCTCTGACTGCTCAGCTACTTCACCATCACCGCTAAGATCCTGCTACAAGACCTATGGCGTATGAAAAAGGTCGGATGGGATAACGAACTACCCGAGGAGGCAGCGGATGAATTCCAGAGGTGGCTGCGAGTCGTCGAGGAGGTGACACGACTGCGACTGCCAAGGTGCTATGCTCCTACGGGGGGAGTGGTGGGGGAGCGTCAACTTCACGTATTTAACGATGCAAGCGAACGTGCGTACGCATCCGCGGCATATTGGCGTATACGATACAGCGACGGAACGGTTAGGGTACGATTAGTGGCGGCCAAGGCGAAAGTCGCTCCGATTAAGGCGTAGAGTATACCGCCACTAGAGTTGCAGGCGATTTGATAGGCGCGCGACTCGCGGAATTCGTACAAGACGAACACAGAGTGGTAGCAGATAGGGTCGTATATTGGACGGACTCTACTACGGCACTCCACTGGACACGGAATGATACGGCGCGTTACACTCCATACTCTATCCACCTCCAGGATACCGACTGCGGAGAACATAGCAGATCAGGCAACGCGCATGAACTTCGTGACCAAAGAAGAAAGCGACCAATGATTCACAGGACCGTCATTTCTTTACGAGAACGAAGACAGATGGCCTCACCGGAAGGAAGTGAAGGCAGGGGATGATGAAGATTTGGAGGAAATCGTGGCGCACCAAAGTGACTGGCGACCTACCACCCGAACGGTTAGGGGCGTTTGCGCGACCGTTTACTTACACCGGAGTGGACTATTTCGGGCCCTTGATAGTTACGATAGGACGACGGCACGAAAAGCGGTGGGTAGCATTATTCACGTGCTTAACGACGCGCGCGGTTCATTTAGAGCTAGTTTACTCCCTAACAACGGACTCGACGATATGGGCATTGCGGCGCATGGCCGCTAGGCGTGGATGGCCACGGGTCATATATTCCGACAACGGCACAAATTTTCATGGAGCAAATACCGAGCAGCAACGGACAATGGAAGAGTGGGCACCGCAGCTAAAGGACTACGCGCTGACTTGGCGAACAGAATGGAAATCCATCGCACCGGGCGCGCCTAACCAGGGAGGCGCATGGGACCGTCTCGAGCGCTCAGTGAAGACCGCACTCGAAGCCACTCTACATCAGAAGAGTCCACGGGAGGAGACGCTAGCGACGCTCCTGACGGAAGCACAGAATACAGTCAACTCTCGACCGTTGAAGCACGAACCGGTCGACATCAACGACGAAGAGGCGTTGACACCCAACCACTTCATCCTGTTGGGACCATCGGGTCTACCAGTCACCGCGCCGTGCACACCCATCGATCGTCGGGCGTGGAGAGCGGCGCAGGGGCTCGCCGACGAGTACTGCAGGCGCTGGGTGAAAGAGTACCTGCCGACACTGGTTGCGCGCGGGGACTCCCGGGACGTCCAGCAGCGACAAATACAAGAAGAGGACCTCGTCGTGGTTGCGGACGGTAACCTACCACGAAACGTGTGGCCGCGGGGGGTCGTCGCGAAGACATTTCCTGGACCGGACGGCGTGGTGCGCAACATTGAGGTCAGGACCAGGGGCGGAGTGCTGCGGCGACCAGTCAGGAAGATAGCCGTCCTTCCGAGGGAAGCTTAGGCTCGCATGCTACGCCGGGGGGAGGATGTTGTTAACTCCAATTAAGGCATTTCCGGGATTACCCAACTCGACATCCGGGACTTGGGTATATTACGCAGGACACAACACAACACATACAAATTGGTTCGAAAAAAAAAACACGGTTGGTTATAAAATTCACTGCATTTTTGGTCAATATTAATGTTAATTTGTAGTTCAGCCTTGACGTGGTCAACAAACAGTTTATTTCTGCTGTCTGTCCATACATTACCACAGAGAGAAAACACTCTCTCTGCTGATGCAATTGAAAGTGGTATCGAAACTACGGCTAAGGTTTAGTTGGTACGAGATAGATCATCATCATCGTTACAGCCCTTCACAAGTCCACTGCTGAACATTGGCCTCCCCCAATGAATGCCACAAAGCACGGTCCTGAGCCACCTGCATCCATCGACTTCCTGCATATCTTACCAGGTCGTCACTCCATCTAGTGGGGGGACGCCCTACACTTCGTCCGCCGGTACGAGGCTGCCACTCGAGAACCTTTTTTCCCCATCGGCTGTCGGTTCTTCAAGCTATATGGCCGGCCCATTGCCACTTCAGCTTACTAATCCGTTGGGCTATGTCGGTTACTCTGGTTCTACTGCGGATATCCTCATTTCTAAGTTTATCACGCAGAGAAACTCCGAGCATAGCCCTCTCTATAGCTCGCTGAGCGACCTTGAGCTTCCTCATTCGGCCAGCAGTGAAGGACCACGTCTCAGTACCATAGGTCATCACTGGCAACACGCACTGGTTGTACAGTCTCGTTTTCAAGTTTTGAGGTATACCTGACAAAGAAGATGTGCCGTAATTTCCCGAACGCTGCCCAACCTAGTTGAATCCGTCGATTGACCTCTCGGTCGAAGTTGGACTTACCTAGTCCTCCTTCGACCGACCTAGTAGACTATTTGTCCCAGGTAAACATACTCGTCAACAACTTCGAGCTTAGTGCTCCCAACAACTACCGGCATAGGTGTGACATAGACATTAAACTTGATCTTTGTTTTGTCCATGTTCATCTTAAGACATATCCGTTGGGAAACACTATTGAGGTCATTGAGCATAGTGCTTAGGTCCTCCAGCGATTCTGCCATAAGGACTATCAAAGGTGAGTGATGTACTCGCCATTGATGTTAATACCGTATCCTTTCCAGTCCAGAAGCTTGAAAACGTCTTCCAATGCAGTGGTGAAGAGTTTCGGGGATATAGCGTCATCCTGTCTTACACTTCTCTGCAATTGAATAGGTTTCGTACTCTAGTTCTGTACTCGGATAACCATCTTAGCCCTACTTTACAAGCACTTCAGTACCTCGACATACCGACAGTCAACTTGGCATCGCTGAAGGGAGTACAGCACCGCCCAAATTTCGACGGAATCAAAGGCCGGCTTGTTCGTGAGGCTGGATGTCGTAAAGATTGCGCGCGAGACGATTCGTAATGACTCTTGAAAACAGCACGTAGACGCTGCTCGGAAGGGAAATCGGTTTGTAGTGCTTCAAGAGAGCGTTGTCACCTTTCTTGAAGAATAAGTCCACCGCACTTATGCTCCATGCCTCCAGTGTTATACCACCATGGAGGACGGAGTTAAAGAGCTTCTGAAAGACTTCAAGCACCGGTTTTCCACCCGCTTTCAGAAGCTCCGCTGTAATTCCATCCTCACCTGGGGCCTTGCCGTTTTTAAGGTGCTGGAGAGCCATTCTAATCTCGCTCAGGCTGACGTCCGGGATATCATCGGAATAGTATCGGATAAGACTCGCCCTTGGATCGTTACTCACACTTACATGTGGCTCCAACGATGATGTGTACAGCTGCCCATAGAACCTCTCAACCTCACTCTAAATCTCAGGTGTCCCAGAAACAGCGCTGCCACACTCGGTCTTCAGCTTCTACAGTTGGCTTTTTCTGACAGACAGATCTCTAGCGAAGACTTTAGAGCCGTGGTGCCGCTCGATCGCTTCTTTAATGCGAGCAGTATTAAAGTTGCGTAAGTCCTTCCGCATGCATTTGGAGATCTGTCTGTTTAGTTGCCTGTATACTGTCAAATCTACTGAAGACTGCAGCTTCATATCCCGTCTAACAACCTCAAGATTAAGAGTGTAATCGGAGAGTTTTTGTGTTCTTCTGCGGCGGTTCTTGCAAAACTTAGCTCCAACCGCATGAACAGTTTCCACGAGCTTGTCATTTATATCGTCCACTGCATTGCAATCTTCTAGACACTAAAAACGGTTTCGTAGCTCGAGCTGAAAGGTTTCGGGACTTTGGATTAGAGCACGAGGGGGACGTAGCATTGACTTCATTAGACGTGACCTCTCCAACTTAACGTTTAGGTTCAGTGTGCCTCTCACCATTCGGTGACCGCTGCCGGTTTTCACCCTCGCGATCACTGAGACTTCACTGAACAGTTGTCGTCTGGTCGTCATAATGAAGTCAATCTCATTTTTTGTCGAACCGTCGGGGCTTGACCAGGTCCACTTCCTGTGGGGCCGCTTCTGGAAGAAAGAGTTCATCATAAAGAGTCCCTCTTTCTACATGAAGTCGGCCAGCTGCTGGCCTCTTGGGTTCCGTTGCCCTATACCAAATTTCCCTACTTTCAGCTCACCGTTCTCTCTTGTACCTAGTTTTGCATTGAAGTCTCCCATTAACACCGTATAGTGGGTTTTGGAGGAATGCATGGCTCTAGAAATATCCTCATACGAGTACATTTCCTCCACCTCCTCATCGGGATGTGCCGAGGTTGATCCGTAGACCTGTATGACTTTCAGCGAATACCGTTTGGTGATTCTGAGTATAAGGTACGCAACCCTCGTCGACACACTCCCAATCTTTACAACGTTATTAACGAGAGACTTGTGAACGATAAATCCGACACCTCCTTGGTATAGATGGTCGCCCTCTCGGTGATAGAACAAATTGCCAGATTCGAGGATTACCGTGTCCTCCCCCTCTCTTCGGACTTCGGATAATCCTATGATATTCCAGCGCAACTTGTCTATCTCTTCTTCCAGCTCCAGGATCTTCTCGTCAGTCCTCAGGGTGCGTGCGTTATAAGTTGCCAGGTCGAGTCGTCGTAGGTGGCAAACCGAACCTCCACCGGAGATTCTTAGCACCCACGAGATAGATACTAATATCATATAATCACTGATTTCCGGGACAAAAGGCGTCCGCAAGGGGTTACGGCGGGACGGTCCAAAATTAACCGAGAAGCGGGACGTCCCGGAAAATCCGGGACGGTTGGCAAGCCTAGCGAGGGGAGCCGCCGCCCCGTCACCCCATCATACTCCGTTGCGCCCAGCGCACCCCGCACACCGCCAGCAGATCACGCGATGTCGCCGACCAATCAGCGCGCGGCATCACCTCACGACGCTACTCACATACCGAGACACTCTCTTTCGAGATATAAAAAGGGCGTTTTGGTCTGTAAGCCGTTCATTTCGGAAGCGGCACTCGAAGACAACAGCAAGAGAAGAAACCTCAAGAGAAATCAAGAGAGAAGAATTAATACTCCATTGAAGACTCCCCTCTGTGTATATAGTTAATTAGTAAAAGCCGCATTGTAAATAGTTTAATACATTATCGTCTACAGTACCATCTTTCTCTTAAGCAGTCCCTAGTGTAGTATACCTCAACATCAGTCAGTCAGTTAGTCATACAGTCCAGTTGCATAGTAAAATCATACAGTCCACTACTGTCCCTAATAATAGTCGTATTTGATGTATTGATATTGAGGGTATTTTTTCCGAAATAGTTCATGCATTATTTTGAAGTTCAGGTTTGCTTCTAAATACTACTACTAAAATTACAATGATGACCACGTTGGTTTATCTTTAGACAGTTTTCCCTCCGATAAAGTTAAGTTTAATTTTTATTGACGTAACCTTGACAGTTGGAAGAAGGAAATAAAAGACGGATTTGTTCCCTTCTTCCGACGAATTTTTTTTTGATCGCATGAATCTATATGGATTGAAGGTGTTTTATTCCTTTTTTCTAACTCACAGTGTAGCGCTAAGTTTAAAAATTGCAATACTGTAAAAAAGTGCATACGTGAAAAAGTGGCGTTTATTTCCTTTTTCCAATTGGTGGTTCAATTGTTTTGCGTTTCCGGAACCCCTCCACTAATACTTAAACTTTATGGTATGGTATTAAAGTTCAAATTGACTTTTAAGTATTATTACGAATCTTTTAACATAGAAAAGTGTTGTTTTTAGGCTTTTTCTGGCAATTTTTTAAATTTTTCTCTCCGTAAGAACCATCTTCGTACTTCAAGGAATATTATAAAAAAAGAATTATCGAAATCGGTTCAGCTGATCTCGAGATTTGCGCTTAGCAACACATTCAGTGATTCATTTTTATATTATAGATAGAGCGAGCATTGGGAAAATTTATATACAAAAACTTTAAGCTCGTTCGTGTGTGACGTCCTCTAGCTAAAAGTAGCAAAACTACGCTATCAGTTAATAAGACAACATTTTAGTTATTCCCCAGTAGGTGACGCTTAAAATATAAGATCGTTTTAGGAATGTTACCCTTTCGATACCAAAGTATCGATAATGTTGTTGAAGGTTACTAAGTTTGAAATGCTTTAAAATATAATAATAGCGAATAAAATGATTGTTTCATTGTATAAATCTATTTATCATGACTTCCGTCACACGAAAAAATCACTTTAACTTTTTATGCCTCTATTTTATACTGATCCTGCTTTTATATCTTTAAGTAATTGTAGTGAAATATAACCTGTTACAATGTAATAACAGTGAAAAATCACCTGTTAGTGTATAGGTAATAGATAATCTCTATTTTACTTATTCTGCAATAACTGAGCTTCTAGATTGACAAATCTTTTCAGCTATTAATTGTTTATATATACGCTTTCAAATGGTACTTTCATCTTGTTAACACTTGGGCCCAAGAATGTATGGAGACGTCTTCTTCTCCTTTTATATTATTTTGTCAATTTCATCAGCTGAACTACTTAAAAGACACTACCCACATAAATTAAAATTGTTATTTTAAGTTTCTACCTTATTTTCTAACTCAGGCTTAACCTACAACTTCTTGAATCTAATATCTTTAACAGTACAATTTTTTTTAATGTCACAAGCCTATAGCACTCTCCTATCATTGTAAGCCAGGATCTATAATGGTTTTGTCCTTTAATACCACCAGACAATTCATTGTGTGGGCTTCAGCCCGGTATGTAAAAGAGAAGATGAATGCACGAATGGGTCGGCTCGACCGGGGAAGCACCACGCTCTCACAGAATACCAGCGTAAAATAGCAGCTTAATGCAGCTGTGTTTCGTATGGTGAGTGTAGAGAACCGGAGACCCTTTTTACTGGAAACGAGGCATTCCATCTTAGTCCTCACGGGTGACAACGCATCTGCATTTTAATTCGTAATCGAGGATAAATGTAGATGTCTATGGGCCACAGCAACCACTTACCATCAGGTGGACTGTGTGCTCGTTTGTCACCCTTATCCTATAAAAAAAGCTATATTCTGAGAATTGTATGTATATTATTTATAAATAAATGACTTATTTTCCATTCGCTTCCTAGTTATCTACGACACAAATAGATAACAATATTTTTACTATTTGATAATTATTCCCCGCATAACCCACAACGTTCCATATCATAGTGCGGTTACAAATAAATATAAAGCGGGTGATATCGTTTGCTTGCACATAATTAGTGTAATTAAGATCGGAGGTGCTCACTCGTATCGGTTATGATGGCCACAACGCCCGTGGACTACAGCAGCGATCCCGCAATTAACAATTTGCGGGATTATCTTCGCATCCGGAGTGTTCAGCCCAACGTCAATTACGGTAAATTACTTTATTGTTTTGAAGTTCTATTGCTGTTGGTGGACTAGACAAATTCCGCATAGTAATTAGGGTGAATGCGATGAGTCTACACTATTCTATCAGATAAAATTATTATCAAGATTACAAATTGTTTTAATTCCCCACAAATTCACTGCTGAATAAATTTCCATCAAGTCCTTGTGTACCTCAAAATTTAGCAAAGAAATATTTTACATTGTTTTAGTTAATGTAGCATATTTTGGCTCAATCTCAAGAAGCGACTGGAAGCAGCGTCAAAGATGCGGGACGTCTATTTTCGTGAATGCCAATCCGCCAGTTAAGCTTAAATATTATAGAAAATCCTTCCTCCTATTGGAGGGAGACATGTCCCGAAGGGAAGGCAAGGAAATATCCGCCACGCTGCCCCAATGCGTGTTGGCGAACTTCACATTTCTTCGAAATATTTTTTTTCAACGGTATCAACATCAATGGCGAGTACATCACTCACCTTCGATTTGCCGACGATATAGTCCTTATGGCAGAATCGCTGGAGGACCTAAGCACTATGCTCAATGACCTCGATAGTGTTTCCCAACGGATAGGTCTTAAGATGAACATGGACAAAACAAAGATCATGTTTAATGTCCATGTCACACCTATGCCGGTAGTTGTTGGGAACACTAAGCTCGAAGTTGTTGACGAGTATGTTTACCTGGGACAAATAGTCCGACTAGGTAAGTCCAACTTCGACCGAGAGGTCAATCGACGGATTCAACTCGGCTGGGCAGCGTTCGGGAAGCTACGACACATCTTCTCGTCAGACATACCTCAAAACCTGAAAACGAAATTGTACAACCAGTGCGTGTTGCCAGTAATGACTTATGGAACTGAGACGTGGTCCTTCACTGCTGGCCGTATGAGGAAGCTCAAGGTCGCTCAGCAAGCTATGGAGAGGGCTATGCTCGGAGTTTCTCTGCGTGATAAACTTAGGAATGAGGATATCCGCAGTAGAACCAGAGTAACCGACATAGCCCAACGGATTAGTAAGCTGAAGTGGCAGTGGGCCGGCCATATAGCTCGAAGAACCGACAACCGATGGGGAAGAAAGGTTCTCGAGTGGCAGCCTCGTACCGGTAGGCGAAGTGTAGGGCGTCCCCCCACGAGATGGAGTGACGACCTGGTAAGACATGCAGGAAGTCGATGGATGCAGGTGGCTCAGGACCGTGCTTTGTGGCATTCTTTGGGGGAGGCCTATGTTCAGCAGTGGACTTGTGAAGGGCTGTAATGATGATGATGATGATGATTTTTTTTCTTATTTCTCGAACATGCAGGTTTCCTCACGATGTTTTTCTTCACCGCCGAGCACGTGGTAAATCAGAACTTAAAATTACAATTAACGATTTCATTGGTGCCGACGGATCGAACCCGGATTGCTCTAGTACTGTAGAGCCATGCTGCAGCTATATTAGTAGTATAGTTGTAGCACGAATGGATCGGCTCGACCGGGGAAGGACCACGCTCTCACAGAATACCATCGTAAAATAGCAGCTTAACACTGCTGTGTTTCGTACGGTGAGTGCAGAGAATCGAAGAATCGAGAATGTATTAGGGACAATACACCGCTATTATTGAAACTTGTAGGTATTTTGCAGATTCCGTAATGAAGCTGTGTGAACTGTGTTTGTTCAGATGCGTTGTCAGCCGTGAGGACTAAGATGGAATGCCTCTTTTCCAGTATAAAGGGTCTCCCTTTATACTGGAAAAGAGGCATTCCATCTTAGTCCTCACGGGTGACAACGCAACTGCATTTTGATTTGCAAACGAGGATAAATGTAGATGTCTATGGGCCACAGCAACCACTTACCATCAGGTGAACTGTGTGCTCGTTTGTCACTCTATCCTACAAAAAAAAAAGCTTACAGCGAGCGCTAACCATCTGAGCTACCACGGATCTTTTTGACAGAAAAATAAAGATAGAAAAAATAATTTATTACCACACGCCACAAACATCATTGGGCTCTTAAATTTCAAGCTTTGTAGACATATCAAATAATAAGTATAAGAAAAATTAGGAAAACAAAAATAACAATTTGACGGTTATAACATTTAAAAAAGTTTTATATATAATTAAACATTTGAAATACGTCCCTCAAGTTCTGTGTTGTGGTGCGTTAGGCGAACTGATCTCACTCTACTTATGCTGTCGCCGAAACAACAGCGCTGGTTTTCAGTGGGCCAATAGGGACTGTTGAGGAAGATTGTAAAGGAGGAAGATAAGTTTGTGTCCTACATCATCCTATTCTTTTTTCTATTTTATCGCGTGTATTACATTGAGAATGGAAAGTTGGTGATACTTAAAGTTTGTGGTGCTTACTATAATAAAATCTTAATTGGCCAAAATAATCAAAATATTATTTGAATATTTAATATGCTAATAGTGCATCGTTTATTGTTAATTATATAGTTAACGGCGTAGTCAATGCGAGTATAAGGCCCCTCTTATTTTTCCAATTTCCTATATCATGTAAAAATGTTTTAAGAGAGCTCATTCTAAACACAATTTTATGATTACTTTCAGATGAGTGTCTAAATTTTCTTAAAAGGCACGCAGCGGAGATTGGTCTTCCAGTACAGGTGTTTGAGGTCGTGCCTAAGAAACCAGTTCTGGTGATGACATGGGAAGGTCTACAACCAGAATTGCCAAGTATACTTCTGAACTCGCATATGGACGTGGTTCCAGTGTTTGAGGTATTTGTATATCCTTAGAAAAATAATAGACTTAAAATAATTTAATAGCAAAATAAAGTAGCAGGCTGACTGCCGCAAATATCTCTTTATTACCCTTATAACTCTTACGTGTGTGTGTGTTATCAACATACCTGCGTGGCCAAATGCGTGATGGATCAGCCCACGGTCCTAAATCTTTTACGCCACCAAACTTTAGTAGGTTCGTAACTTTTGAAATGACTTGCCAATTGGAAAATTGCTAATAAAACCGTACCAAATTTTTAGTTCAATGCTGAACAAAGTTCTATCAGAGTATATCACAGTTTGACAGACCGGACAGAGGGAAAGAGAGAGAGAGTTGGTTGAGCACGAGTCCGACAAGTTCGCGACGCTGCCCCTCACATAACCAGTATATTGGGTTTAAGTTTAATATAATGTAATTTATTAATAATAATAAATTGTTAACACAACCAATCAGTCGTTTAAGCCAGGGTACATCAAATCACATCATAGTCCAAAAACGTGTATATCTCTAACTATGACAGTTCTTCTTACAATCAGCAATTTACTGGAAATGAATACCTCATTAAGTCCTACTTTAAGTTCTCAAGGGTAACAATATATTATCTGCATTTTGATTCTTATTCGTGGATAGACGTAGATGTCTGTGGGACACATGCACTTACCGTCAGCTAGACTGTGTGTCACTCTTAACTCTATATTAAAATATAAAAAGTTTAAGTTTTTCCAAACTTTTTAAGAATTTTATATACATGTGCCAGAAATTTCCGGTCTTCTTAATCTAGAACACATAGCGAGCGTATTAAGTTGACGTTTCAAAACAGTTGGTGTATTTATTATTAACATAAGAGTTACAAACGATCCAACAGTCCGTGTGAGAGTAAGTGGCCACTACTGTTTATGGACCAAGAATACCATACATACATTGCCACCCCTGAGGACTGTCTCACAGTCAATAACAAGTCTGCAACTTGGAACTTAGCAGTGGTTGCACTGCTGCTTGGCAAAAAGCAAGAAGGCGGTATCAACCAAGACGGATTCTAATAAATATTTAATATACTTTATAATAAATCTTATTTTTCATATCTTTTAACATTTAGAAAAGCTGGAAACACCCGCCTTTTGACGCTCAATTAGTCGACGGTGTTATCTATGGGCGAGGGGTCCAAGATATGAAGTCTGTTGCAATTCAGTACCTTGAAGCAGTAAAGAGATTGAAGAATAAAGGGATACGTCTCAAGAGGACAGTTCATCTAAGCTTTGTACCAGGTAAACTTGGTTTTATTGTTTGTACTTGCAAATTATTTTACATCACTATCCATCCATTAGTTGTGATGCCACATTTAGAGGCGAAACACTTGTCGTGTTATCAACGGTGGTGTCTTTCTTCATGTAGTGCTGTTGGAAGTAGTGGTAACGGTGATAGTGCACACGACTGAGAGAGGGCGGAAAATACTCCTGAAACTAGGTAATTAATTTTTACAAGTCTTGGCACGTAAGTTTAGCGCTGAACGAAATGCGGAGGGGACGCGCACGAATTGAATTGCACGAATGCTACTGGAGAGACAATTAGCGCGTGCGAACGATAGGCACCAGCCAATCTCCGCGACTTATGCACATAAGCCAATCAACGCGACTTATGCTTGGGATCATTAATACATGTTTTATTAATGATCCCAAGGATGTTTTCTCTCTTAAACTTAAACAGTTTCGTGCACATTTGTCAAAAAAAATCCCAGATCAATTATACCTATCTGTTATCAGTTATAACTAGTTTAAAATTAACCTTATATCAATGTAAAAGGTACTTATGTCACATGTTAAAATAGCACGCTGTGTTTACCTGTAACTGATTGTGCATTTAGCGCATAATAGTTTATTACAATGTAACTATTTTATGTTTCTGTAATGTACAGTCGTTGATAGACCAAATAAATAAATAAATAAATAACACCAGTTGTAATTATAGCAAAATATGGCCGGAAGAAATAAATAAGACGATCGTAATTATTGTCAAGCTCGTTGCCAAGACAGCTTACTGCGACGGTTATAAGGCATTCATCTACCCGTTAGAATTAAACGCTTGTGAGTGAATGAGAACAGATGCATACGAGGACATATTATAATATACATTTACAGCTACGTTATAGTCAGCATTTTCACGCAGCATTAGTAAAAAAAAACTTCCAGGACCGTTTATTTGCAATAAGTTAAAATTGTGCCGCTGAAGAGCGGTGAAAGAAAATCAACTGCCTCCTTTTAACATCCTATGGAGTCGTAAGCGGCGACTGAGAGAAATTAAACATAAAATAGTACACCTGATTGTAAGTAGATACTTCAAAACATTAACAACTGCAAACAATGTAGACTACAAAAATGTTTTAAGGTATATAATAGTATGCTTCACAATATTCAAATAAACAAAAAGGAGAAGTTATGGTATGCAAGAACATTATATAATTGAAACAAAACTGGACTGTTGTTTCTTGTATCATTATCGATTATGTGACTATGTGCACTATGCACACAAACTTTACCCATACAGAATAAGGTAACAACAGAAACAAAATGGCCATGGCGATGGCGAGGTCACCAATCTAATAACAACTCGAAGTAGTAAAAAATCTAAATTTTATATATGTATTTAGTTGGCTTGATAAAAAGACCAATGTATTAGGGACAATACACCGCTATTATTGAAACTTGTAGGTATTTTGCAGATTCCGTAATGAAGTTGTGTGATCTGTGTTTGTTCAGATGCGTTGTCAGTCGTGAGGAATAAGATGGAATGCCTCTTTTCCAATAAAAAGAGTCTCCGGGTTTCTACACTCACCATACAAAACACAGCAGCATTAAGCTGCTATTTTACCCTGGTATTCTGTGAGAGCGTGGTCCTTCCCCGGTCGAGCCGACCCATTTTAGTATAGTTGTAGCACGTAGGTACAACTATACTAAAATATAGCTGCAGCATGGCTCTACCCCGTATAAAAGTAATAAAGCTGTGATAAAGTTCTTATATATAATATATATAATGGGTATGGTATAATGGGTACATATTATATAATGGGTGTTATTAGTATGTTTACGCAGTTGGCGTATTTTTTAAACATTATTAACCTTGCATGTTTAAATCACGTTGAAATCACATTCTACAAATTATTTTTGTTTTTATTTAAAAAAAAAATTGAAAAGTTCAAGTTCTCGTGGTCAAACCGAAACGGAAATATCTTTGACATTAGACATACGTTGTTTTTTAGTACTAATTCTCTCGACTGCAGGGTGCGAGGTAACCATTCCATACTTATATACACAGTACCTTAAATAAGTTGCTTATTTTTTTTTATTTAGATGAAGAATTAGGCGGTAAAAAAGGAATGAAAGAGTTCGTCAAAACAGAACACTTCAAGAAGCTGAACGTGGACTTCGCTTTAGACGAAGGCATCGCTAGCGCAACCGATGAGTACCAGGTGTTCAACGGCGAAAGAACTATTTGGCGTGAGTTTGAAATTATTTTTATATAAAAAGCTCATTCTGCATGGGTCCAATGTATAAACATTTACCAATTTACAGCGTTATTTTTCAAAAAGTTTCTTAATTTTATATTTATGTTAAATATATAAATAATTATATATTGTTATTGCATTTTTTGAAAATACGAGTAAATAAGGCTTCTACTTTTATTTGAAGTTATCCCAAATTGAATGCGATTTATGGACAACAACTTCTCTAGAGCGAGCGCGCTCTTCTGTGTGCGATTCAATTCACAAGGTTATTGCCGACCGAGCGACCCTTATGAATATTTGCGTGTGTAATAAAATAGATATTTATGAATGACAATCAGTTAAAATAATACCAATTACCACGCATTCTGAATTAAAAATATAAAAAGGACAGAATGTTTGAGATTTTTTTTATTAATTTTTCTTCACCAATCACTTAATTTTTCTTTACTCATTCTAAATGCTAAATAACCCTGTATATATAAGAAAATCTAAGGGCCTTCACATCTTTAATAATAAGTTAAACATTTTTTTAACTAAAAAGGCGTATTGCAATATTGTTGCTTTTTGATGAATGTTTGTTTGATTTAAATTTATTGTATTGAACTATAAAATTTTAAATTAGAATATTATTGGTTTTTATGAAATTAATATTTAATTATTATGGTTATTTTAACATGTGTTAATTTGTCATAATGTTGGTCATATAAATAGAAATCTAGTATATAAAAATTAATGCTTGTTTGTTCGTATTTTATGCGCTGCCTCTAATGAACGGTATGTTCATTAGATTGCGCTAAAACTTTGTCAATTTATTGCTTGTACATAGTACAATTAATTTACTCTAGGTATATATTTCCATTATAATGATTATTAAAATATCTTGTCATATACAGTTTGCAGAATGTGTCTACATGTTTGGTGAAATTCTTAAAAATTATTGTACCTTATATATTGCAAACGAATAAACTTGAATTTGAACTATATGTATACATAACACTCATATTTTGTCATAATAAAATGTTCTTACTACTGCCATAAATTGTTATAATTATTAACTTTTAGCTGTGAGAACTCCCATGTAGTGGCGGGTAAGAATACCCACTACCACATATCTTCCTGTGGGTGTCGTAAGAGATGACAGAGGGAAACTGAAATAGAAGATGGGCAGCAGCATCTTTCTAATAACTGCAAAACAACAATAAAAAACTGCGGTTGCCAACCCGCTCGCCAAGTGTGGTACTATGGCAATATACCCCCATGATTAAAGTTAAAAGAGACGGCCCCCAGTCCCCGGCGACCCCGCTATTCCTGGCTATGGTGACGACCATGGTAACGGTGGGGCAGGGGGTGCTAAGAATCTCCGGTGGAGGTTCGGTTCACCTAAGACGACTCGACCTGGCAACATATTACATACACTCCTTGAGGACTGACGAGAAGATCCTGGAGCTGGAAGAAGAGCTAGACAAGTTGCACTGGAATATTATAGGATTATCTAAGGTCTGAAGAGAGGGGGAGGACACGGTAATCCTCAAATCGGGCAAATGGTTCTATCATCGGGAGGGCGACCATCTGTCCCAAGGAGGTGTTGGATTTATCGTCCACAAGTCTCTCGTTAACAACGTTGTAAAGATTTGGAGTGTGTCGACGAGGGTTGCGTACCTTATACTCTAAATTACCAAACGGTATTTCGCTGATCGTCATACAGATTTACGCACCAACCTTGGCACATCCCGATGAGGAGGTGGTGGAAATGTATGAAGATATATCTAGAGCCATGAATTCCTCCAAAACCCACTATACGGTATTAATGAGAGACTTCAACGCAAAACTAGGCATAGGAGAGAACGGTGAGTTGAAGGTAAGGAAATTTGGAATAGGGCAAAAGAACCCAAGGGGCCAGCAGCTGGCCGACTTCATGGAGAAAGCGAGACTCTTTATGATGAACTCTTTCTCCCAGAAGCGGCCCCACAGGAAGTGGACCTGGTCAAGCCCCGACAGATCGACAAAACATGAGACTGACGATCAGACTACAACTTTTCAGTAATGTCTCAGTGATCGCGAGGATGAAAACCTGCAGCGATCACCGAAAGGTGAGAGGCACACTGAACCTAAACGTTAAGTTGGAGAGGTCACGTCTAATAAAGTTAACGCTCCGTCCCCCTCGTGCTCTAATCCAATGTCCCGAAACCTTACAGCTGGAGCTACAAAACCGTTTTCAGTGCCTAGAATATTGCAATGCAATGAACGATATAAATTACAAGCTCGTGCAAACTGTCCACGCAGTCGGAGCTAAGTTTTGCAAGATCCGCCACAGAAGAACACAAAAACTCTCCTACAAACTTTTAATCTCATGGCTGTTAGACGGGAAATGAAGCTGCAGTCTTCAGTAGATTTGACTGCATACAGGCAACTCAACAGACAGATCTCCAAATGCATGCGGCGGGACATACGCAACTTCAATACAGCTTGTATTTAAGAAGCAATCGAGCGGAACCAAGGCTCCAAAGTCTTTGCCAGAGATCTGTCTGCCAGAAAGAGCCAACTGTCGAAGCTGAAGACCGAGTGTGGCAGCGTCGTTGCCAGGACACCTGAGATTTTGAGTGAGATTGAGAGGTTCTATGGGCAGCTGTACACATCATCGTTGGAGCCACACGTAAGTGTGAGTAACGATCCAAGAGCAAGTCTTATCCGACACCATTCCGATAATATTGAGGATGTCAGTCTGAGTGAGATTAGAATGGCTCTCCAGCACCTTAAAAATGGCAAGGCCCCAAGCGAGCATGGGATTACAGCGGAGCTTCTGAAAGCGAGTGGAAAACCGGTACTCGAAGTCCTCCAGAAGCTCTTTAATTCCGTCCTCCACGGTGGCACTACACCGGAGGCGTGGAACAGAAGTGCGGTGGTCTTGTTCTTCAAGAAAGGTGACAACGCTCTGTTGAAGAACTACAGACCAATTTCTCTTCTGAGCCTCGTCTACGTGCTCGAGCCGTTTTCGAAAGTCATTACGAATCGTATCCCATGCAGACTCAACGACTTCCAGCCTCCCTCCCGTACAAGCTGGTTTCCGAAAAGGCTTTACCACCATATACCACACACATACCTTTCAAAAAATTGTACAGAAGTCCGAGGAGTACAATTTGCCACTACGTCTGGCGTATGTGACTAATTGAATTGTGAGGAAAGCTTTAATTCCCTCGAAATTCGGGCGGTGCTGCAGTCCCTTCAGCGGTGCCAAGTTGACTATCGGTATATCGAAGTGCTGAAGTGTTTGTACAGTAGAGCTACGATGGCTATCCGAGTACAGAACCTGAGTATAAAACCTATTCAACTTCAGAGAGATGTAAGACAGGATGACGTTATATCCCCGAAAGTTTTCACCGCTGCATTGGAAGACGGTTTCAAGCTTCTGGACTGGAAAGGATACGGTATTATCATCAACGGCGCGTCACCTTCGATTTGCCGACGATGTAGTCCTCATGGCAGAATCGCTGGGGGACCTAAGCACTATGCTCAATGACCTCAATAGTGCCTCCCAAGGGATAGGTTTTAAGATGAACGTGGACAAAATAAAGTCCATGTCACACCTATGCTGGTAGTTGTTGGAAGCACTAAGCTCGAAGTTGTAGAGAATATGTTTACCTGGGGCAAATAGTCCGACTAGGTAATTCCAGTTTCGATGGAGAGGTCAATCGACGGATTCAACTTGGCTGGGTAGCGTTCGGGAAATTACGGCACATCTTCTCTTCAGGCATATCTCAAAACTTGAAAACGAGACTGTACAACCAGTGCGTGTAAATGATAACCTATGGAACTGAGACGTGGTCCTTCACTGCTGGCCGTATGAGGAAGCTCAAGGTCGCTCAGCGAGCTATGAAAAGGGCTTTGCTCGGAGTTTCTCTGCGTGATAAACTTAGAAATGAGAATATCCGCAGTAGAACCGGAATCACCGATGGGGAAAAAAGTTTCTCGAGTGGCGGCCTCATACCGGCGAAAGAAACGTATCACTCCCCCCCCCCCATTTCATATTAGTGAAATCCTCCAAAATTTCAGACTGCGATCGCGCCTGGTCTCATGTCCTTCATGCAGAACCTTTTCGTGTTTGTGCACTTGGTTAACAAAATCAAATATAAAATAAAATATAATAATAATAAAAAAACAATAAAAAGTATCGCGTTTAAATGAGCTTATAACAGGAATTGAAAATTGAAAACATTTCTCATCGGCAGACTTAAACGTTATCTGCCCGGGCAAGTCGGGCCACGGCTCACTGCTGCTCCCGGATAACTGCGGAGAAAAGGTCAGTGGCTCTTTTATGCATTGTGAATATTGAAATGAATTTTAATTTCGTGTTTTTATTTTAATTCCAATGATAGGAATCATTATTTTTTTCTTATATATTCCACTACAACTGCAAGTTCGTGTACTTCTGCAACCACAACTAACACAACTCCTCAATAACACCTGCTATAGGTGTGTCATTTCTGAAGACAAATGTTAAATGGAAATATTGATAATCTTAACTGACAAAGTTCATTTCAGTTTACTGTACTTGATATATTTTTACTACAACTGCCTCGATGGCTTAGTGGTCGTAAGCGCGACTGCTAATCATGAGCTTTCGGGTTCGAATCCCGGGTCAGGGCCAAAACCAGTTATCGGGGGTTTCTGTCAAGACAATCAGTCAAGATGTTGGCGGTGTTTCATCCCCTTGACTTGGATAGCACGGAAGCCTCGATAATATAAGGTCATGTCGGAATTCCATGCACTACATGCCTGCCCTGCGCAGATTGCTAGTTTTTTTTTAATATGTAGAAGAGGGCACAGACGAGCATGCGGCTCACCTGATGGTAAGTGTCGACCGTCACCCGTGAACAAATGCAACACCACGGGTACTGTAAGTGCGATGCCGACTTTTAAAAAGGAGTAAGCTCGTTTCTTGAAAGTCCTAAGTCGTAGCGGTCCGGAAAAATCGCGGGTGGCAAAAGATTCCACAAACAAGTCGTGCGAGGAATTGCCATCATGACTTAATTACGGTCCGGTGGACATTATTATTATATTAATAATATTATAATTAATCAGTTACAACTGTGAACAATTAATCTCTATTGACTTAGTGGTTATTTAAAGCCAACGTTTTCTTGGCACACTATGTATTTATTTAAGAACATGGAACAAAGTGTCTTGAAGACAGATTTCTACCAAGTTATCTTTCGATTTGGGTTTTATCGCATCTGATTTGAATAATGTCTTGAACGGTTAATATAAGAATCACTTCTTTCTTTCATTAATTTAAAAATCTCTTCATTTCTCATTGGAACGATGTGATTACTTCGTTAAAACACAGTAAAGTACACTACCCGTGGTTTTGTATATGGGTGAGCCAGAATGCAACTACCTAGTCAGGTCATAAATTCTGTCACATGTTTGATATAAAATAATTGAATCAAGTTTATTCATTATGTAACCATTTATATACCAAAATGAACTTAACAAAACATAGATTCTTATAACTCTAAAGTTTATTCAAAATGACCTCTGTGATTTTGAATACAGGCCTTCAATCTGCGCGGTCAGTCGTCTATCGCAGCACGAACGAGGTCCATGTCAATATCGGCGGCTGCCTTAATCAAGGATGTCTTGAGTGACTCCAAATTGGGATGAGGCTTTGAGCACGCCTTTTCCTCCAAGTGTTGCCATATCTTGTAATCTAACCGATTCAAATCTGGACTGGAGGAGGGCCAGTTTTCGTGGCGGATGAAGTCGATTTCACGCGCCGCCAGCCAGTCTTGTGTGCTCTTCGCTCTATGAGCTGGCGCCGAATCTTGTTGGAATACCCAGTGCCTGTTATTGAACATGGTATGAGAAACAGGTTCCACAAGGTTCGTCAGGACTCTATTTTGATACACAACTGCATTCGTTTTTTCACCTTTCTCACAAAAATGTACCTCTGTTCAGCCCCAATAAGAAACTCCCAACCATACCATGAGCGAGGATGGAAAATGACCTCGTTGGACACGCGGAATACGGTTGCTCGCTTCTTCACTACTTTGTGCGTACACCTTATCATTTTGTTTGTTGTAGCTCTCTTCTACGATAAAAATTTTTTTCATCCGAAAAAAGAATTTCCCGATATTTTTTTCCCGCGTAATGCTTCAACAAAGCGCGGCATCTCTTCAGTCTCAGGTCCATTAGACGAGCATTCAAACGATGTCCTGTTTTTCTTCGATATGCCCGAAGCCCTAAGTCTTCATTGAACACCCTTTTCACCGTGGTTCTGCTTAACCCCATCTGAAGGGCCAACAGTTTCTGCTTACGTTTGGGATTTCTTTGAATTCGTACTTTCACAGCTTTTATCACTGCTGGAGTCCTAACAGACCGAGGGCGACCACTTCTTGACCTGTCATCTACACTAGAGTCTTCATTGTATCGTTTGATGGTACATTAAAGAAACTTTTGGTTATATTCAAATTTTTCAGTATGTCAAAAATTTGAATTGGCGCGTAACCGCAACGATGCAACGCAATAACTGCAACACGGTCTTCTTTAAGCGTCCACTCCATATTTAAAAATGAGTAAAATTTAAAAAGTATACAGTTTTATTTTCATGAACAATTCGAAATTCGAATTCAATAAACTTTTTTGTGGCTAGCATTCTAAAAGAAAAGTTTTTACTGTGTGACAATACTTATGACCTGACTAGGTATTATGGCTACCACTGCCGACGAGGGAATCACGTCTATGGGCCCGTGAGTAACGTAAGAAGTCACTTAGATAAATGTCAAAAAGACCCCATGACTTCCGACAGATGGGATTAAGCAGTTGATTTTAACAGGCTGTAACGGTGATTAAAATGTATGTCATACAACTGGTAACACACTTAAGTTCATTAAATTTTTAATGCTCTTTTTTAGATACGATACATCATTGACAAGTTCATGGATCTGCGTCAGGTTTCAAAGAGCAAGTTGGAGAGTGACCCATCACTCACAATTGGTGACGTTACCACAATTAATCTGACTGTGCTTAATGTGGGTATACAATTTTAGAGTTATTAGTTTGTTTTTTCAAATATTACACAATTAGCCTAATGTTTAATTTCGTACTTAGGGTGGAATACAAGATAATGTCATTCCGGAGAAAATGACCGCCACTTTTGACATCCGTCACGCACTGTCTGAGGATTTGGAGAGGTTCGAAAACATGGTATGTACGAGTAGGTAAAGGAAACGGGCTCATAATTATTTTATTATTAAAGGAACACTTCATTTGAAATGAAATTTATCTTTCCATAAACAATGTTTTTTCTTTATTTTTTAGTATTAGTGTGGTTTAATATTTCGTATTATATTGTAATAATTGTAAAGAATACGGAAACTTATATAATATCTGTCGGACAATCTTTAGGTTAAGCAGTGGTGTAAGGAAGCTGGTGATGGAGTTACTTATACATTCAACCAGAAGGACGTGTACGTGCCTCCAACGCCTGTAGATAATACAAATCCGTACTGGCTTGCATTCAAATCCGCTGCTGATAAACTGTGAGTATAAACAGCTGTCCTTAAAAATTCATAATATACCTCAGGTTAAAACTATATATAAGATAAAATTCGATGAATTTATTTTGGTAAAAAATTATCGGAAAAGCTTTAAAACGCTGATTTTATTTAAATAATTAACATAAGGTTCTTACTTTGTATAAAATTTATATTTTTACTTTTATTTTTATATAAAATAAGGGTGACAAACGAGCACACAGTCCACCTGATGGTAAATGGTTATTGTCGCCCACAGACATCTACATCTATATTCGAATCAAAATGCAGATTTCTGCATTTTGATTGGGGCAAAAAAGGTTCTCCGGATCTCTTCACTCACCATACGAAATACAGCAGCATTGAGCTGCTATTTTACGCTGGTATTCTGTGAGAGCGTGGTCCTACCCCGGTCGACGCGGCTCATCCGTGCTACAACCGTAATATAGCTGCAGAATTATTAGTTTTATTATTTTAAGTATTACTTTAATACTTTTAAGGACTTATCTCAAACTTACTTTAAACTTCTATTATACTCCTTAGTCTAGACTTAATTTAAGAAAAACAATTAAATGGCAATATGCAATAAGGATTAAAACCGTACAAACATACTTTTGGAGATAAGATATTTGAATCGACATTCAGAGATAAATGGCCCGATTCGATATTTTTTTTTTGTAATTTTGATGATGATCATAACAATTACAAAATTTTCTTAAACGGTTTCAACTGACTTGATGACTCATGAGATAGAACTAAAACAAATGAAGAAAACCATTTTAAGAAGTGGGTTAACCTCTTAAAAAGGTTCGTCATCACTGTATAAAGTCAACGTTGACCGTGTAGTGGAAGTTGTCAGCGCCGTTACGACAGCACCGATGGTGTTCGCGGGGAGTATTAAAAGCGCGGGGGGTTTTCTCACCACCGCGCCTAAGACCGTCACTCGCCGATACCTCGCGACACGATCACCACCAAATTATTTTATATTTTGATTATTTAAATATAAAATTTTGTCTATCGTGTGAGTCGCCTATTTTATTCATGTTCCCTAATTGAACATAGCGGCGACCGTGACAGGACTTAGGCGCGGTGGTGAGAAAAGCCCCCGCGCTTCTAGTACTCCTCGCGAACACCGTCGGTGCTGTCGTAACGGCGCCGACAGTGGTGTAAGGATTTTCACTACCCCATATTGTACCCGTAGATATCGTAAGAAGCGACAAAAGGCAACAAACCAGGTAATGGGCAGCAACGTCTTCCTAATAACAACTACAAAATATAAAACAGAGGTCAACAACCCGCCTGCTAAGCGTGACGAATGCAAATATTTTTTTTTTAAGTTTTTTTTTTCTTTGAGTCAAACTATGAGGATACCTAAGTTCAGCAATGGACTTTGATAAGCTGTAGCGAATAAATGAATGGCTTCAGCTTAATTGAAACAAATATTTTAGTGGCATATCGCTGGTCGTCCGTACGTTCCCTGGCGGCACGGACAGCCGCTTCGTGCGCGCTTCGGGAATACGTGCCCTCGGCTTCACGGCCGCGCGCCTCACCACACCAGGACTGCACGAGCACGATGAGAGTCTTCGCGCCGAGCAGTTCCTGCGCGGCATACAGATTTATGAGGAGGTTCTACCAGCAGTGGCGAATGTTTGAACTTCGTTTTACTATTTCATTATAATTTTTTGGAGGAATTAAAATATGTAACGCATTGATTTTTATTTAATTTACTGGTATTCACGATTTTTAGCAACAGTAGGGTAAAAGAGGGTAATGGGAGTCACTTAAGCGAGAATTTAAATAAAGGCTTATTTTACAATAAAATATTTATTAAAACTACATAATAACAAAATCTACTTATTTAGCTATAATAATAATATAATATTCCACAACTATCAAACAACGCCATCTAGTCCCAAGCTAAGCAGAGCTTGTGTTATGGGTACTAGACAACTGATAAACATACTTATATATTTCTAAATACATAAATATTATAGATAAATTACACCCAGACACAGAACAAATGATCGTGCTCATCACACAAACATTTGTCCTGGGTGGGAATCGAACCCACGACCTCCGGCGTAGCAGTCAGGGTCACTAACCACTAGACCAACAGCTATCGATTGAGATCAGTTTTAATAAATTTGGCAATCAGTTTTGGAAATAAATACGATTGAAAAAATAACAGATTTGACCCCAGTGCAATGGGGGTGAGGGCAATAGTAGTCACCGTGTGGGTAATCAGAGTGAAACAAAATTTAACACTTATAGCAGACATAACCTATGGCCGAGTCTCACCCACTACATCTCGCTGTTACTTCCAAATTTGCTGCATACTCTAGTATGCAGCAATGATGCCTACATCTGTTTCCTGCGTCTTCTGTGTCATCATCCTCATCGTTCTAACTATTACTGTTGACGTCTGATACCGAAGTATCGTTTGATTCCTAGAGAACTTGCCTTTTACCTTTAACCTAACCTTTCCATGTCTTTTTCTCTTTTCCCATTTTCTTATCTGAATAGCGGTAATACATCCATAAAAATATTGGCCATCTTTTTCACCAGATTTGCTATTTCGTCATTAACTTCGTAACTTTTGTAGACTTGTAAATACATACATAACATACATACATAAACACTCACGCCTGTCACCCAGAGGGGTAGGCAGAGACTACGGACTTCCATTTGAGTCGCTCGCGTCCGTAGGCTTCGACCACCTAATCCTAGGCCCACCCTACACGTGTCCCCCGGGTGGTGCTAAACGAGCGACAAAGCCGAAACGACAGCCTCGGCTCCTCGCCGTATGGTAGCGGCGTAAAATCTACCACCCCTTAGTTCGCACCATGAGCCAAGTAAATGGTATATCAGTAATTATAGCAGCTTTTCGTAAGGAATAACCCTATTGATCAATAAGCTTGACTTTTCGGTAATTCTGACCCGTACATTCGGCATCTACAAAACAAAAAAGCAGTATATACCTAACCTGTAATAAATTAAGTCTATAGAAGTATAATAAAATAGTATACTACAATCTTTACTTCTAACAATCAATTGCGGGCAATGGTAGTACCCTGACTCCCATTGCTAGTCTGGCTGAGTCAGGGTACTACCATTGCCCGCAACTACACTAATGAGAATAAAGTCAGAAATAAAAAAAAACTAGATATTATTATGGTAATCAAATGTGTACATCACTATTGTGAATGTCAGACTAATTACACATGAAAGTCTCATTTAGATCCATTATGAAATTCGAAACTTACCGTTTGTTTTCTTTCGACAAAAATTTACATCGGCTGGGCGCAAAAACAAAAAGCAGCTATCATTTCAAATGGCGCGGCGGTTACAGGTGCGAGTTGTTCGAAACAGTGGTGGGAGACACAGAACGGGGCATAGAAGTCATTTACGCCACTCAGGGATATGTAGTTTTGTATATAATTAGGTGATCACCATTACCCGCTGACTCCCATTACCCACTCTTCTCCTATACTATGTCACTGTAGTTACGTTTAGCTCGCTCAATAAACGTTGTTCTGCTCTGTCTGGTAGGTGGCGCGATAGGTATTGCACATATTCGCACCAAACTGTTTTAAAGAGTAAATTTCGACATCCACTTAGGTGGAGCATACAGTTCACCTAAATGGATGCTGTTGCCCATAGACACTTTTATATATCCTCGATTAATAATCAAAATGCCAGTGCGTCGTCACCCCTGAGGACTATGGTGTTTTAAGAGGTCTCCGGTACTCGTCACTCACACAATAAGACAGCACCATTGTGAATCTAACTGACACGTATATTTAAAAATGGAATACAAAAATAATTTAAAATACTAACATTCATTGAATAAAACTACTTTTTTACGGATTTTATCGCGTACCTTCAGCTTTCTAATTATACTCCGGGTTAACTCTGACATCGGGACGTCAGTCACCTCAATCCCCCGTGACCATGGTTGCTGGAAAGCAACCGAAACGTCGGGAATATAAAATAAGTTAATTAAACGCGATAAAATCCGTAAAAAAGTAGTTTTATTCAATGTGTAGTGTTCGCGTAAATATAAGAAATCATTACTAACATTCAGTTAGGCTTGTAATAAGTGGATACGTTTGCAATCGAACTCTCGAATTAATTGAGATTAAAATTAAAATATTTCTAGTGTTTCAATACTAATTAATGCAAACCAAAGTACCCTCTGCAACGCATGCAATTTAACTTCAACCTTACGAACAGCGTGAGAACATAATTGGAAAAGTAAAATTTACCGTTTCCCGCGCCGTGCGACGAGTATGATAATGCTAGAGATGATAATTACGATTTGAAACTATATGTACTAACTTTAACTTATAGGACTGCGCCGAACACGTAGTATAAATATGCACTTTTAATTGCAAATAACAATTTAATTAGTATAGGTAGGAATCGAAACCGCATTGCTCGCGTACTGTGTTATTTACCGTAAGCACATAGCCCCTGAGTGACCAATTGTGTAAAAGCATAAGTTCTTAGTTTCAGATCTTGTGTTCATTTCCTCCACTCCTTTCCATTATTAATCAAACAAATATTCTAAGAAACCAATAACTTGATGTATTTCTTATAGGATAGGGTGTCAAACGAACACACAGTCCACCTGATGTTAAGTGGTTGCTGTGGCCCATAGACATCTACATCTATCCTCGTTTGCGAATCAAAATGCAGATGCGTTGTCACCCGTGAGGACTAAGATGGAACGTTCTCTCCAGTAAAAAGGGTCTCCGGTTCTCTACACTCACCATACGAAACACAGCAGTGTTAACCTGCTGTTTTACGCTGGTATTCTGTGAGAACGTGGTCCTTCCCAGGTCGAACCGACCCATTCGAGCTACAACTATGCCAGTAATATAGCTGCAGCTTGACTCTACCACGTATATGTAAATGTATTTTGAACAAATATGTATTATAACTTAAATTAGATCAGCCGGCGATTTATGTATTTACATAGACTTAAATTTACAGCTTATTTGTTTAGCAACTTTTATAACATTCCAACATTGAATATAGTATTTAATCAATACCCGCAATATATAAATTTTGAATTCCATTACAGGCATTAAGGCCAGTATTGTTTTAATTAAAATTCCTTAAATGCTATGTGACTTTGTATTCAATTAACAAAAAATTATATCATGGCTAATACTGGTTACTATAAAATCGTGTTCAGCCTTCGGAAACGTACAGCAAACGTCGGGAATTAGAAATAACTAAAATTAAACGCGATAATATCCATCAATATAGTTTTGTTATAATGTGTTGTGTTCGCGTAAATTTAAATTTTATTGGGTAACAAAGGACATTGTGAATTGGTACAGTGTTAGTTAGTTCAGACCTCCTAATACTTGCGCCAGAAGGCTACACTCTTCCTTAGATTAATTCTATTATAAACTTATTAGCAATAATTTATTTCTTCAATACAATTTTACCATAAATTTTTTTGGTAGGTTTGGTGTGTGTATGTGTGTGTGAGCTATGACTGGCAGCAGTAATTTTTACAATTGAAACTCCACATACTTTCAACACTGTGAAAATGTACAAAGTCAATCACGCTTACCTGCAACAATATAAAGACACGTTATTATTTATTTAAACAACATCTATAATAATTCATACAAGCAGTTCTAATTATGACAATAACTCGGATTATGACGCAGTACAGATGCGTTAATCAGACTCAATGTCATAATTGTTTGAACCTTCTTTCCGACCTTCATTGTTTGAAGTTGGTTTAAGTTGTTGTTCTAAATGGGTCAGAGCTATCGGGGTGGGACTACGCTCTCACAGAATACCAGCTTCAATTAGCAGTATGACGCAGTTGCGTGCTAGGTATAGTAAGTCCCTTTTTACTGGAAATGAGGCATTCTATCTTAGTCCTCAGGGAGACAACAAATCTGCTTTTTGATTCTTAATCGAGGATAGATGTAGATGTCTATGGGCCACGGCATCCTTTTACCGTCATGTAAACTGTGTGCTCGTTTATCACCCTTTTTCTATAAAAGCAGTATGTAAGACTCAAGACTTAAATCTTCTCGTTTTCACACTTATAGGTAATGACGGCATACACAAATTAAAAACACGTATTATTAAATTTAAACTAAACGAAATAAATAAAACAGATTACTTTCATTAAATTAACATTAATTTAAACAACATCCATTCTAAAATGTAGCGATAGGCATTCGTTGCACGTAGAACACTACACTGTAGTTTGTATAACTTGAGTATGAATAAATACATAAATTATAGGTAACACAACTAATTTACTTTTACAAATGAAAATAGCATACGTTGAGGTTAATAAGGTTGTTTCTATGAAATAATAATTGTTTTTTTTATAGAATAAGAGTGACAAACGAGCATACAGTCTATCTGATGGTAAGTGGACGCCGTGGGCTATAGACATCTACTTTTATCCTCGATTAAGTATCAAAATACAGATTGTCATCCCTAAGGACCGAGATGGAATACCTCGTTACCAGTAAAAATGTCTCCAGCTCTCTGTGCTCACCATACAAAACCCAGCAACATTGATCTGCTATTTTACACTGGTATTCTGTGAGAGCGTGGTCATTCCCCGATCGAGTCGAGCCATTCATGCCTCAACCGTGACATAGCTGCGCCATGACTACCACGTGTTACTTTTGTTTTAACATATTCTAATACGATAAAAACAATCGACACCAGTATAAAAAAGATAATATATTGCATGCCTTAAGCGCAAAGCTCGTAGTTATTTTCTATTAGCGCCTATAAATAAAATTTCCAACGTTTTGTCGCATGAAATCGTATCTAACAATCATATTGATCATATAAATGATATAAAAAGCACATTGCCAGAAAAGATAGATGATTGTTGAACTTATTACTTTTTAATGGATAAATTGCTATTCTTATATAAAAAAGCGGTTATAGTGGCATAAGGTGTAGATTTATCAAGTCCGCATGGAGGCGGTAAACACGATAACTTTTGAAAATATCAATTGTTCAACCCAATCTCTTTTAAAACTCTTCATCTATCATACGGAAAGCCATGGAATGTAAATAGCAGTTTAAATTTGTTTTGTTTAGTTATAATAAATTTTTTGTCGGCTGAGAAATAGCGAAATTTTCGGTGTTTTGAGCAGCTTTGTATTAATTTATTTTTCTAAATACACTTCGGGTCCCAGAGTACTTTTTTACTCCGGGCTCGTGAGTGGCCGTTTTTTTTACAGCGGTTCGTGCTGAAAAATATTTTTTTTTTTTTTTTTTTTTTTTTTTTTATAGAATAGGGGGCAAACGAGCATGCGGCTCACCTGATGGTAAGTGACTACCGCCGCCCATGAACAACCGCAACACCAGGGGGATTGCAGATGCGTTGCCGGCCTTTTAGAAAGGTGTAAGCTCTTTTCTTGAAGGTTCCTAAGTCGTATCGGTTCGGAAAATTCGCTGGTGGTAATTGATTCCACAAAGAAGTTGTGCGAGGGAGAAAACTTCTTCTAAATCGCACAGTGGTGGACCGCCAATCATCCAGATGGTACGGATGGTAACGCGAGTTTTGTCGCGACGTGCGATGGTGAAATTGAGCGGCTGGAATTAGTCCGAACAATTCCTCAGAGCACTCCCCGTGATAGATGCGATAAAATACGCAAAGAGATGCAACATCTCTACGCAGTGCCAGTGTATCGAGCCGATCGGAAAGAACTCGGTCGTCGACGATTCGAATCGCTCTGCGCTGGATGCGGTCAAGTGGAAGGAGCTGGCACTGGGGTGCCCCGGCCCAGAGATGAGAACAGTATTCCATGTGGGGCCGAACTTGAGCTTTGTAAAGTTGCAAGCGATGTGCCGGCATGAAATACTGTCTCGCTCTGCTGAGCACGCCAAGCTTTTTAGAGGCCAATTTGGCCTTCCCTTCCAAGTGACCACGAAACTGCACGCTATTCGATATGTCGACGCCAAGGATTCCGATACTGGCTGAGGCAGCAAGGGGAGTGCCTTGAAACTGAGGAGATACGACAAAGGGGTTCTTTTTAGCGGTAAACGCGCAAACTTGTGTCTTCTGGGGATTGAACTGGACTAGATTTAGTCGGCCCCAATCCGAGACTTTGTTAAGCAAAGACTCGACTTCAGACACAAGTTTGTCCCGGTACTCGGCGACGTTTTCCCGAGAAATATTGGCACGGCCGGTATATAAGGCATCCCCAGTGCTGTCGTCTGCATAGCAATGAATGCTACCAGTTAGCAACATATCATTGATATGCAGGAGGAACAGCGTTGGTGATAGCACGCAGCCTTGTGGAACACCAGCGTAGATAGGCTTGTAATCAGAGCATGCACCGTCTACTACGACCTTGATGCTCCGATCAGCAAGGAAACTGGTGATCCATTTGCACAATTTCTCGGGAAGCCCATAGGAAGGAAGCTTCGAAAGAAGCGCCTTGTGCCAGACCCGATCGAAGGCCTTCGCTATGTCCAAACTAACGGCCAATGCCTCCCCCTTGGACTCTACTGCCTCCGCCCATCTATGAGTTAAGTAAACTAGAAGATCACCTGCTGATCGACCCCGACGAAAACCGTACTGACGGTCACTGATCAGCTGGTGATCCTCAAGGTACCTCATGAGCTGGCAGTTTATAATGGATTCCATTATTTTGGAGAACAAGGAGGTGATGGCGATAGGCCTGTAGTTGGACGGGTCTGAGCGGTCGCCTTTTTTAGGGATCGGGTGGACCAAAGCTGTCTTCCATGAATTCGGGACTACGCCTATTGATCGCTTTTTAGAAGTACCATAGTATTATTTATTCTGTGGAAATACAGAGTGTTCCAAAAACCAAATTTAATACATACTTGACAGATTTTTGAGATTTGAAAGTATAAATTAAATATATTATCTTTTATTATGTGTAAGAAGTGTGATACGAAAGAAGTGTGTCATACGAAACACAGCAGCGTTAAGCTGCTATTTTACGCTGGTATTCGGTGACTATAATCTAGTATTCTCACTATAATCATCACAGATTTTTTTATATTATTCTAAGCCAGCGCTTAACTACAGTCCCACCTGATGGTAAGTGGTGATGTAGCCTAAGATGGTGAAGCGCACTGACTCAAGCTCGTAACAGCTTGTGATCAATGATTGCTGTTTGCATTTTTTTTTTTGATTTCTTATATCTAGGTACCTTTTTCAAATAATATTCTTAGTTTCTAACGTTAAACGACTATACCAATATTCAGTCATGTTGTATTTGAATTATGTAGAAACTTCTGTTCCTCGCTTGCTGCTATTTGTTGAAACGTTTTCATTGTTGCCAGTAATGAGCAATATTCTCACAAAGCATTACCTAACGGTACTTTTTAATTAACTTTTTTTTAATAAACTGAAATGTCAAACGAGCTTAGAGTTCAAACGATATGGACTATATGCATTCGGCTACTTCACAAGCTCATAATAACTCAATGAGCAATGGTAAGAGTTATGCTCGGGGCTTCTCGGGTGGATAAGATTTGTAATGAAAAAATCTGATGAAGAACTTAGTGCACTGACATAGATTTCCCTGTTTGCTGTTTGTCTGGAGTCCGAAGTGGCTGTGGGCTGTTTACATCTATTGTACTCACATAAACAAATGTACTGTAAGAACCGCCCCTAACTGGTAGAAATTAGATACGTGAAGTCGAATAGCTAACGAATAGTAGCGCACCCTGGGAGAGATCTATGACTGGTTGATAATAACGACGAATTTTTAAAAGACGAAACAGAAGAAATGTAGCGACAAATCCAGTGCAAACGATGCATTATTCAACAAAATATTCAAGCTTCACAATATTCCAATGCTTTCCGAGAACTCACACGCGAGACATTACTGCTTGGATAAAAACTTAAAAACTGCCGTTTGTTTACAATTTGAAATCCAAAGTGGACGAAGTGGTTCTCTACGAAGCCTACGTTCTATAGTAGACATCTTAATATTAAGCTGAGCTTGTAATGAATATATCATGAGCTAATTATGAAGAAGGACTTTTAAAGTTACAAGAACTCTAAAATTATAATGAGTTGTAGCGCTGGGGGCCGCGGGTTCAAATCCCGCACGGAACAAGTATTTGTATGATCTACAAATAATTGTTCCGGATCTGGATGTTTGTCTTTATGAAAATTTATGTAAACTGCCTCCACGATTCAGGAGAAAATCCTAGTGAAGGGGTTAAGTTTCTTCAAATAAATAAATAAATAAATAAGATAAATCTCATATTATAATCTTGCTGAATCTGGTATCTGTTACGTATTAAGTGTTAACGGTTAGATATTGTGCCTAATACAACCGTAACATTCTAGTGCTAACTATTGAAACTCGTTTGTATTGCAATTTTAAGATTTGGTTGACCTTTAAAAATAAAATAAAAAAGTTCGAGGACATGTAATTAATAGTCCTCCAATCTGTACTATAATTTTTCTAAATTCGTTACCATATTAAATATGGAAGAGGCCTATGCGCTGCAGTAGCAAGAACGTTTGTAGGATTTACATTTATTTGACTTCACCTATTCTATTTTTATTACAAAAATGGCAGTATCTGGGTTCGATTGGCCGAGTACTAAAAATTTAAGTAGAATCCTCAAAAACGGTACCGAATAAAAATTATTATATAATTATCTCTCGCCCACAACACATCCGCAACGACTGCGATACGTACATTTAGACTAGTAGTAAAGTGAAGTTGGGGAAGCCAGTTACGTAAATTTTATCAAAGGCTGTTGTGAATAATACAAACAGATAAAACTTTTATAGGCTTTCCTTTGTTAATACTAATATTTACAAACAGTTACTGTAAACTTAATTTTCTTGTTATTCTTGATTCTATAACATTATATTATACATAACTAGCTTTTGCCCGCGACTCCGTCCGCGTAGAAAAAATAGTTCTAATAGGATTTTTGGTTGGAAAATTTGAAAATTTGACGTCGATACAGGGAAGTACTTTATAATAGATATGTCTTTGTTCATTGCTTAGAGTAGAGAGCCTTCGCTACTTGACATCAATTCTGCTAAGGAATTGACATCGTAACTTGTTTCCTTCAGGTAGTCCCGGTTATTGAGTAAGCCTTCAGATATTTGCGGCTGAGGCAACCCGTACTGTTGTAGGCTTTGTCCTCCTAATGCTAATTAATACAGCTTCTCCTATTGTGACCAAACATTTATTGTAGATTTCATCTGCTAGAAGTTCATCTATAATTTTTTTTTACTACTTTTAAGCCAGTGCTTGACCATAACTCCCACCTGGTGGTAAGTGGTGATGCAGCCTTAGATGGTAAATCGCACTGTCTTATCGTAACAAAAGCCTATTCACTCTTGCCTTGAAGACGCCTAGATTGTATTCGGACGGAAAGATAGACGCCGGCAAATTATTCCACTCCTTTGCTGTACGCATTACAAAAGATGAAGCAAACCGTTTGGTTCTAATGCGTGGAATATCGACAACAAAGGGATGAAGACCTACCGACCGTCTGGTTGTCCGATGGTGGAAAGGAGAGGGAGGAATTAAGGCGTGTAGGCAGTAGAGTCCAAGGGGGAGGCGTTGGCCGTTAGTCTGGACATTGCGAAGGCCTTCGATCGGGTTTGGCACAAAGCGCTTCTTTCGAAGCTCCCTTCCTATGGGCTTCCCGAGAAATTGTGCAATTGGATCACCAGCTTCCTTGTAGATCGGAGCATCAAGGTCGTTGTAGACGGTGCATGCTCTGACTACAAGCCTATTAACGCTGGTGTTCCACAAGGCTGTGTGCTATCACCAACGCTGTTTCTTCTGCATATCAATGATATGTTGCTAACTGGTAATATTAATTGCTATGCGGATGACAGCACTGGTGATGCTCTATACACCGGCCGTGCCAATATTTCTCGGGAAAACGTCGCTGAGTACCGAAACAAACTTGTGTCTGAAGTCGAGTCTTTGCTGAACAAAGTCTCGGATTGGGGGCGACTAAATCTAGTCCAATTTAATCCTCAAAAAACACAAGTTTGCGCGTTTACCGCTAAAAAGAACCCCTTTGTCGTATCTCCTCAGTTTCAAGGCACTCCCCTTCTTGCCTCAGCCAGTATCGGTATCCTCGGAGTCGACATATCGAGTGACGTGCAGTTTCGTGGTCACTTGGAAGGGAAGGCCAAATTGGCCTCTAAAAAGCTTAGCGTGCTCAGCAGAGCGGGACAGTATTTCATGCCGGCACACCGCCTGCTACTTTACAAGGCGCAAGTTCGGCCTCACATGGAATACTGTTCCCATCTATGGGCAGGGGCTCCCCAGTGCCAGCTCCTTCCACTTGACCGCATCCAACGCAGAGCGGCTCGAATTGTCGACGACCGAGCCCTTTCCGATCGGCTCGATTCATTGGCACTGCGAAGAGATGTTGCATCCCTTTGCATTTTCTTTCGCATCTACCATGGGGAGTGCTCTGAGGAATTGTTCGGATTAATCCCAGCCGCCAAATTTCACGAACGCACATCGCGGCAGAACTCCCGATACCATCCACACCATCTGGATGATTGGCGGTCCACCACTGTGCGATTTAGAAGATGTTTTCTTCCTCGCACGACCTCCTTGTGGAATCGATTACCATCAGCGATTTTTCCGGACCGATACGACTTAGGGACCTTCAAGAAAAGAGCGTACTCCTTTTTAAAAGGCCGGCAACGCATCTGCGATTCCCCTGGTGTTGCAGTTGTTCATGGGCGGCGGTAGTCACTTACCATCAGGTGAGCCGCATGCTCGTTTGCCCCCTCTCCTATAAAAAAAAAAAGTGTAATTCCTGCGTACACTCACCGAAATGCATCCTATGGAATACCGAAAGACTGGCTACTCTGCGCCTGTGCTCGAGGCTAACAAGATTGGTTTCAACCAAGTCAAGGTCACCAATGAGCCTCTTAGCACGTCTCTCCACTAAGTCCAATGCTGCCAGGTGGCATTTTGCAGCACCAGCCCATATGTGACAGCAGTACTCCATGCACGACCGGACTTGCGCTTTATATAAGGTAAGAAGCTGCCCCGGCGTGAAGTACCGCCGCACCCTTGCAAGGACACCAAGTTTCCTTGCGGCTGCTTTGGCTCTGGACTCAATGAACCGCCCATAGTTTAGGTTCGGAGAAAATTCAATCCCTAACAACTGAAGGCGGTCAGTGTACTCCAAGGATACATTCCGGAAAGGAGTAGCCAAGATGAGCGGGCTCCTTTTAGCGGTAAAAAGACACGCTTGTGTTTTGGAGGCGTCAAATCTCACGAGATTGGCATCGCCCCATTCGGAGAATGCCTGTAGTGTGAGACTCACACGCTCAACGATAGCCTCTCTTTCTGACTGGATTTGATCCCGACTGGCCCGGGCGCTTGGTTGGTATCTCTCCACAACTGTGCTGTCGTCTGCATACTCATAGACACCGGGAATGAGCTGATCATTTATATGTAGCAGGAAGAGAGTTGCGGAGAGAACGGAACCCTGAGGAACACCGGCGTTAATCGCCACAGTATTGGATGAGCAGCCATCAACTCAATAGACTAGCGTGCCAAAACCTGTAAAAAGCCTTCGAAACATCGAGGTAAACAGCAAGTGCTTCACCACTGTTCTCGAGGGCTTCGCCCCATATGTGAGTGGCATACGCTAGAAGGTCCCCAGTTGATCGATTTCGGCGAAACCCGTACTGGCGATCTCTGAGGAGATCATTTTGCTCTAGGTATGCCATGAGGTGGGCGTTCAATATACGCTCCATAATCTTGCAGAGTATGGAGGTAATTGAAATTGGCCGATAGTTGGCAGGGTCGGTACGGCTACCTTTTTTAGGCACAGGCTGCACATTGGCCAACTTCCAAGATTTAGGCACTATTCCAGTCCTGAATGAGAAGCGGAACAAGCGTGTCAAACGTCTAGACTTCGTAAGGTTTTAAGAACCTCCTTGTTGGTGACACGGACCTCAGACATAGAGATACTGCAGTGAGGTAATTGAGATGGTACGCTGTTGCTACTATTCAGACGCGAATTGCAAGCAAAAAGAGAAGCAAATAAGTCCGTTTTCTCCTTAGGCGCATGCGCCAGTGAGCCATCTGGTTTTACCAGCGGAGGCAGTGTAGACCGACAGAAGTTTGTCTCGACCGCTTTTACGAGAGACCAAAAAGCTCTACTGCCAGATAATTGGACAGAGAGCTTAATGCCAGAAAGCCTTTCCACTTTTCGTTTGTAGTCTTCTGATGGGCTATCCTTGTATTTTACCCAAGGACTTAGTGCCTTTGTAATCCGATAGAATGCCAGCATTATAGAAAAAAGTTCACGCATTTTAAATGGCGACTCGCATAAGGCTGCTTCCTCTAGGGCAGAATCCCAATGTTTGTCATCCTCTAGCAAGCCATGTTTTATGCAAGCTAATTGAAAAGTTGATTGAAGGACACCGTTGATAGTCATCAAGTCATCGAAGGATGACGGACCCCTAACTTCGTGCAGATGTAAGCGATTATGTTATGAACACTCAACACCCTGTGTTATTCGGGTGACCCGTGCACACTCTACCTAGAGCGTGTTATTTCATTATTCCTGGCCAGCCATCTACAGGTATTCCTCTTACCCTTCCACAAATTTTTTTGCCATACAAAATATGAGGGCACTTCCGCATATAGAAGGGTTTTAGCAAAATCATCTGTTTGACATAAAACAAAAAATGCTAACAGTATCGGTTTTGGTGGGCTTTTAACTTCGTCGGCGAGATTGTGGGAATCAAAATAGACTCGTTAGCCTTATTCTAGGTGGATAGCTAAATGTATGACTGTGAGAAACCTTTCATGTATGGAAAACTCAAATACTCAAATAACGCCCACTCTCATATAATTTGACTTCGTCATTTTTGTTTTCTAGCACGAAAGCCGCATGATTACTGCCCTTATTAATGTACTTACAAATGTACTTTATCGATTTAATAGAATTGCAAAATTCTACATTAATATGTGCCTTAAATGTCCGTGACAGAACATTATTATAGGGGATCACCCAGCTGTGGTCTACGTCAATGTTTTGTAACTTATGGCTCATGTTATTTTATGTAGAAATTTCGAAATTGTATGATACTTACTGATAGTATGTGATCCCAGTGTCTTTTTTATTTCTTGTAGTATTATTTTTACACAGTTTCACTACGCAAACTGGTATTTTATTTCGGATTATGATCAAAATTTAATAAAATATTCGGTACGTCCACATCACATATCGCCAGCAACGCGTCTGGCTCGGGTACGCCGATTTCGGCGTAGTATTTGTTGCCGCATTTTACAAGAGCGCCGGCGGTATCTAGTCTGAGCGCACGAGGACCTATCATTAATCTAAGAGTATTGCATTGAAACAAGTTTTTATATGAGTTCAACGTGTTGAGTTTTCAAACATGTGTCAAAATAAAATGTAATTTAAATCAAAAGCACTAAGGAGTATTGATATCAACATCGATGCAAATCACCCGCAAAATAACTTTCTAACCCTTTTTAACCCCGTCAGGCGATGAGTTTCAATAAAATATAAACACGTCTTCCATCAATTCTGTTAAAAAATGTTTATGCAAAAGTTTAAGTAGATTGAACCAAGGAATCACGTTGTCCCATACAAACTTTGCCCCCGTTTTTCACCCCTTAGGGGTAGAATTTCGAAAAGTCCTTTCTTATTGGATGCCTACGTCATAAAAAGAATACACTCTACAAGTTTCAGGTCTCTACGATCTGTAGTTTAGGCTGTGCGTTGATCGGCTGTCCATCAGTCAGTCATTCAGGATAAAGCATTTTATATACGTAATTATAATGATGATACAGAATTTTTCTAATTGTCTTTTGGTCTATTTCTGTTGCTTTGTTGTATGTATCATCCGCGTCTAGGCCCCATGGCCTTTTTAGGGTTCCATACCCAAAGGGTAACCAACGGGATCCTATTACTAAGCCTTTGACTTAGCAGTCAGCCACCGCAGAGTCTACTTCACCTGAAGATGCCTCGTGTAGAGGCGAAACGCGTATCCTATTATCATCAGTGGTGTGTCTTTCCTAGTGTAATGGTGTTGGGAGTAGTGGCACTGTGATTAGCTGTGACGGGGATAGTGCACGCAATTGAGTGCTCTTCAAACTAGGTAAAACACATCATTTTATTTTATCGAGCAGATGTACGCAAGGTAATTTTTACCAACTTTAATACTAACCCTCCGCTGCTCGTCCTTTCGTCTTTCCGTCCGTCCGTCTGCCAGCGGACTGTCTCTCATGATCCGTAATAGGTGGACAGTTGAGATTTTCACAGAATGTCAATTTCCATCCGTGCTACAATTATAATATAGCTGCAGCATGGTTCTACCATGTGTACCTTGGAGTATTTGATATTGTCGAAATTTAATATCTTATATCGAAGTGCGGAAGTGTAGGGCTACGATGGCTATCCAAGTTTTCAAACTGGATTAGATACCAAAATCGATGTCATTTGATCTTGAATGGCCGACGATATGGTTAATATATATGGTTCTGCCATGTCGAGCACTCACTGTGGTAGATGTCCTGACATTTACCACAGTGAATGCTCTGAGGAATTGTTCGGAACAATTCCAGCCAAGAACTAATGAGACTCAAGCAAGAAATTGAGATAAAACTGCCGCAATTGATCTGCTCTCCTGCAAAGGAGTGCTCTTTCATCATGATAACGCACGTCCACACACATCACACATCCTTGGCCCCTCAGCAAAAATTGAGAGAGCTTGGTTGGAAAATGTCAATGCATATCCACCATAAAGTTTCGACCATGCACCCTCAGATTTTCACCTGTTTCCGACTCTTTAGAATTCTTTTGGTAGTGTTAGGTTAACATCAAGAGAGGACTGTCAAACTACTTGTCGCAATTTTTTGATCAAAAATCCCAACATTTATACAGCAACGGGATTATGTCACTACCTACAAAATGGCAACAAATTGTCTAACAAAATGGCACATATGTATAAATTAACTTTGAAAACAATATCTTGAATTTGTATATAAAACACGAAGAAACTTTTTCCCCGACCTTATACCTAAACTTTTGGCAAGGTTGCTTATAAATTCTTTATCACGATAATTGTAATTATAAAAGTTATATAGAGAGGAAAGTTAGCTAGCGAATCAAATTACTATTTTACCTCACGTTTATGGTAACTTTGTTTGGAGTACAAGCTTTTTCATTATTTAATCTACTGTATGAATATTGTTTTGTTTAACTAAATTGTTTACCTTTTGATCCCTATATTTTGATGTACCTACAGAATCAACGTAACTAAACTTTGTCAAAACAAATGTCTTCAAAATGAAATTTATAAACACAACAGTATTAAAAACACAATTCATTGATTTATTTATTTTTTGTGTTTATTAATAAAAAAAAATTATACTTGGTAAAATGTTAAAGGAAGAAGATATTTCTTTTATCTTCTCTTTCTTGTTTGTGAGCATAGTCTATTGTCTTACTTATCAGATAACATAAACAAAACGTAATGGTTTTACGAGGATAAGCGTAAGAGTTCCTTAAGCCTTATGAGTTCTAAGCAATATGATTTTGATTCTTATTACTAGGAACTGTTTTGAATCATTCATTCTTCTTTTCCTTTTTGTGGTGGATTGGTAAAATTCGCCAATGACGAATCATTCATTCATTCGTTCAGCCTATCAAAAGTTCACTTCTGATAGGCCTCCCCAATGATTGCACCATAGGTCGGATCACCATTGACGGCTCCGTGGCGTAGTGGCTTAGCAATCAGTTGTTGCGCTGGGGGCCGCGGGTTCGAATCCCGCACGGAACAAGTATTTGTATGGCCTACAAATAATTGTTCCGGGTCTGGATGTTTGTCCTTGTGCAATTTATGTTTGTAAACTGCCTCCACGACACAGGAGAAAATCCTAGTGTGGGGGTAACGTTTTTAAAAAGAAAATTAAAAAAAAAGACTTGCAATAGTTGCCACGCTTGGCAAGTGGATTGGTAAACGCGGGTTTTTCGTTATTTTTAGTAGTTATCAGAAAAAAGCTGCTAGTTATCCCCTGTTTCCTTCCCCTTTGTCGCCTCCTACGAAACCCACGGAATAATATGGGGTAGTGATTTATCTAACGCCGCCTGTTTGAATTAATAAATAAAAAAATATTTTAGGGATTAGGTTCAAATTTTGTACACCAACATACATGATACTTGTATTGGAAAGTTAATAGACTGGCAATCTATTGCATGCCTTAAGCGCAAAGCGCGTAGGTATATTCTACTAGCGCCTAAAAATCAAGATTCCAACGTTTTCTCGCATAAATCTTATCTAACAATCATATTGAACATATAAATTATATAAAAAGCACATTGTCAGAAAGTTAAATGATTGTTGAACTTATTAATATATTTTTTAAATGGATTAATAATACCTTATTACATAATAAAATTGGTTTTAGTGGCTTATGGTGTAGATTTATGAAGTCCGCATGGAGTGGTAAACACGATGACTTTTAAAAATATCAATTGTTTAACTTTTAATCAATTTTTTAATCCCTCCATCTATCACGTGGGAAGCCATGGAATATAAATGGCAGTTTAATTTTGTTTTGTTTAGTTATAAGTAATTTTTTTGCGGCTGCATAATCTCGAAATGTTCGGAGTTTTAGCAGCCTTGTATTAATTTATTTTACTAAATACACTTTGCTCTGCCTTACTGCGCGCTTGGCTCAGCCGCCGTCGTAAGTGGATTGCTGTATCGTTTGCTTACAGCAGCGGTAATAGGCAGCAAAAATATCGATTGCTGTAGAAATACAAAATATTCCAAAAAACAAATTTGATACATACTTGACCAAGGTTATTATTTTTATAATCACAGATTTTTATTATAATATTTTGTCGCAAAAAGTATGTGGGATTTATATATAAATATACTTATACGTACCGGCAGGCGAAGTGTAGGGCGTCTCCCCACTGGATGGAGTAACGACTGGTAAGAAATGCAGGAAGTCAATGGATGCAGGTGGCTCGTGACCATGCTTTGTGGCATTCCTTGGGGGAGGTCTATGTTCAGCAGTGGACTTGTGAAGGGCTGTAATGATGATGTTGATGATGATGATACGTCTTTGACTTTATGGAGTAATCTGAAGGTGTACCTCGGTGAATGCTGCTGGACCTCCTCGAAGAGTAGAACTAGGTGTGCCGAGTTTTGGCCTCGTTTTGTTAGTTATGATGAGACCTTACCTCCGGACTTGATGAAGTGACTTGAAGGTGTACTTCGGTGACTGCTATTGGAACTCTTTGACAAATAGAACTACAATTTACCTTTTTTTTCACGATCATATGAACATTATGAACACATTTGGATATTTTTCCAAACTTTTTTTTAAATTGAAATTTGACATAAAATTATCCGATAATTGGAAGTATAGTAGTAATAATTATAAGGTTATTAGTGAAAACTTGTGTGTATTCAAACTATTTAAAAAATTTTACGTATAATCATTTTATATGTAATTTTTTTAATGCGCTTAAGGCATGCACAATTGGATATTCCAATATTTTTATTTTTTTTTAAATTATTGAATAAATCCATACATATTATGTATGTAATTAATAATAATTGTTATTTTTATCTTTTTATAGGATAAGGGTGACAAACGAGCACACAGTCCACCTGATGGTAAGTGGATGTTGCGGCCCATATAAATCTACATTTATCCTCAATTAAGAATCAAAATGCATATGCGTTGTCATTCAAGTATTATTCCCTCACTCTCATAGTCCGGTGGGATGGAACTTCTATACTACCGGAGATCAGACGCAGGACCAACGGCTTTATGGCATTCCGACGCACGGGGTTTACACCGCCAACTTCCTGACTTTTGGCTACTACGGAGAATTTCTTGATAAAAAACCCAATAACTGATTTTGGCCTGACCCAGGATTCGAACCCGATCAGCTGTCGCGCTGACGACTACTAGACCAACGAGGTAATATAACATTTATCCGCCTACTACGAGTAATTTAACGGGGAATAAACTTGACGTTAATTACGTTATATTGTGGACGTCCGCAAAATTATTTAGCGTTTTGAACGCTTTGCTTTTATTATTAGCGGTAGGTTGTTGTGACATGGCCGACGTCTTCGTTATTATGCCTACTGTACTATGATTAAAATGCTAGAACATTTAACGTTCAAAATTTACTATTATAGATAATATTGAAAATTATTCGTCTTAGGTTACACATTATGACAGGAAAAGAAAGGTTTTATCAAGATATAAAATGCTTGAATCATTTAATAAGTTCAAAAAAAACATTATATATATGCCAGAGATTAGAACTCGTCCAGATACAAAAGTTTAACCACAAGTTTTAAAAAAAGTACGTAGAGAACGTGCTCTTAAAAAAGAAGGTTTGTCTAAAGCAAGAATTAGTTAAAGTTAATGTTACAGCATATATACATCTTACTGCTGGGCACAGGCCTCCCCTCATTTCCGAGAGGGTTTTAGAGCAAGGAAATGTCCGCCACGCTGCCCCAATGCGTGTTGGCGAACTTCACATGTCAGACATGCAGGTTTCCTCACGATGTTTTCCTTCACCGCCGAGCACGTGGTAAATCAGCACTTAAAATTGCAATTAACAATTTCATTGCTGCCAGCGGCGATCGAACCCGGGTTGCTCGCGTACTGTGAAATTTACAGCGAGCGCTAACCTTCTGAGCTACCACGGCTCTAAAGCAAGAATTATTTCTTATAAATATATTCTTACTTCTTACGGCACGGTTACTCTAGTGATTTTTTTTCTTACGGAGTATTTAATAGAATCAGGCGTATCCGGGTATTAAATTAAAATGATGTGTTTATTATGTGTTTAATAATTATGTGTTTAAATTAGATATATTTCACCTTGAGTATAATAGTTACAAAGAAAATATTGTAAAACTTAATATATAATTGGTAGTATCACTTTGAGTTGTATATATAACGTTACTTTTAACTGCTTACTAGTTAATGTTTAATTTATGAATACCATTTAGTTAGTTTTATTCTTTTATATTTTTTAAAATTATATACAACATAATAGTGTGGTGGCAAGATATTATTATGTGTTCGATTCGATATCTGTGGAAACTTCATTGGTTTTTAGGATTACTTTTATATGTTTTATTGTGTAATTTATTATTGTATGTTTCCCTTAAAAAGCAAATAAATAAAAATAAATTTATAGATAATGAATAATCGACGGTATTTCTTTCGTAGTGTAGTTGTGTCGGGAGTAGTATTGCTGGGATTGGTGGTGACGGGGATAGAGAACAATTGAGGAAGGTCGAGTGGTGCTCTTCAAACTAAGTAAGACACATCATTTTATTTTATTACACGGATCTTAGCTAATACTAGATTTTTGACATCATAAACTTAACCACAATAGCGAAGTTAATGATACGAAATTCAGAAATTGACTTATAAGTTTTTTTTTATAGGATAGAGTGATAAACGAGCACACAGTCCACCTGATGGTAAGTGGTTGCTGTGGCCCATGGACATCTACATCTATCCTCGTTTGCGAACCAAAATGCAGATGCGTTGTCACCCGTGAGGACTAAGATGGAATGCCTCTTTTCTCGTAAAAAGGGTCTCCGGTTCTCTACACTCACCATACGAAACAAAGCAGTGTTAAGCTGCTATTTTACGCTGGTATTCTGTGAGAGCGTGGTCCTTCCCTGGTCTAGCCGACTCATTCGTGCTACAACTATACTACTAATATAGCTGCAGCATGGCTCTACCACGTATAGAATGTTACGCGATATCTTCGTCAATTGTGAACCGAAGTCGCGGAGAACAGCTAGTTATAAATATATAGGTTGTGAGGCATTGCATCGTAGTGCTACTAAGTGTACTCAGAGGTGGAAATGCATCTGTAGCCTTCATTGTTTGAAGCTGGCTGAAAGGGTCAGCTGGCGGTAGCAGCCATTTGCCATCACATCTTATATCCTCTCAACTGTCAACCGGCCTCTATAAGGTTGGAGTAAAATAACGCGCGTGTCCAGCGCCTTCTGAAGGTCGATCGGCTCCGACGTATTTCAATGTGCTAAATTAAGCGCCAGTAGCCTAATGGCATGGCGCGGACCGCGAACTCGTAAAGGGAATATTAGTAATGTTTAATAACATTACTAGTATTTTTTTTAAATTGCCTCTTAAAACTATATTTATACTACTCACTTTCGAACAATGTGTAGGAGAACTGACAGGGATGGTATGACGTAGCACCTAAAACATTTAATAATATGCATTATACATATTTTTTGTTCGGTTATTGTAGAGCTTGTAGTACAATAATTACACAATGATACAATATCTAGGCAAATGCTGTTGCTCTTCTGAAAATTTCGTATTGGCAATGGTATTGATAGCACAGAAGAACATATCGGTTAGGTTTATTCCGAGCTGCCAGCAAATATAAACTTATAACAAAACAGCTTATAAGAAGTATGTAATCATAGGAAATAGTACTTTAGCACCGACTTAAGATTATAAGACAGAAGACAACAAAATGTTCTTACAAAAAAAAATATTCCGAAATGTTCTTCGGTATATAGTGTCATGGTATTGAATAATTTTCACAATGTTACCATTCTACCATTTGCGTTTCGGTACTATTTGTGCATTATCTCGCACTGAGACTGTAAAATTGTGCATGGTTATAAATTACGAATATGTACTGAAATATTAAAGATCGAAATGAAGACGGACAAATCTAAGAAGAAAAAATATACCATGTATTCTGATACCTTTTACCGCAACTGCTGCCCACAGCAACTGAAAACATTCTATTTGCATGCTATTTCATTCAAATATTGCGAGCAGTCCAAAAGTAACCTCTAAGTTACCTGCAGGTAGAAAAAAAATGGTGAGGACCATTTCAAGCTATAGACTTAAGCAGGCTTAACTTCAGTTTTTAACCCACATCAAAAAAGTAGCTTAGCGGAGCTTAACAATTCGATTATATATTTTTTATAGGATAAAGGTGACAAACGAACACACAGACCACCTGATGGTAAGTGGTTGCTGTGGCTCATAGACATCTACATACATCTATCCTCGTTTGCGAATCAAAATGCAGATGCATTGTCAGCCGTAAGGACTAAGATGGAATGCCTCTTTTCCAGTAATAAAGGTCTCCGGTTCTCTACACTCACCATACGAAACACAGCAGTGTTAAGCTGCTATTTTACGCTAGTATTGTAGTATCAGTGAGAGCGTGTTCCTTTCCCGGTCGAGCCGACCCATTCATGCTACAACTATACTACTAATATAGCTGCAGCATGGCTCTACCACGTATAGAATGTTAGGCGATATCTTCGCCAATTGTGAACCGATTTTGATAATTACTTTTGTTAAATAGGTTTTACTTCAGGGGTTCCTGTAGAAAAAAAAACACTAAGGATGGAAACAAAGGGAATGATTTTTTAATGGAACTATTTTGATGATATGGACATTGTGATAGTCCTTAGTGTGCACAAAAGGGTAAAAAATATTTGTAATTGCTAATTTGTTTTAACCTTTGCGAATTGTATAGAAGAATGAAAACCCCAACTTCAGTGTTTGAAATTATTTCATTCTTTTTAGTTGTTTGAAGTCAACTTTGAATTTTTATTAAAAGTTAATTTTTACAATCTTATCCACACTTGACCAATGTATGGAGAAGATTGCAAAGGATCATGCTCTCACACAATACCAGCGTAAAATAACAGATTAACACTGCTGTTTCGTATGGTCATAGTAGAGAACCGGAAACTGGTATACACTGCTGGATACAGGCCTCCTCTTTCTGAGAGGGTTTTAGGGCAAGGAAATGTCCGCTGCGCTGCCAAAATTGCATTCATCTTCTCAATGTACCGCATCGGTTACCTAGATCCTGTAATAGCAAATTATTTGTTGCACCCCAAGGTCAAACTAATTTCAGATTACATTGTTCCTTAATAAGAATGTTTGCATTATATAAAGAAAGCAGTATAGATGATCTATTCTCAACCTCGATGGCTGGCATCAAAAAAGTAGTTATCGGCGTTTAAGGCTATGTTCTAATGGAAGTTTCTTCATTATTAATTTAAATTAAAATTTTATTACAGTTAAATTGTACCTATGTACTGTTGTAAAATCAACGTAAAGTCTCTTTTTTTATGCATGTGGTGCCCTCCTGTAAGTAATGAGACATGTAGTTATAATAATTGTGATGTCATTCCATATGTATGTAACAGTGTACTCATTGTTGTGAGAGCCTAATAAAATAAATAAATAAATAAAAATGATGTTGATAAACCGACGTCTACGTGGGAAATACTAGTAAAAATAAAGCCTTATATATACCAAATTCTTAAATAAACTATGAAAATGGCGAAGATGAAATTTAAATTTCAAATGTTTGTAACGTTCTGGAAGATATTTCGTATATCGTGTGACACATTTGCATTCAGTCTTAGTTGTTATTTCTTTTGTTTCAAAATGTATTCTTACTTTTGTGCACATAAATTAAACTCTCTTGATATTAAGATAAACAAGTTTATAAGTATTTTCATTTTATTATTGTATAACAAGGTCTCAGAGTTTGTTTTGTAAGGAAGTACTCATACAGATTAAAGCTTGGAATATAAAAAGAAGAAGAGTATTTTTAACAATAAATATCAAGACTAAGCATCACGTTAAGATATCGTTCTCGACAATAAAAATTCTAAGGCTAAGGGCCTTAGAATTTTTGCGTTGCACTTGACAACGTTTGTTTTGAATCGTGGTGATGAAACATCTGTGTTTGTGAAAAATGTAAAGGATTTTTATTTGAACAAGATTTTATACTTTTGCATAATAAAGTTGACGTTTAATTTCTGCATGATAACATACGCATCATTAACAGCACTTTTAAAGTACACTGTTGAACAAAAACCTCAACTAAATATGCAAGCATTCATCGACAACCGCAAAAGAAAAAACTGGAATATTTCATTTTATATTTCATACTAGCTGTGCACCGCGGTTTCACCCGCGTCATCACGTGTCCGAGGTGCGCGACATGACATGACACCTAGTTCAAGCATTTTATAATTGCAATTAAATATTTTATTTGATAGCAATGTATGGATAAATTGGAATAATTAAGGCTAGGATTTATGCACATTATCTCTTAAACTATGCGTCCAAATAACTTGGTATAAAGAAGAAAGTTTAACTTCATAAAATTGTCTTGATGATGAAGTAACTTTCGTTTGTAAGGATAAATAGGCCATGCCTAATAATAACGCTTATAAATCACTTTTTAATTTTCAATATTTTTTTGTCACAAAATACTTAATTATGGCTTATGTATAAGAAATAGACATATGGTATCGCAGATTTTTTTTTAGACGAAGTAAAGGTCTATATTTTTCTAGAACATTGTAGTTACGTATCCCTAACCATAACACCAGCGTACGCGGATAAATCATTTCGGGAGCGCTTTTTCTTCTGACTTGCTTAACAAATATCCGTATTTAAGGCTAGCTGAGTGATATAGCTTAATGCTAGATAGCCTATACTATTGAACATGAATCTGGCTATAATATACAAAAAGAATTTTTCAAATCGGACTGGTAGTTCCAGAGATTAGCGCGTTTAAACAAACAAAAAAATAAACAAACTCTTCCGCTTTATTATATTAAGTATAGATTATAAGGTTACACAAAGGATACCAATTGATGCACAATAAAAACAACATACTTTCATCAGTGACCATAAATAAAAAGAGGAGGAGAGAATAGCTAGAGAGACAAATAATGTTCCATAACCTTTTTAAGCAAATGTAAGGAATTATTAATCGAGGATAAATGAAAATGAAGAGGTGGATAAATGTAAATGAAGAGGTGAACAGTGTGCTCGTTTGTCACCCACATTATTTTAAAAAAAAGATAGGGTAGACTTGACATCTATACAAATAAATAAAATTGAAGTGTCTGTTTGTAATGTCAAAATAACGGCTTTTTACTTATTGCATATGAAAGTAAATACGGTACTTATAACAAAAACACAATTTTTAAAATTTTTGTCTGTCGGTCTGTCTGTTTGTTCCGGCTAATCTCCAAAACGTCTGGACCGATTTTAACGGGACTTTCACTGGTAGATATCCTTTGTTATAAGGAGTAACTTAGGCTACTTATATTATAGAAAAATAATTAAGGCGAAGTCGCGGGGAACAGCTAGTATTAAATAACACACATGCCTTGTTTTTACCTCCCTTACAGGGCATTAAATATCTAAGCTAGCAATAGAATTACACAATGCTCTTCATTGTAAGTTATCGTATTTGTGCTGCAATCGTAAATACGCCTGCCAATCAAGGCAGTTAAAGAAACTCTTGACTTATATAATTTAGTCGTCTAGTTAAATGTAAACTTAATGTAAATGTAAGCTCCTATAGTATTTTCATACCTAGTTCGTTTTAATAGCCCAAACATTAATATTTAGAATAAGGAATAAATTCAATATAAAGGTTTTTTATAACTCCGTAAGATTTTTCACATTAGGTGTGAAAGCAGGTATTGCATATTTTAATATTTAAAAATATTAAAAATCATGAAGAAATAAACATCGAATATAAAATAGATTATACATTAAACTTTAACACTTACACAAATTAATAACTCAGTAACTGAAGCTTAAAACTAATAAATTTATGCAACAAATATACCATTTGGACGTAATAACGAGCTACGAGTATGCTAACGTTGACTAATTTGATGTCCATTTAACACTTTAAACTAATTAGTGCGCTTTAGTTTCAGTAACCGTTTATACGTAGTAGTACCATGCTGCAGCTAAATTAGTAGTTATAGCATGAGTGGGTCCGCTCGACCGGGGAAGGACAATACCAGCGTAAAATAGCAGCATAATACTGCTGTGTTTCTTATACTGAGTGTAGAGAACCGGATACCTTTTTTACTGGATAAGGAGGCATTCCATCTTAGTCAACAGTCTTAGGTGACAACGCATCGGCATTTTGATTTTTAATTGAGGAGAGATGTAGATGTCTATGGACCTCAGCAACCACTTACCATCAGGTTGACTGTATGCTCGTTTGTCACCCTATCCTATAAAAAAACCGTTTATCAACCGCACCCCTTGCATTTGTAAGTAATTAAAGCTAAATTTTATAACACGCTAAAGCATATATTACACATATATTAATACGTTGTAGAGCGATGCTGCAGCTATATCGTGATTGTAGCTCGAATTGGTTGTCTTGACCGGGGACGTCCTCAGGGGTAACAACGCATCCGCATTTTGAAACCTAATTGAAGACCTATATATGTGTATGGGACTCAGTTTCTTCTTACCATCAGGTGGACTGAGTGCTTGTTTGTCACCCCCTTTTCTATAAAAAACCTTCGCAAATTGAAATAAAAAAAAAACTTTACAGATTCATCGAGTTTAATTTCAACTAACTTTATACCAAGGACGTTTCAAGTGTTTTGCAACACGGTGGGACTTTAAATATAAATAAACATTATTCATTTTGTTTACGTGTAAGTATTAAAATTTGATTTGCTTATCTTCTTATTATTTATCAGTTCATTATAGTTCGCTGTAGCACCAATTTTATTGCAAGGTTTTGTCATAATGGTTACGTTTTTCAGTCTGAAAGGAAATAGCAAAACAATATAATACATATTTATATTCAATGAGAGATATATAATATTCAATAAAAATGAATAAGATAATGATGATTTAATCACGACGATAGGTATTAGGGAGGGATACGGGTTCAAGTAATCGGAGGCTACAAAATGTGCAGGATGTACAAGCAAAAGGTTCAGGCCTAACCTCACTCTTTCGTACTCATACTTGATGCAACGCTTATAAGATAAGATCGGAAGCAGAAATAAAGAGTTGAGGTCATTCACTGAAACATTTAAAACGTTAATCAGACAAGTTAAAGTTAAATTTACAGCCTATATACGTACCCACTGCTGGACACAGGTCTCCTCTTTCTGAGAGGGTTTTAAGGCAAGGAAATGTCCGCTGCACTGCCAAAAAAGTTCACATGTCTTCGAAATATTTTTTTCTTATTTCTCAAACTTATTATATTGCAATTAACAATTTCATTGGTGCCGGCGGAAATCAAACCAGGGTTGTTCACGTACTGTAAGATTTACGGCGAGCGCTTGGCCCCTGAGATACCACTATGACAATTAATTTTTGTCTTTACAAATATTTGGCTCCGGCTGAAATTCGAACATAGGACCCGTAGCGTGACAGCTACGGAATAATACAACTTTTTTTTTAAATGGTTTTTGAACTGGTGACTTACTCAAGGACACCTTCAATCAACTTTATACAAGGATGGGTGCAGATGTATTTTACACTTAGTAGAGCCATGCTGCTATATTATTGGTTGAAGCATCGGGGAATGACCAAGAAGTGTATAATCGGTTGTCACCCTTATTCTATAAAGAAAAGAAAACATGCGTCACTCGTAAGGAATAACTCTGACCACTAGACCACGCAGTCAAAGGCCAAAAAAAGAATGAAGGATAACTAGAAACATAGATAAATATATATGTAGAGAAAAAAAAATTAAAATAGACATTTAAACACGAAGAAGAAAAATACACAGAATGAAATAAAATTTGAATTAAAAAAGTTCGTTTCGTCGGAAGTATCGTTGCCGTTCATGTCACATATTCTTTCTCAGCCTTTGTCGGTTTTATTGTTTATGAAAAAGCATACTACATAAATATTTTTACCATAAAGATAAAGAGGAAAAGTGTATCGTGATACTTTCGATACTTGAAATTTTTGAAGACAATATTTTTTTGTTGTATGTATATAATTTGTATATTATGTTCTTTGAATGTATGGTTACTTTGCGCTTTTTGTATTTATCTTATAATATGCTTGTTATATTAGTTACTCTTTCATTGATTTCACTGATATTTCTATTTTCTTTTTTATTTATTCTTCTTTATATATATATATATATATATATATATATATATATATATATATATATATAAGATTTGTCTATATCGCCACGCTGGGAATGCTATGATCGCTATACTCCTCTTATTAGATACGTTTCATAGTTATCAGTATAAGCATAGTACTTGTAAAACATTTGTAAACATTAATAGCATTTTTCAACCGACTTCAAAAAAATTATAAGTTTCATCAGATCATTTTTCTAAATGAACCGATATTTATGATTCTTTTTTATTTGATAAAATGATGCTTCATATGTGGTCCGATATAAATTTGATCAGGAATTATTTTTAATGCGTATTTAATTGACTTCGACTACATTGATGATGTTCTCATTATATTTATATTGAAGTCGATTGTACAAAATGTTTAATTTTACCACGTGTAATAGGTACAAATGAATATTTTTTTATTGCTTATTGCTATTACCACGGAATGGAGGAAGTGGTAGATTTATTTATTTAAATCATAATTTAAAACTCTTTAAATATTGAAATCTTTTAATAAATACATACACAAATGTAACAAAATACATTATTTTAGAACATAATAATTTAAATACAGCATATACTACAGATTTATTATATGTATTAAATTAAATATATATTTTTCATAGAAACAAAATAAATACATAGATTACTGCGACTAACTACTTATAAATTCTTGGATTTTTTTCCGTCGCCTCAATCAAACAGCAGTATGATTTTTTTAAATATTGGAGTGAGAATCAAACTAACCCACCTAGTAAGTGAGTTTATCTTCTCCAGTCAACGGAACTCCATTTCAAAACGGTAGTAGATTTGAACAAAATGCCAAATGACCAACAAATTTTTTTTTTTACGGCGAAGTAAAATAATATATTTTTTCATTTCATATCAGCGGCCACTGCAGCTCGTGGACACCTCTAACAAAAACGTTGACACTGCAGGCTACTAAAACTGATTCAAGTGCTTCATAGACTGTAATTACCTACACTAGCTTTTGGTAGAGTGAACCTACTCGTACTGTCTAGAACACCTACTGCCGAGGTGCACTACTGCTTGACGGTAGAAATTGTTAAAAGCATGGCGAACTAAACGGCCTCCTAGACACAAAGATCATTTAGAAAATCTTCTTCCTTGAAATTTGTACTTAAATTTTCAAAAAAATTATACGAGGCAGAGTCACGCTACAGCTATATTATGGTTGATGGTTCGGCACGACTGGGGTAGGACCACGCTCTCACAGTATACTAGCGTAAAATAGCAGCTTAATGCCGCTATTTTTTGTATGGTGAGTGTAGAGAATCGGAGACCCTTTTTACAGAAAAAGAGGCATTTCATCTTAGTCCTCCTGGGTAACAACGCATCGACATTTTGATTCTTAAACGAGAAGAAATGTAGATGTTATGGACCACAGCATACACTTACCATTAGGTGAACTGTGTGGTCGTTTGCCACCCTTATTCCATAAAAATACAAATGCAAATCTTTATATATAAAAATTACGTGTCACATTGTTTGTCCGCGATGAACTCCTAAACTACTGAACTGATTTCAATTAAATTTTGCACACTGTGTGCAGTTTGGTCCAACCTGAGAGATAGGATAGTTTTTATCCTGATAAGTGACACTCAATATTTTTTTATTACGAATTTAAGGATGTTTTATATGAAGGGTCGTCGAAAAGGGCAGAAAAACGTCTGCCTGGCCAGCTAGTATTATATAAATTATCATCATATAATATTATGATGATCATCATCACAGCTTATCAAATTCCACTGATGGACATAGATTGCATTATAGGGAGGACTTTCCTTCGCTGCCATGCTGGCAGACGGGTTGATAACGGTAATTTTGTATCAATTTGAGCTATTACCAGAAAAGTTCTGTTGCTCATGTCTTAAATATTTCATGTTACCTCTGTCGCCTCTTACTACACCCACGGGGTTATAAGGGGTAATAGATTATCTTATACCGCCAATATACGCCGTTCAATTAAATATATCTCACAATTCTTTCGGTTTAGTTACTATGGGTGCTGCCAACTTGGACTTGAAATGTCGGGAATTAACAATAAGTCAAATTAAACGCGATAAAATCTGTAAAATCAGTTTCATTTATAAAAATATCTAAAGCACTGGTTTTTATATCTGTGGTCTCTTTTTGTAAAAAAATATCCAATGATTTTCACTGCACTAAGACAGAAATTTAAATTTTTTAAGAGAATGTATACGAAGTGTGCACATCGTAGAAATTTTGCAATCTTGGACCGAGTCACCGAGGCTAGAAATTGCTCGAAATATTATGTCAAAAAGATGATTTATGATAAGATCGTTTAAGTATATTACATAAAAAATTACACTTGGAATCATTCAAGTGAAAATTTGCTCACAAGTACAAGAAAATTGGATTTTAAATGCTACTTAAGAATATTAAAAAGTCAAGTAAAATTACTGCCTCTATACGTCCTATACCTGGGAGGGTTTTAGCGCAAGGAAGTGTCAGTCACGCTGCCCCAATGCGTGTTTGAAGACGTTTTGTTTCACAGTCATGCAGGTTTTTTCACGATGTTTTCCTCCTTCACCAAACGTGAGATAAGCCAGCTCTTAAAATTCTAATAAAAAATTGAATTGCTGCCGGCTTGGATCGAACCCGGGTTGCTTGCATATTGTGAAATTTATGGCGAGTGCTTAACCCCTGAGCTATCACTGCTAAAGAAAAATAAATTACACTTATTTTTTAATAAAACTTCTAATGTAATATTCATCTCTTCCTTTCTTTGTTTATTATGATGCCATATCATGCCGTGCCAATCGTAAGAGAATCAATCACCCAATTTTATCTCGTGGGAGTCGTTAAAGATAACTAATGGACATGCCCTAAAGATCTTTAAGGTCTGTGTTATGCGGCAAAATCAAAGTATAGTTGCAATCAATGCAGCGTAATATATTCGTCCCAATGCTGAATACTTGCCTCCTCAATTTCTGAGAGGATTTTTGAGGTAATTTTACATATCGTGTGAAAATATACACTACCCCATATCATAACGTGGGTATCGTAAGAGGCGGCAGAGGGAAACTAATCTGGTGATGGGCAGCAGGGTCTTCCTAATAACGACTAAAAATAATTATATAAATAAAAGTGCGGTTGCGAACCCGCTTGCCAAGCGTAGCAACTATGGTAATATCCCCCTATGAGGCAATCTATGTGGGACTCCTATATTCAGACGTGGATTTTAGTAGGCTGTAACGGTAACGGTAAATGTACATGCATGCTACATATGCTAGATGTGAAATAACCAGACCGACAACAGGGAGCAGCGTCAAAGATGCTAAATTCTTGGAGATTATGGTTATAAAAACTTCTAAAGTTTCATGTCCAATAGTGGACTATTTTGGAGTTGAATAATTAAAAATTAAAAATTTTGTACAGCCGACTTCAATATAAGTTATTAAGAATAACTCAACAACTATTGGTCTGACCTTGATCAAATTTTTTTATGTTATATATTTTTTTTAGTTATAATTTTTTGTATGGGACCACACGAGAAGTATCAGCTTTCATATAAAAAAAAGAATCATCGAAATCGGTTCACCCAGTAAAAAGTTATGAGGTAACACACATAAAAAAACATACGCATCGAATTGAGTACAGTCTCCTTTTTGGAAGTCGGCAGAAAATAAGGTACTATAATCGTAGTTGACTCTTAGGCAAAATCCCTAAAACTAACGACTCTTATGACGTCCCGGTAGCGCTGTGGCTGAGCATTTGGTTGCGGTGCTGCGGGGCACGGATTCGATTCCAAAACGGAATTAATATTTGTATGGCGTAGATTACGATCTTGAATGTTTATCTTGTGCAAAGTAAAAAACCTCCACAAACATGAAACATTTCTTTTGTGAGTATAATGCATTTAAAAAATATATACATAAAATATATACTATCTTTTATATGTTGGAACATGTTTTAAACGATGTGTCTACACAACACAACTAGCAATAAGGATATTTAAAATGTTAATCAAACTTCAGGCATACTGTGCTTGTTTTCCCGTTATGTAGTTTCCTTACTGTTTTCTCAGACGTTTTCTTTCGTACTTTAATTTTGGAGTCGAGCCAAAATTGTTAAAAAGACTTGGTAGAGTGAACCAACCACTTTAAAGTTTGTCAAATATTATCTGTTTGAACGCAGTGTGAATCTTGTTTAACCTAGGGTTGGCAATAACAGTTACCTTATACGATATTAGGAAAATTGCCATGTGGTAGCGTAGGAGAATATATTGCCCCATCGCTTCGTAAAAGGAAATTGTGGGAAATGCGAGAAAAATCAAATGGCCTCCAATAGGCGGTGGAAGGTATAAAAATCTCATTTACGTCATAAGTAATGTATCCAGACATCCGACGGACAGTAGCGTCTATGGTGCGAGACATCTGGTACTGTGACGTCCAACCGCTTGCCTATCGTGACGATTAATATGAAATCTCCCAACAACGAAAGAGACCCATGCCCGTTCTGGGCACTAGACTCTTATGGACCGAAAAAGAAAAAAGATTGAGACAACACGAGGGCGACTATGTGACAGGACTCCTTAGGTAAAGTAAAATACTGATCAAACTAGTTGGAACTTCTTTTCTGCCTGTGTAGGTACCAGCCCTTCATATATTTCTATCTTCAAATAACAGTGCTTACACTCCTTCACTTCATTCACTCCACTTCCCATCAAAAGGGAATAGAGATCCAGTACAACAGGCTGTGAGGCATTCCATTTTAGTCCTCAGAGGTGACAACTCCTCTGTAGTGTTCTTTTTTTGGAGTTGGCTACAGGTGCCATGGACTACAGTAGCCACTTACTGATAGGTGGACTGAATGAATGAAATATGCTTTAAAGTACACCGAGAAGTAAGAGAGCAAAAACCAAATTATATAAAGGTACAATCGGTGGCCTTATCGCTTAGAAGCGATCTCTACCACCACTGGACTGTAACCTCTTTTGTTACTAAAATTTTAAAAATAGGTTTGTCATTCATTTTATTTCACATTAAAAAGGTAAAGTTAAACACAAGGTCACTTATTATGTTTGCTCATTAAATGTCACATATCATGTCCTTTGAACATTATTAATTTTTCAGACTGAGTCTCCTCCGGATTCTTCTTTTATTTATTTTTTTCATGATCCTACAACAGTACATGCTAATAAAAGCCTCATGGGTTTAATTGTGGCATGTGTCCACCTCGCTATCGATGCTACTGTATACTTAAATATTATTTTGAGTGCAGTTTTACATTTTTTTTAATAATACTAATAGTATTAACATTTAAGATTTCTTTTGGTACTTTGTTATAGATAAAAAGCATACTACATACTAGCATACTGTATAACAGGTAATAGACAGTTGTTTTTCTTGAAAAACTATCACATGTTAAAAACATACATTACATACATACTCACGCCCGTAATCATCGAGCATGTATGCGTAAATATAAGTATGAAAAGGAGGCGAGAAAGGTGTGTCAGGATCGTGCCAAATGGAAGTCTGAAGTCACTGCCTACCATTGGTGTTACATCTGTGCTTAAAATTGCGAGCGACAGTTTTTGTGCACTATAATAGCCATGATGCGGCGTGGTAGAACCACGTATCATGTTCCTTTCTCTCCTGGGGTGAACAAGCGGTAAAAGTCAAAACCTATAAAGTGCAATAAGCACTTGCTCCTTGTAAACTGTTAATTTAGGGTACGTAATCAATGATACTAAAATAGTTGATTTATATTATGAATTTATATTATGAAACTTTACTGCCCAAACTCACTCTCTGTTCTACCCAAGGTTAGCTGGTAGAGAATGCCATATAGCATTAAGCTCGCTTTTTGTACAAATATTTAGTGCAATAAAGAATAAATAAATAAAATAAAATAACAAGTATTTAATCGACTCATAGACACGTACTGTTAAAGCCTGTCAAAAATCCACTGCTAAACATAGGCCTCCTTCATAAATTGCCTAATATGGAGGATATTTGCCATAGCTGCCACACTTTACCGGTGGATTGGCCACTGCGTTTTTTTTAATATTTTTAGAGAGAAATTAGGAAGACGTTGCTACCCGTCTCCATATTTGTTTCCCTATGTCTGAAGACACCTACGAGGCGTAACAGAGTAGGGTATATTCTTACACCGCCATCAAACAGTCAACATACCAACATTTTTTTTTATTTGAGATAAATGTATATGTTAGATATTCATCAAAACAAAATACGAGTTTCCGACCCTAATACCTCAGTGCCGCGTTGTCAGTAATTGGTACTCCCGTTGTCGTTAATGATAGGGGTTGCGGCAACTTTTTACTGCGGTTATATTTTACAATGTCATCCTGTCAAATGTTTATCCTTTTTATGGTAAAATTAAATTATTCACGATAAAATCTGGATTATACCAAATACAAAACATTTTTATACCTTACACATTTTATATGTGCTAGTAGCACTACAAATTATATACATATTTTGTAATATTAAAATAATAACATCGTTTTTTATAAGTCAACTATTCAAGCCAAGACACAGTCAAGCTACAGCTCTCATTATGAAAAGCTCATTCTATTTTTTTCTGACGTAACTTTTGTATCATGTAGTTTGAATTCATTTTTACCTTCCAGCGGACTTCAAGAAAAGCAGATTTTCAATTCAACTTTACGTTTTTTTGTATGTATGTTACGCGATATCTTCGTCCATTGTGAACTGATTTTGATGATTCCTATTTTTAATAAGTTCTTAAGTCATCATCATCATCATTACAGCCCTTCACAAGTCCACTGCTGAACATAGGCCTCCCCCAAGGAATGCCACAAAGCACGGTCCTGCCGGGCTATTCACAATCGTCTCGGAAAGCGAAATCGACTCGGATTCGATAACTTCTCGCACCGTAACCAATAAACGCTATTCACATTTAACCTTCGGATAAAGGTCACTTGGATACATCCTATAACTATTGTATCGTCATTTAGTTACATGCATTTACGAATTTTGTAGATAAATAGGCTTTTGTATTTTTTTAGAGTAACGCCTGAACAAAAACATAATGCAATATTTTGGAGTTAGCCATTGATATCGAATATAAAAAATATATAATTTAACTATAAATAATAAATAACAAAAAAACTGAGATATGTCTCGTTTCTGTCGGGTCTGGGTTTTTTTCTATGGGGCGTGACCGTACTTCACAATTATCGAAAACAAACGTCAAAACGTTTGTTTTCGATAATTGTGACAGTTTGCATCGGAAACTTCACGAGAGCTCTGAGGCTGGCGAAAACTTTTCGAATATTGATGATTTAATTATAAGGTAGGTAAGAAAAATTAATTACAATTATCTATAAGACGTATTTTCATATAATTACTTCAATATTTGCACTTAATCGTAAAGCTGAATTTTTGTGAAAGGTGTGTTTTTATAAGTTTTCTATCACAAAGCAGCATGTATATATATATATATCGGAAATTGACAACAGGAGATCCCACTTCTGATGTCGGAGAATTACAACAGAGGATTCCAATTTTGATCTTGGAAATACATCAGGATAGCGTTATTTATTTATTTATTTATTTAACTTTTTTGAACCTTATAAAATATATAAGTACAAAAGGCAGACATAATGCTTAAAGCATTCTCTGCCTGTCAACCTTGAGGAGTGGAAAAACATCGAAGATGGTTATTATAATACATAACAGTAAAGAATAAGAAATATAATGAATTTAGAAATTATAGCATATAAACATAAAGGTAAAAAAAAATACATATACCATACATACATATATACATATATATATATATAATATATATATATATATATATATATATACAAACCACATACACACATATATATATATACACAAATTCACATATAAATACATATATACACACAAATATACATATATACGTAAAAAACATATTATGATGAAATTAGCGTTTACTGTTAAAAATAATAAAAGTGTGAGAGCGGATGTTCAACTTGCTCTCTTGCTTACGCAGTTTAATCATTATCAGTAATAAGACAACGTAACGCACTATACATTCAATATAGTGAAATTACAGTTCGACCACACCGTAACACGTCTCTGCCACAATCACACACCAGTGTAACGTGAGGTACGTAATTACATGATAACACCAAAATATGTAAACCAACAGCAAACTACTATCTCAATGTAACACAGGGCAGCCTCTCAGCAACACCAATCCTCTTTGCCTGCACTAGAAGAATTACAACAACGAACAGAACCACGCCACTATATTAGCACTAGTAGAATGACCACACTCGTAGAACGACTTGGCGGAATCCCTCGCGCACAGCACCTACAGTGAACTTTATACTACAGACACAAGAGGGGGTTTCTCGATATACCCTCCATTCTACCTCGATCCAATCGGGTATTTTATAGACGCTCCGACACGGCCATCCTGACGTACGACCGTCCTCGGGCGTATATCTTTATGCATTCCTGTAACAAACAACAATTCGTCCGCTCGTCCATCCTGACATGAGTGGACACACATTATTAGTTCGCAAAACCAATTGTTAGATGGTGCTGCTTGTTCTACTATAGCACCATCAATCCACGACACGGCCATTCCTGACTAGCATCCGTCCTCAGTTGCAGTGCCTGTAGACAAAATATGCTCAGAGATTAATCTAGCTCGGCTATTCTGCCAATAGAAACAAGGTTGATTCCAAATTGTACTTTACTTCTCCTAAGTCTAAGTACAATAGTCAACTGTCATAATTGACAATGCCTTGTTATTAAGGCTTCTTAAACAGTGCTTCCTGCACAACATGATTTATCGTGGAAGGTCCGATCAACAAGTTCCAATACAGTAATTTTAACAATTTTGTTACTCTATAACATAATTCATAAGCAATGCATATTCAACTCGTAAACTTTCATCGAAATCTGTGCACCAACACAGACCAGAATCGCACCAACGATTCTTTACATGTCCACCATCACATATGCCAGAATCGCACCAACGATTCTCCACATATCTGCCGTCACATATGCTACAATACAGGAGGGGCTCTGTGCACCAACACAGGCCAGAATCGCACCAACGATTCTTTACATATATGCCGTCACATATGCCAGAATCGCACCAACGATTCCCTACATATCTGCCGCCAAATATGCACCAACACAGACAGAAATCGCGCCAACGATTTCCTACAGACCCATCGCCACATGTTACTCATGAGGTGCGGTCTAAAGTTTTGAGTATGAGTATACAAGCATTCTTAATAAAATTTGGTCTCACTACCACTGTCATCAACTATGACATCTAACTCTCGAGGAACTTGGTGATCGGAGATCTTCCTCACATGATCATGGGGGTATTTGTGGGGTACTTTGCACACTAAAATGACCACTTCCGGTTGAATTTACAATATTATTTACACTTTTGCCACCAAACTTTGGCGCAACACAATCTTTGATGAGGCTCTCTCATTCGGCACCAGAATCATTATAAAATGGGTACGACTCACCAGTATTATCATCAGCACACCGCTGGGTTTGCTCACATAGTGAACATCAACACGTCGCTCACTGCTTGCCTCTGCGGCAGGCGTAAGGCAAGCGCACGTGGCTATTAAAACAAACCAACACACGCCATAGTTAGCTGCCATGAAGAGAGCTCACATGGTCAAAACAACAGCACAGGGCGTGCCGCACTCGCACAGCGAGCCGTCGCATCTCACCAGTGCCAGCGAGACGCTGCAGCTTGGAGTGGGTGGTACGGTGCACCGTACCACCCACTCCAAGCGTCAACGGGAGCAGCAGGAGCATCTGAGGGTACACAGGCATCATCGAGGTTGCCGTCATCATGATCTACGTGAAAAACAAGTTGTTAATTATCAGGACAACATACACAGTTGCCTATTCTTTCATCCATCACACATACGAGGCCCTCAAACAGAAATACGCTCTCATACCGTGAACTATAATAAAGAACTTCGCTTTCACAAGTATGCATACATCTCCATACGAAGTATCTCACACATACTCGTACTTGATCTTGCGAGATCCCACGTTAACCACGTGAACCACTTTAAAAACGTGAACTAGTACCTGCCAGGACAGAGCCTAATACATGTTCAGAAAACATTACCGTGCACACAGCATACGACTTCCGCGCACACAGTGTGACTCCCACGTATACAGAGTACACGACTTCCGAGGCATCGCCATGTACAGCATACACGCGCTCCGGGATGGCGCCTGCGTATACGCGCATACGCATCTGCCGAAACCAGGCCATGTTACAGCTGGACCTGGCAGTCCGTTACGACCAGCAAGGCACACACTCACGCACTCGTAATCACATCACACGTGCTACTGTAACACATAAAAGAAAACAATAAAAATACTCAGTCGAAACTTGATTTCAAGAAATGCAGCACTACTCTTTGTACACCATTCGCCTTTCTAGGGCACCAAATACTGAGCTGCGGCTACACGACAACCTCTGGTATGGTCCGATCCTCATGTAAACTTAAATACTCTCTTCAATGTCAGAACTAATTGGCTCTACTTCACTTTCATCAGTTATACTTTGGTTTTCCGGCATTTTTCGCAACCAATTAAAAATGTAAACACTTATTCTTACAAAATATTTTTTTAAGACAATGTTTAGGATAAATTTACTTTCCTCATGTATCAAATGGTGATCGGTAGCAGCGGCAATTAACGTGGTCGCGGCGTCATAAGCCGACAGCATATTTTCACTCAAGAGCGAGCGCTACAACACCACGCGTTCCACTAAGCCCTCAACATCAAATCCCAATTTTATCGACTACGTAATACTCGCAGTAAACTGTAACACTTATCAACACATTAGAACACAAAAATACTACATGGTGTATTTAATTCATAGCACGTTAAAGTAAACATGTTCCTTTTTTCAGTACATCGTTTAAACATTTTGAATTTTAAAACTAGCCCATGTAAATCACACTTCGTGTATCAAATTATAACATAACTTGAGCAAGTTAAACTTCCACTGAATGCAAACTATAACTCATTTAGAATACCTTCAACATTTCTTTCGACCTAAGAAATAATGAAAGTACTTGCGGGTACTTTTTATTATAAACCGAACAAAAAGATTTAACTTTTGGCTTAAAACATTTCACTTTTAACTTTTACTTTAATGATACGTCACTGTCGTAAATACGACAACATAATAACCCTCACACTATTCAAATGTTATAGGTGGACAGTAACAGGGACTTTATCCCACTTCTGATATCGGAAATTGACAACAGGAGATCCCACTTCTGATGTCGGAGAATTACAACAGAGGATTCCAATTTTGATCTTGGAAATACATCAGGATAGCGTCAACTTTCAAAAATAATAAAAGTGTGAGAGCGGTTGTTCAACTTGCTCTCTTGCTTACGCAGTTTAATCATTATCAGTAATAAGACAACGTAACGCACTATACATTCAGTGTAGTGAAATTACAGTTCGACCACACCGTAACACGTCTCTGCCACAATCACACACCAGTGTAACGTGAGGTACGTAATTACATGATAACACCAAAATATGTAAACCAACAGCAACACTACTATCTCAATGTAACACAGGGCAGCCTCTCAGCAACACCAATCCTCTTTGCCTGCACTAGAAGAATTACAACAACGAACAGAACCACGCCACTATATTAGCACTAGTAGAATGACCACACTCGTAGAACGACTTGGCGGAATCCCTCGCGCACGGCACCTACAGTGAACTTTATACTACAGACACAAGAGGGGGTTTCTCGATATACCCTCCATTCTACCTCGATCCAACCGGGTATTTTATAGACGCTCCGACATATATATATATATATATATATATATATATATATATATATAGCCATTGATATCGAATATAAAAATATATCATTTACCTATATATAGATATCAATGGCTAACACCAAAATATTGCATTATGTTTTTGTTCAGGCGTTACTCTAAAAAAATACAAAAGCCTATTTATCTACAAAATTCGTAAATGCATGTAACTAAATGACGATACAATAGTAATGGGATGTATCTAAGTGACCTTTATCCGAACGTTAAATGTGAATAGCGTTTATTGGTTTCAGTGCGAGAAGTTATCTAATCCGAGTCGATTTCGCTTTCCGAGACGATTGTGAACAGCCCGGCTGAGCCACCTGCATCCATCGACTTCCTGCATATCTTACCAGATCGTCACTCCATTTAATGTGGGGACGCCCAACACTTCGCCTGCCGGTACGAGGCTTCCACTCGAGAACCTTTCTTCCCCATCGGTTGTCAGTTCTTCGAGCTATATGGCCGGCCCATTGCCACTTCAGCTTACTAATCCGTTGGGCTATGTGGGTCACTCTGGTTCTACTGCGGATATCCTCATTTCTGAGTTTATCACGCAGAGAAACTCCGAGCATAGCCCTCTGCATAGCTCGCTGAGCGACCGTGAGCTTCCTCATACGGCCAGCAGTGAAGGACCACGTCTCAGTTCCGTATGTCATCACTGGCAACACGCACTGGTTGTACAGTCTCGTTTTCAAGGTTTGAGGTATACCTGACGAGAAGATGTGCCGTAATTTCCTGAACGCTGCCCAACCGAGTTGAATCCGTCGATTGACCTCTCGGTCGAAGTTGAACTTACCTAGTCGGACTATTTGTCCCAGGTAAACATTCTCATCAACAACTTCGAGCTTAGTGCTCTCAACAACTACCGGCATAGGTGTGACATGGACATTAAACATGATCTTTGTTTTGTCCATGTTCATCTTAAGACCTATCCGTTGAGAAGCACTATTGAGGTCATTGAGCATAGTGCTTAGGTCCTCCAGCGATTCTGCCATAAGGACTATATCGTCGGCAAATCGAAGGTGAGTGATGTACTCGCCATTGATGTTGATACCGTATCCTTTCCTGTCCAGAAGCTTGAAAACGTCTTCCAATGCAGCGGTGAAAAGTTTCGGGGATATGACGTCACCCTGTCTTACACCTCTCTGCAATTGGATAGGTTTCGTACTATGATTCTGTACTCGGATAGCCATCGTAGCCCTACTGTACAAGCACTTCAGTACTTCGATATACCGACAGGCCACTTGGCACCGCTGAAGGGACTGCATCACCGCCCAAATTTCGACGGAATCAAAGGCTTTCTTATAGTCCACATACGCCAGACATAGTGGCAAATTGTACTCCTCTGACTTTTGCACAATTTGCCGAAGGGTATGTATGTGGTTTATGGTGCTAAAGCCTTTTCGGAAACCGGCTTGTTCGGGGGCTGGAAGTCGTCAAATATGCGCGCGAGACGATTCGTAATGACTCTCGAAAACAGCACGTAGACGCGGCTCAGAAGGGAAATCGGTCTGTAGTTATTCAAGAGAGCGTTGTCACCTTTCTTCAAGAACAAGACCACCGCACTTCTGCTCCACACCTCCGGTGTAATGCCATCATGGAGGACGGAATTAAAGAGCTTCTGAAGGATTTCAAGTACCGGTTTTCCACCCGCTTTCAGAAGCCCCGCTGTAATTCCATCCTCGCCTGGGGCCTTGCCGTTTTTAAGGTGCTGGAGAGCAATTGTAATCTCGCTCAGACTGACGTCCGGGATATCATCGGAATAATGTCGGATAAGACTCGCTCTTGGATCGTTACTCACACTCGCGTGTGGCTCCAACGATGACGTGTATAGCTGCCCATAGAACCTCTCAATCTCACACAAAATCTCAGGTGCCCCGGAAACGATGCTGCCACATTCGGTCTTCAGCTTTGACAGCTGGCTCTTTCTGGCAGACAGATCTCTGGCAAAGAGTTTGGAGCCTTGGTTCCGCTCGATCGCTTTTTCAATACGAGCTGTATTGAAGTTGCGTAAGTCCCGCCGCATGCATTTGGAGATCTGTCTGTTCAGTTGCCTGTATGCTGTCAGATCTGTTGAAGAATGAAGCTTCATCTCCCGTCTAACAGCCATGAGATTAAGAGTGTGATCGGAGAGTTTTTGTGTTCTTCTGCGGCTGGTCTTGCAGAACTTAGCTCATGGACAGTTTCCACGACCTTGTCATTCGTATCGTCCACTTCATTGCAGTCTTCTAGGCACTGAAAACGGTTTTGTAACTCGAGCTGAAAGGTTTCGGGACTTTGGATTAGAGCACGAGGGGGTCGGAGCGTTGACTTCATTAGACGAGACCTCTCCAACTTAACGTTTAGGTTCAGTGTGCCTCTAACCATTCGGTGATCGCTGCCGGTTTTCACCCTCGCGATCACTGAGACATCACTGAACAGTTGTCGTCTGGTCGTCATAATGAAGTCAATCTCATTTTTTGTCGAACCGTGGAGGCTCGACCAGGTCCACTTCCTGTGGGGCCGCTTCTGGAAGAAAGAGTTCATCATAAAGAGTCCCTCTTTCTCCATGAAGTCGGCTAGCTGCTGACCCCTTGGGTTCCGTTGCCCTATTCCAAATTTCCCTACTTTCAGCTCACCATTCTCTCTTGTGCCTAGTTTTGCATTGAAGTCTCCCATTAACACCGTATATTGGGTTTTGGAGGAATACATGGCTCTACATACATTTCCTCCACCTCTTCATTGGGGTGTGCTGAGATTGGTGCGTAAACCTGTATGACCTTCATCGAATACCGTTTGGTGATTCTGAGTATAAGGTACGCAACCCTCGTCGACACACTCTCAATCTTTACAACGTTGTTAACGAGAGACTTGTGGACGATAAATCCAACACCTCCTTGGGACAGATGGTCGCCCTCCCGGTAATAGAGCAAGTTGCCGGATTCGAGGATTACCGTTTCCTCCCCCTCTCTTCGGACTTCGGATAATCCTATAATATGCCAGCGTAACTTTTCTATCTCTCCTTCCAGCTCCACAATCTTCTCGTCAGTCCTCAGGTTGCGTGCGTTGTATGTAGCCAGGTCGAGTCGTCGTAGGTGGCAACCAAACCTCCACCGGAGATTCTTAGCACCCCCTGCCCCGCCGTTACCATGGTCGCCACCGTAGCCAGGAATAGCGGGCCGTCGGGGACTGGGGGCCGTCTCTTAGTAACTTTATCCATTTGGGGGGTATTTGCCATAGTTGCCACGCTTGGCGAGCGGGTTGGCTGCCGCAGTTTTTTTATTGTATTTTTGCTGTTATCAGGAAGATGCTGCTGCACTTCTCCTGCCTGTTTCCCTTTGTCGCCTTTTACGACACCCACGGGAAGATATGGGGTAGTAGATATTCTTAACCACCACTACACGGCACCGGCTCTTCTTAAGTGTAAACTCATAAATTTGGAGATAAAATTTGACACGCAAAGGTCGTATTTAGTGTAATTATTTAGACAACATTGATATTTTGTCCACCCAAAAGGGTAAAAAAGTGTGTGTGTACTTATGTACGCACGTAGGAAGTTATACTTCTTTAGCGTAAAGGCGGCTACTCACATGCCTGCCGCAGGGGCAATCTATGGTGTACAGCGATCGGGGCAATATCTAAACTGTCACTGGCCGCACGCGTTGAGAATGGCGCCAGTAATATCGAAATATGAATTAATCGGTATATACATAGCCTTGGCTTTTTTTTTATATAGAAGACAAATGAACACAGTCCACCTGATGGTAAATGGACACTGTGGCCCATAGACAATCAAATTTATCAATAAAATAACTAATTAATTAATAATTACAACCATAATATAGTGCTTATAAGCTGCAGCATTGCTCTGCCACGCTATTTTTAGGCTAGAAGACAATTAAATGTGGTTAACTTTACTCGTTATAATTTAATATAACCAATTTATTCTGTGATATAACTGAACTAACTAGTGGTCAGTAACTATAATTTAACTAGTGTTACAAACAGCCAGGATAGTTTACTAATGATGAGTTTTAATAAATTTAATTACTAAAATTTTTATTATTATATCATTATTTAGTTGTAACTTGTAAGTTACAACGTTTAAATAACGTTCTTTATGCGCAAAAAAAGACAAAGAGGAGATACTGGGTGAAGAAGCCGCTCTTTATACACTACTATTACCAGTGTCCAAATTTCACATTCTTTATTGTATCCATTGTGACTTGTACTCACACGTGTGCTCCGCGCGAAAGTCGTAACGAACTGATTGAAATTGAAATTGCTTTAGTTGCGCTACACACGCGACAGCGGCAGCTACGATCTAGGGAGCAAGGAAGGTCTTGATCTTGTGCCCTTGCCGCCCTGCCGCAGGGCCGATTCAGAAAATTGCCCCTGCTTTCATACACACATCACAATTAAGGAGGCAATTAAGGGTCATCCCCACTCCTATACCCTAGATTGCCCCTGCAGCAGGCAAATGATTAGCCGACTTAACAAAACAAAAAAAATTGAGAGACAATTACCCACTCAAATTCTAACTATTTAAACGTAATTCTAGATAGATTTGAATTTTTTTTTGAAGATTTGAAAGATTGTGGTATTACTTATTTAACTCAAAAGGGTCAAACAATTATACTACTTTCAACAAAAAGTGAAGCCAACTTCAAAGTATCGAAAAGAATAAAATATTTTCCACATAATAGTTTCTGGAGTCGGAGCTTTAATACTCCTATACACTATGTCTAAGCCCCGACTTCTGAAGCTATTACGTGGAAATTATTTTATTCCTTTTATTTCCTTGAAGTTGGCATTATTTTTATTAAAAGTTTTAATTTCCGCTCGAGATTTCGCAAGCTATTTGAAAAGAAATGTTTCATTAAAAATGTGGCATTCTTATAAATGGGAGAGCATATAAAACCAATAATTTTATTTTATTTATTTGGAACAACAAACAGTTACGCAATATATGTTAAGTAACTAATTCTATAACGGTGTGCGTTATAGAATTTAGCATAAGTTGTTTGATGGAATGATGTTACTGAAGAAAATCTATTCGTTTTCTTCCCAGTAAAAGGTTTTCAATAGCTTATAATACAAAATAAAATTGATGTGTTTCGCTGTAATATCGAAATTACTGCCTTGTATTGAGCTGAGGGATTATTCGAATCAAAAAGACATGAGTACTGAGAGTATAAATAAGCATAGCTGGCTTATGTTTACTTTAAGCGTGAATTACCATTTTTAAATTTTTTGTCTGTCTGTATATCAGTCTGTCTGTCCAGGCTAATATGAAACTTCACGGCCATATAGAGAGCAATGCTAGGAGTGAGCTAGGCTATATATATATATATATGTATATATTATGATGATTGACTTTGATGATTGTTTCACACACATTACTAAATCCTACCTAGGCGAAGCTGAAGCGAGTCGCTATTAAAAAATATAACTTAATAAACAATACGAGGCTTTTTCTATTACATAATAATAATTCTTAAATAATTGATCTCAACTATCAGTGTGAGCTAATAAATGGAACATAACTTAGTGCAGAGTTTTTTCGTTAGTCAAGGAGTTTAAATTAAAATGCTTTTAAATATTCAATATTTATTAATCTTTTCAAACATACATTCTGATCTGGCAAAAAGCTCATTTTAGTTATTAAAGATTTTTCGAGAGCAGTACATTAACTTTAGATTATTAGAGTAAATCGAAAGGATCATCAAAATCAGTAGGTACCTACACAATTGACGAAGATACCACATTAAATGCATACAAAGAAATACATATACTCGTATTATAGTCGAATTGTAAACCTCCTCCTTTTTAACTTTAAAATCAGGAAAAATCAATGTATACAAAAAGAAAAGTCCCGATTAACTCTGACTAACTAACTGACTCATCAACACTCAGCCCAAATCCTTGGACCTAGAAAGCTGAAATTTTGGTCAGGGAGTTCTCTTTTTAATGTAGACAAGGTATAAGAAAGAATTTTTCGAATTTCCCACAAGATCCGGAATAAAGAGAATTTATCTCTTTGCTTTAATGTTTTTTTTTCTTTTTTTTCTTTATTTGGTCAACAAAACAGAACACAATTTCAACATGCTAACAGGTATTATATAAAATAAAGATTTCAAAAATTGTATTCTAATATATATGTAGACACAGCTTTCACATAATGTACAACATGTGATTAACAATAAAGTTTGGTACTTAAAGTTATGTTATAATCATGTTAAATTAAATTAAATTAAGACTAAATTAAATTAAGGTTAAATTAAATTACATACTTGGAATAAAGATACTGTAATAATTTGTTTTTTGTGGAGGCCACTGAACCCATGAAAACATCCACTTCAGATCGAACAATGTTACTGGATGAACACATGCGGTATAATGGCGAATGTTGTCCGCGAACGGTTCTACAAAGTGGAAGACTAAATGTTTTACTATTATGAAGGTGACTATTAGCACGAGGTATTAAGAATTGTATGCGCTCTAAAATTATTGGTGAGTCAATATAACCATTAATCAATTTATACAAAAACATTATATCAAACATTTTCCTACGCATTTGCAATGGAACCATTTTAAAATGTTTTAGCCGATCTTTGTAGGAATGAAGTATATGGCATTTGTTCTCGGCATAGCTAAGGACATACAAAAAACGTTTTTGAACACGCTCTATACGCTCAGAGTAGATGATATAAATAGGATTCCAAACAACACTGCAGTACTCCAAATGGCTTCTAACGAGAGAATTGTAAATAATTATGGTTATTGTTATTGTTGCTTTGTTTCCGTAACTATAATTATTTTAGACTTAAAATTTGGTATGTGAGTATGTAATTTATAATCACTAATAGCTATTTTACTAAGGAACAAGAAAGAAATTTTCGAAATTCTCACGGGATGGAGAATAAAAATGATTTATCTTTTCGTTGTCGAATCGAATATGACTAAAGATTAATTTTACAATGAATTTAGATTAAGTTGGCTAGGTGAAAGTGAAATGAGGCAAAAGTTGTTAGCGAGGCACTTGACTCGCTCTTCGTCGTCTTGAAATTATGTGGTTAAAAGAATACTTCAGAGCCTGTGGAAACTGTAGAGGTCACGGTTTTGACAAGGTGCTAAGCCTAGTGACCTCGAGTCAGCCGTCTGTTTACTTAAACCTACAATTGTCTTATTTTATTCTTGATTGTTGATAACATATATTTTTTTAATAGGATATTATATAATTTTTATATATTTTATACAGAAGGGTTATTTACGAGCAGACAGTCAACTGATGGTAAATGGTTGCTGTGGCCCATAGACATCTACATCTTTCCTTGATTAAGAATAAGATGCGTTGTCACCCCTGAGAACTAAGATTCAATGCCTCGTTTCCAGTAAAAAGGGTGTCCGGTTCTTTACACTTACCTTACGAAACACAGCAGCATTAAGCTGCTATTTTACACTGGTATACTGTGAGAGCGTGGTCCCACACCGGTCAAGCGAACCCACTGGTGCTACAACCATAACATAGCTGCAACGTGAATCTATCACCTATAAAATTGAAATGATCAACGTACTTTTATACGTGGTAGAGCCATGATGCAGCTATATTAGTAGTATAGTTGTAGCGCTGGGTCGGCTCGACCGGGGAAGGAGCACGCTCTCACAGAATACCAGCGTAAAATAGTAGCTTAACATTACTGCGTTTCGTATGGTAAGTGTAGACAATCAGAGACCATTTTTACTGGAAAAGAGGCATTCCATCTTAGTCCTCACGGGTGCCAACGCATCTGCAATTTGTTTCTTTATTGAGGATAAATGTAGATGTCTATGCGTCACAGCAACCACTTACCGTCAGGAAGACTGTGTGCTCGTTTGTCACCCTATCCTATAGAAAAATACAATCCACCTGATCATAAGTGGATATGGCAATCAATTGACACTAGCAGCCAAATTTAAGTAAAGATGGCTACAGGTGCGTTATTACCGCTGAGGATTAAGATGGAATGCCTCGCAGCGACTGGTTGTACTGGTTCTCTATACCTTCAGACCAAAAGACAATAGTGCAAGCAATACTATTTAACATTAGACATAGGTAAGAGGGTAGTATATACCCCAACGGAACCCTAAATAGAAAGAAAGTCCCACCGCCAAGTGAAATATGAGATTTTGATATGTGAGAGTAATAAAAGTGTATTTTGAAGTAAATTTTCAATAATTTTATGCTTGAAATAGGTTCCGGTATAGTAATTGTAATTAGGATCATCATTAAATTTCTGTGTCTGGTGTTAAAAGAATAGATATTTTTTTATATAGAAGAGGGGGCAAACGAGCATGTGGCTCACCTGATGGTGAGTGACTACCGCCGGCCATGAATAACCGCAACATCAGGAGAATTGCAGGTGCGTTGCCGGCCTTTTAGAAAGGTATAAGCTAATTTCTTGAAGGTCCCTAAGTCGTATCGGTCCGGAAAATTCGCCGGTGGTAAACAATTCCATAGAGAAGTTGTACGAGGGAGAAAACTCCTAGTAAAACGTACAGTCGTGGACCGCCAAGCATCCAGATGGTGAGAATGGTATCGTGAATTTTGACGCGACGTGCGTTCGTGAAATTTGGCGGCTGGAATTAATCCGAACCATTCCTCAGAGCACTAACCGTGGTAAATTCGATAGAAAATGCAAAGGATATCAATAGAATAGAATATGTAATTTTTATTCAATATAGATTATTACATTACACTTATTGAAAGTCATTTTTTCATTTACCACTGGTTCGGAAAATACCTCTGTCCTGGGAAGAACCAGCAAGAAACCCAGCGGGACTTTTTTTAAACATATTAACATTACATTTTACAAAAATTATGTTTATACAAATTTTAAAATAATTTTAATAGATCTATGAGGGAGGCCTATGTTTAGCAGTGTACTTTATTATGCTGTAACGGTAACGGTGAAATAAGAGTAAAGTTATTAAATATAGTCTATTCAATTCACTTGTTTGTGTGTCATTTTAGATTAGACCAGGCACCTAACACGTACAGTCCACCTGAAGACAGCATATACAGCATATTCCATAGGCTCCTGGAAACAACTTTAAAAGAAGAAGACTACAAATGCGATGTCACCTCTGAAGAATAAGATGCAATACCCTTCAGGCTTTAACACAGCAGTGCACGCACTGCTGCTTGAAGGTCTTTTAAAAAGGAGTAGGCTCTTTTCTTGAAGGTCCCTAATCGGTCCGGAAAAATCGCTGGTGGTAATCGATTCCACAAGGATGTTGTGCGAGGAAGAAAACTTCTTCTAAATCGCACAGTGGTGGACCGCCAATCATCCAGATGATATGGATGGTATCGCGAGTTTTGTCGTTGTCGATTTTTGCCGATGTGCGATGGTGTTGAGCGGCTGGAGTTAGTCCGAACAATTCTTCAGAGCACTCCCCGTGAGAGATGCGATAAAATACGCAAAGAGATGCATCATCTCTACGCAGTGTCAGTGAGTTAAGCCAATTGGAAAGAACTCGGTCGTCGACGATTCGAACCGCTCTGCGCTGGATGCGGTCAAGTGGAAGGAACTGGCACTGGCGAGCCCCTGCCTAGAGATGGGAACAGTATTCCGTGTGAAGCCGAACCTGCGCCTTGTAAAGTTGCAAGTTGCCCGCTCTGCTGAGCACGCCAAGCTTTTTAGAGGCCAATTTGGCCTTCTCTTCCATGTGACCACGAAACTGCACATCACTCCAAAAATAGATAAGCGGGTGGTGCCTACTCAGACATACTCCTGGGCAGAAAAGGAGTCCTACCATCCAGTAAATTATCGGCTTTAATCATTTATATTCCGTAATAATAGTATATTATATAGACTCTTTGATTTTAATAATATTTTTATAATAATAATAATCGACAACAGTATAACCAACGATAAGAAACTGCTATGGGCCATGGCTTGATGCAACCAATGCCTAAAGGTCTTAGACGAATTGTCATACCTGAGGACTGAAGTAATTTGCTAGCCTGTTTCTAATTATACCAACTGTAATTTGCTTCTTATATAGAATGGATAATAAAGAAAAAAACACCGAATGAAGATAGAACACCGTCCGAAAAGTTGCTAAGTATTTAAAAATGTAAATTAAGCAGAGGGTTGCTAAGATTGTCATATTAATAATACTATCTTGTAATGTCTTTACGTGGTAGAGTCATGCTGCAGCTATATTAATAGTATAGATGTAGTGCGAATAGGTCGGCTCGACCAGGGAAGGACCACGCTCTCACAGAATACCAGCGTAAAATAGCAGCTTAACGCTGCTGTGTTTCGTATGGTGAGTGTGGAGAACCGGAGACACTTTTTACTGGAAACGAGGCATTCCACCTTAGTCCTCACGGGTGACAACGCATCTGCATTTTGATTCGTAATCGAGGATAGAAGTAGTGTAGTTGTACCACTTCTAGACCACCTGAGTCAGACGTGGTTCAACGACGTTCGTCGACACACGATCCTAAAAAAAAAAAAAAAAAGTCCATTTTTGTGTAGAATGCACGGTTCCGGAGATGTGTAGATCAATTAGCTAATATCTAATTGATATCCGGTAAGGGCCTCCACCGTCATTAGCGTCCCATTGTTCCTATTTCTATTGTTCTATTGTTCATTAATCACCTTCATTGCAGCGTGTGCGTCGACTATATCAGTGCTATTGTATTGTACTTCTTTGTTCCTAATTATACAACGCTAATCTGAATCATCAATAAAACACATTACATAATTTTGTTACAATTTTTATTTATAAAATACAAAATCTTATTACTTATTATCTATAAAATAGGAGCGAAACATCTCATCCACTAAAATATCGTTGTACAATGTGTTCCTTGTAAATATACTCGTAAAACTATGTATTGAACATCCTTGAAACTTATATAGCAAATACATTAAGCAATATTCGCCACAAACTGAAGTCCACTCATTCTGAATCCTATCAACATTCCAGTTCCATCTTTTACAATTCCTTTTTAAAAACTCTAGATGATATCGTACAGGTGATCGTCCATATGAATCAAAATATTGACCGACGTCATTCGTATCGATATATAAAGCTACCCAATGTGACCCTGGTTTATCATCTGTATCCGAATTGCATATTATATACGTTGGTACGTGGGTATACATAGGCAGTCTATTAGCTGCATAAACATTATTTTCTAGACTGGGGTGAATCTTTTTCAGATGTTGTTGTACATCTAGTGTATCCATGATATTACTGCTATTAGTAGATTATTACAGTACCAATCTACTCAATGAATAACATAGGAATGGTCAATTATAGTGATTTCTAAATATTAAATTGCATTTTTGTGTTATACAAATCGTACTTGAGTCATTGATCACCAAACAAAACACAATACGAAGAAATGTTGAGATAGGCAACGGAAATGTGAGATAAACTGATATGTTTCTAAATATTAAATTGCATTTTTGTGTTATACAAATCGTACTTGAGTCATTGATCACCAAACAAAACACAATACGAAGAAATGTTGAGATAGACAACGGAAATGTGAGATAAACTGGTTGACGCATAAAGTAATTATCAACTCATTACGGAAATACTTTACATTAGAATTTTTACGTACTGGTGGTATATAAGACCAACAGACGCAGTCATCGAGTTAGTGTACGGTCGTTTGACTACAGTGGATCTATCAATAGTACATTTGTGTTACTTCAATACACCAAAGGCTATGGATGTAAGTGTTTATTCTATTGACTAAATTACTTTTTTTCTGTTATTTTCATGTGTGTGTATTATTTTATTTAAATATTGTGTATGTATATGATTAAGCCGTGGTAACTCAGATGGTTAGCGCTAGCTGTAAATTTTACAGTACGCGACCCGGGTTCGATCCCCGCCAGCACCAATTAAATTGTTAATCGCAATTTTAAGTGCTTATTACCACGTGCTTGGTGGTGAAGGAAAACATCGTGAGGAAACCTGCATGTCTGAGAAAATTTCGAAGGCATGTGAAGTTCGCCAACACACATTGAGGGAGCGCGGCGGACATTTCCTTGCTCTAAAACCCTCTCAGAAATGAGAGGAGGCCTATGTTCAGCAGTAGACTTTAATAGGCTGTAACTTTAACTTTTTTAACTTTTATGATTAAGTGTTAACAAATTGATATTAACATGATAACTGTGTTGTTGCAGAAATCATTGAGCTTCGATGAAGATACCTATAAACAGTATTACTACTCGCCACTCTCCCCTCAAGAAGAGAGTGATAACCTCGTCATTAATAATAACACATGCGATGGTGGAAAAAGAAAATCGCAATCGATTGATCATTTTTTTGAAGCTGAATCAAAAATAAAAAAGAGGAAGGGAAAACTTCAGTGAAGTGTGCACCAGTGCTTTTTTCTCCACAATCATGGAAGAGAATACGGAACTATTCAATAGCGAATTAAATCAGGAGTTGTCTAAAGTTTGTGAAGAAATGGAGAGGGGTCAACTGTTCGATTCGTCATACGATGATGAGTTGTATCATCACTGTGCGATGGTTGAAACACAGTTTAAGTATGTAAAATAAACATTCATTTCGATCATAATTTACATATTGTCTTATACAGTTTTTAATAAATTTAAACATTTTAGCAGTCAACCACTACAACTTGGAAGAGGAACGAAGCGAACGTGCAGCAAAGAATCCAAGATCATCAAAAAACCAACAACGGAAGCAGAAGCGCATACCTCTGCAGGGAACAGTATCAGTAACGATGATCAAGTGGAATGTCCAACGTGCCATATATTTATCAAGAAACGGTATTTAGCTAATCATTTTAAAAGTAATGTTCATAAAAATAATCTTTTAAATTCACATAATTCTTTATCAAACGTTAGTGTTATTGAATCTGCTTTTGGGAATAGGATTTTAACTTATAAAATCAAGAGTAGAGTAGATCGTTCGACATGGGTAAATTTTGAAACTCCTGAACTATTTTTAAATTCTATTAAAGATGATATTTTATTTTTATTACAAGAGTGTATTCATCAACACATAATTTTTAAGGTAAACTTCATATTGCATGCTGATTTTGTTCAACAAACTAAAGATATTCATGATACGTTCGATTTTCAAACGCTTAACTATATTATTTGTCAAGGAGATGACTTAAATATTTTTCTTTCATCTTTAAATGATACAATTACTACTAAAATTAGTGCTTTCGAAAAAAAAGATAGTGGATGGAGTCTAAAAAACATAAAATCTATAGACATGAATGTTAATAAATTTAACCCCCTACGCGGTACTTCATACATAGATCTTCCTCGTGACATAAAATTAAAAAAGGCTGTTATAAATGTAAAAAAACAAGGATTATTTTTGTTTTAAATGGGCGTTACTCTCGGCGTTATATCCTGTAAACAAACACACCGATCGGGTATCATCGTACGTTAAACATGCAAATAAACTTAAATTTGATGGTATTTCCTTTCCGGTTAAAATTTCTGACATAGCAAAAGTAGAGAAATTAAATGATATTAGTATTAATGTTTTTGGGTTAGAATATAATAAAGAAAAACGATGTAATTCTATAGTAGGTCCATTATTTTTAACAAAGTGTCGTAAAGATAGACATATCAATTTATTATTTTTTTCCAAGGATACAAAAAATCATTATTGCTATATAAAAAATTTATCGCGGTTAGTTAGTAAACAAATTTCAAAAGACGGTCACATCATGTACATTTGTGAAGCATGTCTACTTCGTTTTCCATCTCAGGGAAGGTTAAATAACCATGAACAATACGATTGTGCCCACATTTGTACAGTATTACCAAACAGTGAAACTTTAAAAAAAAAGAATTGGTTTGGTCAACCTATTTCAAATGATAAAATTAAATTTGATAGTTATGAAAAAAAGTTAAAGATACCATTCGTAGTTTATGCTGATTTTGAAGCATTTTTAAAACCAATAGAATCATGTTCTAACGATCCTTCCAAACCTTTCACTCGTAATATTCAGAAACATGAAGTACATAGTTTTGGATATTATATAAAATGTTCATATGATGATAAATTATCAAAATATGTAACATATTGCGGACCCAACTGTGCACAAGTGTTTATGGAAAGTTTATCTAACAATCTAAAAGAAATAAATAGACTTCAAAAATATCCACCACTTCCGCTAACAAATGAAGACAAAAACCAAATTTCAAATGCAACCATTTGTCATATTTGTGAAACTGAGTTGGCAAAACATTTTTATGATTTTGATTGGTACACTGGTAGTTTTATAGGTGTTGCTCATGAATCATGTTGTTCGAAGATCAGAACACCTCGTTATATACCAATATTTTTACTCAACCTTAGTCACTATGATGCTCATTTTATTGTTCACGCGTTAAACTTTTGTGATGGTGAAGTCGAAGTTATCCCTCAAAATAAAGAAAAATATATATATCCTTTTCCAAAAAATTAAAAGTGAATAACCACGAAATTATATTGAGATTCTTAGATTCATTTAAGTTTTTATCGTGTAAATTAGAAGAATTGGCCAAAAATCTCAGTAATGATCAATTTCAAGAATTACGTAGAAATTACCCTAATGATGAAGATTTCTTTCGTTTAAAACGGAAAGGTGTTTATCCATATGAACTTATGACTAATTATGATAGTTTAAGTCTAACATCGCTCCCTGAACAAAAATGTTTTTATAGTTCACTCACAGATTCACATATTACAAATGATGATTACAATCATGCTAAAGATGTTTGGGAACATTTTGGGTGTTGTAATATGCTAGATTATTCAAACCTGTATTTAAAAACAGACGTTTTACTTTTATCCGATGTATTTGAAAACTTTAGAAAGTTATGTATTAATACATATGATTTAGACCTTGTCCATTATTACACAGCACCCGGTTTAAGTTGGGATGCAATGTTAAAATATACAAAAATAGAATTAGAACTTTTAACAGATTATGAGAAAATTGCATTTATTAGATCAGGTATCAGAGGTGGTGTATCTCAATGTAGTAATCGTTATGCTAGAGCTAATAACAAATACATGGAGGATTATGATACAGGGAAACCAAATTCATATATCACATATTTTGATGCCAACAATTTATATGGTTGGGCTATGTCTCAATATCTTCCTACTGGTGGATTCGAATGGGTAAATCCAAATACAGAATTTAATGTGTCTAAGACATCAGACTTCGGTTTTATTTTAGAAGTTGATTTGGAATATCCAGATGAACTTCATGATTTACATTCGGACTTTCCTTTATGTCCAGAAAACATTTGTGTAGACAATATTAATGTGAATAAACTAGTCCCAAATTTAAATAATAAAGATAAATATGTAATTCATTACAGAAATTCAAAGCAGTGCATAGAAATGGGGGTTAAATTAACTAAAATTCATAGAGTTTTAAAATTTAAACAGTCTCCCTGGTTGAAGATGTACATAGATCTAAACACAAAATTAAGAACTTTAGCAAAATCAGATTTCGAAAAAAATTTTTATAAATTAATGAATAATTCAGTCTTCGGTAAGACTATGGAGAATATTGAAAAAAGGGTTAACATAAAATTAGTTACGCACTGGGAGAACCAGGGTAAAGCTTTAGGTGCTCAAGATCTAATCGCTAAACCACAATTTCATAGCCTTTCAATATTTTCGGAAAACCTAGTTGCGGTTCAGTTGCGAAAAACGAAGTTAATATATAACAAACCAATTTATTTAGGGTTTTGCATTTTAGATATTTCAAAAACATTAATGTATGATTTTCATTATAACTATATGATTAAAAAGTTTAGTAAAATCAAATTATTGTATACAGATACGGATAGTTTAATATATCATATATTTACAAATGATTTTTACACTGATATAAAACCTGACCTTTCATCATACTTTGATACCTCAGATTATGATACAAATAATATTTTTGAATATCCAAAATTAAATAAAAAGAAATTAGGTTTTTTTTAAAGATGAAAATAATGGTAAAATCATGAAAGAATTTGTGGGTTTACGATCCAAAATGTACGCTTTTAACTTAGAGAATAAGACTATAGCCAAGGCAAAAGGGGTAAATAAATGTATCACTAAAAAGATGACAATGAATAGTTATAAGTCTTCTCTATTTAATAAAAAAGTGCAATATTATAGTATGCTTAGATTTAAATCAATTAAACACACAATTTTCACACAAAAATTAAATAAGATAGGTTTATCATATAATGACACAAAGAGACATATTTTAGATAATAATATTGAAACATTAGCTTGGGGTCATTATAAAATGCGTTAAGTGTTGATAGTTTTTACTTTTATGTCTGCGTTTAAGAAAAATTTATATTGATTGTAAAATTATGATAATACTATAATATGACGTAGTTTATTACATATTTAATCATTGTTTTATTGTAAATAATTTAAGTTAATTGTTGTTTCTATTTATTTGAGGTTGAGTTAATTGTAAAATTATGATGTACTAATTGTTGTTTCTATTTATTTGAGGTTGAGTTAATTGTAAAATTATGATGTACTAATTGTGTTAGAAATAGTATACAGATAATTCTGTTTGATATAATTTTTGGAATATATATTAATTGTTTACACCAACACTTTCATTTTTTATTTCACCCCTTTGAACTTTAGACGTGTGTTATGTTTCACTTTATCCATCCGTTCACTGCTATTGTGGCAGGACCAAGTGGGTGTGGGAAGTCAAATTTTGTAACAAATTTCATAAAATCAGTTACAGAAATATGTAATTGTGATTTTAATCAGATCACATGGTGCTTTGATGAAATGCAACCATTATATAATTTACCAAATGTTAACTATCATCAAGGAATTCCAAATCTTAATATGTTTGATGGTGAAAACCCACATCTTGTTATTATTGATGATCTAATGAGAGAGTCCGATGGAAGAATTGTGGATATATTTACAAAAGGTAGTCATCACAGGAATCTTAGTGTATTTTATCTAACACAAAATTTATTTCATCAGGGTAAAGGACAAAGAGACATATCTTTAAACTCAAGTTATATAATATATTTTAAAAACCCTCGAGATAAAACTCAAATAAGATATTTAGCAAGACAAGTATCAGCAGATAACCCAAAATTCATTGAAAATGCCTACAGGGATGCAACTCTAGAGGCGCATGGATATTTAATGGTAGATTTAAAACAGAATACCAATGATTTTTGTCGTATCAAGACAAATGTCTTTCCATTTAATGGTTTCTGTACAGTCTACGTCCCCACAAAAGAGTTTAAATACACCAAGAATCAAACAATTGAAATCATTGCTAAATGATGCATCGTCGACTCACAACGTATAAACATTTGCTAACCGCTTTGCATACGCTTAAACCAAAATATCAAAGAGCATTACTTAAAACGTGTGATGAAGAAGAAATTAACTGTATTTGTGAGTGTATTCATAACGTTTTACAAGGAAAAGTACCTCTTAAAGATCAGGATAAACAAAAATTGAATAAACATAAAAACATACTCCGTAAACTAGTACGTAAGTGTAAACATAAACTAAGAAAAAATATAATTATACAAAAAGGAGGGGCTTTCTTACCAACAATATTAGGTGCAATATTGAGTGGATTAGTGAGTGGACTAGCCAGTTAACATGGAAAATGCAAAGAAAATGATACTTATCGAACCTGGATTGATTGAAAAATTAAAACAAGAAAATAAGGTTAATAGTAATTTATCTCGATTAGATATTGAAATGCAAAATATTATGAATAGTAAGACGGAAGACCGAAAGAAATGGATATTATATTTACAAACACTGCAAAGATACCTTCATTTTACCGAAGAGGATCGTCAACCACTCAAATTACCAATTTATTCTGATACATCTAATGAAGATGCAAATGAGTCAAAAATTGGTTTTAAAAATAAAGATAGAGATCTAAAAACTTCAGTTGATATTGAATCTTTGCTGGAGGAGAATCGATCCATTAAAAGTAAAGAAAATGATGAAAATCCACTTTACACACCAGCTCAAATACTCAGTTTAATACCAAAAACTTATCATAAAAAAGGGCAGTTATTATTAAACTTAGTTGAAACAAGTAAAAGTAAAATACATTGGGATAACGAAGGTACAGTCATAATTGATAGTGAAAAAATTCCTGGAAGTAATATTGTTGATTTAATAAATGATTCACTAAGACCCCTAAAAAGAAGTGATCCGGTAGGGTGGGTTAGATTTGCTGAAGCATTAAAAGATATTAAAGTACCACTTACTTATATTGGAAATCCAAGGAGATGTGAGTTTATTAACCAACTTCAAGCAAAAGATCTGAACAAACCCTCTGAGATTGAAGTTCAAGAGTTTTCTACACCGGGCAGTAGAGATAAAAAGTCTACAACTAAAATACGTAAAGGACTTGAGTGGGAAAAATGGACCCCGTACTAGAAGAAATTAACAGGATTTATTATGATCCATCTAATCCCGCTGGTTTTGGTAGTATTGATAAATTATCAAAAGCCATGAAGGGTAAAATAAATAAAAAGCAAGTAAAGGAATGGTTAAAATCACAAGAAACATACACATTACATAAACCCATTCGAAAAAAATTCCCGCGTAATAGGTACATTCTATCAAATATTAATGAACTGTGGCAAGCTGATTTAAGTGATATGCGAACTTATTCTCAATATAATGATGGTTTCAAGTATATACTTTGTGTTATTGATGTATTTAGTAAATATGCTTTTGCAAGACCAATGAAAAAGAAAAACTCAGAAACAACTAAAGAATGTTTTGAAAGTATATTTACTGAAAGTAATTTAACACCTACTCACATACAATCCGATAAAGGTACAGAATTTGTTTCAAAAGATGTACAAAAATACTTTAAATCCAAAAAGATTAATTACTATACCACTAACAATCCTGACATTAAGGCCAGTATTGTTGAACGATTTCAAAGAACACTAAAAATGAAAATGTGGCGTTATTTCACTCATAATAATACTTATAGATATATAGATGTTTTACAAGATTTAATATACTCTTATAATCACAGCTTTCACTCTAGTATTAAGATGTGCCCATGTGATGTAAATTCCAACAATATTATGACAGTTTGGACTAATCTTTATGATAGACGGTCAAAAAAACTATCTTTAGAAAATCCTAAACCAAATTTCAATGTGGGTGATTATGTTCGAATAACTAAATATAAACATGTATTCCAAAAAGGATATGAATCAAATTGGAGTGATGAAATATTTATTATATCTTCAATAATTGATAGATCTCCATGGGTTGTTTATACAATAACAGATTTACAAAATGAACCAATAATTGGTACTTTTTATGAAAGAGAATTACAGAAAATCACTTACAACCCCACCTCACAACATAAAATAGATAAAATAATTGACACTCGTTATTCAGGTAACAGAAAAGAAGTATTAGTGAAGTGGAAAGGTTATCCAGATAAATTTAACAGTTGGATTTTAGCTTCTAGTTTAAAAGAAATATGAATAAAGAAAGTTTCTATTTAACTTTGCTCAGCAATAGTTCAATGGAATACTTTCCTGATAACAAGACCACAAATTTTTCAACGAAATTACCAAAAGCTATAAAATTAGAAGGTGAATGGTCGGTTGGAGTTGTCGAGTTTCAATATTCATGTACCATGTTTACTGTTCAAGACCATGAAAATGTTATATACATTACAAAATCTATGTTAATGCCTAATGAAGATAAACCATCCACAGTGTACTACAAAAACATATTCCAGCTACCAACTATGATAACGTTGAGCATATTTTAAGAGTGTTAAATGGTATCGGAGAGAACTTGAAATTTCGCTATGACAAAATAATAAAATTTGTGTCTATTTCGGTATTGGATAAAAATATAACATCCGTAACATTATCACCCAAATTAAGTTTACAGCTAGGTTATGAACCAAATAAAAATCTCCTAGAGAGAAATTTTGGAAAGTGTCCTGCTAATTTACACTTAGGGTTACCATCTCAACTATTTCTATATTGCGACATTATCGATCCTCAGATTGTGGGTGATGTTATGACTCCTTTATTAAGAGTCATTTCATTAGATCCTACAAAATACATTTATGGTGCAAATAAAATGCACGTTTTCTCTCAACCTCACTACTTACCTGTTATGCGAAGAGAGTTCGATACGTTGGAAATAGTTATAAGATCGAGTACAGGACAAAAAATACCATTCCAGTTTGGAACCGTGTGTATTAAACTACATTTCCGAAAATTATAATAATGAATTCTCTTCGTGATCATCATAAATTTCCATATGAAAATTATTATACACATCAAGCTGGATCAGGAGTTGGAGTAATTTATAAGGGTTCACCATATCAACGCGGTCATGGTATTGGGAGCTTCTTAGGGGGGTTATTCAGATCAGTTTTACCTTTACTTTCAAGTGGTGCTCGAGTGATTGGTAAGGAGGCATTAAGCGCTGGAGTAGGACTTTTATCGGATATGGTTCAAGCCCGTCCTATGGAAGCCTCAATAAAAGATCGTCTAAAGCAAGTTAGTACGAATTTAAAACGAAAGGCTGATGAGAAAATTGATCAATTTAACATGACTGGATCTGGGTATAAAACTAAAAGAAAACGATTGACATCGTTCATTCCACCATTAACTGCTAAAGTGAAAGCTGCGAAAAAACTTTGTCTAAAACCAAAAAATATCAAAGATATATTTTCAAACTAAATATGTCTTTCCTTCATAATCATTCTTGCGAGTGCATTAAGTCAGAATTGGATTTGTTTGCACTACCGTCTACACAAACTAGCATTGAAAATGGATTGTGGATTCATTATAAACCAATTTCATCTCTTGGTGATGATGGACCTATCGAGTTTCAAGTTCCTGGGACCGGCGATGACTACATAGATGTGTCTCATACATTACTCCACATAAAGGCAAAAGTATTAAATCAAGATTCAACTAACTTGGTATCTACTACAATAGTAGCACCTGTAAATAATTGGCTGCATTCACTTTTTAGTCAACTTGATGTTTATTTAAACCAAAAACTTGTATCACCACCTAATAATACCTATGCATATCGAGCATACATGGAAACCCTTTTAAACTATGCCCCTGCTGCTAAACAATCTCATCTTACTTGTAGTCTTTGGTATGAGGATACAGCAGGAAAAATGGATTCTACAGATGGTAAAAACATAGGATTTGTTAAAAGACAGGAATTGATTAGTGAAAGTAAGGAAATAGGAATGATTGGTCATCTTCACGGTGACATTTTTAACCAAGATAAATTTTTAATTAATGGTGTTGAAATGAGTGTTAAATTGGTTCGATAAAGAGAGAGTTTTAATTTAATTGTTGGGTCAAACGATGTAAAGTTTAAAGTTTGCATTACGGACGCAACTCTTATTGTTCGACGAGCACGAATTAATCCAAGTGTATTACTCGCACATCAAAAAGTTTTAGCTTCTACCACTGCTAAATATCCTATTACTCGAGCTGAAGTAAAAGTTTTAACAATTCCTTCGGGTGTTCAAGGAAAAACTCTTGATAATATATTTTTAGGACAGGTACCGAAAAGATGTATAATTGGATTTGTGAACAATTCTGCATTTAATGGTTCCCTTACTAAAAATCCATTTAACTTTGAAAACTATGGTATTAATTCTTTCAGCTTATATATTGATGGTCAACAAATACCTTCAAAAGCTTTGCAACCATCTTTTAATAATAGCATATTTACATCAGCATATCATACTCTATTCTCGGGAACTGGTATTCACTTTCTTAATGAAGGAAATGGAATCTCTTGTGAACAGTATGGCAAAGGTTACTGTCTATTAGCATTTGACTTAACTCCTGATTTATCAGCTAACTCATCAACTCATTGGAATCTCATAAAGCATGGTAGTGTAAGAATAGAAGTACGATTTGAATCCTCATTAATACAAACAATTAACTGTATAGTTTATGCTGAGTTTGATAATATTATTGAGATAGATAAAAACAGAAATGTTACTGTAGACTATAGTAGTTAAGGTTATAATATGTGTTGTGTGTTAGATTTTATGTGTTATGTGTAATGCATTTTGTGTGTATGTAACTATGTGAAACGTTATAAAATTAAATAAAACAAATTGTATGCAATATATTTTTTTTTATTTCTTTATAAATCTTCTATTTAATCTAATACAAAACACTGTTCGAGTTGAAATTTTACATAAGCACACTGACTAAACCACTGAACATGCTGCTGCCAAGGATCATCATCATCTTCCCAATCTTTTAAACCACCACCACAATGGAAACACTTGGTCCCGTCTGCATGGCCAGTATAAAAGAAACCAGCTTCTGCAAGATCTTCAGGTTTCTGTCGCATAACGAGAGGCCAGTTTTCGAAACTAAGCAAACGGCTAGATTTTGAACTGAAGAATGGATATTCAGCTCTTGAGTACTGCATACTCTTCTCGTTTTCTTCTCCACTCAGTGTTGTAGTTTTGTTATTCAATGATGTTTTTTGTACACGTATGCAACACTCATCTCTTCCTTCCGCTCTTGTCTTCCTGTAATTGAAGTAAACAGAATCACATTCACTAATGATCAGCTAATGACTGTCATTGTTAAAAAAGTATTTTTTAACTTTTTCACTTTCTGCTATTGTCTTTGTTATATTGTATACGAGGGCGTTTGTGTTGTCGTAGATGCTATCCTTATTAGTCTTTACGTAATATTTAATTCTCGTGGAAGCATGTTTCCAATGATCAGTAGTTGGAATCTTGGATAGCTTCTTCATATCGTACATTTCAATTTTGATGAGATGCGTCGCTTGGTCTCCGTCGTCAGAATTAGTAGAAATGTATGATACACCATCTCTAGCGGCTCGTGCTACGGTTGATGATAACAGCTTCCTCTTTTTTATTTTTGATTCAGCTTCAAAAAAATGATCAATCGATTGCGATTTTCTTTTTCCACCATCGCATGTGTTATTATTAATGACGAGGTTATCACTCTCTTCTTGAGGGGAGAGTGGCGAGTAGTAATACTGTTTATAGGTATCTTCATCGAAGCTCAATGATTTCTGCAACAACACAGTTATCATGTTAATATCAATTTGTTAACACTTAATCATAAAAGTTAAAAAAGTTAAAGTTACAGCCTATTAAAGTCCACTGCTGAACATAGGCCTCCTCTCATTTCTGAGAGGGTTTTAGAGCAAGGAAATGTCCGCCGCGCTCCCTCAATGTGTGTTGGCGAACTTCACATGCCTTCGAAATTTTCTCAGACATGCAGGTTTCCTCACGATGTTTTCCTTCACCACCAAGCACGTGGTAATAAGCACTTAAAATTGCGATTAACAATTTAATTGGTGCTGGCGGGGATCGAACCCGGGTCGCGTACTGTAAAATTTACAGCTAGCGCTAACCATCTGAGTTACCACGGCTTAATCATATACATACACAATATTTAAATAAAATAATACACACACATGAAAATAACAGAAAAAAAGTAATTTAGTCAATAGAATAAACACTTACATCCATAGCCTTTGGTGTATTGAAGTAACACAAATGTACTATTGATAGATCCACTGTAGTCAAACGACCGTACACTAACTCGATGACTGCGTCTGTTGGTCTTATATACCACCAGTACGTAAAAATTCTAATGTAAAGTATTTCCGTAATGAGTTGATAATTACTTTATGCGTCAACCAGTTTATCTCACATTTCCGTTGTCTATCTCAACATTTCTTCGTATTGTGTTTTGTTTGGTGATCAATGACTCAAGTACGATTTGTATAACACAAAAATGCAATTTAATATTTAGAAACATATCAGTTTATCTCACATTTCCGTTGCCTATCTCAACATTTCTTCGTATTGTATTTTGTTTGGTGATCAATGACTCAAGTACGATTTATATAACACAAAAATGCAATTTAATATTTAGAAATCACTATAATTGACCATTCCTATGTTATTCATTGAGTAGATTGGTACTGTAATAATCTACTAATAGCAGTAATATCATGGATACACTAGATGTACAACAACATCTGAAAAAGATTCACCCCAGTCTAGAAAATAATGTTTATGCAGCTAATAGACTGCCTATGTATACCCACGTACCAACGTATATAATATGCAATTCGGATACAGATGATAAACCAGGGTCACATTGGGTAGCTTTATATATCGATACGAATGACGTCGGTCAATATTTTGATTCATATGGACGATCACCTGTACGATATCATCTAGAGTTTTTAAAAAGGAATTGTAAAAGATGGAACTGGAATGTTGATAGGATTCAGAATGAGTGGACTTCAGTTTGTGGCGAATATTGCTTAATGTATTTGCTATATAAGTTTCAAGGATGTTCAATACATAGTTTTACGAGTATATTTACAAGGAACACATTGTACAACGATATTTTAATGGATGAGATGTTTCGCTCCTATTTTATAGATAATAAGTAATAAGATTTTGTATTTTATAAATAAAAATTGTAACAAAATTATGTAATGTGTTTTATTGATGATTCAGATTAGCGTTGTATAATTAGGAACAAAGAAGTACAATACAATAGCACTGATATAGTCGACGCACACGCTGCAATGAAGGTGATTAATGAACAATAGAACAATAGAAATAGGAACAATGGGACGCTAATGACGGTGGAGGCCCTTACCGGATATCAATTAGATATTAGCTAATTGATCTACACATCTCCGGAACCGTGCATTCTACACAAAAATGGACTTTTTTTTTTTTTTTTTTTTTAGGATCGTGTGTCGACGAACGTCGTTGAACCACGTCTGACTCAGGTGGTCTAGAAGTGGTACAACTACACTACTGATAGATGTAGATGTTTATGGACCACAGCAACTACTTACCATCAGGTGGACTGCGTGCTCGTTTGTCAACCTAATTCTATAAAAAAAAAGTATACGAGAAAAATTATGAAAAATATCACATTAATCTTTTTTAATTAAAGTGTCGTTATTTTTAAGCGATTAATAGTAATCACCACGCTTGGCGGGTGAAGTGGCAATCGAAAAACACTTCTGTTAGTATGCCATATACTAACAGAAGTATAAATGGATTTTCTATTTTATCAGCAATAGCACTATTGCTAGCTAAAGTGACGACCTGATTAAAGATTCACATAGTCACACGTGGTAGAACCACGCTGCAGTTATATTCATCGATTCGCAATTAAAATTCAATGATACTTAGTTCAAGGTTGAGAGTTGACGATGCATACAAGAGATTAAATTATTGTCGAATCATACGAGTATCTAGACATAACACATTTATATCACTCATAGTGATTATTTAAAATACATTTTATTTAAATAAAAAAATATGTTTATGTATGTTTGCATGTAACATATAGAATGACACTAATTTGATTGCATCGCCTTGGTCGTCCATGGTCTCCCCGTGAACATGAGTGTTACATAGCACTAACAACTTCTATAGTATAAAAACTATATAAAAATAAGTTAATAAGACACGTTAAAATCATCTAAAAATTATTGCATTTTATATTTTTACCCAGTAGTTTACCCTAGGGCTATGTTTTTAAGTCGATTTATGTATGGTCTGTATGTAAAAATATGTATGTCTTTTTCTTTTTATCCTGTACCGTCTAAAAGGATGTATGCAAATAATATCTCTCTACCCTCTTTCTTTCTTCAAATGACGGCATGAATGACAACTTCTTTAGCAAATGCTAACATCAAATTAGCAATGGACGCCCTAGATGGCGTTTATCGACCGAATTGGTGACATATTGAAGATAGACCAAAACAAAGTACACTTAACCGACCATCATGTATACATAATTATATCGTGTATAATGTAATGATGTGAAAGAGGCGAGAGAGAGAGGTGCGTAAAATCGCGTCAAACTGAACTCCATAGTCCCAGCCTATACATCTGGGTGACAAGCGTGAGAGTTTATATACTTTGCGTGCTATGAATGTAGTGTAAGTTAAATACGATATCAAGACGTCAAACACCGTAGTTCCCAGCGATCATGGGTACTACAAAGTGCTAGAAACGTCGGTAATTTAATATGACATAAATTGTACGTGATAGAGAAACGCTGCAGCTTATTTTAGCTGTTAAGAGCTATAAACTTTTTTTACGAGTCATTCCATCTCAGTTCTCAGGGGAAAACGCATCTACATTAGGATACTCACTTAAAAATAGATGTAGCTGTCACTTTCGATGAGCCACTGCATCCACTTACTGCCAATTGACCGTATGCTTGTTTCTCACCCTTAGTTATGTAAAAAAATACATGAATAAATCAGTAAAGTTGTTTCATTTAAAACCTTATTAACTAACCCAACGTGTTAATCTGCCAGTGTTGACACATTGAGTTAAAGACTATTAAGGTAATCCAAAAATTGCAATTTCAGACTTCCTTCGACTTATTTATCTATAAGTCTTCACTCGACCTTAAAACATCAGCAGTGCTCAGCAGTCTGATAGCTAATCGATTGAATGCCTGATACAGATTTATCCGCATCTATATGGTTTCCTCTACAAGTTCAATCTATGTTCAATTACTTTCAATATCGCTCAGTTCAAGGTTTTAGGTTGACTACTCATACTCCAGAGAAAGTAGTAAAACAACGTCAACTAAGTAGCGGAAATAGTTAAGTGTTTTAGGGTTCCGTGCCTCAAAAGGAAAAAACGGAACCCTTGTAGGATCACTTAGTTGTCCGTCTGTCTGTCTGTCTGTCTGTCTGTCAAGACCCTTTTTCTCAGGAACGCGTGGAGGTGTCAAGCTGAAATTCATATCAAATACTCAAGTCTACTGTCCCTTGGAGCTGTTAAAAAATAAAACTTCTAAGCCAACGCAATCAAAAGATACAACTGTTTATGCCGTAAATTTTCGACATTCGCAAGGGAATCAAAAGCTACAGGGTACTTCCCGTGAACTCAGAATCTTGACATTTGGTACGAAGCAACGTTTTATAGTACAGATAAAGGAAAAATTGCGAAAAGCATAAATTTTTAGTTACATCATATAATAAAAATATTTTTAATAATTTTAAACTTATATACCTACAGATTTGTTCGAAACCCTCGGTGCGCGAGTCCGACTCGCACTTTGCCGGTTTTTTTATTAATATAAGGGTGACCAACGAGCACACAGTACAACTGATGGTAAGTGGATGCTGAGGCACGTATCTACGTCTACCGTCAAAGAAACAAAATGCAGATGCGCTTGCACTTCTGAGAACTATAGGATAACCTTTTGTCAGTACAAAGGGCTTTCGATTCTAGTTACTCACTATTCGAAAATAACACAACAATTATGCTGCTATTTTTACGTATCAAAGATGCTGTATTTTAATAGATAAAATATTATTTTAATAAATAAGGTTGACAAATGAGTACAAAGGCACCAGATGGTAGGTAAGTGGATTGTGTGACCCATGCACAGCTACATCCTCGATTAACCGACCACATCCGAGGACTAACATGATGATGGTAATGGATGCCGTGTAACCAGTCAAAAAGGGTTCCGAAATGAGTCTCCAGATTACGACATTCACCATACGACACATAGCAGCTTTATGCTGCTATTTTATGCTGGTATTCTGTGAGAGTATGGTCCATCCTCGATCGTACCAAACCTTTCGTGCTCCAGCCATAATAGGCTACATCGTGGCTTTACCATGTGTGAAAGTTTGCTTTCATTGTAAAGTAGATTTTACAAAACTCTATACGTGAGCTGAGTTTGCGTGGTTACTACGAACACATATTATGTGCAAAAAGACGACTCGTTGTTTATATGTATTGTGTATTTTAGGCATATACATGTGTTCAGAAGATAGGGGAAATATATATATAGGGGAACAAAGGTTCTAGAGTGGCAGCCTCGTACCGGTAGGCGAAGTGTAGGGCGACCCCCCACGAGATGGAGTGACGACCTGGTAAGACATGCAGAAGTCGATGGATGCAGGTGGCTTAGGACCATGCTTTGTGGTATTCCTTGGAGGAGGCCTATGTTCAGCAGTGGACTTATGAAAGGCTGTAATGATGATGATGATAATGATATGTGTATGTATATATTTATATATGTATATATTGTGTGTACTTAAGACTATATGTGTATGTATGTATTTTTAGCCCTTTCTATTTTGATCACTGCTGCACCGCCTGTTGTATTTCTTTCTCTGTTTAGCCTAATGGTTGACTGGGAGAGAATGCCCTATAGGATTAAGTCCGCCACATGTACAATTTTGTGCATGAAAATTTAAATAAATAAATAAACACCACTGTTAATAAATTACTTCTACATCAGTTCGAAGTCCACTGCTGGCCATCCACTTTTCCGATTAGGGAGGATTAATCTTCATCGCCGTGATTGGCAGGTGGATTAGCGAGCTCAGTTTCAGAGGTGTTGCACCTTTGGCGCTTTTCTCCGTCAGCGGTCTGGGTCTTTTACGTCTGGCGTTAACGAGATGGTTATGCCACCATCTACAATCGCCAATCGCCTATCAGAAGTCCACTGCTAAACATAGGCTTCCCCAAAGATGGCTTCATAGTTAGCCGAAATTGCATCACTTGCAAGCGGGCAAGTAACCGCAGTTTCTTTATTATTTTGAATTCCATCCATTCCACTGCAGTATATAAAAGTCCACTCCTGAACACAGACCTGCCCTCAGCGGCTCGTCGCCTCCTGCGCCCCCTTTTCCCTAAAGAGGGTCACTTCCGATTCGGCAGAAAGGCTTCATAAGCCAATGCCAATCTCACAGGTGGTGTTTAGTGTTAATTTAGCACTAAGGTTAGGTTAGGTTAGTCGCAGTGAGTCCCACAACCACGACAACCGGCTGTCGTGGTATGCTTACAGCATTCACCACCTCCCTCCTCGTTTTCCGGGGGTAGTCCTTTTCAACTGCTTGTGGGCGTAAAAAAAACACATAGATAGCCTGCCCATAGATAGCCTTATAGAGCGTATTTTTTCATAGCTGCCACGCTAGGCAAGCGTGTTAGTAACCTCACGTTTTTATAATTTTGAATTGTTTAATTTCCCTCTGCCTCTTACAACACCCACGGGACGACATGTCCAGCGGTCCATCGATATGTCCGATCGTCCATAATAATAATAAGATAACAAATAAACATTTTTATTTATAGGATAGGGTGATGAACAAGCACACAGTTCACCTGATGGTAAGTAGTTGCTGTGGCCCATAGACATCTATATCTATCCTCGTATGCGAATAGAAATGCAGATGCGTTGTCACCCGAGAGGACTGAAATGGAATGCCTCTTTTCCAGTAAAAAGAGTCTCCGATTCTCTACACTCACCATACGAAACACAGCAGTTTTAAGCTGTTGTTTTGCGCTGGTATTTTGTGAGAGCGTGGTCCTCCCCCGGTCGAGCCGACCCATCCGTGCTACAACTATACTACTAATATAGCTGCAGCGTGGCTCTACCACAGTCAAACAGTTTTTATTTTATTTTGCATAAAAACCACCACAAAACTTACACAAATTTTGTTTTTGCTTTTTTTTATAGTATAGCCTTAATTGACAATTAATGTATATTCGGAATACATTATTCACTGAGCGTAACGAACGTGATTTCCGATAGTAATTACGATACTATACAGTATTGGTATAGCTTACCCAATCACCATTGTGTTGAATTTAATAAACTAACGGACGTCATCGTAACTACGAAGAGTTGAAACCGGTTTGAGAAAAAAAAATATGAAAAGAGAAAAGTGTCAATAGCAAGATGTTGTGGAAGGAATAGTTTAAGAAAGAGTCACAAAACAAATGAATGCTGCAAAAGTGAGGGGCAGAGTCGGCAAGGAACTTCCTAAAGTAAAAACATATATATATATATATATATATATGTTTTTACTTTTTGATATGATATATATGATACATATAGATGATATACCGACTACCTGTATTAAAGATATATGAATGTGAATGAAGCGAGAGAGGTGTGTCAGGAGGTTGCCATTGGTAGTCGATAGTATCTACCCCCCTTAAGTCTTACAGTCGTGTTAGTTACAGGTGTCCGTGGACTGCAGTAGCCACTTACTATCAGGTGTACACTGTAAGTTCGTTTGTCAATTCAAAATAATTTAAAATTAAAAATTTTGTACAACCGACTTTAATATAAATCATTAAGGATAACTCAAAAACTATTGGGTCAGGCCTTGATCAAATGTATATGGGACCACATGTGAAGCACCAGCTTTCAAATAAAAAAAGCGGCCAAGTACGAGTCGGACTCGCCCATGAAGGGTTCCGTAGTAGCAAGTAACATAATTTAAGATTTATGACGTATTAAAAAAACTACTAACTAGATGTAGTCCAAACCAATTTTCGGTGGAAGTAATGTACATCATATATTTTTTTTAGTTTTATCATTCTCTTATTTTAGAAGTTACACACAACACACACATTTTACCACTTTGGAAGTGTCTCTCGCGCAAACTATTCAGTTTAGAAAAAAATGATTTAAGAAACCTCAATATCATTTTTGAAGACCTATCTATAGATACCCCACACGTATGGGTTTGATGAAAAAAATTTTTTTGAGTTGCAGTTCTAAGTATGGGGATTTTTTTTTCTATTTTTGTGTAAAAATCTTAATGCGGTTCACAGAATACATCTACTTACCAAGTTTCAACAGCATAGTTCTTATACTCGTAGTTTCGGAAAAGAGTGGCTGTGACATACGGACGGACAGACAGACAGACATGACGAATCCATTCCATTTTCTGCCATTTGGCTACGGAACCCTAAAAAGAATCATCGAAATCGGTTCACCGAGTAAAAAGTTATGAGGTTAAACACAAAAAACATACAGTCGAATTAAGTACCATCTTCTTTTTGAAGGCGGTAGAAAAATTAACGTATACGGTTAGGAACCACTTTATTAAGGGAATGTACCACTTTCATCCATCCATCCATTACAGCCTATAAAAGTCCAGTACTAAAAATAAGCCTCCCCTATAAGTTGCCTCATCGGCAGGGTTTTTCCATAGAACCACGCTTGGTACGCGGGTTGGCAACCACAGTTTCTTTTTTACTGGTATAGGGTGACAAACGAGCACACAGTCCACCTGATGGTAAGTGCTTGCTGTGGCCCATAGACATCTACATCTATCCTCGTTTGCGAATCAAAATGCAGATGCATTGTCACCCGTGAGTACTAAGATGGAATGCCTCTTTTCCAGTAAAAAGAGTCTCCGGTTCTCTACACTCACCATACGAAACACAGCAGTGTTAAGCTGCTATTTTAAGTTGGTATTCTGTGAGAGCGTGGTCCTTCCGCAGTCGAGGTGACCCATTCGTGCTACAACTATACTACTAATATAACTGCAGCATGGCTCTACCACGTACAAAAATTATTTATTTATTATTTATTATTTTGAGTTGTTATCATTAGAAAGATGCGGCTGTCCATCTTCTGTTTTAATTTTACTCTGTCACCTCTTACGATGATTGTATATATGTACCATATATGATTACATATATGTATCATATATGTATGATCTATATATGTTCCACTTACAGAGGATTAAATTACGACGTCATTTTTAATGAAGGTATCCATTTTAAAATTACGTTTAATTTGCATTTCGGAAAGATTTAAACACCTGTAAACGGGTGGCAGATAAATATTAATAATAAAACATTCTGTGAATAGATGCTAAGAGTTATAAACTGAAATAAAAATATAATATAACGAGCAATAACGCTCATAACCAAGCGGCAAAACGTTTAGTTAATTAGCGACATAAATTTTCTCCGTAGTACTTAAAAGTTAAAGGGTTGTGTCAGTAAATACGCGTGCGGTTAACATCAACAGCGTGCTTAAAAAATATTCGGCGATAAATACTACAATATCCTTTGGGTCAAGACCTCATCCGTTTTCAAATAAAAAAATAACTTCCTATCATTTCTTAATTTATAATTTTTAGGAAGAAAATAAGTCAGAAACATTATTTATTTGCAGCTACAAATCAATATATTACATACAACATACATTATAAACTAACATTGCAATAATATTCGTACCGTAATTATATTTTCACCGTGTAGTGGCGGTGTAAGAACTATTAACAAACTACAAACACTATCCCATATCATCCCGTGGGCGTTGTTAGAGGCCACAGAGGGAAACAAATCAGGAAATGGGCAGCGGCATCTTCCTAATGACTACACTAAGCTGATTCTGTGAGCGCGTGGACCTACCCTGTTGGAGCCGACTCATTCGTGCTGTGCATGTTTTTGTTATTTTGAGTTATTATCAGCAAGAGCTGTAGGCCATAAAAATTTAAAAAAATTATCATATTTCTCCGGTAATATAACAATTAACAACTGTCAGTTCAAATTCACTAGTTATACTTGTCAAGTGCCCTGTTATTTTAAATAGTATTAACACTTTCACTGTCCGATTTTGAGACACAATAGTAAGGCATTAGAAAGAACTATTTGTAGTATCTTCACGGGCAGCAAATGGGTTTAGCCTGTTTAAATACATAATTTGATAAGTTTTCATGACCCATGATGATAAATTATATGACATTGCATTTCGCTCGAATTTAGCCTATAAAAGTTAGGATTTTAAAAGAAATTGATGAACATTAATCTTAAAATAGATATGAAGAATTCTAAATTTATCTATAAATTCCACAGTTTAGAATCAAACTACTATATCTATTAAATTTGCAGATATCGATGTCAGAAATTCTTTTAGCGTTCCATTGCTCGTCTACCTTGCTTCCGTGCGTTGTGTCAGTGATTTATGTAACAAAATTATAAACAACAAAGTAGACCTGTGCTTTGCTGCGGAGGCTAGGCAAACATGGCAAACACTTTGCCCCAGCGAAAATATTTCACTCGAAGTTAATCAACAGAAACAGTGGCATATTCCGTTGATACGGAATATGCAAAAACATTTGTTTCATAATTTCCATAGTGGACACATAGCCTTGTGGAATATTTAGGCCAGTAATATCAATAGCAGTTTAATGCAAAATCGTATACTTAAACTATTTTTAAGTGTTATTTGATAGTATCAATTATGGTTATCTTTAACTGAGGGTTCAAACTGCTAGAAAGTGTAAGCGGGCAACCAGGGGCAGTTAAACTGTAATTTAGAGTTTATCTATGTTTTTAGTCAAAATGGCCGCTCTTATAACAGCAGTTGGTCTTACACGTTGTGTCCTTCTTCTTAGATGTTAAATGTGCTGACTGACCATTTTAACTAAATAATTAATCTTAAAACGTCTTTTTGCAAGTATATAAATTATATACTTGCAAAAAGACGTTTTATATCGATGTTGAAATGTAGTTTAGCTAGCTTGATGACAGATGGCGACCTGTTCGAAAAATGATTATAAAACTATAAAAATAATATTTTGGCGATTAAAAATTCTTTAGGACTGAACGCAAAACAAATTACAGCACCTTAGTATGATTATTTTACCAATACTGAGCTCTACGTACCTTTATATTTTTAGTTCCCATGGCACAAAATGTCGCCATCTAGTGTCGAATATATTTAATTTTATTTGAAAGCCGACGCAGAGATTTTTCTAGAACTATTTTAATAAATTAGGTATAAAATTACTTACAAATGAAATATGATGCCATCCATAGCACCAGAGTGTCTACCTGTGTAGTTTTTACACGATAAAACACAACACTTCATCATTTTTTTCTTAATACTACGAAAATACAGTGATTTGCGATTTTTGACACACGGCGCACAGGACGAACGCTGACAGTGTTATAACATTCACTATGATGACGTCAGGACCTAGTTAGGATCACAGTGCAGAGTTGCTTAGGCCGTCTCCTCTTTGTATTTTCTCCGTGCAGGAAACCGTAGTTAATGTGTCCGGTAGCGGCACAAAAGCATCCACTTATCATTAGGTGGACAGTATGCCCTTTAATATTATCAAAATAATAAAAAACTACGGTTGTCAATCCACTTGCCAAGTGTAACAAGTATGGCATATATCCCCTCTACGAGGCAGTCTGTGGTGGAGGCCTAATGTTCACCACTTTTGATATACTGTAAAGAAATGAATGAATAAAAGAAAAAATAATCGACAGCAAGAGGTTTTTTTTATAAAAAGGAATACTGATAAATTTTAATATTTATATACTTTATTGACACAACTTATACTATACAATATTTATTATAATTATAAAAAAAAACTAAAACTAAAATTAACTCCCTGCAGTATAGTGAAAAGAACGCTGGCTGCATTTCTTCGCTGAATGGCTATATTTTAGACTTTGCGCGAGAAAAAAAAACAGCCCTCTAATCACCAGGAGCAACGACAAGTCGCGGATATAGTCCTTTTAGGAGCTTCACCGTACGTAGACTCTACGGGTTGATAGTCTCTACAGGATATTGCTCATATATGAAATCAACTCTCAGAGACCCATATTTGCGTCAGTTACTCAGTTCAAGGCGACACAAGCAACACAAGCAACACAAAGCAAATTTACTAACAATTGTACGGCGCTGACATTGACGTGGTTGATTTGCCTGTAAATATTGACGGCGACAACGTCTACGTCAATGTGTAATCAACACAACAAGCAAAGGTAATGTTCCTCCATCGGCATCCAAAGTTAAACTGATGGAAAACAAGCAACGAATTGTTACCAGTGTCCAGAAGTAGCAACCAGCGACTGTGACCGGTTGCCGCTAGCGGACACAGCGACTCGGTACCCTGTGAAGATGTGCCGTGTCGGTAACAAAAAGTTTAGGTTTTGTTTAAATTTTTGTTTTAACTGCCACGTTTATCGTGTTAAGTGTGAATTGTTATTGCAAATAAACTGAGAATTCCAGATCTAAACGCCACTCAAGTTGCTAGTGCCGTTACGTTTTCGCAACGCCTAATAGTTTGTCATATTGCCACGTCAGGTATCTAGACAAGACAAATACATTATTTATTACTTAAAAGCCCTAAAAACTTATTCAACAAACATCACACAACACCGCACATGGTATCAGAGGTGACTTGATCTGAGTAACTGACTTAAATATGGGTCTCTGAGAGTTGACTTCATATATGAGCAATATCCTGTAGAGACTAGTAGAGTAGACACCGTAGAGTCCACGTACGGTGAAGTTCCTAAAAGGACTACTACGCGAAGGACTAATATCCGCGACCTGTCTTTGCTGCTGGTGATAGAAGGCTAGTTTTTTTCTCGCGCAAAGTCTAAAAGATGGCCATTCAAGCGAAGAAATGCAGCCAGCGTTCTTGTCATTATACTGCAGGGAGCTAGTTTTAGTTTTAGATTTTTTTTATAATTATAATAAATATTGTATAGTATAAGTTATGTCAATAAAATATATAAATATTAAAATTTTTCAGTATTATTCCATTTTATTAAAAAAACCTCTTGCTGTCGACTATTTTTCCTTTTATTCATTCATTTCATTACAGTATATCAAAAGTGGTGAACATTAGGTCTCCACCACAGACTGCCTCATAGAGGGGATATATTATGCCATACTTGTTACACTTGGCAAGTGGATTGACAACCGCAGTCTTTTATTATTTTGATAATATTGACGGCCATATAGTCCACCTAATGATAAGTGGATGCTTTGGTTCATAGACATCGATATTTATCCTCAATTAAGGATCAATATGCAGATGCGTTGTTACCCCTGAGGACTAAGATAGAATGTCTCGTTTCCAGTAAAAGGGTCACCAGTTCTCTACACTGTTCATACGAAGCATAGCAGCATTAAGTTAAGCGTAGTCCTGCCACAGTCGAGCCGGCCCATTCGGTCTACAACCATAATATAGCTGTAGAGTGACTCTACCAATTAAAACGATTTCAAAATTTCCAAAGATTTTTACTTCTCTATTCTGACCTAAAGAAACACCCTATGTTACATGTAATATCTATATTATATCTATTAAAAGAAACTTACCATGGCCTCCAATGCTATGATTATTGTACTATTAATTATTTCGTATGTTATTTCGAGTGCTGCTCGGATGCAAACATAAGTCATAAAGTACCTATAACTTTAGCTTTAACAAGAACAAATATATCCTGTAAATAATTGTATCTGTACATAGATCCATTAGAATTACATAAATCATTTGAGAATTGAAAAAAGCAAAAGTACACATTCGCCCCATCCCTATCACAGCGCGAATCCATTGTCAAGAACACGGCCCGCATCCAGTCGCAATGCGGATGCCTCTTAATATTGCAGTCAGTGCCTGGCAACATTCTGTAATCTGAATTAAAAGAATTTCTATTAAATATTTATTGTTTTACTTCATGTTAAAACTAATGACTGATTGAGCAACATTTCAAACAATCCTGCTCACGCATGTGCTTTAATATCTTATATTTATCTATTTTTCCTTTAAACTTAACACAAGTAAACAGGAAAAAACCAAATAGCTTATATTTCATCTTTCCCCTACAATTTGTGTTATTGACATTTCTTTAATTTATAAATGCTATGACCGTATTTTGAAGTTTCGGTATATTACCCATTTGTGTTTAACATTAAACAAGTGTTAAAATTAAAAAAAAATGGTACAACCGACTTCAATATATAAATAAAATGAGAACATCATCAATGTAGTCGAAGTCAATTGAATGCGCATTATTAAGGATAATTCAAAAACGAATCAAATCTATATGTGGTCCCACATGAGAAAAACCAGCTTTCAAATATAAAGCAATCCTCAAAATCGATTCACCTAGAAAAAAATTCTGAGAAACACACATAAAAAACTACAGTCAATTGAGAACCTCCTCCGCTTTTCGAAGTCAGTTGAAAATAAAACTTAATACAAAGTAAAATCTGATTATAAAAACTTAAGAAAATGAAATATTTTCCCCATACTAGCTTCTGAAGTGGAGGCTTTACTTTAATACACTATGTCTTAGCACTATTTTAAAACAGAGGTTATTTAGTTAGTGACACTAGGAACAGACACAAGCTAGTGGTACCAGTTACTCGATTCCACCGAGTCAGTAATTCATTCTTGGGGCGATGTATACGCGTTTCCAATAAAATCCCAGGAAATATACAAAATTTGACCTTCTCAAAGTTCAAAAACTTTATTAAACTAGGTTTGTATAAAAAGGGTTATTATAAATATTAAGGAATTTATAGATGATAATAACCCCTGGGAACGAGGTGATCGCTACCGAACTATTTCTAATTTGTTTTGTGTTGTTAATTGTGTAACATACATGATTGTAAGCTGTTACTTTTTTTAAAGTCCCGCTGCGGACAGAGGTATTTTTCCAAACCAGTGGTAATCAAACAAAAGAGTGACTTTCAATAAGTATTATTTATAATATATATTGAATAAAAATGTTTCTGTTTCTGTTTAGTTTCAAGAATTGCTAGTGGTATTATACTTTTATTAACTTCATTTAGTATACAACGCGGTCCTGAATAAAACTTAAAGGTTACTCTGTCGTGTTTGTCATTGCAGATAAAACGTGTCGTATTCATTGCCGTGTCGTACAGACATGTACAAATTATTCAGTAAATAATTGTGTAGTCGAAACTATTATTAAAAATTATTAATTATATTATTAAATTTTGCTACTTTGGTGCGTAGTGTCCTAAAATTTTTATAGAATTATTTTTTATAGAATAAAGGTGACAAACGAGCACGCAGTCCACCTGATGGTAAGTGGTTGCTGTGGTCCATAGACATATACATCTATATTCGATTGCCAATCAAAATGCAGATGCGTTGTCACCCGTGACGACTAAGATGAAATGCCTCTTTTCCAGTAAAATGGGTCTCCGGCTCTCTACACTCACCATACGAAACACAGCAGCATTAAGCTGCTATTTTACGCTGGTATTCTGTGAGAGCATGGTCCTTCCCCGGTCGAGCCGACCCATTCATGCTACAACTATACTATTAATATAGCTGTAACATGGCTCTACCACGTAAAAAATACCATATAATAAATCTGTAGAAGAATTGTGCATTCACTATCCACACAAAAACTACTGGATGGGTTTTCAAGAAATTTGGTGTGTAGACAGCAAATAATTGTGTATAACATAAAGGCAACTTTTTATCCGCTTAAGGATATCTATACATATAATAAATCTGTAGAACCATTGTGCGTTCATGATGCACACAAAAACTACTGGATGGGTTTTCAAGAAATTTGGTGTGTAGACAGCAAATAATTGTGTATGACATAAAGGCAACTTTTTATCCGCTTAAGGATATCTATATACATATAATAAATCTGTAGAACAATTGTGCGTTCACGATGCACACAAAAACTACTGGATGGTTTTCTAAGAAATTTGTTGTGTAGACAGAAAATAATTGTGTATAACATAAGAGTTTGTGTATCTGGGTTCAAAGTTTACAAGAGATGGAAAGTGTGAGAGTGATATCGAAAGAAGAGTGAATGCAGGAAACATGGTGAATGGAGCTTTGCACTCCTTTATGAGCAGTCGGAAGGTGTCTAACAAGGCTCGTTTGGCTGTGCATGAGGGGGTGTTGGTTCCGACACTCATGTACGGAAGTGAAACTTGGGTATGGCAGAAGAAACATGAAAGCAGAATAAATGCAGTTGAGATGAGAGCATTAAGAAGTATGATAGGAGTTAAACTGAGTGACAGGCTAAGAAATAGTGAGATAAGGAAACGTTGTGGTCTGAAAGAAGATGTAGTGACAAAAATTGAGAAAGGTATGCTGAGATGGTTTGGCCATGTCGAGAGAATGAATGAAGAACGATTGACGAAAAAAGTGTATAAGGCGAGTGTGAATGAAAGTGTTGGAAGGGGTAGACCTAGGCGGACATTTCTAGACCAAATCAGGGACGTCTTGAAAAAAGGCCAGGTCAAGAGTACCCTAAACCGTAGAGCATGTATGAAGGGAATAATGAAAGTGGACGAAGCAAAACAAGTATGTAAGGAAAGAACTGGTCTCTGCCTACCCCTACGGGAAAGAGGCGTGATTATATGTATGTATGTATGTATATAGGTAACTTTTTTTGTAATGTGTGTTACCTTATAAGTTTTTTTCTTTGAAAGCTGGTGCTTCTCATGTGATCCTATATAAATTTGATCAAGGTCTGACCAATAGTTTTTGAGTTATTCTTAATAATTTATATTGAAGTCGGTTGTACAAAATTTTTAATATTTAATTATATAGGCTGTAATGGATGGACGTGATTTAATATATTTCTCGGAAAGGGCTTCTAACGTTTTGATGAAATTTTATATCTAAGTAATATTTTAGTTACCGAAAGTGTACCGTAGGTAAAGTGTACTACGTTCCAGTAGTACTGGAACTGTTTGACGAATAGAACTACATTTTACATTTTTTTTATTTTTTCACGATCATATGAGCATTATATGTCGTACACTTATGGATTTTCCAAACTCTTTTTTTTAATTGAAGTGTGACATAAAATTATCAGGAAAATGGAAGTATAGTATTAACGTTATTACTGAAAACTTGTGTGTATTTAAACTACGTTAAAAAATTTAGGTATAATCATGTTATACGTAATTTTTTTTAAGCTTTATTTGTATAATTATAAGCGATTTACGGAGTTTTCCATCACCGTCTCTTACAACACCTTAAGGATGAAAAGGATATGCCGCCATGACGCTTAAATAAATGTATCATCATCATCATTACAGCCTTTCACAAGTCCACTGCTGAACATAGGCCTCCCCCAAGGAATACCACAAAGCACGGTCCTGAGCCACCTGCATCTATCGAATTCCTGCATGTCTTACCAGGTCATCACTCCAACTAGTGGGGGCTCGCCCTACGCTTCGCCTACCGGTATGAGGCTGCCACTCGAGAACCTTTTTTCCCCAACGCTTGTCGGTTCTTCGAGCCATATAGCCGGGCCATTGCCTCCTCAGCTTACTAATCCGTTGGGCTTTGGCGCTCTCTCTTGTTCTCCTGCGGATATCCTCATTCCTAAGTTTATTACGCAAAGAAGCCCCAAGCATAGCCGTCTTCATAGCTTGCTGGGCGACCTTGAGCGTCCTCATACGGCCAACAGTGAAGGACCACGTCTCAAATCCATAAGTCATCACTGGCAACACGCACTGGTTGTACAATCTCGTTTTCAGGTTTTAAGGTATAACTGACGAGAAGATGTGTTGTAATTTCCCGAACGCTACCAAGCCTAGTTGAATCCGTCGATTGACCTCTCGTTCGAATTTGGACTTACCTAGTCGAACTATTTGTCCCAGGTAAACATACTCGTCAAAAACTTCGAGCTTAGTGCTCCCAACAACTACCGGCATAGGTGTGACATGGAAATTACTCATGATCTTTGTTTTGTCCATGTTCATCTTAAGACCTATCCGTTGGAAGACACTACTGAGGTCATTAAGCATAGTGCTTAGGTCCTCCAGCGATTCTGCCATAACAACTATATCGTCGGCAAATTGAAGGTAAGTCGTGTACTCGCCATTGATGTTAATACCGTATTCTTTCCAGTTCAGTAGCTGGAAAACGTCTTCCAATGCAGCGGTGAAGACTTTCGGGGATATAACGTCACCCTGTCTTACACCTTTCTGCAGTTGGATAGGTTTCGTACTCTGGTTCTGTACTCGGATAGCCGTCGTAGTCCTACTGTAATAAATAGTATAAATAAATGTATGCTCAGGTCAAATCATTACATGTTAACTATTACAAACTGTTGACATAGGAATATTTGTGTTAGCTAGGGATCAACTTGGGAACCAAGCTTGCTACACATTAGGCGGGTATTCTAACCACTGAGATATACGTACAGGCGTCGAAATCACACATCATCTAATTTTTCGGTTTAATTCCTAAAGCTTTCCGCGGGTTACGTGATAGAGAAAACATCACAAAAACGAAACACACATTCTTTTTCGATCGCGCAAACTGACAGGTTCTCATTTTTAAGCTTACTGTTGGACATAAGCCTTTCTAATACTAACCCTACTGGCATATATTTCATTGAATATTTACCCACACACCATGTTGAGCTCACTATTCTGTGAAATTCGAGTTCAGGTTTCTAACTCAAAATTCCATCATCAGCCGGTCGCCAAAACATAATCAGTTCGTCAGCCGCGCGCACCGGCTTCAGATAAGATCAGCCTTCGGAGAAATAGGTAATATATTCTTTCGCCCTGTGACTATTTATTACTACTATTTTAACTAGAATTTACACAGAATTTTATAATTTAAAAAATGTCATTGAATAATATTTCATTTATTTTCCGCTACACTACACTTAATAAAATCTAATGATTTCTTATATTTACGCGAAGACTACACATTAAATGAAACTAATTTTTACGGATTTTATCGCGTTTAATTTAACTTTATAATTCCCGACGTTTCGGGTGCTTTACTGCACCCGTGATCACGGGGCGGACTGAGGTGTTTGACGTTCCGATGTCATGGTTAGCCCGGCTACCTTCAGTTTTTGAATATTATTTTTTTAATTTTTGGTTTGATCTACGCAGAATGAGCTTACAATATTAAATGAAACTAATTTATACGGATTTTATCGCGTTTAATTTAACTTTTTTATTTCCGACGTTTTGGGTGCTTTACAGCACCCATGGTAATGGGGGGACTGATGTGTTTGAAGTCCCGATGTCATAGTTAAAAAGTTAAATTAAAAGCGAGTTATGTTACGTGAAATATTTGCTAATTGTGAACCGATTAATGAATCTTTTTTATTGCATAGATTATATATCACTCAAGGTTGGTTCATTTTAAATCTAAAAAATAAAAAATCCATTCTTTAAGTGTGTAAAAACAGGGAAAAAAATTTTTATGTACCTATTCATACGACATTTTAGTCGTTAATTTGAGGTTGTGATATTGCTTGTTTCACACAAAAGGGTTAAAAATATTTAGACAACATCTCACGCTCTGAAAATCTATTAAAAATACGAGATTCCATAAACAGGTTGAAGTACAGATCTCTGGATTCATCAATGATCCTTATAAATCCATTCATAACTATTTTGAGGACTGACGTAATAAATGTCATGGAATAAATAGACGCGCGCCAACAGTACACTGTAGCATTAATATACGCGGACATTGCGTGCGTAGGGCATAATATGTTACAGCAAGACAAACTGCGTCAGTCTTATTTCGTAATAATGTCGGCCGAATTACCTTCGCCAATTTATCATTTCGTAAAAACATAACACAAACAAAAACGCTCTATTTCGCATTGATTCTACAAAACTTATCAAATCAACTCACAATTAAGCTATTGCCAAATTACAAATATAGTTACGTTACCCAATACGGATGTAGCTTTAAAAGTAAACAGTGGTAGTGATGTCCGTTGAAACGTAACAATTTTAATATAATATAAAAGAATACCGCGGTAGCACAGATAATAGGTGCTTGGAAACAACATATCTGAGAAATGTAAACACGTGTTGCCTTTTAAACTAAAGCCCTTTTAGAAATGAGAGAAGGCATTTGCAAACAGTAGAAAAATTGTAAGCTGTTATTTTAAACATTAAGAAAAAATCTTTATTTACATGACACAAAGAAGAGTCAATTTCGCTATCTGTCATTATGCGTTATTTATAGAATAAGGGTGAGCAACGAGCACACAGTCCTCCTGAAGGTAAGTTGTTGCTGTGGTCGTCGTTTAAGAATCAATATGTAGATCCATTGTCAATCCTGTATCCCGGATTAAGATGAAATGCTTTATTGCCAGTAATAAGGATGTTCTGTTCTCTACACTCAACATACGAAACACAGTAGCATTAACCTTCTATTTCATATTCGGTATTCTGTGAGAGCGTGGTGCTTCTCCCGTCGAGCCGACCTTTTCATAAAGTATCAGGTAACTAAAAACAGAATCCGTTTTACTCTTACTTACTTAACTTTATACTATTTTTACCGACTGCAAAACGAAAACGCTACTCAATTCGACTGTATGTTTTTTTTATTTGTGCTACCTCATAACTTCTTACTGGGTGAACCGATTTCGATGATTTTTTATTTGGAAGCTTGTGGTTCTCCTGTGGTCCCATATAGAATTGATCTAGGTCTGACCTACAGTTTTTGAGTTATTCTTAATAATCTATATTGAAGTCGGTTGTACAAAATTTTTAATTTTTAATTATAAGAACAAGATTTTGTGCTAAAAAAGCATTGGTATTCAATTTAACGCCACTAGAGGTTTAAATATTACTTCGCTGTTTTCATGTCAGTGAGTATTTTTTTTATTGAAGATGCGACAAACGAGCATGAGGATCACCTGATGGGAAGTGTAAAACGCTGCCCATTAACAACTGCAACACCACGGGAATTGCAAATGCGTTGCCGCCGTTTTAAAAAGAGTAAGCTCGTTTCTTGAAGGTTCCTAAGTCGTTGGTTACTGATTCCACAAAGAAGTCGTGCGAGGAAGAAAGTTCCTAGTAAACCGCACAATAGTGGACCGCTAAGTAGATGGTGTGGATTGTCACGATGTGCGTTGTTGGAATTTGGAAAATGCAAAGCAATTCAACATCTATTAATAACGCCAGTGATTTGAACCGATCAGAAGGAACTCTGTCGTCAACGATTCGAGCAGATCTTTGCTGGATGCAGTCAAGTGTAAGAAGCTGGCACAAAGATGCCCCGGCCCAGAGATGAGAAAAGTATTTCATTTGAGGCCGAAGGCACAGCGCTGTGTAAAGTTAGAAGCGGTGTACCGGCATGAAATACTGCCTACATAAGCTTTTGAGATGCCAATTCAAACTTCCCTTACAGGCGACCTCAAAAAAGCATGTCATTCGATATAATCGACGATGAGGATTTCGATACTATCTGAAGCATCAAGTGGAGTGTTCTAAAGTTGAGGAGATACGATGACAAAAGGCGTTCTTTTAAGTACTAGGTAACACTGCGTTATTTAAACCTTGTAAGAGGCTACTGTATCGGAATCGTATAACCGTAATATACCGTCGTAATATTGCTAACGTCAGACGTACAATACCGGTAACGGAAAGCAATGTCAAAGATCCGAAACGTTTGGTAATTCATTCAACAATTCGCCTGGAGATTATGACAAATCCTCCTTAGTTCTTACTATTGAAGAGTTCCATATACAGATGCTGGAAATGTTTTAGTTTTTGTACAATATTTCTCACTTTTCCGAAATAACGGCTGGTGTTCCGCATAGACTCTACTATTTTTAACCAAGTTCCAAAAACGTGGAGGTTTTATATACGATGCGAATGTTTTTTTTTTAATGTATATTCACCGATTTCTCAAAAACGATAAAACCGATTTAAATAATTCTATTTTTAATAGGCTATACTACAGCTGTAGTTCTATATTAGTTTAAAGAGAGAAAAAATACACTCCTGAAAGTGGACAGTAGAGTTAAAATTTAAAAAGAACGCAGAGGTTTTATATTCGACGCGAATATTTTTTTATATAAATTCACCGATTTCTCAAAAACTGCTAAACTGATTTAAATTTTAAAGAAAAAATCCACCCCTAAAAGTGGAAAATAGATATGAAATTTTAATGTGACTGTTTGGATGACATTCTAATTACCTTTAGTTAATGCTTTCTTATATTTACGCGAACACTACACATTGAATAAAACTACTATTACGGATTTTATCGCGTTTAATTAAATTATTTTATATTCCCGACGTTTCGGTTGCTTTCCAGCAACCATGGTCACGGGGGACTGAGGTGACTGACGTCCCGATATCAGAGTTAACCCGGCGTACCTTCAGCTTTTTTAATCATTAATTTTGGTCCGATCTACGCAGAATGTACTTACTGTGTCTTGAAGTCTTGCAGTGGTATGCTTGGGTTTAGTTTTAATTTGTTTATGAACTACAGGATCCCAACCAGGTGGTAGTACCCAGTCTCCTTCTCTATTGAAATTAGGATATTTTTTAATTTCAATAGCCTCACGTATCATCCTTGGTAGAAATCGATGTTCTTTCGCGAGAATTTGTGGAATACCACTGCAAGACTTCAAGACATAGTAAGCTCATCCTGCGTAGATCGGACCAAAATTAATAATTCAAAAAGCTGAAGGTACGCCGGGTTAACTCTGACATCGGGACGTCAGTCACCTCAGTCCCTCGTGATCAAGGTTGCTGGAAAGCAACCGAAACGGCGGGAATATAAAATAAGGATCTCGGCTGGACGTCTGTCTGTATGTATGTATGTATATAAATAAAATTTTGTCGTACGATATCTTTAGAACGAGTCAACCGATTGAGATGGGCGACACGGCGTTCGAAAGTGTTCATTGAGACTTCGAGCTGATTAGACTTTCAAGCAACCGGTCAACCGTTTTTCAGATTTTTTTAATTTATGAGGTGGTTTATTTATGTACTTTTCACGAATTTTTATATTCCAAGAATGATTTATAATAATATAGAATAATGTTAAAATAATTCCAACTGTGCATGCCTTAAGCGCATTAAAAAAATTACGTATAACATGATTATACCTAATTTTTTTTAAAGTAGTTTAAATTCACACACATTTTCGCTTATTACTTTACTATACTTCCAATTTTCCAATAATTTTATGTCAAATTTCAATTTAAATAAAGTTTGGAAAATCCAAAAGTGCACGACTCATAATGCTCATATGATAGTAAAAAAAATTAAAAAAAAATGTAAATTGTAGTTCTATCCGTCAAAGAGTTCCAGTAGCAGTCACCGAAGTACACCTTCAAATCACTCCGTCAAATGCGGAGGTAAGGTCTATTCATAACTGAAAAAACGAGCACTATCTCGGCACACCTAGTTCCACTCGTCGAAAATTTCCAGTATCAGATATCGAAGTACACTTTCAGGTCTCCATAAAGTCCAAGACGTATAAGTATATTTATATATAAATCCTGCGTACTTTCAGCGAAACAAAATATTGTAATAAAAATCTGTGATTATAAAAATAATAATAATAAATATCTTACCTTAGTCAAGTTTGTGTCAAATTTGGTTTTTGAAATATTTTGTATTTCTAATGCGATCGATATTTTTCAGCACAAACCGCTGTAAACAAACTACCACTCTCGACGGTGGCTGAGGCCGGTGTAATAAATTATTTAGTAAAATAAATTAATACAAGGCTTCTCAAGGCACCGAAAATTTTGCTATTTCTCAGCCGAAAAAAATTTATTATTACTAAACAAAACAAAATTAAACTGCCATTTACATTCCATGGCTTCCCACATGATAGATGAAGAGTTTAAAAATAGATTGAGTTGAACAATTGATATTTTCAAAAGTTATCGTATTTACGCCTCCATGCGGACTTGATAAATCTACATCTTATGCCACTAAAACCGCTTTTTTATGTAAAAATAGCAAATTAAACAAAAATTATAAGTTCAACAATCATTTATCTTTCTGTCAATGTGCGTTTTATTTCATTTATATGTTCAATATGATTGTTAGATACGATTTCATGCGACAAAACATTGGTATCATGATTTTCAGGCGCTAGTAGAACATACCTACGCGCTTTGCGCTTAAGGCATGCAATAAATAATTTGAAATGTCACCTATTTGGAAATAAATATTGCGTTTTAAAACATTAAAAATATAACATGTTGTGTTATAAGTACTTTTACATGAAGTTGAGAATTAACTTTTAAAAATATCAGCTCACACCAAACATGCAAGACTCTTAATGTAATTTTTACTTGAATGCTAATTCGTTGAAATGTTTCCAACAACTTTAATATAATGGCCCTAATTATAGAAAAAAACCAAGCCGCTATAAGTTGCTGAATTATTTTTGCCTCGACTTTTAACTAGACGATTTCGCAACAAGCAATTAACGTCTTGACCTCTCTTAGTATTCCTTGATCTTGACCACTCACACTAATAATCTATCGCTAATATATTTTTATTTTTGTTTATGTTTTTGTTTGCAGGTATCTATAATAATGTATAAACTTTAAAAACATATAAATAAGATTTTAAAATTAGCTTGTCTTTGTATCTTTTCAACGATATAAACTCAAATTAATTAGTGTCACAATGTAAAATTCTGTCATACAACAATATATAACAGAAACCACTTCGTTACATTAGTAATTGTTTAGCTAATTGTTGTAAATGAACGCATTTACATTTGCATAATCGCATTTTAGCCATTATGCAAATATAAGAAATTGTTAATAGCAGTTTTAAGTGTTATTTTAGCACACGCTTGGCAGTGAAGGAAAAACATCGTGCAAGAACATGCAATTTTCATGAAACTTAACATGACCTTTAAAATAAATTTGTAAAAAAAATCTCTCCTCCAAAGAATATTTCTAATATTCTTAGACATTACAGGTCTAGGGACCAATGGAAGGATGATGAAGACAAATCAGTGATTCTTAAAAACGAAACGAAACGAGACCATAAAATTTGGTGTAGATGACCCTGGGTAACTTGAGGCTGCTTTTATTTTAATGGGATAGTTCGTTCATACTTTTTTTTTCTATCAGCCATCAAAGTCCACTGCTGAACAAAGGCCTTCCCATAAATTGCTCATAAGGGAGATATTTGCCATAGTTGTCACGCTTGGCAGTTTTTATTTGATGGTTGTTGATGAGGAAGATGCTGTAGGTCCATGGTACGATATGGGGTAGTGAATATTATTACACCGCCACTACAAGGTATTTTATTACTATCCTAATAATGTAATGTTTTATTATTTTTATTCAATATCTAATGTTAATAATTTGTTACATAACCGTGCAAAAGATTTTTATCAAATTTCAACCCATTCCTATACTCTATCATTAAAAATTTTGTTACTAATTTATAAAAAAAAAATTTACATGGTAGAGCTGCAACTATATTATTATAAGAATGGGTCGGCTCGACCGGGGTGGCATCACGCTCTCACATAATACCAGCGTAAAATAGCAGCTTAATGCTGCTCTGTTTCGAATGGTGAGTGTAGAAAACCGGAGACTCTTTTTACTAGAAACGAGGCATTCCTTTTTAGTCTTCAGGGGTAACAACGCACCTGCATTTTGATTCTTAATTGAGGATAAATATAGATGTCTATGGGCCGCAGCATCCACTTACCATCAGGTGAACTGTGTGCTCGTTTGTCACCCTTATTCTATAAAAATACAATTGCGGGAAATACCTAGTATAAAAACAATCTTATTGTTAAACTAAATTGTAATTTATTTTGTGGATATCGTAAACGATTTATTAGGGCAATGTTATGCTATAAATAATATGTGTGTATTATTTGTAGCAGAAAATGAGACCCAAAGTACCTAATAAACTTAGGGTCTCAATGGCATAGAAAATGCTTACGTATTTTTAATATATTGGATGGTAGAAAGTAAAAACAGTCAATATTTTATTACAAGAACTAGTTATATAGATAATTATTTTGTATAACGATTCAGTATGATCAATTCTTTGAAACAATAACGATCAAATTCAAATGTAATTAATATTTATTTGGTTAAAACTATTCATAGAAAATATTAAAATATTTTTAAAAAAAAATGTTTACACATTCAAACAGACGAAAACATAAGACGAACGGTATGCAAACTATCAACTGGAATTAACGTAATTTGTTCCACTTTACGTTCTGGCTTGAAGATGTTGACATTTATTAAAATAATATTACGAACTAATTGCTTTATTTTTCTATATTCTTACGGCTTACATAGAACCAGTGTCTTACAGATCGGCTAAATAGAATAGTCTCTCACTTTTTTTTAATTGAGTTAAAAAAGCAGTTTTTCGGCCAGTTTAATAACAGTAAAAATAAATTTAAAAAACTCCAATACCAATTAGTTACACTCCATCTATATTCACTTTATTTTACTAATAAGATAATAAGAAGATTTAATTTTTCATCGTCAGTGTCCAGTACTGCAGATTTGGCAAACGACGATTAATATAATTTAAAGAATAAAACAATCTTATTTATGTCGTCATTGTACAATGGATATATAGGAAACGAAGTTGTTTTTTTTTTAATTTTCCCGCCAAAACAGAGGAATACTGGCTGGTGAGCACTTACCGGGTGGCGATTTGTCCGGAGTGTGCGGCTCTGCGTGGTGATGGGACTTGAAGAGCTGCAGCGCGAACTCGGCGCCGGGCTCGGAGCGCGGGCATGGTGCGTACGCGTACTGCTTGCGTGTCGGCGCCGGCGCGGGCGCGACGCGGTGCTTGCCCCGCTCGGCCATGCGGCGACTGCCGCTCGACGCCGCTCCCGCCGGATCGCGTGCCGCATACAGCCCACTGGAAGCGCCACCTCCGACTAACTTTTCCGCACCGCTCCGCAATAACCGCTGAACGCCGCTCAATTACCTAAACTTGCGCTTGAAGCCTTAATGGCGTGGCAGTTTTAGTTTATCTTAACGCTGTTTAAAATTTACAGGCCAATGTTGAAAACGTTAAAATTTTCAATAGTTTTAAAGCACCTTGTCACGAAATCTACGAAAGTTTTCATGTTATGTGTTTGTTATATCATTTTTTTCAATTGTTATTTGCATTTCCTATCACAAAAGATATTTATCTTAATGTTGTTTAAAATTTACAGGTCATTGTTACATACTTTTTTTTCCATAGTTTTAAAGTACTTTGTCACGAAATCTACGAAAGTTTCATGTTATGTTTTTGTTATATAATTTTTTATTCTTTATTACATTCCCTATTACAAAAGAATACAAAGGACTTAACACGATTAGACGTCAAACCATGAAGTGGTGTAAATTTGTAACAGCATGGAGAAAAAAAGAAAAAGCAAAAATGATATTTGAAAACAATTAAGGTACGTTGGGGTAATACCGGACGGATTTTCGAATAGTTGGAAGAGTCTGCCAAAAACTTTAATTTCTCGACATCCGTATACGTCAGATTTATGGAACATGGAGCAAACCGTTAATCGTTAAACGTAGTTTTGCTCTGAAAATCTTTTGCTTGTGTAAACTCAACGGTTTCTGCTTTAAAGGTGTGCGAAAACTAGACATACTTTTTTATATGCATAATGAAAAATTGGCCATTAAGGGGTAAGACCGGACTTAAATTTAAAACCACTTCTACTGCTCAGAGAAAAAAGTTTATAAAAGAGATTTGTCCAATCTTTAACGCTCAAAAACATATTTCAATATGATCTATAAACTACTAGAAACATAAATGTTCCAAACGATTTTCTCTTTTTTTGTTTCTTGCCATCCGATCTTATCCCTGATATAAAGAAATTGTAATTTTATGTTTCTCAAACTTTGTTATGACATAAGATGGAATTACTCAATATAAGAGAAAGATCGGATGCATTTGATTTTATATGGGAAAAAAAAAATAACAGTAAGGACTGGCGAAATGCCCTGGGATAATGCAGGAGTTAAGGAAGATATAAATATTTTAATAAAGCGGCATTTATTATTATAAATTATTTTTTAAATAATTATTATAAATTACATTTTGATTTGTAATAGAGGATAGATATAGATGTCTATGTGCCGCAGCAATCACTTAACATCAGGTGGACTGTGTGCTCCTTTGTCACCCTTATCCTATAAAAAAATGTATTTTAATGTGTACTTAAAAGTAATAAAACCATCGTATTGTTTTATTACTTTTAAATATACAGACTTGCTAACGAGACTGAGTCCCATAGTCACTTGAGTAATCAACGAAAAAATATACACGACCAATGACAGTTTAACAACCACTGCCATATTTGTAACAGACAAAGATCGGATAATATTCATCCGATCTTCACTTACGAGGGGAAACATCGGATCTCGGCCTACAGCGATCTTAGACCTGCATGGACCAGCTTTATCTAGCTATAACTTCATAAAAATTAGTATCCACACAAAATAATAAAAAAAGAAGCCATATTCTCGCTAAAAATCGTAAATAAAAGTGATAGGGAAAGATCGGATGGACAAAAATAATACAAAAATTACATTGTTTTAGAAAATGCCACGCAGCACAGGTCCCACTTGCCGGAGTGACTGGCGCGAACTGAGGGTCGGGGCAGGATGAAATGGCGTCGTGTAGCATATTGTTAGCTTTTCAAAATATAGCATAATTCGCCGGGAATTTGAATCCTACGGTCTTGCCCCATCACCGATCTTACCCCAACGTACCTTACACAAAGTAATGTTGATCTTAACTACATAATATTATACATTTTACAAATATAAAACTGCACAAATTTAAACTATGCATAAATATATACAACTACATAATATATTACTTGGTTATTAACGTTAAATCAATCTTATAGACAATATAATTAATAGAATCAGGCGTTACTTTGCGGAAATCCATTATATAAAAGCTTTTACAAAAATTTACTTCGCAAATATCCGCGTTATAAAATAAAATGATGTGTCTTACCTAGTATGAAGAAGCACCTCCCGCCCTCCCTCAATTGCGTGCACTATCCCCGTCACCACTACTCCCAGCACCGCTACTTCCAACACCACTACACTAGGCAAGACACACCACTGACGATAATGAGCGGTTAGCCACCGTAGAGTCTATATCACCTGAGGATGCCTCGTGTAGAGGCGAAACACGTGTCGTATTATCGTCAGTGGTGTGTCTTGCCTAGTGTAGTGGTATTGGAAGTAGCGGTGCTGAGAGTAGTGGTGACGGGGATAGTGCACGCAATTGAGGGAGGGCGGGAGGTGCTTCTTCATACTAGGTAAGACACATCATTTTATTTTATAACGCGGATATTTGCGAAGTAAATTTTTGTAAAAGCTTTTATAATCTTATAGACGCTTAATGAGCTATGAAGAGGCCTGTGAATTCCGTACATGATAGACTTAGTAATGAGAATATTAGTAGGAACTAGAGTAACCCAACGAATCAGTAAGCTGAAGTGGCAAAGGGCCAGTCATGTAGATATAAGAACCGACAGCCGATAGGAAGGAAAGGCCTCGCGAAGGCCGAAGCAAAGTGTAGAGCGGCCTCCCAAAGTGACGTGCTGGTAAGTCATGCAAATCAATGGATGCACGTGGCCCAGGACCGTTTTGAAGAACTGTAATAACGATGACTTTATTTTTTAAGTCTTTCAAAGTGACCACAATTGAAGACTATTTTTTTGATCTTGATGATGATACAAACGAATTGTTGTAAAACTCTAAAGAAATACACGGTAATGCCATGCTGCAGCTATATTGGTAGTTATGTTGTAGCACGTTGTTCGGCTGGACCGGGGAAAGACCACGCTCTCACATCTCACAATACCAGCGTAAAATAGCAGCTTAACGCTGCTGTGTTTCGTATGGTGAGTGTAGAGAACCGGAGACCCTTTATACTGGAAACGAGGCATTCCATTTTGATCCCCACGGGTGACAACGCATCTGCATTTTGATTCGTAATCGAGGATAAATGTAGATGTCTATGGGTCACAGCAACTACTTACCATCAGGTGGACTGTGTGCTCGTTTGTCACCCTATCCTATAAAAAAAAATAATGTCTAATTATAATGCGCTAGTAGACAAAAACCGCGCTAGTTCACTACAATTAGGGTTGGCAACGACAAACAATATCAAAATAAATAACGACTAAATACCGAAAGTACTAATCCATTTAGTTCCGTACGAGTAGGTCAAAAGACAACTATGGGAAATGCTGAAAAAATCTTAGGGCTTCCGAAAGATGGCGTCAAAGGACAAATCTGGTTACTCGATAACCAACCCGCCTGCCAAACGTGGTGCTTTAAGGGAAATTCCTTAACGGGAGCTACGAACTGATGAAGAAGAAGAAGAAATCCTCTAAAGTGTAACGTCCCGCTAAAGAGTACACGCCTCTCTGACTGAGCAGTTAAGCCTTAATCATTAATAAGGTCAAAATATATTCAACTGAGGTGGATAGCATTAGGAAAAGTTATGAGACTGACATGGAGTATTTTAATTCTGAAATTTCTTCACTTTATAATGCACCACAAGTTATGACAAATAAATATAAATTAGCTCAAAATGAAATAAAGGAACATATACTGGCCATGGACGAACTGGTGGCACTGTGTAAATATAATGAGAAACGTTTTGAGTCATTAGTAAAACATCAGTGTGAGTGTCAGCGCTCATTACCGGTTACTTCAGGGACAGTATGTGTTAATAATATGGAGAAAAAGAATCCTTCTCTTACTTATAAACTCCATGACAGTTCCAGAACAATAAATAATTCGAATAATTTAAATGTTAGCAAATATAATATTGTTGTGTATAGTGATGATATAGGTAAAAACTTAGGTTTAGTATTTAATAACTGTCTAAAGGAACACCAAGTTACTAATTATTGTATGCCTGGAGCAACATTTAGTCAAATTATAAATAAAATTCCAATAAGTAGCCATAGTTCTAATAGTATATTGATACTTCTTATTGGGAGAAGGGGCAATGTAAATAAAAAACAATTATTGGATTATATTGATATTCTAAATAATTTAAATGTTCACAAGATTGTTTTGTTTACATTGCCTTACTTATGGGGTCTGCCACAAGAAAATAAATTAAGTTATGACTTAAATATACAAATGACTAATTTAATATGCAATAATAATGTAAAACTGACATATAATTGCAATAATTATAAATTTCATTTAATTGATTTAAATAATTTAACCAAGAAGTTTTTGACAAGAGATAGGTATTACCTATCAAAGTATAGTTTAAGACTGGTAGCAAGTACGCTATCTTATTATTTATATTTTAACTCAGCCAATGATTTGGCTACCTTGACACCTGCTTCTTTCGAGCAACAAAATAATTTTACATTTGATTTGGAATCAGTTTCAAGTAATTTAAATTAGATTATAAGACAATAAAGGTAATCTCAAGCAAAGATAATTTAAATAACTTAGAATGCAACTTACCAATACATAATTATGTAATTCCACAAAATAACAATAATCAAAACTGTATCAACCTGGTGCATCAAAATATACAAGGTATGTTAGGCAAAGAATTAGAAATTGAATTATTTTAAATAGTAACAGTATACATATTTTATGTATTACTGAACATTGGTTGAAAGATTACAACTCCATATTTAATTTCAGTAATCACCAGGTGGTCAGTTCGTTCAATAGAGATACTAAGTTACGTGGTGCCTCCTTAATATTAGCCAATAAATTCTTATCATGAAAAGAACGTAAAGACATTGTGAGCCTCTCTGTTGAGCGTACTGTAGAAATGGCATGCGTTGAGCTTGAGCACCTTATTGTTGTCAGTTATTACAGACCCCCATGTTCAAATTACGATACTTTTGAAAAGGTTATGGAAGAAGTTTTAGTTAAGCTTAATAAACAGAGTAAATCTCTTGTAGTGTGTGGAGACTTTAATATCAATGTCCTGAAAACTTCTTCCATCAGTATTAAATTTTGCTCTTTGTTCAAATCCTATAATCTTGATAATTTATTCTTTGAAGCTACACGTATTGCAGGGTGTATTGCAACTTCTATTGATAATATTTTTACAGGTGTTGTACCAATCAACTAATCAATAGTTCAAAAAGTTAGTTCAGATCACTGTGGACAACTGGTTTCATTACCTTATATGCACAAAAAACAGGTAATTGAGAAAAGTGTGTTTGTTCCTATTAATACAAAACGCCTGGAGAGATTTAGAAATAATATGGTAAAAAACCTTCCATCACTTTCTTATAAGAACAATTCAGACTATTTATAAAAAACATTTACTTCTAAAACATTCTCCAGAAACAGTCGCAAGGCATTTAATGAGTGGGCGACAGAAGGAATTCATAAAAGCAGACGAAGGTTATATGACCTTTACCATGAAAGATCATATAATCTTTCCGATACTTTTAAAGAATATGTTAAAAATTATTCTAAACTGTTTAATAGAGTTTGCTCCACAGCCAAATCGTTACATATTAGCAACAAAATTAAGACGGCTAAGAATAAAATTAAAATGACGTGGAGTATAATTAACAATGAAACCGATAAAGACAAACCTCGTAACTCAAACTATCAATTAAAAATTAACAATGAATTGACTAAATCAAATCAAGAAGTCGCAGCGGTTTTTGAGAAATATTTCACTGATATTTCTATCTTGACAACCGAGTCATTGAATACTTCTCCAACTGTCTTAGTTTAACAGAATGTTAACACCTGTTTAAACGAATTTAGATTACAAAGTATTATCGCAAGATGTTGTAAAATACTTCAAAACCATTGATGTAAAGAAGACCGCAGATTTGTGGGGGATTTCCGTTACAGTTATTGCGTCCATAATAGATTTTATTGCACCTCATCTTGCTATTATTTTTAATACTTGTATCGATTCTGGTGTGTTCCCTGATTTAATGAAGTATAATAAAGTAATACCTTTATTTAAATCTGGTAGTACATTGGACCTCGCTAATTTTAGACCTATTTCTGTACTACCCACTCTCAGTAAAATTTTTGAAAAAATAATTTTGGATCAATTGTTAACTTTTTTTAATACAAATAAATTACTTCATAAAAACCAATTTGGTTTTACAAGGGGTCGCTCGACATATTTCTCTCGATCGATATATTTTTAATGCCTGGGAGAATTCACAAGATGCCTTAGGTATTTTCTGTGATCTTTCCAAGGCTTTCGATTGTGTTCATCATGAGACATTAATCAGGAAACTACAACATTATGGTATAAAAAATTTTGCGCTTAGACTTATTACTTCATATTTAAGTAACAGAATTCAAAAAGTAGTGATTAATGGTAAAAGTTCCTCCGGATCGGTAGTATCAATGGGCGTTCCTCAGGGCTCGATTCTTGGCCCATTCCTGTTTTTAATCTATATTAATGACTTACCTTATCTTGTAGGGGACAATCACGATATAGTATTATTTGCTGACGATACCTCTTTAATTTTCAAATTCAAACGACAGTTAATTAATTATGACGATGTAAATAATGCTCTATCAAAATTGGTACATTGGTTTAACGCCAACAATATGCTCTTAAACGCCAATAAGACAAAGTGTATTAAATTTACAATACCTAATGTAAAACATTCGAATACCAATGTGTTGTTAAATGGGGAGGAGTTGAGTCTTGTGGATACCACTGCTTTTCTTGGTATTACTGTTGACGCGAAACTTCAATGGGGCCCCCATATATCTAAATTACCAAGCATACTTATATGCATATGCTGAGACTTCTAACCTTTCTTACAGCATATGCTGTAAGAAAGGTTAGAAGTCTCACAGATGTAGAGACAGCTAGATTAGTGTATTTTAGTTACTTTCATAGCATAATGTCTTATGGAATTTTGCTATGGGGTAATGCGGCTGATATTGAAGCAGCTATATTTGTTTTGCAAAAGAGAGCCATACGGGCGATTTATAACCTAAATTTTAAAGAGTCTCTGAGAGAAAAATTTTAATAAATAAACATATTAACTTTGGCATCGCAATATATTTATGAGAATGTAATGTATGTGCATAAAAACATAAATAGCTTTAATAAGAATAAGGATGTGCAAACTTTAAATACTAGGAACAAACATAAGCTTGTAATGCCAGTTACTAGACTCCACAGAATAAGAAATTCATTTATGGGGCAATGTATACGCTTTTACAACAAAATCCCAGAACATATTCAAAGTTTGTCAATAAACAAGTTTAAAAGTTTTATTAAAGAAAAACTGTACAAAAAGGGTTATTATAGTATCAAGTAATACATTAATGAAAATAACCCCTGGGAATAGGGTGATCGCCACCATGCTGGTTCTATGAAAAATCTTTTAAAAATTGTATAAACAAAATTATTGTTAAGTGAAATTATGTTTAAAAAAAAGTCCCGCTGGGTTTCTTGCTGGTTCTTCCCAGGACTGAGGTATTTTCCGAACCAGTGGTAAATAAAAAATAACTTTCATAAGTATTATGTAATAATCAATTTTGAATAAAAAAATATTCTATTCTATTCTATTCTAATCTTTCTTCTGAATTCAAACTATTGTTAAGTATATAACACTAGCAAAACCCGGCAGACGTTGTCGTATTTACCAATTTTCATGGCGAAAAAGTGAATGCACACGTGTTAGAGTTTTGCTGCAACTATTTGATGGTTGTAGATCGATCTGCTCTACCGGGACCGTGCTCTCACAGAATACCAGCGTAAAATAGCAGCTTAATCGTAATGCATCTGTGTTTCGTATGGCGAGTGTAGAGCACCGAAGACCCTTTTTACTGGAAACGAGGCATTCCATCTTAGACCTCGGGGGTGACAACGCATCTGCATTTTGATTCTTCGAGAATGGATGTAGATATCTGTAAGCCACATCATCCCATTACCATCAGGTGAACTGTGTGCTCGTTTGTCACCCTTATTATTTAAAAAAAGAACCATATAGAAATTGTTAATCTCAAACAGATGTATTATGTTGATATAAATGGATTTATTATACCTATGAATGGATTAACAAATTATATTTGAAGTAATTGTTGAAGTTGTTGCATAAATTTATAAACTGCTTTGGATAATGATTGCAGTACGAAAGTGTATGGATAAGAGACTCGCTTCCATAGGATACTGGCGTAAAATAACAACATATTGCTGTTGTTTTTTTTTAACGATTATGAGCCAGTGTTTGACGACTCCGTGGCGCAGTGGCTTAGCAATGAGTTGTTGCGCTGGGGCCGCGGGTTCGAATCCCGCACGGAACAAGACATTTATATGGCCTACAAATAATTGTTCCGGGTCTGGATGTTTGTCCTCGTGCAATTTATGTTTGTAAACTGCCTCCACGATACAGGAGAAAATACTAGTGTGGGGGTAACATTTTTTAAAGAAAAAAAAAGTGTTTGACTCACACCTGATGGTGAGTGGTGATGCAGCTGATGATGGTTAAGAGCGTAGTCGGTCTGCCCGGGAATCGAGTAATAGGTTTTTGAAGAAACTATTGCCGTCGCACTGCGCCCGAGTAACCGAGGTATCAATATGTGAGTGAATAATCTGTATTTGTGTGCGTAGCTCAGTACCACGCATCTTCCGGGCGCACCATGTTTACGGACTTGATTCTTTGCTTCACTTTTTGACTCGGCTTGTGGATTGGATTTGAATAGGTACTTATTTGTTCCAACGACTAGAGAAAAATCGTAAGTAGTTTGTTTGATAAAATGTCAATTTACAAATATAATCATACTAAGTATACCTAATAATTTTTGTTTCAGGTAAACCCTTTTTCGATAATAATGGCGTTCGTCTGCTATTTCAAACATTTAGCACAAACATTTAGGCTGCACATTTGCCGATTTAATACTCCACAACGACAAGTTAATAAAAAGAAATCACAACTACTATTATCAAGTACAAGGCCAATTGTACATCACATGCCGAAGTTTTTTTTACTTTGCTTTGTGGAGCCGAAAGGATGTATTATATGAAAAAATTGAAAAAGATGACGAATTTTGGCAAAATATGGAACCAAAGTTAGAAATATTTTTCCACGAATGCCTTCTCCCTGAAATAATTGACGGTCGGATACCACGAAATTTACCTGTAAGAGAAAGGATGGAAATGACGACAGAATAAATGGACATATTAATTATTATATAACTGATTATATATAAAATTATTCTTAACTTATTTAAAATACCCACAAGCACCTCTTCTGCCACATGAATATTAAGAATTTACTTGATAAGAGCAGTCATTATTTTATAACCTCCCCAGTAAAGCTGGCAAATCAAGTAAGCAGAATTATTCACCAAGCAGTAGAATTCGAACATTAGTTGCGTATTATTTCACTAAAGTTCGCTAAAATTCATTTCAAATAATACTAAACGTAAACTCACTGAATTGTTGCTTCGTTGTCTTAATAATTTCACTGTTCTGTGCCGCCTGTAAATCAGTATAGGATAAACTTCGATATCGACTGACATCACTATGATATCGATAAAAACTTCGACAGTTGTCACTTTCCTAATTGTTTAAACTAATAAATACTTATTAGTCTAACCATCCCTCACCTCTGGTCTCCCCCCGTAGAGTGCGATAGGGATAACTGCAGCTCAGAACGATTTTACCTACAAAAACCATGACCGATCGACATTTTGTATTCCCCTGTTTTCTCCTCGAAAACTAAGCCGATTAAATTATTTTTTGTATCAAAATTTAAAGAAAGAATAGATTTATGCTCCTATCACTTGTTTTTATCTTAAAGACTTTTCAAATTTGTTTGGTAGTCGTCTGATTACGGAGGTAAAAACGGGACATTTTTTTAGGTTTTTGGAAAGGCATATTTATTTTTGTAATAATTTTTTGAAAAAAAAAATTACAGGGGCATGCCTTCAATAGACCTAGATTTTTATAAACAAAATCGATTACTCTAGAGGCATTATCCAGGAAGATAATAGGGGAATACGTTTGTATGGAAAAAATGCAGCCCGTCTACGCTCTTAAGCGCACAGACTTAGCTTTACAAAAGCCTATTTGCTCTGGCCTTGGAAACACCTACATTGTATTGGGATGGAAAAACAGATTCTGGCAAATCATTGCACTCCTTTACTGAACTAAGGACGAGAAAGAAAACCGTTTCGTTGAATGCGTGGAATTTCTTATGTGAGTGCAGAAACCGGTGACAGAATGCGGGCATCCACCAACTTTTTCTACCATCAGAACGGCGCCATTTTACAATGAGGTAAATTAATTAAAAGATTTCATAGCGGCGACGATAATTTCTTAGGAAAATGTAACTACAATGTTTCCTTCCGTATTGTTAGTTATATTTTATATTAATTTGATTAGAAACTAACAATAAACTAAACTATAAATATATAAAAGCAGAAAAAATAAAAAATAAAGAGTTTAAAGTGCAATAAATTTAAAATAAAACCACTGACGTATTGTGTTGTGTATTAATTTAATACTCTAGATAAAGATAAAGTATTATTGAAAACTAATTTCTCAATTAACTGACATTGTGTGACAAAAAATTTTACCTCAGTACCAACTAGCGACATCTGGTGAGCGGAATATAATTAGCCCTCATTGACGACTAGTATACGAGTGAGGTGCATGGGCCGGACTATCCACTAACCATAATGTGGATTTTGAGCTTGATTCCCAACCTTAGTTCTACGAAATTGGATTTAACCACAAAACATCATTATAAATGCTAATGGTACTCGTAGTTAATAAGCAGTATTTTAATAGCAACGGGCCCGTTTTACGTTAATAATTACACGTTAATAATTAAATAGACTGCAGCGTTATTCTTCTTAGGTACTGCAGTATTTATATTTCTAGCGTATCTAAGTCTTAAATAGTAAAGAAACGTAAAGGAACACTACTCGTACATGTTCCAAGGCTGAACAGTCCTCTTTTCTTTTCTATTATATATTTTATGGCACAAAGAATCTGTCGCACTGCCCAATGTGTGTTTGCAGATTTCAAGTGCCCTTGAAAAGTTTTTTTTTTTTACTTACTATCCATGCTTGACTACAATCCCACCCGATGATAACTGATGATGAAGCCGTAGATAAGTCGCACTGTATAAGCCTAACAAAAGCCTATTCACTCTTGCCTTGAAGACGTCCAGATTGTGATCGGACGGAAAGACAGATACCTGCATATTATTCCACTCCTGTTTCCTTACGATGTTTGCTCTCCCCGCCAAACATGTAGTAACTCAGTAACTTAGCATTCAAATCGCGGGGATCGAACATGGTTGCCTAGGGTACTATGAATAGGCGAGTGTTAACGCGTTAGCTACCAGGTTCGAAACACTGGCAAATTGTTTAAAAAACACAGTTTACACTATAATCTTATCTCTAAGCTAATCATGCACTGATCTAGTGTTTAATTTAATCGTACATACTTCATCATCATCATCATTATAGCCCTTCACAATTCCATTGCTGAACATAGGCCTCCCACAAGGAATGCCACAAAGCACGGTCCTGAACCACCTGCAACCATCGATTTTCTGCATCAGGTCTTACCACGTCGTCACTCCATCTAGGGGGGGTCGATCTACTACACTTCGCCTAACGGTACGAGGCTGTCATTCGAGAATCTTTCTTCACGTATGTAGCCGTGTAGTGATGGTGAATATCCACTGTCCTATATCTTCCCATGGATGTCGTAAGAGCGACAGAGGGAAACTGAGGCAGGAGATGGTCAGCAGCATCTTTCTGATAACAGCAAAAGCATCATAAAAAACTGCGTAAAAAAAGGCGTGGCAACTATGGCAAACATCTACCCATGAGCATATACGTTGCTATACTTAGTTATAATTGTAGCATGGCTCTATCACGTGGATTGAATGTCTTTTTAATTAAAGTTTCTTAATTAGCAACAGCATTTAGACTTTTTCTTATGTAATTGTATAGTTTGATATATTCCTGTTGAAACGTAAGAATATTTTTTAAATTATTCATTTTATATTCCATTCCAGGCTTTTAAACTCTTGCTTTGTTACAAAAATCTTGAAAGCACGGTAAAATACGATTGAAATGTAGTTTTAATTGAAATGTCTCGATTCTTGACGTAAGGCAAAACTGGCCGTAGCAACTTGTGGTCTGTGGTTTATTTTTCCCTTGCACCGAACTCCGAACAGGTTCGCGCCTTGACGTGGAGGAGGGAGGTGGCTAGTAGCCCCATGGTCATTTAGTTATTCAAGAAATATTTTATTTTAAATGACGCTTCATTTTAATAGACGCTAGTAATTCATTTATTCGTATTTGTTAATCAATAATATAATACGTTTATCAATAATTATATACTTCGAAAGGAACTTCGTTCCAACTGAGGGTTCCACGACACTCACGCATGTTTTTCTGCCGACTTCCAAAAAGGAGACGATACTCAATTCGACTGTATGTTTTTTTATGTGTGTTACCTCATAACTTTTTACTGGGTGAACCGATTTGGATGATTCTTTTTTTTATTTCAAAGCTAGTACTTCTCGTGTGGTCCCATATGAATTTGATCAAGGTCAGCCCAATAGTTTTTGAGTTATTCTTAATAACTTATATTGAAGTCGGCTGTACAAAATTTTTAATTTTTAATTATTATCAGTAAGATACTGCTTCCCATCTCCTTTTTTACGTATAAGGCCGAAGATTTAGCTAAGTAGAGCAAATAGACTAAAATATCAATAATCTGCGTGTACAAAATCGTTATACGGAAAGTCCCAGGTTCCAGCAGTCAACGTACTCGTATAAAGGCGGTTGGTTATGCACGTTATTATAACTTCTCATTAAAATAAACACAACATAAAACACTTATTATTTTTGAAGCAATTAAACAATACGAGGTCTGAAATATTTGGATAAATGAAACTCCACGTTGTCCCACAGGATGTACGTTGTATTGAGTTTTTACCGCATTGCAGTTGATCCTACCGACAAGATATTTATTGCTTTAGTAGCGAAATAATTTGATTTTTGTGATCAATATACATAATTAAGAATATTAAGGTACCGTAACAATAAGAATACAATATGTTAGTGATATATTACATACAAAATTTATAGTTAATCAAATAAAGTTTAATCCTAAATATAAATAAAATCTAACGTAAAACTTTACACACAATATTATAATTTAAAATTTAAAATTTTGTATAAACGACAATATAAACTATTAAGAAAAACTCAAAACCTATTGGTCATACCTTGATCAAATTTATACTAGACTAGGTACTATATGAGAAACACCAGCTTTCAAATGAAAAAAGAATCATCGAAATCGGTTCACCCTGAAAAAATGTATGAAGTAACACACATAAAAAACATAGAGTTGAATTAAGTACCTCCTACTTTTTTAAGTCGGTAGAAAATAAAAACTCAAACTAATAATTTTAATAGTCATACAGTCCTACTCCCCGTGGTATCGTGCCAGGAACGCTGGCTGCGTTTCGTCGCTGAATATCTATACTTAGCCTTTGAGCGAGAAAAGAACCAGCCCACCAGCAGCGACGACCAGTCGTGAATACAGTTCCTTTAGGAACTTCATCGCACGTGGACCCCACGGACCGAGTCTACAGCAAATGGTACAAATATGTAGTCATTTATAACTACATAACATATAATTAAGAAAGGAATACACATCGCTTAAATTTTCCTTTAACCTCCTGCTTCATTAGCTCATGAAAGGCTGGACATGAGCCACTTCCGATATAAGAAGAATTTGTTCTTACCGCCACGCTTCTTTAGTTAGTAAAACGGTACGGTATGGGGCGGGGAGGGGGGTAGAACTTTCTCCTGTATCTTACAGGCAGTTTTACGAGGACATACATCCAGAGCCGCAATAATTATTTGTATGCTATATAAATATTTGTTCAGTGCGGGATTCGAATCTACGGCCCTCAGCGCCGCAACTCAATGCTAAGCCACTGCGCCACAAAGCCGTCAAGCATGATTATCAACCGCTCTACTAGTGGCCTCGCACCTTTAACTCTAATCTCCATCGCGGTCTAGATATAATAGTTTTATTAAAAATATTGACGTACATTCTCTAAATATTAAGCCTCGTTGGTCTAGTAGTTGTAGTAGTGCGACTGTTGATCATGAGGTCCCGGGTTCGAATTCCGGGTCGGGCCAAAAAAATCAGTAATTGAGCTTTTCCATTAAGAAATTCTCAGTAGCTGTCGGAGTCAGGAAGTTGGCGGTCTCAACTTTTTTAATACCTTGACCGACGACGGAGAGCAGTAAAAGCACAGAGTAAGAACAGCTCTTCACAAGTCCACTACTAAACATAGGCCTTCCCTAAGGAATGCCACAAAGCATGGTCCTAAGCCAACTGCATCCATCGACTTCCTGCGTGTCTTACCAGGTCGTCACTCCATCTAGTGCAGCCCGCCCTAGACTTCGCCTACCGGTACGAGGCTGCCACTCGAGAACCTTTTCTCCCCATCTGGTACAGCAACAAACTACTTCCTACTCATATATTAGGAGCGCTGCATTACTTCCAAAAAAGTACAACTTTATTGTTTTCCTGTCGATAATATTATTAAGTTAGTTGATAATTGCTTATGATGATATCTGCAGTAGAACCAAAGTAACCGACATAACTGCGCCCCCTTTTCCCTAAAGGGGGTCGCTTCCGATTCGACAGAAAGCTCATACAGGCCAATGCCAGTCTCACAAGTTGTGTTTAGTGGGTAGGCACTTAGGTTTCGCAGTGAGTCCCACATAACCACGCAGCCGGCTTGTCGTGATATGCTTAGAGTATATCACGACCTCCACCTCCACCTCCCTCCCCCGCTTCCCGGAGGGTAGCCCTTTTCATTGTTTCTGGGTCCAAAAAAAAACCGACACAACCCCACGGATCAGTATACGAAAGTAAATTAACCAAACGCAGAAATGCCGATGTATCAGAGTTGTCGGGAAAAAATAATAATTGTGAAACGAAATGTCACTTTTTACCCACATTTATCTAAGATTATAAAAGTAATTATTTGAACGATTATGTAGCTCAGTTAATTTAAATTTTACGCAGCATAAGAAACAATTGAAATGTCGCTCCAGACCTTTAAATTGTGCATAAAACTTTATAAGTCGTTTCTTCCGGATTTTTTGCGTTTTGTTACGTGTTTGAAGATTATATAAAATGTCAAGCAAATACAACCGACCATGTGCCAACCAACCCTATCAACTATTACATGAAACAATCAGAACGGTAAACATTCAGGATCAGAGTTTGCATTGTGGAGTTTCCTTAATTAAATGAAGACAATGGTGCGAATGGCGCCGTACATAATATATAATTTTACACCGCAACTGTAATCGCAAGATCATTTAGAACATTACTATTAGTGGTAGAGCCATGCTGAATCTATATTAGTAATATAGTTGTAGCACGAATGGGTCGGCTCGACCGGGGAAGGACCACGCTCTCACAGAATACCAACGTAAAATAGCAGCTTAACACTGCTGTGGTTCGTATGGTGAGTGTAGAGAACCGGAGACCCTTTTTACTGGAAAAGAGGCATTCCATCTTAGTCCTCACGGGTGAAAACGCATCTGCATCTCGAGTCTTTATTGAGGATAGATGTAGATGTCTATGGGTCACAGCGACCACTTACCATCAGGTGGACTGTGTGCTCGTTTGTCACCCTATTCTAAAAAAAACATTATTATTAAATTAATTTATTGATTTTATTGTACATTCATAGACTTACGAGTGGTTTATAAAAAGTAAGTCCATGTGAACAGTGATAAATGGTATCACCTATGGTACCACTTTGTTTGTAATAATATGTTACGGCCTACGGCTGCTCCCTTAAAGGATCCAATCCTCAGGGGCCCATGAGCTGAAGATTTCCCGAACAGACGTAGGTCGGGCCCCAATGTGGCCACGTGGAATCTCTCTAATTACACTAGAATATATGGGGGAGCGTTATACTACGGCCAGTCGACCGGAAGGAATTTGGACGAAGCTTACTTACCTATATCCAAGGCGACTGGTCCCTCCGGAGTCGGTCAGGTTGCATGTGGTTGTGTAGTGCAAGGGAAAGAATGGTGATGTGGTGTGTATCTGGGTGTGACTGATGGGGATTGAACCTAGACCTTGGCCGTCGGCAGCAGCCCGAGCGTCGACACCGCTCCAACTTGAGGGGGCCTTTCGAGGTTATCCACAGTCACTTTCTTCTTTCGTCACGTTGACAGTCAATTAACTCTATCGTACGATTTACTAACTTACAGAAGCCACTAACTATCGCTGGTTATAAGGTTAACACACAAAACGCACACGGAGTTTACAGTTTATTAAAGGTCACTACCGTTTCGCGTTGCAACAGTTATTTCTAGAATATCAGAGGCCGCACTATCTAATATTGCCGAATGCACTTATGCAGGTTCTGAGTCAGACACAATAAGTCACGGGAAGCTCTCCAGTAGGAATGCGCGTCACAATGATAGACCGTATATTTACTGGCCGCGCCGAATTATTCCGAGTTCCCTAACAGAATACAGCGTGCCAATCGTTAGCACCGCTTATGGACGACTGCCCTTGGGCGTTTTACGCACGACCGAATGTCAAACCGGTATGACACTGAGCCGCACGCCCTCTCGCGTTCGTTCCTTGAAAGTGTTTGGCGCGAACAAACCCCCATCCCGGACATAAGGATTTAGGTCCGCGAGCAAACCGGTCAGCGGGACAAGGTCGCGAAGGCAAGTTGCAAGACCGAATCTACAACCAAACTAGGCCACCTTAGGCACCCCATCAGATCTTGCAACCCTAACCAGCGCCTCAAAAAATAGCCCTAATGTGGCAAGTCGGAGGGTCAGCCTCCACTGGATGCCCCTCCTGGGCATCGCAGCACTTTAACAAGTCCTGTACTGGACAGAAGTCCGACGACCTCTTTCAAAACCTATCTGTGCCCCTACGATTTGTTCCGCAATCCGACCGGATCAGGTCTGCAAACAGCGACGCGACACGAAGCGGCCCCGAGCGGCCTCCTAAGCTTCAGTGCAGAGAGCACCCACAAATTCCACATGAACGTCGTCTGTGGAGAGCCGAACGAAACGCACAGATAGTCCCTAGTATGAATTTTCAACAAGTAGGTCTAGCCAGGCCACCCACCATATTATCATTTACTAAAATAGTGCGGCAGCTGATTTCAATCTAATAATCTCCAAAACTAGCTAGCCTGTGAGGCAAGTAGTCCTATGCTCATATTTCAACTAATTTTCCAAAAGCATCAATGTTCAACTACAGAATTAATTCAACCAAATTAATCACCGATGCGCATAGGTCAACTGGCAAATTAAACAAAACAATAACGTAAGGGACAGCCCTACTTCTTCGCAAAGCAAAATGATTAAACACTATCATAAACATAAACATAATTTTTCAAATAGTGCGCCATTCAATTTCAGATGAATTCAAATTTTCCTTTCGGCAAACAGACGCAACAATCAAATACAGTGATTAAATATATTTACAAAACACATGCAGTAGCATTTAAAGGAGTAGATTAAATTCAATTCTTTTAATTTAAACCGCTACAAATAGGAAAATTTCGCGGAAAGCCCAAACCATTTTTTAATTTTAATTCAAGTATTTTTTTTGACCAAGTGCTCGATCAAACCAAATCTAATACCCCTTGACAGCGTGATTCAACGCTCCAGAGGGGCCCTAATCTTCCCACCACCAAGTGGAGGCCACATGGCGTGAACCCGAGATAAATAGAGCACAACCTCTAACAGTTGCCACTCGGGTTGTACGCCTTCACTGAGGCCGTCGGCAACAGAAAATTTTGACAAGTGGACTGTTGACGGCTTAAGTCTCAGTGGAGGCGGCCGTGGTGGGAGCTAAGGCGGCAGCTAGACAGGGCCGCCTCCATCAAATGGGGAACAGTGGTACACCAGTCGCGGCCACTCAGCTAACGGAAGTGAGAAGGGTCCAGCGGACCGATGAGTGGCCGTGAAGTTCCTCTCCACACGCTTAGGGGGGTGATGGCACCCCCGCCCCTGGGGGAATTACCCGCCGACTGGTCGGGGGAGGGACCTCTTTCAAACTTAGGGGCCTGATGGCTGGCCGGCGGGCGCCAAGAGTCGCCCGGCAGAGGGCGTGGCTGAGCGCCCCCGCCCGTGGGGGTCGAGGGCCTGGCAGAGCCCCGAGAGGAGACGCCGTTCGCACTCAGGCACAAAACGGCATGATGATTGCCCTGGCAATGCAGACAGGGCCGCCGATGCGGACAGTCTCGCTGGAGGTGTCCTCCCAGACATGAACAGCACCAGCGGCGCTCCTTGGCGATAGTTCGCCTCGCCGAAACCGGCTTACCTAATAATTTCGGGCACGACGTTACCCGGTGATCAGATGCTCGACAATAGGAGCAGGGGGGGGTTGACGACGACTTGCCTGGCGGGTTGAGCCTCTCACTGGGCACGTTTCGTAAGTCGTCAACGGTGCCCGCCGCGTTCTCGATTTGCCGGCACTGCTCCTCCAAAAACCGCAGCAGGTCATAGAAGGGCGGAATATAGGAGGCCTCGTCCCCGCCGTACCTCTCCTCAAAATGGATTCGAAGGTCGAGAGGTAGACGGGACAGCACGATGCGGAGCAACAAAAAAGCCCATTCGCCCACTGGTAAACCCAGCTGCCTCAATGTATTACAGGCCACCAAGACTGGATCCAACAGGTCCGGACGCAGTCTGGCCCGGTCACTAAGCAGCGGGAGGCTTAGAAGCTGCTTAACATGTTCGTCCGCAATTCGCCGGACGTTGGCGTATCTTCTGGCTAGGAGGTCCCGAGCAGTCTGGTAGGCGTCGTCCGACAATCTCAAGTGGCCGACGACGCCCAGGGCCTCCCCCTCCAGTGAGGCTAGGAGGTACACCATCTTTTGGCTCGGGGTCAAGTCACTCCGGGCGTCCACTAGGCTGTCGAAAAGACCAACGAAGGTCAGCCATTCGGAAAGGACCCCGGAGAACTTTGGCAGGTCCAGAGTTGGGAGTCGTCCCAACAGCTCCGACTGAAGCTGCTTCAGAGAGGACTTGGACAGGCCACTCATCCGAGCTTCACGCGCCTCCTCAGCATACCTGCCTTCAGCCTCGATCAACTCGTCCGTGAGCCACAAGAACTGCTCATAGTCCGCGAAGCAGGAGTCCAGGACTCCCTTCTCCACATCCGAATCCTCGAGCTCAGCGTAAGCCTCCTCCACTGCGGCCCTTCGAGCATTCACCTGCTCGAACCACTTCATCAAGTTATGGACCCCATCCGGTCGACCTATCAAAGCATGGGCGCCTGCGGCCCAGCGCAGCTCAGTCCGCAAACAACGGATCAGTAGCTTGGGCGATGTCATCACTATTAAATGCAAAATTACGACGCGGCTTGAGCACAGACTACAAAGATAACAAACAAAAAATACAACAAAAATTAACAGTTAATAAATGCAGTTCCTATCAAATCGCGTTGAATAGAAATTACACAAATACCAATTACTACGTATCAACCAAATACAAGTTAGCACAAAAGAAAAGGCACAAATCAAATTAACAAATAACAAATACTAGTGCGATCAAATCAAGTTAAATTCAAATGGCGCAAATACCATTACTACTCTTTAGTTCAAATACAACTTACAGTATAAACGAAGATACACATCACGGTCGATCAACAAAAAATGCCTAGCTCGGAAATCGACCCTTCGATAAGTAATCCAGTACAACTATCCGACAACGATAATTAACCGATTACGTAAAAATAACCATCTACCCACATGACGTATATCTCTAGAAAACTCCCGCTTGCGCAACCTAGGGCGCGGCTTTTCAAATCTACCCACTAACCAAAAAAAGGCAAGCAACAAAGAACAAAGGGAAATAATTCTATTATTACGTACAAAAAAATATTTTTACGTATTACGGACGGGCGTGATTGTAAATACAAATTAAACCAATCAAACCAATGCTCCCTGGCACCAGAATTGTTTAATGTTTATCAAACACTATGGTCGGGATCGACCGGGAATCGAACCCGGAACCGCGCTCTGCTATTTCCGAACAGACGTAGGTCGGGCCCCAATGTGGCCACGTGGAATCTCTCTAATTACACTAGAATATATGGGGGAGCGTTATACTACGGCCAGTCGACCGGAAGGAATTTAGACGAAGCTTACTTACCTATATCCAAGGCGACTGGTCCCTCCGGAGTCGGTCAGGTTGCATGTGGTTGTGTAGTGCAAGGGAAAGAATGGTGATGTGGTGTGTATCTGGGTGTGACTGATGGTGATTGAACCTAGACCTTGGCCGTCGGCAGCAGCCCGAGCGTCGACACCGCTCCAACTTGAGGGGGCCTTTCGAGGTTATCCACAGTCACTTTCTTCTTTCGTCACGTTGACAGTCAATTAACTCTATCGTACGATTTACTAACTTACAGAAGCCACTAACTATCGCTGGTTATAAGGTTAACACACAAAACGCACACGGAGTTTACAGTTTATTAAAGGTCACTACCGTTTCGCGTTGCAACAGTTATTTCTAGAATATCAGAGGCCGCACTATCTAATATTGCCGAATGCACTTATGCAGGTTCTGAGTCAGACACAATAAGTCCCGGGAAGCTCTCCAGTAGGAATGCGCGTCACAATGATAGACCGTATATTTACTGGCCGCGCCGAATTATTCCGAGTTCCCTAACAGAATACAGCGTGCCAATCGTTAGCACCGCTTATGGACGACTGCCCTTGGGCGTTTTACGCACGACCGAATGTCAAACCGGTATGACACTGAGCCGCACGCCCTCTCGCGTTCGTTCCTTGAAAGTGTTTGGCGCGAACAAATACGTATGTTCTTAGAAACATTTTACGCTATGGAATCCATACACCATCCATACACGAGGATGGATATATAGATGTATTTTGACTCTTAACCGAGGGCAGATTTAGGATAAATGTCCAACTGTGTCTTTGTTAGACTAAGGGCGGATTCGACCAAATACCATGTTACTCCAGAGTAACTAACCCTCGAATAATTTTACTCTTTGGTCTTACTCTCAGATAACTTCGTTTGCGTTTTTCCAAAACAAACGTAGAGTAGCTAATACTGGGTATTGTTACTCTAGAGTTGTGAATGAAAAATGAAAGAACATGTAAGCCAACTAAAATCAAAATCTCACCTATGTGGCAATTTATGGAGAAGGCCTATGTTCAGCTGTGGTCTTTTATAGGCTGTAATGTATGGATGATGATAATGATGGATAATCAATAATATTTTGAGTTTTGTTGACTTTAGAAATATTGTAAATTTCTTATTTATAAATTGCAATCAAATAAATCGAATGATAAAGTATGATAAACCATCCCACCTGCGCTTGTTGCCGAGTAGTCCTGTGAGACTCGCGATACATTTCCAAACTTTTCTCGTTACGTTTATACGTGTATCCAGCTTTAAAATACACCGTAGAATTTGCAGCTATAATAAAACTAATAATTTAAATTACAAGGCCCGGCAATTATTGAGTTGTAATGATTAACATCTCGAGTAGTAAGTAAAGATTATTTATTCATTTATTTAAATTGTTATTTATTTATATATTCATTTAATAATTGCGTTACATTGCATTACATGCAACATTAAACACAAACGTAAACACGTAATTTATCTGGTTCTGGTTTAAGAAATTTATTTCTCATAAGAACAAAACATTCATTTGTCTAAGAAATACAACATTGACTTAAAATAGATAGTATGTTTACATCTGAACAAATGCTGGAGCGACATTATTTTATCGTTGAGTGATGTGATATCATTATTGTAAGAGCATTGGCAATTACATTTCAAAATCAGATTAACATAAAATAAAAAAAAATGTGGGTAAGTTGAAAACAATTACATCGACAAATTCAAAACATTGTATACTTTATAATATTTTTAAACATTGAGTATAGCAAACGGCTATGGTCTTATTACATATCAAAAGTCGAATTACATCTATTACTATCATAAATTTCTATCTAGCATATATTAAGTAGTTAATGTATGCGTGAAGTATTAAGATTTCCTTTGGTGCGCATTCAATTTTAGACGATCTTATTTAAAATTAGATTATACTGCATTTTATCCATGTGGTTTATCGACGAGGGCGTAGTTTAAATGTAAAAAACACAACTACTGTCTATAGCCAATAAATGTAACAATACTGTCTTAACGATAGTGTGGTTTCGTGTTTCGTAAAAGCAAGATTTATTTGTAACATAGCCAATATCGATATTGTAGATGTCGATGTTGCAGTTGACATTCTTTTGTTTTTAGTTCCATAACTTTATTCTTTTAACATGCATTTTTTTTTTCTATAAATCCAGTAAGAGGCGCCTTTGGCCATAATGCTAAAGACCTGAAAAAGCAGAATACAATCGGCATGGCCATCGACAGTTAACGGCATAGTGTACCGTGCTCATATATTTCTTTGATAGAAAAATTGTGACAAGCGAGCACACAGTCCACCTGATGGTAAGTGAATGCTGTGGCCCATAGACATCTACATCTATCTTCGCTTGCGAATTAAAATGCAGGTACGTTTTCAGCCGTGACGACTAAGATAGAATGCCTCTTTTCCAATAAAATAGGTCTCTGGTTCTCTACACTCACCATACGAAAACTTTTCCAAGTTAACCTGCGATTTTACGCTGGTATTCGGGGAGAGCGTGGTGCTTCCCCGGTAGAGCCGACCCATTCGTTCTACAACCATAATATCGTTGCAGCGTGTCTCTACCACGTACATATCAGATGAAAACACTCAGATTAGCCACAGATGGCCGAAGATAAATGTGCGAAACATCTTTAACTGTAACTAATTTATGTGTAGATCATACAAAGCCAAGGGCTTCGCCATGGCTGCAGCAGGAATGGGAGGAAGGACCACGTTCTCACAGAATACCAGCGCAAAGTAGGAGCATAATGCTGCTGTGTTTCGTATGGTGAATATAGAAAATCTGAGACTCATTTTACTGGTCAAGAGGCATTCTATCTTTATTCTTAGAGGTGAAGATGGTTAAAGACAAAATTTATTGCGTAAAACTTGTTTTTTACTGTGTTGCAAAAATTTCATATTTGAAGTTGACTGTATATCCAAAGCTTGTCTTTTATGAAAATAAGAAATATAAACTAAGAAATCAGTTTTCTTTGAACAACGTAGGTGAAGTTTTCCATTCCCATTTTGTGTAGGTACGTAGATAACAAAATGATAAAACGATATCGTTTGAAGAATTCTACGAGATTTACTCAGTGTAAAAGTAATCAAAAAAAGCAGAGCAAAATAAAAAGGTGTCTTTGTTAGGAGCAGACATTTCAATGCTGCCATGAACAGAGTGGGGAATAAAATTGAGAACGATATTATTCATTCACCAGAGTAGCCGTGACTACCGACTGGAACATTTTTTATTCTTGCCGATTTAGCGTTACACGAGATAGTAAAAATCTCGTTTCATTGTTACGTATTCCTACAGTTCTCGGCCCTACCGGTACCGAATTATTAAAGAATTGTACGCTTGAAAGTAATAAGAAATTTTTCGTAACGGCTTTAGTAATTTTCCAAAATGGCCCGTTAATAGTCCTTCATGAATCATTTTTATAAAGCTGTAGTAGTAACTCGAGGATTAAAAAATAGCCTTATTTATATCATAGTAATGCAATATATGGGCTGGTGCTACAAAATGCCGTCTAGCTGCTTTGGACTCAATGGAAAGACGTGCTAAGTGACTTATTGGTGACCCCAATTTGGTTTATACCAATCTTACCAGACTCTGACACAGACGCAGAGTAGCCAGCCTTTCGGGTTTCTACAGGATGTATTTCACAGTGCGCGCAGGAATTACATAATTTAATTCCTCCCTCTCCCTTCCATCATCGAACAACCAGACGTTCCGCCATTCAAAGAAAAAAAAAGTTGACTTACCACGCATTCGAACCAAACGGTTTGTTACATCGTTCGTCATGCGTACAGCGAAGGATTGGAATAGATTGCCAGCATCTGTCTTTCCATCTGATTGCAATGTGAGTGTCTTCAAGGCTATCTTAGGCTACATCAACACTTACCATCAGGTCGGATTGTAGTGAAGCGCTGGCTTAGGATAATATAAAATAAACTTGTAAATTCAAACTAAAACAGTGTGACACTGAAACAGGCACCAGTGAAATTAGTAATGCAATTTCAAGCGCTGATTTTCTACATGGTTGGTGATGAATGAAAACACATTTTTTTATAATTACTGCAGATGATGGAAAACTACAATTGATTCAATCAAATACACGTGCAAGATAATATGGAGTAGTAGATTTTCTTATGCCGCCCCTACAGGACACTAAAGAATCTGTCTAAGAATTTAAAAATATTCAAGGACATGTAAAAACTCCAATCAGCACTGGAGTAGCACAGCATATTTATTCCTGCTGTACCATCTCAAAGATTAGAGGATCTGTCCTCCCGCAGTGGGTCTATAATATGTTACATTTATGTTAAAAATAAAGCAACGGCCGTTATATGAGCAGGATGAATTTGATGCTGAATTCTATAGCATTATGGAATCGTCGAACTTTAAAGTTAAAAAAAATTGTTTCATAAGCAAATAAATTTACTAAAAAAAGGCAAAATATAACGTTGATCACAAATAAAATCTATAAAAGAAGAATTATTGTCAAATGGAATCACAAATTATAGTCACCAAAATAGAGATTATGACCATAGACCCATATATTTGTAAGAAGTCATATTTGGTCAGCAGTTAAATCACACGTCTTGCAGAACTTACAAAAGTTGTAGCACGAATGGGTCGGCTCGACCGGGGGAGGACCAACCACGCTTTCACAGAATACCAGCGTAAAATAGCAGCTAACACTGCTGTGTTTCGTATGATGAGTGTAGTGAATCGGAGACCCTTTTTACTGGAAAAGAGGCATTCCATCTTAGTCCTCACGGGTGACAACGCATCTGCATTTTGATTCGCAAACGAGGATAGATGTGCATGTCTATGGGTCACAGCAACCACTTACCATCAGGTAGACTGTGTGCTTGTTTGTCACCTTAATCTATAAAAAAAAAGATAGTCGGTGGCGTGGGCTTTCTACACCCACAACAAAATTAAATGAGCAGGATTAGGTATAAATTACAGTTAAATTAGAAGTTTAGTTTTAAAAATAGAATTCATTAGGGTTTTACCATAGATTAGTTATAAGTCATCGCGCGCCGCGATGACTTATCTATGGGTTTTACAATCTTTGCAAGAATTTGAATAAATTGCATTACGTTTATATATTACATACCTACTTTAAAATTTAAAATAAATAAATAAACAAACTTATATAAACAAATCTGAATGTAAAAGATCAAAACTGTTCGGAAATACAACTTGAATTTTTACATACGTATAGATACTTTAAATTCTGCTGCAGTAACTGCACTCGGGGACTGCATCTTCTCTTTGTTGTAGCAACTCCGCATTAAAAATGTAAACACATCTCATGTTAAGCAAAGAAGCCAAGCTCTGAAAATCTTTGTTAACTGCCTCATTGGGAGAATAAATTATATTCATTGTACATTTTCGGCATTTAACATTCTGTTGTGATTATATATATATATATATATATATATATATATATATATATATATATATTAAGATAAACTTCAAAGACCATTTATTTCATGTAATCAATTTTTATTTTTAAAACAGTTGTCCAACTTTTTCAGATCAAATATAGCCTAGGTCACTCATAGCATTGCTCCCTATCTGTTTGCGAAGTTTCATTACAATCATTTCAGCCATTTCAAAGATTACATACGGTCAGTCTGACAGACTGACAGACAAAAATTTTAAAAGGCAGATATTTTGATATTACGAGGGCGGCACTGAAAATTTCGGGAATCAAGGAAGTGACACAACATTACTATTTAAAAATGTATTTATTGCTTTTCGAAGTATTCTCCGCGAAATTCGACACATTTTTCCATACGTTGGAACCAATCATTTAATTCCAAACCATTATTTAATTGTAATCATGTAATTCAAATAATTGAAATTTAAAAGATTGTAATAATTGTAATTCAAATAGTTCTTATAAATTGTTATTCAAATAGTTCTAATAATTGTAATTGTATTCAAATAATTGTTGTAAATTTACTATGATTTTGCATGCCCGTAATGAGGGTGAAATATGTCCTGTGCTATAATTAATTTAACATCTTGTGTAACAACCATATTTCTTGCAAATAAATGATTTATTATTATTATTATTATTATTATTATTATTGAAGCAACCATTCCATTCGGAAGTTCGGGTCTCCAAAAGGGCCGTTTTGTAGGCGTCCATAGCTTCTTCAGGTGATGAAAATCTCTGCCCACGCAATTTATTCTTTATTTTAGGGAAAGTATAGAAATCATTAGGGCTTAGATCGGGGCTGTACGACGGATGGTCTAATAATTCTATGTTTTCTTGCTCTAAAAACTCTTTTGTTCTGTGTGCGGTGTGAGAACTCGCATTGTCGTGATGGAGGATGATGCGGCGGTTGTGGCAAACGACCTGTGGCAAATTAATGCTAGCATACCATTCTGCATTAACCGTTCTTTGTCCCTCAAGAGGAATAGTCGTAACATGGCCGGTTTTGGAGACAAACGTGGCCACCATTTTTTTTGCAACACTCCGTGAACGAACAATTTTTGTTGGCTTTAACTCATTTTCGAACACCCAAACTCGTGACTGGTTTTTTGTTTCGGGTTCGTACGTATATATCCAGGATTCTTCACCTGATACGATGTTGTATACAGCATTTGAGGATCCTGCGTGGAATCTTTCGAGAGTTCTGACGCACCAAGTAACGCGAGCCGCTTTTTGCTCTTCACAGAGTGAATGCGGTATCCATCGGGAACCAACTTTTTACACCTAATTGTTCGTACAAGATTATTTGTATTTGACTCATGGCAATGTCTAAAGTTGCCTGAATTTCGCGGTATGTCACATGTCGATCTTCCTCAATCAGCTTACGCAGAGCATCAACGTTTTCTTGGGTGACTGCAGTTTTTGGACGACCTTGACGGGGATCATCACTGAGCTTGACACGTCCACGTTGAAATTCAGCAAACCAGCGATAAATTGTGATTTTGGATGGGGCTTCATCACCAAATGCAGAAATCATCCGGTCAACGCACTGTTTTTGTGTTAAACCACTCATGTCATAATAAATCATCGCTCTTGAATTTTCTCGAGTCAATTCCATTTTCTCAACGACTAAACAAGTTTAACAAAACCTTGTGACAAGACCGAGAATCTTTTTTTAAGTAAACAAATGGTATTCAATTTTAAAAAACCAAGGACTTTTCAATTAAAAAGATTTTAATTTGACAGGAAGAGTGGAAATATTCCATTCCCGATACTTTTAGTGCAGCCTATGTACAGACAGATACTTCAATTTTTTATATGTATCGATATGTATAATATTATATGTAACATATAACATAGATAAATTATATAATTTTTATATATTATTTAACTTGTCTGTACAACAAAATCGGAATTTATACGGAATTTACGGAATTTAACATATCAAAAAATATTTTATAAACATGAGGACTGCCTCTAGTTAACGGTAAAAGAATAGAATTCAAATTTCCTTCGTCATTTTGTCCTTGTTTTAAATTTCTATATAAACGTAATAAATTAATAGACTTGTTTTTGCTCTTTGAAGTTAGTTACTATAGTTAGCGTGGTACTGCATCTTTAACTTTCTCGGGTCGCTGCTGTCACTGCCTGCTGCCTGGCACTGTTTAATTACGTTTCTTAATAACCGTGTGGAGCAGTTGTATGCCTGCCATTATTCAAACTCGTGAAACAACATGCAACACGAAATAATAACACTCTTATAATTTGTTTCCGTTAAAATCTTCGTTACAAATAATTCTTTGCCATTGTCTATAACACATGTTCTTGATCCGATAAATTACCGACTAAATTAATCACTATGTGAAGGTATGATTCTGTAATAAAGAACTGACTATACTTTTAAAAACAACAACATTATGATACAGAAAAACCGCTTTGTATAGCGCGAGTTAAGTAACAATTAGCGCCATCTGTTCATCGAAGGTAAAATCTCGCCGACAGTGCCTTGTATATAATCTCAATCAGAGCGGCTTCTTTTGTTGTTAAACAGTATTGAGCTATCCATCCGTTACAGTCTAAAGTCAACTGCTAAACAAAGACCTCCCCAATTAATTGCCTCGTTGACAATCGCAGTTTTTTATTGTTTTGAGTAGTTATCAGGAAGACGCTTCTGCCCATCTTCTAATTCGGTTTCCCTCTGTCGCCTCAGCAACCACGGGGCGATACGGAGTAGCGGATATTCTAACACCGCCACTGTATATTGAGCTATATCTTTATATATAAAAATTACGTGTCACATTGTTTGTCCGTGATGAACTCCTAAACTACTGAACTGATTTCAATGAAATTTTCCACAACCTGTGCAGTTTGGTCCAACTTGAGAGATAGGATAGTTTATATCCTGATAAGTGACACTCAATATTTTTTTATTACGAATTTATGGATGTTTTATATGAAGGGTCGTCGAATAGGGCATAACAAATTCTGCCCGACCAGCAAGTTAAATTATAAAAAGAGTTCTTGTATTAACTATAGATATTCAGACCTTAATTTTGAAACTATAGCACACTAAATATTAACGCTTACCAAACGAAATGTTTGTTATTTGCGTCGAAGAAATAAAAATATTTCATTTCTAAGAATTTGAAGAATTCAATTATAGAATAATAATTTGCAAAAATGTACCATTTTACGTTTAGCCTGTCCTATGGGAGATGTAAACGATTTCACAGAGTTGACGCCATTCAAAGTCAAAGTAATTCATTTTAGGTAATTATTAATGGAACAAAAATAACGGATTCATCATAACATAACATAAACTATCACACGTGTTACCCAGAGGGCTAGGCAGAGATTGCAGACTTCCATTTGGCACGATCCTGACACACCTTTCTCGCTTCTTTCAAATACATAATATATCTACGTATACATTCTTGACGATATGGGTACTTTTAATTTGCCACATTGTTAAAAAAATGAAAATTAAATTGAGTTCAAATGCTTTGCTACTAGTCTCTCCTCAATAGAAGATAGATGTAGGTATCTATGGGCCACAGTATCAGCTCAACATCAAGTGAACTGTATGCTCATCTCACCCTTATCTTATTAAAATACAAAAATTTACGGACAACTGCTGTGAAACGCTTTACATAATAATTGGTGCGATAAAAAAAGATAAAGGTTCCATTATGAAACCGTGTATAGACTATATCAAATGAAAAGGCTTATTATTTTTAAGCCGTTTTGAAGTAATATATTTAATATAATCGTATTTATTTTTACGTTAATTTAAAAAAATCACATTTTCAAACCATAGCTCTTATAGTTATAAAACTTGGCCATAATATTCTTTTAGGCATGTTAAAATTTACCAAGAACGGATTTTCCTTACGGGGACCTTAAAAATATTTTTTTAAACTTTTATATATTATTATACTCTCCCTAAATGGTTAGACCAATTTTGAAGAAATTTTGTATGTGTGTGTCATAATGGTTTAGAATCAAAATTGGACCGGTAGGTGGCACTGTTGTCGAGATCCAGAAATCACCCGTGCGAAGCCGGGGCAGATCGTTAGTGTGCGATAAGTTTTGTATAGAGTATGTATCTTCCTTTTTTCGCTTTCTTCTTCTTTATCAGCTTTCATTCATTCACTGTAGTCTATAGGCATTTTCAATTAATTTAATTTGAGATTTGTCCTTATTCACTACGCTAGCAGACCGATTGGAGCGTGTTTATTATTAAAAGTCTGTACTAGCTCGATTTGGTATAATAAAAAGTAAATTAACTGTAACAGTATGTATATTCACTACACCATATCAGCAGCAGAAACGTCTTTATTCCTTCCTTCTTAATCCTTCATAAGTAAACGCCGGGTCTACAGTAACTTAAAACAGTAAAATAAATGGTTGTTAGGGAGAGAACGTAAGGTGTGCCTGTGTGTGTTCTACAGTTCTACTAGATTGATACTTCGTGTGTGTGAGTTCATTTCATTTCGTAAACTAAACTTTTAATTCATTAAATAGGAAAATAAAACTATTATCAAGCCTTATTTAATGTTATATAAGCCGTGGTAGCTGAGGGGCTAAGTACTCGTTGTAAATTTCACAGTTGCGACTAACCTGGCATCGCATCCCGCCGACACTAATGACATTGTTAGTTGCAATTTTAAACGCTGATTTACCACATGCTCAACGGTGAAGGAAAATATAGTGTGGAAACCTATATGCATGAAGGATAAAGTATTTTGAGCACATATGAAGTCCGCCAACATTGGAGCACCGTGACCGACTAATTGGCTCATAACCCTTTCAGAAATAAGAAGAGGCCTGTGCTGTAACGAACTTTTTTTTTACAGGATAGGGTGACAAACGAGCACACAGTCCACCTGATGGTAAGTGGTTACTGTGACCCATAGACATCTACATCTATCCTCAATAAAGACTCAAAATGCAGATGCGCTGTCACCCGTTAGGACTAAGATGGAATGCCTCTTTGCCAGTAAAAAGGGGCTCCGGTTCTCTACACTCACCATACGAAACACAGCAGCGTTAAGCTGCTATTTTACGCTGGTTTTCTGTGAGAGCGTGGTCCCCGGTCGAGCCGACACATTCGTGCTATTACTAATATAGCTGCAGCATGGCTCTACCACGTTTAAAACTTAACTTTATACTTTACATAAAATATCGCGTCTGATATACCTACTCATATAAATGAAAAAAAAACCTTATCCACAGGCTCACACCTCAAATTAGGCAGAGACACGCACTAGAAAATTCACATAAATTCGTGCTGACTTCCTCACGATGTTTTGCTTTACCGCCGAGCGTGTGGCAATCAGCACTTAAAATTCCAATTAAAAATGTCTTTCGTGCCGGCAGGGATCGAACCCGGGTTGCTCGGGAACTGTGAAATTTACAACAAGCGCTTAGCCCCTGAGCTATTAAGGCTATATAATTTTGTTACGAATGAAAAACATGCCTTTCTCAATTCAATTTAATATTTTTCTCAATTTAATATTAAAAAAAATATATTTAAAATGGTGTTTCAATTGCAAACTCAATAAAAAATCTATGTGATTGAACCACGAAAACATAACATTTTTTGCTCAGAATAACATGAATTTTATGGCATACCCGTGCCGCAATAAGGGTGAAATCGTGTTATTGTAATTCAAAATCTTTAATAATGTTGGCGGTGTCAAAAAGCCGCAGTGTCTAATATTAAGCAAATATCTACCATGCGCTATAGGCGTAAGATATAAAATTTTACGTTTGTCAAACCTCATTTTATTGCCACGTTTTTATTAACTTGTTTTTTTGTCTATTTGGTACAAATTTTGCCATTGTTTTAAATTAACTACCCGATGTGTATAGTTTCACTAAATAACTAAATTACCCATAATATCATCCCGTGGGATTCACAACAGGTGACAGAGAGAAACAAATCAGGAGATGGGCAACAGCAGCGTCTTTCTTGCCAAGCGTGGCAACCTATGTTCATTAGTAGACTTTTGATAAGTTGTAACGGTAAGATCGGTAACACTCCTGTGGATGTTATCCTTTACCCCCGAGCACGTGAAAAAAAGCATAAAATTGCAATTAATGATTTCATTGTTGCTGACAGGGATTGAATTCGAATTACTCACGTACTACAAATCCACGGAGAGCGCAGTGCTACTACAGCTTTTTTTTCTCAATTCATTTTAAAAAAATATGTTTAAAAATTGTGTTGCATTTATATGGCAAGCATGTATAAAAGATCTATGTTGAACAAAAACGGGAACAAAATGGCGGTCACGGGTTAGCGTCGAAAATAAACGAAACTGAAGAAAGCAGATGGACCACTCATCGTTATAAATAATTTTGTTCATGTCAAATTTTTGATGTGAAGATATTTTTTTAAAGTATAGGGGTTTCAAACGAGTACACAATCCACCTGATGGAAAGTGGATGCTGTGGCTCATAGACATCTTTATTCTCGATTAACTTTCAAAATGCAGATGTGCTGTCACCTCTGAAGTCTAAGATGTAATGCCTTGGTACCAATAAAAAGAAACACAGCAGTATTAAGCTCTTGAAGCCCCCTTGACCATAGGTGCTGCAAATACAATACAATACTCTTTATTGTACACCAAGAAAAGATAACAACATCAAAAATAAAAAAATAACAACTATTGAGGGAAATACAAAGGGCGGTCTTATTGCTACATAGCAATCTCTTCCAGACAACCCAGAAGGAGAAATAAATACAAAATAAGAAAAAGAACAATGGGTAGGGTGCACTAAAATAAAAAATAAAAATAATAAAGACAAATAAAAATAAAATAAAGATACAAACTTATGCATTAAAAAGATAACATTCTTCAGGCAGATCAATGACCATAATTAAGCGGAGGAAGTGAGAGGAGCTAGAGAGACAAATAGTATTCTTTAATCTGTTTCTGGAATACATTTAAGGATTGAGCACTTCTAATTGACTGGGGTAAGGAGTTCCAAAGTCTTACTCCAAGAACAGAGAATGATTTGTCATAATAAGTCGAGGAGTGCACGGGACATTGGAGGGAAAGATTTTCTTTGGATCGTAAGGAAAAATTATGACAGGAGCTGAGAAATCTAAAACGTTCTTTAAGATAGGAAGGACTAGCTATATTAAATAAGACGCAGTAGAGAGCAGAAAGTATATGAGTATTCCGACGAAGACGGATTGGGAGCCACTTGAGCTTAGTGCGGTATTCTGAGACATGGTCATATTTGCGAAGTCCAAATATGAACCGAATACAGAGATTTTGGAGGCGCTCAGCACATGAAAGGCAGGGAATATAAGTTTAAAAAACGCAATAATATCCGGCTTCCCAGAACATCGGTGCAGTCGGTCGGGCGGGAAGTTTGCAGTGTGTGAACATGTTCTAGATCGTCCCCGCCATTACATTAGATTTGATAAACCACAAATCCTCGCAAAAGAACACCGATTCCTACCAAGGATGATTTGCGAGGCTATTGAAATTAAAAAAAAACATCCTAATTTCAATAGAGAAGATGGATGGGTGCTGCCATCTGCTTGGGATCCTATAATTAATAAAATTAAATCCAAACCCAAGCATACCACTGTAACTCTTCAAGATAGATACTGTAAGCTCATTCTGCGTAGATCGTACCAAAAATTAATATTCAAAAAACTGAAGGTAGCCGGGCTAACTATGACATCGGGATGTCAAACACCTCAGTCCCCCCGTGACCACGGGTGCTATAAAGCACCCGAAACGTCGGGAATTAAAAAGTTAAATTAAACGCGATAAAATTTGTAAAAATTAGTTTCATTCAATGTGTGTAGTCTTCGCGTAAATATAAGAAATCATTATTTTTAAATTTTAATTATTCTTTATGAAATCCAGTAAGCTCTGTGATGCTGGGAGAAAGTTACAGTTAGCAGGGTTTAAGCATACATTCCAGGTAATACAGCTAAGATTAAAGTCGCTAATTATGCACGTTTTTTGTTGCTCCGAAACTCTTTATTTTTAAAAAATGTCTAATATGTTCTTATTTACAGGAGGTATATATATATAACCACAAAAAGCTATATGGCGTGTATTGTTAAACTGGGGCACAACAACAGAATATTATCATTTGTGCCACAAAATTATTGATTCAGTTTTCTGGTCTGTTTATAAAGTTTACGAAATGGTCATTGATTTTCACATTAATCATTAACCGATTTTATTGTTTTCAATTTCACTTTAACGTAATAATTATATTTTCTTTTTTTTTAATAAGTATTGGTATGTTGATAAATAATTGATAAATTTAAATGTTCAATTGTTACCAAAATAAGAGTTAGCTTATTACACACCGTCAAATGAATGTATAATTGTGTCTTTTATTGTTTTACACTAGTTTTTACATTTCACTTTAAATAGTAGGGGAAGGGAGAGCAAGAAGGATCCGTTAAGTTTGAATAATAAAAATACGTTCTATAATCAAATAACATGTAATGAAATTAAAACAAAACCAAACACTGGTCAATAATGTTTAAAAATAAAAATAAAAGAAACATAAAAATCAACATCTTCATTGTCATTTAATTATTTTTTAAAGTCTCTGAACTGTCCGTTTTGCCCTATTGGGGTAGGTAAAACGGATATACTTCGAGGGCAAAATGGATATATCCCTTAGAAAACTAATCCCTACAAAAATGTCCCGGTATGACGAACAACTCTCGTGCGTCCATTCGCGATATTGAGAGCATTAAATCCTGTCTTTCACGGGGGAACTGGTATATTACTCCTTGCACACAGCACAATAATATTTTTTCTCTTCATTTTCTTTAACTCGTCTTGTCTTTTCTGCACTCTTTTTCTTTAACTTCGAACAGTCTTTTTTCTTGCCGGTTGTTGACTTCTTTAATACACAAAAGCTCCAAGGTTTATTTTAAAACTGTTTTTTTTTTTTAATTTATCATCTTGTATGGTTTTTATAGGTGTGCTGGTTAATATTTCAGATTTTTGTAATTTTCTACCCCTACTCAGTTTTTTAAACTGTTGCTGGGGCAATGGATGAATTTCTTCAAGTATAAAAGAAAAAAATTTAACCACTGTTTACCAGCAATATTGTTCTTAAATGGCTAACTAAAAACTATTTTTCACTATTTATACGAGTACACTAGTTCGATGTTTATCGTGTCACGCAACGCTTTAAGCTAGCAGGTTCGATCCCCACCGGTATCAATAAAATTGTTAATTGCAATTTTAAGTGCTGACCACGTGTTCATCGGTGAAGAAATATGGAAACTAGCTTGTCTGAGTAATAAAAATATTTCGAAGACATTTTGGAAGTGATTTACCACGTGCTCGGCGGTAAAGGAAAACATCGTGAGTAAACCTGCATGTCTGAAAAATAAAATTCAAAGACTGTAAAGTTCTTTGCATTCTTTGAGGTAGCGCGGCGGACACTTCCTTGCCGTAAAACCCTCTCAGAAGTGAGAGAAGACCTGTGTCCAGTTGTGGGACGAATATAGGCTGTAACTTTACCTTACTTTACTATGTCGAAGTCCACCAATACGCACAAGAGTAGCGCTGCGAAGTAATCACTCCATAAGTTATACTGGTAACCGACATGACCTTCTCGGTAATGAGATGAGGTATGGGCACCGCTGTGGGAGTATAGGCTGTAACTTTGACCATTATTAAATTAATTTTACTTACTTACAAAAAGGTTTAAAGTATCTTCTAGCGTATATTCGCTTTTTGCCTGCGTCCTTCCTCCAAAGAAGTGAACAAATATTTGAAATACATAATCGATTTATAATGTAAAACAAATTGACTGAGACTTTCAGTTATCGGACAAAGTAACTCATTTTCTTTACAAAAACACCAAGTTATTGCCTTATATTATTGATGTACACAATTGCTTACCTTGTTATTAAGGAATAGAGTCTATAATAGCATCATAATGTTGCTGAGTTTCGTATTCAATTTACTTTAATTCGTTGTTGCAAAAAAAAACTGGCAACACCAACAGTTCAGCTAGGCTTTGAAAACGTGAGGTGCAACTAAGTAATACCATAACGACTATATCACGTGTTCGTCTAATTATAAAAGTTAGATTTTCTATCTACAGTCTACGTAAAAAAATTGTTTTTCCTTAGTTACGCTTCTGCTGACCTGACCTTTGATATGAGTTGTATGAAAAATACTGCGGTTTTTAAATAACAGCTATTTCTTTAGATACACGCCCTTGACTGACGCTTCAAATGAAAATGTGAAAGATCTCAATTGAATAGAGCCCACAGGTCAGGTATAGAAGCGCCTCAAAAAAAGAATTCAAGATCCCTTGTTGCACTTTGCTTTCACCACACTTACCAAATGGTTTTGTGATTAGAGCACTGGCTTGCTGTATTGTAGGTTTTGAATTCGTTTCATATTCGCATACGCTATGAAACAACATTCTTTCCTCGATCGTGTAGCTTAAGTGGAAGGATGGATACGAATTTTATTATGTCAGAAGCTTCTGCAGCCGAGCTGCAGCTGGAGCCAACTTCTAAAACAAGAAGATACCTGTGGGATGTAACTGCAATACCTATTACTCAGAGGTGACTACTTTAAAAAAGGATTTCAGTAATCGGTGCAATGCTGTGACAATTGGTGACACCTCCCCAGACCCAAACTAAGTGATTGCAGTAGGCAAGAAAGGCATCATATCACCTTGAAAAAACTCGGAGAATAAATCCCGATATTTATTTTAGTTGTGATACTATTTAATAATCACTATTATAGCAAACCCATCACAAATTCATTGGTTAACACTAGTTAACACGGTTTTAAGCTGCCTGCAATCATCTACTAATTTCTTCTTGAATAATACTACTTTTACGGATTTTATCTTTCATTTCATTATCATTTCTTCTTATGAGGGATTGCCGTACACTATGAGCTCAATAACTCAAGAAAGTTTTTGTTAAAGAAACATGAACTTGAGATTTTAACGTCTATGCGTAAATCATCTTTCATTTCATTTATGTAATATACAGACGAATATAAATAAGATTGAAATGTCTGTTTTTAATATTGAAATAACTGACTTCTATTAAGCTCAAGAGGTTATTTATATGATACTAAGACGTAATATGTCTTTATGTATGTCTGTCTGTCTGTCCAGGCTAATATTTTCGGATTGCCGATTGTGAACAGATAGGGCCAATCCCAGGAGAGATTTAGGCCATTTTATCAGAAAACCTGGAAATTTGTTTTTGGAAAAACGAAAAATTTATAAAATAAATGGCCTTTGATTATATTAAATGTAAATAAGGCCACATTAATAGATCCTATCAAGGCTAAGCCGAGGTGGGTCGCTGGTTAATCATTAAGTTTTGCGTTAGAAATTTAGAACACTGACAGATTTTTTTTTATAGGATAGGGTGACAAACGAGCACACAATCCACCTGATGGTAAGTGGTTGCTGCGGCCCATAGACATCTACATCTATCTCCAATAAAGACTCAAGATATAGATGCGTTGTCACCCGTGAGAACTAAGATGGAATGCTGGTTTTCTGTGAGAGCGTGGTCCTTCCCCGGTCGAGCCGACCCATTCGTGCTACAACTATACTACTAATATAGCTGCAGCATGGCTCTACCACGTAAAGTGAGAGATTCACGTTTAACTTAATAACTTTAAAAAATCCTGATAATTTTTGTGTAATTTACAAAAAAAAAACAAATTTTAAAGATTTAACATAGAGTATATTTTTTTTATAGGAGAGGGGGCAAACGAGCATGCGGCTCACCTGATGGTAAGTGACTACCGCCGCCTATGAACAACCGCAACACCAGGGGAATTGCAGATGCGTTGCCAGCCTTTTAAAAAGGAGTAGGCTCTTTTCTTGAAGGTCCCTAAGTCGTATCGGTCTGGAAAAATCGCTGATGGTAATTGATTACGTATATACAATATTAAAAACTATATTAAAAAAAAACTAAAACTAGTAACTTAATTATAATATAGTCCTACTCCCCGCGGTATCGTGCCTAGAACGCCGGCTGATTTTCCCCGCTGAATGGCTATACTTAGCCTTTGAGCGAGAAAAGCACCAGCCCTCTTATCACCAGCAGCAAACTTCAAGTAAAAACGTTTGTTTTGTGTACCACATTGAATTATCAAAGTAAGAAAATTATTGAACATATACTGAAGACCTATTACTTTTATATTTATTGTTCACCTTTTCCTTTTAATAAATCGTTGGGAGGAAATTTGCAATAGTTGCTACGCTTGGCAGGAGGGTTGACAACCGCTGCTTGATCTCCTGTTCCATTTTTGTCCGTTGCCACTTATGGGATTGTGGGTTTTCTTACACCACAACTATACGGTGAAGCCATTTGAATAAGTGACGTAATAATCTGCTGTATAGAATCGAATGCATTCCGCAATCATAGTCAGTGATGCGCTGCATTAATAAAGCAACTTACAAATCGGGCGTATCAAACTGGGTTTTCTTCGAAATTCGCGCATTCCATTTCAAAAGTACCTTAATTATGGTGGTACATAAATATAATAAACGGCGCAAACATGAGTCACTAAGAGACTTTAAATTTTTTTCCTTTTGTTGTAGTGACTAGCATCTGTCGCGTATACATATTTCTAAAAGAATTGTTGCCGGCGGCAAGCGGTCGGGTTATTTTCTTACCTCAAGGCTCTCATATATTGTAAAATATTTTATACTAGCTGTTCCCCGCGACTTCTCCCGCGTGTAGTTATTTTTCGGGAAACCCTAAAATAAAAGCAGCCCAAGTTACTCCTTTTAACATCAGCTATCTGCCAGTGTATATAAATATTGACAAATATTGACATAAATATTTATACGATACTAACGTCACTCAATTATTTTGCCTTCCTGGAGCCCCTCCACTAAGGCTTAAGCTTTATGGTAATGTATTAAAGTTCAAATTGACTTTTAAGTATTATCACAGTATAATAAACATATTATTATGAATCTTTTGTATGGGAATTTAGACATTTTCAGGCAATTTTTAAAATTTTTCTCTTCGTAAGAACCATCTTCGTACTTCAAGGAATATTATAAAAAAGAATTACCAAAATCGGTTCAGCTGCTCTCGAGATTTGCGCTTAGCAACATATTCAGCGATTTATTTTTATATTATAGAGATATTTCATTTGTACTAAGTAAATAGCGCTAACTTTTTTTAAACAAAACAGACGACTTATTTTTAGCCATGAAATCTCTAGAGTGGTTTAAAGGAAAAGTATACTTTGTTACGTTAGCAGCAATACAGTTTTTTGATATTCAATGTGTAAAATAACCAATTTAACTTTAGTTAGTATTTTAACTGTTTAGGCCATGGTAAAAACTTGCATTCAAGACGCGCGTCTCGGCGTGTTCGCCCGATGGAATTTAAAGGTCACCTCCGGCCCCCTCTCCCGCGAGCGGCGCTAAGCTCACCACTCGGTCGCCTGATGTGTGTGGGCGAGGTCAGTGTTGTTTGCGGCCGCCGACTCGGTTAGGCAGCCTGGAGTTTACTATCGAATCGTTTGGGTCCCGTTAAGACCGCCTCCTTTGTGTTGTCTTATTTCGTTCGTATACATGACAAGAGGCTTTCCTTGAGTTTTGAGTGATTAATTTAACTTTGATTGCCATTAATTTGCGTCTACGAGTTGTTGTTTGTGTGGCATTTTAATATCGTACGTAGGAATTTTGCTTTGTCGTGTGGAACGCTAAAACTTTGCTAAAACTAAAACGCTAAAACTCGCGATTATAATTTTGTGCTAAGTGAACCTAGGACATTGAACTTTGACCGACCGTTCTTAAGTTGTGCAGTGTGTCACTTGTTTTAATTTCGATTAACGTTGATTTGGTTGAATTTGAAGTTAATTAAATGTACAATAAAGTTGATAAACTAATATAGAGAAATAAAAGCAGAAGGTTTCAATTGGTGATCGCCCACTGGAGGGATCGCACATTTTGGAGAAAAGCAGCGCTTATGGATCTGCTGTCCGATTACATCGGTGACGTCAGGTTACATTTATACACACTTTCGCACACTACTTACATACACCTTACTTACCACCTGACTGATACCCTGTGGTCAACCCTACCTCCGGAACTCGGTAAGTTTGTGTTTGCTGATCAGCCATTAATGTTATGTTAATTATCCATAAGCCATTGGGCCCGAACCCTCTGTTGCTTGTCGAGTGTGCTACTTAGGGCCCTAGCCCAGTCGACTTCCGTCGGGGCAACGGAGGGCCGTAACATTAACTATTATTAAAACCATGAGCGTGATCAAAATGCTTATAATAAACATCAAATGACACACAATTTTTGTTGTTTTTTTTTGAGTTAGTTTTATTTTTGACACATCTATACGCAGTATTTTTTTTGCCGTGTAGTGGCAGTCAAGAATATCCACTACCCCATACCTTCCCGTGGGTGTCGTAAAAGGCGACAAAGGGAAACAGCCAGGAGATGGGCAGCAGCATCTTCCTGATAATAGCCAAAATTACAATAAAATAACTGCGGTTGCAAACCCGCTCGCCGAGCGTGGCAACTATGGCAAGTACCCCCAATGATTAGAGCAACAAACAGACGGCCCCTAGTCCCCGGCGGCCCCGCTATTCCTGGCTACGGTGGCGACCATAGTAACGGCGGGGCAGAGGTTGCTAAGAATCTCCGGTGGAGGTTCGGTTGCCACCTTAGACAATTCGACCTGGCAACGTACAACGCACGCACCCTGAGGACTGACGAGAGGATCGTGGAGCTGGAAGAAGAGATAGACAAGTTGCGCTGGCATGTTATAGGAGTATCCGAAGTCCGAAGAAAGGGCGAGGACACAATAATTCTCGAATCCGGCAACTTGCTCTATCACCGGGAGGGCGACCATCTGTCCCAAGGAGGTGTCGGATTTATCGTCCACAAGTCTCTCGTTAACAACGTTGTAAAGATCGGGAGTATGTCGACGAGAGTTGCGTACCTTATACTCAGAATCATCAAACCGTATTCGCTGAAGGTCATACAGGTTTACGCACCAACCTCGGCACACCCCGATGAAGAGGTGGAGGAAATGTATGAGGATATCTCTAGAGCCATGCATTCCTCCACAACCTAATATACGGTGTTAATGGGAGACTTCAATGCAAAACTAGGCACAAGAGAGAACGGTGAGCTGAAAGTAGGGAAATTTGGAATAGGGCAAAGGAACCCAAGTGGCCAGCAGTTGGCCGACTTCATGGAGAAAGAGGGATTCTTTATGATAAACTCTTTCTTCCAGAAGCGGCCCCACAGGAAGTGGACCTGGTCGAGCCCCGACGGTTCGACAAAAAATGAGATTGACTTCATTATGACGAACAGACGACAACTGTTCAGTGATGTCTCCGTGATCGCGAGGGTGAAAACTAGTAGCGATCACCGAATGCTTAGAGGCACACTGAACCTAAACGTAAAGTTGGAGAGGTCTCGTCTAATGAAGTCAACGCTCCGTCCCCAACGTGCTCTGTTCCAAAGTCCCAAAACCTTTCAGCTCAAGTTAAAAAACTGTTTTCAGTGCCTAGAAGACTGCAATGAAGTGAACGATATGAATGAAAAGCTCGTGGAAACTGTCCATGAGGTCGAAGCTAAGTTCTGCAAGACCCGCCGCAGAAAAACACAAAAACTCTCCGATCACACTCTTAATCTCATGGCTGTTACACGGGAGATGAAGCTACATTCTTCAACAGATTTGACAGCATATAGGCAACTGAACAGACAGATCTCCAAATGCATGCGGCGGGACTTACGCAACTTCAATACAGCTTGTATTGAAGAAAGGGATCGAGCGGAACCAAGGCTCCAAAGTCTTTGCCAGAGATCTGTCTACCAGAAAGAGCCAACTGTCAAAGCTGAAGACCGACTGTGGCAGCATCGTTTCCGGGGCACCTGAGATTTTGAGTGAGATTGAGAGGTTCTATGGGCAGCTGTACACGTCATCGTTGGAGCCACACGCCAGTGTTAGTAACGATCCAAGAGCGAGTCTTATCCGACACTATTCCGAAGATATCGCGGACGTCGGTCTGAGCGAGATTAGAATGGCTCTCCAGCATCTTAAAAACGGCAAGGCCCCAGGCGAGGATGGAATTACAGCGGAGCTTCTGAAAGCGGGTGGAAGACCAGTACTTGAAGTCCTTCAGAGGCTCTTGAATTCCGTCCTCCGTGGTGGCATTATATCGGAGGCGTGGAGCAGAAGTGCGGTGGTTTTGTTCTTCAAGAAAGGTGACAATGCTCTCTTGAAGAACTACAAACCGATTTCCCTTCTGAGCCGCGTCTACGTGCTGTTTTCGAGAGTCATTAAGAATCGTCTCGCACGCAGACTTGACGACTTTCAGCCTCCCGAACAAGCCGGTTTCCGAAAGGGCTTTAGCACCATAGACCACATACATACACTTCGGCAAGTTATACAGAAGTTCGAGGAGTACAATTTGCCACTATGCCTGGCGTATGTGGACTATGAGAAAGCCTTTGATTCCGTCTAAATTTGGAAGGTGCTACAGTCCCTTCAGCGGTGCCAAGTTGACTGTCGGTATATCGAAGTGCTGAAGTGCTTGTACAGTAGAGCTACGACGGCTTTCCGAGTGCAGAACCAGAGTACGAAACCTATCCAATTGCAGAGAGGTGTAAGACAGGGTGATGTTATATCCCCGAAACTCTTTACCGCTGCATTGGAAGACGTTTTCAAGCCTCTGGACTGGAAAGGATACGGTATTAACTTCAATGGCGAGTACATCACTCACCTTCGCAGAATCGCTGGAGGACCTAAGCACTATGCTCAATGTCCTCAATAGTGTCTCCCAACGGATAGGTCTTAAGATGAAATGGACAAAACAAAGATTATATTGAATGTTCATGTCACCTATGCCGGTAGTTGTTGGGAGCACTAAGCTCGTAGTTGTTGACGAGTATGTTTACCTGGGACAAATAGTCCGACTAGGTAAGTCCAACTTCGACCGAGAGGTCAATCGACGGATTCAACTCGGCTGGGCTCAAAACCTTAAAACGAAATTGTACAACCAGTGCGTGTTGCCAGTGATGACTTACGGAACTGGGACGTGGTCCTTTACTGCTGGCCGTATGAGTAAACTCAGGGTCGCTCAGCGAGCTATGGAGAGAGCGGAGGGAGGAGTTTCTCTGCGTGATAAACTTAGGAATGAGGATATTCGCAGTAGAACCAGAGTAACCGACATAGCCCAACGGATTAGTAAGCTAAAGTGCCAGTGGGCCGGCCATATAGCTCGAAGAACCGACAACCGATGGGGAAGAAAGGTTCTTGAGTGGCAGCCTCGTACCGGCAGGCGAAGTGTAGGGCGACCCCCCACGAGATGGAGTGACGACCTGGTAAGACATGCAGGAAGTCGATGGATGCAGGTGGCTCAGGACCGTGCTTTGTGGCATGCCTTGGGGGAGGCCTATGTTCAGCAGTGGACTTATGAAAGGCTGTAATGATGATGATACGCAGCACCTTTTGAATAATATAAGTTAGGTTTTCCCCTTTTTAAAATAATTTAAAAAAAACGTACAAAAATTTTTGACGTCACGTAATGACTATTAACTTAGTACAACTTTATCTTTGCCCAATGTCTTATTCCATTCTAAAATGCGACTAACAAGCATTTTATATAATCAAAAGAGAGAATATCAATTATATGTCCAAAAAACTAGCGTAATGGGATAAACGAAGAAGTTTAAATACCATCTCACTATATATTCGACCCTCAACACTTGCAAATGAAGATGTGAAAGACGATTGCACAGCGATGTCAACGAGGTCAAGCGTGGAAATGTTTCGCTGCTTAATGCAAAGCTTTGTTTACTATTTCTCATAAATATTTAACGCCAAGGCATGTAATTTTTTTTTAAATATTGATCGAAATATAACTGTTTTTGCATGCGATCGCATTCAATATTATATGTGACTAACTATTCGCCTGCGTGTTATTTAGGGATTCGATTAAATTTTTTTGCGCAGAACCCTAATTCTTTTTCCAAAATAAAAGCAGCCTAAGTTACTCCTTATAACATCAGCTATCTGCCAGTGTAAGTTGTGTCTATATCGATCCAACTATTTCGGAGATTAGCCGAAACAAACAAACAGACAGACAATAATTTTATAAGTTGTATTTTTATTACTAGCTGTTCCCCGCGACTTCGCCCGCGTGTTATTTGGGGTTTTAATTTTTTTTCGTGGAACCCTAATTCTTTTTCTAAAATAAAAGTAGCCTAATTTACTCCTTGTGACATCAGCTATCTGCCAATGAAAACCTCGTCAAAATCAGTCCAGCCGTTTCGGAGATTAGCCGGAACAAACAAACAGACAGACAGACAGACAAAAACTTCAAAAATTGTATTTTTGTTATTAGTTCCGTATATACTTTCATATGCATTTAGTAAAAAGCTGTAATTTTGACATTACAAACAGGCACTTAAATTTTATTTATTAGTATAGATATAGATAAGTACCGTATATAATTTCATATGCATTTAGAAAAAGCTGTTATTTTGACATCACAAACAGACACTTCAATTTTATTTATTTGTATAGATTATAGTAGAGTCGGGTAACTGGTACCATTTGCTTGTGTTTGTTTCTAGCTTTTACATAGTGTATATTGCTTGTTTAGTAAAAAGATTTTTCTTTACGAACATGAAATTTTCGTCAATATGCCTACTGAGAGGCAAGGGTAATATATTTATTTCTCTCTTTCGGCTTAAAATTGTTAATTGCTCTTATGGCCTAAAAAACATCTTTATCGAAATAAGACATTATGCTGTGAAAATAACAGTAAGTTGCAACTTAGTTTGTTTAAGTTTAAAAATCAATTGAGTATCATCAGCTAATAATACCAAAATCATGGGTACTCCCTACAAGGTAAAGTAAGTCGTTAATATAGACTAGGAATAAGAATGTACCGAAAATTTAGCCCTGAGGAACCCCCATTAATACAGGTGACCTAGAAGAACCACCATTTATACCATTTATACATCTATACATTTACATATAGAAAGAAATAAAATTTAAGTGTCTGTTTGTCAAAATAACAGCTTTTTATTAAATGCATATAAAAGTATATACTGTACTTATGACAAAAAAACAATTTATACATTTTTGTCTGTCTGTCAGTTTGTTCCGGCTAATCACCGAAACGGCTGAACCGATTTTGACGGGACTTTCACTAGAAGATAGCTGATGTTATAAGGAGTTACTTAGGCTCCTTTTATTGTAGAAAAATAATTAGCGTTCCGCGCAAAAAAATTAAAACCCATGAAATCGTACTAAATTCCACGCGGGCGAAGTCGCGGGGCACAGCTAGTATCGAGATAAAACTATTGCAAGATCGATAACATATGGTATTGGAATTAATTTTAAAGTTTATTATATATATTATAAAACTTTAAGCTGATGTCAGTCGCATAAAATTGCTACTAAAAGTGTACTGAGCTATAAAAAGAATCTTCTAGTCATGTGACTTTACCATTAAGACACACATTAAATGTTTTATGCGACCCTTAAATTCATTTTGTGCCGATCTGCGGACATTGCTTTTCTTCAGGCAGATGAATCACGTTTGGCTCAGTTTGTTTTTGTTGTGAAATATAAAACGTAGTTATACAGCGACTTCCAGTAGCTGTAAAATCATAACAAACTGTTCTTCCCAAATTGTCCTGACTAAGCTTTTGATATTAGGTTACTCGTAAACATGATAGTTGCAAGTAGCCATAATTTTACAATTACATTGATCACGAATTATGCCGATTAAGTTTTAACGTTATGTTGCAGAAGACGCTAACTCCACTGTATAATTGTTATTGCTGGTCAAACCAAGATGTCATACTTTCAGTCAACATTTTTGATTATCCTATAAAAGCCATTGAATCTAGAATAAGATTCATTATCGTTCTTATCTTAGGAATGTAATGACTTAGTTAAGGAAGTCAATATTGTACTGAATTTGTTTTAATACATTATTGTAATGTAATAAGTAGTTATTAAAAAAAAACTTCAGCACCGCTCCCGAAACTAAACTACGTTGTTTTAGGACACATACAACTGCAGTTTTATTTTGTTTTCTTAGTTGTAATAGATACGATTTAAAGATTGAAATCGTATGTATTCTCTTTATATTTTATACTAGCTGGCCAGGCAGACGTCGTACTGTCCTCTCCGACTTGGTCCTATAAAAATCCTTAAATTACCAATAAAAAATATTGAGGGTCACTTAACGGGATAAGAACTATCCTATCTCTCAAGTTGGACTAAACTGCACACAGTGTGCAAAATTTCATTGTAATCAGTTCAGTAGTTTAGGAGTTCATCGCGGACAAACAATGTGACACGTATTTTTTATATATAAAGATATTGTATATAAATATAGATATATTCAACATGATTTATTATGTACTAGCTGTTCTCCGCGACTTCGTTCGCGTGTTAGTGTTTTTATGTTTCTGCGCGGAACCCTGATTCTTTTTCTAAAATAAAAGTAGCCTATGTTACTCCTTATGAAATCAGCTATCTGCCAGTGAAAGTCCCGTCAAAATCGGTCCAGCCGTTTCGGAGATTACTCGGAACAAACAGACAGACAGACAGACAGACAGTATTTACTTTCATATGCATTTAGTAAAAAAACTGTAATTTTGACAGTACAAACAGACACTTTAATTTTATTTATTTGTATAGATTACTAGCTGGTACCCGGCGCGTTGCTGCCGCAAACTAAAAAAAAAGAAATAATTGTGGAAATATTGTTTTAAATTTGGAACAGTTATATTGTTTTATTAGGAATGATAATACATTCATTGAAGTTGAATGATATATTATAACTTTCAAATAAATATGCTGTTGCGATACGCGCTCTACCTACTGTAAGTTACTTTGCCTATAACCTTCGCGCAAGTACAAGCAATAACTTGACAAATGTTTACCGCAATCTGATGAACGGTAAAATACGAATAAACGAAACTTACTTTTATATATTAGATGTGTACTATAAATATTTGTGCTAAAAATGAGGATCTAAAATACTAAACTTTTTATAACATTACTATCTTTTACCTGCTGCCCAAATCAAAGTTCATAATTTTTTTATTACTGAAATTATTTCTATAAAATTTAACTAAAATTTGCAGAAAGTTCTACTACAATACACTTCCTTAGAATACATTAAACGATTTGCTTTTAATTTTTTTCTTATAAAGAATAAGGGTGACAAGCGAGCACACAGCCCGCATGATAGTAAGTAGATGCTGTACCCCATAGACATTTACATCTATCCTCGATTAAGAATTAAAAGGCAGATGCGTTGTTACCCGTGACGACTAAGATGGGATGCCTCGTATCCAGTAAAAAGAGTCTTTAGTTCACTACACTCACCATGTGAAACACAGCAGCGGTATGCTGCTATATTACGCTGGTATTCTGTGACAGCGTGGTCCTTCTCCGGTCGAGCCGACCCATTCGTGCTACAACTATAATTTTTTTTTTAAATACTAGTAAAGCTGTTAAACATTACTAATATTCCCTTTAACCACTTCTGGTAAGCTTAAAATGATTGTCTTAGAAGTGGTTTACGCCAGTAGTTGAATGGCGGATTAGAACCCACGACCTTTCGAGTTCGCGGTCTGCGCCCTGCCATTAGGCTACTGACGCATGATGGACTAACTGCAGCATAGCTCTACCGCGTACAAAAGCTTTTAAAATGATTTCACTATGCCAAAACGTGCAGATTTTGAGCCTTAGAAACACGTGAACAAGCTGCGTAGAATTAACATTGGGAAAACATACCGTACCCAAATGTAATCCCACTACTTTTAAACTTTAAACCTGGTTTTTTTTTCATTTATAATGCTACGTTTAATGGGATTTCTAATCGCTTATAATTATACGGTAGGTTGCTTGGTATAATAACGCGCGATATGACACAGACCCCCTTGGCTTCTCCTGTTCAAATTGTGGCCTTTTATGCATTGCATCTAAATTGCGAGTGATAGAGGTACAGCTTTTATAGTTCTGTCTATTATAGTCAACACAGTGCACACCAAGGTAAGAAAATCCAACCGGACCTTAAGGCTCCTTAGATGGAACCTAACTTTAAACCACAAAGGCGATATAGTGGGAAAAGTGGTGCTGCACAACATACCTGCCCGCATCTACGTTGTAAGAGCCGGTGTAACAGCAAAAGTAGCGTTTTGTTCTCCATATAGATTGCAAGATTAAACATCTTCAAAATGAATATATACACAACCCATGCGCTGTTGTGTATATATTCATTTTAAAAGAAACAAGGCCTTAAAAATCCCAGACTCTTCCTTGACGAAAAAGGAAAAGCCCTAAAATAATTGAAATGTGGTGGTGGTGTAAGAAACCTATCACACTATATCATCCCGTGGTTATCGTAAGCAAAGATGAGATGGAACAATCCCGTGGCTTGCGAGAGAGCTTGCTTGTGGCGTAAGCTGAATGGTAATACCGCCAGTATTACCATTCAGTTTACGCCACATGTCTTCAAGTGTGTGAAACGTTCAGCACTGCATTTATGAATCCGCTTGCCAAAAGGCAAATCCTCTCTACTACGGGGGAAGTTAATGTCCAGCAACTGTATTTTGGTGCTGATAAAGAAAAAGAATAATGAAAAAGTTGGACATAGATAGCCGCGCTACGCTTTATAAGCAAATTAACGATCGTAGTATCGGACGTTACGCTCCTTTAATGTTATTCCCGTCGCCAGAGTGGATGGTGATCACTACATAATATAATTTTTTCAAGTAAATGTTTGTATTCATAATTTGGAAGATTTGTCCATATTCAGCACGTTGTGCGGGTGCATTGGTAAATACAGACCGGATACCCTCATACTGCTAATACAGTTTAAGTCCCATTGCTGAGCACAAGCCTATTCTCTTTTATGCTTACCATAGTCTATTTGAAAAATGTAGATTTATCGTTCATCCTTTCTTAGGAATTTTCTATATCTAGCAGTCATACATTGAGAATATGATGATGGTTATAGTTGCCAGTATGTTATCCTGCATTATGAATTTTTAGCAATAATTTTAAATTTGTGCTTTTTTTAGCCATTTAAAGCCAGTGCCAGACCACAATCCCACATGATGGATAGTGTTGATGTAAGCGAAAAAGGTAAGGTGCACTGACTTAGCTTAACAAGAGCCTATTCACTCTTGCTTTGAAGACACCCACATTGTAATCGTATGGTAAAACAGACGCTAGCTTTGCTGCACACATTTCGAACACCAAAGAAAACCCTTTAGTCAAATGTGTTGCTAAATATTTTTATAGGAGAGAGAGGCAAACGAGCTTGCGCTGCACCTGTTGGGATAAATGACATTTGCAATACTAGAATATTTTCAGGTGAGTTGCCAGCCTTTCGATTGACGGATTTCAAACATTTTAAAAACATTAATGCATAAATTACTTTTATAATAAATGAACATTAAGCAACACGGGCCGCTGACATAACGAACTAAATGAATGGACTACAGTAATCTATGGAATGGACTATCACATAATAGACAACCATTTTACATCACTGTCATGATTTTTAAATTTGGAAGAAACTAATGGAAACATAAAAACTTAATTTTACTAGCCAGTCTTAAACCGAATATATTTTTACTGAAAAAAATACAACTCAAATTATGTTTTTTTTTTTTTTTATATAATATTTAAACGATTTTGTACGGACAGTCTTTTACAAAGACTGATGGAGACACAAGATTACGCTTGCTGACACTTGCAACGTTTATTGAAAATTTTCTGTTCAAATCCTAATATTGAACTATACTGTGGTACAAAAATGCACCCATCTCTTCATCAGTCCCATCAGGTTTCATAACAAAAACTCTGATGCGGATGGTGATGCTATTTAATATGTTAAAATGAAATACATGTAGTTATTAGTATGCGGAAAATATCCCTAAACCATTAGTAACAAGAAGAAAGAAGCTATACATCACAAACAATTGATACGATTTTGACGATAATTTTAATGGTCAATTTAATACAAATTTTTGGCGCCAGCTTTAAACACTACATGTTTGTGGTGATTGCGATGATGACGTGTAAGTTGATTGATGATGGTCCGGCTCGTCGTGAATCAGTTTAGCAGAAATGCATATCGGTAAAGTTCTTCCTGTCCTTGAAGATGGGTCCCCAGGCACCGTAGTCCTTTTTCTTTTCTTGTTGCTTGCTGGTAGATGATATTTCGACTGGTTTCCTGTAACACATGGTAATATAATTTGCAATATCTTCCACAGATATTTAATCACATTATAGATATCAAACAAATTTGTACAAGAAATTGATGAATAAAATTGTAAATTATTTTATTCCTCTCAACATGACTATATCTAAACATCAAGCGTACATAGGTTCTTAATAGTTTTTGGAATCATATTACTTTGTTGCGATATCAATCTAAATAAAAAATATAACTATCAACGATGTAATAAAAATCCTATGATTGTACTAAATCTCATAGAATACCAGCGTAAAATAGCAGCTTAATGCTGCTGTGTTACGTATGATGAGTGTAGAGAACCGGAGACTCTTATTACTGGAAAGGAGGCATTCCATCTTAGTCCTCACGGCTGACAACGCATCTGCATTTTAATTCGCAAATGAAGATAGATGTAGATGTCTATGGGCCACAGCAACCACTTACCATCAGGTGGACTGTGTGCTCGTTTGTCACCTTTATTCTATAAAAAAAATGGCTTGGGGAGCAGCATTATTAGTGGAAGGTATCTGTATGTGTTCCCTATATTCACTAACCCTTCTTTGTGAGACGTATATAAGCTGTAACGTTACTTTTTCTGGGAGATCATGATACTTCCACGGCCGAGTGAGACCATTCATGATGCGGCCATAATACAGCATGGGTCTACAATATTTCAAATTGTAGAGCGAAGGACTGACAAGTAATTTGAGACTAGTCATAAGATCTACTTATTTATATATCTTAACCTTTCGTCTGATGGCTTGTAGGTTACTTTTTGACAGTCCCCACATTACTCGTATCGGCAAACGAAGTATAGAGCGGCTCCCTACTAGATAGGTAATGACCCGTTAAGACACGCAGGAAGTTGGTGGGTGCAGGTTGGGCCCTTGTTTTGTGGCATTCCTTTGGGAGTCCTGTGTTCAGCAGTGAACTTATGAAGGGCTATAATTATGTTAATAACGATAATGATGAACCACATTAAGTGATCTCATGTCTACGTTACGAACGTTAACAACTTACTTTATCGGAGCGGCGACATCAAACTGCTTGCAGGCTTGATTCGCCTTGGAGGTGGTCTTGCATTCATCGCCACGGGCCATTGCTGCTGGTTTTATCTGCTTTGAATTACTACGCGCCGGTGAAAAGAAGATGGATGATGATGGGGGTGAGAAGAGGCTAGGCAGGCTGTCTAAGGCACGTGCTGTATGTGGGTGAGCACTGCGTGTTCCAAGCGGTTTCCGGTGTTCGCTCGGCGACTACCTTTTCTTGTGCACAGGTTTTTAGCAAGCCTGAAAATTTATAATATTATTTAAGCGTATTAAAGTCCATTTTTGAGGGTAGTTTTCCCCCATAGTAGCCTCATAGGGGGATATTTGCCATAGTTGCCGCGTTTGGCAAGCAGGTTTTCAACCGCACTTTTTTTAATTTATAGTCATTTAAGGAAGATCCTGCTGCCCATCTCCTGATTTGTTTCCCTCTGTCGCCTCTTACGATACCCATGGGATGATATGGGGCAGCGGATATTCTTACACCGCCACTGCACACTTAATATAAACTAAATACAACTTAAATTTAATACAGCAGAAAAATTAACAGTTATGAGCATCATCAATATCGTTCCTGTCTATAAAAACGACTGCTGAACATAGACTACCCCCATAAATTGCCTCACTTTACTAAAGTGTCCACACTTAACAGGTGGTTTGGCATGTACTATTTTTAATCGCTGTAGATAAGGTGCAATATAAGAAGTTAACAGTTAACGATTTTAGTAGTGCCTTCGGCAAAGTAAACCACTTCATTCCTATTAAGAACCTCAAAGTGTTTGGCCTGGAAAGCAATCTACTGAAATAATTTGAACCATATATTAAGAAGCGCCCCCAAATTGCAATAGAGAATTCAGTAATAACAATGTTACTGATAGTTTCCTTAAGCAACAGAACACACGTACTATAAATACAAAAATTATAAAGGAAGTCAAAATATAAGTTAAAATTTGTCTCTAAATGGGAATTGTTTAAGCAAGCTGGTCCAAGAAAAGCAGGTTTATTTACAAGGCTTTTCTTCACCGCTAATAATGAGCTTGTAATATAGTTTAATAAATATACTTTATAACATCGACGCATCAAAGATTTGAGTAAAAAAAATGATTCCTTGACGCATGTTGACTAACTTCACATGCCTTCAAATTATTTCGAATATTGCAATGGCAACGGCGGCGAGGAATAAACTCGGCTTACTTGTGTACCTACTACGTACAATGAAATTCGAAGGCTGTTTGCTTATTCCCTATTATATGTATTAGTATATAATCTAACGTAATATGAATATTTATCGAAAATTTATGTATCGCATAGTGAGGTCGATTTGCCGACGATATAGTCCTTATGGCAGAATCGCTGGAGGACCTAAGCACTATGCTCAATGACCTCAATAGTGTTTCCCAACGGATAGGTCTTAAGATGAACATGGACAAAACAAAGATCATGTTTAATGTCCATGTCACACCTATGCCGGTAGTTGTTGGGAACACTAAGCTCGAAGTTGTTGATGAGTATGTTTACCTGGGACAAATAGTCCGACTAGGTAAGTCCAACTTCGACTGAGAGGTCAATTGACGGATTCAACTCGGTTGGGCAGCGTTCGGGAAATTACGGCACATCTTCTCGTCAGGTATACCTCAAAACTTGAAAACGAGACTGTACACCCAGTGCGTGTTGCCAGTGATGACATACGGAACTGAGACGTGGTCCTTCACTGCTGGCCGGATGAGGAAGCTCAAGGTCGCTCAGCGAGCTATGGAGAGGGCTATGCTCGGAGTTTCCCTGCGTGATAAACTCAGAAATGAGGATATCCGCAGTAGAACCAGAGTGACCGACATAGCCCAACGGATTAGTAAGCTGAAGTGGGAATGGGCCGGCCATATAGCTCGAAGAACCGACAACCGATGGGGAAGAAAGGTTCTCGAGTGGCAGCCTCGTACCGGCAGGCGAAGTGTAGGGCGTCCCTCCACTAGATAGAGTGACGACCTGGTAAGATATGCAGGAAGTCGATGGATGCAGGTGGCTCAGGACTGTGCTTTGTGGCATTCTTTGGGGGAGGCCTATGTTCAGCAGTGGACTTGTGAAGGGCTGTAATGATGATGATGATGATGATGATAGTGAGGTTAGGTTAATAATTTGATTATATTAGGACATAAACTCGAAGACAATGTAATGGGTGTATCCACAAGTCCTACACTATGCAACATAAATTATGTGATAGAATAATGTTAAGCATATAAAATGCATAAATTAGCATAAATAAAAGGTCCTCTCGTCATTAAAAACTGGATGGGCAACATGATGCAATCACAAATAACTATGGCATCACTTTGTGCTTATTATTCTGTAATACTGTTGTCAAGGGAAACTGAACTGAAATATTTATTTTCTTTATTTCTTTATCTGGATTTTCTTTATCTGTAACCGTCCAAATCTGGATAGGGACATCATCAATTTTTATGTATTTAATGTATATAATCAATATAAAGATTATATTCATTCGTCACTAATACTTCGCACATTTGATACATATGTAAGTTCTAGGTATTTAAGTGCATCGTTTCAACAAAGAATTTCATAACTGTCGCACCTTTGTCGCTGTACCTCGTAGCCCGTCTAGGCATTTTATAACTGATATAATACAAAATAATTTGCCGCCATCTAATCGGGATTGTATGGCCTTTGTAGCCTATTCCATAATAACCTCGCATCCATCGGACAGAATATGGAGATGGATTTTCTTCTCCTGTCGGAAGTCCACTGCTGAACCTAATATGCCTTGCGGGTGGGTCAACAACCTCAGATTTTTATTATTTTGAGTTGTTATCAGGAAGACGCTGCTGCTCATCTCCCGGTTCATTTCCATCACCTCTTATGACACCCACAAGATGATAAAGGGATTCTCTTATGCCTCCACTGCACGGTGCTTGTGGTAATCAACCGATACCATCCCGTGCGTGTCGTAAGAAACTATGGGAAATATCAGAAAAATTTTATGGCTTTCGATAGATGGCAGTATTACTATCTTGTTTACAGCAGATGTAAAACGACCACACTAGCAATATGGCGCAGCGTTGAAAATGCGAGACGCTTACTGCTGCATCTAATTCACCAGCCAAGTATGAAGATTTAAAAAAAATATTTTTATTAGAAGAGGCTCACGTCAAGGGCTGTTAGTGAATTCCCTTAATTCAATTTTGAATTTATTATATTTAAACGTTTTGTAACGGTATTTCTTGTGCCGTTGTCTCCAAATAAATGTGACTTATATAACTCCATAAACGGATTTTCCTAATAGAAAAATTCATCTTTTAGCATTCATTATTACACAATCAAAGCAGATACGTTCCCACGTCTTTCACCTTTATCAAAAGATTCAGCGACTGCCAAACAAGTATCTGATTCAAACGTTATTCAAGTAAAGCTAGCCGTCACGCGGCGGTCGCGTGCTTCGTCCAGTTCACCTAGAAAATTGTTTTACATATTCCGTTGTAAACACGAAACCAGTTCCGATCCGATTTACGACGCGAATGCTGCAAGCCATAATAAAGTTCTTCTTCCGAGTGGTTTTTCTTTAGGTTTATTTACGTGAACTTAATAAGACTATAATTCTAATTGCTGTTAATTCGTTATTAGATTATTAATAATCAAACATTTTTATAAAAAATATTACAAACGACAAAAAGGAACGCATATTTATTCCTTGTATTTTATTTTTATTTTTCTTTGTCACTTTAATTGTCAAACATTTTTAAAATAATTGTTTTTAAGTTTCTTTAAAAATAGTCACTGGACTTTTAAAGCCCGTCGGGCTGTTCCAATACATATTGGTGAACTTAGTTTGTGCATATTTAAGAAATTAAAAATATCTCAAGGACAAGTGAGGACATTTCCTCACGATTTTTTCATTGCTGCCGAATAAAGCAGTACTTAGAATATCGATTAACGTAGTTAGTACTGGTGAGTATCGAAATTTGATTGATCGCGTACTATGATATTCAAGTGAAAGCCAGCCAACTCAATCCCTGACCTTCCCACGGCTCGTAATTCTTTAGGCAGTTTGAGTATTCATTTTTTTCTAAAATTGTTCTTTTCTATGGATGTAAACCGTATTTTTTTATCCTTAGTACCAATGCCCTACTTCCTTTATCAATTTAAAAAACCCTTCAAGATTTTGCATATGTTTTGCCCACCTTTCAAAGTAATTTCTTTGCTCTATTGTAGCCGCGGCAATGGTAGGCTATTGACTTTCTCATTTAACTTTTTAAGTTGGGTATATTAAAAGATTTTCGTAACTCATAAATAAAATAATTTATATGTAAACTAATTTATTTACTGCTTTTCAAAGTATTCCCCATTACATTTATAACACTTTTTCATTCCTTAAAACAATTTTTGAAAACATAAAGACCATCGATCTGACGGCATATTATTCACGTGCTGTTTGAAAGCTATCACGGCCTCTCCAGTCTCAATCTCCTCAATCTTTGATTTTTGGTTAAATATGGAATCTCATCAATCAATTTGAATTAGATACTTTTAGCACTTTAGGTTCCTGTTCGTTGAATTGATAGTACGATGAGTCGAGGTTGTTGCCCTGCGAGTTTCGCCATCATTGTTCGAAGTTCTTCTTGATAGACATCTTCTGTTATTGATACTCCATAAAATTTCCATATTTTTTCTACGTGTGAGCTTCGTTTTAGGAAATAATTTCACCTGTGCTCCTCTATCCGCCATTAGTTAATTCATGATTTATGAGGCAACTACTAGTATATCTCGAGTTTTCTTTTACTTAACATTTTGTTTTTAAAACTATAACAACCAATTTATCGCTATTTACTTTAGTGTTTCGTCTTCTCCGTGGTTCCTTCTTCAAGTCGAAGTTTCTACAAATAAGCGGTTAAACCAAAAATGTATAGAATATAAGTCATTTTTTATTTGCCACTGGTTCCTTTTGAACAACGAGCAAAAACCCAGTGGGATAATTTTTTAAACTTAAAGTTTTCAATAATTTTGAACTGCTACTATACAATATTTTGTTATATACATTATTAAAAACTATAATAAAAAAAAAAACTAAAACTAGTAATTTAATTATCCTACTCCCCTTCGTTATTGTGCCAAGAACGCTGGATGCGTTTCCGCGCCGAATATACTAATTAGCCTATACTTAGCCTTTGAGCGAGAAAAGAACCAGCCCTCTTATCACCAGCAGCAACGACCAGTCGCGTATGGAGTTCCTTTAGGAACTTCACCGCACGTGGACCACACGGACCGATAGTCTCTACAGCAAATGGCACAAATATGTAGTCATCTCTCAGATACTCATATTTGCGCCACTTACTCAGTTCAGCTGCCTCTGATGCCGCCCGGCTCTAAACGAGGTACCCCAGAGATGAGAGGCCGCCAAAGTGTCTACGCAAGTAGCATCCCTCACTAGGGCTTTACCTCTCTCTCAAGGGACCAATTTCATACCGTCGGGTCTCTTGCCATAGTCTCTAAATTTTTTTTATAGGATAAGGGTGACAAACGAGCACGCAGTCCACCTGATGGTAAGTGGTTGCTGCGGCCCATAGACATCTAAATCTATCCTCGTTTGCGAATCAAAATGCAGATGCGTTGCCACCCGTAAGGACTAAGATGGAATGCCTCATTTCCAGTAAAAAGGGCCTCCGGCCACCTGAAATAAATAAATTGTCTCTTCTCTTGTCTCTATAAATATTCCACAAGGCTCTAAAACCGATGGAATATTTATAGAGACAAGAGCCTTCCTCCGACATCGTTCAGAAAACCGTGCCATGAAAACCTACCAGTACTTTTCTTACATGAAAGTCCGTGGAGCCCAAATTTGTCGACGCTGCTACCACAGGCGCACTGATGGGGTTGACAAATCGCCGCTCCTAGTCGGAATCCTACGGCGATGTGCAAGCTTTTCCCATCAAGTAATGTGCCGAAATTACTTGATGATAAAGCGTAAAACCAGCGACTAGATTCCTTAGTCAAAACAGCTAGAAGGCGTGCCTGATCTTAGTCACTATGGAACTGCCATACCAATCATAGGATATGGTTTGTAGTTTGTGATCATATCCTAGACGGCCCCCGCCATAACATTAGATTTGATAAACCACAAATTCTCGCGAAAGAACATCGATTCCTGACAAGGATGATACATGAGGCTATTGAAATTAAAAAACATCCTAATTTCAATAGAGAGGGAGGTTGGGTACTACCACCTGCTTGGGATCATGTAATTAATAAAATTAAAACTAAACCTAAGCGTACCACTGCAAGACTTCAAGACACAGGAAGCTCATTCTGCGTAGATCGGACCAAAATTAATTATTAAAAAAGCTGAAGGTACTCCGGGTTAACTCTGACATCAGGACGTTAATCATCTCAGGCCCCCGTGACCATGGGTGCTGTAAAGCACCCGAAACGTCGGGAATTAATAAAAATAAGATAATTAAAACGCAATAAAATCCGTAAAAGTAGTTTTATTGTTGTCAAACATTGAACATTTTCGGGGATTTTGTTGTAAAAACGTTTGCCTCATAAATAAATTACTAATTATATGGTATCTCGTAACTGGTTTTACAAAATTGAGTTTGTTCCTAGTATTTAAAGTATAAATATCTTTGCTCTTATCAAAGCCATTAATGCTTTATTTACATATGTATATCACATTATATTTTCATAAATGTATTGCAATTCTTAAATTAATATATTTATTTACATATTTAAACTTTCCTCCTCTAAGGGACTATTTACAATTGAAGTTATAAATTGCCCGTGCTCGTATTCCAAACTCTTGTAATGTTCCTTTGTTGGTCTGGGACTTTTTTATCAAAAAATATAGTTTCAATGTCCGTCTCGTAAACCTAGAGCGAAATTTCAGAAGACCTTAAGCTATAAAAGTAATTAAAATAAACCAATTTAGCTGTTTTGGGACTTTTAATCTTTCCTCCAGCAGAACTAAGAATTTTTGCTAATTTCAATATATGGGACAGTAGTAAAAGAATAGGCGGAAAATGCTTCACATTGTAAAACAATGATTAACTGTTAACAATAAATCACAACCACAACGGACGTTTGACATTCTCATTGATCTAGTTCGGAAATGAAAAGGGCAACGCACCGGCCGTGTACATATTTATACAAACCATTTCGGGCTACTTTCGACTCTCTCATAACTCCAAAACTATTAGATCTACATACTCGTAATTTTCCTATGTTGGTTTGGGACTTATAGCTGTCACGTTTATGTGAAAATTATATTAAAAAAAACATGTCCTAAATAAGTTACTTTCCTAGCGTGTCATAAAAGCGACTATTGGGATAATAGATGTGTGACTGTGTTGACAATGGGCTAGCCGCCTATCACTTCTTTTAGAATATTCTAAAACCTTTATTTTTGGTAGATGCGGTCCAAGTAGCTCTCTGCTTTTTGGACTCTCGCTAGCCCCTCGGATATTACGGATGTAATACTTTGTATATAGATGTACTTATAATTTTGCATGTTAAAGATTCAATATCAAAGAACGTAACAAATTTTCTTTGAAATCAAATGAAGAACAATGTACATTCCTGTAGACATGATTTAAGGAACTGCTATGGAGCTATGCCGGCAGGCGAAGTGTAGGGCGTTCCCCCGCTAGATGGAGTGACGACCTGGTAAGACATGCAGGAAGTCGATGGATGCAGGTGGCTCGGGACCGTGCTTTGTGGCATTCCTTGGGGGAGGCCTATGTTCAGTAGTGGACTTGTGACGGGCTGTAATGATGATGATGATGATGATGATGATGGAGCTTAGCTCAGAATTAGTTAAGTCTTTGACCCTTGTCGTTGTTTGTACCCAACTTGACCCTGTTTCACATTTATGTTTTGGTGGCATTAAAATTTATTTTAATCATACCACAAATTTATAATAGCAAAAAGCAGAACACTGGAGATTTTAGAAACTTTCATATATGCTTTCGCAGCATTGGTATTAAATAATATGTTGACTATTTTGTATTTTAATATGAGGTACATAATCAAAAATGCGACATCAATACATAATCTCTATACATATATAAAAATCAACTGCTGTCCGTTAATCTAGCTAAAACTCCAAAACAGTTCTACCGATTTGGATAAAAAATTGTGTGTTTTAGAGTGGGTCCCTGGACGATCTAAACGATTCACAATCGGACCCGGTAGGTGGCGCTGTTGTCTGGATCCAGAAATCACCCGTGCGAAGCCGGAGCGGGTAATCTAATTTTTTTTTGATATTTCAATAACACAATATAATAAAATGTGGAAAGTGGCCTTGTATCTGTAATTTCATTAAGAAAATTCCAAAAAGGGGACTATTGGGAGAGTATTGTTGGGTAAATAATACAATCTATAAAAAAAAATATGTAAAAGAAAAGTATAATGGTACAGAGGTCTCAATATCGACCATAGACCTCTTATTTTTTTTAAATAAACATTAAAATGTGTAAAGATAGAATTCGTTATAAGTCTATGAATAAAATGTCTTAAAATAACGTCAAAAAAAAAATCGTTTGACGTCCACGAACCTATCCCGTGCTATTCAAACAAAGAAAATGCTAACCTGGGAAGAAATTTGTCCGTGATCGCGAACTTTCTCTTCGATCTTATCATTGACACATAAAAGTTTTTGAAAAAATTTAAAAACAACACTTGGACAGAATTCCAATTTAGCGGCCGATTATCGCGGGCACCAATGAAAACTGAGACCGGTCGCTTTGAGCATGCATTTATGTACGGCAAACCATTAAAGTAATCCGGTTATTGAGGTGACGTTCAATAGTATAATATGTGTATATTTATAGATATTAAATAATCTATTCTATTACGATGGATTTTTCCAAACTGTCAAACGGTTAAATTTCTAATATGTCACCTGTTTGAATAAAACTATTTTTAGATACGGATTTTATAGCGTTTAATTGTTACTTCGGTTTAGTGCTCCGTAGTTTACAGAACGCTTTGCAGTACCCATAGTTGGGAAAAGACAGTAATGTCGGAAAGAAAATAAAAAATAAGATAAATTAATTTTGTTCACTCCCTATCGCAGTGGCTAAGCATTTGGATGCCGCGCTACGGGTTCGAATCCTGCTCAGTACAATTACTAGTACGGTCTACAAATCTTTCCGTTTGTCCATATGCAATACCACGTATTTGAACCAAGCGGTTTGCTTCATCGTTCATAATACGTACAGATGAGAAGTGGAATACTTTGCCGGCATTTATACTTATATTTCCATCCGATTACAATGTGGGTGTCTTCAAGGCAAAAGGGAATAAGCCTTTGCTGTATCACCACATACGATAGTCGAGCACTGACTTAAAATTGTAAAAAAAAGTTTGCAAGATTTGCCATTACAAGTGTGTAATGGCAAATCTTCGTGGTGACGCTTGGCAGTCGGAGCGGCGCACATAACCAATGTATTCTCTGTAGTAATGTTATCGATTACCATTCCTTGAGCCCGTGTTACCTGGTATAAAAGAATCTATCACCGTATTTCGTATATATAAGAGACGATTTCGTCTCTTATGGGTACTTACGTAAGAGACGATTTCGTTTCTTATGGGTACTCACGATGGGGAATCTTTTTTATAGAATAGGCACGACAAACGAGCACATAGTTCACCTGATAGTAAGCGTATGCTGTGGCTCATAGATATCTTCATTTATCCTCGATTAAGAATCAAAATTCAGATGCGTTGTCACCACTGAGGATTAAGATAGAATGCCTCGTTTCCAATTAAAAGGATCTCCGGTTTTCTACACTCACTATACGAAACACAGCAGCATTAAGCTGCAATTTGACGCTAGTATTCTGTGTGTAGAAAGCGTGGTCTTAACCCGGTCGACTGACCCATTCGTGCTACAACCATAATTATATTCGCAGTAAGGTCTACCACGTAAAAGATCTTAAAAATATCTCATGGTTTCTATAAAATGGCGTTATCCACTTCGGAGATCAGTGCCGGGGAGCAACATCAAAAGTTACGTGTGTTATTGCGATCGTCATGTATATTTGAATGTTTCTCGAGAAAATTATTACCGCCATTTCGTTCTTTGGGTGTCGTAAGAGGCGATTGTGGAATTTTTTTTTAGTTTTTATAGGATAGCGTGACAAACGAGCACACAGTCCACCTGATGGTAAGTGGTTGCTGTGGCCCATAGACATCCACATCTATCCTCGATTATGAATCAAAATGCAGATGCGTTGTCACCCGCGAGGGCTAAGATGGAATGCCTCTTTTCCAGTAAAAAGGGTCTACGGTTCTCTACACTCACCATACGAAACACAGCAGTGTTAAGCTGCTATTTTACACTGGTACTCTGTGAGAGCGTGGTCCTTCCCCGGTCGAGCCGGCCCATTCGTGCAACTATACTACTAATATAGCTGCAGCATGGCTCTACCACGATTTCGTACACCATATACAAAAAAGCCAGACCAGCGACTAGCAGCAGCGTCAAAGGTGCAAGACTCTTGTACTGCGTTCCGTAATCCGCCCGCCAAGATTAAGGCAAGTGCTCTCTACAATGAGGAAACCCATGTCAGCTTACTTCTTCATAGCTCGGTAAGCGACCTAGACCTTCCTTATGTGGTCAGTAATAAAGGACCATGTCTCATTCCAATATTTCATCACTGGCAATACGCACTAGTTATATATTATTTTCAAATTTGGTGGAATACGTGACAAGATGTGTTTATTTACCGAACTCTGTCAAGGCGAGTCGTATCCGTCGTTTGACCTCTTCGTCGAAATTTAATTCAATATGTACTTCATTAACTTGAATTTTATTATTTAATATAAAAAATACCATCGAGAACCATCGTGGTGTAAAGATAGGTCACTATGCAGCAGATAAGCTCAGTGATTACCCTGGGTGCTTCGAAATAACAAAATGACAAAAGAATTTGGTAACATCACTATTGCAAGCCATCTCCATGCTCCACAAAATTAAAAAATAATCCTAAATCTAACCTATTATTCAAGTAACGAAAATTGTATTGAAATATTTTAATTAAGGTGCTAGAAAAGAAATGGGATAGTTATCCAAAAATTCAATATTTCATGACAAAACATATTTTGGTTTTTCCAGCAACAAACCTTGGACTAAAAAAAATTTGGAAAACGAACAAGGATGCCAGCATTTTACATTATTGTAAGTAATACTCCTTGAGATAACACAATAATTATGTCAAAGGCAATGTAAATTTAAAATGCAGGCTTCGTCTAGTTTCTTTTTCAAATAACTATTATCTACATTACTTAAGTACATACAGCAACACGGCGGATTAACCAAAAACGAGTATGTTAGATAGAAATTCAGGAATAAAATATTTTTAAATATGCAAACTCATCATCATCATCATTACAGCCCTTTAAAAGTCCAATGCTGAACATAGACCCCCAAAGAGTGCCCCAAAGCACGGTTCTAAGCCACCTGCATCCATCGACTTCTTGCATGTCTTACCAGGTCGTCACTCCATCTAGTCCATCTATTAGGGAGACGCCACACACTTCGCCTACCGGTACGAGGCTGCCACTCGAGAACCTTTCTTCCCCATCGGTTGTCGGTTCTTCGAGCTATATGGCCGGCCAATTGTCACTTCAACTTACCAATCCGTTGGGCCATGTCGGTTACTCTAGTTCTATTGCAGATATCCTCATTTCTAAGCTTATCACGCAGAGATACCCAGAGCATAGCCCTCTCCAAAGCCCGCTGAGCCACCTTGAGCTTCCTCATACGGCCAGCAGTAAAGGACGACGTCTGAGAACCATGTGTCATCAGAGGCAAAGCACACTGTTTGTATCATCTTGTTTTCAAATTTTGAATCGATACTCTTTCCAAAACTCCTTTCAAATATCCTTTTCAGGTTTGTGTAATAAAACTAGTATTAACGAGTTGAATGTAAATTCAAGAAAAACAACTTCCTTCTGCGTGAATCCCATATCTCTGGTGCCCTTTGACCTACAGGACCCAAATTCAAACTCGACCGAGCTACTACCTCAAGGTATCCACATACCAAATTTAAAGTCAATCGGTCCAGTGGAATGGAAATTATCGTGTCGACATACAGACTAACAGACTGCCAGCTAAAACCATTAACTTCCTTTCAATGCTACGCAGAAGGAAGTTAATAAATCTATACAAATAAATAAAGTGTCTGTTTATAATGTCAAAGTAACAGCTTTTTACTAAATGCATATGAAACTATATACGGTACTTACAACAAAATTACAATTTTAAATTTTTTGTCTGTCTGCGTATTTGTTCCAGCTAATCTCCGAAATCGCTGGACCGATATTTTTTCCGAAATGGAGAATTTTCACTGGCAGATAGCCGATGTTATAAGGCGTAACTTAGGCTACTTTTATTTTAGAAAAAGAATTAGGTCCTGCTCAAAAAAATTTAAACCCATAAAATCCAATCATAATAAATTCCACGCGAACGAAGTCGCGGGGAACAGCTAGTAGTAAAAATAATTAAAATCGAATAATAAATGACAAGTCTTAGGGCTGAGCTGGAATAACGCATAATCTTATACTTTGAACTGGTACACGGTAGTGAGAATGTGCTTAGTGACATAAACTTATTATAAACTTATTCAGGTAGATTACTAAGCATAGAAAAATTCCTAATACATATTTTATAAAAGTACATATATCTAAACATCTTTTAATCGATCAGTTAAAAAAAAAACTAGAGTGAAGAAGACGAGAGTGAGAAACGCGTGTGTGTCGTCACGTCAGCAGGTCACCGCGTGAACATCGCATCTAATTATTAACTGGAAAATTGTCTCACGATTTGATGTTTGTATTCTTGTTTTGCAAGTTCAATTCAATTGCAAAGCGAGGGAAAATCGCGTATCACAATGCTAATAGATTCAAAATATGCAGGAATATAGTGACATTTTTAGAATATTAATTTACACGTGGTAGAGCCATGCTAAAGCTGTATTAATTGTATAGTTGTAGCAAGAATGGGTCGGCTCAACCGGGGAAAGAACACGCTTTCACAGTGAGTGTAGAGAACCGGAGACCCCTTTTACTGGAAAAGAGGCATTCTATCTTAGTCTTCACGGCTGACAACGCATCTGCATTTTGATTAGCAAAGGACGATAGATGTAGATGTCTCTGGGCCACAGCAACCACTTACCATCAGGTGCACTATGTGCTCGCTTGTCACCGTTATCCTATAAAAGATCTATATCATAATTTTCAGTGTTGTGTCAATTCGCCTGTAAAGCGTGCCGATGTATTCTGCCAACTTCTCACTTTACGGTTGATGAAGATGACACTGTAACTGGAAACGAGACACTTTACCGTCGTCTTCAAATCTAAAACTTTTAGTGACGGTTTGAGGCCTTTTCACCAGAAAATTCTGTTATCGGACGCAATTTCGACTCCTACCAAAAAAAAATTTCGAAAGAGTAATTCGGGTCAGGGTGGGAACGGATACTTTTACATTTACCGCTTGAACTCCAGTTCACCGGCTGGCGCTAAATTGTCAGGTATTTCTTAGTCGAATCAATTCAGTGACCAGTGTGATTCAGTGGTGAAATTCTTAGCTTTCAATATAAGATGTTTTAATTATGGTTATTAGAGCCATATTAGAAACCGAAACGTGGCACTTCGCTGATGGCCTTATGAGATAGCTCGAAAAGATTAACAATTGTTTTCCAAATGTTAGGACGTTCTTGGTGTGTCCCTTTAATTTCAATGAAGAACACCATATCCCAATATCATCGAAATTGTTGTAGGAATAGTTCCCATGCGTTGTAACCCTTAAGTTTAGTACAAGTTACCAGTACAAAGACTAACCAGTACTCGACACTCATCATACGAAACACAACAGCATTATGCTGCTATTTTACGCTGTTATTCTGTGCGTATCGTTCTTCCTAGATAAAGAGAACCCATTCGTGATGGAGCCATGATACGCTGTACCATGGCTCTTCCATATAAGGCTATCAGATGGAAGATACCAAATACGCAGATAAATTAAAAATTATAATTTCTGCGCAGGTATGGCCGATGAGAATCTAGATATTGATACCACTAAAAAAGAGTCTTCGGTTCCTGCCACTAATCATACTGTGACGCCTCATAATTATTATTAATAAATAATAATTAAATTCATTATACAGACATTTAAAAAAAAAAGTCATAGAAATTATAATTTAAACAATAAAATGCAAATAATAAGCATAGAGTTCAAAAATATCCATTTGGAATATTGAATGTTATATATATTAGTAAACGCATAAAATGTCTCTAAAAATCTCTAAATTTATTAAAAAACCTGCTTAAAATGTTTAAAATATATCAAATCATATAAATACAAGGCGATTATATTGCAATAACAAAGATAAATAACATTTGTAATATAATAGAAAAAATGGATTAAAATTTTCTAAGTTGATGAAGGTGTTCGTGTAATAATTGGAAAATTTCTAAGTTAATGAACGTGTTCTTGTAATGTTCCCTTATATTGGGGCGTTGTCGGAGACACATACCCAAGGTTGTACATATATATGGGGTGGTCGGCTGACCGACTGCTAGTACTAAGGTTGCACAATGACTAGTCCTATATTAGGGACTTAACATAGTAAGGTCTGACGAACCAAAGCATTAATATAGAAGGTCTCTATGATGCATAAGCATTATGATAGCAGAGTTATGACTTGAAGTCCCATATGAATAAGACATACAGTAGTATGGTCTATGAAATAAAGCAAATATGTGGAAGGTCTCAAATATGTAAAAGCATTATATTGAAAGAAATGGGACTTGAAAAGGATTATTATAGTGGCGTGTAGGTTGCTTCGCAGCCTCTGAGACCGAGGTAAACTTGGACTCACTAACCGATGTGTCCTAGACATATCATCTTAGTGCCGGTGGTAAGCGGGTTTGTTGTAGCAATACGACTTGCCCGTGAACATCGCACACCCCTACCGGTTGTGGGCGTCGTCTTAGCGCATAGCGTTATGATACGTCGGCTATCTTTCGGATTAGGGTGAGTGTGTTTGGTAGTACTTTTAAGTGCAGCAAGCATACTCAACTTCATGTCTTAGTGCAATAGCGCTATGATACGTGAAGTTTTGGCTACTGACGTCTTAGTACCGTACTACTATGATACGTCGGTGGTATTTTTAGTTAACAACATTATCAAATTTTGTTACCAAAGTCGATAGGGATCATGTGGGTGTGTTGTGAGGGGGCGCCATCCGTATGATAGTTGCATTGATGCTTACTGCTACTTGCAGTATTGTGTCTTGTGATGGATCTGCGGGTGTGCTGCACCTGATTCGACGCATCTTGTGGTTCTGGTCGATGGAGGTATGCGGGTGGTGATGTCTGCTGGGACTGTATGGGGGACCTTGGGATGGTGTAAGCCCGACGATAGTCGTATTGATGCTTGTTGAATTCTGTAGCATTGCGTCTCTACGATGGTTGTTTGGCGGGTCGCTATTCTCAATGGCGCTCTCTGCGTCTTGGTTTGACTCACAACCTAAGTAGCTTTGCCCAAGTCGGGTCCCTTCATTGCGGGGCTGCAGACTGTCTGCCCTCCATGATGTTTTATATAACAACTTAATAATATATCTCTATAAAGTTCCCACCTTTGAGAGATTGAAGGCAACTTGTTGGTGGGTGAGACAAACATGATCGAAAAATGCATATACTCAACGTCAGTGACACAAACCCTTTCTGATGGCGAATTATTAATATTATCTTATAACTGCCTATTGGCTATATCTGCCATTGTATTGGTTGGTGGAGCATATGTGTTGACCTCATGCGGGTGGTAGCTGGAGGGAGAATCTGAGGAGGCTCTCAAGGCTGCGGCCGAAAGCCGCGCAACGTGGGACCCCATTCCCTTGAGGTGAGCGGTAGACTCATGACACGCTCTGCGGCCAATTGGCCGTGCTGACCATGCAATTGGTGGTGATGCCTTACACTTACATCACGTCTGCAGGAACGGCGGTCTGGCAGGTGGTGGCGCTCACGGAAGGCTTTTTATGGTCAGTGTGCCGATTGTTGCCTAACCCGTGTGACGTACATTTCACTGTGGCTGGATTTGATCGTATTCTGTATGGCGTTTACACGCATTGACATGCGCGACTTCGGTCGATGTTTGTGCTTACGCACTATCAAGGGGCTAAGTCCTCTTTTACTGGTTCGCCAGTTATTTTGCTGTGGACTACGGTCCAGTTCCCAACTTTGCGTACCCTTCGGGGGGAGCGCATTAAAATGGTTGGCGCTCACCGTGCGCGGCGTGTGTGGGGCCGTGTACCTCCTCCACATTTCTTTTAAAATGTGGGAGAGCGAAGCCCTTGTAACTGGTATTTGATATAAATATTGTGAGCCTTTTCCAAGCGGGAAGGGATTAATTAATAAGGAATTGACTGTTGTGAACCAGATACAAGTGGAATAGGGACAATTTATTGTTCTTAACCTTTTTGAGCTCTGTCTTCGTGAACGGGGTTCTTTAGCTTATTAGACTCTACCAACAGCTTTCGATTGCTCTCGTGAATATTCATTCTTCCAAGATACACCTAAAAGAACTAAGTTACTATACAAACACAACGTAAAAAAGGGTCCTAACTAAGACGATCACGCCATAAATTTATTAAACGGCCTATATTTAAACCTTTAGAAAGATCAAGTTATACTGGTCACGTAAATTAGATGTATTTATATATCTTACAGATATAGATTCTAAAGAAATACAAGTATAAGTGGGATATAGTAGAAAAGAAAAAAGATGGGGGGGGGGGTTCGTTACAATTTGGTGCCGTGACCAGGATAGAGGTTAAATTTTAAATAGGAGGCCGGTAATATAAAATTATGAGGTAGGCTATATGCCTACAATTTGTTGTCCGTGAAATGGAGAGGTGTCTTGGAGAGTGGTGTTTGCTGGGGGTGGTTGAGAGTCTGGGGGTGGGGCTTAAATATTAAAATTGAGTAATAATATAGGAGGTGTGTGCATAACGGAGCGAAATAATAAAAAGTGAAATAAGTGGAAAGACTCAATTAGACTAAGTGAAGGACACAACAGGTGTAAAAAAAAAAAAAAAACTGCAATACTATATATTATAAAGTAAAATAAGTGGAAAAAAAAAAACAAAAAAAACAAGTGGTAATACAAAATAAAAATGGCTAAAAAATAAGAAAAAATCAACCTCAATTAAGGCTAAGCCTAAAGATGAGATGAAAATGCTTCAGAAATTAATTAAGAATGCAGTGAAAACCTTTGAGGTTAAAATAAAGGATCTTGAGGAAAAATTTATTAACCAAACGAAAGATTACCAAATTAAAATAAATCAAGGAGAGGTGTCCGGAGCGAGCACCTCTCATGTAAATTATCCTAGACAAAATATTGTATATAATGTACATAATGTAACAATAGAAAAGCCGAAATTTGGAAATGGAAATACTCATCCAGTATCATTTTTGGAAGATCTCACCAATTATTTAAAGAAAGTTCCATCTAATGGTCTCGAAATTTCGATTGCACAAGAGTGCTTAGTAGGTGAAGCCAAGTATTGGGCTCGCATTAATAATGTGCGTTGGACAACTTTTGATGATTTTAAAGCTGACTTCCTAAGAGTGTTTTGGGGTGAAGAAGAACAAAATAAAGTAAAGAGATTCCTTGTGCAAAATAAATGGAATAGAAGTACACACCCCACCATGGTTAGTTATTTTCTTTATGTGGTTGAGAAGGCACAAACATTATCATATCCGATACCTGAAAAACAATTAGTAACTGATGTCATCAGACATTATCCTAAAACTGTGCAGCAATTATGGAGAATAGCTAAAATTGAGACAATAATAGACACGACAGATTTCTTAAGAAACTTAGATGACATCGACAAACAAGATGAAGGTCGTGAACCTTACTATAATGAGAAAAGGAGGAAGTTTAATAATAATACGGAGCAAAAACATAAAGAAATACAACAATCATACAAAACATGGCGTAAACCCGAAGAGGGAAAAAAGAAGGTTAATGAAGTACATGAAATACATTTCACTAATGACCAACCTGATGTTACGGCCCCTGAGCCAAATTTAGAGCTGTAGAGGTCGAACTAGTTCCCGATTCGACCCCTTACAATGTAAAAGGGAACAAAGCATTAAATATGTTATTAAAACTGGGTTGGCGACCTGGTCAATCATTTGGTAAAAACAATAGAGGGTTGCGAAAACCTATTACTTTAAAAGCAAATTTTAACAGAGAAGGTCTTGGTTATAACGACAATGTAAATAGCATATTAAACACCTTAAAAGCCAGGTCGGACTTGCCCATAACGGAGTTATTCGTGCAAACCGTCTTCGAGGAAGACGAAGATAAATATCAAAGGGAATTTATAGGGAATATGAGATCTGAAATTAAAGTTTCAATATTTGACAAAGAAATAGACGCGCTCCTCGACACTGGGAGCGATGTTACATGCATTTCAGAAAGTTTATATTTACAAATTAAAGAAAATAATCGTAAAATATCAATAATGCCAGTTAAAGCAATGCAAATAAAAGGTCCTGTTGGGCAGCGCAGCACAAAAATACAACAGATGATCATATTGCCTATAAAGATAGATGAAGTAGTCTTTGAAACACAAACTTTAATTGTAGGTAATTTAATAAGACCTTTAATATTAGGCTTTGACTGGCTCAAGAGAAATAAAATATTGATTGATTTGAGAAATACTACTGTTGGAATAGAATTTAAAGTGAAAAACAAAGACTACTTTATACCTTTCAAATATAATAATAAATCTGTATTACATAATAACTGCATCAAACAATGTACCGATGATCCCTTAATAAATATAAAAATAGGATCTACATTGGAGGTCTCTGAAAGGGCAAAACTTAGTAAGGTTTTGGAAAAGCATAAGAATATGTTTTCGAACAAATTGGGAAGAGCCAATTGCTATGAGCATAAAATTGAAATGATCGATGATGAACCTATAGTTACTAGGTCCTATCCCATTCCATATGCATATAGAGCGAAAATGGAAGAAAAGTTAAATGAAATGGAACAAGCTGGTATCATCACAAGGACATCAACGCCTTACAGTAGTCCATTGACATTCACTCTTAAAAAAGAAGGCTCAATTAGAGTTCTGCTTGATGCCAGAAGCATAAATAAGAAAATGGTTGCAGAAACAGAGAAACCACCTATACAATTAGATGTTTTGAATTCATTTCACGGAGCGAATTATATCACTACCATTGACTTAAATAATGCATATTTTCAAATTCCGATAAATAAAGATGGTAGAAAATATACTGGATTCACATTCAATGGAAAGTCATATGTATATAATGTTTTGCCGCAAGGATTAAAAACATCAGTAGGAAGCTTTAGCAGAGCCATGAATTTAATATTAGGACCAGAAGTCCAAGAATTTTGTGTGAACTATTTAGATGATCTAGCCATTATTACAACAGGAACGTTAGATAAACATTTGGAGCACATTGATATTGTTTTAAGTAAATTGAACAAAGCTGGCTTAACGTGTAACTTGCAGAAATGTGAATTTATTTGTAAAGAAATTAAAATGCTGGGTTTTATAATTTCAACAGAAGGCATAAAGACAGATCCCGATAAGATTCGAGCGATCCAAGTGTTTCCAGCACCTAAAAAGATTAAACAATTAAGGGCCTTTTTAGGTCTATGCAATTTTTATAGAAGGTTTATACCAAATTACAGTGAGAGCATAATACCACTCTGTGAATTACTTAAAAAGGGACGAAAGTTCAAATGGAGCGGTAAAGAACAGAAGGCATTTGATTTTATAAAACAACAATTTATTAATACAATACAATTGCATCATCCAGACTTTAATAAGCCGTATTATTTACAAACAGATTGTTCCGGTGTGGGTATGGCCGGAGTACTATATCAGATAGATGATAATAATGAAATGAGAATTTTAGGCTATCATAGTAAAGCCTTAAAAGGCCCCGAATTAAATTGGTCTATTACTGAACAAGAGTTTTATGCTGTAATAAGCTGCATAAAGAAATTTGAAACATATTTGCGGGGCAGTAAAGTAATAATACTAACTGATCATAAAGCATTATTGTTTATTAATAATATGAAGTTATTCAGTGGTAGAGTAACCCGATGGATTTTGTATATAGAACAATTTAATTATGAAGTACAGCATATATCGGGTAGACGTAATATTGTTGCAGATGTGCTATCACGTTATCCTCCTGATGGCGATTTAATACAAGAGGATAAAAATAATAGTTTAGAAATTGCTTACACAGAGAGCGAACCGAATATTGAGTTGATAGAAAAATTAAAATCCTTATCAGTATATCAATTACAAGATTCAGAGTCGTTGGCTATTATTGAAAAGTTAAAGACATTAAATACTTCCATAATAAAACAAAACAATAAATTAAAAAGATATAGTTTGAAAAATGATGTATTATATTACAAAACGAATTTACAAGAAGTAATATATTTACCTAAAGCATTGAGACAAGATATTATAAATCAAGTGCATGTCGAAATGGGTCATCAAGGACCCTATAAGGTAATTAAATATGTGAGAGACAGATTCTTTTGGAAAGGTTTAACAAAAGATATTAAAAACCAATTAAGGGCTTGTCATTTATGTCAGTTATCTAAGAAAAGCAATATAACATATGTGGGTCCCTGTAAATCTATAATAACAGAAAACATTGGCGATATAGTCATGGCAGACTTATATGGACCGCTTGTATCAGGTACCTTTGGGTACACTTTCATATTTGTCATTCAAGATTCATTCAGTAAATTTATCAAATTATATCCTTTAAAACAGTCAACAGCAAAGTCTGTTGTAACAAAAGTAAAGCATTTTGTTGAGATTATAAAGCCCAAGGCAATAATGACAGATAATGGAAAACAGTTCGTAAGTAATCACTGGAAACAATCAATGAGAGATTTAAATATAAAGCCAATATATACCACAGTTAGAAATCCTAGACCAAATACAACAGAGCGAGTAAATAAAGAGTTGAGCAGATTATTTAGGACGCTTTGTCATACTAACCACAAAGATTGGGCATTAATATTGCCGAAGTTAGAAGAATTGTATAATAATTCTTATCACAATAGTACAGGCTTCACGCCTTGTGAGATTCTTTATGGTGAGTCTAATGAGATGTCTTTTGACAAAGTAATTTCCAAACGTAAAGACAAACATAATGTCGAACAAATTAGACAACAAGTGCGTAAAAATTTAAAAGAGGCAAGTCGAATAAGAAACACAAAATTTGATAAGCGAAATAGATTAATAAAATATAATATTGGTGACTTAGTAAAAATTTCAAGATCTAGTAGATCAGACGCTGATAATAAAGTTATGAGTAAGTTCAATTTGGCATATGAAGGACCTTATGTAATAGCAGCCGTACCATTTGACAATGTATATACCTTAGCAAATCCAGAGACAAACGAAATTAGAGGAATTTTTAATGCTATTCACTTATTAAAATATTTTAAATAATAATTTCTTTTTGTATAAATTAGAGTAATTAAATAAATATTGTAACATAAAAGGGTTTTGTGGGTGGCCCATGGAAATAATTGTTTAAGTTAAAGGTCTAAAATTATTAAAGTTATGAGCAAGAGATTTGTTATATGATAGTAGAACGTTATTAATATATAATGAAGAGTTGTAAATATAGATCGTAAGATAATTTTGTAATCATTTTTATTAAATAAATATGGGAGTTGGGTCAGGGCGAATGGCTCAAACACATTTATCCTATGTGGTATCGAACTGACCTCAACAAATATCAAACTGGATTGTATGCACATAAAGTGTGACACTATCGAAATAATGTTTCAAAGATTTAAAGATAAATTAATAAAATAAGAAATCGACAATTGACTGCAAACTTTATTAACAACACGATATACAATAACTTAAATTATGGTGTTATCACATTGTGATAATTGTGGTTGAAGGGGTGTTGGTGGCGGCCATTCCCTGGGGCAAGGGGATTTGATAACATATGCCGTATTGTAACAGATTAAAAGAGGAAAGAACAGATATATAAACAATTATTTGAGTGTAGTGTATATGCTCTCAAAATACTAAAATTTTATATTAACGACTCCACTATGTGGATCATTAACATAAAATTTGGGGGTGGATTGTGACGCCTCATAATTATTATTAATAAATAATAATTAAATTCATTATACAGACATTTAAAAAAAAAGTCATAGAAATTATAATTTAAACAATAAAATGCAAATAATAAGCATAGAGTTCAAAAATATCCATTTGGAATATTGAATGTTATATATATTAGTAAACGCATAAAATGTCTCTAAAAATCTCTAAATTTATTAAAAAACCTGCTTAAAATGTTTAAAATATATCAAATCATATAAATACAAGGCGATTATATTGCAATAACAAAGATAAATAACATTTGTAATATAATAGAAAAAATGGATTAAAATTTTCTAAGTTGATGAAGGTGTTCGTGTAATAATTGGAAAATTTCTAAGTTAATGAACGTGTTCTTGTAATGTTCCCTTATATTGGGGCGTTGTCGGAGACACATACCCAAGGTTGTACATATATATGGGGTGGTCGGCTGACCGACTGCTAGTACTAAGGTTGCACAATGACTAGTCCTATATTAGGGACTTAACATAGTAAGGTCTGACGAACCAAAGCATTAATATAGAAGGTCTCTATGATGCATAAGCATTATGATAGCAGAGTTATGACTTGAAGTCCCATATGAATAAGACATACAGTAGTATGGTCTATGAAATAAAGCAAATATGTGGAAGGTCTCAAATATGTAAAAGCATTATATTGAAAGAAATGGGACTTGAAAAGGATTATTATAGTGGCGTGTAGGTTGCTTCGCAGCCTCTGAGACCGAGGTAAACTTGGACTCACTAACCGATGTGTCCTAGACATATCATCTTAGTGCCGGTGGTAAGCGGGTTTGTTGTAGCAATACGACTTGCCCGTGAACATCGCACACCCCTACCGGTTGTGGGCGTCGTCTTAGCGCATAGCGTTATGATACGTCGGCTATCTTTCGGATTAGGGTGAGTGTGTTTGGTAGTACTTTTAAGTGCAGCAAGCATACTCAACTTCATGTCTTAGTGCAATAGCGCTATGATACGTGAAGTTTTGGCTACTGACGTCTTAGTACCGTACTACTATGATACGTCGGTGGTATTTTTAGTTAACAACATTATCAAATTTTGTTACCAAAGTCGATAGGGATCATGTGGGTGTGTTGTGAGGGGGCGCCATCCGTATGATAGTTGCATTGATGCTTACTGCTACTTGCAGTATTGTGTCTTGTGATGGATCTGCGGGTGTGCTGCACCTGATTCGACGCATCTTGTGGTTCTGGTCGATGGAGGTATGCGGGTGGTGATGTCTGCTGGGACTGTATGGGGGACCTTGGGATGGTGTAAGCCCGACGATAGTCGTATTGATGCTTGTTGAATTCTGTAGCATTGCGTCTCTACGATGGTTGTTTGGCGGGTCGCTATTCTCAATGGCGCTCTCTGCGTCTTGGTTTGACTCACAACCTAAGTAGCTTTGCCCAAGTCGGGTCCCTTCATTGCGGGGCTGCAGACTGTCTGCCCTCCATGATGTTTTATATAACAACTTAATAATATATCTCTATAAAGTTCCCACCTTTGAGAGATTGAAGGCAACTTGTTGGTGGGTGAGACAAACATGATCGAAAAATGCATATACTCAACGTCAGTGACACAAACCCTTTCTGATGGCGAATTATTAATATTATCTTATAACTGCCTATTGGCTATATCTGCCATTGTATTGGTTGGTGGAGCATATGTGTTGACCTCATGCGGGTGGTAGCTGGAGGGAGAATCTGAGGAGGCTCTCAAGGCTGCGGCCGAAAGCCGCGCAACGTGGGACCCCATTCCCTTGAGGTGAGCGGTAGACTCATGACACGCTCTGCGGCCAATTGGCCGTGCTGACCATGCAATTGGTGGTGATGCCTTACACTTACATCACGTCTGCAGGAACGGCGGTCTGGCAGGTGGTGGCGCTCACGGAAGGCTTTTTATGGTCAGTGTGCCGATTGTTGCCTAACCCGTGTGACGTACATTTCACTGTGGCTGGATTTGATCGTATTCTGTATGGCGTTTACACGCATTGACATGCGCGACTTCGGTCGATGTTTGTGCTTACGCACTATCAAGGGGCTAAGTCCTCTTTTACTGGTTCGCCAGTTATTTTGCTGTGGACTACGGTCCAGTTCCCAACTTTGCGTACCCTTCGGGGGGAGCGCATTAAAATGGTTGGCGCTCACCGTGCGCGGCGTGTGTGGGGCCGTGTACCTCCTCCACATTTCTTTTAAAATGTGGGAGAGCGAAGCCCTTGTAACTGGTATTTGATATAAATATTGTGAGCCTTTTCCAAGCGGGAAGGGATTAATTAATAAGGAATTGACTGTTGTGAACCAGATACAAGTGGAATAGGGACAATTTATTGTTCTTAACCTTTTTGAGCTCTGTCTTCGTGAACGGGGTTCTTTAGCTTATTAGACTCTACCAACAGCTTTCGATTGCTCTCGTGAATATTCATTCTTCCAAGATACACCTAAAAGAACTAAGTTACTATACAAACACAACGTAAAAAAGGGTCCTAACTAAGACGATCACGCCATAAATTTATTAAACGGCCTATATTTAAACCTTTAGAAAGATCAAGTTATACTGGTCACGTAAATTAGATGTATTTATATATCTTACAGATATAGATTCTAAAGAAATACAAGTATAAGTGGGATATAGTAGAAAAGAAAAAAGATGGGGGGGGGGGTTCGTTACAATTTGGTGCCGTGACCAGGATAGAGGTTAAATTTTAAATAGGAGGCCGGTAATATAAAATTATGAGGTAGGCTATATGCCTACAATTTGTTGTCCGTGAAATGGAGAGGTGTCTTGGAGAGTGGTGTTTGCTGGGGGTGGTTGAGAGTCTGGGGGTGGGGCTTAAATATTAAAATTGAGTAATAATATAGGAGGTGTGTGCATAACGGAGCGAAATAATAAAAAGTGAAATAAGTGGAAAGACTCAATTAGACTAAGTGAAGGACACAACAGGTGTAAAAAAAAAAAAAAACTGCAATACTATATATTATAAAGTAAAATAAGTGGAAAAAAAAAAACAAAAAAAACAAGTGGTAATACAAAATAAAAATGGCTAAAAAATAAGAAAAAATCAACCTCAATTAAGGCTAAGCCTAAAGATGAGATGAAAATGCTTCAGAAATTAATTAAGAATGCAGTGAAAACCTTTGAGGTTAAAATAAAGGATCTTGAGGAAAAATTTATTAACCAAACGAAAGATTACCAAATTAAAATAAATCAAGGAGAGGTGTCCGGAGCGAGCACCTCTCATGTAAATTATCCTAGACAAAATATTGTATATAATGTACATAATGTAACAATAGAAAAGCCGAAATTTGGAAATGGAAATACTCATCCAGTATCATTTTTGGAAGATCTCACCAATTATTTAAAGAAAGTTCCATCTAATGGTCTCGAAATTTCGATTGCACAAGAGTGCTTAGTAGGTGAAGCCAAGTATTGGGCTCGCATTAATAATGTGCGTTGGACAACTTTTGATGATTTTAAAGCTGACTTCCTAAGAGTGTTTTGGGGTGAAGAAGAACAAAATAAAGTAAAGAGATTCCTTGTGCAAAATAAATGGAATAGAAGTACACACCCCACCATGGTTAGTTATTTTCTTTATGTGGTTGAGAAGGCACAAACATTATCATATCCGATACCTGAAAAACAATTAGTAACTGATGTCATCAGACATTATCCTAAAACTGTGCAGCAATTATGGAGAATAGCTAAAATTGAGACAATAATAGACACGACAGATTTCTTAAGAAACTTAGATGACATCGACAAACAAGATGAAGGTCGTGAACCTTACTATAATGAGAAAAGGAGGAAGTTTAATAATAATACGGAGCAAAAACATAAAGAAATACAACAATCATACAAAACATGGCGTAAACCCGAAGAGGGAAAAAAGAAGGTTAATGAAGTACATGAAATACATTTCACTAATGACCAACCTGATGTTACGGCCCCTGAGCCAAATTTAGAGCTGTAGAGGTCGAACTAGTTCCCGATTCGACCCCTTACAATGTAAAAGGGAACAAAGCATTAAATATGTTATTAAAACTGGGTTGGCGACCTGGTCAATCATTTGGTAAAAACAATAGAGGGTTGCGAAAACCTATTACTTTAAAAGCAAATTTTAACAGAGAAGGTCTTGGTTATAACGACAATGTAAATAGCATATTAAACACCTTAAAAGCCAGGTCGGACTTGCCCATAACGGAGTTATTCGTGCAAACCGTCTTCGAGGAAGACGAAGATAAATATCAAAGGGAATTTATAGGGAATATGAGATCTGAAATTAAAGTTTCAATATTTGACAAAGAAATAGACGCGCTCCTCGACACTGGGAGCGATGTTACATGCATTTCAGAAAGTTTATATTTACAAATTAAAGAAAATAATCGTAAAATATCAATAATGCCAGTTAAAGCAATGCAAATAAAAGGTCCTGTTGGGCAGCGCAGCACAAAAATACAACAGATGATCATATTGCCTATAAAGATAGATGAAGTAGTCTTTGAAACACAAACTTTAATTGTAGGTAATTTAATAAGACCTTTAATATTAGGCTTTGACTGGCTCAAGAGAAATAAAATATTGATTGATTTGAGAAATACTACTGTTGGAATAGAATTTAAAGTGAAAAACAAAGACTACTTTATACCTTTCAAATATAATAATAAATCTGTATTACATAATAACTGCATCAAACAATGTACCGATGATCCCTTAATAAATATAAAAATAGGATCTACATTGGAGGTCTCTGAAAGGGCAAAACTTAGTAAGGTTTTGGAAAAGCATAAGAATATGTTTTCGAACAAATTGGGAAGAGCCAATTGCTATGAGCATAAAATTGAAATGATCGATGATGAACCTATAGTTACTAGGTCCTATCCCATTCCATATGCATATAGAGCGAAAATGGAAGAAAAGTTAAATGAAATGGAACAAGCTGGTATCATCACAAGGACATCAACGCCTTACAGTAGTCCATTGACATTCACTCTTAAAAAAGAAGGCTCAATTAGAGTTCTGCTTGATGCCAGAAGCATAAATAAGAAAATGGTTGCAGAAACAGAGAAACCACCTATACAATTAGATGTTTTGAATTCATTTCACGGAGCGAATTATATCACTACCATTGACTTAAATAATGCATATTTTCAAATTCCGATAAATAAAGATGGTAGAAAATATACTGGATTCACATTCAATGGAAAGTCATATGTATATAATGTTTTGCCGCAAGGATTAAAAACATCAGTAGGAAGCTTTAGCAGAGCCATGAATTTAATATTAGGACCAGAAGTCCAAGAATTTTGTGTGAACTATTTAGATGATCTAGCCATTATTACAACAGGAACGTTAGATAAACATTTGGAGCACATTGATATTGTTTTAAGTAAATTGAACAAAGCTGGCTTAACGTGTAACTTGCAGAAATGTGAATTTATTTGTAAAGAAATTAAAATGCTGGGTTTTATAATTTCAACAGAAGGCATAAAGACAGATCCCGATAAGATTCGAGCGATCCAAGTGTTTCCAGCACCTAAAAAGATTAAACAATTAAGGGCCTTTTTAGGTCTATGCAATTTTTATAGAAGGTTTATACCAAATTACAGTGAGAGCATAATACCACTCTGTGAATTACTTAAAAAGGGACGAAAGTTCAAATGGAGCGGTAAAGAACAGAAGGCATTTGATTTTATAAAACAACAATTTATTAATACAATACAATTGCATCATCCAGACTTTAATAAGCCGTATTATTTACAAACAGATTGTTCCGGTGTGGGTATGGCCGGAGTACTATATCAGATAGATGATAATAATGAAATGAGAATTTTAGGCTATCATAGTAAAGCCTTAAAAGGCCCCGAATTAAATTGGTCTATTACTGAACAAGAGTTTTATGCTGTAATAAGCTGCATAAAGAAATTTGAAACATATTTGCGGGGCAGTAAAGTAATAATACTAACTGATCATAAAGCATTATTGTTTATTAATAATATGAAGTTATTCAGTGGTAGAGTAACCCGATGGATTTTGTATATAGAACAATTTAATTATGAAGTACAGCATATATCGGGTAGACGTAATATTGTTGCAGATGTGCTATCACGTTATCCTCCTGATGGCGATTTAATACAAGAGGATAAAAATAATAGTTTAGAAATTGCTTACACAGAGAGCGAACCGAATATTGAGTTGATAGAAAAATTAAAATCCTTATCAGTATATCAATTACAAGATTCAGAGTCGTTGGCTATTATTGAAAAGTTAAAGACATTAAATACTTCCATAATAAAACAAAACAATAAATTAAAAAGATATAGTTTGAAAAATGATGTATTATATTACAAAACGAATTTACAAGAAGTAATATATTTACCTAAAGCATTGAGACAAGATATTATAAATCAAGTGCATGTCGAAATGGGTCATCAAGGACCCTATAAGGTAATTAAATATGTGAGAGACAGATTCTTTTGGAAAGGTTTAACAAAAGATATTAAAAACCAATTAAGGGCTTGTCATTTATGTCAGTTATCTAAGAAAAGCAATATAACATATGTGGGTCCCTGTAAATCTATAATAACAGAAAACATTGGCGATATAGTCATGGCAGACTTATATGGACCGCTTGTATCAGGTACCTTTGGGTACACTTTCATATTTGTCATTCAAGATTCATTCAGTAAATTTATCAAATTATATCCTTTAAAACAGTCAACAGCAAAGTCTGTTGTAACAAAAGTAAAGCATTTTGTTGAGATTATAAAGCCCAAGGCAATAATGACAGATAATGGAAAACAGTTCGTAAGTAATCACTGGAAACAATCAATGAGAGATTTAAATATAAAGCCAATATATACCACAGTTAGAAATCCTAGACCAAATACAACAGAGCGAGTAAATAAAGAGTTGAGCAGATTATTTAGGACGCTTTGTCATACTAACCACAAAGATTGGGCATTAATATTGCCGAAGTTAGAAGAATTGTATAATAATTCTTATCACAATAGTACAGGCTTCACGCCTTGTGAGATTCTTTATGGTGAGTCTAATGAGATGTCTTTTGACAAAGTAATTTCCAAACGTAAAGACAAACATAATGTCGAACAAATTAGACAACAAGTGCGTAAAAATTTAAAAGAGGCAAGTCGAATAAGAAACACAAAATTTGATAAGCGAAATAGATTAATAAAATATAATATTGGTGACTTAGTAAAAATTTCAAGATCTAGTAGATCAGACGCTGATAATAAAGTTATGAGTAAGTTCAATTTGGCATATGAAGGACCTTATGTAATAGCAGCCGTACCATTTGACAATGTATATACCTTAGCAAATCCAGAGACAAACGAAATTAGAGGAATTTTTAATGCTATTCACTTATTAAAATATTTTAAATAATAATTTCTTTTTGTATAAATTAGAGTAATTAAATAAATATTGTAACATAAAAGGGTTTTGTGGGTGGCCCATGGAAATAATTGTTTAAGTTAAAGGTCTAAAATTATTAAAGTTATGAGCAAGAGATTTGTTATATGATAGTAGAACGTTATTAATATATAATGAAGAGTTGTAAATATAGATCGTAAGATAATTTTGTAATCATTTTTATTAAATAAATATGGGAGTTGGGTCAGGGCGAATGGCTCAAACACATTTATCCTATGTGGTATCGAACTGACCTCAACAAATATCAAACTGGATTGTATGCACATAAAGTGTGACACTATCGAAATAATGTTTCAAAGATTTAAAGATAAATTAATAAAATAAGAAATCGACAATTGACTGCAAACTTTATTAACAACACGATATACAATAACTTAAATTATGGTGTTATCACATTGTGATAATTGTGGTTGAAGGGGTGTTGGTGGCGGCCATTCCCTGGGGCAAGGGGATTTGATAACATATGCCGTATTGTAACAGATTAAAAGAGGAAAGAACAGATATATAAACAATTATTTGAGTGTAGTGTATATGCTCTCAAAATACTAAAATTTTATATTAACGACTCCACTATGTGGATCATTAACATAAAATTTGGGGGTGGATTGTGACGCCTCATAATTATTATTAATAAATAATAATTAAATTCATTATACAGACATTTAAAAAAAAAGTCATAGAAATTATAATTTAAACAATAAAATGCAAATAATAAGCATAGAGTTCAAAAATATCCATTTGGAATATTGAATGTTATATATATTAGTAAACGCATAAAATGTCTCTAAAAATCTCTAAATTTATTAAAAAACCTGCTTAAAATGTTTAAAATATATCAAATCATATAAATACAAGGCGATTATATTGCAATAACAAAGATAAATAACATTTGTAATATAATAGAAAAAATGGATTAAAATTTTCTAAGTTGATGAAGGTGTTCGTGTAATAATTGGAAAATTTCTAAGTTAATGAACGTGTTCTTGTAATGTTCCCTTATATTGGGGCGTTGTCGGAGACACATACCCAAGGTTGTACATATATATGGGGTGGTCGGCTGACCGACTGCTAGTACTAAGGTTGCACAATGACTAGTCCTATATTAGGGACTTAACATAGTAAGGTCTGACGAACCAAAGCATTAATATAGAAGGTCTCTATGATGCATAAGCATTATGATAGCAGAGTTATGACTTGAAGTCCCATATGAATAAGACATACAGTAGTATGGTCTATGAAATAAAGCAAATATGTGGAAGGTCTCAAATATGTAAAAGCATTATATTGAAAGAAATGGGACTTGAAAAGGATTATTATAGTGGCGTGTAGGTTGCTTCGCAGCCTCTGAGACCGAGGTAAACTTGGACTCACTAACCGATGTGTCCTAGACATATCATCTTAGTGCCGGTGGTAAGCGGGTTTGTTGTAGCAATACGACTTGCCCGTGAACATCGCACACCCCTACCGGTTGTGGGCGTCGTCTTAGCGCATAGCGTTATGATACGTCGGCTATCTTTCGGATTAGGGTGAGTGTGTTTGGTAGTACTTTTAAGTGCAGCAAGCATACTCAACTTCATGTCTTAGTGCAATAGCGCTATGATACGTGAAGTTTTGGCTACTGACGTCTTAGTACCGTACTACTATGATACGTCGGTGGTATTTTTAGTTAACAACATTATCAAATTTTGTTACCAAAGTCGATAGGGATCATGTGGGTGTGTTGTGAGGGGGCGCCATCCGTATGATAGTTGCATTGATGCTTACTGCTACTTGCAGTATTGTGTCTTGTGATGGATCTGCGGGTGTGCTGCACCTGATTCGACGCATCTTGTGGTTCTGGTCGATGGAGGTATGCGGGTGGTGATGTCTGCTGGGACTGTATGGGGGACCTTGGGATGGTGTAAGCCCGACGATAGTCGTATTGATGCTTGTTGAATTCTGTAGCATTGCGTCTCTACGATGGTTGTTTGGCGGGTCGCTATTCTCAATGGCGCTCTCTGCGTCTTGGTTTGACTCACAACCTAAGTAGCTTTGCCCAAGTCGGGTCCCTTCATTGCGGGGCTGCAGACTGTCTGCCCTCCATGATGTTTTATATAACAACTTAATAATATATCTCTATAAAGTTCCCACCTTTGAGAGATTGAAGGCAACTTGTTGGTGGGTGAGACAAACATGATCGAAAAATGCATATACTCAACGTCAGTGACACAAACCCTTTCTGATGGCGAATTATTAATATTATCTTATAACTGCCTATTGGCTATATCTGCCATTGTATTGGTTGGTGGAGCATATGTGTTGACCTCATGCGGGTGGTAGCTGGAGGGAGAATCTGAGGAGGCTCTCAAGGCTGCGGCCGAAAGCCGCGCAACGTGGGACCCCATTCCCTTGAGGTGAGCGGTAGACTCATGACACGCTCTGCGGCCAATTGGCCGTGCTGACCATGCAATTGGTGGTGATGCCTTACACTTACATCACGTCTGCAGGAACGGCGGTCTGGCAGGTGGTGGCGCTCACGGAAGGCTTTTTATGGTCAGTGTGCCGATTGTTGCCTAACCCGTGTGACGTACATTTCACTGTGGCTGGATTTGATCGTATTCTGTATGGCGTTTACACGCATTGACATGCGCGACTTCGGTCGATGTTTGTGCTTACGCACTATCAAGGGGCTAAGTCCTCTTTTACTGGTTCGCCAGTTATTTTGCTGTGGACTACGGTCCAGTTCCCAACTTTGCGTACCCTTCGGGGGGAGCGCATTAAAATGGTTGGCGCTCACCGTGCGCGGCGTGTGTGGGGCCGTGTACCTCCTCCACATTTCTTTTAAAATGTGGGAGAGCGAAGCCCTTGTAACTGGTATTTGATATAAATATTGTGAGCCTTTTCCAAGCGGGAAGGGATTAATTAATAAGGAATTGACTGTTGTGAACCAGATACAAGTGGAATAGGGACAATTTATTGTTCTTAACCTTTTTGAGCTCTGTCTTCGTGAACGGGGTTCTTTAGCTTATTAGACTCTACCAACAGCTTTCGATTGCTCTCGTGAATATTCATTCTTCCAAGATACACCTAAAAGAACTAAGTTACTATACAAACACAACGTAAAAAAGGGTCCTAACTAAGACGATCACGCCATAAATTTATTAAACGGCCTATATTTAAACCTTTAGAAAGATCAAGTTATACTGGTCACGTAAATTAGATGTATTTATATATCTTACAGATATAGATTCTAAAGAAATACAAGTATAAGTGGGATATAGTAGAAAAGAAAAAAGATGGGGGGGGGGGTTCGTTACAATTTGGTGCCGTGACCAGGATAGAGGTTAAATTTTAAATAGGAGGCCGGTAATATAAAATTATGAGGTAGGCTATATGCCTACAATTTGTTGTCCGTGAAATGGAGAGGTGTCTTGGAGAGTGGTGTTTGCTGGGGGTGGTTGAGAGTCTGGGGGTGGGGCTTAAATATTAAAATTGAGTAATAATATAGGAGGTGTGTGCATAACGGAGCGAAATAATAAAAAGTGAAATAAGTGGAAAGACTCAATTAGACTAAGTGAAGGACACAACAGGTGTAAAAAAAAAAAAAAACTGCAATACTATATATTATAAAGTAAAATAAGTGGAAAAAAAAAAACAAAAAAAACAAGTGGTAATACAAAATAAAAATGGCTAAAAAATAAGAAAAAATCAACCTCAATTAAGGCTAAGCCTAAAGATGAGATGAAAATGCTTCAGAAATTAATTAAGAATGCAGTGAAAACCTTTGAGGTTAAAATAAAGGATCTTGAGGAAAAATTTATTAACCAAACGAAAGATTACCAAATTAAAATAAATCAAGGAGAGGTGTCCGGAGCGAGCACCTCTCATGTAAATTATCCTAGACAAAATATTGTATATAATGTACATAATGTAACAATAGAAAAGCCGAAATTTGGAAATGGAAATACTCATCCAGTATCATTTTTGGAAGATCTCACCAATTATTTAAAGAAAGTTCCATCTAATGGTCTCGAAATTTCGATTGCACAAGAGTGCTTAGTAGGTGAAGCCAAGTATTGGGCTCGCATTAATAATGTGCGTTGGACAACTTTTGATGATTTTAAAGCTGACTTCCTAAGAGTGTTTTGGGGTGAAGAAGAACAAAATAAAGTAAAGAGATTCCTTGTGCAAAATAAATGGAATAGAAGTACACACCCCACCATGGTTAGTTATTTTCTTTATGTGGTTGAGAAGGCACAAACATTATCATATCCGATACCTGAAAAACAATTAGTAACTGATGTCATCAGACATTATCCTAAAACTGTGCAGCAATTATGGAGAATAGCTAAAATTGAGACAATAATAGACACGACAGATTTCTTAAGAAACTTAGATGACATCGACAAACAAGATGAAGGTCGTGAACCTTACTATAATGAGAAAAGGAGGAAGTTTAATAATAATACGGAGCAAAAACATAAAGAAATACAACAATCATACAAAACATGGCGTAAACCCGAAGAGGGAAAAAAGAAGGTTAATGAAGTACATGAAATACATTTCACTAATGACCAACCTGATGTTACGGCCCCTGAGCCAAATTTAGAGCTGTAGAGGTCGAACTAGTTCCCGATTCGACCCCTTACAATGTAAAAGGGAACAAAGCATTAAATATGTTATTAAAACTGGGTTGGCGACCTGGTCAATCATTTGGTAAAAACAATAGAGGGTTGCGAAAACCTATTACTTTAAAAGCAAATTTTAACAGAGAAGGTCTTGGTTATAACGACAATGTAAATAGCATATTAAACACCTTAAAAGCCAGGTCGGACTTGCCCATAACGGAGTTATTCGTGCAAACCGTCTTCGAGGAAGACGAAGATAAATATCAAAGGGAATTTATAGGGAATATGAGATCTGAAATTAAAGTTTCAATATTTGACAAAGAAATAGACGCGCTCCTCGACACTGGGAGCGATGTTACATGCATTTCAGAAAGTTTATATTTACAAATTAAAGAAAATAATCGTAAAATATCAATAATGCCAGTTAAAGCAATGCAAATAAAAGGTCCTGTTGGGCAGCGCAGCACAAAAATACAACAGATGATCATATTGCCTATAAAGATAGATGAAGTAGTCTTTGAAACACAAACTTTAATTGTAGGTAATTTAATAAGACCTTTAATATTAGGCTTTGACTGGCTCAAGAGAAATAAAATATTGATTGATTTGAGAAATACTACTGTTGGAATAGAATTTAAAGTGAAAAACAAAGACTACTTTATACCTTTCAAATATAATAATAAATCTGTATTACATAATAACTGCATCAAACAATGTACCGATGATCCCTTAATAAATATAAAAATAGGATCTACATTGGAGGTCTCTGAAAGGGCAAAACTTAGTAAGGTTTTGGAAAAGCATAAGAATATGTTTTCGAACAAATTGGGAAGAGCCAATTGCTATGAGCATAAAATTGAAATGATCGATGATGAACCTATAGTTACTAGGTCCTATCCCATTCCATATGCATATAGAGCGAAAATGGAAGAAAAGTTAAATGAAATGGAACAAGCTGGTATCATCACAAGGACATCAACGCCTTACAGTAGTCCATTGACATTCACTCTTAAAAAAGAAGGCTCAATTAGAGTTCTGCTTGATGCCAGAAGCATAAATAAGAAAATGGTTGCAGAAACAGAGAAACCACCTATACAATTAGATGTTTTGAATTCATTTCACGGAGCGAATTATATCACTACCATTGACTTAAATAATGCATATTTTCAAATTCCGATAAATAAAGATGGTAGAAAATATACTGGATTCACATTCAATGGAAAGTCATATGTATATAATGTTTTGCCGCAAGGATTAAAAACATCAGTAGGAAGCTTTAGCAGAGCCATGAATTTAATATTAGGACCAGAAGTCCAAGAATTTTGTGTGAACTATTTAGATGATCTAGCCATTATTACAACAGGAACGTTAGATAAACATTTGGAGCACATTGATATTGTTTTAAGTAAATTGAACAAAGCTGGCTTAACGTGTAACTTGCAGAAATGTGAATTTATTTGTAAAGAAATTAAAATGCTGGGTTTTATAATTTCAACAGAAGGCATAAAGACAGATCCCGATAAGATTCGAGCGATCCAAGTGTTTCCAGCACCTAAAAAGATTAAACAATTAAGGGCCTTTTTAGGTCTATGCAATTTTTATAGAAGGTTTATACCAAATTACAGTGAGAGCATAATACCACTCTGTGAATTACTTAAAAAGGGACGAAAGTTCAAATGGAGCGGTAAAGAACAGAAGGCATTTGATTTTATAAAACAACAATTTATTAATACAATACAATTGCATCATCCAGACTTTAATAAGCCGTATTATTTACAAACAGATTGTTCCGGTGTGGGTATGGCCGGAGTACTATATCAGATAGATGATAATAATGAAATGAGAATTTTAGGCTATCATAGTAAAGCCTTAAAAGGCCCCGAATTAAATTGGTCTATTACTGAACAAGAGTTTTATGCTGTAATAAGCTGCATAAAGAAATTTGAAACATATTTGCGGGGCAGTAAAGTAATAATACTAACTGATCATAAAGCATTATTGTTTATTAATAATATGAAGTTATTCAGTGGTAGAGTAACCCGATGGATTTTGTATATAGAACAATTTAATTATGAAGTACAGCATATATCGGGTAGACGTAATATTGTTGCAGATGTGCTATCACGTTATCCTCCTGATGGCGATTTAATACAAGAGGATAAAAATAATAGTTTAGAAATTGCTTACACAGAGAGCGAACCGAATATTGAGTTGATAGAAAAATTAAAATCCTTATCAGTATATCAATTACAAGATTCAGAGTCGTTGGCTATTATTGAAAAGTTAAAGACATTAAATACTTCCATAATAAAACAAAACAATAAATTAAAAAGATATAGTTTGAAAAATGATGTATTATATTACAAAACGAATTTACAAGAAGTAATATATTTACCTAAAGCATTGAGACAAGATATTATAAATCAAGTGCATGTCGAAATGGGTCATCAAGGACCCTATAAGGTAATTAAATATGTGAGAGACAGATTCTTTTGGAAAGGTTTAACAAAAGATATTAAAAACCAATTAAGGGCTTGTCATTTATGTCAGTTATCTAAGAAAAGCAATATAACATATGTGGGTCCCTGTAAATCTATAATAACAGAAAACATTGGCGATATAGTCATGGCAGACTTATATGGACCGCTTGTATCAGGTACCTTTGGGTACACTTTCATATTTGTCATTCAAGATTCATTCAGTAAATTTATCAAATTATATCCTTTAAAACAGTCAACAGCAAAGTCTGTTGTAACAAAAGTAAAGCATTTTGTTGAGATTATAAAGCCCAAGGCAATAATGACAGATAATGGAAAACAGTTCGTAAGTAATCACTGGAAACAATCAATGAGAGATTTAAATATAAAGCCAATATATACCACAGTTAGAAATCCTAGACCAAATACAACAGAGCGAGTAAATAAAGAGTTGAGCAGATTATTTAGGACGCTTTGTCATACTAACCACAAAGATTGGGCATTAATATTGCCGAAGTTAGAAGAATTGTATAATAATTCTTATCACAATAGTACAGGCTTCACGCCTTGTGAGATTCTTTATGGTGAGTCTAATGAGATGTCTTTTGACAAAGTAATTTCCAAACGTAAAGACAAACATAATGTCGAACAAATTAGACAACAAGTGCGTAAAAATTTAAAAGAGGCAAGTCGAATAAGAAACACAAAATTTGATAAGCGAAATAGATTAATAAAATATAATATTGGTGACTTAGTAAAAATTTCAAGATCTAGTAGATCAGACGCTGATAATAAAGTTATGAGTAAGTTCAATTTGGCATATGAAGGACCTTATGTAATAGCAGCCGTACCATTTGACAATGTATATACCTTAGCAAATCCAGAGACAAACGAAATTAGAGGAATTTTTAATGCTATTCACTTATTAAAATATTTTAAATAATAATTTCTTTTTGTATAAATTAGAGTAATTAAATAAATATTGTAACATAAAAGGGTTTTGTGGGTGGCCCATGGAAATAATTGTTTAAGTTAAAGGTCTAAAATTATTAAAGTTATGAGCAAGAGATTTGTTATATGATAGTAGAACGTTATTAATATATAATGAAGAGTTGTAAATATAGATCGTAAGATAATTTTGTAATCATTTTTATTAAATAAATATGGGAGTTGGGTCAGGGCGAATGGCTCAAACACATTTATCCTATGTGGTATCGAACTGACCTCAACAAATATCAAACTGGATTGTATGCACATAAAGTGTGACACTATCGAAATAATGTTTCAAAGATTTAAAGATAAATTAATAAAATAAGAAATCGACAATTGACTGCAAACTTTATTAACAACACGATATACAATAACTTAAATTATGGTGTTATCACATTGTGATAATTGTGGTTGAAGGGGTGTTGGTGGCGGCCATTCCCTGGGGCAAGGGGATTTGATAACATATGCCGTATTGTAACAGATTAAAAGAGGAAAGAACAGATATATAAACAATTATTTGAGTGTAGTGTATATGCTCTCAAAATACTAAAATTTTATATTAACGACTCCACTATGTGGATCATTAACATAAAATTTGGGGGTGGATTGTGACGCCTCATAATTATTATTAATAAATAATAATTAAATTCATTATACAGACATTTAAAAAAAAAGTCATAGAAATTATAATTTAAACAATAAAATGCAAATAATAAGCATAGAGTTCAAAAATATCCATTTGGAATATTGAATGTTATATATATTAGTAAACGCATAAAATGTCTCTAAAAATCTCTAAATTTATTAAAAAACCTGCTTAAAATGTTTAAAATATATCAAATCATATAAATACAAGGCGATTATATTGCAATAACAAAGATAAATAACATTTGTAATATAATAGAAAAAATGGATTAAAATTTTCTAAGTTGATGAAGGTGTTCGTGTAATAATTGGAAAATTTCTAAGTTAATGAACGTGTTCTTGTAATGTTCCCTTATATTGGGGCGTTGTCGGAGACACATACCCAAGGTTGTACATATATATGGGGTGGTCGGCTGACCGACTGCTAGTACTAAGGTTGCACAATGACTAGTCCTATATTAGGGACTTAACATAGTAAGGTCTGACGAACCAAAGCATTAATATAGAAGGTCTCTATGATGCATAAGCATTATGATAGCAGAGTTATGACTTGAAGTCCCATATGAATAAGACATACAGTAGTATGGTCTATGAAATAAAGCAAATATGTGGAAGGTCTCAAATATGTAAAAGCATTATATTGAAAGAAATGGGACTTGAAAAGGATTATTATAGTGGCGTGTAGGTTGCTTCGCAGCCTCTGAGACCGAGGTAAACTTGGACTCACTAACCGATGTGTCCTAGACATATCATCTTAGTGCCGGTGGTAAGCGGGTTTGTTGTAGCAATACGACTTGCCCGTGAACATCGCACACCCCTACCGGTTGTGGGCGTCGTCTTAGCGCATAGCGTTATGATACGTCGGCTATCTTTCGGATTAGGGTGAGTGTGTTTGGTAGTACTTTTAAGTGCAGCAAGCATACTCAACTTCATGTCTTAGTGCAATAGCGCTATGATACGTGAAGTTTTGGCTACTGACGTCTTAGTACCGTACTACTATGATACGTCGGTGGTATTTTTAGTTAACAACATTATCAAATTTTGTTACCAAAGTCGATAGGGATCATGTGGGTGTGTTGTGAGGGGGCGCCATCCGTATGATAGTTGCATTGATGCTTACTGCTACTTGCAGTATTGTGTCTTGTGATGGATCTGCGGGTGTGCTGCACCTGATTCGACGCATCTTGTGGTTCTGGTCGATGGAGGTATGCGGGTGGTGATGTCTGCTGGGACTGTATGGGGGACCTTGGGATGGTGTAAGCCCGACGATAGTCGTATTGATGCTTGTTGAATTCTGTAGCATTGCGTCTCTACGATGGTTGTTTGGCGGGTCGCTATTCTCAATGGCGCTCTCTGCGTCTTGGTTTGACTCACAACCTAAGTAGCTTTGCCCAAGTCGGGTCCCTTCATTGCGGGGCTGCAGACTGTCTGCCCTCCATGATGTTTTATATAACAACTTAATAATATATCTCTATAAAGTTCCCACCTTTGAGAGATTGAAGGCAACTTGTTGGTGGGTGAGACAAACATGATCGAAAAATGCATATACTCAACGTCAGTGACACAAACCCTTTCTGATGGCGAATTATTAATATTATCTTATAACTGCCTATTGGCTATATCTGCCATTGTATTGGTTGGTGGAGCATATGTGTTGACCTCATGCGGGTGGTAGCTGGAGGGAGAATCTGAGGAGGCTCTCAAGGCTGCGGCCGAAAGCCGCGCAACGTGGGACCCCATTCCCTTGAGGTGAGCGGTAGACTCATGACACGCTCTGCGGCCAATTGGCCGTGCTGACCATGCAATTGGTGGTGATGCCTTACACTTACATCACGTCTGCAGGAACGGCGGTCTGGCAGGTGGTGGCGCTCACGGAAGGCTTTTTATGGTCAGTGTGCCGATTGTTGCCTAACCCGTGTGACGTACATTTCACTGTGGCTGGATTTGATCGTATTCTGTATGGCGTTTACACGCATTGACATGCGCGACTTCGGTCGATGTTTGTGCTTACGCACTATCAAGGGGCTAAGTCCTCTTTTACTGGTTCGCCAGTTATTTTGCTGTGGACTACGGTCCAGTTCCCAACTTTGCGTACCCTTCGGGGGGAGCGCATTAAAATGGTTGGCGCTCACCGTGCGCGGCGTGTGTGGGGCCGTGTACCTCCTCCACATTTCTTTTAAAATGTGGGAGAGCGAAGCCCTTGTAACTGGTATTTGATATAAATATTGTGAGCCTTTTCCAAGCGGGAAGGGATTAATTAATAAGGAATTGACTGTTGTGAACCAGATACAAGTGGAATAGGGACAATTTATTGTTCTTAACCTTTTTGAGCTCTGTCTTCGTGAACGGGGTTCTTTAGCTTATTAGACTCTACCAACAGCTTTCGATTGCTCTCGTGAATATTCATTCTTCCAAGATACACCTAAAAGAACTAAGTTACTATACAAACACAACGTAAAAAAGGGTCCTAACTAAGACGATCACGCCATAAATTTATTAAACGGCCTATATTTAAACCTTTAGAAAGATCAAGTTATACTGGTCACGTAAATTAGATGTATTTATATATCTTACAGATATAGATTCTAAAGAAATACAAGTATAAGTGGGATATAGTAGAAAAGAAAAAAGATGGGGGGGGGGGTTCGTTACAATTTGGTGCCGTGACCAGGATAGAGGTTAAATTTTAAATAGGAGGCCGGTAATATAAAATTATGAGGTAGGCTATATGCCTACAATTTGTTGTCCGTGAAATGGAGAGGTGTCTTGGAGAGTGGTGTTTGCTGGGGGTGGTTGAGAGTCTGGGGGTGGGGCTTAAATATTAAAATTGAGTAATAATATAGGAGGTGTGTGCATAACGGAGCGAAATAATAAAAAGTGAAATAAGTGGAAAGACTCAATTAGACTAAGTGAAGGACACAACAGGTGTAAAAAAAAAAAAAAACTGCAATACTATATATTATAAAGTAAAATAAGTGGAAAAAAAAAAACAAAAAAAACAAGTGGTAATACAAAATAAAAATGGCTAAAAAATAAGAAAAAATCAACCTCAATTAAGGCTAAGCCTAAAGATGAGATGAAAATGCTTCAGAAATTAATTAAGAATGCAGTGAAAACCTTTGAGGTTAAAATAAAGGATCTTGAGGAAAAATTTATTAACCAAACGAAAGATTACCAAATTAAAATAAATCAAGGAGAGGTGTCCGGAGCGAGCACCTCTCATGTAAATTATCCTAGACAAAATATTGTATATAATGTACATAATGTAACAATAGAAAAGCCGAAATTTGGAAATGGAAATACTCATCCAGTATCATTTTTGGAAGATCTCACCAATTATTTAAAGAAAGTTCCATCTAATGGTCTCGAAATTTCGATTGCACAAGAGTGCTTAGTAGGTGAAGCCAAGTATTGGGCTCGCATTAATAATGTGCGTTGGACAACTTTTGATGATTTTAAAGCTGACTTCCTAAGAGTGTTTTGGGGTGAAGAAGAACAAAATAAAGTAAAGAGATTCCTTGTGCAAAATAAATGGAATAGAAGTACACACCCCACCATGGTTAGTTATTTTCTTTATGTGGTTGAGAAGGCACAAACATTATCATATCCGATACCTGAAAAACAATTAGTAACTGATGTCATCAGACATTATCCTAAAACTGTGCAGCAATTATGGAGAATAGCTAAAATTGAGACAATAATAGACACGACAGATTTCTTAAGAAACTTAGATGACATCGACAAACAAGATGAAGGTCGTGAACCTTACTATAATGAGAAAAGGAGGAAGTTTAATAATAATACGGAGCAAAAACATAAAGAAATACAACAATCATACAAAACATGGCGTAAACCCGAAGAGGGAAAAAAGAAGGTTAATGAAGTACATGAAATACATTTCACTAATGACCAACCTGATGTTACGGCCCCTGAGCCAAATTTAGAGCTGTAGAGGTCGAACTAGTTCCCGATTCGACCCCTTACAATGTAAAAGGGAACAAAGCATTAAATATGTTATTAAAACTGGGTTGGCGACCTGGTCAATCATTTGGTAAAAACAATAGAGGGTTGCGAAAACCTATTACTTTAAAAGCAAATTTTAACAGAGAAGGTCTTGGTTATAACGACAATGTAAATAGCATATTAAACACCTTAAAAGCCAGGTCGGACTTGCCCATAACGGAGTTATTCGTGCAAACCGTCTTCGAGGAAGACGAAGATAAATATCAAAGGGAATTTATAGGGAATATGAGATCTGAAATTAAAGTTTCAATATTTGACAAAGAAATAGACGCGCTCCTCGACACTGGGAGCGATGTTACATGCATTTCAGAAAGTTTATATTTACAAATTAAAGAAAATAATCGTAAAATATCAATAATGCCAGTTAAAGCAATGCAAATAAAAGGTCCTGTTGGGCAGCGCAGCACAAAAATACAACAGATGATCATATTGCCTATAAAGATAGATGAAGTAGTCTTTGAAACACAAACTTTAATTGTAGGTAATTTAATAAGACCTTTAATATTAGGCTTTGACTGGCTCAAGAGAAATAAAATATTGATTGATTTGAGAAATACTACTGTTGGAATAGAATTTAAAGTGAAAAACAAAGACTACTTTATACCTTTCAAATATAATAATAAATCTGTATTACATAATAACTGCATCAAACAATGTACCGATGATCCCTTAATAAATATAAAAATAGGATCTACATTGGAGGTCTCTGAAAGGGCAAAACTTAGTAAGGTTTTGGAAAAGCATAAGAATATGTTTTCGAACAAATTGGGAAGAGCCAATTGCTATGAGCATAAAATTGAAATGATCGATGATGAACCTATAGTTACTAGGTCCTATCCCATTCCATATGCATATAGAGCGAAAATGGAAGAAAAGTTAAATGAAATGGAACAAGCTGGTATCATCACAAGGACATCAACGCCTTACAGTAGTCCATTGACATTCACTCTTAAAAAAGAAGGCTCAATTAGAGTTCTGCTTGATGCCAGAAGCATAAATAAGAAAATGGTTGCAGAAACAGAGAAACCACCTATACAATTAGATGTTTTGAATTCATTTCACGGAGCGAATTATATCACTACCATTGACTTAAATAATGCATATTTTCAAATTCCGATAAATAAAGATGGTAGAAAATATACTGGATTCACATTCAATGGAAAGTCATATGTATATAATGTTTTGCCGCAAGGATTAAAAACATCAGTAGGAAGCTTTAGCAGAGCCATGAATTTAATATTAGGACCAGAAGTCCAAGAATTTTGTGTGAACTATTTAGATGATCTAGCCATTATTACAACAGGAACGTTAGATAAACATTTGGAGCACATTGATATTGTTTTAAGTAAATTGAACAAAGCTGGCTTAACGTGTAACTTGCAGAAATGTGAATTTATTTGTAAAGAAATTAAAATGCTGGGTTTTATAATTTCAACAGAAGGCATAAAGACAGATCCCGATAAGATTCGAGCGATCCAAGTGTTTCCAGCACCTAAAAAGATTAAACAATTAAGGGCCTTTTTAGGTCTATGCAATTTTTATAGAAGGTTTATACCAAATTACAGTGAGAGCATAATACCACTCTGTGAATTACTTAAAAAGGGACGAAAGTTCAAATGGAGCGGTAAAGAACAGAAGGCATTTGATTTTATAAAACAACAATTTATTAATACAATACAATTGCATCATCCAGACTTTAATAAGCCGTATTATTTACAAACAGATTGTTCCGGTGTGGGTATGGCCGGAGTACTATATCAGATAGATGATAATAATGAAATGAGAATTTTAGGCTATCATAGTAAAGCCTTAAAAGGCCCCGAATTAAATTGGTCTATTACTGAACAAGAGTTTTATGCTGTAATAAGCTGCATAAAGAAATTTGAAACATATTTGCGGGGCAGTAAAGTAATAATACTAACTGATCATAAAGCATTATTGTTTATTAATAATATGAAGTTATTCAGTGGTAGAGTAACCCGATGGATTTTGTATATAGAACAATTTAATTATGAAGTACAGCATATATCGGGTAGACGTAATATTGTTGCAGATGTGCTATCACGTTATCCTCCTGATGGCGATTTAATACAAGAGGATAAAAATAATAGTTTAGAAATTGCTTACACAGAGAGCGAACCGAATATTGAGTTGATAGAAAAATTAAAATCCTTATCAGTATATCAATTACAAGATTCAGAGTCGTTGGCTATTATTGAAAAGTTAAAGACATTAAATACTTCCATAATAAAACAAAACAATAAATTAAAAAGATATAGTTTGAAAAATGATGTATTATATTACAAAACGAATTTACAAGAAGTAATATATTTACCTAAAGCATTGAGACAAGATATTATAAATCAAGTGCATGTCGAAATGGGTCATCAAGGACCCTATAAGGTAATTAAATATGTGAGAGACAGATTCTTTTGGAAAGGTTTAACAAAAGATATTAAAAACCAATTAAGGGCTTGTCATTTATGTCAGTTATCTAAGAAAAGCAATATAACATATGTGGGTCCCTGTAAATCTATAATAACAGAAAACATTGGCGATATAGTCATGGCAGACTTATATGGACCGCTTGTATCAGGTACCTTTGGGTACACTTTCATATTTGTCATTCAAGATTCATTCAGTAAATTTATCAAATTATATCCTTTAAAACAGTCAACAGCAAAGTCTGTTGTAACAAAAGTAAAGCATTTTGTTGAGATTATAAAGCCCAAGGCAATAATGACAGATAATGGAAAACAGTTCGTAAGTAATCACTGGAAACAATCAATGAGAGATTTAAATATAAAGCCAATATATACCACAGTTAGAAATCCTAGACCAAATACAACAGAGCGAGTAAATAAAGAGTTGAGCAGATTATTTAGGACGCTTTGTCATACTAACCACAAAGATTGGGCATTAATATTGCCGAAGTTAGAAGAATTGTATAATAATTCTTATCACAATAGTACAGGCTTCACGCCTTGTGAGATTCTTTATGGTGAGTCTAATGAGATGTCTTTTGACAAAGTAATTTCCAAACGTAAAGACAAACATAATGTCGAACAAATTAGACAACAAGTGCGTAAAAATTTAAAAGAGGCAAGTCGAATAAGAAACACAAAATTTGATAAGCGAAATAGATTAATAAAATATAATATTGGTGACTTAGTAAAAATTTCAAGATCTAGTAGATCAGACGCTGATAATAAAGTTATGAGTAAGTTCAATTTGGCATATGAAGGACCTTATGTAATAGCAGCCGTACCATTTGACAATGTATATACCTTAGCAAATCCAGAGACAAACGAAATTAGAGGAATTTTTAATGCTATTCACTTATTAAAATATTTTAAATAATAATTTCTTTTTGTATAAATTAGAGTAATTAAATAAATATTGTAACATAAAAGGGTTTTGTGGGTGGCCCATGGAAATAATTGTTTAAGTTAAAGGTCTAAAATTATTAAAGTTATGAGCAAGAGATTTGTTATATGATAGTAGAACGTTATTAATATATAATGAAGAGTTGTAAATATAGATCGTAAGATAATTTTGTAATCATTTTTATTAAATAAATATGGGAGTTGGGTCAGGGCGAATGGCTCAAACACATTTATCCTATGTGGTATCGAACTGACCTCAACAAATATCAAACTGGATTGTATGCACATAAAGTGTGACACTATCGAAATAATGTTTCAAAGATTTAAAGATAAATTAATAAAATAAGAAATCGACAATTGACTGCAAACTTTATTAACAACACGATATACAATAACTTAAATTATGGTGTTATCACATTGTGATAATTGTGGTTGAAGGGGTGTTGGTGGCGGCCATTCCCTGGGGCAAGGGGATTTGATAACATATGCCGTATTGTAACAGATTAAAAGAGGAAAGAACAGATATATAAACAATTATTTGAGTGTAGTGTATATGCTCTCAAAATACTAAAATTTTATATTAACGACTCCACTATGTGGATCATTAACATAAAATTTGGGGGTGGATTGTGACGCCTCATAATTATTATTAATAAATAATAATTAAATTCATTATACAGACATTTAAAAAAAAAGTCATAGAAATTATAATTTAAACAATAAAATGCAAATAATAAGCATAGAGTTCAAAAATATCCATTTGGAATATTGAATGTTATATATATTAGTAAACGCATAAAATGTCTCTAAAAATCTCTAAATTTATTAAAAAACCTGCTTAAAATGTTTAAAATATATCAAATCATATAAATACAAGGCGATTATATTGCAATAACAAAGATAAATAACATTTGTAATATAATAGAAAAAATGGATTAAAATTTTCTAAGTTGATGAAGGTGTTCGTGTAATAATTGGAAAATTTCTAAGTTAATGAACGTGTTCTTGTAATGTTCCCTTATATTGGGGCGTTGTCGGAGACACATACCCAAGGTTGTACATATATATGGGGTGGTCGGCTGACCGACTGCTAGTACTAAGGTTGCACAATGACTAGTCCTATATTAGGGACTTAACATAGTAAGGTCTGACGAACCAAAGCATTAATATAGAAGGTCTCTATGATGCATAAGCATTATGATAGCAGAGTTATGACTTGAAGTCCCATATGAATAAGACATACAGTAGTATGGTCTATGAAATAAAGCAAATATGTGGAAGGTCTCAAATATGTAAAAGCATTATATTGAAAGAAATGGGACTTGAAAAGGATTATTATAGTGGCGTGTAGGTTGCTTCGCAGCCTCTGAGACCGAGGTAAACTTGGACTCACTAACCGATGTGTCCTAGACATATCATCTTAGTGCCGGTGGTAAGCGGGTTTGTTGTAGCAATACGACTTGCCCGTGAACATCGCACACCCCTACCGGTTGTGGGCGTCGTCTTAGCGCATAGCGTTATGATACGTCGGCTATCTTTCGGATTAGGGTGAGTGTGTTTGGTAGTACTTTTAAGTGCAGCAAGCATACTCAACTTCATGTCTTAGTGCAATAGCGCTATGATACGTGAAGTTTTGGCTACTGACGTCTTAGTACCGTACTACTATGATACGTCGGTGGTATTTTTAGTTAACAACATTATCAAATTTTGTTACCAAAGTCGATAGGGATCATGTGGGTGTGTTGTGAGGGGGCGCCATCCGTATGATAGTTGCATTGATGCTTACTGCTACTTGCAGTATTGTGTCTTGTGATGGATCTGCGGGTGTGCTGCACCTGATTCGACGCATCTTGTGGTTCTGGTCGATGGAGGTATGCGGGTGGTGATGTCTGCTGGGACTGTATGGGGGACCTTGGGATGGTGTAAGCCCGACGATAGTCGTATTGATGCTTGTTGAATTCTGTAGCATTGCGTCTCTACGATGGTTGTTTGGCGGGTCGCTATTCTCAATGGCGCTCTCTGCGTCTTGGTTTGACTCACAACCTAAGTAGCTTTGCCCAAGTCGGGTCCCTTCATTGCGGGGCTGCAGACTGTCTGCCCTCCATGATGTTTTATATAACAACTTAATAATATATCTCTATAAAGTTCCCACCTTTGAGAGATTGAAGGCAACTTGTTGGTGGGTGAGACAAACATGATCGAAAAATGCATATACTCAACGTCAGTGACACAAACCCTTTCTGATGGCGAATTATTAATATTATCTTATAACTGCCTATTGGCTATATCTGCCATTGTATTGGTTGGTGGAGCATATGTGTTGACCTCATGCGGGTGGTAGCTGGAGGGAGAATCTGAGGAGGCTCTCAAGGCTGCGGCCGAAAGCCGCGCAACGTGGGACCCCATTCCCTTGAGGTGAGCGGTAGACTCATGACACGCTCTGCGGCCAATTGGCCGTGCTGACCATGCAATTGGTGGTGATGCCTTACACTTACATCACGTCTGCAGGAACGGCGGTCTGGCAGGTGGTGGCGCTCACGGAAGGCTTTTTATGGTCAGTGTGCCGATTGTTGCCTAACCCGTGTGACGTACATTTCACTGTGGCTGGATTTGATCGTATTCTGTATGGCGTTTACACGCATTGACATGCGCGACTTCGGTCGATGTTTGTGCTTACGCACTATCAAGGGGCTAAGTCCTCTTTTACTGGTTCGCCAGTTATTTTGCTGTGGACTACGGTCCAGTTCCCAACTTTGCGTACCCTTCGGGGGGAGCGCATTAAAATGGTTGGCGCTCACCGTGCGCGGCGTGTGTGGGGCCGTGTACCTCCTCCACATTTCTTTTAAAATGTGGGAGAGCGAAGCCCTTGTAACTGGTATTTGATATAAATATTGTGAGCCTTTTCCAAGCGGGAAGGGATTAATTAATAAGGAATTGACTGTTGTGAACCAGATACAAGTGGAATAGGGACAATTTATTGTTCTTAACCTTTTTGAGCTCTGTCTTCGTGAACGGGGTTCTTTAGCTTATTAGACTCTACCAACAGCTTTCGATTGCTCTCGTGAATATTCATTCTTCCAAGATACACCTAAAAGAACTAAGTTACTATACAAACACAACGTAAAAAAGGGTCCTAACTAAGACGATCACGCCATAAATTTATTAAACGGCCTATATTTAAACCTTTAGAAAGATCAAGTTATACTGGTCACGTAAATTAGATGTATTTATATATCTTACAGATATAGATTCTAAAGAAATACAAGTATAAGTGGGATATAGTAGAAAAGAAAAAAGATGGGGGGGGGGGGTTCGTTACAATACGATAGTCAGAGCATAGTCCTTTCCCGGTCGATCCGACTCATTCATGCTGCAGCTATATACATAAATATATATGATGTGTATGTAGTTTAATCATCATCATCGTCATCATTATTGCAACTTAAGACAAAAGTTCACTGTTGAACTGCATTTCGATTCTTAATCGAAACTAGATTTAGACGTCTATGGAGCACAGCATTCATTTACCATTAGGTGGACTGTGTGTCATTTAAAACCCTTATTCTATTGAAAACATCTTATGCGTTTCGACAGATGGCGGTATAACCTACCCAGGTACTCGGTATAAGTAGCGGCACAAAAGTCTAGCGGTGACCGTTATTGCACATAAGTCGCGCTGATTGGCTTGTCGCGCATAAGTCGTGCTGATTGGCTCGTGCGTATCGTTCGCACACACTGATTGGCTCTCCAGTCGCATACGGTCAATTCAATTCGTACGCGTCCACTCCTTACGTGTCGCGACCTGTATAACGTATATAAAATACCCAGACCAGCGACGGGCAGCAGCATCAGTGGTACGAGACATCTGGCTCTCGTTAGTCCGCCTGGCGAGCGTTACAATTATTAAGACAAGCCAACAATGGGAGAGGTCCATGTCCAGCTGTAAACATTTGAGGACCAAAATAAAATAAAAGGAAGAAATTAAATACAAAAATCATTTCTTACATCCTGAACGAGTTTGTTACATTATCATCTACAAATTAAAAGCCATTTAATTCTTGCCGGCATTTCTCGTAGTCGAATCTTATGACACCAACGGGATTAGATAGCGTGACGTATTCTCCGGGCATACCGATACGTTAAATACCTATAGAAATATACACGTTAAATATGTAAAAGCGCCGTTGTTAAAAAATATGAAACATGGAAAATTACGTGGTATATATTGTTGACTCAACAACTAAAGATGTATAATATTGTCATGATGAGCCAATTAGTTTGTATTAAAAAAAAACCGGAAATACTAGACAAAGCGGGAGAATTTATATGTGGGATATAAAAACAATGTTTTTTTTTTAAGTAAAAGCAGCTTTATTTCATACATGTTAGCACGTTACTACACAGATATTGAAATTGTAAATTATAAGAAAACTCATTCAGTGTATGGTTTTATTATAATTTTGTCGCTTTTATTCTTTCTCCTCTTGTACATCCACTCAAATAGAAGTACCGATGAAGCTATGAAAGTTCCTAGAAAATACAAAGCAGTAACAATTATAAATTTTAGGTTATAACTACCGTCAAGTGTATGCCGCCCTATCACATCACTATGAGACTGCCACTCGAGAAACCTATCAGTTGTCGGTTCTTCGAGCTATACGACCGGCCTATTTCTACTTCAGCTTAGTGATGTCGGTTACTCTAGTTCTATTGCGGATTCTATAAAGAAAAATCCCTTGAGCTCCCTTATACGGTCAGCAATGAAAAAACACGTCTCAGAATACCATATGTCATCACAGTCAAAGCACACTGATTATACCATCTTGTTTTAAAATGTTGAAGTATAGTACGTGACGAGATGTGTCGTAATCTCGCGAACGCTGTCCTGCCGATTTGGATCCGTCAATTGATCTCTCGTTCGAAGTTGGACTTACCTAGTCGGACTATTTGTCTTAGGTAAACATACTCGTCAACAACTTCGAGGGTAATGCTGCCAACAACTACCGGCATGTGTGACATGGACGTTGCACATGGGCTTTGTTTTGTCCATGTTTATTTTAATTATTGTCATAGCTGCCACCCTTGGCAAGTTGGTTGGCAACCGCATTTTTGTAGTTTTAAGCCTTGAAATTGGGTTGTGGATATTCTTACACCGCCACAACACGACCATGCTTGTACTCATTGATTTAATACACATTTTTATATATAAGCACGTAAGTAAGATTGTCAACAAGCCTTAATAAAATATATGCAAGAAGATAGAGCCGTGGTAGCTCAGGGGCCAAGCGCTCGCTGTTAATTTTATAGTACGCGAGCAACCCGGGTTCGATCCCCGCCGGCACCAATGAAATTGTTAATTACAATTTTAAGTGCTTATTGCTCGGCGGTGAATAAAACATCGTGACGAAACCTGTTTGAAAAATTAATAAAAATATATATTTCAAAGATATGTGAGGTTCGCCAACGTGGAACGGGGCAGCGCGGCGGACATTTCCTTGCCCTAAAACTCTCTCTGAATTGAAAGGAAGCCTGTGCCTAGCAGTGGGACATATATATTATGTAATTTTAAGAAGGTAGGCAATCAGGCGATCCTTTTAAATATACTGCTGTTTCGTTTGAAACGCGGCATTCCATCTTAGTACTCACGGGTGACAACGCATCTGCATTTTGATTCTTTATTGAGGATAGATGTAGATGTCTATGGGTTACAGCAACCACTTACCATCACGTAGACTGTGTGCTCGTTTGTCACCCTACCTATAAAAAACACTGAATAAATGATATTATTATAATAAAATTAACATTATTATCATTAGAATTCCCAATTCCACTGCTCCATTCCCAAGTCCACTGCTGAACATAGGCCTCCCCCAAGGAAACCAATCCAACAAAACACGGTCCTGAGCCACCTCTTTCCATCGACTTAACCGACAAATCGACATAACCAGGTCGTCAATCCATCTAGTAGGCGTCGCGCAACACTCCGGATCCTGTTACTTTGAACCTTTCTTTTTCATCGGTTCTTCTAACTACATGGCGGTTCATTGTCACTTCAGCTTACTAATGCTTAGGACATTTTAGATTTAAAATTATAAAAAAATATGTAATCTGATTCTTAAATACTATGTCACATTTTTTTTATAAACTGGCTTTACGGCTCTGGGTTCTAGCCCTTCTGAGCCTTACTATGTCTACATCTATTGCGAATATTTTAACAACGGATTCCGCTGAACGACCTTAAGCTTCCTCATACGGCCAGTAATGCGGGAACATGTCTCATTACCATATTTCATCACATAATTATTATCGATATCGTATAATTAAATATTACCAAGAAATAGCACGAAGAAAGAGCCCTGCATGTCCGTGAGGTTCACTGTGTGATTGTTGATCTCCTGCGCCGCTGTTGTCGTCATCCAGCATCGATCCCGCTTTGGCAAATATCTACTCAGCCACTTTGTTATAAGCCCCGCTTTATGCATACGGTTTATTCTGTACAAAAATGCGACTTTTAATTATATATAAAAATTGACGGGGACAGACAGATTTAGGACACGGCATTTTGGGAAAGAAAAGTCAGCTTATTTTTTTATTAAAGTATTTTTATTTAAGTATGACAATAGCACTGTAGCATTGGAAATACTGAAAATAGATATAATCTGCACATACAAACACACACTTGCATGTATTTAGAGACACTATAAACTTTTTATTAATTTAATAATACCCGGTTCCGATCCCCGCTGACATCAATAAAACTGTAATTGCAATTTAAATGCTGATCTATCACGTCCTCGGCAGTGATGACAAATTTAAAAAAAAATCTAAGTCATGCGAAGTCCGCCAGTGTGCGTTGTGCAATGCGGTGGATACTTCCTCAGAAATCATCATAGATTGTATAAAATCAATTTAGTATTTTTATATTTAGACACATAATTTATAATTTAAAATTTTGTACAAGCGACTTCAATATATATTATTAAGAATAACTCAAAAACTATTGGTCCGACCATGATCAAATTATAGTATATGGGACTACATGAGAAGCGCCAGCTTTCAAATTTAAAAGAAGAATCATCGAAATCGGTTCACATAGAACAAAGTTATGAGGTAAGACACAAAAAAACGTACAGTCGAATTGAGTACCTATTCCTTTTTGAAGTCGGTAGAAAAAATAAACTTTGTCGGTGGGGTCGGGTTAGGTGCGGCATTTTGGCTCCTTTGGCCCCGGGCGGCAGTGACCCATGCAACGCCTCTAGTCCAATGGTTCAGTTATTAAATTGCTATTGGAAATATCACATTACTCGAAAAACCGTCAATTGTTTAAGAAAGCAATTTTTTTTATAGGATAGAGTGACATACGAGGTGACTTACCATCAGGTGAACACAGTTCACCTGATGGTAAGTGGTTGCTGTGACCCATAGATATCTACATCTATCCTCAACAAATAATCAAAATGCAGATGCATTGTCACCTGTGAGGATTAAGATGAAATGCCTTTTTTCCAGTAAAAGAGTAGTAGAGAGTTTCCAGTAAACAAGTCTCCGGTTCTCTACACCCACCATACCTATTTGCGCTTATTCTGTAAGAGTGTGGTCCTTCCCCTGTCGAGCTGACCCATTCGTGCTACAACTATACCACTAATAATAATAATAATAATAATTCTTTTATTTCAGACCTTGATCCATAATTTGTTAGTAATACATTATACACCTTAAATCCTAATGTTAGTTTCTGAAATATGTAAAATTACTTTTTAATACACTGTTCCAGTGATTTAGCATATGCCCTTCACATAATTCGGCGAACATGTTCAGAATATAACTGACTATAATATAACTGCAGCATGGCCCTACCACGTAGAAAAAAATGACAAACTCGAACCCATAAGCGTAGTGCGATCCTCTCACCTCTTATATGTTCAGCAGCTACCACGATGATTATGATAAACTAGAGAAATAACTAGCAGTAACTAGTATTGTTACTGTATGGTAACAGCGGCGAGGCCTAAATCACGCTATCAAAATGTTGAAGTAATGCGCTACATATAGAACAGCTCCGAACAATCACATGGAGCCGATCACCTTGCCCGGCAGGAGTTCTTCTACGGCCAAAATATCAACCCATTTCATGCTATGAGTGTCGTAGTATCTGAGTAAAATCATCTTGTTTACGCCAAACTTAAAACACTCAGAATAGCGTTAGGGTCTTCAAATGCGCAACGTCTGTTACTGCAATCATCAATCTACCAACCATACGTGACAAAGGCTCATATTCATTAGTACACGCTTACGGACTGATGAAGGAGGAGAAGAAAATAAAAACTACGATATATCACCCCTAACTCAAAAACTACTAGACCTACACACTTAGTAAGATGAAATACCAATAACGCTTTAGTTCTTATTACTCGCTACAACTCACAGTGAAATTATATAGACAATCGAATAATGTTCAGGAAATCTTGATTGCCTTTCAGATGGCTATTAATTATCTCTTATTTATCGCTTAGAAACATTTTCATTGCTTGGTGCAAAATATCTAGACTGGCGAAGAAAAGTGTTTTTAAACGTGAGAAATGACAACGGACAACGAATTACGGCAAAACATTTATAAACACTTAAATGAACAATCATCGACAAATAACCTTTATTTTTCGTCGCTACCGCAGGTGGTTTAGATGAAGTGCCTTGTTGCTTGTAACTGCACTGCTTCATCAATTCTGATTATTTTTACGGTACACAAACATTTATACGAATACTACTCTCTCACGCTGGTATTCTGTGGCCAAAAGGTAATTTAATCTAGTCAAGTCGACCCACTTACAATTCAATATCCCATTACTTCTTTCAAAATTATATTTTTATGGTTTAAGCAGAAACGCAACCCAATGGTTTGCCAGTTACTTTAAAAATAGGTCACAGCAAGTTGAAATACAATTAAATGGAAAAGGTAAAACTATTTCTGGGGAGCGACCTGTGAACCGAGGAGTACCGCAAGGATCCATTTTAGGTCCCTTACTTTTTATAATATATAGTGCAGACATTATTAAAAATATAGAGTATTGTAAGTACCACATGTACGCTGACGACTTACAGATATATATATCGTTTAAGCCTTGTGATGTTCAAGTAGCAGTGACAAAATTGAACTTGGATTTGGGTCGGATATCTTTGTGGTCAGAGCGTAACGCATTGGTTCTCAATCCAAAAAAGTCGCAGTACCTTATTCTAGGATCGCCAAATCAAATAAAAAAGATCACACTAAGCCACCCTGCCATTATTGTAAACAACGAACCTATTGTGAGAGTCTCTGAAGTCAGAAATTTGGGGGTAATAATGGACGACAAACTTCGTTTTGAGAAACATGTAATGGATATTGCACGTAACTGCTTTTATAGGTTGAAAGTACTTTATCGTATTCGTGAGTACCTAAGTGTCACCTTACGTATACATCTCTGCGAGTCTATCGTGCTTTCAAAATTCAATTACGCGGATTCTCTCATAGGCCCACGACTATTATCTCGAACACGGCAAATAATACAGCGGGTACAGAATGCCTGTGCACGATTTTGTTTCAATGTACCACCACGTGTACATGTAACCCCTTTCATTAATAACGCTAATATTTTAAAAATGGACTGTCGCAGGCGTCTACACTTTGCATCACTTTTGTTTGGAATTATTAAAAATAAAGAACCTTTATATTTATATAATAAGTTGATTTGGTCTAAAGATCAAAATAAGCAGTATAATACTAGATCATCCAATTACAAGTTAGTATATCCTTTCTACCGGTCGGCCGCTTTCAGAGGTAGTTTTAAATATAATGCCACTAAATGTTGGAATAACCTCCCGCCTCCACTGCGTGACCTGAAAACAATTAGTGGGTTTAAAATCAAATACAGGTTACACTTACTTTCGGAACAAAAAAATACCGATCTATAAAAAAACTGGTAGGAGGTTAAGTTCTTTCAACACGTCAGTAATCTCAGTCCCATAAATTATGTAGATATTTTAATTTTCACTTTATATAATATATAAAACTATTTTATTTAAATATTTGTATAATAAATTTATTTTTTGTGACAATCATTTTCTTACCTTTATTCTTTAGCGAACGTTTATTCCGCATCCTTAATAAATAAAATTGATATATTTAGAAGGAAAACGTTAATTCTATTGTGTACTTACCTTCATTAGACTAATGATATCCACTATTCATGTGAATAAAAATTTAAAAACACATATTTTTTTATGTATTCCGCGTCGCATTATAGCATTTGCACTGAGCCAGCCGTCCGAGTTATCTCGGAGTGCGGGCCGGACTGAAAACCAGTGTCGGGATCAGAGCAATTCGTGTTTCTGTATCTCGATTTTTACTGAGTCCTGTCCATTTAACGGTCTTATGCTGCTACACAGACTTAATTTAATTTTAAATTTTTATTTTTGTTAATTTAGGGAAATATTGTTTTACTTTCTGTTTAATTCCATTTTTTTGCTTTGTTTTGTATCTATTGTGATTAGACCGTGAATAAATGTTTTTTTCTTTTCTTTTCTTTTTTTTCTTTTACAAGCTAAAATGTTTTAATTAAGTATACATAACAAACAAACTTACAATAAAAAAACTGCGGTTGCCAACCCGCTCGCCAAAGGTGGCAGCTATGGCAAATACCCCCCTATGAAATGACAGTAACAATGAAACGGCCCCCAGTCCCCGGCGGCCCCGCTATTCCTGGCTACGGTGGCGACCATGGTAACGGCGGGGCAGAGGGTGCTAAGAATCTTCGGTGGAGGTTCGGTTGCCACCTAAGATGACTCGACCTGGCAACATACAACGCATGCACCCTGAGGACTGACGAGAAGAACGTGGAGCTGGAAGAAGAGATAGACAAGTTACTCTGGCATATTATAGGATTATCCGAAGTCCGAAGAGAGGGGGAGGACACGGTAATCCTCGAATCCGGCAACTTGCTCTATAACCGGGAGGGCGACCATCTGTCCCAAGGAGGTGTCGGATTTATCGTCCACAAGTCTGTCGTTAACAACGTTATAAAGATTGAGAGTGTGTCGACGAGGGTTGCGTACTTTATGCTCACAATCACCAAACGGTATTCGCTGAAGGTCATACAGGTTTACGCACCAACCTCGGCACACCTCGATGAGGAAGTGGAGGAAATATATGAGGATATCTCTAGAGTTATGCATTTCTCCAAAACCCAATATACGGTGTTAATGGGAGACTTCAATGCAAAACTAGGAACGGTGAGCTGAAAGTAGGGAAATTTGGAATAGGGTAACGGAACCCAAGGGGCCAGCAGCTGGCCGACTTCGTGGAGAAAGAGGGACTCTTTATGATGAACTCTTTCTTCCAGAAGCGGCCCCACAGGAAGTGGACCTGGTCAAGCCCCGACGGTTCGACAAAAAATGAGATTGACTTCATTATGACGACAACTGTTCAGTGATGTCTCCGTAATCGCGAGGGTGAAAACTGGTAGCGATCACCGAATGGTCAGAAGCACACTGAACCTAAACGTTAAGTTGGAGAGGTCGCTTCTAATGAAGTCAACGCTCCTTCCCCCTCGTGCTCTAGTCCAAAGTCCCGAAACCTTTCAGCTCGAGTTACAAAACCGTTTTCAGTGCCTGGAGACTGCAATGAAGTGGACGATATGAATGACAAGCTCGTGAAAACTGTCCATGCGGTCGGAGCTAAGTTCTCCAAGACCCGCCGCAGAAGAACACAAAAACTCTCCGATCACACTCTTAATCTCATGGCTGTTAGACGGGAGATGAAGCTACATTCTTCAACAGATTTGACAGCATACAGGCAACTGAATAGACAGATCTCCAAATGCATGTAGCGGGACTTACGCAACTTCAATACAGCTTGTATTGAAGAAGCGATCGAGCGGAACCAAGGCTCCAAAGTCTTTGCCAGAGATCTGTCTGCCAGAAAGAGCCAACTGTTGAAGCTGAAGACCGAGTGTGGCAACATCGTTTCCGGGGCACCTGAGATTTTGAGTGAGATTGAGAGGTTCTATGGGCAGCTGTACACGTCATCGGTATTAACATCAATGGCGAGTACATCACTCACCTTCGCAAAATCGCTGGAGGACCTAAGCACTATGCTCGATGACCTCAATAGTGTCTCCCAACGGATAGGTCTTAAGATGAACATGGACAAAACAAAGATTATGTTTAATGTCCATGTCACACCTATGCCGGTAATTGTTGGGAGCACTAAGCTCGAAGTTGTTGACGAGTATGTTTACCTGGGACAAATAGTCCGACTAGGTAAGTCCAACTTCGGTGGAGAGGTCAATCGACGGATTCAACTAGGCTTGGTAGCGTTCGGGAAATTACAACACATCTTCTCGTCAGCTATACCTCAAAACCTGAAAACGAGATTGTACAACCAGTGCGTGTTGCCAGTGATGACTTATGGATCTGAGACGTGGTACTTCACTGCTGGCCGTATGAGGACGCTCAAGGTCGCTCAGCAAGCTATGAAGACGGCTATGCTTGGGGCTTCTTTGCGCAATAAACTTTGAAATGAGTATATCCGCAGTAGAACCAGAGTAACCGACATAGCCCAACGGATTAGTAAGCTGAAGTGGCAATGGGTCGGCCATATAGCTCGAAGAACCGACAACCGATGGGAAAGAAAGGTTCTTGAGTGGCAGCCTCGTACATGCAGGAAGTCGATGGATGCAGGTGGCTCAGGACCGTGCTTTGTGGCATTCCTTGGGGGAGGCCTATGTTCAGCAGTGGACTTATGAAAGGCTGTAATGTTGATGATGAAGTATACATATAACTAATACTCACTCTTTATTGATGACTGGAAGATACGGGCTTCCGGCTGGTACAATCATTGCCACTTTTTCATCCATAAACTCTTCATCGCCTATTTGCAAATTTATAGGTATAAGCATTACTATTAAATAATCATTTGCTTTTTACATTTTAATCGTTAAAACAAATTTGAAATTCCCTAATATAAAATTTAAAATGAAAGAATGATTTTATTTTTATAATAGTGTATAAATATTTATAAATTTATTGTAGGGGATGTTTCAAGTACAACTTCGATAACGATATTAGGAAATATATCTATAAAAGGTTGATATTAATTAAAAATAAAAATAAACTCTGGTATTTTAGTCAATTAGTCAATAGCAGTGTGGTGGTGGCGTAAGAAAGTCACCTAGTCTAGTCCCACAGATATGAAGTCAACTATGGGAAATGCTAAAAAGACCTCATGATTTAGTTAGTAGCGCTAAAGATAGATGGTGCTGTGATCGCATATATTGTTCTACCAAGCGTAATTGAAGGAAATGTTTGGGATTCCAACGGGAGAGGTCCATGTCCAGTAGTGGACTTATACAAACTGATCAAGGAGAAGAGAAGAATCAAACTGAGGAACAACTTACTGACGGTAAAGTCGCATTTATTCGTGGCTTCGGTCTCCGCTCGCATAATAAAATTCAGGCTCATCTTCCAATCGATAATCACGTGTCTCTTATTCCGGACCCGCTCGAGAAGATATGATCCTAAATTTTTATTGTCCATTACATTGAGTGTCTCAGTCTCTTGTTAAATATGTCTTGTTGTCTTATTTTTACCTCTACTTTACCGCGTAATTTAGTATTCAGAATTCCTAATTACTTAGTCAGAGTTTCCAGTTTAAATTCCAGAAAATGTCTGCAAAAGTTGCAACTAAGCCTACCTTTTTAAGTGGTAGAGCCACACTACAACTGAATTATGGCTTTCGGCACAAGCAGCTAAGATCCACGCTCTCATAGTATATCAGCCATAAATGGCAGCTTTATGCTACCCTGTTTCATATGGTGCCTGACGAGAACCGGATACCCTTTTAATAATGCCTCTGCATTAGGCCACAGCATCGACTTACCATTGTGTGCTATCCGATAAAATGTTTTTGCGATGAAATCGAGATAATATCAGGAAGTACTGCGTACTCGTTTCTCACCCTTACTTACGTATAAGAATAAATTTTAGGTTTGGAGTCGGTGCGGCCACTAATTATCCTAGAATATTACGTCCATATTATAATATTCACCGAATCGATATGTTCCAAATCTTCTTGAGCAGGATCATCAACTTAGTTAACATTATTCTTTAAGTCAATGACTATTTCAGAAACATATTCTAATCCTCATAGTCAAATGTAGTTTGGAAGAAGTAATCATTAATCTACTTTAAAGTTACTCCATAACATCAATTTTCTGTACATTAATTGAAGAATTTTAAGTAAAAAGATCATGTACTAACATCAATAATACTTAACGCAAATAAGAACGCAAGCCTTCTATTCTGTTTATTACTGTTACTGTTACGGCCTATCAATAGGTCACTGCTAAGCATAGGCCTCCTTATAGATTGCCTTATGAGGGTTGTTATGTTTACATAGTTGCCACACTTGGCAAATGGGTTAGGAAACGCAGTTTTTTTTTAGTTGTTCTTAGGAAGACGCTGCTGCCCATCTCCTAGTTTGTTTTCCTCTGTCGCCTTTTACCACACCTACGGGCGATATGGGTTCTTACACCGCCACTACATGGTACACGGTACATGTTTAACCAATGTGAGATGGTTATATAGTCATATATCAGTGTCAAAATTGTGAGACCTCTGTAACTACGAGCGTCAGTGCGCCTGCCGAGCGTGGCGAGAAGGCAGTGCCTACCTACAAAATGCTAATTTCCAAAATTTTACGGGCTTTTACGAGCTGGCGAAGATAGAGAAGAATGTGGGAGGATATTGGCTGTACGCACACCAACACACCTTCACAGTGTGTTACTATTTAAAAAAGAAAACAAAATAAAAGAAATTAGAAGTATCAATAAAAGAATAGCACTCCTTAACATCAAATTGCCTACACATAAAGATAAAGAAGAAATGTATGTATGTAGTATGCACGCATGCTGGCCAGTTCTTGAAGTCTCTAAAAATAATGACGATACCTTTTGCTTAAATTAAACATTTTTATTCTTTATCTAAAATAAAACCATACCTGTACTCCGATAGCTTTCTACACTGCCAGTTGCAGTTGTCATTTCGGCCCCATTAAGTAACGTTTTGTATTTTTGTTCATCTGAATTCTGTCGAAATAATGCAAAATTTATGACATTACCCAACCACCATCATTACTGCTGAGCAGACTTCGTTGTTCCAGTGCAAAGAATCAAATATTCTCGAAAGAAATTATTTTTTTGAATTCGCAGATTTCCTCACGACCCTATCTTTCAGTATCAAATGCGAGGTAAATTAACATAAAAATATACATTGTCACTACATATATACGCGCCACGGTAAAGTTATCCCCTCAATTCTAAGAGGGTTATGAAGCGATAAGTTAAGCCGCGATGCTCCAGATTGGTGGCATCCACATATTAATTAAATAATTAATTCCTCAGGTATGCTGGTTTCCTCACGATATTTTCCTTGACCGTCGAACACGTGATACATCAGTGCTTAAAATTACAACTAACGATTCGATTAGTGCCCAGGGGATCGCACCCAGGTGGCTTAGGTACAGAGCAATTCACGACGAGCGCTTGATTTACCACGGCTTAATCACCACAGTTGTTAACTAAAAACTTGTGAGTGTTTCTAAGATCAAATTCAGGATACGTGCCATGACATTTAAGTCTAGTGTCCTAAAAACTACCATGTTTGAGAAAAAATTGGAGAGACGTGCTAAAAAGCTTATTGGTAACCTTTATTTGGTTGAAACCAATCTTGTCAGCCTCGAGTACAGGCGCAGAGTAGCTAGTCGCTCGTATCATACAGTATGAATTACGGAGAGTGTGCGCAGGAATTACATGCTTTAACTCCTCCCTCCCTCCCTCCTTTTTCCATCAACGGACAACCAGGTGGTCGGCGGGTCTTCACCTTTGTGTTGTCGATATTCCACGCATTAGAACCAAACGGTTCGCTTTGTCTTTCGTAATGCGTACAGGAAAGTAGTGGAATAATTTGCCGACAACTGTCTTTTCGTCCGAATATAATTTGGGCGTTTTCAAGGCAAGGTTTTGGCTTCATCACCACTTACCACCAGTTAGGATTGTGGTCAAGCACTAACTTATAATAGGTTTAAAAAAAAACTAATAAAATTATTTTCACCATTACAACAGTCTCCAATCTCAACTTCATTTTATCTTTGTACGATGTTGGCAGATTAATTTAATTTTCTATTTCAAATATAATGGATTCCCAAGTTCATGTTTGAATCCGATTAAATTAATTATACTTGTTCATGAACCGGTAGGGTTCTACAATTGAAATTTATTTTAAACAATTTCTTTTCACAAGACTTTATTATTTCTCTTTTCATTTGTTTATTAATAATTTACCTTTAACTCCATCTCTAAATACGAGCCCTTGTTTATTGACCATGTATAAACATCCTTTTTTTCCATAAGTTCAGCTATCGTGGTCACTGGAACCTCTTGCTTGGGGAAAGTCAAGAAGGCCACTAGATTGCCGGAGTACGTTGTTACCACAACTAATACTACCAACCACCAAGTGCCGACTACCAGACGACCGCTATCCGCTCTAGGAAGATACATTCCACCTAGAACGAGTAACGGAGATATTGGTATAGTACCATATATAGTTCACTACTACTTTCTTAAAATTTGCTTACGTGCTAGAGCCATGCTGCAATTATATTGTGGTTGCAGCATGAATAGGCCGGCTCGATTGGGGTAGCACCACTCTCTCACAGAATACCAGAGTAAAATAGCAGCTTAATGCTGCTGTGTGCGTACTGTAATGGAAACGAGGCATTCCATATCAGTCCTCAGGGCTGACAAAGCACACACACACAAGCCACAGTATACACTTACCATCAGGTGGACTGTGTGCTCGTTTGTCACCCTTATTCTAAAAAAAACATAAAAACATTACGGCGGTGAATAAGGCTTGTCATCATATTTTTACCTCTACTTTACCGCGGGATTTAGTTTTCTGAATTTCTAATAACTTATTCGGATCCGGTTCAAGTTCAAATTCCGGACTTTCAACCAACATCTGGGCAGAAAACTGACACAAACCCTGCCTACTTTACGTGGTAGAGCTACGCTGCACTGCTATATTATGGTTATAGCACAAAGGATCGGATCGACCGAAGGAGGACCACGCTCTCATTGAATACCAGTGTGAAAAATGTTACTGTTTCGTATACTGAGTGTAGACCGGAGATATATTTTACGGGAAACTAGGCATTCTGTTTTAGTCCTCACAGGTGACAACGTATCTGCATTTTGATTCTTAATCGAGAATATCTATAGGCTACAGCGTCCACTTACATTCAGGTGGACTGTGTGCTCACTCCCTTATTCAAGAAATAATGATCTTTTTATTCTCAAGAAATATGGGGACAGCAATTTTCAATACAAATTATTTTGAAAAGATGCTTAAAAAATGATCAATGTGATTCTGCTAACATTCTACAATTCTCTTTATTTTTATTTAAATTTAAAAACTAAATGTTCGTTTAAATAAAACGAATTTTCTAAATAGTATTTCACTTAGACAGACATCGAGATAATTGCAAGCGTTCCGTTTTGCTGAATAAGACACGAAACACTAACAAGCATCAAAATCTGTACCCTTAAAATTTAAAACTATTATCATAATACATTAACAGAAAAAATTTCGTCAGTATTTTTAATATTCATATGATGGACACCTGTAACCAATTTTAAAAGCAGGCTACAGATGCGTTGTCACCCGTAGGCAATAAAATGGAATGCCGAAACACACGTCCACACGTGTAAGTTCATTTAGAAAGCATCAATAGAACCGAGACAACCTATAGACCGTCGCGTTGGTTCATATGATTAAGTTCCGGAACACCACTGCTGTGTTCCGGTTTAGGAGAACCAGCAAGATACCCAGCGGGTCTTTTTTATATATAATTTTGACTATACTTTATAGTATATTTCGTTATATGCAAGCTTGAAAAAAACTTACCCTGTTGCAGCAATGCGCCATATATATACCAGAGACAATTGTGAATTGTAGAGAGGCCGCCTTGACGTGGAATCTCCATGGCCTCATAATACGGACTAAGTCGATGCACGATATATAAAGTAGGCCCCATCAGAACAACTGCGAATCCGAGGCACAACCACGTCTGAAATGAGTGTCATGTTTTTTTTTTCTTTAAGCTACTAAAATGTAGGAAGTTTATGTAATTTTATGAACTCAGTTTTATTGATTGGTGGCAGTATGGTTCAACCACGAAGAACCGAGCTCTCACACATTGTCAGTGTAAAATTACAGCATAATTTTGATTGTTTGTTGTTAGCAAGGTGGCGTCAAATCGGTATTTACATATGTTCTTGATTGAAGATAAATGTGAGTGTACATTTTATTTTTATTTTCATTAATTTTACAACCAGGACAGTCCTCTGCTAGTAGTTTTATATCCCTCTTTAAGCCTAAGTCCACTGCTGAATTACTCAAATTATTAACCTCAGTCTTGAATATTTATGCTCAGATTATTCTGCTACCTAAACTCAATTATGTTGTCCATAACTTTAGTATTTAGAGAGAAGAGGATAAAAAGGAACAAGAGATAAAGAAACGATATTATGAAATGGATAGGAATTATATTTTTGCCAATTATTTTCTAGAATAAAGGTGACGGTGATAAACAGTCCACCTAATGGTAAGCATATGCTGTAGTCCATAGACATCTACATTCATCCTGGATTAAAAATCAAGATGCAGATGCGTTGTCACTTCTATGGACTAAGATGGAATGCCAAGCCTTGCATAAAAAATATCTCTGATTTTCTACTCTCTTTAAAATATAGGTAAAATACTCACATCGGCTGTAAAAGGTAGTAGGAACAGCATAGCGCGGCTTAGTTCCCTCGGCCGTGCTATGAGGAATGCATAGGGTTGGGTACTCACTGCTATAGTATAGTTAATGCCTAAAACAAGACAGGACAACGTTTAGAACACCTCGGACAAAATCGCTCATTGGTTCATGCATTATAAAGAGAGTTGTGATTGGAGTTTCTTTCCATGACAAAATCGATAAAAAGTGGTGTAACCAACACCTAAATAAGACCATGGTGGATTTCTGACAACTTCAAAAGTCGCCTCTCACGACGCTTACGGGGCGTAGTAGATGACGAATTCAAAGCTTTCACCAAGGTGCGGCGTCGGTAAAATATCATCAGAGTGCTGTCGTGTTCGTATTCAAAATTATTCATATTAATTCGAATGAGATCTAAGAGAGATATAAGAGATCCAATACAGTCACTTCCCGGCGAGCGTTTAGCTCCATATTATGCACAGTACGCGAGCAACCGGGACCCGCTGGCACCATTGAAATTGTTAGTTGTAATTTTAAGTACTGATTTATCACATACTCGTCAGTGAAGGAAAACATCGTGAGCAAACGTACATCGGGTAGGTTATGCCCGAGGAATATAAATATTTTAAGGACATTATACACAGGATTAGCGCGGCGGACTAATTACTCCAGATATGTGTTATGGAGCCAGTGCCTAATTTAAAGTTCCGACAGTCCTTAGCTAACTATAAATATGCGCCTCCGTGCAGCCTGTTCTGACTGTGCCTGCCTAGCCTACGAATATATGTACTAGATTTTTGTATTTTACAAATTTTTCACCGCGTGGTTTCACCCATATTAAATGAAATTTAATTTTTATTTTAATTCCTGATAAAAAGTGTCGACCATCGGACATGAACAACTGCAACACTAGGGAAATTGCAGGTGCGTTGCCGGCTTTTTACAAGGAGTAAGCTCGTTTCTTGAAGGCTTCTAAGTCGTATATGTCCGAAAAAATTTCCGGTGGTAGATGATTCCACAAAGAAGCCTTGCGAGGAAGAAACCTCCTAGTAAATCGCACAGTCATGATGGACCGCCAAGCATTCAAATGGTGTGGAAGGTGAGTTTTGTCCAAATGTACGTTGGTGGAATTTGGTGACTAGAATTAATCCAAATTTATCTAAGTACTCCCCGTAAAAAAAAACCAAAGGGATGCAACATCGCTTCGCAACGCCAGTAAATCGAGCCGATCAGAAAGCACTCGGTCGTCCAACAATTCGACTCAATCTTCGCTGAATATGGTCAAGTGGAAGAAGCTGGCTGGCAAAGTTGCAAACGGAGTGCTAGCATGAAATACTGTTCAGCTCTGTAGAACACACCAAGCTTATTAGAGGTCGACTTAGCCTTCCGTTCCAGTGATCACGGAACTCTACATCATTCGATATGGTGATGCCGTGGATTCCATTACTGACTAAGGCAGCATGGGGGACGCCCTGAAATTGAGGAGTTATGACGAAGGTTTTTTTGGCGGTAAACGCGCAAACCTGTCTTCTGAAGTTTAAACTGGACTAGAGTCGTCCCCAATCCGAGATTTTTTTATTAAAGACTGAACTTCAGACACAAGTTTGTTCCGATACTCTATGACGTGTTCCCGAGAACTATTAGCACGTCGATGTAATCAATGATAATCCAATTGCGCAATTTCTCGGGAAGCCCATAGGAAGAAAGCTCCTAAAAAAGCGCTTTATGCCAAAGCCCATCTAAGGCCTTTGCTATGTCAAAAGTAATGACCAAGGCTGCTGGACTCTACTGCTTCCGCTCATCTATAAGTCAGGTAAATTAGAAGATTGGAACTGAAACCAGCTGATTAGTGACTGCAAATTCGGTGGTCTTCAAGGTATCTTATGAGCTGGCAGTAGGGATCGGGTGCACTAGAGCGGTCTTCCATAAGTTCAGGATTACGCCTAGTGAGTAGGAGTACCGGAAAAGATGCACTAGAACCGTTGCTAACTCCCGAACACCCACGTTCAGCAAAACAAGAGGGACTCCATCAGGCCCACTCGACTTGTTGACGTCCAGGGAGAGGAGTGCTTTACACACTGAGCGCTATGTAAACTGCACATCCAGCATGGAGCGGTGTGATACCGCCGGTTGTGTGTGTTACCCACCGTCATCTAGAGATAGAAGTTACTTAGGACAGCGTTGGCAAAACACCTTAATAAAGTTGGAGATAGAGAAGAGAGCTTCAGTAGTTTAAAATCTTTGAATGTGTCCAATCAGTCAACGAAAGACAAAAGGTACCAAATAATTCAGGCATTTACTCTTTTATTTATTGAGAATGTTATATGAAATTTTATTCTGTACATAAGTGGTGATTGCAAAGCAACAACAACATGCTCAGCGCCCCCTCTACTCTTGCGCCCTAGACTCCAACCTGTGAATAAATCAGGCCCTGTATGGACCATCTCAGAAAACCTACTTTATAGTCATATGTCATGATATAGAAATAATAAATAACTGTAAGAGGGAAAGACTAACTTTTTGTCCACATGCCGAACTCACTGCTGATTAACGGACCAAGTTTTGACGAGCGACCGATAACAGAAAAATCATTCAAAAATATTGAACCCAAATTTCATATTAGTGACTATCAATATAACCAGTACAGGAGTATCGGTTCTGAGCTCTATAGACTCTAGACCGCCTGTCCAGCGTGGACAGTTTGAGCAACTCTTCAAAGTTATAACCAACTGGCGCTTACTTGGTGAGGCATATTTCCATCAGTGAGCTTTAAAAGGCTATCATGTAATGGGTGATATTTAAAGCTATAACAAATTGAATCAATGACACTGAAACTATTACAGATATGAAACTAAAAATACTATTTATCTTCAAGAAATTTTCAAATTTATTTTCTATATTTTAATATTCGCAAGTATTTTACGAAGTTAATGGCTTTATGTGTACCTAAAGTGGTTTCAAAAATTTAGGAACGCAATAAAGTGACCATAAATCGCGATAATAAACAACCTGGCAAAGAGCAGCGTATACCTGGAATCGGATCTGGCAGAACACTGAACGGGGCGACGCCCAACGCCGCTTGGCCTTTAGCAACGGCTGCCATACTTATCTTGGCGTTTTGGCTGTGGACTATCTAAAATGAAAAAATTCTCCAAATCCAATCCAATTTCGCAAATGATAAGGTGCTTGTGATTATTAAACATTTTTCATTAAAAATATATACAAGAAAAGGTTAAAAATACATAGACGTAAAGGCAAACATGCACACAATCCACCTGATGATAAGAGGATACTGTGGCCTATTATCATCTACATCTATACTTCATTAAGAATAAAAATGCAGTTCCGTTGTCACCCCTGAAAACTAAGAAGCTTCGATTTTACGCCAATTTTCTAGATGCTAGAAAAGATCATTCTTTGTCACGATCAGTTCTATTATATTATACAAAATAATAATAAAAGCCTTTATTCGGACAATTAGATAGATACACTATAACAAAATTGACTTAAACTAATTTTTAACCGACTTCAAAAAGGAGGAGGTTCTCTCAATTCGATCTTATGTTTTTTTGATGTACTTATGTTACGCGATATATTCGCAGATTGTGAACCAACCTTGATGATTCTTTTTTTATTAAATATGTCATACTTCAAGCGTGGTCCCTTATAAATATGGAGAATAAATTCGACACCTAAGAATAGCAAATAAATAATTATTTTTTAGTAATTTGAAGTCCGTTATTACTTTTTTGTTATAGTTATAATTATTGCACGTCTATAGGCCCTTTTTGACAAAGCTCCTCTAACTGTGACAATTTTTCCTCGTTGACTATTGCCACTCCTGTCCATTTTATATTCATTTCATTTTAAAAGAAAAATAGAATTGATACTCTATAACATATACTACAAAATACGTAATAGAAATAATTTCTATAACAAACCTCTCATCCTGTTTATTATGTTCATTTGAAGTGGTTCATTTTAAATTATTTGACCATACGAGGCCAAATGAGAGATTGCCACGACACTTTTCTCTTTATTAATTAACGATATTTTCTCTACTCTTATTAAATAGTATACAAATAATAATTTTATAATTAATATATTTTAGTAATTACGTACATCCGTGGACGAGGCATAGGAGTAATTTTGCTTTTGAGTGCTCGCCAGTATGATCCGTATTCTAAGAAAAACAATAGAAATTATGAAACAAATATAATTGTGCTATAACAATTAATAATGCGAAAACCCTTCGTTTATGTATATAACAATAAACAATTACTAAATATGAATTGATTATATAGATTTTACTCGCGATAACATGACAATATACTAGCTGACGTTTCTTAGCATTTGAAAAATTTAGGTGAAATAGCTGAACGATGTAGAAGCCTATGGCCACAGACGTAAAAATTCAGACGTAATGTTACACTAAAAATGTATGAAGCACCCTTGGTCCTACAATTTTGATTTTCGAGACACGTAAACAAATGACGGATTGTCGGACCTTTATTTATTTCTGTGCGCGGGTATTTCGCGTATGACAAACAAAATTATAGGACCTATTGCTTCACACATGTTCAGTTTAACATTACGCCCGTGTCCGTGACTATGACATTGATATTTTGATATGTATTTGTTACTACGTCCAATTTTATTCCAAATAGTAAAAAAATCAAGTCAAGTCAATCTGGTATATTGTGTAAAAAGCATCACATCACATTATAAATGGGAAAGAATGTGAGTGAGTGAGTGAGTTTGTTATGTTTGTTACTTCTTCAAATAGTAACAGCTCAACGGATTAAGGTGTGGTTCGGAATATATTTATCCTAGCTAGCTTATATATCCTAAATAATACATAAATTATTTTTTATTTCGAAAAAGTAGGTATTCCTGTGGAACGGAATGTGGATCACCATCATAAAAACGTCATTAAAACGTTGCTGTCTAAGGAAGATAAATTAATTCCTGTGAGATAGCATAATCATCTTACTCTTTAATGGCTTGATGTATGTATGCGTAAAATTTGGCGTAGAGGTTCTGTCTAAAGAACTCTGAGGTAAGTTCTTAACCGTTTTCAGAAACTAAATACTTTCCTCCAGTAAGAAGAGATTTCTGCAAGATTTTCAGAAAGCGAAGATTTCAAGAGAAGCATTTCCATATATTAATTTTTTATTCCATATAATATATATATATATATATATATATATATATATATATATATATATATATATATATATATTTTCTTCAACGTTTATTGTTTTGCACTACCGTAAGAACATTAGTATATATAATAATCAAACTGGGTATGATGAACTGGTTATGTGATATGGTTTAGACTACAAACTATAAAATATATCAACAAATAATAAATTTCGACCAAGTGTGGGCTGGTCTCGAGATAACCGTAGCGTAGTGTGCGTGCACAGTGTGTTGAACATCGGGGCGCAGGTAGTGTATTTAAGATATAATAATATGAAATACAGAGCTTACGTAAAGTTTTTGTTTCTTGCGAGCTGCTTAACGATATCGAATATCAAACCACCGTAACTTACAATCGCACCGGACTCGTTAGCGTGCAGGATGGTCCAAGGAGGATTCTAAAACGAGCGAAAGGATGAATTAGTTTTTATTTTAGAAACGATTTTTATTAAATATTTTATTTTGGTTAGTTTTTGTGTTTCGTACGTGGTACAGCTACGCTGCAGCTATACTACAGTGGTAGCATGAACGGATCGGCTCGAACGGGGAATGAACACGCTCGCAAACAATACCAGTGTGAGATAGCAGCTTATTACTGCTGTGTTGCGTACGGTGTGTGTAGAAAACCAGAGACGTGTTTACTCTAAACGAAGCATTCCATCTTACGCGTTCTGCATTTTGATTCTATATTTGGGTCATAGCATCCACTTACCACCAGGTGAAATGCTCGTTTGTCACCCTTACTTGTATGAAAAAATCGGACATTTGTTAGTTTCCATTACTGTCACTCTTCATAACATTCTTGTACCTAAACCATTTTAAATTAATATAATATGTCTCCGTTATATAAGTGCACTGCCTCTTACATCACACACGATAGGCTGTGTTTATAATTTCAGTGAGCGTACGGGCTGAGATGGTAACGATTTTAAAAAACATCAAATGCGTTATCTACAGCGTCATAATAGCGTCATCCGTATAACATAATGCAAAATAACTAAACGGAAAACAAGCGTCAAAGACACAAAAGCCTGGTACCTACTGCTTTCGTCGATCATTTTGCCAGTCGTGGCGCTTACAGCAAATTCACACAATAAGGTGAGAGGTCCATGTCCAGTGAGAACTGGTTAAAATATTTACCTCACATCATCATCATTACAGCCCTTCACAAGTCCACCACCGAACATAGCATCCATCGACTCCCGGCATCTCTTACCATGTCGTCAATGCATCTAGCTAGAGGAGATGCCTTACAGTACGAGGTTGCCAATCGAAAGCCTGTTTTTACTATCGATTTTCGGCTGTTCAAACTAGCCGGCCCATTACCACATCAGCTTACTGATACGTTAGACTATATTGGTTGCTCTAGTCCTACTGCAGATATCCTCAATTTGATTCTTCTCATATATTTACTCACATGATAAGTTATAATGGGTAGCTCCTTCCCTCTGAATCCGTGCGCAACGTGAGGAAACAGCACGTCATTGAATCTCACTCCATCAGCTGGACGCCAAGTTCCCACCTAAAACTCGTGTGTATTATTACTTCAGTTATTTTTATAAAGATCGCTGTATGAAGACATAAAATGTGTTGTCGCAGACACAAGCACTACTTTTGAACAGGTAGAAGACTTCTATATCAATACGTAAAGTATATAACATAGTATGGTCACCCGAGGCAAGTGTGAGCTAGGGTTACCAGATGAAAAAATCAATAGTCCGGAGAAAAGGCCTGATTTCCATTGAAAAATCTTGAGATTTTTACAGTTTGAGAAATTTCTCTCCAACGTACTTAAAAAAATCTCTGGTGGTAATCGATTCCACAAGGAAGTTGTGGAGGAAGAAAACATCTTCTTAATTGCACAGTGGTGGACCGCCAAATATCCAGATGGTGTGGATGGTATCGGGAGTTCTGCCTCGATGTGCGTTCGTGAAATTTAGCGAATGGGATTAATCCGAACAGTTCCTCAGAGCACTCCCCGTGGTAAATGCGAAAGAAAATGTAAAGAGATGCAACATCTCTTCGCAGCGCCAATGAATCGAGCCGATTGGAAAGGACTCGGTCGTCGACGATTCGAGCCGCTCTGCACTGGATGCAGTCAAGTGGAAGGAGCTGGCACTGGGGAGTCCCAGCCCAGAGATGAGAACAGTATTCCATGTGAGGCCGAACCTGCGCCTTGTAAAGTTGCAGGCGTTGTGCCGGCATGAAATACTGTCCCGCTCTACTGAGCACACCAAGCTTTTTAGAGGCCAATTTGGCCTTCTCTTCCAAGTGACCACGAAACTGCACGTCACTCGATATGTCGACGCCGAGGATTCCGATACTGGCTGAGGCAACAAGGTGAGTGCCTTGAAACTGAGGAGATACGACAAAGGGGTTCTTTTTAGCGGTAAACGCGCAAACTTGTGTCTTCTGAGGATTAAACTGGACTAGATTTAGTCGCCCCCAATCCGAGACTTAATCATCATCAATCAATCTCAATTTAAAATGAAATACTCAATACCATATTTTAACCATTTTCAAGACAATAGGTATTTCACGGTTACCAGAGATAATGCGTATTTGTCAATATATATTTACTATATACTACTAATACATAGATAATTCAGTTTCATAACATTAATTATTAAGTGCTTGTTTGTTTGATCAGGGATTTTAGTTTCTACAAATAGCATTTTGTAATTTAAATTTTAAGGTAGTTAAAACCGTCGAGCCCCGACGGTTCCACAAAAAATGAGATTGACTTCATTATGACGACCAGACGACAACTGTTCAGTGATGTCTCCGTGATCGCGAGGGTGAAAACTGGTAGCGATCACCGAATGGTTAGAGGCACACTGAACCTAAACGTTAAGTTGGAGAGGTCTCGTCTAATGAAGTCAACGCTCCGTCCCCCTCGTGCTCTGTTCCAAAGTCCCGAAACCTTTCAGCTCGAGTTACAAAACCGTTTTCAGTGCCTGGAAGACTGCAATGAAGTGGACGATATGAATGACAAGCTCGTGGAAACTGTCCATGCGGTCTGAGCTAAGTTCTGCAAGACCCGCCGCAGAAGAACACAAAAACTCTCCGATCACACTCTTAATCTCATGGCTGTTAGACGGGAGATGAAGCTACATTCTTCAACAGACTTGACAGCATACAGGCATCTGAACAGACAGATCTCCAAATGCATGCGGCGGGACTTACGCAACTTCAATACAGCTCGTATTGAAGAAGCGATCGAGCGGAACCAAGGCTCCAAAGTCTTTGCCAGAGATCTGTCTGCCAGAAAGAGCCAACTGTCAAAGCTGAAGACAGAATGTGGCAGCATCGTTTCCGGGACACCTGAGATTTTGAGTGAGATTGAGAGGTTCTATGGGCAGCTGTACACATCATCGTTGGGCCACACGCAAGTGTGAGTAACGATCCAAGAGCGAGTCTCATCCGACACTATTCCGAAGATATCCCGGATGTCAGTCTGAGCGAGATTAGGATAGCTCTCCAGCACCTTAAAAACGGCAAGGCCCCAGGCGAGGATGGAATTACAGCGGAGCTTCTGAAAGCTGGTGGAAAACCGGTACTTGAAGTCCTTCAGAAGCTCTTTAATTCTGTCCTCCATGGTGGCATTACACCGGAGGCGTGGAGCAGAAGTGCGGTGGTCTTGTTCTTCAAGAAAGGTGACAACGCTTTCTTGAAGAACTACAGACCGATTTCCCTTCTGAGCCGCGTCTACGTGCTGTTTTCGAGAGTCATTACGAATCGTCTCGCGCGCAGACTTGACGACTTCCAGCCTCCCGAACAAGCCGGTTTCCGAAAGGGCTTTAGCACAATAGACCACATACATACCCTTCGGCAAATTGTACAGAAGTCCGAAGAGTACAATTTGCCACTATGTCTGGCGTATGTGGACTATGAGAAAGCCTTTGATTCCGTCGAAATTTGGGCGGTGCTGCAGTCCCTTCAGCGGTGCCAAGTTGACTGTCGGTATATCGAAGTGTTGAAGTGCTTGTACAGTAGGGCTACGATGGCTATCCGAGTACAGAACCAGAATACGAAACCTATCCAATTGCAGAGAGGTGTAAGACAGGGTGACGTCATATCCCCGAAACTCTTCACCGCTGCATTGGAAGACGTTTTCAAGCTTCTGGACTGGAAAGGATACGGTATCAACATCAATGGCGAGTACATCACTCACCTTCGATTTGCCGACGATATAGTCCTTATGGCAGAATCGCTGGAGGACCTAAGCACTATGCTCAATGACCTCAATAGTGCTTCCCAACGGATAGGTCTTAAGATGAACATGGACAAAACAAAGATCATGTTTAATGTCCATGTCACACCTATGCCGGTAGTTGTTGGGAGCACTAAGCTCGAAGTTGTTGACGAGTATGTTTACCTGGGACAAATAGTCCGACTAGGTAAGTCCAACTTCGACCGAGAGGTCAATCGACGGATTCAACTCGGCTGGGCAGCGTTCGGGAAGCTACGACACATCTTCTCGTCAGACATACCTCAAAACCTTAAAACGAAATTGTACAACCAGTGCGTGTTGCCAGTGATGACTTACGGAACTGAGACGTGGTCCTTCACTGCTGGCCGTATGAGGAAACTCAAGGTCGCTCAGCGAGCTATGGAGAGGGCTATGCTCGGAGTTTCTCTGCGTGATAAACTTAGGAATGAGGATATCCGCAGTAGAACCAGAGTGACCGACATAGCCCAACGGATTAGTAAGCTGAAGTGGCAGTGGGCCGGCCATATAGCTCGAAGAACCGACAACCGATGGGGAAGAAAGGTTCTCGAGTGGCAGCCTCGTACTGGTAGGCGAAGTGTAGGGCGTCCCCCCACGAGATGGAGTGACGACCTGGTAAGACATGCAGGAAGTCGATGGATGCAGGTGGCTCAGGACCGTGCTTTGTGGCATTCTTTGGGGGAGGCCTATGTTCAGCAGTGGACTTGTGAAGGGCTGTAATGATGATGATGATGAAAACTAGTTGACGTGGAAGACTGTCACACTTACCCCATCAATGAGGCAAATGCGGACAGTACGCTTCTTTTTGTTGTTACTTTATTATCTGTGGTTTTTGGTTTTGGACAAAATTGATGGGATGATACTAATCTCAAAATATATTAATCTCAAAAGATCTATAAACGATTTGAATCTGTCTGTCGATAAAATAGTTGAAGTTATGTACTTAAATGTCGGTATAGTCAATAGCGTAAAAGTTCCTACGCTGTTCAATAGATGGCATTTAACCGAAAAACGTGTTTATGCCGCATAATTTGCATTTGTTACACTTGCCCCACTGTAACACTTGCCTCGGGTGACCATATTTACAATAGTATTTTAAAACAATAACGTATAGCGACGCACGAGATTCCATCAGTATTATGCGTGATGCAGCTATGGAAAATGTCAGAAAGGCCTAATGACGTCCGTAAGTAATTAACAGAATCAGGCGTTACTTTGCGGAAATCCATTATATAAAAGCTTTTAGAAAAATTTACTTCGCAAATATCCGCGTTATAAAATAAAATGATGTGTCTTACCTAGTATGAAGAGCACCTCCCGTCCTGCCTCAATTGCGTGCACTATCCCCGTCACCACTAATCCCAGCACCGCTACTTCCAACACCACTACACTAGGCAAGACACACCACTGACGATAATACGACACGTGCTTCGCCTCTACACGAGGCATCCTCAGGTGATATAGACTCTACGGTAGCTAACCGCTAAGTGGCGGTTTAGTGGTGACGGGGATAGTGCACGCAATTGAGGGAGGGCGGGAGGTGCTCTTCATACTAGGTAAGACACATCATTTTATTTTATAACGCGGATATTTGCGACGTAAATTTTTCTAAAAGCTTTTTTTGACGTCCGTAAGATTGGAATGGAACTGCGGACGTATAGTTGGAGACAGAAGAGTCGAGAAAATATGACTGCAGTCGCAAAACGTGAAGAAGAACAAGTTGATACAATTACCTAAAGAACTCCTAGGTAAGACACATCATTTTATTTTATAACGCGGATATTTGCGACGTAAATTTTTCTAAAAGCTTTTTTTGACGTCCGTAAGATTGGAATGGAACTGCGGACGTATAGTTGGAGACAGAAGAGTCGAGAAAATATGACTGCAGTCGCAAAACGGGAAGAAGAACAAGTTGATACAATTACCTAAAGAACTAACCAACAACAACAATACATTCAAATACCTTAAAAAATTAACAATTTAGTAAACTGAAAGTAACCTTGGTTTCATTTGATAATTTCGTTTAATGATGTAATGAAAACCTTAAAGTCAAAGATCTTTTTGCAAAAAACAAGCTAACATATCAATCAATTTGCCCTTGCACGCCGCCTTCACATAACGCGCTTTTTTTCATATGATAGTTCTTTTTTGTGCAAGCAGCTATCCAGGTCTAGAAAGAACAGTATCACTGCGACCTATAAGATTTATTATGATCGCTGCAAGGGCTATAGTTCACTGCTAAGCCCTATGTCTTCATTTAAATGAAGGCGTTGCTTAGCTGTGAGCAATTTCACTTCTTCTGGGCGAAGTACATAGTTTCCTAAATGAGTGTTACGTTTGCACATTAAGGAACAGTATCAGCGTATACTTGAGTTTCTTAGTCCCAGGATGGACATGTGCTTTTTTAGATAACAGTGTCCAGTCAGGGCTCTTACCAGAATACACAGTTTATTCTTATTTAATCCCAGGGCATCTGAAGCGTATTTAGGTTTTAGGGTATTTTAAGCCTGATGTATCAGACCAGATCTTAAGTGATTTATTATGATAAAGAATAGAGATTTAAAGATTCCACAAAATAGCTCTGGTCCAAAAAGTGTAGGACGCTGTTGTTACACCCCAGGGCGTTAAGACGGTTCACGCAATCTTCAACTAGCTTCGAGTTCACAAAGTTTGATCTTAGCGCTAGCAGTGCTGCTGGACTATCAGAGTTTATATAGACAATATTTTTATATTTGATAATATTGTGTATATTTGATATTTTTTTATTAATACTGACCCCGTCGTATTGCAACAATGTTATAGCTGCAGTGGAGCTCTACCACGTAGCAGCAATTATCATACATATCACTACTAATCACAAAACACGTGTTGTGGTGTTTGGATTAGTGGCGGGGATAGTGCACGCTATTGAGAGAGGGCGGGAGGTGCTCTTCAAACTAGGTAAGATACATCATTTTTCTTTTAGATCTCAGATAATTAATTTTATACATATATTCATAATATATTTTTACGTGGTAGAGTCATGCTGCAGCTATATTAGTAGTATAGTTGTAGCACGGATGGGTCGCCTCGACCGGGGAAGGACCACGCTCTCACAGAATACCAGCGTAAAATAGCAGCTTAACACTGATGTTTTGTGAGTATATATTGCGGTATGGTAAGTGTAGAGAACCGAAGACCCTTTTTACGGGAAAAGAGGCATTCCATCTTAGTCCTCACGGGTGACAACTTAATTCCTTAATTTTTTCCTTAATTTAATTCCTTATTGAGAATAGATGTGGATGTTCATGGGTCACAGCAACCACTTACAATCAGGTGGACTGTGTGCTCGTTTGTCACCCTATCCTATAAAAAATACACATTTAAAAAATGGTATATTTAAATGTGAATTATAAGAAGAGAAAAACTCCATTTTAAAGATCAAGCAATGTGTTTTAAGTTTTATGATGTAACTTATAGTGTCTTACTTATATGTTCGGTATCAACTTCGAAGTTCTTAGAAATATCATAATATACGTAAATAAGTTATATTGCGCCACTATTTAGGAAAGAAAATGTTTTTAGAAAATTTTGCTTAGAAATTGACAGCATCTCAAATCATTATACTTACTTGCAACATTTCCACCTCTTCGATGACTCCATTGGTGGTGTTAGCTTCATTCTCCAGCGACTTTACGGAGTCAACATACTGTCGGTAGGTGGCGCCCCACGTGTCCGCCGCGATCGCTTTCCACGTGTTACAGCTACCGCATTTACTGTTGGTTTCTATGTGTTGCTACAAGTTATTTACAAAATATTTATATACTATAATATACAACAAGTTGTCATTCTTAAACTAAAAGATACATTTTTATTAATTTCTAGATTTATACAAATACTGTCCTTCTCCAGACCGAATTTTTGGTCAGCCTTAACGGAGCCTAGCAACCTGCGCTTTACAGTATTATAGTGCCTTTTTTATAGTAGCAAGATGACAAACGAGCACACAGTGCACCTGATGGTAAATGGTTGCTATAGCCCAGAGTCGTAGTATGGACTAATTTAGACGTGGGCGAAGTCGCATCAGCGAGGCCCCTTTTCTTTCATTCCCAAGAGCTACCCAATAGATCTATCCTACCAAACATGCTTTGACACGATATACCTATTAATTCCTGACAAGTCTCGTATTCCGTCAATCTAACGTTCACGGTCTTTGAAGGTAGTTACAACAGCCTCGCAGTCACACTTGAGAGGGGCTGCTTGCGAGGCCCCAAACAAACACGCTTTTAAATTTTAAAAATCGTAAAAGTAATCAAATTATAATCGTAATTAGTCTTCTGGGGGCATCGCATTTAAAGAGGCCTCGCGAGGCCCCTTTAAGTGCGAGGCCGTGCGTGAGGGCCCACTTTGCCCACGACTAGCTATCCTCGATTACTAATCAAAATGCAGATGCGTTATCACCCGTGAGGACTAAGATGGAATGCCTTGTTTCCAGTAAAAAGGGGTCTTCGGTTCTCTACACTCACCATACGAAACACAGCAGAGTTAAGCTGCTATTTTACGCTGGTATTCTGTGAGAGCTTTGTCCTTTCCCGATCGAGTTCGTGCTACAACTGTACTACTAATATAGCTGAAGCATTGCTCTACCACGTAAAAAAGTATCTGTAGAAAAAAGTGATTGAAAGAAAAGAAAAGTGCCTGAGTAAAGAACAGGATTTCGAACCCAGGACCACTTGACTAGTAGCTGCAATCTCGGCCACTAGACCAACGATGTAGTAATACTCGTACGAATACTAACACTAACATTTAATGAATGTAATTTATAACATTAATAAATTATTTTTAATAAATAATAGCTGGGGTTAAAATTAAACGCTATAAAACATGATACTAGTTTATTTTATTTTTATAGTATAGGTTGACAAACAAGCACACAGTCCACCTGATGGTAAGTAATTGCTGTGACCCATAGACATCTACATTTATCCTCAATAAATAATCAAAATGCAGATGCGTCGTTACCCGTGAGGACTAAGATGGAATGCCTCTTTTCCAGTAAAAAAGGGTCTCCGGTTTTCTATACTCACCATACGAAACAAACACACAGTGTCAAGCTGCCATTTTACGCTGGTATTCATTATTATTATGTGGTGGGGTTTTTTTTCTGCTCAGGCATTCAACTAGGTCACCAGCCTGTTGCCTACTTCAACCGCCTAGATTTCATCAGTGCACCTACTGCTGTTCCAGCTTGAATGCTAAGACTGCTAGTTTATTTCAGCTCGTGAGCAGAGTCGAATTAACCCATGTTTTTTCAACTACGTATGTCACATTAAAATGCTTAGTTTTGGGACCCCAGGCCCTTCAGCGACGCGGCGCCTATAGGCCGTTGCCTACTTTGCCTTTAGACTAATCTGGCCTCAGCTGTTTACTTATTTAAGTAGAGCTGACGAAGAAGGATCCAGCTCTCACAGGATACCAGCGTAAAAAACGCATTATGCCGCTGGAATGAAAACCGGAGAAATTTTTACTAATTTAATTTTTATTTTTAGGCATTCCACCTCAGTCTTCAGTGGTGACGTCGTATCTGCATTTTGATTCTCAATTGAGGATAAATGGTAGACGTCTATGGGCCACAGCATCCGCTTACTATCAGGTGGACTGCGTGCTCATTTGTTAACCTATTCTATAAAAGAAAAATTAAATAAAAGAAGTAGAAGTAAAAGATGTACGTATCTATGGGCCACATCATCCACTTGCTATCAGGTGGACTGCGTGCTCATTTGTTAGCCTATTCTATAAAAGAAAAATTAAATAAAAGAAGTAGAAGTAAACGATGTACGTATCTATGGGCCACATCGTCCACTTGCTATCAGATGGACTGTGCGTTCTTTATTAAACCTTGCTTCCTAATAAGGTGACCATGAGCTTCAATAACCGGTTAATTCCAGGTTGAACTGTTAAGCCAATAACGATTATAATACTTTTAAAGAGAAACCTGCATATGCTTCAATAGCCCATCTCTCCGTTGCAGTTTCGTGGGCTTGATCGCCTCCCATTCCTCGTCAGATACTTGTGCGGCCACGTCGAACTCGTCTTGTACAGCAGAGTCCAACGCTGATATGAAAGCTTTCATCATCTCTTTACAGTAACACATCAAACCGTTCTAAAAATGATTTTATTTTGAGTACAGTCACAAAATGATCACAGTTTCCTTCACCTTTGACGCTACGTATCTCCACCGCTTTGATTATTTTACGGAAGGTGTAAAAGATATAGTATACCGCCATGTACAGGAAATAATGAGTATCTGGTATGGGATTTCCTGTCCATTACAACCTAAAAATACGTCTACTGCTTAACATAGGTTTTCCTAATATATTGTCTCATAGGGGGAATATTTACAACATTTGCCACGCTTGACAAGCGGGTTGGCAACCGCAGCTTTTTTTATTTCTGTTGCTATCAAAAAAATGCTGCTGACAATCTCAGACTTTTTGCTCCGCATTTCCCTCGCTTGCCTCTTACGACACGATATGGGGTAGTGGATTCTTTAACGCCGCACACACAGCACACGTATTATATTTTACATGAATATATTTGCCATAGTGGGCTCTGTGAAATGGCATATGTGTTTGATTAGTGGCTGTGATCGTCTATGGTTAAGACACTAGGTACATAGTAATATACTTTTATAGAGTTGATAAAGTATTCTATAGCAATTGCATGGGGAAAGTAGTAAATACGCCATAATTTTATATACGTCATAATTATTGCAGTGAAATAAAAAAAAATATCTGTTAAAAATAAATAAAGTCCAGTTCAATTAAAAACTTGAACCAAATGTCCTTTGAATAAATTTTAGTTTTTAAGAAATTTACTAACAAAAGAACTAAAAAGTTGTAGTTATTATTATTACCTTCCTTTCTTTCTCAAGATCACCCCAAAGAATCATAAAAATGAGACTTGTAGTGTCTGTAAAAATCGCACTTATACCAAACTTACATACCCTCTAGGAAAGTATAGACCTTTTGTTTTTTTTTTTTTGAAGTCCTTTAAAAATTTAGACAACTAAAAGTAACAAATGAAGAATAGGCTTTTGTTACGCAAGACGATGCAATTTACCATGTAGGCTTTTTTTAGGACAAACAATAAATTGCACCCTTATCTACATCCATCCTCAACTACGAATCAAAATACAGATAGGTTGTCACCCGTGAGGACACTCACCATACGAAACATATCAGCGTTAAGCCGCTATTTTACGCAGGTATTCTGTGAGAGCATGGTCCTTCCCCGGTCGAGCCGATGCATTCGTGCTACAACTATACTATCGATATAGCTGCAGCATGGCTCTACCGCGTATAAAATCTACAAACCCACAACAAGGAAAGACAACCAACGTCGATAATAAGACACGTGTTTCGCCTATAAACGAGGCATTATCAGGAGAAATAGAATCCGCGATGGCTCTGAACCTTAACAAATTGATTTTAAACTCTTTAATAAAAATAGATTTCCGCAATTCCATTTATTACCTAGAGCTTCATGCTGACTTACCGCCAGGTGGGATTATAGTCAATCACTGGCTTGTAATAAGTGAAAAACAGGATATCTGAGCTTAAGGTCATATAAACGTATTCTTCTGTTTGATCGCTGGATAATGACACAAGAGCAAATATTTATTTACGATACAATCTATATCCACCATTGCCATGTTAAAGGATGTAATAATTTAAAAATAATGATTTATGAAGTGATTGTCGTATTTTACACAGAATACCAGCGTGAAATAGCATCATATAATAATAGTAACGAAGTATTCCATATTTCTCAGGGGACAATGCATCTGCATTTTGATTTGGTGAACAGGTATCGCTAGCCCGTTTGTCACTCTTACTTAAATGAAGTCAGTATTACTACAATAAACCAATTTATCTTTATTACCTTGCAATGTCGACGTGTATCTGTAAAGTTATAAATATACGCAACATTCTCTCCTTCGTACAGACTGTTAATTCGAGCTGATAAATTGTCATTTTGTTTATCGGTATCCGGTATAAGGTACAGCCATTGAGCTTGTGTGTGTGACATTAGAAGCTCACGAGCGGTCTCTGCTATTGTCAACATCACGTCTGACGTCACTATTGTCATAAAGTTCTCACCTGCAATAGTAATATTTATACAAATAAATAAAATTGAAGTGTCTGTTTGTAATGTCAAAATAACAGCCTTTTACTAAATGCATATGAAAGTATATACGGTACTTATAACAAAAACACATATTTTTTTTAATTTTTGTATGTCTGTCTGTCTGTTAAACGGCTGGCCCTACTTTGACGACACTTTCACTGGTAGATAATATTATTAGGAGTAACATAGGCTACTTTAATTTTAGAAAAGGATTTAGTGTTCCGCGCAAAAAAAATAAAACCAAATTACACGCGGGCGAAGTCGCGGGGTACAGCTAGTTTTTAATATTTTTGTCTATCTGTCTATCTGTCTGTCTGTTTGTTTCGGCTAATCTCCAAAACGGCTGGACTGATTTTGACGGGATTTTCACTGGCAGATAGCTGATGTTATAAGAAGTAATTTAGGTTATTTTTATTTTAGTAAAGGAATTAGGGTTCCGCGCAAAAAAATTAAAACCCATGCAATCCACAAGAATAATCCACACCATACCTTAAGTGTACACGCAAATCCGTTAAAGTCCGCTGTTGGACATGAACCTCTAGAGTTGTAGGGAGGATTCGTCAAGCAAATTGGCAGTTGGAGTAATGTCCTCCAGACCAAATTTCAGTCATAGCGACCGGTCTCAACGTAAAGGTGCACTCTCTATTCCCTCCCTCTCATAGTCCAATGTGACGGTAATTCAACACGACCAGAGAGATATCATGCGTAGGACCAACGGCTTTACGTGCTTTCCGAGGCATGGGTGTGAAATACCCGATGAGAATTCCTTACATAAAACCCAATAACTGATTATGACCCGACCCGGGATTCGAACCCGAGACTTGACGATCAGCAATCGCGTTTACAAACACTAAACCAGTGAGGAGTGTGCGGAGTAACAATTGTCTTGCACCTTCGACACTACTGCCCGTTACCGGTCTGCGTACAATGCGTTAAGGCCGACTCTATAAAATGTTCTATTTGTAACCCTATTAATGAGGCCAAATTTTAAATTAAGAAACCTTTTTATTATTTAACATACCAATTTTTTTTACTGGCAGTTTAGATAACACCCGGTGAATTTCCTTTTTTGTCGAATAGTCGTTGTTCTCGTGTTTCATTTTATACACAGTTACTGACACTGAAGGTGCTATCTTATCATTGATTTGTGATGTCAGCGACTGAACTACGCGGGAAATAATGTCTCTATCTGGAAGAAAATAATTAAAATCAGTGTTATATCGGTAAATATTAAAAAAATTACATAATTTATTTAATAAATAATTTTAATTAAGTATTTTTTCAAATATGTCAGGGTAAAGAGTAGCAGTTCACCTGATAGTAAGCGGATGCTTTGGCCATCGACATCTACATTAACCCTCGATTAAGAATCAAAATGCAGAAGCGTTGTCACCCCTAAGGATTAAGATGGAATGCCTCGTTACCAGTAAAAAGGGTCTCCGGTTCTCTATACTCACTAACGAGGTACCCACACCAACTATAGACAAAAGTGGCCAGCAGACACTACTAAGGCCAATTAAGGATATTAATGACGATAACGATGAGTATGACTATGACTATGACGATGCCGATGTCCCTGCCAATTACGATGAAGATGACGATGTCGATGACGATGACGATGCCGATGACGATGACGATGATGATGACGATGATGATGACAATGACGATGACGATGGCGAAGAAGATGACGTTGAAGATGACGATTACGATGACGATTATGATGACGATGACGATGATGAAGACGATGACGATGACGATGGCGAAGAAGATGACGATGAAGATGACGATTACGATGACGATTACGATAACAATGATGATGATGATGGCGATCACAGCCTTTTGAATTTAACTATTTTAAACCTTTCCGTTCATATTTTTTTTATTAATTATTTGACTTTTTTTCTGTAATTAATAAAAGTAAATTGATTATTCAAAACATTACATGAGCGTTCAATGTGTGCACTTTTGGATTTTCCAAATTATATTTGTGTAATATAAGAATTTTATCTTAAGTATAAGATAAAATAACTTAACGAATACACTAATGAAGAAAGATAGACTTTTAACAAGTTTCTGCTAAGAAAAAATAAATTGTGTTTAGAATTAAATAATGCTTTCTGAAATCCGGACGATTTCAGAAAGCATTATGTGGAAATTATTATTCTTTTTAGATTCTGTTCATCTCGAGAGTTGAATAGACGTGGAAAGTTGAACGGATGCGTACTGTTATATCCCTTTTTACAACGCAGTTAAATCTTAGTAAGCATTTATTTAATCCCACGGTACTTTTCCTTCATATCACGTCAATCAGTAATTGCATTGTTCTTTTCTATATTAATTTTATTCTGTTTTAAAGTTAGTTAGATTCAGAGCCCCGGGTAGATCGGACATAGATTCCGAGACGTATTGGAGTTTGGAAGTCAGGGTTAATATAAATTGTGTATGTAAACTTTTTATAATAAACCCTTAGGTTTACTTAGTGGTTTTTTTTTAAGTCAAACGGGTTCGGCCTCCTAACAAATTGGTGTCAGAAGTGGGATGCCAAACACTAGGTCATAGAAGACATTGGCATCCGAATCCGAGGTCCACGAAATCATCAAGGTCGACATTAAGCCTTAGCCGTGCCTAAGCCTGCACCTACCACAATTTTGGACGACAATCAGCCTCCTCTCTGAAGCGTGAGCCCGCTCCGTTCACACCTGGTCTGGCCGACGATAAGTCGCCACCAGGAGCCCGCACCGGCTGGATCTAACTCACCAACAAAATCATTTGAAGAACTTTCTACGCCTTCCGGTCCTGCTATTTCCCACGACGTGACGGAATCACCGCGTTAGCGATACCGTCTGCCAGCCGCCACGAGTGTAATCTTTCACCGAGCTATTGTTACGACGCTTAAATGCTACGTATAAAAGTTACTTATATTACTTATCTTTCTGTAAGTCGTTTTGTTTTCTGTTTAAATTTAAAATTTACTTTTATTTTACACTGTCTTTGTACTATTACCAACTTTTTATGTTATTTTTATTGAGATTATCTTATATTAGTTTAAATTTAAACTATAATTCTATGTTGCTTAAAGTAGAAAAAAGTAAAAACAATATGTCGGAAAAAATCACAGTTTCGTTCTTGACGAAATTTATAAAATCTTATAATGGGGAGAAGGAGTCCTTACCCGCTTTTCTCACAAAGTACGATAATGCAATGTCGTTAGCTACAACAGACTAACAGCCTATTCTATCCCAATTCATCATCTCACAACTTGAGGGAAAAGCACAAGTTGCATGTAGTTTAAAAACATTTGAAACATGGAACCAAATAAAATTATTTCTCCGTTCTACTTTTAGGGAGAAAAAACACGCGACACATTTACTATCAGACTTGCGAAACTGTAAACAGTCATCCGAGGACGTCACTAAGTTTTCTTTAAAATTAGAACAAATTTTAACAAAAATTCAGTCAGATATACTCTATAGTTGCAAAAACGCTGATGAGCTTCCAGGTTCTAGCCGCCATGTAGGATCTAGCATTAAATACATTTTTATTAGGGTTATATCCTGCTATTTCTACTATTGTTAGATGTAGGAACCCTCAAACTCTAAATGAAGCTGTTCAATTAGCGATAGAAGAAGAAAAATTACAAATCTCCAAACGTGTTCAAAAAATTCAATAAAACAGTGTAGTATATGTAATAAATTAGGTCATGTTGCTACTCAATGTTTTAAAAATAAAAAACATTCCAATTATAATCTTAATAAACAAATCTCTCATTTATCTAGTTCTAATTCTGGTAAATTAATGTGTAACTATTGCAAAAACATAGGGTACACAATTGATCAACGTAGAAAGCGACAATATAATATGCAAAAACGTCAAAATTTTAATAAAAACTTTAATCTTAACTCTAATACTAATTCTAATCGTATAAATCGTAGCTCAAATAATAATTCTAATTTTGTAAGCCGTAACCCTATTCCTAATTCTAGTTCTAACTCTAGGCTTATGCACATGACGTGATAACGACGACGCTGTTGATAACTTTAACTCTTTAAACTGAATAAGATTTCGGATGCGTATCTGCCGAAATCGTACTATCGTAACGACACGAAAACAATTAATAATACTATTTCTACTAAATCTTATAAAAATCCTTATGCTAAATCTTATTCTAATTCTAATTCACCTTGGCAATGCTTTAGCAAGCAACCGAGCCATTCTAGTTCATTTATATCTCAGTTACCCAAAGAGGAACTGAGTCATTCTAAGTCTGTTACATCTCAGTTGACCAAAAAGGTACAACCGAGTCCTACTAAATCGTTTACTATATCTACATCTCAGCAACCCAAACAGGTGAAGCTGAGTCTTGCTAGTTCTTATGCATCTCAGTTGACCAAAAAGGTACAACCGAGTCCTACTAAATCATTTACTATATCTTCATCTCAGCAACCCAAAGAGGTTAAGCGGAGTCTTAATGAATCTCATTCCAATTCTATTCCTATTTTTGAAACGAGCATAAATACATGCAAGGTTTCGTTACCGTATACAAATCTATTTACAAAAATTCTCCTAAGTGTCTCAAACTTCTTATCGATACCGGCGCGAGCGTTTATGTCACTAAACATTCATGGTTAAAAATGAAACATGAACTTCTTAAGGACAAAGTAAGAATCAAAAGTATAAATGATACGGATACATATTGCGAAACGCTAGGCTCAATCTACTTATAATTTTTATTAAGTGATGAAACTTACGAGTATAAATTTTGTTATTAACGATAATATAAATCTTAATTACGACGGTATTATTGGTACAGACTTTCTTAAATATTTTAATGCTAATATAGATTATAGCTCTAAGATAATAACTCTGTGCGGTTACCAAGTTCCCATTATATTTCATCAGCCGACGTACATCGTTCCGGCACGCTCAGAAGCCGTCATTGAATGCGCTATATCAAATATAATGAAGGCTTAGTTCTAGATCATACCTTAAGCAAGGGTATTTACGTCGCGAATTGTAAAACCAAACAAAAAAGTTAACATCACCGTTTTAAACACTACTGACACAGACTTAGAAATTAAAGATTATTTCGTAGAATTGACACCGATCGACTATAATAATTCTATTTCTTGCGAAAATTCAATATCTAGTAAATCTTTGTATTCTATTTCTACTTCTAAATCTAATCGAACAGATCGAGTATTAAGTCTTTTACGCTGCTCTCATCTCAACGATGAAGAAAAGAGAGCACTTTTAACTTGCTGTTCCGATTATACGGATATCTTTAACCTCGAAGGTGAACCCCTTTCATTTACGAATGGCATCCAACATTCCATAGATACGGGTAACACGGCTCCAGTTCACGTAAAATCATATCGCTTCCCCGAGTGTCACAAGGAAGAAGTCGATACACAAATTCGCAAAATGCTAAATCAGAACATAATTCTGTTTCGCCTTGGAGCGCCCCTGTATGGGTAGTTCCGAAAAAATTAAACACTTCTGGCAAAAGAAAATGGAGAATAGTCATTGACTATCACTGTCTTAATGACATCACGGTTTCCGAAAGTTATCCCCTGCCTCTTATCACTGATATCTTAGACCAATTAGGCCATTCCAAGTATTTCACAACCCTTGATCTTGCTAGCGGTTTCCACCAGATAAAGATACCTATATATATATATATATATATATATATATATATATATATATATATATATATATATATATATATATATATATATATATATATATATCCTAAAGATACCCCAATAACGGGATTTACTATAAGTACTAAGTCGAGCATGTCTGGTCACTAAGAATTCACTAGAATGCCTTTTGGATTAAAAAACGCTCCTTCTACCTTCCAGAGGCTGATGAATACCGTCTTTTTAAGTTTGCAAAGTCTACACTGCTATTTTTATCTAGATGATTATATAATTTATAGTCATAATTTAAATCAACATATGGAAAAAACTAGTATTCGATAAGCTCCGCGAATACAATCTAAAATTGCAACCAGACATGTGTGAATTTTTAAGACGTGAAGTAACTTATCTTGGTCATATTATCCCCGATAAGGGTGTCTCTCCTAATCGAAACAAAGTAAAAGCAGTGTCATAATTTCCAATTCCTAAGAATCCTAAAGAAATTAAATCCTGTTCCTAGGCCTAATAGGCTATTATCGCCGATTCATTGATAATTTTTCTAAATTGACAAAACCACTTACTCCTTTATTAAAAAAAGGACGCTACTTTCCACTGGTTTCAAGAACAACAAATTGCTTTCGATGTTTTAAAAGAAAAATTAATCACTGCTTCGCTGCTCCAATATCCAGACTTTTCTCAATCATTCATAGTAACCACAGATGCAAGTAATTACGCCGTATGTGCAATCTTATCCCAAGGTCCTGTAGGCAAGGATAAACCGATAGCTTATGCATCACGTACTCGAAACCGTCCCGAAGGCAATTATTCAACTACCAAAAAGAAATTCTAGCCATTCTATTCGCAGTCAAAACGTTTCGTCCTTACCTCTACGGTAATAAATTCAAAATAGTTACCGATCATAGACTATTGGTATGGCTATTCAATGTCAAAGACCCAGGTAGTAGACTCATTCGTTGGCGCTTAAAACTCGAAGAATACGATTACGAAATCGTTTATAAACAAGGCCGTCTTAATTCTAACGCCGATGCGTTATCTCGCTGTCCCGTTAATGTTATAGATATTAACACTTTAAATAATTCTAGTTATGAAAAATATTTTAAAGACCAATTTACTAATAAAACTCCTATTTCAAATACAATAATCTTAGAATGTACTCAAGGATTACACCTATCTAAATTAAAAACTATTGCGTGTCCCGTCTCTTTAGATTTTGACTCATCTATGCCTCACTGTGAAGAAATATTAGCGCAATTAGACAAGCCTGAGGACTTATTAAATTCTGAACGCGAACCATTTACAATTCAATTCAAATTTTATGTACACTAAAGTTCATCATTATGAAGAAACTAAATTTAAGGATATTTACAATTTAATGATTAAACTCAGAGATAAAATTTTAATCGAGAATCCTGATATAACAGATCTCGCCTTATCAGACTTTTCAGATCCATTTTCTAAGCTAGCTTATATTAAAGTATATAATATGATTGTCTATATTTTTCATAACAAATCCCTAAAATTTTAAAAGAGAATCACGATTCACCTATTGCGGGTCACCCAGGTTCAAGTCGTATGTATAAATGAATTAAAGCCGCCTATTATTGGAAAGGTATGCGCTCTGACATTGTAGATTATATAAAAAAAATACCAATTATGCCAAATTAATAAACCATTGAGAATATCCAATAAGGCCCCAATGGAAATAACTTCTACTTCTACTAGACCGTTTGAACGATTAGCTCTCGACATTGTTGGTCCTTTACCTGACGCAGGTTTTCAAAAATTCAAATAATTCATCCTTACATTATAAGACGATATAACGAAATTTTCAAGTGCTTATAATGGTCAGAGCTACCAGTGAAGAAATAGCCAGAAATCTTGTACATTTTATGTCTCTTTTCGGTTTCCCTAAAACAATCTTAACGGATCTAGTTACTCGGTTTACGTCTGATTTATTTAAAGAATTAACTCAAATCTTAAAAGTGAAAGCCTTATTTACTACTCTTTATCACCCACAAACAAATGGAGCCCTAGAACACTCACATGCTACTTTAAAAAAATACTTAAAATCTTTTGTTAATGAAAACCAAAACGACTGGCATTGTTATTTATTTACCGCAATGTTAGCCTATAATACTACTCCTCATTGCACTACCAATTTCACCCCACATTAATTTTTATATGGTTATAAACCTAATATTGCTAATTCTCAATACGAAACAAATAATAATACTACTTATAACGAATATATTCGAGCTTTACAATATCGAATGCGTTTTAGTAGAGAAAAGGCCATTCAAAATATAATTAATAGTAAAGAAAAATCTAATATAAATAAATAATATAACGATGCAAGTTCACGTAAAATTTCTTATAAAATTGGTGACTTAGTTTTATATAAACTAAGTCACCAATTTTAACACCATCACCGGCTCCGTAAGGCCCTATCACCTATATGGAAAGCTCCATATAAAATTATAAAAGCACATAATAAGCACAACGTTCAAATTCGCACAAATTCGCACAAATTCAACATCCCCTAAGAAAAATATTACACAAGTAATTAATCTTGAAAACAAAATTAAGAAACTTGAAAAAGAATTGGAAGAAGCTAACATGCAAATAGAAAAATTAAACCAAAATATTAAAAAAATACAGGATAATGTAATTTGCTCCACAACAACACACAAAAAAATTATTGAGGAATTGCAAAGTATTCAAGAAGCGAACTATGCCCAAAATGACAACTCAATGATAAGTTTTGACAGTAAACACTCTCCAACATTCATTAACGACATCACATCGCTGGCAGATGACACAGTACTGAATGAACACCTTCCTAGTACACTCCCGACTCTTGTTACAATCGCTGCAATGCCAAAAAATAACCGAAAAGTCGAGACTGCAATTACCGCTTCTGCTTCCACCGCTTCAACAGAAGACACAGTACTAAATGAACATCTGCATAATACATTCCCGTCTCAAATTTCAGTTACTACAAAAAATGACCGGAATGTCGAAACTGTAATATCATCATTCTCTGAAATACAAAGACACAAAGTTATTGTTCTTGCAGATCAGCAGGGCCGTGACATTCAGAAAACCTTGCAGCTACTACTAGGTGCCAAATATGATGTGTTTTGCTTCTGGAAGTCTTGTTGCAAGCTTCCCGACCTTTTGAACTCCTGTATCATTGAAATACCTAAACTAACAAAGAATGATTTTGTGATTGTACTTGGCTTCACAGAAGATGACAGCATTTCTATGGTGAAAGATGGACTTGAATTATGGATTCAATCAATCCCAAATGTAAATATAATTATTTGTGAGCCCCAATACAATAGATATCTTAAAGAAACAAAATTGAACGATGAATTATGTAGACTTTGTGACAAATACGAAAATGCTTCATTTGTTGCGATGAATTTTTGTAATTTTAATACAAGACGTAATCAATTTCCTACGTATGTATGTCGCTATATACTGAGAGAATTGTTACGGTTGTATTATACTTCGAAACGTAGTGTGAATTTGACTAACCATAATAAGGATTCTAATGATATGTGTTCTACTAAACCATCTAGAATGACCAATATGACATATTGTAATGTAATATCTGTTAACAAAAGCACTCAAACGGACATTAACTTAAATATTTATACACAGGACTCTCTCTCCTTGAGGATGGATCCTGTAAATTTAAACTCTAATGATTTTTTTCGTCTATAATTGTATCAACATAATGCACTTAAACATTAGTGGACTTATTGCTAAATCAGATATGTTGACTGTTTGTTTGCATGATTTAGTAGAGATAGGTAAAGCAATCGATGTGTTGTGTTTCTCCGAACACAATATGGTAGATGACGATATTGAACTCCTTCAAATCCCTAACTATGTTCTAGCTTCTCACTTTTCTCGAATCAAACGCAGAGGGGGGACATGTATTCTGGTAAAACATAATATTAACTTTACCGTAATAAAAAGCATTCAAAAGTTTAATATTCCCAACGTAATCGAATGTTGTTCTGTTGAATTATTAGATCATAAAATGATTATACTATGTGTATATAGAGTACCAAAGAGCAAAAACTCTAATAAATATCTTGACATATTTTTCAATAATTTAAATGACATCCTATGTATTTTGACTAAAAATGGTACAAAAAAAATCGTTGTCTGTGGTGACTTTAATATTGATATGTTGAAAAAGAATAAGAATGCCATGGATCTAGAGCACCTCGTTATTGGATTCAACTTAAAACAATCGTTCAAAGAACCGACAAGACCAAGCAGTGGTTCGTGTATTGACATCATCTTTCATAACATACGTGGAACTAAATCTGATCTTTTGGAATTAGGTTTGTCCGATCATAAAGCCCAATATTTATGCTGTCCTGTAAAAAAGACCAGTTTATTTGACTACTGGTTCTCATATAAACGTGATTATTCTGAATGTAATTTGAGAAAGTTTAAAGACTGCATTAATGAGCTCAAATTCAGTGAAGTTTTTGAAACATGTGACGCAAATAAAGCTTTCACTTTGTTTTATGATTTATTTAGATTATTTTATAATTTATGCTTTCCTATATTAAAAATTAAAAATAAGACAAAAATACGACCAAAATGGCTCTCTGTTGGAATCAAGAAATGCAGCAAACATAAACGTTCACTCCTATGGAAATACAGATTATCTAAGAACCCTAAAGATAAATTACTTTTCAAAACATATTCTAAGAGGTACAGAAAAATTATCAAACTAACTCAAAAATCTCAAAACAATCACTTTATTCTAAATGCTAAAAATAAATCCAAAGCCTCTTGGAATGTTATTCATGGCAATAAACAAAAACTACCCCCTGAAAATATTAAAGAATTGATAATAGATGATCATAAAATTACAGATCCTCAGCAAATAGCAGAATCGTTCAATAATTACTATGCAGATTTGGTTAAAGATCAAAATATAAATAATCCCCCCAAAAAGCAAACATGCACGTATAACTCATCATATTCCTTTTTCTTAAGTCCCACTGATCCCTATGACATCTCTTCTATCATAAATAATTTAAAAAACACTAAAAGTACTGGGTTTGATGACATTTGCGTATCAGTGTTAAAATATGTTTGTTCTAGTATTGCGCCCATACTTAGCCACATAATTAATTTATGTTTTGAACAGGGTATTTTTCCATCAGCATTAAAGACTACAATAATTAAACCCCTCCATAAAAAAGAAGCTAAATCCGATATTAAGAATTTTAGACCAATAGCCCTAACTCCTACATTTTCTAAAATAATTGAAAAGGCTATTTATAATAAATTATATAATTACTTCGAACGGAACAACATCTTTACCGCTGATCAAAAAGGATTCCGAAAGAATATGTCAGTAAGCCTAGCTATCTATGAATTTTTAAGTATAATATACCCAAGAGTGGATGCTAGACAACCTTCTTATGCCTTGTTCATGGATATGTCAAAGGCCTTTGACTTTGTGGATCATGCAAAACTTTTAAATAAACTTGATATATACGGTGTAAGGGGCAATACTCTCGATTTATTAAATTCGTACCTCAGTGAAAGAACTCAAATCACGGAAATAAGCAAAATTTTTTCCAAACATAAAAATGAAATACATTATAGATCCAGTCCTAGAAGAGTTAAATTTGGTGTCCCACAAGGAAGTGTTCTGGGGCCACTACTTTTTATTATTTATATAAATGACCTACCTAAATCTACTAAGAATCGGATGATATTGTTTGCAGATGACTGTACAGTTATTTATAATAATGAAAACGCCATAAATAGTAGCATAAAGTCAATAATTGAGTGGCTACAAAACAATAATTTAATAATGAATATAGATAAAACTAAGATAATGCAATTCAAACAAAAAACTAAATATAGTTTTAATACACAAATTAAATATAATGACAAAGAAGTCCAAATAACAACAACTACAAGGTTTCTTGGCGTTCACATTGATGAAAATCTGAAATGGCAAAGCCATATAGAATTCGTATGCAAAAAAGTGACACAGTCGTCTTATAACCTATATATGCTAGCAAAAAAAGTCAGTCTCCCCACATTACTTGTGGCTTATCATGGTTATGTTGCGTCCAGGCTTAGATATGGAATAATATTTTGGGGAAACGCCACTAACTGGGATAAAGTATTTAAATCTCAAAAAATGTGTATACGTGCTATGTGTGGTTTAAAAAGAACTGATAGCTGTAAAGATTATTTTATGAAATTAAAACTACTTACCGTACCATCACTATACATATTTGAAATAGCTTTATTTATCAGGCAATATCCATCACTATTTAAATTAGAGATTTCGAAATTTCGCAATAGAAGCAAATTATATAATAATCTTGGTAGAACATATAAAACTACCTTGTATGGAAAAAGTGTGTTTGCTATGGCTCCAAAGATATACAATAAGATTCCGAATAACATCAAAGAGTGTAACGATATACAGATTTTCAAAGATAAATTGTTCCACTTTCTAATTGAGCATTCATTTTATTCGATCGATGAATTTTTGCCGAGTGTCAGAGATAATAAAAGTCTAACGGATACTACATAATTTTATCAAAATTAAAGTTATACATAAATTAAAAATATTTTTATAATTTAAATGAATGTTTTGATACAAATATTATTTAATTTGATTTTCTATATTTTATTATATTTAATTTTCTTTTTCTATTATTGTAATTATAATTATTATTATCATTGTTCTTTCCTTGACATGACAATGTGATTGTTAATTTAATTAATTTATTGATGTAATCTAATAATATAATTTAATATTTTATAATTGCTACGCCCAAACCGGGTTTCAAATGCGGACTATTTTTTAAAAACACATCTATTGTTACCATTTGATTGCAATAAAGATTATGAATTATGAATTATGAATTATGAACGTTACTTTACAAGTAGGTCGTAAACATGTTAAGTATCATATAAACGAGATTAAGCCTTCTATTAACACTCCTTAAATTTAACTTATTTTATATATTTTTCAGAGCTTTATGCTATGGAAGCCAAAGCCACGCTGAGTCGAGGATCATACCTATATCACATAGTCCTGGAATTTATTTTGAACCTATTACGCATATTAACTTTTATAACGATTATTGGAAGGTTATAACACACATAGACCTTATATCTTTAGCTCCTTATCTCAATATATTTGAAAATTTATTATATGATACCTTAAAGTTATATTAATTTATTAGATAAATTTTCGCTGCTACCTCTTTACAAAAGAAGGATACTTATAAATAATTTATATTTGTATAAACTATGTCATAATGATATCGATTGTATTCAACTCACTAATCAAATATTCTATCGCGTTCCAAGTGGTTCACAACGTATTCGTGAGAAATACTCACATAAACTATTTATGACAAAAATCTGTCGTACTAACGCTGGTCTTCGTTCCCCATTAAGACGCATAGTGCAATCATATAATGACTACTTTAGCGATATTGATATTTTTACTGCCTCAAATATGTGCTTTAAAAAATATATTAAGAATAAATTACAGGTATTACAAATTTAAAATTTTATTTGTGCAAACGTCTCTTATACTGTTTAATACTTATATATTTTTTGTGATAGTAATTTTTTCTCTTCAACTCGTAACTTATTACTTATTGTTTATACTAATATGTGGTATACGGTGTTGAATGTACATATATTATACTCTTTTTTGATAATACTTTTATAAATACCTTTGTACATTTGTTTGTATATCTTAATAAATAAAATAAAAATAAAATAAAAATAAATCTTTGTTCCAAAATAAATACTGACGAATTATTCCAATGTAAAGATTTTTCAAATCCTATAGAGATTTTAATAAAATATAATTACGTCAAATTGCAATCCCTAGCACATATAATCAATAATAATCAATCGCCAAATAGAGTTAAAAGATCTCTAGAATTTGGAAGCGAAATCCTTAAAATCTGCATCTAGAGTACCGAAATCTTCGGTACTCTAGATGCAGATGATGCGCGAAAATATGATGCCGCGGTAGAATTATGTCGGAAAAGTGAAACAGAACTATTTAATTTATTCAGAGACAATATACACATAATTAAATCCACCATAAATAAATTTAATGCCACTATTTATAAAATAAACCAAAATGAATTAAGACTAAACTCGCAAATTAATAAAATGAATGAAATTCTTTCGCAAATCACAAAAACCGATGATTTACTTGTTAACATTTCTAGAATAAATAATCTATTGAACATAATTTAAAGCTCCTTACTTGCTATTTCTAACTTGCTCGACACAACTATAAATGCTATCCTATTTTCCAAGGTAAATGTTTTGCATCCTAGCGTGATTAGCCCTTTAAGTCTTTATAATGAATTAACCAAGCATATTAATCGTATAAATAAACGTTTAGATTTTCCAGTGCAATTGAACATACATAATATTCATTCTTTAATTGATGTTTCGAAACTTAGTTCATATTATTATAACTAGAGATTGTTTTTAGCCTGCAGATTCCACTAATAACACCTGATAAATTCATCATTTACACATACCACTGCAAGACTTCAAGACAGTTAATTCATTCTGCGTAGATCGGACCAAAATTATTAATTAAAAAAGCTGAAGGTACCCCGGTTTAATACTGACATCGGGACGTCAATCACCTCAGTCTCCCGTGACCACGGTTGCTGGAAAGCAACCGAAACGTCGGGAATATAAAATAAGTTAATTAAACTCGACAAAATCCGTAAAAATAGTTTTATTCAATATTCCATTATTGCCAACAAGTACTTATCAATTATACGCTATTAAGCTTTGATATAACAAGAGACGATTGTCGCAAAAAGGATATATTTAATAAAAGTTTACCATATTTAACGCCAATCTCTCTAAGCATAGTTGTTACGGCCTACGGCTGCTCCCATAAAGGTCAAATCCTCTGGGGCCCATTTAGCAGAGTTTTAACGAACAGACGTAGGTCGGGCCTCCTAAGGCCAAAGTGGAAAATCTCTAGTTACACTAAACAATAAGGGGGAGCGTTCTATACTACGGTCATTCAACAGGGAGAATATTTGACGGAGCTTACTTACCTATATCCAAGGCGACTGCTCCCTCAGGATTCGGTCAGGTCGCATGTGGTTGTGTGGGGCAAGGGAAATTAGGTGCTGTGATGTGTATCTGGGTGTGACTGATGGTGATTGACATTAGTAGACCTATGCCGTCGGCAGCAGCCCGGGCGTCAACACTGCTCCAAATTGAGGTAATTTTCCGCGGCGCCGTCCACAGTCACTTACTTCGTTCGTCACGATGACAGTCCATTAACTCTATCGTACTATTAACTAACTTACAGAAGCCACTAACTCTCGTTTGTTATAAAGCTTAACACACAAAACGAACAGGGAGTGTCCGGATCAAAGGTCACTACCGCTTCGCGTAGCAACTTTCTAGAATATCAAAGGCCGCTTTAGCTAATATTGTCGAATGTACTTATATAGAGATTCTGGGGTCAGACACAATGAGTCCTTGGGAAGCTCTCCAGCAAGGAATGCGCGTCATAAATCCTAGACAGTATATTTACTAGCCGCGCCTAATTATTCCGAGTTCCCGAACAAAACTTAACAGCGTGCTGACGTTAGCACAGCTGGCAGACGACTGCTGCGCTTGCGCGTTCTACGCACGACCGAAAGTCAAACCGGTATGGCACCGAGCCGCGCGCCCTCTGACGTCGATTCCGAAAACAGCGTTTGGCGCGAACAAACCCCCGTCCCGGACATAAGGATTTAGGTCCGCGAGCAAACCGGTCAGCGGGACAAGGTCGCGACGGCAAGTTGCAAGACCGAATCTACAACCAAACTAGGCCACCTTAGGTACCCCATCAGATCTTGCAACCCTAACCAACGCCTCAAAATTACAGCCCCAACGTGGGCAAGCCGGAGGGTTGAACTGGATGCCCTTCCTGGACATCGCAGCCCATAAATAAGTCCTATTCCTAGACAGAAGTCCGACAACCTCCTTCAAACACCTATCTGTTCCCCTATGATTAGTTCTGCAATCCGAGCGGTTCAGGTCTGCAAACAGCGACGCGACACGAAGCGGCTCAGAGTGACCTCCTAAGCTTCAGTCTCTCTGCACTGACACCCCCAAATTCCCCATGAACGTCGTCTGTGGAGAGCCGAACGAACGCACAGATAGTCCCTAGTATGAATTTTCAACAAAGTAGGCATAGCCAGGCCATCCACCATATAATCATTTACCAAATGGTGCGACAGCTGATTTCCATCTGATAATCTACAACTAGCCAGCCTGTTAGGCAAGTAGTCTTAAGCTCATATTTCAACTAATTTTTCAAAGCATCAATGTTCAACTACAGAATCAATTCGGGTTCGGGTAGTTAAACAATATAGACATGTTTTATTTACTTCGTGAAGAAATAAATAATACAGTGGTAAAGTTTTGTTAAAACGTCTAATTTTTTGCATAAACATACAGTTAACTAAGTGATCTAAATTATAGTGTAAATAACTTACTTCAACCTATAAAGTATTCGAAGTTAACAGACAAATTAATTTCGAAATTAAGTCAAATAACGATTGCTGTATGCATCGCTTCGAGTTACCGCGTCTCGTTGCTGTGTGTGAGTCATAAAATAATATCATATTGCATTGTGCATCGTTCAAATGAGTAATTTCACTTGCTTTTGTGCTGCGTTCGGTTTTATATGACGACAAAAACGAAGTATACTACTTTTAGCTCATTTAAGCAATTATGCCACAAGCAAGAGTGAAATTTGGATGTTGTGAAAGACAGACGTCAACACCTAATACATTAAGCTGTTACTCCTGTAAAATTAAATATCATCTTAACTGTGTCAACATAAAAAAATCATTAAAAGACTTACCGGAGGAATTCAAATCTAAATGGAATTGTCCATGTTGCCGTAGTAAGATACCAAAATTTGACAATACTGACACACCAATTAAAGCAACTACAAGTCAACCTGAGTCGGACAGTGAGGACTTCTCAACAAATGTAAACTTAAGAAGGGGAACAGTACAAAAGGCGGAAGTATCAGCCGATAGCATTCGGCAAATTGTTAGAGAAGAGCTTGAATGTATTTTCGAAAGTTTCAAAACCAACATAATTAAACAGTTAGAGTTAAAAACAAAGGAAATTCTTGATAAATTCAATAAAATATCTGAGTCTATGTCCAAAGTTGAAAGTCAACTAGAACATATTCAAAACGAAGTGCAATCCAATTGCAAGAAAATTAATATATTAGAATCTGAAAATACAACACTGCGAAGTACAATCATCAACCTTAACTACAGACTTACTCGACTTGAACAACATTCCAGGGCCAGCAATCTCGAAATACAAAATATCCCTGAACATAAGTCTGAAAATTTAATCACAATAGTTAAACAAGTTGCCAACATAGTTAACTGCAAGTTGGAGGAATCAGATATTCAACTGTGCACTAGAGTAGCTAAAGTAAATAGGGATAGCCGACGCCCTAGATCTGTTGTAATAAAATTTGGTTCCCCAAGATTACGTGATAATTTTTTAGCTGCTACACATAGATTTAACAAAACTGCTAAGAGTCAGAGTGAAAAACTCAATAGTAGTCATCTCGGCATTGGCGGTGACAAGCAGCCAGTATTTGTCGTAGAACATCTGTCACCCGCCCAAAAGGAAATACATGCTGCAGCGAGATTTAAGGCAAAAGAACTCAACTACAAATTTGTCTGGGTCAGGGGAGGAAGAATATTTATGCGTAAGACTGAAACATCTGAGTACAAATTAATAAAAAACATCCAAGAATTGTCTGAATTAAATTAGTTGTCATAGTAAACTTAGTGTATAGAGGTATTTTTTTTATTTTATTTTTTTATTTTATATAATCTGTTTTGTTTGATTAACTTGTATGTTGCTAGACAATGTAAGCATATATTACCAAAACGTAAGAGGCTTAAACACAAATGCAGTAGAGGTACGTCAACATATTATTAATAGCAAATACGATGTTTATATATTCACAGAAACCTGGCTCAATAACGGTTGCTATGATGCTGAAATTTTTGATAGTGGCTATGTTGTTTACAGACGAGACCGTGAAACCTCTCCTCTATCAGGGTTGAAAAAGGGTGGAGGTGTGCTTATTGCTGTATCCGAACGACTCGCGTCAAGGCGTATCGTAGAGTGGGAAACTGATTGTGAAGATGTTTGGGTGTCAGTTACATCTAACTCTACCAAAAACCCGGTTAAAATACTACTATGCGCTGTGTATTTACCCCCTCCAGTCACTAAACATACTTTAGACATTTTTATAGATAAAGCAAATGGTATACTGGGATCCCTAACTGATAGGGAGTGCACACTTATTGCCGGTGACTTCAATTTGAGTGGAATAACTTGGCTAGGCAATCATAGAAACGACACCTTTAATCATATGTTACCATCAGGATTTGGTGGCAATGAACTTTTGTGTAAATTTATTGATTTTATAAGTCTCAATAACTTAAAACAATTTAACTGTGTAACAAACATAAAAAATAAAATATTGGATTTGATACTTTGCAATAAAGAAGTCTTGGATGTTGTAGAGACACAAGATCCTGTAAGAAATATTGACAAGTTTCATCCTCCACTTGTAATTAAAATGAAAATCTTATTGGAGCGCAATAGAAAAGTACGTCCTACCAAACGTAATTTTTATAAAGGTGACTATAACGCTATTAATACTTATCTAGAATCGGTGTCATGGGAGGATGAATTTAATTCCTTTAGTAATCCTAATAAAATGGTAAAAAGATTTTATGAACTGCTAAACTATGCAATTGAAAAGCATATTCCTATGACTAAATCCGTTCATGATTCTTATCCTGTGTGGTACTCTTCTCATTTAATCAATCTTTTAAGACAAAAATATAGATACCATAAAAAAATTAAAAAGTATAAAAATCCACTAGATCAAATAGAATTTGAATATTTAAGAGAAAACTGTAATAAGCTGATGAAGGAGTGCTATAATAAATACATAAATGCAATAGAAACAGATATTAAAACCAACCCCAAACAGTTTTGGACACATATCAAAAATCTACGAAAGAACTGCTCATCATATCCTAATACCATGACCTTTAAGCATGATACATCATCAGATACAAAGCTAATAGCGGACATGTTTGCATCTCATTTTTCTTCAATATATGAAAGAGATCTTAACGACAATAATTCAATTAATTGTGATATGTGTATGATAAATGATGTTATCGGGGAAATTCAATTTAGACCAGAGGATGTTAAAAATAAACTGAAAAAGCTGGATATCACAAAGGGGGCAGGCCCAGATAATATACATCCACTATTTTTAATAAACTGTGCAGATGCCTTGACTTTTCCACTAACTTTTCTATACAATCGATCTCTCAAAATGGGCATATTCCCCGATGAATGGAAACTAGCTAGAGTAGTACCTATATTTAAGAATGGACCAAAAGACTTAGTAGTTAACTACCGTCCAATATCTATCTTGTCAACATTATCGAAAGTATTTGAGTCATTAGTTCACTCTGCAATTTATCGGCATACTCAAAAATACATTATCGAAAATCAGCACGGTTTTATGTCAAGAAGGTCAACCAACACTAACCTCATTCTCTTCACTTCTGATATAAAAGAAAAAGTAGATCAAGGCTTACAAGTTGACGCCATCTATACAGATTTTTCAAAAGCCTTTGATAAAGTGAACCACAGCATCTTGCTTCATAAATTACATTTATTTGGGGTTACAGATAACCTACTGGAATGGTGTAAATCTTACCTTTTAAATCGCTTTTCCAGGGTGGTAATTGATGGCGAACAATCGAGGCTATTTGAAGCATTTTCAGGAGTGCCCCAGGGCTCGATTTTAGGACCGTTGTTCTTTAACATCTTTGTCAATGACATAACACGTGTGATTAACCACAGCGATGTATATCTTTTTGCTGACGACCTTAAAATCACGAAAACAGTATCAACAGCTTCAGATGCCCAACATCTCCAGGAAGACATTAATAATCTTCAGGAATGGTGTAACAATAATAAAATGTTCCTAAATGCTGCGAAATGCTGTCACATTAAGTACAGCAGAAAACGTAATAAATTTCAGTCGAAATACACAATAGCAGGCACTAAGTTGAAAGAAGTGACTACTATTCGAGATCTTGGTGTCATAATGGATAGCAGTTTGAAGTTTTCGGACCATATTGATAAGATAGTGAGGGAAGCAAATAGGTCACTAGGCTTTATATTGAGAAACTCAAGGGATTTTAAAAAACCAGCAACTGTCATTCAGCTTTACAACAGTTTTGTAAGGAGCAAGCTCGAGTATTGCAGCACAGTATGGTGCCCTACTTATAAAACTCACATAGACAGGATCGAAAAAGTTCAAAAGAAAGTAATTCGTAGCTTAACCTACCGTTTTCGTATTCCAAGAAATATCAAAACCTATAGTGAAAAAATTAAGCATTTTCAACTAGAACCCCTTGCTTTACGCCGAAATCACTTAGACATGTCACTCCTACATAAAATTGTAAATAATCACATAGACTGTGCCGCTTTATTGTACAAATTCCAATTTAACGTACCATCCAGAATACCAAGATATCCGTGCAGTCTTTTTAAGAACAAATTTTGTAGGACAAACTTGGGTCGTGACTCCCCAGTGATCCGTATATCTCGTCTGTACAACAAGCTCACCAAAAATATACCCGACCTTGACATTTACTATGATACCCTCACTCAATTTATGACCAAAATTAAGCATGTTGACGCACGTTAAACTGCAGTGGTACAAATGAAGTTTTATTTATTTTCTTTTTGTTCTTAGTTAACATAATTTTATTAAATTTGTTTAACTTTTTGTAACACAACGCATGCTGTGATTGCCTATAATTATAAGAGCAGTTGATCATGTAAATTTATATTACTGTTATGTAACCAAACATTTATTGCTGTTTCTTATGTTGGCAATACAAATAAATAAAACAAAAAAAAATTCAACCAAATTAATCACTGATGCACATAGGTCAACTTGACAAATTAAACAAAACAATAAACGCAAGAGACAGCCCTATTTCTGATTTAAATAACTTAGACAGTGCCAACAAAATGTAAACCAAAGGAGAATTGACTTTTATTTACTTCGGCACAAATAGGGTTATCTAATTTTAGCCTTCCTTTTCACAAAGCAATATGATTAAACACTATCACAAAACATATACATAATTTTCCAAATAGCGCGACATTCAATTTCAAATGAATTCAAACTTTCTTTTCAGCAACCAGGCGCAACAATCAAATACAATTACAAAGCATACGCACAAGCATTCAAAAGGGCACATAATTCAATATCAATTTTCCGTGCAGCAACAAACACAGTGATTAAATATATTTACAAAACATATGCAGCAGCATTTAAAGGAGTAGATTAAATTCAATTCTTTTAATCACAACCGCTACAAATATGGAAATTTCGCGGAAAGCCCAAAAGCATTTTTTAATTTTAATTCAAAGAATTTTTAACTAAGCTAGCTCAACCAAACCAAATCTAATACCCCTCGACAGCGTGATTCAACGCTCCAGGGGGGCCCTAATCTTCCCACCACCAAGGGGAGGCCACACGGCGTGAACCCGAGACCAATAGAGCGTGAACCGCTAACAGTCGCCACTCGGGTTGTACGCCTTCACTGAGGCCGTCGGCAACAGAACATTTTGAAAAGTGGACTGTTGACGGCTTAAGGCTCAGTGGAGGCGGCCGTGGTGAGAGCTAAGGCGGCAGCTAGCCAGGGCCGCCTCCATCAAATGGGGAACAGTGGTACACCAGTGGCGGCCACTCAGCTAACGGGAGTGAGAAGAGTCCAGCGGACCGATGAGTGGCCGTGAAGTTCCTCTCCAAACGCTGAGGGGGTTGATGACACCCCCGCCCCTGGGGGAATTACACCCCGACGGGTCGGGGGAGGGACCCTTTTCGAACCTAGGGGCCTGGTGGCTGGCCGGCGGGCGCCGAGAGTCGCCCGTCAGAGGGCGTGGCTGATCGCCCCCGCCCGTGGGGGTCGAGGGCCTGGCAGAGCCCCGAGAGGAAATGCCGTTCGCACCCAGGCACAAAACTGCATGGTGCTTGCCCTGGCAATGCGGACAGGGCCGCCGATGTGGACAGTCTCGCTGGAGGTGTCCTCCCAAACATGAGCAGCACCAGCGGCGCTCCTTGGCGATAGTTCGCCTCGCCGGAACCGGCTTACTTAATAATTTCGGGCACGACGTTACCCGGTGATCAGATGCTCGACAATAGGAACAGGGGGAGGTTGACGACGACTTGTCTGGCGGATTCAGCCTTTCACTGGGCACGGCTCGTAAGTCGTCAACGGTGCCCGCCGCGTTCTCTATCTGCCGGCACTGCTCCTCCAAAAACTGCAGCAGGTCATAGAAGGGCGGAATATAGGAGGCCTCGTCCCCGCCGTACCTCTCCTCAAAATGGATTCGAAGGTCGAGAGGTAGACGGGACAGCACGATGCGGAGCAACAAAAAAGCCCATTCGCCCACTGGTAAATCTAGCCGCCTCAAAGTATTACAGGCCACCAAGACTGGATCCAACAGGTCCGGACGTAGTCTGGCCCGGTCACTAAGCAGCGGGAGGCTTAGAAGCTGCTTAACATGTTCGTCCGCAGTTCGCCGGACGTTGGCGTATCTTCTGGCTAGGAGGTCCCGAGTAGTCTGGTAGGCGTCGTTCGACAATCTCAAGTAGCCGACGACGCCCAGGGCCTCCCCCTCCAGTGAAGCCAGGAGGTACGCCATCTTTTGGCTCGGGGTCATGTCACTCCGGGCGTCCACTAGGCTGTCGAAAAGACCAACGAAGGTTAGCCATTCGGAAAGGACCCGGGAGAACTTTGGCAGGTCCAGAGTTGGGAGTCGTCCCAACAGCTCCGGCTGAAGCTGCTTCCGAGAGGACTCAGGCAGGCCCCTCATCCGAGCTTCACGCGCCTCCTCGGCATACCTGCCTTCAGCCTCGATCAACTCGTCCGTGAGCGAAAAGAACTGCTCATAGTCCGCGAAGCAGGAGTCCAGGACTCCCTTCTCCACATCCGAATCCTCGAGCTCAGCGTAAGCCTCCTCCACTGCGGCCCTTCGAGCATCCACCTGCTCGAACCGCTTCATCAAGTTATGGACCCTATCCGGTCGACCTATCAAAGCATGGGCGCTTGTGGCCCAGCGTAACTCAGTCCGCAGGCAGCGGATTAGTAGCTTGGGCGATGACATCACTACTAAATACAAATTACGACGCGGCTCGAGCACAAATTACAAAGATAACAAATAAAAAATACAACAAAAAATTAACAGTTAATAATTGCAGTTCCTATCAAATCGAGTTGAATAGAAATTACACAAATAGGAATTACTACCTATCAACCAAATACAAGTTAGCACAAAAGAAAAGACACAAATCAAATTAACAAATAACAAATACTGGTGCGATCAAATCAAGTTAAATTCAAATTGCACAAATACAATTACTACTCTTTAGTTCAAATACAAATTACAATACAAACGAAGATACACCTCACGGCCGATGAACAAAAAATGCCTAGCTCGGAAATCGACCCTTCGATAAGCAATCCACTACAACTATCCGGCAACGATAATTAACTGATTACGTGATAATATCCATCTACCTACATGACGTATACCTCTAGAAAAACTCCCGCTTGCGCACTAAAAGGGCGCGGCTTTCAAATCTACCCGCTAACCAAATAAGCAAGCAACAAAGGAAAATAATTTTAATATTACGTACAAAAAAAATATTTTTACGTATTACGGATGGGCGTGATTGTAGATACAAATTAAACCAATCAATCTAACGCTCCCTGCCACCAGAATTGTTTAATTTTTATCAAACACTATGATCGGGATCGACCGGGGAATCGAACCCGGGACCTCGCTCTGCTACCAGTATGTTACGGCCTACGGCTGCTCCCATAAAGGTCAAATCCTCTGGGGCCCATTCAGCAAAGTTTCAACGAACAGACGTAGGTTCGGGCCTCCTAAGGCCAGAGTGGAAAATCTCTAGTTACACTAAACAATAAGGGGGAGCGTTCTATACTACGGCCATTCAACAGGGAGATTATTAGACGGAGCTTACTTACATATATCCAAGGCGACTGCTCCCTCAGGATTCGGTCAGGTCGCATGTGGTTGTGTGGTGCAAGGGAAATTAGGTGCTGTGATGTGTATCTGGGTGTGACTGATGGTGATTGACCTTAGTAGACCTTTGCCGTCGGCAGCAGCCCGGGCGTCAGCACCGCTCCAAATTGAGGTAATCTTCCGCGGCGCCGTCCACAGTCACTTTCTTCGTTCGTCACGATGACAGTCCATTAACTCTATCGTACTATTAACTAACTTACAGAAGCCACTAACTCTCGTTTGTTATAAAGCTTAACACACAAAACGAACAAGGAGTGTCTGGATCAAAGGTCACTACCGCTTCGCGTAGCAACAGTTATTTCTAGAATATCAAAGGCCGCTTTAGCTAATATTGTCGAATGCACTTATACAGATTTGGGGTCAGACACAATGAGTCCCTGGGAAGCTCTCCAGCAAGGAATGCGCGTCACAAATCCTAGACAGTATATTTACTAGCCGCGCCTAATTATTCCGAGTTCCCGAACAAAAATTGATAGCGTGCTGACGTTAGCACAGCTGGCAGACGACTGCTGCGCTTGCGCGTTCTACGCACGACCGAAAGTCAAACCGGTATGGCACCGAGCCGCGCGCCCTCTGACGTCGATTCCGAAAACAGCGTTTGGCGCGAACAATAGTTAACTTGGATTCCTTAAAATATGCAAATCATCAGCTAGATAGTTTAGAATTTGAATTAAATAATCTTCAAAAGGAATCACATTTTATAAAATACGGCTCATATTATTCCATATTTAGTTATATTTTAATTGTATTACTATTTTTGTACTTAGCCTACAAATTATTTAAATGTTCCAGAAATCGACACAATAATAATGGACATTGTATACAAATATTTAATCAATGTAATAATAAAAGGTCATCGAAAAATAATTCTAAAATTACAAATTCAATTGAGATGACTGATATGTCAACATCTGAAGAAAATAATCACTCACCCAAATCTCACCTAAATCTTTACCAAATTGTACTAAATATGAATCTTATAGAACTGTTCACAATGTTCACTCTTCCTCCGGAAGAAATTTTAATTTCTAATTTTATTCAATTTTAGTTTTCAAAATGTTTGTATTAACACAAATAATTAATTTTATTATCATATAATTTCAATTTCTACCTTGTCATTTTATACTTTGTAATTGCTATATTTTACTATTTTTAATTCAATATAATTGTAATTGAAACTACTATTTTGTTTATTAAAAATCAATTTCTAATTTTATTAATTCATTTAAAATACTTTTAATTCTAGATTTTACTATTTCACCTTTATATGATTTCATTGTTCTAATTTATATTGATTATTTGTTAAATCTTACTCTGTTTCTTTTATATAACTTAGTTACAAATTATACTATTTTATCTTTATGAAAAAATCAAATAGTTCGAAAGTTTTATATTGTTATAAGATAAATTTGCTATATTTTACTATAACTTTTAATTTTGTATTTCTATATTTTGTAATGCCTTCCGACCTCTAATTATTTTTCTATTTCGAAACTTCGCTTTAATTTTAATTTAGAAAAAGGTCAGTCAACTCCGCCGTTGCCGGTCCCAAGCCCGGATGAGAAAGGAGGAGGGGACGAATCCGCCGGAGAGAGTGGGTGTATCCGGTGGACTAACACACCCACCTGCGCTAGGACCTGCGCAGTCGAGCGCCGTACGCGGGGATGAAGGAGTCCTGGAGGGTTGAGCCGATCGTCGCTGGGGTATATAGTGGCGAGAGGCAACACGCCCTCTTTGGTCCGGATTTCAAGCTAAACGGTGGCCCTATCTGCTAGCCACAGATAGGGAAATGGCCAAGCGCCCCGTCAGAGGGTCGCAGGCGAGGGATGTGGGGGCTGCCTAGTCTTCCTGAAAAGGGGGCTGGGTGGTGGTAAAGGCCATGCTGACGGAGCAAGTGACAGTTTATTCGGGTGGTGGGGATGGGCCTTGTCAGCCCCATCTACCAGCTGGATCGAGCTCCCGATGTCGCGCTGTGAGCCAACTTCGCGTCCCTATATTCTCCCGGTAATCCTAACGCCTGAAATTCCTAAAGTAGGGCGTTCCCAAAGGTGCGAGCTCCATGGAGGGTGGGAAGCCGGGGGGATGAATTTTAAAAAACACAAATTATGGACAATTTAAGGCCCAATAAGAAGGAGGGAGAGGTGTCAGAGGTGCTTACCAGAGACACCAAAGAACAAATGGGAACCGTCACTAAACCGACGGTTCCACGGACAGTACCGTCCAGCGTAGGTGCCCCCACCAAAGGGATAACCTCGCTGAACGTTTCCAAAACCAGTTCCAAGGAGCTGGAAGAGAAAAAGAAACAAGAGCCCGCAAGTGATAAAACTGCGGAGCCACTACGGACTGACGACCTTTTCTCTGCTGCCTGGCAAGTGGTGAGCCGTAAGGGGAAAGGCAAGGCACCCAAAAAGGTGACTTGCCGACCTGACGGACCATCAGGAGGGTCTATCCCTGCAGGCAGTAGTGGAAAGGCCAAAAAGAAGAACAAGAAGCAGCGGGAAAAAGGCCGTAGAGAACGAGCCGCATTGGCTGCTTCAGATACCAAAACCAAGGAGGCTGGGCAAGCTACTGCGACTGAGGTGCTTGGCGCTGGAACCAATAGCCGCGCTGAAGCTGGGAAGGATAAAAATCCAGCCCAAGTGGAAGTCGCGGACGCGGGAACCAGCTCTAGGATATCCGCCAGGAAGCAGCGAGCGGCCAAGCGACCTGGGAAGAAGGAAAGAGCAGCCAAAAGGATGCTGGAAGAGTCCACCTCGCCTAGAGGTGAACACAAAAAAGTGAGACTCGAACAGCAACCAAAGACTGCAAGAACGAGCTACGCTTCCGCTGCTAAAGCAGATTTGGGTGTGGCCTTAACGTGTGCGCGTTCAGGTCACATTACGAAGGAAGTAGCAGACGACATCCTCGTAGCAATACAGAGGAAGATGATCAGCGAGGCCTGGAGTAGCCAGGACCCTGATGCGTCGGGCCCAGTTTTTAGGGGCAAACCCGTTTATACGGAAGGTGTCCTGAAACTGTGGTGCGACGATCAGAAGGCTCTGGACTGGTTGAAGGGGAACATTGCTACCCTCGACCTTAAATCCAGCACCTTGCTGACAATAAAGAAACAGTCAGAGATACCACAAAGAGTCAAATGTGGTATCCTTATCCCTGATGCCCAGGGGGCCTAGAAAGACTCACGCGACATTGGTCGCGTGTTGGCGTACCAGAACCGCTGGGTTAACATCAGGAACTGGCTGTTACTCAAGGCAGATAAGCAGACGGACGGGTGGTTCCTCGTTGTTTCGGTGCCGGAGGATCATATCCCGACCCTGATGAAGGCCGGACGCCGTCTCGCATGTGTATGCGGGGCGGTATACGTAAAATTCCAGGGTCGTGGAGGCAAATTCTTTGATACTCCACCGAGCAAAGAGGTAGAAAACAACCCGGAAGTTATGGATACCGGAGCCATAGTTACCGGTACAGCGGAATCACTGGAGGCCAAGTCCAGTGAAGAAACGGCCTGCACAATTGAGCCGAAGCCCCCAGTGGAGATTGGGCTCAGCGGCAGCTCACTGAGTGACGAGGAGGACTGCATTTTGCCGACCACCTCCGACTCGATGGCTGACGATGAAACCCGAGATCTTCTGGCAGGCCTATTTTTGGGCGGGGACGGGGAGGACGCGATCAATGATGGCGTGCCCTTCGTCCAAAACTAGCCTAGTGCAGGCCAACCTCCACCACAGCGAAACTGCGTCGGCTCAATTACGCAAGTGGTTGGAGGTTCAAAGGACTGCCATAGCCTTAATCCAGGAGCCATGGGTTGGGGCTGGTAAAATTAAAGGCCTAAACAACCTAAAAGGTAAGTTATTCTACAGCTCTGAACACGACAAGCCTAGAGCGTGTATTTACACTACTAAAGATATCTGTGCACAACCTTTAACAGATTTCTGTTCTAGAGACATGTATGCCGTAGCAATACAGTACACACAGGAGAGTAGATTAGTCGTCGCCTCGGTCTACATGCCGGAGGAAGACACTCCTCCACCTCATGACCTCAGCAGGCTGGTGAACTTCTGCGAGAGGACCGGACTAGAGGTTGTGATCGGGACGGACTCCAACGCACATCATCCCCTTTGGGGAATGGAAAAACCAAATGAACGAGGTAAAGTTTTAGTTGAATATTTATTTAGTACTAACCTAACCATTTTAAACATAGGTTCTGAACCTACTTTCATAAACAAACGCTGTCGCACTATAATCGGCCTCACACTTGCAACAGAAGGAGCAGCCAAACTAATTACGGGATGGCATGTGTCGAGAGAGGCCTCATGCTCAGACCATAGATGGATCTGCTTCGCACTACAGGTCGATATCCCCTCTACACCACCATGGAGAAATCCCCGCAAGACAGATAAAACTAAATACCTAAATAGGCTGACGTCTTTGCTAGCGGATTTTGAGGGGATAAATACTATAGCAGATCAGTCGCTCCTAGAAGAACAGGTAGCAGCTGTTACTAAGGCCATGATAGACAGCTACCATGAATCATGTCCAGAAATCACTCCACCAAGACATGCCGAGGTAAAACAACCGTGGTGGGGTAAAGAACTCGATAGAAAACGTAAGAAGGTAAGAAAAGCTCTAAATAGGGCCATGAATACCTCAATGGATGAAGACTGGCTATTATATAAGAAAGCTAAGTCTGAATACAAAAAATGTATCAGGTATCGACGCTCGATTGGGTGGCGTAAATTCTGTGGCAACATCGAAAACTGCAAACAAGCAAATAGGATTAGGAATATTCTAGCTAAACAGAACACGTCGGGATCCATGTCTCTAAAGAAACCCGACGGTAGCTACTCAACATCGCCGGATGAAGCCCAACGCATCCTAATTGAAACGCACTTCCCAGGTTGCTGCGTAACCCAGGAGGCAAACCGGCATGACGACATACTGACATCAACAGCAGAAGACTGGAATTTAGCACAGAGAGTGGTAACGATGGACAAAATCCATTGGGCCATTCACAGTTTCCTCCCCTATAAGGCGGCAGGACCCGACGGCATATTCCCGGCACTCCTACAGTGGGGGGGTAAAGCCCTAATAGTCAGACTTGCTGCCATAATGCGAGCCTGTCTTGCTCTTAAATATGTTCCTAGGGGATGGAGGAAGTGAAAGTTACATTCATACCCAAACCAGGTAAGAGCGACTACACTGACCCTAAATCCTACAGGCCCATTAGCCTCACATCCTTTCTCCTAAAGACGATGGAGAGGATGTGTGAAAGGGAATTAAGGGGGTCGGCGCTAATGAACTTACCACTACACGACAAGCAACACGCCTACAGTCTAGGCAAATCAACAGAATCGGCCCTTCATAAGGTAATTACAAAGATTGAAGAGGCCATCCAAAACAAAGAAATATGTCTAGGTTCCTTCATAGATATAGAAGGTGCTTTTGACCGAACGAACTTCTCCAGCATAAAAGGTGCACTCGGTAGACACAAAGTTGAACCGGCACTGATCGACTGGATAGTTTACATGCTCAGTACACGAATAATAAAGATTGCTGGTGAATCTCAACCAATCCAAATTAAGAAAGGCTGCCCGCAGGGTGGGGTTCTCTCACCTCTCCTGTGGAATATGGTCATTAATGAACTCATCAGCAAATTAAATGACAATCACTTCTATACAGTAGGTTATGCTGATGACCTGACAATACTGGTCTCTGGAAAGACAGCAAGCATAGTGTGCGATCTGACCCAAGCGGCTCTCCGTATAGTGGAGAGATGATGCAGGGAACACGACTTAACTGTCAATCCAAATAAAACGGTTTTAGTTATGTTCACACAAAAACGAAAGCTGAATAACTATCATCCTCCAAGTCTTTTTAGCACAAAACTCCAGCTATCCTCTGAGGTAAAATATTTAGGTCTTACCTTGGACAGCAAACTTAACTGGAATAAACACATAGAAAACAAAATCAACAAAGCTAGTATAACTTTCTAGCAATGCAGAAACATGATTGGCAAAAGATGGGGATTGACGCCAAAAATCATACTGTGGCTTTACAAAACTGTAATTCGGCCCATGATCACATACGGCGCACTGGTATGGTGGACCAAGACAAATGAAGCCACCATAATTAAAAAGCTTCAGCGCTACCAGAGACTGGCATGTATGGCTGCTACAGGCTGCATGAGAACTACGCCAACAGCAGCCTTAGAAGCGATGCTGGAGCTAACTCCGCTTCATCTACATATACAACAAGAAGCGACTTTAGCTGCCATCAGACTCAAGACCCTAAATCTTTGGAGTAAGAATAGTGTCCCTCATACAGGCATAATTGATAGAATTCACTCAAAAATTCCTATCCTACAAGCCAAATACGATAGGATTCCTAAACAATTTGTTTTCGATAAGAAATACAAGATACAGTTAAATGAAAACAGCCAGCCGGAAGGATTAAGCCCAAAAGAGCTTAGAATTTTCACCGATGGTTCTAAAACAAATGAAGGTGTAGGTTGTGGAGCTTTCTCTGAAGACCTCAATATTCACATATGCACACCGCTGGGTACCTATAACACGGTCTTTCAGGCGGAATGTATGGGTATCATTCAAGCGGCCATAGCAATAGATGCTAGGAAGGTTAATGACTTCCCCATCAGAATACTGACCGACAGTAGGGCGGTACTCCAAGCCCTGAGATGCAATGTGGTGAACTCGGGACTAATATATGAATGCCATCAACGATTAAATGAGGTATGTAAAAACAACAATGTGACCCTGCAATGGATAAAGGGACACAGTGGATCCAGAGGCAACGATGCAGCAGACGAACTTGCCAGAAGAGGATCGGCTTTGGCCACTATAGGGCCGGAACCAATCATACCAATCCCCTTTGGTAACGTTTGTTCACTGGTACGTAGACACTTCACTAATCAACACGCTCAGCTTTGGAAAAATCTAGTAGACTGTAGACAAGCTAGGGATGCCCTGCCTGAAATTAACAGTCGCTTAACAAAAGTTTTAATGAGACTGAACAAGCCGCAGATTAGGATAGTAACAAGTGCTATCACAGGACACGGCACCTTTAACAAACATTTATTTACTATAGGTGTTACAGATAGTCCCCTGTGCAGGGCATGTATGGGGGAGGAAGAAACGGCGGCCCACGTGCTACTGAAATGTCCGGAGGTCGCTACATACAGGGCTAAACATCTCGGCACGCCGGGATCACTCCCCGAAGTTGCATGCAACATCAAGGGCCTGTTGAGCTTCTTCGGAGAGATCTCATGGCTCGAATAATCACATTATTCCTGCCCACACGCAAAATACGCGCATAGACGTGGAGTTGCGGAAAACAGCCCGTCGTAAACTAAACTAACTAAACTAAAGGTCAGTCAAAAGGGGGGAGCTTTTATATCCCTTTTTACTACGCAGTTAAATCTTAGTAAGCATTTATTTAATCCCACGGTACTTTTCCTTCATATGACGTCAATCAGTAATTGCATTGTTCTTTTCTATATTAATTTTATTCCATTTTAAAGTTAGTTAGATTCAGAGCCCCGGGTAGATCGGACATAGATTCAAAGACGTATTGGAGTTCGGAAGTCAAGGTTAATATCAATTGTGTATGTAAACTTTTTATAATAAACCCTTAGGTTTACTTAGTGGTTTTTTTTTAAAAGTCAACCGCGATCGGCCTCCTAACAGTACGCATCACCATGCTGACAAAAGATGAATTGAGCTGAATAAGTGTGGTTAATCCCTTAAGTGACAGCTGGAACGCCAAAACTCTGATCTTCAGAGCACTTTATACTTACTTAATGCATCATCATGCAATATAACAGCAGATTTCCAATTCAAAGCCCTCATCGTTCTCAAATCCATAATTAATTGCGGCAACTCTTGACCGGCTTCAGTGTACGTGACAGTTATGGCGCTGTCAACCGGAAGACGAGGGCAGTCAGCCTCTGTCAGCGCGAACATCAAAAGCTCTTGTCCCTCAATCCGAGAGAATAGGGACCACGTATCCTCGCACGATGCTACACTGAAGATGGCCAAAAAACCTAAGAAAGAACAAGTGGTAAAATTAAACATTTTGTACAACAGACTTCAATATACATATGTAAATAAAATGAGAACATCATCAATGTAGTCGAAGTCAAGTAAATACGCATTATTAACGATTACTCAAAAACTATCAGTTAAATCTTTATCAAATATATATGGGACCACATATTATGAAGCACCAGTTTTCAAAGTAAAAAAAAGAATAATTAAAATCGGTTCACCTAGAAAAAAATTAGAGGTAATACGCACAAAAATAACTTACAGTCAAATTAAAACTTTTTGAAATCGGTTAAAAGGCATATTATCGATATGTCCTGCTTCGTGTTGATCTACCGACTTTATTTAATTTAGTGTTACGTGTCGTATTGTTGTCAGTGGTGTGTCTTTCCTAGTGTAGTGGTGTTGGGAGTAGTGGTGCTGGGATTAGTGGTGACGTGATAGTGCACGCAATTGAGGGAGGGCGGGAGTTGCTCTTCAAACTAGGTAAGACACATCATTTTATTTTATCGAGCGGATGTACGCGAAGTAATTTTATACCAACTTTAATATAATGGACTTCCGCAAAGTAGCGCCTCATTCTATTAATTATTTTCATCGTAGTAAAGCCACGCTGCAGCTATATTATGGTTGTAGCAAGAATATGTGGTCTCCACCGGGGAATGACCACACTCTCACGTAATACCAGCGTAACACCTTAATGCTACTGTATTTTGTATGGTGATTGTAGAGAACCGGAAACCCTTTTTACTGGATACACGGCATTTCATTCTAGTCCCCTGGGGTAACAACGCATCTGCATTTTGATTTAACAGAGCATAAATGTAAAGTTTAGTTTTCGGAGAAACAGAAACAGAAACTTTTTTATTCAATATAGATTATAAATAATACTTATTGAAAGTCACTCTTTTGTATGATTACCACTGGTTCGAAAAAAAAAACCTCTGTCCTGGGAAGAACCAGCAAGAAACCCAGCGGGACTTTTTTTTTAAAATAACAGCTTACAATCATGTATGTTACACAAATTAACAACACAATAAATTAGAAATAGCTTGGTAGCGATCACCTCATTTCCAGGGGTTATTATCATCTATAAATTCATTAATATTATAATAACCCTTTTTATACAAACTTAGTTTAATAAAGTTATTGAACTTTGAGCAGGTCAAATTTTGTATATTTTCTGGAATTTTGTTGTAAAAGCGTATACATCGCCCCAAGAATGAATTACTGACTCGATAGAGTCGAGTAACTGGTACTACTGGCTTGTGTCTGTTTCTAGTATTTACAGAATGAATATCACTTATTTTTGTAAAACTACTTTTATTTTTGTGTACGTACATTACATTTTCATAAATGTAATAATATAAATATAAAGTAAATAGATAATAAAATATAAAAAATAAAAAAGTAAATATAAAATAAAAAGAGGCCAAAGTTAATATATTAATTTCCTTAAATTTTTGTCGCAGCGACTCTTTAGGCTTTAAATCATAAATTGCTCTTATAGCCCTCTTCTGTAAAACAAATATAATTTCAGTGTCAGCTGCGTGTCCCCATAGCAAAATACCATACGACATTATGCTATGGAAATAGCTAAAGTAAACTAATCTAGCTGTTTCAACACTAGTTAGACTTCTAATCGTTTTTACGGCATATGCTGCAGAACTAAGTCTGCTTGCTAGTTTTGATATATGGGGGCTCCATTGAAGCTTCGCGTCTAGTGTGATTCCAAGAAAAATGGTGGTATCTACAAGACTCAGTTCCTCCCCATTTAAAATTACATTAGTATTTAATTGTTTGACATTTGGAGTCATAAATTTCATACATTTCATTTTAGTGCCATTTAAATGCAAATTATTAACATTGAACCAATTTACTAATTTAGATATAGCATTATTTACTTCGTCATATTTTAGCAATTGTCGACTTAATTTGAAAATTAAAGAACTGTCATCTGCAAATAATACTATATCATGGTTATCTCCTACTATGTAAGGTAAGTCATTAATGTATACAAGAAACAGAAAGGGGCCGAGAATTGAGCCTTGAGGCACGCCCATTTGTACCATCGACCCGGAAGAACTCATACTGTTAATGACAACTTTTTGCGTTCTCTTACTTAAATATGAAATAATTAATTTAAGAGCATCACTTCTTACACCGTAGTGTTGAAGTTTCCTGATTAATGTTTCATGGTGAACACAATCGAAGGCTATGGATAGGTCACAAAATATACCCAAAGCATCCTGTGAATTTTCCCATGCATTAAATATATATTTAATCAGCTACACACCGGCATCAGATGCCGAGCGACCCCTTGTGAATATAATATCTTTTGATGATACTTTATGAAATGCAAAATTCTTTGTACACGCATTTACATTTTGTTTAAGTAATGATTCGGCGACCGCAGGAGAAGAATTCAATGACTTAGTGGTTAATATCGGAATATCAGTAAAATATTTCTCAAAAATCATTGCAACGTCCTGATCTGATTCGGTTAATTTGTTACTAACACTTAACTGGTAGTTTGAATTGTGAGAGTTGATCTTACCAGTTTCGCTATTAATTATACTCCATGTCATTTTAATTTTATTAGAAGCCGTCTTAATTTTGTTGCACAAATGCAAAGACTTGGCTGTGGAGCACACTGTTATAATTATTTTTGAATATTTTTTCACATATTCCCTAAATTCGACGCTATGATTATATGACCTTTCATGGTAAAGATCATATAACCTATGTCTGCTCTTATGGACTCCTACTGTTGCCCATTCATTAAATGACTTCCGACTGTTCAAGGAGAATGTTTTAGAAGTAAAATTATTATTAAATTCATTGCAAATAAGCTTAAATAATGTTCCATACAAAAAATTTGGATCATTTTGGTATGAAAGTGATGGATGGTTTTTGACTATGTTACTTCTAAATTTCTCCAAGCGACGTGCATTTACTAGAACAAACACAACTTTCTTATTTACTTACTTTTTGTAAACATAAGGTAACGAAACTACCTGTCCACAGTGATCAGAACTTAATTTTTGAATTATAAATTTATGCAACGGCTTCACATTTGTAAAAATGTTATCTATACATGTTGCACTAGATTGAGCAATACGCGTTGGCTCTAAAAATAAATTAAAAAGACCATATGATTTAAACAATGATCTAAATTTAATATTGATTGAGGAAGCTTCTAGGAGATTGATTTTAAAGTCTCCACGTATTACAACAGATTTATTCTGTTTATTAAGCTTAACAAAAAATTCCTCCATAATTTTTTCAAAAGTATCGTATATAGAACATGGGGGTCTGTAGACGCTCACAACAATGAGGTGCTCAAACTCAACACATGCCATTTCTACAGTTCGCTCAACAGAGAGGCTCACAATATCTTTACGTTCTTTACATGACAATAATTTACTAGCTAATATTAAGGAGCCACCTCTTAAAACCGTTTCTCTATTGAAAGAACTGACCACCTGGTGATTACTGAAGTTAAACATTAAGTTATAAGCTTTTAACCAATGTTCAGTAATACATAAATTATGAATATTGTTGCTATTTAAGAACAACTCAATTTCTAGCTCTTTGCCTATCATGCCTTGTATATTTTGATGCACCAGGTGTAAACAATTTACATTATTATTATATTTAAATTATTTAAATTATTACAACTGCTAGAGATTACCTCTATTGTCTCATTTTCTAATTTAAATTACTTGGAACTGGTTCCAAATTACATATTAAGTCATTATACTGCTCAAAAGGAGCAGATGTCTGTGTAGCCAAGTCCTTGGCTGAGTTAATATATAAACAATAAGATAGCACATTTGCTATCTGTCTTAAAATATATTTAGATAGGTAATACCTATCTCTAGTCAAAAATTTCTTAATTAAATTATTTATATCTATTAAATTAAATTTATTATTATAATTATAACAATTAAATGTCAAGTTTAAATTATTATTACATGAAAAGTTATTCATTAATAAATTTAAATCATATCTTATTTTATTTTCCTGCGGCCAACCCTCTATGTAAGGCAATCTAAACAAGATAATTTTATGTACATTTAAAGTATTTAGATTATCAATATATTTTAATAATTGATTTTTGTTTACATTGCCTCTTCTGCCAACAAGAATTATTAATGTGCTATTAGGGCAAAATTTACTAGCTAAAACTTTATTCATTATATGACTAAGGGTTGCTCCTGGCATGCAATAATTAGTGATCATATGTCCTTTTAAACAGTTATTTAACATCATTCCCAAATTTTTGCCTATGTCATCACAATACATAATAACTTTTTTTTTTTAATATTTACATTGCTTTTTAAGTTTATATCTTTTGTCATGGCACTGTCATAGAGTGTAGGTGAAAATAATGAGTCCTTACTGTTTACTTTGTTATTTACACATATTGTCCCCGATAAACCTGGTATGGAGCGCTGACACTCACTCTGATGTTTTATTAAGGAGTCAAAGCGCTCCTCATTATATTTACATGATTTTACCAGATCATTCATGGCCAATATGTGTTCTTTTATCTCATCTTGAGCCGATGCATATTTATTTGATAAAATTTGTAGGGAGTTTTTAAGGGATAAAATTGTTGAATTTAGACACTCTATATCAGTCTCATAACAGTGAATCATATTTTCCACCTCAATTGAATATATTTTAGGAGGCAATACGTGTTTGAAGATTTCAAAATGTTCTCGAAATATTAACGAAAATATTATATATTTATCGTATATCTATTATCGTCACTGCGTTGCTAGCGATACGTTTTGCCAGCAACGTAAATTTCAACAGTTCATTGCGGTGAAATTTTTAGTGCGCGTTATTTTTAAACTTGGCGCATAATTAGCACCTAAAAATTCAAAAATATTTGCTTTTTATAAATACAAATTCCTCACTTTGCGTTGCTGGCGAGACAGAGCTGAGTTTGGTGCGTGATAGAAAATTGCACAGTAGTGGACAACCATCGAGATGATGAGGATAGAATTTCGAATATTTGGGCACGTACTTGGAATTTTTATTGTTATAGGAACTGAAACTATGTAGGAAAACAAATATAGGAATATTTGGTCTCCTACATACATGTTTACTAGGTGGTAAGGCTCCTTATCTGCTTAGAAGTTGGTCCGAGAAACTACTACCCTCTTGCCTGTTGCCGCCAAGCAGCAGTCCATGCACTGAAGTGTTATTCCGATGTAAAGGTTATAGATTGCCAGTATAATTACAGGCATTCTATGTCAGGGCTCTGCGGTGACAACGTATCTGAAACCTTCTTTATTTAAAGTTAGCTGCAGTTGTCCATGGCCTGCAATACCCACTTACCATCAAGTAGACCGTTAGTTCTCTTTTCACTTCAATTTTATAAAAAAAAATGTATTTTGCATAATCAACAACTGGATTAACAGTAACAGAACAAAACATTTACATTACATCAATAAATAACGATACTGAAAATAACTATATATGTATTTAAAATAGATTAACCTTTCCTGAGACTGATCGAAGTCCAAGAATAGTAATGAACGGCAAGTCCACCGTGCTTAAGTTCAACTCTCACTAAGTCCCTGATGTAATCTTTCAGCTTCTCCAAAATCAACTGATGTTGTTCGCCGAGGAACTGCCGGTCTAACACTACAGCTGTAAAACAAAACTAGATGACAAAATGACGCGGGAATGTGTAGCTAAAGTGGTAAGTGAGCTGCATTTTCTCACTCATGTGATTATATTAGCTAGGGCAAGTAATGGAGTACCGGCGGGGATCACATCCAGGTTGCTCACCTACTGTGAAATTTACAGCGAGCGCTTAACGCCTGCGCTACCACGGTTATATTAACCACGTACTCGTCTGTGAAGGAAAACTTCGTGAGGAAACCGAAGGACGTCTGAGAAATAAGAAAAAACTAAGTTTCTAAAGCATGTGAAGTTCGCCAACACGCATAGGGGCAGTGCGGTAGACATTTTCTTGCCCTGAGCCCCTCACAGGAATTAGAAGAGGCCTGTGCCCCGCAGTGGGGCGTATATAAGTTATAAATTTAACTTTAAAAAAATTAAGATCGGTTAAATTACTTAACTCCGTAAAATTAGTATGTCTATATAATTTGGTATACAACATATATGCATGCCTGCTAGCACCTAAGAAAGGGCCGCTTAAAAGGCGTGTTTTGAGAAAATTCCAGTACGATCTTATGGTCTTCGATAGATAACAATATACTATCATATTTTTGAAGAAGTAATCAAGTAGTTTACTTAGCGTGACTCCTTTTCTAACTAGAAGTACATTTGGATATTAAATACCACCTTCTTAACTATTTTTGGCGCCAAATAGTAGTGCCTTTACTGCTTTGTTCCGGTCTAAAGCGTATATGGAGCCAGTACAATATCTACAGCAGTAAGGCATTCCATCTTAGGCCTCAGATGTGACAACGCATCTTTATACAACATGTAACAATATCCCTGTGGTTCCCGTTAAGTGCGTTATTCAAATGTAAAGAAATAACTTTTTTACAAATAAAACTTGACAATAAAAAAAAATTATCAATTTAAAAAAAATGCCAATTTTATGTGGTAATACTCTGCATTATCCGGAGAGTAAGAGGATTGTGAAAGACCCCCCCTTCACCGTTTCTGGTGTAACAGTTAGAGGTAATAAAATCACATATAATTTGCAAATTAATTTTTTTTAATTAAAATTAAATTTTTAATGTTCAAGATTTTTGAAAAAAAATTATTACTTTACGTTTGAATACTCACTCTAATAACGTACTTAAGGGTACCACAGGGGTTTTGTTACACGTTGTATATATAGCTTTTTTCATTCGAAGTTGGCTACATCTGTCCACGGAGTGCAGATAAGCTAGGCTAATGTCGAGGAGGAGCACATTTTCCTCTCAAGTTTCTCTCAAGAATTATTATTAGATACTTATCACACATTTACCTATTGAAGCATTCGCGGTAATCAATGAAGGGAAATCTTCCGCATACCCCTGACCTAAAACACAAAGCACAACAAACGTCCATAATTTCATTTTGTAGCACCACGTACACTTCAAATAAGTTCCTTTCCAAAAATGAAGCCCCGATCATAATTCGTGTAATAATTTCTAAAGATTAATCAATAGACGTTATTATTTAGAAACTAATTAACTGAAGATATGATACCGGTCTGCCAAGTGGGGCATGTTAACATTTTATGTGGAAGCAGTGTGACTATACGTTAAAAGCCAAGAGCGCGACATTAACTCGGCTATGAAGAAAATTAGTTCATATACAGCATGTTACATTTTTAACATCGAGACTAACATTTTCCGTAATAATTATATACTTATAATTAAAGGTTTAATTTTTTTAAATTAATTTAAGGTATAATGTATAAAAAAAATAATTTTGTAATGGATCAGTGTTGTCTGTATCAAATAAATTATTATTATTATTGAAATCTATATAAAAATTAATTTTTTTTTGTTCGTATCTTATGCGCTGCTATACCGTTCATCAGATTGCGCTAAAACTTTGTCAACTTATTGCTTCAAGTGCAAGATTACAGGCATAGTACAATTAAGTTACAATAGATGGCGCGCGTATCGCATCAACAAATTTATTTGAAAGTTATACATCACTCAACTTCAATGAATGTATTATCATTTTTAATTAAATAATATAACTCTTAAGTTTAAAATGATATTTCGACAATTATTTTTTTCTGTGGCAGCAACGCGCCAGGTACAAACTAGAGAAAAATTAAAATTAAAAAATGTAAGAATTTACGTATGTCCGAAAACAACATAAAATACATAATATCCCACTTTACAATGTCTCACTCTTTTTAATAAAATTGAAATAATAGACCAATTTACAATCCACGTGGTGGTAAGTGGCTACTGCAGTCCATGGACACCTGCAGCCAAATTCATGCACCTCTGAGATATATGATGGAATGCCTCATAGCCTGTTATTATACTGACTCTAACTACCTTTTACCTTTAACCGACGAGTGTGTATGCGTAGGTATATGGATGTGGAGGAAGCGAGATAGGTGTGTCAGGATCGTGCCAAATGGAAGTCCATAGTCTCTCCCTACCCCTCTGGGTGACAGGCGTGAGTGTTTATCTATGTATACTGACTCTCTATACCTTACAAAATCAGTAATTCATTTATGGAGCAACGTATACGCTTTTATACCGTGTAATGGCGGTGTAAGAATATCCACTACCCCATATCATCCCGAATATAGGCAGCATCGTCTTCCTAATAACGAGTAAAAATAAAAAACTGCGGTTGCCAACCCGCTTGCCAAGCGTGGCTGCCATGGCAAATGTCCGGCCTATGAGGCAATCTATGGGGGAGGCCTATTTCCGGCAGTGGGCTTATTGGCTGTAACGGTATATGCTTTTACAACTAGATTCTGTTATTCAACAACTTTAAATTTTTTATGCTGTAGCAACAGATTGTATAAAAACGGTTATTACATTACGAGGGGCACACTGAAATGATCGGGAATAAGAAAAACCACATGCAAGGTATAGCTAAATTGTATTTTATTGTTTTTAGAAGTATTCTCCGTTCCACTTAATGCAGTTTTCCATTCGTGCAAACCATTCATTAAAACAGTAATTCCAGACTGAAGTTGATGTTGACAAAATGGCTGATTTGTACGCTTCCACAGCTGCTTCAGGATCTTCAAACCGTTGACCGCGTGATAAATCTTTCATTCTAGGGAATGTAAAGAAATCGTTTGGGCTCAGGTCAGGACTGTACGGAAGATGGCTCATCAGCTCAACGTTTTCCTGTTTCAAAAAATAATTTGTCTTCCGAGCCGTATGGGAGCTCGAATTATCGTGATGTAAGATGATGCGAAGTATCGGGTTATTTTTTCGGAGTTCGGCTATCATTTTTGGCAAACAAACCGTGATATACCACTCAATGGTAACCGTTCTGCGTTCCTGTAAAGGAATTGTAGCAACATGCCCCTTTTTCGAGACAAACGTAACGACCATTTTCTTTGACACGCTGCGGGAGCAACCATTTTCGTTGGTTTGACCTCGTCTTCAAAGACCCAAACTGCTGAATGATGTTTTCTTTCAGGTTCGTATGAATAAATCCATGATTCATCACCTGAGACGATATTATAAACGGCATTTGACTTTCCTCCGTTGAAGCGTTGCAGAGTATTCCGACACCAATCTACACGAGCCGTCTTTTGCTCTTCGGACAAATTGTGGGGAACCCAGAGGAAAACTAGCTTTCTTACACACAGCTCATTATGTAATATCTACTGAATTGCAGTCATTCCGATGATAACAGCCCGAATCTGCTCGTATGTCACATGATGGTCATCTAATATAATAGTTCGCACAGCTGTAATGTTTTCAGGCGTGACCACTGTTCTTGGTCGACCTGCAGAAGAAACTCGGCGTACCAGCGGTATATTGTCGTTTGACTCGGTGCTTCAACATCATAAATCGAAACAAGTTCGCTGAGACATTTATCTTGAGATAAGCCGCGACGAAACTTGTGATAAATTATGGCACGGAAATGTTCACGCGTGAGCTCCATATCTGTTAACGTGTCAACTTTAAACCAACATATTTTTTGTTTTTAAACATTTTTATAATTGTTTGAATGTCATTAAGTGGTGTAAAGTACCCGAAACGTCGGGAATCAATAAAAAAGAATTCAATTAAACGCGATAGAATCCGTAAAAGTAGTTTTATTCAATTAATACTAATAGTTCAAAATAATTCTAAAATGATATATTATGGTTTAAAATAATATCCAGCTGGGTCTCTTGCTGGTTCTTTTAAGGGCAGAGGTATTTCCCGAACCAGTGTTAAATAAAATTTACTTTCAATAAGTTTATTAATACATTTTATATTATCCTCATCCTGTATCAAACTTCAGTTTTCTCAAAAGGTTACTCGAATAAATAATGCACAATAATTGCCGACATCCACACGTGCCTTGACTGGTCGAAGTTTCGTTGTAGCCTCCATCAGTTTTAAATTTTGATTGTATCATGACTTTTTTTATTTGCTTTAGGCAACAAAGGTCTATATACACACATAAATAGGTATAGTCATAATTTATAATCACCATCATCATCACACAGCCCTTCACAAGTCCACTGCTGAACGTAGGCCTCCCCCAAAGAATGCCACAAAGCACGGTCATGAGCCACCTGCATCCATCGACTTCCTGCATGTCTTACCAGGTCGTCACTCCATCTACTGGCAGGCCGCCCCACACTTCGCCTACCGGTACGTGACTGCCACTCGAGAACCTTGCTTCGGTTGTCAGTTCTTCGAGCTATATGGCCAGCCCATTACCACTTCAGCTTACTAATCCGTTGGGATATGTCGGTTAATCTGATTCTACTACGGATATCCTCATTTCTAAGTTTATCACGCAGACAAATTCCGAGCATAGCCCTCTCCATTGCTCGCTGAGCGACCTTGAGATTCCTCATATGGCCAGCAGTCCTCCCTCATATCTCAGATCGCGCTGGTTGTACAATTTAGTTTTCAAATTTTGAGGTATACCTGACGAGAAGATGTGTCGTAATCTCCCGAACGCTGCCCAGCCGAATTGAATCCGTCGATTGACTTCTCGGCTGAAGTTGGACTTACCTTGTCCCAGGTAAACATACTCGTCAACAACTTAGAGTTTAATACCGTATGCAGGGTTGATTAAAAGCCACATATAGGTGAAAAAGCCTACATATATTTATTGGGTTCAATAAATAAATAATAATATTGCGTCTTATCGGAGTACTGTGGGCTATTATTGTGGGCATGTGATAACCATAACGTGGTTCTTGGGTTAGTCAAAGTTTCAGTCTAATATTTATCCAGCTCAGTCCCTAAACAACGAGCTCGACATATATTCAAATTGATACGGATGAAAACCCTGACATCTGTAATTGTTGTAATATTTTAACTTTGATCATGTAAATTTGACTTGAGATACTATCGTCTTCAACTGTCCGCTGGGTTAAACCGTCATCAAATTCGCCCAAGAACTTCGCAAAATCGCAATGTGAACACCAGCGTAATGTGAAGAATTTTGTGAATAAAATAGACATCAGACTAGGCTGTACGGTTATTTCAAAGCTTCGGTTATTGCAACGAGTTCTTATCGATAGTCTTAGTTCTGTCCTAAACTAACTTTAACAGTAGTAGAGAGATAAGCTTTAACAGTGGTTGAGCCACGCGGTAGCTTTTGCTGTCGCACGGATGGGCCGGCTTGAACCGGGATGGTACCACGACTTCACAGACTACCAGCGTGAAGTAGAGGTTTACCTCTGCGTTCCGCTTGGTGAGTACCGGTGGCCGGAGTCCATTCCCCCCGATCGATTCGATCGGATTTGGCACAAAGCGCTTCTTTCGAAACTGCCTTCCTATGGGCTTCCCGAGAAATTGTGCAATTGGATCACCAGTTTTCTTGCAGATCGGAGCATCAAGGTCGTAGTAGACGGTACATGCTCCGATTACAAGCCCATTAACGCTGATGTTCCACAAGACTGCGTGCTTACACCAACGCTGTTTCTTCTGCATATCAATGATATGTTGCAAACCAGTAACATTCATTGCTATGCGGTCGACAGCACTGGTGATGTTTTATACACCGACTGTGCCAATATTTCTCGGGAAAACGTCGCCGAGTACCGGAACAAACTTGTGTCTGAAGTCGAGATTTTGTTGAAAAAAGTCTCAGAGTGGGGGCGATTAAATCTAGTCCAGTTCAATCCCCAGAAGACATAAGTTTGCGCGTTTTCCGCTATACAGAATTCCTTTGTCGTATCTTCTCAGTTTCAAGGCACACCCCTTGATGCCTCAGCCAGTATCGGAATCCTCGGCGTCGACATAGCGAGTGACGTGCAGTTTCGTGGTCACTTGGAAGAGAAGGCCAAATTGGCCTCTAATAAACTTGGCGTGCTCAGCAGAGCGGGAGAGTATTTCAAGCGGGCACACCGCTTGCAACTTTACAAGGCGCAGGTTCGGCCTCACATGAAATACTGTTCCCATCTCTGGGCAGGGGCTCCCCAGTACCAGCTCCTTCCACTTGACCACATCCAGCGCAGAGCGTTCGAATCGTTGAGTTCTTTCCGATCGGCTTGACTCAATGGCATTGCCACGTGGAGTGCTCTGAGGAATTGTTCGGACTAATTCCAGCCGTTCAATTTCACCACCGCACATCGGGACAAAACTCGCGATACCATCCATATCATCTGGAGGACTGGCGGTCCACCACTATGCGATTTAGAACAAGTTTTTTCCCTCGCACAACTTCCTTGTGGAGTCGATTACCACCAGCGAATTTTCCGGACCGATACGACTTAGGGACCTTCAAGAAAAGATCCTACTCCTTTTTAAAAGGCCGGCAACGCATCTGCGATTCCCCTGGTGTAGCAATTGTTCGTGGGCGGCGGTAGTCACTTACCATCAGGTGAGTCACATGCTCGTTTGCCCCCTCTCCTTTAAAAAAAAAGCTGTAATTCTTTCTTTAGGATGACAATAGACAGCTCCTAAGCTTACACGATTCTTGGATCCATCAGTAAAGATTTGGTGCCTGTTAGCATAATATTTTTCATCTAATTCCTCTAGTACATTGCTGTTCACGCCCTTAGCTGCCCCGGCAAAGGTCGAATGGGCTAGGGCCCATAGTAGCCTCCTCGACGAGCAACAGAGGACGAGGCCCAATGGCCTATGGATTAGTGTTCAAAAACGGCTGACAAATAAGCAAGCACTTACCGAGCTCCGGAGGCAGGGTTGACCACAGGGTACCAGTCAGGTGATAAGTGAGGTGTATGTAAATTGGTGTGCGAAAGTGTATATACATGTAACCTGACGGTCCGATGTAATCGGAGAGAAGATCCACAGGCGCTGCTGCTCTCCAAATGTGCGCTCCCTCCAGTCGTAGTTCACCAATTGAAAACTACTGCCTTCTTTTCACTATTTCATTTTATCAACTTTATTGTACATTTAATTAACTTCAAAGTCAACCAACTCAACGTTCATCGAAATTATAACAAGTGACACACGACACAAGTAACAAACCGTCGTTCAAAGTTCAATATTCAACGTTCCGGGTTCACGTAGCACAAATTTACAAACACGGGAACGAACGCGGCCTCTTCTCAAGTCTCAAATAGGCCATGCATTCGAATATATACCTTGTCCAAATATTCGAATATTAAATCTGCTATATTCGAATATTCGACCCATTTTCTGAAAGTCAAACTCGTAATATTGATGTACACAAAATATTACCTTTAAAGTTCACGCGTGACATTTCGAAGGCTGGATTTATTATAGAGTTAAATGGATTAATTTTTCTTCGTAATTGTACAAGTCTAACAAAGCTTGCTGTCAGTTAAGCACTAAACGCTTGGCCTCGACCGATGATCAGGACGTAACGTCAGCGCGTACGGTACGTGCTGACCGTCGGTCGAGCACTAAATCCAGCCTTAGGGCGCGCCGCGCTAGTGTTTCGCCCGACCCGACACCGTTCATGAAAGCTCGGAAGCGATAGAAAACTCGAGAAATAGTGCGGCGGTGTTGATAGTTTGGCGCCTTTGTTCATCCATTTGCATATTTCGCGCGGGTAGTGCGGATGACGGAGCGTGGTTATAATTTTTTGTTGTTTGTTATCGAGGTTTTAGTCTTTTTGAGTGAGTTTTGTGAATTTTTTAGGAAATCACCCACCAGAAAAGAGATTCTCGATAACTATCTTCAAGAAGAACTGTAGCGGACAGCGAGGAGGCCGCCGCCCCGTAGCCCCTTCACACCCCGGTGCGCCCCGCGCAACCCGCACACCGGCAGCAGATCACGCGATGTCGCCGACCAATGAGCGCGCGGCATCGCGGACGACGCTACTCACGAACCGAGACGCTCTCTGGCGACATATAAGAAGGGCGTCTCGGTCGGTAAGCTGTTCATTTCGGAAGCGGCACTCGAAGAGAAGAAACAGCAAGAGAAATCAAGAAGAATCAAGACTCCATAGAAAATAAGAAGACTCCCCTCTGTATAGTGTAGTTAATAGTGCCACATTGTAAATAGTTTGAATACAGTATAGTTCGCCAGTACCATCTTTTCTTTAAGCAGTTTCCCTAGCGTAGTCAATAATACAGTCCACTGCGATCCCTAACAAGTTCTTGGTCCATCGTCGCCGGATTCAAGCCATAAGAAAGAAGAAAGAACATATTTATAGAAGAAAGAACTTAATTATTGAAGAAAGAACATAATTATAGAAGAAAGAACATATTTATAGAAGAAAGAACATAATTATAGAAGAGAGAACATAATTACAGAAGAAAGAAGATCATTACAGAAGATCTTCGAGGAAGAAAGAAGTACGTCGACGAAGAGAAGATCGTCGGTGCTAACTCCGTCATCGTTTCTTGCTTACATCTACGTCATATATATTGTCTGTCTCCAGACAATTCCTGTTTCTTAAACCGCGTTTACGCGGCCGGGTGGTTGCTCCCTAACGGTGCCAAACTGTGACCATCTGGTAACGCCCTTGAGGCGGGAACGGCGTCCAATACGTGCGTCTTTTTGAAGACGATCGGAGGTCGCAACGAGGGACACCATCATGCGGAAGACAAGAAGCCAAAAGACACGGAACGACGACGAAACGCCAGTAGGAATGCGGATATTCGAGGAAGCACCCGCGTCCCCGTCCGATTATCTCGCGTTGGCACAAGCGCCCTCCGCCGCGCCGCAGCCCCCGCTCGCGCCCGCAACTATGCCCGCGCCCGCGCCCGCGCCGCCGCGCCCCGCTATGTCCGTGTCTACAACCGATCGCTTGGGAGAAGTTAGCACATCCGCGCCGCGCACAGAAACTCTCGCCGCGATAATAGAAGATCTTCCGACTACAGAAACTAGTTCGATAGTGCGTACCGTCGCGCCTGTAGCAGACGTTGTACATAGGCCCGCGTCCCGCGCCCCGTCGGTCCGTTCAGTCCGTTCAGCCCGGTCGGCAGCTAGCGCAGTAGCAAGATTAAAACAAATCGAATATAATGCCGCGGAGGAACTAGCTGCAATTAGGAGGAAGCAATTGCAAATCGAGGAAGATCTCATCAAGAAGAAGTATGCTAGGGATATCGCGCAACTGCAAGAAGAAACCGATAGGGAAAGCCTAAACGAGGACGAATTAGTCGAAAATAGGGTACGCGTTGATAGGTGGTTAGAAAACGTAGAGACTGTGCGGGGGGAGCCGCCCTACCGCCCGTCTCAGCCCGCGCCCCGCATCGAGATAGAGCAGGCCCCGCCGAGTAGGGGAACCGGTTACGACCACGCTGAAGATGCCCAGGGGAGGTTGGTTGCGAATGACGTTCAACCGCGCCGCGTAAATACGATACAGAGGGACAATGGAGTCGCCGTAGAAATGAACCAGGTGGATCGTCGTGTACGGGTTACGTCACCGTCGCGCGTCCAACGCCGCACTCTATCGCCTACACGTAGATCGCCAAATCGCCACGCGGATCGTAGATTACTGTCGCCGTGTCATAAGGATGTAGGTGCACGTAGATCGCCATCGCCACATCACCACGCGGATCGTAGATCACCGTCGCCGTGTAATGATGTAGGCAGAGATAAATCGCCACATCGCCTTCTGGATCGTAGATTACCGTCGCCGTGTCATAGGGATGTAGGTGTACATAGGTCGCCGGCGCCACAGCGTAGGCTAGAAGGAAATAGGGATAGAGATAGGTCACTCACCCCGCGAGGGAAGGATAGGGATATAGAACGGCTAGCGGAAGCTTTAGAAAGCATAGTTAGGGTTAGACCAGCCGCCGCGAAACAGACGCAGGACTTGCCTATTTTTAACGGCTCGGCCGCGGAATGGTTAGCATTTAAAGCCGCGATGAATGAATCCACGCGTTTATATGGATTCACAAATACGGAAAATATGGCAAGATTAAGGAAATGTTTACGCGGTGAGGCTAGAGAGGTAGTATCGGCTCTGCTGTTTACCGCGAAGGATCCGGCAGACATTATGCGGACACTGGAGCAGTGTTTCGGCCGCCCGGAAGTAATTATAGATCGTGCGTTAGAAGAATTAAAACGCCTTCCGCGCCCGGGTCAAACCGCCCAGGAATTAAACTCGTTCGCGATTAAATTACAGAATATAGTGTGCATTATGCAGAACGTCGACGGCAAGGGTTATTTGCGTATTCCAATACTGACTAGGGAGGTTACTAGCAAACTTAGCCGGTCGCGTTGGTGCGATTATGCGGAGCACTACGGAAGTGCGGACGAACCGGACATCGTTACGTTATCCCGGTTCATGATGAGAGAGGCTGACCGTGCGTTAAGTCATGCCTATACGTCCGTAACGTCGACTAAGGAATCGCCCGTAAGACGAGAGACGCCGCCGTCGGAAAGAATAGTGTTAGCACGCCGCGTAGAAGATAGGGCCCGCGACGTAAAGACGTTCACCGCCCAGGAGGACACCGGTAGTGCCTCATGTATGTGTTGCGGGGGTGAACACCCTATCGTCAAGTATAAAAAGTTAGAGCAAATGGGCTCGGACGACCGGTGGAAGTGGGTTAGGGAAGATGGGGTATGTTTCAAGTGCTTGAGCAGCAAGCACCGACGTATACGCTGCAAAGCCAGGAAGTGCGGCGTCGACTGCTGCAACGCCCCCCACCACGCTCTCCTTCACACCCGCAAGGCCCGTACGCCTGCAGCGTCGGTTAAACCGGACGAAACCGTGCTCGTCGCGTCAAGTGTTAGCAGTAGTGCGTCCGTATTGTTAAAAGTGTGTCCGATAACCGTGCGCGGACCACGCGGAAAGGAAGTAAATACGTACGCGCTACTTGACGAAGGCTCTACGATATCGCTAATCGACGATGACTTAGCTCGCGAGTTAGGAGCGGAAGGACCGGTAAAGCCGCTCAAAGGCGTAGGTAACAGTCAACGCGAGGCTAATAGTAGATTAGTCAATATAGGGATACGTGGCAAGACGCGCAGCGAGATGTTTAACATAAACGCGCGAACAATAACCGACTTAAAGATAGGCTCGCAGTCTGTGAGTAGGGAGTGTTTACGATTAAAGCACTTACGTGACTTACCGAGTTCGGTGTGTTACGTCAACGCGAAGCCGAGATTGCTATTAGGCGCCGACAATTGGCATTTGATAATTACCCGTAGTTTAAGGATAGGACGTCGAAGGCAGCCTATAGCTGCACGTACGTTATTAGGATGGGTAATCCAGGGAACCGTGCCGCGGTTAACGTGTAGGGAAGACGGCGAGACCGTATTACACGTAGAGAGCACTAGCGGACGGTCAGATAGGGACATCCGAACGTTTGCCAGTCAGGACGAGGAGCTAATGGAACTCCTCAAACGGCAGTACGAGATAGACTCTATAGGTATCTCGCTGAAGAGTAGGCCGCGACGGGATGAGGAGCGCGCTGTCGACATATTCCAGCGCACCGTCAAGAAGGTCGGCGAGCAATACCAAGTTGGACTGCCATGGAAGGACGACAACGTGCGGATGCCACCCAGCTACGAGATGGCAGCTCGAAGACTACGGACGATTGAAAGGAAGATGGACCAGTCGCCGGAGTTTCGTGACGCCTACACAGCCCAGATAGACAACCTCCTGGCGAAAGGATACGCAAGGGAAGCCGAAGGGACAGAGCGAGAGGATCCCAAGAGCTGGTACCTGCCACACTTCGCAGTACGGAATAATAATAATAATATTCCACAACTATCAAACAACGCCATCTAGTCCCAAGCTAAGCAGAGCTTGTGTTATGGGTACTAGACAACTGATAAACATACTTATATATTTCTAAATACATAAATATTATAAATAAATTACACCCAGACTCAGAACAAATGATCGTGCTCATCACACAAACATTTGTCCTGGGTGGGAATCGAACCCACGACCTCCGGCGTAGCAGTCAGGGTCACTAACCACTAGACCAACAGGCCAGTCGAATCCGAACAAGCCGGGGAAGACGAGAGTAGTGTTCGACGCGGCAGCGCGCGCATCCGGCAGATACCTTAACGATTATTTACTCGACGGCCCCGACTTATTAAGGAACTTACCGGGCATACTGTTTCGATTTAGGGAGAACGAGATAGCGGTGTCCGCGGATATTAGGGAAATGTTCTTGCGTGTGAAAATCGACCGCCGCGATCAGCCCGCGCAGTTGTTTCTTTGGCGAGGAGACGAGCGACACAGCCCACCGCGGGAGTACGTTATGACGTCTATGATTTTCGGTGCGAGGAGCTCGCCGTTTCTCGCACATAGTGTTAGGGATCATAACGCGCGCGCACACGCAGAGACACACCCGTTGGCACTTAACGCTATCGTACGTAGCCATTATATGGATGACTATTTAGACAGTTATGCCACGGTAGAGGAAGCGATAAATACGGCGAAGCAGGTTTCGGAAGTGCACCAGCAGGCCGGTTTCACCTTGGCAGGATGGAACTCTAACCACGCAGCCCTGTTGGAGGACAAGCCGGAGGACTTACTGGCGCGTAAGCCTAAGGAAGTAGGCTTAAGACAAGACAGCCCAGGCAGAACCTTAGGGTTATTATGGATGGCTGATGAAGACGCCCTAACATTCAACACGTCAATGAATAGGGTGCCGCAAGAAGTAAAGGCGCTACAGCGACCACCGACCAAGACGGAAGCATTAAGCGCGGTCATGTCCGTTTTTGACCCGCTTGGACTGCTAAGTTACCTCACCATCACCGCCAAGATCCTGCTACAAGACCTATGGCGTATGAAGAAGGTCGGATGGGTCGACGAACTACCCGAGGAGGCAGCTGAGGAATTTCAGCGATGGCTGCGAGTCGTCGAGGAGGTATCACGATTACGACTGCCAAGGTGCTATGCTCCTAAGGGGGGAGTGGTAGAGCGTCAACTTCACGTGTTCAATGATGCGAGCGAACGTGCGTACGCATCCGCGGCGTATTGGCGTATACGATATCGCGACGGAACGATTAAGGTACGATTAGTGGCGGCTAAGGCGAAAGTCGCTCCAATTAAAGCGCAAAGTATACCGCGATTAGAGTTGCAGGCGAACTTAATAGGCGCGCGACTCGCGGAGTTCGTACAGGGCGAACACAGAGTGGTAGCAGATAGGGTCGTATATTGGACGGACTCTACTACGGCGCTCCACTGGATACAGAACGATACGGCGCGTTACACTCCATACGTGGCTCACCGGTTAGGGGAGATAGCTGAGAAGACATCACCCGAGCAATGGAGGTGGATACCGACTGCGGAAAACCTAGCGGACCAAGCGACGCGTATGAATTTCACAACCAAGGAAGAGAGCGACAAGTGGTTTACAGGACCACCCTTCCTCTACGAGCATGAAGACAGATGGCCTCACCGACAGGAAGAGAAGGCGGGGGATGATGAAGAGTTGGAGGAAATCGTGGCGCACCAGAGCGACACACAGGAAGCTCCACACCTGCCAGAGATTCTCTGCCTACGAGAAGTTAATCAGGGCCACAGCAAGAGTACTACAATTCCTCGATGCGGCACGAGGAAGAGCACGAGGACTGACATTGCAGCACATCCAGAGAGCAGAACGGATGTGGATACAACATAGCCAGCGGGCAAGCTTCACTGAAGACATCAGCCGCCTTCAGCGGGGAAAGAATTTGACCACCGGCAGCGCACTAAGGAAGCTCGACCCCATATTGGAGGATAGAGTGCTACGAGCCAGGGGAAGGATCGACGCCGCCGACGTGGACGGTCAAATGAAGAGACCCATTATCCTGAATGGACATCACCAATTTGTAAAGCTGCTTGTGGAGAAGGCGCATCAGGAAGCGAGCCACGCCAATAGAGAGAGAGTGGTGAACGACCTGCGCACTAGGTATCATATAGTCCGATTACGACCTACAGTACGAGAAGCGGGGCGGAGATGCCTACGATGTAGAGTACGGAAGGCGACACCACGACCTGCGGTTACAGGAGACCTACCACCTGAACGGTTAGGGGCGTTTGCACGACCATTTACGAACACCGGGATTGATTATTTCGGGCCTCGACGGTTACGATAGGACGACGGCACGAAAAACGGTGGGTGGCACTGTTCACGTGCCTAACGACGCGCGCAGTACATCTAGAGATAGTCTATTCTCTGACCACGAACTCGGCGATATCGGCATTGCGGCGCATGGCGGCTAGGCGTGGGTGGCCACGGGTTATTTATTCGGATAATGGGACTAATTTTCATGGGGCAAACGCAGAACTACGACAATGGAACTACTACGGGCAATGGAAGAGTGGACGCCACAGTTGAAGGATTACGCGCTGACTCGGCGCGTCGATTGGAAGTTCATCGCACCGGGCGCGCCTAACCAGGGAGGCGCATGGGAGCGTCTCGTGCGCTCAGTGAAGACCGCACTCGAAGCCACTCTCCATCAGAAGAGCCCACGAGAAGAAACGTTGGCAACGCTTCTGACTGAAGCCGAAAATACTGTAAATTCTCGACCGTTGACGCACGTACCGGTCGACATCAACGATGAAGAGGCGCTGACACCCAACCACTTCCTACTGTTGGGACCATCGGGCCTGCCAGTCACCGCGCCGTGCACACCCATGGATCGTCGGGCGTGGAGAGCGGCGCAGGGGCTCGCCGACGAGTACTGGAGGCGCTGGGTAAAGGTGTACCTGCTGACGCTGGTTGCACGCGGGGACTCCCGAGATGCTCAGCAGCGCCAAATACAGGAAGAGGACCTCGTCGTGGTTGCGGACGGCAACCTACCCAGGAATGTGTGGCCGCGGGGCATCGTAACGAAGACGTTTCCTGGACCAGACGGCGTGGTGCGCAACGTCGAGGTCCGGACCAAGGGAGGAGTGCTGCGGCGGCCCGTCAGGAAGATCGCCGTCCTCCCAAGAGAAGCTTAGGCTCGCATGCTACGCCGGGGGGAGGATGTAGCGGACAGCGAGGGGCCGCCGCCCCGTCGCCCCTTCACACCTCGGTGCGCCCCGCGCAACCCGCACACCGGCAGCAGATCACGCGATGTCGCCGACCAATGAGCGCGCGGCATCGCGGACGACGCTACTCACGAACCGAGACGCTCTCTGGCGACATATAAGAAGGGCGTCTCGGTCGGTGAGCTGTTCATTTCGGAAGCGGCACTCGAAGAGAAGAAACAGCAAGAGAAATCAAGAAGAATCAAGACTCCATAGAAAATAAGAAGACTCCCCTCTGTATAGTGTAGTTAATAGTGCCACATTGTAAATAGTTTGAATACAGTATAGTTCGCCAGTACCATCTTTTCTTTAAGCAGTTTCCCTAGCGTAGTCAATAATACAGTCCACTGCGATCCCTAACAAAGAACAGAATAAAATGGGTTTGATCCTAGACTGTAAAACTAGGTGGAGCAGTTTAGCCGATATGATCACAAGATTTTTGGGATTAAAAGACCCTGTACACGCCCCTAGTTGCTCCGACAAAGGTCAAATATCCCGGGGCCCATCAGCGGTAGATTCGACGGACAACTAAGGGTGGGGCTCGAAATGCCTATGGATAATCAAAATATAAGGAATAGGTAATTAGTTCGACTTACTTGGTTCAGAAGCGAAGACTGACCACAAGGCTCGGTCAGGCGATAGGTGTAGTGTATGTAAGTGGTGTTTAGTGGTGTGTAAAATGTGAAACCTGACTTAACACTTTTAATCGGCAGCAGCCCTGACTCCGGCACCGCCACACGGTGTGGTATCCTCCAGCGGCGTCACCTCGATGTCACTCAAAGTCTAGCGTCCCTTAGCACAAATCTATAATCTAATACGAACGCTGTTTCTCGCGGGTCACAAAGTTTAGCGTTTTTAACCGACACAGGAAAATATCTCCGAGTTACATCAAATGCCACAAAGCAACTCGTCGGCGCAAATTAATATTATAAAGCACTTCAACCGGCAATCACTATACAGTCTACGTAAATTACTTGCCAACGAATTTAAGTTAATCAATCAAAATATTACGGCTTCGTTATCGCGTGAACGCACTAAAGATAACCAAACATTAGAAGCGAAAAACTCCAATAGTAAATTCTACCCGACCGGCAGTTGTTCACTATTTCAGTCTATCAACTTTATTGTACATATAATTAACACGCCCGCAATCAGAACTCAAAATTCGCCTCGTTGACACGTAAAACGATAGAAAACAGTCCACACACAAAAGGCACTTAACGCGACGTTACAAATCAACATTAACTTTCAAAAACAATTAACCGGGCCACGTCTTGCAACGAAGTTACTTTAATCACTCAAATTCAATACAAACCTCTTGACACGAAACGTACAAATTAGACAAACTAATTCGAGGCGGCCTACACGAAACCCCAAATATTCACTAGTAAATTAGGCTCGCACAATGACTCAAATTCTAGACCATCAAATCAACTCTGGCCGCGAGCTACCGATCCAGCGGTCGCAAATACACTCTAGTCGACGAAGCCGCAGCGGTCAAGCAACTGATCAGACCACCGGCCGGAATAACGAGAGGCCGGCACGCCACCCCCCCCCCCCCCCCCGGCGGCGTTTACCTCACCTCGACACCATCGGGTGATGCACCGAATCAAACATGATTGGATGCCGTTTTAAATGCCCATGTTTGGGCAGACCCTATATTGAAGAATCTTATTGATTTAAAGTACGATACCACGTTAAGTTCAGGTGAGCTGGTTTTACTGCAGGAATTGTCCACTTCTTTAAATATTGTAAAGGAAATAATAGAGGCGCTGTGCTAAGAAAATGCAAATCTGCTTACTGTAGAAACAGCCCTTCAATTTATGGTTGCGAAACTTGAAAAGACAAACAGTTTTAACAGTGACAGGCTACTCGAAGCGCTGAAGAATAGAATTGCAGAATGGAATTGCAGAGACGCCTAACAAATTTAATCTGCACATTAAAATATCCCCACAATCCCAGTAAATATTACGCAAAGCCACCTTCGTCTACCTTTCCATCACCAGGCAATAACATTATTACAGAAGTAATAACTGAGATTAACGAGAGATACTTTTCTAAAAGACAGAACTCAGATAATTGCGAAGATGAGCCTTAGTTCAACTTCAGCAACGGCAACGCCAACATCAGCAACAAAACGAATCACACCAGGAAAGATCTGAAATGACCTTTAAAGAAGAGTTACAAAAAATGATAAATGACACTAATTCCGCCACTCCTTCGACGTCTACAGCAAATTTATCAAATAGAGAAGAGTTATAAACGTCAGTACGAATGCAGATGGCGCTATTTGACAGAGGAGGTCCCAGACAAGTCCATTTGATCCAAGCGTATAACTTCTTCATGTGTATACCACCTACAAGTGTAGGGTGTGAAAGGGTGTTTTCATCAGCAAAATACATTTTTGCAACCATTTAAGATGTTCTTTAAAAGATGATTCCCTAAACGCACTAAGTTTCCTTAGGTCCCACTTCCAAGGAAAACGTTTAAGATTTATTTTTATTGTAGGATAGGCTTGCAAATTGCAATTGACGACAATCATGCTTAGAAGAAAGCAGTGATGAGGTCTAGGTTGGAATGCGCTTGCGTAGAAGATACTTATTCACTCTTGCTTTGAAGGTAATTGAGTTGTACGTGTAGTAAGTGTAAGAATAAGACAAAGTAAGATGATAAGATTAAAACGTATTTTATTTTTGTACAATGTAGCGTTGATCTGATTCTGATCTCATAAATTCTAATACTGATTAATTATTTGTATTCTATCACAGTTGAAAATCTTTCTTTTAAATTTTTCAAGTTTTTAAGTAAGCAATATGTAAGTGTATTATGTGCATCATGTGCGACAGTACGAAATACCGACAATAATGTTAAGAATTTAGTATGTACTTTATTTCTAGTTACATAAAAGATTTTAAGCATGTGGTATTTATAGTCGACTATTTGTTTTTATTATTAAAAGAGTTTGTGTATCTGGGTTCAAAGTTTACAAGAGATGGAAAGTGTGAGAGTGATATCGAAAGAAGAGTGAATGCAGGAAACATGGTGAATGGAGCTTTTGCACTCCTTTGTGAGCAGTCGGAAGGTGTCTAACAAGTCTCGTTTGGCTGTGCATGAGGGGGTGTTGGTTCCGACACTCATGTACGGAAGTGAAAGTTGGGTATGGCAGAAGAAACACGAAAACAGAATAAATGCAGGTGAGATGAGAGCGTTAAGAAGTATGATAGGAGTTAAACTGAGTGACCGGATAAGAAATAGTGAGATAAGAAAACGTTGTGGTCTGAAAGAAGATGTAGTGGCAAAAATTGAGAAAGAAATGCTGAGATGGTTCGGCCATGTCGAGAGAATGAATGAAGAACGATTGACTAAAAAAGTGTATAAAGCGAGTGTGAATGAAAGTGCTGGAAGGGGTAGACCTAGGCGGACATTTCACGACCAAATCAGGGAGGTCTTGAAAAAAGGCCAGGTCAAGAGCACCCTAAACTGTAGAGCATGTATGAAGAGAATAATGAAAGTGGACGAAGCTAAACAAGTATGTAAGGATTGTAGCAAGTGGAAAGAAGTGGTGTCTGCCTACCCATACGGGAAAGAGGCGTGATTATATATGATTATATGTATTATATAATTATTATTACAATACCTAGATCTCAATTTATAAGACTGTTGTGGTTGTCTTGTTAAGCACCTACTTTTTATAGTTTTTTGTAGAACTGCATTAGTTCCTTAACAGTGAAATTCCAAACAGTTCTTTAATTTTTAACTAAGATTTTGTTTTGATTGAGAGAAATTAGACTCTACGTAAGAAATTGGCTATTAAAAACATGATTATTTTAACAAATTTTGTTTTTTCTTAATTATTCGAATAATTCGAATAATACCCGAAAAAAGTTGAATATTCGAATACCATAAATTATCGAATATTTGCAAGGCCTAGTCTCAAAGTTCAGCGTTCCACACGACAAGCTAAAATTCTTTCGTACGATATTAAAATATCACGCCCGCAATCAAAACTCAAAATCCGCCTCGTTGACACGTAAAACTAACGAAAATAGTCGACACACATAAAAGGCACTTAACGCGACGTTACAATTCAACATTAACTTCCAAAAGCAATTAACCGGGCCACGCCCTAACGTATAATACTAATACACAAAACAATGCGTTAGTGGTTTGCTCTTTAAGTTTCTTCGCATTTTCAATTTTTTTTTTAATTTTTCTTCTTTTATGAATATTTGTGGCTTGATTTATTTATTTTTAATCTTATTAATATAAAATATAGCTAATAGTACACAAAGAAACAATAACATACTGCCACCTTGGTGGCAGAAAAAGTCGTGGATGCCCTCATTGTGTCGTCGTATCCAAGTAAAAGTACCTAATGTTTTTTTTTTTATTGTGCCAGTATCTATTATTAGTAACATAACTAAGATCATTTAGTATTTTAATTGTTGCATTATCTCTCCAAGACATATTTTTGATACAGTATTTATATGCTTAATATTATCTTCTTACGAACAACGGTTGACTGCCTAACTCACTCTCCATAATATGGATAGGTGTACTTTTAACAAAACCCCCTATAATTCGAAGACCTTTATTTTGGATCTTATCTTGCTTAGACAGATGTATTTTAGCACTATTATCGTATAAAAAACATCAAAAATCGAGCCGACTTCTTAATAGAGAGATACATATAGCGCGCATATGCTTAGGATGTACACCACAAGCAGACCCGGACAAAACTTTTAGTATATTTAAGAATTCTGAAGGTTTTTCTACGATCTCATTAATATGTTTAGTCCATCTCAACGATTTGCCCAGCCATAGCCCCAAGTATTTAACATTTTCATTTACAGGAATAATATTGTTATTAATTTTAATTTAGATGCCGATAATTCATCTAGCAAAATTATCATAGCATTTACTGCAGTTTGTAAATTATTTTCACAATTCCGTAAGTTCCTGTCATTCAAATCTATACAAATAAATAAAATTGAATTGTCTCTTTGTAATGTCAAAATTACAGCTTCTTATTAAATGCATATGTAAGTATATACGGTACTAATAACAAAAATACAATTTTTAAAGTTTTTGTCTGTCTGTCTGTCTGTCTGTCTGTTCCGGCTAATCTCCGAAACGACTTGACCGATTTTGACGGGATTTTCACTAACAGATAGCTGATGTCACAAGGAGTAACTTAGTAACTTACCTTTATTTTAAAAAAAGTACTATACAATACTTTAGTTTATACATCAAATCAAATAGTTTATTTGTTTTTTTTTTTATATATATGATAGGGTGACAAACGAGCACACAGTCCACCTGATGGTAAGTGGTTGCTGTGGCCCATAGACACCTACATTTATTCTCGTTTACGAATCAAAATGCAGATGCGTTGTCACCCGTGAGGACTAAGATGGAATTTTAGTCTACACTTTTCCAGTAAAAAGTGTCTCCGGTTCTCTATACTCACCATACGAAACACAGCAGGATTAAGCTGCTATTTTACGCTGGTATTCTGTGAGAGCGTGGTCCTTCCCTGGTCGAGCCGACCCATTCGTGCTACAACTATACTACTAATATAGCTGCAGCATGGCTCTACCACGTATAAAATTTGTGATTCACAGTTTACATAAAGGTCTTATTTAAACATAAATAAAGTTTAGTCTGTGATCAGCCTCATGGGCATCATCATCATCATCATCATTACAGCCCTTCCTAAGTCCACTGCTGAACATAGGCCTCCCCCAAGGAATGCCACAAAGTACGGTCCTGAGCAGTGGAGTAGCGAGCCTTAGAGGGCCTGTATCAAAATTTGGTGGGGGGCCCAAATGAAGGTTAAAGATTTTTCACAAAAGGAACAAAAACCCTAGCACAGATTAAAAATAATTATATATTGATTATAAGTTATTACCTACATTTAATACTCCGAGGAACTAAGCCAGCCAAACAATTCAAACCAACATACTGTCCCATAGAAGTCCTTAGAATTTTTGCTTACATACGTTCGGGGCCCCTGTAGCCCGGGGGCCCCGTATCATTGATACGGCTGATACGGCGGTAGCTACGCCCCTTGTCCTGAGCCACTTGCATCCATCGACTTCCTGCATGTCTTACCAGGTCGTCACTCCATCTAGTGGGGAGTCGCCCTACACTTCGCCTACCGGTACGGGGCTGCCACTCGAGAACCTTTCTTCCCCATCGGTTGTCGGTTCTTCGAGCTATATGGCCGACTCACTGCCACTTCAGCTTACTAATCCATTGGGCTATGTCGGTTACTCTGGTTCTACTGTGGATATCCTTATTTCTAAGTTTATCGCGCAGAGAAACCCCGAGCATAGCCCTCTCCATAACTCGCTGAGCGACCTTGAGCTTACTCATACGGCCAGCAGTGAAGGACTACGTCTCAGATTCGTAAGTCATCACTGACAACACGCACTGGTTGTACAATTTCGTTTTCAGGTTTTGAAGTATGTCTAACGAGAAGATGTGTCGTAGTTTCCTGAACGCTGCCCAGCCGAGTTGAATCCTCATGGGACATACAAATGTCAAATATTATTAATAGTTCATTGATTACATTATTCATTATAATAGATTAGATTATTAGATCAAATTATTCATCATAAATAATATTGATTACATTGGATTAGATTAGATTATTATTACTATATCGTTGGGTTTATTATAACTATTATGTCATCTAATACAGTCAACCGGACATTAACTCTGACATTCGATATAATATGTAGGTAAACGACCGTATACTTCCGAGCGCGCGGTTAGTACTGAACTTAGGAAGTTCCTACTGCACGTTTGCTCTCTCGGATTGTGACGTCACGTCACAGAGAACGAGTGGGTAAAAATTAAAAAATATTGCGAAACTTCAAAACGTTATAACTTTCGTATTTCTGCACCAATTTGGACGAAACAAAAACTATTGTTATTTTCATAAACATAGCTTTAAAGCTATATAGGTTTTATTGTCAAATTAGAACATGTTGGTGTGACCCATTAGCAGACTAGTTCCAGCCGCTCAATTTCACCATCGCACATCGCGACAAAACTCGCGGTACCAACCATACCATCTGGATGATTGGCGGTCCACCATTGTGCGATATAGAAGAAGTTTTCTTCCTCGCACAACTTCCTTGTGGAACTGATTACCACCAGCGATTTTTCCGGACCGATACGACTTAGGGACCTTCATGAAAAGAGCCTACTTCTTTTTAAAAGGCGATCAACGCATCTGCAATTCCCCTGGTGTTGCAGTTGTTCATGGGTGGCGGTAGTCACTTACCATCCGGTTAGCCGCATGCTCGTTTGCCCCCTTTCCTATAAAAATAAAACTATTATTTTGACATTACAAACAGACACTTCAATTTTATTTATTTGTGTAGATGATTGTTAGATACAATTTCATGAGACAAAAAGTTGGAATCTTACCTACGCGCTTTGCGCTTATGGCTTGCAAAAACATCAATAATAATAATGCACAGCTTATAAAACTGTCTTCCAGAAAATAAAACTACATAACAATACCTATTCATAGTTTTATTTTATTTCACATGATCCTCTAAAGTAAATTCGAGTAATTTTAGTGCAACCTTCAAATGTATGGGAAGGCATCAAATAGTTTTGTGAGCCTTGAACCGAAACTACTCCAATTTGCGTTATTAACAAAAAGTTTAAAACTTACAGAACACAAGTTTGAAATTTCCGCGAAAAAGGTTTCATATAAGCGCTCACTGTGCCGCTAGTAGTATCCTATATATACTCATAGTAGCTTCTTATTTTTTTTAGTTTGAAGATAGTATTCTTCTCTCGGTGTAGTCTCGGTTTGCTAGTTGCTACATATTTATTTATCTATGGTAACTGTGTTCCGTGGCGGCGAAACGGTTTTTTTGGCGGGAACTTGACCGACGACGGATTGCTGGTCCTGTACTATTGTTTAAATAATGGTTTGAAGTGGATTTTGATATGTAAAATTAGTGCGATTTTGTGTATTAAATGTCTACGTATGTGAACTATTAGTGGAAACGGTGAAACAAGTGCTCTGATGGTGATGTGATTCTCAAGATAAGGTGTCTGTCTGCATAGGCGCCTTGAGATACCATCGCCACCTGTCAACTGTCTGCCGGCTCAAGTTGCTGTCAAAATCTTCCAAGGGCTGCACAATATGATGCATCAACATATTGTGAAGCAGTGTACTATGAAGGATAATTATTATACATTGTAACTTCAGGCTCAGAAGGGCTAGAACCCAGAGCCGTAAAGCCAGTTATTAAGAAGAAGAAGAAGAAGTGGCGGCGACGCAACGTAAACACAAGAGACTAGGGATGATCGATGTTGTAGAAACATTGATGACGACATCGATATTGACATCGATAGCTCAACAACGATGTTCGATGTTTATCCTACTCGAAACATCAGTGTTGGCCATTATCGATGTTTTTTGCACATGTATTTAATAGGTTAGAATTAGATGAATAAAAAAATTGTCATGTTGTTTATGGTTTATAATTAATGAAGTAAAAACAATTAATAAACAATGTAGTGTAAAACAGTAGTTAAAAAAATACTGGAAGAAGTTCACAAAAATCTAGTTCATCTATACAAATAAATAAAATTGAAGTGTCTGTTTGTAATGTCAAAATTACAGTTTTTTACTAAATGCATATGAAAGTAAATACGATACCTATAACTAAAATACAATTTTTAAAATTTTTGTCTGTCTGTCTGTCTGTCTGTTTGTTCCGGGTAATCTCCGAAACGGCTGGACCGATTTGGACGGGACTTTCACTGGCAGATAGCTTATTTCATAAGGAGTAACATAGGCTACTTTTATTTTAGAAAAAGAATCAGGGTTCCGCGCAGAAACATAAAAACCCTAACACGCGAACGAAGTCGCGGGGAACAGCTAGTTTGTTATATAGTCCAATATTTTTGCCGATTGATTTTTTTTTCTTTTCATTCTTTTCATTTTTTTTTAAATAGTAATTTTGACAAAGAAGTACCTTTCAATCTGTTTCTCTGTTAATAAAGAGTTAAGCCAGCTATTGAAAATAATTTAAAAATAAAAATTTGTACAACTGACTTCAATATAAATTATTAAGGATAATTCAAAAACTATTGTTCAGACGTTTATGGGACCACATGATAAAGCTAAATAAAAAAAATCATCGAAATCGGTTCATCTAGAAAAAAGTTATGAGGTAACACACATTAAAAAAAGAATATACAGTCGAATTGAGTGTCTCCTCCTTTTTGAAGTCGTTAGATAACCGCTCAGATGGCGTTGATGTAGCGATTGTGGTCAAATATCTCACCGCAAGTTTTTATTTTTTATTTTAGATAGGTAGAACCAATAACATTGTACTAAAGGAGCATTGGATCGTGTTTAAGATCCACTGGAACATCGGTTTTTTTTAAAACACCGACAAAGAAACATACAACCAACAACGACACCAATAACAAAACGAAATCTGTAACAACTGCCACATTACAGTTGACACTTGACAGTTAAATTTAATACACCATAATGATATATTTTTAGGTTATCGATGCGTTCAAGCATTCTGAATTATTCAAAATTTTAAATATTTTAGAGGAGATGCAAGATTTAGTTGATATTGATTTCGCGGGTTCAAGCAATCGATTATGGGTTAATTGACATCGATGTTTCGATGTTTGACATGTGGTAACATGGTCTGCTTAGGCACCTTGAGATTGAGATACCATCGTGTACATAGACTCTACGATCGCGTACCATCGTCAACTGTCTGCTGACCAGTGTTGCCGATTTGTGAGGAATTCCCCCAAACTGCGAGAAATCTCATGTTGGTTGGGGGGATTTATTGCGGACTGTAATTATGCGGGGAAAATGCGGAGATTTTAAAATCTTCGTCGACATACTTTTTCAAGAATTCCAAATACTTTAATATTTTTTTTATAGTTTAGATACTTATAAATTACGGAGGACTGAATACTCTTCATTGCACCAAATTTAAATTTCGGCATCTTTTTTCTTTCGCCAATTGCTTGTTGCTCGTTTTATCGTTTAAATAATGGTTTGAAGTGGGTTCTGATACGGAAAAGTGATGCGAATTTGTGTATTAAGTGTCTGCACATGTGAACGTGAACGTGAACATGAACTATTAGAGAAAACGACGAAACAAGTGCTTTTATGTTGATATAAACCTCAAGTTATTTTGATCGCTTAGGCGCCTTATGAACAGCTCAGCCCAGTAGACAGTCGTCATCGACTGTCCACTGGACTGAGCTGTTGTCAAAATCTCACATAAACTTCGCAATGTGATGCATCAGCATATTTTAAATAAAAAAAATCTATAAAAATGAAGATCCCGAATGAGAAGAAAACATCGCTTGAAAGACAAGCATCCAAGCCAAAAAATCTTAATTATTTTTCGGATCTATGGTCGCAAAAAACCAAATTGAATAAAATCAAGATATATTGGAAAAGTTTGCCGACACTATGATTAGGGGATTCCCTTTCTTTTGACGTTTTGTGATTTGTAAAATAGATTAATGGATCTCTTATTCTCTTAACATTATAATACATATATGTTATACGCCAGCTTTGCATTTGATTTCGTATTTTGTCGCGCCGTAACGATACCATCTTGTACAAATATGGATAAATGGTTAATGAAAGGCCGAAACAAAGAAGATAATCCTAAGTTAAGGTAATTAATAGCCTATTTATTTATTTTACGCGATCAGTAAACTCATATAGCAGGTTACAGTCTGTCAGAAACTCAGTGATTATAATTAACTTAACTATACTAATTTTTGTTTTTTAGCCAGGACGTAAAAGTAAACCCGAAAAGGAGACATCAGAGGCTTCAACTTCTAGTATAGAAGCAGAATATGCTGTTCCCAGTTTCAGTTTGACTTCAGTGGGCTTGGCAACAAGTGAATCAAATAATCCACAAACTAAAAAAATAAAACGCCTGAATAAATTTAACGATTTATGGCTTAAAGAACCAAACTTCTTGAGCTGGCTATGCAAAGATTCGAAAATGAAAGATGGAAATTAACACACTGTATGCTTTGTGTGGTGTCAATTATAGCGCATAAAAGTGATCTGACTCTATGTATTATGGATTCTGATCGCCATAAGAAAAAATCATTAGAAATACAGAATGTTCCAAAAATTTCAAATTATTTGCCAGTGACTGATTTAGAAATAAATGTACGAAAAGCTTGAACTAAAATTAGCCGGAGCGTTGGCTGAAAATAATATACCAATATCATTTAGCGACATGTTGCGCCCACTCTGCAAAGAGATTTTCGCAGACGCTGTTATAGCTAATAATATGAATTTACACAGAACCGAGGCGACGGCTATAATAAATAATATTTTAGAAAACACATGTTTAGAGGATATATATGAAAAATCACGCGGAGAAAAAATCTTCGTTTCATTGATAATGGATGAAACGACGGATCAGAGCTCTTTAAAACAATGCTGTTTTACTGCTGTTGTCTATGATGAGAACACTAATAAGGTAGAGCATTTGTTTCTAGATATAGTGGAATTGTCATCAGAAACTGCTACGGGTCTGTATGACTATTTACATCAAATACGTCGAAATAAAAACATATCCATAGAAAACATGGTAGGATTTAGTTCTTATACCACATCCGTGATGGTTGGGGAACATTGCTCTGTTTTTGCTCTTCTTAAAAAAGATTTGCTTCACATTGCTCTGGTGAAATGTTCTTGTCACATAATACGCCTATCATCATCTAAAGCTTGTCTTAAATTACCTCGAAATGTTGAAGATATTTTGGGTTCTGTTGGAGCTCACTTCAGTAAAAGTTCACAAAGACAATTAAAATTTAGAGTTTCAAGAATTCTTTCAAGTGGAGATTTACAAAATTCTCACACCAGCTCAAACTCGATGGCTCTCACTGAAAGCGTGTGTAGACCGTGTCTTAGAGCAGTATATTCCATTAAAAGCCTACTTGACAGAAACAATCCTCTCAGATCCGTCGAACACTACCGAAAAAATGTTGATTACAATGAACAACGAATTCACTGTGGTATATTTGGAATTCATGTCTTACGTACTTGCACTAGTAACAAAATTCAATGTCTTGTTTCAATCAGAAACATCCCTTCTTCACAAATTGAAACCAGAAGTCGAAAACCTTTTGAAAACTTCGTCTTCTAATTTCATGAAAATTAGCTATGTCAAGTCCTGTGTTAATATTTTAAACGCAGACTTCAAAATCCAACACTTTTCCTAAGTTTAAACGAAATATATATTGGATTAAAGGCTGGAGAAAGTATGGAAAATTTAAAAAAATTACGAAAATGTACCTCGTGCTACTATTGCAGGTTTCTATAGCACCTGCCAGGCGTTTTATATTGAATTAACGTCAGACATTACCAAGCGATTTGATTTCGGGGATCCTTTATTTTCTATTATATCTTCTGTAAAACCATCAGAAGCTCAACAGTTTCTAATTAAGTTTCCAGTACTTTATAAATTTATGACCGCGCAAAAATTAGATGACGAGTGCTGAACTCATGCTTTGTTAGATTTTGATCAACATGGGCTTGAAATTTATGGAGATAACATCGATGGCGAAATTTATTGGGGTAAAGTATTCCACCTTAAAAATGCTGCGGGAGAATACATGTTTCCAAACATAAAAACTGTTATGTCTTTGTAGTTCAATTATTTAAATAATATTTATTTTTTAACCTCTGTTGCACTTTCATTTTGCTCGAAATATTAAACTTGACATTGCCGCCCAATTTTTTTTATCCCCTCTCTTGTTGCCATTGAAGATACTACAGTACCTGTATTTAGCTGATGCGGTTGAAAATGGCAGTATGTGCTCATACTGCCATTTTCAAACGCGTCGGTCGAAAGTAAATTTAGTGCGCTTCGATCTTTAAAAACAGAAAACCGCATCAGCTAAATACAGGTACTGTAGTATCTTTAATGGCAACAAGAGAGGGGATAAAAAAATTGGGCGGCAAAAAAAAACAAAGTTTATAAATAATAATACAGAGACACAATTAATTTGAAAACTCAAGCTCAAAGGTTGAATGACAGATGGTTAATAATAATATTTCGTCATAACAAGGTCAAGGCTATTAATACAGTTTGGCCCTTAGATTTTGGGGAACAAGTGTTATTTGTCAATATATGGCAAAACCCGTATTTACTGTGTAGAATTTTATAATAAACAGCACGAGGTTTAAAATTGCTTTACACATTGCCAATTTGAAATAGTTATATGAGTATCTAGGTATACGAAAAAGAAATAAACTTATTTCTCGAATTTCGCTTCACTCACCTACACATTTCAACAGTTTCGTTCTTATCGTACACGGCATAACATTTGTTTTTGTACGGCAGCGAGCGCGTGATGTTATAATGATATCACGAATCACGATTCCAAGCCAACACAACGTTGCAGCGTTGCAATTCAAAGGTACTCTATGCGTTGCGGATCGTTATAAGAAATAGACAGATATGAGCGTTTTGTATAACTGTCTATACGTTATAAAGTAAATAGACGTGTCCATAATTGTCTATACGCTATAATGCTCATAGCTAGTCAAAATCTCCTGCTGCTGCACAATGTGACGCATCAACATATTATTGTGGTGCAGTGGACTATGAAGGATAATTATACATTGTAACTTCAGGCTCAAAAGGGCTAGAACCTAGAACCCAGAGCCGTAAAGTCAGATAAAAAAAGTAAACACAAGAAAGTCAAGTCAAGAATTAGTGTTCTGTGGTCAAGAAACCAAGGAAACTTGCGTAAACTTTAGAAATAGTATAAAACTAAAATGCATTTTAATTATACAAAATGTTTTGTTACAGTAGGTACAACACGCTTCGATCTACTTGCCGAATATATCACCTCGCCACCTATACTTCAGGCCCTAAAACAAATTGGTTGCAAAGAAATAACCTTTCAAATAGGAAATAGCGACATTGACCCAGGAGAATACAAAAAAGAAGGAATAAAATTACTTTTGTATCGGTTTAAAGATTCTATACAAGAAGATATTAATAAAGCAGACTTAGTCATTAGTCATGCTGGTGCCGGAAGTTGTCTTGAAGCTTTAGATGCAAATAAGCCGCTTTTAGTTGTTGTTAACGAAGATTTGATGGATAATCATCAATTAGAGTTAGCAGAACAATTGCAAGTCGACGGTCACTTGTACTATTGTACGTGTGACACTCTGGAGAGCACACTAGGAGCAGTAGATTTTAGTTTGCTGACTCCATTTCCTAAGCCAAATCCATCATTATTTGTTAAATATTTAGATGACGTGTTAAAAGTAAAAAATGGTGTAGAATAGTTTGTAACAAATCATAGCATACTTTATATACACATAAACTCTCTCTGGTCACTCAAAAGGGTAGGCGAAGCCCATTATCAACTTCATTTGGCACAATCCTGACATACCTTTCACTTGTTTCACATCCATATATTATCTACACATAATATTATATGCTTATTAGTTAAGGATATTCTTGATTTGACTCATCTTCAATATATTGTTAATTTGGTCGATAAACTTCTAACACATTCCTTGCAGACTGTTACTCCTGTAGCATAAATGTGATTTATCACACTCATCATTCATTCTTTTAACGAGATCAAACCACCAAAACATTATTTTCTTAATGCTGGTCTCAGCATCTAAAAATCAAACAAAACTTTTTATTCAATTTAAGCTCATAAGAATGTAAAAGAATCTACACCTTTTTGCAACACACTCCCTGACATATAGTTCTTAATATCACATCTACAGCATTAATTTTACTCACTTATTAAAAAATATACATAGGGACAAAATTTATGACACCCACTGGACAAGAATTTAACAAAATAAATTTTAAGATTAGTATTTATACATGATGAGCTTTTATCAAAGAACTGACTAAGCAAAATTATTTTGATATTATGTAAACTACCTAGTCAGGTCATAAATTCTGTCACATGTTTAATATAAAATAATTGAAACAAGTTTATTCATTATGTAACCATTCATATACCAAAATGAACGTAACAAAACATAGATTCTTATGACACTAAAGTTTATTCAAAATGACCTCCGTGATTTTGAATACAGGCCTTCAATCTGCGCGGCCAGTCGTCTATCGTAGCATGAACGAGGTCCATGTCAATATCGGCGGCTGCCTTAATCAAGGATGTCTTGAGTGACTCCAAATTGGGATGAGGCTTTGAGCACGCCTTTTCCTCCAAGTGTTGCCATATCTTGTAATCTAACGGATTCAAATCTGGACTGGAGGAGGGCCAGTCTTCGTGCCGGATGAAGTCGATTTCACGCGCCGCCAGCCAGTCTTGTGTGCTCTTCACTCTATGAGCTGGTGCCGAATCTTGTTGGAATACCCAGTGCCTATTATTGAACATGGTATGAGAAACAGGTTCCACAATGTTCATCAGGACTGTATTTTGATACACAACTGCATTCATTTTTACACCTTTCTCACAAAAATGTACCTCTGTTAAGCCCCAATAAGAAACTCCCAACAATACCATGAGCGAGGATGGAAAATGACCTCGTTGGACACGCGGAATACGGTTGCTCTCTTCTTCACTACTGTGTGCGTAGACCTTATCATTTTGTTTGTTGTAGTTCTCTTCTACGGTAAAAAATTTTTCATCCGAAAAAAGAATTTTCCGATATTTTTTCCCGCTTCAACAAAGCGCGGCATCTCTTCAGTCTCAGGTCCATTAGACGAGCATTCAAACGATGTCCTGTTTTTCTTCGATATGCCCGAAGCCCTAAGTCTTCATTTAACACCCTTTTCACCGTGGTTCTGCTTAACCTCATCTGAAGGGCCAACAGTTTCTGCTTACGTTTGGGATTTCTTTGAATTCGCGCCTTCACAGCTTTTATCACTGCTGGAGTCCTAACAGACCGAGGGCGACCACTTCTTGACCTGTCATCTACACTAGAGTCTTCATTGTATTGTTTGATGGTACAATAAACGAATCTTTTGGTTATTTTCAAATTTGTCAGTATGTCAAAAATTTGAATTGGCGCGTAACCGGAACAATGCAACGCAATAACTGCAACACGGTCTTCTTTAAGCGTCCACTCCATATTTAAAAACGAGTAAAATTCTAAAAAGTATACAGTTTTATTTTCATGAACAATTCGAATTCAATAAACTTTTTTGCGGCCAGCATTCTAAAAGAAAAGTTTTTACTGTGTGACAATACTTATGACCTGACTAGGTATATTTTTAAAAACGATGTTAAGGATGATATATTTACAGTAATATTAAATTTCATATTTTAAGCGACTAAATGTTTGTAAAAATTATTTTAGGTGTAAAAAAAATTAAATATTTTTATTAATACTTTTTCTCATACCTACTTTTCATTGAGAAACTACTACCACTACTTTCATTGTACTGAATAAATTGGGTGAGAATGTAAAACAAGTGAAATAATCTAGAATGCAGTAATTTTAGTCTATTGAGGATGTTTAAAAGATTTCATCATCATCATTACAGCCTTTCACAAGTCCATTGCTGAACATAGGCCTCCCCCAAGGAATGCTACAAAGCACGGTCCTGAGCCACCTGCATCCATCGACTTCCTGCATGTCTTACCAGGTGGTCACTCTATCTAGTGAGGGGACACCCTACACTTCGTCTGCCGGAACGAGGCTACCACTCGAGAACATTTTTTCCCAATCGGTTGTCGGTTCTTCGACCAGCCCAGCCCATTGCCACTTCCTCTTACTAATCCGTTGGGTTGGGCTAAGTCGGTCACTCTGGTTCTACTGCAGATATCCTCATTTCTAAGTTTATCACGCAGAGAAATTCTGAGCATAGCCCTCTCCATAGCTCGCTGAGTGACCTTGAGCTTCCTCATCCGGCCAGCAGTCGGTGCCAGCGGGGATTGTAAGAGGGCGGCACTGAAAATTTCGGGAATCAAGGAAGTGACACAACATTACTATTTAAAAATGTATTTATTGCTTTTCGAAGTATTCTCCGCGAAATTTGACACATTTTTCCATACGATGGAACCAATCATTGAAGCAACCATTCCATTCGGAAGTTGTGGTCTCCAAAATGGCCGTTTTGTAGGCGTCCACAGCTTCTTCAGGCGATGAAAATCTCTGTCCACGCAATTTATTCTTTATTTTAGGGAAAGTATAGAAGAAATCATTAGGGCTTAGATCGGGGCTGTACGGCGGATGGTCTAATAATTCTATGTTTTCTTGCTCTAAAAACTCTTTTGTTCTGTGTGCGGTGTGAGAACTCGCATTGTCGTGATGGAGGATGATGCGGCGATTGCAGTTCTCTTTACGGAGTTCAGAAACGACCTGTGGCAAACAAATGCTAGCATACCATTCTGCATTAACCGTTCTTTGTCCCTCAAGAGGAATAGTAGTAACAATGGCATGGGGTTTTGGAGACAAACGTGGCCAACATTTTTTTTGCAACACTTCGTGAACGAACAATTTTTGTTGGCTTTAACTCATTTTCGAACACCCAAACTCGTGACTGGTTTTATGTTTCGGGTTCGTACGCGTATATCCAGGATTCGTCACCTGATACGATGTTGTATACAGCGTTTGAGGATCCTGCGTGGAATCTTTCGAGAGTTCTGACGCAGAAAGTAACGCGAGCCGCTTTTTGCTCTTCACAGAGCGAATGCGGTATCCATCGGGAAAACAACTTTTTTACACCTAATTGTTCATGCAAGATCATTTGTATTTGACTCATGCCAATGTCTAAAGTTTGCTGAATTTCGCGGTAGTCACATGTCGATCTTCCTCAATCAGCTTATGCACAGCATCAACGTTTTCTTGGGTGACTGCAGTTTTTGGACGACCTTGACGGGGATCATCACTGAGCTTGACACGTCCACGTTGAAATTCAGCAAACCAGCGATAAATTGTAGTTTTGGATGGGGCTTCATCACCAAATGCAGAAATCATCCGGTCAACACACTGTTTTTGTGTTAAACCACTTCGAAAGTCATAATAAATCACCGCTCTTGGATTTTCTCGAGTCAATTCCATTTTCTCAACGACTAAACAAGTTTGACAAAACCTTGTGACAAGACCGAGATCTTTTTTTAAATAAATAAAGTGTATTCGATTTTTAAAACCATCATTCATCATCATCATTACAGCCCTTCACAAGTCCACTGCTGAACATAGGCCTCCCCCAAAGAATGCCACAAAGCAAGGACTTTTCAATTAAAAAGATTTTAATATGACAGGAACAGTGGAAATATTCCATTCCCGATACTTTTAGTGCAGCCTATGTACCTCAGTGTGTTGTAAAATTTACGGCGAGCACTTAGCTGCTACCAAGCGAGATGAAAAAACTTCACCAATGTTGAAGTCACAGTTTCACTTCAGTAGAATTCATGAGCAATAGAGTAGAAAGTTTTGTTTTATTTGTGAGTCAATTCAAATTATCACAATATAAGTGCCATATTTCCTTGTGTTTCATGAAAAAGATGATCTTCCCCACCTTAAGAGCGGAAGGACGAGCTAATAGCCTCTAAGGCTTAACAATAGACTCCTTCGATTCGATTTTCCTCTCTACCTCCATTATCACTAGGAAACCAGAACAAGAAAAATGCAGTTTAATTTCATGCATTTGTGTTATCATCTCCGTCATGTTGATCGGTCATTTTTTGCCATTTTCATAGATAATTTAATTTCAACAGCCTATAAAAAGTATTTAGAATGGCAATCCAAATTTAAATAGGCATGAGTGTCTACTTTCCCTTAAGAGTAATTGCATATATAGTAATCACTTACTCCTTGTAATAGAGCAGGAAAGACAAGACTAGGCTTCACATCCTTAAATACATTTTGTTCTGACTGACTAGCATAAAATAAATCGACATGATTATAAATTTTACACTATGCTAAGAAGCAGTGCATCCACTCTAGTATTTTATTTTGAAGGGTTCGGGAGACCTAGTGTATTTACATGATGTGAAGCATTCCACCTAATCTTCAGGTAAATGCCAAAGCATCTGTGCCTTCTGTTTGAACTTGATTGACAAAAATAATATTATTATTCTGTATATAATTATTTTTATTGAAAAAATACAGATCATTAACAAAATTCCACAAATCACATAACTATTTTTAAATTACTTGTTTTAAGGATTATAGTACATTAAAAAAATAGCACAACTTAAATTTGACAAAATTTTAAACTAATTTCTTAGCCTCAAAGAAACTCTTGAGGTGCCTCATCTGCCAATAGCCAATACCAACAAGGACACCTGTCTGCATAAGACTCCACCACAATACACGCTGATTTGTGCTCTCCGATGTCTGTCTAAACCTTTCTTCCCTTTGCTGGAAAAGACATATAATTAATATAGTTTAACATGACTTGATTTTGTGGATGAAAGTAGTTTTAACCATGGTATTTAAAAATTTAATGTTAAGAATAAATGAACTAGATAGAGATTTGAATTTTTCCTTAAAATAATACAGATGTATGCATAGGTATATGGATGTAAAGGAGGCGAGAGATGTGTGTCAGGATTGTGCCAAATGGAAGTCCATAGTCTCTACCTACCCCTCTGGGTGTCAGGTGTGAGTGTTTAGGTTATGTTATAATACATAGTATCAGATTAAAAAACTATATCTCAGTCTCAATAAGTATTGCTTATTCCTTCGTTCATTATTTTGTGTAAATAAAGAACAAATAAATAAGGATTACTTACCCTCTGATAGCTCTGTTCCTTAGTAATCTGGTGAACTTGATCAAGCAACTGTCTTATCCTCAGTTGCAGTTCTGTCAATTTGTCCTTCTTGGCCACACTTGCATAATCCACTGCATGTTCACCAACTTGAATGTCAAGATGTACCTGAAATAAATTTAAATTCACTAAATAAAATTTAAAATTTGTATGATCATCAAAAATCAGTATTTTATCTCAATGCAACATAATAGTCTAAATATTTTATGCTATTTATGTGTTGTAAGCTCTTTCATAACTGCATTTACAAATAAAACTAAGAATGGCAATATTATCTGAACTATTGGTGATGAGGTAAAACATCTAAGATGTAATCTTGACCTAATGTGCCTGCCTATGAACCTTATGAAATTTCAAGTCAAAACTTGAACAGACTTCCAGCAGTAAGCTATCAACGATAGTTAAGAATTTAATATTTTAAAAAAAATTAAAAAATATAATGGTATACAACAAAACACAAAAGTACAACCTTACAAAATAAATACTTATGACAACGGTAAATCAAAACATTATAAGAACTGAAAAACTGTTAGTGTAAATATTTATATTGTTTAAACAAGTGTTTTATCACTTTCATAATACACTACATTAGTTTAGTGTAGATAAAGAGGTATTAAGATACGGATTTTCTACCCACTTGAAAAAGGAGGAGGTACTCAATTTGACTATGTTCTTTTTTTTAAAGTGTTACCTCATAACTTTTTTCTAGGTGAACCAATTTCGATGATTTTTTTTTTATTTGAAAGCGGATGCTTTTCATGTGGTCCCATATAAATTTGATCAAGGTCTGACCAATAGTTTTTGAGCTATAACTAATAACTTACATTGAAGTTGGTTTTACAAAATTTTTCATTTTAAATTATTTTTCATGATCACAATTCAACAAAACAGCCTGAGACACAACTAGATCATTACCCCACGCACGACTCATAAAGATGTAGTTGTGTCACTACATTAAGCTGAGTAAATATAAAATATGTAAAGATAACCTTGTCCAATCTGAAAGAAGTACATGCACACCACTAAATTACCAAAAAAATTAAAACATCACATTATTATCGAATATTAAATGTTTTGTTATTTAAAATATATATTTTCTACCACAATTTGCTACCTTCATGCTTTTGAAGTTATTTTTAAAATCCCGCACCACATATATGCCCATTTCAGTATCACCATTTAATAAATATTATAATAATCTAACAGGATATTTTTTTTATTTCATTTTTAGAGAAAAGGTAGTTCATGTAAAACATATTCCACATGGATTACATATTTTTTGTTTGTTTGTTTTTGTTTGTGTTTTAGTTTTTCTCTACATATTGTATAAGTTAAAAACAATTGTCTGTTCAAATAGTTTTAATTACAAAAATGATTTTGAAGACAAAATTTTAACTGATTCAGATTTTTTCTATTATTTTTTCTGTCATTAAATTTTTATTGTTCCAAGATCATCTTATAAAAGCATATAACATGAACGGAAATAGATTTGTCACTTTTAATAAATTTTCGTCCATTCAAATTAGTCTCCAATCTAAGCATCTTTTGTATCAAACAGCAGAACAGCAATGTAATAATATTACACAAATAAAATAAAGGTATAGCATGTAGGTGTAGGAACTTATGGGTAAAAACTCTAAGCATCAAAGAGCTTGTAGTAAAGAGAAAATGTGCAGCTCCTAGCATAAAATCTACATATATACACAACCAGTAAGCTCATAGTAATGAGCATACTCCATCATATGCAGATAAGGTTGGCATTGGTAGAAAAAGCTACATACACCCAATTGCTAAATTTCATTTGAGAATACTTACTCTTAACTGTGAGCCACTGAACCATGATGTACTGTTGGAGTACATGCAAATAACATGTTCACCAGGAGTAGTTGAAGTAAAAGAGTACATTCCCTCTGAAGAGTAGACACGAGACAATACTATTTTATCATTGGGATCCCGCACTTCTACATGCATACCAATACCAGGTGTTGAAGGCATGAATCCTCCTGACCGAGGATCATACAGCTCCACTTTGTAGTTTACTGAAACCCATAAGCCTCGCTTTAAATATACAGTAAAAATTAAGTGCGCAATACGACCTGTATCTTCGGAAATGTTTATAATGTAGTACAATAACAGGAAATTAGCATTTTTCAAATAAAATCGTAGCTATAAAAAATGAACCAAATGATGTGTTACCTACCTATTACAGTTGTATCGTCGGGGATTTCTTCTATGAAACATTTTCTTTCACCTTCTGCTATATGAAAATATAACGCTGAAGCCACGTCTAGGAATAGAATTATTGTTACAAAATAAGTTACTTTAATAAACATGGTGTCTTTGAGCTTCAATAATTTATTAACATCGGCAAAATTCAAGAAAATGACATGACATGACACACGTCATCTTATTCATACCATAATTCGTTTTTTTTATATATTTAAAGGGTAAAAGACCATACAGCATAGTGTAACTATTTTCTTCAAAATATTCTTTCTGTTATATTATAGTCCTAGTTCCTTTTTACAACCTCCTTGGTTCCTTTTTACTACCTCTTTGGTTCCTTTCAAGGAGGTAATAATATAATATAGGGAGTGAGCTCTTGAAACATTTAAAACGTTCCTCATTTTTCTTAGAAAGAGAGGCACCGAGTTTTGTATTTTATCTCCTTCTAACATTGATAAATGTTTACACAAAATAAAAACATTACCAACGTAGTCAAGATTCGAAATTGACTCAAGACGTTTTTAAAAGACTATTTCAAACTTATTACTATTAATGTGCGATACATTACTTATATACTACTTAATTAATCCGCCATGGATTCTAACTTAAAGCTACATGTCCGATACATGTGAGAGCCTAACTATGACTATCCTAATTCTTATTCTAGATCTTTAAGCTAAAGAGTAGTTATCAGTATTCACACAAAATACCACCCGTCTTCCAGACGCAATTCAGCAATCTACGCCCACGCTTACGCTTGAATTGTGATGGTCTCCGGTGCAGTTCCGGGAATACCGGGATGCATAACTCTTCCCCCCTCAGATTCGAAATTACCGGGCGAAGTTTTCAGAGTCCGATAATTTCGATACAAATATTTTTATGTATGTCCCAATTAAATTATAGTATGATATTTCATTTCCACAGTTTTTGGTAAGTAATACTGTAATTTTTGAATAGAACATCCATCGGTCGGTTTCTATTTTCATTATCTTTACATCATCAAACTCTACCAATAGGGGCCGGCATTGGGTGGTGTTAGCTGCAAAACTCATTAGGCTGGTAACACAATCATCTTTAATTAACATGGATGAATAATCCTCTTCACACAGGAACAGAGAGTCATCAATTTCTTTACATGGGTGAAGAAGTGACAGTGCTTTCAACCCTTTCATCAGAAGGTAGGGGTATTTGGGTATAATAAGGGATGTTTGGTTCATGGAATTAGTGGTAGGTAAAGGAAGAATTTTGTAATATACGTATGCATTCGAATCAACTAGGGGTATATCTAGAATAAAGGTTATTTGATTTTCCTTTGCATATACTTTTAAATCTATACTTTGCTCTAATTTTAAAATGTTTTCTACTTTTACAGGAAGTACAAGATTATTTCGTTGTTCAATAATTTTTAACAATGACAAGAGTTCATCGGTGTCAATAATAGACTGATGCAATGTTCATAGTTTACTAAAAGCTACTGCTGTTTCAATTTCATCCAGTTTGATGTATATAGGTTTGAAAGTTATGTAGAAACAGGTTATATACGTTAGCTATTTTAAGTCCCGTTTGAGAGTTGTTTGTTATATAAATTTGATTTCTCATTTCCCAAAGAGTTTTATCCAGCTGTATGAAATTGAATTTTGTACTATTTGTAACATTAATAAAGGTTTTCATCTTTTTTGCGACCACTGTCATTTTTCTATTTAGCTGATCTTGATTTACTTTTACATCGTTTATTAAAGCATCGTACCTTATGGCATCATCATTGTCCAAATTACCTGTCACAATTTTAATAAGAGACCTGAGAGGATTTAAAATACCGCGTTTAGCCCTTTTCGATGGTAATAGTTGCTTTAATTTTTCAATTGTTATATTTTGAATATAATCTGTTTGAGTTTTTAAATTAAAAATTAAAGTATGCCAAATTTAAATTTAGATTGCTGGTTTGGAATACCAAATTTAAAGTTCTGTGGTCCCGTATTATTATTAAATCTTGGGCCATTATTAAAATTATTTTGAGCAACAAATCTTTGACCTTGTTGCTGATGTGGAATACCAAATTTAAATTTATTCTGTGGTTCAAATTGTGGATTTGCAAATTTAAAATACGATTGATTATTATTAGGTAAAATATTAACACTTTGTTGGGGTTTGAAACTTTGGGATGCTGTATTCTGTTTCGTTTTATTTTTAGCATTATATTGCTTCATGAAGTTCACTTCCTCGGTTACGACACTTAAAGCGGATTCTAAACTAGTACACTGTCTAAGACGCACGATACGAATTAAATCCTCAGGTAAATTATAAAGGAATACATTTAGTGACATATTATTATAAACGATAATTTTAGCTGTTTTTACTCCTTCATGTTGTATTAGATTGACTTTTGCGAATAAGGTACTACGCATATGTTGTATCATATGACAAAAATCGATAAATGATTCGCCAGACTTAATTTTCATTTGTTCTAACTCGATAGCTATGCAATCTTCCGAACGCGGATCGCCAAAATGTTGAATTAAAATATCTTTAAGAGTGTTCCAACAATTAATATCATCACGCTCACTTAACAAATGTGCTGCGCTACCTGTTAATCGGCTGCTTATCGGATGGAATACATATAAAGTTTGTGTGGTATTATTAGGGTCTGCGAAAGACCTGTATATGTATTGAGCTTTCTTAATAAATAAATTTAATAATCCTTCCTCTCCTTCAAACTTAGGTATAAGACAAAGTAAATCCTTAGGTATTACACGTAATTGTTCCATTTTATTAAATGTTAATATAACAATTTATATTATTATTAATTTTATTTCTTTAATATATCCTTTTATTTGTTTAATTATGTAATTTTTTTATAACACTATTTTATAAATTTTATTCATTTAAAATTGGTTTTTAAATATTTAATGATAAAGAATAAAATTGCCTATGCTTGTGCAATTTATTTTGTTCGATTTATGAAAAATCAAATAACACTAAAATTCTAGCAAGCAAAAATAGATGGGAACAGAGATGAACGTGAAAAGGTTTACTCACAGTACATTCGAACTCATCCTTCCACCTGGTATAAAAAGTCTTCTTTCTTGATGTCCTGATTCGAGTTCGACAAATTTATTTCAGTTCGTAGATTTCGCGCAAGTGCAAGACGGCACCATAAACTGCTTTACGACGACTGATTTGTGAGTCTTCTTATAAGAGCAAGCTTTACACGCGAAATCCTACCGGCTGCGCCAGTCAAGATTCGAAATTGACTCAGGACGTTTTTAAAAAGACTATTTCAAACTTATTACTATTAATGTGCGATACATTACTTATATACTACTTAATTAATCCGCCATGGATTCTAACTTAAAGCTACATGTCCGATACATGTGAGAGCTTAACTATGACTATCCTAATTCTTATTCTAGATCTTTAAGCTAAAGAGTAGTTATCAGTATTTACACGAAAGATCACAATGTTCTTTCCCTAAAAACTAGGAGGTGTATTTTACGCTATAGAATAGGGTGACAAACGAGCACACAGTCCACCGGATGGTAAGCGGTTGCTGTGGCCCATAGACATCTACATCTATCCTCGTTTGCGAATCAAAATGCAGATGCGCTGTCACCAGTGAGGACTAAGATGGAATGCCTCTTTTCCAGTAAAAAGGGCCTCCGGTTCTTTACACTCACCATACGAAATACATCAGTGTCGAGCTGCTATTTTACGCTGGTATTCTGTGAGTGCGTGGTCAAGCCGACCCATGTGTGCTACAACTATACTACTTATATAGCTGCAGCATGGCTCTACCATGTAGAAAACGCCTTGTGCTAATCATTCGCTAAATTTATGTGGAGTGGACTCACTTAGGGAGCGTTAATTCAAGTTTAACTTTTTTTCAGAACAGTAGAAAGAGTTTACAGGTTCTTTTCATCATCCACACTTCTATGGGAAACTTTAATAAAAAGTTTAGGCGCATCCGTCAAAAAACTCAAAGAGACAAGATGGATTGCTCATCGTGACGCTGTTTAACCACTGCAGAATAATTTAAAAAACTAGTATAAACACTCGAAGATATATATGATCCCAGCACCAACAGAGAAAACGTCGAAACAAAAGAAGCAGTATCTATACTTTTACCAGCTTTGTGTTACTTCAGTTTTTTATGCTATCTTTCCTTTTTGGTGTAAAATCCTAAAAGAAGTTAGTCAGACACAAAAGCAAATACTAAATAATAAAATAATAATCTAAATTTTCACTGGAAAAGAATAAGATAAAAATCAAAGCCCAAATATTTTTCTTCAAAGCCAACGTATTATACTAGTGGAAAAAGCTATTTCCTACTTAACAAAAAATGTGAGAATGTGGACATTTCAATTGAAGGAAGAAGAGGAATGAGAAGATATCGAAAATGTTTACCGGGAGAAATTACCCGATATGTAGGACTAACATTGCCAGAGGAGCTACAGAGAGCTATGTTAGAATGTCTTGATATATTTTACGAGGAACTAGACCATCGCTACAGAGTAATGGATGATATTCTCGTAACATTTAGTGTTGTTCAGCCTTACACTCTACTTACGTCACCAGATGAAGATCTTCGTGTAATAGTTCAAAATCTGACAAAAATTTACGATGATTTTTCTGCAGGATATATAATTTTGGCGATTTTACGACTTAACTTGAAAGCTGCCAGCATTTCTTCCCAAGAAGCGGTTCAATGTAATTCATTGGTGCTTTGCTCGTAAAATTGGGCTATGCTGAATCTGTTCCGAATCTAGCGCTGTGTCTAAGATTTTTTTACTATAAAATTTCATGTGAAGGAAGCTTTTCAAAACTCAATAAAATCTTACTTAACATCCATAATGAGCAAAGCGTGACTAACCAATCCTTCCATTTTATATTAGAATATTTTAGCAAAATAAAGTCCCGTTAGCATGTATAGCATTTTTTGTTTTATTTAGGGGGGTGCTTGATAGAAAACTGCCCTGGGTGTCAACCCACGCTGCGCCGCCACTAGTTACCATAAGGTTTGATACTGTAGCGAGGCAATAATGTAATCAAAATATTAAACGGAGTTTAATTATAACACTATTCAGCACTTTCCATATTGAAAAAAATACGCATTTCGTTTTCCGTGATGCTGTATATACTATTAATATCCTCAGAATATTGTATCATGGACACTCTATTAGAAAGAAATGCAACGCTTAACTCGGTGACTTTCATTCGATTCAAGGTCACTGATTTAGGAACGTTTCTCTAGTATGAAGTGCGCACTCCCTATATTTTACAACCTCCTTGGTTCCTCTAAATACAGTCGCCGTGGAAATCTTGTCAGAGGCGCCGCCGCGACTACAAAGATCGCCGCGTACGTCGCCATGGAAGGTTTTTTTGCTACCTAACTTGCTTTTATTATTTATATACATATTTTACTACAGTAATCATGAAAAACATTTATAAAACATTTAGAATAGAAAAACATTTATTTAACAAACAGTAAAAAATAATAAGATAAAAAGTGCGTCTCTGGGTGAACCGACACTATCTTAGCAAACAGACTATAATATCTGACGTTGTAAAGTTTTTGGGAGATTTTGACGATAGCTTTTACCCCTTGGACGGTCAAAATAACATTAGTATCGCAATTAAAATGCGAGCTACATCGTTTTCACTAACAGTTTATATTAAGCGCAGACATTCAGCACACAAAATCGCACTACTTATACCTACAAAAATCCACTTCAAACTTTTTTAAACCACAAAACATGAACAATCTTCTAGCGGTTTCCGCTAAATCTCTACATATATCACCTTTTGTTAACTCTAATGAGGGCGTCCACAACTTTTTCTGTCACCAGAATGGCGCCACTTAAAAGTGAGGTATAATATAGGCAGATTTCATAGCGGAGAAGTTAATGTGTTCGGAAAATGTAAAGGTTAATGTTTCTTTCTGTACTATTAGGTATATTATATATTAATAAGATTGAAAATAAATAAACCAAACAAATAATATCTGTTATATTCAAATGTTATTCATAAAAATAACACTTTAATAAAAACAAACATGTGTACAGTTCACATGCGGTAAAAGCAAAAACATCAAATAAAATTAAATATAAAACAAAAACATCTCAAACAAATGATATATTTAATTTAATAATTTTCAACCACAAGTGCGGCATAAAATATAATATAAAAGTTTAATTTTAAAGCAAATAAATGTTACAATCCTTATTTTTAGACGTGTAGAGCCTAAATTTCTTTCGACTATAATTGCTTTGTAATATACTGAAGCCAATCAATTTTTGTCGATTGAGAGAAAAGAGTGTTGCAAAAAGGCATTACGGCAAGCCAGTTTCGAGCGTATTAAACGCATTGGTACAAAGCTCTTTGTCAAATCATCTGGCAGTAGAGCTTTTTGGTTTCTCGCCAAAGCGGTCGACACAAACTTTTGTAAGTTTACACTGCCTCCGCTGGTAAAACCAAATGGCTCACTGGCACATGCGCCTAAAAAGAAAGGGGACTTATTTGCTTCTCTTTTTGCTTGCAATTCGCATCTGGACAGTAGCAACAGTGTAACATCTCAATTATCTTACTGCGGTACCTCTATATTAGAGGTCCGTATCACCAACATGGAGGTTCTTAAAACCTTACGAAGTCTAGACGTGAACAAAGCTAGTGGACCTGATGGAATACCAGCTATAGTTCTAAAGGTATGTGCACCTGAGTTGTCTCCTATGTTGTGCGCTTGTTCCGCTTCTCATTCAGAACTGGAATAGTGCCAAAATCTTGGAAGCTGGCCAATGTGCAGCCTGTGACTAAAAAAGGTAGCCGTGCCAACCCTGTCATTTATCGGTCAATTTTAATTACCTCTATACTCTGCAAGATTATGGAGCGTATATTGAACGCCCGCTTAATGGCATACCTAAAACAGAATGACCTCCTTCGTGACCGGCAATACATGTTTCGCTGAAATCGTTCAGCTGGGCGCCTTCTAGCATTTGCCACACACGTATGGAGCGAGGCACTCGAGAACAGTGGGTAAGAACTTGCTGTTTCCCTTGATGCCCCGAAGGCCTTTGACAGAGTTTGGCACGCTAGCCTTTTGGGTAAGCTTCCAGCGTACGGCTTATCCCCTGGTCTGATTGAATAGGTAAAAGACTTTCTGAGTGAACGGTCTCTCCGGATCCTGTGGTGACAAACGCCGGTGTTCCTCAGGGGTCCTTTCTCTCCGCAACTCTCTTCCTGCTGCATATTAATGATCGGCTTATGCCTGGTATCTATGGGTATGCAGACGATAGTACAGTTGTGGAGAGATACCAACCAAGTGCTCGGCCCAGTCGGTATCGAATCCATATCGAAAGAGAAGCTATAGTTGAGCGTGTGAATCACACTACAGGTCCAAAACATATTAAGTCTGTCTTTTCACCGCTAAAAGGAGCCCGCTCACCCAGGCTCTTACTTTCCTTGGAGTATACTGACCGCCTTCAGTTGTAAGGGATTGAATTTCCTCCAAACTTCAACTATAGGCGGTTCATTGAGTCCAAAGCCAAAGCAACCGCAAGGAAGCATGGTGTTCTTACAAGGGTGTGGCGGTACTTCACGCCGGGGCAGCTTGGTCAAGCACTGGCTTATAATAAGTAAAAAAGAACTATAACTATAAATTCTATATGTAAAATCATTTTATTGAACAAGGGCACAAAAATTTATTGACTCACAAGGTCAAGGTGGTCCAAAAAATAGACTAATTTAATATTAATCGGTAATTTAAGAAATCCTGGATTGTTAAGAATGTTTTATGTAATAATTTTACTCAATTTAATGACTTTTTTTGTTTGATAATAAATTTGTAACTTTTAATTCTTTATTTTAACATTTAAAAGTTACATTAGCCATTTTTGAAGCACCGCACACAGAGGAATAAGGTAATATAAAACTCTTTATACTGAACTAGCCGTTCCCCGCGGTACCACCCGCGTATACGCTCTGAGCCGCAAGACATGACACGGGCTTATCCTCCTTCGGTTCTCATTGCGTCGCTAGGCGTCTTTCGCACGCCGAGCCGAGTGTCTAATTATATAAATTTTTCATTATCTCTTAAACTATGCTTCCAAGTAATATGCTATAAAGAGCAAAGTTTATCTTCATAAATTGTCTTCATTATGAAGTAACTTTCGTTCGTAAGGATTAATAAGCTATGCCTAATTGTTTACGCCCGAACGCTGACTTCGGGATTGACGTCAGAGGGCGCGCGGCTCGGTGATACCGGTTTGACGTTCGGTCGTGCGTAGAACGCGCGGCGTAAAATAAGAGTCATCTGCCAGCTGTGCTAACGTCAGCACGCTGTCAATTTTTGTTCGGGAAACGCGGAATATTTTAGGCGTCTAGTAAATATACTGTCTAGGATTTGTAACGCGCATTCCTTGTTGGATAGCCTTTCCCGGGACTTATTGGGTCCGACTCAGAATCTGTATAAGTGCATTCGACAATATTAGCTAGTGCGGCCTTTGATATTCTAGAAATAACTGTTGCCACGCGTAACGGTAGTGACCTTTGATCCGGACACTCTGTGTTCGTTTTGTGTGTTAAGCTTTATAACAAACGAGAGTTAGTGGCTTCTGTAAGTTAGTTAATCGTACGATAGAGTTAATGGACTGTCATCGTGACGAACGAAGAAAGTGATTGTGGACGGCGCCGCGGAAGATTACCTCAATTTGGAGCGGTGCTGACGTCCGGGCTGCTGCCGAGGGCAAAGGTCTGATAAGGTCAATCACCACCAGTAACACCCAGATACACATCACAGCACCTTATTTCCCTTGCACCACACAACCACATGCGACCTGACCGAATCCTGAGGAACCAGTCGCCTTCGATATAGGTAAGTAAGCTCCGTTTAATATTCTCCCTGTTGAATGGCAGTAGTATAGAACGCTCCCCCTTATTGTTTATTGTAATTAGAGAAATTCCACGCGGCCATATTGAGGCCCGACCTACGTCTGTTCGTTGAAACTCTGCTGAATGGGCCCCAGAGGATTTGAACTTTTGGAGGAGCAGCCGTAGGCCGTAACACTAATAATAACGCTCATAAATCACTTTTTCCTTTTCAATATTTTTTGTCATAAAATACTTTATTGTGGCTTATGTATAAGAAATAGTACTATGATATCGGGGATTTATTTAGATGGAGGAATGATCTATATTTTTGTAGAACATAGTATTTACGTATTACCAACTATTACGCCAGCGCACGCGGATAAAGCAGTTCGAGAGCACTTTTTTCCGACTTGCTTAACAAAAATCAATATTTAAGACTGGCTGAGAGGTGTAGCCTAATTCTAGATAGCCTATAATATTCCTCACGAATCTGATTATCGTATACAAAAAATATACAATCATCAGTCCAATTAGCGTGTTTAAACAAACAAAAACGCTCTTTTGCTTTATTATATTAGTAATTATAGATTCTATCTCAATCTCTCCTATAGATTTATATATTTATCTCTTTTTAGTGTGGCTTTTTCGTTTCATTTGTTTCAAATCACAACGATGCTAACGAAGTTTTCAATTCAAAAAATTTGTTAGTTTGTTTCGTTATCATACCAGTTAATTCCGATTTATAAGACGAGTAACTTTTTTCGAAAGATTGAAAAATCTTCTCTAACTCTAATACTACGTTCTGTTATCCCTATTATTATATGTTATATGTATATTTTTTTCCCAATTCAAAACCATTATTTGTATCATCATATCACATATTAATTGTATCCTACATATGAAAAATAAGAGTTACTTAATTACTAAAACATATTTTATTTTCATCAAATTATTCAGAATGTTTTTGAAATGGCTTCACAATCTTTAGGCCTTTGATTATGCCTTAAAAACGCAACATATGAATTGATTTGATGACGTTGACGTTGCGTTGACGTTGTTTTTGTATAAATAATTTGGTTGACGTTTGTCAATATCAAATATAGATGATTGGAAATGTTTATGTATTTTTTTTAAATTTGCAAAAACAGACATATTTAGTTTATATTTTCATTGGCTAATATTGTTTATCTACATCAATTTTAATTGTGTAGGCACTTGATACAAAATATATGACATGGATCCTTTTATAATTGCTGCTGTTTTAAGTGCTGTAGTTATAATTATTTTATCGGTTGCATTTTTGCGTGTAACGCGGATTAAATCTCAACGTAAGTACAAATACACATTAGTTTTTTTTAAATAAAACTGAAGATCAAACGAGTTTGCAGTCTACCTGATGGTAAGTGGCTATTGCAATCCATGGACAACTTCTAACAAAAGCTATAGATGCGTTCTCACCTCTGAGGAATATCTCTGGACTGGAACACAGCAGTTCAGGCGCTGTTATTAGACACCAGAAATAGATATATAATATAATAGATAAAAATAGATACCACATTGAGACTACACATTAAATAATTATATGTATATTAGGTTAAGATAAATTAATATGTTTTAACACTCGTTTTTATGTAAACAGCTGGAGCTAAACCTAGAGCGGTAGCTCAACGTGATGGAGGTCCTGGTCGAGTGCAAGCTGTTAGAAATCAGAGAGCTCGGATGAGAGCAAATGGTAAGTTATTTTCATGATTTCACAATATAAAGTAATATTATCTTCTTTCATTGGTATTTGAACTTAAATTTATGTTAAGCATGCAAAGTTAAGTTTGTCATGTATTTTCAAATCAAAATCTAGTAAAGTACAATGGATGGGCTTTAAGATCTCTTCACTGCACATGCACAAATCATTTTGATAATTATCCTGCAATTTCGGAGGCTTTGGAGAGCTTAGTAATAGTAGAGAAATATTTTGATGTAGTATCACAAAATTATCTGAATGTATTGTATATTAAAAAATATTATACAATTTTTTTTACTTATTATTATACGAATGCTTCACTTCCACCCATCGCACCTTAATACCAGTATAAAACCAGTTATAAGTGGAGATGAAGCCCTAAATAGTAAATCGCACTGACTTAGCGTAACAAAATCCTATTCACTCTTGCCCGGATTGTATTTGGAGTTCGAACAGAAAGATAGCTCATCATCATCATTACAGCCCTTCACAAGTCCACTGCTGAACATAGGCCTCCCCCAAGGAATGCCACAAAGCACAGTCCCTGAGCCACCTGAATCCATCGAAGACAGTTGCCGACACATTATTCCACTCCTTTGCTGTATGCGTTACAAAAAATAAAGCAAACCATTTGGTTTGAATGTTTGAAAACAAACATAAAAGGAATAGACTGATGTCTACCTGGTTGTCAAATGATGGAAAAGGGAGGGAGAAATCAAAGCATGTAATTACTGTGTGCACTCTCCGAAATGCATCCTATAGAATACTGAGAGACTGGCTACTCTGCGCCTGTGCTCAAGGCTGACAAGATTGGTTTCAACTAAGTCATGGTTACCAATAAGCCGCTTAGCACGTCTCTCCACTGAGTCCAATACTGCTAGGTAGTATTTTGCAGCACCCGACCATATGTGACAGCAGTACCCTATGTACGATGGGACTTGCGCTTTATATGAGGTAGTGAAGAGAAGAAGAACACCTAATTTTTTTGTGGTGACTTTGGCACTGGCCTCAACAAACCGCCTATAGTTGAGGTTTGAAGAAATATCAACTCCTAACAACTGTACTCCATTACGATACATTGCGGAAATGTGAGCCGGTTCCTTTTATGGTGAAAAACCAATTTTGCGTTTTGGAGGTGTTGAATCTCAGAAAATTGGCACAACCTCATTGGAGACTGACAGTACGGGATTTGCATGCTCAACCATAACTCTCTTGGACTGGATTTAATACTGACTGGCCTGAGCATTCAGCTGATAACCTCTCCACACCTTTGCTGTAGTCTGCCTACCCATAGATATCATCAGCAGATCATTAATATGCAACAGGAAGAGAGTTGTGGAGAGGACGAACCCCTGAAGGCGACCCTCAGCGTTTGTGTATGTATAGAATTGGACATGTAGACTTCTAGAGATCATACACTCAGAAAGTCCTTCACCTAGTAAATGTGCAAAACCCTGCCAAAGGCCTTCAAAAAATCAAAGGAAACATTAAATAAAATTTTTTGGCACTTTATAATGGTTGGCTTTGTGTCACATGTTTGAAAATATGTGCTTAATATATATGCATTTCAAAAATATAGCACATGGATTTTTTCTTTTTAAACTTCAGTTATTTTATTGATATTATTTCTAGTGATAATTTCATAATTTTTAAAGGCATGGAAAATAACAAAGTCGTTAGGTGGACTTTTTGTTTGTTTGAAAACAGCCTCACCTTAAAAATTGTGGATAGTTTTATGACAATTATACATGGCGCTCGTAATAGAAATTATGTATAAAAATTATGCAACATTGTTTAAAATATTATAATATTATTAATGCAATTGGCCTACTTTTAGCTGCTCGTCATCAAGCAGCATTGATTGAAGAGGAACCTGGTGCAGCAGAAGACATTGAGGAAGAAGGTATTCCCGAAGCTCAAAAAATTGAGTTTGATGATAAAATGGGGGCTAAAGTAAGTTTATCATAAATTTTTATATTGAATAAGATTATTTGGAAATATTTTATGTCATATAACTTAACATAATATTTTCATAGCCTCTAAAAACACTCCCGAATAGAACCTTACCACAGCTAACAAAACAGCTGATGACCTTGAAACGGCTGAACTGATTTTGACATAATATGTCTAAGAACCACCGCTAGAAAACCTGCTTTTAAATAAAAAAAATGTGCACCTAAATCGGTTCACCCATTTAAGAGCTACAGTGCCCCAGACATCACACACACATAGCGGTCAAACTTATAATACCCCTCTTTTTGCATCGGGGATTAATAAAAATAGTTTGACTCACTAATGACAACTGATTTGTTGAATAGGCAGTTTTACATTGTAAAATGCTCCAAGTTGGTTTAATTGTAGTTATGTCTCTTATTCAATGGAATAGCAATTGTAGTAACAAGTTGTGGCTCTGGCAACCTGAATATTTTAAGTCTGCAGTATTTAAAACAGTTATTTCACAATATTCCGAAGGCCACAACATAAAACCTGATAAAATAATGTTATTGAAACTTTTACAGAAACGTGCGAAGTTGGAAGCTAAGTTAGAGAAGAAGAAGGCAAGAGAAGCAGAGGAGCATATGCGTGAAATAAAACGAAAGAAAAATGAGGAGCTTGAGGAAGAAAGAAGAAAACAAGAGGAAAAGAAAGAAGTAAGAATTTAAATACACTATGACTTTTAAAATATTTTTCATAACATATTCACCACAACTATAAAGGCGCCGTGTAGTGGCAACGTAAATGAATCCCCATATCATCCCGTGCGTGTCGTAAAAGGTGACAAAGGGAAACTGAAACAGGATAAGGGCAGATGACAGCTCAAAATAATTTAAAAAATGCACTGTCAACCTGCCTACCTAGTGTGGCAAATATTCTTCCATGAGGTATCGGCAAATATTCTTCCATGAGGTATCGGCAGGGGACGTCTATGTTCAGCAGTGGAGTTTTGATAGGTTTTATTTATAAATGATTAAAATAAATAACCCTACATGCTAATAGGAAGAAGAACGTAAAGCAGAGGAAGCTGAACGAAAAACTGAAGAGGAGCGTAAGAAACGTGAGCAAGAGGAATATGAGGCGATGAAGGCTGCTTTCACTGTAGAGGGCGAGGGCTATGAGGAGAATGAAGAACAGGACAAAGAGAATTTATTAAAGGACTTCATAGATTATATTAAGGTACTATGTCCATGATTTCATACATGTAATATCATCTGTGGATCCTTCTTATTAGTTTACTAATGGATCTTTGTTGTTATAAACTTCTTATTCATCTTAGAAACGAGACTGTATTCAGCTGTGCGATTTACTTTCTTTAGCATGAATATAAAATAAAACCCTTAACAGACATTTTGTCTGTTTGTGTACGCTATTCTTTGCAATTGCTGAAACAATTTGGATATAGCAACCAAGCAATGATTTCTTTCGTGCAAGACGGGCTCTTTTTTATTTATTAAATTATATATAAACTATACGTTACCACAAACCTATCTCTCTATATAACTGAAAACCAGATCCAAAAAAGTTCAGTCATTGTAGAAATTACCGTGCACAACCTTACACCTCGTGGTAAGTTAATTATACTAAATAAATTATTGATAAGAAAAAGGTTTTTTTTCTTTTTTCTGTTTTTAAAAAACGTTACCCCCACACTAGGATTTTCACCTATATCGTGGAGGCAGTTTACAAAGATAAATTGCATGAGGACAAACATCCAGACCCGGAACAATTATTTGTAGGCCATACAAATACTTGCTCCGTGCGGGATTTGAACCCGCGGCCCCCAGCGCAACAACTCATTGCTAAGCCACTGCGCCACGGAGCCGTCAAGCTATGATACATTATTAGAATATATGATATACATTATTATATAATATATTATAATTAATATATTAGAATTCCCAGTATCACCAGAAGCAGTGAAATCAATCCCTATACGAGGTAACTATTTCATAAAATTATCTATATTTACAGGCACAGAAGGTAGTTTTACTTGAAGATTTAGCAGCACATTTCAAATTGAAGACGCAAGTGGCCATTGACAGAATAACTGACCTACAGGCTTCTGGAGAGCTAACGGGGGTGATAGATGATAGAGGAAAATTTATTTATATTTCACAGAAGGAATTAGAAGATGTTGCCAAGTTCATAAAACAAAGAGGAAGAGTTTCCATTACGGATTTAGCTGAATCAAGCAATGATTTAATAAATCTAAATCCAGTTACTGTGTCATAACTATTAAAAGTGCTCTCTCAAAATTTGTTACATAACGTTAAACATTATTACATATATTTTTAATGTACATAAAATTTTAAATTAATCATCAGTGTTTAATTTTATAAGTCTATGAAATCTAAGAAAGTTTGTGTACTTGGTTCAACCTATCATCACCCATATCTGCAATAGACTTTCAATAACCAACATAGCGCAAAGTAATTAAAATACCTTAAGAAAATTTACAACTGATTGAGAAAAAGGATTCATGACAGTATCAAACAAATGTGATAACAGTGAGCGACTACTAACAGTATTGAAAGTACATAGTCAGGTTATTAAAATTCTAATTTTATTTCCAACTAGCTGTTCCTCGCGACTTCGCTCGCGTGTAATTTAGGGTTTTAATTTTGCTGCGCGGAACCTGAATTATTTTTCAAAAATATAAAAAGCCTAAGTTACTCCTTATAACATGAGCTATCTACCAGTGAAAGTCCCGTCAAAATCGGTCCCGCCGTTTCGGAGATTAGCCGGAACAAACAGACATACAGACAGACAAAAATTAAAAAAAATTGTTTCTGTTATAGGTACCGTATATACTTTTATATGCAATTAGTAAAAAGCTTACTTACTTACTTATCTTCACGCACAATCCCTAACGGGGTAGCCAGAGAGAACAGATCGCCAAGTGTCACGATCCTTACAAACCTCTTTCGCTTCTTTCAGATTCATTATCTTCTTTCAGATTCATTAGATTCATTATTAAAAAGCTGTTATTTTGATATTACAAACAGACACTTGAATTTTATTTATTTGTATAGATAACTATTAAGTGTAAGTGAAGCTTGCTACTGTCCTCTATATATTTTCATTACTATGTATCTCCTCTCCTCTTTGGTGGAAACCCACTTTGTTTGGTTAGAGGTTAAATAGTAACAAACGAGCACATAGTTCACCTGATGGTATGTGGATGATGTGGTACCTATATTTTTATTTTTGATTAAGAATCAAATGTGCTGTCATTCATGAGGATTGAGATGAAACACCAACTACAAGTGAAGAAGTCTGGTTCTCACCAATCACTACATTATACAGCATGCTGCTGTTTTATCGTAATATACCTGTAAGAATGTGGTCAAGCAAAGTCATTTGTGCTGCATTTCTAATATAGGCGAAGAGTGACTCTCCCATGTTATGCCTATTATTTTACTTCATTTCTCTCTTTGAATATATTTGATATATTATATTATTGGTAATCTTAGTATCTTTAAAAAATAACTTAACTATAGAAGAAAACCACCCAAAGAAAACAGCCCACACCGAATTTTAGCCATAAATAAATTGAATACATTGATTGCTGTATTTGATTTATTAGTTAGTTTTAACTATTGTTCATAAAACATAATTAACAATTCAAATCTTGTTTATATGATTTTCCTTTCATTTTCATTTGCTTCCACATTTTTAGCCAAATAGGTTGAGGTTAAGCCTAATTTAGACAGCTAAGCATGAAAAAAAGATAACATCAGACAAAATTGAAACTTAGTTGGGCTCATCTTAAATTCATGATACACACAAGCAATAGCGATTAGCCATAACATGTCACTTTATGTATTCTGTTTGTACTAATACCCAAACTGAAAAGAATTTCTTATTTATCTAGGATGGTAATATTATGAGGGTAAAGATTGTTAACACAAATCTAATCAATACAAATATTTATTAAAATTAAATTCAGACAAAATTATTCATCCAATTCATAACCAAACATATCTCTTCCTTTCTCTAATAAAACTAAACTTGATTCTTTGATCATATCTAATACCTCCATGAGTTTAGATTTAGTGAAAACTTTATACAAACATCTGTTCTCAGCTGCAATTATATGACTTAGTTTGACTGCTTCTTTGTGACTATCAATATCGTCATTACTCTGTAAAATTTTTAAAATCAAAATAACAATTTCTGGAATACAAAGACGTCTAAGAGTCTCCAGTTGCTTGGCTCGTTCTTGCTTCTCCTCTTCTGTAAAATATTGGGAAGAAGTGCTGTCGTTTTCATCATGAAGCCATCCTCCAGGGAAGAGCAAAACATTGTATAACAAATTCTTGGCATGACGAGATTGATGGAGAACAGCATTCCTCCAACGTACTTTCTGTTGCTCCACAACAGCACATCTTTGCTCATGATGAACTTTATCCGAGAAAGATGCATCTGATGGTAATGGGTCCACATCTTTAGGCTGTCCACTTACAAAATGCCTGTACCAAGTAGCAAAACCGTCAATAGCTTCCAGATAAGCTTTCAAACACAAATGCTCTCTTAATTCCGAGGAATCTGATGGAACCTTGTTTACAAAGCTGGGAAACATTTGACCCACACTAGCAACACATCCCAAGGCAGCATCAGTATTACTAATGAAAATAAATGTTCTTATTATTGAATTACTCAACCACAAAGCTTCAGTAAGTTGGTTATCTACAAGTGAAAGCCATTCTAGTGAATGTATGACATTTTGTATTAATGTTTTGTCTTTTTCAACAATAGTCGGCTGAGTAAATGATGATTCAATGTTGCCGTAATCTTGTTGTATAGCAGCTATGGCTTTCTTAATGGCAACTCTAGCAGATGCAGCAACATCAATTCCTGCTGTAATGCCAGCTTTAACTACACCCTCTCTGCAGTCACTTTTGTGTATACGTTCCATGAAATTTGCATATAATTTTACTTGTGTAGACCCTGGCACTGTTGATGTATAATAAGCTATTAGCTCTGGACATTCAATTGATCCATCAAGCAAGGTGTCTATAAGTTGAGTAACATACTTTTCTAAAACTTTATCTCCTATATCATGATGAGGATCTTTACCCATTAATCTTAACACCAATATCAAATGAGCTAAAAATCTTATAAATTTTTCTTCGGCACTTTCAAGCCAATTCAAAGAATCTTGCATTATTGCTCTAATATTGCCCAACATGAGATGTCTTTGACAAGTTTGATAGTTAGATTCTCTTTTACCATCCATTAGTGCCTTTACTGCACTGAATATTTGTTGCAAAGAAATTTCTTCCACTTGCAACTCTGTTTGTAGCAGTTCTAGAATATCTGATGATGTAGTATTAGCTTCTGCTGTAGCATGATGCTCATGTAGAAATTTATCAACTTTAGCTTCAATTTGAACCCGCAAGTGCGCCCAAAGCAAGTCCTCCCAGTTTCCTTGGCAAACAGGAATAGCACTTGACAGATAACCACAAAGAATTCCTATTGTAGCTCTATAATGCATATTTTCAGTAACATTATTTGCTATACCCAATGCACACCACTTCCAAAGATCTCGTGAAGGATTTCCAGATATTTCTACAGGAGAATTGCAATCTTCTCTCGGTAAATAATGAAGCAGCATCCAACCCTGAAGTGCGGCGCCCCTCCATGCTTGCCCTGCACTTATACATAAAGAAACTGCTTCTTTAAATTTGCCACATCTGACTTCAGTAAAAATTCTCTTACACAAGTCATTATCATCTTTCTGGTCATCAGTGTGTATAGATTTCTTCTGCCGCCGTGGCGCATCAGGATCAATACATGTAATCATAGCTTTGTTTTTCTCTTTGTTAAACAAACTGGTACCAATGAGTAACTCATGAAGTGTATTACCCCAATGGATGTTGTTACCTATTACTGGAGCGGACGTCTTTGTAGCTTCTTCTTGATAAGCTGCAGTGGCTTCCAACCAATCTACTAACAACTGCATGAGGCGTAATTCAGAATCGCTCTGGAAAAGAGCTTCAACCAGTGTCTGCTGTGACAAAGTTACCTCTGTTATTATGCTTTCAAAAGATTCTGGGTGTTCAGTTATTGAATCAGCATACAAGCAATGTAAAAGTTTCCATGTATTAGCCTCCTCGGCTAACCAATAATTCTGCGCATTATATCTATTCCAAGGCTCAATTAACTCTAAGGAATCGCAGCAAACTTGGGCTAACCTCTGTAAAGTACCTAAGACATCGCTTGGGCGACTTGACTGTATTATTTCAAAGAAAGGTTCGCTTAAGCCATCACCAACATTACCTGTGTTCACAATCATAGAAGACTCATCTAAGATTTGTCTTAAACTTGTGTCATTTATATTTTTAAAAATAGATGTTTCATTTAATATTGGCGAAAGATTAAATGTGTCTTCTCTAGGTAACAAATGCCTCGAACGTTTGTTTTTCAATGGTGTAAATTGGGTTGAATGAAGTTGAAGGGTTCTATCATAACTCATTTTCAATATTTTTTTATTAATTTATATCTAGAAAAGTTTACAAAAACTGAAACATTGTACGCTGGCTGGAAAATAATTTGAAAATGAAGTGCACGAAATGCAAATAAGATTACACTTACAGAACACCAATACCTAGGGATATTCGATATACATCGATGCATCGAATTCACTCGATGTTTACAATACGATACATCGAATCGATCCGATGTTTTAGAAAGTTATTGATATACTCGATGTATCGATGTATTTTCATAAAACATCGAATCAATGATAACCATCCAATGGTAAAAAGGGTATACTTATCTATCACTATTAATATTATAACTTCTAAAACAGCGCTCTTATTTAGAAGTTATAATATTAAACCTGTTGGTGGCGCTACTTTGCAGCTGTCGTTCCTTAGCGGATTCAAGAAATTGGCTGGTTGGCAACACTTTGCTAAAGAGAATTAAAAAAAATCGTCTGGTCTGTCTCGGTTTTAAGGCGGCTACTCACTTGCATGCCGCAGGGCAATGTAGGATAAACAGCGATCGGGACAATATCAGAATTGTCTCTCTACACACATGCCTGCCGTTCAGTATGAAAGTGTACATCTCGGTGGACACATCCGTTGAGAATGGCGCCAGTTTTATCGAAATATCAATGAATCGGTAAATATAGCCTTGGTCCTTTTTTTATAAAGAATAAGGGTGACAAATGAGCACAATCCACCTGATGTTAAGGAGATACTGTGGCCCAAAGACACCCATATTTATGATAAAACAACTAATTAATTAATAATTACAACCATAACACAGTCCTTAAAAGCTGCAGCATGACTCTACCACGTTTAAAAACGTTACAACGTTCAAATAACGTTCCTTCTGCGGTGCTGCCGTAAAAAAAACAAAAAGGAGATAATGGGTGAAGAAGCCGCTGTTTATACACTTCTTATCACCAGTGTCCAAATTTCACATTTTTTATTGATATCTATTGTGAAGTGTGCTGCGCGCGAAAGTCCTTAACGAACTGATTGAAATTGTTCCAATTGCGCTATACACGTGGCAGCGGTAGCTCTGATCTAGGGAGCAAGGAAGTTCTTGCGCCCCTGCCGCCCTGCCACAGGGCCGACTTAGGAAATTACCCCTGCTTTCATACACACATCATAATTAAGGAGGAAATTAAGGGTAATCCCCACTTCTACACCCTCGATTGCCCCTGCGGCAGGCAAGTGAGTTAACGCCTTTAGACCATTTAACACAGTGGACTCGCCTCGCATGATTATTGCCCTCTGCCAAGGTATTGGATTTAAAAATCTTGTGCGTTGATTAAACCTGCTTACGGAATCGTTTTTATAAACGCACTAGATTTTTATCCTTATAAGAATCATTTCCGCCGAAGTAGGTGTTGTTTGAAAAATGCCAATCGGTGCGGTTAACGTGTGCATAAAGCAGTCAAATACTTAAAGTTTACAAAAAGATGGAGTTGTATTCCATATGTAAATATTTTTATTGTGAATGTATCAATTTTTATCATTTAAAATATTATCATAAACATTGACCTACTACTAAATGGACCTCGGCTATGCGCTCAAAAGTGTCCGAGCCAAAAGAGTTCCAAAATGCAAAAAGAGCTCGAATTGAACGCCAGTCTTCGTTTTGTCGCCCGATAATACACTCCAAATTGCCGCAGTATCACAAAACGAGCAAAACTATTTATATATTTTTTCGATACTATTTATATTAGACTATTAATATTTAATAATTTAAAAATAATATTTTGTTTAGATACAAGATACGTAGTATTTAATTTAAATTCACATTAATTGTAAAAACACAAAACCATACCGATAATTTTCGCTAGAAGCTTCATAAGGCGAAAAGAATGCAGCCTCTGGTTGAAGTTAAAAGGCTGATAAATTGTCGCAAGTAAAATTATATATATAATACGTTTGTATAGGTTGACGCGGGACACATTTTTCGTGAATTTTGTTCTAGATCCGCCGTCCATTTAGTAATTTATTTATTCTTTATTGCATTCCTTAATATTAAAGAATACAAAGGGAATAATACAAAAAAAAATCTACCAGTCAACCCACGAGAATTTGACGTAGGTGTAGCAGTATAAAATAATAACAAAATAAAAATGATAATTAACTTGAAAGTTATATATTAATTATACAAATATATAAAACAAATATACTATAGAAATATCTCCTATTTATGCATATATACAAATATATGCATACAGACGTATACATACATATATACACATCAACATACAAATATAAATAATACAAATAAATAACTACGAATATTTACGTCTGTTAACAATATATTAGTTCTTACGAATAAGACACTTTGTGTGTCCTGCGATTAAAAATATCTATCTATCTAACTAACATCCTTGAATACACATACACACTCACAAAAGGCGTGCGGGCAGACAGTACTGATGTAAGAGTAGTATATCATTCAAAATTGTCGGTTGTTTGAAGTCAGAAAAAGTACTCGATGTTGAAAAAACATCGATGTTTTTAACCGATGCATCGGAATATATCGATGCACAGTTTCGATGCATCACATCGAAAAAAAACATCGATGTATTTTCAAAGTGGACACCCCTACCAATACCAACAGAATACAATATAGATTAAACATCAGACCCACAGATTACTTTTAATACAGATAGGAACTAATACAACAGATAATAAATTATAAATTTATAAAACGAACGAGCGTTTTGCAAGCGGTTATTTATTTACATTATATTTATAAAATACAGCCAATAGAATTCATAAGTAAATTTTTGTGACAATTATATAAAAGACTAATTTAGATTGTATCTAATAAATGAGAAATTATGAGCAAAAATGTATTCAAATAAAACATGAATCGCAAAAAAATGCATAAAAAACAATTTTATCTTGAAAAAAATAGAAAAATTTCGTGTGTAATTTTGTATACCTTTTGTAATACCATAATATTACTCATTATATTTCTATTTTTATTAATAAAAAATAATTTATAACTTGCTATGTTATCAGAATCAGGAGCTAAAAAAACGCTTGTTAGTAGGTGATTACGAAAAATTAATAGTACTTAGTAATATAGTAGTACAATAATTATTGTAAAAGCTTACTGTAATATTATTACTAATAATTATCCATTCATTAAAAAAATTAAATTAAATTCTTTAAAATTAATAACATACTTTTTCATTCGTTACAACTTATCAACTTGATCAGTGAAGTGAACTTATCCAACATACACAAGGCAAAAGAAGAGTATATACGATAAAAATATATTTCATCCTAAAAATCTCTTTATTTGCATGGTTTAGAAATAACAGAACATACTTTATTATATTTATAAAGTTGTCATAAGGACGAATTTTTCGCAACAATACACAACCGTATATCCTCATCCTCGTTCCTCACTTCCCTCCCTACGTAGTCGTTGCGTGCAAAGGCAAGGTAATTTACAATAATGTAATTTTATTTATAACATTAAAAACAATGCATTTATTCACAATATATTAAGTTGTGATATAACTTAGATTATTTTGTAATTTATGTTAATTTATTTACTAGTATTTATGTTTTTATTAATATTAATCTCTAGTCCCTAATATGATAGTTCTTGAAAGTTATGAAATGGTTTGTTAGTGCCTTGGTTATAATAAATTTTAAGGAAAAATGGTACATATGTAATCTAATTTATCTATTAATTATTGTAAAACACTAACCATATTTAAGCTTTTAAAAATATATGAATTCTGATGGAATGTGTTTTTCTTATGGAAAGGCATATTACATTTTTACAATAATATAAATTTTGTTTAAAGGTATTTTTATAGATATTTGTAAATAAAATGTTCATGTTTTGTGTTTTACCAATGTTCTAAATTATAACTTCACAATTATACCAAAAGAAGTAATGGCATGGACTCAAAATCAGAGCTAGTAATGAGTTTAAATCTTGAACTAGATACACAATTTTCTTTTTAATATCACTGACTTAATACAAATGTTCATCACTTTCAAGCTCAATTTTGGTATAATATAATTGCCATAATAAGATAAAATAAACTTTGTTAATTTAAAGTCATTAAAGATTAAGTTTTTATATCTATTTATTTTTATTGATTAATAGTGTAGTGTTATATTGATTCCATTATTTCCATGGTGCCACTAATAAAAACTTCAAACTGTTAATTTTTCTTTTAGCAAGAAAAATATATACAAATGTACTAGATACTGCATAGAGGTACATTATAATCTAACATATTAGAACAATCAACTATAAGGTTACTGTTTTTATGTGCTTAAAATTTACAAGACATAAAATAATGCAATTATTAGGTTAATAGAGTAGCATCAATTATCATTTCATTCAATAACATATCACATAATGTCAATTTAATATGTTTGAGTTCAAATGTAGAAATATTAATTATAGATATAAAACAAAAGTTCTAATGTAGATGATAAATAAAAATTATCTAAATATTACTTTGAGAAATAAAAGTTGTTTTATATAAATAATAACAAGTATGACTAATATGTGCTTCGACATGTTAAAAATGTAAAACACATTTAAAATGGGTAATGAAATCTTAGCCAGTAGAAAATAAAATAACATTATTTTCTAACAACTAACATTAATAAAATACTTTCATATCATTCTTCTCATAATAATTGTAAAAGTATATAATGTTTTATTTATTTTAATTGTAGGTAAAACTTATTGGTCATGAAAACTTCAAGCACTGGAACAATTAAAGATATGGAATTATATAATTTAAAGCAAAGGTAAGAACATGTTAATCTTTCTGATAAATTAAAATCTATTACGTATTATACCCAGTCTTCAAAGAAATGAACGGTAATTTTCTGTAGTACCATATTATAGTAGATATATTTATAGATATGACATAAATTTAAAGTTAAATAGTATTTTGAGTTGATAAAATAATTTTCAATTACTTAGAATGTTTCATTCATGTTTCATTCTTATACACAATGATATTTGTTCCTTTACATTTTTTATTATTTCTTTTAATTATTAATCTAAGTACTTGCATCATATGTTACATGTGAGGAATAGATTTCATCGAAATAATTAATTCATAAATGCATTATAACACCAATTTTATAACTTTTCATGTCTTCATAATTCTATTGATGTTTTCTCTAGTTATTGTAATACTTTTAAGTAAGTACTTAATAGGCTTATGAGAAATAGTACTTTCTTTTCATTCAACATGAATTGTCACTATTTGTTATTTTAACTATTGTCAACAAATAACTGGCACAATTTTGACCTGAGACATGTAATCACAGGCTTTACCATCATCATTATCATCAATCATCTATGATCTGTATATTTGAAGGTTGAAAAAAAAACAAAACCATTTTAAAATACATATCTCAATGTTTTAAAACTACACAAAAGAATGTGTTTGTCTGTGACTATGACAACCGTTACAATTTTCGAAAATATATACATTATGGAAAATAACAAGATATATGGATTATGTATTGAAATACATAATAATATTAAAAAATGCTTTTTTTTTTGTAAAGTGTAACTAATTTTTATCATAGTTAATGACACATTAACAATAGACAAAAGCGTAATGTGACGTAAATGACGTAATGCGCATTTACGAAGTATATTGTTCTGGATTTATAGTAGTTTGCATATTAGGTAACTAAATTATTACATTTATTTCGATAGTAACAATATTAAATCTAAGAACTTTAAAAATATTTCCATTCAAATGCAAAGTGAGTATAGTATACTCGCTGGCTTGCTGGCGTTATTTGTTTATTGTATTTGTATCTGTTCCCGTAAATGCACCGGAAGTGGCTTATTGCTTTATTTTTAATGTCAATCTTTAAAATTACGCATTCAAGGATTCAATTCTTTGAATTTATCTTTTTAAATTTATTTTACAAATTATTGTTATGAAATGCAGTCGTTTATAAAATTTCAATAAAGATTTCGTCATAATTTCATCAATAAAAGGGCCAACGTTGAGCTATAGCGTGGCTGTAAAGAAAATGCTATCATTTGAATGTTTCATTTTCTAAAAAAAAATATGAAAAGTTTAGCAGCAAGCATCATATTAGTTATTTTATTTATTTCACTTTTTTATATTACATAAAGTTTGAATGTCTTTACGTAAAATTAATATAGATATTTTATTATTTCACATTTGACTTTACCGCGCAAGTACCATTCCATTATGTCAGGTTAGCTATCTCTTTTACACAACATATTCCAAGCTTGTAATGTTTGGTGCGGTCTACGCTACGTATAATCTCCGATTATATTGTTAGTTGAATAGTGTTTTGAAGCATAAAATCCGTCATCATTATTTAAAACATACCAATGTCATTATTTCAGTGATTACTATTATAATTATTATTAATTTAGTGTTATTTATTCAACGAGACGCATCATTGGCTTCCCGTTAAAGTGTTTTAGAAGTCTATCATTTCCTGTTTCATATCGTGTAGAAACAAGCAACTGCGACCGCTAGCGTACTCTTTTCGTTATCACGTGGGTAAAATTTCGAATAATGTGGTTATCTGTATCGAATTTTGATTGTTTATCGTATATTTTCATCAAAAATCAGCATGCTTGCATGTTGTATAAATACACAAAGACCGGTTTGTAATAAGTGTTAAACATTGTGTTTTCATAAGCGCGCCGAGCCGCTCAATCCCTTTCAATTTCGGCTTATTGTGGAACAGGCGGGAGCTTAAAATTACAGACAATGATCGCTACGAATTGTCGTTCAGTGCAGTGCAGTTGTGTATTAGTGTTGTGAAGTGTGTTCAGTGCTATTACATAAGGCAAAAATGGTTCATTTCGGAAGCCCGCCCTGACGCGTTTAGCGGCGTCCGCGGCGGGCGGCGCCCGGGTCATGGCCCCGGCGCTCTCCGTCGCTTTCCGAGATCACTACGACGCGATCGAAACCCTTGAAAAACCATCCCATCCAAGACGGGCGTTAGCGTCCGTCGATAACCTCGCAATACACATGGAGGAAGAAGACATGGGCCTCCAGAACCAACCTAGCCTTGCCAAAGATTCTCAAGAAATGGAGCAAATTTTGGTCGATTTAGGTAGCAGTGATCTTGCTCAGGCTGATTTGCTACAGGCCATCAAGACTTTAGAGTCTGGCGGCGATGCACTATCTACCGGTGACCCTGACGCAATATTTCCTCTCTCTGGCTTTGATTTGGCTGAAACTGTTGATTCAGAAGGAGATGCAGCTGATGATAAAATAAGATTACTCCAAGCAAGATTAGAACGTAGATGTGCATTCCTGCAGAGGCGTTTGAGGATATTACAAGCTCGAGCTATTGGCAAAAGAATATCAGAAGAAGTGGTGCAGACTTTTGAGAAATCCATTCGAGGTGCACGCAAAGATGGTGGTGGAAGACCCATGGGTTTAAAAGCTTTATTGAAGAAAGTAGAGACTACTGCCGCATTGCAAGCTAGTGCAGCCTCTAAGACAGTTGTTGGCCCAAAGTATTTTCATGCCAGTACATCAAAGGGTGATGCTTCAAAGTCTGCATCAATTGGGATTGCTTCAGGAACATTAAATGGCTTAGAGGACACAGCAGGAGCCTTGCGTTCACATCTGTCAATGGTTAAATATCAACTAGACTCTGATGCAACTGCATCTTCATCGGGTGCAGAAAGCAATGATGAAGCTGTCACCTATAATAACCCTCACCAGCAACATATGCCAATGTGAGTATTTTTATGAGTATATTTTATTCTTCCAGCATTAATAGCCCTTGTCTCCACAATTGGATATAGATATCTACAAATTCAGAAGACATTAGTTTTCTTGTCAACTTTAGTTTGACATTATCATATCAGTATAAATCTGACTGTGTTTGTAGGCAATTTAATTCATAAATGTTATTTTCATTCTATAAAAGTGATTCAAAGGCCTCCTGGAAGTTGGGGAAATTTATTGTAACTGCTTCATTTTTCTTCATTACTGTGTGATTCTATTATTATTTAACCATGTAGTGGTGTTGTAATAATATCCATACCCCATATTGTCCTGAGGGTGTTGTAAGAGGCGACAGAAGGAAAGAAACAGGAGATGGGCAGCAGCATCTTGCTGATAACAACACAAAATAATAATAAAACTGTAGACGCCAACTCGCTTGTCAGGTGTGGCTAAGGGGAAGCCTATGTTCAGCAGTGAACTTTTATTGGGTGTAATGGGATGCAAGGATGTATTATTATTATTATAATTTTTCTTTTTTGTTGGCCTGTAGAAATCCACAGCTGGATATCTCAATTGTGTAGGGAGTGTTTGCCTTAATTCTCTTGCTTGACAGTCAAATAAATAAATGATTACAATACCAGACGTGTTGCACTTTTGACACTGCTGCCCTTTGCCTATTTAGGTATTTTACATCTGACATTAATAAGATTGTTATACTCTCATCTACAGTTAAAAAGTTAAAGTAACAGCCTATATATTTTTGTCTTAAAATTGTTGGTAGTTGGAGGACTTAACCCGATTATTATTTTGATTATGGATAGCCAATTTTGGTCTGATGGTTGCTTTTTTCTCTGTGATTGCATTCTACACTATATTATTACATAAATGTAAGTAAGGAATTTTATTCATATAGATTTTTTAAATATTGCATAACTTTCTATTTCCATTTCACTAACATGTTGCATCATCCTACTAACAAAGGATTATTAGGTACAAGAATAATGGTTGGAAATTTTATTAATTTGTTGTAATAGATTTGCAAAAAGCTTTTACATAAAAATGTACAAGTTTTTCAGTGTGTTATAATATCAATATTTTGTGAATGTTTACCTATGATATATTTTGCATTGTAGTTTTTGGATGCTTGTTCTCAATTTAAAGATATGAGAGTAAAATACTGTAAGTATTTATATATGTAAATAAGTAACTATAGTGAATTTCAAGTCAATCGGGTGTATAGTTTTAAGAGATTTCATGATGAGTCAGACAGTCAGTCAGTCAGTCAGTCAGTGGAATTTTACTTTTATGTATATATTACATTAGAAAAAAGTTTAATCATGAGTGTGAATATATTATTTTCTAACTGTAACTGTATAGAAAAATTCTAAGTGGAGTATTGGAAGGGTCCTAAGTGACTTTGTATTATCTTTTACATTAGTTTGTATATATTTGATTCTGATGCTCTACTGGCCAGATATGGGAACATTTTTCTTTATACATATATATGTGGTATAAAAATTTGTCAAGAAATAGAAATGCCTTCTTATGAATGCTATAATAACATTTATTTATTTAAGTACACCAATTATTGTTTCAACAATGCAGAAATAGTATGCACACATTAACTTAGACTCTAATTGCACAATCAGTAAAAGGTATACACCACATGCTTCAAGTTACTAAAAAGTTACCTAGTAATTCTAAATACATTAAATTCAAAAACTTAGGATACAACAAAGTAATATTATGTGTGTAAAACAATGACTTACCCCTAGTTACTTAAAATGTATTGATTACAGTGGCCTTAAACTTTGCTAGAAACATAACATGAACATCTATTGATATGGTGGTATAAGCTTACCTGGTGGCCGTAGTCTGTTCTTATAATATAGGATATGTCTTAGTCTTTTAACCTTTAGTACATGATAATTAATGACAGGCTATATAACATAATCTGCTACATGTGGATTAATTTATCATGTGTTTTATTACAGAGAGAAACGGGCACTATGGTCATGGCAAAAGGCAAGAGCTTCAATTGCATCCCGTTGGTGTTGGTTACAAGCACAAGTACAGGAGTTAGAGTACAAGATACGACAGCACAATGATTTGCATAAGCAGGTGTGTAAAAAAATTCTTTAAAATTACTGTTTCGTACCATATACCGTAAAATGAAAATTTAGATTGAAGCATAAACCTGAATAAGAGTGGTTGGCCACTTTTGTCAAATGAAATACTTTTACCGAGTTGTCAAAATGAAACTTTGTTTGTATGGTAATAGCAGTAAATGACATCATAGTTTCTTATGGAAAGTTAAACATCTTGGCTTAGTTTGAAAGGGTTAATTTTTAGGGTTCCATACCATTTACACTACAAAATTTTCACTAAATATGTATTTCTGTTGCAGCAAAAATTAAAGGGGTTTCCCCTACTAGAAACATGTATTACGGAACCCTTCATGTGCTAGTCTGACTTGCACTTGCCTGGGTTTTTCTATTCCCTGTATAAAGTGCATATATTGCATGTGGGCAAAAAATGTACTCATTTGAGCTAAGAAATTTTCTCAAAGAAGTTCACAAAACCCATGATGTTACTGATGACCTTAGGAAGCGACCTCAGTACGCTAAGATTTTAACCTTGTATGTGGGAGCAACTATCTGTAACACCTATGTTTGTTATTACATAACCATGTTCAGTTATGACTCTGGCTGAGCTGTATCAGTGTCTTGGAAATTCTACAGTTTTTTTATAGACAAAGCTTGCTTTGCTGGTCTGCATTCCTTATGGTATGTCCAAACTCTTTTGCAGTCTAGTGCTGATCCTTTTTGATTTAGTTTGTCAACCTCCATCATTCTTCTAAATCCACTGTTGTTGCCTTTAATTCATTATATCAGGTCACACTGTTAAAGTAACAAACATAGGTGGGATTTGCATATCAGCCCAGACTATCACATTGCCATGTATTACCACCTAAATTTTGCCCATATACATTCTCAGCCAAAAAAATATGCTGTGCGCTTTTAGTTATGTATGTATATTTTGAAAAAGTTCCAGATCCAGTATCTAATAAGTTTTCTAGGTTTTTTTTGGGATTGAGACTTTATGTATGATGATATTTTTATTTATGATATTTCATGTATTTCTTGCCGAAAATATTTTTGTTTAGGGATCCTGTCATACTTGTCTTGTTGGATTATTTCTAATTTCAGTAGAGAGACTAAATTTGTGAGACCCGTTTGGTTTTGTTAGTAGAGTCACCGAGGGATACTGTTATATCTATGTGTGTGTGAATTGTCAGTTTATTGTTTTAATTATTGTGTGTGAGTTTCGTAGTGACAGATGATTGTTTTTGTGTGTGCAGATTTCCTCCCGCACAAAACAACAGATACACATTGTTAAATAGTATAGATAAACAGTTCTGTATTGTGAAAAAACTCTATGGCTACCTACTCCTCTGGTAGCCCGTATTGCTATATATTTTTTCTGAGTGGTGGTTAATTTTTAATAGCTTTCAATATTTCCTAATTTTACAATAGAGTGTGTTGAAGAGTTCATGACCTATGTCAAGCATGAAAATGTAAATAACAAACTATAGACATTTGACATTTTAAATAGACCCCATGTTATTGTTTACATTAACCAAATACAAACATTGTTTTTCATGTATTTTGTTATCATTGGATGATGAATTTGTTCCAATTGACTGAGTAAGAGTATTAGGTAGGTAGTCAGTATAGGTTGATATAAAATAATTTATTAAAAAGTGTGCATAATGATAATAATAATAACAGGGAAACATTTAATAAAAGCCCTTAACACTTACACAATCCGTATTCTAACATATTCATTTGGAATCATAAAATGGAGCCAAACGGATATAGAATAAATAGTATGAATGACACGTACCACACTGACAAAACACAACTACCTGCACCCAAAGTCTGCAATAGAACGGCTCACAATCAAGTGACAAGATGGAGGTAGAGATTTAATAGATATCCATCACCTATGGCAGAAGCACATCTACAACTTAAAAACATTCTTTCATACCAAATCGCAAATGAGGGAAATGCACAAAGCTATAACTCACAACGTTAAAAACTACACACCTCTAAACCTTGAAGAACAGACAGGTCTAGAAAAACCAAACAATAGAAATCTACTGAAAAAGAAAATAGAAAACTGAAAGAAAAAACTACTACATGGGCGACACCCACACGACATAAGCCAACCCCACATAGACACAAATGCAACAAACATGTGGCTTAAAAAGGTAGCCTGTTCCCAGAAATGGAAGGATTTTTAATAGCAACACAGGACCAGGTAATTAACACAACAAACTATAGAGACCATATTATCAAGGATCCCACAGTTACAAACAATAAATGCCGCAAGTGCAACAGCCAACGTGGTAGAGCCTTTTTTTCTACGTGGTAGAGCCATGCTGCAGCTATATTATGGTTGTAGCACAAGTGGGTCGGCTCAACCGGGGAAGGACCACGCTCTCACAGAAAACCAGCGTAAAATAGCAGCTTAACGCTGCTGTGTTTCGTATGGTGAGTGTAGAGAACCGGAGACCCTTTTTACTGGCAAAGAGGCATTCCATCTTAGTCCTCACGGGTGACAACGTATCTGCATCTTGAGTCTTTATTGAGGATAGATGTAGATGTCTATGGGTCACAGTAACCACTTACCATCAGGTGGACTGTGTGCTCGTTTGTCACCCGATCCTATAAAACAAAAAGCCAACCAGAAACAAAACAAGGATGCATGGACAAGCTTCATCCAGACAGATTACACTTAAAATCATAATTAGCTCATAAACATCATACATCAAAAATTGGCACTCAAACATAAACTTATCCAAAACACAAACACCCCGTACAAGAAATACACACCACAAATTCAAATGCAAATTTCTTTAATTGCCATAAATAGGGTAAGTTTTACAATAAAAATAAGTTGCTTAAAGACCTATTTAGCCATGAGATACGGCATGCAAACTTTTTTTTTAAATTACCAAATAATATAGGTGGTAGTCGATTCAAGTTTAGTTCGAAATGTCAAGTTATTAAATGTAAGTTATATAACACACAAACATAAAATAACCGCTAACTCCTTTTCCACCGAAAAGCCTCAAGACAAGGTGTGACAGACCAAAGACTGGATATTGGCAGAATTATTGTGACATAACCACAATACCAAGGGCCATATAGACAAAAAAAAACTTTGTTAACAGTAAACACATACATAGCCCCACAAAAAGCTGCAATTTTAAATACTTGCAGGATAGTGAGAAAGTTCCTGCAGCTGGAGAAAAATGAAATAGTTCGAAAGTCCCACAATACCTACATCTACATTTGATACCCACCACACACTGTAATTTACTTGGCTAAAAGCCCATATTTACAGTTATTACCAACTTTTGCAAAAAGGTTGAGTAAATTTAAATTTTTCCAATAGTAATAACATAACCTTTTATTCAGACCTTTTAATTACCTTAAATATTATCTAACGTAGATATAGGTTATTAATTAAACCATTTAAATCGTCAGTAACTTACATTACACTCTTAACATACTTATGGAATTAAGCAATTTATATTAACAAATAAATATTTTTTTGGCAAAAGTTTCTTCATACCTCCTCCATTCTTCTGTTTGTATTCTTGTCTATTTCTGTTTCTGTTATTTTTCTTCTTTTTCTATTTCTTCTATTGTTTTAAAATTAATGTGGCTTATAATTGTTTTTACATACCACTAAAAAATGTTTACAATCAACAATACTTTAACATGACCTGGGCCAAAAGATCTAATAGTTCACAATTGACACACGTCTATGGCTTATGGCTTGATGATGGCAGATTTTCCTCGGACTAGTATCGCAAGGTCATGGTCGGGAAAGTCGGTATTATGAGGCGTTGCTCTCTCTACACTTCGCCGCGAAAACTTGGTCAGCGGCTAAGCCATAGATCAGATCCACCGCTGGGGTGGGGAGTCGTGTATTTGCAAATGCCCGATTGTTCTAACCCCGTGGCCAATCCATAACGAGCACAAGGCGAGGGCGTTTGGCAGTTTCGCACATGAAGGTGATGAAGGCCGTAAAGGAACGCGCGCTTTGTGTTCAGGGACACCTTGGATAGGGAGGTGTCTTCTTCCAAGAGGCCGCCAAAGGGCGGCTGGCGCTGGTGGGTCGCAGATGTGTTCAAACGTGTTTCCTTGTTGTGTTGTGTGTGGTGCAAGTCTTTCATTGCCAATCCTTGCCCCTGAAAGACTGGTTTTGAAAATTTTATATATAAGCCGGGCGCAGCAACTTTGCCGACGACTACCCCTCACGCCTCCACGGACCGCGTCGCGCGCTCGCCTAGTTAGTACCGTTAGCAACGTCTTTAAATTTATTGTTCTCACTCTGCAATTATTCATAGTTTTCTTGTTAAGTTTTTTTTTTTTTAATTAAAGTGTGTCAAGAGAAAGCCTATAGCAGTGGAGAATGTGATATTATTTTAAAGGTTCTAACGTTTTTTGAGAAGGAAAAACAAAAAGGTTCACCTATAATTCCCTTTGAACGTGCATTACATCGCGCTAGTGAGGCCACTGGAGTGAGTATTTGAACCCTAACGAAATATAAAGAATGATGCCAAGAAGCTTAGCAGCACTACACCTACACCAGGCACATCGGCTGATATACAAGAAGGAAAACTTAGAATGAAAAAGAAGCCTAGTGGAACGATGCTAGACATTGACGATTTTAACATTTGTGCTATTAGAAATATTGTGGAGAGTTTTTATAGCGTAAAAAAGAAATACCAACCGTTAGAAAAATATTAACAGTTGCAAAAACCGAATTGAACTTTCCTGGTTAAAAGACATCATTGAGAAAAATATTAAAAGAAAAGCTGGGTTATAGATTCCGATAATGGAAAAAATATTAGAGATTTTCTTGTACGAAAACCGGACGACGGTTAAAGGAAAATGACGAATTTGGTGCTGATAAGAAACCTGTCACATACGTCTATGAAACCTGGATTCATAGCCATTACACTGTCGCAAAATTCTCTAGACACTAGTGTAAAAAAGAATTTTAATCCCGGCCAAAGGTGGATTATAGTTCACACTGGGGGTGAGAAGGGCTTCATAGAAAATGCAGAACTAATTTACAAATATATGAGTTCCACGGGTGACTATCATGCCGAAATGAATAGTGATAATTTTTTGAAATGGTTAAGCAAAAAGCTCATTCCAAACTTACTTCCAAATGGCATAGTAGTTATTGATAATGCTCCTTATCCTAGAAAGCAGATACAAAAACTGCCTACTTCCTCATCACTTATTAATTACATTTAACTTATAATAAATATTTTGAATTTGAATAAATCCCTATTGTCTACCGTAACAATCGACACGTGACGTCATGACGCCATCGGCAAAATTTCTGCGCGCGGTTAATAGTATTACTAATAGTTATACACAACTTATTTTTCGTAATATTTTATGATTTTTATATTACTAATTATTTCAGGTCCGTGATGCCAAAGGTCCAGTAGAGTTAGAAGGTGAGCCAGTTGGCTATGAAGGCTCACTACCTGGAAATGATGACAACATCCCCGCTACTTGTGCCAGAGTACGTCCTCTGAGAAGGGATACATTTAAAAAGAGGAAACTCTTGCAAATGCATAATTTACATATTGCAACACCAAAGGCTGCTAAACCCTCCGATATTAAGTAAGTTAGACTTAAAATATCCATACTTAGCAATATAAGGTGTATAAAATGCTCTTCAAAATTAGTGTCCTCCAGTTTGAATTTTGCCAGTTTCAATGGAGACTAGCCATTTGCACAGGACAGGATTGTAGTGCTTGAGAGCATCCGCAAGCACAGGTGCATTCCCTCACTCATAGTTATGGGACAGCAATCCGACACGACGGGAGATAGATCAAGCACAGGACCAACAGCTTTACATGCTTTACAAGACAAATTCTTGACAGAAAATTTCAATAACTGATTTTTGGTCTGATCTGAGATTCAAACTCGAGACCGTATGAACAAGAGTCACGTTTACGACCATCTTTAAAATCTGACAAAGCAAAACCTACCATACTGCGGACGGCTGCGTGCGGGGCTTATTTTTCACACAATATTATAATGTCATAAAGAATTAAGTCCTCTCTTTGTAATGCTTTGTTGACAGTGTCACAGAATAAATAATAGTACTACGTACAGAGGTTGCACTCCTTTGATGTTGTTTGCTTGCCGACGTTTTAATAGCCTATATAATTTTTATTAATCAGATGAATCGCGCACTAGTATTCGTATTACTTTGCGTCTTTTCCCTTTCCTACGTCACAACGGACTTTTCGTGGTTAGTAATGGCTGTTGTTAATAAAGAGTAAAAAATATATTGTGAAATGGTAAGTTAAAATATCTATTCTACTACTAAGTGAGTTCTGTAATGCCCAACACATGCAACTTGCAAGGCCATTCGTCGGGTATCGCGATGTTCCACAACAATGTTAAACAACAAATAAACCCGAAATACGATTCCTAACAGAAACATGATTATATTCTACTCAGTTAAAAATTTTGTAAACAAAGTTTTAATTTCAGTATTTTGTGCTATCATAACTTAAAATATTTTAATTTAAAAGACAAGTATAGGTATGGAAGTAAGTACTTGGGTAGTGAAGTAAATTTCAACTAAGTTTTATAATAAAGTACTTAGTATTACTTCTGTAGTTAAAAAAAATGATATATCTGAATCCTTTTAATTGCTCACTAAGCATTCATCCCCCGCAATAATTATAGTAGGAACGAAGTTTTGCCATTATAATTTAATAAAAAACTATTTCGACGAGTATTTCAACAAGTATTTACAAAAAACTATACACTAGGACTATTTACGTAAACAGCGGTAAAAAAACAGCCCCTACTACGTTCTGCCCTAGGGGCGCCACACGATTGTAGGTAATTATTTCACACAGGTAGCAAGAATGACAGGCCTGACAGTGTACGTGGTAGAGCCATGCTGCAGCTATATTAGTAGTATAGTTGTAGCACGAATGGGTCGGATCGACCGGGGAAGGACCACGCTCTCACAGAATACCAACGTAAAATAGCAGCTTAACACTGCTGTGTTTCGTATGGTGAGTGTAGAGAACCGGAGACCTTTTTTACTGGAAAAGAGGCATTCCATCTTAGTCCTCACGGGTGACAACGCATCTGTATTTTTTCCCAAACGAGGATAGATGTAGATGTCTATGGGCCACAGCAACCACTTACCATCAGGTGGACTGTTGCTCGTTTGTCACCCTATCCTATAAATAAAACAACAAAGGATAAAATAATAAATCATTGGTATCTATTTTGGAAGTTCCAAATTTTCTGAAAAAATATGACCCATTGGTACGTTAAAATATTTATGAGAGATGTAATGTAACAATATATATATATATATATAAGAAAGTGCAAACTGTCATGTGGCTCATCTGGTGTTAAGTGCCCATGAACCAACAGCAGGAGAATCCTAAGTGTGTTGCCAGCCTTGAAGGTTGCTAAGTTGTAAGTGTGTCCGGAAAAAATACCACAAAGAAGTTGTGCGACGAAGAAAACTTCTCATAAATCACATAGTTGGAGACCGTAAATCATCCAGAAGTATGTATAGAATTCACTACCTCATATCATCCTGTGGGTAAGCTACGTTGGAAAACTTAATTAGGTGCTGTTGTAGCAGACGACAGAGGGAAACAAACCTGGAGATGTCCAGCAGCATCTTGCTGATAAGAACTCAATAAGGAAACTCATTGCCAAGATGCCTGCCAAGGCAAATATGGCAAATACCCCTCTATGAGGTAATCTAGGGGAACGTTGAAGTTCAGCAGTGGACTTTGATGGGCTGCAATAAATGAATGATTTATAAATTGTTTTCCAGATGTAGCTGTCGTCAGCCGTTGGAGAGTTGTGCAGTATGCACAGGGCGAGTGGAAGCGACGCAACCGCAAGTCTGGTGTACGTTACCGCCCGCTCAGCGAATCGCTCTTGTCGATCCTGGATACCATCCAGTGCTCAGTGATATCAAAGGTAAAGGAACTAAGTTGAGGAATGCTTGCCACTTCGGTGATTAGTATTTAGTAGTGTACTAATATTTCGTTCATATTATTAATTAGTTCATTAAATTGACATTTTTAAGATATTAAGTTTGGTTTAAAATGAAACCTTGTTTGCAGTGGTACTAAAATGGCCTTTGTTTACTTATTTCTGAGTTATGAATTTTTAAATGTAAAAAGTGCAAGCTAGTGAAGTGCAGGTTTGCATTGCGAAAGCTAATATTAATATGAAAGCAAATGCGAATCTTATTCAAGATTGACAAAATAGTTTTATATACACATAATTATGCTTATTTACTTAGAATACAAAGAAAGTTATAATATTGTAAGTTGGAGTAATTTTCAACAATTTAATAGTATGAGAGGTGTAAGTGTTTTTTATAGTTTTTTTGTATCAATGATAATTTTATAACAAATTTATTTGCATCATTAACATAATGAAGAAAAATAAAAGAAGCTTAAGGAAAGGATTGCATTGGAAAGGGAGTGTGGTGATTTGAATCACGTGAAGTGACTTGAAAGTAAATAATGTATAAAAAACTAAGCCTCCTGTTAGCCTATAGTGTCCTGTAGGTGTCGTAAGAGGTGATGGAAGAGGAGATTGATGGGAAGCAGCATCTTCCTAAAAAAAAGTGAAAATAAAAATGAAATGGCTTTGCCAACCTGCCTGCCAAGTGTAGCAAAAGCAATCTATAGGAGAGGCTTTTGTTCAGACTTTAATAGGTGCTAATAATGCTAATAATGAATAATATATCGTAATAAAACGGTCTGATGTGCAAATATTCTTCTAAACTAAAGAACTCAGTCACACTTATTACTGCCACTATCGATTCGCACTCTTCCGAATTTCACCCAGCCATATAAATACGCATACATGCTGGTCGGTTAAGTGTACTCAAAATCTGGCCCATTTTCAATATATTGTCAATTTTTATGCTCAACATTAGAATAATGCATTCTTTCATGCTTAGATTTTTTTACATTACTTGGTCCTTTTCTGTGTCAAATAAATACAATTTTGTGTGTTGAGTAAATGTAGAGTTTTGCACATTCAGTAAAAGTGGCAGATTGTAAAAATGTAATTTGAACATGCTTACAAAGAGCAATGGCAGACTTTCATACATAAAATTAGTTGAGAAGAAATGGTAGCGTCTATATATCAAAAATATCTTAAAATGTTAAGCGTCAGTCCCTTAATAACTCTGTCAAAGAATTTTGTCCTGAGAAGGCGTCAAAAAAAAAGATATTTACATTTGAACCTTTTTAGGTTATGTCCTATGTCACTTGGCAAAAGTCATGCTTCCTGTGATTGTTTGATGTTAGCTTAATACATAATTGAGAGTTTTTAGATTATTGTATCTCTATTATATATGTGCATACTATAAATGTATATTTCTGGCATGGCTCTAGGGCCTTTGTATCATAGTGACATTCTCAGAAGGTCTAGAATCCAGAGCCGTAATGCCAGTAAAAAAACAGTGACATTTTGTTTTAGCTAGTGTTGGTATAACATTAAATGGAATTGTTACATAGTAGTCTGTCGCATGGATGGGCGGGCTCAAACCGGGGTGGTACCACGACCTCACAGAATACCAGCGTGAAGTAGAGGTTTACCTCTGCGTTTCGCTTGGTGAGTGCAGGTGGCCGGGGCGCCTTTTTACTGGAAATGAGGCATTCCATCTTAGTCCTCACGGGTGACAACGCATCTGCATTTTGATTTGTAATAGAGGATAGATGTAGATGTCTATGGGCCGCAGCAACCACTTACCATCAGGTGGATTGTGTGCTCGTTTGTCACCCTTATCCTAAAAAAAAACAGTACTATGATTGAGATAATGTATTATTGTAGGAAATTCTTTGTAAGAGACTTATTCTCAGCCATATCTCTTTTATTTTTATTATTACTGATAGTACAGTTATTACCAATAATAACTTAGTATAAAAATATTTTGTGTGTTGTGTTGGTAGTCTTACAAAGTATATACGAAAATAGTATGAATATACTAAATGGCAACACTTGAACAGAGTAAAATGATTTAAGTAATTTGATATTCCCAAAAATGTTTGTTTTTTTTCTGTGGCTTTAATTAAAATACATTTTATTTGAAAAATCATAGAAAAATAATAAAACTCATTTTATATATAACTTATTTCTAGACGCAATAATTTTTGTCAACTATTTTTCTGCCATTGCTCTTTGTTATATAATAATACGAAAAAGTGACTGATTGTTTTAAGTTAATTTGTGGTAATATATTTTACGAAATTAACTCTAAATTACATGGTATGTTATTCATTTATTAGCACATTACACCTAAGATACAGGATTATCCTAGTTCACAGGTATCTATAATTGTAGCCTATTTTTAGATTAAGGCATTATTTGAATTAATTGTAGTTTATTGAAATAAAAGAAAAATTGATTGATTGAACTTTCGTTTAGAGCGTACTTTTATGCATATTATTTTTAATGAGTGTTTAAAATGGAAACATGATTGTCAGATTATAAGAACAAACATTAAAAAGCTTGTAATGTCAGTTACTAGACTACACAAAATTAGTAATTAATTTATGGGGCAATATGCTTTTACAACAAAATCCCAAAAAAATGTTAAGTTTGTCAAAAAATAAGCGAAAATGTTTTATTAAAGAAAAATTGTACAAAAAGGGGTATTATAATATAAGGGAATGCATAAATGAAAATAACCCCTGGGAATGAGGTGATTGCCACCATGCTGGTTCTATTTAAATTCATTTAAAAAATTGTGTAAAATAATTGTTAAATTAAAATATTTGCTGGGTATCTTGTGACTTTCAATAAGAATTATTATGTAATATTACTGTTACAGCCTATTTAAAGTCTGCTGTTGAACATTGATTGCCTCATAGGGGGGAATACAGAGGCTGCACTAAAAGTATCGGGAATGGAATATTTCCACTGTTCCTGTCATATTAAAATATTTTTAATTGAAAAGTCCTTGGTTTTAAAAATCGAATACCATTTATTTATTTTAAAAAAGATTCTCGGTCTTGTCACAAGGTTTTGTCAAACTTGTTTAGTCGTTGAGAAAATGGAATTGACTCGAAAAAATTCAAGTGCGATGATTTATTATGACTTTCGAAGTGGTTTAACACAAAAACAGTGTGTTGACCGGATGATTTCTGCATTTGGTGATGAAGCCCCATCCAAAACCACAATTTATCGCTGGTTTGCTGAATTTCAACGTGGACGTGTCAAGCTCAGTGATGATCCCCGTCAAGGTCGTCCAAAAACTGCAGTCACCCAAGAAAACGTTGATGCTGTGCATAAGCTGATTGAGGAAGATCGACATGTGACTACCGCGAAATTCAGGCAACTTTAGACATTGGCATGAGTCAAATACAAATGATCTTGCATGAACAATCAGGTGTAAAAAAGTTGTTTTCCCGATGGATACCGCATTCGCTCTGTGAAGAGCAAAAAGCGGCTCGCGTTACTTGGTTCGTCAGAATTCTCGAAATATTACACGCATGATCCTCAAATGCTGTATACAACATCGTATCAGGTGACGAATCCTGGATATACGCGTACGAATCCGAAACAAAAAACCAGTCACGAGTTTGGGTGTTTGAAAATGAGTTAAAGCCAACAAAAATTGTTCGTTCACGAAGTGTTGCAAAATAAAAAATGGTGGCCACGTTTGTCTCCAAAACCGGCCATGTTACTACTATTCCTCTTGAGGGACAAAGAACGGTTAATGCAGAATGGTATGCTAGCATTTGTTTGCCACAGATCGTTTTTGAACTCCGTAAAGAGAAGTGCAATCGGCGACAGAGATTTTCATCACCTGAAGAAGCTGTGGACGCCTACAAAACGCCCATTTTGGAAACTCCAACTTCCGAATGGAATGGTTGCTTCAATGATTGGTTCCATCGTATGGAAAAATGTGTCAAATATCGCGGAGAATACTTCGAAAAGCAATAAATACCTTTTTAAATGGTAATGTTGTGTCACTTCCTTGATTCCCGAAATTTTCAGTGCCGCCCTCGTATTTGTCATAGTTACCATGCTTGGCAAGTGGGTTAGCAACCGCAGTTTTTTTTTTAGTTGTTATTAGGAAGATGCTGCTGCCCATATCCTGATTTGTTTCGCTCTGTCGCCTCTTACGACACTCACGGGATGATATGGTGTGGCGGATACTCTTACACCGCCATTATAGGGTAAAATAATAAATTTTGAATAATAATGATGTATTTTATTATATTCAGATGTGTCAGCATCGGTGCACATGGCGGCGCTGACGTCGCGCGCGTGGTTCCGGGCGCGCTGCAGCCGGGCGTGGCGCGGCGCGCACCACGGCGGGCCGCCGCGCGCGCCCGGCCCCCCCGCCCCCGCACACCCGCACGCCTCGCCCGCCTCGCCCGCGCACGCGCCCTCGCACACCAGGCGACACCCCACCAGTCAGTACCTTTACCTGCTACACTCGCGCTGCAACTATCTTATGCTTGTAGCACGAATGGCTCCGGCTCCTTGTCGCAGTGGCTTAGCAATGACTTGTAACACTAAGCTCCGCGGGTTCGAATCCCGCACGAAACTGCCATTTGTATGGACTACAAATAATTGTTCCAGCTCTGGTTTCATGTTTGTTCCTGTGAAATTTATATATGTTAAGTGCCCCAACAATACAGAAGAAAATTCTAGTGTTGAGGTAAAGTTTAAAAAAAAAAAGAAACTGGGGAATTTCACAATACCAGCGCGAAATAGCAGCTTAATGTTGTGCTTGTGTTTCGTATAGTAATTGTAGTGAACCGGAAACCCTTTTAGGCATTCCATTTCAATTCTCAACAGTGACAACGCACCTGAATTTTGATTCTTAATTACTTATTAATTCTAATGGGCCACAGCATTTATTTGCCATCAGGTAGACGGTACTTGTTTACACGCACATTGATCAATTGCATGTATGCAGGTCGATAGCATCCACACCAGTCTTAACCACCCACACTTCTCTAGCACACAAGCCAGCTAGTAAGTAACATACACACCAAAAAACTACAAAAAAAGATTGAAATCTTAAAAAATTATTTATTTTTGAAAACCAATATATTCTATAACCCTTCCCAAAAACTAAGAAGAGGCTGTAATGGTAGACACCAAGAACTGATACTATTAGCTGCTTTTAGAAGTCACAGTTTGTATGTGAAACTATTTGTACATGCTATCTAATAAAATGCCAATTTGAAAACCCTTCTGTTGATTCCTGTAGTGACTCTTTCATTTTGAAACAAATACAAGGAAACTTATTACCATAACTTTTACAGGATTGAAAAGAGGAAGACCACCTTTATCAAGAAAAATTAAGGAAAGAGAGAGAGATGAAGAAACATCCTCAGCCGGAAAAGAAAGGTACGATGATATTTTTTTGTGGTGTACCATCTTTACATGAAATTTCAAAAAAGAGAGCAATTAAATCACTGAGAAAATGTATCCAGAACATGTGAAATTTGACAAGGCGTGAAAAAGGTTTTATATTTTCTAGATTAAGTTATGTTTACATAAATATTAAGTACACACACAAAGTACAAAACAAAGTACTAGTACTTTGTTTCACATTTAATTACCACGTGGTCTAGTCTCGGAGTGCCTGGCTGGTGCGCCGCAAATCCTAGTTTTGGAATTCCAGCTAAAAACCAAACTTAACCCAAAATTAAGCTTCAACAGTGTGCAGCTTATTTTGACACATATATCATTATAGTTTTGTGTACCATAAAAAGTAAAGTAAAGTTACAGCCTATATACCTACCACTGCTGAGCACAGGCCTCTTCTCATTTCTGAGAGGGTTTTAGAGCAAGGAAGTGTTCGCCATGCTGCCCCAATGCGTGTTGGTGGACTGAAAGACATGTGGTTTTAGAAATATTTTATTATTTCTCAGACACAGGTTTCCATATGATGTTTTCCTGCACCGCGGAGCACATGGTAAATCAGCACTTAAGATCGCAATTAACAATTTTATTGGTGCTGCCGGGGATCAAACCCTGGTTGCTCGCGGTCTGTGAAATTTATAGCGAGCGCTAAGCCCCTAGGCTACCACGGCTGTATCATATTTGGAATTTATTGTGGTTGAGTAGGTAAATATTAACAGCTGTTCTTATTATGTTAAAAAAATGGGGCTCTATACTCTATTGTGGGAAGTCAGAATGTGTCCAAAAAGGCACGTGTGTCAATTCACAATTGTGTGTTAATATCAACTTTAATGTATGGTAATGAAAGTTGGGTGTAGCAGAAGAAGCACGAGAGTAGAATAAATGCTGTAGAAATGCGGTCATTAAGGTGGATGCTCCGATAGCCGCTCATACACTTTTGTCTGGACATATACGCTAAGCACAGACACTATTTGTTTAAAACTAATCATTTTATCACTTTTCTACTCAGAAATGTGCACGCGGTTGACTTTTTTCGGATGGAACTTACAGTATATAATAAGAAAAACAATAATGAAATCTAGAAAAATTTTGACACTAGTAGTGTGAGTGACTTTTGACATCTTTGACAAGCAAAAGCGCCATAAACCGTTTAAGCATTGGCACGCTAGATGACGTGCAGACGATATTGTAGTGTAACAAATACCATTATTCGTGGGTAGATATTATGCAACGATGCCGTACTTCCTAACCTTGAACTAAATGCACTACGTTGAAAGAAGAAAAGTGTTGTCAAACTTCGTTCGCTTGTTTGACTGTAATAAAATAAAATACATTCTGAAGTAATTGGGTGATTCTTTGAACATGTGCATATTACGCGGCCTTCCCCAAATAAATACTTAGTGAGATATAAAGTTATATTTTTTTTATTTCACGTAAAACATGGTTCCTGTAGTATATAACATTTTCCTATTGTTATAAACAACTGAGTTACATTCATAAACATTCCTCAAATCTCTCACCATTCGTCTCCCAATTTCCAAAGAACAATGGCAAAAAAATAGTTGACAAAAATTATCGCATCTAGAAATAAGTTATATATAAAATGAGTTTTATTATTTTTCTATGATTTTTCAAATAAAAATGTATTTTAATTAAAGCCACAGAAAAAAACAAACATTTTTGGGAATGTCAAATGACTAAAATCATTTTACTCTATTCAAGCGTTGCCATTTACTATATTCGTACTATTTTCGTATACACTTTGTAAGACTACCAACACAGCACATAAAATATTTTTATATTAAGTTATTATTAGTAATAACTTTACTATCAATAGTAAAATAATAAGTGATATGGTTGAGAATAAGTCTCTTACAAAGAAATTCCTACAATAATACATTATCTCAATCATAGTGCTATGTAACAATTCCATTTAATGTTATGGCAACACTAGCTAAAACAAATTCACTGTTTTTTTTTATTGGCTTTACGGCTCTGGGTTCTAGCTCCTCTGAGAATGTCACTATGACACAAAGGCCCTGGAGCCATGCCAGAAATAAACATTTATTGTATGTAAATATATAATAGAGATACAATAATCTAAAAACTCAATTATGTATTAAGCTAACATCAAACAACCACAAGAAGCATAACTTTTTCCAAGTGACATAAGACATAACCTAAAAAGGTTCAAATCTAAATATCTTTTTTTTGACGCCTTCTCAGGTCAAAATTTTTTGACAGAAAAGTCTATTTATTTTACAGCATAGCAACACTTGTTCAGTGCGGGAACGAAGCCTCGGTCCTGCAATGCCACCGCAAAACGTTTAGCCACTGAGCTACGGAGTCGTCGTATATGTTTTTACTTAATTAATTACTAGTATAATACTAGTGTATTACGCAGTATTATATTAGTGTATGATACTGCGTTTTTTATTTTATATTTTTTATTTGTTAAGCGTCAAAAAAAATTTTTTGACGCTTATCATTTTAAGATATTTTTGATATATAGACGCTACCATTCCATCTCAACTAATTTTATGTATGAAAGTCTGCCATTGTTCTTTTATCAGTTCATGCTCGAAAAGTTGTAAATAAACCCCGAAGATTGTATATTTTTGTAGAAATTTAGATAGTACACTACATGCTTTACTAATTAGCAAAACTACACACATTAAAGAACACTTTTAAGTAATTTGTAACGACTTTGAAAATTGTCCCAAAACTTTATACTCACTACCATTTGTCCACACAGTCACAGGGTTATTTTTTTGTCGCGTATGTATTGGTCCCTGAAAGGGTAACTCAGCGGTCGCGCTCAGTTTTGCCCCACAACTCGTGCGGGTCATACGTACGGTAGTCTTTTGGCGCCAACTATAGCCTACCTTAATCGCCCAGAAATCGTGTTTGGCAAACAAAAATCTCCTTACCGTTCGAGTTTCCCGTAGTAAGTCTATTATTCTTATTTATCATTTTATGCACTGTAATAGTCACCATAGGACACTCTTTGCTTTGATTAAGTTCCCGAATTAATAAGTTCTATAAAGAATGTATAATGTGAGAAAGTGTACAAATATCTAATTACCGTTTGTACAATTACCATTTTGGCGGAACGGTAATGGGAAATCGAAAATGGTAATTAGTACCAGTATAAGCTGGCCTCTTATTATATTGAAATTCTTCACTCCGCTAGGCCTGCCCACCAAAGAGAATATAACCACTACGTTTAAGAGGCGGGGCTTCCATAGTAAAAGTAAATGCATGAAAGTACGCCAAGCTACTCTACCAACATCAAGATATGACATTTAGTTTTGACAAACAGTGTTGACAACATTGACGAATTACAATAGTGCTGTAAATGTCTATCCTCGAATAATTTTATCGATATAACCATTATCGACATATTGTTTATCGATATTTTTACATAATAAAAGTTAGATCTCTATACTGAATTATTTATGAGAAATAAATTTTTTAACGTGGGGATTGAGTAAAAATGCCGACGCGGATATGAAATCAATGTATTTTACACACAGCAATTTGTAATTATATTTCTACAATTAGGTACAAAAATATGTATAAAGAAAATATAAAATAAAAAACGCAGTATTATACACTAGTATAATACTGCGTAATACACTAGTATTATACTAGTAATTAATTAAGTAAAACATATACGACGACTCCATAGCTCAGTGGCTAAGCGTTTGGCTGTGGCATTGCAGGACCGAGGCTTCGTTCCCGCACTGAACAAGTGTTGCTATGCTGTAAAATAAATAGTCTGCGTCTGGATACTTGTTTTCAACGTTTTTTTTAAGGGTAATAATATTAGGTTTTTAACACTGATTGGACTGAATTGCTTTTATGTGTAACAAATACTATGTAGAAATCGCTAGGCTTTTTCACAGAGGTACCTATGTACATACTATTCGCAGAGATTGTTTACTAATTGTCGTTTTTAAAATGAGTGCTCATTATAGCTAATGTCTGTAGATGAATCTATAAAAAAATATTTATAACCAGGTAATTAATTACAAATAACTGAGATTATTTATATAATCGAATTCTTACCAAAATGTGACTTAAGAGGGATATTATCTTTTGCTACATATAAATGAAACCTATTTAACATACACATAATTGTGGAAGTTTATATTAAGTCCACCGATGAAATAACAGTTCGTTTTAGTTGGGTTCAAATGCAATGTTTGCCACAAATATGTTTTAACATGTGAATCTTTTCAATTGGTGCATGTTGCAGCTATTTCACCCATTGCTTGCATCTGAAAAATAATATAAATAAAATCACATTATTATTGAACAAATTGAATGTAAGCAGTCACAATAGACTGTGTAGTATCTAAGTATATTTTTTTATAGGATAGGGTGACAAATGAGCACACAATCCACCTGATGGTAAATGGTTGCAGTGGCCCATAGACATCTACATGTATCCTCGGTTGTAAATCAAAATGCAGATGCGTTGTCACCCGTGAGGATTAACATGGAATGCCTCTTTTCCAGTAAAAAAGGTCGCCGGTTCTCTACACTCACCATACGAAACACAGCAGTGTTAAGCTGCTATTTTACACTGGTATTCTGTGAGAGCGTGGTCCATTCCCGGTGGAGTCGATCCATTCGTGCTACAACTATACTACTAATATAGCTGCAGCATGGCTTTACCACGCATATATAGTTTGTTTCGGATTGCCATACCATCAAACTATCAGATTTAGGAAATAATGTGTTTGTATTTGTGTATACAATCGTACACTATAAAAACCTGTCCTACGTAGATGGCTAGTCCAAAAATGTACTCGCGTTAAATATCATATTAAGTTGAAATCACCACATACCTTTCATCATCTAAGGGAAATATTACTACAAATAGCCTTTTCTTGTTATAATTTTTTCCGCTTCTTGAACCATTTAATTGGAAAATTTTTATAATGCATATTTAATTTTTTAATAATTCTGTAAATGAACAATGGCTCCTTTAGCAAAATTAAAAGCAATCTTAATATTTTTAAATAAAACTAATTTTACGGATTTTATCGCGTATATTAACTTATTTTTATATTCCCGACGTTTCGGGTGCTTTCCAGCACCCGTGGTCACGGAGGACGCGTAAATATAAGCAATCTTAATAAATAAAATATATACAAATATAATTGTTTGATTTGACATTTGAACCTATTTGATTTGACAATGTCACGTTAATAAACATATTACGAAAAGCATAAAGAAGAGATAACCGTCATTAAAATTTGACCACTGTAGTACATATAATTTTTACTATGGAAATTGCACCAGCCTGCAGCCCACGGTCGAATTGTGTTACTACCAGAGCGTGATCAATTATTGCTTGCTTGATGTGAACTGACACCACTTCCGCAAAAAATTAAACCTACAGACTGACTACCTAACTTATTCTTTATAGAGTAAGTCGAAGGAGGAAACATTGGTTAAATCCAAAATCACACGCCAGAATCGATACGCTAAAACCAAAGCTGACCCTATTTTATACGCCATTGAAGAATAAAAAGAATGACAACGATACAAAAACAACTTTTGTTAGTTGAAAAAATGACACAGGTGAAATAGGAGGAGTTGTTAAATGCACTGCTGCTGCAGCGTAAGGTAGAGATGTTGCTAAATTAGATGGATTTTTGAAAATCGTAGGACAAAATACACAAAAAAATTAAGCTGGCAACTGTGAAATAATACCATACAATAGAAAAAGATGTATTGATATCTTCAGAATAGCTGAAACCATTGAAAGGTACATTGAAAGTTCATCAAATACTGTGTATCAAATGCTTAGGCGTGGACTGTGAACATACTAAACTTTTCAGAAAATTACATTATGAAGACAAAAAAGAATCTACACTTATCAGAAATAAAGAGAATGAAAATCATAATATGACTGATACGACCACAAACGTAAAACCTAAAACTACACAGAATAAAAGGAATATTAAAATCTTAAGTAATGTTTTACTAAAGTCAAACCGCAAAGGAGACGAAACCACCCTTAAAATGCTGTCTGATTTAAAACCTGATGATGAATTAAACTTGGACCCTAATATACAAGTTGAGAATGTGGTAAATATTTCTGGCAGTGGCAGTGATATGAATTTTTTTGGATGTTTTTTTTGTTTGTGGAGACTTATGTTCAATCTACATTACAATTAAGTGCAAATGAAATAATTGATGACCAGCTTAATGTTCTCGGATCATTGCTGTGTGATGATCTAGCTGATCCACAAGAGACTGCATTTGAGACTACCTGCGAAGTTCTTGGTCGTGAAAGTGGTACGGATTCGAATTGAATTTTAAATATTTTATAGTTATTGTAACTGATCTCATCACATTTAAGAAATATTGTAGAAGAAACCGGTATAGTGCTGAGTTCTATTTAAAAGTTTTGAAGTAGTGTTTTAGTTGATTTTATTAAGATTACTAGAAAGATAATTACAATTGTTTTTGTTTTGAAAACCTGTTTATTTTGTTTTTATTTTCCTTAATTTTTAAAATTAAGTCTAAGTTATATTTACCAAAGTTTGATAGAAACATCAAATGTTTTGTATTTTCCTGTCTATAATTGCCGTGTTTATCTTACAGATCTACTTAAGACTTTATGATTAAGTACATGCTCGGTTTCTGGTTATAAAATAGAAACTAATTTGGATTTAATTGTAAATCTGTTTTTAAGTTTTATTGTATAAGATTTCATCGATTTTAAGAAATATCTTAGATGGAACTTGTATAACTCTGTGTTCTATTTACACTGAGTTTTTAACTAATGTATTAGATGGTTTTATTTTAATTACTAGACAAATTAATTTTTACTGACCTAATTAAATTATTAGGAAAACCGGTGGATTTCCGACAATTTTTTTTTAAATTAAGTCATGTAATAAATAAATATGTGATTTAAGTACATCATTCATTTTATTTATAATTACCACTCACGTAGCATAATTACCATTTTTAAAATACTAATTACCGTTTGTTTCATATCTCATCACCGTTTGGTGAAAATTTTCAGCTTCAGATTCAGGCCTATATAGCAGTTCAAATACTGTGCGTTTGATTTATTTCGTTAATCTGCACTATAAACTTTACGTTAAGGACGCGTCCGAATCCGGCTTGACTGGGAGCCGACCCCAATATAGTTGGGAAAAAGGCTAGACAGGTGATGAATCGTACATAATATATTATATAGAACCCAAACAGAAAAAAAATGTTTTTTGTTAGTGTTCAATCTTCGTAAACGTAGGGACTAGGAATTCAGCCACGTCTGTGTGTGTAAACGACACTATAATATTCAATGACAGATGTTATTTTAGGGCTTCGTGTCGAATTGTGTGGGTTCTAAGACTTTAAATGATAGGACCTAGTACAATATAGTATAATGTCCGAGTAACGCGGGAGCTACTTCTACGACTTAATAATGTTCCAGTTACACAAAATCCTAAATAAACTAAAAAATTATGACTTCAGCGCTATCTCGCGGGAATATGGCCGAAAGCAAACCGTATGTTTCAGCTTAAGAAGGCCTGAATCTGAATGACAGGGTGAGAAATTGTGTGATAACAGAAGAGTGTGGTTTGCAAGATGATGTTGTTACCAGGATTAAGAAAGGAATGCTTCGGCGGTTTGGTCATGTAGAAAATATGAATGAGGAAAGAGTGACAAAGCAAATTTATGTTGCAGAGGTGAACGGCAGTCGGGAAGCACGCCCTAGGGGAAAGTTTATATTAAATTGGCGATATATTGAAAATGGGCCAAATTAAGAGTACCCTAAACCTACCTGCGTGTATGTATGCGTAGGTATGTATATGGATGTGGAGGAGTTGAAAGAGGTGGGTCAGGATCGTGCCAAATGGAGTTTATTGTCTCTACCTACCCCTCTGGGTGACAGGCGTGAGTATTACGATAATAATCGGTTGTTTAATGTTTTGCAGACCGCGTGGTCGTCCCAGCACAGAAACACGCGGATACCGACGGCCGTCGTACGACATCGACAACATCGTCATCCCCCAAAGTATCGCCGCAAACACGCGCCCCGAGATACTCACCTACAAGGAAATTATCACGCCCAAGTGAGTTGCACAATTATTTCCCTGTTCTTTCCTCATCAGAATGTAATAATAATAATGTCCACCAGACCGAATTTCGGTCACGGCGTCCAGTCTCAACGGAGACTAGCCATCTGCCCAGGATGTGATTACAGTGCCAAAGTGTATGTGCAAGTATAAGTCCTCTCTCTATTCTCTCACTCTCACAGTCCAATGGTACGGTAATTAGACACGACCGGAGAAATTAGGTGCAGGACCACCAACTTTACGTGCCAGACTTTCACGTGCTTTTCTAGGCACGGGGTGAAACACCGCCAACTTTCTGTATCTGGGCTGCTAGTGAGAATTTTTTGACAAAAAAAGCCAATATTAATTCCAGTTAAACAAACTATTAATCCCAGGATCAACAATAGACTGGACCAAACGGCAGTCAGGCTGTACACTGGCTGTAATGTCGGAAGGTATTGAATAAAAAGAGACGTGTTGCTCAGTTTAAGACTTTAATTGTACTGCTACTTATTAATTACAATTGACATTAATATATATATATACATATATATATATATATATATATATATATATATATATATATATATATACAAGTTGTGTAGACTGCCCTACATCACATGGCAAACATGATTTTCTCTCGTTGTAGGGAAGATTTGAAACACTTGATGGAGTGGTGTAAAGAAATGGTTATACCCCCTCCATCTGTCGAAAGCCATAAAATCTTTCTGGCAGTTACCCATACGCTACTCTTACGACACCCACAGGACAAAAAAGTTCTTCTTCTCCCTCCTCCTTTATGGCACCGCCATAAAGTTAACGACAAATTCGCCAATGACGTGTTACATTCGAAAAGGTTTAATTGGGACGCAAACTGCAGAAAAAAGGAAAATTTATAATACAAGAAAATGTAACAACAAATATTATGTGATTGATTTTGGTCAACTTATTTGTTGCTTTACCTATGTCGTTAAAACATTATTAATGTTTTATTATATGACACTCAAATTATAGTTTAATATTGTTAGAGTTCAAAACTCATATAAAATATAAACAAAAAAGGTGGTATTTGTGAGGGCTAGTAGGGAGTCTATAGGATGAAGGATGTCAAGGGGCAGACAATTGTAGAGATGATGACTATTTGGTGCAAACAAAAAATATATGGTTAGTTCTTCCCTCATCTAAACCACATTCGCACAGAACTATCCACAATCCTGAGTTTAGCTGGGTGAAAAGTACAGGTGTGTCCAATTCTCAACTGGCAGACAGTAGAAGTTGCATGCTTGTTTGCTTTATTAAATGTGAAAAACCAAGGTCTTCATGTAATATTATCTTATATACCAGCATAGTGCTTGCCTTTTAGTACTATTGCTATGCTTTCCATATCTCATTCCATGTGTTAACAAACTTTTTCCTAGCAAGTGATAGTAAGACATGGTAATAGGTAATATTTAGCGGGGTGCCATTTCTAGTAGCCTCTTTGGCACACAAATCTGCTTTTTCATTTCTACAGATACCACTATCACTAGGTATCCAGGCTAACGGTACGTGTACGTACACCAAAACCGCTTTTGTCGGTCGATGGCGGACAGAACTACCCGGACGAGTAACTCGGACGTGTATGTGCTTACACTGCAACAGTGTACCACGTGCCGACATTGGACGTGGCCGGTATTCTGTAGTTGACAGTGTTGCTTAACAGAGTGAAGACGCATTTTTTTAAATATCTGGGACCGCTATATCCATTTCCGATCCAACTTCAGCCCATAACCGTTTCGAAACCTCTTGATTATTGTAATTTTGTCTATTATATTATTTAATATAAACACAACTAATAAATTTTTCAATATCCATAGTCGTTTAGGTAGATAACAACACTGACAGAAACAACAGAATAAAGACAGAATGATTAAATTAAACTATAAATACACTCAATTTACACTGTAGACGCCGGCAATCTGGCGAGAAATTCCAACAAGTTCGAACTCGACGGTTGATCGGCCGTTTTCGTGCGTTATCGGACGATGACGGTTGTGTTTGTGTACACACTCTCTTTCTTTTACAAGTGTTTGAGTCGATCGTTCGAGTTCGGCCGTCATCGCCCGGGCAAAGTTCGGCCGATGACGGATTAGGTGTACGCGTACCCTAAACAGACAGAAATTCCTTTTAGATAGTCTACACAGAATGCTTCTTTATATTAAGAATTAAGGGATATTTACTTTGAAATTGGTTGGACAAAATAGCAGATAAACAACTCTTAGAATCTCTAAAAATCACTGTTTTGTCTAGGCTAAGTGATTCAACATATAGTAGAGCTTCATGGATTGCATTTGCCTCGGCAATAAACTCAACTTTCTTTTGTTATACCACAGACTAAATAAAAGTACTAAATACAGAAGTTGCACTCCTTTGATGTTGAATGCATGCCGACGTTTTAATAGCCTGCATAATTATTATTAATCAGGTAAATCGCGCACGCAAGCTAAATATCACTTTTCCTCTTCCTTTTACTTTGCATCTTTTCCCCTTCCTACGTCATGACGGACTTTCTGTGGTTACTAAGGTCTGCTAATAAAGAATAAAAAAATACATTGTGAAATGGCAAGTAAATTACCTATTCACTATGATCGACCATATTTCCACTACTTTGTGAGTTCATGCAACTTGCAAGGCCATTCGCGATGTTTGGCTTGGAAGAAAGATGTTTGGCTCGGAAGAAAAAGGTTTTCTAACAGATTTCTAACAGAAATGTGATCGTATTCTACTTAGTTAAAAATCTTCTAAACAGTTTTAATTTCAGCAATTACAATAGACAAGTATAATAGTACATACCTATTACTTATATTACAGTAGGTACTTGGATAGTGAAGTAAATCTCAACTAAGTTTTGTAATAAAGTACATAGGTATTACTTCTGTAGTTATATTATAAATTAATTCTTTTGTCGCTTTAAGTAGGTACCTACCTAACAAAAAATGAAATAAATTCACCTTTCATTATCCTTCCGTAACTTGAAAAATTATATATCTGAATCCTTTTGTTTGCTCATTAAACTATCCTTGCAATAATTATAGTAGGAAGTAGGAACGACGTTTTCCCATTATAATTTATCAAATAGGTAATATACATATATATATAATTCTTATATTACATTAAAAATTCAACTATTTTATCCTACAATTAAATATACCAAACACTAAACAAAAACCTTTGACGAGTATTCCAACAAGTACTTATTTACAAAAAACTATTTACGTAAACAGTGTTATAAAAACTAACATTTAATCGCCTAGAACGCGCAAGCCCCGACTGCGTTGTATACCGGAGGCGCCTCGCGATTATAGTTAATTATTTCACGCAGGTAGCAAGAGTGACAGAGGCCTAGTTATACTTAGACAGTGTGATCTATCATCTAGAGCAACATCACAATTTTACTATTAGGTGGGATTGCAGCTAAGCACTGAATTATAAAAAGTAAAAGAAACACCTACAGATTGCTGAATTATAAGAATGTACTACTTACTCTACAATTAAAATAAACATATTAATTTTAGTTGTAGAGTAAGTGATAAGTCTTATTAAAGATATAAAAAGAGCAACACATCTCCTTATTTACATCTTTACATTACAAAAAACGTCAATTCTAATATTTTTTTTTTTAATAATTAGACAAACAAGTTACCAGTCCATTAGATAGTAACTAGTCCATTGTAAGTATAAAAATGTTGACATATCATATAAATATAAATTTTCACTTTTGCTTTTACAGATGGAGAGTTATGGAGATACCTGAAGTACCACTCAATAATGGCGTTATGAAATCAAACCGGATATCCATTGAAAGCGAGGTATGTGTAGCTATTTTACATATTTATCTTTACACAACTGCATAAAACATGATTATTAACAAGAATATTTATAATACTCGATAGTAATATAATTATGAGGTTTTATTAACCGACAAGCATCTGTGCGTAATATGAGGGGCACACTGACATGATTGGGAATAAGAAAAACCAAATGCACGGTATAGCTAAATTGTATTTTATTGTTTTTCGAAGTATTCTCCGTTCAACTTAATGTACTTTTCCTTTGGTGTAAACCAATCATTAAAACAGTAATTCCAGTCTGAAGTAGATGTTGACAAAATGGCGCTTGTACACTTCCACAGCTGCTTCGGGGTCTTCAAACCATTGACCGCGTAATAAATCTTTCATTCTAGGGATTGAAAAGAAATTGTTTGGGCTCAGGTCAGGACTGTACGGAAGATGGCTCATCAGCTCAACTTTTTCCTGCTTCAAAAAATCATGCCTTCCGAGCCGTATGGGATCTCGCATTATCGTGATGTAAGACGATGCCACGTTTCGGGTTATTTTTTCGGAGTTCGGCTATTATTTCTGGCAAACAAACCATGATATACCACTCAGCGGTAACCATTCTGCGTTTCTGTAAAGGAATTGTAGCAACATGCCCCTTTTTCGAGACAAACGTAACGACCATTTTGTTATCTAATATAATAGTTCGCATAGCTGCGATGTTTTCAGGCGTGACCGTTGTTTTTGGTTGACCTGTAGAAGAAAGTGTTGAGCGACACACGACCGCGTCGGAACTCTGCATACTAGCGGTATATTGTTATTTGACTCGGTGTTTCAACATCATAAATTGAAACAATTTCGCTGAGACATTTATCTTGAGATAAGCCGCGACGAAAATTGTAATAAATTGTGGTACGGAAATGTTGACGCGTGAGCTCCATTTTTGTTAACGACGTGTCACTTTAAATCAATATAGTTTTTGTTTTTAAACATTTTTTTAATGTCATTAAGATTTTAAGAGGCCAGTATTCAAATACTAAAAAAGGTTTTATTGTAACTCAATTCGAAATATTCTATTTCCGGTCATTTCAGTGTGTCCCTCGTATATATGGATGTAAAAGAAGCAAGAAAGAAAGATATATCTGGTTTTTGTTCAAAGGGAGCGAGTAGTCTTTGCATACCCTTGTGGGTGACAAGGCTCGAGTTTTGTTTCTCCACCGAATGACGCGCGCTTAGCTCGTGCGGGACAAAGGCAGCAGAGAAGCTCACCTAAATTGGTGAGCGTGTATGCGTCACAGTAAGATGGTTGACGCTTAGATAAATTATATCCCTAGAGATTTATTTATATCCATATACATATAAGCGAAATACCACTGACTGACTGAAAATTGTGGTTTATTCTCGGAGCTTGATGTATTTGTTTGCGTGTATTTCGCGTATGACAAACAAAAGTGAAGGAGCTAGGAGTGTAGTGTTGGATAGAGTTTGAGTAGGAGTTGATAAAGGTGTGGTTGTGTGTGTGTGTGTGTGTGTGCAGGAGGAGGACGTGTCGGAGGCGGCGGTGCAGTCGCGGCACGCGCGCGCCGAGCTGCGCGAGCGCGCGCGCTACGTGCGCAAGCAGCGCGCGCGCCGCGCACACGCGCACCCGCACGACCCCGCGCCGCCCGCCCCCGCCCCGCACGCACCCGCCCCGCCCGACCCGCCAGCACCGCCAGCACCCCCGCAACAATACGAGGCGAGTACTAATACAAATATACAACTCTTTTTATTCTATATGGATTTATCAAGAAAAATTCATTACAAGAAACTCAAATATTCTGTCCTTTTTATCTTTTAATTTAAAAAGGCGTGACAAAGCATTATTTTAACTGATTTTGTTACCCTAAAAATGTTGTTACCCTAAAATCACATTCAATTTCGCATAATTTTCAAATAAAAATAAAAGTCTTATTTACTCGTATTTTCAAAAACTGCAATAACATAGATATTTATTTACATATATATACTGGGTGGCGCCGAGGTTATCACGTTAAATAGCACAGCAGTTAATACAAGTTGATATATGTCTGTTAAAATAATAAAATAAACAATAATAAAAGAAAATAAAAAATGCATTTTTCAAACAAAATAAATAGGGTAAAATATTGACAAGAAATAAATCAGCCTTGATATATAGGTTACTGACCTGAAGTGACTTACAAAACGTCGCACGCGCCAGAAAAATAATAATTTATATTAACACCCGATCCCATTTCTTGTCACTTTGCGCGTAGAGAATTATGCCTTAACTTCATTATTTTAAGTAAATTTTTCGCTTGACTTTGTTTTCATACGCCTGCAGCGTGCGTTCCCTTTGTTTTTAATTTCGCGCATAAAATTATGCCTTAAATTGTTAACCGTAAGTGCAGTTTTTGTTTGATTTTTTCTTTATTTGAGTAGTTAGGTTTGATAACCTTTAAACTAGCTATATTCGCCTTGAAATGGCATGGGTCTTTGACCTTCTAGAATTCATCAGGTGATATCTGTATGCATTTACATGATGTTATTTAATATTGAAACGAAAAAAATGCTACCGCGGCTAATGTATTAATTGTTATATATTTTTTATTGTTGTGTATGTTTAAAGAAATTTATGTAGCATACGTCTTTTCATTTTATGTGATAACTTTTTCGTCACTCCGTATATTAAATTTGTCTACTCTCTACAAAATAACCCTATAAATGTTCTTCTATCCATGTATATGTGACTAAACGCCTAAATGACTTTACTAATTTTAATGAAATTTTGTGTGTAATATTAAAAAAATAATTTAAATTCACAATTGAGCCGCGAACGCTGTTCTCGAGATCCAGAAATCACCCCCACAAAGCCGAGGTGTATCACTAATAAATAATACTTATTGAAAATCACTCTTATGCTTAATTTACCACTAGTTCAGAAAATACCTCTATCCTAGGAAAAACTAGCAAAAGCCAACAGGACTTAAAAAAAAAAACAATTTACAATCATTACAATTACACAATAATTAACAACACAAAACAAATTAGAAATAGTATTGTAACAATCACCTCATTCCCGGGAGTTATTAATTATCATCATCCATAAATTCCTTAGTATTATGATAACCCTTCTTATAAAAAGTATAATAAAAGTTTTAAACTTTTATTATACTTTTTATAAGAAGATTTATTATATACTTTTCAAACTTTTTTATAAAAATGTATACATCGCCCCAACCATTAATTATATGGTACTAATACTACTTACCTTCTTCCTAGTACGAGGGCTGCACTAAAAGTATCGGGAATGGAATATTTCCACTGTTCCTGTCATATTAAATTTTTTTTAATTTAAAAGTTCTTGGTTTTAAAAACCGAATACCATTTATTTATTTAAAAAAAGATTCTCGGTCTTGTCACAAAGTTTTGTCAAACTTGTTTAGTCGTTGAGAAAATGGAATTGACTCGAGAAAATTCAAGAGCGATGATTTTTTTTATGACTTTCGAAGTGGTTTAACACAAAAACAGTGTGTTGACCGGATGATTTCTGCATTTGGTGATGAAGCCCCATCCAAAACCACAATTTATCGCTGGTTTGCTGAATTTCAACGTGGACGTGTCAAGTCTCAGTGATGATTCCCGTCAAGGTCGTCCAAAAACTGCAGTCACCCAAGAAAACGTTGATGCTGTGCGTAAGCTGATTGAGGAAGATCGACATGTGACATATCGCGAAATTCAGGCAACATTAGACATTGGCATGAGTCAAATACAAATAATCTTGCATGAAGAATTAGGTGTAAAAAAGTTGTTTTCCCGATGGATACCGCATTCGCCCTGTGAAGAGCAAAAAGCGGCTCGCGTTACTTGGTGCGTCAGAACTCTCGAAAGATTCCACGCAGGATCCTCAAATGCTGTACACAACATCGTATCAGGTGACGAATCCTGGATATACACGTACGAACCCGAAACAAAAACCCAGTCACGAGTTTGGGTGTTCGAAAATGAGTTAAAGCCAACAAAAATAGTTCGTTCACGGAGTGTTGCAAAAAAAAATGGTGGCCACGTTTGTCTCCAAAACCGGCCATGTTACGACTATTCCTCTTGAGGGACGAAGAACGGTTAATGCAGAATGGTATTCTAGCATTTGTTTGCCACAGGTCGTTTCTGAACTCCGTAAAGAGAACTGTGACCGCCGCATCATCCTCCATCACGACAATGCGAGTTCTCACACCGCACACAGAACAAAAGAGTTTTTAGAGCAAGAAAACATAGAATTATTAGACCATCCGCCGTACAGCCCCGACCTAAGCCCTAATGATTTCTATACTTTCCCTAAAATAAAGAATAAATTGCGTGGACAGAGATTTTCATCACCTGAAGAAGCTGTGGACGCCTACAAAACGGCCATTTTGGAGACCCCAACTTCCGAATGGAATGGTTGCTTCAATGATTGGTTCCATCGTATGGAAAAATGTGTCAAATTTCGCGGAGAATACTTCGAAAGCAATAAATACATTTTTAAATAGTAATGTTGTGTCACTTCCTTGATTCCCGAAATTTTCAGTGCCGCCCTCGTATTTACAGAATGAATATCACTTTTAACACTTTTTAAAACTACTTATATCTTTTGTACATACAATATATTGTAGAACCAAATCTCATATATCAATTTCCTTAAAGGGGGTCTTCCACCACAACCAGTATTGAGCAAATACTTTTATGTATAAAAGATGTCTGAGTCTAGCCATCTGCACAAAACAGATGTACTCTCTATTCCTCTCATAGCTCGATTGGACGATAATCCGCCACAACCGAGAAAAGATCAAATCATCAAATTAACGCTGCATTTTTTGCAAATGCTGCAGCTATATTAGTAGTATAGTAGTGTACAAATGTGTCGGCTCAACCGGGGAAGGACCACGCTCTCACCGAATACCACCGTAAAATAGCAGCTTAATGCTGCTGTGTTTTGTATGGTGAGTGTAGAGAACCAGAGACCCTTTTTACTGGAAAAGAGTCATTCCATCTTAGTGCCTCACGGGTGACGACTCATCTGCATTTTGATTCTTTATTGAGGATAAATGTGGATGTCTATGGGTCACAGCAACCACTTATCATCGGGTGGTTTGTGTGCTCTTTTGTTACCCTATCCTATAAAAAAAAAACTAGTGTCAAATTATCAAGAGTCGACTGTACTACGAGATGGGCAACTACCGTTACTAATACATTAGGCACTAAGTTAACCTCTAATTGCATGCGAACGGTCGAGAAGACTGGTTCTTTGTTTTGTGAACCGCGAACATTGTGTTTTCGACAATCTAACACTGATTTTGTTATGTGACTAAGAAAACGCTGTTATTATTTATGTACGCACTTTGTCAATGTGATTTGAATTTTGTGTGTGAACTTTATTTCGTATAGTAAAAAACAGTAACTGTTAATTTACGACAGTTTCAGATTTTACATACAACTGCATGGCATATTTTATCGTGCCAGCTACCCACGAATTTAATCTTGCGCTCTATTAAACATCGTTCAAATTGAGGCTAATCCCGCGCGGGACACTGGACACGATTATCTCGCGCCGATTGCGTTAGTTAACTTGTATAGAGGTGTTCACATTGGCGCGAATAGTCGCACCTGTTGCAGCGAAATATACGCCGGATAGTGTCTGATTTTTCGAAATGCTTGACCTTGAATGAATTTTGAATTGAATGTTGAACCTTGAATTATTTTTATAAAAAGTAAAAGAAAACAAAATTCTATACGACCTCAGCCACGATGACTATACTAATAGGAAAAATATATTTTGTTAGATTCTTGATAAAACTTCGTTATAGTATTCTTTTAGCATACGAAAATATATATAAAATCTTTTTTTATCTTTTCGTAATGTGGGTATCAAAGTGTGACGCCAAATTCTATGCGTTGAGTACTCATCTCATAAACCATTTTCTTCTTTTCGTCCTCACATCTCGTACATCACATCGTTGTACGTGGTAGAGCTACATTGCAGCTATATTAGTGATATAGTTGTAGCAGGAATGGGTCAGCTCAACTGGAAAAAGATCACGCCCTCACAGAATACCAGTGTGAAATAGCAGATTATCATTGCAGTGTTTCCTATGGTCAGTGTAGAGAACCGGAGACCCATTTTACTGGAAACGAGACATTCCATCTTAGTCCTCAAGGGTGACAACGCATCAGCATTTTGATTCTTAATTGAGGATAGATGTAGATGTCTATTGGCAACAGCAACCACACCATTAGGTGGACTGTGTGCTCGTTTCTCACCCTGAGATTCTTCTTCAGTTAATGCTAATGACAACAAAACCTCAAAAAAAGACGTTTTCCTGTTGACAAACGAAAAATAATGACGTGCGGAATTCGTCTCAGTTTGTACGAAGCTTTAATATTTTGCTCCGACCGCAATGTCAGTGTACTTCCCGACCGCAATATGTCTATATTAGTTGTCGAGAGAACCGACAAACGATGGGGAAGATAGGTTCTCGAGTGGCAATCTCTTTACTGGTAAGAGAAGTCAGACCGCCCCCCTCACCCCCTCCAAGTGTGCCGCCCTAATAAAACTGGCAGGTTGCTCAGTACTGTTTTATGACATTCTCAATGGTAATTATGGACTAAGTACTAATCCTAGTAGTAGTACTAATTAAACAAACTAGGCGTAAGTAGTACCTCACCTACGCCAAGTTTGTTTAATTCGGAATTCATCCCACCTGTATTATATTGTTTTAATTATACATTTCCACTTGTTTCTCAAAAACAATAACTTTATACATTTATTTATAACTCTACTAACAGGACATAACAAATAATTAACAATACTATTATTTCAGACAGTGAGACCATACTCGCCCCGTCAGTTTCCACTGAACGAGACTACCTATCAAGAAATGTTGTTGAACATGCCCCAAGAATTTCGCCCATCCAGTCCTTCACATTGGGGTAGTTCTCCCTTGCAGTCTCCGCAAGGCAATTTTGATGAAGAAGTGGATATGGATGACTCTAGCACTCTTTCCCCTTACTCGCCGTCCGCTTTCGATGGAGACGATCCTGACGATGCAGAATGGGATCCTAGTGCTGAAAAAGTTGAGAAACGAAAGAGCTCATTTAGATGAACCTTGTGCATTTAGCCACTATTATAATAAAGGATTATATTGCATGAATATAGTAGATGTATTGAACATCTATTATAGTTAGCTATTTGTTAATGTTAACAAATGAACAAAACTGAGTTATTTAATATCAGTTTATTTGTTATAACATGATTGACATAAATATTTTTAACTGTCCTTATTTTGGTTGATAGACCAATTCAGGTATTACTATGATTATTGTTGTAATACTATACCATGCTCTTATGCTTAAAGTTGATTGCAGGTGTTTATGGGCTGTAGGATCCACTTGCAATCAAGTGAATTTTAAGCTGATTTTTATTAAATGATAATGATGGCACGATAATTATAAATACATAAAGGACATGTAAGAGTGTATGTTCCTTGTCAGAAATAAGTTGCATTCAATTTATTGATCATAGCTATATTTCCTGCTAGCCATAAGTCGCAAGTCTGTGTAAAACTTCTTAAATAATAAAATACCTAACAAGGTTATCGCTTGAACTCTTAAAGCTTTACTATTGTTAAGAATTTGAGATATTTGTGTAAAATTTGTATTATATCTATAAAATAAGGCCTCTTTATGGTGTACCCCATCTCACGTGACTTGTACAAAATTAGTGGATCCAGTGTAATTAAAGCAATCCCTTTACATTCCTTAGGCAGTTCAAAAGGTTTTTAATTAAAAAATGTCTAAATGAGAAATATTTGAGTTCAATAGTGTTAGAGAGTGTAAAACTTTTTTTTTGTTTATATAATTTAATGTATATAGAATACTTTAAACAGGTGATTCAAGTCTTTTATTAAACTTCCTATTTAAAAAAATTAAACAATGTCCACTTCTTTAGGGATTAGGGGTCGTTTTAAGGTAGCTTAAACCGACGTAAATTTTAATGATCCTAACCCTGCATTAACTGTTTGAAAAATTCTTATTTCATCCTGTGTTAACCATACTACTAAATGTTTGCAACAATAATACTACTACACAAATCTTATTTTGTATAGAAAGGTTTGATTTTGTGATGAGTTCAAAGTATGTGTACAAGTTTCGTTTATTGCGAACCGCTTGATGTGAACATCAGCTTTTTAAATATTAAATCTTTTCGAGATTGTTAAACAAGATATTCAATGTAGTTCAATGCCAATTGTTGGATTACACATCCTTTTTTTTAGAGAGAGTTTAATGTTTGGTTTCTGTATTTAATTTATGATTTCTTTTTTTCTTATAAACCATTTCACATTACAGAAAATGCATGAAATAACTTTAAAAAAAATGTTCAGCAAATTGCAATAGTAAAGTTGTTTCCCTCGTAAGTGACCAAAAAAATATATTTTAAAGGGTTACCTGGCGTTGCATGTAGCATTATTCCATTCTTAATAAAACGGATCGTAAGGGATAATGAAGTGCCTCTTTAATGTTAATCAGACGTAAACTTTCACTTGTAAATATTGCATGCAAATTTTTAGTAGCATGGATGTTATTTTTAAACGGTACCAGATTTGTTCTATGAATTTAAACTGAATATCACACCATGTATTAAAAAGTAAATGCCAATGACAACACTACAAAAAATGAACTTAAGCATGTATAGAGATTGCCTGTAAGTTAGCTTGTAAGATATAGTTTTTATATAGCCCATGGTAACGCAAAGCGAATGTGTACATATATCTATATATACTATTGGGCACTGAATTAACAACATATAGACTTGTCTACAGATGAATAATTGGAATCTCTTTAAGTTGATGTCTTGTTTATTTGTAACATTTTTCAAAATTAACTAATCAAATTTCTGCTCTTGAAATCAATATTTTTTTCTTTATACCTGTCTTGCAAATTTCAAAGTATGGAAAGTGTCTATGGTATACAAACTAAAAGCATTAGAGCCTATCTATTTGTGTTTATTTTAATGTGTGTTTAAACCTCCGAACGCTTGCGTTAACAGGCCCTTAACATCAATCTTAAAGGTCAGTTGCATATTACAACAGTATAATTTACCTAATTTGAATATCAAGGAAATGTGATACTTGCGGTTGAATGGAGTGTGCAAGTTAATGAGCTATAATTTGATTGAAGCTCCTTAAGACTGATTCAGATTATTACTAATGGATTTAGGTTAGCGTTTTGCATTTCATAGTTGTATCAGAATACAAAGTCGTGGGTATTACTTCCACATTATTTTAAAGTAAATTTTAAAATGGAACTGATGTAAACTATAACACATACACATAAAGAAGTCAGTTTGTTTCATTGAATTTTGTAATAGAAGCCTGTATTGTGTTAAAAATACTAAATAATGTTTTTGAAGATTTTATTGCATGTCCATAAATGGAAAAATATTGATTCAACTTAAACAGTGAAATTGATAAAAGATATTCTAAATTAGTAGTATTTAAGCGACTATTTTAAAATATATTATTTGTATGTCATGATATGAAGATTGTAATTCATAATTATACACATAAAAAATTACTTTCATTTTGTGTGGTAGCATGATGGTTTAATCAATCTAATAATTGAACAGCTTACCATTTAGCAAATGCTGGCGTCTAATTGAATAAAAAGAAAATGCTGAGCTAAACATATGTTATTACATATATAAGTCACCAGCAATAAGATGTGTGTAAGGTAGGTATGGTGGCATTGTGTTGTGTAGATATATCAGTAATGATAATAAGGCAATTAAAACGAAATTTAAACTGTTAATTTCATTGTTTGGCTTATGATAGTAAAATTCTATTTTAATGGATTATTCACAGGCAAATAGTGTCAAAAACGAATTACATATAAATAAACGACTGCATCTTTTGATTCAACCATATCAAAGAGGATGACTTTCGATCAGGTCAGATGTTTACGTGTCATTATAATTAAAAGGCTTGACAAAGTTGTCGCGCAAGCGTTTAACAGCCTTCCATCCAAGTGACCAGCATTTTACCATGGGGTTTCAATGTGCAGAGAATTGTTTGGTAATACTGCCACCATAAAAACTGTTTACACAATTCCATAAACTGAATCGGTCTTTGAGCTGGACATTGTTAGGTATTTGCTTGTGTTTATTTTGTATAGAGAATGACAAAATTGAATGAAGTGTTATTTTTATTGTTTTTACTTTTGAAAAGAAGCCAAAGTCTTCTTGTTATTGTTAAGTGTAGTTTAGATTTTTGAAGTGACAACTGGTGTCCAGTGCTTGGATGATAAAAGAATGTGTTGTATATGTTAGTATATGCAGAAATAAAAAGTTAAAATTAACGAGTTACAAGTTGTTTATTTTTTCTCTTTAAAAATTGTGATAGGTATGCTATAGATGTCCCACAGCAGGGCGCGAGGCCTTTCATGTTGAGAAAGTATTAAAAATCATTACTGATATAGTAATATGGTTTATTACACATCTAATATTTAAGTACAATAAAGAGATTCAAAGCTAAAATTGTAAATAACATACATCATAGTAATAATAATACACAACCTAAAATCACTATAAAATGGCACCATTTACATAAAATCTTACTGCTAAAAAAGATCTAAATATACTCGATACAAAACTGTACACAGTAAATAACATTAAAAAAAAACCTTTGATAGTAATACTGTAAAAAATCTGGTTCTATTGTGTGGTGAATGCACAGCCTTTTAAATATACAAAGTAATATAAAATGCATAAGGAGGAATGTTGTCAATTCAGTTCCTTCACATTTTTTACTCAGTGACTATTTCTACACATTCAACTATATTGAATACAATCTCATATTTTAAGAACAATAATAGTAAGATAAAATATCATATTTGATAAACAAACATTATTAAAAATGAGATTTGAAACCATAATCTGGATACAGTAACATACATTGTAACTTTATTATTTTATCTAAACTATATTTTAATAATACTACATATTTTAAGAATTCAGAATAATTAGGTTAAATTTTCAACCGACTTAAAAAAAGTAGGAGGTTCTCAATTCAACCGTTTTTTTATGTTATTACCTCAGAACTTTTTTCTAGGTGAACTGATTTTGATGAATCTTTTTTATTTGAAAGCTGGTGCTTCTCATGTAGTCCCATATAAATTTGATCAAGATCTGACCAGTAGTTTTTGAGTTATTCTTAATAATGCGTATTTTATTGACTTTGACTACATTGATGATGTTCTCATTTTATTTAAATTGAAGTTTGTTGTACAAAATTTTTAATTTTACTACTTATATCAATTCTTTGTCTGCCGTGCCTCGTAAAAAAAGTTCTTTACAGCAGAAGCTCTTAGATTTGTAGTAGGTCAAAAAATTGTCTGTCGGATAATATAAATGCCAGACAACTTTATGTATAATATGACATGTATTACAATATAGCATTCCTTAGACAACCTAGCATACCTTTTTAATAACAATAAAGTATTACGGACTGCATTTTAAGTCTTTTTCCTATATTTGGAATGATAATCACATGCAGAGTTGAAAATACCTGACTACAACACATTCAGGTCAAATTGGAATCTACAACCTTTCAGGTCTAAAACTAACTTAATAATAACTATACGAAATACGACTGCAGTATATGAAAAAATGATGTGCAACGTAACTTTATAAAACAATAGTAAATAGGTAGAACTGCAGAGGAAAGTATAATATCTGCCGTTTGAAATGAGGTTCCTTTGACCAGACAATTTTTTGTGACACGAATGGGTTGGCTCGACCGGGGTACAACCACGCTCTCACAGAATATCAGCTTAATGCTGCTGTGTTTCATATAGTGAGTGTAGAAAACCAGAGACCCTTTTTACTGATACCGAGGCATTCCATGTTAGAACTTTGATTCTCGATTCAGGATAAATGTAGATATCTATAGGCCTCAGCATCCACTTACTATCAGGTGAACTGTGTGCTCATTTGTCACACTATTCTATAAAAAAATATTAATGTTATAATGATATTAATAATTTGTTAGAATGTTTGCATAATTATAGTTTCCTTTAAGTTAAATTTATGAACAGTTATATTCTTAGGTAGGCCTGCTCTTCTGCCTAGCAGTGCACAGTCTTGTCTATGTACCATTTGTCTTACCTATTTCTTATGCTGTATAATATATAAAAAGAAAAACAAAACAATTACAGGCTGAGAGAGTTTAGTTCATTTGGTACTTTAATTTTATAAGAAGAACAAATGGCGTAACAAACTATGCAGATATCCACTATTTTTGGGTGTAGAGTTGTTGTTTGAGGTTAGAATACTCTAGCACTGTTAATAGTACTTCCCATCATTAGTATGTGGATTTTGGTTTCGGAGATAAATTTCACATACAGGGTTACCAGATTGTATAATTGGATACAAAATGTGTATAATATGCTTATCTTATTTATCCTGTCTTATAAGCAAATTACCTTCAATAATTGGATACAGTAATAATACTTCACAAAATAAACTTAGCGAGAATTAAAACATTGCTTTACATTGAATTCCCTTCATATTTTCTAGTGGGTTTGAATAATTAGACTTCGTTTTGTATGATTTCCATATACAAAATGAAGTCTTATTATATAAGCCCAACACATAGATTGCTTAAGAGTTTATTTTGCAAACTATTATTATAATGAACCTGGGCTTTGTTTTAATACTAATTTAAACATGAAGAACTTTTAAAATTGGATACACTAACTTGACTGAAGCGATGTTATTTTAACACTTGGCTAATCAATACTATCTTTTTATTTTCCTATTGCATTTAATTGATATTCCTGGAGAGATCTTGTATGCGCCTGGCATTACACTCTTTACAATACAAATGTCCATCCAATGGGTAACAACCTCTGCCTTCTTCCCTCGAGCAAAGTGAAGCCCCGCAGTCTTCGCACGCGTAACAAGCAAAGTGAAAACTTTTGTCAAGGGCTACAATACGCACTGTTTCCTCGGCGCCACCTTCAGGAACTATTGGCTCTCTACAACGAGCGCAGCGTGGAGCGTATCTGAAATATGAATAGCTTTTTAAATGTCAAGCCATGGTAGCTCAGGTTTTAAGCGTTCGCTGTAAATTTCACAGTACATTAGCAATCGGAGTTCGATTCGCGCCAGCACCTATGAAATTGTTAATAGCAATTTTAAGTGCTGATTTACCACATGCTCGGCGGTGAACGAAAACATCGTGAGGACAAACAATTTCGAAGGCATGTCAAGTTCGCCAACACGCATTGGACAGCCGGGCCGACTTTTCCTTGCCCTAAAACCATCTTAGACATGAGGTTAGGCCTGTGCCTAGCAGGGGAACGTATATAGGCTGTAACTTAAACAACGAACTTTTTTTAAACGTCAGGAAACAAACATCTAAAAGAAGTACTAAATAAGTTTATCAGCTCGCAATAATATCTAACTAGTCACAAATCCTACCTATAGTGCATATAGGCAAGATTTGTCACAATCGCCACGCTCAGCTTGCAGATTAGCAATCCCAGTACCAGACATCTCGCACCTTTGCCTATTGCTCCTCGTCACCGGTTTGCGTATTTTCAACTATCAAAGGCTTAAAATGTCAGGTATTTCCTCTTCCCATAGTTGTTTCTTACAGCACCCAAGTACGAAATAGTAAGAAAAAAACATACATAAGTGACGTGGAACACTCTGTTGGAAAGACGGAGACACATAGCATGCTACTGAAGCATAATATTATATTTAAATAAAATAAACTTTATAATAAGGAAAGTTGAAAATAATTTTTACCAATAGCAGTGTTAATGCGTATAGAGCAGGCACAAAAATATTTTTGATCTTTTCCCAAATTGAGACCTAAAATAAGTATAGTTGCTTAATATATGTGCCCCATAGCTGGACACAGATCTCTTCCTATTATTGAAAGGATTATGGAGTAATAAATATATAAAAATGCATATTTGTTTGTTTCATCTCCTATGTTTTCCTATAACTTTCATCCGATTATGATGAAAGAAAAAAAGCATTGAACACAAGCTAGGCACATTTATTAAAATATTAAATTACCTCTTATGAAAGTCTTCGATACAGTGAATTCGGTTCACAGCATCCACGGTAAATGGGATGCCATCTAAACTCTTCTGGCACACGACGCACGTAAAACAGCGAGGATGGTACGGCTTTCCTGTAGCTCGCAATATGCGGTCAAGAATTGGATCTCCACAGACGCAACACTTCTCTAGTGTATCAAGATAGTCTCTTTCACAGAGCGCCCGACCTTGAACTGCATAGAATGGCCGGCCCTAAACATAAAGAAATATGGTCAAATAACTGAGTCATCAACTTAGATAATCATTACATACTAGAGATCATTTAATTTGTAAACTTCATTTCCCCCTTTGTATTTTTAGTACAATTCGTACACATCATATTGCACACCATATTGAGTATCATGAAATCGAATTCTGTGTGTTGTTTCTATTGTGATTTAGTAAATTTTCATCATTTCATTCATTACAGTTGACATGATAACAGAGAAAAAATTCAACAAAAAATACAACAGAGGCATGTGCAGATTAAACTTACACATACTCTATAGTTGTTTGTCTAATTTGAATTAGTGATTTAGTATCAATATATAGAGGTTATGAGAAAACTGTTTAGAAGTTGGGGATGAGGTTTAACATTACCGCAATTTCTTTATAACTTGTGTTTCAGAGTTTATATCTAAACAAACTTTAAACAGTATTTTGATGTGGTATTCCCTGTTCTGTAATTTAATAAATAATAAATAATTTAGCCCAAAATGGTACCCCAGGAATGGCATAAGAAAGAGGGGAAGACTCCACCAAAAATGGGAGGATGACTGGGCCAAATTTGCGGGTGTGACCTGGAGCCGGGTTGCCAAGGATAGAAACGAGTGGAAAAGGTTGGAAGGGGCTTTTGCCGATTGGCAATCAGCAGAAGACAACTTAGATTTTATATAACTTAGATATTAAGAAATTGTATTACGTACTGTTGAATAAAGGGCTTGTTTTATTTGTAAATTATTTAGCAAGTCCTTAAAGAGACACTTCTTAACTATTCTAATTGGGCTATCGGCCTTATTTCAAAAAATAGCTTATAATTAATTTCAGATTTAAACTAAAATCTGTTTGTCGAAAATGTCCTGCAAAAATATATGAACACAATACAAATACAATTTAAAGTATGAAAGTATGAAGTTTAACAGGAAATGTCAAATTTCATAAATACTGCGATGTCTTGGCTAGGAAATTTGTTAGTTAGAAAGACTTCTTTAACCATAGTTCACATAACACTATCAATAAACCACTTTTTGTAACGACCGTTTGTGCATGATGTCATTCGACAGATCCACACATTATTCTAATAGATTGTACGTACGTAGAAGTCCCTCCTATTAATATATTAAAAATTGAAATTCCTCATACAAGGAACTGTTTTGATTACTTTCAATTGTTAAGTTTTACAATTACACATTGCAACAAAATTCTCAATACATACATAGAATTTCTTGACAGATAAATGCAATCACTGATATTGATTTGAATCAGGACCACATGATCAGTTGTCACTTGTCTCTATCAGTCCACAACGACAACAACAATATATAGCTACGGTTACAAACCTGTAAGTTAATTCCACATTGCTGACAACAGAAACACTTGATATGATAGATTCTCTCCATGGCTGTGCAGCCAGTGGTCTCACCCATGATTTTCTCTCCACACCTATAGCAGTTGCCACAATATAAGGCATCATCTGGTTCTGGAGTAGGTTCATTTGTACCAACATATCCCCCATATAATGATGTACCAGACGATTGACTACAAGGTCTTGGATTTATGGGCTCATAAAGAGACTCGTAAGTTGAAGAAGTTTGTGATCCTCCATAAGTAGAAAAGTCTTGAGCATTAACTGATGCAGAAGAAGGTGGATAAGCTGATCCAGGCCTGCGTAACTCACTGTAATTAGACTGTGCACCTAAATCACTTATTCTAGATACTTCTGATCTCGCGTCGCGGTCACCGTATATACTTTCAGAGGCGCGTTGCATTGGTATATTAGAATAAACATGGTTGGTTCCTCCAGGAGGTAAGAGGTTACTGTATAAAAGAACATCACCGCTACGAAGCCTTGCCGAATTCCTCACAATACAACTCTTAACTGGTACTAAGTTTGAATAAGTAGAACTTGTGCGACTTCCGTATTCGAGTCTGGATGAATATGAAGGTTCACAAGCCGATTTCACAGTGTAACTTTGAGGGATTTGGGGCTGCGGTGGTTTACTTTTTTTTGGCGGAATTGAAGGTTTCATCTTAGCTGCATTAATATCATCTTGAAGCTTTGCGTCTAATTCGTTTGCATATATTCGCAAATCAGCTAATTGTTTATCTAAAGTATTCATTTCCGACTTTATTTACTTAGCACTTTTCTATGATGTACTGTATCAATCAAAGAACATTATTCAATCTCTACGTTTAATATTAATTAGTAATGAGTAATCCGCAAGAATTACATCCAACTCGTTCTATTGAGCTTGATAAATAAAAATGTCAATTGTCAATTCAAAATAGTGATGAGTCAACTCGAGTTACTCTTACTACCTAAGTTAACTCGAGTTGCACTTAACTCAAGTTGGATCTCCCTTTTTTATGGGGGAAATCCTCGTGGACTGCCTCCGCCTGGGGAAAGGCGGAGGGGCGTGCCGGACTCTTAACAGCTAAAACCATCCCGGTGTCTCCTCGCACGTGCGCGCGCGGGGCCGCGGGTATCCAAATTCTTCCGCAGCCCCACACTAGTGCTGGCCCTGTCTGCCAGGGCCTCTTCTCCTGCACGGGGTAGTGAGGTGTTCAACTACCCCGTGCATCGCCTCAGAGGCGCGCGCCGACACCCGCGCGCGCCTCCGCCTCGGGTCCATCGAATAGGGGTAGCGGGGGCTTCCCCAAGTCCCTCGCCCCTGGACCCATTCATGGGGGCCGGAAGAGGGCGTTGTCCGCCCTTCTCCTGCGCCCGGTGCGCCTTCTGCGGCCGGGGAAGGGAGTCGAGATCTCTCTCTCTCCCGTTACGCAGTTTTTTTCAGCGACATCACGTACTCGCAGAAGGACACTACCGCGTCCCACGACTCTGCGCTACCGACCATCCTCAGGCCGGCAGGGACAGATTGTGAGGACACGGCGCTGCTCCTCCCAAGCTACACACTCGGCGAGCGTGTGTTGCGCCGTGTGTTCCCCGCAATGGACGCAGTGGTGGCACCGAGCGTCCGGCTCCCTGTCTATGCGGTACAGGTACTTGCCGAAGCAGCCGTGCCCCGACAGCACCTGCGCCACCCTAAAAGACAGGGAGCCGTGCCTTCTCCCGAGCCAGTCGTCGAGTACTGGCCGGATCGCCTCGACGGTAGCGAGGCCGGCGGTAGGGCGCAGAAGCCTTTGCCGCCATTCCGCTACCAAGACCTGACGGAGCTCCTCTCGGCGTAGGGCGATCTGCCGCTGCACCGGCCTCGAGCTCCGTGCCCGCTCTTCCTCGCACCATCAATATAATAACGCGAGTACTTTCCCCTCTAGGTCGCAGGACGGGGATCCGGCCAGGACGCAAGCCGCCTCGTAGGAAATCGTGCGATACCCGCGGACGACTCTGACGGCCATCGCCCTCTGCGGTTTGCGCAGAATGGCAAGAGTGCTGGCCGTCATGTCCATCGCCCCACACAGGGGCCCCATACAGGGCCATGGACCGCACGATTTCCACGTACAACAGCTTACAGGCGGCGCTCGGGCCTCCCAAGTTGGGGAGCAACGTTGAAAGCGCGCCCGCTGCACCCATCAGCTTGGGCGCCAGCCGCCGGAAGTGGGGTCCGAATTCTCATCGGCTGTCGAGCATCAGTCCCAGATACTTCATGGTGGACTCGCCAGCTATCCGGGCCCCGCTGACCACGATGTGTGATCCCAGCGGCGGCTCGCGTTTAGGGCCATGGAACACCATGGCCTCCGACTTGTTTAGGGCCACCTCCAGGCCCAGGTGCCGGATGCGGTTCACCACTTATGACACCGCAGCCGTGGCAACCAACGCTGCATCCCTGTGCGAGGTCCCCCGGGCAGTGACGAGGGTGTCGTCCGCATAACACGTCAAGTCGGCGCCTGACGGGAGTTCACCTCTCAGCACCCAGTCGTAGCCGATGTTCCACAGGAGCGGTCCCAAGACCGATCCCTGCGGAACACCGCACGACATGACGCGCCAGCCAGCGCCGTCACGTCCCCAATACGTAACGCATGTCTCCTCAAGGTAAGCCCCTATTGTGCGGCGGAGGTAGGGAGGCACGTGATGGTAATTCAGCGCCTTCCGAATACAACTCCAGGGTAGGGTATTGAAGGCGTTGGAGATGTCTAAAGAGACCGCCAGCACTACCCCACCCCGGGATACTGTCTCCTCCGCCAGGGTCCTCACGCGCGTAATAGCATCTATGGTGGAGCGCCCGCGACGAAAACCAAACTGGTTCTCGTCCAGGTCCGGCCCCTCTCTGCACAAGCGGCTGACGAGGCTATCTGCGATGATACGCTCAAGAAGTTTGCCCGCCTCGTCGAGCAGCACTATGGGCCGGTACGCGGAAGTTGGATCTCCCTAACTCAAGTTTGGGCTGCTGTACATGAACGGATCAAGTGAGTCAGCAAAAGAGTAAGATCGCGATTCGTTCGTTGTGTGTGCACTTTGTGTTTCGAAGAATATTTAGCTACAACCAAAACAATTTGTTATTTAGAATTTTATAATAGCTAAGTTATGTAATTTAAGTTCTTTTGTAATTTTGATTAAGTGATCAATATAGTTATGTACGACACAAACCTATTATTATTTTAAACCGTTACCGTACTGGGCCGTTTTGTATATATTTGGCGTTTGCGGCCAACACTCGCCGACAAGCCGTATAGTGTCGGTTTTCCGTGCACAAATCAAAGAAATTTGGCGCAAGCCGCAAACAGTGTTCACACGTTGACCGAGTGTTCAGTTCATAGTTACGCGTCGGAGTAGACTGTAGTGTCGGCTTAATAAAATTGTTTCACGAATATGGCGACATGGACTAATGAGGAAATATTTAGGTTTATTGATTCTTATCACAATGAATCAGTTATATGGTTATATATACCCCAAACTTGCCTAACTGTATTAAATAATACATGTTTAGTTGCGATTTCAGAGTACCTACCCGATGATGAATATTATTATAAATTATCTCTGAGTTTATGTTGCTCAGGGATGATGTAGCTTAGGGGCTTCTTTTAGGCACGGGTCAGCCAGTAGATCCTATAAGGGTTTCTTTTTTCCTTTTGAGGTCGGAACCCTAAAAAGGACAAACTGGGATTATTGTTATATGTGTAGTGTATATACATATAGAATACTCAGCATCCACCATCTTTTTTTAATCACTCTTCTCTGGTGCACATTTAAATAAAATTTGAAAGCGCTGTGCAAGTATATTGCCGCGGCCGCAATCGTCCTAACGTCCATCATCACCTAGCTATCAACGCAGAATGAAACATGCCAACGTGTGAACGGCACTACGAAAATCTGCCGAGCGCGCTCGCCACGCGCGCTCGGCCAACGTGTACTGGAGCCATTAGATGAAGAGTGCTATACATACTAAATATACCTTTTTATTTTAATCCTACATAATAAGTGTTTTTTATTTAATAACGCGGATATTTGCGAAGTAAAAATTTTTGTAAAAGCTTTTTTACGAGTAGTGATTTTTCCGAGTTGGCACATCTCTAAAATATCAAAAACTCAAGAGCCAAAAGCTATGGAGTGTAGAGAGAAGGAGGACCATCTCTATATATGAAAAGTGTCCCTAAAAACGTGTCCAATAAGGGTGGCGCTGCAGTAGCATAGGATAAATTAAAAAAAAGCGCCAAAAGTAATTAGAATAAGATGGAGAAATAAATAAGGACCGACCAATCCGCGTGGTTTTGTACTATGTAAATAGTTGAGATTTTGTATACTGGCATTTTACTAACTACTTTAATCATGAAATTTATATTTTACGTGGGAGAGCCATGCTGCAGCTATATTAGTAGTATAGTTGTAGCACGAATGGGTCGGCTCCACCGGGGAAGGACCACGCTCCCACAGAATACCAACGTAAAATAGCAGCTTTACGCTGCTGTGTTTCGTATGGTGAGTGTAGAGAACCGGTGACCCTTTTTACTGGAAATGAGGCATTCCATCTCAGTCCTCACGGGTGACAACGCCTCTGCATTTTGATTTTTAATAGAGGATAGATGTAGATGTCTATGGGCCGCAGCAACCATTTACCATCAGGTGGACTGTGTGCTCGTTTGTCATCCTTCCTATAAAAAAAAAATATTTAAATATTTGAATTCAGCTGATTTCACTCCGTTCACAACAGCTATCTTCATATCGTAGTTATTCAGACGCCAGCCAGCGCTATTGTGGTAGGTATTGGAACCTCTATTTTCAGTAAATAGTAGGATACTTTTTCAAATTTCGCCCCTTATAAGATTGTTCTCCTTGTACTCGTACTCTACACCACTCTACACTCCATACCAAAAGCATAGACTTAGTTTATCTACGGCCAAAAGTCAAAATCAAAAATATTTTTTTATAACTGGCCTTATGGCTCTGGGTTCTAGCCCTTCTGAGCCTGGAGTTACAATGTATTATCTTTAAAAATTAGAAATGTCACGAACGATACATTCATCAAAAATTCACTTTTACACTACTGAATCAGTCACAAAGAGTTTGTTTACGTTTGCACTATTCATTAATATCACTTTGTTTTCATTTTTATATATCTTGAAAACCAGAAATAAAGGAATATAACGGTCGGAAGAATTTTTCATCAGCTAATAGACTTTGAAGTGTATCAGGAACTTTATCATTGTTAATTATATATCATTGAAAATAATGAGGAGTAATCTATTTAAACCAAATTGACAACATTGAAAAATAATCACAACAATATTCACAATTTGTAACAATTAAAAAGTTACGAGCTACCAAAGATTCATTTTTATTGCCAATTTTAACACAACTTTGGGCATAAATGTTCCGCTAATTTTATCTGTACTTACCTATTGAATTAATTTGATTTATATTCCATTATCACTACATTATATTACAGACGAACATTTTAAATAAAAAAAAAAATAAGCAGCCGACAACCTCCTAGGTTGACCCTGCGAGATGTTATACTAACAAAACAAAACAGTCCAGAAAAACAGACTTTCCAATTGGTATCTAAAATAAAATTCTTTTTTTTCATTTCCTGTAGTAGGTATTATTTTCTCACAAATGTGTTGAAAAAAGTTGCATGACACGTGCGTAAATTGGGCTTACATTCGTCTACTCGTTTGAAAAACTAACTTTCTACATAGTAACATAGACACCAAACTATTTTTCTGTGTATTAGGAATAATTTATTTTGAGCTATAGTGGCGGTAATTACAAACCACAGACATAAAAAAACAATGTCAGTAATTGTGTTATTAATTCAGTAATAATAGTAATTTAATGACTAAAATATATATTAAAAGTTTTTTTTAACGTTTTTATAAAAATAATTAAAATGTGATAAATATGTATGAAAATGTTATTACAGTTAAAGTTACAACCTATATATTTCCCACTGCTGGGCACAGGCCTCCTCTCATTTCTGACAAGGTTTTAGGGCAAGGAAATGTCCGCCGCGCTGCCCCAATGCGTATTGGCGAACGTCTTTGAAATATTTTTTTTTTCTTATTTCTCAGACGTTTTCCTTCACCGCTGAGCACGTGGTAAATCAGCACTTAAAATAGCAACAATTTCATTGGTGCCGGCGGGAATCGAACCCGTGTTGATGGCGTACTATGATATTTATAGCGAGCGCTAACCATCTGAGCTACCACGGCTCTCAATGAAAAGTTATAAAGGAAATAAATAACCAATAATATATAAAAAAGTAAGAAGTGAGGTAAGTAAGTATTTTTGAAAACAATTTATAGGTGTGCTGAACTAATTACAATTATTATCTAAATATTATACATGCGAAAGTTTGGATGTTTGGATGGATGGATGTATGTTACTCAATAACGCCAGAACGGCTGAAGGGATCTGGATGATATTTAGCTTAGAGATAGCTTGTAGTCTGGAATAACACATATGATACCGTTTATTCAGGTATTTCGTTCCTGTGGGATAATTTTCGAGTTACGCGCGTTCGAAGCCGCAGGCTACAGCTAGTACGGACATAAAATGCGATGACTGTTTAAGTTCAAGTGAACTCTTGAGTGATCGCTGAATGACCACCCGGGGAAAACTAAATAAAATAAGCAATCTATATTAGGTATCTATAGAGCCATAGAGGTATAATATGAAGCGATAACGCAGCGCCTAATAATTTAGTACGAGTTTGTAGGTACTTGCTGATTTCTCAGCAAACGTCGAACGGCACACACAGCGTAGGGCAGTATGTATGTGTGCATCGTGTTCGTGTAACTTCGTATTTATTCGAACGGTTCGGAACGCCGTACGAACAAGACGTGCGTGAAGACTAGCGTTTAACTGCTCAGCACTGATACCATCAGATCAGTGCTGAGACAATACACTATATACCAGGGAACTGATGATACTATCTCTGTCGGGCACGATGCCAGGTGAGACATCATACTTTTTGGCCACGCCTACGAGTGAGTTTGAGCCCGTAACTTGTGCCACATTAAGATATTATTATTTATATACCCTTTGCCTTCCATGACCAAAATTTATAATCTTAAATGTAGATTATCTAAGATCGAGATTTTGATGCATCAACATATTGTGAAGCAATGTAATATAAAGGATTATTATCACTTGATACTGAAAATCTATAAAAACGAAGATCCCGAATGAAATGAAGACATGGCTTAAAGGATAAGCATCCAAATTAAAAATCTTAATTAAAATAACATGACGAACTTATACTTTATTTACATTCTACTAAGAAACTGTAAATTTTACAGATTAAGCTAAAAACTAGCATGATTGTAAAATCTGTGAATTTACAAAGTATTAAAAATCCGTGGAATCTACAATTAAAAGTTAAAACTATATAGACAATACTTGATCCTAATCAAAAGTCCTAGGCTCTGATTCAAGTTTTTTTTTAGCAAACGTTGCCTGCCCTTTCAAAAAGAGAAGCCTCTTTTATTGAAGGTCCCTAAATCGTATCGGTCCGGAAAACCGCTGGTAGTAAATCGCACAGCAGTAGATCGATAATCATTCAGATGGTATGGATGACCAAAAAAATAGTATCGCGAGTTTTGTCGGGATATGATTTTTTTGTTCATCCAAGTTTCTGAACGACTATACCATAGATTACTGTATATATACTAGAGACAATACGATATATTGAGATAGGTATGGAATAAGCTTCGTATTGCCACTACCACTAGCTTGCTATACATATCTATTTATCTATGATTACCACTACCACGTGAACACGGGGAGTTGATCGTTCCACGGGCTATACCTATTCTAGTTTTAGCGTACCTTGTTAAATAACAATTATAACAATTGTTAAATAACAAATAACACAGATTGAATTAATAACATATAGAGTCGTGAATTATTTTTATGATATATTATAATGATTAATCGATATAGTTCATATAGCAGAATCGCTGGAGGACCCAAGACTATGCTCAATGACCTCAATAGTGTCTCCCAACGGATAGGTCTTAAGATGAACATGGACAAAACAAAAATCATGTATAACGTCTATGTCACACCTATGCCGCTAGTTGTTGAGAGCACTTAGCTAGAAGTTGTTGACGAGTATGTTTACCTGGGACAAATAGCGACTAGGTAAGTCGAACTTCGACCGATAGGTCAATCGACGGATTCATCTCGGCTGGGCAGCGTTGGGGAAATTACGACACATCTTCTCGTCAGGTACACCCATAACTTGAAAACGAGATAGTACAATCAGTACGTGTTGCCAGTGATGACTTATGGAACTGAGACGTGATCCTTCACTGCTGGCCATATGACAAAACTCAAGGTCACTCAGCGAGCTATGGAGTGGGCTATTCTCGTGGTTTCATTGCGTGATAAACTTAGAAATAAAGATATCCGCAGTAGAACCTGAGTGACCGACATAGCCCGACATTTTAGTAAGCTGAAGTGGCAATGGGCCGGCCATATAGCTCGAAGAACCGACAATCGATGGGGAAAAAAGATTCTCGAGTGGTAGCCTCGTACCGGTAGGCGAAGTGTAGGGCGATCCCCCACTAGATGGAGTGATGACCTGGTATGACATGCGGCAAGTCGATGGATGCAGGTGGCTCAGGACCGTGCTTTGTGACATTCCATGGGGGAGGCCTATGTACAGTAGTGGCCTTTACGGGCTTATACAGAAAGAAGAGCTCATGAAAATTAGTACTAGAAGAATTATTGTAGTAATATCAAAGCAACGCGACCTAAAATATTTATAACAAGCTATTAAAATTTATTACCTTCGTTAGAGAACTTTTGATAAGGTATCGCCAATAGTTTAAATTCAGAATTAAAATTTTTTTCGTGCATGATATATGCGTACATGTTTTAAATAGTAGGAAGAAAAAATGAACACATATTTTAAAAATATTTGCTTAACAGTTCTTATTTACCAGGCACGATTAAGTTACTTTTGTTTAAATTATTAAAAAAAAAAAACTATGAGTGTTTATATAGTAGGTACTAATATAAAGATTTTTTTCGTTTTAGTTAATACTTGTCTACTCACAAAATGAAGATGAGGGTTCGTATTTTAGTATTCCATCGTTTTGACTTCTACTTCTAGTCTGTAGTATTTGGATAAAACTTTACAGTCACTGGGCTCTCGACGTTCCATCAGATGCTTTTCTATTAGCTAACGAGCTTATAAGTAGTTGTATCAAGCACTAATTTTACATTCATTTGTTTTTATTTAAGCTGAGTAATAAATATTTTCAAGAATATATTTTTTATAGATGTTGTAACCACGGAAGCCGCCGAAGAAGAGGTAACATAACAATGCTTTGTAGAGCTAGTTTAGTTATCTATTTATGTAAATTTTTATCATACCTCTATTTTATTGCATTTCACAGTGGCACATGGATTTTATGCCGGTAAGTTTTAAAACAAAAATCGAAATAACAAGTAAGTTTAAAAAAATATTTTTATTTTTTAACAATTTTTTTTGTTTTTTCTTCAGACTGGGTATCTTCCGGATAGCGTGTATAGAGAATTAGCCTGGTATGGTATACTTCAAATCCAACCACTACATCACAGCTCGAAGCATAAGGTTGCGGCGCAACTCATATGGCAACATACACTTGGACGTCCCCACGTAATAATGGAAAGTCCACCACAAGTGAGTTTTTCTTTTACTTTATAATTACGTAATTTGGTACTTAAATCAAACTTAATCGACGAGCATGTATACCTATTTATACGAGGGTGGATTGAAAAGTACTCGGCCTAACCAAGAAAATAAACACATACTAAATCAGTTATATTTTTATTTTTCTACATAATCACCATCAAGTTCAATACACTTTTGCCACCTCCCCTTCCAAGCATTTAGACCGTTGAAAAAAAATTATTCTTCCTTAGAGTCAAAATATGCGTCTACAGCTGCTTTGACCTCGTCGTTTGTCGAAAATCTTTGACCTCCCAAGTGCTTTTTTAGGTTAGGGAACAGAAAGAAGTCTGATGATGCCAGATCAGGTGAATACGGCGGATGCGGTAACAGTTCAAAGCCACAGTTGTGAATTTCAGCCATTGACTGTACTGACGTGTGAACACGGGCGTTATCTTGATGAAACAGGACCTTTCTTCTGAGCATTCCTCGACGTTTTTCTTTTATTTCCTCTCGTAAACGACGTAGTAAGGTGCAGTAGTAATCAGAGTTTATATTCTGACCCCTTTCAAGATAATCAATCATAATCACACCTTTCGAGTCCCAGAATACTGAAGCCATCACCTTATTTGCCGACAAAATCGACTTAGCCTTTTTAGGGGGTGGTGAACCAGGTCTTCTCCACTGTTTTGATTGTTGTTTTGTTTCCGGTGTACAGTAATGAACCCATGTTTCGTCCATAGTAACAAAACGATTCAAAAAATCATCTGCATCGGCTTCAAATAACTCCAAACAGTCGCGTGAAATAGTCAATCGCGTCCTTTTCTGTTCAACTGAAAGCAGTCGCGGAACCCACCTCGCAGATACCTTGTGGAAACCCAACTCGTTGACAATGATGTTTTGAGTTCGTTCATAAGAGATGCCTATAATCTCGGCTATCTCTCTAATTTTTAATCTGCGGTCTCCCATTATTAAATCAAGTACTTTTTTAATATTTTCGTCAGTAGTTGACGTCGAAGGCCTTCCAGAGCGGGGTTCATATATCACACTCTCTCTACCACGCTTAAATTCTGCTATCCATTTTTTGACGGATGAATATGACAGAGCACAATCGCCTAATGTACTGACCATGTCATCATGGATGGCTTTTGATGATAGCCCCTTCTTATGGAGGTACTTAATGACGGCACGCTGCTCGATTTGTTCCATTCGCGGAAATTATGTCCGATTACTTTGTTAATAAATTTATAAAATCACAACTAATTATCGCACACGTTTCGAACTTCACACAATGAACTAGTCTGAACTGAACTAAATAATGTGGGTAGATTTGATTTTTAGAATTGAATGGATCTGTGTTAGGCCGAGTACTTTTCAATGCACCCTCGTATATTGATGTGAAAGACCCAAAAGTCTGTAGTCTTTGCCTACCCCTATGAGTGACAGACCTGAGAGTTTATGTATGTATATACGTATTTCGATTCGATCCTATCTCGTTCAGTCATCTGAATTACGAATGTGCAAACTAAAGTCGTATTTTTAATTAAGCGAAGCTGCCTGACGTTTACTGGGTTGTCAGGTTTTGTTAAATCAAAAATAGTGTTGTGAATAAATGACTGAACAGAAAACAAAATGACCGACTGATAAAGAAAACGACTGAATGGTAAAAAAAAATAACTGAAGGTTTTAAAAATTACGTCAAAATTATTAAGGTACATCCATGTTGTCAGTTCATCAGGCGAAAATTATCCATAGTGTATGTCGTCATAGGGATTTCATTAAAAAAAAAACTATGCTTAAGTATTACATTGTTTTATTCATCGTCATCAGATATAATATCATCACTGTCACTGTCATTGTCAGTGAGACACTATCGATCATGTGGTCGAGATTAAAAATTTTGTCTTCTTTTATTATGTGAGCCACGCAGTTATTCCATTTTTGGGCAGTCACTTCATTTAGTCCTTCTTCGAAAAGTTTTTTTACATCTTTAAATTTGAAGGTCTTGTTGTTTAATGCAACATACCCTTTGGCCTGCGCCCAAATCTTCTCAATGGGATTGAGTTCACAATGGTAAGGGGGCAAACGTAAAACAGTGACTCCACGCTCCGCTGCCATCTCGTCCACGTCATACTTGTCGCAGTGTTCATGTTTGTGATGCCGTACAATGTCTATAAGAGTAGCTTTTACGATTTGTGCCACGAATGGGATATTTTTGCTCGCCATCCACTCTTGTATTCTTGGTTTATTCCAAGACATTGTAGGCAGCAATTCTAATTTTCTGGAGTAATAGGGGGCATTATCCATCACCACTACGGAATTAGGTTTTAGTTTGGGTAAAACCTCACTAAACCACTCCTCAAAATACTCAGCATTCATCTCTTGACGGTTATCTTCTTTTCCTCTTTTAGCCTCAAACACAAGTATGCTATCTTCTACAAATCCTTCTTCCCCACCTATATGGCTAATAATTAGCTGTTTTTCCTTTTCCTGAAGGCCCTTTCAAGCATGTGGTCAACCCTTCTAAGAATGCTGCCCGGGACGATTGTACAGTCTGGTCAATCCATTGCTTCTTCGGTGTATGACCTTCGAGAAAATACCAATAACTCATTAAATTCACCGGTGGCATGTAATACCTACACTGTAATAGATAAATAAAAGAGAGAAAATTTTAATAATCTTCGTTGATCCAGGTTTCATCTTGGTAATAAATGTACTACTAGAAACAGTGGTAGAGCCACGCGGCAGCTTTTGCTGTCGCACGGATGGGCCGGCTCGAACCGGGGTAGTACCACGACCTCACAGAAAACCAGCGTGAAGTAGAGGTTTACCTCTGCGTTTCGGTTGGTGAGTGTAGGTGGCCGGAGGCCCTTTTTACTGGAAATGAGGCATTCTATCTTAGTCCTCACGGGTGACAACGCATCTACATTTTGATTTGTAACAGAGGATAGATGTAGATGTCTATGGGCCGCAGCAACCACTTAGCATCAGGTGGACTGTGTGCTCTTTTGTCACCCTTATCCTATAAAAAAAAACCTTCCTTCCCTGCGATAATCTTTAATTTTTTGAAGGTATCGCTGGCGCCACAAAACAATATCGCGTCTATATATTAGCACGTTTTTTCTTGATTTTGTGGCGCATTTGAAATTTAAGTGTTTTAAAATTTTCCTCAAGAGAAGGCACTCCAAGAGAAGTTCGGTAAATTTGGGTCATCATTAAAAACCTTAAGAAACTGTAATTTTAACAGATTATGGGTAAGAAAGTCTACGCAATAGAAAAAAATCAAATAGAACCTCAAAAAAAAAACGCTATGTGTGCGTGTAAATATGCAGCTTTGATTTGTTTGATAGTGACGCGACAGTGGTGGTCACTATCACACAAATCAAAGCTGCATATTGCATATATAACAAGCTTTACGCACACATAGCGACGCGAAAAAGATGTTAAAAAAAATTAGACTAAAGTTACCTTTGCAATGGGGGTTGCCTCATTTGCATAAAAAAATGGTATACTTTTCGCCTTATAGCCGATAAGGTGAAATCTTCAAATTTATTCTTGAAATTATGTTTCGATCCAAGTTTTTCAGGAGACTTAAATTGCTCGTTTTGTTTGTATTCTTTTAATACACTGAACACTGTGGTTGTACTGATTCCCAAAATTTCAGCTGTCTTAGAACCACTTCTTTCCGGTACTTCAGTAGGTAATACCGAAGCAGTTTCCTGCTCAAATATGTATTTGTAGACATTGCGTATCATAAGCTTTTCGGTAACGCTAAGAGAAGCCCGTGGTCTCTTCTTTTTTGGGGAAAAAGAGCTTTTGCTCGACGTGCTTGGTTGAGGTTCCATATCGTTTGTACGACACAATATAAAAACACAATAACTCAACAATAACAAACATAACGTAACAAAAAACTTAACAAGAAACTAAAGAAAAGCAACAGGAAAACAGCGCGCAGAGAGATTTACATCGCACAAACTGACATTAGCATTTGTCACGCAGCTTCGTTTAATTAAAAATACGATTTTATATGCCACTTTAAGCATTGATTTTCAATTTTGCTAAAATTTCTTTTCTTAATGCACAGTTTACTTGAACCAGCTGCACAGGCCCTTATGACGTTCGACTGATTCATCGTCATCATCATCATCACCATCACCATCATTACATCCCTTGACAAGTCCACTGCTGAACATATGCCTCCACCAAGGAATGCCACAAGGCACGGTATTCGCATCCATCGACTTTCTACATGTCTTACCAGGTTATCACTCCCTCTAGTTTGGGGACGCCCTAAACTCCGAGGCTGCCACTCAAGAACCTTTCTTCCTCATCGGTTCGTTAACCTATATAGCCGGCCCAAAACCACTTCAGTTCACTAATACGTTGGGATATGTCGGTTAATAATAATGATTATAACAATCTTTTATTATATAATTTGTGACGAGTATACATACAAGTTTAATAACTTCATTTCGCAGTCCACACAATCTGAAGGCAAAGTAAGCCGACAAATTTTGGCTGAAGAGGCAGCAAAATGGTCAAGAGAGCAAAGAGCAGCTCAGGAAGTACTTATGGAAAATATTAAAAGTGGCGGCAACGGTCTTACAGTCAGAACAGTTATCAGCAACCATCAGAAGACCATATATATTATACAAAATGGTACTCATATTTTGTATTTAAATTATTTCATGTGTAATAATTATAAATGGCGCTATTTCGAGTTAGTACTAAAAATATTTTGTTTTATTTTTAGTACTAACTCGAAATAGCATTTACAGGGTGGTAAGCGGTGACAATTAGCCTTAAATGGTTAATTGCACTGTCTTATAGAGTAATATAAGTAAAACCTTATTCACTCTTGCTTTGAAGACACCCAGATTGTAATTAGATGGAAAGATAGACGCCGGCAAATGGCTTCATTCTCTTTCAATACGCATTACCAAAGACGAAGTATTCTAAAGGACACTACGACGTCGATTGTATATAATTTATTCAATACTACCGAACTTACATATTACTATTTATTAATAGTATTTATTCAATACTAACCGCCTTTTAATCCTTTTCCATTGGAAAGTAAAATGTAACAGATATTATTTTTAAACAACATTACTTGAGAATTTTTTTGTAAAGTAGGTATATATTATTTGATAATCAACGTAGAAAATAATTTAGCTATACGACGTTTTTGCATTAAAATTTAAACTTTTGTTAAATAAGCAAAAGTCAGCAGGTCCTTAGTTTTTCCGACGATTAAAACACCCGGGCATATTTAGTTTTAGCTGACCTCACAAGCTAGTATAGTATTGTTTTTTTTTTTATAGAAGAGGGGGCAAACGAGCATGCGGCTCACCTGATGGTAAGTGACTACCGCCGCCCATGAACAACCGCTACACCAGGGGAATTGCAGATGCGTTGCCGGCCTTTTAGAAAGGTGTAAGCTCTTTTCTTGACGGTTCCTAAGTCGTATCGGTCCGGAAAATTCGCTGGTGGTAATTGATTCCACAAGGAAGTTGTGCGAGGGAGAAAACTTCTTCTAAATCGCACAGTGGTGGACCGCCAATCATCCAGATGGTTGGATGGTAACGCGACTTTTGTCGCGATGTGCGATGGTGAAATTGAGCGGCTGGAATTAGTCCGAACAATTCCTCAGAGATAGAGACTCCCCGTGATAGATGCGATAAAATACGCAAAGAGATGCAACATCTATACGCAGTGCCAGTGTATTGAGCCGATCAGAAAGAACTCGGTCGTCGACGATTCGAACCGCTTTGCGCTGGATGCGGTCAAGTGGAAGGAGCTGGCACTGGGGTGTCCCGGCCCAGAGATGAGAACAGTATTCCATGTGGGGCCGAACTTGCGCTTTGTAAAGTTGCAAGCGATGTGCCGGCATGAAATACTGTCTCGCTCTGCTGAGCACGCCAAGCTTTTTAGAGGCCAATTTGGCCTTCCCTTCCAAGTGATCACGAAACTGTACACTATTCGATATGTCGACGCTAAGGATTCCGATACTAGCTGAGGCAGCAAGGGGAGTGCCTTGAAACTGAGGATACGACAAAGGGGTTCTTTTTAGTGGTAAACGCGCAAACTTGTGTCTTCTGGGGATTGAACTGGACTAGATTTAGTCGGCCCCAATCCGAAAATTTGTTAAGCAAAGACTCGACTTCAGACACAAGTTTGTCCCGATTCCATTATTTTGGGGAACAAGGAGGTGATGGCAATAGGCCTGTAGTTGGACGGTTCTGAGCGGTCGCCTTTTTTAGGGATCGGGTGGACCAAAGCTGTCTTCCATGAATTCGGGACTACGCCTTGGGAGTAGGAGTACCGGAAAAGACGCGTTACAACCGGTGCCAACTCCGGAGCACACGTCTTCAGCACAATGGGAGGGACTCCATCGGGCCCACTCGATTTGCTGACGTCCAGGGAGAAGAGTGCTTTGCGAACCGAGCGCTGTGTAAACCGCACATCCGGCATCGAGCACTCACATCGCGGGATGGTCGGCGGTGTGTTCCCCCCGTCATCTAGAGTCGAGTTGGACGCAAAAAGAGAGCTCAACAGATCGGCTTTCTCCTTTGCGGCATGGGCCAGTGAGTCGTCCTCTCTGTGCAGAGATGGAAGAGATGGCTGACAGGAGTTCTCTTGGACAGCCTTGGCGAGAGACCAGAATGCACGGGTTTCCGAAGGAAGGCGAACTAGCTTCTCGCCAATTCTGCCGATGTGCTCAGACCTTGCCTTGGCAATGACGCTTTTGAAGGACCTGGAGGTGGAGTTATACTTCTTTTTAAGTGCGCTGGTGTTTACATCCCGAGACTTTGATGCGTCAGCCCAGGCCCGGTAGCACTCCTGCTTATAGCGTGATGCTATTGTACAGGAGCAACCAAACCATGACTGGGATCTGCCACCGATGGGCACCACAGAGGATGGAATAAAAAGTTCCATACCCTGAAGTATCACATCAGCAACAGAATCGGCAACGACGCTGGGATCTTCCGGCGAGAAGCAAACCCGCCCCCAAGGGTAGGATGCAAAACAAGACCGTATCCCGTCCCAATCAGCTGACCTATAGTGCCAAACACGGCGGCAAGCTGCAGATCGCAACTGCGATTGGAGCGTGAGTGGCACCGTGCTCCGGATCAGACAATGGTCCGAAGAGCCCAGAGGGGCTGAATGGATCGATGGGTCTGATATCCGTCCGGATGAGAGGTCAGCAGAAGGTCCAACAGGGAAGGTACATGGTCTTCCACATCTGGGATGCGCGTAGGCGAAGTAAGCAGTTGTGTTAGACCATATGCCAAAGCAAAGTCATAGACAGATCTACCCACATGATCGGTTAAACAAGAACCAAGCCATTCAGCGTGGTGGGCGTTAAAATCACCAAGTATCACGATCTCTGCGGATGGGACCTGTTGTAGCACGGAGTCTGCAGCCATTTGGACGTCGATGAGTCGGTCTGTGTCGGCATTACCGCTATGGGACCTATAGAGGCACCTGTAGACGCGGGGATGGTCGTCGCTGTCTACGCGCAGTCATAGGATGGACAGGTCCGTACCTTCAAGACTGCCGAGGCGTCGAAAACAGATGTCCTTTCTGACGTATACGCAAACCCCAGCCTGGGGCACAAAGGAGTGTTCCAATTTGTACCCCGGGTAGGAGAGATATGAAGTATCAGCCGGAGAGGACACCTGAGTCTCGGTTAAAAAGAGCAAGGCCGGCTTCGCCGTCTCTAGATGGTAATGGACAGCGTTAAGGTTGGAATGAAGTCCCCTTATGTTGCAAAAATTCACGGATAGCGTGACAGGGGTCGCCTTGGTTGTATTGCTCCGCTTGCCCCGAGCAGCATTAGTCGCGAGCGGAATTTTGCCCCCCCACAGAATACGCGGGGCAGCCTGAGCACCCACGCTCAGGAGTGAAGTAGTTTGGTCGTGGATGCTCAGCGAGGGATTCTCCAGGGGTGCTGGTACCCTCCTGGGGTAGTCTTTTATTTCATTCCACTACCATGTTGATGGGGGGAGGGTGGGATTGGGCCTCCGGCCACCTGCACTCACCAAGCGCAACGCAGAGGTAAATCTCTATTTCACGCTGGTATTCTGTGAGGTCGTGGTACCACCCCGGTTCGAGCTGGTCCATCCGTGCGACAGCAAAAGCTACCGCTTAGCTCTACCACTGTTTTTTTTCTTCAACTTATTACAAGTTGTAGGAAACAGAATTTAATCCATATTATACTTAGGAAAGTATATTGTTGGGCGCCACCACACTAGTTACCACTAGTGTCCTCTAGTATCGAGTAGCAGAACTAGGAGAGTCAAAATCCTTCTAGAATTTTCCATGGAAGAACTTTCTATAACTATCGACAACTAGTCAATCGAGACCGGTATTTACTCGTACATTTTAGATGTTTCTACAGTAGAAGGTTCTGGAAATTATATGAGGCTCTATATAAGGCCGGTATAACAGCCTACAACATACACAGCATGAAGATTCGGACATCTAGCCGACTCTGGAATGGATGAAGGCCAGTGCTTTTAAGCCCAAGTGGAGCGACGTCTCAGCGATGAGTTCAACCACAATAAGCTATTGGGCCCAAAAGGAACTTCTTGCTGATTCAGGATGGAGGCATGTGTCGTAAATGGGAAAATGGTCAGGGAGACAGCTGTCATTTGCAAATCATTGTCCTTAAAGCTAAAGTACCGGATGTTCTACAGCCGTACCATAATGGTTGTTCAGGATACCATCTGGGAGTTAAACGAACTCTATTGAAGATCCGAGAACGGTTTTACCGGGTTCAATGTCGTGACGATGTCGAGGCCTGGTGTCGCAAATGTACAAGTTGTACAGCTGTAAAGGGACCTGAGACTCGTAGTAGAGGTGCATTGAAATTGTACAATGTTGGTGCACCATGGGAGAGGATAGCCCTTGACGTTGCGGTGCCGTTTCCGGAAAGTGAAAGTGATAACAAGTATTTTATGGTTGTGATGGATTTCTTCACTAAGTGACCAGAAGTCTCCGCCATTCAAAATCAAGAAGCTGCAACAATTGCAGATAAATTAGTTCATGAAGTCTTCTGTCGTTTTGGAGTACCTTTAGAGATTCACAGCGATCAAGCGATTTCAGTCTCAAATATTCCAGGAAACTTGCCGAATTATGAATACTCATAAAAAAAGAACAACCCACAATCTGATGGAATGGTAGAACGATTTAATCAGAAATTGGAGAGGTACCTAGCAAAAGTTGTGGAGAATTGGCAACGAGACTGGGACAAGCACATACAACCGTTTTTGTTGTCATATCGAAGTTCTGTTCACGAAAGTACATTAGTGACACCAGCTTTTGCAAACTTTGAAAGAGAATTACGGCTGCCTGCAGACCTGATCACCAGAGTACCACCTGATGCCCCACGCAGTATAACCGATTATGCAAATGACTTGCGGAACAAAATGAATGACATTTATGAGCACGTCAGACAATCGGACCAGCAAATGTCTGAAAAGATGAAAACCCGGTATGACCACAAAATGAACAACAAAGGGTTTGACGAAGGTTCACTAATGTGGTTGCACAATCCAGTTCACAGCAAAGGGAAATCTCCTAAGCTTCAAGCTAAATGGGTCGGACCGTACTGGACTGTGACAAGAATCAATGACGTAACCTACCGGATACAAAAATATGCAAGAGGTACTCTTAAGATCGTCCATGTAGATCGACTGGCGCGTTATTATGGGACGAGCATGTCTTAGGAGGGGGCACTGTTGAGCGCCACCATTACTGCCTGGTACATGGCAACACTAATTACCACTAGCGCCCTCTAGTATCGAGTAGCAGAACTAGGAGAGTCAAGATTCTTCTAGAATTTTCCATGGAAGAACTTTCTAGAACTATCGACACCTAGTCAGTCTGGACCGGTATGTACTCGTACATTCTAGATGTTTCTACAGTAGAAGGTTCTGGAAATAATCTGCCGCCCTATATAAGGCCGGTATAGACCGCGACCTGGTCAGTGTTGAGTTGGCGATACAAGGGAATACTTCGAAGCGATACAACTGCGAACTAAAGTGATCGGTATTACAATTGTGTTTTGTTATTAGTGTGGTTTTATGTTGTAATTAGTGTTCTGTAATTAAAGTGCCAATTTTGGTAATTAACTCGGCAGTTTTTAATTGTCTCGAACTCCAAGCTCGTAACAATATTTATCTTATAATGTACTCTGAAAAACCTAAGAAAATTGAGATGAAACCACGTTTACAATTTCAGGTAACTTTTACACATGTCCAGAAGGATCTGAACCAGATTTAGACGCCTATCGGCTGCAGGCAAATATGCACGAGCGAAAATGCACTTTCGGAAAGCCTTCTATACCAGTAGCTGTTGATCCCTGCATTGAGGCCGAAGTTGCACCGATTGAATATTCTTTCCATCAAGGTTGGATGTTTTGTCTCGGAAATGGCGAGAGGGATAACAACTATTTCCAAAACGGGACGTTAGACTGCGGCAATAAAACTAAGGTAGATTACAACAAAGATATTACGAATTGATTAAGAATTTACTCGCGATAAGTAGGCCACAATACGCGTTGTCGGACTTTACATATCTTTTTTGCAAGTCTGCTAACTTACTCTCAATGCTTCATTAACGAGTTACACATTATGGTAAATCAGTACCTACATAAAATTGTGATAAATAGGTACTTTTAGTGGTGCCACGTGTATTACTTAATATTAGAACAGCTCATGTCTTAATAGTGTCTTGTTATTTGCATGTAATTAAGACATGAGATTTAGATTAAGAATGTAGCGTTGTTTCAGGGTGGGTCGTTAGTCCCCAATAAAGTCTTCATTTACTGACTGTTAAAAACTAGGTACAGATATTTGGTTTTAAGCACTAAGTTTTTGATATTTTATATATATTTGAGTGCATTCCGGTTAATATATATTTTAAAAAGGAGTATCCGGTTCAAAGGACCGAAAAATTAACTTTTAATAAAAATTTCAAACTTATATGGGATCACACCTAAAGTATAACCTATTAAATAAAGAAATAATTATTAAAATCGGTTCAGAATTGGCAAAGATATCGTGTAACATACATACAAATCGTACGTCATAGAGTCGAATAAATAAATCTCCTTTTTTTGAATGCTAAAAGGAATTGTCAGAGAATTCGGGGAATGAGCTATTTGTGTAATAAATTTCTGCACTTGTCTTTTTAGGTATCACTGCTTGATTTTCTAAGCATGTGCGCCATCGATCATAATATCGTAATAACCTTTGATTACTTCGGTGACGAGCCTCGTAAAGACATGATGCATAACGCCACTCTCTGCACTACGTGGGACCCTTGCCGTCTATCTTACTTATACCGCTTAGAGGTAGTATTTGTAGCTCTGTTTCATTATTTTATTAGATTTAGTTTTAAATGATCGCATCATCTATTTTATTTTTATCGTTTAAGAAAACATAAAATATGATTAATATTATTGTTTACCCCGATAGGAAATTAGCATAATATTATTGTAATGTGTTAATTATACTTTATTTAAAATTGAACTTTTATTATAAAATTAAAACCGATTTCACTTTTTATACAAAGTCAAAAGTTGGCTCCTAACTTATTTATTGAAAGTTTTTACTTTTTATTTAAAAGTATGGTTAAAACAACTTTAGGAACTTTTAAATAACAAACAATTACAAGAAACGTGATCATCATAATTAACCAAGTGCTATGTGAATTTTTATTTACTGCGTTATATTTTAGCCGCCACCACTAGAATTAACGCCAGAGTTCCCAGAGACAACAATTAGTCCATGTGAAACAACGGTCTGTCCTGAATGTATGGAAGGTTATACAGAGGATCAGGGCGTACCCATTGAAGGTGAGCAATAAATAGAGAGGAGAGTAACTAAATATGGGCTACCATTTTGTTTTTGGATCAAAAATAAATAACTAGTTAAAAATCAACTTCTTATTAATGTAATAACAATCAGACATATATTTTCAAAGAGCAAAGTAACACTCTTATGTTTTTATTTATAAACTATACTATCAAAATTGAGCATTAAACAAAATAGCAAAATAGCCACTAAATATGGAACAGGTACTCAAATATGGGCTATAAATATAAACTTAATTATCTTTTAATAAAATAACAAGTATAAATGTATTTCTATTAAAAGATCGATAATTCATTTTGATAAGAAGAAGAAATATTGATTATTTTACTTGCAAAAATCACATATCCAAGTATCAAATTCTGGCCCAGCACAGTCATTATGTGCCCAGAGCTCACACATCAAGCATTTCATACAACGTTCTCCTTCTGTATTTTCTGAAAAAAGTTGCTGGCAGAACATACATTCTGCATCCGCAGAGTCTGGAGCTTCTATCCCGATTATTGCATCTGGTTCAGTGCCTGAATCAAACGGGATATTCTCTTCGCCTTCAGTGTCAATCACTTCAACCTCACTAGTCGTTTTCTTCTTTTTTTTCTTCTTATTTCTAGGATTTCTCTTATGTACATTGACCTTGTTGTCTTTAGTTTTCTATTCTTTTTTATTTTGTTGTTATTTTTTTCAACAAGGTCACTTTTATAGGGTGACGAAGTTATAACAGAAGCCACAGCAGCTTTTCTACCCCTATTAGACGTCTTTCTGAATTTTTTTGGTACAGGACTTATACAATATACTTGTAATTGATATGCATATCAGAAAATATAAAAGTGTCTAAGTTTTTGTGACAATGTCATATATGTATATTGTAAGTGTACTTGTTAAATAAATAAATAAATCATAAGGAGATACTAGGTCTAGGCTGCTGCGATCAATTCCCGAAGACGATGGTTCGTCATTACGTGTAGGATCATGTGCAGTTCCAGAGATAGATGTTTCTGTCTGTGTGTCATATCCGGAAGTATAGGTTGAAGGTCCAAATTGAGGTGTATTTTCTGTTTCAGATCTAGATCTTGAGACTGATGCTTTGGTAGAAATCAAATTGTCGTCATTAAGAATTGTAGTCAAAGATTTAGGTGAAAGGGGCAATCTGGGATTGTTATTCAATGGTTTTTCATTACTGGATGATGATTTTGTCGGAGTAAAATCTGTGCATCGATCATTGACAGCATATTGTTCTGCTGCAATAAAATCGCGAACTACTTTTATGGTTTTAACCATTTGTTCCACATCCCAATTTTTTCTTGGCTGTATTGATTGTGTCGGTGGCATTCTGAAAAAAATAATAAAGTTCCTTTAGAAACTAATGTCCAACCACCTAAGTGCTAGTACCTAAATATGGGCTAGCCCATATTTAGGCTAGCCCATATTTAGGACCATAGTCATAGCCCATATTGGAAATTCTTGATCGAAATAAATTTGACATTGTACTTCACAAGTCATAAATAACAAACATATAATCAACTATAAAATTAAACTTATATTCTACAAATAAAACATATATTTACACTATTTAGCCTTAGTTATCATTAATAAAATAACGTATTTTTACGTACCTTACGAATTTTTTTCACAGCGGTGAAGCAAAAACGTCTTGCACTAGCGGCACCTCGCGCTGTACTCACTGGTCACAGATACTCACGAGATAGAGTGAATGCGGTGTTAGGGCGAATCAAAGACATTTAAATATATAGGTATACTACTACTTAAATGTCTTTGGGGGCGAATGAATGCGATAGAAGATACTCGTTTACAACGCCTTTCAATTATTTGTTTTCTAGAATTTTTACTAGCCCATATTAAAGCACTAGCCCATGTTTAGTTAGGTTTACTTTCCTCTAACATTTTATTTTTATTGAGTTCATATAATCTTTTTTTTTATTTTTTCAGTGTTTTCAGGAGAAGAGGAACCGTTAGGTTAACCTTTACTTAGCCTCTAAGGATGTCTTCATTTCAATACAAATTAAATATTTTCTGCAATTTTTGTGTTTTATTATTGGTCCATAGATTATTTTTAACTGTGTACAAACCCCAGCCGTAGGTATTTGTAATAAGACAACAACCTCAGAAAATATGCGCTATGCGCGGAAAAGATGTGCTCATAACATGCCCAAGTGTGTTACACCGTTACCGTTACCGTCTTCTGCTGCACATAGGCCTCCCTCATAAATACCTCATAGTGAGGATATTTGCTATAGTTGCCACGCTTGGCAAGCGGGTTGGCAACCGCAGTTTTTTATTTTAGTTGTAATATGTACAGAAGTTGCACTTCTTTGATGTTGACTGCTTGCCGACGTTTTAATAGTCTAGGTACATAGTTATTATTAATCAGATAAATCGCGCACGCAAGCTAAATAAATCTATCGCTGCGCGCGAGTGTACGTCACAACGGACTTTCCGTGGTGTTCATAAAGAGTAAAAAATACATTGTAACCTATTCTGACTATGATCGACCATATTTCCGGTACTATGTGAGTTCTGTGATACCCAACGCATGCAACTTGCAAGGCCATTCGTCGGGGATCGCGATGCTTGGCTCATAAGACATAGTAGATAGTGTAAACAATAAATAAACCCGAAATACGTTTCTATTAGATTATATTATATTCCTAACAGAAATGTGATCGTATTCTACTTAGTTATAAATCTTCTAAACAAAGTTTTAATTTCAGTATTTTGTGTTATTATAACTTAAAAAATTTTAATTACAAAAGACAAGTATAGATATATAAACAGGTACTTGGATAGTGAAGTAAATTTTAACTAAGTTTTGTAATAAAGTACTTAGATATTACTTCTCTAGTTAAATAAAAAACAGCATTTAGTTATATTTAAGGTTTAGTTTATTCATTTCAAATGTAATTAATATAAAATATAACTAATAATACAGAAAGAAATCTTAAAGCTTACATTTTCCTAAAAAAATTATCGTCCCCGCTATGAAATCTGTCAAATATTTTATCTCACTGTAAAGTGGCGCCGCCCTGGTGGCAGACAAAGTCGCGGGTGCCCTCATTCTTTTTTCGCTATAAGTACCTAGGTATCTAACAAGAAAAATGAAATAAATTCACATTTCATTATCCTTCGGTAACTTAAAAAATTATATATCTGAATCCTTAAGCATCTATCCACGCAATAATTATAGTAGGAATGACGTTTTGCCATTATAATTTATGAAATAGATAGGTAATATTATACATTATACATAGGTATAAATATATAATAAACTTTTCCAACTATTTTATCCTACAATTAAATATACTAAACACTAAACAAAAACTATTTCGGTGAATATTTCAACAAGTATTTACAAAAAAAATTTTAACAGTGTAACGTTAACGTAAACAGCGCTAAAAACTTTAACATTCAATCGCCTAGAACGCGCTAGCCCCGACTGCGTTCTGCCCCGGGGGCGGCTTGCGATTGTAGGTAATTATTTCACGCAGGTAGCAAGAGTGACAGAGGCCTAGTTGTACGGCATGCATTACACAGCGGCATACAGAAACAGAAACAGAAACAGAAACTTTTTTATTCAATATAGATTATAAATAATACTTATTGAAAGCCACTCTTTTGTATGATTACCACTGGTACGAAAAAAAAAAAACCTCTGTCCTGGGAAGAACCAGCAAGAAACCCAGCGGGACTTATTTTTTTTAAATAACAGCTTATAATCATGTATGTTACACAAATTAACAACACAACAAATTAAAAATAGCTTGGTAGCGATCACCTCATTTCCAGGGGTTATTATCATCTATAAATTCATTAATATTATAATAACCCTTTTTATACAAACTTAGTTTAATAAAATTTTTGAAATTTGAGCAGGTCAAATTTTGTATATTTTCTGGAATTTTGTTGTAAAAGCGTATACATCGCCCCAAGAATGAATTACTGACTCGATGGAGTCGAGTAACTGGTACTACTAGCTTGTGTCTGTTCCTAGTATTTACAGAATGAATATCACTTATTTTTGTAAAACTACTTTTATTTTTGTGTACGTACATTACATTTTCATAAATGTATTGAGAGGCCAAAGTTAATATATTAATTTCCTTAAATTTTTGTCGCAGCGACTCTTTAGGCTTTAAATCATAAATTGCTCTTATGGCCCTCTTCTGTAAAACAAATATAATTTCAGTGTCAGCTGCGTCCCCATAGCAAAATAGCCCACAGCATGCATTCCCAGCCAGCATTATCAGAATCAACTAAAAATGGACAAATTGGCTACTTATCATTCAAAACAAGACTTTAAGAAGTTTTGGAAGTCCACGAATAAGCTCAACGTTGGACCTAGTCTCCCTGAAGCAGTAAATGGGGTTAGTGACATGAAGCAAATTGCAAATCTTTTCAGGGATCAGTTTATGGTCACGTCACCCGCCGACGTCACACCCCGTGTCCAATACTGAGACCAAGCGTGAACTCAAAATGGTAGCGAGTGACAAAATGATAGCACATGTTATAAGAACTATGGTTACAGGTAAGTCACCCGGTCACGATGGTCTCAGTATTGAGCACTTTAAATATGCAGGTGTGCATTTACCTAAAGTTTTGGCACTATTATTTATTTATTTATTCTTTATTGCATTCCTTAATCTAAAATAATAGGGCGGACTTAATGCCTTGTGGCATTCTCTACCAATCAACCCATGGAGTGGTGAGAATTTGAAGTAGGTGTAGCAATATAGAATAAAAACTAAATAGAAATGATAATTAATTACGTTATATATACATTTAACTAATAATATATATATAATAAATAAACTATAAAAAATATATCCTATTCATACATTTATACAAATATATACGTACATACATCAATTCTGATAAATATAGGATAAATATCATGGTCCAAGAACAGATCCCTGCGGATCTCGGCTGAGTACTTCTCTGGGTTTAGACATGATATTTCCAACTCGTACGCAGAATGTTCTGTCTGAAAGAAAATCACTGATCTAGGCCAACAATTTCCCGCGTATACCGAAGTGTTTTAGTTTGTATATAAGTCGCCGCAATGGTACACGATCAAAAGCTTTTTTATAGTCAAGATATATCACATCTGTGGGAAATTCATTGTCATGATTTGTAACCCATTCCATCGCCTTGGTACAAATCCGTGTTGTTCATCTAAAATCAGTTGTTCTTGTAATATAAATTTTCTTAATCTTTCAGTTATGATCTTTTCCATGGCTTTGCAGAGGGTACTTGTTAGACTTATTGGTCTGTAATTATTAGATCTCAGCTTACCTCCTTTTTTGTATATAGGTACGACTGTAGCTTTATTCTAGTCAGCGGGTAAGCTTTCATCATCCATGGATTTTTCATAATCATCATCATCATCATCATCATTACAGCCCTTCACAAGTCCACTGCTGAACATAGGCCTCCCCCAAAGAATGCCACAAAGCACGGTCCTGAGCCACCTGCATCCATCGACTTCCTGCATGTCTTACCAGGTCGTCACTCCATCTCGTGGGGGGACGCCCTACACTTCGCCTACCGGTACGAGGCTGCCACTCGAGAACCTTTCTTCCCCATCGGTTGTCGGTTCTTCGAGCTATATGGCCGGCCCACTGCCACTTCAGCTTACTAATCCGTTGGGCTATGTCGGTTACTCTGGTTCTACTGTGGACTATGAGAAAGCCTTTGATTCCGTCGAAATTTGGGCGGTGCTGCAGTCCCTTCAGCGGTGCCAAGTTGACTGTCGGTATATCGAAGTGTTGAAGTGCTTGTACAGTAGGGCTACGATGGCTATCCGAGTACAGAACCAGAGTACGAAACCTATCCAATTGCAGAGAGGTGTAAGACAGGGTGACGTCATATCCCCGAAACTCTTCACCGCTGCATTGGAAGACGTTTTCAAGCTTCTGGACTGGAAAGGATACGGTATCAACATCAATGGCGAGTACATCACTCACCTTCGATTTGCCGACGATATAGTCCTTATGGCAGAATCGCTGGAGGACCTAAGCACTATGCTCAATGACCTCAATAGTGTTTCCCAACGGATTTTTCATAATGCTTGATATATATTCGGCAAGCAATGCTGCGCATCGCTTTAGTAATATGGATGGTATTCCATCAGGACCAGAAGCAGTAGTATCATCAAATGTTAACAAGGTCTTACGAACAATCTCGGCTGTAAATTTTACGTCATCCATTGAGTTTATTACTTTTGGCATATTTATGGAGGGAATTGGTCTATCTAGTTCTCTTACATAGGAACTTATCTGCAAATAGCTTCGCGATTTTTTGTGGTCCATTTACAAGTTCTTGTGACTCGTTTTTAAGAAAGTTAGGAATGGTGACTTTAGATTTAAGTTGTCGTCTAATGTTTCCATAGAAAGCTTTTGGTCCAGAATCTGTAACATTTGATTCTAGTTATGGTTAATATTTCTATAATTTTGGTATGAATCTTCTCCTTTATTAATATTATATATTATATTCCATAATTCTTTTTTCCGTTTTATTAAATCCAAAACGTCCTTATTGATCCATGGTTTCTTATTTGATTTATTTATTTTATCTCAGTTTTTTTACACAATTTTCAATTGATGTATGTATTTGATTTTTAAAAGACAGCCACTTTTCTTCTACTTGGTTTTCAATTATGTTAAGGTTTTCTGCTAAATATTTGTTAATTTTGCTATAGTCAGCTTTATAAAAATTAAAAATCTTTTCCATTTTAGCCACTTTATTAATGATACTAATTATCTGCATAGAAGCCTGAATGACCAAATGATCACTCTTTGGGCGGGAGATACTTAACATCAGTTATTAAAGTTTATTTATTTATTTATTCTTTATTGGATTCCTTAATCTAAAAGAATACAAAGGGCGGACTTAATGCCTTGAGGCATTCTCTAGCGGTGAGAATTTGAGGTAGGTGTAGCAATATAGAATAAAAACAAAACAAAAATGATAATTAATTACGTTATATAAACATTTTACTAATACATAAACTATAAATATATACGTCTAAAAATATAAATGACATGGATGATTCATGTAAGAAGTGTTGTCTTTAATAGATGATTTAATAGATGATATTTAATGTATGTGTTTCGCATTCCTACTTGCCTGCTGACTTAATGAGAACTTCAGTTGTCCCCATTGTAAAAAACCGTACTGGTGACGTATCAGAGAGATCGAACTACAGATCAATATCATTGGCAACGACAATAGCCAAGATATTTTATAATATACTTAACTATATTCTAGAAAACCACTATATGCTACATGATGGCCAGCACGGTTTCACGCGTGGTCTATCGTCAGAAACAGCAATAATGAGTTTAAAGCATACTGTCAAATATTACACGGACAGGCGCACACCTGTGTACGCCTGTTTGCTAGATCTGAGTAAAGCTTTCGATCTTTTCTCGTACGACATCTTGTGGAGTAAGTTAGAAGGCGTAGGTTTACCTGACGGCTACACCGATTTGCTTAAGTATTGATATAGTAATCAGGTGAACTATGTGAGATGCGCTAATGAATATTCTGTGACGTACAGGATGGAGTGCGGGGTGAGGCAAAGGGGGCTGACTTCGCCGAGGCTCTTCAACCTGTATATGGACGCACTGATACGAGAGCTCGGCAGCATGCGTGTCGGATGCCATATCGGCAAGGTCTGTGTGAACAATAACAGCTACGCGGACGATATGTTTCTGCTGGCACCCTCAGTTAGTGCGCTGAGAGCTCTACTCGGTTTTTGTTAAAAATTCGCTGTCTCACATGGTTTACTATACAATACCAAAAAGTCGCAGTTCATGGTATATATTTTTATACCATGAATTATTTTTATACTATGGTATTTATTAAAGCTGGCAGTAAATGTCCTAGTGTTGTACCCCCTATAAAGATCTATAACGAACCACTAGAAAGGGTCTATAGTTTTAAATACCTTGGACATATTGTGGCTGACAGTCTTAAAGACGATGAAGACATTGAAAGAGAACGTAGGGCATTGTCGGTCAGGGCGAATATGTTGGTACATAGATTTGGTCACTGCACTGACGCTGTCAAAATCACGCTTTTCAAAGCATATTGTGAGTCATTTTATTCATGCAGCCTATGGACCAACTACAACAAAAAGGCCTATAGTGCCCTACGTACTTAATACAATAATGAATTCAGGGCGCTGTTGCGGCTGCCGGCTACTGTAGCGCGTCTGCTGATGTTTCTATTGTTGTTCTGCTGTCTGATGTTTGCACTGGCGGGTGTGGTTAGCTTTGATGCAATAATCCGAAAAAAGACCGCATCGTTGCTAAACAGAGTGCGCGACAGCGGCCACAGTGTGCTGAGTGAGATTGCCGACAGTGGGGACAGTCCACTGATCAGACAAATGATCGCCAGTACTATGTCCTGCTTAATAATAAAGTATTAAGTGTAAATTATATTGCTAACATAGATGTAAGTTTTTCTCTACTAACAAATTCTATGGATCTTGTTGTCCGAAATAAACAATTTTTATTTTTTATTATTATTAAGGATGCACTGGCAACCAGACTGCACTATCGAATTTCGTTCTAATCAGGGGAGGGAGGTGATGTAGCGGCGCTGTCGTCGCGCCACAAGCGAAACGCACTGAAGCCTAAATCGCGCTATCAAAGTTCCGAAGTACTGCGTTATATAGAGAATAGCTCCAAACATGATTGACGATTGACGTCACGGACGCGTCGGTGCAGTGATAAGCTGTTACTTATAATTGATGAAATAATATTTTTAACGCAATATTTTAGCTTAAAGTTTATTTATTTGATAGTTAACATAACATTACATATCAGTGAGTGTTTTACAGCAAATTAGTGCAGTTACTAGTTACTAAACCAGTGAATATAAAAACAAGTTGAACGAATACAATTGGTTTGGGTTTTTATTTGCTAGTTACGGTCACCCGCACAACTTACTTATGTGACTTACCTACATACTTTTGCTGCATACACCTCCGTACTGATAACTTTACTGAACTGATTATAATACATCCAGTGCCTTCAGTGGGTGAGTGGAGTATATAAGATATATGAACTGTGCTTCTTAAATATGGTTAAATGTGGAGCTTGTGGTAAATTCCTTTCTACGGCAGAGGCCGTTAAATGTGGACAATGTCCAGTATTATATCATCGAGCTTGTGTAGGAGTCTCCGAACGCTCTAAGGTTAATGAACGCTGGCAATGTCCAGAGTGTAAAAGGACTATACCAAAGGGTAACAACTCTTCTACTCCTGTTAGGGGCATGGTTACAGAGAGTGAAAATTTAAAGTCTGCAATCTCCGGAACAAGCAGTGCCTCAGAAAATATGGCAACCAGCTCCCCTGAGTCTTATCACCAGGAATTGATTCCGGAAATTCGGCTTTTCAGAGAGGAACTTTGTAGGGTCAGGGAGGAGCTAAAGGATTTTCGGAGGGATATGGTTGAACTGCGGGAATGTTTAGTGATGAATAATAAAAGAATGGATGAAATGGAGGCCAGGATTAGCATTCTAGAGCAGAAGACTCAATGCAGCAGGTCTGTCGAAATAAATGAGCTCGAACAAACCGTTTCTCGACTCACGAGTGAGCTTAATGATCGAGAGCAGGAGTTGCTTGCGGCTGACCTTGAGATCACAAATATTCCGGAAGAAAGAACTGAGAACATCACTCATACGATCGTGTTGATAGCTGCCAAGCTCGGAGTATCGCTGGACGAGAAGGACATCGTGTTTGCGGATCGTGTGGGTGTAAGGAATCAGGGTGACAGTGAAGGTAAGGGGCGGAGACGACGCGTGGTGGTGCGCCTAGCGCGCCGCCAGCTGCGCGACGAGTTGTTGCGAAGCGCACGCGTGCGACGCAATGCTACCACCGCTGATCTTGGTCTGCCAGGTCCACCTTGTCGCTTCTATATTAATGAACGTCTCTCAAGAGCTAATCGTCAGCTATTCTACCGAGTTCGGGAGGCAACAAGGCAACTGCGGTGGAGATATTCATGGACCAGACGTGGTAAAATCTATGCTCGTCAGGAAGATGGGAAGACTGCTCATTGCCTCCGATCTGAGGCAGATCTGATCCGTGTTTTTGGCAACGATGCAGTTAGGCCACCTTCAAGTTAATTTAAGGACGTTGCTATTTTTGAATATTATTTATATTTGTACACACATGCATATTTTTTATCCTGGATGTAACTATTGTTTTAAAACTTATACTTTTTTTAGTATGATTTTTCAGTACGCTACGTTTAAGCTGTGTAACCTTTTGATTTGTTATGTTACTTGTGTTCACTTTAGAATTTATACTTTATATTATTATCGGCCAATTGCTATAATACTTTTTACGTTTAATGTTATGTATAAGCTACAAAAATGTTCGGTTGTAAGATTTGTGAAAAATAACAAATTTAATAGTGGTAAAAATATTCATAGTCATCAAATACTTATACCGCTACCGTTGGTTTACATACACTATAATTCATACTCAATACCAATAATTGTTATAAGTGAAAATTGCACTCCTAAAATTCTATTAAATTATATAATTATGTTGAATATGTTATATTACATTACGTACTGTAATCGACTATTTATATATTATGATTTAAATCTATGGGGAAAACACACTAATATTAAAACAAATTCAGTATTTACAATCCAACCAACTTAATAAAAGTGAAAAACAAATTACTCAAGATTGGTTTGTTTAATGCTGGGTCGCTGGGTACACGCCAAGACGAATTTATAGCTGCTCTAGAGGACTCCCAGGTTGACATCATGGCAATAAATGAAACATGGCTGAGGGAGGGTGAGGAAGGGCGCGCTCCCGTTGTGCCCGGGTACCGGCTGCGGCACGCGCCGCGGCCGACTGCCGTGCGTGGCGGCCGCGGAGGTGGCGTTGGCTTTTACATACGCTCGGGGATAGCAGTGCGTACTTGCTCGCATCCTTCCTCCACCAACGTCGAGCAAATGTGGCTTTCTCTTACGATCAACACGCAGAAAATTATGATTGGTACAGCTTATCGTCCCCCTTGGCTCGATGTAAATATGTTCCTGGATGCTCTCACTTCATCTATCGTTTCATTCGCAAGAGCAGACAAAATCATCCTTGTAGGCGATTTCAATATAAACTTGCTTAAAACAGATGACTCTAAAGCTAAACTTCTTCATAGTTTTCTCAATTATACTCGTCTATCTCAAGTTATATCTGAGCCTACACATTATACAGACCACAGCGAAACTCTCATTGACTTGGTATGCTCCGACATTGGTGTTTGTAATACTACAGTGTCACATATACCACAATTAGGGCAACATGCATTAATAACCGTACAATTTACAATTAAAAAGGATAAGGTTATAACCCGTAAGGCTTACATTCGTCCACTTAAGCAGATTTTGGTAGACCATTTTAATGCAGATTTAAACAGTATTGATTGGGATAGTATTTTATATCTCAACGATGTTAATGATATGGTAGCAATATTTAATTCATTTATAATAACGCTTTTTGACCTTCATGCCCCAATTAAATTAGTACAATTGAAAAAACAATGTCACCCATGGATTACTGATACAGTTAAAATTATGATGAGGTATCGAAACAATTATCTCATGCGATATAAGAAAACTAAACTAGATAAATATTATAATTCCTATAAAGATTTAAAAAACCTTGTGACTAATGCTATTCATTTTGAAAAGAAAGCATATTTTGAAACGTCTATAAATAAAAACTTAAGTAACCCTAAAGCTCTTTGGAGAAGTATAAAATCCAATATTATTACTAAGGAACAGGCTGAGATAAATTTACCAGATCATTGTAATAACCCTGATATAATAAATAAACATTTTTTGAATATTCCCGGTAATGATAATATAGACCTTTCACAACTAACTTTCTATGAGTTTAACAGATATGGACCAGGTATTTTCCATTTGACTACTACAAATGAGGAGCAAGTGGCTAAAATTATTCAAAATTTGAAATCTAACGCCCAAGGTGTGGATCAGATAACACTTGATATGTTGCTTATGACACTGCCACATACTTTGAAAGCTATTACTGCCATTGTGAATAAATCTATTACCACTTCCACCTTCCCCAGTCAATGGAAAACAGCTGTGGTAAAACCTATCCCAAAGAAAAAACAAGCTACCTCTTTAAAAGATTTACGCCCTATAAGCATCTTGCCTTGTTTGTCTAAGGTACTAGAGAAAGTGGTATGTACGCAGTTAACTGAATACTTAGAGCAACATAAAATTTTACCGCGGGCACAGTCGGGTTTTCGTAAAGATCATAGCACTACAACAGCGATTATTGATGTTGTCGACAACATACTAACAGCCCAGGATAAGGGAATGGGCACAATACTTACTCTTTTAGATTTCTCACGAGCATTTGATTCTATAAATTGTACTCTTCTACTGTCCAAGTTATCTTTTTATGGATTTGATCCTTCCACAGTTAAATGGTTTCATAGTTACTTAACAGATAGATTGCAATACGTTAATATAACGAACCATGATGGCACAACACTTATGTCTGATCCATACGTAGTTACTCGCGGTGTCCCACAGGGGTCTATCCTAGGTCCTATTTTATTTATTTTATATAGTTCAGACATCATTAACTGTATAAAAGAATGTGAGTATCATTTATACGCAGATGACTTACAAATATATAAATCTTTTTACCCTCGAGATTGTGAATCTGCTGTCAAATCATTGAATGAAGATCTGAGACGTATTTTGTTATGGTCCAAGCAAAATTCTCTAGTGCTAAATCCACAAAAGTCAAAATTTTTAATACTAGGAACAAATAAAAATATTCAAAATATATCACTGTTTCAGCCAGTAGTTCTAATTGACAATGAACCTATACAGCAAGTCTCAGAAGCACGAAATTTAGGTGTAATATTTGATTGTAGTTTGCGCTTTGAAAGTTATGTACTTGAGGGAGTGCGCAGTTGTTTTTATCGTTTAAAATTACTGTACCAAGTTCGGCAGTACCTCAGTGTAGATATGCGGATACGATTGTGTGAATCATTAATACTGTCCAAATTAAACTATGCAGATGCAGCCTATGGACCACGACTGTTGAGAAGAACAGAGAAGCTTATACAGCGGGTGCAAAATGCGTGTACTCGCTTTTGTTTTCCTGTCCCGCCTCGAAGTCATGTAACGCCTTATTTAAACGACGCCAATCTTCTTAAGATGAGCGCCCGGAGAAAATTACATCTTGCTACTCTATTGTTCTCGACAATTATAAAGCAGAGACCGGTATATCTTTTCCAAAAGTTGAAATGGGCCCGAGACCAAAATAAATATAATACAAGAGCTTCCGTTCACTCGCTTGTAACAACTCGACACCGTACTGCTGCATTTCGAGGCAGCTTCAAATTTGCAGCAACACACTGTTGGAATGATTTACCACCACCTATTCGTTCCCTAAAAACATTAAGTAGTTTTAAAAAGAAATTAAAGTTGCATTATTTGGTACAACAACTACAAAATACGTAATAACCGTCTCGAACGTAGGAACCTACGATGATAGCAATATTTATATTTGTTCTACACTTTTCATGTTCGAATATTATTGATTATTAATGTGTTTCTGTTATATATTTCATGAATGATTATTTATTGGATTCAATCTTATTCCTTTTTTTTTTTTTTTTTGCTTTAAAAATCCACAGCAGGTCTCGTAATATGGCGTCTCTTTGACTCAGAATATTGAATTATCTAATTTTATGAAAAAAGTAAAAGTTGTCTTCCCCATAGAATAGTCAGAATAGTCAAATATCATCTTAATATTGTATGTATAAGTATATAAGTAGGTATTATTTTAATATATAGTAATATAACACACCTGTTACCTAGGTTTAGTCTCAGTGCATGTGTGTATACGTTATATAATATGTTAGCACTACATTTTAACTCGTAATTGTTAATAGATAACTATGAACTTGTATATAACTCTTAGTTGGAAGATCACACACCGACTTGTCTGTGAAGTCACAAGGCTCCAACTGAAAACCAGCGCTGTATTTGCAGCATTATGCTGAGTTGGAGACCTATTTGATGTCACATTTTCATATTGATTTTTTTTTTTTTTCGGTTTTACCTTTTTGTTTATTTGTTTTATTATTGTGTATGTACTGCTTCTCAATTGTAAATGCGTAAACAGTGTTAGACTAGTACATGCATTCTTTTCCCCCTTGCTTTTGATTATAATATTTTTTTTTAATGTGTGTAAAATGTGTATATCAAATAAAAAAAAAAAAATAAAAAAAAAAAAAAAAAAAAAAAAAAAACATGAAGCGTTGGTCGCTCCTTAGGCTGAATACTGTGCCTGGTGGGAAATCTCCTCTTTTCCTTCAATGGCCAAATTAATACCTTTACTTATCTCTTATTAGACAATTCACAACATATCAAAACATCATGGACATGACACATTTGAAAAGGACTGCTGCCATTTGATATTTTTTTTAATAAATTGTAGTGACAAACGAACTTTGTACTTACTTTCCATCTGATGGTATATGACTACTACAGACCATGGACACCTGCAATCATCTTTAAACAAAGAAGGCTGCCGATGCGTTGTCCCCTCTGAGGAATAAGATGGAATACCCTTCAGCCTGTCATTACCCTCCCATGTCTCTGGGGTGGCGTGTGATGATCATAAAATTGTATTGATAAACGTAAAAGTCCACCTGATGATAATTGACTACTGCAGACCCTGAACATCTTAAAACAGCTAGACAATAATTATAACTTTTAACAAAAAGTAAAAACAAATTTGAAATTGCTAAAAAAGAAGTTATTTACTTTCTACCCTTAGGGGCAAATTTATATGAGACTTTTGAAGTAAGTGAAAGTAAGCATAGAAATTGGTTTACAATCTGCGAAGATATCCCGTACACATACATTAAACATTAAAAAAAAAATCACTCGAATTGAGAAACTTCTACTTTTTGAAGTCGGTTAAAAAGAAGGCTATCGATTCGCTCACAGCCTGTAATTGTACTACATTTTTTCCCTAACCCAGAAGTGCAGGCTCTAGAAATAGGTAAGAGTGCGGTAAGTACCTATCCAGAAGGACTCCTAGTTAGAAACGGAGCCCAAAACACCTATCCAGTGTAACTTGATTTTTTTTTATAGAATAAGGGTGACAGACAAGTACACAGTCCACCTGATGGTAAGTGGTTGCTGTGGCCCATAGACATCTACATCTATCTTCGTTTGCGAATTAAAATGCAGATGCGTTGTCAGCCGTGAGGATCAAGATGGAATACCTCGTTTCCAGTTTTCTACACTCACCACACAATACACAGCAGCATTAAGCTGCTATTTTACACTGGTATTCTGTGAGAGCGTGGTCCTTCCCCGGTCGAGCCGACCCATTCGTGCTACAACCATACTATTAATATAGCTGCAGCAAGGCTCTACCACGTATAAAATCTTTAGCTTAAATTATTATTATGTCGTCTATCACGGACGTATATAAATTAGGACGTAGGGGAGGTAGGGGAGGGACGGACACTTTTTCACATAAGAGGTAATAAAAAAACACGTTTTTAATATAAATAATTAAATAAAATTGTTACGGCCCCCAGGTGCCCCGGCAAAGGTCGACTGGGCTAGAGCCCATAGTAGCCCCCTCGACGAGCAACCGACGGTTCGAGGGTGTTTAAATGACGTAACCTGACTTCCCCGATGTAGTCGGACCGCAGATCCACAGGCGCTGCTTTTCTCCAAATGTGCGATCCCTCCAGTGGTCGATCACCAATTGAAAACTTCTGCTATTATTTTCACTATATTAGTTTATCAACTTTATTGTACATTTAATTAACTTCAAAGTCAACCAAATCAACGTTTATCGAAATTAAAACAAGTAACACACGACACAAGTAAAGAACAGTCGGTCAAAGTTCATTGTTCAATGTTCACTTAGCAACAAATTATAATCACGAGAACGAACGCGGTCTCTTCTCGAGTCACAAAGTTCAACGTTCTCCCGACAAGCAAAAATTTCTTCGTACGATATTAAAATGCCACAAAAGCAATAAAAACTCAAAAATCTGCCTCTTTGACACGTAAAACGAACGAAAACAGACAACACACAAAAAAGGCACTTAACGCGACGTTACAATTCAATATTAACTTCCAAAAGCAATTAACCGGCCGACGCGGGATAAAATCTTTTCCAGACTTTAAGACAAGCCTCGTTATCACGAAACGTACAAATTAAATCAACTTCATAGGAGGCGTCCGGCCACCGCGCGACAATTCTTTTCTAGACTTTTACAATACCGTCTGTCGCCCAACAATTATTGGCAATCAGTTAATTTATTCACTCAAAACTCAAATTAGGCCTCTTGTCACGTAACGTACAAATTAGACAAATCAATTCGAGGCGGTCTGCACGAGACCCAAATCTTCGTTAGTCAATTAGGCGCGCACAATTTACTCAAATTTTTGACCGTCAAAATCTACACACCGGCCGCGCGCAATCAACCCAGCGGTCGCAAACAATACTAGTAGACAAAGCCGCGGCGTTCAAGACAATGTCCACTTCGCCCGCGCGTCGAGCGACTGATTCTTCTAGACCGGGTAGGGCGTGGCCCCACGTGCATAACGAGCGCCGGCCAGCTCAAGCCGTCAAACCGGTTTTGAATACAAGTTTTAATGTGTTTAAGATTGTGCCTAAACAAGCCCCCGTCCCGGACATAAGGACTGATGTCCGCGAGTAAATTGGCAAACGGGATAGGGTCGCGACGGCACGTTGCAAGACCAAATCTCCAACCAAAACCTCGGCCACCCTAGGCACCCCATCAGATAACCTTCAACTAAGATTTATTAAACTGTTAGTTAGTAAGCAAGCTAAAGAGAAAAGTAAGGGTAACTATAATCTATTGTTTAAGAAATGCAATATTCTACCAGTACGTGAAAAAACAAAGTATTTATTAGCAATTGAAGGATACAAAAGTAAATTTTTAGTTAGGAAATCAATTTATGGTAATTTAAGAAAGAATACACGTAAATTGTTTGAGGAACCAAGTGCGCAAAACTACTTTGGTGAAAGGACGCGTAGGTATTTAGTGCCAAGAATATTTAATGAAAACGTGCCACAAGAGGCCTGTAAGACAAAACAAATTTTTAAAAACAAATTGAAATATTGGCTACTGAATGCCATCGGCGACCTGTAGTATTAGAGTAGTAATATTTAGTTTATTATTAATTATTAATCTTAATTATTTTTTATTAATCTTTATTCATTATTAATTTAATTTAAGATATTCGTTTTCTGTCTTTTATAGCTTTGTTATTAATTTAGTGATAAGTGTACTTTACCTACTTAGTCTTTAATTTTTTTTAATTACTTTATAAGTTTACTATATGTTTTGTTTTAAAATTTATTTTAGAGAAATATTAAAATGCAATTGTAAACCTTAATGAGTGCAGTTTCGCCAATAAACTGTATTCTCAGTTTGGCGAACTTAATGTTTTTTGAACCAATTGTATTTACTATGATAATAAATAAATTAAAAAAAAAAAAAAAAGATCTTGCAACCTTAACCACCGCCTCAAAAAAATCGCCCCAGTGCTGGCATGCCGGAGGGTTGAACCTCCACTGGATGCCCCCCCCCCTGGACATCGCAGCACCCAAACAAGTCCTGTTGCTGGACAGAAACCCGACGACCTCCTTCAAATATCTCTCCGTGCCCCACAATTCGTTTCGCAATCAGACCGGACCAGGTCCGGCAAACCGCGACGCGATACGAAGCGGCCCAGCATGGCCACAAAGGCTTCAGTGCTGAGGGCACTTACAAGTTCCAAGTGAACGGCCGTAGTGGCGAAGCACATGAAAACGCACAGATAGGCCTTAGTATGATTTTGTTCACGCAAGTAGACATAATCAAGCCATCTACCATATAACTATTCACTGATTTCAATCTGATAATATCGTAACTAGCTAGCTTTTCCAACCATGCAGTTCTATGCTTATGCTTCAACCAAGCCTCAAAGCATCAATACTCAAAACCACTATGTAAAACTTGAAAATAAATTGCAACAAATTAATTTCCCGATGCGCATAGATTAAAACAGACTAATTAAGTAAAACGATAAACATAAGAGACAGCCCTATTCCTCTTTCCAAATAAATATCTTCGACAATGCCAACAAAAATGTGAAAACAAAGAAAGGATTGATTTTTATTTCCTTCGGCACAAATAGTGTTACTCAATTTCAATTTTCTTTTCAACAAAGCAAACATAATGATCAAATATATTTACAAAAACATATGTACACGTATTCAAACAGTATATTAAATTCACCTTTTTACTCACAACCATTACAACTACGAATCATTCGAGGTCTCAGGAACCCCGTAGTACCGGTACCGATCAAAAAGGGGGGACGGTGGTACCCCAGTTTTTTTTTTTATAGGAGAGGGGGCAAACGAGCATGCGGCTCACCTGATGGTAAGTGACTACCGCCGCCCATGAACAACTGCAACACCAGGGGAATCGCAGATGCGTTGCCGGCCTTTTAAAAAGGAGTACGCTCTGTTCTTGAAGGTCCCTAAGTCGTATCGGTCCGGAAAAATCGCTGATGGTAATCGATTCCACAAGGAGGTCGTGCGAGGAAGAAAACATCTTCTAAATCGCACAGTGGTGGACCGCCAATCATCCAGATGGTGTGGATGGTATCGGGAGTTCTGCCGCGATGTGCGTTCGTGAAATTTGGCGGCTGGGATTAATCCGAACAATTCCTCAGAGCACTCCCCATGGTAGATGCGAAAGAAAATGCAAAGGGATGCAACATCTCTTCGCAGTGCCAATGAATCGAGCCGATCGGAAAGGGCTCGGTCGTCGACAATTCGAGCCGCTCTGCGTTGGATGCGGTCAAGTGGAAGGAGCTGGCACTGGGGAGCCCCTGCCCAGAGATGGGAACAGTATTCCATGTGAGGCCGAACTTGCGCCTTGTAAGTAGCAGCGGCCACTCAGCTAACGGGGGTGAGAAGGGCCTATCTGACCGCTGAGTGGCCGTGAAATTCCTCTCAACACGCTGAGGGGGGGCAACGACGACCCCCCCGCTCCTGGGGAACGACCCCCCGACTGGTCGGGGGAGGGACCCCTTTCAAACTCAGGGGCACGGTGGCTGGCAAGCGAGCGCCGAGCGTCGCCCAATAGAGGGCGTGGCTGAGCGTCCCCGCCCGTGGGGGTCGAGGGCCGAGAGGAGACGCCGTTTGCACCCAGGCACAAAACTGCATGGTGATTGCCCTGCCAGTGCGGACAGGGCCACTGGTGCGGGCAGTCTCGCTGGAGGTGCCTTTCCAAACACGAGTAGCATCAGCGGCGCTCCTTGGCGATAGTTCGCCTCGCCGGAACTGGCTTACCCAATAACTTCGGGCAGGACGTCACCCTGTGATCAGATGCGCGACAATAGGAGCAGGGGGGCGGATCCCTGGCCGCTAGGCCTCTGCAAGATGGCAGGGAGTGGCATCCTCCCGTGGGAGCTCCGCTCGGCCTTAGGGGGGTTGGCGGCGACTTGCCCGGCGGATTCCGCCTCTCACTGGGCACGGCTCGGTTGTCAACCCGTAAGTCGTCGACGGTGCCCGCCGCGTTCTCAATTTGCCGGCACTTTTCCTCCAAGAACCGCAGCAAATCACTGAAGGGCGGAATATAGGAGGAGCCGTCCTCGCCGTACCTCTCCTCAAAATGTATCCGAAGGTCGAGAGGCAGGCGGGACAGCACGATGTGGAGCAACAAGAAGGACCATTCATCCACCGGTAAATCCAGCCGCCTCAACGCATTACAGGCAACCAAGACTGGATTCACAATGTCCGGGCGTAGTCTAGCCCGGTCCCTAAGCAGCGGGAGGCTTAGAAGCTGCCTAACGTATTCGTCCGCGATTCGCCGGACGTTGGCGTATCTTCCGGCGAGGAGGTCCCGAGCAGTCTGGTAGGCGTCGTCCAACAATCTTAAATGGCCGACGACGCCCAGGGCATCCCCCTCCAGGCTAGGAGGTACGCCATCTTCTGGCTTGGTGTCAAGTCCCTCCGGGCGTCCACTAGACTATCAAAAAGGCCAACAAAAGTCATCTAGTCGGAGAGGACCCCTTAAAAACTTAGGAACCGATTTCCTAAACTTAGGAACCGATCGGATCGACCTATCAAAATATGGGCGTTCGCGGCCCAGCGCAGCTCCGCCTGCAGGCGAAGCGCCGGTAGCTTGTGCGATGGCATCACTACTAAATACAAATTACTATCAAATTAAATTCAATACAAATTACTATTTATTAAATTAAATATAAATTACACCACAAATACAAGTACACACTATAGTCGCTCAGCAAAGATGCCTCGCCCCGGCGACCGACCCTTCGGCAATTAGTCTACTATAATTATACGATAGCGATAATTATACGATTATGTGATAACGACAAATATCTACCTACCCGAAATACCTGACGCGTGACGGTACCTAACCCTAAACTACACTCCCGCTTGCGCAGCCTAACGGGCGTGGTTCCTAATTCAACCCACCTATCCGCTAACAAACAAAGGAAGCAAACAAAAAAAATATTTTTAATACGTATTACGGCCGGGCGTGATTGCAAAAACAATCAACCACGCTCTGCTACCAGAGATTGTTACGGCCCCCAGCTGCCCCGGCAAAGGTCGACTGGGCTAGGGCCCATAGTAGCCCCCTCGACGAGCAACCGAGGGTTCGGGCCCAATGGCCTATGGATAAATCTAAATTAATGGCAAATATGCAAGCACAACTTACCGAGTTCCGGAGGTAGGGTTGACCACAGGGTACCAGTCAGGTGATAGGTGAGGTGTATGTAAATAGTGTGTAGTAGTTGTACACGCCCCTAGCTGCCCCAACAAAAATGGCCCATACAGGGGCCCATACAGCTGTAGATTCGACGAACAACTAAGGGTGGGGCTCAACGGCCTATGGAGATTTATTATTGTTGCGCGCTACTATTAATGTCTTGTACATGGCAACACTAGTTACACTAGCGCCCCCTAGTGTCGAGTAGCAGAACTAGGAGAGTCGAGATCCTTCCAGAAATTTCGGGACCGATATGTACTCGAACATTCTAGATGTCTCTATAGTAGAAGGTTCCGGAAACTATCTGAGGCCCTTTATAAGGCCGGTATAGACCACGACCGGGGCAGTATTGAATTGGCGATACAAGAGAATACTTCGAAGCGAAATAACGGCGAACTGTGTTTTATTATTAGTGTGATTTTAGATTGTAATTAGTGTTGTATAATTAAAGTGTCAATTTTGGTAATTCAATCGGCAGTTTTTAATTGTCTCGAACCCCAAGCTCGTAACAATTGGTGTCAGAAGTGGGATCAAATATGCCGATTTTACCTAAAGACGACACCGAGGGTATCCGTACCCGAAGTCAACGCCAACAGGAGACGGACCAGAAACGATTTGGTGGTGCAACGTCACAGACGTCGGCAGGCCAGTTGCGGACCACGGAGGCCGGCCCGTCAGCAGCTCCTGCATCTGAAGCACCTGACTTAGGTACTCTGATGATGATGCTGCAAGAACAAGCTCGCCGACAGGAGGAACAGGCCCGCCGACAGGAGGAACAGGCTTGTCGGTTGGAAGAGCAGCTGCAGCGCGGACAGGAGAAACAAGCCCGCCAACAGGAGGAACAGGGCCGTCGGTTGGAAGAGCAGCTCAAACGCGATAAGGAAGAGCAGATACTTCTCACGAAGGACCTTCACGCTACCTTCGGGAAAGAAATAAGTGAGGTGAAGGATAAGATTGCTCAATATGACAACCGCCTGTCGGAAGCTGAAACCCGAATCGACCAAGTGTACAATCGGGTTGACAATGTGATGGCTGACGTGAAGAAAACGCTGAACGACCTCAAAATTGGGGATGGAGTTACAGCTCCCGTGGTAGCTACAACACCTTCGCTACGTGGATTCAAAGTGCCACCGTTCGACGGGACTTCTTCCTGGTCGGCCTATAAAATCCAGTTCGAGGCTGTCATGAAAGCGAACGGCTGGAATAAAAGTCAGGCCATGACTGCTCTCACCCTAGGCCTGCGCGACCAGGCATTCACTGTTCTGGAAGCTCTCGGTAAGGAAGTGACTTACGAGCAGCTCCTTGAGGCATTGGAGGCGAGATATGGCGACGCTCACCTGGAACACGTCTTTCGTGCGCAGCTCAAAGATCGCGTGCAACGCAGTAACGAAAACCTGCAGCAGTGGGCCCTTGAGGTGGAGAAGCTGGTTCGAAAAGCGTACCAGTCTGTACCTGCGCTCATTGTAGGGAACCTGGTGCAGACATTCATCGATGGAATCCGCGATCTTGAAGTCAGAGCTGCTGTGAGGCTCGGGCACCACGAGACGCTTAAGGACGCCTTGACCCATGCACTGGAGGTGGAAGCCGTGCGGCAGGATCATCGTTCCTACCGTGTCAGGGAGGTTGCAGCAGCTACAGTTCAGGACCGCAATAAAAGCTACAGCCCTAGGTGCTACGGCTGTGGGGAAAGGGGCCATCTTCGATCCAGCTGCCCTAAGCGAACTGTAGAAAGGGAAGGTGATCGATCTCGAGAGGGTAGTACGGCTAATAGCACCGCCCAGCAGCAGCAGGGAAACTGGCGGGTGCTGGCTGATGTTAAAAGAGCCCTAAGGATTTCGATCTCACAAACCCGTGATGGAAACAGCCTGATCATCAAGGGCGAGGTCAACGGAAAGCCGTGTAAACTGACCATAGACACTGGAGCTTCTCGCACGGTTGTCAGTTCCAAACTTATAAATCAGTTTCTTGAGGACTCCGCATACAACCGCGAACGCATTAATTTGGTAACAGCCACCGGTCAGCGCATACCCGTTCGTGGAGAGAGAGTGGAGTTGAAGCTAGGCAACATGATCTACCTGCATAATGTCATCGTGGCTGATATAATGGACGACTGCATCCTGGGCCTAGACTTTATGAGGAAGAATTGTTGTGAGATCGACGTTAAGCAAGGTGTTTTGAAATGTGGACAAGAGGAACTTTTCATGGAAGGGGCGTTACCAGGGAATGTGTACAGCCTTAAGAAGATTGTTCTTCCGCCGAGATCGGAAACGATTGTGCCGGTTAGTCTTCCTCGGAGTCCTGGGCAAGCTCATCGTTGTGTACTCGTGGAAAGGGTAGACAATGACCTTCCATGGAAAGTGGCTCGAACCTTGGTCAGAACCACCGACATCTCAGGAGTACGGGTGTTGAACCTTTGTGATCAGGAACAGATTATTGAAAAAGGCACATTGGTTGGTACTAGTGAGGAAGTGGATTGGTTGCGTCGGTGCGAATATCTATCGACTGGAACCCCCAGCAAGGATGGACAAACGAGAGTGACCACACTTTTAGAAGACTGTCGCAGCGTTCTCTCCCCGAAAGAAATGGTCAAGGCGAAGAAGTTGTTACTCAAGTACGCCAATGTTTTCTCGTCAAACGAAGCTGACATAGGAAAGACTGGCTTAGTTCAACACAAAATAAACACAGGACAAGAATTACCTATTCGTCAGCGGCCAAGAAGATTGCCTGTAGCACGTGAAAAGGAAGTGGAAACCATGATTGAGGGAATGGTGAAGGATGGTGTTATTGAACCTTCATCTAGTCCATGGTGTTCACCTGTGGTGCTGGTAAAGAAGAAGGACGGCAGCATGCGGTTTTGTGTTGACTACCGCCGCCTGATCGACGTTACGAAGAAGGACAGCTATCCCTTGTCAAGAATTGATGACACGCTGGACATGCTTACAGGCGTAAAGTGGTTTAGTACGCTGGATCTGAAAAGTGGCTACTGGCAGGTTGAAATTGACCCTAAGGACAAGGAGAAAACTGCATTCTCCACAGGAAAGGGTCTGTGGCAATTTAAAGTCATGCCGTTTGGATTGTGCAATGCACCAGCAACGTTTGAAAGGTTGATGGAGCTTGTACTTACCGGGCTAATTGGAGATGCCTGTCTGGTCTATTTGGATGACATCATCATCGTAGGCCGTACGTTTGAGGAACACCTTCAAAACCTGGAACGCGTGCTCATGAAGATCCAGAGTGCCAACCTCAAGTTGAGTCCGAAGAAGTGCTCACTATGCAAACGGCAAGTTAGTTTTTTGGGGTATGTAGTGTCGGAAGAAGGTATCCGCACGGATCCAGAGAAAATTGCTGCTGTCAAGGAGTGGCCGGTCCCAAAAGACAAGATACAGGTTAGAGCATTTTTGGGTTTGTGCTCTTATTATCGGCGATTTGTGAAGAACTTTGCAGATATAGCCAAACCTCTGCACAAGCTAACCGAGGAGAAGCGACATTTCTGCTGGGATGAAAGTTGCGATATTGCATTCCAGGAGCTCAAGAACCGTCTGTGCAAAACACCTATTTTGGGGTACCCTGATGCGGGCAAGGAATTCATAGTTGACACAGACGCAAGTGATATAGGACTTGGCGGTGTGTTGTCTCAACGGAATGGTGATCAAGAGATTGTGATAGCGTACTTCAGCAAGTCGTTGTCAAAGCCGGAAAGGAACTATTGTGTCACAAGACGGGAATTGCTTGCTGTGGTAAAGTCCTTGCAGCATTTTAGCAAATATCTTCTAGGGCGGAAATTCCACTTACGAACTGACCATGCTGCACTGAAATGGCTATTGCAGTTCAAAAATCCGGAAGGACAAGTTGCGAGTTGGATTGAACTACTGCAGGAATACGACTTTGTGATCGAACATCGCAGCGGGAAATCTCATGGCAATGCAGATGCATTGTCAAGAAGACCTTGCCCTGAAGATTGCAAGCATTGTACTAGGCAAGAGGGTAAAGAAGTGGTATCTGCGAGGAAATTCAGGACAGACCAGCTCAGCAATGAATGGAAGGACAGCCTACAACATGCACAGCAGGAAGATTCGGACATTAAGCCGATTCTGGAATGGATGAAGGCCAGTGCTCCTAAGCCCAAGTGGAGCGACGTCTCAGCAATGAGTTCGACGACGAAAAGCTATTGGGCCCAATGGGACAGCTTGCTGATTCAGGATGGGGTCCTGTGCCGCAAATGGGAAAATGGTCGGGGAGACAGATGTCATTTGCAAATGGTTGTCCCTAAGGCTAAAGTACCGGATGTTCTACAACTGTACCATAGTAGTTCTTCGGGAGGCCACCTGGGAGTTAAACGAACTCTCCTGAAGATCCGAGAACGGTTTTACTGGGTCAACTGTCGTGACGATGTCGAGGACTGGTGCCACAAATGTAAAAGTTGCGCGGCTGTAAAGGGACCTCAAATTCGTAGTAGAGGCGCATTGAAATTGTACAATGTTGGTGCACCATGGGAGAGGATAGCCATTGACGTTGCGGGGCCGTTTCCGGAAAGTGAAAGTGGTAACAAGTATTTCATGGTTGTGATGGATTACTTCACTAAGTGGCCAGAAGTCTTCGCCATTCCAAATCAAGAAGCTTCAACAGTTGCAGATAAACTAGTTCATGAAGTCTTCTGTCGTTTTGGAGTACCCTTAGAGATTCACAGCGATCAAGGAAGGAATTTCGAGTCTCAAATATTCCAGGAAACTTGCAGAGTTATGGGTACTCATAAAACACGAACAACTTCTTACCACCCACAATCTGATGGAATGGTAGAACGATTTATTCAGACATTGGAAAGGTACCTGGCAAAAGTTGTGGAAAAACGGCAACGAGACTGGGACAGGCACATACAACCGTTTTTGTTGTCATATCGAAGCGCAGTTCACGAAAGTACATCATTGACGCCAGCTTTCGCAAACTTTGGGAGAGAATTGCGGCTGCCTGCAGACCTGATCACCGGAATACCACCTGATGCCCCACGCAGTATAACCGATTATGCAAATGACTTGCGGAACAAAATGAATGACATTTATGAGCACGTCAGACAGACGGGCCAGCAAACGTCTGAGAAGATGAAAACACGGTATGACCGCAAAATGAACAACAAGGGGTTTGATGAAGGTTCTCTAGTGTGGTTACACAATCCAGTTCGCAGCAAAGGGAAATCTCCTAAGCTTCAAGCTAAATGGGATGGACCGTACCGGATTGTGACAAGGATCAATGACGTAACCTACCGGATACAGAAAGGTGCCAGAGGTACTCCTAAGATTGTCCATGTAGATCGACTGGCGCGTTATTATGGGGCCAATAATGCTCGGGACGAGCATGTCTTAGGAGGGGGCAGTGTTGCGCGCCACTATTAATGTCTTGTACATGGCAACACTAGTTACACTAGCGCCTCCTAGTGTCGAGTAGCAGAACTAGGAGAGTCGAGATCCTTCCAGAAATTGCGGGACCGATATGTACTCGGCGCCGGACCACTTCTTCGTTCGTCACGATGACAGTCCATTAACTCTATCGTACGATTAACTAACTTACAGAAGCCACTAACCCTCGTTTGTTATAAGGTTAACGTACAAAACGAACACGGAGTGTCCGGATCAAAGGTCACTACCGTTTCGCGTAGCAATAGTTATTTCTAGAATATCAAAGGCCGCACTAGCTAATATTGTCGAATGCACTTATACAGATTCTGAGTCGGACCCAATAAGTCCCGGGGAAGCTCTACAGCAAGGAATACGCGTCACAAATCCTGACAGTACATTTACGAGCCGCGCCTAATTATTCCGAGTTCCCGACAAAAAATAATAATAATAATTTAATAATAATAATTTTTATTGACAAATAAAGCCTTAAACTTAATACAATGTAATTGTAGATAAATTGTAACAAGATGGCTAGCCTAAGTGACATAGAAATAAGTTGATCCCCTGACTTTCATGCTAGGGTAACCTGTGTTATGAAAGTCGGTGGTTCGGCTCTTTATAAGATATTTTAAAACAGCATAGCGAGTTGATTTAATTGGTGATTACATTATGGTAATAAGTTTAAGAACAGGCAGTTAAAGAAAAATAATAGTTCAGTGATGAATATGTATGGGATAATATGTGTGTGTTTGTGTGCGTGTGTGTGTGTGTGTGTGTGTTTGTGTGTGTGTGTGTGCGTGTGCGTGCGCGCGCGCGTGTGTGTGTGTGTGTGTGTGTGTGTGTGTGTGTGTGAGAGAGAGAGTGAGTGTGAGTGTGTGTGTGTGTGTGTGTGTGTGTGTATGTGAGTGTGTGTGTTTGTGTGTTTTTGTGTGTTTGTGTGTATGTGTGAAAGTGATTGCGTGTCTTGTGTGCGTGATAGTGGGTACAGTTTATAGGTTTAGGATATTAAAGCTTCAGTGGCATTATAATTTAATTCATTAAGGTACGAAATTACCTTTTTTTTTAACTTCATAGGCATTGAACTTATTTATCTGTAACTTTTCGTCGAGTTTTAGTTTTTCTAAGTCAGGTCCCGCATTTTAAACACCACTAAACACCACTTACATACACTACACCTACCGCCTGACCGAGCCTTGTGTCCAGTGTTCGCTTCGAAACCAGGTACGTACTGTTTAATTACCTAACCTTATATCTATTGTATAGAATAATGTTACGAGCTTGGGGTTCGAGACAATTAAAAACTGCCGATTGAATTACCAAAATTGACACTTTAATTATACAACACTAATTACAATCTAAAATCACACTAATAATAAAACACAGTTCGCCGTTATTTCGCTTCGAAGTATTCTCTTGTATCGCCAATTCAATACTGCCCCGGTCGTGGTCTATACCGGCCTTATAAAGGGCCTCAGATAGTTTCCGCAACCTTCTACTGTAGAGACATCTAGAATGTTCGAGTACATATCGGTCCCGCAATTTCTGGAAGGATCTCGACTCTCCTAGTTCTGCTACTCGACACTAGGAGGCGCTAGTGTAACTAGTGTTGCCATGTACAAGACATTAATAGTGGCGCGCAACACTGCCCCCTCCTAAGACATGCTCGTCCCGAGCATTATTGGCCCCATAATAACGCGCCAGTCGATCTACATGGACAATCTTAGGAGTACCTCTGGCACCTTTCTGTATCCGGTAGGTTACGTCATTGATCCTTGTCACAATCCGGTACGGTCCATCCCATTTAGCTTGAAGCTTAGGAGATTTCCCTTTGCTGCGAACTGGATTGTGTAACCACACTAGAGAACCTTCATCAAACCCCTTGTTGTTCATTTTGCGGTCATACCGTGTTTTCATCTTCTCAGACGTTTGCTGGCCCGTCTGTCTGACGTGCTCATAAATGTCATTCATTTTGTTCCGCAAGTCATTTGCATAATCGGTTATACTGCGTGGGGCATCAGGTGGTATTCCGGTGATCAGGTCTGCAGGCAGCCGCAATTCTCTCCCAAAGTTTGCGAAAGCTGGCGTCAATGATGTACTTTCGTGAACTGCGCTTCGATATGACAACAAAAACGGTTGTATGTGCCTGTCCCAGTCTCGTTGCCGTTTTTCCACAACTTTTGCCAGGTACCTTTCCAATGTCTGAATAAATCGTTCTACCATTCCATCAGATTGTGGGTGGTAAGAAGTTGTTCGTGTTTTATGAGTACCCATAACTCTGCAAGTTTCCTGGAATATTTGAGACTCGAAATTCCTTCCTTGATCGCTGTGAATCTCTAAGGGTACTCCAAAACGACAGAAGACTTCATGAACTAGTTTATCTGCAACTGTTGAAGCTTCTTGATTTGGAATGGCGAAGACTTCTGGCCACTTAGTGAAGTAATCCATCACAACCATGAAATACTTGTTACCACTTTCACTTTCCGGAAACGGCCCCGCAACGTCAATGGCTATCCTCTCCCATGGTGCACCAACATTGTACAATTTCAATGCGCCTCTACTACGAATTTGAGGTCCCTTTACAGCCGCGCAACTTTTACATTTGTGGCACCAGTCCTCGACATCGTCACGACAGTTGACCCAGTAAAACCGTTCTCGGATCTTCAGGAGAGTTCGTTTAACTCCCAGGTGGCCTCCCGAAGAACTACTATGGTACAGTTGTAGAACATCCGGTACTTTAGCCTTAGGGACAACCATTTGCAAATGACATCTGTCTCCCCGACCATTTTCCCATTTGCGGCACAGGACCCCATCCTGAATCAGCAAGCTGTCCCATTGGGCCCAATAGCTTTTCGTCGTCGAACTCATTGCTGAGACGTCGCTCCACTTGGGCTTAGGAGCACTGGCCTTCATCCATTCCAGAATCGGCTTAATGTCCGAATCTTCCTGCTGTGCATGTTGTAGGCTGTCCTTCCATTCATTGCTGAGCTGGTCTGTCCTGAATTTCCTCGCAGATACCACTTCTTTACCCTCTTGCCTAGTACAATGCTTGCAATCTTCAGGGCAAGGTCTTCTTGACAATGCATCTGCATTGCCATGAGATTTCCCGCTGCGATGTTCGATCACAAAGTCGTATTCCTGCAGTAGTTCAATCCAACTCGCAACTTGTCCTTCCGGATTTTTGAACTGCAATAGCCATTTCAGTGCAGCATGGTCAGTTCGTAAGTGGAATTTCCGCCCTAGAAGATATTTGCTAAAATGCTGCAAGGACTTTACCACAGCAAGCAATTCCCGTCTTGTGACACAATAGTTCCTTTCCGGCTTTGACAACGACTTGCTGAAGTACGCTATCACAATCTCTTGATCACCATTCCGTTGAGACAACACACCGCCAAGTCCTATATCACTTGCGTCTGTGTCAACTATGAATTCCTTGCCCGCATCAGGGTACCCCAAAATAGGTGTTTTGCACAGACGGTTCTTGAGCTCCTGAAATGCAATATCGCAACTTTCATCCCAGCAGAAATGTCGCTTCTCCTCGGTTAGCTTGTGCAGAGGTTTGGCTATATCTGCAAAGTTCTTCACAAATCGCCGATAATAAGAGCACAAACCCAAAAATGCTCTAACCTGTATCTTGTCTTTTGGGACCGGCCACTCCTTGACAGCAGCAATTTTCTCTGGATCCGTGCGGATACCTTCTTCCGACACTACATACCCCAAAAAACTAACTTGCCGTTTGCATAGTGAGCACTTCTTCGGACTCAACTTGAGGTTGGCACTCTGGATCTTCATGAGCACGCGTTCCAGGTTTTGAAGGTGTTCCTCAAACGTACGGCCTACGATGATGATGTCATCCAAATAGACCAGACAGGCATCTCCAATTAGCCCGGTAAGTACAAGCTCCATCAACCTTTCAAACGTTGCTGGTGCATTGCACAATCCAAACGGCATGACTTTAAATTGCCACAGACCCTTTCCTGTGGAGAATGCAGTTTTCTCCTTGTCCTTAGGGTCAATTTCAACCTGCCAGTAGCCACTTTTCAGATCCAGCGTACTAAACCACTTTACGCCTGTAAGCATGTCCAGCGTGTCATCAATTCTTGACAAGGGATAGCTGTCCTTCTTCGTAACGTCGATCAGGCGGCGGTAGTCAACACAAAACCGCATGCTGCCGTCCTTCTTCTTTACCAGCACCACAGGTGAACACCATGGACTAGATGAAGGTTCAATAACACCATCCTTCACCATTCCCTCAATCATGGTTTCCACTTCCTTTTCACGTGCTACAGGCAATCTTCTTGGCCGCTGACGAATAGGTAATTCTTGTCCTGTGTTTATTTTGTGTTGAACTAAGCCAGTCTTTCCTATGTCAGCTTCGTTTGACGAGAAAACATTGGCGTACTTGAGTAACAACTTCTTCGCCTTGACCATTTCTTTCGGGGAGAGAACGCTGCGACAGTCTTCTAAAAGTGTGGTCACTCTCGTTTGTCCATCCTTGCTGGGGGTTCCAGTCGATAGATATTCGCACCGACGCAACCAATCCACTTCCTCACTAGTACCAACCAATGTGCCTTTTTCAATAATCTGTTCCTGATCACAAAGGTTCAACACCCGTACTCCTGAGATGTCGGTGGTTCTGACCAAGGTTCGAGCCACTTTCCATGGAAGGTCATTGTCTACCCTTTCCACGAGTACACAACGATGAGCTTGCCCAGGACTCCGAGGAAGACTAACCGGCACAATCGTTTCCGATCTCGGCGGAAGAACAATCTTCTTAAGGCTGTACACATTCCCTGGTAACGCCCCTTCCATGAAAAGTTCCTCTTGTCCACATTTCAAAACACCTTGCTTAACGTCGATCTCACAACAATTCTTCCTCATAAAGTCTAGGCCCAGGATGCAGTCGTCCATTATATCAGCCACGATGACATTATGCAGGTAGATCATGTTGCCTAGCTTCAACTCCACTCTCTCTCCACGAACGGGTATGCGCTGACCGGTGGCTGTTACCAAATTAATGCGTTCGCGGTTGTATGCGGAGTCCTCAAGAAACTGATTTATAAGTTTGGAACTGACAACCGTGCGAGAAGCTCCAGTGTCTATGGTCAGTTTACACGGCTTTCCGTTGACCTCGCCCTTGATGATCAGGCTGTTTCCATCACGGGTTTGTGAGATCGAAATCCTTAGGGCTCTTTTATCATCAGCCAGCACCCGCCAGTTTCCCTGCTGCTGCTGGGCGGTGCTATTAGCCGTACTACCCTCTCGAGATCGATCACCTTCCCTTTCTACAGTTCGCTTAGGGCAGCTGGATCGAAGATGGCCCCTTTCCCCACAGCCGTAGCACCTAGGGCTGTAGCTTTTATTGCGGTCCTGAACTGTAGCTGCTGCAACCTCCCTGACACGGTAGGAACGATGATCCTGCCGCACGGCTTCCACCTCCAGTGCATGGGTCAAGGCGTCCTTAAGCGTCTCGTGGTGCCCGAGCCTCACAGCAGCTCTGACTTCAAGATCGCGGATTCCATCGATGAATGTCTGCACCAGGTTCCCTACAATGAGCGCAGGTACAGACTGGTACGCTTTTCGAACCAGCTTCTCCACCTCAAGGGCCCACTGCTGCAGGTTTTCGTTACTGCGTTGCACGCGATCTTTGAGCTGCGCACGAAAGACGTGTTCCAGGTGAGCGTCGCCATATCTCGCCTCCAATGCCTCAAGGAGCTGCTCGTAAGTCACTTCCTTACCGAGAGCTTCCAGAACAGTGAATGCCTGGTCGCGCAGGCCTAGGGTGAGAGCAGTCATGGCCTGACTTTTATTCCAGCCGTTCGCTTTCATGACAGCCTCGAACTGGATTTTATAGGCCGACCAGGAAGAAGTCCCGTCGAACGGTGGCACTTTGAATCCACGTAGCGAAGGTGTTGTAGCTACCACGGGAGCTGTAACTCCATCCCCAATTTTGAGGTCGTTCAGCGTTTTCTTCACGTCAGCCATCACATTGTCAACCCGATTGTACACTTGGTCGATTCGGGTTTTAGCTTCCGACAGGCGGTTGTCATATTGAGCAATCTTATCCTTCACCTCACTTATTTCTTTCCCGAAGGTAGCGTGAAGGTCCTTCATGAGAAGTATCTGCTCTTCCTTATCGCGTTTGAGCTGCTCTTCCAACCGACGGCCCTGTTCCTCCTGTTGGCGGGCTTGTTTCTCCTGTCCGCGCTGCAGCTGCTCTTCCAACCGACAAGCCTGTTCCTCCTGTCGGCGGGCCTGTTCCTCCTGTCGGCGAGCTTGTTCTTGCAGCATCATCATCAGAGTACCTAAGTCAGGTGCTTCAGATGCAGGAGCTGCTGACGGGCCGGCCTCCGTGGTCCGCAACTGGCCTGCCGACGTCTGTGACGTTGCACCACCAAATCGTTTCTGGTCCGTCTCCTGTTGGCGTTGACTTCGGGTACGGATACCCTCGGTGTCGTCTTTAGGTAAAATCGGCATATTTGATCCCACTTCTGACACCAATTGTTACGAGCTTGGGGTTCGAGACAATTAACCAACTTTGAAACTTGTGAAACCAAATTGATTTTTATGAAGTAAATTATTTATATTACAGAAATTTAACATTTGATCAAGAATAATTTTTTCAAAAATCTTACTAAGTGTTGGTAGTACAGAAATAGGTCTAAAATTGGCGGGGTCTAATGTACTACCAGATTTAAATAAAGGTATTACTTTACTATGCTTCATTAAATCAGGAAACAAACCAGATTCGATACTAGTATTAAAAATAATAGCTAAATGAGGCGCGATTGTATCTATTATAGACAAAATAACTTTAACGGAAATCCCCCACAGATCCGCAGTTTTCTTAACATCAATAGTTTCAAAATATTTTACAATATCTTTTGATGTTACTTTATGCTATTTAAAATTCTTTGTACACGCATGTACATTTTACTTAAGTAATGATTCGGCGACGGCAGGAGAAGAATTCAGTTACTTAGTGGTTAATATCGGAATATCAGTAAAATATTTCTCAAAAACCATTGCAACGTCCTGATCTGATTCAGTTAATTTGTTGTTAACACTTAACTGGTAGTTTGAATTGCGAGAGTTGATCTTACCAGTTTCGCTATTAATTATACTCCATGTCATTTTAATTTTATTAGAAGCCGTCTTAATTTTGTTGCTCAAATGCAAAGACTTGGCTGTGGAGCACACTCTTTTAAATATTTTTGAATATTTTCTTACATATTCCCTAAATTCGACGCTATAATTATATGACCTTTCATGGTAAAGATCATATAACCTATGTCTGCTCTTATGGACTCCTACCGTCACCCATTCATTGAATCACTTCCGAGAATGTTTTAGAAGTAAAAGTACTATTAAATTCATTGCAAATAAGCTTAAATAATGTTCCATACAAAAATTAGGACCATTTTGGTATGATAGTGATGGAAGTTTTTTCACTATGTTACTTCTAAATTTCTCCAAGCGACGTGCATTTACTGGAACAAACACAACTTTCTCATCTACTTGGCTTTTGTGATCTCCTGGAAGCTTCTTCCGTCAGTATTAAATTTTGCTCATTGTTCAAATCATACAATCTTGATAATTTTTTCTTTGAAGTTACACGTATAGCAGGGTGTAGTGCAACTTGTATTGATAATATTTTTACAGATGTTATGCCAATCAAGAAATTCATAATTCAAAAAATAAGTTTAGATCTATGTGGACAACTGGTTTCATTAACATATATGCACAAAAAAACAGGAAATCGAGAAAATTGTTATTCCGATTAATGCCAAAACGCTTGGAGAAATTTAGAAGTAATATGGTAAAAAAACCTTCCATCGCTTTCTTACAAGAACATTTCAGACTATTTATATGCAGTATTATTTACCCTTATAAGCAATGAATTTAATAAAACATTTACTTCTAAAACATTCTCCAGTGACAGTCGCAAGGCGTTTAATGCGTTGGCTACAGTAGAAATCCATAAGAGGAGACGAAGATTATGTAAACTTTTATGTTGATTATGTAAAAAAAATAAAAATATGTCAAAATTATTCTAAAATGTTTAAGAGTGTGCTCCATTAGCCAAATCATGTTATAACCGTAGAATTAGTATACATTAGATTGGCGATAGAGTGATTAGGGTGAGACCAAAAACGAAATGTACCGGTGTGTGTGAAATTTGCATGTGTGCGAGGCGAATAGTGCTGCGCCATGCAATAACTTCAATTATCGGTACAGAGCGTTGTGTCTGTGTTATAAAATGAATATTTTTATATTTCAGGGCATAAAATAAAACTACAAACGAAAAGTTTGTAGATTTTATTTTCCATCAAAAATAACTAAGTAACTGTAAAAATGTTGTGAGCTCTCCTTCTAGGTATTTTGCAATTTTTCTTCATACTTCAATCTAATAATCAAATAAGTTTCGATTAATAATTTAATTAAGTGGTACGCGGATGTACGGTGTGTGCTGCAATACGTCGTGGCCTCCTACGGGTGCGACGCGGCCCATTCGTTATCCCATTTGTTTGTCCCATTTGGTGTGGGTGTAGTTTCTGCGTATGATGTGCCTGCAACGTTTGGGTCGACAGGATCGAGCGAGCGTGGTTGTTCTATTGTTATTGTGTAACAAGGTACGTGTACCTTGGAACAGTGGTTGATCAGTCGCTTCTTACGAAACCCACGGAATAATATGAATATTCGTACACCGCCACTACACGGTAATTGGTAATTTCATTTATCGACAGATCGTCTTGCAATCGTCGTTACTCTAGCGCTCACTTGCCCTTCATACAAATAATTGGATATTTTAATTGTTGATAAGTTTTTTATTTTTTGATAAGAATATAGTAATGACTTAAGGCGCAGGTTGAGCAAAATGTCGCGCTAGTCGTTATTTGTGCTGTTTTTAGGAGCTATCTACTTTTTATTTAAAAGATATATCTACAAATAAAAAACACATTATATTTCTACATAATCTTGATTCCATAAAAGCTATATCCAATTTTTTTAAAAGGAATAAATATTAATATAATCTCCTTACAACGAAACCACATAAATGTGAAATTATTATTGATAACATGCATCTCCTCGTAAAGTAAGTATTATTTTATTTTGCGATTTACACCAATGGATAGGCAATTTATTAATGAACATTTCTATAGTAAATTTTTTTTCAAAAGACCAAAATTTGATTTTATTAAGAAATTATTTTAAAATCTGGGCATATTCACTGCTCACGGGCTTGCTGAAGTCAGTGAGCCCTGAGCTCTTACACGTGGAACGCGTGTCGTTAGAGCGTCTGCCAGCGCACACTCGCATAATATTATAATATTATTACTTATTAGGTTATTTATAGGTAGTATTATTTGTTTGTTTTGGGTATAATTTTTCGTATTTCTTATACATATATTTGTTGTGTTTTTACTGCGCGATGAAGCTTTTTGCGTGTATTTTCTTTGAAGTAAATGCAAATAAAATAATGAAGCACCTTTAGTATGTAAGGTTCGAATCCATAATTAAAATTTCGACAAATATTATAATTTACACTATAAAAGGCTAATTCAATATTATCACCTAACCACAATATCTTATTAAGTATAGTACTGCCTCGTTGGTCTAGTGGTTGTAGTAGTGCGACTTCTGATTATGAGGTCCCGGGTTCGAATCTGGGTCGGGCCAAAAAGTCAGTTATGAGTTTTCATTTATGTTCTAAGTTATAATTAGTATTACTAAGTTATAGTTTTTTGCTAAAATATAGTATATTATTTATTGCTTGTTTTTTCTTCTTTTTCAAAAATAATTGAGTACATAAGGTGTTCTATACTTATAATTCGGTAAAAAGTATCTAAGTAGGTACTAATATACCTACTTTTTACTATTAACTAAAAATTTTTAAAACTAAATTTAACTAAAAAGACTAAACTGACCATTTATTATTTAACTCAAAACAGGACATGGGTTTATTTATACTCTAAAAACTATAACTTTATACAATTAGTGTTCACTATAAAATTATATTCGGTATAGACGGTAATTATTAAATGCAACATATTTTTTTTAATTATTAATTACATTTGTCAGTGGATTAAATTTGCTTTAATAAAGTTGGTGATGATTTTAAATAAGAATAAAATTCTGCTCAAGTTTTTTTTATTGTTATCTTTGTTAACAACATCGCCTTTAGAACACTGGAACCGTAAGTGTTTCTTTCAGACGTCCACAATTTATTCAAAATAAAAAAAATACTCTTTCTACCGGAGCATTCGTACCAGGTAGACATAAAATATATTCGATTAAAAAAAATTATGTTGAAGATTGTTGACTTTGAATACTACCATCCAACGAGTTACGGGACAATTTTGTGTCCCGGAGCTTTGTTTGGGGACAATGGGACAGGTGACCGAGAAAAGGGACAGTCCCGTTCAAAACGGGACGTATGGTCACTTTAGAAAATTACCGCTTTTACAACAAAATTCCAGAAAATATACAAAGTTTGACCTGCTCAAAGTTCAAAAACTTTATTAAACTAAGTTTGTATAATATTAAGGAATTTATGGATGATAATAACCCCTGGAAATGAGGTGATCGCTACCAAGCTATTTCTAATTTGTTGTGTTGTTAATTTGTGTAACATCATGATTGTAAGCTGTTATTTAAAAAAAAGTCCCGCTGGGTTTCTTGCTGGTTCTTCCCAGGACAGAGGTTTTTTCCGAACCAGTGGTAATCAAACAAAAGAGTGACTTTCAATAAGTATTATTTATAATCTATATTGAATAAAAAAGTTTATGTTTGTTTCTATAGTGAGTAGGTATCTTTTAAACTCACAATAATTCATAATTAGATAATATATGAGAATACATAATTCTAATATAATGCAACTAATATACCGAATAAAAAAATTAAAATACATTTATCGTTGTACGCTGTGTGTATTTCCATAAAATAGTTTATTGATGTTGAAAAAATACTACGTTCGTACAGAGTAGGTGGCGTCTTACATATTTCTTAAACGATATATTGTAGCGAGTCGGCGCGGCACATCAAATGCTCAAGGTCGTTCGCATGGAGTAGCCCCTTAAGTTATATTTACCATCATTTAAAAATAGTTTTTGGCCTGACTTACTATACTCTTAGGCTTGACCATAGTTCTGACCATAGAGTTAGAATATACTGGCATATACGTAGACAAAGAATCCAATGAGGGCTAATAATTTTCTGTTCACCAGATGTGAGGTAAAGTTTTTTGTTACACAATGTAATTTAATTGAGAAGTTGTTTTTTAATAAAAGTTTATCATTTTATAGAGTATTATTTTAATACACAAAACTATGCATCAGTGGGTTACTCTTTAATTTTTTGCACAATTTTAACTTTTTAAAATTGTTTTACTTTTATGCACATCGGTGGTATGGTTTATTTATTTTTACATATATACATACATATAATCACGCCTCTTTCCCGTAGGGGTAGGCAGAAACCACTTCTTTCCACTTGGTACGATCCTTACATATTTATTTCACTTCATCCACTTTCATTATTCTTATGGAGTGTAGAGTAGAAGGAGGACCATCTCTGTATATGAAAAGTGTCCCTAAAAACGTGTCCAATAAGGGTGGCGCTGCAGTAGCATAGGATAAATTAAAAAAGAAGCGCCAAAATTATTTAGAGTAAAATGGAGAAATAAATAAGGACCGATCAATCCGCTTGGTTTTGTACTACGTAAATAGTTGAGATTTTGTATATTGGCGTTTTACTAACTACTCTAGTCATGAAATATTTGAATTCAGCTGACTTCACTCCGTTCATAACAGCTATCTTCATATCGTAGTTTTTCAGACGCCAGCGCTATTGTGGTAGGTTTTGGAACCTCTATTTACAGTAAATAGTAGGACACTTTTTCAACCTTCGCTCCTTATAAGATGGTTCTCCTTCAACTCTACACTCCATAATTATTCTCTTCATACATGCTCTACGGTTTAGGGTGCTCTTGACCTGGCCTTTTTTCAAGACGACCCTGATTTGGTCTTGAAATATCCGCCTAGGTCTACCCCTTCCAACACTTTCATCATCACTTATACACTTTTTTCGTCAATCGTTTTTCATTCATTCTCTCGACATGGCCAAACCATCTCAGCATACCTTTCTCAATTTTTGTCACTACATCTTCTTTTAGACCACAACGTTTCCTTATCTCACTATTTCTTATCCTGTCACTCATTTTAATGTTATTAATATAAAATATAGCTAGTAGTACAAAAAGAAACAATAAATTTTACATTTTCCGAACAAATTAACTTCCCCGCTATGAAATCTGTCAAATATTATACCTCACTTTTTAGTGGCGTCGCCCTGGTGGCAGAAAAATTCGTGGATGCCCTCTGTCTACGGACGTATAGACCGGGTACATTCCGGCCCATAAATATTAAAATTTCGAATTAAAAAAATCTCATTTTATAGATCTTAATTTGCCCTTTCGACCTACGTTAAGCCCGTTTTTCATTTTCCCAGGAAAAATCGAAATAGAATATCCAATTTTCTTATATTTCAAATAGTCATATCTCTTTGAAAAATGATTATTGTTTACTCCACCAAGACTAAAAAAATTGCCCTTGGGCTACTTTAATTTGCCCGCGTGCATATTCTGAAATGTTCAGTAATTAACAAATAAACAATAAAAAAACTGTCGTGGCATTCTCAAGACAACTATTTGCGCATCGCGCATGCGCGACCGAATAAAGTTGATACTCACATCGTATATCACCAAAGAGATTTAAATATATAGGTATACTATAGAGAGGGCATTGGGAACATTTATATATAAAAACTTTGAGCTAGTGCGCGTGTGGCACCCTCTAGCTAAAAATAGCAAAACAACGCTAAGCATTTATTAAGACAACATTTTAGCTATTCCCCAGTAGGTGACGCTAATAAATATAACGTCTTTTTAGGAATGTTAACGTTTCGATATCAAAGCATCGATAATGTTGTTGAAAATTACTAAGTTTGAAATGCTTTTCGATATAATAGGGAATATACATGATTGTTTTATTGTATAAATCTATTTATCATGACTTCCATCACACGAAAAAAATCATATTAACTTTTTACGCCCCTTTAGTGTCATGAAATAAGATATTTAATTTCCAATAACTAAGAATCAATACAAACAGCAGTCACTACGGTTGCCACCTTGGTGGCATCTTGGATGGCGTCAGTCGGTCCATTGGCTGCTATAATAATAGCATATGATTGATCGGTTGGCGTTAAAGACACATCGAGAAACCTCAAAATCCAATAAGCCTCACGCCTCTATGATTTTAAATTCGTTTCTATTACAAAAGTACACTTCAAATCTGAAATATTTTAGGAAAACACTGAACTTAAAAGCCGTTTCACGATTTTTCACGTTTCATCAGCTGCAGTACTTAAAGACACTACCCACATCAATAAAAATTGTTATTTTAATTTTTTACCTTATTTTCTAACTCAGGCTTAACCTACAACTTCTTGTATCTAATATCTTTAACAGTACAAATTGTTTTTTAATGTAAGAAACCTACATACATATGTATATCAAACATACATATAATTGTTACATACGGGTCGAATATAGAAATTCCTTTTTTTGAAGTCGTTAGGTTCTCTTTATTATGTATTTAAGTATATCCGCTCAAAGAAAGGATTTTGAGAAATCCCAATGGTATCTTTTTAAATCAGTTTTCATGCGGACCAAGTCGCAAGTATCAGCTATTTAATTTATTAACATTTATGAACCTACATAAATAGGTTATTTACAGCCATCGATATACCGGGTGTTTTTGAAACGCTCCCGAAAACAAAGACAGGCGATAGTACTGTTGCGCGCCACTATTAATGTCTTGTACATGGCAACACTAGTTACACTAGCGCCCCCTAGTGTCGAGTAAATGAAAGTATTGCGCGCCACTATTAATGTCTTGTACATGGCAACACTAGTTACACGAGCGCCCTCTAGTGTCGAGTAGCAGAACTAGGAGAGTCGAGATCCTTCCAGAAATTTCGGGACCGATATGTACTCGAACATTCTAGATGTCGCTACAGTAGAAGGTTCTGGAAACTATCTGAGGCCGTATATAAGGCCGGTATAGACCACGACCGGGGCAGTATTGAATTGCCGATACAAGAGAATACTTCGAAGCGAAATAACGGCGAACTGTGTTTTATTATTAGTGTGATTTTAGATTGTAATTAGTGTTGTGTAATTAAAGTGTTAATTTCGGTGATTCAATCGGCAGTTTTTAATTGTCTCGAACCCCAGCTCGTAACAATTGGTGTCAGAAGTGGGATCAAATATGCCGATTTCACCTAAAGACGACACGGAGGGTATCCGTACCCAAAGTCAACGCCAACAGGAGACGGACCAGAGACGATTTGGTAATGCAACGCCTCAAACTTCGGAGGGCCAGCTGCTAACCACGGAGGCCGGCCCGTCAGCAGCTCCTGCATCTGTAGCACCTGACTTAGGTGCTCTAATGATGATGCTGCAGGATCAGGCTCGCCGACAGGAGGGACAGACCCGTCGGTTGGAAGAGCAGCTGCAGCGCGGTATGGAAGAACAGATGCTCCTCAGGAAGGACCTTCACGCTACCTTCGGGAAAGAGATAAAGGAGGTGAAGGATAGGGTTGCTCAACATGACAACCGCCTGTCGGAAGCTGAAACCCGAATCGACCAAGTGAACAATCGGGTGGACAACATGATGGCTGATGTGAAGAAAACGCTGGACGACCTCAAACTTGGGGATGGAATTACAGCTCCCGTAGTAGCTACAACACCTTCGCTACGTGGATTCAAAGTGCCGCCGTTCGACGGGAGTTCTTCCTGGTCGGCCTACAAAATCCAGTTCGGGGCTGTCATGACAGCGAACGGCTGGAATAAAAGTCAGGCCATGACTGCTCTCACCCTAGGCCTACGCGACCAGGCATTAACTGTTCTGGAAGCTCTCGGTAAGGAAGTGATTTACGAGCAGCTCCTTGAGGCATTGGAGGCGAGATATGGCGATGCTCACATGGAACACGTCTTTCGTGCGCAGCTCAAAGATCGCGTGCAACGCAGTAACGAAAACCTGCAGCAGTGGGCCCTTGAGGTGGAGAAGCTGGTTCGAAAAGCGTACCAGTCTGTACCTGCGCTTATTGTAGGGAACCTGGTGCAGACATTCATCGACGGCATCCGCGACCTTGAAGTCAGAGCTGCTGTGAGGCTCGGGCACCACGAGACGCTTAAGGACGCCTTGGCCCATGCATTGGAGGTGGAAGCCGTGCGGCAGGATCATCGTTCCCACCGCGTCAGGGAGGTTGCAGCAGCTACAGTTCAGGACCTCAATAAGGGCTACAGCCCTAGGTGCTACGGCTGTGGGGAAAGGGGCCATCTTCGATCCAGCTGCCCTAAACGAACTGTAGAAAGGGAAGGTGATCGATATCGAGAGGGTAGTGTGGCTGACAGCACCGCCCAGCAGCAGCAGGGAAACTGGCGGGTGCTGGCTGATGTTAAAAGAGCCCCAAAGATTTCGATCTCACAAACCCGAGATGGAAACAGCCTGATCATCAAGGGCGAGGTCAACGGAAAGCCGTGTAAACTAACCATAGACACTGGAGCCTCTCGCACGGTTGTCAGTTCCCAACTTATAAATTAGTTTCTTGGGGACTCCGCATACAACCGAGAACGCATTAATTTGGTGACAGCCACCGGTCAGCACATACCCGTCCGTGGAGAGAAGGAGATGGAGTTGAAGCTAGGCAACATGATCTACCTGCATAATGTCATCGTGGCTGATATAATGTACGACTGCATCCTGGGCCTAGACTTTATGAGGAAGAATTGTTGTGAGATCGACGTTAAACAAGGTGTTTTGAAATGTGGACAAGAGTAACTTTTCGTGGAAGGGGCGTTACCAGGGAATGTGTACAGCCTTAAGAAGATTGTTCTTCCGCCGAGATCGGAAACGATTGTGCCGGTTAGACTTCCACGGAATCCTGGGCAAACTCTTCGTTGTGTACTTGTGGAAAGGGTAGACAATGACCTTCCATGGAAAGTGGCTCGAACCTTGGTCAGAACCGCCGACATCTCAGGAGTACGTGTGCTGAACCTTTGTGATCAGGAACAGATTATAGAAAAAGGCACATTGGTTGGTACTAGTGAGGAAGTGGATTGGTTGCGTCGGTGCGAATATCTATCGACTGGGACCCCCAGCAAGGATGGACAAACTAGAGTGACCACACTTTTAGAAGACTGTCGCAGCGTTATCTCCCCGAATGAAACGGTCAAAGCGAAGAAGTTGTTACTCAAGTACGCCAATGTTTTCTCGTCAAACGAAGCTGACATAGGAAAGACTGGCTTAGTTCAACACAAAATAAACACAGGACAAGAATTGCCTATTCGTCAGCGGCCAAGAAGATTGCCTGTAGCACGTGAAAAGGAAGTGGAAACCATGATTGAGGGAATGGTGAAGGATGGTGTTATTGAACCTTCATCTAGTCCATGGTGTTCACCTGTGGTGCTGGTAAAGAAGAAGGACGGCAGAATGCGGTTTTGTGTTGACTACCGCCGCCTGAACGACGTTACAAAGAAGGACAGCTATCCCTTGCCAAGAATTGATGACACGCTGGACATGCTTACAGGCGTAAAGTGGTTTAGTACGCTGGATCTGAAAAGTGGCTACTGGCAGGTTGAAATTGACCCTAAGGACAAGGAGAAAACTGCATTCTCCACAGGAAAGGGCCTGTGGCAATTTAAAGTCATGCCGTTTGGATTGTGCAATGCTCCAGCAACGTTTGAAAGGTTGATGGAGCTTGTACTTACCGGGCTAATTGGAGATGCCTGTCTTGTCTATTTGGATGACATCATCATCGTAGGCCGTACGTTTGAGGAACACCTTCAAAACCTGGAACGCGTGCTCATGAAGATCCAGAGTGCCAACCTCAAGTTGAGTCCAAAGAAGTGCTCACTATTCAAACGGCAAGTTAGTTTTTTGGGGTATGTAGTGTCGGAAGAAGGTATCCGCACGGATCCAGAGAAAATTGCTGCTGTCAAGGACTGGTCGGTCCCAAAAGACAAGACACAGGTTAGAGCATTTTTGGGTTTGTGCTCTTATTATCGGCGATTTGTGAAGAACTTTACAGATATAGCCAAACCTCTGCACAAGCTAACCAAGGAGAAGCGACAATTCTGCTGGGATGAAAGTTGCGATATTGCATTCCAGGAGCTCAAGAACCGTCTGTGCAAACCACCTATTTTGGGGTACCCCGATGCGGGCAAGGAATTCATAGTTGACACAGACGCAAGTGATATAGGACTTGGCGGTGTGTTGTCTCAACGGAATGGTGATCAAGAGATTGTGATAGCTTACTTCAGCAAGTCGTTTTCAAAGCCGGAAAGGAACTATTGTGTCACAAGACGGGAATTGCTTGCTGTGGTAAAGTCCTTGCAGCATTTTAGCAAATATCTTCTAGGGCGGAAATTCCACTTACGAACTGACCATGCTGCACTGAAATGGCTATTGCAGTTCAAAAATCCGGAAGGACAAGTTGCGAGATGGATTGAACTACTGCAGGAATACGACTTTGTGATCGAACATCGCAGCGGGAAATCTCATGGCAATGCAGATGCATTGTCAAGAAGACCTTGCCCTGAAGATTGCAAGCATTGTACTAGGCAAGAGGGTAAGTAAGTGGTATCTGTGAGAATGCTCAGGACAGACCAGCTCACCAATGAGTGGAAGGACAGCCTACAACATGCACAGCAGGAAGATTCAGACATTAAGCCGATTCTGGAATGGATGAAGGCCAGTGCTCCTAAGCCCAAGTGGAGCGACGTCTCAGCGATGAGTTCAACCACGAAAAGCTATTGGGCCTAATGGGACAGCTTGCTGATTCAGGATGGAGTCCTGTGCCGTAAATGGGAAAATGGTCGGGGAGACAGTTGTCATTTGCAAATGGTTGTCCCTAAGGCTAAAGTGCCGGATATTCTACAGCTGTACCATAGTGGTTGTTCAGGAGGCCACCTGGGAGTTAAACGAACTCTACTGAAGATCCGAGAAAGGTTTTACTGGGTCCACTGTCGTGACGATGTCGAGGACTGGTGCCGCAAATGTACAAGTTGTGCGGCTGTAAAGGGACCTCAAATTCGTAGTAGAGGCGCATTGAAATTGTACAATGTTGGTGCACCATGGGAGAGGATAGCCATTGACGTTGCGGGGCCGTTTCCAGAAACTGAAAGTGGTAACAAATATTTCATGGTTGTGATGGATTACTTCACTAAGTGGCCAGAAGTCGTCACCATTCCAAATCAAGAAGCTTCAACCGTTGCAGATAAACTAGTTCATGAAGTCTTCTGTCGTTTTGGAGTACCTTTAGAGATTCACAGCGATCAAGGAAGGAATTTTGAGTCTCAAAAATTCCAGGAAACTTGCCGAGTTATGGGTACTCAGAAAACACGAACAACTTCATACCACCCACAATCTGATGGAATGGTAGAAAGATTGGAGAGGTACCTAGCAAAAGTTGTGGAAAAACGGCAACGAGACTGGGACAGGCACATACAACCGTTTTTGTTGTCATATCGAAGCGCTGTTCACGAAAGTACAGCAGTGACACCAGCTTTCGTAAACTTTGGGAGAGAATTGCGGCTGCCTGCAGACCTGATCACCGGAATACCACCCGATGCCCCACGCAGTATAACCGATTATGCAAATGACTTGCGGAACAAAATTAATGACATTTATGAGCACGTCAGACAGACGGGCCAGCAAACGTCTGAGAAGATGAAAACACGGTATGACCGCAAAATGAACAACAAGGGATTTGATGAAGGTTCACTAATGTGGTTACACAATCCAGTTCGCAGCAAAGGGAAATCTCCTAAACTTCAAGCTAAATGGGACGGACCGTACCGGATTGTGACAAGGATCAATGATGTAACCTACCGGATACAGAAAGGTGCCAGAGGTACTCCTAAGATTGTCCATGTGGATCGACTGGCGCGTTATTATGGGGCCAATAATGCTCGGGACGAGCATGTCTTAGGAGGGGGCAGTGTTGCGCGCCACTATTAATGTCTTGTACATGGCAACACTAGTTACACTAGCGCCCCCTAGTGTCGAGTAAATGAAAGTATTGCGCGCCACTAGTAATGTTTTGTACATGGCATGGTTTTGTACATTTGCATATGACTGGCCTGTTGGTCTAGTGGTTAGTGACCCTGACTACTATGCCGGAGGTCGTGGGTTCGATTCCCACCCAGGACAAATGTTTGTGTGATGAGCACGATCATTTGTTCTGTGTCTGGGTGTAATTTATCTATAATATTTATGTATTTAGAAATATATAAGTATGTTTATCAGTTGTCTAGTACCCATAACACAAGCTCTGCTTAGCTTGGGACTAGATGGCGTTGTGTGATAGTTGTGGAATATTATTATTATTATTATTATTATTATTATGGCAACACTAGTTACACTAGCGCCCTCTAGTGTCGAGTAGCAGAACTAGGAGAGTCGAGATCCTTCCAGAAATTTCGGGACCGATATGTACTCAAACATTCTAGATGTCGCTACAGTAGAAGGTTCTGGAAACTATCTGAGGCCCTATATAAGGCCGGTATAGACCACGACCGGGGCAGTATTGAATTGGCGATACAAGAGAATACTTCGAAGCGAAATAACGGCGAACTGTGTTTTATTATTATTATATATAATATTATATTTAATTAGTGTGATTTTAGATTGTAATTAGTGTTGTGTAATTAAAGTGTTAATTTTGGTAATTCAATCGGCAGTTTTTAATTGTCTCGAACCCCAAGCTCGTAACAGTACTAACGATACCTTTGATCGTGTGCAGGAAGAAAATTGATTCCGAGGAAAAAAAATCATCTTTTTAGAACGTTTTATTAGTTTTATTCACGCTCCATCATGTTAGTACAGCTAAATGAAAGGAAAATTCTATAAAAAAAAAAACATAAAAATACTTAAACATAAAACGAGCAGTAGAACTTAAATAAAATCAGCGGACCATAGGGTTATTGACCCTATTGTCGCGCGGAATTGACGCTGAATCCACGCGGCCCGCAGGCAGCGATCGTACGATCGCTAACTGCGAGCAGTACTGCAAATACGACCATACTGCAATACCTAATTATTTACAACACTTATCTAAATACCTAACTTATCTACCTACTTAACCTACTATTTTGCCACTGTGCTAGTCTCCACCTAGCCACTTTAATCCGAATTCACATACTAAATAAACCAAATACAATTAAATTTAAAAAATAAATAAATTTTAACATCTATTGAGGCATGCTTTTTTATCCGTCGCGTAGGTATGTTTATTATTCTGATGTATCCAGTTATGTACCTATTCAGATCAGTTCAGTACAAAGTTATTTAAAAAAAATTAGGTATGAAACAGCTTACCGCTCTAAATTCTCCGTGGCCTTATGAGATACGTCTCAAATAGTGCTCCATTAGTAGGTGCGAATTGGGGCTTCTGCGTCACTTGCTCTCGCATCGCTCGAGCTACATGCCGCTGAAGACCCCAATTCTCTCCAGTAGAGGTACAAAATGTTTAGTTTAACCAAATTAACGTCTACATACTCACAGTTCTATCCTGCGGGAACAAGTGCACTTCCACTTCCAGTTGAGTTATTGAGCATTATATTCAGAGCGTTTGCGAGATACTGATGGTATTGCAGCATCTATATGATTAATTTCTAATAATACAACTTGTTTAGCCTAATTTCATTGTGGTTTGTAAGATAATAAAAATATTTTAAACAATATTAACTTCTCATTTATTTAATAAAAGAAAAATATTGTTTTCTTATCGGTCACCACGCTCAAAAAGTGTAACTTGAATTAATATCAAAGACAAAACATGAATTAATATCAAAGAAAAAACAATGAAAAAAAAAATACTGCGTAAATAAAATAAATAAATAATTATAATTGCATAAGTTGATAAAAATGCTATGCAATGGCTTTACCGCGGCAGCCCCCGAGTGCCACACATATTTTTTTTTGGATAGTTATACCTAATATAGTGTTAGCTCAAACATCTACAATTTCTTCTGTTTATGGTCAGGTGTGCGAAGCTAGGCTTATGCTAATGTAATTGATAGAATCAGGCGTTACTACATAGCTTTTATAGAGGGCTTTGAGCGCGGCAACCGAATCAAGAAATTCCGTAACGAATAAAAAACCTAAGACCCGAAAACCTAATATCGTAAATTCATTACAATAAAGATATTAATTAATTTGCAACCATCCGCTAACTAAATATAATGATGTGTCTTACCTGGATTGAAGAGCGCCTCCCGCCCTCCCTCAATTGTTTCATTATTATTTTATTCTCATAGCGAGTGCACTTTGATTACAACGCTCGTCAAATATCATCTATATTGGTAAGTTTAATCATTTTTTTTTTACAATTAGAAATTCATCCACCATTACCTTTTTTGACTTCATACTTGTTTTGTTAATTACAGATCATGGCCAACACTGAGGAACACAATGATTCTAATCCTTTCACTAATCCGTATTACTATGCACAGGATGTGGATAAATTTACACTAAATTATTACAACCGAAAGGAGCAGCTTTACGATTTACCACCAAATAGAATAGCTATTAATGAAGAGCGGCAATCAAAATCAAAGAAATGTTACAGGAAGAGAAACCGTTCTCAAGAATCATCATCATCATCATACATTATCCGCCGAGATAAATATAAACGAGGCGATCGTCTGATTATAATCAGCATTTGCGAACTTAACGAGCAAGAAGAAAATATCATCCACGATCTTAGTGCTAATATAAGTGTTCAATATGTTGTGGATTCAATGTATGATGAAGTGTTAGATGCTACAAATTGTCTTATAAAAAAAAAATTGGTGAAAAATTATGTGAGAACTAGTAAGTTAAATAATGTAGCTTGTAAAATATAATAAAAGTTATACATTGAATTTTATTGTTGTTTACGTATCATTATTATTCGATTGTGTAGAGGAAAAAAGAAAAGACATTTATTTTTACAACGAATGTATTTATTAAAACTAAATATTTATTTATTTTAAATTAATATAAAGTTATAAACATGATAATACATGTAACTTAAGCTATACATTTATCTCTTACTTACTTATACAGTACATAGTAGTAGCATTACATAGTTTTACGTTCAAATTTATTAAAATATAGTTTTATAGTGTCCCCACGGTAACGTATTGTAGCCATCTGCCATAATTTGTCTTTTGTCATCATCCCTATTAAGTACAAGTTTATCAACTTTTTGAGTAAATTTTTCATGATTCTTTGATCTAATTATACACATACTCTTTCTAAAGTTTTCATTAGACCATAACGCTCGTTTATATTTTTCAATATTAATATTTTTAGTAACAGATTTTTTAATACCCTTAGATTTTCTTATTGAGGTTTTTTTAGAATCAATACAATATAATTTCGTTCTTAATCCAACAAATTCAGTTATTATATCACCATCCATTTCATCTTTAAAACCCCTGGAATTTCACAATTCACTTTGGGCATATCATACTGATTGTTTTTGAAATTACTTGTATCAAAATATTTTATATATTTTTTTCATGTCTTCATAAAAATCATTTATATTTATTAGATACAGCAGACTATCAGTATCAGTATAACAGAGTTGCAGTGAATTTTTATACATGTGTTTCATTATAGAGTAATGAAAATGATATAAATGACTCTTAGCTAAATCCAGAATTGAAAACCCAATGTAAATTGGGCGATCAAGGATAACTTTTGTTAGTTCTAACTGGACTGCTACTAACGAATCTGAAATTATTGACAAATATATTTTTCAGCTCCACATAGTTTATTAGTCTTATTGGATGTATCTTTCCATACATTAACCAATTTTACATCGACTTGTTTTCGTTTATTCTCTTTTGTCTTTCCAAAAATAGAATTGTTTTGTTTTTTTAAAAAATCTCTTTCAAAGTCTGAAGCAGCGTTTTGTCTAAGTGTTGTATTAAATAAAATATTTGGTGCTAAAAATGCATTTTGACAAAATAACAATAATAAATTTGAGCAAAATGAGTCCATGACGTAAACATTCTTTTAAATGCTGATAATGAATAACATATTTACATTTATCGTACAAAATAGCTATTAATTTTTTATGTTTGCTTCCTGGCGGAGCAAACTTTTCTGCTGCAAATGGTAAATCTGAATGATCATCATGTATTTCAATTGTATAGTGCATGTCTACTTCAAGAATGTATCCAATATCACTATCATCAGGAACACTCATTACATCAAATTGATTAATTTCTTTTTCACTTAGGAATTTAAAGTTCCCCGTTGGTAACTTTTGCATCATAGCAAAACCATATAAACTTACACAATCAAGATAAACTAAAAAATTGTTTTTATCCTTGCTGTTGTTACGAACCCCCCCGTCTTTTTTCTTTTCTCCTATATATCCACTTATACTTGTATTTCTTTAGAATCTATATCTGTAAGATATATAAATATATCTAATTTACGTGACCGGTATAACTTGATCTTTCTAAAGGTTTAAATATAGGCCGTTTAATAAATTTATGGCGTGATCGTCTTAGTTAGGACCCTTTTTTACGTTGTGTTTGTATAGTAACTTAGTTCTTTTAGGTGTATCTTGGAAGAATGAATATTCACGAGAGCAATCGAAAGCTGTTGGTAGAGTCTTATAAGCTAGAGAACCCCGTTCACGAAGACAGAGCTCAAAAAGGTTAAGAACAATAAATTGTCCCTATTCCACTTGTATCTGGTTCACAACAGTCAATTCCTTATTAATTAATCCCTTCCCGCTTGGAAAAGGCTCACAATATTTATATCAAATACCAGTTACAAGGGCTTCGCTCTCCCACATTTTAAAAAAAATGTGGAGGAGGTACACGGCCCCACACACGCCGCGCACGGTGAGCGCCAACCATTTCAATGCGCTCCCCCCGCAGGGTACGCAAAGTTGGGAACTGGACCGTAGTCCACAGCAAAATAACTGGCGAACCAGTAAAAGAGGACTTGGCCCCTTGACAGTGCGTAAGCACAAACATCGACCGAAGTCGCGCATGTCAATGCGTGTAAACGCCATACAGAATACGATCAAATCCAGCCACAGTGGAATGTACGTCACACGGGTTAGGCAACAATCGGCACACTGACCATAAAAAGCCCTCCGTGAGCGCCACCACCTGCCAGACCGCCGTTTCTGCAGACGTGATGTAATTGTAAGGCATCACCACCAATTGCATGGTCAGCACGGCCAATTGGCCGCAGAGCGTGTCATGAGTCTACCGCTCACCTCAAGGGAATGGGGTCCCACGTTGCGCGGCTTTCGGCCGCAGCCTTGAGAGCCTCCTCAGATTCTCCCTCCAGCTACCACCCGCATGAGGTCAACACATATGCTCCACCAACCAATACAATGGCAGATATAGCCAATAGGCAGTTATAAGATAATATTAATAATTCGCCATCAGAAAGGGTTTGTGTCACTGACGTTGAGTATATGCATTTTTCGATCATGTTTGTCTCACCCACCAACAAGTTGCCTTCAATCTCTCAAAGGTGGGAACTTTATAGAGATATATTATTAAGTTGTTATATAAAACATCATGGAGGGCAGACAGTCTGCAGCCCCGCAATGAAGGGACCCGACTTGGGCAAAGCTACTTAGGTTGTGAGTCAAACCTAGACGCAGAGAGCGCCATTGAGAATAGCGACCCGCCAAACAACCATCGTAGAGACGCAATGCTACAGAATGCAACAAGCATCAATACGACTATCGTCGGGCTTACACCATCCCAAGGTCCCCCATACAGTCCCAGCAGACATCACCACCCGCATACCTCCATCGACCAGAACCACAAGATGCATCGAATCAGGTGCAGCACACCCGCAGATCCATCACAAGACACAATACTGCAAGTAGCAGTAAGCATCAATGCAACTATCATACGGATGGCGCCCCCTCACAACACACCCACATGATCCCTATCGACTTTGGTAACAAAATTTGATAATGTTGTTAACTAAAAATACCACCAACGTATCATAGTAGCACGGTACTAAGTCGTCAGTAGCCAACACTCCACGTATCATAGCGCTATTGCACTAAGACATGAAGTTGAGTATGCTTGCTGCACTTAAAAGTACTACCAAACACACTCACCCTAATCCGAAAGATAGCCGACGTATCATAACGCTATGCGCTAAGACGCCGCCCACAACCGGCAGGGGCGCGCGATGTCCACGGGCAAGTCGTATTGCTACAACAAACCCGCTTACCACCGGCACTAAGATGATATCTAGGACACATTGGTTAGTGAGTCCAAGTTTACCTCGGTCTCAGAGGCTGCGAAGCAACCTACACGCCACTATAATAATCCCTCTCAAGTCCCATTTCTCCCAATATAATGCCCTTACATATTTGAGACCCTCCACATACCTGCTTTATTTCATATACCATACTACTGTATGTCTTATTCATATGGGACTTCAAGTCGTAACTCCGCTATCACAATGCTCATGCATCATAGAGACCTTCTATATTAATGCTTTGGTTCGTCAGACCTTGCTATGTTAAGTCCCTAATATAGGACTAGTCATTGTGCAACCTTAGTACTAGCAGTCGGTCAGCCGACCACCCCATACATATGTACAACCTTGGGTATGTGTCTCCGACAACGCCCTAATATAAGGGAACATTATAAGAACACGTTCATTAACTTAGAAATTTTCCAATTATTACACGAACACCTTCATCAACTTGGAAAATTTTAATCCATTTTTTCTATTATATTACAAATGTTATTTATCTTTGTTATTGCAATATAATCGCCTTGTATTTATATGATTTGATACATTTTGAACATTTTAAGCAGGTTTTTAATAAATTTAGAGATTTTTAGAGACATTTTATGCGTTTACTAATATATATAATATTCAATATTCCAAATGGATATTTTTGAACTTTATGCTTATTATTTGCATTTTATTGTTTAAATTATAATTTCTAAGACATTTTTAAATGTCTGTATAATGAATTTAATTATTATTTATTAATAATAATTATGAGGCGTCACACTGTCATAATAGGACATGTATTTATTGTTTGCTTTTGCATATCTTAGAGAACATTGAGCAAGACCACCGCGAATTCCTTTCTCTAAAAATTGGTATATTTCAATATCTGAAAGTAAATCTAATTGTATGTTCGTATGAAACAACATAGCATCCCATCTTAATGATGGGGATGAGAAGTAGTAACATGGGTCAAGACTATAATGTTTTAAACTCATAGCTCGGAATTTTCCAGAAACATCACACAACAGTAATACGTCACATTTTAAATATAAATCGGTGTATTCACCAAGTTACGGATTTTAAAATCATTCCATACTTTCAAAGCATGACTGTAATCTTCATCTGAAACAGATTGAGATGTAAGGTGATTGAAAAATTTCGATTGCTCTGGTAATTAATTTTCTTCATACCGATACCATGAATCTACATAGTGATAACAGTAGATACCTTTCTTTCGAACTAAATTAAATAAATATTTATCTTCAAAAAACTTACGTAAATTTTTAAAATCTTTCGCTACCATCGTTTTCACTAAATTATCTAAGCTCGAGCTCAAAAAGATGAAAGAGTCAATAAATTTCAACTGAGGTGAGTTCTTATTATTATTATTATTTTCTATTGGATTAAACTTAGTAAATGAAATAAAGTTTTCTTTATTTCGGAGTATTAGATTTATACGACCACAAATGGCTGAAAGTTACTTTATAAATAAATGGCAATCATAACCAGAAAGGTTGTGAAATATTATAGGTATGAATGAGCATGTCTTAGCTTTTAAATTACATTCATTATGAGCAGGTCCTCTGTATTTTCCTGTAAAGTGATCATGATCTGCAACTATGATATCTGTATTACTAAATATTTTTTTACATAAATGACATTCCTTTACATTATTCAAATAGTCTCGCCCCGTTTCACCGATTACCAGAGGTGTATTATTTGAAAGTAATTTATGTTACCGTTTAACATCTTTACTAATTGATTCAATAAATTTTTTAGCACAGTCTGACCCTCGATTAGAAACTAATTTATTGAGTTCGGGCTTAGAATCACAAAATATATAGTATGCAAAACAACTGGCTTTATGGACTTGAATATTTTCCATATACGCAGTTTTATTTTTGTCTGAATACTCATGTAATAAACTCTCAAAGTCGCCTTATATTACAATAGGAATTCTTTGAGTCTTTTCATAGTTTGAAAAATAAAGTTTAGTATTTTCTTCCGGTAAAATGGTTTGGATCCTCGTACAATCATGATTTAAAAGTTTTTCTGCAGTGTTTAAATATAAAAAAAACATTCTTCACATAAATGTATTTTAGATTTATGCTTAGTTAATTGCTTGTGTACGAGTTTATCAAACCTTTTTATCAAACAAAAATGATGTTTATTATTTTTATTTAAGTAAAGTAAGTTAACATGCATTATCTTTCTTTTTAATGTTTTATACAGCGGCCCGGTCACATTATTTTTTTATCTAAACCGTAAATATTAACGCTCACATTAGGATTCATTTCCTCGAATAATTTAATATCATTAAAACTTGGAGGAAATAACAAATTATCTGTTATTAAAACTTCTGAGTAATGATGGTATGAATTCACTCTATTAGGATTACTTGTAGTTGGATACAAATGAGCTAAAATACTCCAAAGAAAGCAGTGTTTATCATTGTTTTTTAAATTTAAGCAGGATTTTGTATTACGTATTTTTTCAGGTAATGGTATTTACGAACCAAATCTCAACGGATTATATTTTACAATATTTAATTCTAAGTGTCTTGTGGCCTCAATAGTCCAACCTGATTCGCAAAGCTCGAATTCTGAACACTTGTTCGTTATTTTTTCTGCAAAATTATTGTAAACAGACGATAGATCAGTGTTTTGGTATATAACTTCATATTTAGTATTAAAAGATTTAATAGATGATTCATTATTCTTGGGTAAAGTATAAGTAACCAGAAGTTCAAAATTAATTTTTAATGCTGTATGTTTCTTCAACATTTTTTTAATTATTTGAAGAGATGTGTGTGAAATATCAGATAAGAAAATTTCAGGTGAAATAGTTAATTTTTCAGGACTAATTCTGTAAGTGACAATTCTGTTCTTGAAAGCACATGCTATTATATTTATATTATCAAATTCGGTTTGCAGTAAGCAGTTGGACTTGTGAATATAGGACTTTTGATGAGCGGAATAATGTTTTACATGCACACCGCATAGGTAGTTGTTGGGAGCACTAAGCTCGAAGTTGTTGACGAGTATGTTTACCTGGGACATATAGTCCGACTAGGTAAATGCAACTTCGACCGAGAGGTCAATCGACGGATTCAACTCGGCTGGGCAGCGTTCGGGAAGCTACGACACATCTTCTCGTCAGACATACCTCAAAACCTTAAAACGAAATTGTACAACCAGTGCGTGTTGCCAGTGATGACTTACGGAACTGAGACGTGGTCCTTCACTGCTGGCCGTATGAGGAAGCTCAAGGTCGCTCAGCGAGTTATGGAGAGGGCTATGCTCGGAGTTTCTCTGCGTGGTAAACTTAGGAATGAGGATATCCGCAGTAGAACCAGAGTAACCGACATAGCCCAACGGATTAGTAAGCTGAAGTGGCAGTGGGCCGGCCATATAGCTCGAAGAACCGACAACCGATGGGGAAGAAAGGTTCTCGAGTGGCAGCCTCGTACCGGTAGGCGAAGTGTAGGGCGTCCCCCCACGAGATGGAGTGACGACCTGGTAAGACATGCAGGAAGTCGATGGATGCAGGTGGCTCAGGACCGTGCTTTGTGGCATTCTTTGGGGGAGGCCTATGTTCAGCAGTGGACTTGTGAAGGGCTGTAATGAATGAATGAATGAATGAATGCACACTGCAGGGCTTGCAGAAAAACATTTTTGTAAATTATTATTATTATGAATACAGATCAGTTTATTATAATAAAATATAGTTTTTTGGTTGTTAGATTTTGAATTTTAGTTTTTTACACCTTTCTCACAAAAATGTACCTCTGTTAAGCCCCAATAAGAAACTCCCAACCATACCATGAGCGAGGATGGAAAAAGACCTCGTTGGACACGCGGAATACGATTGCTCGCTTCTTCACTACTGTGTGCGTACACCTTATCATTTTGTTTGTTGTAGCTCTCTTTTACGGTAAAAATGTTTTCATCCGAAACAAGAATTTCCCGATATTTTTTTCCCGTGTACCGCTTCAACAAAGCGCGGCATCTCTTCAGTCTCAGGTCCATTTAGGGCATCGAGAACCGGTCCCTTTCCAGGAACCGGTTCTTTCGGTTCTAAAATTTTGCCGGAACCGGGTACCCGGTTCTTTCGGTTCTTTTCTTTCTTTTAGGTTGGAGGCTATTTCGTTCAATGTGAATAACGATAATAATATTCATAAAGAAAACAGTTTATTGCAAATCGTGGGTTAAAGTAATTATTCAAGTAATAATTGCAATAGTTTCTTTCTAATTAAATATAATCAAACATCTCACTAAGTAGGAACATTCATTTTACAATTGCACGATGCACGTTAACAGTTATTTCACATTACTTACATAAAATAGTTTGAAAGATTCTATTCTATTATAACATTATAATATTCTATCAGAATATACTTTACGGACTGTAACAAATCATTGTATAACAAATCATAAATCAGCTCACTTATGAAAAAAATAGTTTTAATTAAACATTACTTCTTAATTTTACTTAAATAAAAAAAAACGTAGAAAAATAATGCCTGCACATTTTTATCACTCAAAGACGAGCGCAGCCTTTTGCAGACGAAGACAATATTCGCTCTGGCTCTACATTGATGGGCGAAATAGTTTTTAAATGTTCATAACCTATCGATAAGTAGTACTCGTTGTCTTTGCCCATCATTTTCAAATAGAGCCATTTCAACTAAATTATAATTTCAATCAATTTAAGTAATTTTCTTGATCTCTCGATTCAGTGGCAGTATTAACAGCCTTAGACAGCTCTCTATTAAATTCCTCTTCATTTGTTAGAGGGATTCATGTAATTCAACTTCCTGCAGATTTTGACTTCCAATTGCTGTTTATTCAAGGGATACTTTTTGTCTAGCTTTCGTGCGATTTTGTTTATAAAATGAGGATGACAAGCGAGCACACAGTGCACCTGATGGTAAGGGGTTGCTGTAGTCCATAGACATCTACATCTATCCTCGATGACGAATCAAAATGCCGATGTGTTGTCACACGTGAGGACTAAGATTGAATGCCTCGTTTCCAGTAACAAGGGGATCCGGTTTTCTACACTCACCATACGCAGCAGCGTATTCTGTGAGAGCGTGGTCCTACCACTTTCGAGCCAACCCATTCGTGCTATACTATACCAGTAATATAGCAGCAGCATGGCTATACCACGTAAAAATTTTCAATTCCGTGTAACATTTCATCATTTGTAGACCGGAAAAGATAGTTGCATCGTCCATACTGGCAAAATGACTGTCAGGGTTGGTTAAGTATCGCAATATTGATGCTTGCATGTTTTTTATATTGTTTTCGCAATGCAGTGACCATTTTATTACTAAGATAAATATTAATTTCAACGAATTTTCTTATAGCAAATTTTAAAGAAACATCGGCTGTAATCAATGTTGTATCGCGACGGAATAGAGCTTCTACGATAGTTTTAATAACATCCAATATCTTATTTAACTCTTCTATGTTTGTCCGGTCTTCCTCAGTAAATACCTACAATATCAGATTTAAAATCAATTAATGCTTTTGAGATCGTTTTTAACTTCAGAAATCGGCTTAACTTCGCGAATATGCTGCTCCAGCGTGTATTTACATCTAAAACTAAACAATATTCTGGTCCAAAATAAGTTATGATGTGCTTTTGAAGAATTTCGTCACTTTTAATGGGGGAAGCCTTGAAAATTTTTACCAAATTATTACAAATCCTACTGTTTGCCATAAATAGCAGAAATGATCAATAAACACGTTTTTATAACACTACATTGCAATGATATACCTTTTAAGAAACTTTGTAAAGGAACCGAAAGAACCGGGTTTTAAATTTTTGGAACCGGTTCTTTTCGTGACCCCTGAAACCGGGAATTCCCGGTTCTTTTGGAACCGGGAAAAACCGGTTCCGATGCCCTAGGTCCATTAGACGAGCATTCAAACGATGTCCTGTTTTTCTTCGATATGCCCGAAGCCTTAAGTCTTCATTTAACACCCTTTTCACCGTGGTTCTGCTTAACCTCATCTGAAGGGCCAACAGTTTCTGCTTACGTTTGGGATTTCTTTGAATTCGCGCCTTCACAGCGTTTATCACTGCTGGAGTCCTAACAGATCGAGGGCGACCACTTCTTGACCTGTCATCTACACTAGAGTCTTCATTGTATCGTTTGATGGTACGATAAACGAATCTTTTGGTTATATTCAAATGTTTTCAGTATGTCAAAAATTTGAATTGGCGCGTAACCGCAACGATGCAACGCAATACCTGCAACACGGTCTTCTTTAAGCGTCCACTCCATATTTAAAAATGAGTAAAATTCTAAAAAATATACAGTTTTATTTTCATGAACAATTCGAAATTCGAATTCAATAAACGTTTTTGTGGCCAGCATTCTAAAAGAAAAGTGTTTACTGTGTGACAATACTTATGAGCTGACTAGGTATAATTAAATACGTTTTCATAAAAAAAGTTAACCTATGACTGATAATTTATTAACAACATCCAATCAAATAGAAACTAACTTTTCATCATGTGAATGGTCACTCAAACTATTGAAATTAAATAAGATTTGCTTACCTCAGAATCAGGAAAAACTTTTAATTTACGTTTCCTGCTGGTCGAAGCTGGGGTGAGTGGTGATGCTGTATCAGCCTCAGATTCCGACTCACTTCCGAATAATTCAACTCGTTTCTTGGACTTAGGAACTGTTGTTTTAGTCTTTAATACATTAGCTGGTTTCTTAACCGTTTTCTTCTTTTGTGAAGTCTACTGTACTTCAGGGTCTGACTCGAATGGGTTGGAATACCTAAAAATGTAACACAAAATATATCATTATAGAGAAACACTCGTATGAAAAACATATAAAGCGAAACATAATATAACTTGTCTCTAACATAATATAACAAAATAATTATTATTCTATTGTATTTAATGAGTGAGTAGACTGTTACGTACATACTTGCTGTCTTGATGATGATGTCGAACACTTCCAAGTCTAGTAGACTGTGGAAAACACGATGCAACTAATGGTTAAACACCTTCCGACATCATATTTTATACCCTAAATTATAACACTGGGGATACACTTGGAAGTATTTTAGTTTGACATATTTTAAAATGAAGAAATATTTCATTTGGTAACTTTAGCATTGATCCGTATTAATGTTATTTGTAAGAAATATTTTTGCTTATTAACATTAAATGCTCATATGTGAAAAACATTTAGCATAAATGTTTGCATACGATGTCAAATCAACGTTTACGTCGTCAGCCGGAATAGCATCGGCGCCAGCCAGTCGCTTTAAAATGAGACGACAGTGTTTTACAGGTAAACGAGTGTATTTCGCAATAATATGGAAATGGGTCAGCATATAGCGGTCGATGTACTTATTAAATTTAGATCCATTATAAAAATATTTTTGTTTAAAATTAATGCTTTTTGAAGAAAAAAACTAACAATTTTCAATCTTAAACTGATTTTTATACTATTCGTAATATGTCTAGATAGAATATAGTCTGGAATAACACACAGGCGTTTGTTGTAAAAGCGTATATATTGCCTACCCATAAATTAATTACTAATTCTATAAAGTCTAAAATCTGGAATTACAAGCTTATGTTTGTTCCTAGTGTTAAAAATGAACATATTTTCTTTTTATGAAAGCTATTTATGTTTTTATTTTTTTATGTACATACATTACATTTTCATAAATATATTTCGATGCTAAGTTAATATGTTTATTTCCTAAAAATTTGTCTCTAAGAGACTCTTTACAATTTAAGTTATAAATCATCCGTATGCCTATTTTTTGTAAACAAATATGACTTCAATGTCAGTCGCATTATCCCATAGTAAGATTCCATAAGACATTACGCTATGAAAGTAACTACATGCTTATCTTATTAATTAATAACATAAACATAAAAGTGTATGTTAGATGTTTTTTTTTATGTTTGATACTCAATCATAATAGAATGCCTGAACCGCTAACGCTCGCTAGAAAAAAGAAGAAAAAAAAAGGTCTCCAACAGTATATACGAATGTTTTCATGTGTTCATGCACCCTAATTTTTATAATGGATGGGAATCGAACCGCAGCCATCAGGCTTTGTAACTCACTCGTAGAACAAACCGCTAGATCACTTGCGATCACCCACCATTGGTTAAATAAATTGATTTAATATAGAAACTTGCAAGCATGTAGGTACTAATTTGGTTAGACTAAAAAAAAATTTGGTCCTATACTTGAGAGAATTATGGTCTTCGGTGGGCACATAGCTTGAGCGAAGCAATAGTGAGTGAATGCTTTTACGTGGTAGAGCCATGCTGCAGCTATATTAGTAGTATAGTTGTAGCACAAATGGGTCGGCGCGACCGGGGAAGGACCACGCTCTCACAGAATACCAGCGTAAAATAGTAGCTTAACGCTGCTGTGTTTCGTATGGTGAGTGTAGAGAACTGGAGACCCTTTTTACTGAAAAAGAGGCATTCCATCTTAGTCGTCAAGGGTGACAACGCATCGGCATTTTGATTTGCAAACAAGGATAGATGTAGGTGTCTATGGGCCACAACAACCACTTACCATCAGGTGGACTGTGTGCTCGTTTGTCACCCTATCCTATAAAAAATGCTTTTGAACTAAAGCTGATGATTAAGTTAATCTTCAGCAACTTTTTCAAGTTTTCAAATTATTAACACGATTGAAATAACTTTAGTTCATTAAAACCTATCAGCCAATACGGACAAGTTAACAAACCTGTTATGAAATTTCTCAAACAAAAAGAATCACTTAAATTAGAATGTATCTGTCCTGCACCAAAAAATAAGGTTAAACGTCATGGGAGCTTATTGCCAAATACGATACGTAGTATTGTATGCGGTCCATCGAATTGCGGAAAAATTAACGTAGTTATCAACTTAATATAACATCAGAATGGACCGCGCAACCTGTATGTATATTCAAAGTCTTTATATCAACCTAAATACTTATTTTTCGAAAAAGTACTGCAGAATGTGGAAGGTATATCTTATAACAAGTATAATCATAATAGTGAAATTTTGAGTCCACACGAAGGTTCGCCTAACTCAATTATATTATTTGACGATGTAGCTTGTGAAAATCAGAACAACATACGCGATTATTTCGCCATGGGTCGACATAAGAACATTGACTGTTTTTATATTAATCAAACGTATACTAAGATATCTAAGCAACTAGTTAGAGATATTGCTAACGTGATCATATTGTTTAAACAAGATGACGTAAATCTGAGACACATTTATGACGAGCATGTAGGGTCTGACATGATATGGTCTCAGTTCCAGCAAATGTATTCAACTGTGTGTAGTAAACCTTTCAATTATATTGTTATAAATAAAGACTGTGAACGAAATAAAGGCTGTTACAGAATGAAGTTTGATACATTCATAATTACCTAATTAACATACACAACATAATACGTAACATAATTTTAGACTAACGTTTAAATAGCTGCTATGTCACAAAGCAATCAGTTTCTGCTGAGTAGTCAAACATAGTACAATTCCTTTACAATGGAGCGAGACCTCAAAAAACAAATTGTAAAACCTGCTGCAGCTGTAAAAAGAAAGGTAGAAATGATAAAAGATACAAAAAATACAAACAGTCTGGCTTTAGAAACAATATTTAAGCCTATTGTTGATCCACGTAATATGCATACCAGAAAAACTGAAGAAAAGCAGCATTTAATTGAAGATACAGACCAAGCCCACCTTATTAAAAAACCTAAGTACAGCACAAGTCAGTCATCGATTTCTTCAAGTGATGTGCTTGAAGATCCTGTTAATAATGAAGAAAACTCAGATAACGATGTTTATACAACATCCCACAAAACCCTCACTCACTCGCTTCCTGCGGATGATAATGACGCGAATGAAATTTCGTTTAAATTACATCAATCAACACCAAGTATTGCAAATGATTCATTATCATGGACTATGTCATCTGAATTACTAAAAGATGTGCGTTATGGTGTTAGAAATGAACGTGGGAAACCAATGCTCGGCACATTTCGTATCTATGATGATGATGACATCTTAAAAATTGTAAATCATAGTTTGGAAAAAACTCCAGGCTTAAAAGAGTTATTGTTTAAAAAGCTACCAAATTTAGATATTGTGACAGAGGAAGACTTACAAAATTAAAATTGTTACTTTTGGATACTAATGCACACAAACGTAGTTATGATCCATCCAAACCGACTAACAGTAACAAAGGATTTAAATATATGCAAGTGATCAAATCATTGTTTAAGCACTTGAAAAATCATAAAAGTAGTGCAGAAAGTCTTCCAAAGGGAGAAGGAGTTGATATTTTAAAAGAAGTTAAAAAAGATACTGATTTGGTTTACTGGAGCGATCCGAGCGAGTTAGTGGAACGATTAAAATTACTATTAGGATCATGGGCAGCTGGTAACACAGGAGTTTACAATAAAATTTATGCAATAATCGAATAATTGCATGAATCTGGCATCATAAAAGACATTAAATATATTAAGCTGCCTCCAGGAGGATTACGCAGTACCATTTCATTACAGAAGCCGATAAGACGGCTATGAATATAGACAAATTTGGTCATCATGTTCATAAGCGTTTACGACTATCTGAATGCTCTGATATTCTCAGTGACGCTTTAGTAAGAACAGACGCAGGTGATTTTGATTTGACATCAACACGATTAAAAGGACTGCAAACTCCTGAAAAATAGGATGAGGCTGTGAATAAAGAATTTGTGGACAAATGTGTTCAAGAACCTAAAAATTAAATGAAAACAATTCACAATAATATCAAAAAGTACCTTAATAATTTAGAAAAATTGACTACTATCAATTTCAGGACAATGTATTACACTAAAAAGGAAATCGACCTCATGATTGCATCAAAACCTGCCCAAAATGAGTAAACAAGATATAGTCAATGAGCTTCACAAAGCAGCAAGAAGAAATTTTTCTCGTCAACATACGATTATTAAAGGAATAGGTGATTTATGGCAAGCTGACCTGATTGATTTTCAAAATTATTCAGCGTTTAATAAAGGATATAAATATGTTCTAGTAGTAATCGATGCTCTATCAAAATACGTATGGGCTAGACCATTGAAAACGAAACATAAAAATTGTGTCAAAAATGCGATGCAAAGTTTACTATCTGAATCGAGACGAAAACCTAAAAATTTACAAACAGATCTTGGTACAGTGTTTTATAATGATTCTTTTAAGAATTTAATGAAAAATTATAATATAAATCATTCTTTTTTCAAATTCAAATTCATTTATTTATTTGTGAATACAGTAAGTTAGGTGTTCGTAAAATTTACATTAGGTATCGTGTATTCTACCACAGTGTGGTGTACAAATATTCATTACGATATTGTCAATAGAAGCAAAAGTTCATTAATCCGTGTACTCCATTAAAAAGGAAGGAGTAATAAGAACTTTAAAAACTCACCTTTACAAAATGTTCAGTCTATGCGGAGCCGTATAAATGCATTTAAGAAGGGGATAAAAAAATACAGTCACTGTTGAAAAAACTAAAATCCAAAGACAGTCACTCGGCTATAAAATATGCCTATGCAGCTGCAAAGAAAATATTTAGTAATAAAAAAGGAATAAGTTTACACCGTTGTATTCCTCTTCCAAAGTGTGGAGGACTTTTACTACTTATTCCCATATTTGCAGGATTGTCAGCTTTAGAATCATTAGCCGGTGGAGCAGCGGGTATAGCAAAAGCTGTTAATGATTCAAAAGAAGCACAAAAGAGTCTTCAGGAATCTGAAAGACACAACAGAATGATGGAAGCCGTTGCTCTAGGAAAATAATTATTTATTAAACCTCACAAACAAGGGGCAGGTTTATATCTTAATCCACCAAAAAACTAATTAAACGGCTACCCAGACGGGCGCTCACTAATCTCGACATATTTGAACATGCAAGTGACATTCCATACTTTCGCGGCGTTTTCATGAGAAATAAATTACTTTTGAAAATGAGAAAATAGAATGTGGAATACTGAATTTGGATAGCTACAGAAATCCTGGAACGCATTAGGTAGCCTTTGTAAAGCAGAATAAATTCGTAGAATATTATGATAGTTTTGGTAATTTAAAGCCCCCGTTAGAATTAGTAAAATATATGCATAACTTACCTATTAACTATAATTATGCAAGACATCAAGAGTTTGGTGCTACAAACTGTGGACATCTTTGTATAAAATTTTAAATGAATTACTGGAAAAAGCATTTATATAGTGTATGAAATAAATAAACGTAACAGTATAAAAATGTCTTTCACTGTGTCTATAACTGGGACAGGAGCCTCTATATCAGCGAACTACCTAGTCAGGTCATAAGTATTGTCACACAGTAAAAACTTTTCTTTTAGAATGCTGGCCACAAAAACGTTTATTGAATTCGAATTTCGAATTGTTCATGAAAATAAAACTGTATACTTTTTAGAATTTTACTCATTTTTAAATATGGAGTGGACGCTTAAAGAAGACCGTGTTGCAGTTATTGCGTTGCATCGTTGCGGTTACGCGCCAATTCAAATTTTTGACAAACTGAAAAATTTGAATATAACCAAAAGATTCGTTTATCGTACCATCAAACGATACAATGAAGACTCTAGTGTAGATGACAGGTCAAGAAGTGGTCGCCCTCGGTCTGTTAGGTCTCCAGCAGTGATAAAAGCTGTGAAGGCGCGAATTCAAAGAAATCCCAAACGAAAGCCCTTCAGATGGGGTTAAGCAGAACCACGGTGAAAAGGGTGTTAAATGAAGACTTAGGGCTTCGGGCATATCGAATAAAAACAGGACATCGTTTGAATGCTCGTCTAATGAACCTGAGACTGAAGAGGTGCCGCTCTTTGTTGAAGCCGTACGCGGGAAAAAATATCGGGAAATTCTTTTTTCGGATGAAAAAATTTTTACCGTAAAAGAGAGCTACAACAAACAAGGTGTACGCACACAGTAGTGAATAAGCGAGCAACCGTATTCCGCGTGTCCAACGAGGTCATTTTCCATCCTCGCTCATGGTATGGTTGGGAGTTTCTTACTGGGGCTTAACAGAGGTACATTTTTGTGCGAAAGGTGTAAAAACGAATGCAGTTGTGTATCAAAATACAGTCCTGACGAACCTTATGGAACCTGTTTCTCATACCATGTTCAATAACAGGCACTGGGTATTCGAACAAGATTCGGCGCCAGCTCATAGAGCGAAGAGCACACAAGACTGGCTGGCGGCGCGTGAAATCGACTTCATCCGGCACGAAGGCTGGCCCTCCTGCAGTCCAGATTTGAATCCGTTGGAATCCAAGATATGGCAACACTTGGAGGAAAAGGCGTGCTCAAAGCCTCATCCCAATTTGGAGTCACTCAAGACATCCTCGATTAAGGCAGCCGCCGATATTGACATGGACCTCGTTCGTGCTGCGATAGACGACTGGCCGCGCAGATTGAAGGCCTGTATTCAAAATCACGGAGGTCATTTTGAATAAACTTTAGTGTCATAAGAATCTATGTTTTGTTAAGTTCATTTTGGTATATAAATGGTTACATAATGAATAAACTTGTTTCAATTATTTTATATTAAACATGTTACAGAATTTATGACCTGACTAGGTATTCACCGACAATAGAACTACGAGGAGACTACGAATGTGGCCTTTTGTATTTTTCAACTTTCAATTCTATTCCCAATATAGATGAAAGAAACAATACATTTTATTATGGTGAAAAAGAAATAATTGAAATTCCTGAAGGGTCTTACGAGCTTCAAGATATTTGTGATTATCTAAAAAATAATATTAAGAACGCTGTACTAAAACTAACTTGTAACAATAATACATTGAAAACAAATATTTTTTGCTCTGAAGATGTGCACTTTAATAGAATCAATCACTGGGTAAAATTTTAGGCTTTATAAAATGAATATTTTAAACGTATCTCAACAAACATCATTGAAAGTTTTGAGTATCATTCATACAAACCATATGTAACTAGTTTTAACAAGAATGAAGAAATACGTATTCCTATTAATCAACAACACCTGTACGTACTACCTTCACTCAGTAGTTTATATATCGAGGGAAAGGTGAACGTTTATAACAGCACCACAAAAGCAAAGGTATCAAACGTACATTTTGTCAATAATCCCGTGCTATATATGTATTTCATTTCAAGACATACGATATGAACTTAATGGAGTAGAAATAGATAAAATTAAGAATGCTGGTGTCACTACTACAATAAAATCTTATCTATCCTTAAATGAAAATGAATCCAAATGCGCTCGAGTTTAGGGCTAGTCAACTGACGGAACAAGCAATACTAGTGGTGGAACGTTTTTCGCGTCTATACCATTGAACAAGATATTAGGATTTGCAGAAGATTATGAAAAAATTATAATTTATTGTAAACATGAGTTAGTATTACTACGAAGCAATACAAATCTTAATGCGATCAAGTTGAATACAGATGAAGTTGTAGAAGATATTATAATAAATAAAATTGTTTGGCGAGTTCCACACATCAAAGTATCAGATCGTGAAAGAATCAGCCTATTAAAACATTTAGAGAAAGATAGAGCTCTTCTATTGGCATTCCGTTCCTGGGACTTATATGAATATCCATTGCTACCTAAAACACGTAAACATACTTGGTCTATAAAAACTTCATCGCAAATAGAGAAACCACGATTTGTGGTCATCGCCTTGCAAACCAACCGCAAACATAACGCGAAATTATCAATGGCAGAGTTTGATCATTGTCACGTACGAGATGTAAGAGTCTTTTTAAATTCATCATATTATCCTTATGAGGGGCTGAATGTCAGTTTTTCAGAAGATAAGTTTACTTTATTATACGATCAGTATGCGAGATTTCAACAGTCGTATCATGGACGCCGGTCAGAGCCGTTGATGAGTTAAAAGGAGTTCAGAGACGTGGCTCCATTATTTGTAATTGATTGTTCAAGACAACATGAAACATTAAAAGGTTCGATCGATGTGAGAGTTGAAATCGAAACAGACCAAGAAATACCAGATCAGACAACCGTTTGTTGCTTGATATTAAACGAATGTATATTCGAATACAAACCACTGAGTAATATCGTTAAGAAAACATCATGAATAGCAATACAATAATCGTCGATCTTCAAGGCTTCAATAGCGAAAATAAATTTAGAGTAAAGGAGTTTGCTATAGCCACTCTACAGTACACTAATATATTCCTAATTAAACCTCCTTACCTATTCACTTCACTATCTCCTGAAGAAAAAAAACAAATTGGCTGGATTGAAAAGCACAGAGGGTATCGATGGAGTGAGGGCTTTATTGATTATAGAGTTTCACAGAATTATAAAGACATATTTGAAAGATAAAAAGATTTTTTTAAAAGGATGTGAAAAAATTAAATGGGTGCAAGATATTTGTGATGAAAATAATACTATCATAGATATAAGTTGCTTAAGAGCTCCCAATTTAAAAACTCTTTGTGAACTTTATTGTAAAGATACTTTACTGTATAACTGTTTTACTCGTAAAAAATATGTGCGTTAAAAAATGTTTTATGTATTGAGAAATGGTGTTTTGAAAACTAATTGATTCTTTGATTTCCAATAAAATATATGTAAATAAACACTTCATCTTTTAATTTAAACTACCTTTGTGTTCGAGAAGAAGAAAAAAAATAGTTTCAGACCGTTAACGATTAGTACTTATTATTAAAGTAACTGTTTTTTTGTACCACCTTACATTTTTAACGATGAAATAGATTAGCCTTCATATTTTGTTGTTATATTATTGAACCATTTGTATTTGAGATTCCGAATGAAACGGTATTAGAAATGGAGCAAAGATAAAAAAAGCGGATCGAGAATTAGACTAAAAATTTAGACCTCTAATGGAGAGAATTGGGGCCTTCAGCGGCATGTAGCTCGAGCGAAGCGAGAGCAAGTGACGCAGAAGCCCAATTCTTACCTACTTCCATTCATTTCGAGGCAGATTTGGGCTCGGTGTTGCATCTCCTCATGCAGGCGGGGTATCATCGTGTGGTCTTCGACACAGTCCGTACGTAGTTTGTCGAAAACATCCACGATCCTTTGGCGCATTTCGTCAGCATTATGACACTCACGATTAAAAACCCTTTCTTTCACATACCCCCCCACAGAAAGAAGTATAACGGGGTCAGATCTGGTGAGCGAGGTGGCCAAGCGTGTGGTCCTAGTCTGCTAATCCAGCGATCATCAAATAATTCGGTGAGGCGCCCACAGACGAACCTCACGACATGTGGAGGTGCACCATCATGCTGAAACCATGTGCGGCGATATTCAGCCAACGATAGGTCGTATAAAATGTCCACCAACTGTTCATTTATAAAGTTTAGGTATCGCTGTCCGTTAAGTCGCTGTGGCAGAAACACTGGTCCCAGTATGCGATCCTTAAATAAACCTGCCCATACGTTAACCGACCATCGAATTTGGTGCCCGGTTTGTCGAACAGCGTGCGGGTTAACCTCTGAATACACGTGTGTATTTCTTCTGTTCCACAGGCCGTTTCTGGTAAATGTCAACTCATCCGTCCAGATAATGTGCTCAATGGAACCAGGCACGCGTTGTTGCTGGTGTAATAACCAACGGCTGAAAACTCGTCGGCGGTCGTGATCGCCGGGAACCAAAACTTGCACTTTGTGCAATTTTTATGGGCGCATTCGGTTACGCTTCAACACTTTGTGCACTGCACAGTATGATACACTTTTTTTACATGGGTAATGCCTACGCATACCTGCCTCGCTGGGGCAAGGACGGGTTATGTTGGACTCGCACCGACTAAAACCCCATGGTGTTCCACCCTCGTCGCATATTGGCAGGGTCACGGGAACGCTTTCGCACACATCCGCGGCCCCACCTGCGCTGGCCGCCCCTTGGCGGCCTCTCCTCGGGAGAGGACTACTCCTCCCTCATCTCCTTCTCAGGCAAGCCGCACCAGAACACATAGCGCGTCCTCCTCTTCGGCCTCCAACTTAACATGCGCAACGGACGCCCCCGTGTCTGATGCGCGAAGACCATGGGGCCAGGAAAAACTAGCACTCAGAAGAACCAGCCTTCCTGACCCCAGCGGCGGATCTGGTCTATGGCTCCTTCGCCAACCAAGATTCGGCTGCGGAGGGTAGGGAGAGCGGCGCCTCGCAATACCGACACTCCTCTCTCCCCGGCCCACTCTCTCTCAGCCCCACCACCACCGCATCAATTGACGGTGCGGCCCCGTCTGAGTCGCGGAGGATGGGGCGAATGGCACATCGCTATACCAACACTCCTCTTTCTCCGCGACTCCACCTCGGCTGCAGCGGTAGAGGGAGCGGACACCCCTCTCACCGCAGCCCACTGACACACATCCGAAGCGAGCTCGCCAAGCCCACTCGGAGTGGCCACCTCGGGTCGGCCCTGCACCACGGGCCAGCCAAGGAGTTCCTCTTTGTTCACCGTGGGTGACCAAGCCACGGCTAATAAGCCGTCGCCACGACAAGAACGGGAACCCGTTCGGGGGGGACAGTATGACACACTTTACACACACGACGTTTTAACAATTTAGCGATACTTCGTGTAGGTACCTAGGTTCGGATACCTAACATGTTGCCGTATTCACGAGCACTATAAACGTACGCGTTAGGCATTATTAAAACAAAAAAGAAACAAAAAACGTAACAACAAGAATAATACCAACACGTAATAACAAGTAATACATAGTAATAACAATAAGAATTTAATAAACAAAACGATTGAACTGTCGCTCGCGCATGCGTGTACATAATCAACACGGAACTGTCTCAAAAACTAAAATTTAATAACGAACCCCGCCAAAATTGAAACCTATAGCGTCCACAGCGTGAGGCGACACCAGCCGGTCAGGTTAGACATTGTTTCGCACCGAGCTAGATACAGATTGACAGTGGAGGGAGTGTGGGTACACTCGCATTCTAAAGTATTACATGGTATTAGGCTATTATTTTATAATATTATAATAAATAATTGTTTTATTGTAGTATCATAATAGATGTTTTACTAGCTACTTAGAACTTTGGAAGAGGTTGGAATTAAAAATGGATAATGTTTACTTGAGCATTATTTGTTATTTCTATCGTAAAATATAAAGTAGTTTGTAACAAGAAAACTTAAGCTAACGGTGACACGCCGCTCATTATGTCGTTTTGGGTCACATGGAAGCCAGATGTCGATGGTCTGTTGGTGTTACTGGATGCTACTTCATCATCACTTTCATCTTCGCTTGAGCTTCCGTCATTAGGTCGATCACATGGTAATTTTTTCGGTATTTGTCCTCAAGTTTACTGCACAATTTTCCCCATTCACCTTCTCCTATCATATTTACCTTTTCGTTCACTAGTTCAATCATAAAAGAATAGATATAAATAATTTTTCTTTCCTTCCTTTTTAAAACCATCGTCGCGAGTCGCAAAGTAAGCTGTGTATGCGACTGTATTTTGGAAGCGAACAAAGCGCGGGAAGCATGAACCATTAGCATGCGGGCACAGTAATACTGTCGGATAGTTCCCCCGTCGCGCCCACTTCGTACCAATCAGTGATAAATCGCTCAGTGCCCAGGTTCAAGGCCAGCGTTCTTTTACGTGACGGCACAGAATAAATAAGTAGTGACGGGACGTTCGCGCGTATATTGACCTCTAGTCAGCTGATTGCAATTCAGTAATTTCACTGCTGGTTTTATGTTTCAGTATTTTCATGATTTTTTTAATGAAATTATCTTTTCATTTAGCTGTACTAACATGATGGAGCATTAATAAATGTAATAAAACGTTGCGAAAACATGAATTTTTTTTTCATCAGAATCGATTTTATATTTCACCTATCATCAAAGGTATAGTTGGTACTGTCGTCTGTCTTCGTTATCGAGAGCGTTTCAAAAATACCCTGTATATGTAGGTAAAACAAATTGTACTAAATTGACTTAAACGAAACCGAGTTCAAAATTTCAAAATAAGAAACTTAAAACTACGATCTGCATTGCATTAGCTCCGAAAAGATAACATAATATACATTAAATCTATATATACATCTACAATACTGAATGGCATCGAATAGCTAAGACTGAACTACAAAATATTCGCATCAGATTTCTACAGCGTATCGGAGTATATAAAATATAAAGGCATACGCAGAATATCTAATAATGTTTCAATATCTGATATCAAACTATATATTGAAAATATATTATAGTTTTGATATCAGATATTGAAATTCGAATTCTGATATAGATACGATTCTCAGAAAATACGATACAACTAAAGATGAGACGTATTTACGCTACCAGGTTTTAAAACCAGGTATTCACTTCAAAGTACGGCGCCCTGGTACGAGCAAAAAATACTTGCAAGTAAGAAAATACTTGCATAGGAAAATTATCCATATCTCAATAGTAGTAAGGAACTCAATCGTATTTCTGAACGAAAAATACTTACAACTTCAAAGTATTTTTTTTATTTATACGACTTTGCTCCTTATTCATAGTAGGATAACATGGAATACGGGTGAAATTCCTATGCAAGTATTTTCAAATTTTGACACCACGGCTGGACACGTCCCTCGCGTCGCAATGAGACGTATTTACGCTACCAGGTTTTAACTTTAAAGTACGGCGCCCTTTTACGACCAAAAAATACTTGCAAGTATCATACTTGCATAGGAAAATAATCCATAGCCCAATAGTAATAAGAAACTCAATCGTATTTGTGAATGAAAAATACTTTGAACTTCAAAGTATTTTTTTTATTTATACGACTTTGCTCCTTAGTCATAATAGCCTAACATGGAAAGCGGGTCGAATTCCTATGCAAGTGTTTTTCCTTATATATTACTATACTCTTTGCAAGTATTTTCAAACTGACACCGCGGCTGGACACGTCCCGTAAGTACCTAGTAAGTAATAAGAATTATGTTTATATTCGAGGAAGTAAAAGTTTTGTTTCGATTTCTTGTAGATTCAATTGTTATTGTGTACTGATTACGTAACCTACTGACCGTGGCCTAATTTTTAAATAGTTATTTCGCGTGTATATTGAATTTAGAAACAGTTTTAAAACTTTTATTTATTAAGAGTCCTAAGCCGAAAAGTAGGAAGGAAAGATTTCATTTCGTTACCAAAAAAAATTTAAAAACTATACTGAACGTTTTTAAATTTTTTTGCCCGAATCAAATTAGGCATTCATATATATATTGACATACTTTCAAGTATTTTTAAAACCTAGTTTTTGACCCTGGTATTTTTCCATACTCGTACTTAGAAGCCCTGGTATTAAATTTTGCAAGTATGTCTCATCTCTAGATACGACCCAAGCCTACCTTGAGATACCAATCGCCAACTGTCAGCTGTCTGCTGGCTCAAGATGCCGTCAACATCAATCATCAAAAAGAGTTTTGGCGGGAGCTTGACCGGCGGCGGTTTGCTGCTCCTGTATTATAGTTTAAATAATAGTTTGAAGTGGAATTTGCTATGTAAAAGTGGTGTGATTTTATGTATTAACTGTCTACGCATGTGAACTATTAGTGGAAACGGTGAAACGGGTGCTCTGATGGTGATGGATTCTCAAGATGAGCTGTTTGTTTGCATGGGCGTCTTTAGATACCATCGCCAACTGTGAGCTGTCTGCTCTGCTGGCTCAAGTTGCCGTCAAAATCTCCCAAAGGCTGCACAATGTGACGCATCAACATATTGTGAAGCAGTGAAATTCTATATAATTATATAATAATAATAAATAATTCTATATAATAATTCTATATAAATAATTCTATATAATTCAAAATAAAAAAGACAAGGCTGTATGGTATAGTTCCTTTGCCTGCTCTCTCGAGCGAATAATAAAAACAACAACAACAACAAACAACAACAATCAAAACATGTCAGAGAAGCGCGGGAACCTTGAAACGTGATAGGCGCCTTTTTTTAAACTAAAATTTTAATTTTGTTTTATTTAGTTAAAAGGCACTAAACTTTTATTGTTTTATTTGTTACTGGGTTTCCTCATCATGGGGAAACGTAGAAAAAAAAGTTGCCGGGAGAAGAAGAAGTGTTTGAAGAAACGACTGAGGAGGAAGAAATTGATACCAGTACTGAGGAAGATCCTGAGAAAGAGCAGCGCAAGTATAAGCCGTACTTTGTATCTGACTACAACAGGAGGTACCCTCAGGACTCTATTCTCGTTGATTTTGTTGTATTTGTCGAATCAAATGATGAAAGAAGGCCAATCGGCACGCGGGATATGATGTCTCTGTCCACACATATGAAGAGGTTCAATAAAGGCATTAAATATTTGCAATCTATGAATAAATACAAAATAGGCGTTCATTTTGAAAAGCCCTATCTAGCGAATGCATTTTAAATAATATTACTTTTCTTAATGAATACAAAATGAAGGTATCTATCCCAGCTGTAGGGACAGAAATAACAGGAGTCATAACCAATGTTCCCACTAATCTTTCTAATTCAAGAATTTTTGGTATGTTAACGACTTACAGGAAGATAATATGTGTTAAAAGGATAATGAGGAAACATAAGAATGATGCAGGACGCAGTTTGCTGCAGCCGACGGGCACCGTGGCCATCACATTCGCTTCTAATGTTTTGCCGGACCACGTCGATCTTCATGGTTGGCGGTTCGTGGCAAATCAGTATATTCCACCAGTGAAGCAGTGCTACAATTGTCTGAGGTATGGTCACACTCTGTGAAATGCTCAATTTGTACTGAAAATCACAGCTACAAAGATTGCCAAGTCTCTTCAGATAAAGCGATATGCATACATTGCAAAGGAAATCATCTAAGCATTTCTGAACAGTTTCCTGTTAAGAAACAAAAGATAAAAGAAAGTCAGGCTAAATTACACAAAACCCCATTTGGAGACCTTTATAATAAAAACGAATTCCCCGAATTAAACAAAAAAAAATCCCAAAGATGCTCTTATGTCACTGCTAAAGAATGATGACATTATTAATATAATTTTAAATACAGTCATTAAAGTCTTCATAAATCAAATGAACAAATCACCATATCTTCTCAGCTTATTAAAGATGTTCTCATAGATACAATGAAACCAAAATAGATATTTCATTATTTAACATTTAATATTTTATGGATCAGTTTAACATATTACAATGGAATGCACAGAGTTTAATTAAAAATCGCTTTCAATTTACACAATTTTTATATGAGAACACCATAGATGTTGCCCTCATATGTGAAACTTGGCTTGAACCTAGGCACAAGTTTAGAGTAAAAGGTTATAATATTATACGATTAGATTCAGGTAATGATCATAATGGAGTAACAATACTTCTACATAACAAAATTGGATTTCGTGTTATCAACACATTCTCTGATGACTCATTACAAAATATAGCTGTACAAATACAATACAATGATAAATTATTAACTTTAGTTAGTGTTTACTGTCCCCCTAATTCATCAATTAATTATAATAAATCCAAATTAGATAATTTAATCCAAAGTTTGCCACAGCCAGTCTTTATAGCTGGTGATTTCAACGCCCATCACACGTTATGGGGATGTACTGAATTATATTCACGAGGTAGGGACGTTCTTGCAAGTATAGATGACAACAATCTTGTAATCTTGAATGATGGTCAGATAACTACAGTAGGATCTCATAGATGGAGGCAGAACGCATTAGACTTAACACTTGTTTCATCTTCACTGGCTCTGTCTTGTGAGTGACAAGTATGTGATGATGATTCACTAGGCAGCTATCATTTTCCTGTAAAGACAAATATTACGGTCAATAATCAAAATTTTCAAGAAACAGCTGTATCAAATAACATAAACTTAAAATTGGTAGATTGGTCAAAATATCCAAATTTAATAGATAATTTAATTAAAAATTATAGTTTTGATTATAGTAATCCTTTACAATGTTATACAGACTTAATAGAACTAATTAAACAAGACATGCATGAATCCACACCATCCAATCAGTCTTCTAATCGAAATGTTAACATCAACTTGCAATCTTTTAAAAGAATTAAAAAAAAAATTCTCTACCTTGGTGGAATTTAAAATGCAAAGAGGCAGTATTAAATTGTAAAAATGCATATTTAGTATTTAAGAATGATCCCACAGAACGAAATTATATTCATTTTAAAAGACTACAAACTGTTAAAAAAATTACTTTGAAGACTGAAAGACAGCTTAGCTGGAAAAAACTATGTGAAACTTTTAATAGATCTACTCCATTGACTAGAGTATGGAATTACATTAAAAAGTTTAATAAAACTTTTGTTCATAATAACACATAAGTCATAGATTCTAATTGGGCTAATGAATTTTTAAAAAAATATACTCCAGAAACAGATGAAGCACCTCTAACTCCTCACTCCTCAAATGATAATCATTGTGATTATCTTACCAAACCTTTTACCTTGACCGAATTCAATTCAGCTGTTAACTCTAGAAAAGAAACTACTTGTGGTTTAGATTATGTCCATATAAAGCTTTAAAAAATATGAATACTGCGTGTAGAGAACTAGTTTTGAAAATATATAATATGTTATGGTTTCATTCCTAACGATTGGAAAGAAGATTGTTTGATACCCATTTTAAAGCCTGGAAAAAAACCTCACATTGCAGAATCTTACAGACCTATAGCACTTACATCTTGTATGGGTAAAATATTTGAGCAACTTATAAAATCTAGATTAGAATTTTATCTAGAAAAAAATTGTCTTTTACCGTCAAATCAGTTTGGATTCAGACGCCGTAAGTCATCTAGAGAAAGTATTGCATTTCTACATTTAGACATCTTTAAAGCTATGGAAAATAAAGAAGTATTAATTAGTATATTCTTTCACATTGTTGATGCATTTTATCACAAATTATAAAGTTGTATGTACAAGAAAATGCATTTAATAACGTTAATCTTCATGTACTCGCCGCAAAGTTGAGGTCTTTGGCCATTCCTGAAAAAATTGTAAAATGGATATTTAACTTTTTACATGAAAGAAGAGTTTTTGCTAAAGTTAATAATAATAATACAATTATTGGTCCTAGGCTCAGTTATAAAGGTGTTTGTCAAGGAGGAATATTAAGTCCGCTTATCTTTATTTGATACATATTTAAATTAAACAATATTTTAGGATCAAATGTTACTAATTTACAATATGCAGATGATTTGGTCATATATGCCTCAGGGACAAATTTCAAAAACTTGGTAACCACTTTAAATGAGGCTTTAAAGAAATTGCACATTTACTTTTCATACTTAAATTTAGATATTAGTACTGAGAAAAGTAAAGTCGTAATATTTAATAAAATTCGTCCATTTAACACTAGAATATTTTATAATAATACATTTTTACCAATAGAAAGTTGTGCAAAATTCTTAGGTGTAATTTTTACAAATAATTTATCTTGGACCAAATACGTGAATTCTATTTCAGACAGAGCTTCTAAGGCCTTTAATGCATTAAAAGCTTTGGCTAGTACTAACTGGGGAGCTGATCCAGAAATATTATTAATGTTACATAAGTCTTTGGTGAGGAGCCATTTTGAGTACGGCTTTCTTTGTTTTGCATCAAATAAAAACTAGTAAACAAATTAGAAAATATACAAAATAAGAATTTAAGACTTATTACCGGCTATATGAGAACAACTCCTATTGTTTCTTTACAGGCTGAATGTCTTACTCCTCCTATCTTACTTAGGTTTAAATATCTGAAATTTAGGTTTTTATTAAATATTAATTCTTTGTCTCATCATCCTCTTTTTCAAAAAGTATTATTTTACTATAATAGTATATCTCCTATATCTAACTCAGCCCCATATATACTCCATGACTTTCATGAAGTGATACGATATGATGAACAATATAATATTCACAAAAGCACACATACTTGGCCTTGTTATAAGGGGAATTATGAAAGTAAATTCAGTGATATACACATAAATATTGATGAAAAATTGAAAAGAAAAGAAGAGGTTTATGAACTTATATCTACATATGATGAATATCGACAAAATTACACAAATGGTTCAAAAGTTGAAAATAAAGTAGCCTGTGCATTTTACATACCTCATCTGAAAACTGGACGTGGCCTTTCCACTCCTGCATTAGCAAGCATATACACTGCAGAATGTTATGCTGTCTTAATCGCTCTTAAATATATAGAAGAACACCCACATGTATCTAATAAATGGTTACTGATCTCTGATATCATGAGTGTTTTGAAGGCACTGAAGGCAAGAGCTTTAGATGCTAAAACGTCTTTCATCATATATGAAATCAAAATTTTGTGGTGGAATTTATTTTTTTGGTTTTGGAATTATTGAAAGAAAATAATTTGGAAGTATAATATTTATGGACTCCGTCACATATTGGGGTTCAAGGAAATGAAAGAGCAGACCATTTAGCTAAAAGTATAGTTACAGCTGATATTGACAGGATAATCGATGTTGCAATACCACATACAGATTTATATTCAATTTTAAAACAAGAGTTAAAAGAGGAATGGAAAATGCAATGGAATGCTGTTTTAGAGGCAGGAAAAGGTCGTTGGTATGCATCAATTAATTCAGAATTAAGTATTCCTTGGTTTTCTCGCAACGAGAGATATCATAGCAGAAAATTTTATACACTAATGTGCAGACTTAGATTTGGCCACTATCGACTGAACGCTCATCTTCCCATGATGAGAATAGTAGCATCTGCAACATGCAATTTCTGCGATACAGAAGCAGATCAGACTGCAGAACATATAATATTTAACTGCCCAGCGTACTCCATAGAAAGATTGCTACTCATTGAAAAACTTATACAAGTTTATGAAAACTCAGAAAGCGTCCCGCGTGCCCTGCAAGATGTTCTTAGGAATACTAAGACATATTTAGCAGTTTGCAATTTTATTCATAATACTGTAAAAGAAATATGAAATATGGTATCCCTGTTTTTGAAAATATTGGATTGACAAATCTACATGGATTGAAATTTACAAAGAGTATAATATAAAGAAGACTTGGCTTTAGCCTTTACGGGTTTTTGAAAATATGAAGAATTAAAGAAAATAAGACTTGACTTCGGTCTTTATGGATTTTGAAGAGATGGAAAGAAAAAAATAAGACTTGGTTCCGGCCTTTACACTCTAAAATTCTATATATTCAAAATAAAAAAGATTAGGCTGTATGACTTAGTTCCTTTGCCTGCTCTCTCGAGCGAATAATAAAAACAACAACAACATCAAAACATGTCCGTGTCAGATGCATGCTCTGTAGAAAATCTTAAATTTTGTAGATAAATATGGCTGTGTTGTATAATGTATGTGATATTTTTGATAATTTATGCGAAAAAACTTCTTTAAGCATACCCCCATTAAAGCAAAACTACTTGAAAATTGAATTTGAAAATAATGATGTAAGCAGATGTAAGATTATTTTTTCATGTATTTAAGGTTATGAATGTTATAATCGTTTGATATTTTGAGACATTTTGGCTTTCCAAAAACAGTTTAATATACTATAGTCGTATTTTTAATTAGACGAAGTCAACTGACGTTTACTGTGTTGTCAGTTTTTGATGAAATAGAAATAGTGTTGTGACAAAGTGAATGATTGAAAAACTCCTGAATTAATGAAATTGCCTCGATTGTCTAGTGAATAGTTAGTGTGCTGAACTGCCGATATCGGGTACGGGGTTCGAATTTTAGTCGTGCTTTGTACATACCAACGAGTTTTCGACGACTATGTTCCTATAATATCTACCTATACTGAATACCGAGTGTTTTAAACATTAAGGAAAATATTGCGAGGAAACTTGTAAGACTGTCCTATTTTCAATACATCATGTAGTTGAAACTATAGATGTATAAAATATAACAATTATAGGTAGGTAATGAGAATAAAAAAAATCGCTTATTACATACTTTGTTTTTATTCATTATCAGATAAAAAATCATCACTATCGCTTTCGGTGACATTAATTAAAAATCTGTCAGTAACATTGTCAATCATGTGGTCGAGACCATACATTTTGTCTTCTTTTTTAATTATATGAGACACGCAGCTATTCCATTTTTCAGGTGTGATATGTTGAAGTCCTTCTTCAAAAAGTTTTTTTACTTCTGTCATTTTGAAGGTTTTGTTATTTCTTGCAACATATCCTTTAGCCTGCGCCCATACCAACTCAATGGGATTGAGCTCACAGTGGTATGGGGGCAGACGTAAAACAATTATCCCATGCTGCGCTGCCATCTCGTCCACAACATACTTATCGCAATGTTCTTGCTTGTGCTGCCGTACAATGTCTATAAGAGTAGCTTTAACCATTGTTGCTTCGAATGAAATATTTTTGCTCGTTAGCCACTCTAGTATTCTAGGTTTAGTCCAAGACATTTTAGGCAGCGATTCTAGTTTCCTGGAGTGGTAGGGGGCATTATCCATCACTACTACGGAATTTGGTTTTAGTTTTGGCAAGACCCCCCTAAACCACTTCTCAAAGGAATCGGCATTCATCTCTTGATGATAATCTTCTTTATTTTTTTTGGCTTCAAATATTAATAAGCTGTCTTCTACGAATCCTTCTTCCCCGCCTATATGGCCGATAATTAATCGTTTGCCCTTTCCTGAAGGCTGTTTTAAGCCAGTGGTCAAGCCATCTAGGAAGGCCTGGCGGGACGATAACACTGTCTGGTCAATCCATGCCTTCTTCGGTGCATGACCTTCAAGATAGTGAAAAATATCAATTAATTATTGAAAGTACAATTTAATGTAAAGAAAACAGAAAATTGTAATTACCTTCGTTGATCCAGGTTTCATCTTGGTAATAAATATACCTTCCTTCCCTTCGATACTCTTTAATTTTTCGAAGGTATCGCTGGCGCCATAGAATAATGTCCTGTCTGTCAATTAAAATGCTGTGTCTTGATTTTGTGACATATTTGAAATTTAAATGTTTCATAACATTTCTTAATGTACTCCAAGAAAAATTGGGTAAGTCTGGGTCTTCATTGACAACCTTAAGAATCTGTAAAGTAATAAAAATATGTTTTGAGTAAGGAAGTCTACGCAATCTAATACTTTGGTTTTACAAAGAACATTATGGTGGACACAGAATATAATGCAGTAGAAGGAATAAAGTTTAAGTTACCTTTATAATGGTGGGTGACTCATTTGCATAAAAAAAATTATGTACTTTTCGCCTTATAGCGGCAAAAGTAAAATCGTCTAATTTATCTTTGAAACTGTGTTTCGGTCCACGTTTCTCGGGAGACTTAAATTGTTCATTTTCTTTGCATTCTTTTAACACACTGTAAACTGAGGTCACACCAATTCCCAAAATGTCAGCTGTTTTCGAAACACATTCTTTTTTTTCGGGGGCCTCAATAGGTAATAGTGAAGCAGCTTTTTCCTCAAATACGTGTTTGTAGACGTTTTGTATCATAAGTTTTTCGGTAACGCTTAAAGCAATCCGTGGTCTCTTCTTTCTTTGAGACAAGCTTTGGCTTGACGTGCTTGGTTGAGGATCCATATCATTTGTACGAAACAATATAGCAACAAATAAACACAACAATTACCACAAACACAACGTAACGAAAAACTTAACAAAAACAATAACTAAACAGCGTGAGCGCAGAAAAAACATTCGTGCTATCAGACCAGAGGTTAGAAGCCGAATAACAAACAAAATGGCGACCGACGCGCGCGGCGTTGATCGGTGTTGGCAGTAGTCGCCGCGCCGCGCTTTGTAATAAAACCTCAAAAAACTGATTGTAGTTACATACTACTAGTAACTTATATCAGAGCACTTTTATACAATTTTATTGTAAAATAGAAATAATATTCTTTTATAGTTTGAAATGATTAACTATACACACTCATTGTTCATTCATCTGATTGAACGAGAACTGAACGCATCACTATTACTTTAAATATGGCAACATTATTTTACAAAGTGACATTAGCTACTGTCAGTTGGCTTCGTCTAATTAAAAATACGACTATAGTTTAAGTTTATAGAAATAAAGGTTATTAACAAAATTAAAACAAATTGTCATTATTAACCACAAATGTAAAATTCTCTATTTACAGTAAGTGATTAATTTACTTCAATATATATACATAGTTGATCGTTATTATATTCTATAAATATGTAATGTCTCAAATTATGCTATCATAATCACTACTTAACATGGTGTCCGTCCCCACATAGATTGACTAAATAATGCCCAGCTTAAAATTTAGCTAGAAAAATATTTTTACAAAGTTTGCACTGAAAAAGGAAATTAAGTTTTAAAAAAAATCTGCAATAACTTATAAAACATTTGCTACCTATTTATTAGCATACTTAACGTAAATTAAATTACCAAAGAAAAACCGATGAAATTAATTTATTTGTGGTCATGGTGTACACAAATTTAAAATAAGTGAAAAGAATGAAGTATTTAGTTTGAAAAAGTCTTGGGTCCTGGCACATTTTTTACATGTTTTTAGACAGCTATTAGTTCCATTGTAAGTTATTTTAACGTTATCCATTAATACCAGATGTCCTGTACATAGTACTTAATTAGAAGTACATGAGGATAGATAAATACCAATAACATTCCCATCGGAATAATATCAATCAATCTGCAATAATGAAAAATGGAACCATCAACCAGTAAATAGATTTGCAAAAGTAACAAAATAGTGCATCACTCCAAAAAGTTGATGTAAAATTAATTATCAAAAAGTTTTACCGGTCTTCACTATACCATATTTAAAAGGATAATTAACAGTTTAGCTGTTTGCGAAAGAGACAATAGTTAAACAATTAAAATGTTTAACTATTGTGTCTTTGACCTTGTCCAGAAAGGGCGAATTCGCCGCGATTCTCTCGCGCGTATTACGCGCGACCGTTGCGTCCACAAGATGCGTACCAACGCGCGATTCCATGTCAAAATTTTGGCGCTCCATTTCCCTCGATACGTGCACTCGCTCTAGAGTTCGCGCGTTAACTGGACGCAACAAGGCGTCCCTAGTATCTCGACTCGCGCGCAATACGCGCGAATCAAGCGCGAGTCGAGAGTCTGGCGTAGTGCACGCGATTTACGCGCGTATTTTAAATTCGCGTGATGCTTGTGGACGCGATGTATTGATGTCTAGTACCTCGACAACGCGCGTATGAATTCGCGCGATACGATTCGCGGCGAATTCGCCCTTTCTGGACAAGGTCTTTGATTCACAGGAACAGTGAAATAGTTATGTAAATTCGAAAATAATCCATAAGGATCAGGATTAAGGATAAGGATGTCAAATGGAAGTTCATAGTCTCTGTCTAGTTGTTAATGCACAGATATCTGTTTATGTACTATATTCATATTATTTCAGAATAATGAAACCGTTTATCATGGTCAAGCACCAACACTACCTTTTGCTGCAAGTGAAGTGTATAATGTGCCTGTGTGCAATTGGAGACATCTCTCAGTAGAACATCCAGATTGCAAATCTGTTTATGAAGTAACATTTGATATTTCGGTTTGTACTTGTTCGTAATTGGTTTATTATATCCTGACTTTAATTTTTATTAGACCTGTTTGAAATTTTATTAGGTAAAAGTATACTTTATAGGTAATAGATCAGCAACATTGGTTAACTAACCTTTACACTAAAAAAATGTTTGCATGTATTTATTTCTGTACGTCTGGAAGTTACACTCCACAGTGTAAATGTAAATTTACATTATTACAGCTATAAAACTAAACATCTATTTTTATATAAAACTGAAATTAACGACTGAATATTGACTAAATCATTAACTATACATTTTCAGGGTACAAATTTATCTTTTCGGCCGGGTGACACAATAGGTGTTATACCTAAGAACCTTGACATAGAAGTTGATGTTGTAATTGACCATCTGGATCTGACTTCAGTTGTGGACTGTAGCTACACTATTACTGTTGACAGTGGTCAGAAGGGTGCTAAGATACCAGCTCATGTTCCGGTTAAATCAAGATTAAGGCATGTGCTTACATATTGTGTTGATATAAGGGCTGTTGTAAAAAAGGTGAGTTACACATTGTTAAATTGTTGCCCTATTTTCTTCTTTTGCAGCCCTTAATAGTTCAATGCTGTTCATAGGCCTTACAAAAGGGATTTGTGTTAGGTTTTACCTACTTCTGTCACCAAGCAGTGACTGCCTTGTTGATCTAGTGATCGTAAACACAACTGCTGATTATGAGGTTTCCGGGTTTGAATCCCAGGGTGGGCCAAAAAGTCAGTTATTACGTTTTTCTGTAATGAGGTTCTCAGTAGCAGCCTGGAGTGAGAAAGTTGGCAGTATTTCACCCCCCGTGCCTTGGAAATCATTTAAAGCCGTTGATCCTGCGCCTGATCTCTCTTTTGTTATGTCAGATAACCATCCCATCAAACTGTGATAGTGAGATAATAAATAGGCAGTGCACCTGTACTTACACAAGCACTCTGGCACTATAATCCTGCCCTGCATAGGGACTGGCCGCCGTGATTGTAATTCAGTCCGCAGGACATTACTAGAAACAAACAGCAGTGCCTGTACTGTTGTGCTCCGGTCTAAAGGTTGTTTTGTTTTGTTTTTTATTTTTTGAATATAATTTCATATCAAATACGGCCGGACGTCCAGCCGGGGATAGTCGGAACGACTTCCTTGGACCTCAAAACGTGGAATCTGATGAAAACTTGCATTCTAAAAATTGAAACGAAATCTATAATTTCCTACTTTTGAAAATTATTAATTTTCAAAGCGGGAAGTTAAAAAATCATTGGATGAGGCTTATGTTCAGCAGTAAATTTTTGATAGGCTATATGAATTAATAAATCTTGATGTATACAACTTGGCAATTTTGTATCAATTCTTATTTGTTTTTTCTCCATTTCAGCTCTTTCTTCTTGCACTATCAAGGTATACAAAAGATGAGAGAGAGAAAAGCGCACTTGAGTACCTTTGTAGCAAAGAAGGATCACCTGCCTACGCAACTCATATATTAAATAAGAATTTATGTATATTAGACCTGTTTGCAATATTCAAAACGTGCAAACCGCCGATAGAAATAATTTTGGAATATCTTCCTAGATTGCTGCCCAGACCATACTCTATTGTCAATAGTGAACTAGCTAATTCCAATGAGCTGAAAATTTGTTTTTCTGTAATGAATATAGGTAATAATAGAAAAGGTCTTGTTACTGGTTGGTTGGAACAGATAATAAAAGAGCCCAGCCTTGAAGACTTGATAACAAATATTAGTTTAAAGGAAGACAAAGTAACTGTTGTTCACAAAGTTCCAATTTACTTAAGAAAGAACATTAATCAATTTAGTTTTCCTGAAGTTTTTACTAGTCCTTTACTTTTGGTCGGGCCGGGTACTGGGGTTGCCCCATATATTGGTTTACTCGAGCAAATGGAATGTCAGGGTAATAAACAGGGTTGGGGTATGATTTGGTTGTTTTTCGGATGTAGAAATCCGAATCTAGATTTCATTTATAAAAAGGAGCTGGAAAACTTTGTGTCTAAGGGTGTTTTGAATAAATTAACCACATCATTTTCAAAATGGGAAGGTTCCAATAATAAAAAATATATTCAGGTAATTATAAATTTAATAATGTTACTTTAAACTATATGTACTTCTTATTTCTGAGTGTTAATGTCATCTAGACCAAATTTCGGTCACGGCGTCCATTTTTAACGGATACTAGTGATCTGCCTAAGACAGGATTATAGTGCCCGAGTGTGTGCGCGAACACAGCTGTACTCTTAATTTCCTCACATAGTCCGATAAGACGGTAACCCAACACAACCGAAGAGGCGGCGTACAGCTTTATGTGCGTTCCGAAGTACGGAAGTGCAACACCGCCAATTTGATCACTCCGAGCTGCAACCTTCTTGGTTGGTTGGTCCTTGACAGAAAAATGATGTTCAGCCCGACCCGGGATTCGAACCACCCGAGACCTCACGATCGGCAACTGCGTGTGCACGCGCTACACCAACTATGCAATGATAGCTTTATGATGAATCTATATAAAGTCAGTGCATGTTGTGGAACTTTACCAGTTCTCAAAAAAATAATAATTTCTATTGACTTGTCGGTTTCCTCACGGTGTTTTCCATAATCACCGTGCACGTGGTAAATCAATTTATTGCTACCGGCGGTGATCAAACCGGGGCGAAATTTGAGGCGAGCGCTTTTTTTTATAGGAGAGGGACAAACGAGCATGCGGCTCACCTGGTAAGTGACTACCGCCGTCCATAAACAACTGCAACACCAGGGGAATTTCAGATGGGTTGTTAGTAGTAGTTAGTCATCAGGCCCTGAGCCTGAGCTATCACGGCTCGCGAATGATTTAATTACTAGTTTTTCCCAATTTAAATTTGTGACCTGTTTTACAGGAGACAGACACGTTCATATGTTATAAATTATAATATTAGTCTACTTGAAAAGATCGTATGACCCCTAGTATGTTTGGTTGATTGTCAGATTATTTTCGACCATTATGTCTATACGGCAAAAGTTCAAAAATGAATTTACAGTCGTAAGTGGTAATATTTTTATCACAAGTGGGAAAATTAAAAATTTTGTACAATAGACTTCAATATAAATAAAATGAGAACATCATCAATGTAGTCGAAGTCAATTAAATACGCATTATTAACACATTTACTGAACCAGTGGTAAATTAATCTTTAAAATTACTTTCATTAAGTATTATTTATGTCATGATTTCTTATATTTACATGAATACTAGACAGAATAAAACTACTTTATATTTACTTATTTTATCGCACTTTATTTAATTAATTCCACTTATTTTTACACGTGATTGGAAAAGCGGGTGTTAAAAATAAGTTCGAACAAGTGGTAAAATTATACATTTTGTACAACCAACTTCAATATAAATAAAATGAGAACATCGTCAATGTAGTTGAAGTCAATTAAATACGCATTATTAAGGATAACTCTGAAACTACTGGTCAGATCTTGATCAAATTTACACGGGACCATATGAGAAGCACCAGATTTCAAACAAAAAAAGAATCATCAAAATCGATTCACCTTGAAAATGTTCTGAGGTAACACATATAACAAAAATTACAGTCGAATTGAGAACCTCCTCCTTTTTTTTAGTCTTTTGAAAAGTTATTTTTTCACAGTTTTCAAATGATTTTCATAAATTGACTGAACAACTTCGCAGGTTGAGATTAATAATATCAATTTCAAATAAACTTGTTTTTCAGGAATCAATACTACAGAACGGTGAAAAGGTGTCGAAGCTATTAAAAGAAGGAGCAAAAGTATACATATGTGGTAATGTGAGGACTATGGCGGCACAAGTGAAAGAAACTTTAGTGAAGTGTTTAGTTGAGTACACTGACAACACACAGGAGGAAGCTGAAAAATTTATAAGTGATATGCAAAAAAATAAAAGATATCTAGTTGATTCATGGAATTAAATATTGTTTTGATACATTTATGGTAGTTTTTGTTTGAAAACTTGAAAATGAAATAGTTCAAACATTCTATGACAAACTGGAAATAATTTTAATAAAATGCTCTTAAATTTTTTTTTTAAAAATAGATCCATACGGGCGGTTTATAACTTAATTGGAATGAGTCCCTTAGAGAAAAATTTAAAGAAATAAACATATTAACTTTGACATCGCAATATATTTTTATAAAAATGTAATGTATGTACATAAAATATACATTAATAGCTGTGATAAGAATAAAGATGTTCCTTCACACTTTAAACTAACTGTTTCTAGACTCCACAGAATAAATAATTCATACATGGGGCAATGTATAAGCTTTTTCAACAAAATCCCAGAAAATGTACAAAATTTGTCAATAAACAAATATAAAAAGGGTTATTACAATATCAAAGAATACGTAAATGAAAAAACCCACTGGGAATGAGGTGATCGCCACCATGCTGGTTCTATTAAAGTGAAATGTGTATATAAAAAAAATTCCCACTGGATTTCTTGCTGGTTCTTCCCAGGACTGGGGTATTTGTCGAACCAATAGTAAATAAAAAATGACTAATAAGTATTATGTAATATCCTATATTAAATAAAAATCATTCTATTCTATTCTTCACAGAACAGGATTATAGCGCACGAGAGTGTGCGGAAGCACAGGTGCACTCTCTAACTCTCTATTTCCACCAGGGGTATGTACTATTAGTTATACATGGTGGACCGTGGCAGATTTACAACTTTAAATTTATATATTTTTTAAACCATTGCGTGAGGGAGCGGGGGAGGGGTGGCATTCGATGCTGCATTCGTGCGGATTGTTTAGTCACGATAACGCAGTGGACCGGTGAGCAACGCGCGTTCGCAGTAGAAGAGTACTTTAAAAGTAACGATTCCTGTACCATTGACCGTCAACAGTTTTTTACACGTTTTGATATTCAACGTTTAAGCGACGGACCAAGTAAAAATTTAATTAGAACGTGGATGCAGAAGTTCCGAGCAACTGGTTCAACCATAAGCCCTAACCGGACGTCAAGGACCAAAGAAAACATTAAACGTGTTGAAAGCAGTGTACTGCAAAATCCGCGCCAGTCCGTGCGCAAGAGAGCATCGTCTTTGGCGCTACCAGAAAAGACCGTTCAGCGAATTTTAAGTAAGGACATGAAATTTCATCCATATAAGGTCTAGTTGGTGCAGACTCTTAAACAAGATGACTTCATAGCACGTAAGGAGTTCCGTGGAAACATGCTAAGCCGATTTCCAACTGTAAACACAATTTGGTTCAGTGACGAAGCACATTTCCATTTAAATGGGTTTGTCAACAAACAAAACTGCCGGTATTGGGCACCAAGAGGACAAAACCCGCGATTAAAGCACCAACTAGCCCTGCACATTCCGAAAGTCACCGTTTGGTCAGCTATATCAACGAATGGAATAAATGGGTCTTTTTTCTTTGAAAATTCCCGTGGAGCAACAGTAACCGTTGATGGTGATGCTTACCGCCGCATGATAAGCGAATATTTTTTGCCGAAACTTTGAAAGCACCAATCGTACAGTTCACACACGTGGTTCCAACAAGATGGCGCCACAGCTCAGCGCGCAGCTACTTATTACTATGCCACTGCGCCACGGAGCCGTCAAATAATTGATATTTGACGGCTCCATGGCGCTAATAATTAATATTTATTTTAATTTATTTATTATATTAATTAATTATATAATTATTATTTTAATTAATAATTAATATTTTTTAAACGTAAGTGATAATCTACGAATAGAAATGTTTGCTATAAAATTTTCGAAGGCGCTACCATATAATATTCCTCATGTTGTAAGCTTTGTCACCCTCGTTCAACAAAGTAATTACAAACTTTAGTCAATATTAATATGAATTGATCATCAGAACACCAGCGTAAAATAGCAGCTTAATGCTGCTGTGTTTCATACGATGAGTGTAGAGAACCGGAGACCCTTTTTTACTGGAAACGAGGCATTCCATCTTAGTCCCCAGGGATTCTTAATCGAGGATAAATGTAGATTGTAGATGTCTATGAACCACAACATCCACTTACGATCAGGTTGACTGTGTGTTCGTCACCCATGTCCTATAAAAAAAAAAAATCATCGTTCTTGCGCTTTTATTATAGCCGACCGCACACGACTCTATCTGCCATAAACTGTTTTGTAGCGTGTCAATAACATAAATATTATCGCTTGTGATGCATTGTTTGCTTTGCTCGTCGCACGCTAGGGGTTGTTTATTTTAGTACCATATAATGTCAACCTATTTGACTACATCGTTGGTCTAGTGGTCGCAAGACTCCGGGACAGAAAATTAGTCTTACCACTTGTAAATAAATATGTACTTTTTTTTTTATAGAAGAGGGGGCAAACGAGCATGCGGCTCACCTGATGGTAAGTGACTACCGCCGCCCATGAACAACTGCAACACCAGGGGAATCGCAGATGCGTTGCCGGCCTTTTAAAAAGGAGTACGCTCTTTTCTTGAAGGTCCCTAAGTCGTATCGGTCCGGAAAAATCGCTGATGGTAATCGATTCCAGAAGGAGGTCGTGCGAGGAAGAAAACATCTTCTAAATCGCACAGTGGTGGACCGCCAATCATCCAGATGGTGTGGATGGTATCGGGAGTTCTGCCGCGATGTGCGTTCGTGAAATTTGGCGGCTGGGATTAATCCGAACAATTCCTCAGAGCACTCCCCATGGTAGATGCAAAAGAAAATGCAAAGGGATGCAACATCTCTTCGCAGTGCCAATGGATCGAGCCGATCGGAAAGGGCTCGGTCGTCGACAATTCGAGCCGCTCTGCGTTGGATGCGGTCAAGTGGAAGGAGCTGGCACTGGGGAGCCCCTGCCCAGAGATGGGAACAGTATTCCATGTGAGGCCGAACTTGCGCCTTGTAAAGTAGCAGGCGGTGTGCCGGCATGTAATACTGTCCCACTCTGCTGAGCACGCCAAGCTTTTTAGAGGCCAATTTGGCCTTCCCTTCCAAGTGACCACGAAACTGCACGTCACTCGATATGTCGACTCCGAGGATACCGATACTGGCTGAGGCAAGAAGGGGAGTGCCTTGAAACTGAGGAGATACGACAAAGGGGTTCTTTTTAGCGGTAAACGCGCAAACTTGTGTCTTCTGAGGATTAACACTTTCACTGTCCGGTTTCCAGACACAATAGTAAGACAATAGCAGTGCCCTATATGTAGTGCACGGGACAGCGAAAGGGTTAAATTGAACTAGATTTAGTCGCCCCCAATCCGAGACTTTGTTCAGCAAAGACTCGACTTCAGACACAAGTTTGTTCCGGTACTCAGCGACGTTTTCCCGAGAAATATTGGCACGGCTGGTGTATAGAGCATCACCAGTGCTGTCATCCGCATAGCAATGAATGTTACCAGTTAGCAACATATCATTGATATGCAGAAGAAACAGCGTTGGTGATAGCACACAGCCTTGTGGAACACCAGCGTTAATAGGCTTGTAGTCAGAGCATGCACCGTCTACAACGACCTTGATGCTCCGATCTGCAAGGAAGCTGGTGATCCAATTGCACAATTTCTCGGGAAGCCCATAGGAAGGAAGCTTCGAAAGAAGCGCTTTGTGCCAAACCCGATCGAAGGCCTTCGCAATGTCCAGACTAACGGCCAACGCCTCCCCCTTGGACTCTACTGCCTCCGCCCATCTATGGGTCAGGTAGACCAGAAGATCACCAGCTGATCGACCCCGACGAAAACCGTATTGGCGGTCACTAATCAGCTGGTGATCCTCAAGGTACCGGATGAGCTGGCAGTTAATAATGGATTCCATTATTTTGGAGAACAAGGAGGTGATCGCGATAGGCCTATAGTTGGATGGGTCTGAGCGGTCGCCTTTTTTAGGGATCGGGTGGACAAAAGCTGTCTTCCATGAATTCGGGACTACGCCTTGGGAGTAGGAGTACCGGAAAAGACGCGTTAGGACCGGTGCCAACTCTGGAGCACACGTCCTCAGCACAATTGGGGGGATTCCGTCAGGCCCACTCGACTTCTGGATGTCCAGGGAGAGCAGTGCTTTGCGAACCGAGCGCTGTGAGAACAGCACATCCGGCATGGAGCACTCACACCGCGGGATGGTCGGCGGTGTTTTCCCCCCGTCATCAAGAGTCGAGTTGGACGCAAAAAGGGAGCCTAAAAGGTCGGCTTTGTCTTTTGCGGCATGGGCCAGTGAGTCATCCTCCCTGTGCAGAGATGGTAGTGATGGCTTACAGAAATTCCCTTGGACAGCCTTGGCGAGAGACCAGAATGCACGGGTTCCCGAAGGAAGGTGAACTAGTTTCTCGCCAATTCTGCCTATGTGCTCTGACTTTGCCTTGGCAATAACTCTTTTGAAGGACCTGGAGGCGAAGTTATACTTCTTTTTAAGTGTGCTGGTATTTACATCCCGAGTCGCCGAAGCCGCAGCCCAGGCTTGATAACACTCCTGCTTACTGCGTAATGCAGTCTTACAGGAGCGACCAAACCAAGGCTGAGATCTGCCTCCGATGGGTACCACAGATGAAGGAATAAATAGTTCCATTCCCTGTAGCACCACATCAGTGACAGAGTCAGCAACAGCGCTGGGATCATCCGGCGAGAAGCAAACCCGCCCCCATGGGTAGGATGCAAAGAAGGACCGCATTCCGTCCCAATCCGCCGACCTGTAATGCCAAACACGGCGGCAACCTGCAGAACGCAACCGCGAAGGGAGCGTGAGTGGCACCACACTCCGGATCAGACAATGGTCCGAAGAGCCGAGAGGGGCATCGACCGAAACCTGATATCCGTCCGGATGAGAGGTCAGCAGAAGGTCCAACAGGGAAGATGTATGATCTTCCACATCTGGAATCCGCGTAGGCGAAGTAACCAGTTGTGTCAGACCATATGCCAAGGCAAAGTCATAAACAGATCTCCCCGCATGATCGGTTAGACGTGAACCGAGCCATTCGGCGTGGTGGGCGTTAAAATCGCCAAGGATCACGATCTCTGCGGATGGGACCTGTTGTAGCAAGGAATCTGTAGCCATTTGGACGTGGTCGATGAGTCGGTCTGTTTCGGCATTACCGCTATGGGACCTATAGAGGCACCCGTAGACGCGCGGATGGTCGTCGCTGTCTATGCGTAGCCAAAGGATGGACAGGTCCGAACCTTCAAGACTGTCGAGGCGGCGAGAACAGATGTCCTCTCTGACATACACGCAAACTCCAGCCCGAGGCACAAAGGAATGCTCCAATTTGTACCCCGGGTAGGAGAGATACGAAATATCAGCCGGAGAGGAAACCTGCGTCTCGGTCAGAAAGAGCAAGGCCGGCTTCGCCGTCTCGAGATGGTAGTGGACGGCGTTTAGGTTAGAGTGAAGTCCCCTGATGTTGCAGAAATTCACGGATAGCGTGGCAGGGGTCGCCTTGGTGTTCTTGCTCAGTTTGCCCCTAGCAGTAATGCTTTTGAGCGGAATTTTGCCCCCCCCAGAATACGCGGGGCAGCCTGAGCACCCACGCTCAGGATCGGAATAACATGGTCGTGGATGCTCAGCGAGGGATTCTCCAGGGGTGCTGGTACCCTCCTGGGGTAGTTCTTCGTGTAATTCCGCTACGATGTTGATGGGGGGGGGGGGGAATTGGGCCTCCGGCCACCTGCACTCACCAGACGAAACGCTTCTACTTCACGCCGGTATTCTGTGAGGTCGTGGTACCAACCCGGCAAAAACTGCTGCGTGGCTCTACCACCGTTAAAACGTACTTAAACAATGAAGAAAACCACCAGGTTCACGTCTTCCCAACAAACTGCAACACCAGGTTAATTGTAGGTGCGTTGCCGGTCTTCTTTTATGCTTTCTTGAATACCTCTAAGTCGTATCAGTCCGGAAAAATCGATGGTAATAGCCGATTGCACAAAGAAGTTGGTGGACCCAGATGGTATGAATGGTATCGCGAGTTTTGCCGCGTTATGCGATGGATTTAGCGGCTGAAATTAGTTCGAACGATTCCTCTGAGCACTTGAATTACTTTTAGTAGTGCAACTTCACACGATAAAGAAATAAATAAAACAAGTTAGAAAGGTACAAACCAGTTTGTGGCACTGCGCGCGCGCATCCCTGCGTGCGGCCAGTTCGAGCGCCGCGTGCTTCGCGCACTGAGCGCGCAGCTCGGCCGCGCGCGCGCACTCCGCCGCCTGCGCCACCTGCACCACAAACCTCGCACGTTAACATCGGTATTCCTTTCATTCTTTTTGATGTGAAACATCTATTGATACGGCTTAGCAGTAAAACCGACTCCGTATGTCGTGACAGCAAGCTGAATGACGCTCTCTTATGCCGTCATCTATGACGTTTCACATCTGCCGGGCGCCCCGTGACAGCGAACTTTTTTTAAATCATCATCCATCGTCATTAAAGCCCTTTACGAATTCCATTGCTGAAGAAAGGCCTCACCCAAGGAATGTTACAAAGCACGGTCTTGAGACACCTGTTTTCATCGACATCTTGCAACTTATACCAGTTCGTCACTCTGTCTAGTGGAGGGCCGCCCTACACATCGCTTACAATAACGACGACGACCGCACGAGGCTACCATTCGACTACTCGACACACTAGCCTCCTCCCCCTTGAAAATAACCTAAGATAATAACAAAACTTGCTTGTAATGTGCTGGTTCAAGTGTACATGCGTTCCAAAGGATCATAAAAATAATCTAATTTTAATATTCTCATTTTTATATATAAATAATCTTATTTATAATTAAATTCAAAACGCAGATTTTATTGGATATTTTAAATATCGATTTTAAAAGCCGAGTACAGGCTACCCGCACATTTTTTTTTATTAGGTTAAGGGTGACAAACGAGCACACAGTCCACCTGATGTTAAGTGGTTGCTGCGGCCCATAGACTTCTACATCTATCCTCCATTACAAATCAAAATGTAGATGCGTTGTCACCCGTGAGTACCAAGATGGAATGCCTCATTTCCAGTAAAAAGGGCCTCCGGCCACCTGCACTCACCAAGCGAAACGCAGAGGTAAACCTCTACTTCACACTGGTTTTCTGTGAGGTCGTGGTATCACCCCGGTTTGAGCCGGCCCATCCGTGCGACAGCAAAAGCTACCGCGTGGCTCTACCACTGATTCATCTGGTGATGACATCACAATACACAACATATTTTTGAAAATAACTGGTCTGATTAAAAAAATGTTTTTCATTATTCTGTGACCACACTTCGTAAACATAATAATGTCAATGTCGACACTATAAAACGCGCCAATATTTTCTTTGCTTATGTAATTGACATGGCTTCACTAAACCCTTGTTCCAGCGCTTAATGATTTGCAGCAATTAAACTTTGCAGTCCGCTTCGAGGTCTACTCACAAGCAAAGCCTCAAAATGTTACTAACAGCGTTATTAACAATTTCTCTTCTTCGCACTTCTACGTCCCTTAATCCAGAGTGTGTTCTATACAAGGAAATCTTTGATTATCACAACCAAACCTATTTTAAAGCAAAGTTCGCGTTTGAGGTGGTCGAAAAAATCTTCAACGCTTTCAAGCAGTGGTTCTACACTATTACCTTTTGTGACTTCACATACTTCGAAAACAGAATTCTCAAATACATAGAAAATTATGATTACGGTTACCCCGTAATGCTTTTGAACGGCTGTCGTAATTTAAATAAAACAAAGGTGAAACCAAAAATTAACAGACACGGTCAGACCGCATATGTGGTGACATCAGACGAATTGTCTCTGGATGGTAGCGAATTTGTAATTGAAACTTTTATAAGGACTGGAGTTTTCAAACCTAGAAGCGCTGTGATATTTGTCATCAACACTCCAATAGAAATGGGCAGTTATTTCTTTTACAATATGAAGCTACACTTCCAGTTACTTATAAGCAGGCGTATTACGAACTCCGTAATAGTACTGTATTCTGGACGCTTGAAAATGTTCACTTTCAATCCTTTTAGCAACGAAATAAGAGATATAACAGATGTGCCGGAGGTTAGTCGTTTGCTTGCTAAACAATATAATGATTTATTTGGACATGAGTTGCGATTAAGTGTTTTTAGAAAAGTCTATTTATCTGACGACACTGGACCTCTCTACTGCAATTCAAAACTCGCAAAAACAGTAATGGAAACACTCAACGCCACATGTAAACCTTTACCACCAAGAGATGGCAACACTATAGGAGACTTGTTTGCAAATGGAACAGCCACTGGGGTGACAGCTGATTTAATAGATGGATATACGGACTTGGAATTGAATTCACGAATCTTAAGGAGTTCATACTACGGATACATTGACACGACGTACCCTTTAGTCCAAGATGAACTGTGTTTCTTGGTTAAGAAGTCGCTTAAGCAAACCATGTTTACCACTACGTTAAAACTAATCTCAATTGATATGTTGATAGTCTTCATTTTCAATGTAGTTTTCTTTATAACCGCAGCGTTATCTATACGAGCAATTGAAAAGCGAGTTTGGAATTTGGACGACAGGCGTAGTACTTCGTCTACGGTAATGGATTTAATCAAATGCTTTATAAGACAGACGGTGGACATAAAGTTTATGGGACATATTTTCCGATTCGTTGCTTTGTTGATAATGATCTACTCCTTGGTTGTCAATTGTGCTCTTGATGTAAGTATAACCTAATGTTTAGAGCTCAAAATTGTACCCATTTAAAAGCATTCGGAGAATTTATAATTTAAGAATCATGCTTATTTGACAAGCTTTTTTAAGATTTTTTTTGTGATGTTTTACATTTGTAAAGCTAGAAAATCATTTGTCTATTCTTCTGTTTTTGTCATTTTATTAACTTACAGGGCATAATAACATCTGCGATAACCTATCCAAGATACAAACCAGATATAAACACGTTGTCTGACCTGATACAAACAAACTTGACTTTCGCAGTTCACTATCGCCACGTTCACATTTACAAGAAGAGTCTAAGCTCTGATTATTATAATATTATTAAAAGGATTGAAGTTTTCAATGATGCGAGGATAAAAGAAGCTATTGTTGAAAGACAATTCCAATACGCTATTCTGCTGACGAAGGCCGACGCCAAATACGTCAGTATAAAACAATCGAATGTGAGGAACGGTAGACCATTGTTTCATATTGTAGAAGAATGTCCAGTCCCGTGCAGCATAGTGTACGGTCTTAGGTACGGGAGTCCATATCTACCAAAATTAAACAAAGTCCTTCACCATTTAAACCAAGGCGGGATTTTGCAGTACTGGCGCAGATCGGATGAGTATACACTGTATCGAAGTAATATTAAAAAAATGCTTTATATTGCTGAAAATAAGGAAAGAAAACTATTAATTACGGGAAACGTGAAAATGTTTTTTATCGTATTGCTTGTTGGTATTTTTTTCAGTACATTTGCGTTTGTATTCGAGTTTTTATTCTATCATATAGAACGTTTACATTCGGCAAGAGATTATACAATATGTTTTGCACTTTATAAATGATTTATGAGCTTTCAAAACTCTTAACATGTGTTTATTTATATAATACCAATGTACCACAAAGGTGAAAAAAAAAATGTTGTATAAATAACAGCAACTTTAATATAAGTACTACAAATTATTATGTTCTTTTTTTGCAATAAAATCATTGAAATAATTTAAATATCACGTGTAAACCAAAAAGCCTGTACACTATTTCTATAAACTGTAGGTTAACTCCAGCGCTTCATGCGGGTAAGGATTTCCGCGTGCTTCTTTAGTAATATTTACGTAATCACGTGGATGTTTAATTTCATACGTTTTGATTTTCTCAACGAGGACAGAAGCAACTTCCATCTGTGTATGACCTACTTCTAGATAATTCTGATAAATATTTACACCGTGTAGCATACTAAAGTTGAGAAGTGCATTCGCTATGATATTATTTCTTTTTTGGGCTGTGCAGCCATCGGAGTATATATTTTTTTTATAAGATAAGGGTGACAAACGAGCACACAGTCCACCTGATGATAAGTGGTTGCTGCGGCCCATAGACATCTACATCTATCTTCGATTACAAATCAAAATGCAGATGCGTAGTCACCCGTGAGGACTAAGATGGAATGCCTTGTTTCCAGTAAATAGGGTCTCCGGTTCTCTACACTCACCATACGAAACACAGCAGCGTTAAGCTGCTATTTTACGCTGGTATTCTGTGAGAGCGTGGTCCTTCCCCGGTCGAGCCGATCCATTCGTGCTACAACTATACTACTAATATAGCTACAGCATGGCTCTGCCACGTAAAAAATATAACCATTAAAAGAGAGAGAGAGCGAGGAGGGAGAGTTATTATGGACAACTCACTCCAATAATTCAGACAAGGGCCAGCTGAGAGGTCTTTCTTCGGCTGGTCTTGGTCCTGAATTTCCTATGGCACCTACGTTGGGTTCAGGCGGTCAACGAGGCGATGTTCCCTCTCTTCAAAATAGGTTCAGACGGGGATTACGGGTCTTCCGTGGTCGCCCCGGTCCCGGCGCCTTATTTCTTCGATATGTGCTACGTTAGCACGTGATGGACTGTAGATTTATATTTAAAGCTGAAGGATCCCTTGGGAATAAAACAGCAATTATCTTCAAACCGCTCCGTGAGAGTGCGATAACTTTCCCTATCACTTCCCTATATGTTTTCTTTCTTGATTATATATATTATGTACATACATACATAAACACTCACGCCTGTCACCCAGAGGGGTAGGCAGAGATTATGGACTTCCATTTGGCACGATCCTGACACACTCTCGCTTCCTCCACATCCATATACCTACGCATATACGCTCGTCGGTTAAAGATACTCTTGATTTGGCCCATTTTTAATATATCGCCAATTTGGTCGATAATCTTTCGCCTAGGGCGAACCTTCCCGACTATGCCGTTCACCTCTGCAACATAAATTTGCTTTGTCACTCTTTCCTCATTCATTCTTTCTACATGGCCAAACCACCGAAGCATTCCTTTCTTAATCCTGGTCCCAACATCATCTTGCAAACCACACTCTTCTCTTATTAAACTATTTCTCACTCTGTCATTCAGATTCATCCCTAACATACTCCTTAATGACCGCATTTCTACAGCATTTATTCTACTCTCGTGCTTCTTCTGCCACACCCAACTTTCACTACCATACATTAAAGTAGGTACTAACACAGCATTGTGAATTGCCATACGTGCCTTTCTGGACACATTCTGACTTTTCACAATAGAGTGTAGAGCCCCATTCACTCTATTTCCTGCATTCACTCGTCGTTCTATATCCTTATCATATCTACCATCCCTGTTAAACACACATCCCAAATATACAAACTCATCTACTTGCTGTACCAACTCCCCTTCAATTCTTATTTCACATATCGTTTTACTTTCTTCTCTTTCAAAAATCATAACTTTCGTCTTACTTGCGTTCACTTTCATTCTCTTTTATTTTAATGTCCTATTCATTAATGTAACCATCATTTGCAACTCGGCTGCCGACGATGCAAGTATGACTTGATCATCGGCGTACAAAAGGCATTTGACGGTTAACTCACCCATTCTTAACCCGCATTCTTCTACTTTCAAATTTTCCAAACAACTGTCCATAAATAGGTTGAACAACCACGGGGAAGCCACACAGCCCTGTCTGACACCTTTATGGATGCCAAACCAGTCCGAGTAGGCCCCGTTGATCCTGACACAAGCACTAGAGTCCCTATATAGAGACTTCAATGCCTGTATCAGACCAGCGGTCAACCCAAATAAGTTCAGTGTTTGCCATAACACATCCCTGTCCACTCTGTCATAAGCCTTCTCCAAGTCCATGAACGCACAAAAAACTTTTTGGTTTTTGGCCAAAAACTTCTCCGCGATCATGCGCATGGAAAAGACCTAGAATAGAATAGAATAGAATGATTTTTATTCAATATGGATTATTACATAATACTTATTGAAAGTCATTATTTTATTTACCACTGGTTTGGAAAATACCTCTGTCCTGGGAAGAACCAGCAAGAAACCCAGCGGGACTTTTTTTTAAACATAATTTCACTTAACAATAATTTTGATTATACAATTTTAAATGAATTTTCATAGAACCAGCATGGTGGCGATCACCTTATTCCCAGGGGTTATTTTCATTCATGTATTCCTTGATATTATAATAACCCTTTTTGTACAGTTTTTCTTTAATAAAACTTTTAAACCTGATCCGTACATCCCATTCCCTTTCTAAATCCCGCTTGCACATCCCAAATTTTTCCATCAGTTTCTTTCATAACTCTTTCAATTAGTACCTTAGCATACAGTTTTCCCACAATGCTAAGAAGGCTGATACCACGGTAGTTTTTACAGTCCTGCTGTGATCCTTTTCCCTTATATATTGGGACTATCATGGCTTTGCACCAGTCTCCCGGTACCCGCTTAAGTTCCCAACATAAATTAAACAAGGTGTACAGCAGGTCTGCCACCACTCCTTCTCCAGCCCTTAGCATTTCGAGAGATACTCTATCATAACCGGCTGCCTTACCTGCTTTCATACTTTTCATTGCTTTCATTATTTCATCTATACTTATATCTCTATCTATTTCCTCTTCTTTCGGAATTTCTATTTCATTTAATTCAAAAGTCTCATCACTTATAAACACGCTTTCAAAGTATTCCTTCCATCTCCTTAAACTCAAAACTTCGTCATTCAGAATACAGCCATTCTGGTCTCGTATAGCATTCATTCTAGGCTGTTTTGAATGTCCCCTGGTAGTTCTTACGAGTTTCCAGAACATTTTAATGTTTGCCTGGAAGTTATCCGATATTCTTCTATCATTCTTATCCGTTCTTTCTAGCTTTTTCCTTTCAACTACTTCTTTTACTCTCTTATTTAGGTGTCTAAAAACTGCCTTTTTCCTTTCAATATCATCATTCATACTGCTAGAATTACTAGCCTTGGTTGCTAGTAAATCTAGCCATGCTTTCTTCTTTGCTTCAACTTCCATCCGTACCTCATCATCCCACCATAACGTGTTATTTTTCCTTTCATTCGTTCTCTTACTTACACCACATACTTCGGTAGCTGCATCCACTAAACCTTTCTTGACATTATACCACACAGTCTCCAAGTCTAAATCATTCATACACAATTCAGCCATACCACTTATATTTTCTCTCAATCTACATTTGAACTTCTCTTTCACACCTTCATCTTGTAACCTCTCTGTTCTTATACGGTGTAACGCAGTGGTAGACACAGATGTCCGATGCCTCCAACGTCTGAAAAGACCATTAATTCGGCATAAGACCAAGTAATGATCCGTCCCTACGTTAGAGCCCCGGTAAACCCTTGTATCTACCACCGCGCTCCTCATTCTTTCATCAACAATTATGAAATCTATCATACTTCTATCATCACCTCTTTCGCATGTATACGTGTGAATCTTCTTATGACAGAAGAAAGTGTTCGTCACAAAAATATTCTTTTCCACGCATAGGGCGAGAAGGCTTTCACCATTCTCATTTATACTTTCATCACCAAACGTTCCCAATATCCTTTCATAACCAAGCCTCCTCACCCCAACCCTTCCATTAAAATCGCCTAATATCACAATATTTTCATTAACCTTGCATTTCATTAGCACCATCCTTACCAACCTATACAACTATATTATGTACTAGCTGTGCCCGCGGCGTAGCTCGCGTAGACAGGTTTTACATAAAGAATTTGTCGTTTAGGTAAGAGAATATTAAACGATTTATTTCATTACTGTATCAATAAGTGGTAACTAAATAAATCAATATCATCAAAGTTCTAAGTCGTTTATGATAGAGCTTCTGTGTAAACGACGTTAGAAGTAGGCTTAGCCGGGGTATACACAAAAAGGTTACGGGGGCTACTAACGCGGGAAAAGGCAACATAGAGTTGGCCATGTGCGAAACAGTCAGTACTGAGCACAGAACACTTAATATAGATATTAGGTGTTCTGTGGTACTGAGGTACACTCCTACAACGCGTAAAGTTTGACCTTGCGCTTTATTTACGGTCATCGCATAACACACACTCACTGTAACTGGGAACTGAACGCGCTTAAAACTGAAAGGAAAGTTACTTCTTAATAGAGGGTTTTTGGGCAGTGCTGCCAGATAAAAAAAAACTCATTCAGCTCTAGGACAACACAAAAAGCGCTAGATTTCATGAAAACAGCGCTTTAAAAAAGCCCTAGTTTTCGCGTTAAATTAACTACAAACAAAGTTTATGTTTTTTTATATAATCATAATAAAGAAAACAACATTACGTTTTTTTTCTGGCAATATTTTTTTGATGTATCAATACTTCGCAGGACATCGACTTATAATTATAGCAATTGCTGTCAACAGTAGTTAGTATTGTACGAACAATAAAAATGTCATTAATTGTTTTAAAGTGCAATGTATTTCGCAACTTAGTTTCAGATGTCAGCATCTGATTGCGGTTGCTACACAGTTTCTTTGTGTTATAACTTCTAAGTAACTTTTAACTTAGCTGTGCTCTAAACAACTGACTGAAACTGAATAAAGCAAAATAAATGCGTTGCCAAAACCATGAACGAAAACTTTAATAAAGGGGATTTCTCCGCTTATAGTCGTCGGTAAAAAAATCAAGTTGATCATCCTAAAGGGGAAGCCAGGAGATCCATAGCACAGGGTATCCTAGTTTGTACTCGTCTCCCATGCTCTTTGTTTTGTGGAAAAAATATGTTTGAAAAAGATAAACTGCAATGTACTATTTGTGGGAAAAAATAATAAAGGTTATTAACAGTACTGCTATAAAAGAGTTAATAACCCGCTAGTCGCTAAAGTATTGAAATATGTGCTAAATACACCAAAAAGCGCTGGATTAAGCGCTAGCGCTAGGTGCTAAAATTTCGAAATGCGCGCTATACATTCCAAAAAAGTGCTAAATCTAGTTCCGAAAGCGCTAAAATGGAACTTCTGATTTTGCGTATATTTTAAATACAATATCACGACATTTCGTTGCAAAATTTATATTTTTGGTCGGATTCCGTTGTATGGCTTCGATGGTTACAAATTTCTTCAGTAAGTCTCAATACGATTCATCGGCGAAAAATCTCAACACCGCAATTCAGAAAAGTTTGTAATTTGTACAACTCCATCTATTACGTCCTTTGTGTGAGAAAACATCCTATCTCTTTTTGTGTTTTAAGTATAAATATATTAATTATTATGGAACGTTCTTTTTACACAGAAATCTTTTTATTACTATTTCTGAGATTTTATGGCGCCATTGAACAAATTCGAACCTACATTTCAAAATTAATGTTTTCAAAAATTACTTTCGATAGAATTAACCAATTTTAATAAAACAAAGATTAAATGTAACTCGAAGATACGCTTTATGATATTCTTAACGATTTGTTTGAAAATAAAAGATGTTTACTTTAGACGTGATGCGTTCATGCGACAAATAGACAGACAGACAATTCTAAAAATTATAAAATGTTCTTATTTAATTATTTTCAGTTCCCCATAATGATTTTAGCCACCAAAATATATATACAATGTACAGAAAGAGACACAACATGTTATCATCATTTTTATTATATGTTTATATTTAAAGAGAGATGGCGCTGCTAACATCATCAATTCTAAAAATAAAAGAGATTAATTGACGCGATTGATACATTATATAAAACGTAAGAGAACTTATAAATCAGTGCCTGCACAGTAAGCAAAAAATAAAGTTTGACTCTCGCCAAAACCAATGCAATTGTTAATAGCTCTTTTAAAATTTGATTTACCACATAGAGTACTCGGCGGTAAAGAATAAATTGAGTTTGTCAACACGCAGTAGGGCAGCGAGTAATATAATAAAGATTAGCAGTAAATATGAAAACTCATCTACAGGAAAATACCACATTTGCAATTGCATTACATTTTCACAACACCACCATCTATCGAAGAAATGGGTTAACTATTGTGCTTCTGATTTAGTTAATAAGGTTAATATATTTTTGTATAATTTATTTAATACGTTCTTCATTACTTTTGTTTACTGCGTTTTAGATATACATAATTATATCATTATTTTACATAATTTAACTATGATTTATGATATGATATTAGTTTAAAATGCACTTGATGACTCAAACAAAGCCACCGTTGAGCAAATTCGTACCTATACTTCCCTACCCATACTTCAGAATATTTATCATAACTTTTGATGGAATGAACTGATTTTAATGAAATAAAGACTAAATGTAACCCGAAGATACACTTTATAATTTCCTTAACAATTCTTATGATATAAATTAGTACTTTATACGTGATACGTTAACAAACAAACAGACAGACAGACAGACAGACAGACAGACAGAAAATTCTAAAAATGGTAGAAATGTATTTAATTACTTATTTTTAGTACCCCTTAATCACTTTTATTACAAAAATATAAAATGTACAGACATCTGCTATTTACAGTTTTATTATATGTATAGAAGATATATATATATATATATATATATATATATATATATATATATATATATATATATATATATATATATATATATATATATATATATATATATAACACATGATACAAAAGTTAATGCAACCAGTTAGTTTTTCTGGTCTTCTGAAAACCAATAGCAAGTTGCTCGTTTACTTTGCTTGTTTTGTTTTATAGTAAATGGCTAATTTATAGAATGGTGCTAATTTATTCTTTCACGCAATATTTTTAGCTTCGTAACTTTTAGTTGTGTATCGCCAGCAACGCAAAATCAGGAATTTGCATTTAGAAAAACTCAAAATTAGGGGCTTTTTAGGTGCCAAGTTTAAAAATTAGGTGATCTAAAATTTTCACCGCAACGAACTGTTGACGATAAATATTAATAGCAAGGAATTTAGTGCTAATTAGGTGCTACAAGTATTGGCAATGATAAGAAACCCCTAATAAAAATAAAGTCGTTATTCAGAACATAGCAGATGCAAAATTCAGGTTTTCAGAAAACCAAAATAGAATCAAAATTGCTTTTAGAAAAACCCGAATTAATGGCTTTTTAGGTGCTAATAAGGTGCCAAGTTTAAAAATTAGGTGCTCTAAAATTTTCACCGCAACGAAGTGTTGAAATTTGCGTTGCAGGAATATGGACATAGTTACTTCTGCAACGGTTTCGGTGCTGCGGGGAGTGCAGCCCCTTCGCCCTTGCGTAGCAAATCACAAGCACCCATGCTCACCTCCGCAGCTTCGGCTTTCGGCTCTACGGATCGCACGGATGCCTGCGTTTTGCCACAGCGGGCGGGAACTGCTCTCCCTCCGCGCCTACGGCTTTACAAAAACACTCTGGGGTTAGGGCAGACACGACTACGTGGAGTCGGGGCGTTCTGATTCGGTTTTTGTACAGATTTGATCTATCTTATCTATAATATATAACTGATAAAGAACAAAAAATGCCATTCATACCATATAGTAAGGTAATGGTGGTCATAGACCCGATAATTCCCAGAATATTACCGTCATCTACATCCGACTCCGATAATCTTTTAACACTTAATTAGCACTTAATTCCGTGCTATTCATATTTATCGTATATCGAATAACGTGATTGCGTTGCTAGCGATACGTTTTGCCAGCAACGCAAATTTCAATCGTTCGTTGCGGTGAAAATTTTAGAGCAACAAATTATTAAACTTGGTACTTAATTAGTACCTAAAAAGCCCCTAATTGGGGCTTTTTGTAAAAGCGTTTTTTATTCTGTTCTGATTTTCAGAAAACTTGAATTTTGCATCTGCTATGTTCTGAATAACGACTTTATTTTTATTAGGGGCGCCTTGTCATTGCCTATACTTGCAGCACCAAATTAGCACTTAATTCCTTGCTATTAATATTTATCGTATATCTAATAACTTCATTGCGTTGCTAGCGTTACGTTTTGCCAGCAACACACATTTCAACAGTTCGTTGGGGTGAAGATTTTAGAGCACCTAATTTTTAAACTTGGCACGTAATTAGCACCTAAAAAGCCCCTAATTTTGGATTTTTCCAAACGCCAATTCCTGATTTTGTGTTGCTGGCGAGACACAACTGTAACTTTTGCATAGGTTATATTGATTTTTATTCAACTTAAACAAATAAATATTCTGGGATTCCATAACTTTCCTAAATTTGCGTCTAGAAACTCTTCGCTGTCGCCACTACATTTCTCACAGTAAAATACGGGCTCGAAATATAATTTAGAAGAATTTTGTCTATTATACTGAGACGGCATTTTTGGTAAGGAGGTAAAAAATGGATTATTTATTTACTTGTCGGAGCGTCTATAAAATACCGGCCGGATCGAGGTGAAATGGAGGGTATATCGAGAAACCTTCACACGTTTTTGCAGTAAAAAGTTCACTGTAGGCGCCGTGCGAGGGAATAGAATAGAATAGAATGATTTTTATTCAATATGGATTATTACATAATACTTATTGAAAGTCATTATTTTATTTACCACTGGTTCGGAAAACACCTCTGTCCTGGGAAGAACCAGCAAGAAACCCAGCGGGACTTTTTTTTTAAACATAATTTCACAGTGGTAGAGCCACGCGGCAGTTTTTGCTGTCGCACGGATGGGCCGGCTCGAACCGGGGTGGTACCACGACCTCACAGAATACCAGCGTGAAGTAGAGGTTTACTTCTGCGTTTCGCTTGGTGAGTGCAGGTGGCCGGAGGCCCTTTTTACTGGAAATGAGGCATTCCATCTTCGTCCTCACGGGTGACAACGCATCTACATTTTGATTTATAATAGAGGATAGATGTAGATGTCTATGGGCCGCAGCAACCACTTACCATCAGGTGGACTGTGTGCTCGTTTGTCACCCTTATCATATAAAAAAAAACTTAACAATAATTTTGTTTATACAATTTTAAATGAATTTTCATAGAACCAGCATGGTGGCGATCACCTTATCCCCAGGGGTTATTTTCATTCATGTATTCCTTGATATTATAATAACCCTTTTTGTACAGTTTTTCTTTAATAAAACTTTTAAACTTATTTATTGACAAACTTTGAACATGTTCTGGGATTTTGTTGTAAAAGCGTGTACATTGCCTCATAAATGAATTACTAATTCTGTGGAGTCTAGTAACTGGCATTACAAGCTTATGTTTGTTCCTAGTGTTTAAGGTATGAACATCCTTATTCATGTACATACATGTGGCGGCGCTGTCGTCGCGCCACAAGCGAAACACATCGAAGCCTAAATCGCGCTACCAAAGTTCCGAAATTAAAGCAGCATATATAGAATAGCTCCGAACTACCAATCGGAGTGTTGGCCGCTCCCCGGGCAGAACACCTTGCCCGGCGGGAGATCTCCCCTTTTCCGTTCTACCCGCCACAGTGGTGACCAACCGACGTGATCTGAACACGCAACCAACAACCTTCGAAAACTACAATTTCAAATCTTCGTCATCATCCTCAAGTACCCCATTCATTCGCTCCCGAACAGACATTGTCTGCAGTCTTCACATTCTGCAAGCCATCTAGCTTAACAAAGGTTCATCGCAGCACTGGAATAATAATGCTTCCTGTTCCTTCAAGCTACTCATATTTTCATAAATATATTGCGATGCCAAAGTTAATATGTTTATTTCTTTAAATTTTTCTCTCAGGGACTCTTTACAATTTAGATTATAAATCGCCCGTACGCCTCTCTTTTGCAAAACAAATATAGCTTCAATATTAGTCGCATTACCCCATAGCAAAATTCCATAAGACATTTAGACAGCTGTCTCAACATCTGTGAGACTTCTAATCTTTCTTACAGCATATGCTGCAGAACTAAGTCTGCATGCAAATTTAGATATATGGGGGCCCCATTGAAGTTTCGCGTCAATAGTAATACCAAGAAAAACAGTGGTATTCACAAGATTCAACTCCTCCCCATTTAAGAGCACATTGGTTTTCGAATGTTTTACATTAGGTATTGTAAATTTAATACATTTTGTCTTATTGCCGTTTAAGAGCAATTTGTTGGCGTTAAACCAGTGTACTAGTTTCGATAGAGCATTATTTACATCGTCATATTTAATTGACTGCCGTTTCAGTTTGAAAATTAAAGAGGTATCGTCAGCAAATAATACTATATCGTGATTGTCCCCTACAAGATAAGGTAAGTCATTAATATAGATTAAGAACAGGAATGGGCCAAGAATCGAGCCCTGAGGAACGCCCATTGATACTACCGATCCGGAGGAACATTTACCATTGATGACGACTTTTTGAGTTCTGTTACTTAAATATGAAGTAATAAGTCTAAGAGCCAAATTTTTTACACCGTAATGTTGTAGTTTCCTGATTAATGTATCATGATGAACACAATCGAAAGCCTTGGTAAGGTCACAGAAAATACCTAAGGAAGACGTCGAGCAACCTCTTGTTGAAAACCAAATTGATTTTTATGAAGTAATTTATTTGTATTAAAACAAATTAACAATTGATCCAAAATTATTTTTTCAAAAATGTTACTGAGATTTGGTCTATAATTAGCGGGGTCCAATGTACTACCAGATTTAAATAAAGGTATTACTTTACTATACTTCATTAAATCAGGAAACACACCAGAATCGATACAAGTATTAAAAATAATAGCAAGATGAGGTGCAATTAAATCCATTATGGATGCAATCACTGTAACGGAAATCCCCCACAAATCTGCTGCAGGGAGATTCCTCATATGTCATTCTACGAGTGTGGTCATTCTACTAGTGTCTATTCTACATTCTACTACAAAAATTGGGATACTCTGTTGAATCTCCGACATACTCATGTGTTCGAACTGCGTTTGCGCGAGTATGTGGCCATCATCTCGCGCTCATATTGCCAGTACTTTGACTCATGCCCTAAAAACCGACAAAACAGGGAGCGATGGGTATGACGAGGAGCATGACGTGCGGCATGAAATGAAATGAAATGAAATTAAGATTTATTTGCTTTGAAAAAGGGGTACATTTATGTGGTTATTATATAGTGTAGATCAGCTTTTTCAGCCATCTATAATAGCATGCAAATACATTTTTTATAGTTAAATATATCATATTACAATATAAAATTCAATTAAAATATTTATCGTCATGTCAATGTTTACAAATGAGCAATACCAATACATACAAAATTTAAATATAATTAAGGTTAAAATTTAATTAAAAATATATAACTACTGTTGTCTCACATCATGTCAAATTTAGGTGACATGACGAGTATTGTGGCCACACTACGTCACTGCCTCCTTTCCTCGCTACTTCCCATGCCACTCGACGAGTGTGTGGCAGGGGGTAAAATGGAAACCAATAAAATGTTGTCTCACTGCTACAATACAGATTTCTAAACTATGCTGTTTGAAGTATTAATTGCACACTATAGGTAAATGTCCTATATGAACAAAGCAAGGCTGGGGTTGCAAGTTCACGTCCCGTCCGTGCAGAATTTATAGGTAAAATCTAGACTGTTAAATGTATTCCAAATGAATTCACTTTATTTATGTCTTTATCAGAAAATTTTATCATTCGTTTTTTTATTTATAATTAAATCACAAGCATCTTTCCTCGTTTCATTGTTGAAAGTCCACTAGAAAATAAAAACTTAAATTTTATAGTAATTAAATGTACAGGTAGGCAATACAAAATATCCTATATGACCCAATTTATCGACAAAAATAATTCGCGACTTAATTGAAGTCAAAGCAAAATATCCTATTTTAACGAAGTTAAATTATCTTACGTCCTTACTCAGACTTCACCTTGACTGGACGTTAAGGTGAAGTCTGAGTAAAGACCAATTGAATCAGTCTAATATTTGGCGCCCGTTTTAAACTACACTTTCAACTTTCGAACCGCGAAAGGATTTGTCAAAAAATTCAGATAGGACTTCTTGCCAGTTCACAGACGATATGTGTTTCTAGATTTGAAAGTGCCCCAAGGATCTTTTAAACATAAATTCTTTGTATTTGGTACTCTACCTACTAAAGCTATGGCTATAACTAGTGATAACTTTTATAAAAGTTTGCAGCGATAATAGATTATGAAAACAATTACTTTTCATTGATTAATTCCAATAATAAAATTAATTCCGTGGAACCAACAGGCGAGTGCTAACAATGTGGAAATACAATGTTTACCAGAACATATTGGCGAGAATTTAGTGTCTACTGTCATCAACCTGAGAAAAGTAATATCCTGTGATATAAGCGAGAACCAAATACATCATGTCACTAGAATTGCAAAACGCGACACGAGTAGCAAACGCCCGAAGTCCATCGTTGTTCAGTTCGACTCTCCACGCACTCGAGATACTTATCTGGCAGCTTCACTTAAGTACAACAAAGCTAATCCAAACGAGAAATTAAATAGTAATCTACTTGTTATATGAGGTACCAAGGAGAATGTCTATGTTGTCGAGCACTTTTTTTTATATTTTACTAAGCCAGCGCTTATCTACGATTCCACCTGATGGTAAGTGGTGATGTAGCCTAAGATGGTGAAGCGCACTGACATAACAATGCCTTATTAAACAACTGACATAACAAAGCTGACTACATAACAAAGCCTATTCGCTCTTGCCTTGAAGACACCCACAGTGTAATCGAATGGAAAGACAGATGCTGGCAACTTATTCCACACCTTTGCTGTACGTATGATGAACGACGTTCCGAACCGTTTGGTTCGAATGCGTGGTAAGTCAACAACGAAAGGGTGGAGACTGGCCGAACGTCTGGTTGTCCGATGGTGGAAGGGAGAGGGTGGAATTAAATTATGTAATTCCACACTCTCCGAAATGCAACCTGTAGAAAACCGAAAGTCTGGCTACTTTACGTCTGTGTTCGAGGCTGGTAAGATTGGTTTTAACCAAATTCGGGTCACCAATAAGCCTCTTAGCACTTGTCTTCAACGAATAAATATTTAAATGCTGCAGCCCAAAAGAAAGCAAAAGAATTGAACTATACGTTTGTTTGGGTTCGTAGGGGTAGAATTTTCACGAGGAAGTCGGAAACCAGCGACTATAAATATATTAGAAACCTTGAAACTTTAGATAGTCTTAGTTAGGCACTTTTAGTTGTTTTGTTTTTTTATGCATTGGTTTATTGTTTTCTGAAATTCACACGGTTAAAAATATACTACCAAAATGTCAGAGGTATTAAAACAAAATTGAAAGATGCTTATTGTCAGAAAGCTTGTTGCGATTATGGTCTCATTGTATTTACGGAAACATGGTTTTTGAATGGCATATATGACTCAGAGATCACAGATGACCGATATGTTCTATACAGACGTAACAGTAAGTAAAAGTATTTTCAATAGCAAAGACATCGAAGGCGGTGTTATGATAGGTAATTCTAGAAAATACAAATCGTATAGAGTCCTAGATTATGAAAGCTCTTGTTATGATCTCTGGGTCTAATTGCTTTTGCCGACACGCAACGGGAATCAGGAGTCTATTTGCCTTCCCCAATTAAGTTTAATAATTAATATATTGGATCATTTCATTAGTAACGCTAACAGAGTATTGGAACAGGTGATGGAATGTCTAATTCTGGGCGTTTTTAATATAAATACCATCAATTGGTTTAACAATGATGAGAGTACAGTTAATTCACCCCAATATGCTAATTCTAAAATTGAATAACTTATCTTCACGCACAATCCCTGACGGGGTAGCCAGAGAGAACAGATCGCCAAGTGTCACGATCCTTACAAACCTCTTTCGCTTCTTTCAGATTCATTATCTTCTTCATGCATGCACGTCTAAGTATCCGAGTACTTTTGACCCTACCCTCTTCGAGCAATTTGCTCACATGGTCTTCGAAAGTTAGTCTCGGTCTACCTCGACACCTTTTAATATTAACTTTCGCGCTATATATTTTCTTCACCATTCGGTCTTCACTCATTCGCTCAACGTGCCCAAACCACCGAAGCACGCCCTTATCAATTTTTGTGATAAGGTCATCTTTCATACCTGCCATATTGCGAATCTCTTCGTTTCGCTTTCGGTCGGCCATGGTAACGCCGCACATTTTACGAAGAGATCGCATCTCCACTGCATTCAACTTACTTTTATGCTTCTTCTGGCATACTCAGGTTTCGCTGCCATATAACAAAGTCGGTACCAACACTGCGTTATGTATTGCAAGGCGTGCACTCTTCGCTACGCCTTGCCTTTTGACTAACGCAGTCAGGGCACCATTGACTTTGTTCCCGGCAGCGACACGCCTGTCCACATCTAAATCACATCTTCCATCCCGGCTAAAAGCACTCCCCAAGTATACAATTTCATTTACCTGTTCTAGACATTCCTGATTTACCCATATTTTACACTTCGTTCTCTCTTCGTCCCTTTCAAATACCAGAACCTTAGTTTTATTAGCATTCAAACGGAGACCTTTAATTTCACATTCCTCTTTCATACACGTGACTAATGCCTGCAGTTCTGCCTCAGACAATTTACTTTAATGTCACCCAATTTCACACCCAAACAACTATCTTTCAGCTTCTGTAAATAGCTGTCGAGATACAGTATGAACAGCCAGGAAGACATGACACAACCCTGCTTTACGCCCGTTTGGACGTTAACATGGGTGACAGGTCATGCCCTACCCGCACACAGGCTTTACAGTCACAGTAAAGAGACTGCACAGCCCTTAGCAATTGACCATCCACACCATACCCCGGCAACAGTTCCCACATTTTCTTCCTTACAACCTTATCAAATGCTTTCTCAAGATCCACAAAAGCACAGAAAATCTTCTAGTTAGCAGCCAGAAGCTTTTCCGTGATCATGCGGAGAGAAAACATTTGATCCGTGCATCCTCTTCCAGGTCTAAATCCACACTGTGCCTCCCATAGAAATCTTTTCGATTTCTCTTGCATCCTACGTGTCAAAACCTTCGAGTAAACTTTACTTGCTAAACTGGTCAAGCTGATCGCCCGATAGCACCCGCAGTCAAAATGTGAACCTTTACCTTTATATAAAGGCACAATGACTGCGGATCGCCAATCATCCGTGACATCCCCCGTCCGCCAGCACAAATTGCACAGCAGATGAAAGCTGTCCCAGACGCGAGGCCCACCATACTTGACCATTTCAGCAGTAACTCTGTCTAGTCCCGCAGCCTTACCACATTTCAAACTTCGAATCGCACGTTCAATCTCTTTCATACTGATGACCTCAGTGTCATCGAGGTCCGGGTCTGGCGTACCAGTCACGGCGTCATCCCCGGATCCCTCACTAAGATCATCACACGCATACATTTCTCTATAAAATTCGCTCCATCGCTGCATGACGTCCGATTTTTCTGAGAGGACGTCATTAGTTTTCGAAAGCACTTTGTTCATTCTTAAGGCCGTCGCACCACTTCGGGCCCTTCCAACCTCTTTCCAGAAGAGTTTGGAGTTCTCCTTAAAGTTGTGCGACAACCTTTCGTCCGCTTCCATTCTTCACCTTTCACGCACTTCCTCAATCAGTGCTTTCGTGTGAACTTTCTGCAGCCTATATCTTTCTTTCATCTTCTCTCTCATATCCTTATCATTACTAGAGGCCAAGTAGTCTAACCATGCTTTCTTCTTCTTCTTTACAGCTTCTTTCACTTCATCATTCCACCATGCATCTCTTCTTTTACTACTGCCTCTTTTTATTGTTCCACACACTTCTTCCGCTGCACTTACCATTCCATCCCTAAGGTTCTGCCATGTTCTTTCTACACATTCTTTTCTGCCATCGATGGTGTCAAGCTTTTCGGCTACCCTCGCATGATATTTGTCCCTAATATCCGCTTCCTGAAGCTTCCAGCTTCGGATGCGACAGACCGACTGTGGTTCTGTTACTGCCGTCCGGTAGCGTCAACCCGCGAACAGACCCCTAAATCTAGTAATCACTAGATAGTGATCCGTTCCCAGGTCAGCACCCCTGAACACTCGCATATCGATCACCTGTTTTCGCCGTCGGTCATCCACCAGGAACAAATCGATCATACTTCTCTCATTCTTTCGTTCTCTAGTATACATATGGATTTTCTTGTGATTAAACATAGTGTTTGTCACAAGAAGACCCTTTTCCTTGCACACCGCCAGTATAAGCTTGCCAGCATCATTAACCCTTTTATCGCCAAACTTTCCAAGTACCGACTCGTACCCTGGTCGAGCGGTACCAACCCATCCATTCAAATCACCACATACAACAATTCTTTCGTTTCCCCTAGCCAAATCTAGAACTTCTCTTACATTCTCCCAAAACTCCTCCAGCTCAGCCCCGGACGACGAAGCTACCGGCGCATAAACAGCCAAAAGGAATAACTTCGTCAGTCCCAATTTAAAGCGAACCCAGAGAAGTCTTGAGTTCACAACCTTATATTCAGTCATAACATCGATCATCCGAGAAGACAGCAGCACCCCCACTCCCTGGCAGGCGTTCTTGCTCTCCGGGACTCCGGACCATAGAGCTAACGCCACGCCAGGGAGCTCTTCAGTACCACTGCCCTTCTGTTTGGTCTCCGACATACACACGACATCTAATTCTCTTTCTTTCATTATTTCGATCAACTCATTCGTCTTATCTCTCATGCCTCCTCTAACATTCCACGTGCCAACTCTGCACTCTGTCCTCCACCTTCCGCCGTGTCGGGCTGTGCGTGACGGGTGGCGGTCCCCATCGCCGCTTTGCACGCTGCATTCCACACCAACGGGGACGAGCTGGTGTGCGTCGCTTTGGGGGGATGCCCTAACCCTCGTTGGCATGGGTGCACAGCTAGTAGAATTGCAGCCCTGAAAAGGGCTGGCAGGGGTCGCGACGAGCACGCTTCTACAATGACCCACGCTTCTACAATGAACAATCATTGTGGGATTTCATAACGGTAAACGACCTTAGGCAGCATAATGACTTGTTAAATCATAATAAGAGAATCCTCGATCTGGTGTTATCGAATATGGATAATACTAACATAAGCAATCCCAGTCACTTGCTATCCAAATTTGATCTTCACCATCCACCTATACAAGTTTCGCTTACCTTTTCTAAGAAAGTCGTTAATATACCGATTACCATCCAAACAAAATTGAATTATTTCAAAGCTGATTATATAATACGTGAACTAATACAAAAACATGTACTACGAAAGATCATAAAAAATCATAAGTATCCATATTAGTTCTGAAAACAACTTATAAAAAGATTGAATGAAAAGAATCGATTGAGATTGAGAGTTAAAAAATATAATAACTCGATAGATGTGATCTCAATAAATTTACTTAAATAACGGTGTAGTAGAATGGCTGTTGCTTATTTCAATTCATATACTCCGTCCCTTGAAAACAAGATTGTTACTAATCCTAAACTTTTTTAGAGTTATATCAAACAGAAAAGAGGTGGTTTTAGCAACTATCCTCGTGCTATGTCAAACGGAGTTGAAGTCTCTGAAAATATTGGAACCATCAGCAATTACTTTGCTTCCCATTTCTCCAGTATCTATGTTGATTCTTTTAACACCGTCTCCCCAAAACATCCAGGGTTTGTGAATCGACAAAATATAACTCCATTAAATAGTGCAACTGTAATAGAAAAACAAATTAAGGAAGCCCGGATCTAATTCCACCCATTTTTGTTAGCAAAACGGCCAATGAGAAATCACTCTCTTTAATGTTAGTATACAACAAATCTTTACAGGCAGGTGTTTTCCCATCGATTTGGAAGGTTTCTAATACTGTACTCGTATTTAAATGTCACGGTAAATCAATTGTATCTAATTATAGGCGAATAGCTATTTTGTCTGTTCTTGCAAAGGTTTTCGAGGGTCTGATTTGTTCTGTTTTGTCTTTGCATTTGAAACAGTATTTGTCGAACAACCAACATGGATTCATGAAGGGGTGGTCTACGGCTTCTAACTTAGTATCATATGTTGAAACCCTTGTTCGGGCCGTTGATTCTCGCGTACCGGTGGGCGCGGTATATACAGACATCAGCAAGGCTTTTGATACAGTAAATCATAGTATATCGTTGGAAAAACTACAATTATATGGTGTGGTAAGCGGTGTAGTGGCGGTTAAGAATACCCACTACCCCATATCTTCCCGTGGGTGTCGTAAATGGCGACAAAGGGAAACAGGCAGGAGATGGGCAGCACAATCTTCCTGATAACAACAAACTTACAATAAAAAAACTGCAGTTGCCAACCCGCTCGCCAAGCGTGGCAACTATGGCAAATACTCCCCTATGAATGTAAGTAACAAAGAAACGGCCCCCAGTCCCCTGCTATTCCTGGCTACGGTGGTGACCATGGTAACGGCGGAGCAGGGGGTGTTAAGAGTCTCCGGTGGAGGTTCGGTTGCCACCTAAGACGACTCGACCTGGCAACGTACAACGCACGCACCCTGAGGACTGACGAGAAGATCGTGGAGCTGGAAGAAGAGATAGACAAGTTACGCTGGTATATTATAGGATTATCCGAAGTCCGAAGAGAGGGGGAGGAAACGGTAATCCTCGAATCCGGCAACATGCTCTATCACCGGGAGGGCGACCATCTGTCCCAAGGAGGTGTCGGCTTTATCGTCCACAAGTCTCTCGTTAACAACGTTGTAAAAATTGAGAGTGTGTCGACGAGGGTTGCGTACCTTATACTCAGAATCACCAAACGGTATTCGCTCAAGGTTATTAAGGTTTACGCACCAAACTCGGCACAACCCGATGAGGAGGTGGAGGAAATGTATGAGGATATCTCTAGAGCCATGCATTCCTACAAAACCCAATATACGGTGTTAATGGGAGACTTCAATGCAAAACTAGGCACAAGAGAGAACGGTGAGCTGAAAGTAGGGAAATTTGGAATAGGGCATCGGAACCCAAGGGACCAGCAGCTGGCCGACTTCATGGAGAAAGAGGGACTCTTTATGATGAATTCTTTCTTTCAGAAGGCGCCCTACAGGAAGTGGACCTGGTCGAGCCCCGACGGTTCCACAAAAAATGAGATTGACTTCATTATGACGACCAGATGACAACTGTTCAGTGATGTCTCCGTGATCGCGAGGGTGAAAACTGGTAGCGATAACCGAATGGTTAGAGGCACACTGAACCTAATCGTTAAGTTGGAGAGGTCTCGTCTAATGAAGTCAACGCTCCGTCCTCCTCGTGCTCTGTTCCAAAGTCCCTAAACCTTTCAGCTCGAGTTACAAAACCGTTTTCAGTGCCTAGAAGACTGCAATGAAGTGGACGATATGAATAACAAGCTCGTGGAAACTGTCCATGCGGTCGGAGCTAAGTTCTGCAAAACCCGCCGCAGAAGAACACAAAAACTCTCCGATCACACTCTCAATCTCATGGCTGTTAGACGGGAGATGAAGCTACATTCTTCAACAGATTTGACAGCATACGGGCAACTGAACAGACAGATCTCCAAATGCATGCGGCGGGACTTACGCAACTTCAATACAGCTTGTATTGAAGAAAGGATCGAGCGGAACCAAGGCTCCAAAGTCTTTGCCAGAGATCTGTCTGCCAGAAAGAGCCAACCGTCAAAGCTGAAGACCGAGTGTGGCAGCATCGTTTCCGGGGCACCTGAGATTTTGAGTGAGATTGAGAGGTTCTTTGGGCAGCTGTACACGTCATCGTTGGAGCCACACGCAAATGTGAGTAACGATCCAAGAGCGAGTCTTATCCGACACTATTCCGAAGATATCCCGGACGTCAGTCTGAACGAGATTAGAATGGCTCTCCAGCACCTTAAAAACGGCAAGGCCCCAGGCGAGGATGGATTTACAGCGGAGCTTCTGAAAGCGGGTGGAATACCGGTACTTGAAGTCCTTCAGAAGCTCTTTAATTCCGTCCTCCATGGTGGCATTACACCGGAGGCGTGGAGCAGAAGTGCGGTGGTCTTGTTCTTCAAGAAAGGTGACAACGCTCTCTTGAAGAACTACAGACTGATTTCCCTTCTGAGCCGCGTCTACGTGCTGTTTTCGAGAGTCATTACGAATCGTCTCGCGCGCAGACTTGACTACTTCCAGCCTCCCGAACAAGCCAGTTTCCGAAAGGGCTTTAGCACCATAGACCACATACATACCATTCGGCAAATCGTAATGAAGTCCGAGGAGTACAATTTGCCACTATGTCTGGCGTATGTGGACTATGAGAAAGCCTTTGAATCCGTCGAAATTTGGGCGGTGCTGCAGTCCCTTCAGCGGTGCCAAGTTGACTGTCGGTATATCGAAGTGCTGAAGTGTTTGTACAGTAGAGCTACGATGGCTATCCGAGTACAGAACCAGAGTACGAAACCAATCCAATTGCAGAGAGTTGTAAGACAGGGTGATGTAATATCCCCGCAACTCTTCACCGCTGCATTTGAAGACGTTTTCAAGCTTCTGGACTGGAAAGGATACGGTATTAACATCAATGGCGAGTACATAACTCACCTTCGATTTGCCGACGATATAGTCCTTTTTTATGCCCAAATTTGGTCATTTTTGAACGCCATCCAATTGCGTTCGAGCTGGCTCCTCACCCGATGGTATGTAGGTGAGGTAAACGCCGAGGTGGGGCGGCCGTGTGCGGCTTGCAGTGACTCGACGCGTGGGCGAAGAGGGGAGAGTTGTTCGCTGGCCGCGAGGCGGTGAAGCCGCGTATCTAGGTCGTCGCGGCCGAAGGCACGCGATCGTGTAGGGTCCAGATAGTTAGATTTAGACGTGTATTTCGCTACGTGGATATGTGAATTTTGCAATATTTAACTTGTTCGGGTGATGCGGAATTGTGCACGCGCGCGCCGATTAGATATACGGTTTAGGATTCGAACCGCGCATTCCTTGGTCGAGAGCGTCTCCCGGTTGATTGTATGGAAATCATGATAATTGTGCCGTCGCGTTAAGTGCCCCCTTTTGTATGTTGGTTGGTTCGTTAGTTTACGTGTCAACGAGGCGTATTTTGAATTCTTTTCGCGACGTGGTGTTTGGTGTCGAATGAAGGAACTTAGTTGTGTTTAACGCTGAACCGTATAACTCATTAAGAGATCGCTTTACTTCCCTATTTATAATTTTGTGATAAGTGAATCCGGGACATTGAATATCGGATTTCGAACTACTGTCCTTACTGTGTCGGGTATCACGTGTTCGATTCTACGATGAATGTGGAATTAGGCGAGTTTAAGTTAAAGTTAAATGTACAATGAAGCTAATAGACTGAAATAGTGACAATGAAGAAAGAAATGGTCCAGCGGTGGAGCCTGTTGGAGCGATGCAGCATTGGGGGGCATCCTGGAACCCGGCCGCTGCTGGCCGCCTAAGTTGGTCAAGGTCTCAGACATTTACACATCACTGAACACTACTTTTCATTCACCTTACACCCACTCACGGCTTGACCGAGCCTTGGTGCGAAGTTAGCTTCTGATACTGGTACGTACTATGTGTTTCTAGCATTCTCCCATATAGTTTATTATGATAGGAAATTTCCATATAGCCATTCGGGCTCGAACCCGCGGCTGCCCGTTGAACCTTTCGCTCATGGGCCCCAGATATTGAACCTTTGCAAGGGCAGCTGCGGCCTTAACATTTTTTGTAGCAGAGCGTGGTTGGATTGGTTTAATTTTGTCTACAATCACGCCCGGCCGTAATACGTAAAAATAAAGTTATTTTCTTTTGTTGCTTGCTTTTTTGTTTGTTAGCGGGTAGATGTGAACGTCACGCCCGTAGGTTGCGCAAGCGGGAGTTTGTGAGAACTAGATATGCGTTGGGTAGGTAGATGGTTATTATCACGTAATCGGATAATTATCGTTGTCGTATAATTATAGTTGATTAATTATCGAAGGGTCGGTTGTCTGAGCGAGGCATTTTTTATAGATCGACTGTGATGTGTATCTTTATTTGTATTGTGGTTTGTATTTAATCTAATAAATAGTAATTTGTATTTGTGTAATTTGTATTTAACTTGATTTGATAGGAACGGTATTTGTTACTCGTTAATTTTTTTTGTATTTGTTATTTGTTAATTTGTAATTTGTATTTGGGCCGCGTAGGAATTTGTATTTAGAAAGTGATGCCGTCGCGTTGCCAGGGCTGTCTCCAGGCCGTTTGCGTCGGGGTGCGAACGGCGTTTTCTCTCAGGGCTCTCCTGAGCCCTCGTCGGGGGTTCTTCCCCTAGGGGCGTGGGGGTCGTCACCCCCACCCTCAGTATGTTGAGAGGGACTTCACTGCCACTCAGTGGTCAGCTAGACCCTTCTCACCCTCGTCAGCTGAATGGCCGCGGCTCGGGGTACTGCCGTTCCCCCCTTGATGTGGGCAGCCCCAGCTGGGTAGCTGCCGCCCTAGCTCCCACCCCGGCTGCCTCCACTAATTCTGTGAGCCGTCAACAGCTCACTTGTCAAACTGTTCTATTGTCGACGGCCTCAGTGAGGGTGTACAATCCGAGCGTCGATTGTTTAACGGTACGCGCTTTATTGGTACCGGGTTCACAACCGGGTTGGTCTCTGCTTAGTTGTTGGGAAGACTAGGGCTCCACGGGAGCGTTGAATTGCTCTGTTAGGGATTGTTAGATTTGGTTTAGGTCGAGCACTTAATTAACGATGCTTTGAATTAAAATTAAAAATGGTTTTGTGCCTTCCGCGAAATGTTCATATTTGTGGCGGTTGTGATTAAGAAGGCGAATTTAGTGTGCTCTCTGAGTACTTACACATATGTTTTGTAGTTGTATTTGATCACTGTGTTTGTTTTGTTGCAAGGAAAATTGAAATTGAATGATGTGCCCTTTGAATGCTTGTGCGTATGTTTTGTGATTGTGTTTGTTGGCCTCTGCTTAGTTGTTGGGAAGACTAGGGCTCCACGGGAGCGTTGAATTGCTCTGTTAGGGATTATTAGATTTGGTTTAGGTCGAGCACTTAATTAACGATGCTTTGAATTAAAATTAAAAATGGTTTTGTGCCTTCCGCGAAATGTTCATATTTGTGGCGGTTGTGATTAAGAAGGCGAATTTGGTGTGCTCTCTGAGTACTTATACATATGTTTGTTGTATTTGATCACTATGTTTGTTTTGTTGCAAGGAAAATTTAAATTGAATGATGTGCCCTTTGAATGCTTGTGCGTATGTTTTGTGATTGTGTTTGATCATTGTGTTTTGTTGAAAAGAAAAATTATATTGGATAACCCTATTTGTGCAGAAGGGAATAAGAGTCATTCCTCTCTTTGTTTTCACATTTTGTTGGCACTGTCGAAGATATTTGTTTGGAATGAGAAATAGGGCTGTCTCTTACGTTTCTCGTTTTGTTTAATTTGTCAGTTTGACCTATGTGCATCGGTGATTAATTTGTTTGAATTAATTCTGTAGTTGAACATTGATGCCTTTGAAAATTAGTTGAAATATGAGCATACCTTTGAAAGTTAGTTGAAACATGAGAACCCGCGGCTGCCCGTTGAACCTTCCGCTCATGGGCCCCAGATATTGAACCTTTGCAAGGGCAGCTGCGGGCCGTGACAGTCCTTATGGCAGAATCGCTGGAGGACCTAAGCACCATGTTCAATGACCTCAATAGGGTCTCCCAACGAATAGGTCTTACGATGAACATGGACAAAACAAAGATCATGTTTAATGTCCATGTCACACCTATGCCGGTAGTTGTTGGGAGCACTAAGTTTGAAGTTGTTGATGAGTATGTTTACCTGGGACAAATAGTACGACTAGGTAAGTCCAACTTCGACCGAGAGGTCAATCGACGGATTCAACTCTGCTGGGCAGCGTTCGGGAAACTACGACACATCTTCTCATCAAACATACCTCAAAATCATAAAACGAAAGTGTACAACCAGTGCGTGTTGCCAGTGATGATTTGAGACGTGGTCCTTCACTGCTGGCCATATGACGAAGCTCAAGGTCGCTCAGCGAGCTATGGAGAGGGCTATGCACAGGGTTTCTCTGCGTGATAAACTTAGATATGAGTATATCCGCAGTAGAACCAGAATAACCGACATAGCCCAACGGATTAGTACGCTGAAGTGGCAGTTGGCCGGCCATATAGCTCGAGGAACCGACAACCGATGGGGAAGAAAGATTCTTGAGTGGCAGCCTCGTACCGGTAGGCGAAGTGTAGGGCAACCCCCACGAGATGGAGTGACGATCTGGTAAGACATGCAGGAAGTCGATGGATGCAGGTGGCTCAGGACCGTGCTTTGTGGCGTTCCTTGGGGGAGGCCTATGTTCAGCAGTGGACTTATGAAAGGCTGTAATGATGATGATGATGACCCTAAAGAAGTTACCACGACTACTGACTGCGTGTAAACGGTGCGAGACAGTCCTCGGCGCCAGCACTGGCGCCTGTTATTGACTGGGTTTCTATAATGTGGAATTAGAACCAGATAGTCGTAAGTATACAGCATTCTGTTCTGGGAAATATCAGATGACCAGAATGCCTCAAAACCAGTCCCAACTCTTTCTCTAGGATGATAAATATGGATATGGCGGGATAAACGTTTGAAAACTATTTATTTATCTTAATGACATCATAATTTTTGCAAAAAATTTAGGGGACCACAATAAAAACGTGACTGAAGTATTTGAGCGAATTAAACAAGTAAATTTAAAGTTAAATCCCATCGATCACTAATAAAGAACTAGATGCACAATCTCATACAAAAGTTCTCTAAAAACTGTCGCCAAATGTTTTGACGTAATTCTAGTTGATATAAATATAGATTAATGTAAATTTAACCTTAAGTGAAATGTCTAAAGTTGTATTGACAAAGCAACGCACAAAAATCAAATATTTTTTACGACGAGGCTCGTCGCTTGGACAAGGAGAGTGGAGTCGAACTGCACAATATTTTTTGTTACTGTAATTTTAATTTTACAAATTTTTAAAACTTGTTTTAAATAATTGGTCTACTTAATAAAGCATATTCTATTCTTATCTATGGTGTATATGTGTAATGGTTATATTATTACCTGAATGTAAATATGCTTTTGGATAGGGCACCACATTCATTTAGTAATGAAAGTAATTAAAACAGTCATAATTTTTTATTTATTCTTTATCTTGTGTGAAAAATTTGAAGATATTGCTTGACAAACAAGTTAAATCTAAATATAATAGTTACTAAATATAAAAAATAAATACAGAAAGTTTTTGCAAAATCTAAGAATATTATTGTCCAATTTTTGACGTAATGTTCATATTTACAGATGTTTAAAAATACGGATAAGAATGAATAATTATAATGATTTCTTATATTTACGCGTTCACTACACGTTTACATGAAACTAGTTTTACGGATTTTATCGCGTATATTAACTTAGTTTATATTTCCGACGTATCGAGTACTATAATATTTAGAGAAACAGTAAAGAACTCTCATTAAACAAAAAAAAAAAACAATCATACTTTAATAATAAAAAATAAAAAAATAATAGCGTTTCCACAAATGGAACAGAATCAACGCATATACCTCGAACAATGACGACTTATTTTATTACGAATTAATTTAAAAAATACTTTTACGATGATTTCTTGACCAAAATATCAGTTATAACACTTAAATAATGTTAATATTAATACTTACCGAAAATATGAAATTCCATCCTTTTTTAGCGTCCTGAATGTGTGATATTTACACTTTTTAAACGAGCACTGAGACAAGTTTACCGTCGGAGCATTCGAATGCTACTAGATTAAAAGTGCACCCATATGTTCGAGTGGGTGCACATTCTGTTATGCCATTTTTGTCACTGATTGTGTATCTAGTTTTTTATTAGTGATCGATGTTAAATCCCGATAAATGTACATTTAAAAAAAGAATTATTGTATTAAGATCATGTCGTAACTGCAGATGGTATTTTACCGTATCCTGAAAAAATCAAAATTATATAAAATTACCTTATTCCTACTAATACAAACGAGATAAAACGCTTTGTAGCCTTCGCAAACTTTTATCGTAAATTTGTTCCTAATTTTGCCGAGAAAGCCTTTCATCTGAATAGATTATCTCGTACAAATGTACGACGAGTGCAACGTTCATTTAATTCATTACAACAAGATATGATGTCACCCCATTACTTCAATACCCAGATTTTTCTGAAAATAACCAATTTAAAGTTTATACTGATGCACCCGGTGCACTATTCATTTTTATTGAATAATATGGCCCATAGGAGCCCTACTATTCAATAAAATGATAAGCCTATAACATATGCTTGCCGAACCCTAAATAGAGCAGAAAATAACTACCCAATTACACTCCAATGTGAGATGTCCAAATACGTACAGGCATACCCGTTAGTTTCTAAGAGTTCTGTAGAAGTTGCACAGGATTTCGTAAACAATTTCATCCAGTATTGCACATATTAATTTCTTTTTTTTTTGTTTGAGAAGGAAGGTGCAGTATATAGGTATGATACCGTATATGCAGTATATACATATGTTTTGGTATAATCTAAAATAACAATAACGTTAATACAAGCAGTCCGATATCAACACATCGGGCGTTTGATTTCCCTCGTCCGTATACTATAATTAAGTCTATATTCCTGTCAGGACATATCCCTGAACCATGGAAGATTCAAATAATAAGTAAAAGACTTTAATATTAATCTCCTAGAAGCTTCCTCCATCAATATTAAATTTAGATCATTGTTTAAATCATATGGTCTTTTTAATTTATTTTTAGAGCCAACCCGTATTGCTCAATCGTGCAACATGTAGGTATAGATAATATTTTTACAAACGTGAAGCCGTTGCATAAATGTATAATTCAAAAATTAAGTTCTGATCACTGTGGACAAGAAGTATCGTTACCTTATGCTCACAAAAAGCAAGTAGATGAGAGAGTTGTGTTTGTTCTAGTAAATGCACATCGCTTGGAGAAGTTTAGAAGTAACATAGTGAAAAAACTTCCATCACTTTCATACCAAAATGATCCAAATTCTTTGTATCGAACATTATTTAAGCTTATTTGCAATGAATTTAATAATACTTTTACTTCTAAAACATTCTCCTTGAACAGTCGGAAGTCATGGGCGACAGTAGGAGTCCATAAGAGCAGACATAAGTTATATGATCTTTACCATGAAAGGTCATATAATCATAGCGTCGAATTTAGGGAATATGTAAAAAAATATTCAAAAATATTTAAAAGAGTGTGCTCCACAGCCAAGTCTTTGCATTTGGGCAACAAAATTAGGACGGCGTCTAATAAAATTAAAATGACATGGAGTATAATTAATAGCGAAACTGGTAATATCAACTCTCGCAATTCAAACTACCAGTTAAGTGTTAACAACAAATTAACTGAATCAGATCAGGACATTGCAATGGTTTTTGAGAAATATTTTACTGATATTCCGATATTAACCACTAAGTCACTGAATTCTTCTCCTGCCGTCGCCGAATCATTACTTAAACAAAATGTAAATGCGTGTACAAAGAATTTTACATTTCATAAAGTATCATCAAAAGATATTGTAAAACATTGTAAAACTATTGATGTTAAGAAAACTGCGGATCTCTAGGGGATTTCCGTTAAAGTTATTGTGTCTATAATAGATACGGTCGCGCCTCATTTAGCTATTATTTTTTAATACTAGTGTCGAATCTGGTGTGTTTCCTGATTTAATGAAGCATAGTAAAGTAATACCTTTATTTAAATCTGCTAGTACATTAGACCCCGCCAATTTTAGACATATTTCTGTACTATCAACACTTAGTAAGATTTTTGAAAAAAATATTCTTGATCAAATGTTAAATTTCTTTAATATAAATAACTTGCTTCATAAAAATCAATTTGGTTTCACAAGGGGTCGCTCGACAACTGATGCCGGTGTTGAGCTGATTATATATATCTTTAATGCATGGGAGAATTCACAGGATGTTTTGGGTATATTTTGTGACCTATCCAAGGCCTTCGATTGTGTTCACCGAGAAACATTAATCAGGAAACTCAACACTACGGTGTAAGAAGTGATGCTCTTAAATTAATTATTTCACATTTAAGTAAGAGAACGCAAATAGTTATCATTAACAGTATGAGCTCTTCCGGATCGATAGTACAAATGGGCGTGCATCAAGGCTCAATTCTCGGCCCCTTTCTGTTTCTTGTATACATTAATGACTTACCTTACATAGTAGGGCATAACCATGATATAGGTAGTATTATTTGCAGATGACACTTCTTTAATTTTCAAATTAATTCGACAATTACTGAAATATGACGAAGTAAATAATGCTATATCTAAATTAGTAAATTGGTTCAATGTTAATAATTTGCAATTTAAATGGCACTAAAACGAAATGTATGAAATTCATGACTCCAAATGTCAAACAATTAAATACTAATGTAATTTTAAATGGGGAGAAACTGAGTCTTGTAGATACCACCATTTTTCTTGGAATCACACTAGACGCGAACCTTCAATGGATCCCCCACCCCCATATATCAAAACTAGCAAGCAGACTTAGTTCTGCAGCATTTGCTGTAAAAAAGAGTATTTCCCTCTTTCAATTAAGCATTCTGCCGTTTTAATTCTGCTTTGACGAGTATGTTTACCTGGGACAAATAGTCCGACTAGGTAAGTCCAACTTCGACCGAGAGGTCAATCGACGGATTCAACTCGGCTGGGCAGCGTTCGGGAAATTACGGCACATCTTCTCGTCAGGTATACCTCAAAACTTGAAAACGAGACTGTACACCCAGTGCGTGTTGCCAGTGATGACATACGGAACTGAGACGTGGTCCTTCACTGCTGGCCGGATGAGGAAGCTCAAGGTCGCTCAGCGAGCTATGGAGAGGGCTATGCTCGGAGTTTCTCTGCGTGATAAACTCAGAAATGAGGATATCCGCAGTAGAACCAGAGTGACCGACATAGCCCAACGGATTAGTAAGCTGAAGTGGCAATGGGCCGGTCATATAGCTCGAAGAACCGACAACCGATGGGGAAGAAAGGTTCTCGAGTGGCAGCCTCGTACCGGCAGGCGAAGTGTAGGGCGTACCCCCACTAGATAGAGTGACGACCTGGTAAGATATGCAGGAAGTCGATGGATGCAGGTGGCTCAGGACCGTGCTTTGTGGCGTTCGTTGGGGGAGGCCTATGTTCAGCAGTGGACTTGTGAAGGGCTGTAATGATGATAATGATGATGAATTCTGCTTCGCAGTACTTACACGAGTGGCTTCACGATCATGGCCTCTCTCCTGGTATCTAAATGCATTTTAGTTGTGTTTACCCGTAAGTGAAACAAACCTCCCTTAACTCTTTTAATCAATAATGAAGCCTTTGATGCAGGTACGTGATAAAGTTAAATTTTTGAGTGTTATTCTCGACACTCAAGTGTCTTGCGTTGTTATGTATGTTATATATATATATATATATATATATATATATATATATATATATATATAAATGTTAATATTCTATGCACATTATCTGATGTTCGTTGGAGGTTTCAGCCATTCAACCAAAAATATATGCAATAATAATAGAACCTTGCAGTAAAATTGCTCTTAGCAAACTAGATAGGATACTGTCAAAATGCGTGCGTATTATTACAGGCGCAATGAAATCGTTCCCAATAGTTGCCCTTCAGGTGGAATGTCTAGACAATCTTTATTCTTTTATGTAAGCAATTTCTATCCGATAGATTCCACCCTAATGTTATGCAGATTTCTTCTCTGTTCAATAAATAGAATAGAATAAAATAAAAAAATTCTATTTTATTTATTCTTACCCTGTTTTTATAGAGTTATTGAACTAAACGACGCCTAACTAGCATAAAGATAATTCTCGGGCTAGTGTACTGCCCTCTTCTACTATTATTCATAAGATGAACATATTGTACCAGAGTTACTACGGGGTCGGAGCTAAGTTCTGCAAGACCCACCGCAGAAGAACACAAAAACTCTCCGATCACACTCTTAATCTAACGGCTGTTAGATGGGAAATAAAGCTGCAGTCTTCAATAGATTGGACAGCATACAGGCAACTGAACAGACAGATCTCCAAATGCATGCGGCGAGATTTACGCAACTTCAATACAGCTCGTACTGAAGAAGTGATCGAACGGAACCAAGGCTCCAAAGTCTTTGCCAGAGATCTGACTGCCAGAAGGAGACAACTGTCAAAGCTGAAAACCGAGTATGGCAGCATCGTTTCCGGAACACTTGAGATTTTGAGTGAGATTGAGAGGTTCTATGGCTAGCTGTACACATCATCGTTGGAGCCACACGCAAGTGTGAGTAATGATCCAAGAGCAAGTCTTATCCGACACTATTCTGATGATATCCCAGACGTCAGTTTGAGCGAGATTAGAATGGCTCTCCATCACCTTAAAAACGGCAAGGTCCTAGGCGAGGATGGAATAACAGCGGAGCTTCTGAAAGCGGGTGCAAAAACGGTACTTGAAGTCCTTCAGAAGCTCTTTAATTCCGTCCTCCATGGTGGCACTACACCGGAGACGTGGAGCAGAAGTGCAGTGGTCTTGTTCTTCAAGAAAGGCGACAACCGATTTCCCTTCTGAGCCGCGTCTACCTGCTGTTTTTGAGAGCCATTACGAATTGTCTCGCACGCATACTCGACGACTTCCAGCCTCCCGAACAAGCCGGTTTCCGAAAAGGCTTTAGTACCTACCATAGACCACACATACTCTTCGGCAAATTGTACAGAAGACCGAAGAGTACAATCTCGCATTTTGCCTTGCGTATGTGGACTATGAGAAAGCCTTTGATTCCGTCAAAATTTGGACGGTGCTACAGTCCCTTCAGCGGTGCCAAGTTGACTGTCGGTATATCGAAGTGCTGAAGTGTTTGTACAGTAGGGCTAAGATGGCTATCCGAGTACAGAACCAGAGTACGAAACCTATCCAACTGCAGAGATGTGTAAGACATGGTGACGTTATATCTCTGAAACTTCACTACTGCATTGGAAAACGTTTTCAAGCTACAGGACTGGAAAGGATACGGAATTAACATCAATGGAGAGTACATCAATAACCTTCGATTTGCCAATGATATAGTCCTTATGGCAGAATCACTGGAGGACCTAAGCACTATGCTCAATGACCTCAATAGTGCCTCCCACCGGATAGGTCTTAAGATGAACATGGACAAAAAAAGATCATGTGTAATATCCATGTCACCTATGCCGGTAGTTGTTGAGAGCACTAAGCTCGAAGTTGTTGACGAGTATGTTTACCTGGGACAAATAGTCCGACTAGGTAAGTCCAACTACGACCGAGAGGTCAATCGACGGATTCAACTCGGCTGGGCAGCGTTCGGGAAACTACGACACATCTTCTCGTTAGACATACCTCAAAAGCTGAAAACGAAATTGTACAACCAGTGCGTGTTGCCAGTGATTACTTACGGATCTGAGACGTGGTCCTTCACTGCTGGCCGTATGAGAATTCTCAAGGTCGCTCAGCGAGTTATGGAGAGGGCTATGCCTGGGGTTTCTCTACGTGATAAACTTAGAAATGAGGATATCCGCAGTAGAATCAGTGACCGACATAGCATAGCATAGGATTAGTAAGCTGAAGTGGCAATGGGCCGGTTATATAGACCGAAGAACCGACAACCGATGGGGTAAAAAGGTTCTCGAGTGACAGCCTAGTACAGGTAGGCGGAGTGTAGGGCGATCCCCCAATAGATGGAGTGACGACCTGATAAGACTTTTTTTTTATAGGATAAGGGTGACAAACGAGCACACAGTCCACCTGATGGTAAGTGGTTGCTGCGGCCCATGGACATCTACATCTACCCTCTATTACAAATCAAAATGTAGATGCGTTGTCACCCGTGAGGACTAAGATGGAATGCCTCATTTCCAGTAAAAAGGGGCTCCAGCCACCTGCACTCACCAAGCGAAACGCAGAGGTAAACACTAGAAAACTTCACGCTCGTTTTCTGTGAGGTCGTGGTACCACCCCGGTTCGAGCCGGCCCATCCGTGCGACAGCAAAAGCTGCCGCGTGGCTCTACCACTGTTAATAATGCAGGAAGTCGATGGATACAGGTGGCTCAGGTCCGGGCTTTGTGGAATTCCGTGGGGGAGAGGGGGACTATGTTCAGCAGTGGACTTGGGAAGGGCTGTAATGATAGTACGTGTATTTGATACGACAATCATTGTTTTTATAGAATAAGGGTGATAAACGAGCACACAGTGCAACGGATGGTAAGTGGATGCTGTGACTCATAATCATCTACATTAATCCTAGATTAATAATCAAAATGTAGAAGCGTTGTCATCCCGAGATAAAATGCTTTATTTCCAGTAAAAATATCTCCGGTTCTCTATTATACTCATCATACGAAACACTGTATTAAGCTGATATTAGTTTTGAAGCACTTTTTAGGTTCATAATGATCACAGACGATTTAAAAGGTGTGTGGTATAGATTTAAAATACAGAATGTTTTACAAAAATAATTTAATAGGCAAATCTCTAATAGATAATAAAATGATCAAAAAAGTGTCATTGGTGTACAAAATTACAACTAAAGGAGCGGCTTGGCTTCATACATTATCGCAATTCTTCGTTGTGCTGCAGTACGCCTTAATACTACAATAATATACCTACATAGATAATACATTATTATCAAAAGCAGGCACTCTTGGCTTAGAGGTACAAACTCTTAACTCCAAAAATGTCCAACAGTCAAAATCAACTTCGAAAGCTAAAATATCTTACAATTAAATATGGCTACCGATAAAACGAATACAAAATAATACATTATCGATTTATTTAATACTAATTTTAACCAACATATTTGGAGTTCCACACTACACCTATTGTGCAAAAGAATAATAGTCATTAAACTTAATTATCATTTAATTTATATACAACCACAGACAAACAAAGAAAGATAGACAAAGACAGAAGCAGAACAATAGAGAAGACTATGACACAACTCTACATATAAACATGTGACGCCGAAATCATGTTCAACTTATTGCAAGACCAACTCATGGACACACATTTATCTTTTTTCTATAAAATAAGAGTGACGAACGAGCACACGGTCCACCTGATGGTAGTGGATGCGGTAGCTTATAGACACCTACATCTATCCTCGATTAAGAACAAATAGCAGATGCGTTGTCACCCCTGAGTGCTAACATGGAATGACTTGTTTCCATTAAAGAGGGTCTCCGGTACTCTACAATCGCCATACAAAACACAGCAACTTTAAGCGGGTGTTCTGTAAGGGCGACGTCTTTCCCAAGTCGAGCCACTTTACCCATTCGAGCTACAACCACAATATAGCTGCTGATAGGTTCCCACATACGTGAAAATTATGATCTAAAATCATTTTACCCAACAAGGTTTCAGGCACATGTGTGCGCCCAGCAGTAGACTTTTAACGAGCTGATTAAGAAAGATGCATGCGTGAAGACGTGCCAAGAAGTTGAGCATGGTTTTGGCGTCAATTTAATTGTAAGTAGTGTTCTGTCTACCCTTTTGTTTGTGCAAGTATACAAAATGAATTTTCTTATATAAAGCGTTAACTGAAACATGAAGCCAATCAAACCTAAAACTTTCTATTTTCCAATGCGTCAGAAGTTTAAAGAGAAAATATACAATAAGGCGTCATTAAATAATTTCTAAACTTTGGCTTTTTCAAAACCAAATTGACCCAAAAACGACATTATGTGAAAAGTGATATAGTAGAATTTGTTTGTGTTTAAGAGAAGAAAATATAAAAGAGCAACATCGTAGAAAACCCAGCCGAAATAATCTATCATAGCATAGAACAAATTATAGGTTTATCGTAGATCTTTTAAGATTTTTATTTTTAAATTACGGAAGTAAATGTGTTGCTGATGAAGTTATCAGACATTTTTGCATTACTTATATATTTTCTGCATAAAATATTTTTGAAATTAGTTTCTATTCTGATATTTAACCCATATTTAAGTTTAAATCTGACGGAATGCATTATAACATTATAAGTAACAATAAAATGGCGGGAAACTAAAATTATGAGCAATGCGCGTACAAGATGAATAGAACTGTCAGTAACATTAAGCTTGCGTTGAAGTTTGAATAACATTGCATGGTGTGCAAAAATAGACATAATTTGTTAACAAATAAATTTTGTTGTGATGGCATATATTAATATGTTAAATAATTTAAAAAAATATGAAATCGGTTACAAGATCTTCTGCCACAAAGACAATCGTTTTAATATCATATATATGGAAAAAAATGCTTTGCAATAATTTGGTAATCGATTTTTTTGCTGGGATAATTTTTTTTTTCATTAATCGATGATTTCGTATTCTGATTTTTATACTTTAATACTAATATTTTATATTGTCTGATGATCATGAAGAATAATAATTCTAACGTTGCCTGCAACAAATAGTTAACAAGAACCATCGCGCGAAGGCGTTTCCACTACCAGTAGATTATTTTAATTTTAATGTTTTTTTTCCTTTTATCAAACTGAAGTGACAAATGAACTTACAACCCATTTAATAGTCAGTGGCTTCTGCAGTCTATGAACATCCGCAGTCATCTTTAAATAACCAACTTGAAAGAAGGCTACAGCTGCGTTGTCACATCTGAGAACTAAGAAGAATGCCTCACATCCTACTTAACCAGATGGAGCCGAAAGACGGGGTAGACGAAAAGGAGTAACTACCTACTTACCTGACACCTAGTAAATGTTAATGTTATTAATATTAAAATTTATTTCATACTTTAACGATATTTGTTTGAACACAACACTAATAATCAAATCAAAAATATAGGACGTTTTTTAAATAGCTCTATGATCAATGATTAATAAATGTAATAATCATACAGCATTTAAAAAAAATGATGTTAGTCCAAAAAAGTGAGTACTTCGCTAAAATGCGATCCTATTCATAGAGTACGCGCATTTGAATTATTTAGGTATACGGATCAGGTAGATGTAATAAACAAGTTAATAGCAAAAATATTCGTAAGTACCACTTTGATTGTCATTCCAAAAAACATATTATGTAAATTGCTTTTAATGTTAATCCTCATTTATTAAAAGTTTCCTGAGTTGGTCATAGTTGTAGTCAAAAAAAAAAGAAAGGAGGTAAATGATGAAACGAATGGTTAGTTGTTCAGACTTCTCTTTTCTATTTACAGGTCTTACTGTAAAGATATTTTTAATAAGCATTATAATACCATAATCACACAAATTAACTACGACCTTCTCGGGCGACTGGAGCGTTAAGCGTTAATTTGTCGATTTTTAATTACGTAATCTAAAATAATTCCCACGGATCTCACAGACAAAACTTTTTTGCCGCATAGCCTTAACAATATTTACCCAAAAAAGCCATATTTTATGAGCACAAGTAAAGGCAGATTACAGTCTTAATTATTGCTTTAAACTAGACGTCCTATATAAAAAAGGTAAAGTAACCTACAAGCTCTATGCAATAGTAAAGAAGTACAAAAATAAATAGTTGGTCGTTTTGATTTCAGTTCCGGAATGTGCGAAAATACAAGCGTTTTAAAGCAAAATTACGTTTAAACGGATTTAATTTATTGTATAGTGTTGTTTGTAGTAAAATGAATACAAAACTGAGCAAGCTATTATCACCTTCGTATGAAAAACTGATCCTCAAAATAGTTGTGTTACAATATACAAAAATACATATTTGGTAAAAAACAGTATACAAAAATGCCACTTACAAATCACTTAAGAGACTAGCTACAAATACATTTATATATGTACACATATTTTTTGGTAAAATAAAAAAAAACATACCAATCTAATCTAACTACTAGAAAAGGATATTCCCACAAAGACATACTTCTACAATATGTATCAACATAAATGTTGCCATTATGTTGTGCGAGTATTTAATTTATTTTAATCAACATTCTCTTTTCCATTTTTAAGGTGACATTTTTAGACCCATTTTTAAATCATGCATGTCAAGTGAAATGTATCACATGGTATCGCAGAGGGAGCGATGACGACGAAGGGGAGAATTGACGGTATCACTCTTATAAAGGTTACCGAGGAACTCTGGTTAGCATTAAAAGTTACAGTCTAATACGTCCCACTACTGGGCACAGGCCTCCCCTCATTTCTGAGAGGCTTTTAGGGCAAGGAAGTGTCCGTGTTGGCGAACTTCACGTGTCTTTGAAATATTTTTTTTCTTATTTCTTAGACATGCAGGTTTCCTTACGATGTTTTCCTTCACAGGCGAGCACGTGGTAAATCAGCACTTAAAATTGCAATTAACAATTCCATTGGTCACAGCGGGGATGGAACCCGGGTTGCTCGTGTGCTGTGAAATTTACAGCGAGCGCTAACCATCTGAGCTACCATGGCTCTGGTTAGCAGTATAATTAAGTTATTAAAATTTAAATATATTAGATTATTTGGACCCAACATCTATGATGGAGCATAGCATAGAAGGAAGAGATGTGTCAGGATTGTACCAAATCAAAGTCCATAGTCTCTGGCTTCCCCTCTGAGTGACAGGCATGACACGAGGGTGATTGTATGTTACGTACATTTCATCCCCATTTCTTTTAATTTTTAATTTATCTAATTCAATGTTTAAGGCATATGTTTCAAAATAGGAGAACAGGCATCCCTCAGCCATTTTATATTAATTATAGTTATCACATATTATATTTCTTTAACCCCACAATTTTTTTAAACTCGATCCCAAAAAAAAAACGACAAGCTATGGATAGTTCCCAATAATAGTAAAGATTTGTCGATTTATGCACAGACGTAACGCTATCGCGACAATATTTGGCGCCAGTTTGATATTAAAGATGGATTGATAAGCGCCAAAGATCTAAAATAAGATCTAAAAGATAATCTCGAGTTTAAGATCAAATTTAAAATTTGTGTAACGTGATATGGTATAGACTCAGATTGAGTTTATTACCACTTAAATTCAACATACATAAATTTCATGGCTCATTCATACACAAGAGCAAGTGCATAAACTAACAATTAATAAAATTGAAAACGCTAGCAAATTAACATTTGAGTATCATGATTAAAGAGAGCCTCAAAGTGATAGTAATGACTTATGAATCTTTGTAGAAATATCCCTGCTTTTAAAATTCCTTCACTGTAAAATTGGACAGAGCACAAAAATAACTCTAAAGTAACTCTACTTTAGAGTACAAAAATAACTCTAAAGTAACTCTACTTTAGAGCGAAAATAACTGGCCTGCTATACCTAATTTAGAATAAATTTAATCCTATACAATAATTATGGCATTTCATTGTACATAAGTAAGACAATTTTTATCTCGTTTCATTACCATTATGGAAATAGTGTAATACAATGTGATGTGAAATGTCCCATATCAAAAGCTGATAGCATATCATGTGTTGTGATAAGACTGAATCCTACAGAGCGTGCTATGTACTGTCAAATTAAATTTTCAGCGTTCATAGACTAGTGTGTGGTTATTATCATAACTGAAGTCATGGTCTGTAAAATTACAAAAAAAAATAATAATAATATTTTTCATCTGTATCTAATCAAATTGTTAAAATAACTTTATTAATTAATGTATTTTTGTGAAATATAATTTTTAAGAATAAGTAATTGAAATATAAGAATTTTCACTGTATAATATTTTTGTTGCATGAAATTTTATCACTTAAAAAGATGTATAAACATTATCGTACTTCCCTCTGTATTTTGTTTGATATGAAGTCTTTTGGTTTGGATGACCAGAAAAAAAAATATGTTAAAAATACGAGCCTATCATTGGCACATTTTTACAATAAACACATACTTGTTCTCAAACATTGAACAACCCATCACATACATTTGTATTGTCATTATCAGCTTAACCTATACAGTGATGTTGCTTGCTGCATTATTAGTACAGGTTGAAGCAAATGAGCATAAATATCTATAGGCAGTTAAAGAGTAAAAAAGGAAATGGAATTACCCTATCAGTTCCTTTAGTCGTAACTCTTGTGAAGAATTCTTTGTGCGGCTTTGATCAATGGAGTGAGAGTCTTCAACTCCATTGCACATTCAAGGAATGGATGCGCCAGAAGTTCATCCGCAGTCGCTCGTAAATCTACATCAACTTGTAGGCATTTGTCCAAGAAGTCTTGAAAAGCCGGTGACAATGATTCCCATCTTGGAATCTTTGGTCGGCCAACCGCAGCTATTAAATATAAAGCTCGGAGAGGAGTTTCTTTCATATATGGTGGTTCACCTTCAATCATTTCAATAGCCATGATCCCTAATGACCACACATCCACCTTTTTCCCGTATTGTTTCCTTGTGACAACTTCTGGCGCCATCCAATATGGAGTACCAACCATTGTCTGTCTCTTTTCATCGCCAACAATGTTAGCGCAGAATCCGAAATCGGTGACTTTAACTGTACCATCCATTCCAAGTAATACATTATCAGATTTAATATCTCTGTGTATGGTCCCTTTTGAATGTAAGAAAGCAATGGCCTGAAGAGTTTCACGACAAACGGCTGCGATTTGGCCCTCTTTCATAACTACTTCAGTAACAACATCTGTTAATGAGCCACCATCTAGTAGTTCCATGGCAACCCAAAGGTGATCATAGCTCAAGAAAGCGTCAAGAAAGTTCACGAGGTTTTTGTGGTGAAATCCTTTTAGCACATTAATTTCGTTAAGTATGAGATCTTTTTTAGATTGTTTTGTCAGGTCTATATCTTTGATAGCCACCCTGGAATTGTCCTTGCTATCTATAGCGATGAACACAACACCTGAGGAACAAACAAATACACATTACACTATAGTTACGTATGGCTTATGGAATAATAATCCTTTTATATGTAGGTAAACAGCAAGTAAATTGGTACAGTAAAAAATACTGCATATTAAGATAACAGACTGGAGTGATTAAGAGCAATTAAATTAATTATCCAGGTTGAACAATACTACAGGATGTCTTCAAATCAGATTTATGTCAATTAGAATCAATTAACTTTTGTGAACTCTAACAAAAGTAATTCTATGAAATGTTTTCATTATAATTGGAAGTTTTTTATATTAATACTTTATATAGGGTTATTTTGCAATAACCAGCCAAATTTGCAAAGAAGGTTCAGAATAAGTAATATATTCATTGGGTAAAGAAAAATTAAACCAAATCTCAAACATTCTGTTCTTTTCTCCTGACTTCCAAAAAGAAGACGGTACTCAATTCGACTGTATGTTTTTTTTATGTGTGTTACCTCATAACACATTTTTTTTTATTTGAAAGCTGGTACTTCTCGTGTGGTCCCATATGAATTTGATCCAGGTCAGACCAATAGTTTTTGAGTTATTCTCAATAACTTATATTGAAGTTGGCTGTACAAAATTTTAAATTTTAAATTATTATCTTTCAAAATGCGTGGTAATTCATTATTTTAACGGATTTTACTGCACACGCACACCCAAGGGTCGATCAGTAGTTAAAACGTTATTGCCCATAAAACACATTCAATTTGGGATGATTTCAAATAAAAGTAGAAGCCTTATTTACTTGTATTTTCAAAAACTAAAATAACGGTATATCATTACAGTAGAATGCGAAGTGTAAAACCATTTATAAACTTAATAAAGTTTATTTTATGTGTGACAGTTCATTTTTCTATATTACATACCAGTCTATGTCCGATTATCCGAATCGACCCTGGTCCTGGTGATTGATAATCGGCGTTCTAGTGTATTTATATATTTGAACTTAAGTTTAAAACTTGGCTACTCTTTGAAAAATAACCCTGTATAGCATTGTGTAGTTGTGGTGTAAGAATATCCACTACCCCATATCTTCCTGTGAGTGTTTTGAGAGGTGCAAGAGCAAGAGGAATAATTTATATATAATATAATATAATGAATATTGCTGCAGCATAGGCCACAAGGTCACCGACTCCTATCTCTAGAATTATATTTGACAAATAGTTATGAACATAAGAAAATGACTGCAAGGCATAATGATCACAGCATCAATTTAATTGCTAATACTACTAAAAATCAATATTAATAGCGTAAAATAGCAGCTTAATGCTGCTGTGTTTCGTACAGTGAGTGTAGAGAATCGGAGACCCTTTTTTACTGGAAACGAGGCATTCCATCTTAGTCCTCAGAGGTGACAATGCATCTGCATTTTGATTCGTAATTGAGAATAGATGTAAATGTCTATGGGCCACAGCAACCACTTACCATCAGGTGGACTGTGTGCTCATTAGTCACCCTAATACTATTAAAAAAAAATTGTGCAAAAACATAGTTTTACTAAGTATGATTGTAGTGTAATTATTTTTGTTTCTGATACTATATTACAACAGACTACCTACTATTAACAGTGTAATTACCGTAATCAAAATTAATTACTTATCTCATGTAAAACTCTTTTTTACAAGAATAATAAAAGAACCCTGTAAATTAAAGGAATACAAGTTAGGCTGGCTATTTATTCAACTAAACAGATAGTTGAGGAATGTTAACTATTATAAGTGAAAAATTTATTCATTCTGTACTATGATGGATAATATTACATGTCTTAAACTCATGTAATATGATATTTTTTTATGCTTCGATAATCAGACTGTTTGCTTGTTTTCCTCTTTATTCAATGAAATACGCTTGTAGTTGTAGAAGTCATTTTAGCTCCTTTTCAACCATGGTCACAACAGCATCAGATAAAAAATTATCAAATTATGTATTTTCCCTAATTGTAGATTTTTTCATTTTGCCTTTCATTTTCCGTTACTGCCTACGAAAAGTCTCCATAGATTGCCACATAGGGGGATATTTGCCATAGCTTTCATGTTTGGTAACTGTAGTTTTTTTTTAAATATTTTAAATGTTATTAGGAAGACGCTGCTGCCCAACTTCTGATTTATTCATGGGATGAGCTGGGGTAGTAGTGGATATTCTCACACTGCCACTACTCGGTTTTACCCAACCGATAATCGTAAAATTTCCATGACTGTATATTAATGCTCAGAGCATTCCCCATCCTACTAAGACCATGTAGAGATATGATGGAAGCATTCACAAAGTACTTATATCAGAAAAAATGTATGAATGAACAACGTTTATAATTGACTTCTTTGGGAATACCTAGTTTTTTATTACTAAGGAACAATCACATTGCATAAAGAGGCTGTGCCATAGTGGTGTATCTGAGAGACAGTATTTGCATCAAAATTTTATCATTCTCACAATATTGATGTTTGTGAAGTAGTTTACTTATCTCATTAATTTATATAGAATAACACTGTATTGTTATGTAATGTACAATTTTAATTACATAAATGACCTTTTTTTAATTTTTAATTTTTTCATTTCATTATGCTGTATCAAGGTGATTGTAGTTTGGCATGAAGGTGGTACTTGATGCAATTGATTGTCAACTAAATTCAATTATTTGGTGACTTTAAAAGAGTGAGTATTTCTTTCAATTATTGTCCAGACCACAGATTAACTAACAGTTACTATGTAATCCAGACTATCAATATTTAGTATCGATAGATACTTAACAGAGCGACTAACAAATTTCTTACTACACAAACCACCTACAATTTTTGCATTAGTTGACTCACATAACATTATGGCTTCATTTTGAAAGACTCATTGTTAGATTTAATGTTACTTTCTTCAGAAGATCACATTTCAGTTTCTGGACATGAAACCCCAAAAACCCATGAGTATTTAAGATTAGAATTGCTAAATGGGGCATTTGTTTAATTTTACTGCCACATTTTACCTATAAAATCTTGGTAACTGGTGATTCTTTTATTATTTTGATAATTTTCTGACTGTCACTAGTTTTACAATAATTAAAGATAAAATGTATGCTTACACCACATAATGTGTATTATTTTTAATAGCATATTATTTATAAATGCTGCTGCTATATCAATAGAATTTTGAATCAAGAATGTACAATTGGTGCCAGTTGATAAGCCTGAAGTGGTGATTCTTAGCACTTGTTGGATGATTGGGTTTGGTAAAACTTCACACTGCACAGAAAGTTCTAAGGTGTGACGTTAAAATGGGACAGTTGATAAAAGAAAACATAAGTTTACCCCACAAACAAGTAAAATTTGATCCACATGTAAAAAGCAATTGCATCTGACGTTTCAATAGAGTGAGTATTCTCTTTGATTTATCATCTTAAACAGAACTGCAATAAATAATGCTTTTTTGATCAAAATTGCCAGAAAATATGACTTTTATTTTTATCTATACATCTTGTGGCTCAGAAATTGTAAGAAGAATCAAAGGTACCAATACAAATGTGGAGCCAACACCGAAGATACACAGGCCTTCAAACGGACAAGTGTGTTCCCTAGAGGATATATGAGGTATCTAGTATTGTATTTGTCAAACACATGCCTGTTGAGTATATTGATTATAGGAAAATAATACCTAAGACCTTGTAGTTGCCGTGTAAGAATAGCCACTACCCCATATCATCCCATAGGCGTCATAAGAAGCGACAGAGGGAAACATCTCCTGGATGGGCGCAATCTTCCTAATAACGAAAAAAAAAAACTGCACTTTCCAAGTGAGGCAACTATGACAAATATTCCCCTATGAGGTAATCTATAGTGAAGGCTTATATTCAGCTGTGAAATTTAATAGGCTGTAATGGTAAAGGATACCAAATACAACAATTATGATGTTTTCCTTAATATTAATAGAATAAAAGTAGCATATATATAAACACAGTATTTAAGTGATAGATAAATAATGTATGTTTTTACCTGAAGCACCAGCACCAAGTTGCTTAACCCTCTCAAACCTTACATAGGGATCATCTTTATTACAAATCCTTTTCAATTCCTCATATACTTCTTCATCAGTTAATGCAGCATTCATCATCTCCTTCTTCCTTAGTATAGGACTCTCTTCCGACTCATTTCCAATCAATGTTAAGTCTTGAACAACAGCAGTTAAGTCAACCATAGCATCTTTTTTTTTCATGCCATGTTTGTTAGGTGCTGCAGGCATAGTTTGCCTTTGAGAGAACTTATCATTTGGTGCAACATCCTCCTCACTGCTCTGACCAATTGATAAATCGGAGTCTTGACTTTGGTGGGCATTTTTTTTATCTAATAATTTTTCTATCTCCAAATCTTCTTCAGTAATAGCTTCTTCTGTCACAAAAGGCTTGAACGGTTCGTCCAGCGCTTTTTCCTTCTTGATCGAGTACATGTGAAACTTGACGGCCTGAATGGCCGCGTCTGGGTTTTCATTTTGTTCAGCAGGTGTAATTTGTGTGTTTAATAGTCTTAACCATGATGCAGGTAGACCTTCCAACATACCCGTTTCTGAGTTCTTACTGACATGTATATGCTGTTTAACGTTCGTTGGCATTCCAATCTCAGTCGCGCGCTCATCCTTATTATGCTGCTTTTTATAAAACAGCTTCCTCAATACCCCGCGACCCGACATTGTGAGTTTAGTTCTCTTTTATACACTCGAAAACAACTAAGCCATCGCACACTACATACACTAATTTCGTATATGGAAAACTACATTTCCCGAACCAGAATATTTAAATTAAAACTAATTAAGTATCGTCTGGATAGGAGTGGCTAATCACGGACGGAAAACACTTTGTAGGCAGAAGACAGACTTTATCACCTGTCAAAATTCTGCCATAAAAAAGGTAAGTCCTTTACACGCTTTTGTAAGAGTCATATTAACGTTAATATTTGACTTTAGTATTTAAATAACTTGATACGTGAATATTGTATATGTATATATGTTTATATATAAAATATTTAATGTTATTATTATATTATAAATTAAATTTAACCTTTTAAAATCGCAAATATAATAAACATGATCAATCTTAAAAAGTTGATATAGGAACGTAACAATTTTTTTTTGCGTTGGCAGACTTGCTTGCTGATAAATAGGAATTTCGGATGATTCATTCATTGTCAGTCACGAAATATTTAATAATTTAATAATATGGTATTATGTTACGTTTTATTTACACAACGTTATTTATTTTGGTAAATACATATTTATATAGATATATGTAGAGACATAAATGTATTATTGACGCGATTTGGTCCCAGCTTTACTGGTAAGATCTACTATAACTACTGAGTCGCGAGTCTAAGGTTCGAATCTTAGCCAGAGCTAATTCTCGTTCGTCATTCTCCATATTATGTTTCTGATGCTGCATATAGGTTTATCTCTGATCTTAATCCCATTTATCGTTAAATCATAAACGATATAAAGTAAATTTGTACGTAGTACAAATTTACTTTTTATTTCAATGAAAATGAGTTGAGATACTTACTGCCAAAATAATCTTAGTACCAGACGCCAGACGTAAAACGCCAAGACCAGCGAAGGGCAACAGCGTCAAAGGTAGAACTCTGTGGTCTGGTACTGCGAAAGCCAAGTGTGGATATAAACGGGAATCCTCTCTTCAGCAGGAGAGGCCATAACCAGCATTAGTCTTTTACTGGCTGATGAATTAGGAGAAGAAAACGTACAGTTTACATATTAAAACAAAATTACCTTTTGCCTTTACATACAGGTCATCTTTTAGTTGTCTTCTCTCATTACAGGAGTTCGACAAGACTTCTTTTTTCTCATTCTCTCCTATCCACAATGTGCAGACATAAGGTTTAAAGAATTCAACAACTTAAAACGATTACTACCTAGTCTGCCTGTACGCTAGTCCTGAAAAGAACATGACAATCGATCAAACTATTTTACAGCGTACGATCTTATTATTCAACGCTAACGTATTCACGCAATTTATCCTCATCATCATCATAATCATCACTTAATTACCGTTCACCTGATGTCAATGGGATGCTGTGGCCCATAGACATCTATATCTCAATTAAGAATCAATATGTGGATCCGTGAGGACTAAGATAGAATGCCTGGTTAACAGTATAAAGGAAATCCTGGTCTCACCACTGACCATACGACTATGTTATGTTGTGCTGTGATTCATTAGTTATTTACCTACGAAACTGCCGTTATGAGTACTGGCCATTTCAAGTCAAAATAATTTTTGTTTGGTTAAAAATTCTAATTTCAAATTAATTTTATTTTAAAAACATGGAATTCTTTTTTCAAAATTAGTCATTTGTTTATTGATAAGCGTTATGTCTTCATCGCATTTGAATCATTTTCGTCAGCATGAATACGTTAAAAATTCGACTAATTATGGAATATGGGTATTGTTGTAGCAGCAACGCGGTACAAGCAGCACCTAACATCAACGACGTTTATGGAGTGAATACCACAAACGAACGCACCACCTGGTATTGGTTTGCCCGCATCCGTTCTGAAAATTTCGACCTGAAAAATGAACCCCGTGGTCGTCCAAAAACTTTGGTCGACAATGACAAATTAAAGACGATTGTAGAAGCTGATGATACTCATTAGCATCAAAAAAATATTGGTCCATTTGCGTCAAATTGACAAGGTAAAAAAGCTTGACAAATGGGTGCCCCACGATCTCTAAGATCGCCAGCGCGAAGTACGCGTCGAGACGTGCCTTGCACTGCTCAACAGTCACACAAGCGAAGGGATTTTGAACCGCATTGTTACCTGTGACGAAAAATTCATTCTGTTTGACAATCGCAAGTGCTCTGCAAGTTGGTTGGATCCTGGTTCAGCACCTAAACAATGCCCTAAACGCAAACTTACCCCTAGAAAAGTGATGGTCACTGTTTGGTGGGTTAGCACCAGTGTGATTTATTACAGCTTCTTACTAAACGGGACGAGCATTACTGCAGATGATGGAGAAGCTCGCACGTCTTTGGTCAATCACTTGTCCCCGCTGCTCCTGCACGACATCGCGTGACCTCATACTACACAACAGACGGTTTCCAAGTTACAAGAGGTGGGGTTGAAAGCTATTCGTCATTCGCCGTACTAACCAGACCTTACGTCTACTAACTGCAACTTTTTCCAGAATTTGTATACCTTTTTGGCGGGAAAAAAATTCAATGCCCTAGAGGCAGTAGGTACAAAATGCCTTTGAAGAATTTGTTGCCTCCCATCCAGCTGATTTCTTCAAGAAGGGCATCAATAAACTGTCACAGCGTTGGCAAAGGTGCATCGATTGTATGGGTGATTACTTTAATTAATAAAAATAAATAATACACAAAAAAATATTCTGCTATTTATATTATAAAAAATAGCAATTTCATAGGTGAAAGACCTAATATTCTGCTATTTTCTATCGACTTCAAACAGGAGGAGGTACTCAATTCGACTGTATGTTTTTTTTTAATGTGTGTTACCTCATAGTTTTTTTGAGTGAACCGATTTCTATGGTTCTTTTTTATTTGAAAGCTGGTGCTTCACATGTGGTCCCACATTTTGATCAAGGTCTGACCAATAGTTTTTGAGTTATTCTTAATAATTTAAATTGAAGTCATCTGTACAAAATTTTTAATTTTAAATTATACACAGACATTTAGTGCGAGCGTGGTCCTTCCCTAGTCGATCCGGCCCATTCGCCCTGCAGCTATAATACAAGGCGGCGTGTATTATATCTGCAGGGCGTGTCGTAGTTTCTTACGTCGTAGCACCATCCTTCTCGTACCTTTAATGCCTCATCCACACGCTTGGCAAACAACGGCGAACAGCAAACACCAAACAACAATCACGAACGTGTGGATGGTTGTTCGCCTGTTTGTTTGTTTGTTTGTATGTGATTGCCAGTGATCGGCGTTGGTGTCGGTTTTTATGCACCGATCAAAGGGTGTTCGACAAACGTGTTTGCGATGTATCCACACGTTTGGCGATCAGTCAGTAGTACGCGCGAGCTTGCGGCTTGCGGAAGGAGTTACTAGTGGCTATTATTATTATACTCTACGCCAATGTTACCAATCCGAAATTTGTCGCGGAGGTAAATATGATTTCAGAAGTTTAGTTTCCTAACAATTCTACTTCGAAAAGTTAGTAGATCTACCACCTATATTTTTTTAAGTTTTCTAGAGACCTATTAGATTTATTTTATTAGACTATTGGGTAACAAATATTTCACCTCTTTTTATAAGGAGCCCCGTGTGAAAGCAGTATCATTGATCATTAATTCCCAAAACAAAATCCGAAAAAAATATATAAGATCCTTATCCTATGTATCGATAAGTTTAGTATAAGTATCTTGATTTAATAGTTTTTAGACTTTCGTAGTTACACAACAAGGATTATAGTTTCGCCATGTCCGTCCGCGGTTTTGCTCAGACCCTAGGTGCTACAAATCAGTAATTTGGCACAGTTATAAATATTAATCACGCCTAGAAAACTGTGAAATAATATCTTAAAAACATTTTTATTTTAGGTACTTCCCATACAAGTAAATGGAGGATGATTTTTTTTACGTGTCTATTCTATCATGTGGGGTATCGTTGGATAGGTCTTTCAAAAACATTGGGGGTGTTCAACAACATCTTTTCGATTTAGGGGTCCGTTTGTGAAATATTTAGCTTTAAAGTGGTATTTTTCATTAGAGTTATGTCCCCCCCCCCCCTCTCTACCAACTTCACCGATGTTTACCGAAATGTGAAAAGTATACCCAATAGTAGTTTATATAATGCACTTAAAAGGAAAACTATCACAGCTAAGTAGAATCAAGAAGTTAACGAGTAATAGTTGACCAACTTATAAAATACACTTGGGTTAGTAAAAAATTCTTTACATTTTCATAGAAAAGACCTAAAACTAGCTGCATTAATAACTTTGTAATGTTATTGTAAGCTGTTAAAAATAAACATTTTATGAAGAAAACGGCGCATATGCATTACTACTAGTTTTGGCGAAGCGCTTTAAAATAGTATATCATTTTCATTCCATAAAAAATAAACAATTGTGCGTTTTGAAAATATTGCTATTAAAGTGTATAAGGCGCTTCGAATAAAGAGATAATCTATGTTAAAAGTAAATACATACATTCAATATAATGTCAAACGAAAGTTCGGGGTTCGATTCCCCGGTCAAACATTAATTTCATAAAAGTTTGGTTTTAGATTAATTTAGAGTAACGTGTTACATAATAATCAGCTATTCAATACGAATCAAAGCGTTCAAACCAAACTTATTTCAACCTGAAGACAATTTATAGCAGTGATAATTAACAATTCATTTGAGATTCTATGGTAAATAAATTCTTTAATAGAATAACCTTGAGAGCAATTCATATTGCCTTATTTTTAAATAAAAAAATGTCAACCCGAAATTAATCGCTGCCACAAGCTCGTCATCCGTCATGTTTGCCTATCCGGAATATACTAGCACGTTCGCCAAGCCTGTGGATGCCGTGTTTGTGTTGGGTGAATGTGGTCGGTGTTTGTTTGTGAATGGTGTTTGTGGCAAACACCAAGCGTGTGGAGGCGGCATAATGCTGTTTAAGATGAATATTTATCTACGGACTTCAAAAAAGAGGGATGTTCAATTCGACTGTATGCTTTTTTATGTGTGTTACCTTATAACTTTTTTCTGGGTGAACCGATTTCGATGATTCTTTTTTTATTTGAAAGCTGGTGCTTCTCATGTAGTCCCATATAAATTTGATCCAGGCCTGACTCTGTTTTTGAGTTATTGTTAATAATTTATATTGAAGTAGGTTGTACAAAATTTTAAATTTTAAATTATACCATTCGCTGTCGCAGGCTACAAAATGTTTCAGGCAATTCTTTTAGTGGGCTTTCGTAATATTTAAGAAATAAAATAGAGTTATAGAATTTTTTCAAACTTTAAGGTTACTAAAAGTAATTTTAGTGTGTTACTTATTATTGGTGGTGTCAAAAAACCAATTTAAAATTACGACAGATAAAAATAGTTGATGAAACTCGGACCTAGTTAGTATTTTAGGTCCATGTGCCGAAAATGAAAAAAGCAAGCCAAAGCGGTATGGTTCAGAAAGTAAGATACATAGAGTAGAGTGCATACTAAAGTCAGATTATCTTTCGAATTGGTGCCGCGCGGCGGTAAAGTGTTAAGATTTTGACTTGAAATTTCACATTTCGGTGGCAAGAAAAAAAAATAAAAATATTCGTAAGTTAAGTTTTTGTAATAAATATTTGTTTTTTTTTGTTTATAATATTTTATATTGCCGTTTATATATAGGTACTTAATTGTGATAAAAGGTGTCTCACTTGCCACATGTCGTTTTTCTGTCTTACATAAGTAAACGGTCAGTGATAAGCTCAATTTAGCTCGTTTTAATAATTACACATTTCACTGAAACGGCCATTAGTTCCAGCGCGCGAGTTCAATGATGCGAAATCAAAATACGAGGTAACTTTACGCATATTTTTTTTAAATATGGGTCTGGCTATGACGTATGTGGACATGTGGCTTCGTTTTTATTTTTGTATATATGTGCGGTCATAGAACCTAATAAAGGAAATGGAAAGGAAGTTATATAGTTTAGTTATATTCGTGACAAGATTAAATTTTAAGCATAATAAATAAATTAAATTTTAATAACTGTTTATGCCTTTATAGTACCTATGTGACATGTGACATGTTTACGTGAAAGAAAACAGTGCTTTTTAACTTTATAAAATTAATATTGTTTTTATTTTATACTCGATTTCTAGTAAGTAAAACGTAATAGGATTTTTAATGTTAAAAAGTTACATCACATTAAAAATTTTGTCCTGTGTCGTGGACTCGTAAAAGCGTCTTATACACAAATAGTTCATGGACAAATTAAGACATGAAATAATTAAGTAATTATATAATTTGTAATTAAGTAATATACATAGGCAAACCTCCAAGGAATGCCACAAAGTAATTAATTATATGCGATATAAATATTGCACCCCTCGAACGCAAAGCAGTGAGGTTGAGTCTTAGGTACTGTCGACTTTTCAGGATCATGCTACCCGTTCTCATTAAATTTTTTTTTTACTTATTATAAGCCAGTGCTTGACCACAATCCCACCTGGTGGTAAGTGGTGATGCAGCCTTAGATGGTAAATCGCACTGTCTTATCGTAACAAAAGCCTATTCACTCTTGCCTTGAAGACGCCTAGATTGTATTCGGACGGAAAGATAGACGCCGGCAAATTATTCCACTCCTTTGCCGTACGCATTACAAAAGACGAAGCAAACCGTTTGGTTCTAATGCGTGGAATATCGACAACAAAGGGATGAAGACCCGCCGACCGTCTGGTTGTCCGATGGTGGAAAGGAGAGGGAGGAATTAAGGCGTGTAATTCCTGCGCACACTCACCGAAATACATCCTATAGAATACCAAGAGATTGGCTACTCTGCGTCTGTGCTCGAGGCTGACAAGATTGGTTTCAATCAAATCAAGGTCACCAATGAGCCTCTTAGCACGTCTCTCCACTGAGTCCAATGCTGCCAGGTGGCATTTTGCAGCACCAGCTCATATGTGACAGCAGTACTCCATGCACGACTGGACTTGCGCTTTATATAAGGTAAGAAGCTGCCCCGGCGTGAAGTACTGCCGCACCCTTGCAAGGACACCAAGTTTCCTTGCGGCTGCTTTGGCTCTGGACTCAATGAACCGCCCATAGTTTAGGTTCGGAGAAGATTCAATCCCTAGCAACTGACGGCGGTCAGTGTACTCCAAGGATTCATTCCGGAAAGTAGGAGCCAAGGTGAGCGGGCTCCTTTTAGCGGTAAAAAGACACGATTGTATTTTGGAGGCGTTAAATCTCACGAGATTGGCATCGCCCCATTCGGAGACTGCCTGTAGTGTGAGACTCACACGCTCAACCATAGCCTCTCTTTCTAACTGCATTTGATCCCGACTGGCCTGGGCGCTTGGTTGGTATCTCTCCGCAACTGTGATATTGTCTGCATACCCATAGACACCGGGAATGAGCAGATCATTTATATGCAGCAGGAAGAGAGTTGCGGAGAGAACGGATCCCTGAGGAACACCGGCGTTAGTCGCCACAGTATTGGATGAGCAGCCATCAACGACGACTCGGAGAGACCGTTCACTCAGAAAGTCCTTCACCCAGATAATTAGGCCAGGCGATAAGCCGTACGCTGAAAGCTTGCCCAATAGACTAGCGTGTCAAACTCTGTCAAAAGCCTTCGAAATATCGAGGGAAACAGCAAGTGCTTCATCACTGTTCCCGAGGGCCACGCCCCATATGTGAGTGGCATACGCTAGAAGGACCCCAGTTGATCGATTTCGGCGAAACCCGTACTGGCGATGACTGAGGAGATCATTTTGCTCTAGGTATGCCATGAGGTGGGCGTTCAATATACGCCTATTGGCCTATAGTTGCAGGGTCAGTATGGCTATCTGTTTTAGGCACAGGCTGCACATTGGCCAGCTTCCAAGATTTAGGCACTATTCCAGCCCTGAATGAGAGGCGGAACAAGCGTGTCAACACAGGAGACAACTCAGGTGCACAAACCTTTAGAACTATAGCTGGTATACCATCAGGTCCACTAGCTTAGTTCACGTCTAGACTTCGCAAGGTTTTAAGAACCTCCTTGTTGGTGATACGGCCTCAGACATAGAGGTACCGCAGTGAGGTAATTGAGATGGTACGCTGTTGCTACTGTCCAGACGCGAATTGCAAGCAAAAAGAGAAGCAAATAAGTCCGCTTTCTCCTTAGGCGCATGCGCCAGTGAGCCATCTGGTTTTACCAGCGGAGGCAGTGTAGACCGACAGAAGTTTGTCTCGAACGCTTTGGCGAGTCCCATCGGACTATTAGAGTGAGGGAATACAGAGTGCACCTGTGCTTGCGCATAAATTTGGGCACTACAATCTTGCCCTAAGCAGATTACTTTCGTGGTAAAGCCATGCTGCATCTGTATTACTGGTATAGTTGTTGCACGAATGGGTCGCCTCGACCGGGGAAGGATCACGCTCTCACAGAATACCAGCGTAAAATAGCAGCTTAACACTGATGTGTTTCGTATGGTGAGTGTAGAGAACCGGAGACCCTTTTTACTGGAAACGAGGCATTCCATTTTTGTCCTTACGGGTGACAACGCATTTTGATTCGTAATCGAGAATAGATGTAGATGTCTATGGGCCACAGCAACCACGTACAATCAGGTGGACTGTGTGCTCGTTTGTCACCCTTATCATATGAAAAAAGATGGTGAGTCTCCGTTGAAGACTGCCCGTCGTGACCGAAATTCGGCCTGGAGGACATTATTAGATACGCAGCGTATTTCAGTTTTTAACTTTTTTAAGCCATATGATGGTAAGTGGTAATGCAGCTGAATATGGCAATGCGCACTTAGCTTAAGGCGCAGGTTGAGCAAACTGTCGCGCTAGTCGTTATTTGTGCGGTTTTTAGGAGCTATCTACTTTTTACTTAAAAGATATATCAACTAATAAAAAACACATTATATTTCTACATAATCTTGATTCCATAAGATATGACTCTTATGGAATCAAGATCCAATATCCAATTTTTTTAAAGGAATAATTATAAAATAATCTCCTTACAACGAAACCACATAAATGTGAAATAATTATTGATAACATGCATCTCCTCGTAAAGTAAGTATTATTTTATTTTGCGATTTACACCAATGGATAAGCAAATTATTAATGAACATTTCTATCATAATTTTTTTTTCAAAAGAAAAATATTATAATTTACACTATAAAAGGCTAATTCAATATTATCAGTATAGTATACAGTTAAAAACAATCCTAATACCCAACCACAATATCTTAGTAGGTATAGTATATAGTATTTCAACTTTAAAAATTCCTGCTATTTTGATTAGGGCACAATATTTTTAAACATTTGTTTTAATCGACAGGTTATTTATGGACAAATGTAATGAACATTTATTTCAAATCAAATTATTTCAAGAACAATTTTAAAAACGACGATAAGCAAAAAAAAGCGTTATGGCTTAAATTCCAGCAACCCTGTACCGAATGTCGTCCTTTTGTGTACCTAATATCAGCATAGCATAGGGCCTTTTGAGTTATTGTTAATTTTGAATCTGTTATATAGTTAATAATGTTAGAAGCATGGAATATGTATTAAGGCTGGCGACAACATTATTTTATTTTAATGTTTTACTAATTAACTTACCGTGTTTTAGTTTAAAGCTGTTCAATAAATTAAAATAAATTATGATAACATATTATCCTAGTATTCAAATCATCATCGTCATTACAACTTTACACAAGTCCACTACTGAACATCCGGCCCACTTTCCTTGTTATGAGTTTTTCATTTATGTTCTAAGTTATAATTACTCGTAGTATTACTAAGTTACAGTTTTTTGCTAAAATATAGTATATTATTTATTGCTTGTTTTTTTCTTCTTTTTCAAAAAATAATTGAGTACATAAGGTGTTCTTAATATACACCGAATGTCAGAGAGAAAAGCTAACAAGCATCTTTTGCTAAACTTTAAAATCTAAAACCAATTTTAAAACACGAATTGATTATAACTCCCTTAGCTATAAAATAAGTTATGATCTAATTAATGGTATTTCTTCCAGTTTATGGCAGCCCTGATTTATATTACGTGGCTGAAATTAAGTACTTCTTGTTAGGTTGTAAAGATTGAGGGTGTGTCGATGAGGGTTGCGTACCTCATACTCAGAATCACCAAACGGTATTCGCTGAAGATCATACAGGTTTACGCACCAAACTCGGCACACCCCGATGAGGAGGTGGAGGAAATGTATGAGGATAGCTCTAGAGCCATGCATTCCTCCAAAACCCAATATACGGTGTTAATGGGAGACTTCAATGCAAAATTAGGCACAAGAGAGAATGGTGAGCTGAGAGTAGGGAAATTTGGAATAGGACAACGGAACCCAAGGGGCCAGCAGCTGGCCGACTTCATGGAGAAAGAGGGACTCTTTATGATGAACTCTTTCTTCCAGAAGCGGCCCCACCGGAAGTGGACCTGGTCGAGCCCCGACGGTTTGACAAAAAATGAGATTGACTTCATTATGACGAACAGACGACAACTCTTCAGTGATGTCTCAGTGATCGCGAGGGTGAAAACCGGCAGCGATCACCGAATGGTAAGAGATGGTAACTGAAATGGTAACTGAACCTAAACATTAAGTTGGAGAGGTCTCGTCTAATGAAGTCAACGCTCCGTCCCCCTCATGCTCTAACCCAAAGTACCGAAACCTTTCAGCTCGAGTTATAAAACCGTTTTCAGTGCCTAGAAGACTGCAATGAAGTGGACGATATGAATGACAAGCTCGTGGAAACTGTCCATACGGTCGGAGCTAAGTTCTGCAAGACCCGCCGCAGAAGAACACAAAAACTATCCGATCACACTCTTAATCTCATGGCTGTTAGACGGGAGATGAAGCTACATTCTTCAACAGATCTGACAGCATACAGGCTACTGAACAGACAGATCTCCAAATGCATGCGGCGGGATTTACGCAACTTTAATTTGCGTTTAACTTTAATCTGGCAAAGACTTTGGAGCCTTGGTTCCAGACATCTGTCTGCCAGAAAGAGCCAACTGTCAAAGCTGAAGACTGAATGTGGCAGCATCATTTCCAGGGCACCTGAGATTTTGAGTGAGATTGAGAGGTTCTATGGGCAGCTGTACACGTCATCGTTGGAGCCACACGCAAGTGTGAGTAACGATCCAAGAGCGAGTCTTATCCGACATTATTCCGATGATATCCCGGACGTCAGTCTGAGCGAGATTAGAATGGCTCTCCAGCACCTTAAAAACGGCAAGGCCCCAGGCGAGGATTAATTACAGCGGAGCTTCTGAAAGCGGGTGGAAAACCGGTACTTGAAGTCCTTCAGAAGCTCTTTAATTCCGTCCTCCATAGTGGCATTACACCGGAGGCGTGGAGCAGAAGTGCGGTGGTCTTGTTCTTCAAGGAACGCGACAACGCTCTCTTAAACAACTACATATAGAATTCCGTTCTGAGCCGCGTCTATGTGCTGTTTTCGAGAGTCATTACGAATCGTCATGCGCGCAGAATTGACGACTTCCAGCCTCCCGAACAAGCCGGTTTCCGAAAAGACTTTAGCACCATAGACTACATATATACCATTCGGCAAATTGTACAGAAGTCAGAGGAGTACAATTTGCCACTATGTCTGTCGTATGTGGACTATGAGAAAGCCTTTGATTCCGTCGAAATTTGGGCGGTGCTGCAGTTCCTTCAGCGGTGCCAAGTTGACTGTCGGTATATCGAAGTGCTGAAGTGCTTGTACAGTAGGGCTACGATGGCTATCCGAGTACTGAACCAGAGTACGAAACCTATCCAATTGCAAAGAGGTGTAAGACAGGGTGCCGTCATATCCCCGAAACTCTTCACCGCTGCATTGGAAGACGTTTTCAAGCTTCGGGACTGGAAAGGATACGGTATCAACATCAATGGCGAGTACATCACTCATCTTCGATTTTGAGGACGATATAGTCCTTATGGCAGAATCGCTGGAGGACCTAAGCACTATGCTCAATGACCTCAATAGTGTTTCCCAACGGATAGGTCTTAAGATGGACATGGACAAAACAAAGATCATGTTTAATGTCCACGTCACACCTATGCCGGTAGTTGTTGGGAGCACTAAGCTCGAAGTTGTTGACGAGTATGTTTACCTGGGACAAATAGTCCGACTAGGTAAGTCCAACTTCGACCGAGAGGTCAATCGACGGATTCAACTCGCTTGGGCAGTGTTCGGGAAATTACGGCACATCTTCTCGTCAGGTATATCTCAAAACTTGAAAACGAGACTGTACAACCAGTGCGTGTTGCCAGTGATGACATACGGAACTGAGACGTGGTCCTTCACTGCTGGCCGGATGCGGAAGCTCAAGGTCGCTCAGCGAGCTATGGAGAGGGCTATGCTCGGAGTTTCTCTGCGTGATAAACTTAGAAATGAAGATATCCGCAGTAGAACCACAGTGATCGACATAGCCCAACGGATTAGTAAGCTGAAGTGGCAATGGGCCGGCCATATAGCTCGAAGAACCGACAACCGATGGGGAAAAAAGGTTCTCGAGTGGCAGCCTCGTACCAGCAGGCGGAGTGTTGGGCGTCCCCCCACTAGATGGAGTGATGACCTGGTAAGATATGCAGGAAGTCAATGGATGCAGGTGGCTCAGGACTGTGCTTTGTGGCATTCCTTGGGGGAGGCCTATGTTCAGCAGTGGACTTGTGAAGGGCTGTAATGATGGTGATGATGATTATGTATAAATAAATATTATTACGTATGTAGAAATAAAATTGAATAAAAATAAAAACAGACATGTTTTTTTTCATCCTCATCAATCATTATGGTGAGGATAATGTCAGCCAGCATAAGTAATAAGCAGGCTAAGTTACAAGGTGCTCAGTTCAAAAATTAGTAGGTAGGTTTGTTACTTTTCAATACGTGACACGTAAAAATTAACAATAATCAAAACACATTTGCGAAACATCCTATTTATTTATTTATTCTTTATTGCATCAAATATTTGTACAAAAGGCGAGCTATCTATCTATTTACCTATAGTGAGTAGGTATGTTTTAAACTCACAATTTTCAATGCTTCATTTTTAATATATAATTAATTATAAAATTTCATAATTAGATAATATATGAGAATACATAATTCTAATATAATGAAACTAATATACCGAATAAAAAAATTAAAATACATTTATCGTTGTGCGTCGTGTTTATTTCCATAAAATAGTTTATTGATGTTGAAAAAATAATACTACGTTCGTACAGTAGGTGGCGTCTTGCATATTTCTTACGCGATATAATATATACGCGATAAGCGAGTGTCGGTGGCGACCGATTGCTCAAGGTCGTTCGATAGGAGTAGCCCCTTAACAAAAGCCTATTAACGCCCATTGAAGACACATACTCTAGCCTTGAAGACACCCACACTAAGCAAAGATGCTAGCAAATTCCACTCCTTTGCCGTACGCATTACGACTGACGAAATGAACCCTTTGTTGAATGCATTGTATTTCGACAGAAATGGGTTGGAGACCAGCCGAGCATCTATTAGTCCGTCTGGTAACGGAGTGAGAGTAATTAAATACAGTTCATACGCATACTATCCAAATTGTATCTTGTAGAACACCGAAACGCTCGCTATTTTGCGACTGTGATCGAGACGCGAAAGATTGGTTTTATCCATATTGAGGGTAATAAGTCTCTTAATATTTTCTTCTATCAAGTCCAAAGCCGCTAGGTGGCATTTTGGAGCATCAGCCCGTATATATACTTTATCTACGACCAGCACTTGCGCTTTATACCGTCACATATATAGTCATAATTAATTGGTTAATTATAAGATCTTATGGTCAAAATTATGTGAACAAGGTGTACATAAAGTGCTCGTCAACCTTTTCCAATTCTGGTACGATCATCAAATTAACCAGGTCAGATGGTCGGGTGCATTGTCTGAGACGTATGGAATAGAGTGTGGAGTGAGACAAGGTGGTCTGTTCTGACCTCTCCTTCGCTCTTTAGCCTATACATCAGTCAGTTGATCAAGGAGCTTAGTAGCACCGGTATCGGATGCAGCATTGACGGCAATATAATAAATAGCATAAGTTATGCAGATGATATGATGGTGCTGAGTCCCTCGATTGATGCACTCAGACATCTGCTTGGAGTGTGTGAAAGATGCGCTACGTCTCATGGCCTCCTATATTCGTATAATATAAGAAGAGTGATATTATGGTGTCTCGAGTGTGTAAAAGTCTATTTTTTTTAGTTACACTTTTCACTTTTAAATTTCTTATAAAATTTTGTCCCTAGGATTTTCTCTCGTTTTGTGAAGGATATTTACATGCATAAACAATAATTTATATCGAATTAACACAGTGTTGTGTGGTACAAACACTTGTTCCAAGCAAGATTCTAACCGGTGGCCGCACGTCGTCGCCCCAGTCAAACTACCGAGCCGTAACGAGTGTAAAGAGTGCTTGTTTTGGTTTTGATTTTTAAGTTGAATACTATTAGTAATGCATAGAAAATTTGGGTACTTATTTAATTATTCTTAAGAAATTTTTCACACTTTCACTTAGAGCTCACCATTTTACGGTTCTGTTCTCAAAACTTGACTAACATTATAGCTTGAAACAGTTTTTTTTTCAATTTATATAATATGCAAATAGAATGAATGAATGAATGAAATATACTTTATTTTAAACCAGAAATACATATGAGAGAGAAAAAAAACATTAATTATTTAAAGGTACAATTGGCATATTGTGCAAATAGAATTTTAAATCGTCAAGCACAGACCAACAAAGAAAGACAAAATTACTACGTTCATTTCAAGCGACGCCGAAACCCTGCTCAAATTGACACGCACTACCGCACACTTCTTTCTTCTTTCGTTCTTTATCGGCCCGTAAAAGTTCATTGCTGAACAAACACATAATATGTACCCAAAACCATGTTGCTGATTGCAAATGGTTTTTTTTAAATAGAAATAGGGTGACAAACGAGCACACAGTCATGCATGTGAATGCGTTGTCAGCAGTTGTTTTTTTTATAGGAGGGAGGGGGGGAGGGCAAACGAGCATGCGGCTCACCTGATGGTAAGCGACTACCGCCGCCCATGAACAACTGCAACACCAGGGGAATTGCAGATGCGTTGCCGGCCTTAAACTAAGATGGAATGCCTCTTTTCCAGTAAAAAGGGTCTCCGGTTCTCTACACTAAGCATACGAAACACAGCAGTGTCAAGCTGCCATTTTACGTTGGTATTCTGTGAGAGCGTGGTCCTTACCCGGTCGAGCCGACCCATTCGTGCTACAACTATACTATAAATATAGCTACAGCTTGGCTCTACCACGTACAAAAGGTTTTAGATCCTCATTCGCGTTACAAAAGGTTTTAGATGCTGATCATTCAATCCTATCCAAAAAAGAAATACCCTATGCCTTCTATATAGTTCTAGTCTCCATTTTAGAGCAAGTACCTTACATAACAAATAAAAAGATAATTAATAAAATTAAAAAGCATTGGTGACAGGGCGTCGTCCTATTTTTAACCGACTTCAAAAAGGGGGAGGCACTCAATTCGAGAGTTTTTTTTTTGTATGTATGATACGCGGTATCTTCGTAGATTGTGAACCAATTTAAATGATTGCCTCACAGCCTGTACTCATACTGGTTCGCTATACCCTTTAGACGGACTCCTAGGATTCCTAGGGTGTCCTACCAGCTAGCCACACTGATTATTAGGGCTTGTTCCGCGTAGGGCTCTAACCTCTTTAAGAGTAGACATTTAAACCCTTTATACGCTCTAAGTAATAGAGCTATTCCGCGACAGTTAATACAATTCTTTTTACAACCTTTTGTCTAAATTAGGTAGATGGCTCCTGTACTCCAATCGATTCATTGTTTTCCTCCATCCCATATTTTGACCAGAAGGTTGTACAGCTTAGATTGTACTGCATAGAACTCGATGCCTGGGACTTTATTATTTTTGAGCCTCATAATAAATTTTTGGACGTCTGCTGTGGTACTTCGTCACCAACATTAAGCGGTTATTTATTATTTTAGGCGCGGCCTTATATCTGGCCTTATATCTGCACTAGTAACCAGATTTTTCCTTTCGTCCTTCAATACTGAACTCGTAGGTGGATGAAAGAAAAAAAACTTTCTAAAATAATTTGCACGTATAAGTTTACACTTTTTTTAAAGGATGAGTGTGATAAACAGTTACACCTGATGGTAAGTGGTTGCTGTGGCCCATAGACATCTACATCTATCTTCGATTACGAATCAAAATGCAGATGCGTTGTCACCCGTGAGGACTAAGATGACAATTTTTGTAGAATATTGAAAATCTCTTGTGACGCGTAAACACAGCGGTGCAACGCGATAACCGCTACTCCTAAAGGTATTAGTGTTCTGTGCGCTACTCTATCTTCTTTCTTCGACCACTCCATATTTGAAAATGAATGAAAATGAATGTCTTTTTTATTTTCGGCAAGCGCAAACGTTATATTTTTAAAATTGGTAAAGTTCATCTAGCCAGTATTTTTTATTAATTTTAAATAATAAGGTTTTGACAGAACTTATGACCAGACTAAGTAATTATTGTGTTGTTATCAAGAAGATGCTGCTGCCTGCCTGCTGCTGCTTGTAGCTTAGTTTCCCTCTGCTGCCTCTTGCTACATCCACAGGTGTTGGGAGTAGTGGACCTAATAAAATACTGCGGATTTTTTTAAGAATAAAAGTGACAAACGAGCACAGAGTTGACTGAATGCTCAGGTTGATATCATGGTAAGTGACTGCTGTGGCCCATATAAACATCCATCTATCTTCTTTTAAGGATTAATGAAGATGCGTTGTCAGCCCTGAAGACCATATCTCTTCACCAGTAAGACGGTTCTCTACACTCATCACACGGAACACTGTAACATTAAGCTGTTATTTTACGCTGGTACTTTGTGAGCACACCGGTCCTTCCTCGGTCGATGCATGGCTCTACCGCGTTAACGTGGTGGTTGCCAATCCGCTTGCCAAGCGTGGCAAATATTCGCTTTGAGGTAATCTATGGGTAAGATTTATTTTCAGCAATGGACTTTACATAGGCTTGTAAGAAGGCCGCCAATAGTACATTTTTATATTATATTTTTATATTAATAGTACATTTTATTAGTACATTTTTATAGTTTGTAATTATATTATGGGAGAGAGGTAAAGCTCTAGTGTAGGATGATACTTGCGTACACTCTGGCGGCCTCTCATCTCAGGGGTACCTCATTTAGAGCCAGGGTGGCATCACAGGTAGCTGAACTGAGTAAGTGGCGCAAATATGAGTCTCTGAGAGATGACTACTTATTTGTGCAATTTGCTGTAGAGACTATTGGTCCGTGGGGTCCACGTGCGGTGAAGTTCCTTAAGAAACTCCATCCACGGCTGGTCGTTGCTGCTGGTGATAAGAGGGTTGGTTGTTTTCTCGCTCAAAGGCTAGCTATTCAGCGGGGAAACGCAGCTAGCGTTCTTAGCACGATACCGCGGGGAGTAGGACTGTATTATAATTAAGTTACTAGTTTTAGTTTTTTTTATTATAGTTTTCAATATTGTATATAATAAAATACTATATATTCAAAAAAATCTCTTTTTTCTCTTATTTATCGGTGTACAATAAAGTATATTTCATTCATTCATAGGCTGAAGAAATAAATATTAGGCTCGGCACAAACGAACCACCGGCAACAGCCACGGAGGCTCTCGTCAACTACTGCGGTGGTTATCGATGTTCAGTGAGCGCGACAAGTGATGGTGGCTACCACAGTTAATTACTCTTTTAACGCTCTGTCTGCAGTATAGTCTCACGATAGACATTAGCTATATTTCGTATTAACACAAACGATGTGACCTATATTGGGTACACCCAAAGTGCGTCAGTGGCGAGTGCCGGCGTTTTGTGTAGCCTGTGGCGATCACCACAGCGTGTCGCGAACGCTGTCACCTACACACATACAGCAAATTCATACGGAACGCATGAAAAACCATGGAAAATGCTGGCTACCGGTGGCTGTGGCCGGTGGCTCGTTTGCACTGAGCCTATGGGTTCAACCCGTATGCTATTCTCTACGGCACCAATAAAATTGTTAATTGCAATAATTTCAAGTGCTGATTCACATTTGAGCAAATCTGGATGTTTGTAAAAATAATATATTTTAAAGACGTGTAAAGTGAAGGCACCAACACACACTCGAGCTCCATAGCCTCTCTGAAATAAGAGGAGGCCTGTGACCAGTAGCAGTAGCACATGAGTAGATAAAGGCAGTAGTAGGCTAGTGGGAAGTATGTAGTCTGTAACTATATTTTCCTTTTATGCTTTAACATTGTCGTTATATACGAGTGTATTAGGTGTAGTTATGCTGCTCGGTGATTTTTCCTGTGGTCTAGGTATTTAAAATAAAGGATGTACATTATATAGAGGTGGGTTTATCCTATTAGTGAATTTAGGCCACAGAACTTTAAATATTTCATTACTGAATGACGCGTCTGTTCATATAGCTCGCCAGCAGGGCGGTGTTCCGCCCACTGAAACTCAGTCTCGACGTCCACTCCGCGCGGTCCGCCTGCCGTCGCCCGCAGCGACAAACAATAACAACTCTATTGATACTACTTATAATTTATAAAATAATTGTGAATTTAAAACACGCCATTTTGTTTGTCAAATTTACTTTTAAGCGGGAACGACGAAACGCGATACGTGAGTCGGTTCGAAATTTAAAATTGTGCAGTTCGGATACACAGTGTGTCATTAACTTGTGTACTTTTTTTAAAATCAGCAAAGGATTCTTGTCAACAAGGTAACTGTTTACGTTATTCAAATAAAATATATCAGTTAGGTTACATGTAATGAATCATGATATAACTAAAATATTAGTAACATTTTAGTATATTTCATAAGAGAGTAATTTTTCTTCTTACCTAAAGAAATAACATTATTTGTTTATGTGATGTTAGCATTTGGTATTACTCGTAACTGCTTTGGAAATAAGTTCCAACCTTGGTTTCTGCCCACTTTAACTTAGTATAAGTTACATCAAGCACATTAAAGTTACCAAGTTATTATATTATAGAATAGTAGCTCTATGCATTCCATTCTACTCGTACAAATGAGTTAAAGTTTATTCAGTACCTATGTAGTAACTAGTTACTCTGTATTCACAAAAAGTCGTATTTCTTCCTATCCACAAAAGTACAATACTTTTTAAACTATAACAATATTTTGTATGGTCTCGTAGAATGCGATGGATTTTACTTTAATTATTGATTTTATAAATGTTAGAAATAATTTATTGGCGGGAATTGGTGGCGTCATATAATCCGTATAAAGTTTCTTTTCTTCTTACGTTATAAAGTGTTCTCTGACTACCTCGTGGGTCTAGTGGTTGTTAACGCGACTGTTGATCATGAGCTCCCGGGTTCGAATTCCGAGTCAGGCCAAAATCAGTTATTGAGTTTTCCGTCAAGAAATTTTTAGTAGCTGCCCGGAGTCAGGAAGTTGGAGGTGTCTCACTCCCGTGCCTCGGAAAGCACGTAAAGCCGTTGGTCCTGCGCCTGATCTCTCTCCGGTCGTGTCGGTCTACCGTTCCATCGGACTATGAGAGTGAGGGAATAGAGAGTGCACCTGTGCTTACGCATACATTTGGACACTATAATCCTGTTTAGCGCCGATGAGTAGTCCCCGTTGAGGCCGCCGTGACTGAAATTCGGTCTGGAAACCATGATTATTATTTTAGTTTCTACATAATTGTTGGAACGAAGTTCCTTATCGGACGGTACGAATTTGGCGGATGGGGGCTAGGCGAGAAAAAGTGTAAGATTTTTCCGTCACGATTAGGGTTGCCAGATGGTCGGGATTCGTCTGGATTCTCCCGACATTTTGAATGATCTCCAGACTCCCGACAAAGCTCAAAATCTCCAGACAAACAGCTTCTCGGAAAGTTCTATACAAAATAATAATTTAAAATTGCCACGCGCGTTCATGTTCTTCTTCGTCATGTCCCGATAACATGGCTATCTCTTTTGCCCACTTTAGATCATTTACTGTATTGTTTACTGGGAAGACGAATGTCGAAAAGAGATATTAATATGGGAGTTTTTAACAAAAAGTATAAGCCATATTGATAATAATAGTGAACGGATTGACGAATACAAACAGAAAGAGGATTTCAGAAACGTATTTATACTTTGTACTTTGTAAAGTAATGTTGGAGTTCCAAGTAGCAATTTTAGCATTGGAAAGTGCTGCATGCACTGTCCTAGAACTTGAAAGTATAATGAAAAAGCTAAAGAGTCATCTCAAAAACAGGTTGGATGACAAATTCTTAGGTAGTAGAAAAAGAACCTTGTTAAGGAATGTTTCCTATGGTGAGGAAAGCCCTTTTTGCGTCAAAGCTGAACATTTTTAAAACGAGCTATTCAATGCTTGAAAGAACGCTATTTTTCTGAGAACTCTGTATGAAAACTCGCTGTATTGTCTTTAAAAGTTGTAAATTTATTTACGTAGGAAGAGTTATCCGTATTGCCTGACGTACTTAATATTTCAAACGTGACTTTGAAACACTTGAACATCTTCCAAAACACAAGGACATGTAAAATTACAAAATTTGGGCATTTTTTTAAATACAACCAAAACGACCTAAAATTTGAAAAATAATATATCATTTGTATGGCCGATTCCTATAAGAAATGCTTACTGTAAAGGGGTGTTTAGTTTGCTATATAATTTATATACCAAAGAGAGAAATCGTTAGTAATTGAATTGAACTTATTTCAAGTAAATTGATTGAATTTTAAAACATTTCTGAATACTACTAAAGGACCTAAAGTGGGGGGACTCAGTAAAGTCCAATGCCAAATAAATGTGACAACCTAAAATTTAAGTGTAATTAAATTGGTTACATGTCAATAATGTTAAGTCTTAATTAAGTAGTTAAGTCTTTTTGTAGCCAATTCATTAAAAAAATATTTTTTTATTTTACGTTTTTATTTTTCATATTTATTTCTCCCGACAACAACCCCAAAATCCCGACATTTTCTAATTTTATGGAAGAGCGGGGTCCCCTAACACAGGTATCTATTGATATACTTAAAAGGAGACCCCAGCCTAGTTAATGTATTTAAATTTAAGATATTGAATAAAGAATTTTGAATTTTTTTAAATTTGTATTTGTTAACTAATATTATAATACGTTTATCAATAATAATATATTACGAAAGGAACTTCGTTCCATCCGAGTGTTCCTCGACACTCACGCATGTTTTTTTATTTCTAAGTGTCGCTCTTAGTTATCTATACCTTATACAAATAAATAAGATTGAAGTGTCTGTTTATAATAGCAAAACAACAGCTTTTTACTAAACGCATATGAAATTGCATTGAAAGTATATACGGTATTTATAACAAAAACACAATTTTAAAATCTTTGTCTGTCTGTTTCTTCCGGCTAATCTCGGAAACGGCTGGACCGATATTGACGGGACTTTCACTGGCAGATAGCTAATGTTATAAGGAGTAATTTAGGCTACTTTTATTTTAGAAAAGGGATTAGGGTTCCGCGCAAAAAAAATTAAAACCAATCCTATCGTAATAAATTCCACGTGAGTGAAGTCGCGGGGAACAGCTAGTATTGAATAATTTTGGTGATATTTAAACATAATACAGTTCAATAAAGTACACAAATGAAGTAACTAAATTGAAATAAAAGTGTGTTATGCGAGACATCAAAAAATGTGAGATTGTCCATCAAGGTTTAGTAAAATAACAATTTTTGTACTACAAGTAACACTATGCATTGTAGTTTAATGAAATTAAAAAAAAATTAAAAATTTGACACTGGCAAATATACTAGACCATACGAGCCCGAAATTAAAAAGTGAAATGTGACACAGGATAGACTTTTGGCGCGAACTTGAGCGCGGATTTCTGCGCTATGGTTCGAAAGTTTGAAGTATTTATTGAATTATTGATACGTAAAGGGGGTGCGCTTTGCACATATTAACTACTAGCTGCACTCTATTACTCGCCCGCGTGTAATTTAGGGTTTTAATTATGTTACGCGGAACCCTAATTCTTTTTCTCAAATATAAGTAGCCTAAGTTACTCCTTATGACATCAACTATCTGCCAGTGAAAGTCTCGTCGAAATCGGTCCAGCTGTTTCGGAGATTAGTCGGAACAAACAGACAGACAGGGAGACAGACAGACAAAAATTTTAAAAGTTGTGTTTTTGTTATAAGTATCGTATATACTTTAATATGCATTTAGTAAAAAGCTGTTATTTTAACATTACAAACAGACACTTCAATTTTATTTATTTGTATAGATGTTATAGATTAGCGGAAATGACGAAACAAGTGCTCCGATGGTAACGTAAGCCTCCAATTATTTTGTCTGTTTAGATGCCGTTAAAATCTCCCAAAAACTTTGTAAAGTGACACATCGCAAATTTTTAAAATGTATATGTGTCACTGGTGGAAAGTAAACCGTACGAGCCCATTACCAAAGAAAAAAATAGGCACCTAAGATTATTTATGGTTAGAGTTTTGGCGTGCATCTCGTGTGTTATCGTAGTATCTTAGAAGCTTAGGATATTTCTTACGAGTTAGGTTATCATTACAAACAACTTTTGTGTGCAAAGATTTGCTAAATCCTCTTCCGTATACGCAATGACGCGGCTTTCTGTTAGAATCAACTCTTTTGTGTGGAAAAATAGTTTAAGATTTCGGGCTTATCATAACTTTAACAGTTAACTCCCGCGAAGCTCTTAAAATAATACAGCGCGCCCCGGAATGCAGCAAACATTTCAGAATAAAGATTTTTTTTTCGACATACCGTTTGTATAATATGATGTCTTCATTATATTTACAACTTTTTTTTGTTATTATTATCATCATTACGGTCCATCACAGGACCACGACTAAACGTAGGACGAACGTAGTGACGAAGGAATGCCACAAAGCACGGTGCTGTGCCACTTGCATCCATCAAATTCATGCATCTCCTACAAGGTCATCACTCCATTTAGTGGGGCGCTTCTCTATTCTTCGCATACCGGTACGATGCTGTCACTCGGAAACCTTGCTTCCAAAAACTGTTACCATGTAGTGGTGGTGTAAGAATATCCATCATCTCATACAGTTTCGTGGATCTCATCGGTCTAGTGGTTGTAAATTTAATTGCTTCTCATGAGGTTCAGGATTTGAATCCCGGGTGGGGCCAAACGAGCATGCGGCTCACCTGATGGTAAGTGACTACCGCCGCCCATGAACAACTGCAACACTAGGAGAACCAGGGGAATCGCAGATGCGTTGCCGGCCTTTTAAAAAGGAGTAGGCTTAGTATGCTTCGGAAAGCACGTAAAGCCGTTGGTCCTATGCCTGATCTCTCTCCGGTCGTGTCGGGAAACCATCCAGATAATGAGAGTGAGGCAATAGAGAGTGGACTAGTGCTTGCGCACACACTTGGGCACTATAAACCTGTCCTGCGCAAATGGTTAGTCTCCGTTGAGACTTGCTGCTGTGCCGTGACCGAAAATCGGTCTGCAGGACATTATTGCTATTACTTTTTTACTTAGAAGATATTATATGTAAGTGTAGCGATAGACAACGGTGACAGTCTAGATGACAGTGTTGATCTTGTAGCAACTAGTACGCTCTTTTCTTGATGCCCCCTGTATCGTGTCGTGATTATGTATCAGTAAATCGAGCGTATGTAGGCAGTCAATTTAATACGGATTACTATGTACGGATAGAATCACCGTTGACTTACAATAAAACAGACACGGAAAGTTATCTAACTGTGAAAAACTAGTTCAATATCAGTCCGCTCGATGCGTTTGTGCTTAAAACTGGAGCGATATTAAAAAGTTTCTATTGTGAACTCAAAATGATTTCGTTAAGCATAATTTCCTAAAGAATGTGTGTTCTTCTTCTATTTAAAAAAAAATCAATACTAGTTCGATTTTTAAAATGACATTGAACGCAGTTCATCGCTATTGTCGTACTATTGTGTATGAAAATTGGACAATGAAAGTGATAAGCAAAGTACGTTTCAGATAAATTATACATAATGAATATTATTCATTATCATTCATTTTTGTCCTTGACGTCAACATCATGATCCAGCTTTTGGAGGTGATCCCAAATAAACGCCGTTTGGCTCTCAGCCATAAAATTTTTAGCGTTAATGTATTTAAGAGTGAAGGCCATTTGGTTAGTATTGACGTACTAGTTTGGAAATTGGATTTTTTGCAAAAATGTTATTATTTCAATAAATGTACTACTTTTACAAAAAAATAATGAAGCGCTAGTAAAACTAGAAATTATATACCGACCAATACTTAATCAATAAGAACCATATAGCCGGTAGCTCTGATGGTTAGCGCTCGCTGTAAGTTTCATAGCACGCGAGCAAACCCGGTTCGACCCCGCCGGCATCAATGAAATTGTTAATTGCAATTTAAGTGCTGATTTACCACGTGCTCGGCGTTGAAGGAAAACATCGTGAGGAAACCTGCATGTCTGAGGAATAAAAAAAATATTTCGAAGACGTGAAGTTCGCCAACTCGCATTGGGGCAGCGCGGCGGACACTTCCTTGCCTTAAAATCTTTTCAGAAATGACGGGAGGCCTGTGCCCAGCTATGGGACGTATATAGGCTGTAACTTTATTTTACTTTACTTTACTTAATCAATAAAGGTGAGAGGAGGTCCGCTGTTGAAATATTATTTCGAATTACTTTACCATGGGTTAAGTTTCTATGACTGTCATAGATTTAATATTAGTGATTTATCGCACAATCCGATGGTCTACATAGGTCAGGTCGTTAAATAAACGCCGGCTTTCAATTAAATGCGTAACGGAAGTTAAGCTAAATCATTAAAGTTCTACCAACAACCACCTTGTTCAACCAAATTATATAAGGTTGGTAAAAAAAGTATCGAAACAAATATTCGAATGATTCTCTTACATCGTCCAAACATGAGATCAAAAATTACGTTTCCAATCTTTTCTTTACTTTTTTATTTTTGATTTTGATTATTAACTTTTAGCTTAAAGATTTTTAGAGTGAGTGCAGTGTTTTTTTTAATTTGACTAAGCTATAAAGTCCTTTTTTACGCTGGTATTCTGTGAGAGTGATCCTTCCCCGGTCGAGTCGACCCATTCGTTCTAGAACCATAATATAGATGCAGCATAGATTTACTAATCTACAAATGCAGGAATGGTTCATGAAGATGAGCTACACGCGTACCGATTATATTAGATTAGATTATATTAGAGATTTTTAGACATAAGTGACAGTAGTTAAAATTATTTAACTTCAATAAAGAGGTCTTATATTAGCGGCTTAAAACAAGGATTATTATTTACTAGCTGTGCCCCGCGTTTCACCCGCGTCATCACGTGTCCGAGGTGCATTTTATAACGGTTAGGGTTTAAACGTCGTTCGCGCGCCCAGCCAAGTATTGAATTATTTTAATTTTTCATTATCTCTTAAACTATGCGTCCAAATAACATTGTATAAAGAACAAAGTTTATCTTCATAAAATTGTCTTGATGAGGAAGTAACTTTCGTTCGTAAGGATAAATAGGCCATGCCTAATAATAAGGCTCATAAATCACTTTTAAATTTTCAATATTCTTTTGTCACAAAATACTAAATTATGGCTTATGTATAAGAAATAGACATATGGTATCGCGGACTTTTTTTTAGACGGAGTAAAGGTCTATATTTTTCTAGAACATTGTATTTACGTATCCCTAACGATAACACCAGCGTACGCGGATAAATCATTTCGGGAGTGCTTTTTCTTCTGACTTGCTTAACACATATCCATATTTAAGGCTAGCTGAATAATATAGCTTAATACTAGATAGCCTATACTATTCCACATGAATCTGGCTATAATATATAAAGAGAATTTTTCAAATCGGCCTGGTAGTTCCAGAGATTAGCGCGTTTAAACAAACAAAAAAACTCTTCTGCTTTATTATATTAGTATAGATTTTATTTGTTCAATACAAAACAGTGGTTATACTATAGGTACTCCTTAGTCCAAGCTTTAAGTGAGTAACCTAATTATTAAGGAAGTATTGCGAGTGTTTTTTAAAACTAATAAGATATTTATACTTTTACTTCTTTAATACTTCATAATTTATATTGGACATTTGGTCCAAATACATCATGTTGTGTCAATGACCGCTCCTCAGTTTTGAACGGATTGTTTACGTTGTTTCGTCGGTTGCCTAGCAGAGAAAGAGGGTCGATGTACAATCAACTCAATAATCTGGGGCTATTTTATAATACAAACATTTGACGTGGGGAAGTTTTGTTTAGTATGAATGTATTTCAAATGGTTTAATTTTTATTGTATTTAAGGTTATATATATGTATAGCCGTGGTAGCTCAGGGGCTAAGTGCTCGCTCTAAATTTAACAGTACGCGAGCAACTCGGGTACGACCCCTGCCTACACCAACGAAATTGTATATTGCATTTTTAAGTGCTGATTTATCACGTGTTCGGCAGTGAAGGAAAACATAGTAAGGAAACTTGCATGTCTGAGAAATAAAAAAATAATATTTCGAAGATATGTGAAGTTTGCCAGCACGCATTTAGGCAGCGCGGCGGACATTTTCCTAGCTCTAAAACCTCCTCAGAAATGAGAGGAGTCCTGTGCCCAGCAGTAGGACTTATAAGCTGTAAACTTTAACTTTAAAAGTTTTATAAAGTTTTATTTAGGAAAATAAAAGTTTTGATTATATACATGTCATATAGAAGAAAATAAAGAAAGAAAAGCAATATTTTGGTATAAACCACTATTTTTCATCCATTTATTCATTTCATATTGCCACAAAGCACACGATACCATCCACACCTTCTGGATTCTTGGTCCACCACTGTTGAATCTACTTGGAGTTTTCTTTCTCGGCATGAATTCTGTGTGAAATTGTTTACAAACGGTGATTATTCCGAAAAGTACAAATAAATTAATTACTAGCGTCTATAAAAATGAAGCATTATTTAAAATAATATTTCTTTCATGGCTAGATAAGAAAAATTTTCAGAGAGATGGATATTGTTCCAACCCGGTCGCACTGTAGAAAGGGCATCGTGACGAAAAAATCTTACACTTTTTCTCGCCTAGCCCCATCCGTCGAATTCGTACCGTGCGATAAGGAACTTCGTTCCAAAACTGGTTGGTTGGTGAAACACGTTTTATTCGCTAAAAGAATTATATACGGTGTTCATCATTCTTGCATACATTTTTTTAAATATTTTATCTAACAAGTTAACTGAAAATCTATTGCATGCCTGGTGAGGTAACTGTTGACACCTTTTATATTTTGTCACCTTTAACTATTGTAAACAGTAATGGAATAAAACACCATTATTATTATTAAAAAGACACTTGAACTTTATTTATATGGATGTAAGTATAGATTATAAATGAGTCAACGCCATCTATATCTAATTAAGCATCTACATACATAACAAAGCGTGCGTGATAAGATTTTACATTGCAGTATTTAATTGCTTGTGTTCTGTTCGTTGCGTGTGTTAATCTGCCCCGATTAAAATCGAAAGCAATGACGCAGAGCAAAAATGTGTAAATTAATATGGTTTTAGGTGATATTTTTTATAAGTACATATATCTCTACTACGATGCGGTTTCTATACTCACGTGTCTCTACGCTGTGTGGTGGTATGGGAATCAACCACCCCTTCTTACCTCGTTGATAACGTAAGAGGTAACTTATGCCGTGTTTTTATATTTAATAACGCTTCGTTTTCTTTACGAGCCGTTTAAAAGTTAATAAAGTGCATGAAACTCCCTTTTTAACCGACTTTAAAAAGGAGGAGTTACTCAATTCGATTGTAATTTTTTATTTTCTACCGACTTCAAAAAGCAGACGGTACTCAATTCGACTGCACGTTTTTTTTAGTGTGTTACCCCATAACTTTTTACTGGGTGGACCGATTTCGATGATTCTTTTTTTTATTTGAAAGCTGGTGCTTCACATGCAGTTCCTTATAAATTTGATCAAGGTCTGACCAGTAGTTTTTAATTATCCTTAATAATTTATATTGAAATCAGTTGTACAAAATTTTTAATTTTACCCCTTGTTTGAAACAAAATACTAGTTCAACTGTTTATGAATCATTTAAAGTTTTTTTTTAAATTTTAAGTCATCCTAAGTTGCTGAATATGTAATAAAACGAATAGTTACAGAGAACGAGACTTTTCTTGAATATGGGAATCGGGCATTATAATACAATACAATACAAACACTCACGCCTGTCACCCAGAGGGGTAGGCAGAGACTACGGACTTCCATTTGGCGCGATCCTGACACAATACAATTCTGTGTCAGAATCGGGCATTATGGATATCATATGGCCTCTTATCCGTGAATTTCGTGTTCTTTATCTGAAGTTGGTTGCAGGTGTCCGTGGGCTGCAGTAGCTACTAACCATTAGGTAGTACTGTAAATTTGCTTGTCACTTTAATTTAAAAAAAAAGCAAAAAAAGGCAGTATAGTAAAAACGATTATACGTGGTAGAACCATACTGCAGCTATATTAGTACCCTTCTGGTATTGCTCATTATCTGTTCGGAAAGATTCATGATTATCGGTTTAGCTATTTCGAAGATTAGCGCAGACAAACAGACAGATATATTTTTTTAAATTCATGTCATAATAGCATATAACACCCTGAGCTCAATAGAACCCACGTACTTCAATATTACAGACATACACTTCAATTATATTTATATTAGCTAAACTGGTTTATTCATTAATGAATGTAGAAACTTGCAAATATAATCTAATATATGTACAGTTAATTGAAAGTATTACGGTAGAAGGCAATTAACGTAGCAAAAATATTTTTACGTCATATAAGAGAGCATTTCACCGCGATACCGTTCGTAAACTGAATTACGTATTGAGAAATTCTTAGAATTTGTGTGTCAGTTCTCTTTAAGTTTAGGAGTCAAGAGTGCTTCACGTTGCGAGTTAAATTAAGAAACTTCAGTATGTGTGCTACATGGCAAACGTATGTGTGAATCAGAATCAGCCGTTATAATCATCGGGAGTGTCACGGATATTTTGGGAGATATGTGTTGGAAGTTGCGGGTTAGGGCCTCTACTGACCGTGCGTGAATAAAACGTGACGCAAGTGAATGGTTTTGTTGATATGTGTATTATATTATTATATTGAAACAAACGACGACAACTATTATGTAGATTAATTTTGAAAAATTCGTTTCAGTACTTAAAATTTACGGATGTGAAATTAGTTTGAATGTATTTGAGAAATTTCTTTAAATTCTAAACTTTAGAGTGGATTTATTGGTTTTTTTTTCACAAGGTCCATTTAGAGGATAATTTAATAATTTAAGGTTCGTCTTTGAATCTTAGATGAAGGAAAAATATGAAGTAGGACTCCGCTGCAAAATGGCAGAACTAATTTCGTGACAGTAGCCTGAGAGTAGCATCCCAACATTTTATAATCGCATACCAATTGATCTGAGGCTACACCGTTCAATATAATTCTCAAATATGTGGCAATCAGCTCTCAATCCGTGTTCGTCGGAATATACATATTATTCTGCTCTCTACTACGTCTTATTTAATATATAATATAAGTATATATCGTTCTTTTACATAGAGTGAATGGGTGGTGCAAAAGAATCTTTTAATTGAATAAGACTACTTTTACGGATTTTATCGCGTACTTATTTTTAATTCCTGACGTTCCGGGTGCTTTCCAACAATTATGGGTTAAAAATAAGTACAATTAAACGTGATAAAATCCGTACAAGTAGTTTTATTCAATGTGTATTGTTCGCGTAAACATAAGAAATTACTAAGAACTTTTTAAAGTTCTCAGCACCTGTCATAATTTTGCCTTTCGGTCTAAGGAAAACCTTTTCCCCCAATGTCCCCACTTCTCTACTTTTATGAGTGCATAGGACATGGGGGAACTTTATTTTCTTGGAGTAAAACTCTGGAACTCATTACCTCTGCCTCCTTACGTTTCTTCGAATAACAAGCCGAGGAACATTATTTGTCTCTTTAACCCCGCTTCCTTCCTTCTTTTATTTATGGTCACTGATCTATCTCCTACAGTCTGTCGTCTTTTTAGTACATAAGTTGTTATTCTTTGTTACAATAGTGCATTCTACTCGTCAATCTCTCTCATTTTTTCAATTAATTCTGTGTATTGTATTATATTAAGTTCAGAAAGAGCTAAATGCATTATTTACTAAAATATCCTTAGTAGCACCAGAATAATCGACATTGCCCGATTTCTCAATAACCCTATGTAGCCCGAAGAACCGACAACGGATTGGAATTTTCTTAAATAAATAAAATGATAGAGATTTGCAGTTGTGCGCGCATCACGGAAAAACTACTGGATAGCTTTCAATTAGGTTTTCTAAGACACTATTCTTTATTCTCTATTTCTTAGGCACTTGGCCCTAATCTAAAAAACAAATTATTGCGATATCTTCATTTAATATAAAGTTATTAAAGTATTTATGAAACAAAGCACTACGTGTTAAGTGATGTGTGTTTTCCTGATATATCAAGCAACGCGGACAAAGTCACGGGTATCAGCTAGTTGGGAATAAAGGCGTGAGTGGAGTGACACTTTCGGTAACAGTGGCAACCTCGTACTGGTAAGCAGGTTGATTTAAATCAATTAAACTTATGGGCTTAAACTCAAACTTGCCAAGGATAATTAGTTCGCTTACGAAAAAGTGTAGATATAATATGAATATTTGGTTTCTCTGAGGGTCGAATAAACGGATTTTACTTTTTTAATCTACGCGTGATGCACGATGCTATATGCCATTCTGCCTTGTTTACATTTTTATGGCACGCGCACACGCCACGACAAAATTAGTGTGGCTTATCTTATTTTTGAAATTTTGTCACGCAGGGTATAGTTAGTAAGCTGAAGTGGCAATGGGCCGGCCATATAGCTCTAAGAACCGATAACCGATGGGGAAAAAACTTTCTCGAGTGGCAGTTTCGTACCGTTAGGCGAAGTGTAGGGCGACCCCCCACTAGATGGAGTGACGACCTGGTAAGACATGCAGGAAGTCAATGGATGCAGGTGGCTCAGGACCGTGCTCTGTGGCATTCCTTGGGGGAGGCCTATGTTAAGCAGTGGACTTGTGAAGGGCTGTAATGATGATGATAATCATATATTATTTTTCATATTTTGATGACTTTGTGGCCGGTGGAAGGAAAAGGGGAGATCTCCCACCGGGCAAGGTGTTCTGCCCGGGGAGCGGCCAGCGCTTCGATTGGTAGTTCGGAGCTATTCTATATATTGTGCCGCTTTAACTTCGGAACTTTGTTAGTGCGATTTAGGCTTCGATTATATTCGCATGTGGCGCGACGACAGCGCCGCCACATTACCCCACCGCTCAGACTGGAGGTCGATAGTGCAGTCCGATTGCCGGTGCGTCCTTAATGCCGGTGGATGCTGTGTGCGTAAGGTCAAGTGACGCCGGTGCGAACGATATGCCGGTGTGTAATGCATGCCATACTACGCACTTGCAAGTGATGCCGGTGAGAACGATGAGCCGGAGCAAGTGCCAGCAATTGCCTTGTAGTCTGCGGTGAGTCGAGAAGAGGGCAAGTGATCTGCGAGAGTGCCGTGAAGCAGAGGTGAGCAGTAAGGCTCAGACCCGTGCCGAACACTGTAGCGCAGGTAGTAGCTTGAAGGAACAGGAAGCATTATTATTCCAGTGCTGCGATGAAACTTTATAAAGCTTGATGGCTTTGCAGAATGTAAAGACTGCAGACAATATCAGCTCAGGAGCGAATGAATAATCATACTTGAGGATGATTAAGGTTTGAAGGTGTAGTTTCCGAAGGTTTGTTGGTTGCGTGTTCATATCACGTCGGTTGGTCACCAATGTGGCCGGTGAAAGGAAAAGAGGAGATCTCCCGCCGGGCAAGGTGTTCTGCCCGGGAGCTATTCCATATATGCTGCTTTAACTTCGGAACTTTGTTAGTGCGATTTAGGCTTCGATGTTTTTCGCTTGTGGCGCGACGACGGCGCCGCCACAACTTCAAAAAACGAAGAGTTTATCAATTTTATTATTTCTTCTTTTTTTACTCCATATAAATTAATATTCCCAAAGATAGTTAATCTATTCAGCTGAAGTATGTAGAGATATAAATGTAAATATATATACATACAGAGCGATATGTCTTTGAACAACTAGAATAATGGAAAGATATTAAGTTTTTTTTTTTATAGAATATAATAATCAAATGAGCACATATTCCGCCTGATGGTAAGTGGACGCTGTGGCCCAATGTATGCCTACATTTATCCTCAATTAAGAATCAAAATGCTTCTTGACGTGTTGTTAACGACCTCGACGACGAGTATAGGCCTCCTCCAGGTTTTTCCACTTTTCACAATCTTTAGCTACAGAAATCAATCCCTGCAAACTTTTCGATTTCATCCGTCCATATCTCTAGATCTCTACGTCTTTTACGTTTTCCACATTATGTACACAAATATTAAATAATTGTCATCACTGAGAACTAAGATGGAATGTGTCGTTAACGTAAAAAGGCTAATAATATCATAAATAATTATATAATTCAAAATGGCGACTTTTTATTTACAATATTCTCCAGTTCTTAGACTTAATTTTCAATCTTTAGCTCATCGGGATGTTAGTTTAAAATCGACTTCAAGCGAAGCAGATAAAAACCGAGTTACGAAGTGATTAAATGAGTTAATATGTACTCGTAATATGTTATGAAACTGCTCAATGGTTACACCTGGCGCCATGTTCTTGAATCGAATACACGGTAGGGAAAAGAATATTATGTTGTTTTAAAAGTTATATTTTTTTATAATAACAGAATCTCCTTGAAGTTTGAACAATCCGACTATAACAATAATTAAAATAACTGCAAAAAACTACAGAAAAGAGAAAAATTCAAATATATATGTATGTGCAGCCAACTAGCTTAATTAGACTTTAAGTTAAGAGCCTCGCCTCTAAACGGCGCCGTTCAACTAGCAGCCTGAATGATATTCAGGCGATGCGTCTAATACAACATTGCGCCTATCTTGTAATATCAGCGACAGTATGTTATGATGCGGCTGGAGTGGCCTTTGACCACCCTAAAGCCGAGTACCTTTATTAGCGCATAATTTATAATATAATAATAAACATACTTTTTTACGTGGTAGAGCCATGCTGCAGCTATATTAGTAGTATATTTGTAGCACAAATGGGTCGACTCGAACAGGGAAGGACCACAGTCTCACAGTATACTGTATTTCGTATGGTGAGAGTAGAGAGCCGGAGACAAATTTTACTGGAAGCGAGGCATTCCATCTTAGTCTTCACACGTGACAATGCATCTGCATTTTGATTCGTAATCGAGAATAGATGTAGATGTCTATAGGCCACAGCAACCATTACCATCAGGTGGACTGTGTGCTCGTTTGTCTCATTGGTGTATGTCACTGCACAATTACGAGTATGTCGAATATAACGCACCTCTTTAGTCGTCCATCAAACTACTTAGGTTACAGAATGTAACAAAGAAATAGACACCTTATACTATAGGTATGTATGTATATACATACATTCGAAAGTCACTACCCACGGTAGGTAGGTTGAGTAAAAATCTTGAAAATTCTTATTACAAAAAATCAATCATACGAGTGTATTGCACTCGACTTCCAATTGCCAGGAGTGAGATTGTATCTAAGCGTTCATGCGTTTCATATTACTTCGCTGTGAATTGTGTCTGAGTGCAAATAAGGTCGGCGTAGGGTTGCTCAGTGTTACGAATATCTTGCAGAATAATAGCGTAAAATAGCTGCATAATTCTGATGTGGTAGTTTTAATAGGCGTCGGGTTCAAATTGACGTTACATTATGGCTGTAATGAAGAACATGCAAAAGGAAAATACATTAAATTTATATTCGCAGTTGGCAAGTTTTCACGTGATGGAAATGGCTTATTTCAATTTCATTTTGGTAGCCCCATTACATAAACCTTAGAAAATATTTTCAATCCAACTTGAGACAGGTCTATATAGAATCGGTCTATGTATGTAGGTCTATGTTATGGAGTGTATAAAGTATCTATTATTTTATATTATCCTTTAACAGAACCCATGTTAGTGCCAACCCTTACTGTGAGATCGCTAGTCACCGGTTAATTGGCACAATTGGGAGCGTCCTTTGTCCGGCTGCGCTTCCTTATGAAACTGAACTTAATTTGTACGCGCTAAGGGTGTTCGCTCACATACTTCAATGAGAATCGTACGTACGTAATACGATATTAACACCTATAATTATAAGTGAGGGATGGTGTTCAGTGCTCAGTGTATGGAAACTAATTACCGTTTTATAAATAACCTGTATATATCCAACCCATCTTCCTAAGGGCCATGCCATCCGATCTATCAAAGACTGTTATGTGAAAAACCATGATTTTTGGGGTAATGTATCAAAAAAACAAGCTTAAATATTGATTCATTGTACGCTGTATATGCAAGTAAAAAAGTCTATCTTTCGTAAGCGAATGGTAATAATGTGGTCCCGGGTTCGATACCGGATCTGATCAAGAATCAGACTATAAAAGTGAGGAAATAGAGAGTACCTACACCTGTGCTTGCGCACACACTACTTGTGCACTATAATCTTGTCCAGCGCAAATGGCTAGTCTCAGTTGAGAATGGCCGCCGTGATCGAAATTCAGTCTGGAGGGAAATAAAAATTACACTAAATAACCTAGTCTGATATCTCGCCTGACGGTAAGTGGTGATGTAGCTGATGATGGTAAAAAACGCACTGACTTAGATTAAAACAAAAGCCTGTTTCTAACAGCTATTTATTAACTGCGGTTTAGCGATTGGACGATAGTATAGGATTGATTAGGTATTAATTAACTGCGTTTTAGAGATTGGATGATACTCGTAATGTAGGGTTTGGGTTGGCGAGGAACGGTAAAAACTTTCAAACGAAAAATGTTATTTTATCGTAGATAATTTAATTTACCTTTGGTAATATTACTATTTATGAGGCGGCGTAACTGAAGTCATCACCTTTCTACGGAAATTGATGCAGTTAATGGAGAAAAATGGCATTAAATTTCAGGATTTAAAGAATTTTAAACGTCGAAGGGATATAGATACAATAATAAAGGTTCAAAATGGATCCAGCAATTATACACACTTGTTCTCGCCTAGTGGACCAGAATTCAACCGTAACTCATTAAAACTCTGAAGTTTGTGGCAAGCTGCATAAGTTGTTGTTTTTATTATTCGCTCGAGAGAGCAGGCAAAGGAACTATGCCATACAGCCTTGTCTTTTTTATTTTGAATATATAGAATTCCACTGCTTCACAATATGGTGATGCGACATATTGTGCAGCCCTTGGAAGATTTTGACGGCAACTTGAGCCAGCAGACAGCTGACAGTTGACGATGGTATCTAAATGCGCCCATGCAAACAAACAGCTTATCTTGAGAATCCATCACCATCAGAGCACCCGTTTCACCGTTTCCACTAATAGTTCACATGCGTAGACAGTTAATACATAACATCACACCACTTTTACATATCAAATTCCACTTCAAACTATTATTTAAACTATAATATAGGAGCAGCAAACCGCCGCCGGTCAAGTTCCCGCCAAAACTCCCGCAAGCTGCATAATTCACTTTTAACTGCACTTTTTTTAATTAAGATTTTTGGCATGTATGGTTGTCCTTTAAGCCTTCATTTCATTCGGAATCTTCGTTTTTATAGCTTTTTGCTTCACAATAAGTGGATGTGTCACATTGTGTAGTTTTTGGGAGATTTTGATGGCTACTTTTTTACGTGGTAAAGCCAAGCTGCAGCTATATTATGGTTGTAGTATGAATGGGCCGGCTCGACCGGGATAGGACCACGCTCTCACAGAATATCAGCGTAAAATAGCAGCTTAATGCTGCTGTCTTTTGTATGGTGAATGTAGAAAACCGGAGGACTTTTTTACTGGATACAAGGCATTCCATTTTAGTCCTCAGGGGTGGCAACGCATCTGCATTTTGATTCTCAATCGAAGATAGATGTAGATGTCTATGGGCCACAGCATCCACTTACCATCAGGTGGACTGTGTGCTCAGTTGTCACCCCTTATATTCTATATAAAACTTGAGCCAGCAGATATTGGCGATAGTATCTCAAGGCGCCTAAGCAGACAGACACCGTATCTTGAGATTCACATCACCATCGGAGCACTTGTTTCACCGTTTCCACTAATATTTAACCAACCCAAACCCGTTCCGTACCCAAAAGGGTAACCTAAAAATACTAAACCTCCGCTGTCCTTCCATCCGTCCGTCCGCCCGTCCGTCTGTATGTAAGCGGGCTGTATCTCATGATCCGTAAAAGGTAGACAGTTGAAATTTTCACTGAATGTTTATTTCTGTTGCCGCTATAACAAAAAATAAGTGGCTCCCCTACTAGAAACGTGTATTACGATGATACGGAACCCTTAATGTGCGAGTCCGACTGGCACTTGTTCGGTTATTCTTATTTATTTTAATCATTGAGCTGTATGTACTACGTACTAGAGAGCCATTCCAAACAAAAATTGTGTCCTATTCTATGTCTTCGCGCATGCGCGGGAGTAGTAGTCGCGCATGCGCGAAGACTTTAATTTAATATAAAATAAGATATTATTATAAAATAAATATAAGAATTTAATATAAAATATCTTAATTTAATCTAAACAAACATATTTCTAAATAAAATGTAATAATAATTATTTATGGAATTCACAAATCTTCAATTTACGCAATATTTAGTTTGTATAGATTGCACTACAGTTCAGTTGAACATAGTCAATGTTCGGAATGGCTTCTCTAGTACGTAGGACATATAACTCAATGATTTTAATCTTGTTTTTTAAAAGTTATACTATTTTTTTAAAATATTAGCAGGATAGTTTGTGTGACATACCTAACGGTTACGTGCTTCTAACTTTGTGGATACTAGTCACAGACTAACTAGTAGATTCTACACGATACTAGTCGCACATGAGGGACTAGTATCCACGCACTGTCACTTGGATTGTCACTGAAACAACTTGTGTTTTTCTTGCTCTGTATGTCTGTATGTATTAAATGAAAACTTTAGGAATAGTGTTCAATCAAAGTACTATTTGTGTTGTATTTGGAGATTGAATTACATACTACATTGTTAATTGATAAATATAGTAAAATTGTGACTTTTTAACTGCATTAATCTTGTGTTAAAATAGTGTTTGATATTTGATAGAATTTTTTTATTTAAAATTTTATTTTACTACATACCCTAAAATCTGAGATTCTTAGCTGTCTAAAAGTGACCATAAACAATACTGGGTTAACATACATAGAAAAAATATACTACCTAAACTATACTACTATTTTGGAGTATTAAATCGAAATGGCACAATGTTTCAAGTGTAACACTCGTATTGATGGTAAGGCGCCAAAAATCTATTGCAAAGGCTTTTTTTATAGGATAGGGTGACAAACGAGTCCACCTGATGGTAAGTGGTTACTGTGACCCATAGACATCTACATCTATCTTCAATAAAGACTCAAGATGCAGATGCGTTGTCACCCGTAAGGACTAAGATGGAATGCCTCTTTGCCAGTAAAAAGGGTCTCCAGTTCTCCACACTCACCATACGAAATACAGCACCGTTAAGCTACTACTCTACGCTGGTTTTCTGTGAGAGCGTGGTCCTTCCCCGGTCGAGCCGACCCATTCGTGCTACAACTATACTACTAATATAGCTGCAGCATGGCTCTACCACGTAATATATTGCTGTAATAATATAATATTATGCAATAATATAGGCTGCAAGAGAGTAGTAATATGTACTAAATACAATGGACTAAGTGCTACAGAATTGCGTGTTGTTGCACTGCAAAGACCCGAGTTTTCATTCCTATGTGATGAATGCGAGGATGGGCTAAGGCAGATTCCAGAATTTCACAGACTTGTTACAGAAATCCAACAGCAGGTTCAAGAGTTAAAGACAAATCAAATAAACATAGTGATTTGGACACAGTGATAAATGAAATTCAGGAAAGAAAAACATCATAGTCGTAATCTTATTGTGTTTGGCATACCTGAATTTAAAGCAAATTCAGCAGTAGACAGAAAAAGTCATGGTAAAGACCAGATTCCTAAAACTGTTACGTCATTGGCAACTCCTGTAACGGAAATTCTTTCATCTTTCTTTCGCTTCAAAATTACCCAAGCGAAAATCACTGTCTTTCGCTTGGTAAGCCTGTATCAAAAACTGAAAAGCCACATTCTATCAAGGTAGTCTTGGCCAATAAACAAAATGCTTTAAGTGGTCTTAAAAATAAAGGTAAGCTGCAAAATACTGTTAAGATTAAGGCTGATATGACACCACATCAAAGAGAACTGAAAAAGGTGAGGAAAATCTTACGATGAAATATATTAACAACATACCAAAGATTACAACAACTACAAAAAACTAGCTCATCATAATATCACAGAACTCTGCATCCTATACACGAATTTGGCTTCCATTATGGCGAAATTTGATTTGTTTCTTCTAGAAATTAATATACATAAATCTGATTTTTTTTTATATCAGACACCCATTTACAGTCTTATAAATATAAACAGATATACGCTCTTTTGGTTAGACAAAAGAGAAAAAAAAGGTAGAGGAGTAGCAATGTATGTTGCACATGACATTAACAATATGCTCATCATTTTGATTTGCCGAATATATATCAAGCATTATGAACAAATACATGGATGATGGGCGCTTACCCGCTGACTGGAAAAAATCTACAGTCGTGCCTATATACCAAAAAGGAGATAAGCTGAGACCCAATAATTACAGACCAATGAGTTTGACAAGTATCCTCTGCAAAGCCATGGAAAAGATCATAACTGAAAGACTAAGAAAATTTCTATTACAAGAACAACGGATTAGATGAACAACACGGATTTGTACCAAGGCGATCAATAATTACTAATATGTTACAATGTGTTAATGAATGGGTCACAAATCATGACAATGGATTTCCCACAGATGTGATATATTTTGACTATAAAAAAGCTTTTGACCGTGTACCATTGCGGCGACTTATATACAAACTAGAACACTTCGGTATACGCGGGAAATTGTTGGCCTAGATCAGTGATTTTCTGTCAGACAGAACATTCTGCATACGAGTTAGAAATATCACGTCTAAACTCAGAGAAGTACTCAGCGGAGATCCGCAGAGATCTGTTCTTGGACCATTGATATTTATCCTATATTTATCAGATTTGAAAAGCATACTACTGCTGTCATTCTCATTATGTGCTGACGACGCCCTATTACGCAGTATCAAATTATACAAGAGGATCTAAATTCCATCAGCGGTTGGACTAGCATTGGCTCTTAACACTGAACGCAGACAAGTGTCCGATTCTACATATAGGGAAAAATAATCCACGAAATATATATTATCTAGAAGATCAAGCATTGTCTTCTGTAGAATCACAAAAAGACCTAGGCATTACAATAACCATTGACTTCAAATGGGAAACTCATATCATTAACATAGTAAAAAAGGTAAACTCTATGATGTATATGATTCGAAAAAGTTTTATGTGTCTCACTCCTAAAACATTTATCAAGATCTACCAAACATACTTAAGATCTTTGCTGGAGTTTGCAGTTTTTCGACATATAAAGACATCTTTTATATTTATGTAGTTTTTTAAATACATATTTGAATATTTTTTATTGTGTACGGCAATGGTTTATGCCATAGTAAGGTGTTTTTCTCTTTAAATAACCTCAATATTTAAGAAGAAAATGGAATAAAACACTTAAAATAATATACCGCCAGCTAAATACATAATGTGCAAGTGATCAGTCTCATTCTGCGTGATCTGAAATTAAACTAAACGAGTTAATTTTATAGTGCTGCAACAGCTGGCTTAAAACTGTTTCCAAATATCTCAACGACGTTTTCTTAGAATTTATATGTAACTATTTTCGTGTAGTGGCGGTGTAAGAATAGCCACTACCCCTTATTGTCCTTTGGGTGTCGTAAGAGGTGACGAGGTTATGTTAATAAAGAAAACTGCAGTTGCCAATCCACCTATCACGCTTGAGAATTATGGAAAATATTAATCCTATGAGGCAAGCTATGGGAGAGCCCTATGTTCAGCAGTGGACTTTAGACTAGAGACTTTATTTTAGGCTGTAATGCTCATAACATATGGTTGATAATGATTCCTATTTCTTTTTCATTCCTACTTCAACAGTAGCTATAGATGTTATAAATAGGAGACATCCGCACTCAATTCATTACAACTCCATTATGCCCAACAATAGGACTATAAATAAACGACGCGTACCCAGCCATGTTTGTTCGGGGCAGGGCGCTGGCTTTTAATTTCATAGCACGTAAGCTGCGTAAGCTGTCTGAGCACGATAACCGCTGCCAGAACTGCTAAAACTATTAGTTGCAGTTTAACATGTGTTTAGTGCTATTGAAAAATGTCGGGAATAACATATTTTTCAACCGACTTCAAAAGAAGGAGGTTCTTAATTCGACTGTATTTTTTTATGCGTGTTACCTCAGATCTTTTTGCCAGGTGAACCGACGGAAGCTAGTGCTTCTCATGTGGTATATATAAATTTGATCAAGATCTGACCAGTAGTTTTGAGTTATCTTTAATGATGCGTATTTAATTGACTTTGACTACATTAATGATGTTCTCATTTTATTTATATTGAAGTCGGTTCTACAAAATGTTTAATTTTATCACTTGTTGGAACTTATTTTTCGTGTTGTTACATTAAGTTTACCACTGCCTTCTGGTAAATAAAATATTGTTACCTTTGCCGATCTTTCAGGGTGCATCTTACTCCATTCCATGCACAAACTCATTTATGTTTTGCTCTTATGTTAACTACTTTCGTAAATTCCAGTTATAAAACTCAAGAGGTGAGGTGAGGTGACTATGTCGAGAGAATGAATGAAGAACGATTGACGAAAAAAGTGTATAAGGCGAGTGTGAATGAAAGTGCTGGAAGGGGTAGACCTAGGCGGACATTTCAAGACCAAATCAGGGACGTCTTGAAACAAGGCCAGGTCAAGAGCACCCTAAACCGTAGAGCATGTATGAAGAGAATAATGAAAGTGGACGAAGCGAAACAAGTATGTAAGGATCGTAGCAAGTGGAAAGAAGTGGTCTCTGCCTACCCCTACGGGAAAGAGGCGTGATTATATGTATGTATGTATGTAAAACTCAGTGGATGGACAATACAAAAGACGACCAAAATTGTGTGTGTCTGTCCCTTTTACCCAACCAACTCCACTACATTGGGAAAATATAACGTCGTCGATAATACGACTTGTGTTTCGCCTCTAAATGAGGCATAATCTTTTTTTTTTTATAGGAGAGGGGGCAAACGAGCATGCGGCTTACCTGATGGTAAGTGACTACCGCCGCCCATGAACAACTGCAACACCAGGGGAATCGCAGATGCGTTGCCGGCCTTTTAAAAAGGAGTACGCTCTTTTCTTGAAGGTCCCTAAGTCGTATCGGTCCGGAAAAATCGCTGATGGTAATCGATTCCACAAGGAGGTCGTGCGAGGAAGAAAACATCTTCTAAATCGCACAGTGGTGGACCGCCAATCATCCAGATGGTGTGGATGGTATCGGGAGTTCTGCCGCGATGTGCGTTCGTGAAATTTGGCGGCTGGGATTAATCCGAACAATTCCTCAGAGCACTCCCCATGGTAGATGAGAAAGAAAATGCAAAGGGATGCAACATCTCTTCGCAGTGCCAATGAATCGAGCCGATCGGAAAGGGCTCGGTCGTCGACAATTCGAGCCGCTCTGCGTTGGATGCGGTCAAGTGGAAGGAGCTGGCACTGGGGAGCCCCTGCCCAGAGATGGGAACAGTATTCCATGTGAGGCCGAACTTGCGCCTTGTAAAGTAGCAGGCGGTGTGCCGGCATGAAATACTGTCCCGCTCTGCTGAGCACGCCAAGCTTTTTAGAGGCCAATTTGGCCTTCCCTTCCAAGTGACCACGAAACTGCACGTCACTCGATATGTCGACTCCGAGGATACCGATACTGGCTGAGGCAAGAAGGGGAGTGCCTTGAAACTGAGGAGATACGACAAAGGGGTTCTTTTTAGCGGTAAACGCGCAAACTTGTGTCTTCTGAGGATTAAATTGTACTAGATTTAGTCGCCCTCAATCCGAGACTTTGTTCAGCAAAGACTCGACTTCAGACACAAGTTTGTTCCGGTACTCAGCGACGTTTTCCCGAGAAATATTGGCACGGCCGGTGTATAGAGCATCACCAGTGCTGTCATCCGCATAGCAATGAATGTTACCAGTTAGCAACATATCATTGATATGCAGAAGAAAAAGCGTTGGTGATAGCACACAGCCTTGTGGAACACCAGCGTTAATAGGCTTGTAGTCAGAGCATGCACCGTCTACAACGACCTTGATGCTCCGATCTGCAAGGGAGCTGGTGATCCAATTGCACAAAATCACAATCTGGAGACAAAGACACAAAAAATCACCCGTGAGCGTCTGGCGTGATGTTATTCATTTGGAACTCACAATTCCGTGTTACAAGCATTCCGGGAAAGGGGGACTCCTTTCCCCTTATAACCCATATTAGAATATATATATATATATATATATATATATATATATATATATACATATATACCTAGTCAGGTCATAAGTATTGTCACACAGTAAAAACTTTTCTTTTCGAATTGTTCATGAAAATAAAACTATACTTTTTAGAATTTTACTCATTTTTAAATATGGAGTGGACGCTTAAAGAAGACCGTGTTGCAATTATTGCGTTGCATCGTTGCGGTTACGCGCCAATTCAAATTTTTGACATACTGAAAAAATTGAATATAACCAAAAGATTCGTTTATCGTACCATCAAACGATACAATGAAGACTCTAGTGTAGATGACAGGTCAAGAAGTGGTCGCCCTCGGTCTGTTAGGACTCCAGCAGTGATAAAAGCTGTGAAGGCGCGAATTCAAAGAAATCCCAAACGTAAGCAGAAACTCTTGGCCCTTCAGATGGGGATAAGCAGAACCACGGTGAAAAGGGTGCAAAATGAAGACTTAGGGCTTCGGGCATATCGAAGAAAAACAGGACATCGTTTGAATGATCGTCAAATTGACCTGAGACTGAAGAGATGCCGCGCTTTGTTGAAGCGGTACGCGGGAAAAAAATATCGGGAAATTCTTTTTTCGTATAAAAATTTTTACCGTAGAAGAGAGCTACAATAAACAAAATGATAAGGTAGCAAGGCAGCAAGGAGCAACCGTATTCCGCGTGTCCAACGAGGTCATTTTCCATCCTCGCTCATGGTATGGTTGGGAGTTTCTTATTGTGGCTAAACACAGGTACATTTTTGTGAGAAAGGTGTAAAAACGAATGCAGTTGTGTATCAAAATACAGTCCTGACGAACCTTGTGGAACCTGTTTCTCATACCATGTTCAATAACAGGCACTGGGTATTCCAACAAGATTCGGCGCCAGCTCATAGAGCGAAGAGCACACAAGACTGGCTGGCGGCGCGTGAAATCGACTTCATCCGGCACGAAGACTGGCCCTCCTCCAGTCCAGATTTGAATCCGTTAGATTACAAGATATGGCAACACTTGGACGAAAATGCGTGCTCAAAGCCTCATCCCAATTTGGAGTCACTCAAGACATCCTTGATTAAGGCAGCCGCAGATATTGACATGGACCTCGTTCGTGCTGCGATAGACGACTGGCCGCGCAGATTGAAGGCCTGTATTCAAAATCACGGAGGTGATTTTGAATAAACTTTAGTGTCATAAGAATCTATGTTTTGTTAAGTTCAATTTGATATATAAATGGCTACATAATGAATAAACTTGTTTCAATTATTTTATATTAAACATGTGACAGAATTTATGACCTGAGTAGGTATATATACATACATACATATATATATATATATATATATATATATATATATATATATATATATATATATATATTGGCTTTTCGTAGCAATTGGGGACAGCAATATTAAAGAAACTTAACTTTCACACATCACTCTTAAATAACTAACACAATCTTTATGGTTTCCTGACCAAAATTTTTAATTTCCTATAAAACCCATTGGAAAAGTGTAAAGTAATCCCACTGTCGTAATAATCTATCAAGAGGATCTGTATTCACATTAAGCGCAAGTCCGCAGTAATACATCAAATATTTATTGATGAACGATATGACTGTTTTATGGAAGATAAATGACCATGTTAGTGCTAGTGTAAAGTCTGTTACTTAAAAATACTTTATGTAAATTGATATAAGCTGACACATATACGCATATACAGCTCGGAACTGCAAAACATTAGGGTTATTAGGGTTATTATTGATACTTATAAGTGATATGTCTGTGAAAGCGAAATAAGAAAGTAATGATTTTTACAAATAATTCTTGTATTTTTGCGTCCCCTACTAAAGTCAAGTGTTAGTCTAAGCACAGAATAGATAATACGTACGAGTAGTCTAAGGGTGCGTACAGATCAAGTAAAATGTTGTATAACTTTTGTTTTATAACACGTCACATTATGTAACATTGTTTTTCATCATAGCAACATATAACAATACTGTACACATTAGAATAACAATGCAATATAACAATGTTATATGACATTGTCGATTGTCGTTCTGCCGTTCGAGTTATATAACATTTGTGTGACGTTATATAACACGATTTATAACATTCAGCCTCCACATTACTGATACATGTTATACAACAACGTTTTATAACATGTTATGTTATATAATGTGTACGCACCGTAAGGCCCGAGTGGAGTGTCTTCTCGTATGCTCTTTACTTATACTTTACGCTAACGAACAAAACATAATTGTTTTTGGTAAATTTACGGAAATAGGAAACTATTTGCGTAAATTTACCAAAAAAAAAGTTTGCAATGAAAAATATGTCGCGATTTTAAAGATAACAAACGAGCTCACAGTTCACCTTATGGTGAGTGAAAGCCATAGACACTTACATCTATACTTGATTAAATTTCAAAATGGGGATGCGTGGTCAACCCTGAGGACTAAGATGGAATGTCTTTTTACATGTAAAACGATTTTTATATTGGTCACTAAAAAGGGAGCACAAAGTCCACTTAGTGCTAAGTTGACGCTGTGGTCCATAGATCTATCCTCGGTTAAGAATCCAAATGCAGAGGCATTGAATCTCCTGAGGACTAAGGTCTCCAGTTCTCTACACTCACCATACGAAACACAGCAGCATTAAGCTGCTATTTTACGCTGGTATTCTGTGAGAGCGTGGTCCTTGCCCGGTCGAGCCGATCTAATTATGATATAACCTGTGCGGTTGAACTCCAGTTTAGAAGGCTTAGCATGAAAAAAGATAACATTAACCTAAGCTCAAAAGTAAACTTAAGCTTAGCCGGATATTCTTAGGTTTAAAGTAAGTTACAGTAATATACGTACGCCCATATACGTCCCACTGCTGAGCACAAGCCTCCTCTCATTTCTGAGAGGGTTTTAGAACAATGAAATGTACGCCGCGCTGCCCCAATGCGTGTTGACGAACTTCATATGTCTTCGAAATAATTTTTTCTTATTTTACAAATATGCAGGTTTCCTCATTCCTTTTTCCCCCTCGGTTGTCGGTTCTTTAAGCTATATGGCCGGCCCATTGCCACTTCAGCTTACTAATTCTTTGGGCTATGTCGGTAACTCTGGTTCTACGAGTATTACGGATATCCTTATTTCTAAGTTTATCACGCAGAAAAATCCCGAGCGTAGGATGGAGAACCATAGCTAGCTGAGCGACCTTAAGCTTCCTCACACGGCCAGCAGTGAAGTACCAGGTTTCAGTTCCATAGGTCTTCACAGGGAACACGCACTGGTTGTAAAGTCTAGTTTTTAAGTTATATAATCCATACAAATAAATAAAATTGAAGCGTCTGTTTGTAATGTCAAAATAACAGCTTTTTACTAATTGCATATGAAAGTATATACGGTACATATAACGAAAGCACAATTTTTTAAATTTTTGTCTGTCTGTCTGTCTGTCTGTCTATTTGTTCCGGCTAATCTCCGAAACGGCTAGACCGATTTTGACGGGAGTTTTACTGTTAGGTAGCTCATGTTACAAGGAGTAACTTAGGCTACTTATATTTTTTTTAAATAATTAGGGTTCCGCGCAACAAAACTAAAACCCTAAATTACACGCGGACGAAGTCGTTCGGAACAGCTAGTAAGTACATAAAATGATAAATTGTATTGGAAAAAATGATGTCTATATTTATAATATTACGTAAAAAAATTGTGGGTGTGGATTGTGGTGTCCCTTGTGACTGGGCTTGGAACAATGTGCACACATTAATTAAATAATTACTTACTCGTAACCGTTACTGCCTTAATGGTCTATTGGTCGTTAACTGCTGACCATGAGGTCCCGGGTTCGAATCGCGGGTCAGACCAAGAAAATAATTAATTATGTTTTTCAGTCAAATAATTGTCAGTAACAGCCCGGAGTCATTGAAATGGCACGTAAAGCCGTTGATTCTGCGCCTGGTTTTTCTCCGATCGTGCCGTCCCGTCGGACTATGAGAGTGATGGAATAGAGAGTGCACTTGTGTTTGCGTGTACACTCCGGCATCATAATCCTGGCCTGCGTAGATGATTAGTCTCGGTTGAGGCTGGCCGCCGTGGCCGAAATGTGCTCTGGAGGACATTATTTTAGTTACTTCTAAAGCTTTAAGTTTTTGTTATACGAGTGAACACATAACTTATTATAGATAATAATTAAAATAATAATAATTAAAAATTTTAAATTTTGTACAGCCGACTTCAATACAAATTATTAAGAATAACTCAAAACCTATTGGTCTGACCTTGATCATATTCATATGAGACCACACGAGAAGTATCAGCTTTCAATGAAAAAAAGAATCATCGAAATCGGTTCGCATAGTAAAAAGTTATGAGGTAACACATAAAAAAAAACATACCGTCGAATTGAGTACCGTCTCCTTTTTGGAAGTCGGCAGAAAAATATCCATATCATATGTTCTCAGATAAATTAATTACAATTGTAATTATAAATTTCACTCTGAAACAACCAACTGAATGGTTTTTAAATGAATTGTGTTCAATCTGTTTCAATAACACTAATATATTTATTCGCATCTTAATATTTCAGAATCCTGAAAAAAAGCTGGATGCAACCACATCGAACAAAAAACGACTTAAAGTGATCCGTACGAAGGTACGAGGCGAAAGACCGCGGACGTTCGAGACATACTCCCGAAAAATACGACCCGGTGACGTCACAATGGCGTCTACCGACACATCGACCTCCAGCCAGACTCCCGCCGTGACTGAAGATCATAAGCGGATCGTCGACGAAGCGTTTCTTAATAAACTGAAAGCCCTCGTCGAACGGTTAAGGCTTGACAACACCAACTTGAAGAAAGCGCTCGACGTCGAGCGGGGCGAGGTCAGAGCGATGAAAGCCCGGCACGAAAGTACGCTTAGACATTTAAGGACTGAATACAAAAAGAAGGAGGAATTTCTAGAAAAGCAACTGAGAACAGTCTCTAAGCCAGAAAAGTCAGTGGAAGACAATCAATATGGCAGTAACAAAATGGTTGAGTTAAAACGGTTAACAACAGAGATTCAGTCTTTAAAGTCAGCGAATAGGTGTCTTCAAGAAAAACTTAAGGTAAGTTGCAAGGAATTACTAATTCAATATATCGGTAACATAACATAAATTGAAAATTTCAAAAACTCCCGAAACGATAAGAGCTGATTATCTTCAAACGGCTGAACCGATTTTAATAAAATATATCTAAGAACCACTGCTAGAAAACCTGCTTCACTCATATCGGTTCACGGCAACGTTGCCATAGACAGACGACACACATAGCGGTCAAACTTATAACACACCTTTTCTTGCGTCGGGAATTAAAAACTAATTTTAATGGACCTGCCTTGCCTAAAACAGTATGTAAATTGTGCTTAGAAGGGAAATCGGTCTGTAGTTTGCAATAGCACCACTACGTTCTCGCTTCACATCTCCAGAGTAGAGGTGCTGTGAAGGATGAAATTATGTAGCTTCTGACAGACTTTAAGTATTGATCATTCAACGATTTGCATCAGTTCCGCAGAAATTTCATTATCACCCGGTATTTTGCCGTTTTCTCTGATTATGATTTCCGGGCATCATGGGAATAGTGCCGAATAGAACTTGCTCTTGGGTCGATACTCAAACTTTGATGTTGCTCTAATGGTGACTGTACATGAGCTATCCGTTAAACATTCCAGTTTCCCAGAAATGATAATTTTCTTTGTGAACTTAAAGTTCACGGGGAGTAGCGAAAAGGTCGATTGCATGTGTCATAACACGAAGCGTTATTATTTTTTTTTTTATAGCAAACGAGCATGCGCCTCACCTGATGGTAAGTGACTACCGCCGCCCATGAACAACCGCAACACCAGGGGAATTGCAGATGCGTTGCCGGCCTTTTAAAAAGGAGTAAGCTCTTTTCTTGAAGGTCCCTAAGTCGTATCGGTCCGGAAAAATCGCTGATGGTAATCGATTCCACAAGGAAGTCGTGCGAGGAAGAAAACATCTTCTAAATCGCACAGTGGTGGACCGCCAATCATCCAGATGGTGTGGATGGTATCGGGAGTTCTGCCGCGATGTACGTTCATGAAATTTGGCGGCTGGGATTAATCCGAACAATTCCTCAGAGCACTCCCCATGGTAGATGCGAAAGAAAATGCAAAGAGATGCAACATCTCTTCGCAGTGCCAATGAATCGAGCCGATCGGAAAGGGCTCGGTCGTCGACGATTCGAGCCGCTCTGCGCTGGATGCGGTCAAGTGGAAGGAGTTGATACTGGGGAGCCCCTGCCCAGAGATGGGAACAGTATTCCATGTGAGGCCGAACCTGCGCCTTGTAAAGTTGCAGGCGGTGTGCCGGCATGAAATACTGTCCCGCTCTGCTGAGCACGCCAAGCTTTTTAGAGGCCAATTTGGCCTTCTCTTCCAAGTGACCACGAAACTGCACGTCACTCGATATGTCGACTCCGAGGATACCGATACTGGCTGAGGCAAGAAGGGGAGTGCCTTGAAACTGAGGAGAAACGACAAAGGGGTTCTTTTTAGCGGTAAACGCACAAACTTGTGTCTTTAGAGGATTAAACTGGACTAGATTTAGTCGCCCCCAATCCGAGACTTTGTCCAGCAAAGACTCGACTTCAGACTAGAGCATGGATACCGGTTTTCGATAATATCAAAAAACCGGATTATCGGACCAAAAATCCGATATTGAAAAACCGATATTGGATTTCACTGATATCGGTTTTTCGATATTTTATATAAAAAAAATCAGAGGCAATAGAATCTTTTTTACTTATTTCATTAATTTTAATTAATGTAAAGCATACCTAACGGGTAATAATAATTATGTATGTTCCAGTGACAAAATCAAATCCAATCAAATCACTTTTATTTGTTAACACAGGTACAGAAATACAGATCTTTTAATTGATAAAAACCGAGTGCTATGTTATGCCAGTAGCAGGCTTACAAATATGTCATTTTTAAACGATTATTTCTGAATAAAAGTGTGTATATGTCACCGTAAAATTGTCAAATACGTTATATTGTAATATTGTATAAAAGACAATGAAGAAACTAATGACAGTAGCATAAACTGACCATCTACATCTGCTTCTCCAACCATTACGACCGCTGTGTCAAAATCAAAAGGCGAATCTTGTTCAGCGTCCTCATCGATGGCAAAAAAAAGGAGATTGACTGATTATTTTCAAAGTAATCACTCCCTTGAAACAACCGTCAGTAGAATGGCAGCTTTGGACGGAATACCATTCAGTGTATTTTGTACTTCTGAGGATCTGCGAAGACTGTTTACAAATTCTGGCTACAATAAATTACCGAAGACTCCAAAAGGTATAAAAAATATAGTCATAAACTAGAGTAAACAGGAAAAGAAAAAACTGGTGACTGAACTAAAAAATCTATTAGCCCTTGGTAAAAAGTTTTCTTTGAGTTTTGATGAGTGAACATCATCTCGTAACGCCAGATATAAGAATATCAACAATCACATAGGAGTTGAGTTCACAGATGGCTCACGTTTCAAAAATCTGGGTTTGGTGCGAATGGATGTTTCAATGCCATCTGAGACGTGTATCAGACTTTTGAAAGAAAAGCTTTCAGAATTTGAGCTTTCTTTAGATAGAGATATAGTCGCAATAGTCACTGATGGCGCCAGCGTCATGTTAAAAGTTGGAAGAAACCTGCGCGCTTATCATCAAGTCTGCCTTGCACACGGTATTCAGCTAGCTGTACTTGACGTATTATACAAGCAAGGCGGCGCGGAAAATGTGCGATCCCCGGATACTGCTGTTACTGCTGGTGGAAGTGAAAGTGACTCCGAATTCGAGAACGACGCAGATAGTGCTGAAGAAGAAACCGGGGGATTTGAAGTAATACCGGTGGTGTCAAACTCAAACCCAAACGAGCTTAATAATGACTATAAAAGTGTCATCAGTAAAGTACGTGCAGTAGTCAAAATTTTCAAAAATTCTCCAGTGAAGAATGACATGTTTCTTTCATACTTTGGACAATTTCCAGAAAAGTCTGAATATTATCAAAGTGACAGTCGAAGCACTGTGCCGACGTGATGCAACTCTATTAACTGCTGATGCGGCTATGAAATTTATGCTACGTAAATTAGATAGTCAAAATTCTACACTGTCAAGACTTCTCGCAAGATCATTGCGCGTGCACATTTCCCAAAGACGACTTTCTATTGCATCTACTTTGCAGTATATCCAAAATCCTGAAACATATTTCAGTGAAGTTGCTACCGCCGAGTTCTCAAAAACCCCAGAAATGGTGGAGGAAATTTATTCACTAACTCAAAATTTTGAAGATGAACCTGTGGTTAGGGTTATGGATGATTTGGCCTTGGATAATCGCGCCAGCAGCGTGAGTGGAGATTTAGAAAGCGTTGATTTTGCTAAAGAACTAAATAAAGAAATTGAAAAATCATTGAAGGAGAAAAATACAAATATGCGAAATAGAAATGAAACAGAAGATGAAGCTAACAGAGATGGTGGTTATGGTGAAAATGATAAGCATAAGTTAATTCAAATTGAAATGGCATTGTTTGAAAATGGTGGCAACCGCGGGTTCTATTTAGACATGGCGTACAGACATTTACTGACGATACCCTCATGAGTGGAGAGTCTGAAAGAGCGTTCTCGTCTGCGGCATATACGTGCAACAAAATAAGATCGTCTCTCAAAGACAATACCTTGGATGCCCTCTGCTACTTACGTTCCATATTTCAGCAATCGCGATCTCGTGAATTGCCGTAGGCTTCGTTTTTGAAGCCATATGTTGTAATATGACTATATAGTCACCCCACCAATTTAATATCCAGTTATTTGCGTTTAATGTAATATTTACTTATGTTACTCAATTACTTATTTTAACTTGTGTTGATTTTATAATTTTATGACATAGCAGAGTATGTTAAGAAATTGTTTATTTTTGTGTTTCATAGTTTTTAAATTCTAATTATTATATAAGATTGCAATAATAAAAGTCGTTGATTTACTTTTTATTAGTGTCTTATTTCTAATTTGGACTCTAACAACGTTTAATTTAAACAAATTTGATCTCTTTTTTTAGCCATAATATCGGAAAAATATCGAAATACCGGAATATCGATATTAATAAATTTAATATCGAAACAAAACCGGTATTGGAAAAAAGTTCCGATAGTCCATGCTCAACTTCAGACACAAGTTTGTTCCGGTACTCAGCAACGTTTTCCCGAGAAATATTGGCCCGGCCGGTGTATAGAGCATCACCAGTGCTGTCATCCGCATAGCAATGAATGTTACCAGTTAGCAACATATCATTGATATGCAGAAGAAACAGCGTTGGTGATAGCACACAGCCTTGTGGAACACCAGCGTTAATAGGCTTGTAGTCAGAACATGCACCGTCTACAACGACCTTGATGCTCCGATCTGCAAGGAAGCTGGTGATCTAATTGCACAATTTCTCGGGAAGCCCATAGGAAGGGAGCTTCGAAAGAAGCGCTTTGTGCCAAACCCGATCGAAGGCCTTCGCAATGTCCAGACTAACGGCCAACGCCTCCCCCTTGGACATCTATGGGTCAGGTAGACCAGAAGATCATCAGCTGATCGACCCCGACGAAAACCGTATTGGCGGTCACTAATCAGCTGGTGATCCTCAAGGTACCGGATGAGCTGGCAGTTAATAATGGATTCCATTATTTTGGAGAACAAGGAGGTGATCGCGATAGGACTATAGTTGGACGGGTCTGAGCGGTCGCCTTTTTTAGGGATCGGGTGGACAAAAGCTGTCTTCCATGAATTCGGGACTACGCCTTGGGAGGAGGAGTACCGGAAAAGACGCGTTAGGATCGGTGCCAACTCCGGAGCACACGTCCTCAGCACAATTGGGGGGATTCCGTCAGGCCCACTCGACTTCTGGATGTCCAGGGAGAGAAGTGCTTTGCGAACTGAGCGCTGTGAGAATAGCACATCCGGCATGGAGCACTAACACCGCGGGATGGTCGGCGGTATTTTCCCCCCGTCATCAAGAGTCGAGTTGGACGCAAAAAGGGAGCCTAAAAGGTCGGCTTTGTCTTTTGCGTCTTGGGCCAGTGGTTTATTAGGCAGTACATTACTCTCGACACGTCAATTTCAAGCAATTTTGGTACTGCGAACGCTAATTCGAATGGTAAGTGTGGCGATTATGGCAAATTGTTTCTATAATAGTAAAAGCTTGTAGCCCAACATTAGCGAGCTCATGAAGAATAAAAAGAAAAAGATTTCAAAACCATCATCTTGTTAATGTGTTCTTTTTTAAATAAATTAAGGGTGACAAACGAGCACACAGTCCACCTGATGGTAAGTGGATGCTGTGGCCAATAAACATTTATCCTCGATTAAGAATCTAAATTTAGATGAGTTGTCAACCCTGAGTACTAAGATGAAATGCATCGTTTCCAGTAAAAAAGGTCTCCGGTTTTCTATTCTCACCATACGAAATACAGCAGCATTTGCACTGGTATTCTGTGAGAGTGTGGTCCTACTCCAGTCGATCTGACCCATTCTTCCTACAACCATAATATAGCTGCAGCATGGCTCTACCACGTTAAAAACTTACAGTGTAGTATGTGTAATATTATAGTATGTTTTCGTTACCAATAAATCGATATGCATTTAAATAGCTCGTATGTATGTACATAATATGTAGCAATAGCAGTATCAGAAACTGCAAATTACACTTAGTTACCATTACAAGTCATTTTGCCATTTATCAAACAAGTAAATACTTTGTTGCCATTTTTCTTCATAGATCAACACGGGCAAAAGAATATATTGGGCCAAACACTGGTGGAGAAATAGTGTTGAGACTTTTTTGTTTAAACACAAATAATTCGATAGAAAAATTCTATTGAATGAATCTATTGATCAATGATTTTATTGACAAGAACTTAATTTCTATATTGAAGTTGCTGTTATTTATACAACATTTCTTTATACTACAAAACAATAGTATTAGATAAATAAACACATGTTTTTATGAGTTTTGAAAGCTCATAAATCATTTAAATTATGCAAAACGTGCTGTATTAACTCATGCCGAATGTAAAAGTTCTATATGATAGAATAAAAACTCGAACACTAACGCAAATATACTGAAAAGCATACCAACAAGCAAAACGATAAAAATTTCTTTCACGTTTCCCGTATTGAAGGGTTTCCTTTCCTTATTTTCAGCAGTGTAAAGAAAATTTTTAATATTAGTCCGATACAGTGTATACTCATCCGATCTGCTCCAGTACTGCAAAATTCCGCCTTGGTTTAAATGGTGAAGGACGTTGTTTAATTTTGGTAGATATGGACTTCCGTACTTAAGACCGTACACTATGCTGCACGGGACTGGACATTCTTCTACTGTATGAAACAATGGTCTACCATTTCTCATATTCGATTGTTTTCTACTGATGTATTGGGCGTCAGACTTCCTCAGCAGAATAGCGTATTGGAATTGTCTTTTAACAATAGCTTCTTTTATCATCGCATCATTGAAAATTTCAATTCTTTTAATAATGTTATAATAATCAGAGTTTAGACTTCTCTTGTAAATGCGAATGTCCCGATTGTGAACCGCGAAAGTCAAGTTTGTTTGGGCCAGATGAGACAATGTGTTTATATCTGGTTTGTATCTTGGGTAGGTTATCGCAGATGTTATTATGCCCTGTAAGTTAATAAAATGACAATTATTACTTAGTACCTAATTGATAAAATGACAGAACAACACGGTAGTTTTCAAATTTTTTTCTTTTTTTTAGTATATAATCGTAATATCTCAAAGAATAAAAAATTTAAAAAAGCTTGTCAAATAAGCATTATTTTCGAAATATAATAACGAGCGCGGAATACGAGGCGACATGGAATTATTGATTATTCTACTTCGCCCCCAAATAGCAATTAAAAGTATCATCAAAGTAAAATTATAATAAGTATACAATTTTGAACTCTAAACAATAGCTTATACTTACATCAATGGCACAATTAACAACCAAGGAGTACATCATTATCAACAAAGCAACGAATCGGAAAATATGTCCCATAAACTTTATGTCCACCGTCTGTCTTATAAAGCATTTGATTAAATCCATTACCGTAGATGAAGTACTACGCCTCTCGTCCAAATTCCAAGCTCGCTTTTCAATTGCTCGTATAGATAACGCTGCAGTTATAAAGAAAACTACATTGAAAATGAAGACTATCAACATATCAATTGAGATTAGTTTTAACGTAGTGGTAAACGTGGATTGTTTAAGCGACTTCTTAACCAAGAAACACAGTTCATCTTGGACTAAAGGGTACGTCGTGTCAATGTATCCGTAGTATGAGTTCTTAAGGATCCGTGAACTCAGTTCCAAGTCGGTATATCCATCTATTAAATCAGCTGTTACCCCAGTAGCTGTTCCATTTGTCAACAAGTCCCCTACAGTGTTACCATCTCTTGGTGGTAAAGGTTTACATGTGGCGTTGAGTATTTCCATTACTGTTTTTGCAAGTCTCGAATTGCAGTACAGAGGTCCAGTGTCGTCAGATACATAGATTTTTCTGAAAACACTTAATCGCAACTCATGTCCAAATAAATCATTATATTGCTTAGCAAGCAAACGACTAACCTCCCTCTCATCTGTTATATCTCTTATTTCGTTGCTAAAAGGATTGAAAGTGAACATTTTCAAGCGTCCAGAATACAGTACTATTACGGAGTTCGTAATACGCCTGCTTATAAGTAACTGGAAGTGTAGCTTCATATTGTAAAAGAAATAACTGTCCATTTCTATTGGAGTGTTGATGACAAATATCACAGCGCTTCTAGGTTTGAAAACTCCAGTCCTTATAAAAGTTTCAATTACAAATTCACTACCATCCAGAGACAATTCGTCCGATGTCACCACATATGCGGTCTGACCGTGTCTGTTAATTTTTGGTTTCACCTTTGTTTTAGTTGAATCACGACAGCTGTTCAAAAGCATTACGGGGTAACCGTAATCATAATTTTCTATGTATTTGAGGATTCTGTTTTCAAAGTATGTAAAGTCACAAAAGGTAATAGTGTAGAACCACTGCTTGAAAGCGTTGAAGATTTTATCGACCACCTCAAACGCGAACTTTGCTTTAAAATAGGTTTGGTTGTGATAATCAAAGATTTCCTTGTAAAGAGCACATTCTGGATTAATGGACGTAGAAGTGCGTAGAAGAGAAATTATTAATAACGCTGTTAGTAACATTTTTAGGCATTGCTCGCCAGTAGACCTAGAAACGGACTGCAAAGTTGAAGGTTACTTTGTCGAGTGGGTTGCTGCAAATCATTAAGCGCTGGATAAAGCGTTTAATGAAGGCATGTCAATTACTGAAGCAAAGATAATATTGGCGCGTTTAATAGTGTCGACATTGACATTATTATGTCTACGAAGTTTAGTCACAGAATAATGAAAAACAAACAAAATCACTTATAATATATTTTATAAGTATTCTGACCAGTTCTTTTCAAAATTATGTGGAGTCATAGAATGTGTGGAGTATTATGTTCTACGGTTAGCCTCTACTCGGTTTTCGAAATTGTTATTTAAAATATCTAATAGAATCTGCGTCTTATACTTAATAAAAATAAGTTTATTTTAATTAATAAGAATCTTTGATCGCCACTTAATTAAAATATGTTTATTTTAATTAATAAGATTATTTGATCGCATTTACACTTGAACCAACTGATTACAAGAATTGGAGTTTTTAGGTTTGTTATTTTAGGTTATTTTTCTTTAGGTTTGAAAAGCTATGCAAAAAAGTCCTAGCAAGTACGGAATAAAAGTAATTTCGACAATCTCAACCCAATAAAGTGTAGAGCCATATTTCAGCCTACGTTTTCTGGAATGTTTCATTACTTAAATAAAATTAAACAAATAATTTTAGGCAACCATGTTTATATTGTGTACACAACGAAATCGAACGATGCAGGTGGATCAGGACCGTGTTTTTGGCATTCCTAGGGTACAGTAGACTTGTGAAAGACTGTAATGATGATGAATGATGATTAAAAATAGGCTGAAGGGAATACCGATGTTAACGTGCGGGGTTTGTCGTGCAGGTGGCGCAGGCGGCGGAGTGCGCGCGCGCGGCCGAGCTGCGCGCTCAGTGCGCGAAGCACGCGGCCCTCGAACTGGCCGCACGCAGGGATGCGCGCGCGCAGTGCCACAAACTGGTTTGTACCTTTCTAACTTGTTTTATTTATTTCTTCATCATGTTAAGTTTTTGAAGTGTAAAGTAAGAAGTAATTGAAGTGCTAAATACAACCGTTAAATATCACCATCGCACATCGCGACAAAATTACCGATACTGTCTATATCATCTGGATGATTGGCGGTGTGCAATTTACTAGAAGTTTTCTTCGTCGCACAACTTCTTTGTGGATTACCACCAGCGATTTTTACTGGACCGATAGTAGAGAACGGGCAAATAACGCGCCTGCAGTTTCTCGGGTCTGGCAGTTTTCTTAATATAATAAGGGTGACATACAAGCACACAATCCAATTGATTGTAAGAGGATACTGAGGCCTACATCTATTCAGATTAATAATTAAAATGCAGATGCGTTGTTATCTCTAAGGACTACTGGAATGCATTCCCAGTTGGTCATGGGTTGTGGTAGTCACTTACCATCGGGTAAGCCGTATGCTCGTTTGTACCATCTTATATAAAAAATTAAGTTTGATGTCGAGATCAACACGAGCAGACGTGAACCTGGTGGTTTTCCTCATTGTCTTGTTGTATATTTACTAGGCGGAGATGGAGGAGTCCGTCAGGATAGGTACCTTACCTATTTCTGCCAAATAGCAGTGCTTGCAGTGCCGTGGTCCGGTCTCAAATGTATGGAGTCAGCATAATTACTAACTATAGAAACTTAACTGGTTAATAATAAAAGTGACAAACAATTTGCACACGGCGATATTCATATTTTGGAAAAATGTTTAAGGAGTGGTTAATAAGTCCTCCAGATTAAATTTCGGTCACGGCAGCCAGTCTCGACGGAGACTAGTTATCTGCGTAGGACAAGAAAATTGTGCACGAGTGTGTTCGCAAGCACAGGTGCACTCTTAAATTCCATAGGACGGCAAAATCTGGCACCACCGGATAAAGATCTGCCGCACGATCAACGGCTTTGGATCGTGCTTTCCGAGGCACGGGGATGAAATACCAACTTTTTGATTTCGGGATGCTTCTGAGAATTTCCATAAAGAAAAACTCGAAAACTGTATTTTTCCCTGAGACGTATTCGAAGTTGGGACCGCCTTATTAGCAATCGCGCTTGCGACCACTACACCAACATGGTAGCCAAATAGTTTTAAATAAGACATTAAAATAACCAAACATTGCGTGCGACGAGAAAAGCAGAGAACGCATCGCAAGTGATAATATTTATGTTGTTGACGCGTTATAAAACAGTTTATGGCAAATAGCATCGTGTGCAGGGGTGTCACTTCCACTATGGAAGGTATGGAGCACTCCATACCTCAAGTTTTTCAAGGTATGGAATTCCATAGCTGAAATTAGGAAATAAATCGCATATTACTACAAACCCCATATAAATAAATCGCAAGCCCTTAAACCTCAATACCCCACATCTTATAGTTCAATAAATAAGTTGAGTATATACACTGCAAACTCTTAAACCTTAATACCCCACGAGTAATGCGAACAAATTTGAAAATCGCGCCACCATTTTCCATACCTCAGATTTTTACAAAGTGACACGCCTGATCGTGTGTGGCTATAATAAAAGCATAAGAACGATGATTATAATTTCATTATTGACTGAAGTTTATGATTAGTTTGTTGAACGAGGGTGACGGAGCCTAGAGCATAAAAAAATTAAATGATAGCGCCTGGTGAAAATTTTATAGCAAACATTTTCAAATGTTTTTTTGATAATATGTTGTTAAAAATTAAATAGATGGTGCATAGATTTATGGGCTCACATACGAGTATTAGTCTATTGTCTTCTTCGGTAACAAAACAAACACGAAGATTGTTTTTACGATCTTTATTGTGACTGCACTTCTATTTGCATTCAATGGGCTATGAATGAACTCCTGCGAATTATATAATCCGTTAGGGTTTCAGTTTGTTCATAGATTGAATGTAGTAAATTCTAAATTGTAGACTAGATTATCGTTTACTTTTCTTAACTATTTTTATACCTGTCTCTTTGTCTCATCTTGCGCCTGATCTCACTCCGATCGTGTCAGATTACCGTCCTATTGGAGTATAGAGAGTGCACCTGTGCATGCGCCCGCACTCTGACACTATAATCTTGTCTTGCGCATATATCTAGTGTCCGTTGAGACTGGCCGTCGAGATCGAAATTCGGTCTGGAGGACATTATTATTTATTTTCGTTTTAAGTTTGATATATTGCCACAATGCATACTTTCAAAAAATAGAAATGAGAGTAAAGTTTAAGCATAATCCTGTTATGTAAGAGTGCGTCTTCCTTGCTCGTGCCCATCTAATAATCACATAGCACGCTAGTAAATTTCGGTGGATCGTAATTGGATTTTTTTTAAAGTTAAAAGTTAAAAAAAAATTACCTTGCGTACATCCGCTCGATAAAATAAAATGATGTGTATTACCTAGTTTGAAAATCACCTCCCGCCCTCCCTCAATTGCGTGCACTATCCCCGTCACCATTAATCCCAACACCATTACTCCCAACACCATTACACTAGGAAAGATTCACTACTGACCCCAATACGACACGTATTTCGCCTCTACACGAGTCATCTTCAGGCGATGTAGACTGCGGTGACTAACTTAGCGGTCAGCCACCGCAGTCTACATCTCGATAAAATAAATATGAAGTGACGAAGGAACTTACATTACACCTGTTGGTAAGTGGCTACAACAGCCCATGGACACCTGCTACCAACTTCAAACAAAGTAAAGTCTCGCATCCTGTAATTATACTGACTCTCTATCTCTTTCATACCGGAAAACTGCACGCACAGCAAAATAGATAAGAGGGAGACTTACCTAGAATATAATTTTTTGTTCTCTTATCTCTATCTATTAGTTCTATTGTCTTTTAGGGAATATTAAACTAATTTCTTGCATTGTTCACAGCTGGAGGAAATTAAATCGAAAGAGCGGGTGATAATGCAGCTGAAGCGAGAGGCGGCGCGGACGGCAGCCTCGCATAATGAACAGGTACGTCAGAATATTTTCTGTGTTATCAAACTTTCGTGTAGACACCTATACATCTGCCGCGGGCAACGTTACTATAGGCACATGTAAATAGAATGTTAATTATCCCGTTACTTTGACTTTATTATAGTCAAACCTATTCTCTTGTAGGTACATACACAGGAACAGGACAAACACTTTGTTGAAAAAGACATCAACAAGCAACAAACCTACATTCCACGGCTGAGTACAGATGAGATCACAAGAAAATCCACCACATTACTCGAATACGAGAAATATTCGAGAATATTCACTCCTTTCAAGTATTCTCTCTTTCTAGCGTTTAATATACATAAAACGCACAATATTTCCCTAGTGGTAGAGCCATGCTGCAGCTATATTAATTGTAGTAGCTATATTAATATGTTGTGACCCTTTTTACTGGAAACGAGGCATTCCATCTTAGTCCTCAGGGGTGACAATGCATCTGCATTTTGATTTTTAACTGTGTGCTTGTTTGTCACCCTATGCTATAAAAAATATTTTAAGTATCCACAAAGTCTACCTAATTATAAGTTATCATTATAGAATTGTGCTTTGTGGCATTCATTGGGGGTAACAACCTATGTTCAGCGGTGGACGTCTGAAGGACTGTAATGAAGATCATAGTTATGTTATGCAGTATTTACAACAATAAAACATACAAACTTGTATTCCATAATAGCAATCGAATGTAGCGATGAAGTCATGTTCGGTAAGTACTGCAGAAAAGACTAGAATAGGAATAAGGTATGTGAGTGTAATATGGTCACCATAAGCTTTGTGGCCCTATAAAACCAAAACTAAGTGGGTGACAGATACAAATACACCAAGTCATATACTATAACTAATATATTAAGAAAAATATAGCAAACAAACTTTGGCATTAATAATAATCACTACGAAAAATCAACTTAAAAACAACTTACTATAATATCAACTGTCAAAATGGCGTCTATAAAGCAGCACCTTTTGACGCTTTATTATTTGGTTAACTGATGAAGAGCTATCGTATCACAGAGCCATCCATGCAAACAAAGCTGTACTTTTTGAGTTATAAGAAAGTGACCATATTAAACGGATGACCATATTACCCTCACGAACTATAGTATATAAATACCATAAACAAAAACAAAATGCGTTGTACTATTTGATGTTACTAAACTTACTAAAAATAAAACGCTGAGAAAACTCAGAACAATGCACATAAAAACTGAAGTTTGACAAGTTATCGTCCAAGCCTACACAAAGCCATGCCGCCTCGCGTGAGGCTATGCAACACTTCCCAGAAAACATAAGCCGCTTTATCCGTCGCTGGAAATAGTAAAACCTGATCTGAGATATGAATAACTAATGCATTCTTATTATTCCAGAAATGTTTTCATTCATCAAGATTGAAGGAACTGTTTAAAAAAAAAAATAAACACTTACGCGTATAATAGAAACAGAAACTTTTTTTATTCAATATAGAATATAAATAATACTTATTGAAAGTCACTCTTTTGTTTAATTACCACTGCTTCGGAAGAATCCTCTGCCTGGGAAGAACCAGCAAGACGCCCAGCAGGACTTTTAAAAAAAAAGAACAGATTATAATCGTGTATGTTACAAAATTAACAACACAAAACAAATTAGAAATAGCTTGATAGCGATCACCTTATTCCCAGGGGTTATTATCATCCATAAATAAACCTAGCAAGCTAACAGCATAGCAAAGTGGCGAAGCAATCAGCTTTGTGTCGGTTTCTAACGGTTGCCGTTGAGCAATCAATTTCAAAATAGGAGGTTCAGATGCCTGGGTGATCAGTAATCGATTGCTGAAAACAGAATTTGAAAATTCGAAACCGTTCTCGAGATAATCGTGGGACAGACGGACAGACGGACAGACGGACAGACGGACAGACATCGTGAAATCAATTAGTGACTTCGCAAGCTTCGCCACTTAATAATTACTAGGGTTACCGGTTTTCACTATTATTTTAAACCTACATGGTGCAAAATCAACTCGCTGCTTAATCGGACATCTATTTTATTAGTTTTATCCAAACTTTGACCACGGCGTCAATTCAAATCATGAAAATCGGCCAGGGTGGTATCATTATTCTAAGATGGCGGATAATATAATGACTTTGGCTCGCTTACATTAGCGAATCAGCTAGAAAGAAATTCCAGAGTCTAGGTAAAGGCTGTTTTTAATCTAAAAGAGGTAAGAAGTAATTAATCTATAACTAACTGTGCGTGAAAGAACCAGTTTCGAATAATATAATAGGATGCAATCAGGATTAAGTAGCTCACTGTCCCGGTACCGTTACCGTAAAGCATATCAAAAGTCCACTGGGATATTTAGCGTAGTGGCCACTCTTGGCAACCAGGTTGGCCTGGCCCATCTCCTGGTTTGTTTCCCTCTGTCGCATCTTATAATACCCACGGGACGGTAACCGCAGTTTTTTATTTTTTTTTTAGTTGCATTAGGAAGACACTGCTGCCCATCTTCTGGTTTGTTTCCCACTGTCGCCTCTTACGATATTCTTACACCTCTACTACACGTATAATTATATTTATATACTATTATTATTTTTATACTATACATATGATATTTACTTTTAAACCTGTAACGGGAGAACTATGGACATTATAGGGATCCGTGGGGCTATTACATTTCCGCTTATTCCAACTCCTGTCTGAATAGTTACACCAATTATATCTGACATTATTTTCTTCTTTTTGTTCACAGATCACTTATTTACGGTAAATGCTATTGTTATTGTTCCATACGTTTTTTTTTATTTATCCATATAGAAGAATCGTCATACATCATCCTACAATCGTCCATACATAAGTTTATGAAATCTGTTTACACTGTTTTATTTACGGCTTAGATTTTAATTGGGTATTTAATGTAGGCTATCAAATTCTATATGTATGAGTTTAAGGGTTTTAAGTGAAAAATGATACCTTTGAAGTTTAGCGTATAGAGGTATAAGCTAAACTTCAAAGGGAACCGCATATATCTATACGAGCAAGCAGACTTAAGTTCTGCAGCATATTCTGTAAAAAATATTACAAATCTCACCAGTATTGAAACGGCTACACTAGTTTATTTATTTTCATGGCACAATGGCGCATGGTATTCTGTTATATGAAAACGCGACTATCACAGAAGTTGTATTTGTTTCACAGAAGAGCAATCTGCGATTTAAAACCTAAAGAGTCCCTAAGACAAAAATTTAAGGAAAATAATATATTTATTTTGACTCTTAATACATTTACCGTTACCGTTACAGGCCACTGCTGAACATAGGCCTCCCCAATAGATTGCCTCAAAGGAGGGGGGGGGGGGATATTTGCCATAGTTGCCACTATGTTATTGTGTGTTTTCCTAACAACATAGTAGGTATATATACTATGTTGTTAGGAAAACACTGATTTTGTTGTTAGGAAAACACTCACCCATTTCCTAATTTGTTTACCCCTCTTACCTCTTACGATAACCACGGGATGATATGGGGTAATGGACATTTTTACACCGCCACTTCGCGGTCTTACGAAAATGTAATGTACCTACTTACACAAAAATATAAGTAAGTAAGATTTTTAAACTTTAAGTGATATTCATTCTGTAAATTCTATGAACAGGCACAAGTCCGCTGGCGCAAGTTCGAAAACAAAGATTGTATAAAAGGGGTTATGCTAATATTAAAAAATTTAGGGATGATAATATGATGTTTTGCTTCTTCCGAGAACAAAAGTATTTTCCGAATTACACGTAAATTAAACAAAAACACGACTATGAGTATGTATTATTTATAATCTACACTGAATAAAAATCTATTTCAATTTCTTACGTGTTTTCATTCACCGCCGAACGCCGATCGTCGGCTGAATCACCATTGACCACTTACCATCAGGTGGTATAGTAAGTAGTTGTTCTGGCTTATAATAGTTAAAAAAAAACTTTTAATCCTAAAAATTAACATAATAGCAGTCACCACATTTATTTAATCACAAATCTACAACAAAGTTGACTATAATACATTCGAATGCCATATTTTAAATTTATGTACAGGTTATGTAACTATAAAAAAATTAAAATAAATTAATAAGTGGTTAGTGTTCTCTATGGATTCTTGCCGCTAACAACCAAAGAAGGCTTGAATTGTCATCACCGAGGAAAATTTAAATTCGGGTAGGATGTCTCACTGCCTAGAACACTAGCAAAAATTGATAAGCATGTGGTATCTACTCCGTCTGAAACTAAGAAAGAAAGGGATTCCTAAAACTTGAGAACTAAAAAATAGCGCAAAAATGAGTTGAATTAAAATTAAAATTTTATATAAAATATTAAAATCGTAGCCGGTGTAGCTCAGATGGTTAGCGCTCGCAGTAAGCTTCACACACTTGAGCAACCCGGGTTCGATCCCCGCCAGCACCAATGAAATTGTTAATTGCAATTTTAAGTGCTGATTTACCACGTGCTCGGCGGTGAAGGAAAACATCGTGAGGAAACCTGCATGTCTGAGAAATAAGAGAAAAAAAAATTCGAAGACATGTGAAGTTCGCCAACACGCATTGGTTCAGCGCGGCGAACATTTCCTTGCCCTAAAACCCTCTCAGAAATTAGAGGAGGCCTGTGCCCAGTAGTGGGACTTAAATAGGCTGCAACTTTACTTTACTTTTTACTTTTATTAAAATAATTTTTTTTAAATTAATTATAAACTAACAAACCACTGGCTATTATGATTTTGATCAATTTTTAAATATAATTTACGTTTATAAAAACCATCACGTAAGTATATCCATGGCCAAAATCACACAGCTTTTACCTCCCTTTCGCCCAAAAAGTACATGTCTTATTTTACCGGAATCTTTATGTTCATGAAACTTGAAAGAAATTACGCAACACGCTTGTAACTTAAAGCTTAGTCAATATTATTGTAAAGTAGGTAAAGCTTTTTTGTAAAAGAAAATTAATAATGAAACATATTTTAAATATGCACGTATGACAGTGAAACCTGGATGCACTCGCTGTCTCAATTATAGAGGTAACAATGTCGATAAAATCGAAAAAACTTATCCCAGATATAGAGGTTTGTTTTGTCCCACTAACAGAGGTAATTAAGTGTTAAAGTGTCGGGACCTAAGCATGAGTTCCAGCTATGGAGGTTTCTCACTTATCCAGGTTCCACTGAACCAAATTTCACTGTATATATTAAATATATACAGTGAAACTTGGAATTGAAACAGAAAATCTTGAATACCTATATTAAATAGCGAACCGCGACTTCGCATGGGTAGTTTTTGGATCTTGACAGTAGCGCCACTTACCAGGTAAAACTATAGCTGAGAACCGTCCAGGTGATTCAATAAGTACGACATAATCTAAATATACTTCAAAATCTGTCAAGCCGTTTCAGCAAGAGAAGAATTCCGAATACAAGCACACCGCAATTGTTAATTTAAAGATTTTAGTAAATTTTATAAGTAGTTAAAATTACTAATATTTTAGTACTTAATTTTAATTTTAAACAACAACGCCACACAATTTTTATCTGTGGCCTTTATAAGAGTTCCTACTACCCTAAACCTAAAGAAGTATCGCGTTACATTACGCGAAGGCATCCTAAAACAAAAACGACGAATAAGCAAGAATCCACAACACGAGGCGAGAACCGAGGAGCGTGTGAATCCGCCGCGGGCAGCTGTACTGAAATACAATCAGAGTACGGGGGCAATTTTGTAGGAAATTTAAAACCAATTTTAGCAAAATTAATGTCCGCCTGCGGTTATGTGCCAGTGTAGATATTAAAAATAATCTGTACAATTAACTTTTGAATTAAATTAATAAGATGCAATTCTAAGACTTCAACCGTCTAACTATATTATATGATTACTTATATTTTAAAAAAGCTGAAGGTACATGGATTAACTCTGACATCGGGACGTCAATCATTTCAGTCCCCTCCCCCGTGTACCATGGGTGATGTAAAGCACCCGAAACATCGAGGTTTTAATAAAAAAAAAGGTTAATTAAACGTGATAGAATCCGTAAATTAGTTTTATTCAATAAATTATATTTTTTCGTTTAAATAACGTTATTAACTTTTTTCTTACTTTTAAATAAAACTAATTTTACCGATTTAATCGCGTATATTAACTTATTTTACATTCCCGATGTTTCAAGCACTTTACAGCATCCATGGTCACGGGGGGGGGGGGGGGAGGGACTGAGGTGTATGACGTCCCAATATCATAGTTAACCACGGCTACCTCCAGATTAAAAATTATAATTTTTGTTCCGATCTACGCAGTATGAACAGTATCATGAAGTCTTGCAGTTGTATGCTTGGGTTGGGATTTAATTTTATTAATTATGGGATCCCAAGCAGATGGTAGCACCCAGCCATCTTCTCTATTGAAATTAGGTTGTTTCTTGATTTCAATAGCCTCGCGAATCATCCTTGGAAGGAATCGGTGTTCTTTAGCGAGGATTTGTGGTCTATGAAATCTAATGTAGTGACGGGGGTGATCCTGTACGTGTTCACAGACTGCAGACTTCCCGGAGCGTCTATTCTTCACATCAGCTATGTGTTTTTTAACGCGGGTTTTTATGGATCTTTTAGTTTGTCCTATATAAGAGAGACCACATTCACAATCAAGCTTGTACACTCCTGCATCTTGCAGAGGAATATTACACTTGACTGATGGTAAAAACTGACTAACCTTCTTCGGCGGCTTGAAATATGTTTTAATGGAAGCACGCTTCAAGATGAAGCCAATCTTGTCAGTGACACCTCTGACATATGGCAGTACAGCAGGCACTCGCTCGACTGTGGCCGGCTTCACTCGTTCACTGTGACATAGGCACGGGACCCGAAGCTTATTGTCGTGCAAAACTTGCTTGACGTGTTGGAGCTCGGCGGCCAGGTGTTTACTGTCACAGATCCCTCGTGCTCTGTTTTTTTACTTATTATAAGCCAGTGCTTGGCCACAATCCTACCTAGTGGTAAGTGTATCAGTGGCGAGTATATCACTCTACTTCGATTTACCGACGACATAGCAGAATAAATGAAGGAACGCATCACTATGCTCAATTGCTCAATGATCTCAATGATGAATATTGGACAAGACAAATGTAATGTGTACACTATGTCAAACATCAATCGGTTTTTGTTGGGATCACTACGCTCGAAGTTGTACACGAGTATGTTTACAGAGGACAAATAATTCGTCGTTGACGTCACAAACGCGCGAACCTCAATTTTTAAATTATTACAGGAGAGCAAGAAAACATTTATTTTTACCCGATTAGTACTAGCCTTTTTTCATCACAAAATTATAAATAATAAATTTAATGGAATACTACAAATACGTACAATTAATTTTAAATAATTATTCGCCCTTTGCGGCGTTAGCGACGAGTTGTCCGAATATATACTCGTAAGTCCAACCTCGATTGCGAGCTTAATCGTACGGATCCAACTCAGTTGGACACTGTTTGCGAGATTACGACACATCTTCTCGTCATGTATGCATAATAATAAACTTGAAAACAAGAGTGAACAACCAGTGCGTGTTGCCAGTAATGATATACTCGTATGATGGATCTGAGAAGTGATCTTTCACTGCTGGCCGTATGAAGTTTAAGCTTGCTAAGCGAGCCCTCTCAATGGTCGGAGTTTCTCGGCGACTTCGTAATAAAAATATTCGCATTTGAATTAGAGTAACCAACATAGTTTGACGGGACAGTAAGCTGAAGTGGCAATAGTGAAGAACGGTTCTCAAGTTGGAAAAATCTATGTAAATAAAAGAGGATATCCTGAGTGACTAATTCATCTATCGACGTACAGCCTAGACCACTAGACGTAGGAAGTTAAAATTTTAATATTTTATTGACGTAAGGATCCACCAAGAAAGGATTTTGGAAAATTCAACCCTTAACCGGGTAAAACAGACTATTACAGTTTGTATGAATGTTTTTACTTAGTACTAGGGAGATAAAATAAATAAATGTTTTGCGATTTTTCAAAACAACCCCTGAGGAGGTGTTTTTTAAAATGTAATGAGGTAAATTTAAAAACTGGTGCAATTATTCTTAAATTAAAATAATGAAAAACGAAATTTTTACTAATCCAAGTTCACTTCATAAGTTGGTCGATTATTATTACCTATTATAGTTTTCCTTTAAACTTCATTATATATGTTACTACCGTGCATACTTTTGAAATTTCTATAAACAGCAATGTTCAGTTGGTAGGGGTGAGGGATACATTACTCTAATAAAAATACCACTTTAAAGCTAAATATTTCGCAAACGGACCCATGAATAGGAAAACTGTTGTTCCATACCCCCCATAATTTTGAAAGACCTATCCAACGGCATCCCACACGAATAGAAGGGTAAATAAATCATCTGAATGGAGGGTATAATAAAAATGTTTTCAAGATTTTACTTTACGACTTTGTAGTCGTGATTAATATCTATAACTATGTCAAATTACAGCTTTGTAGCACGTAGGATCTCTAAACAAAACCGCGGACGGACGCACGGACATAGCGAAACTATAAAAGTGAGATTGAGACAAAAGCTTGTTTTTATTACGTAATCATCCACTAAGCAAATAATTTTGGTAGAGCGTGAAATAGGGTGTTATAATTTGTACAACACTTTTTATTTTACGGTGCGATTTCATATTTGTATGATAAACAAGAGGAAAAATTGAAAATTTTGTACAACCGACTTCAATATAAATAAAATGAGAACATCGTCAATGTAGTCGAAGTCTATTAAATACACATTATTAAGAATAACTCAAAAACTGCTCGTCAAGTTTTGACCAAATTTATATGGGACCACATGAGAAGTACCAATTTTTGAAATAAAAACAGAATCATCGTTACTTAATCTAGCAAAAAGTTCCGAGTTAATACACATAAAAACAAAACAGTCGAATTGAGTATGTCCTCCTTTTTTTGAAGTTTCTTAAAAAAGCTTAAGTGATTATTTCTGGCCATAGTTGATTATTAAAAGTCTTAATCTACAGTCATTATTAGTCGGGAATTTGAGAAAGTTTCCATGTGATGGCTCGTCCTGTCCGTATTATGCGATGTCATAATAAGAGTGGGTCATGACTGTTTAGACTAATACAATTTGTAATTAATAGAATCAGGCGTTACTTTGCGGAAATCCATTATATAAAAGCTTTTAGAAAAATTTACTTCGCAAATATCCGCGTTATAAAATAAAATGATTCGTCTTACCTAGTATGAAGAGCACCTCCCGCCCTCCCTCAATTGCGTGCACTATTCCCGTCAACACTAATCCCAGCACCGCTACTCCCAACACCACTACACTAGGCAAGACACATCACTGACGATAATACGACACGTGTTTCGCCTCTACACGAGGCATCCTCAGGTGATATAGACTCTACGGTGGCTCACTGCTAAGTTTCTTAGAACTGGTGTTGGGAGTAGCGGTGCTGGGATTAGTGGTGACGGGGATAGTGCACGCAATTGAGGGACGGCGGGAGGTGCTCTTCATACTAGGTAAGACACATCATTTTATTTTATAAATTAACGGTGGTAGAGCCCCGCAGCAGTTTTTTGCTGTTGCACGTATGGGCAGGCTCGAGCCGGGTTGGTACCACGACCTCACAGAATACCGGCGTGAAGTAGAGGCTCTGCTTCTGCGTTTCGTCTGGTGAGTGCAGGTGGCCGGAGGCCCAATTCCCCCCCCCCCCCCCCATCAACATGGTAGCGGAATTACAAAGTAGACTACCCCAGGAGGGTACCAGTACCCCTGGAGAATCCCTCGCTGAGCATCCACGACCATGTTATTCCAATCCTGAGCGTGGGTGCTCAGGCTGCCCCGCGTATTCTGGGGGGGGCAAAATTCCGCTCAAAAACAAAACTGCTTGGGGCAAACTGAGCAACAATACCAAGGCGACCCCTGCCACGCTATCCGTGAATTTCTGCAACATCAGGGGACTTCACTCTAACCTAAACGCCGTCCACTACCATCTCGAGACGGCGAAGCCGGCCTTGCTCTTTCTGACCGAGACGCAGATTTCCTCTCCGGCTGATATTTCGTATCTCTCCTGCCCGGGGTACAAATTGGAGCACTCCTTTGTGCCTCGGGCTGGAGTTTGCGTGTATGTCAGAGAGGACATCTGTTCTCGACGCCTCGGCAGTCTTGAAGGTTCGGACCTGTCCATCCTTTGGCTACGTGTAGACAGCGACGACCATCCGCGCGTCTACGGGTGCCTCTATAGGTCCCATAGCGGTAATGCCGAAACAGACCGACTCATCGACCACGTCCAAATGGCTACAGATTCCTTGCTACAACAGGTCCCATCCGCAGAGATCGTGATCCTTGGCGATTTTAACGCCCACCATGCCGAATGGCTCGGTTCACGTTTAACCGATCATGCGGGGAGATCTGTTTATGACTTTGCTTTGGCATATGGTCTGACACAACTGGTTACTTCGCCTACACGGATTCCAGATGTGGAGGATCATACACCTTCCCTGTTGGACCTTCTGCTGACCTCTCATCCGGACGGATATCAGGTTTCCGTCGATGCCCCTCTCGGCTCTTCGGACCATTGTCTGATCCGGAGTATGGTGCCACTCACGCTCCCTTCGCGGTTGCGTTCTGCAGGTTGCCGCCGTGTTTGGCATTACAGGTCGGCGGATTGGGACGGAATGCGGTCTTTCTTTGCATCCTACCCATGGGGGCGTGTTTGCTTCTCGCCGGATGATCCCAGCGCTGTTGCTGACTCTGTCACTGATGTGGTGTTACAGGGAATGGAACTATTTATTCCATCATCTGTGGTACCCATCGGAGGCAGATCTCAGCCTTGGTTTGGTCGCTCCTGTAAGACTGCATTGCGCAGAAAGCAGGAGTGTTATCAAGCCTGGGCTGCGGCTTCGGTGACTCGGGATGTAAACACCAGCACACTTAAAAAGAAGTATAACTTCGCCTCCAGGTCCTTCAAAAGAGTTATTGCCAAGGCAAAGTCTGAGCACATAGGCAGAATTGGCGAGAAACTAGTTCGCCTTCCTTCGGGAACCCGTGCATTCTGGTCTCTCGCCAAGGCTGTCCAAGGGAATTTCTGTAAGCCATCACTACCATCTCTGCACAGGGAGGACGACTCACTGGCCCACGACGCAAAAGAGAAGGCCGACCTTTTAGGCTCCCTTTTTGCGTCCAACTCGACTGTTGATGACGGGGGGAACACACCGCCGACCATCCCGCGGTGTGAGTGCTCTATGCCGGATATGCTATTCTCACAGCGCTCGGTTCGCAGAGCACTCCTCTCCCTTGACATCCACAAGTCGAGTGGGCCTGACGGAATCCCCCCAATTGTGCTGAGGACGTGTGCTCCGGAGTTGGCACCGGTTCTAACGCGTCTTTTCCGGTACTCCTACTCCCATGGCGTTGTCCCGAACTCATGGAAGACAGCTTTTGTCCACCCGATCCCTAAAAAAGGCGACCGCTCAGACCCGTCCAACTATAGGCCTATCGCGATCACCTCCTTGTTCTCCAAAATAATGGAATCCATTATTAACTGCCAGCTCATCCGGTACCTTGAGGATCACCAGCTGATCAGTGACCGCCAATACGGTTTTCGTCGGGGTCGATCAGCTGGTGATCTTCTAGTCTACCTGACCCATAGATGGGCGGAGGCAGTAGAGTCCAAGGGGGAGGCGTTGGCCGTTAGTCTGGACATTGCGAAGGCCTTCGATCGGGTTTGGCACAAAGCGCTTCTTTCGAAGCTCCCTTCCTATGGGCTTCCCGAGAAATTGTGCAATTGGATCACCAGCTTCCTTGCAAATCGGAGCATCAAGGTCGTTGTAGACGGTGCATGTTCTGACTACAAGCCTATTAACGCTGGTGTTCCACAAGGCTGTGTGCTATCACCAACGCTGTTTCTTCTGCATATCAATGATATGTTGCTAACTGGTAACATTCATTGCTATGCGGATGACAGCACTGGTGATGCTCTATACACCGGCCGGGCCAATATTTCTCGGGAAAACGTCGCCGAGTACCGGAACAAACTTGTGTCTGAAGTCGAGTCTTTGCTGGACAAAGTCTCGGATTGGGGGCGACTAAATCTAGTCCAGTTTAATCCTCAGAAGACACAAGTTTGCGCGTTTACCGCTAAAAAGAACCCCTTTGTCGTATCTCCTCAGTTTCAAAGCACTCCCCTTCTTGCCTCAGCCAGTATCGGTATCCTCGGAGTCGACATATCGAGTGACGTGCAGTTTCGTGGTCACTTGGAAGAGAAGGCCAAATTGGCCTCTAAAAAGCTTGGCGTGCTCAGCAGAGCGGGACAGTATTTCATGCCGGCACACCGCCTGCAACTTTACAAGGCGCAGGTTCGGCCTCACATGGAATACTGTTCCCATCTCTGGGCAGGGGCTCCCCAGTGCCAGCTCCTTCCACTTGACCGCATCCAGCGCAGAGCGGCTCGAATCGTCGACGACCGAGCCCTTTCCGATCGGCTCGATTCATTGGCACTGCGAAGAGATGTTGCATCTCTTTGCATTTTCTTTCGCATCTACCATGGGGAGTGCTCTGAGGAATTGTTCGGATTAATCCCAGCCGCCAAATTTCATGAACGCACATCGCGGCAGAACTCCCGATACCATCCACACCATCTGGATGATTGGCGGTCCACCACTGTGCGATTTAGAAGATGTTTTCTTCCTCGCACGACTTCCTTGTGGAATCGATTACCATCAGCGATTTTTCCGGACCGATACGACTTAGGGACCTTCAAGAAAAGAGCCTACTCCTTTTTAAAAGGCCGGCAACGCATCTGCAATTCCCCTGGTGTTGCGGTTGTTCATGGGCGGCGGTAGTCACTTACCATCAGGTGAGCCGCATGTTCGTTTGCCCCCTCTCCTATAAAAAAAAAAAAAAAAAAAAAACACGGATATTTGCGAAGTAAATTTTTCTAAAAGTTTTTATGTAATACAATTTGTACGCGAATAATACAGTGGAGCGAAAAGCTCGTTATTATATATAAAATTTTAGCTAAAATTTTACAATTTTGTAAAAATTTGGAAAATCCATGCACACCTCGAACCGGACGGTATACAATAGTGAGATTCAAAAAGCTTTCTAAGGATTAAAATCTAAAGCTAATAAAAAAAACAATCAAAGTGAGTTCAGTTTTTCGAAAGATATCTTGTTCACATCCATACCGACCAACTGACGTCCAAGTGAAATTATTTTCAATTAACTTTTTTTTTTAATAATAATCGAAATAAATAATCTAATAACTACGCCAGAAGAATTAATTGCAATCTCCTCTTGCGCTATTGGTGTACTTTTTTATAATATAAATGTAATATAAAGCTGGTGGATGTGATGATCGCGATGTTTTGATTTCGTGACAGTAGAGCACTACATCTCCGCTTCGCGTTCGACGTGTGCAATATTTAAAAATGTAAAATCTAAATCATAATGACAATTTATTAAGACTAAAGTTACAGCTTATGCATGTCCAACTGTTGGATCTTTTCTCATTTCTGCGAGGGTTTTGGATTAGGGAAAAGTCTGCACCAAGTCATGTTAACATGGATTTCATATTATGTGCTCGATGTATATTTTTTATGGAATAAGGGTGACAAACGAGCACACAGTACTGTGGTTGCTGTGGCTCATTGACATCTACATCTATCTTCGTTTGCAAATTAAAATGCAGATGCGTTGTCAGCCGTGAGAACTAAGATAGAATGCCTCTTTTCCAGTAAAAAGGGTCTCCGGTTCTCTACACTCACCATACGAAACATAGCAGCATTAAGCTGCTATTTTACGCTGGTATTCTGTGAGAGCGTGGTCCTTCCCCGGTCGAGCCGACCCATTCGTGCTACAACTATACTATTAATATACCTACAGCATGGCTCTACCAAGTAAGAATATATTTCCAGCTTTCTTTAATTAGTAAAGAAAGGATTGAACTAGGCTTATTTGAGTACTTTTTGTGGAGCCATGCTGCAGCTATATTACTAGTATAGTTGAAGCACGAATGGGTGGGCTCGTACGGGGAAGGCTCTCACAGAATACCAGCGTAAAAAGCAGCGTAAAGCTGCTATGTTTTGTATGGTGAGTGTAGAGAACCGGAGACCCTTTTTACTGGAAACGAGGCATTCCATCATAGTCCTCACGGGTGTCAACGCATCTGCGTTTTGATTCGTAATCGAGGATAAATGTAGATGTCTATGGGCCACAGCAACCACTTACCATCAGGTGGACTGTGTGCTCGTTTGTTACCCTTATCCTATAAAAAAAATTAATTGTAAATATGAGTCATTTTGGTCCATATATAATGAATATATCAACTAGCTGGTACCCGACTTGTTACTGCCGCAGAAGAAATAATTGTTGAAATATCGTTTTAAATTTGCAAGAGTTGTATTGTTAACAAGGAGATTGTATTTTATATTATAACCTCTTTGATTGTTAATTGGGAATGATAATGGAAGTTGAAAATATATAACTTTCAAATAAAGTTGTTACGATACGCGCGGTACCTACTGTAAGTTATTTTTTTTAAAGGATAAGGGTGACAAACAAGCACACAGTCTACCTGATGGTAAGTGGTTGCTACGGCCCATAGACATCTACATCTATCCGCGTTTGCGAATCAAAATGCAGATGCGTTGCCACCCGTGAGGACTAAGATGGAATGCCTCATTTCCAGTAAAAAGGGCCTCCGGCCACCTGCACTCACCAAGCGAAACGCAGAGGTAAACCTCTACTTCACACTGGTATTCTGTGAGGTTGTGGTACACCTCGGTTCGAGCCGGCCCATCCGTGCGACAGCAAAAGCTGCCGCGTGGCTCTACCACTGTTAAATTACTATAGTTGTACTATGCCTACATCCTTTGCGGAAGTGCATGCATTATGTTGACGAAGTTTTAGCGCAATCGGATGAACGGTATGGGTGTTTATAAAATACGAACAAACAAAAATTAATTTTTATATATTAGATTTGATTATAACGCTATCCATAAGATCCTAGTTTAACACCATCGTCTCGGTAAAACTCAATTCGTTCAGAAGTTTCAAGTAACACGATCAGTAACAGACGCAGCAACGATTATATCCCTCCATCCATTACATCTTATAAAAGTTCACTGCTGAACATAGGCCTCTCCCATAGATTGTCTTATAGGTGGGATTTTGCCATAGTTGCCACGCTTGGCGAGCGGCTTGTCAACCGCAGTGTTTTATTATTTTAAGTTGTTATCGGGAAGATGCTGCTGCCCATCTCCTGTTTCAATTTCCCTCTGTCGCCTCTTACGACACCCACGTGACGATATGGGGTAATGGATATTCTTACACCGCCACTATACACTATATAAAGATAAATAGAAAATAATAACTCCAGTAATTTGAACCTGTTAATGCTGTGTTGAAAGCGTTCAATTTTTAGTACCCGAAAGGAGGGCACCGTGTTTGCATCTCGCCTGTCACAATTAAAATTGTTAAAACTGTAATTTCATGTTTATGTAGAATGTAATGTACCGCTTGCACAGTGTTAAGCGAAAACATCGTAAAGAAACCAATAAATGCAAGGAAATTGTAAATTTATTCACTTGAAATAGATATACAAATAAAAACAGAATTGCGTGCCGTAAGCGCCTAAGCGCGTCGGTATGTTCTACTAGGGCCCAAAAATTAAGATTTTTTTATTCAATTTAAATTATAAATAATACTTATTGAAAATCGTTTATGTTTAATTTAGCACTGGTTTGAAAAATATCTCTGTTCTGGGAAAAACAGCAAAAAAATCAGCGGGGATCTTTTTTTGAAAACAGAACAGTTTAATACGTTACACAATTAATTACTTAACTTAACTTAACTTATCTTCACGCACAATCCCTGACGGGGTAGCCAGAGAGAACAGATCGCCAAGTGTCACGATCCTTACAAACCTCTTTCGCTTCTTTCAGATTCATTATCTTCTTCATGCATGCACGTCTAGGTATCCGAGTACTTTTGACCCTACCCTCTTCGAGCAATTTGCTCACATGGTCTTCGAAAGTTAGTCTCGGTCTACCTCGACACCTTTTAATATTAACTTTCGCGCTATATATTTTCTTCACCATTCGGTCTTCACTCATTCGCTCAACGTGCCCAAACCACCGAAGCACGCCCTTATCAATTTTTGTGATAAGGTCATCTTTCAAACCTGCCATATTGCGAATCTCTTCGTTTCGCTTTCGGTTGGCCATGGTAACGCCGCACATTTTACGAAGAGATCGCATCTCCACTGCATTCAACTTACTTTTATGCTTCTTCTGGCATACCCAGGTTTCGCTGCCATATAACAAAGTCGGTACCAACACTGCGTTATGTATTGCAAGGCGTGCACTCTTCGCTACGCCTTGCCTTTTGACTAACGCAGTCAGGGCACCATTGACTTTGTTCCCGGCAGCGACACGCCTGTCCACATCTAAATCACATCTTCCATCCCGGCTAAAAGCACTCCCCAAGTATACAATTTCATTTACCTGTTCTAGACATTCCTGATTTACCCATATTTCACACTTCGTTCTCTCTTCGTCCCTTTCAAATACACAATTAATTACACAAAAAAAATTGATATAGCTTGGTAGCAACACATGAGTAAAGAAACCGACCAGAGGGGAAGCTACATACAAACGGCTCTCTGCGAATACACGCATACACAGCGCAGCGATGTTTGCGTGAGCTCTCACCGACAGGTTCACCGACGCTCCGTCGGGGTACAAACCAGTTTGCGCCGGCTCAATCAGAGTATCCTTGAAAGGGCTGTTAGTCGTGCGCATTTAAATAAATAGACCAACAATATTTCGTAAATTTATACATCAATTAATTTATTAAGTATTTTTGCAATTATTATATAATTCGATTTTAGTCTTTTAATTAAAATAATTAAGTTATTATTATAGGTAAATAATATATATTGTTTAAAATTAATCGATACGAAACAGCTCTAGATTTCGATCACTTAATAAATATTATGTTGTTACATTATGTAACATAAGTAATAATTAATACGCATGTTATTTTATATAATATATAATATTTTATTGTTTTCCATATTGTTTAAAATTAATCGATACGAAACAGCTCTTAGTTTCGAACAATCAATAGATATTATGTTGTTACATTATGTAACATAGGTAATAATTAATACGCATGTTATTTAATACACTATAATATTTTAATTTTTTCCTTCTGGTTTATAATTAATCGATACGAAACAGCTCGTGATTTCGAACAATTAATAGACATGTTGTTACATTAATATAAGTTATAATTAATACACATGTTGTCTTATGCTATACAATAGTTTTATTTTCTCCTTAAATTTTTCACATGCATCATGTGACAACCCTATCAGAATAGGTATACATTTTCAACGTTGTAAAGAAACTTCCCCTCTGGTGGTAGCAATCACCTCATTCCAAGGGGTTATTATCATCCATTATATTTGTTTTAATAATCCTTTATATTTTAATAACGCTTTTTATGATCATTAATAGAACAGGCGTTACTTTGTAGAAATCCATTGTATAAAAGTAATTAAAAATTTATTTGCTTACATCCCGGTAATAAAATAAAATGACGTGTCTTACCTAGTTTGAAGAGCACCTCCTTCAATTGCGCGCACTTTCCCTGTCACCACTAATCCCAGCACCACTACAATCATAAGATGAAAATGACTCGTGTAGACATCTGGAACCAACTTCAAAAAACAAAGGCTACAGATGCGTTATCACCTTCGAAGTCCAAGACGGAATGCCTTATAGCTTACAGCATGTTATTGTGTGTGCGTGCGTGCGTGCGTACGTGTGTGCGTGCGTGCGTGCGTGCGTGTGTGCGTGAGTGAGTGCGTGAATTCTTGCGTGCGTGCGCACGTGCGTGCGATTTTGCGTGAGTGCGTGCGTGCCTGCGTGTGTGCGTGTTTGCCTGCGCGCGTGCGTACATGCATACGGTCGTGTGTTTTTGCGTGCGTGCGTGCGTGAGTGCGTGCGTGGGGACGTATGTGCGAGCGTGCGTGTGTGCGTGCGTGCGTGAATTATTGCGTGTGTGCGCGTGTGCGTGCGGTCGTGTGTTTTTGCGTGCGTGCCTGCGTCCGTACGTGCGTGCGTGAGTGCGAGCGTGCGTGAGTGCGTGCGTGCATGTGTACATGCGTTCGTGTGTGTGTGCGTTCATGCGTGCTTGCGTGCGTGTCTTTACATCCAATTACAGTGTGGGTAACTCCAAGGCAAGAGTGAATAGGCTTTTGTTAAGTCAGTGCGCTTCACTATCTTAGGCTCCACCACCACTTACCATCAGGTGGGATTGTAGTTAAGTGCCGGCTTAGAATAATATAAAAAAAGTGTAAATTCAAAAGTTAATATAGCGTTAACATAAAAGCCATACGAAGTATAATATTTTCTATTAAAACTCGCAAACTGAATTTGGTGAGATTCGTTCATCCGGTCGTTTTGATCTCACAAGATTAATAGCTATTTTTTGCGGCTTACAGATAATAGGACAAGCATAATGGTGATGCCGCGATTGCCTTCTAAAATAATGCCGATGAAATATACGAAGTCCGTGCAGTTCAGATCTGATGGTATATTGGATAGCTTAGTTTTACTAGGTTAATGTTCCGCGCAAAGCGGACTGCATTATACTTGGAAATTTTAACAGATATTACCTAGGCAATGTATTGACAGATACTTTCGTATTTATTTCGCTAAGCTTGTTTTATGTTCTATAAACGTGACTTAGTCAAGGATCACACTCGCTGTTCGAAAACCCTCACCATAAACTAATTTACAGTCTTTTGCACCACATCTGGCCGATAGTTCGTTTAATATTTACATGATTATTAATAATTAACTGATTATAAAAATAATCGATTATTAACATGTGGTTCTAAAAAGGTGATATTTATCAATTATAATTTATATATATATTATTGATGGTGAATTGTGGTTAATTATCTGTGCAGGGTAGGATTCGCTATTCCCTCACTCTCATATTCCGACAGTACAGTAAACCGACACGACCGGAGAAAGATCATCGCAGAACGAACAGAACTACGCGCTTTTAGAAGCACGGGGGTGAAACACCACTAACATCTCGACTCCGGGCTGCTATGGAGATTTTTTTGTCAGAAAAACTCAATCACTGAAATTGACCCAACCCTGGATTTGAACCCGGGGCAGTAAAATTATTTAATCTGTGCCCGGGGTCTCATGACAACCAGTCGCGTTTAGGGCTACTAGACCAATGAAGCAGTTATATACCAAAACAACAAAGTCGTCAAGTACATACGGTGTAACTAATTATTAAGGTACCATGCATTAAATCAGAATATAGAGGCAACAGAGACGATTTATACTATAAAAACGAAAATTAAATATCTATTATAATTTTCCTTGACAAGTAAGTGGTCTTACAAGTCGCGGCACGTAAGTCTAGTACTGCACGAAACGTGGTAGGGACGCGCAGTAATTAAATTGCACGAATGCGACTGAAGAGCCATCAGCGTCATATATGCGCAATAAGCCAATCAGCGCGACTTATGCCCAATAACCGTCACCGCTAGACTTTCATGCCGCTACTTATAAAGTTTTATACGAGTGCAATGCGTATGCACCGGTTATCTCTTTAAATTAATGGGTAACTTTAACGGTAAACTTAATTAAGAATAGGAAAAAAACTTCCAGGTTATCAAACTTTAACCACATCTTTAATTCTGTAACTGAGTCTGACTGACATTTTCATATGACAAAATCAATAAAATTTATAAAGAAACGTTTTTAATGAATAAGTGTGGCAAACGAGCACACAGTTCACCTGATGGCAAGTGGAAGCTGTGGCCTATAGACATCTACATTGATTATCATTTAAGAATCAAAATCACCCCTGAGCACTAAGATGGAATGCCTCGTTTCCAGTAAAAAGGGTCCCCGGTTCTCCACACTCACCATACGCAAGACAGCAGCATTAAGCTGCTATTTTACGCTGGTATTCTGTGAGAGCGTGGTCCTACCCCGGTGAAGTCAACCTAGCTACAATTACGAGTATAATACAACTGCAGCGTGGCTCTACCACGTAAAGCAACTATACGAAAATATCAGGGTCTAGGGCAATTTTCTGCCTAGGAGTCGGAAGAAGACTGGTATGTAGTCTAATATGGCAATATTTTATAATGGCAATGTATGTTTAATATGAATACAAAATTTGATAGAAGTCGTACCGATGATATTCACTGCAGAGCTAGAGTTACCGATAAAACCCAACGGATCAGTAAGATGAAGACAAGCTGAAATAGCAATGGATCGGCCCATCGTTCCGAAGTACCGACAATTTTTATTTGGCTATTGGCTCCCTTTTTGATAAGGTCTGGTTTGGTTTGCGACCACCCTCCGTTCTATTTCTGCTACCAAGTAACATTGCATCAACTGCTTTGTTACGTTTCGGGGGGCATAGGGATACTAAATTACGATTAACTAAATATTGACGTTTGATAAAGGAAATTTTAATTTCTTACGTCGAAAAATAAAGAGTTCCTCTCCTCTCCGGGCGTGTTGGCTTACCGTTTCTTTTCATTTCATACAAGCCGATAACCTGTGGCTTGTTTCGTTCGATGTTGGTTGTAGACATAAAGCTGCAGAAGCTACTGACCAACATTACATCATCATCATCATCATCATTACAGCCTTTCATAAGTCCACTGCAGAACATAGCCCTCCCCCAAGGAATGCCACAAAGCACGGTCCTGAGCCACCTGCATCCATCGACTTCCTGGATGTCTTACCAGGTCGTCACTCCATCTCGTGGGAGGTCGCCCTACACTTCGCCTACCGGTACGAGGCTGCTACTCAAGAACCTTTCTTCCCCATCGGTTGTCGGTTCTTCGAGCTATATGGCCGGCCCACTGCCACTTCAGCTTACTAATCCGTTGGGCTATGTCGGTTACTCTGGTTCTACTGCGGATATACTCATTTCCAAGTTTATCACGCAGAGAAACCCCGAGCATAGCCCTCTCCATAGCTCGCTGAGCGACCTTGAGCTTCCTCATACGGCCAGCAATTCAATTCAATTCAACATTGCATAAAAATATAAACATTTTGCGGGGTGGCAGATCTTCTCTTATGACTGGGGAGGACTCTTATGTTGGAAAAACAACACATTTGCGAGTTGTCAGAATTAACATTATGCCCTGTCTTCTCGGGATGGTCCTGCACTGCCAAGCACGTAGTGAATTTTTTTTTCAAATAAAACATTAGTAGTTTATCTAAAAAACGTAACTAGGTAAGAATTTGAAATTTGCGTATATTTTGTACCATATTATACTGTACTTGTATATAACAAATACAGAAAACATCGGTTCATATTGTAAATGAAAGCAGTGATCCACACAAATAAATATATTTTTAGTATTTTCTCTTTCACGTATTAGAAAAAAGCATAATCTAATTAAATATCTAGTTTTAAAATTTTATCGTAATATGTACGAAACTTACATAGAGAGGCCAGACACACACTTGGACGGTTTCTATCTTTTCAGTAAAAAACTAAAAAATAATAAAATAAAAGCAAAGTATTAAGTCTGTATGCCCCTACGTGTACCGACACTATCTTAGGGAGCATACTATAATATACTGAATCTCTATACCCTTTAAACCAACTTCAACAAAAGTGCACGCACTTCTATTTCTATAAAATCTCATTATTATGCGTTTCTGTTTTTCATTGGATTCTATATTTTGAATTTGGAATCTATATTATATATACAAATGATATTTATTCCTCAATCTTACGAGTAAATCTAGTCTTCGTGACGCCATTAATCTATAATATGTTCTATGATGAACACCTGAGCACTTTTACTTGGTGAAATCTATCTAGCGAGCGCTCTTGGTCGCCGCTGTAATATGGACGAGATTTCCTGTTGATGTGCTCTCGACACGGAAATAATTATGCATAATTCATTGTTACGGTTATTGCGTCTTAAGGTGGACAGATGGCAATGCGTTCGGAAACATTATATTAATTTCGTTTGTTGTTATTTTGGTTTGTAGTAACTTTGATTAACATGACATAATATGCTTTTGTGGAGAATATATTTTTGTTTGTTAATAACAAAAGTTTATGTCACAATAATTATGACCGTATTTTGAACAATCGAAGCATGAAAGAATATTTATGTTGTAGCTATAGTTTCTAAGATACTTATTTTGATTTATATTATATACTAGCTGTGCCCCGCGACTTCGCCCGCGTGGAATTTACTACGATTTCATGGATATCATTTTTTTTGCGCGGAACCCTAATTTTGTTTTTGGGTAATATTACCATCTTATAAATATTGACATTAATATGTATATGATACTAACGTCACTCAATTGTTTTGCCTTACAGGAACCCCTCCACTAACACTTAAACTGAATGGTATGGTAATAAAGTTCAAATTGACTTTTAAGTATTATTACGAATCTTTTGTATGGGAATATAGAAAAGTGTTGTTTTTAGACTTTCTCAAGCAATTTTTTAAATTTTTCTCGCCGTAAGAATCATCTTCGTACTTCAAGGAATGTTATAAAAAAAAAAGAATTAATCGGTTCAGCTGCTCTCGAGATTTGGGCTTAGCAACACATTCAGCTATAAATTTTTATATTATAGATTTATATACTTATTTTAAATGAAGGGTGGACAATAAATAACTTCTCGACATGTCATTCGTCACGCGGTACTTAATAACTGTTCTGGTAATCAATACTTAAAGGGTTGTATATCTATGCGAAAATTACTAATGCAAAAATGCCGCTGGCGATGGGGATGGGGTGCTCCCCATCCCCATGCTGCCGCCTTATCGGTGTCGGCTTTGCGTCCTCCAATCCTGCTAAATAATTAAAGATGCTCTGGTAAACGACAAAGGAAAAGTCCTTTATAAAATTCTGAATCCAAATGCCACAGAGTATTGATGGGGACGGGGAGCAGCCTTATTGGTGTCGGCTTTGCGCTTTCTAATCCTGCTCAGCGTAACATGTACTGATCAGTTGACACACTTGAAAATGTATAAAATCAGAAGTGGATTAAAATGACAAATAAAGAAGGGGAAGAAGTTTTTTTTTATAGAATAAGGAGTCCCCCGAGCGAGCGAGCACACAGACCACCTGATGGTAAGTGGATGTTGTGGCCCATAGGTATTATGATCTATCCTCGATTAAGAATCAAAATGCAGATGCGTTGTCACATTTGAGGACTAAGATGGAATGTCTCGTATCCAGTAAAAAGGGTTTATTTTCTGCCGATTTCCAAAAAGGAGACGGTACTCAATTCAACTGTACTGTTTTTTTTATGTGTGTTATAACTTTTTACTCTCATAACTTTTTACTGGGTGAACCGATTTCGATGATTCTTTTTTTATTTGAATGCTGGTACTTCTCGTGTGGTCCCATATGAATTTTATCAAGGTCAGACCACTCGTTTTTGAATTATTCTTAATAACCTATATTGAAGTCGGCTGTACAACATTTTTAATTTTAAATTATTTTAATCCGTAAATTTAAATTATATTTTGATTTCATCCTTATCACATTAAACACAATATGAAAATGTTTTTACATTAAACATATATCTTTTACTGAAAAAGTATTAAAAATATTACTGCAGTATCTATTCTTCTCCACAATGGGAGTAGTTGTTGTGTTGTATATTTTACTTTATTTTGTTAATATTTTATTGAATAAGGATGACAAACGAGCACATAGTTTACCTGATGGTAAGTGGATACTGTGTCCCACAGACATCTACATTTATCCTATTTTTTTTATTTATTAAAAAAAGACCAAGAATGATTTAACAATTTTAAGGACCTAAACTATACAGGTTAAATGTAAGGCCTATTAAAGGTTTTTTTCAGTTATATAAACAAAATGTATTATGGAAGTTACAATTTAACAATTTTTTGGATTAATTATAATATATACATAAGAAAATAATCGAATTAAATATATGTACACAGATATGTAACTAAATATTAATACTAATTACACTTTTGTATATATGTACATATGTAAATTAAAAATCAAAATGCAGATGCGTTGTCACCCCTGAGGACTAAGACGAAACGCCTCATTTCCAGTAAAAAGGGTCTCCGGTTCTTTACACTCACCATACGAAACACAGCAGTATAGAGTTGTTATTTTACGGTGGTATTCTGTGCGTGCGTGGTCCTTCCCCGGTCGCTGACCGATAATATAGATGCAGCGTGGCTCTACCACGTTACATAAACATTATTAACGTTTTCACCATACCACGTAAAAAAGACAAATTACGAGTATAAATTGTTACGCTAAGGAAGTGATTTTTTTTTAAATTATATTTTTAAACCATTTACCATCTATTCCTGATCACTTACCAAGTGGGATTATAGTCAAGTACTGGCTTAAACTAAGAAAAAAAAATTTAGTAAAAGTTCTAGTAAGCAATGAATAAATTAATGATCTTAGAATAATAATAATAATAATAATAATTCTTTATTTCAGATATCAAAGATCCATAAGTTGTTAGTATGACTTATATTAGCTTAGTAATTGAGAACATTAAATAAATTAAATTAAATTAAATCAAAACTAAAATCAAATCTATACCCAAAATTAAATTACATTAAAATCAAAAACAAAAATAAAATAATAATCAAATAATAGTAATGTCAAAATAAAATAAAATTAAATACAATCAAACAAAAAATCAAATAAAAATCAATCGAAATCAAATAATGTCTTAATTAAATTAGATTAAATACAATCAAAATAAAATAAAATATGAAAATAAAATCAGATGAGGTCAATTTGGATTTAATCTAAATAACTGTGTTTTAAAATAACCCTCCTCACAAAGCAGGCCCAAAGCGGAGAAGTATACCTATCTGCCAGGGTTTGCAGAATACTATTGGGACTGCCTCGCGCTCTAAATATCAGCGATGTGGTTTAATATATATAACCTTAATTGTTAAAATTGAATTGAATATATCTAATTTACGCATTGTATCGTGTTTCATTTAATTTATTTTTAATTACCCGCCTTTCATATGCTTTACAGCATCCATGGCCACGACGGACTCAAAGTAGAATCCTTTAATTATTGTACACATCGAGTAAAATATAAAAAGTTTTAAGTTACGTTTAATTTAAACAGCGGTTTGTTGCCGTTTAAGCTATATTTAACGGTAACACAAGAATGTCTCGAAATAGTTTCAGACACGAATGTCTGGCCCCTCTCAATTATACAATTTGCGTAGCCTCCACCACTGAAAAGCTGTCGGCAACTTTCATTAAACGGTCGTAACATCTCCACGTGGCTATTTCTACTTTTTACATGGTAGAGCCATGCTGCAGCTATATTAGTAGTATAGTTGTAGCACGAATGGGTCGGCTCGACCGGGGAAGGACCACGCTCTCACAGAAAACCAGCGTAAAATAGCAGCTTAACACTGCTGTGTTTCGTATGGTGAGTGTAGAGAACCGGAGACCCTTTTTGCTGGCAAGGAGGCATTCCATCTTAGTCCTCGCGGGTGATAGCGCATCTGTATCTTGAGTCTTTATTGGGGATGGATGTACGAGTAGATCTCTATGGGTCACAGTAGCCACTTGCCATCGGGTGGACTATGTGCACGTTTGTCACCTTATCCTATAAAAAATATTTTGTATGTTTTTAATGCGGCAACAATGCACCAACACACTTTAGACGAAGTAATTGAATGTTTATGTATTATATTTGATGTCGTAACGATTTGTTATTTTTATACGTGGTAGAGCCATGCTGCAGCTATATTATGGTTGTAGCACGAATGGGTCGTTTCGACCGGGGAAGGAGCACGCTCTCACAGAATACCAGCGTAAAATAGCAGCTTAATGCTGCTGTGTCGCGCATCTACATTTTGAATTGTAATCGATGATAGATGTAGATGTCTATGGGCCACAGCAACCACTTACCATCAGGTGGACTGTGTGCTCGTTTGCACCCTTATTCTATATATAAAAAAAACCTGTTTCGCCTCTACACGAGGTATCCTCAGTTGAAGTAGACTCTGCGGTGGCTGACCGCTAAGTGTTCGGTGCTCCTCTTCAGACTAGGTAGACACATACTTTTATTTTATTACACGGGTATAAGCAAACGAATTTTTAAGATCATTTATTTATGTTGTATGATGTAATTAAATACACAGGTCACCCCGAATACCAAGATGACACGCTTCTTTAACAGTAAATAAGGTCTATGTTTCTTGTCACTAATCATACGAATGCCAGCAGTATAATGACGTTATTTTACGATTATGTTCCGTGAGAGCGTGCAGTATGTGGTAGAGTTACACTGCAGCATGAATAGGTCTGCTCGTTCGGGGAAGGTCCACTCTCTAATAGAATACCGTCGTAACATAACAGAGTATTGCTTCCAAGTTTCGTATGATGAGAACCATGGATTGTTTTTCATTTTGATTCTAGCGACTACAACACCGTTGTTTTCCAGCGGTTCCTACGTCCAGCTCGTACCGCAATTTTAAGCGCTGTTAATTGCAATTTAAGTGTTATCCAAGTGCTCGATGATTGGAGCAAATAATCATAAGGGTTTTTTTTTAATTTCAATAAGTTTTTAACTATGGATCTCTTTGTATTTATTTAAAAAAATATTTCGGCCTCGACTTGTAGAGTCAGCTAAGATGTAATAGCTCGGTGTTCCGTGCTCTGAAACCCTGTTAGAAATAGAGGCCTATAATTGGGACGTATTTATGATGACTATACTAGCCCAGGATTGGGCTGTTGACATATATAATAATACTTGTTATAAATAATTTAAACTGCTAGTATAGTTATAGAACCGCAGAGATTTAAATAAATAAAGCAAGAAAAATTGCAATTTAGTTATCATTATGGAATTACAGCATTGTCACTGTGTAAATCCAAAAGTGCTCTTGCGAGAAAAATTACATTTACTTTATCTTTTTTCATTTAAAGTAGAAAATAAAACTTTTAATAAAAATTATAACCCACTTCTAAGAGTTAAAAAAATATTTTATTTTATTCAGGATATCAACAGTTTTTATTAATACTTAAACATTTTTACTTAAATTATTAAACACGAAAGAGCCAACAATATAAAATCTAATATATTATAGGTAAATCAATATAAATATAAAGCTGGTACAATACAAAATTAATATTAAATTAAAATAATTTTTATGGATTTTATCGCGTTTAATTTAATATTCTAAACTTTTTTCTTATTAATTATATTATTAAAATAACCACAAATTCGAACATAATCCATCAATAAGCATTAATCCAACTTGTAGAAGAGTTATGCTAGTTTATTGACTTAACTCCTCATACGCCTCTCTACAACTAAAGAGTATGCATGGGCTTATACGAGTGCAAGATGATGAATTTAACTATACATGTAGGCATACAGTCTTTTAGGAGTTTAGGACTAAGATGGAATGCTTAACAGTATGTAACTATAGGTACTGGCTCTCTACACCTTTAGAACGAAAAAAATTATTTATATATTGATGTTTAATTAAAAGGCTTGTATTGGATTATTTATGAGTGTTGTTTAACTCTTGTGTCAATTTAAGAGACAGGAATGAAATAAATATGGTCATATTATCAAGCTTTAGTGGTTGCGCGCCGATGCACCTCAACTTGATAGTGAATGGCAGACAGACAGACCGACTTGGGTTGCCGCGGAGTGCGCACGCGTAGGGCCATATTGGATTTCAACCTGTTATTTTACTCAGCGTCCCGCGTTTCATTTGAAAATAACGTTCAAAAACATCGTGTGAATCTTATTTTTTTTCCGTTGAATTTAAAAGTGCTTGTTTATTTTGTGACATTTAGTGATTGTCTTTGTTGTGTTTTTTTTTATTATTATTATTATTAATTACTATTTATTAACTCTGACTGTGACTGTGCAGTGACCGGCGAGTCGTGATCTAACGTTCAATTACTGTGACTTGGTATTTCGGATTTACTTTCTATCGTTGTAAGTATTTTATACGTTTTGTTGTTGTAAAACTTTTAGAAAAGAAAATGTTATGTACTGTCGGGTTTCAGCAAGACTTTAAAATAAACTACTTGATATTTGCACGAATGTATTTAAACATTAATTTTGTGTCTTTCTCTTTTATTTTATTTAGGTTTTGATTATTATTGGTATTGAATATTTTTTTCTTTTTAAACATTAAGCAACATAAAATGTTAAACATAATTAATTAAAGCGTAAGTACTTAATGTATAATGCAATATAATATTAATACAAAAAATCAAAATGTAGATCTTAGCAATTTTCTTAAAGAACTTACCTTATTAAATTAGAAGTAACCCATCGGTCAATAAGTCCCGAGTCTAAGTAAGAAAAACATAATTTTTATTCAAAATTTAATTTTATTCATCAATATAGTCTCCTTCAAGAGTGATACACTCAGTCCAGCGCCGCTCTAACATTTCTATGCCTTTTTTATAATGCGATTTCTCCAACCCTTCAAAATACGATTCAGTTTCGGCGATCACTTCTTTCCGGATATAATTATTTTAGGTTATCGAACAAATAATAGTCGCTTTGGGCTAAATCTGCTGAATACGGTAAGTGAGCAAGAAATTCAAACTTTAACTCTTAAGTTTCACCATGGTGACAACAGACTTGTGACATGGTGCATTGTCCTGATGAAAAATAAGTTTTTTCTTTTGCATTTTAGGCCCTTATTCCCGTCTTCCTCCTTCAAACGCACTAATAACGATATATAATATTCGCTATTGATCCTTTCGCCCTTGTGTAAATAGTCTATAAATATTATAACCATGCACACCCCACACGGATGCCATAACCTTTCCAGCTGAAATTTGAGTTTTTGGTCGCTTTGGGCGGCTTTCATTAGATGCTGTCCACTAACTTGACTGCCGTTTTGAATCTGTAGTGTAGTGGTGGATCCAAGTTTCATCCATTGTGACATACCGCATGAAAAAAATTTTTTTATTCCGCCTAAATAATTCTAAACAGCGCTCTGAGGCTTCAACACGATGACCAAAAGTCAAGGGTGAGCAAATGCGGTAACCACATGGAAAAAAGCTTTCTCATAGACAAATGCTCATAAAAAATAGTGAATGCACTACCTTTCGATATCATTAGGTCATCTTTGCAATTTCATTTTACTTCCAAAACTATTTTGTGAGATTTTTTATGTTTTTTGAAATAACAGCCTCATTTGGGTGTCCAGAGCGTTCAGCATCATTTGTGTCTTGTCGTCCGCGCTTAAATTCAGCAAACCAACGTTTAACTGTTGCTCTTGATTGAGCAGAGTCCCTATAACACTTGCCAAGCCAACTTTTTGCTGCAACGGTATTTTTCTTCATTAAAAACAATATTTAATTAGCACTCGAAATTATTTTTCGTCCATTGTTGCAAAAACTTTCAAAGTGGCGCCAAAAAATTCACCGTAACTTTTAAACAAATAATTTAGAGGTTATGAAAATTTTGCACAGATTTTATAGAAGTCTGTTCTTTTTTTAAAAAAAATAATTTTTCTCTAACAGGGCAATCTCGGGCTAAAACGTCAGGCTCGGGACTTATTGACCGACGTAATATGTAATTTTATCATTGAAATCTTGTCTTAGAGTATACTTATACCTTGCTTTAGTATACATATTATGTACTACGGTACTACGGACAGTACAATATAATTCAATTACCCTTTTTTCTCCGAGTACCATTGAGATCATAGTGTTCTCGTTTCTCTCATTTTACGCTGTGTAGAAAGAAGAACTATAGTAGGTGAGGGTAATATGGTCATCCTAACCGGATGACTATATTACCCTCACTTACTATAGTTCACGTAATATAGTCACTTTCTTATAACTCAAAAACTACAGCCTTGTTTGCATAGGTTCTGTGCTTCTGTGATACGATAGCTCTTCATCAGTTAATCAAATAATAAAGCGTCAAAAGGGTGCTGCTTTATGGACGCCATTTTGACAGTTGATATTATAGTAAACATTTAAGTAGATTTTAGTAATGTGTAGTGTAGTTAGTTTTTTTTAAGTTGATTTTACGAAGTATTCCTAATTATTGCCAAAGCTTGTTTGCTATTTTATTCTTAATATATTAGTTATAGTATACGACTTTATATTTTAGTCCCTGTCCTCTTCCTAGTTTTGGTTTTATAGGGCAACAAAGCTAAAGGTGACTATATTACCCTCACGTATCTTATTAATTTACCCATACCTAGGTTAAAATGATTGATGTTACCACATTTGATGCGGGAATCGAATATCATACAAAAAACCCCTAAGCGTACGATTATTTAATGAGTGGAAGTTTAAAATGCCTCTATTTATTTATTTATTTATTTATTTATCCTTTAGTTTTAATTCATTTTTAATTTATTAAAATTGCGATAAATGGAGGACTTGATGCCATTTGACATTCTCTCCACGTAAACCAAGGGTGCGCGTGGTGAAATACAGACAGCAAAATGTAGAGATACGAAATAAGCACCACAACAGTATATCTAAACAGGTGTATAGAATATAGGAGCCCCCATACAGGGAAGGGATAACGAATAAAGCAGGTATATATGCTAATTTAAAATATCAGAAAAGGAAAAGAACAAACGTTATTAAAATTTGATAGGTTAAATAAACACCTTTATTGACTCTGTAGCGATAACGACCTTTCATTGTTAACAGGTAGGTGTGATATTACAGGCTTTATTTTGGTTTGAACTTTGATAAATTTGGTTTTTTGATCATTTGTATACAATGTTAAGGAATAAGTTTCTATGTATATATTATATTAATTATATATCTCTCCATTTCCTTTCTAACACATATTTAAAGGATGCACGGAAAAATTGAATTTTATGTGACCTTTCTAGAGATCTCTACCTTCTCTACTCGTAACTTTGGCACTGCTGTCTCACATTGTCGTGGATATTTACGCCTTCTTTAAAAAAAAAAGGGTGATAAACAGACCACCTGATGTCATAAGTGAATGCTATGGCCCATAGACATCTATATCTTCACTTGATTGACAATCAAATTGCATATCCATATCATTTGAAGCGTCAGTAGCCTAATGGCAGGGACCGCGAACTCGAAAGGTCGTGGGTTCGAATCCGCATTTCTACTACTGTCGTGAGTCACTTCTAACACAAGCATTTTAAGCTTATCAGAAGTGATTAAAGGGAATATTACTAATGTTTAATAGCATTACTAGTGTTTAAAAAAAATATCAGTTGTCACCCCTGATGACTAAGCTGAAATGCCTCTTTTCCAGTACACTCACTATTCTCTACACTCACTATACGAAACAGCAGCATTATGCTGCTATTTCACGCTGGTATTCTGTGAGAGGGTGGTCCTACCCCGATCGAGCCGACGCATTCGTGCTTCAACCATAACATAGTTGCAGCGTGACTCTACCACGTATAGTAAGTACGTGTTACACAGCGGTGTGCGTACTACATAATACGTCTGGCGTTAAAGAAGTTTTGTAATTATGTCACCATTTATCGAAAGCCTCATGATTTTTCGGGAATTTTCGACAGCCGCCATACGACATCCATGGGGTGAATAAGGGCTGGTTGAATGTATGTGGTTATTGGCTTTTATCTTTTAATAACAAATCAACATATTAAGAGACTTTTAATTCGTATATATTCATACATGGGCCTTTATACATACTTATATAACTTAAATGTATTTCCGATAAGTTTGTAATCAACAAACAAAATGCCATGTGTTGGCTGGCATCATAAGAGGACCTATCACCCTATTTCGTTTCGTGGCACGACTGTGGAAAATGACAGAAATAAAATAATCTTAAATAGAGAAGAGAAAGAAAATAATCTTATGGCTTTCGATAGATTTTACGTGGTAGAGCCATGCTGCAGCTATATTAGTAGTAGGTATAGTTGTAGCACGAATGGGTCTGCTCGACCGGGGAAGGACCACGCTCTCACAGAATACCAGCGTAAAATAGCAGCTTAATGCTGCTGTGTATCGTATGGTGAGTGTAGAGAACCGGAGATCCTTTTTACTGGAAACAATGCATTACATCTTAGTCCTACCTGACAACGCATCTGCATTTTGATTTGTAATCGAGAAAAGATGTAAATGTCTATGGGCCGCAGCAAACACTTACCATTAGGTGGACTGTGAGCTCGTTTGTCAACCTTATCCTATAAAAAAAGATGTGTGATGCAAAATATTCAGACAAGTGACACGCTACAGCATCAAAGGTGCGAGACGTAAAATCGCATGTCCACTAGATTTTTACGAGGCAATGAGCAACCCTTACCGTTACAGCCTACTAAAATCCACTGCTGAACATTATTCCATAGATTGTCTCATATGGGAAATATTTAACATAGTTGCCACGCGTGGCAAGCGGGTTGGCAACCGTGGCTTTTCATTTTTAATCGTTATCAGGAAGACGCTGCTGCCTATCTCCTTATTTGTTTCTCTCTTGCCTCTTATGACACCCACGGGATGATATGGGGTAGTGCATATTATTACATCGCCACTACACGGTACGGCAATGAGTAAGAAGATAAAAACAAATAAATGAAAATATGTCATTGTACAAAACATGGAAGCTACCATCTAACATTAGTTATTTCGTATAATAATCATGGTAACCCTAGCTTAATGTCCTAGTCAGTAACGTTAGGTGACTGGCCGTTGACTACGTGCATGCATTTTCTTGCAGTAAAAATATTATAAACAAAGTTCATTTGTTTATCTGTGGACTGCTGTGTTCAGAATTTTAAATATTTATATCGTTTTTATAACATCGTTTCTTAAATGTTTCATTGTGAATGCATTCATTTCGAATATAAATTAGAAATTTATACGAATTAAATTATACAACAGTATAGTGTTGTTTAAATTCCTGAAAGTGTGTTAACGTGTTCAAGTTTTAAAGTGGGTTAAAATGCAGAAGCCTAGTTAAGAATAATAGATTTTGATTGTTTAATTCATATTTAGAATAAAATATCATCCTTTCTGTGCCAACATCAAAGTAGCTGTTAATTCTTTCAAAGCATAATTTCGGTCCGTTATCTATACATACAAATAAATAAAATTGAAGTGTCTGTTTGTAATGTGAAAATAACTGTTTTTTTATTACTAGATGCATATGAACGTATATACGGTACTAATAACAAAAAGAAAATAATTTTTAAATTTTTTGTCTGTCTGTGTTTGTTCCGGCTAATCTCCGAAACGGCTGGACCGATTTTGACGGGACTTTCAATGACAAATAGCTGATATTATATGGAGTAACATAGGCTAAATTTAAAAAAAATTAGGGTTCTATGCAAAAAAAATGAAAACCCATGAAATTCATCAATCTTAATAAATTACACGCGGGCGATGTCGCAAGGTTCAGCTAGTTTATACTTATAAATTAAATTGAAGTGTCTGTCTGTAATATTTAAACAACTGGCGTCCATTAAGCTGAGTTGGACTAGATATACCCAGTAGGTGACGCTGTCCAGATAGATCACCCATGCTAAGTTGGGGCCGATAGTAAATTATAAAATTTTTGTACATGAAAATCTGCGAACAAGTATATATTTTTATTATTAATTAATCGAAAGCTAACGCACTAAAAACTGCTCGTGCATAATCCTAACTTTATTATTATATTTTAAAAATGTCGATATAGTTATAGTATAATATATATGTTTAGGATGGCGTTATCGTTTTATGCAATTCTGATTTCCTGTCGGAGATGCTCGTTTCTATTTTCATTAACATCTGTTTTCCTACACCAAGTACAAAAACATCAAGATCGCCCGTCTCTCGACAAGAATTCACTATAATAAATTACTGTCATTCGGTCTGTCTGTCGGCTCATAAAGAACTTTCTATGCTCTACGTACTCGTGCTATGCGGCTGAATGCATGTGCCTCGCTTACCGATAATCGCGCTTTCATAAGTTATTAGCTTTGACTGCATGCTTGTTGATTTAAATTTAGAATCTGAATGCCTGCAGCACTTGCTCTATGATCAGTCTTATATTAACATGGCAATACTTTATGCAAACAACGTTCAATTGCTAAAATATTGTGCTTCATTTAGACTTACCCCTGATCATGGTTGCTGCAAATCATTCGAAACGTAAGGAATTAAAAATAAGTTAAAATTATGTAAATTCAATATTATACATGTACAAATAAGGTTGAGATTCTATTACAATATGCAAAATGCAGTGCAGGCTTTAATGTAAGTAGTTTTTTTAAACGCTATTTACTTTTATTTCCTGCCCTTATCCCAAGTTGTTTCAGGTTGGCGTTGCATATCTTCCTCTTCCATTCTCTTTTAACAGCCGTCATTTCTTCTGTCACTCCTTTCTTACGCATATAACACATAAAACAGTCCATCCATATTTACTTAGGCTTTTTCTTAATACTCTTATATCTATACATTTTCATTGCCCGCCATTTTAAAAACATTGTTTATATTTGTAGAAAATGGGTTTGGGTTTGGGCCGGATTATATAGAGGATTATTTATTATACACTACATAGAAAATAAAACATTATCTAAATACAAAATTTCATCCAAAACAAAAACCAATAATATACTCATAATATTTGAACAAGAATTGCTGACTTAGAGTATAGGATACATCTATTGTTGTCGTATGATTTTTTAAAGCTTTTTTTTGTTTATTTAAGAAACGTTACCTCCACACTATGGTTTTGTTATTTGAAATTTCACAAGGACAAACATCCACACCCAAAATTGAGAGTCTTCTTAGCTATGATTCTAGAAAATATTTTCAGCCGTTTGAAGATCATCAGCTCTTTTTGTTACGGGGTTTTTTTTAAATGTTTCAATTTAAGTTATTAGCCTTTTTTGTTTGTTGGTTGCACGCGTCCATACTGCAGGCTTATTTTTTTATAGGAAGTAGCCTATTGGTAGCCATTTAATATCAGTTGAGTCTGTAAGTCTGTAAGTTCTCTTGTTACTTTGATTTTATAAAAAAGTGAAATTTGACCATGAGGAACTTTTCTTCAACTTGTATTACGTAAGAGTTCAATTGAGATGCTGCATTATTTTGTAGCGTCTTAAATAGACGCATTTTATCTGATAATTACCTCATGTATCATTATTATCACCGGAATAAAAAAAATATTTCATCACAGCAACAGCCAGCCGTCGCGGTGGTTAATCAATTTTGACATTAATGTCTGAAGCTATTAGAAATGTTTTAGCGTGACAAAACATTGAGTTATTATCAACAATAAGTACTTTCACTTAAATACACATGATAAGAATTTTATAAATTAATGTAACGATAAAAATATATGCACATATAATTCATAGCTAACTTCTAAGTGCATTGAAGATAGTTTGTGAGTAAATGTATTGTTTGAGTTTTGTATATTATTGCATTATTAATGCTTTAATTAGAAACTGTCTTTGCCAAATATGTTAAATGACATAAATTATGAACCAGACTTTTCAAGTACCGCTATGTTCGCAAGTAGTAAAATTAAAATTTAGTGTGTTGTGAAAAAATCCACTAAAATAAAATGTAATTTTATAACTTACTAAAAATAAATGAATTTACGCCGGTTTCTCTCACAAACACCAGCGACAAACTGCGGAAAAGTGCGACTGCTGCACAAACTTGAATGATGAAGAAATTGTGGTGATACCCCACTATTGTGATATAAAAATTAACGTTTTGGTCTTTTCCCCCAAATTTAATAAAATTAAAAAAAAAAAAACAAAAACAAAATCAGACCAGATAAGAAATACTGTTTTTATTACAACTTTTGTAAGTGGTAGGACCATGCTGTAGCTATCTTATGGATGTAGCACGAATGGGTCTGCTCGACCGGGGTAGGACCACGCTCTCACTGAATAACACAGTATGGTGAGTATAGAGAACTGGAAACCCTTTTTACTGGAAATGAGGCGTTCCATCTTAGTCCACAAGGGTGACAACGCATCGGCATTTTGATTCTTAATCGAGGAGAAATGTAGCTGAGCCAACCTATTCGTGCTACAACCATCATATAGCTGCAACATGAATCACTAAGAAAGTATTAATAAAATTTTTAAATCTTTCAAGAAATACATACTTTGGCGTGTTCTTAGAAAGGCTTATATCACAGAACACAAATATTCTCTACCAAGAGGCCTATATCCTGCAATGGGTCCAAAGGTGTTATAAATTAAACCGTATTATTTATTGTCATAATTTACCTTTTTTTGTTGACAACGAGTATTCAGTCGGCCACTCATTGGCCAGCCGTAAATTATTCACATTCCAACAAGAATCGATTGATCATGTATTATATTTCGATTATGAATGAGGCATGCGTAACGTATTTAATAAAAATTATAATAGGCATTATCATCTTTCGAAACGCATGCTTATAAATATTTAATTTTTAGTTGAAAGAGAAATTTTCTCTTATGCATGCCATTGTTGATATAAAATATGTTTTTACGTTGTCTAAATTAGGTTTTATAGGTTTTGTGATCTTTGTGATCATTTATCATATTTCTGCACTTATTTTGCGTAATGTAAAATAAAATATGCTTGTATCCACGATTTTCTCGTTATAACTGAGTACGGTTTGTAATATATTTGGTAAACTTAGTTAAATTGATTGCTGACAAAACATACATATCTATAATATAAAAATAAATCGCTGATTATGTTGCTAAGCGCAAATCTCGAGAGCAGCTGAACCAATGTCACTAATTCTATTTTTACAATATTCCTTGAAGTACGAAGATGGTTCTTACGGAGAGAAAATTTTAAAAAATTGCCCGATAAAGTCTAAAAACAACACTTTTCTATATTCCCATACAAAAGATTCGTAATAATACTTAAAACTCAATTTGAACTTTAATACCATACCATAAAGTGTTAGTGGAGGGGTTCCGGGAAGGCAAAACAATTGAGTGACGTTAGTATCGTGTAAATATTATATCGTATCGTATTGACTTAATATTTATACGATGGTAACATCGCGGTACGAAGTTCGCCGGGTCAGCTAGTACCTAATATAAGCTACACCACGACTTACTAGCGTATATACGAGTCTCATGTATAAAAGTCGAAACTGAATCAGGAGATGTGCAGAAGTATCCTTCTGATAACAACTTATACTTATGAAAACTACCCTCTATGTATAATCTATAGAGGTGGCGAATGTTCAGCATTGCACTTTTATACGCTGTAATGGCTGGATGGATGGAATTTAAGAAAGTGTATTACATAAGAATCATATCATGATTGAAATATTATGAGAAATACTTTGCGTGCTTTTATGTTTCATATCTTACACACCTTAGTTATGGACTTTCTTTTATTACAAATTTCTCTGAATTATGGTGTAACTTAACACCTGCAAAGTTTTCCAAAAGGAGCAGTTATTTTGAGCCTTATAACGACATAAATAAGGGCTTAAAGTTATAAATTTCTAAAGTATTTAAGTGCGTAAAATATGATTCATATGACGGTGAAAGAACCATTAACAAGTCGATGGCATCGTTACCGATTCTTACCGGTTATTACCGAATAAAAAAAATTCCGACCGATTCTTAAAAGGTAACACTTTGGTGGTATAGAGCTATAGATTCTTCTGTAACTGTAGTACACTAAAATGCTGTATGTAAAGGGATTGAATTGAAATGACGGCTCCGTGGCGTGGCTTAGCAATGAGTTGTTGCGCTGGGGGCCGCGGGTACGAATCCCGCACGGAACAAGCACTTGTATGGCCTACAAATATTTGTTCCGGGTCTGGACATTTGTCCTCGTGCAATCTATGTTTGTAAACTGCCTCCACGACACAGGAGAAAATCCTAGTGTGGGGGTAACGGTTTTTTAAAAATTAAAGAATTCTTAAAGTTTATATTCTATTTTATATTATATTATAATATGGTTTGGGTAACTTACGCATCAACCGATTTGCAATATTTTCAGCTCATAAAGAATAATTTAAAAATATGTTAAAGCTTTTGAATTAAACTATATGAAGTTTTGTATTTTGTCATGCAGCTGTTTGGAATACAAATAGTCACATGATTCCAAATATTGACATTTTGTGGTCATTAAGCTACTGTGTGTGTTAGAGAGTAATTATGTTCTGTGGTGTTATTACTTCAAATGATTAAGCTAAGCTATGAACGCCAAAGAGAATATAATCACTACGTTTAATCAACACGAATGAAGTGACAGTGTTCACAGAGTACTTTAAAACTGGTAGTTGCGTTTTACGCTTGATGTCATTAGCGTGTTATTACAGAAGAAATAGGCGGCTAAGAAAGGTTATATATACGCGTGTGAAAAATAAGTTGCGTGTTTGTGTTTGACCTCGGGGCTTTGTTGTGAATTAATTAATTAAAATTTATTTTAAGTTATGAATTTTTTTATATAAATAAGGTTAACAAATGAGCACACAGTCTGGGCGGTAAATAGACAATGTAGATATTAATTAATAATCACAATAAAGATTTGGAATATAATAGAAAATAATATTTTTTTATTCAATTTAGATTATAAATGATTCTTATTGAAAGTAATTTTTTACTTTTACTCCTGGTTCGAAAAAAAAAACCTTTGTCTTGGGAAAAACTTGCACGAAACCCAGCGGAACTTTTTTCCACAGAAACATTATACAATATGAAAAAGGTACAATTATTCATAAAACTCATTAATGAAACTGCTTGTCTATTAATGAAACTCATTAATCATTATTGCTCACGGGTTTGTGATGCAGATGTATTGTCACTCTCTGTGTTACTCCTGATATCACATGTCAGATAATATAAAACATTCAATAGTACAAGCATTATATGTAGTAAATACGCCTGATATTTTTTTAGGTTTTATCGAGTTCATAAAAAACGAGAAGGTTCTATATTCGACATTCGTATGTTTTTATGTATGTTCACCAATTTCTAGTTACTTCTCAACCGATTTATATGATGCTTTTTTATTAAATAGGTTGTAGTTAGGGGGTGGTCCCATACATATTTAAAGAAAAAAATCCATCCCTAAGGATGGACAAATAGGGGATAAAAAATTTTATTCACATATTTAAGCAAAATTTTAGTTGATATTAGCAACATATATTAGACTTGATTTACATTAAAATGACTATGGCAAAGGCTGACTAGACTAGGCAAAGGCCTTTGTTTAATAAAAATTAAAAAAAGTACACCAAAAGATACAATGCTGCCATTTTATCCATCATTGAATTCGCAACTTATAGAATAATCTAATGTTGATTTCCCTTATATATAATATTTCAAAGTAATACATTTTTTATTCTATTCCTAACTTTTGTATAAATAATAAATATAAGTATATTCACATTTGAGAGTGGAAATCAATCCACGGAGAAAATGCGGCTTAATTGACTTGAATTGAAAAGGATTGAAAGGATGACATTGAATTGAAAAGGATGTTTGAATATTATATCAAACCAGGACTATGTTTAATGTTTATTGGACATTAACTTCGTTGGCTTCACGTATGGCAGTGGCGTAGAGCCGCGCTGAAGCGATATTATGGTTGTAGCATGAATGGGTCGGCTCGACCGGGGTGGGACCACACTTTCACAGAATAACAGCGTAAAATAGCAGTTTAATGCAGCTGTGTTTCGTATGTTGAGTGTAGAGAACCGGAGACCCTATTTACTGGAAAAGAGGCATTTTGATTCTTAATCGAGAATAAATGTAGATGTCTTTGGGCCACAGGATCCACTTACCATTAACTGGACTATTTGCTCGTTTGTCACCCATATTGTACAAAGATACTACAGGAAATCCTAGACAGATCTAATAGCCTCCAATGGCGATATAACCAGCTCGTTTACGCCTGATGTAAATATCCAGGCCGGTGAATGGGAGCAGCGTTAAAAGAACGAGACGTATGGTACTGCAATCATCAATACCTTTTAACAAATGAAGGGCCCATGTCTAGCAGTAGACTTACACGGGCTGATAAAGAACTAATTTAGATGTTCCGTAAAAAAATGATGCAAGTACTCGGTTTTCTCTAAGGTTATAATTGGTAAGGTCGCCTCCTCTCGCCGCTCGGCGTCGACCTCTCGTTATTAGTCTATTGTCTTCTTCGGAAACAAAACAAACACAAAGATTGTTTTTTTGATCTTTATTGTGACTGCACTTCTATTTGCATTCAATGGGCTATGAATGAACTCCTGTGAATTATATAAGCCGTTAGGGTTTCAGTTTGTTCATAGATTGAATGTAGGGTGTAGTTAATATGAAGATAAAAAGTACCATAACCATATATAACTTGGTAACCTTTAGAAGATATCTGACTACAAGATTATTGCTTTTGGACAACGTATGATTTTGTTCACTCAGTTCTTTGTAAGTGCAATAACAAACTACGTTATTTAATTAGCGGTGAAACTCTTTTTGCTGTACAACTGTGATGTATTTCGGCAAAACCGGTTTTCTACTGAAGAGTGACCAGTGCTGTGTGGGTACCAAGTAAAATATATTACGCTCATACCGAAATTAAGAGATTCAAGAAATCCACGCTATACGATTAATTTGAAGCCGGATGAGTTGCTAATTAAGTTACTTTGTCTATGTTCATTGTCTGCTTATTTGTAGATTAATTACAGGCTATAAGACATTTCGTCTCGCAAATTTGACGTTGCTCCCCGGTGCCGGTTATAGTGTTGTTGGTAATTAGTGGATGTTTTAAGTTTTGCGTGATGCCATCTAGTATATATATATATATATATATATATATATATATATATATATATATATATATATATATATATATATATATATATATGAGATATTGAATTTTTAATATATGTGCCTAAGGATTCATATATTTAGTAATAAAGATCCTTGTTGCGAAACTTATGTATTTATGTTTTGTTTTCTAATACCTAAATCTTGTAACTAACACTTCTGACGCTGGGCGCTTTTTAAAAATATAATAAAATAAGAGGGGTGTTATATGTTTGTAGTGTGTGTCTATGTATTTGTGTATCTATTTAACTGTGTGTCTGTGTATATGTGTGTCTGCCTGTGGCATCATAGCTCCTGAACGAATGAACCGATTCTGATCAAGTATTTTCGTTTGAAAGGTGTCTTAATCGAGAGTGTTCTTAGCTATTCTTCAAGTAAATCTATTCAGTCGTTTGAAGATAATCAGCTCCCATTGTTTCGGGGGTTTTTAATTTTTTTTAAATTTAAGTTATTAATTTAATGCGTTTATCAACGAAACGTGTACAAGCGCACACATGCAACACTTAATATTTTAAAGACTTAAAGATGCGTGAGTTCGGAAGTGAAAACTTGCACACGAATTTCTTCACCTAAACACGTAATATGCCTGCATGCGTAAACGACTTTATCCATGTGCGTGTGGTAACATAGACTAATAAACAAAATAACATAAGAACTCTGTTTAACACATCAACATCATCATGAAAATATATATTTTTTTATATTAAAATGGAGCTCTACTGTAATCAATACGCTTTTATAAATAAGTGCTCAACAGAACAGTCATATTAAATTAAGTACATTAATATCAAGCACCATGGTGAAGTCTGTTACAGGTTACATTCCATATAATACAAGGTTATTTTTCAAAGAGTAGCCAAATTTTGAATTTAAGTTCAAATATATAAATAATGATATACCCTTAATGCAGTTTTTGAAAATACGATTAAATAAGGCTTTTACTTTTGTTTGAAACTATTCCAAATTGAATATGATTTATGGGCAAAAGAGCCGTGGTAGCTCAGATGGTTAGCGCTCGCTGTAACTTTTACAGTACGGGAGCAAACCGGGTGCGGCCAACGCCGGCACCAATAAAATTGTTAATTGCAATTTTAAGTGCTGATTTACCACGTGCTCGGCAGTGAAGAAAAACATCGCGAGGAAACTTGCATATCTGAGGAATAAGAAAAAATATATTTCGAAGACATGTGAAGTTCGCCAACACGCATTGGGGCCGCGCAGCGGACACTTCCTTGCCTTAAAACCCTCTCAGAAATGAGGGCAGGCCTGTGCCCAGCATTGGGACGTATTTAGACTGTAACTTTACTTTTTTTATGGGTAACAACGTTTTTAAGCACAATGTTTGTGATTTTTCTAAATAAATTTTTTTCACCATTTGCCTGTATTACTTATTCTGAACCATCTCTGCAAATCTGGCCGGTAATTGCAAAATAACCCTGTAGATCTCTCCCATTTTGGGGTAAAATTATTAAGTATTACAGTCTTATAAAAGCGTTTAAAGTTGCACAATTCGATTGTGCTTTGTGTCATCTGCTTCCAATCTATAAGTAATAGATTGCCCAAATTTTTTTTTATATATAAAGGATTAGGGTGACAAAGGAGCACACAATCCAACTGATGGTAAATGGTTGCTGTGGCCCATAGACACCTACATCTATCCTCGATTACTATTTTTTGATTCTGAAAGCGCGATCAATTGATTCGAATTGATCGCGCTTTCAGAATTTTTGATATTCTAATCATCGATATGTATGTACTACGCACTAGATTTCGCATTCCGAACATTGATTATGTTCATCTCAACTGTACTGCAATCCGTACAAACTAAATATTGCGTAAATTGAAGATTTATGAATTCCATAAGATAATTATTATTACATTTTATTTAGAAATATGTTTGTGTAGATTAAAAAAAGATATTTTATATTAAATTCTTTAATTTATTTTATTCTATGATTTTATATTAATATCGTATTTTATATCAAATTAAGCGCATGCGCGAAGACATTGAGTAGGACACAATTTTTGTTTGGAATGGCTTCTCTAGTACGTAGTACATATAACTCAATGATTCTAATAAACTTGATTCACTTCAAAAACACCCTTAGATGCTAGAGCGTAAGTTATAGCAATTTTTAATTGTTTTTTCTCCAAAACATATTTGAGAAAAAAATGCATGAAAAATAATTTAATTCTGATAGTTTTCCTCGTGTAGAGTGTCTTCCATTATCCATTACAGCTTATAAAAGTTCTACTGCTGGAAATAGGACTCCCTCATGTATAGTTTTTCTCCTATAGATTTTCTCATGGAGGGGGGGGGAATATTTGCCATAGTTGCCGTGCTTGGCAGGCGGGTGGGCAGCGGCACTTTTTTATTATTTTTAGTTGTTATCAGGAAGACGCTGCTGCCCATCTCCTGGTTTGTTATACTCACGGGACGATATGGGGAAGGGAGTATTCTTAAATTGCCACTATTTTTTTTTATATTACGCGTGATTATTTTTTTTTACTACCGAGCATGATGTAGCAAACGAAAACTAAAAATTACAATTAAAATTTACTTCGTTTTCCTAGGAAATATTTGGGCAAATGCGTCATGGCTCTTCCTATACATGAAGTATAAAAATATAAAGTTAGTAAGTATAATAAATTGCGTATTGTTTTTAACTTGTAGCTAAAATGTCAAAGGAAATCACTGAGTATGTGTGGTGTGAAGAAATACTCGTTATTTGCGGAGTAACGGCACAGCAAGATGGCGCGTTGGCTGTTTTCAATGGAACGTGGAAATAGCACGCTCGCACCAGTACAACTGCTACTTATCGCTGCGCCATTTCACAGCAAGTGATTAAGAACAGTTATGTTTTAACTATTATAATGGGAATAGATGGGTTATGCAGTAGTAGTATTTAATAATGTTTGGGAAGCAGTTTATTTTTTTTTTCTTCAAAATACGGAAACGGTTATACTTATCACTAGCTGTCCCCCGCGACTTCGCCCGCGTGTTTTTTAGGGTTTTAATTATGTTGCGCGAAACCCTAATTTTTTTTCTAAAATATAAGTAGCCTAAGTCACTCTTTATAACATCAACTATCTGCCCGTCGAAATCGGTCCAGTCGTTTCGGAGATTAGCCGGAACAAACAGAAAGACAGACAAAAATTTAAAAAATTGTGTTTTTGTTATAAGTATCGTATATACTTCTTCAATATGCATTTAATAAAAACGGCTTAGCAATGAGTTGCTGCGCTGGAGGTCACGGGTTCATATCCCACTGATGTTATAAGGAGTAACTTAGGCTACTTATATTTAAAAAAAAGAATTAGGGTTCCGCGCAACGTAATTAAAACCCAAAATTACACGTGGGCGAAGTTTTCGAAGGAACAGCTAGTCTTAAATATATTGCTAATTTGGTCCATAGACTTCAGCCTAAAGCGTCTCTTGCCTGACTTGACTCTATAACTCATTTCTACAGCAAAAATTTGCTTTGTCACCAAAACATACCTTTATTAGTCCTGGTTACAACATCAGGCAAACTACACTTATCTCTTATCACACATTTCTTCTCTATAATTCAGAGTCGCCTCTAACAAACTTCTTAATAACACCATCCCTACAACATTAATTTTACTCTCAAGCTTCTTCAGCCACACCCAACTTTCACTACCATACATTAAGATGAGCTGTTTAGTACATATTAAATATAATTAATGTACCATCCGGTGGTTTATTTATTGATATAATTAATGCGAGTTGTTCAATGTTATACAACATATTAACGTTTATAAGCTTAAACATGTGGTAAAATTAATATTTTTGTTCAACCGACTTCAATATAAATTATTGAGGATAACTCAAAAACTACTCGTCAGACCTTGATCAAATTTATATGGGACCACATGAGAAACACCAGATTTCAAATAAAAGAATCATCAAAATCGGTTCACCTAGAAATAAATTATGAGGTAACATATATAAAAAAGTACGGTCGAATTGAGTACCTTCTCCTTTTTGAAGTCTGTAAAAAGAAGGAAAAAATTTTATGATGTTGTAAGAATATGTACTTATATTAGATGATTTCTTTCCTCGCTTTTCCTACAAACGTAGTATAGAGTAGTTTATTGTAAACGTAGACATGTGTTGTGTCATGTCTTCCTGGCTGTTCATACTGTATCTCGACAGCTGTTTACAGAAGCTGAAAGATAGCTGTTTGGGTGTGAAATTGGGTGACATTAAAGTAAATTGTCTGTTGTATGCTGATGATGCAGTACTTATAGCACCATCAGAGGCAGAACTGCAGGCATTAGTCACGTGTATGAAAGAGGAATGTGAAACTAAAGGTCTCCGTTTAAATGCTAATAAAACTAAGGTTCTGGTATTTGAAAGGGACGAAGAGAGAACGAAGTGTGAAATATGGGTAAATCAGGAATGTCTAGAACAGGTAAATGAAATTGTATACTTGGGGAGTGCTTTTAGCCGGGATGGAAGATGTGATTTAGATGTGGACAGGCGTGTCGCTGCCGGGAACAAAGTCAATGGTGCCCTGACTGCGTTAGTCAAAAGGCAAGGCGTAGCGAAGAGTGCACGCCTTGCAATACATAACGCAGTGTTGGTACCGACTTTGTTATATGGCAGCGAAACCTGGGTATGCCAGAAGAAGCATAAAAGTAAGTTGAATGCAGTGGAGATGCGATCTCTTCGTAAAATGTGCGGCGTTACCATGGCCGACCGAAAGCGAAACGAAGAGATTCGCAATATGGCAGGTTTGAAAGATGACCTTATCACAAAAATTGATAAGGGCGTGCTTCGGTGGTTTGGGCACGTTGAGCGAATGAGTGAAGACCGAATGGTGAAGAAAATATATAGCGCGAAAGTTAATATTAAAAGGTGTCGAGGTAGACCGAGACTAACTTTCGAAGACCATGTGAGCAAATTGCTCGAAGAGGGTAGGGTCAAAAGTACTCGGATACCTAGACGTGCATGCATGAAGAAGATAATGAATCTGAAAGAAGCGAAAGAGGTTTGTAAGGATCGTGACACTTGGCGATCTGTTCTCTCTGGCTACCCCGTCAGGGATTGTGCGTGAAGTAGACAGAGATAGTAATAAAGTATAATACCTATAATTGCATCATAGGGGAGATTTTTGCCATAGCTGCCATATTAGGTAAGCGGCTTAGCAACCGCAGTACGTATTCGGCTGTTACCTCAAAGTTCTTTTATAGTATAGGGTGACAAACGAGCACACAGCCCACCTGATGGTAAGTGGTTGCTGTGACTCATAGACATTTACATTTATCCTCAATAAATAATCAAAATGCAGATGCATCGTCACTCATGAGGACTAAGATGGAATGCCTCTTTTCCAGCAAAATGGGTCTCCGGTTCTCTATACTCGTGAGTGTATGTATGGTGATACGAAACACAACACTGCCAAGCTGCCATTTTACGCTGGTATTCTGTGAGAGCGTGGTCCTTCCCCGGTCGATCCGACCCATTCGTGCTACATCTATACTACTAATATAGCTGCAGCATGGCTCTACCACGTATAATATACCTCAAAGTGATTGTGTTAACAGTAATAATGTTATGTCCAAACATTGCTCGCGAATCGTCTTATGCGGCTCTGAGAGAATATCAGCGTAGTGGTCATTCTGTTGTAGCAGTTATTCTGAGTCGGTATCACTTCTGATGCGGCAATCCAAAGTGAACTTTGATTTAAAGATTAATTTCTTCTTGTATAGGATTAATTAACATTATTTAATTTGTAAGGTTTTTACACATTTTTTTAGTAACGAATTAATATGTTCATTCTTTCGTTCTTTCTGTTATAACAACGCGTAAAATGCGGTGAAGTGTATCTTAATACATTGTAAAAACATTAAGAAAATAACAAAATCAATCAATAAAAAAAAAGAAACAAATCAATCAAAATCTATTTCAACAAAAATGCTTTTTAGATTTGCGAAGTGCTTTGTTTGCATGGGGAAAACTTAACATTTCGGGATATTAACCATTCAAGGACGATGTTGCATAATTTTGTGACTGATAAGATAGCTAAGATTTTTGCATTCAATATTATCATAATTTACTCAAGATTTCTCAGTGCGGTCGGTCCAACTCGGCTGGAAGGTATCATTTATTTATTAACGTTATTGAGTATTCTAATCAATGAAGAATTATTAACTGATTAGTTACGGAAATTGTATAATTGTATGGCACCTTTGTTCTAAAATAAAATACAGATTCTTTCTCACCCATAAGTCGTTTCTTTGCCAGGAAACACTAACCATACGAAACAGCAGAATTGTGCTGCTATAACACGCCGCGTTGCTGTGAAAAAATGGTCCTTTCCCTATCGAGTTCACCTTTTTTCTGCAGGTATAATATAGTGCAGCAAGCTTCTACGACTTATAAACATTAAATTTATCTTTTAATAGTATTTGTTAAGATATAAGGTTTGTTTTATACGTTGTAGAGCCGCGTTGCAGCTATATTATGGTTGTAGTATGGATGGGTCGGCTAGACCGGAGAAGGACCACGCTCTCACAGATTACCAGCGTATAATAGCAGCTTAGTGCTACTGTGTTTCGTGTGGTGAGTGTAAAGAACCTATGACCCTTTTTACAGAATACGAGATATTTCATCTAAATCCTCAGGGGTGATAACACATCTGCATTTTGATTCTTAATCGAGGAGAAATTTATTTGTCTATGGTCCACAACTTCCACTTACAATCAGGTGTACCGTATGCTCGTTTGTCACCCTATTCTATAAAAATACTTATCAAAGTACACTGTTGAACATAGGCCTTCCCGTAGGTTATATATATGTATAGCTACAGCATGGCTCTACCACGTACGAAAGTTGTAAGAAAAACAGTATTTCTCATCTGTTCTCATGTGTTTTTAGTTTTTCTTGGGCCACAGCATCCACTTAGCGTCAGTTGGACTGTGTGCTCGTTTGTTATTGAATAAAAAGGTGTCTAGTAAATATAAAAATTTAATTAAAACATAATTAAATGCGGCTTGTCGGTTGCTAAGTTGCGTGTCGCGCAGCTGTTTCGTCGGCACCGCCTCGTTGGACCATTTTGTTTAGAAATCGAACCACGTACGTTTCTCGGTTTCGATTAGTTTCCTATTTATTGATATTACGCTGTCTGCGGTGTTATGTTGAGACTTTAAAAATTCAGTTCAATGGTTACGTTTTGAGATTCAATTATTTAACATGTTGATCGTTTTGTGTAGATAGCCAGTGTACCGTAAGTATGTCATAAATTACTTTATTCATGATATAATTAAGTTAATTTTACGTGGTAGAGCCATGCTGTAGCTATATTATTACTGGTATAGTTGTAGCACAAATGGGTCGGCTCGACCGGGGAAGGACCACGTTCTCACAGAATACCATCGTAAAATGGCAGTTGAACATTGCATTTGTTTCGTTTAGTGAGTGTAGAGAACCGGAAACTCGTTTACCACCAGACGTAGAGCCACGCGGCAGCTTTTGCTGTAGCACGGATGGGCCGGCTCGAACCGGGGTGGTACCACGACCTCACAGAAAACCAGCGTGAAGTAAAGGTTTACCTCTGCGTTTCGCTTGGTGAGTGCAGGTGGCTGGAGGCCCTTTTTACTGGAAATGAGGCATTCCATCTTAGTCCTCACGGGTGACAACGCATCTACATTTTGATTTGTAATAGAGGATAGATGTAGATGTCTATGGGCCGCAGCAACCACTTACCATCAGGTGGACTGTGTGCTCGTTTGTCACCCTTATACTATAAAAAAAATGTCCACCCTATGACCTATGAAAGAGTTTCCTATGTTCAACAGTAGACTTTTGATAGGCTCCAAGACAAGAGACCACGACAACAAGACCTTTATATGATCTAAGTTCATAATAGCTTTATACAACTATAATAGAATAAAAAGTTTTGACTTTGAAGTCAACAAAAAGAAAAATATTATCTAAAAGCTTTTAGAAAAATTTACTTCGCAAATATCCGCGTTATAAAATAAAATGATGTGTCTTACCTAGTTTGAAGAGCACCTACCGCCCTCCCTCAATTGCGTGCACTATCCCCGTCACCACTAATCCCAGCACCGCTACTCCCAACACCACTACACTAGGCAAGACCCACCACTGACGATAATACGACACGTGTTTCGCCTCTACACGAGGCATCCTCAGGTGATATAGACTCTACGGTGGCTAACCTTTAGCGGTTAGTCGTATTATCGTCAGTGGTGTGTCTTGCCTAGTGTAGTGGTGTTGGGAGTAGCGGTGCTGGGATTAGTGGTGACGGGGATAGTGCACGCAATTGAGGGAGGGCGGGAGGTGCTCTTCATATTAGGTAAGACACATCATTTTATTTTATAACGCAGATATTTGCGAAGTAAATTTTTCTAAAAGCTTTTATATAATGGATTTCCGCAAAGTAACGCCTGATTCTATTAATTATAAAAATATTATCGATATTATGACTTATAGTCGCTATGTAGAGGCAGTGTAAAAAAATCTACTACCCGATATTGTGTCGTAAGAGACGATAGAGAAAAATGAAACAGGAGATGGGCACCAGCATTTTCCAGATAACTCAAAATACGCATGTATGCGTAGATATATGGATGTAAAGGAGGCGAGAGAAGTGTGTCAGGACCGTGTAAATGGAAGTCCGTAGTGTCTGAATACACCACTCGGTGACGGGCGTGAGTGTTTATGTATTATGTAACATAAACACTCACGCCCGCCAAGTGTGGCAATTATGGCAAATACCTCGAAGGCGAAGCTTATGTTCAACAGTGGATTTTTGATACGCTGTAATGAATATTTAAACGATAAAATAAAAAAGTAATAAAAAAATAAATAACAAATGAATGATGACTTCTGGTAACTCGTTTTGATGAACAAATTTCGTTTGTAACTAATTTAATCTAACACAAAAAAGTTCTTTAGTCCAAATAGTGAGTCACGTAGGGTTCATCGCCGTCAAAAAAAAACAATGTTTTGGCTTGCACTATTAAAAAAGTGTTACGGATTTTAGTGCTGCATTTTGAGGTGTTCATATTATAAATTGTCTACAATTGAAATTAAAGTTATAATTTTATATGTAACCGTGATGGCTCAGGGGCTAACAAATCGCCATAAATTCTATAGTATACGCCAATGCAATTTTGATCCCCGCCGGCACCAATGGAATTGTTAATTACAATTTTTAGTGCCGATACAACGTTCTCGGTGGTGAAACATCGTGAACCTGCATACCTGATAAATAAAATAATTCAACGATATGTGAAGTTCGCCATCACGCAACGTGCAAAGGTTTCATTGTCCTCCTACAAAATGAGAGAGACCAGTGGCCAGTAGTGGGATGTATATAGGCAATTGTAACTGTACTTTATTATTTCATGATAAAATATAGAGATATTATATGATATTTAAATTTGTTGGATGTGGCTTAATAACCTCATATAAGCAGCGATCATTTATTCTATTTATTTTTATTATTATAAACGATATCTATTCTATTAACCTCAAGTAACTTAGGATGACTTAAAATGAAAGAAATTAAAATGGTTCATAAATAGTTGAACTGGTACTTTGCTTCTAGAAAGGTGTTTTTTATGCTTTTTATTTAGTATAGAACGGCTTGTAAAAGAAAACTAATCGTTTTTAAATATAGAAAACCCGGAGTAGAGCCAAAAATTGATAGTATCCACCCAAATGCATGTCATTACAAAGTTTGTAATATAAACAAAAATGGGCCCACCACATATTTTGTCTTACTCCCACATTGGCAGTTACGTAACTACAACTTTTTTAACATATTCAAATTGTTATCATGAAGATGCTGCTGCCCATCTCTTGTTTCATTCTCTCTGTGGCTTCTTACAGCACTTACGGGATGATATAAGGTATCGGATTCGCTTGCACCACTAAAACTCGGTAAATTGAACATAGAAATGTAATGAAATAAAATCTATTTTGCAGTATGACTAGTTTTATCCAATTTGATTTATTTATAAATCCGATCTGGAGGGTCGAAACAAATTTTTATTGCAAGCGTTTCCTACGATACGAAAACGTTACAATATGACTTACTGATGGGTATATATGATTACATTAACCCTTGGTTAACAACTTGGTAGACAAGTGTTCAATTCGTTTCAGGGAATCCCTGCTCCTTTAATAAAAAGGGGTTAAACTAAGGGGGAAAGCGACAGGGGCATACATTTAATTTAGAATCGTTTTAAGCAATTACTTACTGTTGTTAAGAGGTAAGAATTCATTGTTTTTCAATAAATTTGAAAGTTTCTTACTATTATGTAATTTTTAATGAATTAAACCCGTAAAAAAAAATAAAGTTGCAATATTCGATAGTGAATATTTTATGTAATAATAATTAAATACGATTAGGTCTAGATCCAGAACCGTAAACGTGAAATTTTGCGAAAAATCCTTTTCTTTGTTTCATTTTCCCTGAGTCCTTTTGTTTGATTGAATCATTCAATTAAATATGATAATATGGGAATATATTAAAACAACTTGCCCTTAAAGACATAGTTGATACGTATCAGAATTATTATTATATCTACAAGATAAAAGGGTAACTGACGACTTAGTAACGATTTTTCACGCACCTTTGGATAGCGAACGCAATCATGTCTATTTTCGCTTTATCTTAAATGAATCTTTCCGATTTCTCTTGCATCCTACGTGTCAAAACCTTCGAGTAAACTTTACTTGCTAAACTGGTCAAGCTGATCGCTCGATAGCACCCGCAGTCAAAATGTGAACCTTTACCTTTATATAAAGGCACAATGACTGCGGATCATCGGAACCGGAACATCCCCCGTCCGCCAGCACAAATTGCACAGCAGATGAAAGCCGTCCCAGATGCGAGGCCCACCATACTTGACCATTTCAGCAGTAACTCTGTCTAGTCCCGCAGCCTTACCACATTTCAAACTTCGAATCGCACGTTCAATCTCTTTCATACTGATGACCTCAGTGTCATCGAGGTCCGGCTCTGGTGTACCAGTCACGGCGTCATCCCCGGATCCCTCACTAAGATCATCACACGCATACATTTCTCTATAAAATTCACTCCATCGCTGCATGACGTCCGATTTTTTTGAGAGGACGTCATTAGTTCTCGAAAGCACTTTGTTCATTCTTAAGGCCGTCGCACCACTTCGGGTCCTTCCAACCTCTTTCCAGAAGAGTTTGGAGTTCTCCTTAAAGTTGTGCGACAACCTTTCGTCCGCTTCCATTCTACACCTTTCACGCACTTCCTCAATCAGTGCTTTCGTGTGAACTTTCTGCAGCCTATATATTTCTTTCATCTTCTCTCTCATATCCTTATCATTACTAGAGGCCAAGTAGTCTAACCATGCTTTCTATGGGATTTCTATGGGAGGCACAATGCGGATTTAGACCTGGAAGAGGATGCACGGATCAAATTTTTTCTCTCCGCATGATCACGGAAAAGCTTCTGGCTGCTAACCAGAAGATTTTCTGTGCTTTTGTGGATCTTGAGAAAGCATTTGATAAGGTTGTAAGGAAGGAAATGTGGGAACTGTTGCCGGGGTATGGTGTGGATGGTCGATTGCTAAGGGCTGTGCAGTCTCTTTACTGTGACTGTAAAGCCTGTGTGCGGGTAGGGCATGACCTGTCACCCATGTTTGACGTCCAAACGGGCGTAAAGCAGGGTTGTGTCATGTCTTCCTGGCTGTTCATACTGTATCTCGACAGCTGTTTACAGAAGCTGAAAGATAGCTGTTTGGGTGTGAAATTGGGTGACATAAAAGTAAATTGTCTACTGTACGCTGATGATGCAGTGCTTATTGCACCATCAGAGGCAGAACTGCAGGCATTAGTCACGTGTATGAAAGAAGAATGTGAAATTAAAGGTCTCCGTTTGAATGCTAATAAAACTAAGGTTCTGGTATTTGAAAGGGACGAAGAGAGAACGAAGTGTGAAATATGGGTAAATCAGGAATGTCTAAAACAGGTAAATGAAATAGTATACTTGGGGAGTGCTTTTAGCCGGGATGGAAGATGTGATTTAGATGTGGACAGGCGTGTCGCTGCCAGGAACAAAGTCAATGGTGCCCTGACTGCGTTAGTCAAAAGGCAAGGCGTAGCGAAGAGTGCACGCCTTGCAATACATAACGCAGTGTTGGTACCGACATTGTTATATGGCAGCGAAACCTGGGTGTGCCAGAAGAAGCATAAAAGTAAGTTGAATGCAGTGGAGATGCGATCTCTTCGTAAAATGTGCGGCGTTACCATGGCCGACCGAAAGCGAAACGAAGAGATTCGCAATATGGCAGGTTTGAAAGATGACCTTATCACAAAAATTGATAAGGAAGTGCTTCGGTGGTTTGGGCACGTTGAGCGAATGAGTGAAGACCGAATGGTGAAGAAAATATATAGCGCGAAAGTTAATATTAAAAGGTGTCGAGGTAGACCGAGACTAACTTTCGAAGACCATGTGAGCAAATTGCTCGAAGAGGGGAGGGTCAAGAGTACTCGGATACCTAGACGTGCATGCATGAAGAAGATAATGAATCTGAAAGAAGCGAAAGAGGTTTGTAAGGATCGTGACACTTGGCGATCTGTTCTCTCTGGCTACCCCGTCAGGGATTGTGCGTGAAGATAAGTAAGTAAGTAAGTAAGTATCTTAAATGAATCTAAATAGAACAGTAATTATCGTCACTTCGAATGTTATGTATGTAAGGTAAAGTGAGGTGGTATTTGAATTTTACTATTAGATTGTATGATTATTTTTACCTTTGGTCGAAATAAGAAACAACTCCTCCCTTACAGTAAGGTCCCTATTACAGTAAATCGGATAATATATTGAATTTCACGATTTTTTTCTTAACGGCTACGTAATCATAGCATAATTGATTTCTCATGTTCCTGACGCAACCAATGGGTCAATGTAAACAAAATTGTCACGACCGATTGCTTGGTGTCATTTCGCATGCATTTATTCATAATCAATTATAAAATATCGGTTCATGTTTAATATTTACATATACGCATTTCTTATTTTAAAGAAAATTTGCAACATTGTTTGCACAACATTATTTGCAGTAGAAAAAAATGAATACAACTAAACTTCCTGTTTCTGCTGCAACTAAACCTCAAATCCACTTGATAAGAGACTGCAAGACAGAAATGGCGGCTTCATTCAACTTTTTTTTAAAACAATATTAATATTTTTTTATAGAATAAAAATAACAAACGATCTATAGACTTCTACATTTATCCTCTATTTAGAATCAAAATGCAAATGCTTTGTCACTACTGAGGACTAAGATGGAATGCCTCGTATCCAGTAAAAAGCCGGCCAAGTGCGAGTCGGACCCGCGCAAGTAGAGTTCCGTATTATTGTAAAACACGTTTCTAGTAGGGGAACCCCTTTAATTTATAATTTATTTTTATTTTTATTACTTGTTATAGCGGCAACAGAAATACACATTCAGTGAAAATTTCAACTAACTATTACGGATCATGAGATACAGCCCGCAACAGGCAAACGGACTGACATACGGACAGACGGACGGACATCGGCGCCTTAATGATAAGGTCCCGTTGGTTACCCTTTGGGTACGGAAGCCTAAAAAGGGTTTACGGTTCTCTACACTTACCATACGAAACACAGCAGCATTAAGCTGCTATTTTACGCCGGTATTCTGTGAGAGTTTGTCCTTTCACGTTCGAGCCGACCCAATCGTGCTACAACCATAATGTAGCTGCAGCATTGCTCTACGACTTATAAAGAGATAACTACATAATTGTTAATAATTGCTACGTGAATTCACTTTCTATCTTCGACCGCCTTAATTTCTTTTTTACTGATAGTTAACGCATTAGTTCCACCTGCTGTACGCCCATCTGGAACTGACTCGGGAAATAGTCAAACGAAAGTTTACTTCCCTTATAATTATATTGCTTAGTCATCGTGTCTTACTGACGTGTCTAATGACCACTGCGTACGTCAAGGCGTTACACCTCCCTTAAACCGAACGTCCACCGCAAACTAAACTAACTTAGTTTATCTTATCTCGCATAGCCGAGCCAGTTTCTCATACATACATATCTTAGCTGGAATAGTTTGCGGTGGACTCACATGTATGAAAAGCTGGCTGAGCTATGCAAGATAAATTAAATTATGTTGGTTTAGTTTACGGTGGACGTTCGGCTTTTATTAACACTTTTAAGAAACATACTGGAATCCGCACTTGGCCGGTTTTTTCTATAGTAGAAAAATTCGCCTTAATTGCTATGTTAAGCATACATTTGGGATACTGCTGCTCGTCGCTTGTTTGGGTATTTTGTATCTACTTAGTCCTTGTTTAATAATAGAATAAGGGTGATAAACGAGCACACACTTTCCTTGTTATAGTACGTAGATATCTACATCTACCATATAATACAGCTGCAGCAGAGCTCTACCACGTGAATATTTTTTATAGGATAGGGTGACAAACGAGCACACAGTCCACCCGATGGTAAGCGGTTGCTGTGGCCCATAGACATCTACATCTATCCTCGTTTGCGAATCAAAATGCAGGAGCGTTGTCACCCGTGAGGACTAAGATGGAATGCCTTTTTTCCAGTAAAATCGGTCTCCGGTTCTCTACACTCACCATACAAAACACAGCAGTGTTAAGTTGCTATTTTACGCTGGTATTTTGTGAGAGCGTCGTCCTTCCCCGATCGAGTCGACACATTCGTGCTGCAACTATACTACTAATATAGCTGTAGCATGGCTCTACCACGTATAAGCTAAATGCTTTTATATTTACAGCAATGTGTAAATGGCAGTTTCAGAAATTATGATTCTTAAAGGAAGATCTTCATGTTGTTGTAATTATAACAGTAATCACTTTATACATTATCAGACTTATGTGCACATTCGTTTACCGGACAGACCGGTTAGAAACCACTCGCTATCTAGTTTCTACCCACCTGCTTAATGCTTGCACAAGTAACACGCCTGCATTTGTCGCTGCAAAGGCTGTACAAGGGTTTCATAACTCCAATAATAGTGAAGTCTAACACATCGAATATTTCGCGAAATCACACTAATGTTACACGAAATGGCGTAATTGATTTATACGAAAACGCGATGTTTGTGTAATATTATCGATGTTCTTTGAGCTAATATACTTATGAATTCGATGAAATTCACGTTATTAAGTCCTCCTTGATTAATTATGCTAATTTGTATCTGAGGATTTGGTTCTTTATTTAAATTATTATATTAAATTTCTGTAGGCGAAGGTGCCAGTAGCCTATATTTAGAGATTTGTTTTTTTTTTAATGTGTCTACATAGGTGGCTCTATGCGCCGGTTCCTCTCTGAGGTCTTGTTTTTAGAACCGGTGTAGATTTTGATGTTCGTAAGAGTTTGAAAAAGTTTTTGACTTTGAATCGTTTATAAAAGAAAATGTAAGTTAAAGAAAATAATTTTGCAATGGGGATAGGAAAATAATAGATATGCTTACTTGGTTAACGTGGGACTCCTAGAAGTACAGACTGATGCCTCTCAGTCATAGATTACTGTATATATACTAGAGATTCTCAGTTGCCCGTGCGATATTTCATACTGTTAAAACAATTGGGAGATCACCATTCTACCTTCATTTGTTCGTATTTCCTTTTATTTTTTTACCCTCATTTCCGAACAATAAATTAAGGTCCGATTCTTATATATATGTAACTTTTGTAATTTTAGTGGTACATATATATATATACGTAATATATCATAGCAATGATTATATTTTATATTATCGAATGCGATATTTAAATAAGGAGTTTAAATTTTATAGTAAACAGAGTAAATTAAAGCAGGCGACAATATATACTGATAATTTAGGTAGAACTTATAACCGTAGTGGTACTTTGACGTTACATTATTAAGTGGCGAAGCTTGTGAAGTCACTTATTATTTTCACGATGTCTGTCCGTCTGTCCTTCTGTCCGTCTGTCCGTCTGTCCCACGATTATCTCGAGAACGGTTTCGAATTTTCAAATTCTGTTTTCAGCAATTGGTTACTGATCACCCAGGCATCTGAACCTCCTATTTTGAAACTGATTGCTCAACGGCAACCGTTAGAAACCGCTACAAAGCTGATTGCTTCGCCACTTTGCTATGCTGTTAGCTTGCTAGGTTTATTAACATTGACGTTATGCGTTAAACCATAGATTAGCGTCAAAGCACTACGAATTTTAAAGTAAAGCCAAAACTGCCCTCTTCCCTTTTTTATGAAGCTTCTCAAAAATATAAAATCATTAAAAGTATTCTATATTCTCTAAATTATTTAAACATAAATAAAACAATATAATTAGTGTAGTACGGAAGAGATGCATCAGTGGACTTAAATGGGCCGATGATCATAATATAGGTAAAAAAATATATCTATTTATTATTAATTTATAAATTATAAATCAGGAACGAAACAACCAAATGAATCTGTATTTGGTCTAGGTTCATTGTAACACTGCGCATTGACAATATTTTTTTTAATTAAATAATGTTCATAAGAAAAAAACGTATATTTTGTCTAACGGAACCATTAATGTGCAAAATGGCCAGTAAATGTCACTTATCACTTAACTTGGAATCGAGTACGTCGACATTTGCGAAGAGATTAAACTTGAGTTGACACACACGCGTTTGGGTGTCCGCTGAGAGATGTGACAGATGAGATGACATTTTCGGTACAGAGGCTTTGAGATAACGGAAAAATGTTTTTAAGCTACATTTTTTTTAAATATCAGAGCAGTATTACGACGTGGTGGATGACGTTTACGGTACCAAAATAGTTTTGATTATTAAAAAAAAACTGCTTTATATCTGTAGTTTGTTCGTTAAGATTTAAAATGAATATAAATCAACAGGTTTTGAGAAGCCATGGCAGTTTTGTAGCCTTTTGGATAGCCTTAAATTTTATTGTATGCAAAAAGTTTAATTTGTAGTGCCTCAATTTTTACTATGAAGGTATCATCGATGAGAAAATACTGAGGTGGAGACTGGACGAACGTCTGGTTGTCGTTGCAGTAGAAGTAAGAGAGAGGGTGGAATTAAATTATGCAATTCCTCCGAAATGCATCCTGTATAAAACCGGAAGGCTGGCTACTTTGCGCACTTGTTCGAGGCTGGTAAGGTTACCACTTGTTACTTGGGCAAATTTTATGTTATGCTTGATCTCAATTAGATCGGACAGATGTTAATTTAATAATTTTATTATAGTATTTAAATTAATTTTTAGTTAAGTTAGCATATAAACGAATACTAAGTTAACGTTCTAGTTAACAAATAACAAAGAGATTTCTTATATTTACGCGAACACTACACATTGAATAAAACTACTTTTACGGATTTTATCGCGTTTAATTATCCTTATTTTTTAATTCCCGACGTTTTACGTAGAATTTTTTTTTTTTTTTTTTTTTTTTTTATATTATTAGGGATAACAACAGCCTTCATTCTGTGATACATAATTCTTATATAATATGTCTTTACATAGGGCCAATAACAGTCATCCACTTTTTACAATTTAGCATGAATCAGAAGTAAGAAAAGAAAAGTAACAAAAACTTTGATCAAAAACAATACTAAGTTTGTCATGGCTGATCTAGGAAAATATATATGCTTTAATAAGATAATATAATATATATACATATATACACATACATATACATACACACACATACACATATGTAGACATACATCATCATTTATTCATTCATTAGCTTTTAGCAATTAATTGAAACGCAATGAAATTGTTAATTGTAATTTTAAGTGCTCATTTATCACGTGCTCGTCATTGAAGGAAAATTATATGGTAGATTTAAAAAAAAATCAGTATTTTTAAAAAAAATCGAAGACAGGGGGACATGTCTTACGGTGGACAATTCATTGCCCTAAAACCCTCTCAAAGTGAGTCTGTGCCCAGCAGTTGAACTTTTAATGTTATATAACATTTACTCACTACCATCATTGAGCGTTTGGTGTGAAGATCCTCAGAATAAAGTGCCAATTTGAGGAGTAGAAATAGAACGAACATCTTTATAGTCTTTTACTACTTACTAACACGAGTTTAAGCAACATATTTGGACATGTTATGTTGAACAGATAAAAAATATAATCAAGAAAATTACTCAACTGTCTAATAATTAATTTAAACAGTGTTGAAACAACTCGGCCAACCGTCAGAGTACTATCTCAAATATATTCGCGAAACCATTTTAATTGCGAACTAAACTCGCATGTATGAAATAACGCAACCAGAGCGAGTTATCCGCTAGTTTATCAAAATAACAGTAACTTGAAAAATATAAATGAGAGACAAGTCATAATATGTACTACTAACTAAGATAGTAGTTAGAGTTTTATTTAATTTATTTGTAACATACTACGTCAGCGATATTTTAAGCTCCTTTTTTTAAGAAATAAGGGTAACAAAAAATCCACCCGATGGTAAGTGGATGCTATGGCCAACAGACATCTAAATTCATCTTCGATTAAGATTCTTTTGCATGTGGTAGAGCCATGCTGCAGCTATATTAGTAGTATAGTTGTAGCACGAATGGGTCGGCTCGACTTGGAAAGGACCACACTCTCACATAGTACCAGCGTAAAACAGCAGCGTAATGCTGCTGTGTTTCGTATGGTGAGTGTAGAGAACCGGAGACCCCTTTGACAATGCATCTGCATTTTGATTCGCAAATGAAGATAGATGTAGATGTCTATGGGCCACAGCAACCACTTACCATCAGGTGGACTGTGGACCTGTTTGTCACCTTATCCTATAAAAAAAAATATCAAAATGCAGATACGTTGTCACCGCTGAGGACCAAGATGTCCGCCTCGATTTTCAGTAAATGGCTCTCCGGTACTCCAACTTCACTAATTGAAATACAGATTATATTATATTATACATAAAATACCATCGTAAAATAGCACTCTTACAACCATAACGCAGCTGCATCGTTGGTCTACTACGTCTACACAAATTCACCAATTTGAATATCAAAATGACGTTTTACTTTCATCATTAATGCACTCCATCGAATACTATATATGCACTACATTGAAGTAGTCGTTGTTATGAACATCATTAACGTAACAAATTAACCACTGTTCGAAACGACTCTTTTCGAGATAACAAATGAAAAATTCCTTGAAAGAGTGAAAGATTCTGGGCAGAAAAAAAAGAGATAAATTATATATATTTAATGCTACAAAACAATATTATATTGTACGTTATTGCATCACAGGTATGTTAAACATAACGTAAACGCTCACGCCTGTCACCCAGGGAGTAGGCAAAAATTATGGAGTATATATTTATGGACTACAGATTGCAGATACCAGCTGACATACATTTGGAGCTGGGCAGGTTAGGTAGTGTGAAGCTGGTGTCATCGCAATGGTAATGCTGCTGTCCATTGCCAGTCTATGGCAAGGTTCGATATTTTTGAATGTATATCCGGTCATCATATGATCATCACAACCTTGTCAGTTACGTTGTTGCATTACACAAATATCACCGTGATAAAGTTACATATCCTCGTTTGCCTACTCTTCTATAAAAAACCTTTGTTACACGTTCCTGCTTTGTGCACAGGCACGAGCACATACCATTCAGAGAGGGTTGTGAAACAGTTAGTGCGTCGCACTGCTCCAATGCAGAATTTTCATGTCCTCAAAATTTCAAACCTATCATATTATTGAAATTTGGACGTCTTATCTATCTTATTACAATATATTCAGTTACTGAGAGGTCTCATATTGTCTACAGCTATATTTAAAATATGTTTTTTGTAACTATAAAAATGCATGAAACTCAAACAAAAGTAGGTTCATTTTAACATATCGTTGACTAAGACAACACACAAGCATTCGTAGCCGGCAACTTTGCACGCTGTTTAGTAAAACTTTAATTGCTTAGGATTGCAATACGACTGACCTTGATGTATACTTAATTGCTTGGTAAGTTTTTATTTATTCTTTGAATTAGGTAGAATGGTATAATATTTAATAGTCAATTGTAACACGGAAGCGAAGCAACAAAGAAACTATTTAATAAACGTGAAGTAAACACGTTGACCGTGTAGTGGCGGTTTAAGAATAACCATCACCCTATATCATCATAATAACAACTAAAATATCAAAAAAAAAAACTGCATTGTCAAGCTAGCTGCTATGACAAATATCTGACATATTAATATGTACACACACACACACACACACACACACACACACACACACATACACACACACATATATATATATATATATATATGTATGTATGTATGTATGTATATATTTATGTGTGAATGAAAAGATATATACATGTATGAAGAGGCCCAATGTAATGAACAATGTTACCACGTATATCAGTAATATGATTAAATAGCTGAAGCTCGCAATGAGATGCCGCTTGCTTGTGATTGTTGTTGATGCTCGAGAGAAGAAACCTGTAATATTCCTTATCAATTTGCTAACTTCTCAGTCTCATTGAACTAAAAAGAATTATCGTTAGACGCTATCAAATTGAATAACATTATAAAACTTCAAGAACACCTTTATGTTCTGTTGACCGGAAACGGGGGCAAAACGCGTTCACTGGCATTTTGGACACTGTATAATTCAATGATTTCGATACAAAAACATGTATGATTCAGCTTCTTTTTGCCTTGATAAGGTTTATGTTAAACTAATAATATTAAACATTAATGCTTATAACTTATATAAAGAAATTATTGCTTTTTGGTCTTGGACTTGTACAGTTATAAATTTGCCATTGTCAAGTAATAAGATATTATCTATATTATACTTATATATAAATATATTATATAGCAGGAACGTGTTATAACAAAGGTATAAATATAATGTTGATGCGTCACAACGTACACAAAATCGCAAAACTTTTACGTATCAACATCCAATTCAAACCATCCGTCGACGGTCAAGTTCTCGCCAAAACTCCAAAAAATATTGTTTTAATTATGAATAATGTTTCAATTATTTTTTATTGGCATTGTTATAATAGCTAGCTCTTAAAACACAGCTGGTAAGACATCAATCCTTCCAAATGACTAATACAAAATACATTTATATACAAGATCGCACCTGGCTGTATCAGAATCGTGTAGTGTTAAAATTTATTAAAAAAAAAGTAGCTTCGACAAGTTCAATGCTCGTACAGTGCCCCTGGCCAATGATCCTGATAAGAATCGAATCTGGTATTGTTGGACGGAATTGTAATGATCGCACGATGCGGCAGTTTAAAAAAAGCTGCTTGATCACGTAAAAAGATCTTGTAGCGCAGCTAATATTAGTAGAAAACTGATACTTTTTTTGATTCTTAAATTTAATATACAATTATAAATTCAAGTATAACTATAACTGCAACGTAAATTTGTTACATTATGTTAATTTTTACACGATCGTTTATTTATTTATTTAATGAAACTTATAAATCATTACAGTATCTACTCGTACATAACGAAAACGTGTAGTTATTTTTATGCTTAACAAAACTAAGATTTTTAACTATGACAAATAATAAACGCTCCTTTACTTGTAAATTTACTCAATGTGCAACCGAACAGATAAGAGCAGCCACTCTTTTAAGAGTGCGTAACATTCAAGTTAAAGGCGCCTTCTCTAGTAAATTAAAACGCGCTCTCGATACTCACCCTCTGGAATGCACAGTCCAATCCGCTGCAATATGTCCGAACGATTTCCTCAATTTTTTGACGTGACAACGTCTTATAATTCGATGAAGGTGGCTGCACGCACGAAAAAACATGACTCATGCGGCGTTACCTCGCTCTGAGGCGTTCCATTTAAGGCTTGAAGTGCAAGCGAGAGCGCGGAACGAGCGACAAAGAGGCACAATCGGCGTTGTCACGTTCAATTATCGTCAGTAAACGGACTTTACAGACAACTGATTTTTTTTATTAATAAAGGACATAGATTCTTTAAGGTCCCTCTTTTCATTTTTTATAGGTTCCAGCCCATTAGTAATAACACTGATCATATTATTATTTACTTTGATTTAGCATATCATTGACTCTTTCTTAATAACGTCTTGGACGATAGTGCGAACGTTTTCAGCTGTAACAAGACTTGCTTTTGGAGGAGAGTTTAATGCCGGTCTTTTATTTTCTCTGGTAGTAGGAATATTACGAATAGGTGTGCAGTCTTTTTTTGAGGTCTTTGGTGCTAAATATATACATGCCGGAGATTTCCATTTGTCATAAGCCTCAGTCCCAGTTACAGTACGTAAAATTATTAAACTGTTTAAATTCTTCTATTAGTTTATCAGGGCATCATTCCCATTTCTGCAATGCCACAGCCATAATAATTAAATTTTAATTTATTATGTGATATGAAATTTATCTGCCATCTTCGCCGTATGAAGTTAAAGGTTGAATGGACGTATTCTACATATTACCTATTCCCTTTTATTTTGTTCGTATTCCCTTACGCTATTAATTGCAGTTTAAGTTCATGTTTTGAAGCTATCTCTTATTTTCGATTTCATATATTCAAAACCGCTACCGAAACAAACCGTTGCAGTAGTATGCGTTCACTTTAGACGTCTTGGTTTCTTTTCCACTATGTGCTAACTCTGTTTCGAGTCATGAGTACCAGGTTTTCAATAAAACGTGACATTAGAATCAAAGCTTTGAAGCGTGAATAAATTTTTGTATCTGTTCAGACTGTTTTTAGATTCATTGTAAGGTCAAGAAAAACAATAAAAGTCAAATCATTGTGTTACGAGTATACTCATTTAATGAAAATGGTATGTATTATTTTTTGTTTGAGTTTTGTTAGGAACCTTTATATATTATATTGCAGGTGTGTTAAAAGTTTAGTCACTCAAGATAAGATCTTGTATTAATTAGCGAAAATGTGTATGTAGGGTTATTAGTTATTACGCTATATACAGGGTTATTTTGCAATAGCCGGCCAAATTTGCAGAGAAGGTTTAGAATAAGTAATATAGGCAAATAGTGAAGAAAAATTAATTAATAAAAATCTCAAACATTTTGTCTAGTGTGTATGCGGTTGTGGTTGTATTGTATTGGTAGGGGATTTATTGTGAAATTTGATTAGATTGTCGTGTCAATTTAAAATATTTTTTGATATAACATTAAATAAAAAAGAGAATTGTATGACGTCATCGTTCTAGTGATCAAATTTATAAAGATTTTGTTTGCTCACACCAAAAGGATGAATATTCCATGCATTAGAACCAAACGGTTTGTTTCGTCTTTTGTAATGTGTACAGCAAAGGAGTGGAATAATTTGCCGGCGTCTGTCTATCCATCCGAATACAATCAAGGCAAGAGTGAATAGGCTTTTGTTATGTTAAGACAGTGCGAATTACCATCTAGGGCTTCATCACGACTTACCAACAGGAGGGATTGTGGTCAACCACTCCAAGCAAAAAGCAAAAGATTCAAGTAACGCTATAACCATGATCAACTTCTCGATACGCACTCACGCACACATCAATCTTCTTTCTCTTCTTTTACAAGCCAGTTAAAGTTCACAGCTGGACGTAACTAAAACCGTGTTGTTGGTCGCAAATGATTTAAGATGCATATGTGTAGGTGAATGTGTGATCTTATAATAACCTGAACTCGGTTTTTGCGTTAATAGAAATGTACGTAGCGCTCAGTCTTTCTTTCTTTGTTGGTCTGAGTTGTATTTTTAATAACAATAATGTAATCTACTACCTCAAGTCATTCAGAAGGATCGTAAAAGGCGACAGATGGAAAATGATACAGGAGATGGCCAGCCATTCCTAATAACAACTTAATACTGCGACAAAATACTGCGGTTGCTAATTTGCCTGGCAAGTTAGCCTCGTGAGGTAGTCTGCGGGGTATCTCTAAATTCACTGGACTTTGTAGGGTGGTACGAAAAACAGCAAATTAAACTTATAAGGTGTATGTTGTTCGTCAACTAATTCAACTGTAATTCAGCAAAAATAAGTCTTAAATGTATTAAAAATTGTTATATATAATATATAATTTTCGTGAAAATATATGACATACTAGCTGTTCCCCGCGACTTCGCCCGCGAGTATTTTAAGGTTTTAATTTTGTTGCGCGAAACCCTAATTCTTTTTCCAAAATATAAGTAGCTTAAGTTACTCCTTATGACATCAGCTATCTGCCCGTGAAAGTACCATCGAAATCGGTCCAGCCGTTTCAGAGATTCGCCGGAACAAACAGACAGACAGACAAAAATTTTAAAAATTGTGTTTTCGTTATAAGTACCGTATATACTTTTATATGCAATTAGTAAAAAGCTGTTATTTTGGCATTACAAACAGACACTTTAATTTTATCTATTTGTATAGATAATTTACAAAATGCGGACATATAGAGTCCTCAAGTTTGTGCAATATGTTTATTATTTAAAATACAAATTTCATTTTAATCACGTTGTAGCGTCATGTTGAAAATATTTGCAATTATTCTGCACGTAAATTAGGTATGTATTTGTCAGCAAAGTAGCAAACGCAAGTTTTATTTATCGATTCCAAACATCCATATTTCATTTAAGTGACTTTCACAAAGTCTGACGTTCAAAAGCAAAACATTTTAAGTTTCTTTCCTATTACCTTGCCAGCCTATTAGAGTCCACTGTTGAACATAGGACTCTTCTATAGATTTTCCTATTGGGGGGGGGGGGGATATTTGCACAAGCGCGATGGCTACCGTAGTTTTTTATATTTACTCGTGATTCGGAAGACGCTGCTGCCCAGCTCCTGATTTGTTTGCCTCTGTCGCCTCTATGGGTTAAATTATATATGGGTTAATGGATATTCTGACGCCGTTACTACTTTACACAACATTTTTATTTGTTTAAAAACTAAATCTGATAACGTTAATTGTACGCAGTGTTATGTAGATTTATATTTTGATAATAACATTTTCTCAACCGCTTACTATTACAATTATTCCATAACATAAAATTAAGAAAGAAAGCATTAAAACATGCAATTCGGTAAACGCGTGATGTAAAACCATACTATTAAAAATCTTTGTGCTTGTCGCTCATATAAATTGTAGCAACTTGGTTCACGTATATCTCTTTACGATCCATATCTACAGGTTTTGTATATAATCTGTATTATTATGAACCAGCGCTCCGCCCCGGCTTCGCACGGTTGATTTCTGGATCTCGACAAAAGGCCACTACCGGGTCCAATTGTGAATCTATACAATAAGGTTTAAAGAATTTATTCTCACAAAAAGATTACATAATTCACTTAATCTTCTAAAATAAAATTCTCTAAATAACTTAATCACACACACACACACACACAAAATTTCATCAAAATCGGTGCAGCCGTTTTGGAGGAGTTCAGTCACATACACACACACGTACAGAAAAAATGTATGATATATAATATGCATTTATTATATATATTAAGTTTTCTCTTGAATGATTCATTCGGTGTATTAATGAAAACGATATATTGAAGAATTAAAAGCGAATTTGTTTTTTTTATAGAATAAGGGTGACAAACAAGTAGACAGTCCACTTGATGGTAACTGGTTGCTGTTGCCCATAGACATCTACATCTATCTGCGATTACGAATCAAAATGCAGATGCGTTGTCACCCGAGAGGAGTAAGATGGAATGCCTCGTTTCTAGTAAAAAGGGTCTCCGGTTCTCTTCACTCAACATATGAAAAACAGCGGCGTTCAGCTGCTATTTTACGCTAGTAGTCTGTGAGAGCGTGATCCTTCCCCGATCGAGCCGACCCATTCATGCTACAACTATACCACTAATATAGCTGCAGCATGGCTCTACCACGTATAGAATTTCACTTCAATTTATTAAAAAAAAATCTGTTGGAAATCGTAATGCTAGTTTTTTTTTTATTTGACTATTACGAGACCTATGACAAGGAATAGGACTACGGCTACAACCGGCCATATTCCGTTACGTTTCGTATGGCATTATATATTAGTCGACTATAGATGAAATGTAAAAGGAAATGTTTGAAGGTGCAAATTTAGGATTCATAATGCGAGAAAATTTGGCAATACAAATTTAATAACCATTACTCATAGAGTTACGACCGACAGATTGCGTCCTCACACGTCCTATTAAAGGCCTTGAGTTCGACATGGTACGACCGGGAGTGTCATAGTCTATCAAAATCACCGCTTCATTTGAATACAATGATATTTGATGTGAGGTGTGGACGCGATGCAAGCCTCATTGCGTAATCTTAGTGAACGAGTTGTTTAGATTTAATTGGAAATGTTAGTTGCTAATTAATTTTGCAACAACTGCAAATAAATTAAAGAAATGAATATCAACGACATTAATTTCTTACTGTCCAGGGAGAAATAATTTACTTAATTCGTGTTTTCTTTAATTATATAGGTATAATGTTATGATTTATATAAAATATTATACAAATCTCATCTATATATTATTACTAGCTGGCCAGGCATACCTTGTTCTGCGCTTTCGACGACCATCTGTCCTATAAAAATTCTTAAATTCGCAATAAAAAAATATTGAGGGTCACTTATAGGGATAAAACTATCCTATCTCTCAAGTTGGACCAAAATGTAAGTGGTTTCTGTGGCCCATAGACATATACATCTATCTTCGTTTGCGAATTAAAATGGAGATGCGTTGTCAGCTGTGAGGACTAAGATGGATTGCCTCTTTTCCAGTAAAAAGGGTCTCCGGTTCTCTACACTCACCATACGAAACACAGCAGCATTAAGCTGCTATTTTACGTAATCTCGTGAGAGCGTGGTCTTTCCCCGGTCGAGCCGACCCATTCGTGCTACAACCATACTCTTAATATAGCTGCAGCAAGGCTCTACCACGTATAAATGTGTGCAAAATTTCATTGAAATCAGTTCAGTAGTTTAGGAGTTCATCGCGAACAAACAATGTGACACGTAATTTTTATATATAAATATAACATTCGTGCTAAAAGCGAAGTATAATAATAGTTTCCAGTAATTAAACAAAATATGGCGGAAAATGTGCGGCAGATGGATGACATTTCCTGTTGAGCGGATAAAGACAAAGTCTTACAGTGGGAAGAATCTGATAAATCTGTAAGGCCTGGATTACAACACAAACATCACCGAAACCTAAGCGGAAACATTATAATTTGTTTAGATCCAAAAATAAATGTGAACCACCATCATCATTGATATTTCAAGTGAATAAATAAAATGTTTACTTTAATTTTAAATAATCCAGGGCTTCAACACAAAAATGTACATACATTATCAATAGAACGTAAAGAAATTGACAGCTCCGTGGCGTAGTGACTTAGCACTGAGTTGCTGTGTCGAGGGCCGCGGGTTCGAATCCCACACGGAACAAGTATTTGTTCGGCTTACAAATACTTGCTCCGAGTCAGAGCGTGTTCAGCTCTTTTAATACTTGAATGCAGGCTCCAGTTGTACATAGGCTCACAGAATAGGAGAGTGATAGATATAATTGTTAAAGATGTACCCAGAGTGTAAGTGTAGATTAAACCAGTAATTCTGTTTGAAACACATATTTCAAAAGGCACTGGAACAGTAAACGGATTCTTTTTACTTTGTTGCCGTCCCTACTTTAAGAAGAGCACAGCAGTGAAACGGCTTAAGCTAGCTACTCTACATTTTACTGCTTAATTGTTTAAAGTTTAGATAATAATATAAGAAAAACTACTGTGATTAATAATGATTTCTTATATTTACGCGAACACTACATATTTAAATAAAACTAATTTTACGGATTTTATCGCGTATATTAACTTATTTTATATTCCCGATGTTTCAAATACTTTATAGCACTCATGGTCACGGGGGGGACTGAGGTGTTTGATGTCCCAATGTCATAGTTAACCATGGCTACCTCCAGATTAAAAATTATTAATTTCGAGTACTTTACTGTAATAAAGGCACACTTCCTCCGAATGCTATAATCTATACAAATAAATAAAATTGAAGTGTCTGTTTGTAATGTCAAAATAACAGCTTTTATCTAAATGCATATGAAAGTATATACGGTACTTATAACAAAACACAATTTTTAACATTTTTGTCTGCCTGTCTGTCTGTCTGTTTGTTCAATCTAATCTCCGAAACGGCTGGACCGATTTCGATGGGACTTTCACTGGCAGATAGCTGATGTTATAAGGAGTAACTTAGGCTACTTATATTTCAGAAAAAGTATTAGGGTTCCGCGCAATATAGTAAAAACCTTAAATTACACGCAGGCGAAGTCGCGGGGAACAGCTAGTACTCAATAAAAGCTATTGAACTTGCTATTACTATTGTTAGGTTGAACACGTGACGTCTTGTACTTTTAAGCACCGTTATCTATCAAAGCAACAGAACGTATTCATTCACAGACCGTGGGTGCGATGTTGCGTCGTTGGTTCGAATCTGACATTATTACATATGACATATTGTTGTACTTCTACCGCTAATATATCGGTGTGCAACCCGGTGACTAAGATCACGTGTAATAACTGTTTAGTAACATTTCATTTAAAAGAAAAGTCGCGCTAAAACTCAAAAACGGCTCGAACGATTTTGATGAAGTTTTTTGTGTGCGTTTGAATGCGTCCATGGATGGTTTAAATTCACAATTGGACCCAGTAGATGGCGCTGTTTTCGAGATTCTCAAAATTACCCGTGAAAAGCCGTGGCTGATCGCTAGTTAGTATATAAAATGTGTATTTTATTAGTTAGATCATTTAAGTAGATCACTACAATCGGATTCATTGTTTTTATTAATAATAATCTACGTTGTTCTAAATGCATTTTTTATGATTTATCATGATCATTGCAGCCCGTCATAAATCCATTGCTGAACGCCTCCCACAAAACACGCACCAGAGCCACCTGTATGCACGATAACTTGCACGTTTAATCATAACTTTATCAAAACAAAACAACTATAGCCATCATATATTATAGTTGCGTCAGCGTTTCACTTTTGTTTTGTTTTGCAAAATCTATCCAGGAAACATAACAGACGCCGGGGGAAACAACGCAACGGATGCGTTTCCTGCACGGCCTCTTAGATGCATTTAAAAGAATAAGACAATAACGATTGCTGGTAGCCGTAAATGTCCATAACATATTGAAAACATTAGCCTATTTATAACGGAGTGGGTCTAATTCAGTGATTGTTTGCGTTGGCATTGAAATATTTATTTATACAAACATTTATTCACATTTTTACTGGCAACATACATATAAAAAAAAACGAGAACCGATGGGGATAAAACATGATTGAGTGGCAGCCTCTTACTAGGAAGTGCAGTGTAGTGGCCCTCAAAAAGATAAAGTGGTAAGACTTGCTAGAATCGATGTAAGTAAGTGGCTCAGGACTTTTTTTATAGGATAAGGATGACAAACGAACACACAGTCCACCTGATGGTAAGTGGTTGCTGCAGCACATAGACGTCTACATCTATTAATCAAATCAAAATGAAGATGCGTTATCACCCGTGAGGATTAAGATGGTATGCCTCATTTCCAGTAAAAAGGGTCTCCGATTCTCTACACTCACCATACGAAACACAGCAGCGTTAAGCTGTTATTTTACCTTGTTTTGTGGCATTCATTGGTCTATGTTCAGCTGCGGACTTATGAAGGGCTTTAATGGTGATGCTGATGAATAATTAAAATATAACCTCTGCTGCTGACGAATCAATAATGTCAACCTTGTAAAATTCGCGTTACCATCCATACCATCTGGATGATTGGCGGTCCACCACTGTGCGATTTAGAAGAAGTTTTCTCCCTCGCACAACTTCCTTGTGGAATCAATTACCACCAGCGAATTTTCCGAACCGATACGACTTAGGAACCTTCAAGAAAAGAGCTTACACCTTTCTAAAAGGCCGGCAACGCATCTGCAATTCCCCTGGTGTTGCGGTTGTTCATGGGCGGCGGTAGTCACTTACCATCAGGTGAGCCGCATGCTCGTTTGCCCCCTATTCTATAAAAAAAAAAACATTTTATACTTCAAATATTTATTGCGAACAGAACCGCAGGCGAACACCTGTATTTATGTCGCGCCATTTACAGTAACTGCCCACAAACAAGATAGCACAAATGGATTCCAATGCAATAATTTCCGATAGCTTTGTAAGAGCCGGTATCGTGACTGCCATCAATGTATCGACACACAAATTGGTCCAGCATTCGGCGGAGAAAGTTTCGACGCTAAGAAACGTCGGAGCACTTATCAAGTTGTCTTGGAGATTACGTTTCTATTGCAAATTATTATTCTAAACTCTTCAAATGGACACAACTAAATATTTTCGGTTTTTATCGCGTTTTGTTTACCGATGACGACTTTACTTTGGACCACTTGTGATTACAGGGGAACTGTGTTTGAACTTTTAATTATTTAATTTTGGTGCTAGCGCTAATAAGTTCATTGTAACTTAATCTTGGAGCTTGCAATGTTTTGATTTGGATTTATTATTGATTACAGGATCCCAACCACTTCTCAGATATCTATATTATTAATAATATTGGAATTAGGATTATTTTTAAATATCAGCGGTCTCATGGATCATGCAAGTAGGAATCCGGTGTGCTTTTTGTATACAAATTTAACTACCCCATACTACCCGCTTCTTAGTAGCGACAGAGGGAAGCAAACCAAGAGATTTGCAGCAGCGTCTTGCTAATGACGAAAAAAGAACTTAAACTTTGTCAACTACGGCAAATGTCCCCCCATAAGGCAGGAGGAGGTCTATTCAGAAGTGGACTATTCTGTAACGGTAACGGTATATGAAATTAATATCAATAAATTAATTATCAAAAATACATTATAGCTTTATTACAAAGCAGCATATTATACTGCTGTTAGTTGAATAGCAAGCACCTGTTTGTTAGAGTTCCGACAATAACGGTAACCACGTAACCGACAGCTACCGGTTGCCGGAGGTCTCTCAGTTCACATCACACGAGATGTAACTCTGTAGCCGCAACTTTATTGAAAACTTTTCATAATTAATTTTTAAAATTAACAAATATTTCCTAAAATTTAAAAGTTATAGATGAATATTATAAAAGAGCTGTAGTTGTGGGTTAATTTTCATGGTTTTTATTGCGCATAATGTATGTTGCTACTCTTTAAGATATGAAGACATATTTATTACTTTAGTAGAAGCTTAATGTTTTTATGACTATTACTATTAATATCCAGATAGACAGAAAAAAACAATATACAATTCGAAAAGTGTAGTCGAAAATAAAAATACTACTTATTCCATATAAAAAACAATGGATTCTTTACAAACTGAAGATAGAAAAACATACCAAACTGCATGTACATATTTCTAACGTTTTTTTTTTAATTTATAATGTTATGTGAAGTCTTTTCTATACAGTTATCTGTTAAAAGCTTCTGTTTCTAAGTTGCTTTGTAAGATGTAAAACATTTTTGTTTCAACTTCTAAAAAATTTTATTTGTAAGAAGATATATGTTAGGAAAAAGGTGTGAAGAACTTCTCGAACTTAATTATTGGTATTGTATTCGTTTATGTTTTTTGTATGAAATTATCAGAATTAACAAAATTGTATGAAAAAATGTGATTATTATAGTAATTATGAGAATTATGCAATATGTAAAATTAGTTTTATAATATTTAATGTGTAGTATTCGCGTAAATATAAGAAATCATTATGCAAACTATTTCTTCAAATGTCGACTTCACCCAGAGGTGGTGCTGTGCGGCTCACGTAATAAAATGGTAGCAGAAGATCCTACAAGTAAAACCAAACCGAAATCTCAAAAACTGGTGACAAAGAAGTAACAAAGGCGAGGTATCGGTTCTGCATATTTATCTCATGGTTATTATAAGCTAGACTATCAGAAAACGCAAGTCTGTTGGCGCATTCTTGTCTATGTCTATTTATCTAATAGGGCTGCAAAAGTCAGTAATAGTAATTTACATACTGTATTTTGCAGTCAATGACATCATTGCGTAATCACTACATTGACTGTCATCACCACCAACGCTGTTACTTTTTATAATTATCTTCATCACTTTATCTTAAATCTATTATTTAAAAAAATAGTGTATTATAAAGCTAGAATTTATTCATTGTTCATGGACTTCCTGCAATATTGGCTTTATCTCATCAAAACTTCTCATCATTCATCATCATCATTACAGCCTTTCATAAGTCCACTGCTGAACATAGGCCTCCCCCAAGGAATGCCACAAAGCACGGTCCTGAGCCACCTGCATCCATCGACTTCCTGCATGTCTTACCAGGTCGTCACTCCATCTCGTGGGGGGTGTCGTACACTTCGCCTATCGGTACGAGGCTGCCACTCGAGAACCTTTTTTCACCATCGGTTGTCGGTTCTTCGAGCTATATGGCTGGCCCACTGCCTCTTCAGCTTACTAATCCGTTGGGCTATGTCGGTTACTCTGGTTCTACTGCGGATATACTCATTTCTAAGTTTATCACGCAGAGAAACCCCGAGCATAGCCCTCTCCATAGCTTGCTGAACGACAAAACTTCTCACCAAAACCAAGAAAACAAGCAAAACTAAATTAACACTAGAATCTTACGCAATGAAAACGTCAACTGTTTTAAAGGAGTTAAAATAATGCAGTTGTTTTCGTTGTCGTACATTTCACTGTGAAGTTTTAGGTGTCATCTCTTTGGAATTCTATCTACCGTTATTTTTCACAACAATGGGTATGAAATACTCATATCAATGTGCGATTGTCCAAATTGCAACATTAAGTAGGTTATGGTAATAAATTTCATATAATAAGGTAGGTACCACCCTCTTACCCATTTCTGCCGCCTGTGCACTAGTCTGAGGACTATAGAGAGCCAATATGGTTACAGGCTGTGAGGCATTCCATCTTAGTCCTCAGAAGTGGATGCATCAGCAGCCTTCTTAATTTAAAGTTGCCTACAGGTGTCTATAGGCTCGACGTCACCAAGGGGTTCGTCACGGCCCTCCCCTTGATAATGGTGTTCCCCTGCCAGAAACGGGGCCACGAGGGTTACAGGCGCTCGGGGCGGGGGCCTTGAACGTCTAGTGATGTAACACCCGAGGAGGGCGGTGACTCGGAAGTGGTTTCGAGCACCTTGATAGCAGCACCGTGATAACCCCGGTTGCGATCCGAACGAAGATTCCGGGAGACCTTTCATATACTCTGATGGTGATCACCGCGCGGTTTTGGCCCGCAGCAGAAGGTATCCATGAGGATTTCCCCACGATAAAAAAATTTGTCCATGGGCTGTAGTAAGTGGATGCTGTAGCCCATAGACAACTACTATCTTCAGAATCAAAATGCAGATGCGTTTTCACCCCTAAGAACTAAGATGGAATCTCTTTCTTTCTAATAAAAATAATCTCCAGGTCTCACACTCAAATCACTCAACACTCAACATGCGGAAAACTGCAGCATCATTCCGCTGTTTCACGCAGGTATTCTGAGAGAGCGTGGCCTTACCTCGGTTGAGCGTGATTCCCCTATGTAAAACCGACTCTAATCTACTCTAGTACGTAAACTCACTACAACAAACACTCAGGTATAATGTAAATTCGTTTGACACTTCACTTTTATAAAAAAAATAATTTGGTTATATTTTTAATATATTAGTAGATCTACTCCGCGCTCCCGTACGAGTAACATGTATGGGAAAATATTTGACAATCGCAGATTTAAAGGGTAACGATTCATTAGAGCGATTCGTGCCGCTCCCACGTGCTCGTCTTCAACTAGTCCGACCTGGCTTCTCATTAGACCGTATAAATTATAACTGCGGCCGCGAATGTGGGTTGCCGCTTCAATTTTATGGTCTTAAATAATGCTAAGATTACGATTTTAATGTGAGACTGCCTCGAATATGTTTAATTTATGGTCATTTGTTGATAAATTTGGTTGGCCATGATAATGATGATTATAATTACGGTTATGGGAAGACATGATATATAAGAAGGTTGATATTCGTTCGAGGTTTATAGTAGCGCAAACACAGAGGCAGTGTCTTGCTTTAACTTATTTGCCAATTAGAGGAATGTTAGGATTTACGGTATAATCAGACCCGAAAACTAATGTCTTTTGTATATTTATCAAAGTTGGTTGACGATAACCCTTATCAGTATAGTTTCGTAAGTTCTAATTTACGAAAATTATACTGAAGGGTTATCGTCACACACATGACACAATAGTAGCCCAATTCTAAACTTAACTTCTATACTCTAACTATAACTTTATATTGAATATTAATGGACAACAACTTTTTTGCCTACCGATGGACCCTTACGAATGTGTGCGTGCGCAGCAATATCAGTTAAAATAATGTGTTACCACGCATATTGAATTTAAAAGATTTAAAAAAAAAAACAGAAATATTGCGATTTTATTTTAGTTAATTTTTCTTCACCATTTGGCTATATTACTTATTCTGAACCTTCTCTGCAAATTTGGCCGGTTATTGTTAATTTGTAAAATGTGTAGAATTAAAAAAAAAACTTCGAAATATATATTTATTTTATAATTCCACCGCACGGTGACGTAAGAGATTTAATTACTCCCTTTTGTCCCATGGCTATCGTAAAGAAGAGTATGGGATATATCAGAAATGTTTTATAGCTTCCAATAGATAGCGGTATAACCTATTCGTTTACATCAGACGTATAAATTGGTTGACCGGAAAAGAGGAACATCGTTAAAGGTGTAAGTATTATAATAATATATTATATATTATAAGTATCTCCCATTTGCCTGCCTAGCGTGACGAGTATAACAATTTCTCCCTACAAGGCGAGAGGCTCAAGTACATCAGTGGACATTTACGAGCTGCTGAAGAAAAAGGAGAAGACAAATTCTTAGAGAGGTCTATTCCTAGCATTTTTAAATTGATATATCATTTCATAAAAAAAAAAACAACAATGGTTTAGTAAAACCCGAACAGCAACGGACCGTGCAGTGGCGGTGTAAGAGTATCCACGTTCTCATACTGTCCCATGGGTGACGTAAGAGGCGACAGAGAGAAAAAAATTATGGGCAGTAGCGTCTTCCTAATAATACTAAAAAATAAAAAAACATGCATGAGTGTCGTGGAACACTCGGTTGGAACGAAGTTCCTTTCGTAATATATTATTATTGATAAACGTATTATATTATTGATAAACAAATACAAACAAATTAATTACTAGCGTCTATTAAAAAGAAGCGTCATTTAAAATAAAGTAATATTTCTTTCATGGCAAGATCAAAAAAGTGGGAGGGAGATGGATATTATTCCATCTCGCTTCCTTATAGCCGCCAAGGTCCCACACACTACGTCAGAAGGGGGCGTGATGGAAAAATCTTACACTTTTTCTCGCTTAGCCCCTATCCGCCAAATCCGTACCGTCCGATAAAGAACTTCGTTCCAACTACGGTTGCTAACCAGCTTCCCAAGTGTGGCAATTATGGCAAATATGAGGAAATCTATGGAATAATCTATGTTCAGCAGTGCATAGGCTGTAACGGTAAATGGCAATGGGTCATTGCAACAAGACTTGAAATTAAAAGTTTTAAAAATAAAAGTAGTCATTTGATTTTTGAAGATAGTTTAACCTGGCGAACACGCGTTCAATGACTCAATTATGAGAATTACCTTCAATGACGGTAATAAGACATCTGGTGTAGCAAATGACGATCTGTGTAAATGTCGTGACGGTCCTAACGGGTTATAGGGCGGAAATTGCCAGCGTTACTAATTCTGCAACAGCTATAGTATCGTTAGGTACAGTAAGTTAAGTACAGTGTAAAAAAAAGCACGCACTTTCCGACTCCAATGGCGTAGTTAAAGAAAGTTGAGAAATTGAAGAATTCACGTCATCCTAAGCCAGTTTGCTAGATCTGATTGAAGTTGCCGAATCAAATTGTACTTTGATAGAAAAAAGACAAAGAACCCAGGTAAAAGGAAAGGCAATAGAAATATAATTTTTTGTATTATACTATATTTGAAAAGCACTGTTAGATGCTAGACTTATTAACAAAAAGCAATCGAGCATTGTTTTAAATTTATTGTTTTTTTTTTGAGGTTTTATTAAGCAATAAGCGGTTGCACAGATTATATGCGAGTAATTACAAAATTTTAGTGAACAATAACTCGCGTGTCGTAATTTATCTCTAATTGAATATTAATGCGCCTGTACGCTTTCAATTCATTGATGTCATGGACATTGGCAATAACTTTATCCTGTGTAAGAATATTATTGAAATAATTCTATTTTCTAATAATTTAAAATTAAAAATTTTGTACAGCCGACTTCAATATAAATTATTAAGAATAAATCAAAAACTGTTGGCCTGACCTTGATCAAATTCATACGAGGCCACATGTAAAGTACCAACTTTCAAATAAAAAAAGAATCATCGAAATCGGTTCACGAAATAAAAAGTTATGAGGTAACACATATAAAAAAACATATAGTGGAATTGAGTACAGTCTCCTTTTTGAAGTCGGCAGAAAACATATAGTGATCTTATTAATATTACTAATATTCATATTTACCAATGCTAGTAAGCTTGAAGTGCTTGCTTTAGGAGTGGTTCAACAGTAGTCAAATACATCGATCCACCAATCTAATCTAACGATTTTTAAAGTTCGCGATCCGTATCCTTAATCATTAGGCTAGTTTACTTCCAAGAAGTGTTTCTTGGTTTCGAAGATCAGAAATGCTTGTATTTGTCTTTAGTTTACTATCAGAGTTTCAACAAGTGAAACATTTGTTTTCTATGACTTTGTTGGCATTTACTTCTGAAAATATTTACAAAGGGAAAATTATTTTCGATTTATTTATTTAATATCTTAGTTAAAGCAAAACTAATTAGACCTCTATTCGTATTTCCTTTTTTTATTTCAATGCTTGAGATTAATTTAAAGTTTGTTCTGTATGATTATTTTGTATGATCTTGGCACTTAAAATGTTATGTAAGGAATCCACTGCAGCTAAAGAATGATTATCGTTAACAACAGGTGCCTCAGTGTGTGTCTAACATCTTGTGACTAAGTGTAATATGATGTTCCGTTATGTGACGCGTGCGCATTGACCGCTACTGGATGTCCTCGAACTATGCGAGATATTTGATTAAGGCTTGTTGCCGTGATCCTATCGAAAGAGGAATGTTGTTTGTTTTATATTTTAACATTTATTTACTCAAAAATAAAATAAATTTGTGATGCTATTTAACAGAAAGCAACAACTAAAACAAGACAATTTTTCTATCGATAATTTCTTACTAACCTTAAGATCGTAATTTTTTATTAGTTTCGAGTTTTGCTACAAAATACCACCCTGAAATTTAACCTAAATATAAACTTGAGAAAACTCTCCCTGCCATCAATTATCACTCTTACTCTTTCTTGCATCTTTTCAGTTATGCCGATTTAAAGTTTTTTTGTATTATTATTCAACAAAAAATAAAACAACTCCGCCGAAGGTTATAAAGTGCACAACGTGAGTGAGGTGCACAACAATGACACTTGGCGATACCCATCTGATCTTGATAACGATTGAGAGTCGCCCGACGGAAAGAGATGTACTATTTAGATTAATACATCGTTTGTCCGTCTGAGTCACTGCGTTCTTTGTTTGTGATGGTAGTTGATTCAGTAACGTGCGATTTGGTATTTCCGAAAATTTAAGTTTCTAATTAAGTTGTTAATTATTGGAACAAATTAAAAATGTACTTACGAGTCCCTGAGACTTCAGTTTAGCCCTAATTATTATTTCTAAAGTCTCGTCAGGCAATCTACCATATCCAAGTTTAATGAATTGTATTCAAGTTACCTTGTTAAGTTTAGGTTTAAGTTCATGATATATTACGAAGCATATATAGCGTAGCGTATATTTTTTAAATGTATAAATAATGACAAATGTACACTCGAAAGCACAGTAAATTCAAGATCTGTTTGTCTTAAATTCTTTGCTTAATCTATACAAATAAATAAAATTGAAGTGTCTGTTTGTAATGTTAAAATAACAGCCTTTTACTAAATGCATATGAAAGTACATATTGTACTAATAACTAAAGAATAATTTTTAACATTTTTGTCTGTCTGTTTGTTCCGGCTGATCTACGAAACGACTGAACCGATTTTGATGGGACTTTCACTGGCAGATAGCTGATGTTATAAGGAGTAACTTAGGATACTTTTATATAAAAAAAAAACAGGGTTCCGTGTAAAAACATTAAAACCCTTGAAATCGTAGTAAATTCTACGCGGGCGAAGTCGCGAGGGACAGCTAGTTTTATTATATTTTATTCTCAATGTATATATCTATTTCACCCTATCAAAGTCCACTGCTAAAAATAGTTACCCAAAGGTAGCCTGATAGATTTGTTGTTAACTTGCTCTTTCTTTTTTCCAAATTACGAACTTTGTGTTCTATAATTGTTATAATTTGCCGTATAGGTGAATTATCCGTAGCCTCCGAAGAGGCTGGTTTTTCAGACTTTGCATTCGCAGCTGAAGGCATCCTTCACAGGCAACAGGCAACAACTTAGATTTGTTGTTATTTTTATATTTTCATAGTTGCCATGCTTGGCAGGCCGTTAGGCAACCGCAGTTTTTAATTTTATAGATGTTATTAATAAGACGCTGCTGCCCATATACAGGTTAAACAGGATAGTAAATGCATGTGTCATAGACATCTTCTACATCTATCCTCTATTGAGAATCAAAATACAGATGCGTTGTCATTGCTGAGAACTAAGATGTCTACCGCGATTGCAGTAAAAAGAATCTCCGGTTTATCTACACTTACCATACGAAACACAGTAGCATTAAGCTGCCTATTTCATGCTGGTATTCTGTGAGCGTGAGTGTGGTCCATCCCCAGGCCGAGCCGATCGATTCGTGCTACAACTATAATATAACTGCAGCATGGCTCTATAAATCGTATAAAATCTCGTATATAAATCTGATATGAATTTGTAAGCTAAGATTTAGAAATTTTACGATTTGATTACTTTTATTTCAATGAACGACAAACCATTTTAACGTATATATTATCTAAATTAGTTCGTCGATTGATTATATTGCTCGCTAGATTGTTACATAGTTTGCTTACGGGATCTATTGAAGTGAAATCTGCGACTACATCGCTACTCGTATAATTGTATTATCCAGTTTCTGCTTTGTCTTACTTGTCGATGAAAAGACTGATCAGCGGTGCGTTGTCATCGGATAAATAGAGCAAAGAGAACAATGATGCGTCTATTTGTTTTTTTTTTATTTACTGACCGAGTTCGTGTTATTAACGGCAATGTCAACATACTTATGAGAAAGTTTCAGTTTATTCAATTAATGTCAGATTATTTTAATTAAAGTATGTAATTTTGGCTATACTTATTAATTATTTAATTTAAAAATAAAATTACGCAATTTTACAAATTTCACAATATTTTTATAGAAGAGTAACAAACGAAACACAGTCCACCTAAAAATGGGGTTCTCCGGTTCTGCTATTTTACGCTGGTATCGATCGAGTCGACACATTCCTACTCCAACTATAATGTAGTTTCAGCATGGGTTGACCACGTAAAACCGAAGAACAAACAGTGAATTAAAATAAATTGTCAACCCAATTTATGTTAATGACTTTAACTATATAAAACTTATATAGCTGAATTTATTTACAGTTTAGTGTGTGTGGGCGATGTGTAAAGCCCTCATATTATATCAAATTCTCCATCCTACGCATCTTTGTTATAAAGCCTTTGTTTATTCACATGCCCCTTTGAATTTTAAACTACTGTGGATGTATCATTGGTTATAAAGGCCTACATTTTACGTCAATACTTTTGTTTAGGAGCTTTAAAACGTCTGAAATATCAAGTATAATCAAAACGGATGAACAGATTCGTTATTGTGACGAAATGGCTAGGTTCCGAGTTATTTTAATGTCTAAATTAGTCAATTAAAATGGATACTGATACAAATTACGTAAATATTATAATATTATTATTCATATTATTAACTTGTATGTATATCTTATGACAACTATAGGATATAGTGTCCTTTTTAAATGATAAATAAATATTCTAATACAAGCTATAAAATTAAAATATAATCAACATCAAAATTAAATTTAAATAAAATCCAAAACACTTATAAGTATACCAATGTATTATAGTATTCTATGCCAATGAGAAATTCTTCTATGACAAAGACTAGTGTCACATTACTATATTTCTATGATATTTTTATTATTCGGTGGTCTATGCTCTGATAATAAATTATATTTACAAACAATAAAGAAATGATTATTACATACTTACACCCAGAAATCCTTTCAGTTGAGTTAGGTTAGATGGCTGTGGCGGGTGTGAAGTGCAGCATAGCTCCCGCCATAGGCTTCTTGGTTATTTTTTTACCGCCCAAAAATACATGACCATCCATAAATCTTTGCATTTGTTATAGGGGACACCCCTGCTCTCCCCTTCCCCCTCCCGCAGGGGAGAGATAAATGTTAACATTTTCAGGTTAGGTCTATGGGTTTTCTTTTTAATTTTTCTCAAGAACGGTGAATTACCTTTTCATGGGAGTGGTGTCGGGGTATAGGGGACACTTTCCTCTCCCCTCTTCTTCCACTTTCCCTCCCCTCTCTTGAGAAACGATTCTAAATTATTACCCTCTTCTCATTTTCCAGAGGAAAACTTATGTTACATGAATAAACCACATTTATATATTTTGGTTTTGACGCATGTAAGGGTTTCGCATTGATAAAAATGGAAGATTAATTTGATTTGCTGAAACTATTATATCTACAGAATTCAACTCATAGTGTATAAAACGAAAGCGGCCTTTATTTGCGAGTAGAGAAAAAGTAGGCAACGGCATTCCGATGTGGGGCAGCAATAAGCATCATATTGACGTTTCGATTGATCCACAGATTATACCGCATTGATTCACTGATAATAATAAACTTTAAATGTTGTTTATACTTGCGATAGCTTGCGATCAAGAAATAATTACACTAATAGTCTCCTTTCTAATACAACAATGTGATATGTAACACTTACCGTTACGGCCTATTGATGTCCACTACTGCACATGGGCCTCTCACATAGATTTCCTCATATGGAGGATATTTGCCATAATTGCCACCACAACCGCAGTTTTATTTTTTATTTTAAGTCGTTATTAAGAGGATGCTGCTGTCCATCTCCTGATTTGTTTCCCTCTGTCGCCTCTCATGACACCCACCCGATGAAATGGGGTAGTGAATATTCTTACATCGCCACTACACAGATTGATACTTAATTTAATATAAGTATTGATCATAAATAGTTATTAATAATAATAATAAACATTTAGTTATTACCACCAATAAAATTACAATGAGCTACACACTGAATAACTATAAAATTATAATTAATAGAATCAGGCGTCACTTTGCGGAAATCCATTATAATGGGGTTGTTATAAATTAATTTGCTTAATTCCGCGTAAAGAAAGAAAATGATGCGTGCTTCCCAGTTTTAAGAGGACCTCCAACCTTCCCTCAATCGCGCGCATCATAGCCGTCGCCGCTAAGACGCGGCCAGCTTCCGCAGAGTCTACTTCACCTGAGGATACCTCGTGTAGAGGTGAAACACGTGTCGTATTTTCGAGAGTGGTGTGTCGTGCCTAGTGTGGTGGTGCTGGGGATGGTAGTGCTGGGATTGATGGCGACGGGTATAGTGCGCGCGATTGAGGGAGGGTTGGAGGTCCCCTTAAAACTGGGCAGGACACATCATTTTCTTTACGCGGAATTAAACAAATTAATTTATTATTTTAAATTAATTTATAACAACCCCAACTATAAAATTTCATAGGTTAGTAATGAATGGGTTCTAGATCTTGCGTTCGTTCGTAGGTTCATTTAGATTTGCGTTTATATTTTTTATGTTTTACATCGGACATCGGAAAAATAAGCCATCTCTGTACTCTCACAAGTTACACCGCAGGCTCCTAATAGGCTTTATATCAAATTACCTCTTTACTGGAAACGAGACATTCCATCTTAGTCTTCAGGAGTGACAACTCATCTGAAGCCTTCTGTGTTTGAAGGATGTGTCTATGAACTACAACAGTCACTTACCATCCGGTGGACTGTAACTGCGTTTGATACTTCTGTTTTAAGTAAATAGTCGCCTCGTACCATAACCATAGGGCGAAATGGTGTGGTATGGATTCTCTTACGCCGTTGCCATACGTCAATACTACAACTCGACTGCCTTGTTGATCTTTGTTTGGGTTCGGGTCCCGGGTCGAGACAAAATCAGTTATTGTGTTTTCTCTCATGAAATTCTCAATAGCAACCCGGAGTCAGGTTGACAAGTTGGTGATGTCTCACCCCCGTGCCTCGGAAAGCACGTAAAGTCAGGACAAGAGCCTGATTTCTCTCTGGTGGTATCGGATTACCGTCCCATCGGACTAATAGAGTGAGGTTTTTCACGTGGTAGAGCCATGCTGCAGCTATATTACTAGTATAGTTGTAGCACCAATGGCTTGTCTCGACCGGGGAAGGACCACGCTCTCACAGAATACCAGCATAAAATGACAGCTTGTCACTGCTGTGTTTCGTATGGTGAGTGTAGAGAACCGGAGACATATTTAACTGGAAAAGTGGCATTCCATCTTAGTCCTCACGGGTGACGACGCATCTGCATTTTGATTCTTTATTGAGGACAGATGTAGATGTCTATGAGTCACAGCAACCACTTACTATTAGGTGGACTGTGTGCTCGTTTGTCACCCTGTCCTATAAAAAAAGGTAATAGCGAATGCACCTGTTCTTGCATACACTTGGGCACTTTAATCCTGTCCTGCGTAGATGGCTTGTCTCCGTTGGGACTAATATCCGTTACAGAAATTCAGTATGGAGGTTTGATCTAGATTGAGTGCTCTTTTTCTCACTTTATCTCATCATCATCATTACAGCCCTTCACAAGTCCACTGCTGAACATAGGCCTCCCCCAAAGAATGCCACAAAGCACGGTCCTGAGCCACCTGCATCCATCGACTTCCTGCATGTCTTACCAGGTCGTCACTCCATCTCGTGGGGGGACGCCCTACACTTCGCCTGCCGGTACGAGGCTGCCACTCGAGAACCTTTCTTCCCCATCGGTTGTCGGTTCTTCGAGCTATATGGCCGGCCCATTGCCACTTCAGCTTACTAATCCGTTGGGCTATGTCGGTCACTCTAGTTCTACTGCGGATATCCTCATTTCTGAGTTTATCACGCAGAGAAACTCCGAGCATAGCCCTCTCCATAGCTCGCTGAGCGACCTTGAGCTTCCTCATCCGGCCAACAGTGAAGGACCACGTCTCAGTTCCGTATGTCATCACTGGCAACACGCACTGGGTGTACAGTCTCGTTTTCAAGTTTTGAGGTATACCTGACGAGAAGATGTGCCGTAATTTCCCGAACGCTGCCCAACCGAGTTGAATCCGTCGATTGACTCTCGGTCGAAGTTGGACTTACCTAGTCGGACTATTTGTCCCAGGTAAACATACTCGTCAACAACTTCGAGCTTAGTGTTCCCAACAACTACCGGCATAGGTGTGACATGGACATTAAACATGATCTTTGTTTTGTCCATGTTCATCTTAAGACCTATCCGTTGGGAAACACTATTGAGGTCATTGAGCATAGTGCTTAGGTCCTCCAGCGATTCTGCCATAAGGACTATATCGTCGGCAAATCGAAGGTGAGTGATGTACTCGCCATTGATGTTGATACCGTATCCTTTCCAGTCCAGAAGCTTGAAAACGTCTTCCAATGCAGCGGTGAAGAGTTTCGGGGAAATAACATCACCCTGTCTTACACCTCTCTGCAGTTGGATAGGTTTCGTACTCTGGTTCTGTACTCGGATAGCCATCGTAGCCCTACTGTACAAGCACTTCAACACTTCGATATACCGACAGTCAACTTGGCATCGCTGAAGGGACTGCAGCACCGCCCAAATTTCGACGGAATCAAAGGCTTTCTCATAGTCCACATACGCCAGACATAGTGGCAAATTGTACTCCTCGGACTTCTGTACAATTTGACGAAGGGTATGTATGTGGTCTATGGTGCTAAAGCCTTTTCGGAAACCGGCTTGTTCGGGAGGCTGGAAGTCGTCAAGTCTGCGCGCGAGACGATTCGTAATGACTCTCGAAAACAGCACTTAGACGCGGCTCAGAAGGGAAATCGGTCTGTAGTTCTTCAAGAGAGCGTTGTCGCCTTTCTTGAAGAACAAGACCACCGCACTTCTGCTCCACGCCTCCGGTGTAATGCCACCATGGAGGACGGAATTAAAGAGCTTCTGAAGGACTTCAAGTACCGGTTTTCCACCCGCTTTCAGAAGCTCCGCTGTAATTCCATCCTCGCCTGGGGCCTTGCCGTTTTTAAGGTGCTGGAGAGCCATTCTAATCTCGCTCAGACTGACGTCCGGGATATCATCGGAATAATGTCGGATAAGACTCGCTCTTGGATCGTTACTCACACTTGCGTGCGGCTCCAACGATGACGTGTACAGCTGCCCATAGAACCTCTCAATCTCACTCAAAATCTCAGGTGCCCCGGAAACGATGCTGCCACACTCTGTCTTCAGCTTTGACAGTTGGCGCTTTCTGGCAGACAGATCTCTGGCAAAGACTTTGGAGCCTTGGTTCCGCTCGATCGCTTCTTCAATACGAGCTGTATTGAAGTTGCGTAAGTCCCGCCGCATGCATTTGGAGATCTGTCTGTTCAGTTGCCTGTATGCTGTCAAATCTGTTGAAGAATGTAGCTTCATCTCCCGTCTAACAGCCATGAGATTAAGAATGTGATCGGAGAGTTTTTGTGTTCTTCTGCGGCGGGTCTTGCAGAACTTAGCTCCGACCGCATGGACAGTTTCCACGAGCTTGTCATTCAAATCGTCCACTTCATTGCAGTCTTCTAGACACTGAAAACGGTTTTGTAACTCGAGCTGAAAGGTTTCGGGACTTTGGATTAGAGCACGAGGGGGACGGAGCGTTGACTTCATTAGACGAGACCTCTCCAACTTAACGTTTAGGTTCAGTGTGCCTCTAACCATTCGGTGATCGCTGCCGGTTTTCACCCTCGCGATCACTGAGACATCACTGAACAGTTGTCGTCTGGTCGTCATAATGAAGTCAATCTCATTTTTTGTCGAACCGTCGGGGCTCGACCAGGTCCACTTCCTGTGGGGCCGCTTCTGGAAGAAAGAGTTCATCATAAAGAGTCCCTCTTTCTCCATGAAGTCAGCCAACTGCTGGCCCCTTGGGTTCCGTTGCCCTATTCCAAATTTCCCTACTTTCAGCTCACCGTTCTCTCTTGTGCCTAGTTTTGCATTGAAGTCTCCCATTAACACCGTATATTGAGTTTTGGAGGAATGCATGGCTCTAGATATATCCTCATACATTTCCTCCACCTCCTGATCGGGGTGTGCCGAGGTTGGTGCGTAAACCTGTATGACCTTCAGCGAATACCGTTTGGTGATTCTGAGTATAAGGTACGCAACCCTCGTCGACACACTCTCAATCTTTACAACGTTGTTAACGAGAGACTTGTGGACGATAAATCCGACACCTCCTTGGGACAGATGGTCGCCCTCCCGGTGATAGAGCAAGTTGCCGGATTCGAGGATTACCGTGTCCTCCCCCTCTCTTCGGACTTCGGATAATCCTATAATATGCCAGCGTAACTTGTCTATCTCTTCTTCCAGCTCCACAATCTTCTCGTCAGTCCTCAGGGTGCGTGCGTTGTATGTTGCCAGGTCGAGTCGTCGTAGGTGGCAACCGAACCTCCACCGGAGATTCTTAGCACCCCCTGCCCCGCCGTTACCATGGTCGCCACCGTAGCCAGGAATAGCGGGGCCGCCGGGGACTAGGGGCCGTTTATTATTGTCATTGCTCATGGGGGGTATATTGCCATAGTTGCCACGCTTGGCGAGCGGGTTGGCAACCGCAGTTTTTTATTGTTATTTTGGCTATTATCAGGAAGATGCTGCTGCCCATCTCCTGCCTGTTTCCCTTTGTCGCCTTTTACGACACCCACGGGAAGATATGGGGTAGTGGATATTCTTAACCGCCACTACACGGCACTTTATCTATAATATAAAAATGAATCGCTGAATGTGTTGCTAAGCGCAAATCTCGAGAGCAGCTGAACCGATTTCGTTAATTCTTTTTTTATAATATTCCTTGAAGTACGAAGATGGTTCTTACGGAAGGAAAAATTAAAAAAAATGCCTGAAAAGGTCTAAAAACAACACTTTTCTATATTCCCATACAAAAGATTCGTAATAATACTTAAAAGTCAATTTGAACTTTAATACCATACCATAAAGTTTAAGTGTTAGTGGGCCTCCCCCACTTCCGTGGGGGGTTCCGGGAAGGCAAAACAATTGAGTGACGTTAGTATCATATAAATATTCATGTCAATATTTGTCAATATTTATAAGATGATAACGTTATCAAAAACAAAATTAGGGTTCCGCGCAAAATTATTGATATCCATGAAATCACAGTAAATTCCAAGCGGGCGAAGTCGCGGGGCACAACTAGTTATCAATAAAAAATTCTAATAGTCATATTAAACTTATGAAAGCAAAGAAAATGTCTTTCGGAGCTTCTTAACCGGCATTTGTAATCTATAAGTAAACTACTGCCACTTTTACTCTTACGTGGTTGGCATTTCTCCCTTACTTCGTAACACGTTAATCAAGTTAATTAGGAATAAGTTAATCAGGTTAGTGATATTACTACAGTGATACCAGTTTAACAAGGTTTCTTAAAAAAAATGCGTCTGATGAGGTTTTACTTTGACGGATGGGGTGAGGACAGTGGCGGAGGAAATCGCTAGCAAAGTGGAGCAATTCGTTGACAGTTTTATAACCCGAAGCCGTGTCAGTATATCGCGTTAATATACACTTCGAATTTTTATTATAATGTTTGCCATCAGTCATCTTAAACTAAGATTGCATTAAGCTATGTGTTAAGCTATTGTTCTATCCTCACCTCCACTTCCACTTCTACCTTATTGTTTTATTGTTAGTCTTTCCCGCAAAGAACACTATCATTATATTTAGAACGTCTTCGTGTCATGTGGTGATAGCAGTCACTATTAGTATTTACTCAACATGAACAAGACACACGTAGTTTATTTTTCGAACAAGTGTTAATTAAACAAAAGAGTGACTTTCAATAAGTATTATTTATAATCTATATTTTCTGTAGTATAGTTTCTGTAGATACCCTGGACAATTGCAACCAATTCAATTCGACAGCGCTACACGCGTAAATTCGTACTTCTATCTGAACTGGTCACCTTGCATTGCTTT